>OY821762.1:34573539-37078265 GCA_963682095.1 Potentilla sterilis
ATAATTAATACTATATTTTAACTATGACGAATAAAAGTACTTACATCATCAAGATCATTTTCGCCGCTCTTATGATCCGCGATGGCTTGGCTTAATGCTTGGCGCCATCTCATGCATGCGGGATTGATCTTTTTCCATCGAGATTCAATATTTGAAGGGGTTCGCTTCGGTGCATTGGGTGACTTCATACCTTCAAAATACTCATATATACGATCCCACAAGGTTCCTCTCGATTGATTAGTACCAATGGCGGCGTCTTCACCAACACTCACCACGGCGATGCACAAAGCCTTATCTCCCTCCTCATTAAAATTTTCCGATCGTGGTGCCCGTGGTTTTTGTGCCCCTCTCTTTGGACTCATGGTGTTAAAAAGAAAAATCAAATTTTGCTATATGAATAAAAATGATGGGGAGGAAAGAATGTTTGAGAGGATGTAAGAAATGGTGTGGAATGAATGAAATTTTGGGTTAGTATTTATAGAAGAAATGTAGATCTACTGTAGCAACGGGCAGAAAATTTTTTAGTTATTTTTTTCGTCACTTTTCTTACCGTTATATATAAAATTATAGTTAGTTTAAATTAGAATCGTCAATTAATTTAAAACCTATATCTTGAACCGTCAGATCAAAAATTCATTTAGAAAAATATAAAAACAAAATTTCTTCAGAGATTAATTGAGGCCGTTGGATTGATTCAGGATTGAATTATGGCCGTTGGATTGATGAACGTTGGGGTTGCAGAGAGGGCAACGTCTCTCTGCCGAACCACATGCTGCGGGTCCCGGGGGTCAGCTTTGTCTGCCCCTTCCCCCAGCTTTGTGGTGTTGCACATCTGCTACACAATCTCTCTCTCTCCCGCGTCTTCTTTCTCCCGGCTACTCTCCCCTCTGCGAGATAGGCCCCAACCCAAATTATAAAACGGGTCTCAAACCCAGTCTCAGAATAAGAGTTAGGATGAGACAAAGTCTCAAAATTATAGGGTTTAGGACCTTGAATTTTAACCATTGGAGCCCAAATTTGCCCTTAGGTTTTTGGTGAGCTGAGTTTTTTGCTGGAGGACCAAAACAAAAAAAGATAAGGGCATTTTTGTCTTTATGTCAAACGGCACAAAACGCAGCGTCTTTTGGGTCTTTTTCACCTCAAACGAAATCAAGCATCCATTGTTAGGCTTCCCTCCGCCAAGACTTGCAGAGCTTGGAAAGTAAGTCCTCAATTCTTTCTATGGAAACTCGAAATGTTCGTTCCTTATTATCGTTGTTGATGTTGTTCTACTTAGTGTAATGGTTCTACGAGTGGAAAATGTAAAAGGGATTAAAGCCAAATTCTTGTTGTTGGGTTTTTCAATGTCATTGGGTGAAATGAAATATGGGTTTGTGGTATCAGCCTTAATGGAGGTGCTGGAGGTGCTGTTATATACTGAGAGTTTAGATTTTAACTTATTTTTCTGTCTTTTGGTAAACGAAGTGGTAAAATTTTGATGGGAGGCCATTTAACTTTTTCTTTTCGTTTGAAATATTCTGAGTTAAGATTTGGTGTTGGAGATGGTAGTGATGCCAATCTATTCCTAAATATTCTGCATGATCAAACTTTTTTTTATTGGGTTAGGTATCAAATAGAAGTTACTTCAGTTTGTTGTCTATAATCTGTCATTGTTGTGGAATTTGACAGGTAACGCTATAATTGCTTATTTTGTTCCTATAATTGGGTGGAACTACATTGGCAACCATGTATTTGATTTACTGATTTAAGGATTGGAGTTGTAACCCCTTCAATCTGAGTGCCTGAACCATTTATTTATGTTGCGGGTGTGTCCTTCGTTGGTCTGATGACGTTTCTGTACATTGTAGATACAGAGCTATGCTCTTCTTTACCAATATTCATTTAAAAATTGTAAGAGGCTTTCTGACTTTTTTGTTGAAGCGCTGAAGCGTAGTAGTCTTTCTGCTATTGAACTAGTGTTTGAATGAATAACTCCTTTTTTCCTCCCCACTTGGGTTATAAGCTTTGCTTTGCCAATCTCAGGCCCTCAGCAACTTGATGAGTTCCTAATCTACTACTAAAGCAGTGGTTGTTACTATATGTAGGTGTTTTAAGTTAGATGAGAAAAACAATAAGGTAATTTCATTACTCAGAAACACGTCGTATGGGAGCATTATATCACTAGATAATGATGAGTGAATGGTGTGGGCAAGATTGAACTAGAAATACAGTTGGGAACTTGGGACTGATTGGAGCCAAGTGTGGCATACTAGCACGGCTTATTTCTTGATATGTTAAGACATCATCTACTGCATTAGTGTGGCTCGATGTGTTTTGTAGTTGTGAACTAGGACAAAACACATTGTACTTCCTCATGTGGCACTAGCTGCTAGGCTATGGCAAGGTAAGCACTACTGATTGCCGTGGCGACTATTGCTACTCGTAGAGGGTAGCAGCTTTGCTGGTATGATGTATTATGGAAAATATCAAACAAAACAATCGATCTCTATATCGTGAACTTGATGAATAATTATTTTGTTCCTCGCTTTCCCTTGCAACCGCTTCGTCAGTTCTAATGCTAGCTCTAAGATTGTGCAGAGTCCAATGATGAAGTAACTAGCACCGAACACAATGCTGACAACGCCCACTGGGGATGCAAGAGGATAATGTGTGCCTTCTCTTGGTACAGTAACAAGCCTAAACCCGGTGGAAATTGCCCATACTAGCATCAACATTGCAATCAAACTCACAATTATCCGGCTGACGATACATATCGTCTTCATCTTCCCTCCTGCTTCAATATGAATCATGTAATTAGTATCTGTCAAAAGGTCTAGACTTTTACTCGAATCTAGAGCAAGAAATAGTGATTGATGCATAGTTACAGTGCTTGAAGTTGTTAGGAAATCAACCAACAATACAATGTAGATAAGTGGTTGTATCAGACTCATCGTAGACCAAGTATATTGCATCAAAGGTAAGTGAGAAATGAGGGTTTAAAGGATTGAATTCAACACTTCTGCAAATGATCAGAAGTCATTGTTGGGACATCAACTTGGCTAATCAAATAGTAATGGCCATGACCTCGAGAAGATAAGTTTCTATTTTCAATCAGCTGACTATAGTAAGTTTGTGAATGATGCCACCATAAACTATGAAATATGTTGGTTAACACTATCCACATATATGGCAATGAATCATTTGTATTTTTCCAAATCGAGCAGGAAAACATGTACAATCACTAAACTTAGGGAATGAAGCAAGAAACGAATATCAACATGTCGAGCTAACAATGTAGAAAATGGCCAAGTGAGATAATCATATGACAAAATGGAGTTATCTAGGTTTTGGTGTTACTACCTTGATGTATGCCGCTCGCCTCAGGGTTTCGAAATTGTTCAGAAAACTTGACAAACAAGTCTGCCAGTATAGGAAACCCAACAGCCAGGAAGAAGAAACCGAGAACTATTGTAAGCACTCCACCAAAGACTGCCAAACTGTTGTTGTAGTACTCATGAGTCATTCTTGGTTCCTCTGCAACTTCAAATCCAGACCAGATGGTCCACAGGATCAGTATTACAATGGTGAGAGATGCAAGTACACCAAATGGAGTTGCATATATGCTTTGTTCATCTCTTCTAATTCTCCATCTTATGACTATACAGTCCACCATCTATGGAGTTTTGGCGAACCAAGAAATGTTTTTGGCTTGAGAGAGAGAGAGAGAGAGAGAGAGAGAGAGAGAGAGAGTTATCTGATCTTGTAGTTAGTTGGGTCATCGCTAATTCAAAGTTTCATTATAGAGAAGGGTAGTAACCGTTGATTGATACCAAAAGTAATTAGTAAAAGTCTATTTAAATCATGAGGAGGTTAATGCCATGTATATCAGTTCAACATCTGTCACGATTAAAGAAGTGGACTTGGATAGTTGGATTAGGAGACTAAGACCCCAAGCGTTATGTTTAAATGAGAATTGAAAGCCACTTTGAAATGGTTACATCTCAGCGCACACAATGAGTTCCTCATTTCTGATTAGTATACCTTTCAATTATGCTCCTATCCACCGATGAAATACATAAGGGAACGAATAAATTCTTTATTTTGTAAGCCCTCTTTTTTTAAGAAATAAATGCTCCTATCCCTGCATTTATTCATATACAAGGTCAACTAGCTAGTTGTAAATATTATGTTTCACTGGAGAAATTGTACAACTTTCCGTCATCTTACCTGTCCTACGTACTCCTAAGTAGAACTGTTTGCTTGTAACATATCCCCCACCATTTTATCCTTAATTTATTAGTCGTAATTGTCTTTATTTAATCCCTGCCGGGGTTGACATTTTTGAATTTATTCAGGTACGAGCTTATCAAGATAAATCATTTCAGGGGGCTGCAGTCCTTGACCATCTTTCAATTATTTTCTAAACAAGTATGAAACTTCTTGCTTGGAATTGAATTTGGACTATTTTCTGTTTTTTCTTTCTACTTTATATATATATGATATAATTAAATAGACTCTACATGGATTAGCCCTGTTAAAGGATGCTGGGATAATTCACTGTGATCTGATCGAAGCCTGAAAACATTCTTTTATGCACAAGGTAAGTTACTTATTGTGATAGCTTTTACCCATCTGAGTAATTGCATCGAGTTAAAATCGAACATTGTCCCTTGAATCAACAGTATTAAGCCAGCGGAAATTAAAATTATTGACTTTGGATCTGCATGCATGGAAAGATCGAACTGTTTACTCGTACATTCAGGTATGTTTCATTGCATAATGCTTATCCTATGCCTATCCAATTCTTTATGTGCAGTGGAAGGTCTTATATATAGATGCATACTTTCCATTTGTTCTGCAGAGTCGTTACTACAGGTTGAACTCTAGGTTGAGTTCCTCTTTTTATTTCTTGTTTTTGGTAAATAAGGAGGAAACCTTAATCAAAACAGAACTATACAACAAAAGGTCGCCTAGCGGCTCTAAGATTGGGTGTTATTTTAATCAAACCAACAAAAATTTGGTTATGGTTTCTGAGGTCTGGGAAATACCCAGTTTACTTTTAAGGTAAAGTTGACCTGCATGCAGATTATTTTCTTATAAAATAATAAAATAAAAATCTGTAAGCCTTTTGGTTTTCATGCATAAGAGATTTACAATGTTCTGCTTGAATCTTGATGTACGTGTCTTTTCTTCTATGGTGATAATATTTGGTGCAACTCTAGTGGGAAATGGGAGTCCAGTCGTGAGACTCGTGATAGTACTAATTCAAAGTCATATTGTGCAGCACTCAACTAAGACCTAACCCCCTTTTGACCCCCAAAAAAAAAAAAACTAAGAGTGAAGAGTAAATTTGATTGTTCTTAGATAAATGATGATCCAACTAACCAATATCACAGTATTTGTGCCTTTGCACAATATATCAGCCAGTATTACACTTGCTTCAATCGTATATGGCTAGACATAGTGTCTGGGATACGTGCTGATTTTAGACCTTCTATCGTGTGAATTTGTTATGTAAATCTCAAGTGCTAAACAAAATGGCGGAACACTAGATTGCGAGTCCATATCTACAAGAGATAAGTACATACATCAAATGTCGTCGTGTCCTAATATCCTAATAGATGGACTACAAGTTACTACACAGACTAATAAGTACCTTCATTGCAAACATATTTGCACTTTAGGCCTATGTCTATAAGCAAAAGATATGAAATACTCCTAACAAATTCCTATAACAGGTAGAATCAGTCGCCTGAAGACCGCAATTGGTGTACAACCCAGAATTAAATAGATGTAGTTCACATGAAATGCCTAGACCCTGATAGAAGGGCTTAAGAAAACATGAGCTTGGGCCAAAACCCGTAGAGCCTCCAAGGCAAGTAACATATTAAACCCGTAAACCCTGATAATATCTGATATTGAAAAGGGACCATGCATTCCAATACGTTCAACTCCAATCCGAAAAGCCAAATACCCAATCTATTCCTGCCAGTGCAGGTTTAGAACCATTGAACAAAAACACCAAATACACCATGAAAGAAGCAACTGCATTTAAAACAATTTGAAGCTTAAAATCATCATTTGCTTAAGCAATACATCAAAGATGCTGGCCTCAGAAATAAAAGTGTCTTCATCATCATACTCATTGTTCATCTTGATCTGCATTAATAAAAATAACAGTTTCAAGATCAATGGGAACTCATATGCTGACAATAAGAAACTAACAATATTCCATGTTGATGATGAGAAAGATCATAAGATACTTGCAAAAAGAAGAAACATGAATGGTTGGGAAGAGTAATTGGATTTCTCACAACCTTTTCTCCATAAGCGCACACAATAATATGAGCCAAACTCAAGTTGATAGAAATCCAGCTATAATTATTACAACCTTTATCAAAAGTGATCATCTATTTTTCTTCTTTTCAACCAGGGCACATATTCCTGTCCCTCTTCCATCCCCAGAACAGATTAAAACTTGAGAGTCAAAAACCCATCACCCCACACCCCCATCAACTGACAATAAAATAACCAAATTCATGTTGACTAGAAACCAAGCTATTACTCTATCGATCCTTTATCAAAACTGATCATTTCTTTCTGTTTTTCATCCAGGGCAATGTATATTTAGCCTTCGTCTCACAGATTCCTCTCCCTCTTCCATCCACAAAAAAGATGGGGCCTTACGAGTCCAAAATATCACCCCACCAACTGATATATATTGGACTCTCCCTCTAAAGGTCTACTGCTCAGTCACATCCCACTTGTAAGATAACCTGACTGGTTGTTGACTATATGAAAGTCAAATTAGACATTCGTGGTAATAGACAAAGAAGCTCTTACAATGGTGGTTACAGCAAGATGCTTGAAAGTAAATGCAGCACACTACATTAGAAGAGAGACCAGAAAGGAATGTTTACGGCTATATATTACCAGTTCCATCGAAAGGGTATTTAATTATGTGCCTTCCCACTTATTATTTGTATACGTTTAGTAGTCATCATATAGAATGGGAACTTTACTTCTAAGGATTGTTTCAATCTTGTGGCAGGGTGGAGAAGGAAAACCTGTGGGAGAGAGTAGTTAAGTTCTGGGCATCTACTTTTAAGGATTTTAGGGACTATAATCTTTCTTCTATCATTCTTAATTGGCAAGCAGTTGTAGTTTAAGCCCCCCCAAAAGCAGCTTTGAGTTAGCATTAACAGTTGGGCTGCTACGTCTCTGTTCTTTGCTCCGCCTTCTTGTATATTTCTTTTTGTATTAATAAAAAGCTGTTCTTGATTAAAATATATATATATATATATATATATATATATATACACACACACAGTCCGTCTATGCTACGGACGTCCGCCGGTGCGGATTCGGCATTTCCGACGACCGGCGAGGCGGCGACAGCGTATCCGGCGAGTGGGCTTTGCTCGCCCCGGCCCGGTGACCCGGTCTGTGCCAGCCCGAGGTCCATCGCCGGCCGGCTGCAGAAGGGGTCGCCGGGCCTGGGTGAGCAAGGCCCGGTGGCCGGATACGCCGTTGCCGCCTCGCCGGTCGCCGGAAACGCCGAATCCGCACGGTGAACAGTCCGTGCGGACGTCCGCAGATGAGAATCCTTATATATATATATATATATATATATATATGGGAATTCAAAACCAATGTCAGGAAAACCAATAGAGCAAACAGAAAGATAAAGAACACCCGAAGATATAATGGTTTAGCAATGTGCCTACTGTCAAAACGCAGCAATAACCTCTTCCATTAAATCAATAACAGGTACAACAATCTTACCATGCCTCTAACATAAGACTACAAAGAGAGAGAGAGAGAGAGAGAGAAGTTTTCTCCGCCTCTCTTTACTCTCTCTGGTCTCTAGGGTGATGATCTACAATTCAGAGAGAGAGAGAGAGAGGTTTTCTCCGCCTCTCTTTACTCTCTCTAGTCTCTAGGGTGATGATCTACAATTCACCTCTCTCCTAGGAGTAGTATTATCACACTTTCACATTCAAGAGGGAGAGAGAGAGAGAGAGGTTTTCTCCGCCTCTCTTTACTCTCTCTAGTCTCTAGGGTGATGATCTACAATTCACCTCTCTCCTCGGAGTAGTATTATCACACTCTCACATTCAAATGGCATCCTCACACTCATTGGAATGGAACACTCTTGCTCCATTGTTGCCTGGCCAGTGACACTAATAACCACCACCTCAATATTTAAGCCAACAATAGCCTTCCATCAATTAAGGAACTAAATCCTGTTGGTTGTAGGCAAGCATGTCTTCCCTTCTCTGTGGCAAAGTAGGCGTACAGGTAGTCTTTCATCTATAAGGGTTAGTGCAACCCACATTGATGCCCTTAAGAGAGGAATAAGTATTCCTCCATTGAATCTCCTACTGGTAGTGAGACTTATTATCTTCTACGTTTACTAATCCTATTAACATAGGTAATGTACTGATGCGCTGGACGATACAATGCATCTCCCTAGGTCTCTTTAATTGCAAAATTTCTAATCTTCTCAACAAGTGCCGTCTGAACATTTCAATGCAAGCTTTGCTACATACTTTCTGTTGTTATGGAATTCTATTCATTCATTTAGTGCCTCTAATTTTCATTTTTTTACTAGAGACAAACTAAAGTTAAAGTGAAAAGGATAAAAGCTCTTACACCCAGGACATCATGACTATTCGGTTAAGAAACAGGTGTTCATGTGTCAAATTAGGAAAATAGGAGGTAAGGTTCTTGAAAAAGTGATGCAATTCCAAACCTAATAAACTGATGATTTACACTTTTAGTACCAAAACAGACAACTGTACTACAAGCAGATAATAAAGTTGCTACCTTTATTTATTGGAAGGAAATATCGGCATTGTCAATGATCTTCTCGGCCATAGTCATATACTATCTCAATCTGCATCAACAAAATCACAATTAAGTCATAAACAGTAAAGTATAGAAATGCTTAATTTGTCAAATGCTAGCTGAATATGTAACTGGTGTAGGTGACATGCAAAACACAAAACATAGGAAGCAAAAAACTTTCTACTTGCATTAGTAAGGTTCTTTTATGGGAAATGCAATAATAAAATTATGAAAGTAATGATAGACGCACATCAAAATAAGGGTGAAAAAGTGTAACTCCAGAAAATTATCATTAATCACAGCTCAACTGACCCAAAATAATATGTTTTGCCAGTAAAAGAAAGGGAAATGGTATAAAGTATAAACAAGAAAATAGCTCCTAGAAAATAGCTCCTCTTAATCAGAGTAATCATAAAAAAGATGCATCTATCGATGTCCGTAAATAAGAAGTGGGCATGAGGTACCATATACTAAGTTGCTATAAATATAACATCTTACCCCAGCAGGTGGAGTCGGATTACGATGAAACTTTGAACCACCAGGAGCCCAGGGAACTTCATAGACAAAAGAGACAACAGAAGAAGTTAAAAACATCAAACAGATAGACAAAACATAATTGGAATCATGGAGATCTATCAAGTCCATATACATTTCATTCAAATAGATCCCAACACAAATTACAGAAACAAGTCTTTCATTTCAACACATTTGGATATCTTACTAAGGAGAAAAGCTAATGAGGGGTACCCTAACAAGTGACTCCGATGACAACTTCCCATCTATATACAAGTAATGTTCTAAAAGGCGCTAGGCGCTAGTCGGGCGGTGACCCATAGCCTAGCGCCTGGACGGACTAGGCGGAGACTAGGCGATTTACATTTTTCACATTTAATTAATAAATATTAATTTAAAATTAGTTTAATATGACTATATGAGTAATTTGAAAAAATGTAGCTCGACTTTTCTCTAAAAATGAGCAAACCAACCTGTAAAATATTCACCACATTACAATTGCAGAATTGCTAAACCATATTGATAAGCAGTTTGTGTGAAATCGGGACGGCTTGGCTCCGCCTAGCGCCTAGGCGGTGCCTGGGCGGCTTGGTTGGGCCTAGCGCCTAGGCGGAGCCTGGGCGGAGCTAGGCGGGGATTTTTAGAACAGTAATACAACTAGATGGAGCTTAACAGCCGGCCCCAATCACATTAACTCCAAACCAACTTAATCAAGACAGAGACGAAAATAAGGTAATTTTCTTAACCATCTACCCTGACATTGATCACCTACAAATCATTTTTTCAAGGATAAGGCAGCTCGAAGCAGACACACGATTGAGGTTCGACATTTCATGTCATCCCAAAAGTGTCTCCCTATACTAATATCCATAAGAGAACTAAACGGCATTTAGGGCATAGAGCATATGAACAAGTAACAGACTCAAATTGACCAAATGCAGTACACACTTATACATGTCAATTTGGTGTCGAAAAACCAAAGGTCTTACCAACATAAGGGTCAGGGTGGCGCCACTTATTGTAGGTAGCTTCAGCGTTCACTATCAGTCTGTCAATTGTGTCAAGATCTTCCTGTAAGCCATAAAATCAAACAAACAAGCAACCAATCGATTTAAAAAACCCAATAAAATAAAAATCGAATCGAATCGAAGTAGAGGGAAATCGAATTCGAACCACGTGCTTGTTGGTCTCGAACCTCTCGCGCAGAGCATCAGCCTGAAAATTAAACAACCGTAATCAAATGTGTGAAATTAAGAGGTGAAAAGAAATAAGGGGAGGCGCACATCTCGGTAGAAGAGGTGGCGGTGGACGGCCCAGTTGAGAGTGTCCTTGAGGGCCCTGCGGTAGAGGATCCGAACCCGCTCCTTCTGAGCTGCCCGCCGAGCTAGGTACGCTGCTGTTGAAACTCCGCTCATCTCTTCCTCTCTCTCTCTCTCTCCAAAGAGTTTCACTGCGTCGAGCGATTAACAAGAAAAAGGAAGGAAAGGTTAACCAAACGGCGTCGTCGCCTAATTTCTTTTTCGGAAATAATGTTTTTGTGTTTTTCTTTAACTTCATTCACTAAGAGATCTCTAATCTTATTCATTTTAAAACATCGATTATTAGACCAACTTATTAATTACATTTTTATATCTCTGTTATTTAATTATTAAGTTTATATATGTGTAGATCATTTCTGTAATTTTTTAGTTAAAATAGTGATAGTTAAAGTATTCATCTAAGTTAAATCAATAGATGTATCAAATTTGTCAAACATGAACCGTTCATGCATTTATTTGTAAATTATAATTTTAAATGCTGTAACGATTATTAAATGGAATGAAAATTTTCAAATATGATCTACTCATATAAACATGAAAGTTGAACGGTCGATATGATAATATGTGATTGAAAAATAGGTTAAATGATTGATCCTTAAAACTGACCAAAATGAAAAAATATCTCATTGAAAAGAGGCTGGTGGGATGAATATGCAAAAGAGATATTTAAGTTGTTATAATTTTAGGAAAAAACTTGGCTAACCAACCTTGGTTAGCTAGAGCTAACACTGGCCAATAACGAGACGACATGTAGCCTTTAAAATGAATTAAATAATCATGTAAATACCCAATCAACCCCTGTAAATGTCATTTATACCCTTGTAAATGTCATTTATGCCCCTGTAAATGTCACATGTCATCTTGTTACTGGCTAGTGTTAACTCTAGCTAACAAGCCTTGGTTAGCCAAGTTGTTTCCATAATTTTATCTTTTCGATTGTGAAGAGTAAACACAAGACAGTCTCAAAATAAAAAGAGAGGCTAGTAGGTCATATAATACAAAAGGGAATATAGACCCAAACCTCAAATTACAATAAAATAGCGTATTTTAATGTGCACCCGATAGCATTATAGGAACACATGGTGTGAGTTAAGTTTTGGCAGATTTAATTCTTTCATTGATCTACTTGATCTATTTTAGCAATTTAATAGCACCCACTATGGCACTATTGACTTCACTCGCCTAATCAGAAGTCAAAATACCCTCTCTTCTCAACCAAAGTCACATCTAAGTTTACATTTTTTTTCGTTTATTTATTGTTTTTTTGCACTGCAATCAGTTGTTTGACCAGTTAAGAATCTTGGGTTTTCACTAATTTAGAGATTTAGTAAAATTAGTTCAATGAGTTTAGTTCAATGAATGAGTAAAATTAGTTCAGTGGGTTTACTTCAATAGTTGAATAAAATTAGTTCAGTGATTTGTTAAATATTTGAAATTTTGTTATTGTTTAGATGATCCTTATATAGATAACATGTACTAAATCATTCCTATTTCAAAAAAAAAAAATTCTTGTTTTGATTATGTTTGTGAAAGAGATATCACTCATGATCCAATTTGGCTTATGTAACCGTCAAACAGCTAATACCTTCAACTACCCTTTGATTATCAAATTATTTATATAAAGAAAATTTTGTATATAGGTAAAAAAGTAAAAAGAAAAAAGCAGAAAAAAAAAAGAAAAAAAAAAGGAGAGAAACCACTTTGGATAAGTTTTGTTCTCTCCTACAAACTCTCCCCAACTTCGTCCAGTACTTCTAACTTCTCTACCGGTCATTATAAAATCTTTATCATTATACAATGCTTGAGATTATAAAGAGAGGAAGATCGAACGGGAAGACAATGGAGTGGGAGACAAGGTTCGTAATTTGTTTCGAATTTTATATACAAGCATATTATAATCATGTAAATCTGTATTGAGTAGCAAGTAAGTCTATTCATTTTTGCAAAATAATCGAAGTTATTGTTGTTGCCAATTTAGGAACTAAAATATCGGCTACAAAGTAAAAAACATAAAACTCATGCGCGAGTGCAGTCCTTTTGAACGCACATAGCGCATGGAGGGAGACTAGGCAATTATCGTATTTTCTAAAAAACAAATAAGCGTTCATTGTATATGATTATTGTATTTCTTAAAAAATGAATAAGTGATAGGAGCACAATGTGCGACAATATTAATATGTTTATGCCCTCGTTTATGTTTTGTTTAACCCTTATTTATCTAAGATAGAGTCATAATATAGTTTAGTGTTGTTTTGGAAGAGTTTTGGAAAAATGTGCTTAATTGTCAGAAAAATGACTAAGTTTAGAACTCTGAGGAAATAATGCAAAATATGTCTTTGTCGTGATTTTGAGGCTTGTGCTAAACTGACCTATCCTTTTCCAAATTTGATGAAATTTGGTATTCATATAGTTGGCAAGTTGGAATGTATTGTATCAAAATTTCAGATCAATCGAAGTTCGGGAAGTCACTCAAAATATGGCTGCAACTTGGCAGTTTGAACAAAGATCACCAGGGACTACCAGGATTTTCCTGGGACTGTGTCCTGACTTCCAGAATTTCTGTGGGACACATCGCTTGGAACCATAGGACGTGCCATATGCCGTTGGAAAGCTCTACGAGTCTAGTTTCTCTAAGACTTAGAATCGCATCAATCGGAGCTCTGAGGAGGAAGTTATGCTGGATTTACTGGAGTAAGGTCATTCTGCCGGGAGAACCAATAGTTTCCCGGTTTCATCAGGAAAGCTCTCCTTTGGATTTTTGGGAGCATGGATCGGATATATTGGACCTGAAGACTTGTTAGACATGTCCATGCTACCCAAATAAGGCCAATTAAAGTCCAATATCAGAAGTGAAGTCCAGGAATGCATTGCTTTACCATAAGGAAACCTTAACCAACTTGGACAAGGAATTTCCATTCTTTTTTGCTGCCGGCAAACCTAGGGTTTTTCCCCTATATAAAGCCAATGAAATCTCAGAAAAAGTGAATCATATCTCAAGCCAAAAACACAAAGTCAAAACTCTACCAAAATTCCCCAAACATCCTACATAAAAACCCTAGCCGAAACACATCATCCACCACCATCTCACCAAGTTTCTACCGAAACTTATACCTACTGCCCGTACAGCCTCCAAGCCATCTTCCGCTAGATCAACACGAGTAGAAGTCATCAAAGGTGTCTGTAAAAGTGTGATTCACTCCCCTCTTTCGGTTTTGTAATTTTTATGTAGCTATACTTAGTTTTGACTATGAAATTCTCATGTATTTTTAGTTTTGGTCTATATGTCTATGTATGAACCGATTTGGAATTTGGTTTTATAATTTGTATGTTAAAGACTTGTTTGAATCGATGCTTAGATTTAAGCTTAGGTTTCGGCAACAATGATTTTTGCATGCTAATTTGTAATATAAAACTTGTAAGATTTGTACACTTAGATAATTAGAACAGTGGTATAGAAGCATGTTGAGGATTTAAACCGGTTAGAACTAAGGTGAGGCCTTATAATCGATACTTAGTGTTGTCTTTGAACATGATCTAGGTATTAGGTTTAATTTGCTTGAGTTATAATGAACTAAGTAGACGTATGATCACTTTGATTTGTTGTGCTCACCTAGAGTGGTTAACCTTAGGACTTGCATGTTAAATAAGAAGATTGACGACCTTACTTGTTTGCTTGTCTTCGATTAATAGACTTTAGAGCTTCAATGTTACGAGTTGTATAACTGTAGCATAACTTTTAAGGTCACTATGCGGATCGCTAGATCTTAAAACATTAGAAAGTCTATCAACTAGGTAAGATCGGGTTCCGTTCTAGCTGCGATCGAAACTTGTTTGAGTCTTAAGCATGCTAATTACTTGTTCCTTACTTTCTTTTGTGTGAGTCTTATATGTTAAAGAGTTAAGTGCTGAGTGCTTTGTGTGAAAGATGTCGACCAAACTTGTACATATATAGTAGTTTTAGGTTTTATTTCGTGTCTTTTAGCTTTGGGGCAGCCTTGTTGCTGCCGAACCTCATCTTCATCCCCCATGATAAATTCGTATATATGTATATAAGAGTGACAATTGTGTGCATATGTGTTTGTGAATATTTGTGTTAACATTCTCATATTTCAGGTACCCTTAATCCCCGGCTAGAACGATCCCTACTTATTTCTATACTACTAACGATTGTAGGGTTTATTATTGTGTGCTTGCACTCATCAATAAGCGCATGTGCGAGCACAGCCCTTTTCCATGCTTATCACGCGTGCAGAAAGACTTGTATATCACATTAGTTTAGTTCTTAGTTCAAGGTTTAGATGTCTCCCTCTTTTAAATTCTACAGGTTGCTTCAAAATGATCCTTTCTGCTTCATTTTCACTACTTGGTTTCTATTTAATTTTATTAGGTTGTAGATTAATTGTTGCTTCATATTCACTACTTTATTAATTGTCATCTCTTAGAAAGAAATTGTTGTGCTATTATTTTGGTGTGTGTTAGTAAGTTATGAATACAAGAAGAAAAGTTTGAAGCTTGATTTTATTTTTTGCATAATATTAGTGATTATGGATGATGAAAGTAGATCAAGTGAATATGGTATTACTGTTGTAGTGTCAAGTTTTTTTATTATTACTATTGTAGTGTAAAGTTTTTTAATTATTATGCTTTTTTTTTTTTTTTTTGAGAAAGTAGATCAAGTGAACAATATTACTATATTTATTTCATGGGCCTTCGTATTATAACGTACTATAATAATGATATATACTTTGAGTTTTTAATTTTGATTTCAGTTTGTAAATGTCTCACCCAGGACTTAACCTTGCTAATGTACATGTTACTTTTCAGTGATTTGGAAAACTGTTGTAAATTGCAACATATATCGACTTAACTCAATCATAAATGTCTTCAAATTATTTTTCAAAATCGGGTATGTTTTGACATGTTACTATATATATATATATATATATATTATTTTTGTGCCTCAGCAAGTTTAGATTTCTAGCTCCGCCACTACTAGAAATATGGTCTATGGGGACATATAGTTTGGGGACATTTATATTTGTGTCCCTTATTTCCTTCATTTGAGGACATTTATATGTATGTGTCCCTATATTAGCAAAAGGCACACTTATATCAGTTATATGTCCCTAAAGTCATGAAATGGGCCTATACACATATACAGGGACACATTTTGTTGTTGTTTTGTTTACTAAACGTATATGTATACAGTAGAATACCAATTACAAAATTATCAATAGACCATTTGATTACTGTGGAAAAACCTAGACCGTTGGATTACCGTCGCCAAACCTAGACCGTTTGATTCACCAGGAATGCATCTCAACAAAGCCCTCACAAATCCCAATATCGTCTCCGACTCTCACTCTTTTCAGTCCTCATTTTCTCCGCCTCCCTCCGCAAAACACCCAGATGAACCCTACTCCAGGGTCAAGTCTCAGATGAACCCTACTCCAGGGTCAAGTCTCAGATGAAACCTCCCATCGCTGCCCACACCTGCACCACAACAGTCACCACCAACCTCTTCCTCCGCCGCTTTGTCGCTGCGAGTCTTAGGCTGCGTCATCGGCGTCGAGATCTTCGACAGCTCGAGCTCTCTACGATGCCGAGACTCACTCGCTCGAGCGCGGCTTCCTCGAGAAGAAGCGAGAGCTATCTAGTTTTCAGATTACTGATTTCTAGGGTTTCGGTGAATTGCTAACTTAATGATATCTGCTTTTTGTTTTTCAGATAAAAGGTTTTCCTAATTTTTACATACTGGGATGGATCTATGAAAAGCTCATACTGAGCTATGGATCTATGAAAAGCTCATACTGAGCTATGGATCTGAGTCAGGTCATTTCACCTCCTCTCCTCTTTCTCATGCTTTTCTAAATCAGCTACTGGTTTGCTGCAGCAAGAGTTATAATTTGAAGTCATGTATGTAATGAGTTTAGATATTTGGGGTTAAATTTGGGATCTGGATTATAGGGATTTGGGGTTAAATTTGGGATATGGATTTTGCAGGTGCTAAACTTGTTAAGGCTGCTAGGAGATGCAGTTTCAGGGGTATAAACTCTTGCTCACCCTTATATAAACAAAATTCTAAATGCTTCCAAATAGTATGTCAAACCTGGTACCTTGTCCATCTTTGTCTCATTGTTCTTCCCAAACTATGTTTCGTTGTCCACTCGGTAAATGCGAAGTGGGTGTTCTGTTGTTATGATGCCAGGAGTGGTATAATCAACAAGTCTAAGTTGCTAGAAGCGCTGTACTACAAGAAGTGGCAGATGGGTCTTTTGGGTGCTGAGAATAGGTCTGCTGGGTGCCCTGAGAAATCTCTGAATGATTATTTGGAGGAGATGGCTTTGCAGCATCATAGACTAGCTTTAGAGCAAGGTCGGGTTCATGTTGATCACTGGAGAGCTCACTCTGTTGGGTACTGCCTTTTGTCTTTACACTCACATTTGGTTCCTTAATTTTGTCGAATTGTTGCAGTTCATTTCAATTAGTTTCTTTTTGCTCTGAATGTAACGAGTAGAGTCAGTAGACAACATAAATGGGAAATGGGGAGTCTAATGTGTCGGAAAAGAGTACATAAAGTTCAAGAACATAAATTTATGGGGGTGAATCAAACGCGTCATGTTTCTACACGGTCAAATTTTAGGAACAATTGAGAGAACTGTGTAGAAATGGCCAGAAAGTCGGAGTCATTAATAGAGAGTTGTCTCAGCTATTGAGGCGGTAAATTGAATGACGTTGAGGCTTGACTAAATTCCTATGAACCATGTTTATCAACAGATCCATGTGAGCCATACCCTGAATAGATTGACTCTCAGTGTCCAGATTTTGAAACAAGCCTGTAAGGTCACTGAGATGTTGTTTGCTAAACCACATATTCTTGATAAAGGAATGGCATCCATTGCTTGCTTTTTCATTTTACAGATCAATGTATGACTATCAGTTAACATCATTTATGCGAGTGATCATGTATGGACTACTCAAAGTTTGCTATTGAGATTAATCTATTCTTCTAGCTTCCGTGTACATGTAAACAGCATGTATGGGATTCTAAAAGTTGTGCTATCATACTTCGTGCAGTCTTCTAACTTCCTTGGACATGTAATAAGCATGTAATCATGTTCACATTCCCTTTTGCTCCTGTTTCTGTTCTTGAATGATATAGGTGATGGTTATGGTAAAATTACTTGACCTTTAGTCTTTACTGTGACTAGATAATACATGGTTGTCTTTTATTAAAGGAAACAATCTTATTTCTATGTGCACCACATTATTTTTGTTATAGATTGTTGGTTTGGGCGGCAGTTGTATATGCATATGGAGGCGGAATGGGATAAGAAGTATATTCCCCTCGCGTGAGGGTACCTTTCCGAAGGGCTTATGCATGCGGTATGTCGATAAACTATTAAGTACTTTCACCATCTATTGTTGTAAATGTCTGCATATGTTGCTCATTGTGAAAAATAATATGTGTGGTAAGGATGAATTATTTTATTTTAAAAGGTATCCTAGATGTTTTTTTCTTCGGTTGTTAATTATATTTGTTTGGCAATGGGTTTGATATATATTTGGAGATTGCTTTTGGCCAGCGCTAATTAATTATTTCATTTGTAAAAAGTTACTGCGATCCTGATGCTGTGGTTGGATGTGTGGACGGCACAGCTCGTATCTTTGACATGTACAGTCAACAATGTTCCCAAATCGTTAAGTATGTACTTTAAAACTTTTTCCTTTTCTTCTTGAGATCAAAACGTAGAATTACTATTTTTTTGTGGTAGGTTTTTATAGTGTGTTGTCAATATGTATATGTGTGTGCCTTGGATTAATAGTGTCTTTGCTAATTCTTTCAAATTTAAAGTTTTTGTGATATTAATGTTGTGCACTCATAATTCCTTCAAATTTAGAATGTAAGCTATCAATTCTTTGGTTATTGCCTAATTAATTTAAATTGATATTGCAGATTGTAGAGAAGATATTGGATGCCCAATATATTCACTTCCTTCGTCAAATTTTGCTGATGAAAGCACTGCACCAATATATGTTGCATATTAATTAGGCTGGTAAATAGTTTCCATCTCTCTGCATAAACATTCAAATTTTAATTTAGTTGTTCTTTGGAGAGAATGTAATACTTGGTTATGGAATTTATTTTTGGATTGTTGGATTGTTGAACTTTAAGAGTTTAATGGAAAATATATAATGGGATTGTGTGATTACTATTCTCTTGTATTATTTACTGTTATGGCATTTAATAAATTAATTTTATTTGGCCTGGTTTGCAATACTTCGTCAATGGAGGGGCATGTAGGAAAAAGTTTTAAAAATTCTTCAAATGGGGACATATAGCTTTAAGTGTCTCTATTAGAAGTATTGTATTTGTACAAATGTATAGTATTTATACTGTTTTTGTAGTTTGAGAAATCATGGGACCCACTGTGTTATTTGGGGACACTTATATTATTTGTGCCATTTAGCAATAGGAACACCTTCAAAAGGCACATATACACTAAGTATCTCTTTTGCATCAATAGAGACAAAAATGTCTCTAGGTACCAAAAGGGACATTTAACAAATGTCCCCTTAGGCCATTTTTCTAGTAGTGCGCACTATCACTTTGCAACTGCTATTCCGGCAAGGCTACAGTGAACTAGACTCAAGGTCTTTCCTTCTTACCCGTCAGACGATCCTGCCTCAAGAACGCGCCGCTAGATAGGTGGTGACATCAACAATGGCCGGTATTCTCTCTCGGCTAGGGTTTCACCTACACTCTATACATACAGAGGCTTTGTATACATGGTGCAATTTGACTAGATGAGAATTGTTCTATGAGCTACAACTCAGATAGTTATACACTATGCTACGTCCTTGAAAGGGGGAAGGGACATGAATTTAAAACCACTTAAACAAAAACAGTAAGAACCAAAAGGCAACAAAAACATAAGTCTGGTTTCATTAATTGACCAGACTTTTTTTTTTTAATCGGAAGTCAATAAAATTATTATTCAGTAAGCAATATAAAGATAACACACTCATTTAAGGCCGACAATAAGAGCTATCTCTTATGACTCACTAACCTATACTAGGCCAAAGAGCCAAAAATATACTTACCTTTTCTCTCGATAAAACACAGTGAAATTCAGTGTTTAGAATATTTAGAAGCAAGATTAAAGGGTAACAACCAAATACTCTAAACACTGTGACTAGATTCAAAATCAACCAAATTTAGCAAGAGGAGGAGCCTCCTTACCTACCAAGTTACCTGTCTCCAAGCTATCTATCTCCAACCAAAACCACATCAGAGCGAAAACCCAAATTAAAAGAAAGCCAGGCCCAATACCAAACCCTAACCCAAAAAGGTTGTTCGGAGGTTTGTCGATTTCGGAGACTGCGGCAACCTCTCTCCTGCCAAAACTACCTCCTCGGAATTGAAATGGTTCCCACCACCCCACAAGCCCCAAGATCCACTGAATCCAACATCCAGAGTGTTCGCCGTCCTTGAACGCCGGAGAAACAACCTCTTCACAACCTGCCTTCCTGCTCCACCTAAACACAGTAGATCCAGAAAAAGAGGAGAGTAGCGCCGACATGGGATCGACGAAAGTTCCATCGCGCCATCGCCAGACTCATATGGACACCGCCCCTGAGAAGAGAGCAGCGCCGCCAGGAAACCCAAGAGGGATTTCGCATCAGATCAGATGTTGGCCGAATAGATGACCAATATGACAAGCATGACTTACCAGCAACAACGTCTGGCTCGCCTCCCTGAGATCAACACTCGCCGAAACGGACCACCATGCTGGATGTCCTCCACCAGGCTGACTCCTACCAACTCGCATCGAGGCAGGACTAGAAACCGCCCTACCTGTGGGAATAGAAAAGATGATGATTTGGGAATTTTGATAAAATTTGGTCGACGAAAGTCTTTCTCGAACCACAGTAACGGCGGAGGGGGCGGCTGCAAGATAGGGTTTCTCAGAGAGCATTTTTTTCTTAGAGTTTCTCATAGAGCATAAAATACATTAATTGAAAAGACTTATTTTGAATGAACTAAAAAATTATGTTGGAGAAGGAGGGTTTATAACCCAACCGGTTCGGGAGGCTCACGCCCATCATTTATATCAATAATATATGCCATATGATATCCAAGGACGCGTAATACCTCTACCACAAGTTACTGTTAGATCAATATGGACTTATCACATATTATATGATAATTATGCTTAATGACAATATCTACTTCTACATGGAAACAAATACATAACTATATCTAGTTAATAATGACTTCGTGTATTAGATCATTATTATAAGGAATCCTAATCATAGTCTAGAAGCAAGACAACTAATCAGTATTGTATCAGGAATCTAATTAGAAGGCTTAACTCTCAAGGAATGTCCTTAATGAGAGGACTCTTTAGGGTTAATGATTCTATATATATAGATGATATTGGTCCATGTTATCACCACGAGATATAGCGTAAGTTCTGTCAATTGAGAAGTTTATTGTGGTGACTAACAGAAGGCCTTGCCTAGTACTTTTGTGTCTCAGGTTTGTATCAATGGAAGGAGCTATGGTTCATGATGATCGATGGTAAGTTTACTCAAAGCTTAAATTCTAATGATTATGGTTATGCATATGATTTATTGTATTGTGAACATACAGAATGTGGTTTACAAATTGGTATCAGAGCCTTTAAAGGCTCACAAAATTTTCAGTTTTGCATAAAAAAATCGTTTTAGGATATTCTCAAACAAAAAAAAAAGGGGGAAAAATTGGCTTTACGGGTTAACAGGCTTTGCCTGTTAACAAGCTTTGTCTGTTAACAAGCTCTTGGCCCAACCCATAGCAAGCGCGGATCCAGTCTCAACCCAACCCAAGAGCCAGAAATAATTATTGCATTCGCCACGGACAGTTCTGGCGAGTAAGTTCGCAACGGTGGCGAATGCATTCATAACAGATAACCTGGCGAATGGAGAAGAGACTGGATTGGAAGCGCTAGAGACTTTTAAGTTTCTCATGGGATTCAAAACCCGATTGATGTGGATCAAGAAAGCCAAGAAATAGTTGCTGCATCAAGTTTATAGCTTTCGCTGTGTTCTGTAGCAAATTGGGGAAAAAGCAAAACAGGTTTTTTCTGGAAATTTTTGTTTTCAATTCAATAATGTATATGTAAATATATATATATATATATATATATATATATGCATAAAAACCCTAGAGCACTCCCAACGTGCATATAAGTTGGTGATTGTGCTGTTCTATGGCTGGATGATATTTCAATAAAGATTATGCTCTATGGAATTGAATTGAAGTATGTGTTATGTAATTGATAATGATGCATGTAGTTATTAAAGTCTCCCAAAAATTTATGCATTGAAAAGTTTTTACAGGCACAAGAACTTAGTTTTCTTACAAAGGGTAACCTGGATAGAAATCAAGTTTTCAAACTCAAACAAGGTTGTGATTTTCTGTTGATATAAATGAATATATTGCGCAAAGCATTTTTCATTGATAGTTCCAGGAGATCATGTTGTATAACAGACTGAAAGTTGTGTTTTGTATTTTAAATATTGCTTTTTATCTTCCAAAGAAGTGTCGAAATATGTTTTAGAATGCAAACAGCAGTAAGCATATTTGATAAGAATAAATCAGGATACTTGGAATTTAATCTTCTGTCTAAAGATGTGGATTTGGTTCCTTGAATAACATGTTTTTATCAAGTGTGGCTTATTGATAAAGAATTACAGTATACTGATTTTCTGCTCAAAAGTGTTTCTCAGTATTGTTTTTATGGATATGGACTGATGTGTATGCAAGTATATATGTATTGAGTTTTCTGAATGATTTTGTTTTGTGAATGTTTCTGTTGTGGTTTGATTAACTTAAACTAATTCATAAAACATTGAAAACTCTAAAAGCTTTACAAAAATTGAGAACTCACAAAATCTTTTTCTTTTGCTCCTTTGATAACACCTACATGACATTCAACAATGTCTTAGTGCTTACTGGTTCAAACTTTAGAGCCTAGAGAGATTCTGTTATGAACTACATTTGCATGCATGAGATAATAGGATTCTGCTTTCATGAAGAACAACCTGAAACCCCAGCAGAAGATGAGGAACCCTCAAGCTTGATCTAGGATATGAACACTTTTTATTTTTGGATAATGTTTATTATGTACCTTCCATTAGAAAGAATCTAGTTTCAGTTTCTAGCTGATTAAAGCTGGTTGTAGATTTTTGATGGATAATAATGGAATTACTATTTCTAGAAATTCAAAACAGATTGGTTTTGGTGTGATATTGAATGATTATTTACAACTTAATTGTTCTATGTCTCAACAAGAAATTTCTCTTGTTGAAAAGGAAAACACTAACAGTACTAATGCCTTGACTGGTGTTAAAAGAACCAAACAAAATGAAAAGTCTGCATATTTATGGCATAGAAGACTCGGCCATGTTTCAAAAGAAAGGCTGAAAATTCTGGTTAAAAACAATATCCTAAATGAATTGGATTTTTCTGATCTTAATGATTGTGTGGAATGCTTTAAGGGAAAAATGACGAATAAAAGAAAGAAGACTGCGGTAAGAAGCCAAAATTTACTGGAACTCATACATACTGATATCTGTGGTCCATTTAAACATCAAACTATCTGTGGTAATGTGTATTTCATTACATTCATTGATGATTTCTCTAGATACAGTTATGGTTCTTTACCATCAGAAAAATCTCAAGCACTTGAAGCCTTTAAAATCTTCAAGACTGAGGTATATAATCAACTAGAGAGAAAAATCAAAACAGTTAGATCAGATAGAGGTGGAGAATTTCATGGAAAATATACAGAAAAAGGTTAACAGAAGGGTCCATTTGCCTTGTTTTTACAAGAACATGGAATTAAAGCTCAAAGTACAACACCCTATAATCCACAACAAAATGGTGTGGCAGAGAGAAAGAACAGAACCCTTCTAAACATGGTTAGATGTATGATGTGTACAACTGGCTTACCAAAATTCTTATGGGGAGAGGTTTTGAAAACGGCAAATTACATTTGCAACAGAACACCTAGTAAAGCCATTGAGAAAACTTCATTTGAATTATGGTGTGGTAGAAAACCAAGTCTTCACCATTGTCATGTATGGGGCTGTCACGCAAAAGCTAGAGTTTATAATCCAAACTTGAGCAAGCTTGATCATAAATCCATAAGCTGCTATTTCATAGGTTATCCAGAAAAATCTAAGGGCTATAAGCTGTATTCAGCTAAACATAAGCCTAGAATTTTTGAAACTCATCAAGTCAAATTCTTAAATGAAAAAGTTCACAATACAGAATATGAGGATTTATCTTTAGATTTTGAAGAAATTGTGACTGATGAGGATTGAGAAAATGTTTTGCCTTTTGAAACTGAAGAAATAGCAGATGATATCATTCTAGAAAATCAAAATGCAGAAGATCAAGAAACTGATCAAGAAATGCAAGTTGATGAACAACCAGCTGTAGCAGAACCTCACATTATAGAGCCACAAAATGATCTCAATCCTGAACTTAGAAGATCCAAACAAGCTAGAAAATCAAAATTTGGGGGGGGGGGGGGGGGTAGATAGTGATTACATTGTCTACTTAGCTGAAGCAGACATTAATGAAGACTTTGATTAAGCAGCAGTAAGTCAAGATTTAGACAAGTGGCAGGAAGCCATGCAAGCTGAGATTGAGTCCATGGAGAAGAATGCAGTCTGGGAATTAGTTGAACCTGATCCTAGACAGAAGACAATAGGTTGCAAATGGGTTTATAAAACCAAAAGAGAGGCATAACGTAAGGTTAGTGGCAAAAGGATTCTCACAAAAGGAGGGCATTGATTACACTGAGACTTTTTCTCCAGTCTCATGTAAAGACTCTTTTAGAATAATCATGGAATTGGTGGCACACTATGACATGGAGCTGCATCAGATGGATGTCAAAACAGTATTTTTAAATGGAGAGCTTGAGGAGGTGGAAATGAGGCATGAAGCCCTGATCAAAACAAGCTTTAGATTTACATGAAGCAACCCGAAGGGTTTATTGAAGGTGGAAATGAGAACTTAGTCTGTAGATTAAGAAAATCTATCTATGGTCTAAAACAAGCTTCTAGGCAATGGTACAAGAAATTCGATTCAGTAATTTCTTCCTTTGGCTTTACTGAAAATCTAGTGGACTAGTGCATTTATCTAAAAACAGTAGGGAACCAATTTATTTTCTTAGTACTGTATGTGGATGATATACTTTTGGCCAGCAGCAATCTAAAGCTGCTTAAAGATACCAAGAGCTTTCTGTCAAAGAATTTTGACATGAAAGATTTAGGTGAAGCATCCTATGTACTAGGGATAGAGATTAAAAGAGATAGAGCACAAACGTTGTTGGGATTATCTTAGCAAAATTACATTACTAAAGTTCTTAAAAGATTTAGTATGGAAAAGTGCTCAAATGGAGAGGTTCCTATGTCTAAGGGTGATAAACTCACTAAGAGTCAGTGTCCACAAAGTGAAGCTAAGAAAGAAAACATGAAAACAAAACCATATGCTAGACTTGTTGGGAGTCTCATGTATGCTCAAGTCTGTACTAGACCAGATTTGGCATTTGCTGTTGGAATGCTATCAAGGTTTCAGTCAAATCCGGGACCAGAACATTAGGTGGCTGGAAAGAAAGTTCTTAGATATTTACAGAAGACAAAGAGTCACATGCTTGTATACAGAAGAGTTGAGGATTTGCAATTAGTTGGTTTCTCATACTCTGATTTTGCAGGGAATTTTCCAGACTCAAACAAGTCAACTTGTGGTTATGTGTTCATGCTGGCAGGTGGAGCAGTTGCTTGGAAAACCATGAAGCAAACCTTGATCACAACCTCCACCATGCAGGCTGAATATATTGCAGTATATGAAACAACGTGTGAAGGGCTCTGGATTAAGAACTTCCTAGAGCAGACTAAAGTATTGAGTCACATTGTGACTGATGCACTTGTTATATACTGTAATAATGAGGCTGTTGTGTTCTTCAGTAAGAACAATAAAAGATCCAGCAACTCAAAACACATTGACTTGAAATATTATAGTGTTAGAGAAAGAGTCACATAAATACTGATTCACAGCTTGCAGACCCTTTCACCAAAGCACTACCAGTGAAGGTATTCAAGAAGCATGCAGAAAGCATTGAAATTCTTCCAAAATTAGATGCTTAGGTTCAGTGGGAGTTAAGACCAGTAGGAGTGAACTTAAAAAATATTTTATTTTCTGAGTTCTTGTGTTTTCAGTTGTGATATCAGTAGAATCACAACTTAATTTTGTAATGACAGTTTTATAAATGGAAGTTGAGGTATTTCCGAATTTTGTGTTGCTGCAGCTTTATGTTTGTTATGAAATTATTGATTTAAAAGTTCTAGTCATATATATACTTGCTATCAAATAATCTTATTCATGTTTAGCATGATACTACAGTACAACCAAAGTTGAGATTATTGGTGTTCAGTAAATTTGCTTGAGTTCTTGTTTTAAGAACATAAAGTTGGACTTGGTATATGTTTTTACTTGTTAATACACATTAACATATATCTCAATACTGCATGATAGACATTGTTTCTACACAAACCCTGGGACCTGGTAGATACAGATGAATCCTCGTGTGATCTCCTGCCAACCTGCTTACTAAGGGGAATACTGGGCGGGCCGGTCTTCTCCTCTCCGATGCCTAAGTTAGTATAGTTGGAATAGATATAACTTGAGCACGTAGATAAGCGGTGAGAGAGATCAGTTACCTATTAATGAGGGTAGTTGGGGCCCTTATATAGGTGGTCGGGAGTGAGGGCTGGCCTCACCCTTCGATGTGGGACTGGTTCCCTTCTGTTTGTACACCAAAGGGTAGCTCTGGTGACCTCTTTAGCAGGCAGGCGCCCCAGGTCCCCGGGTCCCTGGTAGTAGGATAGACTGCTGGATCCCGAGGCTGGGTGCTGGTGATCCGGTCCCGGGCCTCGGGCCGGGCCCTGGTGCACTTGCTGCGGGTCTGTAGGCTTGCTGTAGTCCCTCTGCGGCTACTGTCAACAAGTCTCCCAAGTTTCCGGTCAAGTGCAATCTTGAATGGGGACTTAAGTCTGTCTTGCTCTTGTACCGCAGACCCGCAGGGTTACCAACCCAACGGTGCCCAGTCCCCCAAGTCCGTGTTGAAGATTGGGCGTGACCGGGGTGAGTACCTGTTACCGATGGTAAGCAGCAGTTTATAAGTACGTTTGCAATATAAGTAATACTGTGCTCAAGTGTTGTGGTGCTATGAGCATGGAGTGGGGTGAAACCCGGAGTGTATGAGATGATGCCATGCAAAAGATGTGTGCATGGAATGATAATGGAGCGTTGAAATCCGCCATGCAATAGATGTATGCATGAAATTTCGACTGGGCACTCTACCATACTGGTACGAAGCGGAGTTCACTGGGCCTCTACCGGGCGTTCTGCCAAATTGGTACGGAGCGGAGTTCACTGGGCCACTACCGGGCGTTCTGCCATATCGGTACGAAGCAGAGTTCACTGGGCCTCTACCGGGCGTTCTGCCAAATCGGTACGAAGCGGAGTTCATGGGACCTCGACCGGGCGTTCTGCCATATCGAGACGAGTCCCAGGTGAACTTAAGTACTGGACCTCGACCGGGCGTTCTGCCATAACGAGACGAGTCCAGGAGTATGGGACCTCGACCGGGCGTTCTGCCATATCGAGACGAGTCCATATTGCTAGGCTGCGGGGAGATGACCCCGGTGTTGCGGCCTGTTTGAAGCGCCGGTGAACACTTGCTAGTTCTTCTCAGCTTGTGTTGAATAAGCGTTGAGGTAAGGGGGGTGGCGTTGAGGTGACAAGGCTCGCCGTGCAGCCCCACGTTAATCGCAGTTCAGTGCGATGTAGGGTTTTTATCCTGCTGGACAAGAGTACATGTGTTAGATGTAAACTCACCTGGGTGTATAAAGCCCATGCCGGTCGAATGTTCTCATGACCGGGGTCATGCCATGGGGCCGGGCGGGACACGACCGGGCGTCCTGCCATATCGAGACGAGTCCCCCAGTGAGATGCCATGGGGCCGAGTGGATCGCGTTCCCGGAAAAAGAATGCTCTCGAGCCGGTTGGAAGATCATAACCGGGGAGATGGTCTCGAGTCGGTTGAATGTTACCTAACCGATGGGCGGATCTCGACCGGGCGTTCTGCCATATCGAGACGAGTCCCCCAGTGAGATGCCATGCAGCCGGTTGAATGATACCTAACCGTGAACTGCCATGGTACCGGATGGATGGCTCATACCCGGAACGATGCTCTCGAAACGGTTGGAAAATCATAACCGATGAGAGGTCTTCAAGCCGGTTGAAAGATCATAACCGGTGACTTGTAATGAAGATGGCGTGCAGCCGTGGAGCCTGGGGAAGTGTGGGAGGGCCTGACGCCTCGGTTCTCGCTCCTACCTTCCTGTCGCCAGCTTGTAGGACAAGTGGCTGACATGCATTTAAGGAGGAAGTCCATCAGTCTCATCAGTTATGATGACATGGGAAGTTTACCAATGCTGGGACACGTGCCAGTAGGGAGCGGTCTTGAGATGGAGGGCCTGGATTCGCAGGCGTTTGAGTTGCTCTGATTGCGTGTTTTGGGGGGATTCGAAACGCCTAGGGCACCGGTCCTTTCTATAAAAAGGCCTCTTCTGCTCTCCATTCTACTTTTGCTTCTTGCTTTAGAGAGACTAAGAGAAAGAGAGAAATCCGGCGAAAGCTCTGAGCTCCTTGCCCCACGAGATCCGTTTTCTCAAGCGCTCCTTATTCTTTCCCCACCATTGCTCGCTGCTTTCGCAGGGCGGACTTTCCTCGGTTGAGCATACTAATCGGTAAGTTCTTGCTATCTTTGCCCCGGTGTTGTTCTTGTTTTTGCTTTTGTTGTTTTGCGGCGAGGGGGAGGGATCTCTGTCGCTGACTGAGTTGCTCTGCGGCAAACTTGGGGAGAGGCCGTTGGAGGCGCTGTTGTAGCCTGTTGCTGACGAGCGCTAGGGTTTTGTTTTCTTCCCCTAGGTTAAGATGTCTTCTTCAAGTTCTGACAGGGCTTCCGAATCGGCTGCCAGAGGTCCTATCGTGGACGATGTGGAGAGGCTGGAAGACTGGCTCGGTTCGAAATCCCCGGAGACTGAAGCCGCTGACCGCTCCCGGAGCGGGGCTTCGTCTCCGTCTTCGTCTTCCGGGTCCGAATCCCCGAAGACTGAAATACCGCACGGGGTGCGCCTTGCCGGTGCTCCGGCCGTGAGCTACACCATTGGTAGAGGGAAAGATGCCGTGGTGTGTGATGAACCGGAGGGTAGCATGACCCCTGGAGAGATTGCGGCGTTTCGGGAAACGTGGAGTATCCCGAATGAGGTTCTGCTACGGCCCCTGAATCCTAGAGAGTCAGCCTGCAACCCGGAGGCAGGTTGGGTTGCCGTGCACCAGGACCAGTTCCAGCATGGATTCTTACTTCCGCTGCCAGACTACGTGCAGTATATGCTTAGTGCGCTGCAAGTGTCGCCAGCGCATCTTCTCGGGCTCCAGTGGAGGCGACTACTGAGTCCTGTATGAGCTCTCCGGAATGAGTATGGCAACGGTAAACGAATTTCGGGCCTTGTACAGGTTGTCATCCAGGGGTTGCCTGTCTTTCAGCGCCCGGTGCTATCAACCGATCATCACCAATATGCCTACATGGGTAGACAACAGCTGGAGAAAGAAGGTGGTGATGGCGGGCGGGAGGTGGCAGGCGAGGAGGAAGATGTACCGGGTTCTTGGCGCCTTCCAACCCATTGGCGACCAGTCATTCGAGCTATCTGAGCTGGAGCAGGAGAGGATCTCGACCATACTCGGATGTTGGGACGACCTGGAACGGAGTTCTTATAACTTCATCCGCCGGGAAGTGTTGGAATATTGCCAACTCGGGCGGGATCCCGGTGCGTAGCAAGCCTTAGCAGTGATACTTGTGCTAGCTCTGTTTTAAAATACTAACTGTTTGCTTGTCCTGCAGGTGCATGTTCCCGGGCGGTCACCAAGCCCGAAACCACTCTCTCTATGGACGGTGAAGATCTCCTTGCGAAGCTGAAGGAGAAAGGCGAGACCGTCTCGCGGACCTCGGTGGACGAGGAGTCCGGCCGGCTGACGATCCACCCCGAATCGAGGGCCATGGACGTTGATGACGGCGCCTACATCCTGAGGCGCGTGAAGAGCCATCCGGCTGCGCCCAAGGCTGTGCCCGGAAAGGGCAAGAGTACCGGGGTTCCTGTGAAGATTCCCGGTGGAGTGAGCAGGATCCCCCACCGCCTGGGGTCTGTTCCGCTCGTGACCCGGGTTGCCCGGGTAGGCGCACGATCTTCTTCTCCGGAGGGCCGGGGAGAGAAGCGGAGGGGCGTGGACATTCCTCCCTCCACGCTGGTGACGCTCACCGGCGGGTCGTCCCGAGAGAGCCTGGCCAAACGGCTCAAGGTAACCAGCGGTGCATCTGGCTCCGCTGTGGAGATGGTTGCCGCTGCCCGGCAGAGCAGCCCCGCGCCTGCGGAGGTACCGAGGGGAAGCCCGGACAATGCATTCGTCCGGCAGCTGGCAGCGGACCTGGCCAGCCTTGGTCTGGACAGACCCGGGGCGACCGGTGTCCTGGCGGGTGGGAACCGCCCAAAATGCAAGGAATCCGTCCTCCGGGTAAGAATTGCCTGGTGCCACTACACTGCTTGTAGCTTGTTTTCTCTTGCTTCTTGATTAACTGTCTCTGTTGTTATGCAGTTGATGTACAGTCTGTACCAACCGGACCGAAGCGAGGAGCTGCCGGAGCTGAAGAGGCAGATAACTGCTTTAACGGAGTCCCGACAGCGCCTGGAGGTGGAGAAGTCCCGGGTGGAGCGGGAGAAGGCCAGATTGGAGGAGAGGGCCAAGAAGCAGGAGGAGCAGATCCGGAGCCTGGAGAAGGAGAAGGAGCGGGCCGAAGCTGAGAGGGCCGAGCTGGAAGCCAAGGTGGACGAGCTCCAGGTGGGAGCTACCGCTCTGCGCGCTGCTGCCGCTGCTGCTGCCGGGGAAGAGGACCCGGAACAATATGAGCGGTTCGTTCTCAAATACCATGAGAGCGACCAGTTCCTGGAGAAGGCCAGGGAAACGGGCATCTCTGATGCGTACACGGAATGGTTGGGGAAGAGGTGGCTGGACACTTCCCTGATGCCGGATGCTGCTGATGGAAATATCCATGACCAGTCGGATATCCATCAGCAGTCAGCTGAGGAGCAACCAGAAGAGGAAGGCGGCCCCCAACCTGCTGATGGCGCGGCTGCTTCATCCGGAGAGGCTGGCGGATTACCCGCTGAGGGTAGAGGCGCGGCTCCTTAAGATTTTATCCTTGCTCTTTTCCTTGTAAACTTTCTGGAACGATTACTGCTTGTATACTTGCTTGACTATAAATATACTTGAACTGGCGGAGCCGGTGAAATTTTCTCAAAAGTAGTTTGCATATATTTGTGTTTTTACAACGGTAGAACCGGTGATATGCCAAACTAACCGCTCGGAGGCTTGACGAGTTTACCAGGCCTGGTCATGCTCCCGGTCGGGATCGGCTCTTCTTTCCCCTATGTACCGCTGGAGCTGGCCGTTATTAATCAAACCCTGCACCGCTGTCTTGAGAGCACAGCACTGGCTCGTTCGATGAGTAGCCTCATCATGATAGGAGCAGTACTTGCCCGTCTGCGCCGTTGTAAGTTTCCCCTTCGGGTACTTTCTCTTGGGCGGTAGGGGAATGATACTCCCGTTCTCAAGCAAAATGTCCTCGTAAGAACAGGAGAGAGCGGTGAAGACCTCTTGACTGGCCGGTGGTGCTGGCATGATTGCCAGGGGGCGTTCTTGCCTGTACGGCGCCGGCTTGTGCTCGCCCTGGGGCTTATCAGGATAGGGCCTCTGCTGCCTTTGTGCCCAGTTTCTGTTGAGCCGGTTTGGTCGGGCGGCGCGGTTCTCAGTCAAGGGAATATTCTTAAATAGGGGGAATATTCCTTTCTTTTGATTTTTCTTTTTCTTTCTTGATAGGAGCACAATGTGCGACGATATTACATGTTTATACCCTCGTTTATGCTTTGTTTAACCCTTATTTGTCTAAGATTGAGTCATAATGTAGTTAGTGTCAATTTTGGTAGAGTTTTGTGAAAAATGGTTAAGAATCTGAAAAATGACTAAGTTTGAGAAATCTGGAAAATAGTGTAAAATATGTCTTTTTCGTGATTTTGAGATGATTGAAACTATGATCTATCCTTGTCCGAATTCTATGAAATTTGGCGTGCTTAATATTCATATGCTGAGGAATGTTGTGTTAAAATTTCAGATCAATCGGAGTTCGGAAAGTCACCCAAAAGTTGGCTGCAAAACGGCAGTCCGAGCATTTCAATCCAGGGACTTCCAGGATTTTCCTGGGACTTTGATCCAACTTCGAAAAATCATTCCCGTCGACTCACAAGGATTTTGATCGAACTGTTTTATGGGGAGATGGCCATATGTGTCTAGTTTATCTGAGACTTGGAATCGCATAAATCGGAACTCCACGGATGGAGATATGCCGGAATTACTGCAACAAGGTCAAATCTGCCGATTCCAGGAACCTACTGCCCCCTTTTTGTGTTTTCTGTTTTTGATGGACCAAATGGTGTACAAATTCATATGTGAAGATGGTCCAAGCTTTATGAAGGGAAGAGGAAGACACTAGGCCATGGCATTGAAGAAAAACTTGAAGAAAGACGTTCTCCTAGTCACACTAGGAGAAGCTGCCGAATAGAGGCAGATTGTATGCCTTTGTGTGCTGCCGGCAATTGGGGTATTTTTCGATGGACCAAGACATGTCAAATGAAGTCCAAGATCATACAAGAAGTCCATGAAGTTGTGAAGCCCAAGCCTTGAAGAGAAATTCAGAAAAGAAAACCTAATTGGACTAAGAAAGGAAGGTTGCAAAACCTTATTGCACTAGCTTTTCTGAACTCCTCTTTGCTTAAGGGACTGCCGGCAGCCTCTCTCCCTATCCTCTATATATACCCTCACTTTTTCATTCTGAAAATCATCTCATCTCAAGCATAATACACTAGCCTAAAGCTCTACCAATTTCTTTCAAACACCAACACATAAATACCTAGCCGAACCATCACCACCACCACCATATAGCCGAACCCTTCCACCTTTGTTTCTGCCGATTTCTGTTCTTGCCGAACACCAAGGAGCAGCAGCCGAGCCACCTTGTCACCTTTGAGGAATCTTCAAGGTTTTTAAAGTGTGATCCATTCCCCTATGGCTTTTGTATTTATTTATGTTTGGTTGTTTTGTACGAATTTGTTTCGATTCTTGGTTTTTCTTGAAACTTTGTATGAACCGAATATTGTATGTTATGCATGGTTTTTCTGAAATTTAACTTATGAATTTTGTATGTTGGATAATTAGGGCAGTGGTATTAGAAGCATGTTTAGGATTTAATTTGGTTAGTAATCTAAGAGTGCGCCTTATAAACCGAAGCATTAGTATTGGCTGGAAGCATGTAAATCTAGATGTTAGGTTTCATTTAACCGAGTAACACGGATAAGTCATACGTTGGAGTAGTTTGTTTTGTGTTGCTCACCTAGGGTAAAAACCTTAGATTACTTGCATGTTAAATAAGATGATTGACAACCTTGCTTGTTTACATGTCTTCGATTTAGACTCACATGCTTAAATGTTAAAACGCGTAAAACCGGATTAGCATCACTTAGAAGTCATACGTTGGAGTAGTTTCTAAGAAATTAAGAAGTCTAACAATTGGAAAACCGTTGGAGGCTCTAGTTGTGTCGAAACTAATTTAGGTCTTGAACATGCTAAATACTTGATCCTTACCTTCTTGCATGCAAATCTATATGTTAAAGAGTCTTTTGTGTGAACTGTTTTGTGTGAGAGATGATGATCACTTGTATATAATAGCTTAGGTTTATTTTTCTGTTTTTATTTTCGTGTCTAGTATTAGAGGGCAGCCCTAGGGCTGCCGAACCATTTTTACCCCAATATGTGACGTTTTTGTATAGATGTAAATATGTTCTGTGTCTAACAATTTCATATCTCAGGTACCCTTAATCCCCGGCCTAGAACGATCCCTACTTGCTTATACTACTAACGATCTTTTGTAGGGTTTATTATTGCGTGCGAGCTTTGGCTCACATCATTTCTCTTGGTTTTTTTTTTTGGGTTTTTCCCCCCGATGGGGCTCGAGCCCGAGCTCCACACTCGGAGGCACCAGCCACGGGTTCCCCGCCGTCCGGCCACCGATCAGCGCGCCACCGGTGCCGATCAGTTCGGTTTCTTCTCCTCTTCACGTCGGGGGTGGGGATTCGAGGAGGATCGCCGTCGTTCGACCGGTTGGAGCTTGGGAAGGCTCGACTGTGTCGAACTGAGTTCTCCCTCCATCGGCCACGATTCGGCCTGATTTTAGAGGGCAATTGAAGGTCTAGATCCGTACAAGCAACCCATGGAAGGAATTAACCCGAAGCAAAACGGGTAAGTAGAAATTCAAGTTTGAATTTCTAGGGTTTTTAGGATTTTCGGTAAAATGTGTTTAATTTGCTGGAATTGGTGTTTTGGGTGGAGTTAGGGGTTTGAATCGAGTTCAGTGTGACATTTGGAGTAGGTTAGATGTGATTGGATTCCCGTTTGGTTGAATTTTGGGAAAATTAGAGTTTTGGGATGCTGCCGCCGTATCGGCAGCCGTTCGCGGCGGCTGTGTAAGTTTTAGGCGGCGGAGATGCTAGGGATGAGTCCCTGATGTGGTGGCGGTGCTGTGGGAAAAATTTGGTACGGTTTGGAGGTGTTTTGGCCTCCGGTGGCGGCGGCGCTGCTGCTGCCGGCGGCGAAAGGTAAAAGAAGGGTAAAAAGGTAAAATAGTAAAAAGTGAATGGTAACAGTAAAAGGTTAAACAGTAAAGTGAATAGTAAGTCTGACTTTTGACCGTTGACTTTGACGTTTACTATTAATGTTGACTTTCCGAAAGGGGTAAAACTTGTTAAAAAATGGGGTTTTACGCCAAAAATTAGCGACCAAAGAATTAGTCGAATTTTGTTCCCAGTGGGTGGGTGTTGGCGGTTTGGGAGCAAAGACATTTTATTTGGTTTTGGGTTACTTAGGAGCTGTTTCGGAAGTTTCCGAGGGAAATTTCCGGGACGGGTCCTTTTCAATGGTATCAGAGCCTGGTTCAACCCTCGGACCATGATTCTGTTTGGTTTTCACGAATTTCGAGTACTCTAGTGGTTTTGTTGGAATTCCTTCGTATTTGTGTGGGTAATACAAATTGAACCAGCTGAAATTAAACTGAAATTACTTTATTTTAATTTCGGTTATATGCATGCTTTATTTGTGATTGGTATATTAAGCTTTGAGCGGGAATATGATATCTGGGTATAAATTTTTGGGTATGAAATAGGATCGTACTTTTGGGATTATAGAAATTTAAGAACTTGATACTATTCTAAATTATATTCGGTTAAAGTCGATCTTCCGCTATGATTGCATATGGTAATCGACATGATGACCATGATGATTATATTCATTCGTTTAATTTTAATAAGGTTATATTCTCAATCTGTAAATGTTCTTCCTTTTATCCTATTGGATTTGTCTTAGAGAAAGTCTATTAAATGAATAGTTTATGTTCCTGGAGAACTGTATTACAATTTTAAGTTTATTTTATTTAGTTTATACTTTTGGGTTGATAACTTGCTGTTGTTTGATCCTCTTTGCTGTTGATTGGTATGGAAAACAAAACTTTCCTTGTAGTTAAGATTATAATTCAGTTTGTATTGGACATGATTTTTTTGAAGTGATTCCCTAAGAATTCTAACGAATCTTTGATATGGATACAAATTGGTGGAGTCTTGTTTTATTTAGTAATGATACATAGGTTTTTGTGAAGCCTTACCTCTATTTTGGTATGTACTTCTTGTGAAGGTGACTAACAGATTTTAAGAAGTAGACGCCCTTTGCTTACTATATTTAAATTTGTAGAGATTCTTGAATGTGTGTCCAACAAGCTTTAACTTCTGAGTTTTATTGAGAAATAAGCTATCTTGTTTATGCTGTATATACCTTTGAACTACATGTGTGTATATATATATATATATATATATATATATATGGTTTCGTTTTATACACAGTAATGATATTTATATTGGATTTTGCTAATTCCTTGGGAAATGAGATTTTCATGTGGTTTTATATTTTCGAAATATTTTGAGTATGTTAATCAGTAGACCGGAATGAAATTCCGGGGATTTTGTTGATTTTATTATTTATGATTTTTCTGACATGCGAGGCATGTCGATGGGATTTACATATATTTGATCTGATTTTACGGCATGGTGATTTGCCGGGTATTCCTGATTTTACGGCATGTGGATTTATCAGGGGAAATGTATTTCGAGATTTGTTTTCACCACACGATGGTCCACGTTGTTATTATATTGATGCTAGCTAGCGGAGCCTCATCCCACGCGAGGTGACGACTTGACCATATAGGTCAGATTCACGCTCGGTGGTCGACGTATGGTTGTATATATTGAGGCGGAGACGTGTCTAGGTAGTAGACTTAGACACGGGGGGAGTCAATAGGACTCTCGGACCAGGTCCACGTTATTATTATATTGATGCTAGCTAGCGGAGCCTCATCCCACGCGAGGTGACGACTTGACCATATAGGTCAGATTCACGCTCAGTGGTCGACGTATGGTTGTATATATTGAGACGGAGACGTGTCTAGGTAGTAGACTTAGACACGGGGGGAGTCAATAGGACTCTCGGACCAGAGCCTGACGAGGCTCCAGTGGTGGGTAGACATTTCCCTGTTATATGACCAATGGGATTTGGTCATGAGATTTTATGTTATGTGGTTTCGGGAATATTTCCTCTATGAGGCTTTCGGTTTTTAATAGATTCCCGAACCAGCAGGGCTTAACTTTCTACATTTTGTGTTTATGTTATAACTTTGTTTCTAAACTCAAAATTATTCATTCTTAACCCTACGTTATGATTTGATTAGTACTTGGACAGAGTTATATTATTTTGGTTTATTTGATTTGGTAAATAAATTTTTCAATGGTTCCTCAATATCTTTTCTTGATGTATTGGGTTACTTAACTAAGGCCTTATAAATTGCTTAGGAATAACATGAATAGTAGTGATTATATAAAATTGAGGATTCGGTATCATAGATTGCCTATGAATTGTGTTATGCTGCTATTTTTAGTTTGGATTTGATTTGGAATCGAACTCCTTTTTGTTTAAATTTTGGGTGGAATTGTTTTCCAATGTTTATACTATTGATGTGGAGAATTTGTGTTGTTTGGTAAAGTTTTAAGTGTTCATAGCAAAATCATAGCTACGTCGATAGAACATCAATTTTTAATATCAATTTGATCGAGATATTTTCTGAAGTTAAAGGTAACGAGTTTGGCAATTTGGCCTGATTACATGGCTTTACTCTCATGTGTTCTATGGTGGATGCACGACCTTAGGGAGAAGCTTGTCATGGTTGGTGTATGCATGTCTAATGTTGGTATGCTTCAAATTATTTATTGATTGGTATATGCTTGTTTAATTGTCATTATGTTCCGCTTGGCCGTGGTTTCCCTTGGTTTGAACTTGAGATTGGTTTGAACATGTAGATTTTTGCATGAAAATAGAGACGATTTTGTAACGGATTATGCGTACAAAAAATAAGTATATATATCTATATTACCATGGAAAATGAGAGGAAATGAATGTGATTGAGGGAATGAATGATACATAATAGGCACATGAATGCATTCTTACGCATTACGTAGGATGATTGATGTTCAGACAAGAAGTGGGAATTTCGAGGACGAAATTTTATAAGGGGGGAGGAATTGTCACATCCCGAACCCGATTTTAATTGTGTTAATTATATAAGTTTCTCGTAAATTACTAAAAGCATGAATTACGAGTAATTGGAAGTTTGTTCAAAGATTAAATTCGAAAATGTTTTTAAGTTTTAATAGGAGGGAAAGTTGACTTGGTGATCCGTTATAATTTTTGAAAAGTTTTCTTCATGAAAGTTGTAGAGCGCGACGATACGAGTTCGTAGACACGCGGCACACGTGAAACGGACGTCGTAGGAAAAAGTTATGACGTAAAATCGGAAGGGAGGAAATTCTAGAAACGAGCGGAAATTTCCAGAAAAGAGAATATTCTTAAATAGGGGGAATATTCCTTTCTTTTGATTTTTCTTTTTCTTTCTCTTGGTTTTTTTTTTGGGTTTTTCCCCCCGATGGGGCTCGAGCCCGAGCTCCACACTCGGAGGCACCGGCCACGGGTTCCCCGCCGTCCGGCCACCGATCGGCGCGCCACCGGTGCCGATCGGTTCGGTTTCTTCTCCTCTTCACGTCGGGGTGGGGATTCGAGGAGGATCGCCGTCGTTCGACCGGTTGGAGCTTGGGAAGGCTCGACTGTGTCGAACTGAGTTCTCCCTCCATCGGCCACGATTCGGCCTGATTTTAGAGGGCAATTGAAGGTCTTGATCCGTACAAGCAACCCATGGAAGGAATTAACCCGAAGCAAAACGGGTAAGTAGAAATTCAAGTTTGAATTTCTAGGGTTTTTAGGATTTTCGGTAAAATGTGTTTAATTTGCTGGAATTGGTGTTTTGGGTGGAGTTAGGGGTTTGAATCGAGTTCAGTGTGACATTTGGAGTAGGTTAGATGTGATTGGATTCCCGTTTGGTTGAATTTTGGGAAAATTGGAGTTTTGGGATGCTGCCGCCGTATTGGCCGCCGTTCACGGCGGCTGTGTGAGTTTTAGGCGGCGGAGATGCTAGGGATGAGTCCCTGATGTGGTGGCGGTGCTGTGGGAAAAATTTGGTACGGTTTGGAGGTGTTTTGGCCTCCGGTGGCGGCGGCGCTGCTGCTGCCGGCGGCGAAAGGTAAAAGAAGGGTAAAAAGGTAAAATAGTAAAAAGTGAATGGTAACAGTAAAAGGTTAAACAGTAAAGTGAATAGTAAGTCTGACTTTTGACCGTTGACTTTGACGTTTACTATTAATGTTGACTTTCCGAAAGGGGTAAAACTTGTTAAAAAATGGGGTTTTACGCCAAAAATTAGCGACCAAAGAATTAATCGAACTTTGTTCCCAGTGGGTGGGTGTTGGCGGTTTGGGAGCAAAGACATTTTATTTGGTTTTGGGTTACTTAGGAGCTGTTTCGGAAGTTTCCGAGGGAAATTTCCGGGACGGGTCCTCTCAAACTGGGTGGGGTGTTCTCTTCCCGGGGATGGTCTTCCTGCTGCTCATCCCATTTCCTCTTCAGCAGGTGGTGCCCATACGTCTCGTGATCGGCCTGAGCATGCCGGATGGCCATTGCCATCAACTCATCATACCCCTGCGGGAGTTCTACCCGGACGACGTAGGAAAACTTTCCTAGCCAGAGCCCCTGCTTAAACGCCATCTCGGCGATACCCTTGTCTAGGTTCCGAACCCCGGCCGTTGCCGTCTGCCAACGGTTGACGAAGGTCCTCAACTCCTCTCCAGGGGCTTGCATGCAGTTGAAGAGGATGGTAGACGTCCAGGCTCCCTCGACCCGGAGGATGAAGCGGCCTACGAACCGGTCGGCTAACTGCTCGAATGCCTCGATTGAGTTTGCCGGAAGCTCGTAGAACCAGCTGAGCGCCTCTCCAGACAGAGTTTCCTGGAAGATGTTGCAGCATACTGCATCTGAGTAGCCCTTGGCGCAGGTCTGGGACCGGAAACTGTCCAGGTGCTGGTACGGGCAGCCGGACCCTGAATAGGTGAGCTTGAGGGACTTCTGGTTACCAGACCTTCCCGACTCCATGACCCGGTGCGAGAAAGGGCCCATACGCTCATTAAACCGGGCGCCCTCCATCGGCCGCGCGGCTCTTCTCTCGTTGGCCTCCATTTGGGCCTTCAAATCCGACACAGTGTCGGCTAACATCTGCAATGCCCGCGCAGTCGGGGTCTCAACTCCATCCACAAACGAAGTGTGGAGCTCACGGGAGGTTGGCGTGCTCTTCGGCGGACTTGCGCCGGCCGGTGACTTCGCTCACACGGGATCACTGGGCCGACCGCCCGATGATTGCCCTGCCTCGAACTGCTGAGGTCGGACTGGCGGGGGTGCCGCTTGGCCTTGACCATAGCGTCGTTGCGCTGTTGTCATCTTTCTAGTGCGGCTACCAGGGCAGCATTTACCGCCTCCATCTCTTCGTACAGGGCGTTGGACTTGGCTCTGTCCCTGTCGCCCTCCTCACGCAGGCGACTGACCTCTGCGGCCATTGCCCGTATCTCTCCCGCCACACTGCTCTGGTCGGGGCTGTACGTGGGGTCCTGGTCGCTGTTACAGTGCGGGCTCTCAGATCGGTCGCTCGGATCATCCGAGAACGTCAAGGAGAAGCCCCGGTGTACTGGTCTGTCTTCATCCTCTGCCGGGCCTTTCCCGCGCGAGCTGTCGTGGTGTGGCCCCGGCATGCCGGACGGCCTCCCACAGCTCCCTCCTTCCTTACCGGTGCCCTGGGCGTCATGCGGCTCCCGCGTGACGACCGGGGTGGAGATGAGCGTTTGCACTGATGCAACACGCCCCTCCTCGGTGGTATCTCTCTCTTGTCTTGCTTCCGAATTCTCTGCCATTGGTGTTGCTTACACGGTTTCTTGTCCAAGATTCCCACAGACGGCGCCAATTGTTTCTGCACAAACCCTGGGGCCTGGTAGATACAGATGAATCCTCGTGTGATCTCCTGCCAACCTGCTTACTAAGGGGAATACCGGGCGGGCCGGTCTTCTCCTCTCCGATGCCTAAGTTAGTATAGTTGGAATAGATATAACTTGAGCACGTAGATAAGCGGTGAGAGAGATCAGTTACATATTAATGAGGGTAGTTGGGGCCCTTATATAGGTGGTCGGGAGTGAGGGCTGGCCTCACCCTTCGATGTGGGACTGGTTCCCTTCTGTTTGTACACCAAAGGGTAGCTCTAGTGACCTCTTTAGCAGGCAGGCGCCCCCGGTCCCCGGGTCCCTGGTAGCAGGATAGACTACTGGACCCCGAGGCTGGGTGCTGGTGATCTGGTCCCGGGCCTCGGGCCGGACCCTGGTGCACTTGCTGCGGGTCTGTGGGCTTGCTGTAGCCCCTCTGCGGCTACTGTCAACGGACATATGTGGATTGTAGAAGCTTATGTTGTGGTATAGAACCTCTGTTTTTTTTTTATCAAAGTGTAATTTGGTTCTTGCTATGCATAAGTGACTGTAATTTGACCATGTTGTGAAGAAATTTTTGGTTCATTTGTTTTCCGGCGCGCACTACAGTAGGTAGAGCAGGTGTTGTCATTCTCAGGTACGAGTTATCATTTATGGTAAGTGATAGTCCAAGTGGGAGATTGTTAGATCAATATGGACTTATCACATATTATATGATAATTATGCTTAATGACAATATCTACTTCTACATGGAAACAAATACAGAACTATATCTAGTTAATAATGATTTCGTGTATTAGATCATTATTATAAGGAATCCTCATCATAGTCTAGAAGCAAGACAACTAATCAGTATTGTATCAGGAATCTAATTAGAAGACTTAACTCTCAAGGAATGTCCTTAATGGGAGGACTCTTTAGGGCTAATGATTCTATATATATAGATGGTATTGGTCCTTGTTATCACCATGAGATATAGCGTAAGTTATGTCCATAGAGAAGCTTATTGTGGTGACTAACAGAAGGCTTTGCCTAGTATTTTTGTGTCTCAGGTTTGTATCAATGGAAGGAGCTATGATTCATGATGATGGTAAGTTTACTCAAAGCTTAAAGTCTAATGATTATGGTTATGCATATGATCTATCGTATTGAGAACATACAGAATTTGGTTTATAGTTACATTAAGAGCTTTATATATATATATATATATATATATATATATATATATATATATATATATATATATATATTCTTACAGAGAATATTCTAAATGAAATGAGGGACCTCAGCTAATCCAAACTCAACTATTTTATCAAGGCCAGCAAAGTGCGCTAAACTATAGGCAATTCTATTTGCTTCATGATAAATATGTCGGATTACAAAACACTCAACCATTTTAATAAATTCCCTACAATCCTCAATAAATCGACTTACCTTCGCCATATTGCAAGTTCCCCCAGTTGAGAGCAGCTACAAGCACAACACAATCACTCTCAACCTTAGCTCCTTCCATCCCTAATGGATGACCATCATAATTGGACAAACATTTTTACTGGTGCTTAAGTTGTCTTGCTAGTCAAAAAAGTTGTGACTACTACGCTCAAACAAATCATATGTATCCTAAGATGAAACCAACATCTCTTGAGATCATCAAGTGCTGCCCTCCTCCCCTAAAGTCTTAAAACTTAATTTTGATTGGTCAATGCATTCTTCATCTATACTATTATTAAGAGAACATGTCTTGCTAGTCAAAAAAGTTGTGAAAATATGTCTTAATCTTTTCACTATATATTAAATTAATATAAATTTTAGTAAATAAAGGACAAAACAATAATAAACAGAAAGAGTATATATTTGTTACCCTCTAAATTTTTTACCTTAAAGCAGTTTTGTCCCTATACTTTTAAATTAAACTAATAGATCCTTAATCTCTCATATTTCAACAATTTAGTCTATTCCGTTCCATGGCCGTCAAAATATTCCGTTAAATTTCTAAAATGACGAAAATACTCCCGTTCAAAATCAAAATTTTTTTTTCTCTTTTGTTTTTTTCATCAACTCTTTTTTTGTTTGATATTATTGTTATACTTTTGGTTTATATATATAATTATATATAGAGATAGGTACTTAATTTAACCCCAATTTTTTTTTAAAGAGAATGAATAAAATAAAAAAGATTTTTAACATGGATTTTTTGGTCATTTTAATATATAAAGTTTGCCAATAATAGATGTATTTGACGGAATGGACTAAATTGTTGAAATATGAGAGATTAAAGATCTACTAGTTTAATTTGAAAGTTTGCCAATAATGGATTTTGGTCATTTTAATATCTAAAGTTTGCCAATAATGAATTTATTTAACGAAATAGACTAAATTATTTAAATATGAGAGATTAATGATCTACTAGTTTAATTTGAAAGCAGAGAGACAAAACTGTTTTTAAGTAATTAGTTTAAGAGGTAACAAGTATTTTGTCCTCAACAAAATAATATTCAGAATTATTCTAATTTATTTTCCTATAAAATCTCTCTACAACTTCTCACTCCTCTCTCTACAACTTCCCCCTCTTTCTCTTTGTTTTGATTTGTTTTTTTTTTGTCTTTTATTTTAAATTAAATTCCACACACATAGTGTATGGGTTGTGTCTAGTATAGCCTTAAAACACTATGTGCACGTTTGTGTGCTTGGAATAATTGAGTTTGTACTAAATAAGGAGTCCAGTCTAGTAACTACCTTGTTCGATGTCACTAGGTACAAAAATAAATGAGCTTATATAACACTTTTTTTACAATCCATCCTTAAATGGTGCTACGGTGGATACTTATTGGCTATCCTTAGATAATACCTTGCTTCTTAATCATAAACCAAGCAAAATTACTCATTGTGAAACTAAATTAACATGGGTCAATATTAATACAGGCAATTTACATGAGTTCGCCGAGCAGGTCTATTTTTTTTCTTTTTTGAGAATGAATGATCTGGGGACAGTTTCGAAGAAAACGGTAGAGTAATCTGCCGTTTTTGTAAATTGAGATTTTTTTTACCCCACTTGAAATACAAAATGACTTTTTCTTCTTTTTGGTTGGTACCGTAATTCTTCGGCATACAAAGTAACCGGTCAAAATGCTTGTAATGATTCTTACACCCACTTTTCCAGTTCCACTGCCTCCTCAATCACATGACCTACCCCGACTTTATCTCTTTATCCTTTTCGGTTCTTTTACTCAACTCCCTTCCACCGTTCAATCCCCGCCGTCAACTCCCAAAATGCCAAACAGTTACATATCCAACGGCCCTCAAACCCCAACAAAAACCAAACAGTCACAAAACCCCAAACTACCATCCCACACGCGTAAAGCCCTCATTACTCCATTCCAGTTCCAACCCCCTCTTTCACGTTCCCCACCTCTCTCTCTCTCTCTCTCTCCCCGAAAAAACCCAAAGGGCAAAACAGTCATTCTCCACAGACAGAGCTCAGAAGTTTCTTATTAGTACATCCACTTCCAACCGTCTCTTTCCCGTTTAGCTTTTCCAGTTCAGATCGTGGCGACGTGGTCCGTTTAATTAATCGCCGATTTTTACTGTTCCATCGAAGCTCCCCTCTTACGGTTTTTCCGTTCCCGTTCTGCTCTCTCTTTTATTTCCTCGCATTCTCTGCTCTGCTTTTTCTTTCTCCCTCGCTTTATTCTTCTGAGGACTCGTAAAGCTCTCTTCTTCTTCCTCACTAAATCTGAGCTCGCTTTTCTAATCTCAGTCTCGCCTCCTCTTCCTTATTTTTCTCTCTCATCATTCCAGCACCGAAGAGGTAATCAGATTGGAGTTTCTGGGATTTTGGAATCTGTGATTTGCTTCGACATTTTTGCGTTTCTCGAAGCCATTAGCCGTTGGATTTGTTTTTTTTATAGCTCGAACGTCTAGTGCATTAAATTTTTTTTGCTTATTTTTATTTCGATTAATTTAGAAGAAAAATGAGTAATCATTGTAACTGTTTCTTTTTTCCAGGGTGAAAGAGCAGAAGTAACAGAGCTTAGACTGACCAGGCGGAAACGACGACGTTTTGTCAGAGAAGCTGTGTGGTTGTACTTTGTTTGGCCACATTTGCTGAAACAAATGTTTTTGGTGAAAACACGACAAAGGTAAAAATCTCTCTGGCTTTTGTCTGCTCGACTGTGTTTTTTTACCGAGTGAAAATAAAAAAGAATTACTGAGAAGCTTGAATTTTACTTTGATTGTTGCTTGAAGATTCTGATGCGAGACTTGCTGCGTTACTTGGTTCTGAAGCATAGTAGTGGGTGACCACTCTAGAATTGACAAGGCTGTTTGGTCGTAGATCAAAGACGTATAAAAAATGCGATCTTTTTGTGTGGTCCATTTTTTATAGATATTTTAATGAAATCAATGATTTAATCCTTAACAAAACTATGATTAAGTAGCTTATTTAATTAATGATTTTGTCTTCTGGGGGGTTGATTGTAGCCACGACGGCCCTTGTTCTCTTTCTTTTGATTAATTTAAGTTAGTTGGGTTCAAAAGGCTTAATTAAAAGACATGTTTAAGCTTTGCTGTTGCTGATTGTGACTGGTAATTAGCATTTGTGAGTTTAATGTTTGTGTCGCTTTTCCTTGAGGTGGTTGGGATGGTTACCATGATTTAGCTTCCTATTGCAGATAATGTGGTCATGGAGGGCCTGATTTATATGTCTTCTGGCAAGTGCTGCAAACCAACCTTGCTTTTTACGTTTAAGTCTTATTGCATTTTGGGGGAAACAAGAGTGATTTGATGTACTACTGCTTGGATTTTGCTTAGCTTGATTTTGAGAAAGTTGATTGTTTCGCTTAATTAATTGGCTGTTGGGGTGGAGAAGACTGTTTGATCGGAAAGTGGATATAATGGGGGCAATTGGCGAGCAAGACCTGATGAAGTGGGAGAAGATGCAGGGAGCTGGTGGTCGCGAAGAGAAGATTCTAGTTTTGGTCAGGTTGAGGCCCTTGAGTGAGAAGGAGCTTGCATCGAACGAAGTAGCAGACTGGGAATGCATCAATGATACTACCATCTTATACAGAAATACACTGCGGGAAGGGTCTACATTTCCAAATGCCTACACATTCGGTAAGGGAATTCTCATCTTTGCGTAATGTTACTCGCACACCTCATCTAAGGTGCTTGAATTTGAGATCATAATGTTACTATTATGTCATGCAGTAGCTTTTTTCTGGGAATGGGCAGGTTTAGTACCATTTCATGAATTAATGAGGTATAACTAGTTCATTATTTTTTATTCTATTTCTGTGATAGACAAAGTATTTCGAGGAGATTGCCCTACGAGACAGGTTTATGAAGAAGGGGCCCAACAAATTGCTCTTTCAGTAGTCAATGGTATCAACTGTAAGTATAACAATCTATGTTGTGGCTGTGTTCTAGTACCTCACTTATGCAACTAGTGAAGAGCTTATACCTAATTTTTTTTTTCCTAGCGAGTATTTTCGCATATGGTCAAACAAGCAGTGGGAAAACGTACACCATGAATGGTATCACAGAGTTCACAGTAGCAGAAATATTTGACTATATACATAGGGTAAGAAAAACTACCTATAGTTGTATGCTGTTTTTTCAATTATAGTTTTAAATCTCATCTTCATAAATATTTGCCTAAATAGGGTAAGAATTAGTTTTATGCTTTCATTTAAAGGTTAAATCTCATCATCATTAATACTCTTTGTTGCAACGAGACTAATGTTGACACTGTTATTCCATTCAGCATGAGGAAAGAGCTTTCGTTGTTAAGTTTTCAGCAATTGAGATATACAATGAAGCTGTTCGAGACCTTCTAAGCACAGATAACACTCCACTCAGGCTACTAGATGATCCTGAGGTAGCAACCTTTATATTTTCTTGAATACAATAGTTTCCTTTGTACATATTAATTTCTTTCTTAACACTTTCCCCTTCTTCTCAGCGGGGGACTATTGTCGAGAAAATCACTGAGGAAACATTGAGGGATTGGAGCCATTTGAAGGAGCTTCTTTCTATTTGTGAAGGTAAAGCATTGTAAAAAACTTCTCCTTTTACTGTGAAGTGTTGTTTCTCAAATTATTTTTGGCATATTTTGGCAGCTCAAAGACAGATAGGGGAGACCTTATTGAATGAGAAAAGCTCTAGATCACATCAAATTATTAGATTGGTGCGTCCCGTTTATCCGCGGATTTCCAGTTTTTCTTAATGCAGATTTCAATATGTATAATTCTCTGTCTAATCCTACTTTTATAAAACTTGTAGGCAATTGAAAGTTCTGCTCGTGAGTTCTTAGGCAAAGGGAACTCAACCACCCTTGCAGCTAGCGTGGTACATACTGATCAATTATGTCCCGGGATTTTTGAGCTGATAAAACTCCTGCTAATGACTTTATTGTTGAATTACTTTTGTTGCAGAATTTTGTGGACTTGGCAGGGAGTGAGCGTGCATCTCAGGCATTATCTGCTGGGACCAGATTAAAAGAAGGCTGCCACATTAATCGCAGTTTGCTAACTCTTGGGACTGTTATACGCAAGCTAAGGTTGTTTAGTCCCTCCTTTGTAACTTTTTAACGTCCGAGTATGTCTTTCAAGTTCAATTGACAGCCGTCACTGAATAAGTTATTATTACCTGTTGTAGAGTGTTCTGTCTACCAATGTTCATATACCTGACTATATATATATATATATCTCAATTCTTAAGATATATTTTATTGATGAGCATATGTATGCTGTATTTAGCACTGATTAGAACAACAATATGTCATGTTTTAATCTGTTTTTTTTTTTTTTAATTTTTTTTATTAAATAGGAGTTTTCCTACAAACTTTTGTTTCCTTCTATGTCCTGTTACCTTTTCCTGTTCTTTAATCTTAGTGATATCAACTTTTTTTGTTTTTTGAGAATGATGTTAACTTTACCTTCATCATTGTTGTGATTTAATTCATCGCAGTAAAGGAAGACATGGACACATCAACTACAGAGATTCTAAGCTGACACGCATACTGCAGCCTTGCTTGGGTGGTAATGCTAGAACTGCCATTATTTGCACTTTAAGCCCTTCAAGAACCCATGTTGAGCAAACTAGAAACACCCTTTTGTTTGCCTGTTGCGCAAAAGAAGTGACTACAAAAGCGCAGGTCAATGTAGTCATGTCAGACAAGGCCTTGGTTAAGCATTTGCAAAAAGAGCTAGCTAGATTGGAGAGTGAGCTGAGAACACCCGGCCCTCCTTCCTCAGCTTCTGATTATGTAGCATTACTCAAAAAGAAAGATCTTCAGCTTGAAAAGGTAGAGATTCTCAATATAAAGTTCTATTTAAAGTTAGGGGATAGTACCTGTAATAGATGGGATGACATTGCTTAAGATGCTGAAACATAAGATGATTAAGATCAGTGTTTAAAAAAAAAAGTACATTTACACATCTTAATTAGGTCTAATTGGGTTGAGGCACTAGATTCACATATGTCCATGTAAATTCAAATGCATTTAAACTAAAGCATCACATCTTTATTGTGCAGATGGATAAGGAAATTAGAGAGCTGACAAAGCAACGAGATCTTGCTCAATCACGAGTGGAGGACTTATTGAAGATGGTTGGAAATGATAATGACTCAAGACAAGTACATATTATATTGCCCTGTATCATGTAGTTTCATTACATCTTAATGCCCATATTTTTTCTAATTCTTGCTTATTTACTCACTAACAGGCTACAGATAGTCATCATCCTAAATGGCATGCCAGGAATATGTCAGATGATGAATATTCAGTATCAGAGTCATCAGGCATTGCCGACCCACATTATTCAAATGGTGTCAGAAAGTTCAGTAATCCACATTTTGAAGACAGAGACGGTGAGAGCAGTCCTGAGGACTCATACACCCAGCTTCCAGAGAACTCTGAAGATCAGAGTCTAGATGATACTGCTGACACCAATGACTATTGCAAAGAGGTCCGCTGTATTGAAATGGAAGAGTCGAGCATAGACAAGAATTGTGGATCCCTTTCCTCATCAACTGTTGGAAATGAAGGAACATTCTCCTTGACATTAGATGGGGTTTCAAGTGTAGCTGGTCAAGAAGTAATAAACCCCATGAATGATATCAGTAGGATGCAAGATGTACGAACATCAGATATCTCAAGTTATAGAAGCCTTAAGTTAACCAGGAGTTGGAGTTGTAGAGAAAGTCTCATGACTGGCTCATCTTCTCCTGATATAGGGGAGAGAACCCCAAGTAATGGGTTTGAGAAAAGCTTTCTTGGGAGACCTGAAGGTTTTGGGAGGAAGTTTCCTCTGTTAAGTTATGATTCCAGCATAAGGTTGTCAAGAAATGATTCTCAGTCTTCCATTGGGAGTGCTGTGGATGAGCTAGGGTCACAGAGTACTGCTGACGGGGATATTACTAGCGTCCATACTTTTGTCACAGGATTAAAGAAAATGGCGAGAAAGCTCGAGTTTGACAAGAAAAATGTCAACAATGAGGTAAGAATGTGCACGACTTCAACATTTTTGCTACAAGAAAAATTATAAAAGCCGTCATTTATGCATTTCCACCTTGCTTTCTCCAGAGAACGTTATTTTATCTGAAGTGGGTTTTTATATTGAAATGTTATATTTATGAATGTCCTAGATGGTTCTGATTCATGAGACTGAAATGTTAAACAGTCTCATGCTTGAAGTTCAAAACTTCATATTGGCTAAACGTGGGGAGCATACGATGTTTATAGATATCTACAAGCTCATGTGGCTCGTTCAATTGTGGTCTATGTCACCTTTTAAGCATTTAAGTTGCATGTTCTCACAACTCACATAATGCAAGTGCACTTCTTTTTCATTTTGGGTAACGAGTTTGGACTTCTTATGACTCTTTTTTGCTTCATTGTATTGCTCTGAATGTGGCAGGACCATGAAACAGGAGCAGCTGGAAAGTTTGTAAAGAGTGTGAAAGACTTACGAATTGATCCAATGCTTAAATTATCGGAAACTCTTGATTGGCCTCTGGAATTTGAGAGACAGCAAAAGGCCATATTTGAACTTTGGGAGACTTGCTGCATATCAGTGGTCCACAGAACCTACTTTTTCCTGCTATTCAAAGGTGATCCTGCAGATTCCATTTACACGGAGGTAGAGCTGAGGAGACTTTCTTTCCTAAAGGAAACTTATTCCCATGGAGATCAGGCTGTGGAAGATGGTCAGGCTTTGACTTTGGCTTCAAGGTTCTCTATCTCCCTCTACCAACACATTCCCTTTCATTCTGTTGCTAGTGAATTTTGTAAAATCTTCTTGATCATCGTCATTTTTGCGTTAAATATATTTGTCAGTTTAACTAAATCAGGTCCAACTGGCAACATTAGCGGATTACAAGTTGAATTTTTAATTCCAGCCAATAGCCCATGAGTAAATAGATTGTCACACGATTCTGTAGACTTGTGTTTTAGAGTCTGTAAACTTTGGACTCGTGAACATATAATTCACGCAGCAACTGATATCTGTACCTTTATATAATCTCACATGTCTATTTTGATACACAGTAAGAAAGCTATTGCTCGTGAGAGACAAATGTTAAGCAAGCTGATGCAGCGAAGGTTTTCGGCACAAGAGAGGAAGCGTCTCTTTGAGAAGTGGGGTATTGCACTCGACTCAAAGCGCAGAAGGCTGCAGCTGGCAAACTGCCTATGGAGTAACACAGAGGATATAAACCATGTAACGGAGAGTGCTTCCATTGTTGCAAAGCTGGTAAGGTTTGCAGAGCAAGGGCAGGCCCTCAAGGGAATGTTTGGGCTTAGTTTCACTTCTCCAAAGGCTAAGCGTAGGTCCTTTGGATGGATAAATAGCACAGCATCCTTTATATAAATTTGTTGCTCATATTTGTTCCACTAGAGGCAGTTTGTCATGTTAGATAGGCCATATAGGAATCATCTAACGGATAAGCAATATTAGATGTTAGTTGAAGTGCTCAGCAGGTTAGAATATGCTGTGTTATGGTTCGCTAAAACGGTTTTCTGGCTTAGCTGTATGTGTGCTGAAATGTAACCTGGAATCTTTTCGTTACTAATTGTGCTTTGAAATCTACGCTTTAATGCATGTAGTAACAAAGTTCAGTTAATTATCATTTACCTCTTCTTGGTTGTCGTCAGTGAGCCATCACCTATTGGTTTTTTGATAATTTGACAACGTTGAATCACACATTTCAATGGCATCATATGAGATGTGGTGATTTGGGGGGAAAAGTTACCGTTTCTGCTCCCAAACCAAAATACAACGGCAAAAGCCCTTAGACATTTCTCAAATGAAGAAATATCACTTTGCTAATCCAACTTTGTTTGGTTACACTTTGGTCACTCAATTTTTAAAAACTTTATTTTGGTCACTTAAGTATACTACCGTATTGTCACTTTGGTCATTCCGTCTGTTTTTCTCCATTAAAATATGATCTCCTTGTTAAATTTAAGGGTATTTTTAAAATGTAAATTATTAGTGGTCATTTATTTTAATTAAACGTAAAACTCTCTTACTTAATATAAACGACCTCCTTCTCCCTCATAATGGAAGAAAACAGACGGAATGACCAAAATGATATCCAACGGTATAGTTGAATGACCAAATGAAGTTTTTAAAAGTTGAGTGACCAAAGTGTCGACCCAAATATAATTAGCTGACTAAAGTGATATTTCTGCGTTTTTCAAAACCTTACGTAAAGGCACCAGACATTTCCGCAAGCCAAAGTCACTAACTGAAGGAATGAACCATGTTGTAAACTTACGAGGAAACTTGAGTCGTATGAAAGGTCATCCTAATAAACTTGAGGAAACTTTGAGTGTTAGACTCCTAGGGGTGTGTAACTTTTATAAACTGTAATATGTCAAAGCGATCAGAACTATTTTGAAAATGAATTTGCAAGCTGAAGAACATTTCTTATAATCTCTCAATCATACATAATTCATAACTAGGATTTACAATTTACCGTCCTAAAATTACAGTTTTCTCTACATATTTCAAAGGTTTTCATAGCCCTTTGAATAAAATCTTGAGGAGAAGCATTATCTGTTTGAGGAGTTTTAAATACACTCCTTTAACTACTTATTACACATCATGTTTTAGAAGAAAAGGAATAGATACAAAGTGTCACCTTTATTGATAGATAAGGAGGCCTTTATATAGGCATTACATCAAGTATCCTGAATAATCAGGGATTCCCTATCTACTAAGGTAATTACTATTCTAGTCTAATTAGGTCAAGACACACAACGGAAGTTACGGAATTAATCTTCCTTGAACACTCCCCCTTGTGTCGCGTACCTAATGTGACATGGTGCATAACATGTTGTCTCGCTAAAACCTTGCCAAGCAAAACAAAACCTATGGGGTAAAAATAAAAAGCTTGGTCGAAGGGAAAAGAGCACAACGCACCAACTACAATTGAAGATTACATGTGAGGTAGATTTCCTCTGATGTCTACAAGACAACTCCCCCTGATTGGTAACTCAATCTCGGAGTTTAGATTAATGGCGTATACAAACACTCCTCACAAGCTTCAAAAGTAGGCGTGGCCAATGATTTAGTCATTGAATACGGCCACATTATCCTTGTATTAGACCAGCTGTACTTAGCTTTACTTGGTCTTAAGGAAGAAGGTAGCTTAACAACTCAAAACTAGAGTTCGCGTTGAAAATCAGATTCACGCGCAGCATGACCTTCGTATACTTAAACAGTCATAACTCATACGATACAATAGATATGAATAAACCATAAAGAGTTCTGGAAATTAGACACCCATATTTTTCCAATGATATAAAGAGCACAACGTGGTTCATTCTGAGTTGATTACAAAGCTCCGTCGAATGTGACTGATCTGTAAATTACCGGGCAGATTAGTCCTACGTTACCAACATAGCCATAACTCACTCAATATGATAGGTATGATCAAATGGTTAGTGTCTCTGAAAAGTAGACACATAGGCCTTTCTAATGGCATCAAATTTACCATTTTCTAACGAGTGAGATGTCCTGTAGGTATTGGGGAAATTGCCTATTAATGTCTCTGTCATGACATTGTGTGGGCGCATCTAGCCATTACCTTGGCTTTATAAGATTATAGCGAATGAGATGTCGAGTCGAGTATATTATAACAAGTTTATGATTGCGCACATGGTACTTAGATGGAGAGTTTCATCTCCCAAGACTTCTCGTCACATAGACGAAACGAGTCTTCTCAAGACATCGACTAATCATGAGTTACATATAGGCTTTGGTTTTGACGTCCATTAGATAGCCATAAGCCGATAGATGAATAAGTTAATAACTAACGGTTCTCACATTCGAGACTAAGTATTTCCAAGATCTTTTCATTCTTAACGTCGGATTAGTGATACTTCAATCACAATTCATCCTAAGTTTATACATAAATATGCATGATTCCTTTCATCCCATCTCCAATCAAGTAGTCACTCAATCGTGGTTTTTGCTTACTTGACTTGGGTGAAAATTAATCCGTTTAGGATGTTTATGTACATCTCTTTACTTAGTCCCAATAGAGATGATACAAGCTGCATGTTCAGTTTTTCAGAACTACCTAACTGACAAGGTAGTGGAGTGTAATATGACTCCATTACGAGAGCATATATCATCGTAGTCGATTCCAGGGCGTTTGTGAGAGACCTTGCGCCATAAGGTGAATCTATGCTCTTTTTCTAACTACGCTTTCAATCAAAGATTATCGATAGGGTTTACACTTTCGGTGTCGGCATCACCTGACAAAGAATCTATTTCTTTGTTTAAACTGGATTGCATATCTTTCCATGTAGGTCAATTCACAATGTTGGTATTTACTTCAACGAAGTGAGTGTGTTCGATATCTAACTCATACACCACGTTCTCATATACAATAGTGTAATTCGCATTTGTAGAGATCTCTATATGGATTGGCTTCTCATTGAGGCATCCCCCAATGATGACCATAATCTAGAAAATCCATTAGACGAATGAGTTGTCATTGATCGAAGGATCAAGCTATGCCATACTCACATTCGGCGAGTGTATATCGAACTAAGTGCCCTCTCTACACTTCTGTGAGAGTCACGGCCTAGTGACACCATCTACCACTTTTGTGGAGTCACCATGTCACTATTTATGAGTGACAATGTGTCCATTTATTCGGACATCAATCCTTACAGGCATGTGTGATACAAGAGTACTATTCAAATCTTTTTATTGAAAGATCAATAGTTTGCTCTTTGCAGCATTTATATTAAATCTCGTCACTTTGATTTATGAGACTTTGGAGAACATGATGAGGCACAGTGGGGACAAACCACGGCAATGCCAAGTCGTTCAACTTGAACAAACCTGTTCTTCTCTCCCCTTAACGACGGGGAGACTGGCTCATAAAAAAGTGACATACATGAGATCACATGTTAAGGTTTTATATAGCGGACTATTGATGAGTGCCTAAGCACACACAATAATAAACCCTATAAAATATCGTTAGAAGTATAAGCAAGTAGGGATCGTTCTAAGCCGGGGATTAAGGGTACCTGAAACATGAGAATGTTAGAACAAATATTCACATATATACAAGATCAAATCGTCACATCTTGGGGTATAGAAGGATCGGCAGCCATAGGGCTGTCCTATAACTAGCCATGAAAATTAAAAAGAAAAATAAAACCTAAAGCTACTATGTACATGTTGGTCGACATCTTTCACACAAAACATTCATAAAAAAACTATCATAACACATAAAAAATCACAAGTAAGACTGATAGCAAGCATGCAACAAAGTATTCTAGACTCAACTTAGTTCCGACCTAATTAGCTCCTACAAGGTTTCACTAATCGATTTAAGACTTCTTAAACACTTTAAGGTTTTCTATTAAAGCCTAACCCTAAAGATTTATACTAGGCAAATTCGAGAATACTTACAAAGTCGAAAACAAACATGCCAAGTAATTAAGTTCAAAGTCTTTTTAGTCGGAGACAAGTTAACAAGCAAGGCTTCACTCTTCTTATTACCAAGTAAGTTCTTTTAAACCACTCGAACCTATAAAATAACTCAAGCTAAAACAATGACACATTCAAATTAACCTAAATTATTTTGTTAAGTGAGATCGATACCCTACACACTGCAGTTGCATAGTGTTGACAGTAGCCGCAGAGAGGCTACAGCAGGCCCACAGACCCGCAGCAGGTGCACCAGGGCCCGGCCCGAGGCCCGGGGCCGAACCACCAGCACCCGGCCTCGGGTCCAGCAGTCTATCCGGCCGCCAGGGACCCTGGGACCCGGGGCGCCTGCCTGCCAAAGAGGTCACCAGAACTGCCCTTCGGAGGGAACCAGTCCCACATCGAAGGGTGAGGCCAGCCCTCACCCCCAACCACCTATATAAGGGCCCCAACTACCCTCATTAATAGGTAACTTATCTCACTCACCGCTTACATACGTGCTCAAGTTATATATATTCCAACTATACTAACTTAGGCATCGGAGAGGAGAAGGCCGGCCCGCCCGGTATTCCCCTTAGTAAGCAGGTTAGCAGGAGATCGAGTTGGATTCATCTGTATCTACCAGGCCCCAGGGTTTGAGCAGAAACAATTGGCGCCGTCTATGGGAACGATTTTTGATCCACGAGAAAAGTTAGCATTGCTCTACCGGGGAGTAGAGCCCGATCGATCCTTTGAAAGATAATTAAATACGCGGTCCAGAAGCCATGGAAGGAAGGAAGATAAAAACTGGCACCGGACGGTTGAAAGAGCGAATTCAGATCCCCGACCAGGCCCAAAACACAGGGGTTGAGGTCGGTGCGAGGTTCGCCCTTTCTCCCAACCGAGACGGAAGATCATAGCGAATTCAGATCCCCGACCGGGCCCGTAATATAAGGGCTGAGGTCGGTGCGAGGTTCGCCCCTTCTCCAGACCAAGACAGAAGTCGCGATCGCCAAGATTCAGAGAACCCCGACCGGAATGGTGCGGGAGAGGAAATAAAGAAGATGAAGGCAGAAGTCAAGCGGTTGCGAGCAGAGGGCGGCCAAGACCGGCTAAGGGCAGATGCCCGGTGCCAGGAGTTAGAAGCAGTAAACGCCGCCTTGTTAGCAGTCCTGGGAAAAGGAGGCCAGCAGAGCACTCCTCGGGCGGCGTCACGGCCCGCAAGCAAGGTTAGCGAATTCCCGCACCTCGAAGTGGGACAGCCCACGGGAAGAAGAAGGACCGTGTATGTACCCACGCCTCTCTTTTCAGAAGCTTTGAAAAACTCCGGTCCGGTCGAGCTACCGTACCGCACGAGCCAGGCGTCAAGCGAGCAGGACAGTTCTACCGCAAGGACGCTCGAAACGCTCTCCGCCTCAGTGTCGGATATGAAGAACCATTTAGACGCCAGTAAGAAGAAAGCAGGGCGACCGCGGGACAGTGCGCGATTCAATGAGCATATCGGACCTTTTCTGCGTCGGATTAGGGAATCAGGAAGGTCTGGTAGCCTAAGGCCCCTAAAGCTGGCGTACTCAGGAACGAGCTGCCCGTATCGGCACCTGGACAGTTTCAAGTCACAGACGGGCACAAGGGGCTATTCTGATGCCACGTGCTGCAACGTGTTCCAAGAGACGCTTTCGGGGGAGGCGTTGAGCTGGTTCTACGAGCTGCCAGTGGACTCGGTTGAAACTTTCGAACAGATGGCCGACAAGTTTGTCGGCCGGTTTATCCTCAGAGCCGGGACAGCTCAAACATCCACGATCCTTTTCGATTGCATGCAGGCTGACCACGAACCGCTGCGCGCTTTAGTTAACCGGTGGCAAATCGCCACGGCCGGGGTCAGAAACCTGGACAAGAAGATCGCGGGGATGGCCTTCAAGCAGGGGTTAAGACCCGGAGAACTTTCGTACAACTTGCGAGTGCAGGAGCCGCTGGGGTATGATGAGCTGATGGCCGTGGCCGTCAGGCATGCTCAGGCGGACCACGAGACATATGGGGATAAGGCACCCAAGCGAAGACCGGATGACCTACTGTCGCCACCTCCCCGTGAGAGCAGGACCGGGCGGCTAGATCGCAGCCGTGCGCCTATAGCCACCAAGAAAGCAGAGGTACGGGAGGAGTGGCAACCCCGACGAAGCAGTGACAACAGTTCCCGGCCGAGGAGGAGGAGACCGCCGCTTGTACGACCGACACAGCCAGCGGCGGCTGCGCCAGTAGAACGACCACGGCGGGCCCTAGCCATCATGCCGGCAGAAAAGCCCGAAGGCCCAACCCGTAGGACCAGCGATCCAAGACCCCAGAGAGCGGTTGTAGGCGGTCGATCCCGCCCGGTAGAACCAAGAGAGAACCGACCGGTAGCTCGGCAAGTAGGAACCATAAGCACCCGACCTCCCTGAGGGATCGAGGTGCACGGAAGCATAAACATGATACATGGCGGGGGCCATATAGATCAGCTCACCAGGAGCTTGAAGAAGCGGTGCTTAAGATCGATCCGGGGGAAAGAAGTGTATGCCTTTGGTGGAGGAAGCGGCCAAGCCGCCAAAACCGGATGGAAGTCGGTCACTTTCTACTAGGAGGAAGAGCCGGAGGATCTGGTCCAACCGCACAACGACCCCTTCCTCATCACAGTCCAAATAGACCACTGGATAACCAGCCGTATGCTGATCGATACCGGAGCCTCTGTCAACGTGATGTTCCGAGACGCATACAAAGGGCTGCAGAGGGGGAAGGAATAAGTTATCCCAGGATAACGAACCACTTATAAGCTTCTCCGGTGAGGTAGTCCAGCCTTTAGGATCAGATTACCTACCACTGATCTTCAGCGAGGGAAACAAGACAAAAAAGGAGCACCTTGAATTCATCGTTGTGGACTGCCTGTCGTCATACAATGGCATAATCGGTAGGCCAGGGTTATGGAAATTGAAGAGATTTATAGCCGGCCATATGCTGATGTTGAAGATGCCTTCACCGGCCAGTGTCATCACCCTGCGCGGGGACCAGAAGCTCACCCGTAAATATTATGCGGAGGCCCTAACCCACGGGAGGAAGCGGGCCGAGGTCTTCACAGCCACTCAGTTAACACCAGTGCCGGATCTAGGTATTGACCCCCGCGATGACTCCGATTCAGTCAAGAAAAAGCTAGAACCACCTTCGGCCGTGGAAGAAACCGAAGCGATCTACATTTCGGTAGTCCACCCGGAGCGAAATGTGGTGATAGGGACGCAGCTCGATCCGGCTGTCAGGCAAGAGCTCATCGCCTTCCTCCGGGACAACAGTTCGGTCTTCGCATGGTCATACGAGGACATGCCGGGCATATCCCCGGAGATAGCTGTCCATAAGCTAAATTCATTGCCCAACGTTCTCCCGGTGAGGCAGAAGAGGAGGTCCTTCAGTCCGGCAAAGTATGAGGCGATCAGAGAGGAGATACATAAATTAAAGGGCATAGGTTTCATCCGGGAAGTCCAGTACCCTCGCTGGCTCGCTAACGTGGTCATGGTGCCTAAGAAGGGAACCGGCCAATGGCGTATGTGCGTGGATTTCACTAACCTGAACCGGGCGTGTCCAAAGGACAGCTTCCCGCTCCCCCGGATTGACCAGCTTATAGATTCCACGTCCGGCTTTAAGCTGCTCAGCTTCATGGACGCCTACGCCGGGTACAATCAGATTAGGATGCACCCGGATGATGAGGAGCACACATCATTCACAACCGACCGAGGTACCTACTGTTATAAGAGGATGCCGTACGGTCTAAAGAATGCCGGGGCCACCTACCAGCGGATGGTGAACCGAATGCTGGAGCAAGAAATGGGTAAAACCGTAAAGGTTTACGTAGATGACATGCTGGTCAAAAGCTTGACTGCAGGGGCCCACGTCCGGGATTTGGCCGTAGTTATCGGCAAGATTCTCAAATTCGGAATGCGCTTGAACCCGAAGAAGTGTATTTTCGGGATTTCAGAGGGCCTATTCTAGGCCACATCATCAGCCAGCGAGGGATAGAAGCCAACCCGCTGAAGGTTCAGGCAATTCTAGATATGGAAACGCCAGGAGAGAGAAACCAGGTCCAGCTGTTGACCGGCCGGTTAGCCGCCCTTGCCAGATTCATCTCCCGCCTAACCGATAAGTGCGCCCCGTTCTTCAAACTGCTCAAGGCACAACAGACCAGGAAAATCCACTGGGCGGTAGAGCATGAAGCGGCATTCCAATCTATCAAGACATATCTGTCTGCAGTGCCTCTCCTATCCAAGCCAGTGCCGGGCAAGATGCTATACCTCTATATAGCCGCATCCGATGCGGCCGTCTCCGCGGCTCTCGTCAGGAAGGAGGGCACGCTCGAGCTTCCGGTATATTATGCGGGAAAGGGACTTACTGGAGCCGAGGGCCGGTACCCCGACATAGAGATATTGGCTCTGGCCCTGATTGTTAGTGCCAGGAAGCTCCGACACTATTTCCAGGCTCACTCCATCACCTTATATACCAATCACCCTCTGCGGCAGATCCTGCAAAAACCAGACACCAGCGGTAGGCTCGTGCGGTGGGCAGTTGAACTGGGAGAGTTCGACATCACTTATGCCCCGCGAACGGCCATCAAGGGACAGGCAGCCGCGGACTTCATATGTGAGCTCACCCCAATGGTGGCAGAAGCGCACCCCACCCAGTACGAGGACACCGACGCAGTACGGACCGTAAAGATCGAACCAGGCCTCCCCAACGGCTGGAAGCTTTACGTCGACGGCTCCGTAACGAGCAAGCGGAGCAGAGACGGTGTCATGATAACCTCGCCCGATGGCCAATCGTATGAGTATGCCTTACGGTTCCTATTCAGCACCTCAAATAACGCTGCCGAGTATGAGGCCCTCATAGCCGGTTTGCAACTGGCCAAGGAGCTGGGAATCCCGTCCATGGACATATACAGCGACTCCAGCTTAGTGGTGAACCAGATGAACGGGTTGTTTGAGGTCAAGGAACCCCAGCTATCCTCCTACCAGGCTCTGGCCAAAACCCTGATTGAGCCGTTCCAGGGCGCCACGATCCAGCACATTCCCCGAGAGGCAAATAGGCATGCGGACGCCCTCGTAAGGTTGGCAACCGGAAACTACCCTCCAGAGTACCGGAGAGCTAAAATTGAAACTCTCCAGAAGCCGAGTATAAGCAAGACCATCTCTGAGATATTTGCGGTGGAAGAAGCGCCACCAAGCTGGATGGATCCAATAGTCAAGTATTTGACTGACAAAACCAACCCCCAGGATGCGGTGGAGGCCAGGAGGCTACACCTCCGGTGCGCCCGGTACGGTCTCCTCAATGGCCAGTTATACCGAAGAGGGCACAGCTTCCCCCAGCTGAGGTGTGTGACAAAGGAGGCAGGAGAGGCTATCATGCGAGAGATCCACGAAGGAGTGTGCGGTAATCACTCTGGCGCAAGGTCATTATCTCACAAGTCGCTCCGATCGGGGTACTTCTGGCCAGATATGGCAGCAGCATCAAGAAAAATTACAGGCGGCTGTCACAAATGCCACATGTACGCCTCTGCACCCCATGCTCCGGCAATCGCATTGTCAATCCTGTTAGCACCATGGCCATTCGCGCAGTGGGGATTAGACATCATTGGCCCTTTCCCGATAGTTGTGGGACAATACAAATACGCCATCGTAGCAGTGGACTATCAGACTAAGTGGGTCGAGGCAGAACCTCTGATAAAGATCACCGAGGAGCGAGTGAGAAAATTTCTATGGAAGAACATCTACTGCCGGTTCGGGATACCACAGACTATTGTCACGGATAATGGAACACTGTTCAATAATGCCGATCTTATCCAGTACACAGCTTTCATGGGGACCCGGATGTTGTTTGCCTCAGTGGCACACCCGCAGACCAACGGCCAGGTAGAAGCAATCAACAAGATTATCAAAACCCTTCTAAAAAAGAAGCTGGATGCCAAGAAGGGATGTTGGGCCGAGGAACTCCCCGCGGTACTATGGGCCATCCGGACGACAGCAGCAGAGGCAACAGGAGAGACCCCGTTCTGCATGGCATTTGGAAGCGAAGCGGTGCTTCCTGTGGAGACCAGCATACCCAGCGGCAGGGTCGAGAATTACGACGCCGAAACAAACGCCGAGGGCGTACGGCTCAACCTGGACCTTATAGAAGAGCGGCGCGATCAAGCGCATATGCGAAACCAAGCCTACAAGCAGCGGGTCGCCCGGTACTATGACAGAAGGGTCCGGGAAAGGAAGCTACAAGTGGGGGACTGGGTCATGAAGAAAGTCCAGAAAAAACCGTCGGCCTTGGAACCAACGTGGGAAGGACCCTACCAAATTACCGCAGTTGTGGGCCCAACAACATTCCACATTATAGATACCGATGGCATCTATTCCACCCACCCCTGGAATATTCAGCACCTGCGGTTCTATCCTAAGTAATATCGCTCATGAAGGGACAATAGTGTAATTGGCATCAATATTGCAATGCGCAGCTTGTTCATCATCAAAAAAGCTGGTTACAAGGCACACATATAGGCAAGCCAAAAGGAAGCAGTTAGTTAGCGCCTCCGGAGCCCCCAATCCCTGGCCCGCCACCTTTTAAAGTTTGCTTTTGCTCCACCATCTCGATCAGGGCTATGTCAGCCTCCATCCGCTCAGCATCAAGCCATCCTTTCTCCCTCCACTCCAGATAGGCATCGCTTATGCCCTTAGACCGGGCCTCCTCTAGCATCTCCTCAAGCTCCACCGACTCCCGGAAGTCGTCGACAGCCTTATCGGCCACCTCAGCAAGCTGGGACTCCGTGAGCTTCTCCCTTCCCTGAGCGACTACTGTAACTTGGGTCTGCAGCTCCAAAACCCTCTCCTCCAGCTCCGCAACCCTCCCTCCCCGAGCAGCAGCCTGTCGATCGGCCTCTTCCTTCTCCCGCGAGAGTTCATGACGCAACCGAGCGGTTTCTTCTTTCTCCCGCACAAGCTCGATGCTCAACCGACCGACCTTCTCTCTTTCCTCCACAAGCTTGGCTTCCGCCATGTCCACCCGCACACTCAGCTCCTCCACCCGCCTCTCCAAAACTGCAGCAGACTCCCCTCTGGGCTCCGCGGCATAAAGGCTATGAGCTAGCTGCCAAACGTAAACAAAGGAACATTGGCTCGTGTCACTCCAGGGAAAAGGAAGCACATGAAACACTTACCCGAAGAACCAGTTCCATGGGCTTCGTCCTACTCTCGCCCGGTTGCTCCGTCCTAGGGCCCTCACGATCAAGTCCCAAGGTTTCGATGGCAGATGCTACGAACCTACCAAAACCATGCCCGGAACTACGATCGGCCTCCGGTACTCGACTTATTCGGCCGCCCACTTCCCCGGCCGGAGCTACTGCCCGCTCGATCGATCCAGCCGAGCTTGACGCCCCGGCATCAAACGTCCTCGCCCTCTTCGCTGGAGCTTCACCGTGACCGCTTCAGCGATACCCGGTCGTCTCTACTGTTTCCCTCTCCCGCGAGGACCGTACCGCCATCGGTCGCGCCACAGGTTCTGCACCTGGCAGGGCCACCGAGCGCACTTCCCGGATAAGGAGCGGGGAGTTATTCTCCCCACCAGGCCGCCTGCCATAGTGAGAGTCCGGAAACACGAGCGGCACAGGCTTGTCATGCTCCCTGCGCTTCTGGCTAACCGGATCAATGTCGGTTTTCGCGGCCCTCTCCCCCATCTCCATCAACCTCCGGGCCACAAGCTCTTTGTCCGGTTCGACAGTCTCCTCGCTCCGAACGGCGAGCCGGGGGGCGTTAGCTACAAACCGACCAACCGAGCAGTCAGAATACAAGCAACCATGCAAAGACAAAACAATGCAAGATACCTTACCAGGTTTCCTCCCCATCTCGCATATCTCCAACACATTCCACCGGATGAAATTATAGGAGCTCCGACTCAGGGGATCCCAGCAAGTAAACAGCCGGTATATGCGGCGGGAGGAAATCAGAGGGGATGATAAATAGGGCAACAAGAAAAGTGAGGCAACCCCAACCGTGGATCCCCTCCATCTCAGACCGCCCCCTGCCAACACGTGTCCCAACAATCAATAAGGGATCCCATACTATCATAACTGATGGGACTGATGGGCTCTCCCCTTTATTGCATGTCCGCCACCTGTCCCACTTGCAAGCGACAATTGGGGGAGATAGGAGCGCACAACGAGGCGTCCATTCCCAGAAAGCCAACCTAAAACCAACTGGCTCTGCAGCCTCTCACCGATTATGATTTTCCAACCGCTTCGAGAGCATCGTTCCGGGTACGAGCCATCCGCCCGGCACTATGGCAGTTTGCGCCTATGATCTTTCAACCGGCTGCATGGCTTCTTCGCTGCATGTCTCTGGGGGACTCGTCTCGATATGGCAGGACGCCCGGTCGACGTCCACCCAGCTGCATCTCACCGGTTATGATCTTCCAACCGGCTTGAAGACCTCCCACCGGTTATGATTTTCCAACCGCTTCGAGAGCATCGTTCCGGGTACGAGCCATCCGCCCGGCACCATGGCAGTTCGCGGTTATGATCTTTCAACCGGCTGCATGGCTTCTTCACTGCATGTTTCTGGGGGACTCGTCTCGATATGGCAGGACGCCCGGTCGACGTCCACCCAGCTGCATCTCACCGGTTATGAACATTCAACCGGCTGCACGCCATTTCGCTGGGGGACTCGTCTCGATATGGCAGAACGCCCGGTCGAGCTCCGCCCGGAACCATGGCACTCCACCGAATAGGTGACATTCAACCGACTCCAAAGCATTCTACCGGTTGTCACTTTCCTTCGCCTACGGGCAGGAACGAGCCAGCAACAACTCGAGGCTTCTAAAACGCATGGGCTTTATAAACCCGGGCGAGCTTACATCTAACCCATGTACTCTTGTCCAGCAGGATAAAACCCTGCATCACACTGAACTGTGATACATTTGGGGATACATGGCGAGACTCGTTATCTCAACGCCACTCCACCGGGCAGATTGTTTCTCTAACACAGAACAAGTCTCCCTGCAGGCTAACAAACCTGCACATTTACCTCAACGCTTATCCAACAAAAGCTGAGAAGAACTAGCAAGTGTTAACCGATGCCTCAATACGGCCGTAACACTCTCCGGGGTACCTGTTGGCTTAGTCCAAGCACCAACAGGCCATCCCGTAGGCTAGCGCACTCTGGGGGCCTCACACCGATATGGCAGGACGCCCGGTCGAGGTCCAGACTGCAAGTTCATCCGGGACTCGTCTCGATATGGCAGAACGCCCGGTCGAGGTCCCGTGAACTCCGCCTCATACCGATATGGCAGGACGCCCGGTCGAGGTCCAGACTGCAAGTTCATCCGGGACTCGTCTCGATATGGCAGAACGCCCGGTCGAGGTCCCGTGAACTCCGCCTCGCACCGATATGGCAGGACGCCCGGTCGAGGTCCAGACTGCAAGTTCATCCGGGACTCGTCTCGATGTGGCAGAACGCCCGGTCGAGGTCCCGTGAACTCCGCCTCGCACCGATATGGCAGGACGCCCGGTCGAGGTCCAGACTGCAAGTTCATCCGGGACTCGTCTCGATGTGGCAGAACACCCGGTCGAGGTCCCGTGAACTCCGCCTCGCATCGATATGGCAGGACGCCCGGTCGAGGTCCAGACTGCAAGTTCATCCGGGACTCGTCTCGATATGGCAGAACGCCCGGTCGAGGTCCCGTGAACTCCGCCTCGCACCGATATGGCAGGACGCCCGGTCGAGGTCCAGACTGCAAGTTCATCCGGGACTCGTCTCGATATGGCAGAACGCCCGGTCGAGGTCCCGTGAACTCCGCCTCGCACCGATATGGCAGGACGCCCGGTCGAGGTCCAGACTGCAAGTTCATCCGGGACTCGTCTCGATGTGGCAGAACGCCCGGTCGAGGTCCTGTCAACTCCGCCTCATACCAAGCACAGCCCAACGCCCGGTCACGCCCAATCTTCAATCCGGACTTGGGGGACTGGGCACCGTTGGGTCGGTAACCCTGCGGGTCTGCGGGACAAGAGCAAGACAGACTTTAAGTCCCCATTCAAGATTGCACTTGACCGGGAACTTGGGGGACATGTTGACAGTAGCCGCAGAGAGGCTACAGCAGGCCCACAGACCCGCAGCAGGTGCACCAGGGCCCGGCCCGAGGCCCGGGACCGAACCACCAGCACCCGGCCTCGGGGTCCAGCAGTCTATCCGGCCGCCAGGGACCCTGGGACCGGGGGCGCCTGCCTGCCAAAGAGGTCACTAGAACTGCCCTTCGGAGGGAACCAGTCCCACATCGAAGGGTGAGGCCAGCCCTCATCCCCAACCACCTATATAAGGGCCCCAACTACCCTCATTAATAGGTAACTTATCTCACTCACCGCTTACATACGTGCTCAATTTATATATATTCCAACTATACTAACTTAGGCATCGGAGAGGAGAAGGCCGGCCCGCCCGGTATTCCCCTTAGTAAGCAGGTTAGCAGGAGATCGAGTTGAATTCATCTGTATCTACCAGGCCCCAGGGTTTGAGCAGAAACACATAGATTACAAATCTTTAAGGCACACGGATTTTAAAGAACAAACCGAGTCAAGAAAAGAATCAAATTGTGAACATGCTTCCCTAAGACTAACCTACAATTTTTTACAAGTTACGTTTACATGTTATCTTTTTCAGAACAAAAATTTCGACACTTAGAATTAACCATTAAAACCAAGATACGAAATTTTACTTTCATATTAAACATGCAAAACCAAACAAACTCATTGTTCTTACATAGACATAAAAACAAATACAAAAAAAAACATACAAACTACATAGACATAGTTTAGTAAAATGATAAAATTACAAGCCGAAGGGAGTAGATCACACATTTAGACACCTTAGGGCAGCAGCTTGGTTGATCTTGATGGAGGTGATGATGGTTCGGCAGGAATTTTATGGGTGGTGGTGATGGTGTTTCAGCAAGAATTCTATCTAGGACTTAAGGTAGAAAATTTGGTAGAGCTTTGGACTTGTGTTTTGCCTTAGGATGTGACCTCTTTTATGATGGGTGCTGGCCTCTATATATAGGAGAAAGGGCTTGTGAAGTTTGGAGTTTTTTCCTTGTTCAAAACGGGATAGAAATCTTCATTAAATAAGGTTTTCCAATCCGAGTTGAAATAGGCTTTTCTCCCCCTTCTTGAACAAGGAAACTCTTGCTTCGCTAGCTTAGGATTTCTTCATGTATCTAGGACATGCATAGGAAGCTTCTTGGACATTGCATAGCTCTTGGGAATGACTTGGCACGCTTGCAGCCGCTTGAAGACATTACCGGAAATTCCTCTCTGCTCGCGGGTGCAGACCTTGCTAGTATCAGGTACTGGCGAGGCTTCTTGGCGGGTCACGCGATCATATACACTGGCATGCGCGGATGGTTGGCGAGCAGTCGTGCGTATCGCGAGCGAGGCTAAGATGGGTTGGCGTGCGAGCTTCTGGCGACTGATCTTCTGGCGAGCGAAGATGTTGGCGAACGAGGCTGATGGCGAGCGAACAAGGGTTTGGCGAGCGAGCTTCTGGCGAGGCTAATCAGTTGGCGAATGGACATTTCTCGGCATATTTGACCGTTGCGTCTTCAATCGAGCGTGACCTTTTTCTCCGTGCTCCGATTGATGCGATTCCAAATCCAGGAGAAACTAGACTCATTGGGATTTCTATCCATATAAGGCACGTTCTCTGGTTCCAAGTGATGCGTCGTACAAAAATTTCGGAAGTTAGGACACAGTCCCAGGAAAATCCTGGTAGTCCCTGGATCGTTTTGCTCAAACTGCCAAGTTGCAGCCATCGTTTGGGTGACTTCCCGAACTCCGATTGATCTGAATTTTTGACACAACATACTTTAGCTTGCCAACTATAAGCCTGCCAAATTTCATCGAATTTTGGAAAAGAATAGGTTAGTTTAGCACAAGCCTCAGAATCACGAAAAAGACATACTTTGCACTATTTCCTCAGGTTTCTAAACTTAGTCATTTTTCGGACAATTAAGCACATTTTTCCAAAACTCTACCAAAAATACACTAATCTAAATTATAACTCTATCTTAGATAAATAAGGGTTAAACAAAGCACAAACGAGGACATAAACATATTAATATCGTACCACTTTGTTACCCAGAGTAAATCCTGCGGGGACCATTTCAAGGGAGATTCTACCGAAAAATTCGACATAACCTCTCTTAAAATGGACAACCCTTATCTGGAAAAGAAACAAACACTTCTAAAATAATCCACCCTGACTCACGGAGCCACCTGCTCCCCCAACAAACAATCAACTTCTCAAAAACCAACAATAGGAAACAACCTTACAAATATGTAACAGAAATGAAATTTCATATAACAAAATGTCAAGTTACACCCAAAGGTGAACATTTGAGAATTTACAACATCTACAAAGTATCAGAGCGACTAGACAAATGAAAAATGATACAAGTAGGTTAAATAGGTAACCTACAATAACTGACAGCGGAAAATGATCTCTATACCTTGCCTCCTACCAGTACCGAACTCTGTAAGTTGGGCAGTTTAAAACGAAAAGCCCAGGAAAAGTAATTTAAAAACATTAGCCTGAGTGGACAAAATCAAATACACATATAGATATATGTAAATATAACAAAAGAGAATTTATTACTTTCCTTATTTTACATAAATAAAATCATGATGCATGCGTTAAAACAACTTTTCTCTTTAACACTTTCAATACAAAACTCCCCAGCCCCGCTGGTTCGAGAATTATAAAGTCATATAAAATATCAAAAGTCCCGAAAACCAAATATAAAGTATAAACGGATAACTAGGTCAATCCCATTGACCAATGAATACCAATTAAATAAAAATAGGGGAATGTTAACCACCATAATCATAATGAGCCTCCAAGGCTAGGGTCAGAGTCTCTAAGACTCTCTACAGCGTCCGCGTCCCACGCTAAACCTCTACACCACAACTCCGTCAACCACCGAGCGTGAATCTGACCTATATGGTCAAGTCGTCACCTCGCGTGGGATGAGGTCAATAAGTTAACTAGCAATAATCATAAACGGACCCTTATATGGTGAAAAATCTGAAATCAAATCAAAATACATTTCCCCTATGTAATCATAAAATAGTACAGTCCCCGACCGTATCTCTAAGGCCCATAAATATAATCAAAATAAAGCATGGGCTTAAGAACAATATAAAATCAACACCATTATTAAACCATAATATCCAACAATTGAAAATCCTATAGTCCACGGAAATCCCATTTCCTATTACATATAAATAAACACAAAATTTCTATAATGTCAAGTTAATTTATGTAATTTATAACCCTTTGAAAATCGACACCGAAAAATCATCCTTTCAAATAACTTATTGCTCTTCGAAAATCCAAATATTTCCACACATATACATATATGTATATAAACCCACAAAAATCAATTAATCATGCATGCATCAATTTTAAAACAAAAGTCCACTCACAAATACTATGTCGATCTCTAGCTCGAGTTCTCCTCACATTGAGCCTCTCCTCGGCTTGTCAAAGAACATATTTTCAATATCTCAGACTCGATAACAAAATCAGAACTCAAATCAAATCGCCCTCACTCGTACGATTCCTCCGATTACACTCAATTATTTATATGAACATAGTCCATATATCCAAACTAACTCTAACTCTCCTTTTTTATTTTTACTCAACCTTCGTAATCCTACCGCCACCGCCACCGCCGCCGCCACAGCGGCAGCCGCACCACCGCCGCCGCCACAGCGGCAGCCGCACCACCGCCGCTGCCACAGCAGCAGCTCTGCCTAGGCTCATACCACCTCCTCCGGCACCAAAGTGCCTCCTTCCCCCTCTTTCGGCCGCCCTCCTCCGCTGCAGCCGCCGCACATGGCGGCTGTCCTGGCGGCCCTTCCTCCCACATTACCAACATTCAACAAAATCCCCAACTAACTTCCAATTTCACCAAAACAACTTCTAAGAACACCAAAAATCCGAAATCAACCTCCCAAAACACAACTCAACCAAAAATCATCAAAACTTCATAAACCCTAAAATTTCAAAACTTGAAATCTCCTTACCCAAAACAAATTGGCCTGATTCCTTTGGTGGGATTGCTACCCACAACGAGCCCATGCTTTCCCCCTTCAATTCAGGCCAAGAGATGGCCGGCCAAGGGGACTTCAATCATCACAGGGGAGAAGCTGCCGGAGTTCCTCTCGGCTGCACGGCGGCGGCGACGCCAAGCCGCAGTTGCAGGTGGGAGGAGGAGGTCGTCCGGCGCCGGTGGAGGTCGGGTTGGTGGCCGGACGCACTGAGGGTGGTGATGGGGGTAGCTCGGCAGAAGGAAGGAAAAGAAGGGAGGAAGAGGAGAAAGAAAACGGGGAAGAAGAGAGAGAAAAGGAAGAAAAAGAAAAAAAAGAGTGTTTCCAAAATGGGAAACATTCCTCTACTTACACTATGCCCAATTCGGAAAGAAATTAATTTCCGACACAACCTTTTAAATTTTCTTCGACGAAACGAAACTCAACCCAACGATTCAATTTAACGTTTTCTCCCTCTCGTCACAAACGATTTCCGCTCAACCACCAAAATGAAACAATATTCAAGAGCGTAAAATTTAAATGAATTTACTCAGAAATTGGACAAGGTTCGGGACGTATCAAATCTCCCCTCCTTAAAAAATTTCGTCCCCGAAATTTACGTACTTGCTGAACCCAAAGACTAGAAATTTCCATCACCATGATAGTTCTATTCCACTGAGGTACAGCCTTTACTCTAAGGACCCACCAACGCACGAAGAATCTCCAAGAAATTCATTTAACCACAAAACTTGTAACTAGTTTAAAAACACACCATAAAGACAAGAACAAATCAAGAATAGACTCGTATTTTCTGGAACTGAGGTAAGATATAAATCAAATTTTAAGAAAAACTTGAAATGTCTCCTCTCATAAGAGATTAAAAATTTGGCAACAGGTAACTCTTTCAAAATAACTCTTTTCTGTCCGGGAAAATTAGACACTCAAATATTTTGAACTACACTTGCCCTTAAAACCAGAACATAGATGCATACGAATAATGAAGGTTGACGGTAAAACATCCTCAAATCAATTTCTTAATAGGGACTAAACAATATGGAGTAAATAAGAGCCTGCAACAATGGTTTTTAATAAATAAGAGTATACTTTGCAAGAAACTACTCGGAGATATCAAAACTTGTTTACAATAGGTAGTAAGATCAACACGGTTACCGTACAACGAGTTAAGTAGTCAAAATGTTACTAAATCAATTGGACAAAAGCCGACTTTACAGCTGGAGAAAGAAAGGTTTATCAATTGTCAACTTTTGATAAACAAACCTGAACATGCAATAGCTATATATATAAGTTCTCTAAAAATTTGCAACAAGAGAACATACAATAAGGAGGGATAATAATAAAATTTCTTTGTGGAACAGAAAAAAATCCCGGTTATTACAAGTTAGAAGTTAATCCCAAAACAAGGCAAAAGCAATCATTTAGCTGAAATCAATTAACGTATCTGAAAATAAATTTTCACATAACAAATCCGTATGAAAACAAAGATATTTAATAACCTATAGATGAGCTAATGTATTTAAAATACATGTTACGAATCCGAATTCATAAATCCAGGAGTACGAGAATAACCAAAAAGGAAATTAAGTTTAACAAATGTACTAAGGAATAGACACTGAGATTAATAACAAAGTATGAGAAATCAGCTTTCCATAAAAAGCTTTGGTTCACACTCAGATCCAAACTTGACTCTCAGTTCAAAGCCGCACATAAACATATAAATACACGTGTACAGTTCAAAGTAAGTGGACGAGAAGGAAGAGGACTTTTGTTTTCAAATAAGTCCAAGAGTTTTAATACTTGGTTATACTAGCAGTAAAGAATTCTACAAATACAGTTCACACATGAACTTAAAATCGAAGACCACGACATGATGATCAGAGGAAGCAAAAACGTCTGCTGCTTGGAATCTATTAAATCTTTATGTGATTACGTACCACAACATATGGGAGGCTCCACAGGTAAACAAATGTATCCTTACTAAATCATACAAGCTTCCAACAAATTATGTGCATCTCGAGATTCAATAAAGTCAAAGAGAGCAAATCCCAATGAAACCACAACCATTGCATACCGAAATAGAATCTTAAACTACAAAGAAGGTTTTTGTTTCCTCTATTTAACTAAATCCCGGACCTAACTAAATAAAACAATTTAAAACAAATCATATCATTCCGAAAAATCTCTAGTTTCTCCAAATCAAATCAGTCGAGGATTTTCGATAGAGCGAGACAATAAAATGTTCTTTCTTTTAGTAAACTAAAACTCAATCAAGAAGTAATCCTTAAAACATATCACTTTTCTGTCAAGAAACAAAACTTGAGTAGTTTAAATACCTTTAAAAAAAATCCGATTAGTAGAAATCCACTTGATTAGTTTTAAAATAAGGCCTGACTTCAACAAAGAGTTCATAGGCATAAGGACAAACAAAGTGAATAATGAGATATGGTCCATTCGGTTTTCCAAAAGGGAGCTCAACATGCAAACAATGAAAGCATGTATCAATGACCTTTAGTAAATAAAAGGTATGTAAATAGATATTTGACAAAGATCATGTAGGACTCAATTGCAGTCACGAAAAGATCAATGTGGAATCATAAATCGATTTAGTTTGAAGCGTACGCAAGATGCACTTTCTGCACTGTAAGGATGTACAAATTCTCATTACAGTATTCTTTTATAAAATATAGAAGCTCTGTAATACTCATGATCTGAATCATGAGTATGAGAGTAATCAAAAACTTAATTGAACAGAAAGCCTGAAAAGAAGAACATAAGTCAAACATCAAATTTTAATAAACAAGCCTGGACATGAAACCAAATAAGAGTAAAGTGGAACTCAATTTTGTCGATAAACCAAGAATTTCATGATTAAACAGTACTTGCCATAAATTCACCGAAACTTTTAAAATTCAACAAATAATATTCCTACTAGTATATACCACAACTCTGATCTGTACCAAATAAATTAGTAGATATATAGCTGAATCTGGACATTTAGGGAAAAAACAGTACTAAAATAACACAAGAATTAAAAGTAAAGTACTTGAAGATTAGATTGGCTCCAGAAATTCACTAAGCTTTTATTCGTCAACAGATAAATTTAAAAACTTTCCATATTCATAGTAACCACATTAAAGGGAGAAATACTAAAATCCCATGCAATTTGAAATTCGAGAAGTGAGACAAACATTCGACACGCACACAGACTGAAAATGTCAAGCTTCAAAAAAAAAATATAGTAGCATCAAGTACTTGGAAATTTTCACCAAAAATTCTTTGTAAGTCCAATTGTCGCAAAATTAATTCTAAAATGGCTATTAAGAAGTATAGTTTCACACACACAAAGAACCAACATTTATTCACATAATTGAACATTCCAAATGGATCAAAAATAAAAAAAAGTTTAATGAAAATTCTGGGAACATATTAAAATACAAACCCATCTTCGAACCACCACCAAGTATTTATTTTTCATCGAAATTAACTAAAATTTCCCAGGTCAGCAGTTAAGAATTTCATGATCAACATATCAAAATTTCAGGAAATTTGGGCATCAATATGATAAGCAAATGATATTTCAAAATAGCGGTGCAGAAGGAGTTAAATTCCGCAGAATCTCAAAAATAAAATTTTTACCAATGAACAACAAATAGAGATTAAACATACTTAAAGAAATTTTCAGCAAAATAAGTAAATGATAGAGCTTTGCCTTTACGAAACTTTACAAGTGGAAGTTATTCCAGAACTTGATAAAAGACCGCTAACAGATAAGAACACTCAGAGATCCTTTTATACAAACGAGGATCAATAAGTCATAATTCACGAGGAAGAAAAGAACTCAGGATGAAAATGATCAAGTTCAATGCATATTCATACTCTGTTTAAAGGGAAAAATAATTGAAATTAATGGGCTTTATTCATGTTGTAAAAATTTCCAGCAGGGTATTATTCAAAACCAAACGTTCAAATCTCACAATTAATCAAACAAAATTTAAAATAGTTACATGCATATTAAAAACTGCACCACTGCTTAAAAGAGAAACATATTCAACGACAACCTTTTCATAACCATTGAACAAACTCTCATTTTGGTAAAATAGGTAAACATGATAAAATATAAACTGCTCAATGGTGAAATTTTGCTTATAAAAGCTAAATAATAATATAGAATTTCAGCAATTTCCGGCAACCTAATACCAAAATAGAATACAAGTATAGAATAAGAACAAAACGTTTGCTAGTTCTTTAAGACAATAGTCAATTGTCATCACGAGCCAAGATAAAAATTGCAATACCAGGAAAGAGTCAATCAATTCAAACTCGAATCATAATTCAACTTGCTAAGGTGGACCAGTCTATAACACCGAGCATTGAAATGAGTCTTAAACTGCTCCCAAGTCATATCTCCTACTTCTCCATATTGTGGTATAACACTCTACCACTAATAGTAGGCCGTCTCATTTAGAAAAGCAACTGCTAAACTCAACCTTAAATTCAATGGCTCCGGCCTCCTTAACCACTTTTCTTCTACTACTCTGACGAACAAGCAGGGACCGATAATATACAACTCGGCTTAAAAGACGCTCTAAAGTGCCAGTTAGACCTCTAACTGCACTACTCTCCCTTCTCACTAGGAAATTTACCTCACACGTTCAGCGTCTAAGAGGCATAGTCCAAGAGAAAGAAAATAAACTCAATATAGTGTACATAAGCACACCAGAACGGCTAACTTATATACTTAATGAACACATAATAATGAAGAGTGTGTGATTCGCCGCGGTCGAATCACAACTCAATGATACTAAGCGTCATCAAATATAAAAGGTAGCATGACTCACATAAAAGACCTAATGCTCTGATACCAAACTGACAGGACCCGCCCCGGATAACACACTGTTACCCAGAGTAAATCCTGCGGGGACCATTTCAAGGGAGATTCTACCGAAAAATTCGACATAACCTCTCTTAAAATGGACAACCCTTATCTGGAAAAGAAACAAACACTTCTAAAATAATCCACCCTGACTCACGGAGCCACCTGCTCCCCCAACAAACAATCAACTTCTCAAAAACCAACACTAGAAAACAACCTTACAAATATGTAACAGAAATGAAATTTCATATAACAAAATGTCAAGTTACACCCAAAGGTGAACATTTGAGAATTTACAACATCTACAAAGTATCAGAGCGACTAGACAAATGAAAAATGATACAAGTAGGTTAAATAGGTAACCTACAATAACTGACAGCGGAAAATGATCTCTATACCTTGCCTCCTACCAGTACCGAACTCTGTAAGTTGGGCAGTTTAAAACGAAAAGCCCAGGGAAAGTAATTTAAAAACATTAGCGTGAGTGGACAAAATCAAATACACATATAGATATATGTAAATATAACAAAAGAGAATTTATTACTTTCCTTATTTTACATAAATAAAATCATGATGCATGCGTTAAAACAACTTTTCTCTTTAACACTTTCAATACAAAACTCCCCAGCCCCGCTGGTTCGAGAATTATAAAGTCATATAAAATATCAAAAGTCCCGAAAACCAAATATAAAGTATAAACGGATAACTAGGTCAATCCCATTGACCAATGAATACCAATTAAATAAAAATAGGGGAATGTTAACCACCATAATCATAATGAGCCTCCAAGGCTAGGGTCAGAGTCTCTAAGACTCTCTACAGCGTCCGCGTCCCACGCTAAACCTCTACACCACAACTCCGTCAACCACCGAGCGTGAATCTGACCTATATGGTCAAGTCGTCACCTCGCGTGGGATGAGGTCAATAAGTTAACTAGCAATAATCATAAACGGACCCTTATATGGTGAAAAATCTGAAATCAAATCAAAATACATTTCCCCTATGTAATCATAAAATAGTACAGTCCCCGACCGTATCTCTAAGGCCCATAAATATAATCAAAATAAAGCATGGGCTTAAGAACAATATAAAATCAACACCATTATTAAACCATAATATCCAACAATTGAAAATCCTATAGTCCACGGAAATCCCATTTCCTATTACATATAAATAAACACAAAATTTCTATAATGTCAAGTTAATTTATGTAATTTATAACCCTTTGAAAATCGACACCGAAAAATCATCCTTTCAAATAACTTATTGCTCTTCGAAAATCCAAATATTTCCACACATATACATATATGTATATAAACCCACAAAAATCAATTAATCATGCATGCATCAATTTTAAAACAAAAGTCCACTCACAAATACTTTGTCGATCTCTAGCTCGAGTTCTCCTCACATTGAGCCTCTCCTCGGCCTGTCAAAGAACATATTTTCAATATCTCAGACTCGATAACAAAATCAGAACTCAAATCAAATCGCCCTCACTCGTACGATTCCTCCGATTACACTCAATTATTTATATGAACATAGTCCATATATCCAAACTAACTCTAACTCTCCTTTTTTATTTTTACTCAACCTTCGTAATCCTACCGCCACCGCCGCCGCCACAGCGGCAGCCGCACCACCGCCGCTGCCACAGCAGCAGCTCCGCCTAGGCTCATACCACCTCCTCCGGCACCAAAGTGCCTCCTTCCCCCTCTTTCCGCCGCCCTCCTCCGCTGCAGCCGCCGCACATGGCGGCTGTCCTGGCGGCCCTTCCTCCCACATTACCAACATTCAACAAAACCCCCAACTAACTTCCAATTTCACCAAAACAACTTCTAAGAACACCAAAAATCTGAAATCAACCTCCCAAAACACAACTCAACCAAAAATCATCAAAACTTCATAAACCCTAAAATTTCAAAACTTGAAATCTCCTTACCCAAAACAAATTGGCCTGATTCCTTTGGTGGGATTGCTACCCACAACGAGCCCAAGCTTTCCCCCTTCAATTCAGGCCAAGAGATGGCCGGCCAAGGGGACTTCAATCATCACAGGGGAGAAGCTGCCGGAGTTCCTCTCGGCTGCACGGCGGCGGCGACGCCAAGCCGCAGTTGCAGGTGGGAGGAGGAGGTCGTCCGGCGCCGGTGGAGGTCGGGTTGGTGGCCGGACGCACTGAGGGTGGTGATGGGGGTAGCTCGGCAGAAGGAAGGAAAAGAAGGGAGGAAGAGGAGAAAGAAAACGGGGAAGAAGAGAGAGAAAAGGAAGAAAAAGAAAAAAAAAAGAGTGTTTCCAAAATGGGAAACATTCCTCTACTTACACTATGCCCAATTCGGAAAGAAATTAATTTCCGACACAACCTTTTAAATTTTCTTCGACGAAACGAAACTCAACCCAACGATTCAATTTAACGTTTTCTCCCTCTCGTCACAAACGATTTCCGCTCAACCACCAAAATGAAACAATATTCAAGAGCGTAAAATTTAAATGAATTTACTCAGAAATTGGACAAGGTTCGGGACGTATCAAATCTCCCCTCCTTAAAAAATTTCGTCCCCGAAATTTACGTACTTGCTGAACCCAAAGACTAGAAATTTCCATCACCATGATAGTTCTATTCCACTGAAGTACAGCCTTTACTCTAAGGACCCACCAACGCACGAAGAATCTACTACTTTCCTTATTTTACATAAATAAAATCATGATGCATGCGTTAAAACAACTTTTCTCTTTAACACTCTCAATACAAAACTCCCCAGCCCTGCTGGTTCGAGAATTATAAAGTCATATAAAATATCAAAAGTCCTGAAAACCAAATATAAAGTATAAACGGATAACTAGGTCAATCCCATTGACCAATGAATACCAATTAAATAAAAATAGGGGAATGTTAACCACCATAATCATAATGAGCCTCCAAGGCTAGGGTCAGAGTCTCTAAGACTCTTTACAGCGTCCGCGTCCCACGCTAAACCTCTACACCACAACTCCGTCAACCACCGAGCGTGAATCTGACCTATATGGTCAAGTCGTCACCTCGCGTGGGATGAGGTCAATAAGCTAACTAGCAATAATCATAAACGGACCCTTATATGGTGAAAAATCCGAAATCAAATCAAAATACATTTCCCCTATGTAATCATAAAATAGTACAGTCCCCGACCGTATCTCTAAGGCCTATAAATATAATCAAAATAAAGCATGGGCTTAAGAACAAATTAAAATCAACACCATTATTAAACCATAATATCCAACAATTTAAAATCATATAGTCCACGGAAATCCCATTTCCTATTACATATAAATAAACACAAAATTTCTATAATGTCAAGTTAATTTATGTAATTTATAACCCTTTGAAAATCGACACCGAAAAATCATCCTTTCAAATAACTTATTGCTCTTCGAAAATCCAAATATTTCCACACATATATATATGTATATAAACCCACAAAAATCAATTAATCATGCATGCATCAATTTTAAAACAAAAGTCCACTCACAAATACTATGTCGATCTCTAGCTCGAGTTCTCCTCACGTTGAGCCTCTCCTCAGCCTGTCAAAGAACATATTTTCAATATCTCAGACTCGATAACAAAATCAGAACTCAAATCAAATCGCCCTCACTCATACGATTCCTCCGATTACACTCAATTATTTATATGAACATAGTCCATATATCCAAACTAACTCTAACTCTCTTTTATTTTTACTCAACCTTCGTAATCCTACCGCCACCGCCGCCGCCGCCGCCGATGCGGCAGCCGCACCACCGCTGCTGCCACAGCAGCAGCTCCGCCTAGGCTCATACCACCTCCTCCGGCACCAAAGTGCCTCCTTCCCCCTCTTTCCGCCGCCCTCCTCCGCTGCAGCCGCCGCACATGGCGGCTGTCCTGGCGGCCCTTCCTCCCACATTACCAACATTCAACAAAACCCCCAACTAACTTCCAATTTCACCAAAACAACTTCTAAGAACACCAAAAATCTGAAATCAACCTCCCAAAACACAACTCAACCAAAAATCATCAAAACTTCATAAACCCTAAAATTTCAAAACTTGAAATCTCCTTACCCAAAACAAATTGGCCTGATTCCTTTGGTGGGATTGCTACCCACAACGAGCCCAAGCTTTCCCCCTTCAATTCAGGCCAAGAGATGGCCGGCCAAGGGGACTTCAATCATCACAGGGGAGAAGCTGCCGGAGTTCCTCTCGGCTGCACGGCGGCGGCGACGCCAAGCCGCAGTTGCAGGTGGGAGGAGGAGGTCGTCCGGCGCCGGTGGAGGTCGGGTTGGTGGCCGGACGCACTGAGGGTGGTGATGGGGGTAGCTCGGCAGAAGGAAGGAAAAGAAGGGAGGAAGAGGAGAAAGAAAACGGGGAAGAAGAGAGAGAAAAGGAAGAAAAAGAAAAAAAAAGAGTGTTTCCAAAATGGGAAACATTCCTCTACTTACACTATGCCCAATTCGGAAAGAAATTAATTTCCGACACAACCTTTTAAATTTTCTTCGACGAAACGAAACTCAACCCAACGATTCAATTTAACGTTTTCTCCCTCTCGTCACAAACGATTTCCGCTCAACCACCAAAATGAAACAATATTCAAGAGCGTAAAATTTAAATGAATTTACTCAGAAATTGGACAAGGTTCGGGACGTATCAAATCTCCCCTCCTTAAAAAATTTCGTCCCCGAAATTTACGTACTTGCTGAACCCAAAGACTAGAAATTTCCATCACCATGATAGTTCTATTCCACTGAAGTACAGCCTTTACTCTAAGGACCCACCAACGCACGAAGAATCTACTACTTTCCTTATTTTACATAAATAAAATCATGATGCATGCGTTAAAACAACTTTTCTCTTTAACACTCTCAATACAAAACTCCCCAGCCCTGCTGGTTCGAGAATTATAAAGTCATATAAAATATCAAAAGTCCTGAAAACCAAATATAAAGTATAAACGGATAACTAGGTCAATCCCATTGACCAATGAATACCAATTAAATAAAAATAGGGGAATGTTAACCACCATAATCATAATGAGCCTCCAAGGCTAGGGTCAGAGTCTCTAAGACTCTTTACAGCGTCCGCGTCCCACGCTAAACCTCTACACCACAACTCCGTCAACCACCGAGCGTGAATCTGACCTATATGGTCAAGTCGTCACCTCGCGTGGGATGAGGTCAATAAGCTAACTAGCAATAATCATAAACGGACCCTTATATGGTGAAAAATCCGAAATCAAATCAAAATACATTTCCCCTATGTAATCATAAAATAGTACAGTCCCCGACCGTATCTCTAAGGCCTATAAATATAATCAAAATAAAGCATGGGCTTAAGAACAAATTAAAATCAACACCATTATTAAACCATAATATCCAACAATTTAAAATCATATAGTCCACGGAAATCCCATTTCCTATTACATATAAATAAACACAAAATTTCTATAATGTCAAGTTAATTTATGTAATTTATAACCCTTTGAAAATCGACACCGAAAAATCATCCTTTCAAATAACTTATTGCTCTTCGAAAATCCAAATATTTCCACACATATATATATGTATATAAACCCACAAAAATCAATTAATCATGCATGCATCAATTTTAAAACAAAAGTCCACTCACAAATACTATGTCGATCTCTAGCTCGAGTTCTCCTCACGTTGAGCCTCTCCTCAGCCTGTCAAAGAACATATTTTCAATATCTCAGACTCGATAACAAAATCAGAACTCAAATCAAATCGCCCTCACTCATACGATTCCTCCGATTACACTCAATTATTTATATGAACATAGTCCATATATCCAAACTAACTCTAACTCTCTTTTATTTTTACTCAACCTTCGTAATCCTACCGCCACCGCCGCCGCCGCCGCCGATGCGGCAGCCGCACCACCGCTGCTGCCACAGCAGCAGCTCCGCCTAGGCTCATACCACCTCCTCCGGCACCAAAGTGCCTCCTTCCCCCTCTTTCCGCCGCCCTCCTCCGCTGCAGCCGCCGCACATGGCGGCTGTCCTGGCGGCCCTTCCTCCCACATTACCAACATTCAACAAAACCCCCAACTAACTTCCAATTTCACCAAAACAACTTCTAAGAACACCAAAAATCTGAAATCAACCTCCCAAAACACAACTCAACCAAAAATCATCAAAACTTCATAAACCCTAAAATTTCAAAACTTGAAATCTCCTTACCCAAAACAAATTGGCCTGATTCCTTTGGTGGGATTGCTACCCACAACGAGCCCAAGCTTTCCCCCTTCAATTCAGGTCAAGAGATGGCCGGCCAAGGGGACTTCAATCACCACAGGGGAGAAGCTGTCGGAGTTCCTCTCGGCTGCACGGCGGCGGCGACGCCAAGCCGCAGCTGCAGGTGGGAGGAGGAGGTCGTCCGGCGCCGGTGGAGGTCAGGTTGGTGGCCGGACGCACTGTGGGTGGTGATGGGGGTAGCTCGGCAGAAGGAAGGAAAAGAAGGGAGGAAGAGGAGAAAGAAAACGGGGAAGAAGAGAGAGAAAAGGAAGAAAAAGAAAAGAAAGAGTGTTTCCAAAAAGGGAAACATTCCTCTACTTATACTATGCCCAATTCGGAAAGAAATTAATTTCCGACACAACCTTTTAAATTTTCTTCGACGAAACGAAACTCAACCCAACGATTCAATTTAACGTTTTCTCCCTCTCGTCACAAACGATTTCCGCTCAACCACCAAAATGAAACAATATTTAAATGAATTTACTCAGAAATTGGACAAGGTTCGGGACGTATCATGAGAATACAAAACACGAAAATTCCAAGTTTCATGAACATGTAACGTCAATAAAAGCATGAAAAGAGCAAAAAGTAAGCATGTAGACTTGTTAAGCTAATCAAATCCTCCTCACTAGGCATACTCTCTTCTTTTCTCTCGAAGCATGGCTATTCACTCAATAGTATATGCAAGTAAAAGATAATGAATTACGAAGAGTAACTTGCATATGTCAAAGAAACGAAAGCACTTTGTGAATAGAGTTTAAAGGAAAAACCTCATATGATAATTATATGCACGAATGGACCAAAACCATATGCTCAACTCTTGAGAAAATCTCCACAAATCAAAGTATGTCATCTTAAGAATCATGAAAATGTTATAGGGGACTAGAAATGGGGCTCGGCTGTAGGGAAAGAAGTTTAGGAAAAGTGGTGCTTAAAAACATCCCCAAGACTTGGCAATTCTTGATCCTCCTTATGGCTTCACTCCAAGGGTCGAATATTATCTTGTTGGACCCTTCTTTCATTCTTTACTTCCCAAAACATCATAAACATGGATAAATGTCAAAATTTTAACAATGATAGACCTTCAAATATGAACTAAACTCCAAACTTACAACATTTATTCAAGGAATATGACTTCGCAATTTTCATCTTTGAAACCGTGCCTTTCTATTTCTTTTCTTTTCTTTCGGACTAAATTTTTTCACTTTTCTTTTCGTTTTGTCCGATTACACACTTTTTGTTTTCTTTAAGGTACGGCATCAATACAATTGTTTATGCAATTTCTAGCTAAGTCCACCCCACACTTGTTTCATGACATCACTTATATCAAAATTCCAAGTCGATTTCACACTTTTGCCAAGTCTTGCGGACAAGGGTTAAGATATAACTATTCTAAGCATAGAAATTTTAATAAGGGTGATGAAAGAAAAGGCTCAATGTAGGTTCAAAGGGTTTTCTAAGGAGTCACACGACGGGCACAAATAGGGCACATGCTTTATTTGGTATTGGTGGTAATAACGTTTTCAATCCTTTTCAAAATCAAGGCAATTTTAATGACTATCAAGTTTCAAAAATCACAAGAGCGAGTTCTAGCAATACTAGAGTCTATGAAAAGCTATTGCATATAGTCATCGAATAATCAAAGAAATATGAGGTTTCATGCTTCCTATGTATCGAATTTTATCTTTTAAGCACTCAAGAAGAAAGCAAATTGGCTCTAAAGCTCACATAGGTTGTTATAGAAATAAACTAGCTAAAACATGTATGCTTAATTAATCAAGAGGTCCTACATGCTCCTACCAATGCACATAATCCATGAAACTCATAATTTTAATTGTATGCATAACCATCATCTATGTATGCAAAGAGGAGAAAAACATCATTAACATATTAGGAACATCCTAAGACTCGAAACAAATAATTTAAACACTCTTTTGTAGAACAATTTTCTGAATTTTCTTTTCTAAACTAAGCACACGAAAACATAAACGGAATACGTTAGCCCACCCCACACTTAGAAAATCACATTGCCCTCAATGTAAGCACAAAACTATATCAACAAATTTCATAAGCATGCAATAGTCTAACACATTCCAACATATCATCACAAACCAAATAAAAAGAGAAGGGTTAAGAAATTTCAAACTCTCGGTGATGGCTCCTTCACTTGTCTTTGATCGAATTGGGTTGCCTCCCAATTAGCGCTTTGTTTTTATAGTCCATTACTTAGACTAGTCACCATTGAAAATTGCATGTGTTCATCGTGAACCAAAGTAACCCAAGTCTGCCTCTAGGAGAGCAAGAAGGTGCGTTTGGCATTGTGCATCCAAATTGGCAGCAAGAGTGCTTGTGTCGGCAAAATTGGCTGCAGCTGCGCGTGCAGGCTGCACATTGGGGCTCTCGGCAACATTGCTAGACGTATCGGAAGACTGGGCAGCATGGCATGGCTTCTCGGCAAGAGGTGGTGGCGCGGTATGAACAGCAGCTTGAGCTGCCATTGGGGCAGAGTGCATGGCTGCAGAGCTAGGGGTATCATCCAAGCAGCGTTCTTCATTCATGGCATCAAATGGCTCGTAGTATGGCTTAAGGCGATGACCATTAACTTTAAAATGGTCTCCCATGGTTGTATTACGGACCTCAATGGCTCCATATGGAAATACTTTAGTGACAATGTAAGGTCCGACCCAACGAGAACGTAGCTTACCCGGAAAAAGTTTGAGTCTTGAATGGAATAAGAGAACTTTTTGATCAACTTCAAACTTTTTCCCTCGGATCATCTTATCATGGTAGGCACGAGTCTTTTCCTTGTAGATCCAAGTGGTATCATAGGCTTCATTACGTATTTCATCAAGTTCGTTGAGTTGAAGCTTCCTATGAAGGCCGGCGTCATCAATGCTCATGTTGAAGGCTTTAACGGCCCACCATGCTTTGTGTTCAAGCTCTACCGGTAAGTGACATGCTTTGCCATAAGTCAACCGAAAGGGAGACATACTTATCGGTGTCTTGTATGCAGTTCGATAAGCCCACAAAGCATCATCGAGACGATCACTCAAATCCTTTCTTGAAGGTCCAACGGTTTTCTCTAAAATTTGCTTGATCTCTCGATTACTTACCTCGGCCATGCCCCTTGTTTGCAGATGATAAGGTGTAGAAACCTTGTGTGTGACACCATAATTCTTCAATAAGGCCTCAATGGTGCGGTTGCAAAAGTGGGATCCTCTATCACTAATCAAAACTCTTGGAACTCCAAAACGGGAAAAGATGTTGGTCTTGAGGAATTCGGCAACCACCTTGGCATCGTTGGTGTATGTAGCCTTGGTTTCAATCCATTTTGACACATAATCAACTGCTAGTAAGATGTAGAGAAAGCCTTTGCTTGAAGGGAATGGTCCCATAAAGTCGATCCCCAAAAGATCATGAATCTCAATAGTGGTGATTGGATTTAATGGCATTTGATCTTTGGCACCGATATTGCCCATCCTTTGGCATCTATCACACGACTTAAAAAACATGTAAGCATCCTTAAAAATTGTAGGCCAAAAGAATCCACACTCAAGTACCTTCAAAGCGGTCTTCTTTGCTCCAAAATGTCCTCCACACGCCTCACTATGACAAAGTTTTAGAATCGATTGATGCTCATGCTCGGAAACATATCTTCGAAACACTTGATCACTACATTGCTTCCATAAGTATGGCTCGTCCCAAAGATAGTGACGAGCTTGCTTGACAATCCGAAGCTTTGCTTGTTTCGGCATAATGCTAGGGAGTTGCCGAGTAGCTAGATAATTGGCCAAGTCGGCATACCAAGGCTGTTGTGCTTCGAGTCGAAATAGCTGCTCATCCGGAAAGTGTTCAATAAGGGGCAGCCGATCCTCTTCTTTGACAATTCGACTTAGGTGGTCGGCCACAACATTCTCTACTCCTTTCTTGTCTTTGATCTCAATGTTGAACTCTTGAAGCAAAAGAATCCATCGAATAAGTCTTGGCTTAGCATCCTTCTTCGTCATAAGATATCTCAAGGCGACATGATCACTATAAACAATGACTTTGGAATTCAAAAGATATGATCGAAACTTTTCCAAAGCAAATATTACCGCCAAGAGTTCTTTCTCCGTTGTGGTGTAGTTGAGTTGAGCATCATTGAGAGTCCTTGAAGCGTAGTAAATGGCACATGGTTTCTTCTATACTCGTTGGCCTAGCACCGCTCCAAGCGCATAGTCGCTTGCATCACACATAAGCTCGAATGGCTCCTCCCAATTAGGTACGGCAAGAATTGGTGCCGAGAACAAGGTGTTTTTCAATCAGCAAAATGCTTGCTCACATGCATCCGTCCACTTCAATGGTACCTCTTTTTGCAACAAGTTGCTCAATGGCTTTGCAATTGAAGAGAAGTCTTTGATAAATCTCCTATAGAAACCGGCATGGCCAAGGAAACTCCGTACATCGTGCACGTTCTTTGGGCTCGGCAAGTGTTGGATGAGTTCCACCTTGGCTTTGTCGACTTTAAGCCCTTTTTCTGAAATTATATGGCCAAGCACGATTCCTTGAGTGGCCATGAAGTGACACTTCTCCCAATTGAGCACAAGATTCATCTCTAAACACCGCTCAAGTATCTTCTCCAAGTTCTTCAAACAAATCTCGAAGTTGCTTCCATAAACACTAAAGTCATCCATAAAAACTTCGATAATGTCTTCAATAAAATCCGAGAAGATAGCATACATACATCGTTGAAATGTTCTGAGTGCGTTACATAGGCCGAATGACATCCTTCTATATGCAAAGGTGCCAAATGGACAAGTAAAGGTGGTCTTCTCTTGATCATCCGGGTATATCATGATTTGATTGTATCAACTATAACCATCAAGAAAACAATAGAAGGCATGACCGGCTAGCCTCTCTAGCATTTGGTCCATAAACGGCAAAGGCATGTGATCCTTCCTTGTTGTAGCGTTGAGCTTCCTATAGTCGATGCACATACGATGACCGGTTACAAGTCTTTATGGTACATTCTTGACAACCGTTACACCACTCTTCTTTGGAACTACTTGCACAGGAGATATCCACTTTCTATCCGAAATTGGGTAAATCACCCCACAATCAAGCAACTTGATGATTTCGTCTTTTACTACCTTCATTATGGGGGGATGCAATCGGCGTTGAGCTTCCTTGATTGGCTTTGCTCCTTCTTCTAGCAATATACGATGAACATAGGGCTTATTCCCTTGATATCCGCTAAGGTCCAACCTATAGCGGTCTTGTACTTCTTTAGCACACGTATCAAATCAACTTCTTGCTTTTCACTAAGCTTTGAAGACACAATAACCTGTAAAATGTCCTCTTCTTCAAGATACACATACTTTAAATGATTAGGGAGCTCCTTTAGTTCTAAGTTTGGGGCCTCTTCCACACTTGGATGAAATTTGGTTGTGGTACTTGGAATTGACAAGAACGAATCAAAAACTTTAGCAAGAGGCTCGGCACACACCTCTCTTAGGCTCGGCGAGAACTCCTTCTCTTGCTCATGCTTGACTCGCTCTCCCTTCTTGTCAAATCCGACCCCTTGCTCGATCGCTAATTGCTATGCGTCGAGCGAGGTCGACATAACTTGCTCGACCTCCTCCAAAACGTCACTAGCTTGCCACTCCTTTAAATCGACAATAGGAAACTTCATGGCATCAAAAACATTAAACTTGATCACCTCACCATCAAATTCCATTGTCAAATTGCCCTCGGCAACATCTATCTTTGTGCGTGCCATCCTCATGAATGGTCGGCCAAGTAGCAATTGCGTGCTATTAACCGGCGAATCCTCCATCTTTACAACATAGAAATCGACGGGAAAGATTAGTTGCTTCACTTGCACAAGTACATCTTCAACATAGCCCTCAGGATACTTGCTTGAGCGATCCGCAAGTTGTATAATGACATTGTCCTTCTTGAGTGCCCCTATTCTCAATGTTTGATACACATTGAGTGGCATGACATTGATCGAAGTTCCCAAGTCCAACATCACATCCTCAAATCGAGTGTTGTCTATCACACAAGGCACATTGAAGCTTCCCAAATCCTTCATCTTTGGTGGCAACTTCCTTTGAATAACGGCCGACACTGTTTCACTCATAGTCACCACACGAGTCTCCCTCATATGCCTCCTTGCCATGCATAACTCTTTAAGAAACTTAGCATACTTAGGCACTTGCTTAATGCATTCCAACAAAAGGATGTTGACTCGCACTTTCCGGAAAATCTCCAATACCTCTTCATCGGATTTGCCTTTCTTTGATTTAGCAAAGCGAGAAGGAAACAGAATGCTTGAGTTTGGCACCCTTCCCTTACTCACTTGGCTCGGCAGCAGCTCAGTCCTTGATGTTGCCGGATCTCTCTCATGCTCATGGCGCAGTCCTTCCTTCTCGACAGCACGTTGCCTCTCGACTGCAACCTTCTCTGTTGCATTGCTGCCGTCAGCAGCCTTGCTTGGCTCGGCTGCACCTCTCATATCAGTTGGTGAGCTGTCGGCAATGGCAGATCCAGCAGCCACCACCTCGTGTTCAATTATGTCGAGTGGCGTGCCCTTCTTCATAGGGTTCCTCGGAGGTAGCAACTCCCTTCCACTCCGAGTTTGAATCACTTTGGCATGCTCGTTCCTCGGATTAGGAATTGTATTGCTTGGCAACTTTCCTTGTTCGTTGAATCTCCCCATGAAGTCCACAACTTGCCTCATTTGAGTCTAAGCTCACCAATATCCTTCGTGTGGTTTTGTTGTCCTGCAAGTAATGCTTGAGTAGCACTTGAAAGAGATTGGATCAAGGCATCATAATTTGGATTACTCGATCCACCTTGAGTTTGGTTAGGCACGGCTTGGCTCGGCATGGCTTGGAACTGCCCTTGGTGCGGCTAAAATTGTGGTCTCGGCACAAATGGTGCTCTCAGTGCATAAGGTGCGGCAGCTCCTCCTTGGTTTGGTTGCATAGGTGCGCCCTCAGCACGTTATCATTGTTTGCCCACCGAAAGTTTGGATGATCATTGAACCTCGGATTGAAATTTCCAAACCTTTGGCTTCCTTGGAAACCAATAGCATTGCACTCCTCTACTCCCTCACTTGATCCAAATTGAGGACATAAATCAGTTTCATGACCCTCGGTGCAAATTCCACACACAATGACACGTTTCTTCATCAAATTACTCACCAAGTCAGCAAGCTTATCAACTTTCTCCTCCGACTTTGAGCTTGAAGACGTCTCATGTACCTTCTCATTCCTTGGCACATTGTTTCGTGCCATGCCAAATTGTTGGTTGTTCAAGGCACGAACTTCCAATAAATTCCTTGCCGGTGTAGCATCTAACTCCAAGAAACTCCCTCCCGCGGCCGAATCAAGAAACTCCCTCTCCATAACGCGCAATCCCTCATAGAAATATTGCAACAAGAGTCCCTCACTTATGCCATGAGATGGACACAAAGAGACGAGGGACTTGAACCTCCTATAGTAGTCAAAGAAAGTTTCATCTCTGGCTTGCTTCACACTTGTTATTTGCTTTCTCAAATCCGTGATCCGTGAAGCGGGAAAGTAATTGAGCAAAAACTCATCCACCATTGTGTTCCATGAATTGATTCGGCCATTAGCTAGGCACATCAAACAACCACTTCTTTGCTTGATCCTCCAATGAAAATGGAAAAACCTTCATCTTAAAGTGTTGCAAATCCGTACCTCGTGGACACATTGATTCGGTGGTGAAATTAAACCATTGTAAGTGCTTGTTAGGATCCTCACTTGGCATTCCATAGAGAGACTTCAACTTGTGGAGGAATCCACTCCTCAATTCAATCTCATCGGTCTTGTCGGTTTCCAAAGGAGGGTAAGTAATATTGGAAGGTGCAGTTCCTCCTCCTCCGGTGACATGACCATTTTGTGCTCTAATCGAAGTCATAACTTCTTGCTCAATAACAGGCACGGCAAAGAACTCAAACTCGGGACCTTGAAGATCACAAGTCGACGAAATAACAGAAGGAGAGCTCGGCAATGAAGGTGCCGAACTAGGTGTGGAGGATGGTGACGTTGGTGGTGTGCTCCACTCGGATAGGGGCAGCGGTACAAACAAAGCGATGGCGAGCTCTTGGTTCAAACGTTGCAATCGGCCTCTATGATTTCGTGTCCAAATATTAGATTCAAACATGCACTTTTCTGAAATTTGCAATGTTTAAACAAGTTAGAACTTATTAAAGAAATAAAAAGCAAGAATATACATCAGTACAAGCCACGGTATTGGCAATTACAAATAAATTTCAATCAATGACACACATTTACAAGGAATCGGCAAAGAAGAGCAATACAATCGGCAAAGAAGAGAAAACTTCAAAACGTTTTGTGTTCATGTAATCTCTAAGTCTAATTTCTTTTAAAATTTGTTCTAACTCTCAAAGTACGTGGAGCAGAGGAGATAACGGTGCAATGGACTGATGCAGCTCCCTGTAGTATCATGCTTGATCCGATATACCTTAAGAGTTCGAACCATACAATTTGTTTTGTTTTGAAGAAAATAGATCACATATGTCAAGTTATCTTCTCGTGTCTAAAGTGAGGAGATGCTTCGGCCCAAGCTATCAACTAGTTCGAGCGTGTTTCACTTTTCAAAGGCGGTGTCGTTAAGATTCACGGAGGGCGAACCCCCTACAGGAACCAGACAGGACTCGTTTAGTGGTCACGGAGGGCGAACCCCCTACTGATTCACTCACCGAGAATGAACATCAGTCTATGACCTTGAGATCCAGTTGAACAAACCTGAGAACCATATCTATGAAAATAACTTGGCCCATACTTAGTAAAACAAACTCGGGTCACTAGCGGTCTACAAGTGTTGATCAAAGCCTCCCTCAACCTCATAAAAATGGGTCTGCCAAGTTATCGCTCGTATGCATGGGGGGCCAACGATGGACCATTCTCCAACATTGAACAGGGCCCGTTTCCCAATCTACATAAAAACGGATCTAACATGGAATCATTCGTATGAAGGGTTAATGCTAAGACCAACAAAAGCGACTTCCCCCTACATACTATACTTTAGAAACTACAATAAACTCAAACATACACAACACTATCAACTTTCTAGAAATTAAACTAAGTTATTACACACATACATTCTTTATACAATCATGCAACTTTCGAAATTTAAACTCTACATGCCGAAGCATATTTCTACTTTACAAATCCCAAATAAAACCAAAGAATACAAACTTTACAACAAAAATTTCCAGCAACTTTATATACAACACATTCACATAATTCAAGCTTTTATAATCTCAGGCAACGGCGCCAAAAATTGATGAGTGCCTAAGCACACACAATAATAAACCCTACAAAGATCGTTAATAGTATAAGCAAGTACAGATCATTCTAAGCAGGAGATTAAGGGTACCTGAAACATGAGAATGTTAGAACAAATATTCACATATATACAAGATCAAATCGTCACATCTTGGGGTATAGAAGGATCGGCAGCCATAGGGCTGCCCTATAACTAGCCACGAAAATTAAAAAGAAAAATAAAACCTAAATCTACTATGTACATGTTGGTCGACATCTTTCACAGAAAACATTCATAAAAAACTATCATAACATATAAAAAATCACAAGTAAGACTCACAACAAGCATGCAACAAAGTATTCAAGACTCGATTTAGTTTCGACCTAATTAGCTCCTCAAGGTTTCACTAATCGATTTAAGACTTCTTAAGCACTTTAAGGTTTTCTATTCAAGCCTAACCCTAAAGATTTATACTAGGCAAATTCGAGAACACTTACAAAGTCGAAAACAAACATGCCAAGTAATTAAGTTCAAAGTCTTTTTAGTCGGAGACAAGTTAACAAGCAAGACGTCACTCTTCTTATTACCAAGTAAGTTCTTTTAAACCACTCCAACCTATAAAATAACTCAAGCTAAAACAATGACATATTCAAATTAACCTAAATTATTTTATTAAGTGAGATCGATACCCTACACAATGCAGTTGCATAGATTACAAATCTTTAAGACACATGAATTTTAAAGAACAAACCAAGTCAAGAAAAGAATCAAATTATGAACATGTTTCCCTAAGACTAACCTACAATTTTTTACAAGCTACGTTTACATGTTATCTTTTTAAGACCAACAAATTTCGACACTTAGAATTAACCATTAAAACCAAGATACAAAATTTTACTTTCATATTAAACATGCAAAACCAAACAAACTCATTGTTCTTACATAGACATAAAAACAAATACCAAAAGAACATACAAACTACATAAACATAGTTTAGTAAAACGATAAAATTACAACCTGAATTTTATGAGTGCTGGTGATGGTGTTTTGGCAAGAATTTTATCTAGGACTTAAGGTAGAAAATTTGGTAGAGCTTTGGACTTGTGTTTTGGCTTAGGATGTGACCTCTTTTATGATGGGTGCTGGCCTCTATATATAGGAGAAAGGGCTTGTGCAGTTTGGAGTTTTTCCTTGTTCAAAGAAATCTTCATTAAATAAGGTTTCCCAATCCGAGTTGAAATAGGCTTTTCTCCCCCTTCTTGAACAAGGAAACTCTTGCTTCGGTGGCTTATGATTTCTTCATGTATCTAGGGCATGCATAGGAAGCTTCTTGGACGTTGCATAGCTCTTGAGAATGACTTGGCACGCTTGCAGCCGCTTGAAGACATTACCGGAAATTCCTCTCTCCTCGCGGGTGCAGACCTTGCTAGTATCAAGTACTGGCGAGGCTTCTTGGCGGGTCGCGCGATCATATACACTGGCATGCGCGGATGGTTGACGAGCGGTCATGCGTATCGCGAGCGAGGCTAAGATGGGTTGGCGTGCGAGCTTCTGGCGACTGATCTTCTGGTGAGCGAAGATGTTGGTGAACGAGGCTGATGGTGAGTGAACAAGGGTTTGGCGAGCGAGCTTTTGGCGAGGCTAATCTGCTGGCGAATGGACATTTCTCGGCAGATTTGATCGTTGCGTCTTCAATCGAGCGTAACTTTTTCCTCCATGCTCCTATTGATGCGACCAAGTCTAGGAGAAACTAGACTCATTGGGATTTCTATCCATATAAGGCACGTCCTCTGGTTCCAAGTGATGCGTTGTACAGAAATTCCAGAAGTTAGGACACAGTCCCAGGAAAATCCTGGTAGTCCCTGGATCGTTTTGCTCAAATTGCCAAGTTGCAGCCATCTTTTGGGTGACTTCCCGAACTCCGATTGATCTGAATTATTGACACAACACACTTTAGCTTGCCAACTATAAGCCTGGAAATTTCATCGAATTTGAAAAAAAAATAGGTCAGTTTAACACAAGCCTCAGAATCACGAAAAAGACATATTTTGCACTATTTCCTCAGGTTTAATCATTTTTCGGACAATTAAGCACATTTTTCTAAAACTCTACCAAAAATACACTAATCTAAATTATGACTCTATCTTAGATAAATAAGGGTTAAACAAAGCACAAACGAGGGCATAAACATATTAATATCGTAGCATTTTGTGCTCCTATCAACTATAGGTGGAAGCTTATGCCTTATTCAAAGACAATATTCATAATCAAATAACCCAGCATTAGGCGCTTGTGGTGGCGCTATATGACACATAAAGTATGTGGACGATAAAGGATATTGATCATTAATACTTATTTGTTAACAAAATACATTCCGTTACAAAATGTAAGATGCATGTATGCTTCCTGAAATGTTTCACTAAGTTTCGGAACTCCAAATGGTACCAAATTTTAACAGTAGATATAAACGTGTGTTAGAGTTCTAATGCCATTAGCCTCATTGCCGAAACCGGCCGGAACAGTCGCTGGAGGTTAGTGAACATTTGTGTCGAGTGGTTCACCACCTTCCAGGTGCCCAATGATCCTGAAATTTTATGAACATGTAGCCATGGATGTTAGAAAATGGTGGACCAAATTTCATCTAAAAAACCAAGCTAAAAGTAGGTGAACCGGTCCGTGCAATGACGTTAATTTCTAGTTTTTCTTCAACTTTTCAATCATTGACAGGGTGCTTCATAACATCTAAGTATTATGGCTTGAGTTTAACCAATATATGGATCACCAAAGTATCATTGTGTCTCAAAAATTGAACCATGATAGGGCATTAAGGCTATCATCTTATGTATTATTATATTTAGCGTAGGAGGGCGTTACAACGAAACTTTGCTAAAGATTAGGCTTTCATATCATGAGCATAGCTAATGAAGGATCATAAAGGGGGATCATATGCACTTTTAAATGCATATATAGTGCTTCCATTTAACTTGGAGGAAGGCTTGGGTGACGTTAATGTCATCTTTAAGTCTTGAGCATTGCTCATGTCGTTACCAAATATTATTTTGGTAATCTTTAATCCCAATAGCTTCTTTGCTCAAAAGAAACGATGTCCATGACTTACTTGCATATGGATCATCAAAACATGTCCATAATTTCAGACTATGTATGGAAGAGTCTATATGAGTCGCCGATTCAAAGAATCTGAATCATAGTATACGTGAAATACATTCACAATATTGACTAATAAGTTGTGCGCATTCATTAGAAGCGATACATAAGGAATTTCTTCAATTTTCACAATGAGTTTTAAGGTGATAAACGTTGGCACTAATATCTTTAAGTAGTGAGCAAGATTCGATTGCTTCTTTATGCATAGATAGCATATGTGACTATGAATCATAATGTCATAAGACATGGAAACATTGAGCATGAGAATGCTCTATGATAGCCACAATGGATTTATAAGATCCATGAAGATTAGCTACACACTCAGTGTCTCTATATAAGAGAATAGTGACAACGTTTTATGCCAAGTCATATAAACCGGAATATATACTCAATTCTATAGAGTGCATTACATGGCTTGTCGTATCACAAGATAAAACATAGGCATGCTTAAAGGCGTAGTAAATACATCTGTTAACGCTCAAAGATAGAGACGGAAAACAACCAAATAATCCAACATCGATACTATATAAACATAAATGTCTAAAAATAAAGTATCAAGGACCAAGGCCATGAGCTAGGTATCCGAGGCCGAAGCTAAGCTAGAGTGGAAGCCAAACTGAAGCAAGGCAAGGGAGGGCTGGGATCAAGCATAGGCGCGTGCAAGGCTAGCCAAGGCCGAAGCCAAGGTAGTGCACGGGCAGGCCTAGACCGAGCAAGTGCCAAGGCACACCAAGGCCGAAATCAAGGCGTGTCAAGGCAAAGACAAAGGCCTATGGGGCCGAGGCTTGATGTTGGAGTCGAGGTCATGCGAGTTGCAATGGCTAGCCGAGGCCGAAGCTGAAGCTAAGGCTTACCGAGGCATAAAACGAGGACCTGACGAGGCCGAGGCCAAGCAAAAGGCCGAAAGCATGCCGAAGCCGAAGCCAAGGCGTGTGCATGGGCTTATAGGGTCGAGAGGGCTGCGGGACCGGGCCGTGTGCAGGCCAACACTGAGGCCGAGGCCGGGGTGAGGCAAGGCGGGCCGTGCGTGCCAAGGTCCGGAGACCGAGGCTTCCCTCATTGTTTGGTTGTGGCGAAGCTGTTGTTCAAGCAATGCACAAGCCAAGCCAAAGTTGAAACCAAGGCTAGGCAAGGCGAGGTTTGGCGTGCGCAAGGGTGCCGAAGCCGAGGCCGGGCAATGCGCATGTACGCAAGCATGTATATTTGTTTCTTGACGAGCATAGGCTCGTTATCTTTGTGATTTTCGAGTTAACATCACCAATTAGATTGGTGAACCCAAATCAACATGCCATGTAGATGTGTAATGCGATACATTACATTCACATATAGCTATTTAGGGAATCGAACCATGTATGCATCATAAATGCCAACGGTTACATCGAGGTCTTGACCATAGAAAGTGTATCGACTAAATAGCATTAGTCACACATGTGAGGTCCATGCCATCACAAAATAAACGGATTTGTAGTCACATTGACCATGAAATCGAAAAATCTGTAATCATGAGGATATACTCTCATCTTTTTCCATATATCTCTTGTATATATTGACCATATGATTACACTTTTGCAATTAGTGAACCGATAGAACCATATCAATGACATGATTCTTTTTTTTTTCAATGGCCTTTTTCTAGGCGTATTTTGTGATCAAATTTCTTTTTCAAAAAAGAACAAGAGGGAAGGTATTGAATGGTTGAGACCAAGATTGTGGTTACTCAATTCAATATTTTTTGTGATAATTTCCGTCACATATCGATGTTACAGTGACAATTTCCGTCACACATCATGAGTTTGTCCCTTTTAATGTGACTCTCTTAGGATTGTCACATGCATCGACAATATTCTGTCGGAATCGTGATAAAATATTCACGAAGAGTTGTGGTTCACCATGACATCACAACCACAAGCACAACTTTGGACGGTAACATCACAGTTACCCCTTAAATACTGTGATACACCGGGGTGGGTGAGGCCCCTTTGTATCGTCTCGAGAAGCAGAAGAATCGGGATGAAGTAGCAGGGAGTTTGAAAGTCACGAAAAAGACAAAAGTCCCAACAATTGAAATTACAGAAACCAGAAACTTTAATAAAATCTTACTTGCTAATTCACTAAGTGAATTGCGTTGTAATATAAATTGCGCTTGAGGACTCAGTTCTTGATCCTTGTGCAAAGTTGAGTTGCTCTTCCATATACGTGCAACAAAGTAATTCTCATAATTTCATCGCGATTCATCGTGCAATAAATATCATGGAAAAGAAAAACATATGGTTAGTCATATTCACCATATATAGAGCAGTAAAACTAATAAAATAATTACTGCAGTAACAGTTTTAACCCGTATGGTAAATTTTTTAACTGAGGTAAAACAAATAATTACCATTTAGACCGGGTCGGATTAAATGATCTGGGTTGAAACCGGATCGGGTCGGGTTGGGTAGATGGATCGGATATACAATTCGGGTCGAATTCTTCGAATCCGAGTGGGGCTCTTCGTACGTCTGGGTCTATGGCAGAGGTCGTTGGGCAAGGCGGCGCTGGGCTGGAACGTCGTTGGAGGACGACGGTCAGCCATCGTCGAGTTGGCTGGGAAAGCGGAGCAGGACGCCAGGGTCGCCTCCATATTAGATCTTGGGGCGGCATAAGTTAGGGCGGCATAAGTTAGGGCGGCAATGGGCTGCTTCGCGGCGGGGAAGCGTCGAGGAAGCCTCGACCAGCGGCGAGTAGAGCTCGATCTGCATCGAGGAAGGACGCCGACGAGGGTAGCGGCAACCGGAGAAGGGGGATGGGTGCCCAGATCAATTTCTGGGTGTCCTGAGATGTTTCAGTCTCTGCCGACAACGTTGTCGTAGGAGAATGCTATTTCTGAGATTCTATTCTATCCCGACAAAAGATTTGTCGGCATAAGAGAATATCTTTGGGGGTTTCTTTGTTGACAAAACAGTTGTCGGTAAAAACACATGAATAGGGGTTTTCTTTGCCAACAAAGGGGTTGTCGACAGAACTTGGAGCCCTGGGAATTTTTCTTTCTTCCGACGAAGGGTTGTCGGCGAAAGGGAATTTCTGACTTCTTTGCCGACAAGTAGTTGCCCGCAGAAAAACATATTTTAGGGTTTCTGATTTTTTTTTTCAGGGCTATTAGACGAAGTCTAGAGCCACGTGCTGATAACATGTTCTAGGAGAAAAGGAATAGATGCAAAGCGTCACCTTTATTAATAGATAAGGAGGCTTTTATATAGGCATTACATCAAGTATCCCGAATAATCAGGGATTCCCTATCTACTAAGGTAACTACTATTCTAGTCTAATTAGGTCAAGACACACAACGGAAATTACGAAATTAACCTTACTGGAACACATGATGAGTGCCTAAGCACACACACAATAATAACCCTACAAAATATCGTTAGTAGTATGAGCAAGTATGGATCATTCTAAGCCGGGGATTAAGGGTACCTGAAACATGAGAATGTTAGACAATTTATCCACAAATATACATATTCACAAGTCACACATGGGGGTATTTTAAATGAGATTCGGCAGCCATAGGGCTGCCCCTAACAACTAAGTATGAAAATAAAATGCAGGAAATTAAATTCTAAACTACTATGTACAAGTTTGGTCGACATTCTTCCATAAAGCACTAGCACGAAAGCAATCCAAACACATAACCACATAACAAACAAGACCCACGGCAACCATATTAAAATGATGTAAACTTGACTTAGTTCCAATTCTAATTAGAGCCGCAGCAGTCATCTAATCGTTACTAGACTTCTTATGTACTTAGAATTAACTCAGCGTATAATCCTAATCTGATTACTAACCGGTTTACATGACACGCAGCGTAGACAAGTTCACTAGTTAGCAAATAAGCACAAAGTCTTTTTAATTGGAAACAAGTTAACATATAAGGCGTCACTCTTCATATTAAACAAGCAAGTTCCTTAAACTACCCTAGCCGTCGTGAAAGCAACACAAATAAAGTAACTCTTTGTCTACTCAATCTATATTATTTTCGGCTAATGAGATCAATACTCTACACATTGCAATTGCATAGAATACCAATCTTTGTGCACACGAATTCAAAGAACTAACCAAGTACAAATCTAAACCTAAATTAACATGCTTGGCGGTTATCCTATTTACTATCTTGTTACATATTTCCCTTACTCTTTAACATGCAATCCAAATTCTTACATCCAAAAACCAAATAATGATAAAGAAAACGAATTGATCATGTAAATTATAAAACCAAACTTCAATCCAAACAATACATAGACATAACGTTTGAAACCAAGAATACATGTTATCTTCATGGACAAAGTTTAACATAACTACAAAGAAAGAATCACAAAACCGAAAGTAGGGAGTAGATCACACTTTTAGAACACTTTTGGAGCTTCAAGTCGTGTTGATCTTTATGGAGGATTATGTTGATTCGGCAGTAATTTTCTGGATGGTGGTGGATGATGTGTTTCGGCTAGGGTTTCTCTGTAGGATTCTTGGGGAAATTTTGGTAGAGTTTTGGCTAGATTTTTGCTTTGGAATGTGACAAATTTTTCTGTGGAAAAGTTGGCTTTATATGGGGAAAAGCCCTAGGGTTTTGCCGGCCACACAAGGAATGAGAATTCCTTTTCCTAGTTGGCTTATGTTTCCTTGCCAGCAAAGCATTGCATTCTTGGACTTCTATTCTGAATTTTCTTCATGGCTTGGGCTGCATATCTTTATGGAATTCTTATGTGGACTTGACAACTCCATCTGAATGAACTTGATCCATACAAAATGCCCCAATCGACATCAATGCAAAACCGGCAGCATTTTCCTAGCTGGACTAGGATTGCTTCTTTCTTCATGAATTTCCGCTTTGCATGATTTTGATGCCATTCTCTATCCTCCAATAAGCTTAGACAATCTTCAAGTATGCATTTGAATGCCAAAATGTCCATCAAAAACAGAACAGAAGGAAGAGAGGCAGAAACTTGGTGGAATCGGCTGGCAGTGACCTTGTTGCATTGCAACGGGCATAACGTTTTTCTCAATGCTCCGATTGATGCGATTCTAAGTCCCAGAGAAACTAGACTTGTAGAACTTTCCATCGATATAAAGCACATCCTCTGGTTCCAAGTGATGCGTCGTACAAAAATTTCGGAAGTTAGGACACAGTACCAGGAAAAGTCCTAGTAGTCCCTGGTGATCTTTGCTCGAGCTGCTAGGTTGCAGCCATCTTTTGGGTGACTTCCCAAACTCCGATTGATCTGAAATTTTGAAACAACACACATCAGCTCACCAAAAAAATGCAAACCAAATTTCATCAAATTTGGAAAAGAATAAGTCACAATTCCACGAGTCTCAGAGTTACGAAAAAGACAACTTTTGCATTATTTTCCAGATTTCTTAAACTTAGTCATTTTTCTGATTATTAAGCACATATTTCCAAAACTCCACCAAAATGACACTAAACTAATTTATGACTCTATCTTAGATAAATAAGGGTTAAACGAAGCATAAACGAGGGCATAAATGAGGGCATAAACACATTAATTAATATCGTAGCACTTTGTGCTCCTATCAACACATCCTTAATATTTTATAGTTGAAATAAGATTTTGTAATTATATGAAATGACCAAAGTATAAAACAAATTAAAATACATAAATCAAAATCAACTTTAAAAAACTAAGTAATGTAGTAAAACGAAAAAAGGCAAGGAAATTTGAGATGACCTCTATTATAATGGAAGTAGATGGAAAATTTGGATAGTTAGTCGATTCATTTATTTATTTTCAAAAATTAATTCAATTTTTAAGGTAATACATGTTAAGAGATCGTTTGTGTCATCATTTCATTAATGTTATCTACTTATTTTTCTCTTCATTCATACAGACTTTTGACTCTTCTTCATCCAAACACATTCCATGAGGCATTGAGGTTTGTGTTCTTCATAGTGTATATTTATTATTTCATGTTTATGATTTTAAGAACAATATTAAATTTTAATGACTTTTTGAGAATAACAAAAGAAATTAATATTGACCTCTACAAATATCAGTATATATATTGATATACTAATCAAATTAGATAAGATATAGTTGTTCTACGAGAAAATGATAATAAGCAAAGCGTAGTTTTATTGATTGATAAGGAGATCTTTATATAGTCATTACATCCTGATAAATCAGGGATTCCCTATCTACTAAAGATACTACATATCTAGTCTAATTAGGTCAAGAAACACCACGGAAGCTACATAATTAACATTCCTTGAACAATAGTCAAATAATAATAAATGAGCTTTAATCACCAACAGGCCCTGTACTATGGTGCACAAGACATTTTGATACCTGAACTTTAAAAAGGATCAATGTGATACCTAGACTCTTATTTCTTTATCAATGTCATACTTATGTTAGATTTCTGTTAACTATTAGGGGTAAACCTGATTTTTACTAAATAAATAATTTTTTTTATTTACTAAAACTTAATTACTTACCAACTCTAAGAACTAGCCTTCAACATGCCAATTTTGTCATCTAACGACTTCCTGTCTAAGTGGTTACTATTCTGGTGGGATCAATGTTGTCTTAGTATGGAAAGTATCTTAAGTTCTAGTCAAGGAGTAAAATATCAGATATCGAGGAAATATCAACGTTTCAAAATACGGATATTGCGATGGAAATATCGATAAAATATCGATTCATTAGAAATTTTGACAACAACGACGGAAACTATAATAAATACATGGAAATTTGTATTGAAACTTTCTAATGTTGTTTTATGCTATGTTTTCGATCATATGTAAGAAGAAAATATTAATAAACTCAAATAAATATCAATTTATTGAAATGTTATATGAATTACTACGTGAATAGAGTTGATATTTATTGAAATATGATTTAATATATATACTTTTTGCTTGAAACCTAAAAGGAGGTTAGACCATCACACCCTTTAACATTATTTGTACATAATATTTCACAAAAGCAAGTACACGAAGATTTTAAAACCATATAGAAGACCGATGGGGTTCGAAATTTGCACGGCCTTCTTCATCATCTTGTGTAGAGTCATTGGTGAACTGCGAAAAATATTCGTTGAATGATTGCTCTCCTCTAAAATTCTGCATATATTGACTTACATGCCAACCATATGGGTCAAGTGGTGATCTTTGAGGATTTTAGGATTCATAGTACATACCACGCGTTGCTCCATGATTATCAGCATCTGAGTTAGTTTTTATTTGTGACCATGAGCTATCACTGGATGACATACCATAAAACAAGTAATATGATGAATACGGTATTATAAAGTTCTGACCATGATTGTATGGTTGATAATTACCGTGATCCATACCTATTGAGCCAAAATTAGTTGACAAAGAATCTTCTGTAATTCTTGATAGACTCCCATCACCCCTTTGTCTTGGATTAAAGTTACCTTTTGTGGCACCTCCACTGAATCCATGACCTGCTCTGTCACCATGGTCGTCATCTTGAGTTGTATGTGTATAATGTTGTTCCTCAGTAAAATACATTTGTTGCCGTCCATGGTCGTCAACTAGGTGTTTTAAATTGTTGAAAATTAGCTCTTGAAGGTAGGTTAGAAATTAAAATTAGATGTTGAAAATTAGGTGTTTTAAATTGTTGAAAATTAACTCTTGAAAGGTAGGTTAGAAATTTTGTGGAAAATATCGAAAAAATATCGGAAATTTCGCGGAAATATATGAAATATCAGAAATATCGGTGAAATATCGGAAATATCAGAAAATATCGGGAAATTTCGACAAGAAATGGCAAGAATTGAATCGGTATATCGATCTCAAGGAAAAACGAAAATATCGCCGAAATATCGACGAGATTTTCGATTTTTCACTCCTTAGTTCTAGTAAAGCAAATAATCAGACAGTCTAACCATTCTTAAACGAAAATTTTAAAACTAAAATTTTTGATGGATATGTGGGACACCAATTGAAATTTATTTATTCAGACATAATTACAGATACATAACCCAGAGGCTCACTCTTTGGTAAACAGCTGTTTAGCTACTCATAATTGGAATTAAAATATAAACTTACTTGAAAAAGTACACCTCACTATATGACTAGCAAGATACAGTGTTTCCAAACACACTTTCAGTACTTGCTTTTAATTTACTATACTACAACACTCACAAGACTCTTTAAAAGACTTTTTGGGATCTCTCAATACTAAATGTTAATACTAAATGTGCTCTGTTTTCTTTTTCTTCGAAGTTTTCTTTTCTTCGAATGCCTTTGAGGGCTTCCTTCCTTTTTATAGAGGTCATACTCTAACTGCAATTGAATTCAAATTTGAAATTAAAGACAGGTGGAAATTTATTGCTGATAAGATTTTAACATTTTCTCTTTTGAAAGCTTATCTGCTACTGTCGGCAACCACTTATTTCTTATCTTACATAAAGATGCTTGTCGCTATGCGTCAGCAACCACTTCTTTCTTATCTAACATATAGTTGCTTGTCTCTATGCGTCGACAACCACTTAGTATACCATTCTATTAATGAGGTTGTGCAACTCGTCATCATAAATAGAGGCACCCGAGTCCGTGTATTCACTTTCATCCTCAGATTCCATGTCTGAGTCATAAGGAGTTATGGGCTTTTGCTCAATGTCTAATTTTTCTAATCAAGTGGTGGTGGCCAATGTCCCATCTATCTCTTGCCTTTCTAATGCCCTGCAAAAATCACAATTTTTGGGATGATGATGATTATAGGAAGCAACCATTTTTTTTTCTCCACTGGCAAGAAGAGTGGTAGAGAAATCTTTTTGAAATAATTTATGTATGTTGGTTATTGCCATTACTTTGATCCATGGGATGCTCTGGTTTGGATTGCCATTGTTTGATGCTGAAGCATTTTTATATGTACGACATTGAATTATTCTGATATAATGATAAGGAGAGATATAACTCATTCGTCCCCCTTCGGTTGTCCATTCCGGAGGAGCTGAGACGAACTTCAATCTAAGAATACACATTCTAGTCTAATATTCTTGACTGCTTCATAAATTATCTCTGGGAGGTCCTTCAAGTCCTCATTAGTTTTTGTCCAAAGATTATGAACAAAACCATTTTCTACCAACCAAAGCTTGTGCTTATGAGGATGTTCTGCTTGAACATCAACTAGATATCTTCCATAGTATGGATCTTTTATGACTGATAAGATTGGCTGGAGTGCTTTCCTATTCTGAAAATCTCTTAAGAAATTATGAAAACGGAACCATTCAGCTTTTGATAAGGCGACTATAAGGATTTTTGCACTTTCAGGATTCTCAAGATATGAAATCTTAAGGTTTTTCTTAATAGCTTGCTGCTTTTCTTCCTGATTGTAACTGTGGAGTTCTTCAGTTAAATCTTCAAGAGCTTGGAGTACAACTGCTTCATTTTTTTCCCGGGAAGCAGTTATTATGGATACAAGTGCTTCATTTTTTTCCTGGGAAGCAGTTAGGATGTTATCCATAATAACTTTTTGATTGAATTGCAGAATTTTGCTTTTCCGAAACACTAGTTTTTCGTAGATTATCATCGGATGATTGAATATCTTCTTAATTCCAGTTAAAACCGGTTGTTTGCTTCTGAAGGTTGCTAGCCTATCATGCATTGATTTTGCTTTTATGTTTGCTGTTTGAGTAGATTTTGCTGACTTGCTTTGAAATCGATCATATATGACTGTAGTTCTGGAATGTTGTAAAAACTCATCTAAAAGTTTTCTCTCATCTTCTGAACTTCATCTTATAAGGAAAATTTGGATTTTTCTTCTGGATAGTTTCTCCAACCTGTTGGATATGGCTGAACCTTTTCTTAAGCTTTTCTCGATTCTGCAGGGGAGTATGACACTATGAATTGGTAACATGGTCCATCGTGTAGAGGTCCTACAGTTTTGTCTCCATTCTTGTATCTTTCCCACATACTTCTTTCTTCTGTTCTTGATCCCCTTTCTTCAGGCATCAATCTTCTTATTTCTTCAGGTTCTGGTCTTATTCTCTCTTCAAATTCTAGTCTTCTTCTTTCTTCATATTCCAGCTCTGGTCTTAGTTTCTTGGATTACAACCTTCAGTTCTTTCAAACATCGCCATTTCTCTTGTAAGGGCGTCAGACATATAATTTTTGTCTTCTGCAATCATTTCAACATCATATTCATACTTGTTTAAAAACATTTGTCATCTAAAAAATCTTCATCTATCAGCTGCATCTGTCAGTTTATAGTTTTTAAAGTTTTTTTTACTCTTTTATTATCAGTTCTAACCAGAAACTTATTTCCTAAAGAAGCTTCTGCACCCTTAATGGATTTTATCAGGGCTAGTACTTCTTTATCTCCTATGGAGTAATTTAATTCTGCAGGATTGAATTTTCCTGACAAGAATTTACAAATCTTTTCTTGATTTGTATCTGGCGTGATCGCCAAAACTACAAATGTCCAGTAATAATCGTTTGCATCAATCTGCAAAATGATCAAGTCAACTTCTTCTGGTAACTATAAAGGAGGGAGATGCTTTGTGAGTTTTAATTTTCTTAACGATGTTGCTATCATCCGTTGTAAATGACAATTTTCTTTTTGAGCTTGTCTTTGGGGAGAGAAGAGCAGTGAGTCTACTAACTTGAGGAATGAAATCTCTCGCAAAGTTAACGACTCCCAAAAATCTCTGAAGAGATTTTGCGTTTGGGATATCACTACACCAAAAAGTGCATCATACGACGGAAAAAAACCATTGTCTGAATCTTGCCGATACCGTTGTGTATACGAGCGCTGTCTGTTAAAAATCACACAACCAAATTTTTCACCGTTGTGTGAGTATCGACAGAATTCGGGAAGCTGCTCGGCAGCTGCCGAGAAGCTGTCGAGCACCATTCAGTTTTTTTGCCGAGAATCAAACAACGGTGCAACAATATGTTGTGTGAAATTTTGATCAAATAACGGTGGAAAACTGTCGTGTGATATGTTATTCATACAACATATTTTTTCTCTCTATCTTGTCGTGTGATATGTTGTTCATACAACAGATTTAACACAAAAGCATGTAAACTGTTGTACAAAACCTGCACAATTATAGCAAAAATACTGATCGAAATTATTGCATATAAATTAAGCTTCAATACATTTCATTCAAGTGACCATGGTACCACATACATGCAAATAGCCTACGCTGCTACATTCCTAGCTATGATTACAAGCTGCACACCCTCTACCAAATACACAAGTTCAAAAGCTACTAGCGATTTTCCTACCTAACTGGCTACATTCCTAGCTACAATCAAAAGCTGAAAATAGTTCTAAAAACCTAGAAAGATGTTTGGCTGGATCAATAAAAATGAGGCCAACCATACTTGGCGTCAGATTGAACTAGCTTCACTCCCCCGTCTTCTCCAAGATTCAAAACATGATTGAGCTGAACCCTTGACATCAAATATGCGCACCATGAAATTAGAGAGATAAGTTTGATAGTCACAGCTACGAAGCATGATAAATAGAAATCATTAGCAGGGATACAAACTAGGCCTTTGAATCCTAAAACCAGCGCACACAATAAAATTCAGGCAGAATAACAGTCAGGCAGAACTTTAAGGGTTGATGCTCCTTTCATCTTTTTGAGGAGAATCATTTTCTGATTCTTCTACCGTTGTCTGACTTAATGAAGTTACTAACTTCATTTTCTTGAGGTCATCCTCAAGATTTTGCTTTTGGTTTTGATCATGGAATATCTCGTATTCTTGATATGCCAATGCATGTGCATCATTTTCTTTTATTTTTCTTCTTAGTTCTACTATGAAACATTCTCGATTATAAGTTTCTCTTGTTTCTTCGCAATACATGGGTATTGCATTACTATCGTAGCAGTTACAATAGTCACATGTGAAGGTTCCTGGTATTGATGAAACCCATTGATGCTATCAGTTTTTTCTTGTTTCTAATTTTGGATTTTTAATATGAATATAGAGCGATATTCATTTTCTTCTTCAGAATTATCTGAAGTGCTTTCTGTATCGCTTTCTGATGAATACTCAAGAGAATATATTGATTCATTCTCTTCATCAGAATAGGCGCTTCGAAACCTTTTAGGTTTGCGTATTCTATAGCTTCATCATACTCTGCTATGAGAGCTTTAGAATATTTTTTTCTCTTTTAGGATATTCGTTCGCGTAATGTTCTTCGACATTAGAAAGTCAACATCTACAGGGCTTTGTTTCTCTTGAAGCATTCTGCCTTGGTGGTTTTTTCTTAAAAAATCTCTTTCTAGAAGATGCTTTTTCTTTGTTTCGTTCAAAACTTTTTATAAACTTGTACTTCTTTTTAGAAGTAAAATTGCGGTTGTATTTTCTGTTTCTGAACTCACTCTTGCTCTTCCGATCAGTGTAGAGATGGCATCCCAACTACGTCGGAGTATCCAATAATTTTGGACACATGTTTTCAATTCCTTTGAGTTGGTTTTTGGCCGTTCTTGATTTTTGATTTTCTGTACATTGCTTTCTTAAGAGATCTCTCACTCTTTTTGCTATTCCTCTAACCGTAAAATAAGGGAGGAGATTTTCTTCAAGAGACTGTGATACAACATTAATCCAGGGTTATGGTAATTTTATGTTGTGTGTTTTGACAAGATCATCATTTCCTAAATCACCGATCATGTAGAAATAATTCTAGAATTCATTTGTGTATTCTTCAAAGTATCTCATATTGCAGATACTTAGTTTTTGAATATTTTCTCTAGCTCTTTCTTTAGACTGTGCACTATACCCTGTTATATCTCCACAAAATTGTGCATATATGGGAATAGCAAAATCCAACGGATTATTAGTCTGAGCTAGCTTTGCTGCCCAAATAGCCCATTTAGAGCTTCTCTTAAAGGAATTGTACATGGACTATTCCTGTTAAGGTCGACTTATGATAGGAGCACAATGTGCGACGATATTATATGCTTATGCCCTCGTTTATGCTTTGTTTAACCCTTATTTGTCTAAGATAGAGTCATAATTTTGTTTAGTGTTGATTTGGTAGGGTTTGGTGAAAAATGGTTAAGAATCCGAAAAATGACTAAGTTTGGGAAATCTGGAAAATAATGAAAATATGTCTTTTTCGTGATTTTGAGATGAGTGAAACTATGATCTATCCTTGTCCGAATTCTATGAAATTTGGCGTGCTTAATATTCATATGCTGAGGAATTTTGTGTTAAAATTTCAGATCAATCGGAGTTCGGGAAGTCACCCAAAAGTTGGCTGTAAAACGGCAGTCCGAGCAAATCAATCCAGGGACTTCCAGGATTTTCCTGGGACTTTGATCCAACTTCGAAAAATCATTCCCGTCGACTCACAAGGAATTTGATCGAACTGTTGTATATGGAGGTAGCCATGTGTGTCTAGTTTATCTGAGACTTGGAATCGCATCAATCGGAGCTCCGAGGAGGGAGATATGCCGGAGTTACTACATCAACATCAAATCTGCCGATTCCAGGAACCTACTGCCCCCTTTTTGTGTTTTCTGTTTTTGATGGACCAAATGGTGCACATATGCATTTATGAAGATGGTTCAAGCTTAAACAAGGGAAGAGGAAGACACCTAGCCATGGCATTGAAGAAAAATATGAAGAAAGAAGTTCTCCTAGTCAAACTAGGAGAAGCTGCCGAATAAGGCAGATTGTGTGCCTTGATGTGCTGCCGGCAAAATGAGGGCATTTTCAGTGGATCAAGACATATCAAATGAAGTCCAATGATTATACAAGAAGTCCATGAAGATGTGAAGCCCAAGCCTTGAAGAAAAATTCAGAAATAGAAAACCTAATTGAACTATGAAAGGAAGGTTTCAAATCCTTAATCCACTTGGTTTTCTGACTTCCTTGAGCATCTAGGGCAGCCGGCACCCCTCTCTTCTATAAAAGCCTCACTTTTTCATTCTGAAAATCATCTCATCTCAAGCATAAACACAAGGCCTAAACTCTACCAAAATTCACCAAGGATCCTAGACAAAAACCTAAACCGAAAATCACCCTCACCTCACCTCAACCAAGTTTCTGCTTTTGCCGATCCCTGGAACTTTTCCTCCATAACCTACTGCTGACATACCCTACTGCCGAGCAGCCTCACCCCATCATCCATACTCCACCGGATCCACACCAAGTGAAGCTCTCAAGGTGTCTCAAAGTGTGATCCACTCCCTTCTTCGGTTTAGTAATTTTTGTTTAGTTATGTTTAAGTTTTGTCAATGAAACACTCATGTATGTTTGGTGATGATTTGTATGTCTATGTATGAATCGATTTTGGTTTTATAAATTGTGTGTTTTGCATGTTGATTTGTAATATGTGACTTGTAGATTTTTATGTTTGATAACTAGGACAATAGGTATGCGATGTTGTTTGAGAACTTAATTCGATTAGTAATCTAAGGAGTATGCCTTATAAACCGAAACATTAGTTGTGCTTAAGCATTTGTTGTTTGCATGTAAATCTAGGTGTTAGGTTTCATCAAACTAGAAAACATGAATAATTCATACTCGTAGTTGTCTTGGTTTGTGTTTTCGCAAAGAGTATAAAACCCTTAGAACTTGCATGTTAAACAAGATGATTGACAACCTTACTTGCTTGCATGTCTTTGATTTGTGATTCATGTGTTTAATTGTTAATCCAGTAAAATCGGTTAACATATACCTTAGGATTATACTCGTAGTTAATCTTAAGACCTTAGCAATCAACGATTAGATGACCTCGTAGGCTCTAATTGGGATCGAAATTGGTTAAGTCGAAACAACATTAATACTTGTTCCTTACTTTCTTACATATTAGTCTACATGTTAAAGAGTCTTTTGTGCTAAATGTTTTGTGAGAGATGATGATCACTTGTAAATATTAGACCTAGGATTTATTTTCTGTTTTGTTGCCGTGTATAGTCTAGGGGCAGCCTAGCTGCCGATCCATTTCATTCCCCCCAAAATTGTGACATCTTGTATTTATGTGTATATGTGTTTGTCTAACAATTTCATATTTCAGGTACCCTTAATCCCCGGCTTAGAACGATCCCTACTTATGTCTATACTACTAATGATTGCAGGGTTTATTATTGTATGTGAGCTTAGGCTCACGTCAACTTATAATACGCATGAACATCCTCATAGGCGTATTTTGACAGAATTAACGCTTGGGTCAGCTTTAAGCTTCTAACCCAGTCGTCTACGACTTTTCTTTTGTCTCTTACTCTATCTAGATCTAGATAGACACCTCTTTCGGAGACTGCTTGTTCCCATTTTAGTTCTATAGGAATTGTACTTCTGAGAGCTCCACTCTCCACTTCTCCCTGTAAGCGCTTGCCCCTTAGGAAGTTTGATCTTTTCTTCTCTAATTATCTTAGTAGGATTATTTGTAATATTTTGGATGATGGTATGCCCTTCTTGGGGTGCCGATTGACTATTACTTGTTTCTGCAACCAGCGACGATGTCCCTGATTCTTCTTTAGCAGCCTGATACGACAATATTTTTCTTTTATTTCTTCCTGTTTGGATTAAAGAAATCTTCTTCATGATTTCTTCTAATCTTTCTATGGAATCACAAGTCTCTGCTTGTGCATATAGCTCTTTTAATCCCTGTACCTTAAGCATTCTTATAGGGCTTTTTGAATCTTCTTCTTCAAAAGACTCTTCATTGACTGATCTTGAAGTGCTTGCTTGCTCATAATTAGGAAATTAGTGCCTATGAAACTAACATATTATTTTTCTTCCCATGTCTTCATAGATAGATGCATTTGAGCTTTGTATTTGTCTCTCAGGAGGTGTTAAATTCCATTCCCTTAGGAATGTTACTTCATGCCATTTAGTGACATGGATTTGCTGAGAGTTATTTTTCGGATTGGTAAAGATAGATGTAGTGATGCCAGGGCTATTAAGGAACCTAGTGTTTGGTGTTACATTAGAACTCATTAACTTGTAGTAGATTCTATAGTCAACAGTTAGTTCCATCATGCCTTGCCTCATAGAATTCTCATTTGTTTTGATTCTCAGTCTTAAATAGTGAGTTGCGTCACTCAGATGAGTTGTGAAGTTTGGGAAAACATTAAAATATGAAACCTAGTTGTCTAACGAAGCTTCAACTGTTCCTAACAGACTCTCCTTGAAATCTGTTATTCTGTCATCTTTCTTAAAATTTGTTTTTCTGTCATCTTGTAAGATGCACAAGACTGAACAGTATATTCTATCTCTTGCTAAGAGTTTTATTGATACTTGGACTGCACCAATATGCATGTAGGAATATTTTTTCTGGAAGACTTCACTCACTTCTTTTGATCTAATATCTATTTCACCACTAGTTGCTGATACTGTTAATTCTAATATCTTGAATCTATAAGAATCTAAGGTAAAAAATCATTTATTATAGATCTCATTGAATCTAAATTACAGTTCTAACCTTTGACCAAAACAGGCTCTGAAACCAACCAGGGCGGATTTAACCTATGCTCAAAATGTCAAGTGGTTTTTGTTGCCAAATATATATTGGTTTAAGATCTGTAATTTGTGCTTCTAGAATATGGATAGGTTTTGTAAATCTAAAAATCAAATCCCAATAATCTCGCCTTTTTCTGCTAAGCCTTTCCTTAAGAATTTTTTTTTTTTTTCAATTTTTTTCGCTTTTGTTTTACTTCTTCTTCAGTTTCTCTAATATTTGACAAATAACTTAAACACTGAGAGGAAATAATTGATGATTAAATTGATTGTTTACCTTCGAGTATAGAGAATATATTATATATTTGTAGTATGCTAAATAAACAAATTCATGGGCCCACCACGCTCCGTCGAAATATAAAATAAAGAAAATTTGAAAGAAAACAGAAAATAAGGGTATTCTAGTCTTTTTTATAGTATTAACAGAATATTCTAACAGAATATGCTGTATTCTTAACGGTGTGTATTCTCTTGATATTAAAACAAGGGTTCATGTATCACATTGATACTATTGAATGTCAGGGTATCATATATATTGTCTGGTGTACAAGAATTCAGACCCTAATGGTGTATTTTTCTCTATATTTTATGGTTTTTTTTGTGGTTAGAGACATTTTGGTATTTTGTGTATTTAATAAAATATTAGAATGAGAAATTAAAGTAAATGGTCTATTGAGTAGAAGGTGTGTATTAAGAGGTTTGGAGAGTGTATATAAAATTTCTCTATCTGTATCAAGAGATAAATTAAATGAAATGTGCCAAAAAAACATAAAAACAAAAAGAATGGGGTTCCATTTGCAAGAGAAAGAGGAAAGAAATCTTCAATATCCAAATGAAATGAAATGGGCAAGAAATTTTCTTAATCTCATTTTCTTAGCTTATAGCTCATCTATGTGTGTTTCACAAGTGTAAATTGAAATGTAAGTTTCTCAAAACTAATAGCCTATATTGATAAAAATGTAAGATTAACAAACACATTCGAACATAAATTTTGTCATTCAAATTTTGAATCACTAAAGAGAAACTTGTCATTACATAAACACAGCTATCAAAGTAATCTTGAAGCCAACCAAATCAAATTGTTAATTCCTAATACCATATCCTCTATCTATTCCTTCGATCCTCTTGGTCAAAACTTGTATTCAGGGTCTGTCCTCCAAAAGAGTCATTGTATCTCGAAAATGGTTGTTTCTTTTTGGGAGCTGGTGGACACGAGCGGTCTTTATATGAACGATCTTCATGTGAATAGTCTTTCTTATCTCCATCCATCGTCCACCTGTTGTCTTCTTGAGACATGTTCGGAAATTTCGTCTTGATTAATCTCAATTAGCCAAATGTTCACTCTCAAACACAAATTGTTAGCATAAATTCTGAAGAATACAGTGCCTAACACCACGTTTTATAGATAATTTATTTCCCAGACTGAAATAGATTCCTAGCTAGTAAAGCTGAGACAAAGTGTTTGCTAATCAAACCAGGAAAGAATAGTATTATAACATATCCAGTACAAAAAGGAAAACGATTTTGTTTGTGGAAAAATATGAAAAAATAAATATATATTTTTTTTTTATATATGTGAGCAGGCACACTTGAATGTGGTTAAGCTCGCTAGTCTTTACCCAGTTTAGAATTCAAATTTGCTACTTTTCATAGGCAACCAAACACTTTAGCCTGGTGAAACAGTGGACAATGTTTCAATGACTCAACACGAAGAACACCTGAAACTGAAATGACTTCTAAACTCCTGTTAGTCATTCTGTTATGAATTTTTGGGTTACATATACAGATATTGAAATGACTTCCGAACTTGTTTATCTCCGAATTGGAACTCATTTCAATGCCAAAGTTTATATTGAAGAATACTTTAAATAAGGTTAGATATAGAGATACTTAATCCATGTTTGTGTTAACCTTTGCTATTTGAGCGCACAGTAAAGTAGATTATTCTTTCTTTTTAATGAAATTTGCTTGCCAGGCTTAATAACATGCAATCTATAATGTGCTGAATGGAAAGCAGTTCTGAATGTAAAAAGACGAGGATTTAATGTGCATCGAGGATGTGGATGTTGACATTATCGAATGCAGAAATTATCATAACCGCAGCTTGCCGGCTGAAACTAAAGATCTGGATGCAATTGAATATTCAAGCTCTTTTGCAGACACTGAGAATTTTTCTGGATTTAGTGAAGGTGAAGTGGAATCCCAGTTCTTCCAGCAAAACGGTTTGAAATCTACTTTTGATGCATTTAGCAGTGCATTTCAAATGAGGTGTGTCACAGTTCTTACTGCATTTCTAACATTCTAATTTCTTATTTTTTGTAGAAACAAAAATTATAATTTAAATTTTTGTCTGTTTTCTTTTAGTGTATGTGTAGTTATTCTATTTCTATGATACAAGTTTTTTTTCCCAGACATAACTAAAATGTTCCTAGAAATAATTTCAGTGAAGCTTTATTGGCACAAACAGTTGTACGTTCTTTGCAGTGTCTTGAAGAGTGGCAATCTACTTTATATGTTTAAATTCCTTCAGGCTGGATAATATTATGAGTTGGTGTGATTTCTAAGAATATGTGAATAATTGAGTGATCACTGAAACTTGTTAAGCGTATGTGGATAACTGAGTGTACACTGAAATGTACACAACCTCCACTACCAGAAAAGGGATCATAGCCGACGACGCCAACTCGTCGGCCGTTTTCATTAAATCGTCGGCTATAGTCATAGCCGACGAAGTATTGTCGGCTATTCTCTCATCGGGAATGCTCCGTCGGCTATAGTATAGCCGACGACACTGAGGGTAAGTCGTCGACTTATAAACCTCGAAGTATAGCCGACGAATAAAGCGTCGTCGGCTATACTTCGAACATTGCCGACGATAGAATCGTCGGCTTCAACTCTCCCCTAATTGCCCCTAACCCCGAAGTATAGCCGACGACGCTATCGTCGGCTATAAGTAAGGCATAGCCGACGAATTAATCGTCGGCCATAACATTCGCCGGCACGGAAACGGCTTTTTTTTGCCGGAAGCCGGGAGGGTATAGCCGACGAAATATGGTCCATTTCGTCGGCTATAACCCCTAAATATTTAAAAAAATTTAAAAATTTTGTTCGGGCCCAATTTCACTTCGTCTTCGGTTTGGCTGCAGAAAATCCACAAACAAACATCCAAATATCCAACAAATATCCACATCAATCCATCTGTAATATCCTCCTACGTACTGTACAAATTAACCCCCTAACTAGTCATCTACTCATCACCCCCTAAACGCGTAGCGTCGTCGACGGGATCGTTCGAGTTCCGGTGGCTATGGCTATCCTGATCGCCTGGCGTACTCCGATGCGAGGGGGGGAGTGGGGACGACGAACTCGGGCATCTGTGGCGGAGGCGGGGGCTCCTGTCCAGCTCGCTGGGCCTCCCAAGATTGCTGCATCCATTGGTAAATCTCCGCCACAGACGCGTCTCTGGCCTGCTGCACCGAAGCCTGCTGCTGGAGCGCCTCCACCGCCCTCGCCAACTCCGCCTGCGTCCTCTGCAGCTGTGTTTGCAAGTCTCTGCTCGTCGAAGCCGCACGCTGCGTGCTGGGATTGGCCGGCGTGTACTTCAGAACCCCATCTCCCGCCGCGCCTAGGCCTCTCTGGTAGAAGTAGTTGTTGCCAGTCCCTACCGCCGCGTGCATGATCTGAGAGGCCAAGCGCGGCTCAAGGGTGTCGATCGTGGAGGCAAACTCCGCGATCGCCTCGTCGGACGCCCCTTCCCCCAGCGTCTCTCGCGCGATCCCCAAGGTGATCGCGTCGGTCTCCGCATCTATTCCCACCTAATTGACAAGAAAATATAATAAACGAATTTATAAAAAAATATATATAAATTAATTTAATGAAACACTTTTATTGAAAATGGGCGAATACTTACCACTTGGTCGGGACGTCCCGGATACATCTGCGCATGAATCCACGACAACGGCCTCAGCGGTCGGTCCCTCCTTGCAATCTCTGCCCACTGCCTCCAGGAGCGGGCGCCGCCGTGGTGGGGGTGCTCGTTCCTCTTGCGGTTGTCGCTGTTCGTCTTCGAGATTTTCTTTATTATAAGAACGAACATATAAACGCAAATATAAATTAGTAACTAAATTAAAATATTAGGAACTAACCAAAACAAAATTATTAACTAATTTAGTTACTAACTAATTTAATTTATTAGTAACTACCTAACTAACTAATTTAATTTAGTAACTAACTAACTTACTAACTACCTAATTTAATTTAATTTAATTTAATTTAGTAACGAACTAACTAACTATGTAACTAACTAACTAACTTAATTTAATAACTAATAACTAACTAACTACTTAATTTAATTAAGTAACTACATAATTTAATTATTAAATAACATTAAAAAGTTATATACTAGCAGGCTAAATTTTCTTACCGAGACCCTGTCGCTCCCGAAGTAGGCTACCAGCCATAGCCACTCATACTCCCTGTACCGGAACTCGTGGGGGGTTGCACCTCGCCCCAAGCCCTGCTCCACATGGTACGTCATGTAGTGCGTCAACAGCTCGTTCTTCCACTCGGAGTACCTATATTAACAAAACACAACTGTTAGATATATTCGTACATCTTTAATCGTCTTCAATCTAACTCGAAAAATAGTAAAATAACGCGAAACACATAACCTGTTCTTCAGCTGCTCGTCTCTCCACCAGTCCAAGGTAGGATGGACTCTAAACCATTGCTGCAATATTATAAATTAATTAGAAAATATTTTTATATAGTTATAAGGACTCAATTCATAAATGTTTATTTTCTATAATAAAAATACGATTTAACTCACCGACAGTGCATTGTACACTCGCGCCTTGATGTCATCGGGCACAGAGCCCCAGTCGGGCCACAACAGTGGGACCCTGTCCCGCACGATCATGCCCGTCGCGTTGATATACTTGGTCGTGGTGTCTCTCCTCTCGATCGGGCGTCCATCCTCACCGGGACCGGGCAGGATCTCCCTGATCCCACCGGCGAGCTCCCTCTCCAGGGTCGACACGTTCGCTGGCCCTCTGGTCCGTCTCGTCCCCGCGGGTTTATTTACGAGGACGCCTGTTTCATAATTAAAATTAATACATAGTTAAATAATTAATTAAACTAACTAATTAAATAATTAATTAAACAATCTAAATAATTAATTAAACTAACTAATTACCTGCGTCGTTGTACTGCTTGTCCTTCTCACGAACACACCACAGGCCGCGGCAGTCCTCTGAGTCGAATGGCCTGTGGACGTATGCCTCCTCCCAGGGAATCTCGTGCGGCCGGTCGTGCCTCCAAATCTGTCTCCCCCTAGCGTCGTACTCGGGGATGGCAAGGAGGAACTGGACCATGTACATCCCCGATGGCGGAGACATACGGGGCGTGGACCCTGAGGGGCCTGATCCCCCTGACGGTGGGCCCTGTAGCTGTGGACGCTGTCGCTGTGGGGGGACAGGGAGCATCTCTGGAGGGTCCAGATCGGCGCGCGGTGGGGTCGGCTGCCGATCCTGGAACAGTGCTGAAGTGCACTGGGGTCTGGAGGGTGCGGCTGTGCGTCCTCCTCTGACGCTCGAGCTTGGGCCGCTCCCGTCGACTCATACGATGAGCCCCCACGTGGATCGCTCGGACTCAATCCCATCAACGTCTCCTCGCGCCTGTTCAGTGGCCGGCGTAGGCCCCGACGACCGCTGGATCCGCCCCCCCCCCCCCACGGCTGTGTCCTACCTGAGCTTCGGGGTCTGGCAAGCCATCGGTCTACAGCGCGGTGGTTTCCTGCACAATTAGTATATAAATTCCATAAATTTCACAAAAATTCCACAAAAAAAATTAAAAACTTCATTAAATGTATATATACCTAATTATATATATACCTAAATATATTTATACCTAATTATATATATATATATATATATTCCGAAATATATATATATCCTCCTAAAAATTCTTGTTAATTCCACAAAATAAAAAAAAATCCACAAAATTCCATAAATTTCACAAAAAACTAAAAAACTTCATTAAATATATATATACCTAATTATATATATACATAAATATATTTATACCTAATTATATATATATATTCCGAAATATATATATATATATATATATATCCTCCACAAAATTCCACAAAATTCCACAAAATTAACAAAAATTCCACAAAATTCCATAAATTTCACAAAAAACTAAAAAACTGCACTAAATATATATATACCTAATTATATATATATATTTCGAAATATATATATATATATATATATATATCCTCCTAAAAATTCCACAAAATTCCACAAAATTCCATAAATTTCACAAAAAACTAAAAAACTTCATTAAATATATATATACCTAATTATATATATATATATATAAAAATATATTTATACCTAATTATATATATATATTCCGAAATATATATATATATATATATATATATATATCCTCCTGAAAATTCCACAAAATTAACAAAAATTCCACAAAATTCCATAAATTTCACAAAAAACTAAAAAACTTCATTAAATATATATATATACCTAATTATATATATACATAAATATATTTATACCTAATTATATATATATATTCCGAAATATATATATATATATATATATATATCCTCCTAAAAATTCCACAAAATTAACAAAAATTCCACAACATTCCATTAATTGCACAACAACCCTAAATTCCACAAAATTTCACAAAAACCATAAATTTCACAAAACCCCTAAATTCCACAAAACCACAAAATTCCACAAAATTAAAAAAACCCTAAATGAGGGAGAGCGGGACTACCTGACATGGTGGTGCGGCTAGGGGACGAGGACCAGTGGTGCGGTGCGGCGGCGACGGCAGCTAGGGGCGGCGGCTAAATGACGGCTCGAGTTCGGGTCCGGGACGGGTCGGGAAGGACAGGGAGGGGCGGGGAGGGGTCGGGTAGGGACGGGGAGGGTCGGTCGGCGTCGGGGAGGCTCGGTGGTGGTCGGTCGGCGTCGGGGAGGACTGGGCGGCGATTAGGGATTTAGGGTTTTATGCAGAAAATGAGGGAGAGGCGCCTCTGTTTCGGTTTAAATCGAAGGACTATAGCCGACGATTTAATTTTAATTCGTCGGCTATACTATAGCCGACGAATTTCGTCGGCTATACCCTGACCCTAAATCCGGGCCGGGCCGAAGTTGGGCTTTGCGGGCCTGTTATAGCCGACGAAGTTAAGTATTTCGTCGGCTATAGTATGAATTTCGTCGCCTATAGTATGAATATCGTCGGCTATACTTCACGCGCTCAGCAGCCGTCAGATCTCCCCCATCCAACGGCGGACAAGGATCGCAAGAGTTTAGCCGACGAAGTTAAGTATTTCGTCGGCTATTCCTTGGTCAAACTGCAAAGTCAAACCTCTAAACGCTTTAAAACGGCAATTGGCCCGTCCAAATGACGTTTTTTTGCCTGACCTTCAACAGAGAATAGTTTCAAACCGAGGCGACGCGCCTAATCGTATAAAAATTTTCCTCAAAATATTTACCGACCGTCACGCTACCCATAGGAAAACGGAAGTAAAAAACAGCTAACCGCAACATTCGGCACACAGATTTTGTCAGAATCTTCTCATTTTTCAACCGTAGACGTATTTCAATATTTCGGTCATATCTTATTTCACGACACATTTGCATTTGAAGGGTCTACGTATAGTAACTATTTGAAACTATACATTCACTTAAACACTTAGTAAACAAGTTCAGGAACATTAGTGCATATGTTACGATTTTGAATCTAAAAGTTTGGAAAATCTATTCCAACCGTCAGATATCACCGTTAAGATGAAATACATGTATGAAAAAAAATTCAACTACATCTGACAACGTTAAAGGCTCGATCGGGACGGTCAAACTGTAAAGTCAAACCTCTAAACGCTTTAAAACGCTAATTGGCCCGTCTAAATGACGTTTTTTTGCCTGACCTTCAACAGAGAATAGTTTCAAATCGAGGCGACGCGCCTAATCGTATAAAAATTTTCCTCAAAATATTTACCGACCGTCACGCTACCCATAGGAAAACGGAAGTAAAAAACAGCTAACCGCAACATTCGGCACACAGATTTTGTCGGAATCTTCTCATTTTTCAACCGTAGACGTATTTCAATATTTCAGTCATATCTTATTTCACGACACATTTGCATTTGAAGGGTCTACATATAGTAACTATTTGAAACTATACATTCACTTAAACACTTGGTAAACAAGTTCAGGAACATTAGTGCATATGTTACGATTTTGAATCTAAAAGTTTGGAAAATCTATTCCAACCGTCAGATATCACCGTTAAGATGAAATACATGTATGAAAAAAAATCCAACTACATCTGACAACGTTAAAGGCTCGATCGGGACGGTCAAACTGTAAAGTCAAACCTCTAAACGCTTTAAAACGCCAATTGGCCCGTCTAAATGACGTTTTTTGGCCTGACCTTCAACAGAGAATAGTTTCAAATCGAGGCGACGCGCCTAATCGTATAAAAATTTTCCTCAAAATATTTACCGACCGTCACGCTACCCATAGGAAAACGAAAGTAAAAAACAGCTAACCGCAACATTCGGCACACAGATTTTGTCGGAATCTTCTCATTTTTCAACCGTAGACGTATTTCAATATTTCGGTCATATCTTATTTCACCTGAAAATTGCCTATTTCACCTGATAAATTCATGAACATCACACAAGCAATTCAATACAATTTCCCATAAACTCCGAAGACGGTAATTAAGGACAAAAATGTATTCATACATGCATGCACCATCGTACACAAATACATACATAAATAGTATACTAAGGATGATAATCAGAATCATCCTCATCACTTGAGTCAGACGTAGTATAGTAGTTAATATCTAGCAACCGGTGCTCGTACTCGTCGTCTGAGTCATCGTCTGCCTGAGATAGACGATTCGGATTAACATCATACATGGGCACCTGACCCCTAGGAAGTCGAACCACTCTGCCCGGCGTCACATTATTATCGCGGATGGTGGAGGATTCCGGAATGTCGACGGCGTCCGGCTCTTGGTATGCGGTCGCTTCTTGACACTCTGTGCTCACACCAAGTGTGGTAGCACTGTATATGTCTCGCTGAGACACATGGTTAACTACCTTCCACGTGCCTTTGTTCAATGGATCATCAAGATAAAAGACCTTTTTGGCCGCTGTGGCGAAAACAAAGGGGTCATCTTCATACACACTAGTGGCGGTATTCACCGAAAGTATGCCGTACTGATCGATCCTTATGCGGTGCGGCCTAGTATCAAACCATCGACACTTGAACAAGTGGACTTTCATGCGGTTCCCATAAATGAGTTCAACAACTGACTGTAGGACACCGTAATAATCCACGCCCCCCTCTGCACCATCGACCATCACCCCACAATTCTGTGTTTTGCGTTCCCCGTCTCTAGCTTCACATATATACTTAACGCCGTTGACATCACACATTGGGCGGACTGTGGAAGATATCGGCTTCATCGACAACAGCCTCAATTCCTCTGAGTAATTTCTATGACCACCCTTCGCAGCCACGTGCATCAGCTGAAAAATATAACTCAAATCACTTGGTGTGTTTATGATTAAAGAATAGGGAACTGTAAAAGAAAGCCATCTAATATATATATTTATACACTTACCCATTGTGGAAAATAGTCTGCAAACGTCGTGTTGTGGTACTCGAGATCACCGCCAACTTCCTTGCACTTAAGATGGGTTTGTTTCCAATATTGTACCTCCGGATAGTTTATTAGAACCCACCAGTGGGCAATCCCTACCTCATGGTCAGGCAACTTGTCCACACCCTTCTTCTTGAAGCTTCCGTATGGTACAACATCGTTGGCGACGATAGATAGGTTGAACTCGTGGTCATCTCGACTTGGATGTTGTGGGGGGTCCTCCATCGCTCCCAAGTACAACTTGGCGTACGTTACACACTCATGCGCAATGTAAGCTTCAGCAATACACCCCTCAGGCGCAGATTTATTGTGCACATATTTCTTGTAGTCTCCAAGTTGTCTGCAAGGTTAACAAGTGCATGTTAAGAGCATGCATGCAACTTTTATTTAAAAACATGTATAAATCAAATTTAGGAATAACATGTACCTTTCGATGGGATACATCCAAGTGTAGTGTACGGGACCGGTAAGCAACAATTGTTGGGGAAGATGGATCATCAGGTGAGGCATGATGTCAAAGAAGTTTGGGGGAAATATCCTCTCGAACTTGCACAAGATAAAAAGGATTTCCTCATGCATTCTCATTATGTCTGATTTTCTAACTTCTCTAGCGCATAACTTCTGGAAGAATCTTGACAACGCCACCAACGGCTCAACCACTTCATCCTCCAAGTACGCTCGAATGAAAATAGGGAAGAGGCGTTGAAGCAGTACATGGCAGTCGTGACTCTTCAATCCGTACATCTTGTTGTCTCGGTAGTTAACACACTTGCTTATGTTACCCGCATAGCCATAAGGATACCTGCATAGCCATTAACAACAATTAGATTTCATGCATATATAGTCGTCCAACAACAGATGGATTCTTTAGGAAATACATGCCTAATAAAAAGTTACCTGACATTACTCAGCCATCCAAAGATTTCATGTTTCTGGTCCCTGGTGACGGTGTAAGGAGCTTGGGGCATTTTGCTCCTGCCCTCTCTCAACCACAAATGGTCCCGCAGTCCCATATTTCTCAGATCAACGCGTGCCTTGGGGGTGTCTTTTGTTTTCTTCTCCCAATTCAAAACTGTGCCAACCACGGCTTCACCCACGTTCTTCTCTATATGCATGATATCCAGGTAGTATCTGATAGCCAACCTGGCCCAATAAGGAAGTTCTCATAAGATGCTCTTGTATGACCAGAACCTATACCGATCGGGCCTCTCTGGAATCGTGCGCAACACATCGGGATGATTGCTAAGCGGACCAAAGTCATACTCATTCAACACTGCCAATATTTTCTCCCCTGTCCATCGCTCCGGTGCCCAGCCCCTTTCTTCAGTCCCATCAAAAGCATGTGCATCGTCCCTAAATGGATGGTCATGCGGAAGCCAACAACGGTGACGCATCTGGACAATCTTGCTGCAATGAGGACTGGAGCAATCAACAGTCATGCACTCTGAACAAGCCCTGTAACCCCTGGTGACGCTGCCCGACAACATACCCCTCCCAGGAAAGTCACTGATCGTGCCAACAAGCATGGCACGCATCCGGAACATCTCATTTTTGAACCGGTCGTAGACCAGGTGGCCTTTCAGACTCAAGTACCGAAGCTCCTCAATTACGGGTCTCAAATACACATCGAGACACTTTCCCGGATAACCTGGCCCTGGAATCAACAATGTGAGCATGTTATATTCCTTCTTCATGCACATCCACGGTGGAAGGTTGTACGGAATCAAAATAACTGGCCACACACTGTACTGAAGCTCTTTCTTGCCAAAAGGGTTGAAACCGTCGGATGATAGCCCTAGCCAAACATTTCGAACCTCTGATGCAAATTCAGGAAACTCCAACACATTCTTCTTCCAAGCCTCTCCGTCGGCGGGATGTCTAAGGGTGTCATCGTCAGGCACATTCCTCTCAGCCCACCATCTCATAGCTTTGGCCGTGAAAGCACACATGAACAACCGCTCAAGCCTATCAATCAGCGGGAAGTACCGAAGTATCTTCACAGCTTTCTTGTTCCTTTTAGGAGTGAACTTATACCGCTCTGTATTGCATACTGGGCAGTATTCAAGATCTGCAAGTCCTTCCCCGTAAAACAGAACGCAATCGTATCTGCATGCATGAATCTTGATGTAGGAAAGGCCGAGATCTGTAAGGATATGTCGCACCTTATGATGACTGGTAGGAAGCCGATGTCCGGGGGGCATCGCCCCACCCCATATCTTCAGCCAATCATCAACCGATTTGACAGTGCCTTTGTTCTCCGTTTTGATCTTCATCACTCCCATGACAGATTCAAGGACAGTCTTACTGCATCCGGGGTACAACGGAGTCTGTTGCAATGCGATCAGGTTGTTGTACTTTTCCATACCACTTGTGTTGACCGGTGATCGGGGTAATGGCTCGAGTGGCTCAATATCAGGGAAACACTCCATCTCTGGAGGAGGGAGTTGCACATCTGGTGCTTCATCAAAGACACCGCTCTCACGAGGAAACATATCGTTGATCCAGTTCGTTGTTGGATCATTGGACGAACTCCCTCTCTCGGCAAATTGTCCATGATCATGAGGACCCGCAAACTCTGGTTCACCGTGATAAATCCAATTAGTGTATAGGACCCAAAATCCATATCTAGCCAGGTGTTGCTCCACGGTCTCTATGGAAAAACGTTGTCGTGGGCTGGCACACTTGCACTTTTTACACGGGCAATAATGAAGTGTAGTGTCTCCACAGTTAGCCATCACAAATTTCAGGAAACTCCTAACTCCATCATGATACGCCTGATCCCATCTTCCAAGGGTAATCCAAGTCATGTCCATCCTGTAAATTCAATAAATAAATGTAACTATATATAGATATGTATATATGCACGTACTACGTACGTACGTACTAATTAATTAAAAATTTCATCATTACACATATATATATATATATATGTATATATATATATATACACATCTCTAAATTAATTAAAACATCGTCAATCTCCCTAATTAATTAAACACAATATATTTTTACCAACAATATATTTTTAATTACAATTAAATTAATTAATATATATACATTTTTTCATCAAATTCATCTAAAATCACCTCTAAATCAACAATCAATCACTGATCTTCAACAAAACTTCAATTCTGTCTAACCAACATATCAACCCATTAATAATCTCATCTCAACACACACACACATATATATATATATATCAAATTAATCACACATTTATTCTAATTAAACTCTAAATTAACACACCTCTGCATATAACCAACTAAATCAACACACACAGCAATATACGTACTTTTCAAGCTTATGGCCGAGGTTTTGGACGATTTCAGAGCGTTTTCGAAATGTTTTCGACGAATGAGCTCGCTGCTGCAGAATAGATCTGATATAAGAGTTATAGCCGACGAATACCCTCCTCGTCGGCTATAACCAAAAACTTTTCATCGGCTATAGTTATAGCCGACGACTGCCGACGACTCGTCGGCTATAATATTATAGCCGACGATGTGGCCGACGAAATAGTAATTCGTCGGCTATGAACAGCCGACGAATACCCTCCTCGTCGGCTATAACCAAAAACATTTCGTCGGCTATAGTTATAGCCGACGAGTGCCGACGACTCATCGGCTATAATATTATAGCCAACGATGTGGCCGACAAAATAGTAATTCGTCGGCTATGACCCCTTATAGCCGACGAAGTACTATGTCGTCAGCCGTTTTTTCCCATATCGTCGGCTATGACCCCTTTTCTGGTAGTGCTCCACTATCCTTGAGGAGTGATGCCTATGTTGATGATCATCATTAAAATAAGAGACAGGAAAAAGAAAGCAAACCGAAATAAATTGACTGATAAAGTATCAACTTATTCAGACTAATGTAGACATGTTGCAACATGATCTCTATTGACTTACTATCCAACTGCGTGTATTTCCATTTCAGGTTGAAGTTGACAAGTCATGGGAGGACCTTTATACGTCCTGTGATGTGGCGCTGCAAATGGATGAAATTAAGAATTAAAGAAATTGAATCACGAGAACTACATTATTCCCGTGCGCTTGCGAATTATGATCAAAGAAAACATTCCGCATTTGATCAATTTATATTAGAAGAATCTGGTTCAAAGTCATTGCCATTTTCTAGTCAGTCCCTATGGATAAAATAAAGCTACTAAGTGGAGGAAATGCAAGAGAATTGAAGAGACAACTTATATTTGTTTTTTAATCGAAAGTCAAGAACTTTATTATTCAGTAAGCAGTATAAAGATAACATACCCATAGGGCCGACAATAAGAGCTATCTCTTATGACTCACCAACCTATACTAGGTTAAAGAGCCAAAAATACACCTACCTTTTCATCTCAGATAAAGTACAGTGAAATTCAGTGTCAGAACACTTAGCAACAAGATTAAAGGGTAACAACCAACCACGCTAAGACTGTGACTAGATTCAAAATCAATCCGATATAGCAGGAAGGAGCGGAGCCTCCTTTCCCACCAAGTTACCTGTCTCCATATTAGTGACATCAGAAGTCTTCAAAACATCATCTTCATTATCAGACTCATTAGATGGAGCACCCATCACATAGTGCATCCCTTATCTATATTGCATTATATATATATCACGTCATAACACGTTTTCCTATTTTGGTTGGTGCTTTTTTTTAAAAGTAATTCACTATATTTTTGTTCATTCAGTCTCTTTTAGACTCTACTTCCAACGGTTTCTGACTTAACATTGTATGTGTTATGATGAGTCGCCTAAGCGAGCATCAAGCAATAATAACCCTACAATCGTTAGTAGTATAGACATAAGTAGGGATCGTTCTAAGCCGGGGATTAAGGGTACCCGAAATATGAGAATGTTAAATATTCACAAATACATATGCACACAATTGTCACACTTATATACATATATACATATTCACACGAAATCAAGGGGGATTGAGGTGAGGTGAGGCAGCAAGGGCTGCCCTAAAGCTAGGCACGAAAATAAATCTTAAATTACTATATACAAGTGATCATCATCTCTCACACAAAACAGTTCACACAAAAGACTCTTTAACTAGTAGATTTGCATGTAAGAAGGTAAGAGACAAGTATTTAGCATGTTCAAGACTCAAATTAGTTTCGATCCCAACTAGAGCCTACGAGGTCATCTAATCGTTTGATTGCTAGAGTTCTTAAGATTAACTACGAGTATAATCCTAAGGTTATGCTAACCGATTTTACATGATTAACAATTAAGCATATGAATCACAAATCGAAGACATGCAAACAAGCAAGGTTGTCAATCATCTTATTTAACATGCAAGTTCTAAGGGTTTTACTCTAGGCGAAAACACAAACCAAGACAACTACGAGTATGAATTATTCATGTTTTCTAGTTTGATGAAACCTAACATCTAGATTTACATGCTTCCAGCCAATACTAATGCTTCGGTTTTTGAAGTCACATCCCTTAGATTACTAACCAATTTAAATCCTAAACATGCTTCTAACACCACTGCCCTAATTATCCAACATACAAAATCCACAAGTTACATATTACAAATTAGCATGCAAAATCATTGTTCTTGTCGAAACCTAAACTTAAATCTAAGCATCGATTCAAACAAATCTTTAACATACAATTTATAAAACCAAAATTGATTTATACATAGACATATAAACCAACACCAAACATACATGAGTGTTTCATAGACAAAACTAAACATAACTAAACAAAAATTACAAAACCGAAAGAGGGGAGTAGATCACACTTTAGAAACCTTGGAGAGCTTCGTCTTGGTGTGGATCCGGCGGAGTACGGAGGTTGGATGGACTGCTGCACGGCAAGGGTGTGGCTCGGCAGTAGGTTATGGAGGCAGAAGTTCCAAGGTTCGGCAAGGGGTAGAAACTTGGTTGAAGTGAGGTGGAGGTGATTTTCGGTTTAGGTTTTTGTATAGGATCTTTGGGGAATTTTGGTAGAGCTTTAGGCTAGTATTTTATGCTTGAGATGAGATGATTTTTCTGTGGGAAAAAAGTCCCTATATATAGGAGAAGAGGCCGGCAAACCCTAGGGAAACTTAGATACAATAGGCAACACAAAACCTTGTAGAATAAGGTTTTGTAACCTTCCTGTTGACAGTAGCCGCAGAGAGGCTACAGCAGGCCCACAGACCCGCAACAAGTGCACCAGGGCCCAGCCCAAGGCTCGGGACCGGATCACCAACACCCGGCCTCGGGGTCCAGCACTCTACCCTGCCTCCAGGGACCCTGGGGCCGGGGGCGCCAGCCTGCCAAAGAGGGCACCAGAATGTACAAACAGAAGGGAACCAGTCCCACATCGAAGGGTGAGGCCAGCCCTCACCCCCAACCACCTATATAAGGGCCCAACTACCCTCTTTATTAGGTAACTTATCTCTCTCTCTGCTTACATACGTGCCTTGGTTATATATATTCCAACTATACTAACTTAGGCATCGGAGAGGAGAAGACCGGCCCGCCCGGTATTCCCCTTAGTGAGCAGGATTGCAGGAGATCAAGTTGGATTCATCGTGTATCTACTAGGCCCCCGGGTTTAGGCAGAAACAATTGGCGCCGTCTGTGGGAATACGTTCAAAAAGTTGTGTTGCTCTGCCAGAGAGTAAAAACTCTATTGATCCTTTGGAGAGGTAGCTACATCCGCAGTCCGGAAGCTATGGAAGGAAGGAAGATAAAAGCCAGCACGGAAGGACCGAAAGGGCGAATTCAGTTTCCCGACCGGGCCCAAGGTACAGGGGCTGCGGACGGTGCGAGGTTCGTCCTTTCCCCCTGCCGAGACGGAAAATCGAAAGCGCGAATTCAGTTCCCCGACCCGGCCCATAACATAAAGGCTGAGGTCGGTGCGAGGTTCGCCCTTTCTCCCATCCAAGACAGGGCTCATGATCGCCGGGAACCAGAAAGCCCCGACCGGAAGGGTCCGGGAGAAATAAAAAAGATGAAGGCAGAGGTCGAGCGCTTGCGAGAAGAGGGCGATCAAGATCGACTAAGAGCTGAGGCCCGATGCCAGGAATTGAAGGCGGTAAACATTGCCCTATTAGCGGCCCTGGAGCGAGAGGGTCAGCAGGGCACTCCTCGAGCAGCACCGCGGCCAGCAGGCAAGGCTAGCGAATTCCCGCATCTTGAGGTAGGGCAGGCTACGGGAAGAAGAAAGACCGTGCATGTGGCCACACCACTCTTTTCGGAAGCTCTGAAAAACTCCGGCCCGGCCGAGCCCCCGTACCGCACGGGCCAGGCGTCAAGCGAGCAGGAAAGCTCTACCGCACGGACACTCGAGGGGCTCTCCGCCTCGGTGTCGGACATAAAGGGCCGCATGGAGACCAGCGAGAGGATGGCAGGGCGACCGCGGGGTGGCGCGCGGTTCAACGAGCGTATTGGACCTTTCCCACGCCGGATTAGGGAGTCAGGAAGATCTGGAAGCCAAAGGCCTCTGAAGTTGACATATTCAGGGACGAGCTACCCGTACCAGCACCTGGACAGTTTTAAGTCACAAACAGGGACGAGGGGCTACTCGGATGCCATGTGCTGCAACGTATTCCAAGAGACGCTCTCGGGAGAGGCGTTGAATTGGTTCTACGAGCTACCAGTGAACTCAGTCGAAACCTTCGAGCGGTTGGCTGATATGTTTGTCGGCCGGTTCATTCTCAGAGCCAGGACAGCCCAAACATCAACAATCCTTTTTGACTGCATGCAAACTGACAACGAGCCGCTACGCGCCTTCGTTAACCGGTGGCAAATTGCCACGGCCGGGGTCAGGAACCTGGACAAGCAGATCGCAGGGATGGCCTTCAAGCAGGGTTTAAGACCTGGGGAACTTTCGTACAACTTACTAGTACAGGAGCCGCTGGGGTACGACGAGCTGATGACCGTGGCCGTCAGGCACGCTCAGGCAGAGCACGAGACATATGGGGACAAGGCGCCCAAGCGAATATCGGACGACCTACCGCCATCCCGTGGAAGCAAGACCGGGTGGCTAGATCGCAACCATGCGCCTGCAGCCACCAGGAAAGCAGAGATGCGGGAGGAGTGGTAAACCCGGCGAAGCGGTGACAACGGTTCCCGACCAGGGAGAAGACCGCCATTTGTGCGCTCGGCGCAGCCTCTGGCAGCTACGCCAGCAGAGCGACCACCGCGGGCCTTAGCTATTGCGCCAGCAGGAAAACCCCAAGATCTAGCCCTTCGGACTGATGACCAAAAACCCCAGAAAGCGGTCGTGAATGACCAGGCCCGCCCGAATGACCCCAACAACGACCGACCGCGAGCTCGGCAGGTAGGAACTATAAGCACCCGCACTCCAGGGGGGATCGAGGTACACGGGAGCATTAACATGATACACGGCGGAGACCGTATAGATCGGCTCACCCGGAGCTCAAAGAAGCGATGCCTAAGATCGATCAGGGGGAAGGAGGTGTACGCCTTCGGAGAAAGAAGCGGCCAAGCCGCTAAAACCGGATGGAACTCGATCACTTTCTACGAGGAGGAAGAGCCGGAGGATTTGATCCAACCGCACAACGACCCCTTCCTCATTACGGTCCAAATAGACCACTGGATAACCAGTCGTATGCTGATCGATACCGGAGCCTCAGTCAACGTAATGTTCCGAGACGCATACAAAGGGTTGCAGAGAGGAAGGAACAAGTTATCCCAGGATAACGAGCCGCTTATAAGCTTCTCCGGTGAGGTCGTCCAGCCTCTGGGATCGGATTACCTACCGATCATCTTCAGCGAGGGAGACAGAACGAAAAAGGAGCATTTGGAGTTCATCATTGTCGTCTGCCTATCATCGTACAATGGCATAATCGGTCGTCCAGGGTTATGGAGGCTTAAAACGTTTATAGCCGGCCATATGCTGATGCTGAAGATGCCTTCACCAACCGGAGTTATTACCATACGTGGGGACCAGAGGATCGCCCGTAAGTATTACACAGAGGCCCTGACCCACGGGAGGAAGCGGATCGAGGTCTTCACAACCACTCAGCAGGCGCCAGTGCCGGATCTGAGTATTGACCCCCGTGATGACATTAATTCAAAAAGAGTTAGGCGATTCACCGAAAAGCTGGAGCCACCTTCGGCCGTGGAGGAAACCGAAGCGATCTGCATTTCGGTAGACCACCCGGAGCGAAGTGTCGTGATAGGGACGCAGCTCGATCCGGTTGTCAGGCAAGAGCTCATAGCCTTCCTCCGGGACAACAGTTCGGTCTTCGCATGGTCCTACGAGGACATGCCAGGCATATCCCCGGAGATAGCCGTACATAAGCTAAATTTATTACCCAACGTTCTCCCGGTGAGGCAGAAGAGGAGGTCCTTCAGTCCGGCAAAGTATGAGGCTATCAGAGAGGAGATACAGAAATTGAGGGGTATAGGTTTCATCCGGGAAGTCCAGTACCCTCGCTGGCTCGCTAACGTGGTCATGGTGCTGAAGAAGGGAACCGGCCAGTGGCGTATGTGCGTGGACTTCACTAACCTGAACCGGGCGTGTCCAAAGGACAGCTTCCCGCTCCCCCGGATTGACCAGCTTATAGATTCCACGTCCGGTTTTAAGATGCTCAGCTTCATGGACGCTTACGCCGGGTACAATCAGATTAGGATGCACCCGGATGATGAGGAGCACACGTCATTCAAAACCGACCGAGGTACCTACTGTTATAAGAGGATGTCGTACGGTCTAAAGAATGCCGGGGCCACCTACCAGCTAACGGTGAACCGAATGCTGGAGCAAGAAATGGGTAAAACCGTAGAGGTTTACGTTGATGACATGCTGGTCAAGAGCTTGACTGCAGGGGCCCACGTCCGGGATTTGGCCGTAGTCATCGGTAAGATGCTCAAATTCGGAATGCGCTTAAACCCAAAGAAGTGTATTTTCGGGATTTCAGAGGGCCTATTCCTAGGCCACATCATCAGCTAGCGAGGGATAGAAGCCAACCCGCTGAAGGTCCATGCAATTTTAGATATGGAAACGCCAGGGGAGAGAAACCAGGTCCAGATGTTGACCGGCCGGTTAGCCGCCCTTGCCAGATTCATCTCCTGCCTAACCGACAAGTGCGCCCCGTTCTTCAAGCTGCTCAAGGCACAGCAGACCAGGAAAATCCACTGGGCAGCGGAGCATGAAGCGGCATTCCAGTCTATCAAGGCATATCTATCCACAGTGCCTCTCTTATCCAAACCAGTGCCGGGCGAAATGTTATACCTCTACATAGCTGCATCCGCAACGGCCATCTCCGCGGCTCTCATCAGGAAGGAAGACACGCTCGAACTTCTGGTATACTACGCGGGAAAGGGACTTACTGGAGCCGAGGGCCGGTACCCCGACATAGAGAGATTGGCTCTGGCCCTGATTGTTAGTGCCAGGAAGCTCCGGCACTATTTCCAGGCTCATTCCATCGCCTTATATACCAATCACCCTCTGCGACAGATCCTGCAAAAACCAGAGACCAGCGGTAGGCTCGTGCGGTGGGCAGTTGAACTGGGAGAGTTCAACATCACTTACGCCCCGCGAACGGCCATCAAGGGACAGGCAGCTGCGGACTTCATATGTGAGCTCACCCCAATGGCGGTAGAAGCGCACCCCGCCCGGTACGAAGACACCGAGGCAGTGCGAACCATAAAGACCGAACCAGGCCTCCCCACCGGCTGGAAACTTTACGTGGACGGCTCCGTAACGACCAAGCGGAGCGGAGCCGGTGTCATGATAACCTCGCCTGATGGCCAGTCGTACGAGTATGCCTTACGGTTCCTTTTTAGCACCTCCAACAACGCTGCCGAGTATGAGGCCCTCATAGCCGGTTTGCAACTGGCCAAGGAGTTGGGAATCTCGTCCATGGAGATATACAGCGACTCTAGCTTAGTGGTGAACCAGATGAACGGGGTGTTTGAGGTCAAGGATCCCCAGCTGTCCTCCTACCAGGCTTTGGCCAAAACCCTGATTGAGCCGTTCCAGGGCGCCACGATCCAACACATTCCCCGAGAAGCAAATAGGCATGCAGACGCCCTCGTAAGACTGGCAACCGGAAACTACCCCCCAGAGTACCGGAGAGCAAAAATTGAAACTCTCCAGCAGCCAAGTATAAACAAAACCATCTCTGAGATATTTGCGGTGGAAGAAGCGCCGCCAAGCTGGATGGATCCAATAGTCAAGTATTTGACTGACAAAACCAGCCCCCAGGATGCGGTAGAGGCCAGGAGGCTACACCTCCGATGCGCCCGGTACGGTCTCCTCAATGGCCAGTTGTACCGAAGAGGGCACAGCTTCCCCCAGCTGAGGTGTGTGACAAAAGAGGCAGGAGAGGCTATCATGGGAGAAATCCACGAAGGGGTATGCGGTAATCACTCTGGCGCAAGGTCATTATCCCACAAGTCGCTCCGAGCGGGGTATTTCTGGCCTGACATGGCGGCAGTATCAAGAAAAATATCAGGCGGCTGCCACAAGTGCCACATGTACGCCTCTATACCTCATGCCCCGGCAATCGCATTATCAATCCTGTTGGCACCATGGTCGTTCGCACAATGGGGATTAGACATCATCGGCCCTTTCCCAACAGCTGTGGGACAATACAAGTATGCCATCGTGGCAGTGGACTATCAAACTAAGTGGGTCGAGGCAGAACCCATGATAAAGATCACTGAGGAACGGGTTAAAAAGTTCCTATGGAAGAACATGTACTGCAGGTTCGGAGTACCGCAGACTATTGTCACGGATAATGGGACACAATTCAATAATGCTGATCTTATCCAGTACACAGCCTCGATGGGGACCCGGATGTTGTTCGCCTCAGTGGCACACCCACAGACCAACGGCCAGGTAGAAGCAGTCAACAAGATTATCAAGACCCTTCTCAAAAAGAAGTTGGATGCCAAGAAGGGATGTTGGGCCGAAGAACTCCCCGCGGTGCTATGGGCCATCTGAACAACAGCAGCAGAGGCAACAGGAGAGACCCCGTTCTGCATGGCATTCGGAAGCGAGGTGGTACTCCCTATAGAAACTGGTATACCCAGCGGCAGGGTCGAGAATTACGACGCCGAAACAAACACCGAGGGGCTACTGCTCAACCTGGACCTCATTGAGGAGCGCCGCGACCAGGCGCATATGCGCAACCAAACCTACAAGCAGCGGGTCGCCCGGTACTATGACAGAAGGGTCCGGGAGAGAAAGCTACAAGTCGGGGACTGGGTCATGAAGAAGGTCCAGAAAAAACCTTTGGCCCTAGAACCAACATGGGAAGGGCCCTACCAGATCACCGCGGCCGTGGGACCGGCAGCATTCCACATTATAGACACCGAGGGCATCTATTCCACCCGGCAGTGGAATATCCAGCACCTACGGTTCTACCCTAAGTAATAGCGGTCACAGAGCGACAACAGTGTATTTAGCATCAATATTGCAATACGCAGTTACGGCATTAAAGAATAAACTACAGCAGCTACAAGATGTGCATGTACAAAGTAAACAGCTAGCTACCGCCCCCGGAGCACCCAATCCCCGGCCCGCCACTTTTTAGAGCTTGCTCTTGCTCCGCCATCTCGGTTAGGGCTATATCAGCCTCCATCTGCTCGGCATCAAGCCATCCTTTCTCCCTCCACTCCAGATAGGCATCACTAATGCCCTTCGCCCGGGCCTCATCCAGCATCTCCTCAAGCTCCACCGATTCCCGGAAGTCGTCGATAGCCTTATCGGCCACTTCAGCAAGCTGGGATTCCGTGAGCTTCTCCCTTCCTTGGGCGACTACTGTAACCTGGCTCTGGAGCTCCAAAACCTTCGCCTCCAGCTCCGCAATTCTCCCTTCCCGGGAAACAGCCTGGCTCTGGAGCTCCAAAACCCTCGCCTCCAGCTCCGCGACCCTCCCTTCCCGAGCAGCAGCCTGCCGATCGGCCTCTTCCTGCTCCTGCAAGAGTTCATGGTGCAACCGACCGGTTAGTTCTTTCTCCCACACAAGCTCGGTGCTCAACCGACCAACCTCCTCTCTTTCCTCCGCAAGCTTGGCTTCCGCCACGTCCACCCGCACGCTCAGCTCCTCCACCCGCCTCTCCAAAACCGCAGCAGCCTCCCCTCTGGGCTCCGCGGCATAAAGGCTATGAACCAGCTGCCAAAGGTAAACAAAGGAACATTAGCTCGTGTCACTCCAAGAGAAAAGGAAGCACAAAAACACTTACCCGAACAGCTAGTTCCACGGGCTTCGTCCTGCTCTCGCCCGATTGTCCAGTCCCAGGGTCCTCCCAGTCAAGTCCCAAGGTTTCGATGGTAGCGACCACGAACCTACCAATTCCACCACCGGAACTGCGACTGGCTTCCGGCACCTGAGTCCTTCGACCACCCACCTCCACGGCCGGAGCCACCGCCCGCTCGATTGGCCCAGCTAAACTTGACGCCCCAGCATCAAGCGCCCTTGCCCTCTTGGGCGGAGCTTCACCAAGGCTGCTTCGGCGGCGCCCGAACATTTCTGCCGTTTCCCTCTCCCGCGAGGTCCGTACCGCCATCGGTCGCGCCACGGGTTCTGAACCAGATAACCCCACCGACCGCCCTTCCAGAATAAAGAGTGGGGAGTTATTCTCACCGCCCGGTCGCCTTCCATAGTGAGCGTCCGGAAACACGAGCGGCACCGGCCTGTCATGCTCCCTGCGTTTCTGGGAAGCCGTATCAATAACGGTCTTCGCGGCCGTCTCCCCCGTCTCCATCAATCTCGAGGCTACAAGCTCTTCATCCGATTCGATAGTCTCCTCAATTTTAAGCGCGAGCCGGGGGGCATTAGCTGCAAACCGATAGGTCGAGCGGTCAGAACACAAGCAACCATGCAAAAGCAAAGTGCAAGACACCTTACCAGGTTTTCTCCCCATCCCGCATATCTCCAGCACGTTCCATCGGATGAAATTATAGGAGCTCCGGCTCAGATGGTCCCAGCCAGCAAACAACCGGTATAACCGTTGCTTCTCCAAGTCCTCCAGCCGGAAAGTACGACTGGTCCCCGATCGATTGATAAGCCCCGGGCACCTGATAGCCCCTCCAAGTATGCTGCCACTTCCCACCGGCCAGCACCACCGACCTCCTCCAGACATCTGAAACCGACGACGGCAGATGCGTGATGGCAACACCGTATTCCCGCGCGGCAAAATTCACACAACCGCTGCACTGGGCCTTTCTGCAATATGAGATCTTGTACAGCGCCCGAAATTCATTAACCGTGGGCCAGTCCATATGGCTCATACTAAACAGGCACCCAAGCCCAAGCAACTGCCTCCATTGGTTGCTCGGAAGCTGGGCCGGGGAAAGCTTTAGTGAGCTCAGCATGTACTGAACAAATCCCGTCAGCGGTAGCGATAGTCCGTGTCGGAACTGATCGTCGAAAACGGCAACCCAGCCCGGCTCCGGATTACAGGCCAGTTCTCCGGGACGCAGGCCTCGAAGTTTAACAGAAGAATCGATGTCCCACTTTGCCCGAAACTCCCTAATCTCTCTTTCATCCATGCTTCTGACTGGCTCATCACAGAGAATCACCCTGTCACCATCCAGCAGCTCGTGCCTTCTGGGCCCGCGGCTTGCGCCGCCATAATACGCAGATCTCCCAGACGCCATAATCCTAACACAAAAATAATTCAGATCTGCAGCAAGGTGGAGGAGGAGAGCAGAGGGCAAAAGGTTTAGGCAAAGTGTGGCAGGAGGAGAGCAGAGTGGACAATAAATAGGGCACACAAGAAAAGCAAGGCAACCCCAGCCGTGGATTCCCTCCATCTCAGACCGCTCCTTGTCGACACGTGTCCCAGCATGGATAAGGGATCCCATCCATCATAACTGATGGGACTGATGGGCTCTCCCCTTCATCGCATGTCCACCACCTGTCCCCTCGATAGGAGCGAACAACGAGGCGTCCACTCCCCTCGTTCCCCCAGAAAGTCAACTCCGAATCAATCCGGCACCATGGCAGTTCACGATTATGATCATTCAACCGGCTGCATGGCTTCTTCATTGTATATCTTGAAGACCTCTCACCGGTTGTGATTTTTCCAACCGCTTCAAGAGCATCTATCCAGGTATGAGCCCTCCTTCTAGCACCATCTTTGTTGCATATCACTGGGGGACTCGTCTCGATATGGCATGTCGCCCGGTCGAGATCCGCCCAGCACTATGGCATTCCACCGGCCCTGTGACATTTAACCCACTCCAAGGCATTCTACCGGTTGTCACCTTCCTTCGCCTACGGGCAGGAACGAGCCAACAACAACTCAAGGCTTCTAAACGCATGGGCTTTATAAACCCAGGCGAGCTTACATCTAACCCATGTACTCTTGTCCAGCAGGATAAAAACCCTGCATCACACTGAACTGTGATACATTTGGGGATACATGGCGAGACTCGTTATCTCAACGCCACTCCACTGGGCAGATTGTTTCTCTAACACAGAACAAGTCTCCCCGCAGGCTAACAAACCTGCACATTACCTCAACTCTTAACCAACAAAAGCTGAGAAGAACTAGCAAGTGTTAACCGATGCCTCGGTACGGCCGTAACACTCTCCGGGGTACCTGTTGGCTTAGTCCACGCACCAACAGGCCCTCCCGCAGGCTAGCATCTCCGGGACTCGTCTCGATATGGCAGGACGCCCGGTCGAGCTCCCGTGAACTCCGCCTCGCACCGATATGGCAGAACGCCCGGGCGAGGTCCAGTCTGCAAGTTCATCCGGGACTCGTCTCGATATGGCAGGACGCCCGGTCGAGCTCCCGTGAACTCCGCCTCGCACCGATATGGCAGAACGCCCGGGCGAGGTCCAGTCTGCAAGTTCATCCGGAAATCGTCTCGATATGGCAGGACGCCCGGTCGAGCTCCCGTGAACTCCGCCTCGCACCGATATGGCAGAACGCCCGGGCGAGGTCCAGTCTACAAGTTCATCCGGGACTCGTCTCGATATGGCAGGACGCCCGGTCGAGCTCCCGTGAACTCCGCCTCGCACCGATATGGCAGAACGCCCAGGCGAGGTCCAGTCTGCAAGTTCATCCGGGACTCGTCTCGATATGGCAGGACGCCCGGTCGAGCTCCCGTGAACTCCGCCTCGCACCGATATGGCAGAACGCCCGGGCGAGGTCCGGTCTGTAAGTTCATCCGGGACTCGTCTCGATATGGCAGGACGCCCGGTTGAGCTCCCGTGAACCCCACTCCATGCTCATAGCACCACAACACGTACTCACCTCGGTCACGCCCAATCTTTAACGCGGACTTGGGGGACTGGGCACCGGTAAGTTGGTAACCCTGCGGGTCTGCGGGACAAGAGCAAGACAGATTTACGTCCCCATTCAAGATTGCACTTGACCGGGAACTTGGGGGACTTGTTGACAGTAGCCGCAGAGAGGCTACAGCAGGCCCACAGACCCGCAGCAAGTGCACCAGGGCCCGGCCCAAGGCTCGGGACCGGATCACCAGTACCCGGCCTCGGGGTCCAGCACTCTACCCTGCCTCCAGGGACCCTGGGGCCGGGGGCGCCAGCCTGCCAAAGAGGGCACCAGAATGTACAAACAGAAGGGAACCAGTCCCACATCGAAGGGTGAGGCCAGCCCTCACCCCCAACCACCTATATAAGGGCCCCAACTACTCTCTTTATTAGGTAACTTATCTCTCTCCCTGCTTACATACGTGCCTTGGTTATATATATTCCAACTATACTAACTTAGGCATCGGAGAGGAGAAGACCGGCCCTCCCGGTATTCCCCTTAGTGAGCAGGATTGCAGGAGATCAAGTTGGATTCATCGTGTATCTACCAGGCCCCCGGGTTTAGGCAAAAACACTTCCTTTCATGGTTCAATTAGGTTTTCTTTTTCTGATTTTTCTTCAAGGCTTGGGCTTCACATCTTCATGGACTTCATATGTGATCTTGACATCTTCATTTGGTGAACTTGATCCATGGACAAATGCCCCAGCCGGCCTATCACACAACCGGCACAAATCTGCCTTTTCCGGCAGCTTTTCCTAGCTTGACTAGGAGAACTTCTTTCTTCGTATTTTTCTTCAATGCCTTGGCTCAATGTCTTCCTCTAACCTTCAATAAGCTCGGACAATCTTCAAATATGCAATTGTACACCAAAATGTCCATCGAAACAGAAATCAAGGAAAATAGGCAGTAGCATTTTGGAATCGGCAGCAATGACCTTGCTTCAGTAAATTCGGCATATCTCCCTTCTCGGAGCTCGGATTGATGCGATTCCAAGTCTCAGAGAAACTAGACACATAGAGCTATCTCTATATAAAAGGGCTTGATCAAATTCCTTGTGAAACATCGGGAATGAATTTTTGAAGTTGGGACACAGTCCCAGGAAAATCCTGGAAGTCCCTGGTGATCTTTGCTCGGACTGCCAAGTTGCAGCCATCTTTTGGGTGACTTCCCGAACTCCGATTGATCTGCAATTTAACACAACATTCCTCAGTATATGAATAATAAGCATACAAAATGTCATTAAATTTGGACAAGGATAGATCTCATGTTTACTCATCTCAAAATCACAAAAAAGACAACTTGCGTTATTTTCCAGATTTCTCAAACTTAGTTATTTTTCGGATTCTAAAGCACATTTGATAAAAACTCTACCAAATTGACACTAAACTAAATTATGACTCAATCTTAGATAAATAAGGGTTAAACAAAGCATAAACGAGGGCGTAAACACATTAATATCGTCGCACATTGTGCTCCTATCATGTTACAGAAAATAAGAGATCCGATCCTGATAGCACATCTCTGGCTGACGACTTTAGTAATGCAGGTAATATTTTTCTTCTTCTGCTGTTCTTTTTCATTGAATAAAATGAATGACTGTTGAAGATGAGGTATCTCATATCAGAAAAGTGACAAACAAAATACAACTTATTAGTAGGTGGATAATACCCAATTGTACCAAAGTCTTCTATGATTAAAACCCAACACTTTAAAGGTGGTCAAGTTGTGACAGTATCGGTACAATGGTGATCCCTATGGAGTTTCCCCAAGCATAATTGACCCAATTTTGGGTTCATCGAATTGCCATTGGTGAAATTTTGATTGGTTGCATACTAAGTGTCCATAGTGGGTTTTGGACCGCATACAAATTTTCAATGTGGAAATTGGACCAAATGTGCATATACCAATTTCCAATGTCGGACAAAATGAATTACACGTGCAAACCACTAAAGAAAATTAGGTTGCATGTGAGGGGGGTGTTGAAGAGGAGAGATCACACATCAGGAAAGTGACAAATAAAATACAACTTATAGGTAGATAATACCCAATTGTACCGAAACCTTTTGTGATCGAAACCCAACACCTAAAGGTGTTTAAGTTGGGACAGTATCAGTACAATGGTGATCATCCACGGGCCACATTTGTCACCGTTTAACAATGACAACATCAAGCTATTGTAATATACTTCCCTAAATTACCAAAAAAAAAGAAACAACAACAAAAAATTTCAAAAGAAAAAAGGTCTGTTCTTCAAAAGATTTCCCATGTAGGCAAAGTAACTTTCTTATTCCCAAGTGGTCAGATTACTTAGTACAACATCTGTGATGACCCTAACCTGACCTGATTATGAAAGTTAGTAGGTAGACAGGTCACGCATCCCACATCACCCAGGGAGAGTGGATGGTTGTGCTTATATATGCAGGGTTAGTACTATACATTGAGATGCGTTTTAGGGTGAAACCTCAAAAATAAAATTGTGCGGGATAGTGGGCCTAAAGCGGACAATATCTCAAGTGTATGGGCTGGACTGTTATAGTATCTTGTAAGAAAATAATTTTCTTTTACTTATTTGACTTGTTTTTATTCTTAATTTTTTTAATTGACTTTTGGGGATAAAAAAACATGCTTTAACACTAAGCCAAAAACCTCAATAGAGAATATTCATCAGACAATGCTATTGATAAAAACCATTGTTTGAAAAAATCAGACAATGGTAAAAAAATAAATATTGTCTGAAGTTGATATTCAGACAATAGATTTTATGTTACCATTGTGTGAGTCTATTACAGACAATTTCAGTTTACTGTGGCGTTTTAACATTGCGCTGCCTAGGACTTCAGACAATAGTTTTTATGTAACCATTGTGTGAAAACCAGCGGCAGACAATACCTTTAAATTTATATGTTGTCTGATTGGTACCTGTCACACAATGGTTTTAGTCAATTATTGTGCATTGTCTATATTTTTTTCAGACAATTGCTTTAGACAATGTTCATTATTATTCAATATTTTCATCATAACTTATCACACGAAAACGATGTTACGTACTTTTAAATGACCTTGTTTTGTCGTCGGCTATACTTTACGCGCTCAGCAGCCGTCTGATCTCCCCCATCCAACGGCGGACAATGAAAAGGCGCGGATCGCAAGAGTTTGGCCGACGAAATGTAGTTTTCGTCGGCTAAACCTTTGGTCAAACGGGTGAGTCAAACCTCTAAACGCTTTAAAACGGAAATTGGCCCGTCTAAATGACGTTTTTTGGCCTGATCTTCAACAGAGAATAGTTTCAGATCGATGAGACGCAACTAATCGTATAAAAATTTTCCTCAAAATATTTACCGACCGTCAGGCTACCCATAGGAAAACGGAAGTGAAAAACAGTTAACCGCAACATTCGGCACACAGATTTTGTCGGAATCTTCTCATTTTTCAACCGTATACGTATTTCAATATTTCGGTCATATCTTATTTCACGACACATTTGCATTTGAAAAGTCTACATATAGTAACTATTTGAAACTATACATTCACTTAAACACTTAGTAAACAAGTTAAGGAACATTAGTGCATATGTTCCGATTTTGAATCTAAAAGTTTGGAAAATCTATTCCAACCGTCAGATATCACCGTTAAGATTAAATACATGTATGAAAAAAAATCCAACTACATCTGACAACGTTAAAGGCTCGATCGGGACGGTCAACCGGGTGAGTCAAACCTCTAAACGCTTTAAAACGGAAATTGGCCCGTCTAAATGACGTTTTTTGGCCTGATCTTCAACATAGAATAGTTTCAGATCGATGAGACACAACTAATCGTATAAAAATTTTCCTCAAAATACTTACCGACCGTCAGGCTACCCATAGGAAAACGGAAGTGAAAAACAGTTAACCGCAACATTCGGCACATAGATTTTGTCGGAATCTTCTCATTTTTCAACCGTATACGTATTTCAATATTTCGGTCATATCTTATTTCACAACACATTTGCATTTGAAGAGTCTACGTATAGTAACTATTTGAAACTATACATTCACTTAAACACTTAGTAAACAAGTTAAGGAACATTAGTGCATATGTTCCGATTTTGAATCTAAAAGTTTGGAAAATCTATTCCAACCGTCAGATATCACCGTTAAGATTAAATACATGTATGAAAAAAAATCCAACTACATCTGACAACGTTAAAGGCTCGAGTGGGACGGTCAACCGGGTGAGTCAAACCTCTAAACGCTTTAAAACGGAAATTGGTCCGTCTAAATGACGTTTTTTGGCCTGATCTTCAACAGAGAATAGTTTCAGATCGATGAGACGCAACTAATCGTATAAAATTTTTCTCAAAATACTTACCGACCGTCAGGCTACCCATAGGAAAACGGAAGTGAAAAACAGTTAACCGCAACATTCGGTACACAGATTTTGTCGGAATCTTCTCATTTTTCAACCATATATGTATTTCAATATTTCGGTCATATCTTATTTCACGAAACATTTGCATTTGAAGAGTCTACGTATAGTAACTATTTGAAATTATACATTCACTTAAACACTTAGTAAACAAGTTAAGGAACATTAGTGCATATGTTCCGATTTTGAATCTAAAAGTTTGGAAAATCTATTCCAACCGTCAGATATCACCGTTAAGATTAAATACATGTATGAAAAAAAATCCAACTACATCTGACAATGTTAAAGGCTCGATCGGGACGGTCAACCGGGTGAGTCAAACCTCTAAACGCTTTAAAACGGAAATTGGCCCGTCTAAATGACGTTTTTTTGCTTGATCTTCAACAGAGAATAGTTTCAGATCGATGAGACGCAACTAATCGTATAAAAATTTTCCTCAAAATATTTACCGACCGTCAGGCTACCCATAGGAAAACGGAAGTTAAAACCAGTTAACCGCAACATTCGGCACACAGATTTTGTTGGAATCTTCTCATTTTTCAACCGTAGACGTATTTCAATATTTCGGTCATATCTTATTTCACGATACATTTGCATTTGAAGAGTCTACGTATAGTAACTATTTGAAACTATACATTCACTTAAACACTTGGTAAACAAGTTAAGGAACATTAGTGCATATGTTCCGATTTTGAATCTAAAAGTTTGGAAAATCTATTCCAACCGTCAGATATCACCGTTAAGATTAAATACATGTATGAAAAAAAATCCAACTACATCTGACAACTTTAAAGGCTCGATCGGGACGGTCAACCGGGTGAGTCAAACCTCTAAACGCTTTAAAACAGAAATTGGCCTGTCTAAATGACGTTTTTTGGCCTGATCTTCAACAGAGAATAGTTTCAGATCGATGAGACGCAACTAATCGTATAAAAATTTTCCTCAAAATATTTACCGACCGTCAGGCTACCTATAGGAAAACGGAAGTTAAAACCAGTTAACCGCAACATTCGGCACACAAATTTTGTCAGAATCTTCTCATTTTTCAACCGTAGACGTATTTCATTATTTCGGTCATATTTTATTTCACGACATATTTGCATTTGAAGGATAAAGTTAATAGTGATTATAACTTAAATTTTGTCTGCATATGGGCGGGAAATAAACAAAGTTTGAAATTTGGGGGCTCCGCCATCCAAAACAAAACCCTAAAATCATGATTCTCATATTCATTCCCACACCCAAATCAAAAACCCAATTAATCATCTCCCACATCCAACATGAGAGGCGGTCGGCGACCCAAGGCATCAATTAACCCACGCCCCCCGCCACCATCAACCCCACTGGAACACTTCCGTCACCGTGACTCCGACGCCAGCTTCGCCAGCAGCCGCCCCTCCTCCATCGGCATCTCCGGCGTCAACATTGACCTCTACAAAGATCGCTCCTACCAACAATCCGCCCTCTCTGCCATCAACTCCTATCTCTCCTCTCACTCCGTCCAATGCTTCCTCAAATTCCCAATCCCTCCCGCTCGTGAGATCACCGAAGCTCTCCGATTCCTCGTCTCCCGCCTCGACTGGCCCTCTCCCAATTTTGGAGCCCTGCTATCTCCAGATTCACATACAAATCTCAGAGGACTTGATTCTCAATTTGCTCAAATCGAGCTCGCTTCGATCAGATAAGTGTGTAATCCATTGCTTTTATTGTTGCTTATCTACCTCTCTATTGGGGCTTGGGCGCAACACCTAAGAATTGTATATTCATGATTGGGACTCTTATTCTCATTACTCCTGGTAAATTCTGCTATTGTCATTACTTCCTGAAACTATGCATCTACTTAATTCATTAGCCGAGGCTTGGAATCTTTTGCTTTTAATTTTATAGCAAATACAAGAGGAATTAAGATTAACTTTTAGCTGGTGGATTGTTGTTGAGTTACAGGAAGTTGCTGTGAAGAAGTTCCTAGACCAGGATTTCTCAGGTGCTGCTTTGGCTGAGTTCAAAAGAGAAGTAATTTTCTAGTCCTTGTGTGCTTTCTGATGTTCCAATAAAGATAAGGAAAATAAACCTACACCCTAGAAATTTATGGTATTTTCTGAACCTTACTTGCCTTATTAAGATTGATCAAATAAATTGTTATCGTATAGCTTTTTAAACTTAGTTGAAACTACAATCGATCATTCCCCATCCCAGCTAATATGGTGGAATATACACCTTTGTGCTTTTACAAGTTTGACACATAGTTATACATACATACACATGGATCAACTTGCTGCCTTGGCTGCATAGCTGTTGATAAGCTCAATATCATATTGTTAAAAAGCTGATTGTATCTTTTCTGTAATCTTTTGTCTGCAATGTTAGGTACGAATAATGCGTAGGCTGCGCCATCCTAATGTTGTGCTTTTTATGGGTGCTATTACACGTCCTCCTAATCTCTCTATCATTACCGAGTTCCTTCCAAGGTATACGATGAACCTGTAGCAATATGAAATGATTTTTGCAATCTATTACGGATGCTTACTTACATATTAGATTTTGGTCTATTTATTGAAAAAAAAAAAGAATTTAGTAATAACTCCACTGGCATTTGGTTTTCCCAGGGGAAGTTTATATCGGATTATCCATCGTCCTCATTGTCAGATTGAAGAGCGACGAAGATTAAAGATGGCTCTTGATGTGGTATGAAATAATCTTCCCTGTATCCCTTTGGACCAGCAAAATACATCCATATCCACTTTCATGACTGTTTTATTTTTCAGGCAAGGGGTATGAATTGCTTGCATTCGAGCAACCCGACTATTGTTCACCGGGACTTGAAATCTCCAAATCTATTGGTTGATAAAAACTGGATTGTGAAGGTATTGGATTTATTGTCACTATTTTGGATATTGGTTTTGTGTCTTGTTTTAGCATACCATCTGTATAGCTGTTCTATGAGGTGAACTTTTCTTGAAACTGGATTCAATTATACAGGTGGGTGATTTTGGACTGTCGTGCTTGAAACGTAACACTTTCTTGTCTTCCAAATCAACTGCTGGAACGGTGAGAGTCTGGAATTCATTTTATTAATTTCCTTCTAGATTTGCCTTTGCAGATACTTATACAATATGACTACTAGTCTTCGTAATAATAAAACTCAAGTAAAAAATTGGCACCTTTTCTTCATCTCTCTGATTGTTGCCCTTGATGTGTTAGCCTGAGTGGATGGCACCAGAAGTTTTGCGCAATGAAAACTCCAATGAAAAGTGAGTAAATTCTTCTTGTAGTAATTCTGTTTCTTTTCTTTAATTCATGTATTTTGGGACTTAAGGTTTCTCTTTGTCACTCTTGTTTGTTGTTCTTGAAGCCTAATTAGGGTCTGACCCTTAATTTATGACCGATCAGCTTCTGGGTTAGGCAATTAGAGTCGGGTGGTCTTGTTATGTGTTCATATAGTCCTGGGACTTAATTGAAGTCCAGCTCCAGCATTATAAAGTTAGCTTTTTTTTTTTTATGTTCTAATCTATTTGGTACTCATATGTTTTTCCCCTGCCTTCTTAGCTTATGAGGTACGCTTTATAAACGAAATCCTTTCAAAAATGCTTTATTTTGAATTAGCCATATTATTCAAACTTGTACTGCACGTCTGCACCTATATGATATCTAGTCTAATTAGATTACTGCACATATATGATTTGAGTCTTTACCATTTTGATTACTGCACCTACTGCACCTATATGATGCTTTGGACTACAAATGGTAAGTATTGATGATATGATAGCATGACTCTGTCAACAAAGCAAGTTTGCATTCATGGACTAATTTCTAATTCTGTAATTCTTGATTTCAGGAATTGGTAGAAAATAATCCCCTCATTGCTGTTGAAGTTCTCACCAAGTTGATAAACTCTCCTGAAATTTCTGAGTATGTCTCTAGTACAAGATTTTTGCATCGATTTTTCCTGGATTAGAGAAGCAGCTGCACTCTTTAGGCTCCTAAAATCCTTGGAATGAACTACTCTTACTTGTCTGTAACTTTTTGTATTGCAAGATTGCCACCATTTAGAAGTAGTAACTAGCAAGCAAAACGGACTGCCGCCATTTAGAGTTGGGTTGCCGTGGCGCTTATACTAGGTTTGTATATACTTTAGATTATATGCAGGTTTTAGGCTAATTTCTGCAACCTTGTGTAGCCGAGTAAACTATACTAGCCATTTTGTTTATATTGGCTCAGCTAGTAGGGATGTTGAATATTTGGTTGTCTCTATATTGTGAATGGACGGATTTTGATTTGGTTAATATCAATATTGGATGGATATGTTTTAATTTGTTGGTTTTAAGAAATGTATTGTATATCGCTGTGAATTGCAAACAGAAAAAATTGTCTATCAACCATCTAAACAATGGTTTGTAAATCGGAAGCTGAAAAGTATTGTCTGATTCGCAGAATCACTTTACAAACCAAAACGAAACCATTGTGTATATCGGAGTATCACATTACAAACCAAAACAAAACCATTGTCTGAAACTCAGAATCGCAATGAAAGCCGTAACGAAATAATTGTCTGTATCTAAGAATCACAATGGAAGGGAAAACGATATCATTGTCTGTAACTCATAATCACAATAGAAACGAAACTAAAACCATTGTCTATAGCAGATGCAGATAACAAATATCAAACACAAATTTGAAAATCTAGAAACGACTGTAGTTTAAATCAAATATGGACAATACATAAAGAGAAAATTAAGTTGTACAAAACTAATAAAGACAATACTTCATATAAATGAGTGTCTTCTTATAATGGCAAAGACAATATTTCCCAAAAAAATGCTATTGTATAAAATGACACGAGACAATGATTTATAACAAAGTAACATTGTCGTTATTGGATGTCAGACAATGACTCTTTTTGTCCTACCATTGTCCATAGTGGTTATCAAACAATTATAATTTACCATTGTCTGAAGCATGTATTAGACAATTGCTGGGTAGACAATGGTAATAGTACCTCATCAGACAATGCTAAAAAACCATTGTCTATTGAGGTTTTTGGCTTAGTGTAAAAATTTGAATTCTGAAAATTATTTTCTTAGAGTAATATTTAAACAATTTTTTATTTTTTTTTCCAAAAACACTCCAACAAAAATGATTCAGTGGGGATAATTTTTCTGTACTGAATGAAAAAAGAACCATTTAGTGAGTTTAACAAGAATGTAACCCAAAATTGTTTATGTTTAGTCTTAAATAGCCGACGTTACATGAATCCTTGAATACACTTTCATCGTTGGCTTGTACATCTGTATGATTCTTCATTTTTCCAATCTTGATCATTTCAGCATTGTTGTGTACCATACTATTTTGTTATTAAGCTACGACGTTTCTATCTTGTTTGTTTAATTGGAATGTTAAAATTGTTTTCCCCAATAATTTTCCTAAAACTTATTTTGCCATTCTTGTAGGGTTAGTAATCACAGAACACAGTGCTTATCACAACAATATATAAGCTATGCAAAGCTGAGGAGTGGTCGCTCCTTCAGTGTTGAGATAGTGATAAGTCCTTGGAGCATTTTCTGTGTGCCGAATGTTGCGGTTTGCTGTTTTTTACTCCCGTTTTCCTATGGGTAGCCTGACGGTCGGTAAATATTTTGGGGGAAATTTTTATACGATTAGATGCGTCGCATCGATCTGAAACTATTCTCTGTTGAAGGTCAGGCCAAAAAACGTCATTTAGACTAGCCAATTTCCGTTTTAAAGCGTTTAGAGGTTTGACTTTGTAGTTTGACCAAAAGTATAGCCGACGAAGTTATATTTCGTCGGCTAAAGTCTGGTGATCCGCGCCTTTCCATTATCCACCGTTGGATGGGGGAGATCGGACGGATGCTGAGGGACGAAGACTATAGCCGACGAATTATGTAATTTCGTCGGCTATGCCATAGCATGGCCGACGAAAAATGAATTATGTAATTTCGTCGGCTATGCCATATCATGGCCGACGAAATAGCTTTATTTCGTCGCCTATACTATAGGATGGCCGACGAAATCGCTTTATTTCGTCGGCTATACTATCGGGTATAAGTAAAATGCAGCCGAACCCTAGCCTCCATTTGCCCGATTTTCCCTAAACAATCTTCCTCCTCGAATCCGGCCCTCCTTCATCCGCCGATCCTCCTCCCTATTCCGGCAGCCCGGCGCCTCCTCCTCCTCCTCCTTGGTTCGGCAGCCCGGCGACTCCTCCTCCTCCTCCTTGGTTCGATCCGCCGCCCCTCCTCCTCCTCCTCCTCCCTGTTCCGGCCGCCTCCCCCTCCTCCTCCTCCTCCCCGATTCGGTACCCGGCCTCCCTTTTTTTTTTTTTTTTGTTTGTTATTTAATTGTTACTAAATTAAATTATGGTTAATAAATTATATATAATTGTTAATTTAGATATAATTGTTAATTTATGTATAATTTATGTATTTATATGTTAATTTGTGTATAATTTATGTATTTATGTTAATTTATGTATTTATGTTAATTTAGGTATAATTTATGTATTTATATTAATTTAGATATAATTTATGTATTTATGTTAATTTAGTTATAATTTATGTATTTATGTTAATTTAGGTAGAATTTATGTATTTATGTTAATTTAGGTATAATTTATGTATTTATGTTAATTTAGTTATAATTTAGGTATTTATGTTAATGTATGTAATTTTTAGGTTTTTATGTTAATTTAGGTAATTTTTGTAAAATTTATTTTAATTGTATAATTTAGGTGTAATTGTATAATTTATATGTATAAATTGGTTATTATATAAATCGGTAAATATTAAAATATGTTAGTATTATTGGGTATTATATTAATTAGAATTTGTTATTTAATATAATATAATTTAATATTAATTAATGTATTAATGCGTCTGGCTTTAGATGGCCGATGCATTTAGGCAGTTTTTCGGAGGCCGTCGTTCTAGATCTAGAGGTTCTGGAAATGCCGCCGGTTCCCCAGACTCCGAGAGGACGGCTAGCCAGCCTGAGAGGACCACCAGCCAGCCGCGGAGGAGTGTGGATGCAGCCCAGCCGCGGCGGAGTGTGAGTGCTCGGCACCAGACCCTTCTCCAGGCGGGGCGGCCGTCGAGCACTTCACTTCCGCATGTCGGTCCCTCTGTGGCGCCGAGGTTTAGTCGGCAGCTGTTTCACGAGGAGATAGCTGCCGACGTTCCTCAGGTTCGTATGCCTGAGGTTCATCGGGAGCCGATGCCGAGTCCGACTCAGTCTGCTGGTGACTCGACTGAGGGGCCTACTCTCCCAAACCAGCTCTTCCTCCCCTACAACATTCCTGCGATACCCGAGGTCGACTATCAGGGTCGGCCCCAGTGGCCTGATATGCCTCAGTTCGTGAGTGCTGCGGAGGCATACCAGCAGCAGCCATGGGAGAGCCCTGACCTCCTGATTTCGGCGAGGAGAAAAGGAAAGTCGACGGCAACCGAATCATCGGGTTCAGGTAACATTCGATTTTATTAATTAAATGTTTTATTAAAATTAACGCACTAATATTTAATTTTATTAACCAATCGTCGTTTATGTGATAGGGACAGGCGCTAGCAGTTCAACCCAGAGGAATACCAGAGGTGTCATCAGTTTTGAGACGCTCAGGAGAACGGTTGAACGGAGCGGGAGGATCCAGATTGACGAAGCTCCTAATCAGGAGGTTGGGGCGAAAAAGAAACGCGACTACTCAGGTTGTGTGGGTGCACTCATTAGGGACAGAGTCCATATGTTGTGGGCTCGGTGGGCTGATGTGCCCGAAGAAATCAAGATGGAGTTGAACAACGCCGCGTCGGTGAGTAAATAAAAAAATTTAATTTATTTATCGTAATATTTAAAAATTTTCGGTATTGTTATAATTATAAAACTAATAAAATATTATCTTTCAGACATACTTTGTGGTTGCGGAACACAAGCGGGGTTGGGCGGACTCCCAACAGAGCTCGAGGTACGTTGGGAATGTCTTATTTGATAATTTGAAATATTTTATGATATTAATCATATTTCTAATGCACTTTTGTTTTTTTCGTAGGTTCAAAGAGTGGAAGAACGAGCTCCGTTCCCACTATAACGAGTACGGCAACCGTGGTCGTATGGGTACTCCCAGAGAGTTCATGTTCAGGGAGTACGAGTGGCGTTGGTTGAAGACCGTAGTCTTCGACAACCCGGCTATGATGGTAAATACTAAACTTCACTATAAATGTTTATTTTATTAAAATTTTAATTATTAGTTTAAATATTTTATAATTATTTCAGTTATATTTTTTGATGCATTTTTCTAATATTTTATTATTTGTTTGAAGGAACGGTCTCGGATAAACTCGGAGAACCGCCGCCGTAACACAATCCTCCATCACGGCGGTTCAAGGCCATTTGCACAATATCAGGAGGAGGCGCTCAGAGATCATCCTGATTGCAACCCCTACGTGGAGACGTTCAAGATCGCTTATCCACAAGCGACAGAAGATCTCGTAAGTCGTTCATTATGATTTTAAAATTTAAATTATTAATTTTACTTAACTATCCATTTGTTAGAATATTAATTTTTTTTCCCCGTCCAATTAGGAGCGGGTGACCCAGGCCGAACAAGAGGTGCTCGAGCAAATAGTTCGGGAGACACAACCGGACATCTCAGAGGCAGATATGGAAGAAGCCGTGCGCCGGGTCGACCGCACCAATATCCAAACGGCGGCGAGGATGTTCAACGCAGCCTTCCCACAGCAGTCCAACGAGTACTACTGCCGGGGTTTGGGAGGTTCTGGACAAGGGCTCCTGAAGACCACTAAGGGAGGTCAAAAGAAGGGAGGCGGGGAGACCCAACATATGAGGGGGGAAGTGCAGCGATTGGCCGCAGAATTGGCGACATCGTCCCAGACAGTAGAGGAGCTGCGCCGCAGACAACAGCAGTACCAGCAGTATCAGTTAGATATGGTCCGTTGGAATGCTGAGTGCGCCAGAATTCGACAATACAACTACGACGGCCAGCAACAGTGGGTTTATGAGATGTTCGCGGCACAACAAGAAGGCCGTCCACCCCCGCTCCCGTTTCAGCAGTTAGTGGAGCCTCCAATGCCTGAACCTCTCGACTTCGGTCAGCAGGATGATGCGCCTGATGCTGTAGATGACATCCTAGAGTTTAGTAGTTTAGGGGATAATTAGGGTTATATTTTATGTATATTGGAACGAATTTAATAAAAATGGTATTTAGACGTGTTTCTTGTTGGTGCAAATGCATGAATTGTTTTTGTGATTTGCAGCTTGCTTGGAATGGTAATTTAGAAAATAATTTAATTTTTTTTCTTCCCAAATGCAAGAATAGCCGACGATTTTTGCATTATTTCGTCGGCTATAACAAGTATAGCCGACGAAATTTACCAATTTTCGTCGGCTATAACTTGTATAGCCGACGAAAATTGCCTTATTTCGTCGGCTATAACTAATTAATACCTATTAAAATAGTAATATATTTCGAGGAAATAGCCGACGAAGTTTTATTAAATCGTCGGCTATAGTTAAAACACCATAGCCGACGAAATTTTATTAAATCGTCGGCTATAGTTAAAACACCATAGCCGACGAAATTTTATTAAATCGTCGGCCATACTTAATGGATTTCGTCGGCCATACTCAAAAATACCCGACGAAATTCGTCGGCTATTTCACCCACGTTTGCCCGACGAATTTTTGGACTCGTCGGCCATACTTAACTATAGCCGACGAAATTTTTTTTTTCGTCGGCCATTGGTATTACCGACGGCGTATTACCGACGACTTATGGGCGACGAAATTTTCGTCGGCAGATGGTATAGCCGACGAAAAAATGGAATGGCCGACGAAAAAATTTTCGTCGGCTATTCGGCCGTATCTGGTAGTGCTAGTAATCGATTACTGACCTCTAGTAATCGATTACTGACCCCTAGTAATCAGGTTACAGATTCCATATTTTCCAGTAATCATGTTACTGACCCCGTTACTGACCCCCATTAATCGATTACTTACCCCCAATAATCAGATTACAGATTCAATATTTTCCAGTAACCATGTTACTGACCCCCAGTAATCGATTACTGACCCCCAATAATCAGATTACTGACCCGCAGTAATCCAGAACCAGAGTTCATGAAGTTGCAAAACTTTAATCACACAACATCCACACTATACTGGTATTAAGATTTCATTGATAACTTGACAATAACAGCAGATCTGGGCACCCAAAACAACATATCAATCTTGTTTGCTTTTATATTATCCCAAGCAAAACAATCATGTAGCAGAATTGCTATTATGTTTGCAACCCTGCCGATCTACTATTACAGTATAATAAATCATGTTTGCTTTTATATTTGCAACCTTAGACATCTACTATTGTAAGCCTGTGTTCATATTAACAAACCCATCACACGTAAAACCAGATGATCTCATTGACCTCTACAAGAAAAAACCAGATGATGTCATCGAAGCGGCTCGGATCGGTGGAGGGAGAAGTCCTCGGCTTGAGCTTGAAGTCGGAGGAGAAGCCGAACCAAGATCGGCTGGAGAGAGAGGCGGCGAGGGAGTCATCATTAGCGGCGGAGGAGGAGAGATAGGTGGAGACGGTGAGGAGTGAGAGAGAGTGTGAAAGCCAGGCTCGAGGGAGGAGGAGATTGGAGTCGGAATCAGATTCGGATTCGGATTCGGGCTCGGGGAGGAGGAATCTGAAAGTTAAAACCCTAGCAAACTCGTCGGTCAGCTTCTTGGCGCTGCGACGGAGCTCTTCCTCCACCATGAGGTCGACCTCGTTCTTCACGGCGGCGTTGGAGTAGTAGTCTTCGTCGGCTGAGAGAGAGAGAGAGGTGAGAGGTCTGGTGGTTAAAAAGGAGGAGGAGAATGAGGATATTAGATTATTAGGGTTTAGTATGGGGTAATTAGGTATTTTTACAAAAATTCATTGGAATGGGTAGGTAACATTGGAATGGGCAAGTTTTTCACCCCTCTTTGTGTAAATGGTCTTTTTCCCTTAATTCTATCCATAATATGGCATGAGGAACCTATTTAATAACCTCCTTTAGTCGACAACAAAGATGTTTTAGTGTCAAGTTTGCTCCAAGGTAGGCCAATATGGTAACACACGGACTTTGCAGGTTATGGTTTTGAGCACAATGTTCATGCAGAATGGTTCTCTACTGCTCCAAAAACTTTCCTGAATAACATTATGTGCAATTTGTAACATATTCCGCAATAAAATTCTCTTTACTTCAAAGGAAAAAAAAAACTTCTGTAAACACGATAATCTGAACACAAATCGAATGTAGACAAGTGTACAAATAAAATATAATTTTATTAGTAAATCACAAATCTTTGTGAACTCTCTGATTCTATCTCCAAATGTGGTGTTTAACTCAAGGGCGATTGACGCTTGGTTCTTGAGACTTTGAATTTGATGAGATTTGAAATTTGGTGAAGAACTCGCTATTTGGTAGCTTGGCAGTTCTTCGGGGGTTTTTGAAGACTTTCGAATTTCTTGGGTGTGATTTTGCTCTCTTGGACTGAAATCCTTCTCTTGATTTTGAAGAGTGCATTTATATTGTCAAGGCCGCTCCAATGTATGGAATACATTGATGACGCTGAATTGATTTTATTTCCTTATTAGCATAATTAAATAATTCAAAATTCATGATTAATTTAGATATGGTAATTTTCATAACTAAATCAATCAACAAACAACTGATCTAATTATGATTGTTTAAGAAATCTGACCAATCTAATTAAACGTTACACTACAATGTCGATAATCAATTTATGTTAATTGGTATCAGATTGTCTAATAACATTTAATATTTAATTTAACTCGAAATCAAATAATTTACTACTAATCCCTCACTTACATGTCACCACTTGTAATTCTCATAATCATGTTGACTTTGATTACTTATGAGCCACGTATACACTTTTGTTGGGTCCAGATAAATGTTTAATAATTTAATAAATATTTTATTTATTAAATTTTATTTGTCAACAAATGCCCCCACTCCAAGGTGCGTCATAGACATGCCGTCGCCGCTCATCGGAGGCGTGGCTTGAAGTTTTGAACTTGACCTGACCAATTTTAGAATTACTGATCAAGTGTTCCCTTGCATTTGTAGGAACTCCTGAATTTTGTCATGGCTTCTCAAATTCGATGGAGGTCCAAACGTTGTGGAGCTCTCAGAATTGTAGAGACTATTTTCGTGGGATTCTATATATTTATAAAGAGTCCAACTTTGGGAGGGGATTGAAATCGTAGACTTGATTTGGTTGATTGAGACATTTTTTTTCCGCGCCCCTATATTTTAATTTGGCATGAAATGTTTCAATCGAGTAAGTCCCAAGACCTGTATTAAGTGTGAATATTCTCACCATACTTGTATGGAAAGAACTCATGTTATTTTTTTAATGAAATATGCAGCCATCAACTTAACCATCAATCATTGAGTGATTCGGCGGGATAACCTTCAATTCTCCCCATATTCTCCAAGTCTCAACTAGAAAATTTCTTATACAGAAAACCCTAGCAACAAATATAAAATGAGGGTCATGTTTCAGACCCTTCTCATCTCAGCACCATCTCCATCAAGTTGATTTCAGACGCGGCCACTTTTTTTTTAATGTTACTGATGCGATCGAAGACTAATCTTCAACTTCCTTGTGTGTCGACATAGTTGAAAACTGAGACTCTCTGATACGACCCGAACCTCGAATTATCTTTTAACTGGTTTACTTTAACTTTTACTCCTCGGGAATTGTTTTTACGATTTGAAAGTTCTAAAGGTTGACTTTTAAATAAGTTGACTCGAACGAGGATTTTATTTCATGACGAGGTAGAAGACGTTGAAACGAGTTCGTGGACACGTAGCATGCTCAATTTGGAGTTCGTACGAAAAAGTTACAATGTAAAATCCGAAATTGTCCGATTTTTAGACGAGTATAAATAGCGGGAAATGAAAAATTTCCCGAACGGGAAACTTTCCTTTTTTTTTTTTCTTCTCTTTCTTTTTCTTCTCTCTCTTTTCTCTCTCCTCTCCCCCGATCGGCCGACCCCGACCCGCTCCCTGCCTCCACCCAACTCCGCCTTCCGGCCGAACTTGACCGCCGCACCGGTCACTTTCGGACCGGCTCGGCCTCCTCTTCCCGTCTGTGGCAGCGTGGCGGCGTGGTTCGCCGCCGTTCGGCCGTGCGACGTCCGAGACCGAACGCCACCGATCGAACGAAACTCCCTCCTCCGGCCACTTCTTGGCCCGATTTTAGGGGGGAAATGGAGACCTTGACTCGTGTAGTAATCCCAACAAAAGAATCGATCCAAATCGATCCAGGTAAGGAGAATTTAGAATTTGAAATTTTTAGGGTTTTTAGGATTTCTGTGGAGGTTGTGATTTTGGTGTTTTTGGTGGATTTGGAGGCTAGAATTGGGTTTAGGACGATGATTGGAGTCGATTGGGTGTATTTTGATGTTGAATTGGTTGAGTTTTGGAGAAATTTGAATTTGGGATTTTTGGGCCGCCGTGCCGGCCGCCGTTTGCGGCGGCTGCGCTGGTTCTTGGCGGCGGAGGCGACGGGGATGAGTCCCCGAGGTGGTGGCGATGCTGCTGTGAAAATTTGGGATCGATTGGAGGTGGTTTTGCCTCCTGTGGCGGCGCTGCTGTTCCGGCGGCGGTGGCGGCGGCGCCACTGTTCCGGCGGCGTGAGGTAGGAGATGATGAACAGTGAAACAGTAAAAGGTAAAAGTAAAACGGTAAAAAATGAAAAATAAATAGTAAACAGTAAAAGTGAAGGTAAACAGTAAAAGTAAATGGTAAATAGTAATTGGATTTTAACCATTTACTGTTTGACTTTCAGAATTACTGTTTTACCTAGAATAATTACTGTTTGACCATTAAAAATTACTGTTGACTTACCGTAAAAAGGTTAAAAGCTAATTAAAATGGTTTTACGACGAAATAACTAGTAAAAGGATTAATCGGACACTAGTTGGGTGTCCTAAGTAATTTCGGACGTAGATTTTCGGTATTGAGGCGTAATTCCTATACCGATAACTGAAAAAGAGGAAATTGGGAGATTTCGTGCGAGTGAGGATGTCCATAGATTTAACGTTTATGATTAAATTCCGAGTTTCGTAATAATTATAATTACGTCCCTATTACAGGTCGAGAGGTTATTCGACGGGACGAGAGATCGGATTAGCGGCCTCTCGGCCGTACTGTGAGTGGATTTTATTTTAAAATAAATGCATGTAATTACATTTTATTGAAATGCAAGTTATTTAATTAAATGAATTCGTAAGCATGATAAGAATTATCGAAAGTCGATAATTCATATACTTCTGTGATAATTGTTGATTTAATATTTAAAGTAAATTATGAATTTGGGTTATGCTTTTACTATGTGATTTATCCGGAAACGAGGTTTTCGAAAATAGTATATTTTAATTATTCATAACTTGATTATGTTAAATAAGTTTTAATTAAAGGTAGTGACCGGAAATGAGATTTCCGGGGATTTTATATTTTCGCTATTTATGATTTTCGACATGTGAGACATGTCGACGTTATAAATATAATTTTTGATATTGTTTTACGGCATGCTGGATATGTCGGATATATATGAGTATATTTCGAGGCTATTATACTAATGATTATTATAAGCCTCAGATGTGCGGTCGGGGACCGTACGGATTTATGATATATAAGGGGAAGCGTACTTTCGGTTTTGTTTTCGGATTTTCACCATATCAGGGTCAGATATATATTGATGCTAGCTAGCTTGGTCACCTGAGCCCATGCGAGGTGACGACTTGACCACATAGGTCAGATGCATGTTCGGTGGTCGACGTGTATGGGCATAGTGTCGCCTGAGCCCATGCGAGGTGACGACTTGACCACATAGGTCAGATGCATGCTCGGTGGTCGACGTGTACGGGCATAGCATGGGACGCTATAGAGAGAGTCTTGGAGGGTCGACCCTTAGCCTTGGAGGCTACTGTTAAATGGTGGTAATAACGTTCCCCTATTCTATTATATGACCAATGAGTTTGGTCATGATTTTTATATTATGAGGTTTTCAGGAATATTTTCTCTATGAGATTTCTGATTTTAATAAATTCCCGAACCAGCGGGGCTGTATTTTTATATGACCAATGGGATTGGTCGTGAAATATTATTAATTGATTTTCAAAAATATTTGTTTTGAAATACAAATATAAACAAAAGTATTATTTGTTTATTTGATATATCAGCGGGGCTGATTTTTAAATACGATTTTCTTAAAACGTGGAACGTTTTATTAAAGGCATGCAATGCGGTTTTATTTATAAAATATTGGGGAAGTAATATGATACTTTCAATTAAAGTATTATATTAAATTGTTTTATTTTATCCACTCACTCTAACGTTTTTAATTTACTTTCCCCTGGGCCCTTCGTTTTAAAATCGCCCAGTGTGCAGAGTAGTGATCAGAGGTCAAGAGTGCTCGGAGTTGAGACATAGCCATCATCGTTGTCGTTTCCGCTAGGTGGGATCTGTGACCCCTTATTCTTTTATTTTCGTATTACATTTCTTTTTATATTTCCATTTGTGATTCCAGTTCATTTTGTTAGATTGCTCTGAATACCTGTGAGCCATTGAATATTAAATTAATTTGATTTTGTGTTTATCTATGGCGGTAGTTGTGTTTGGGGAGCAGATGGCTCCAGGTGTTGAGGTTGGAACTGGAATTAGAAGTGTTTTTAAATTTTGCAGGTTTTAGGGTTGTCTATCTTACGGTTGGCTTATTGATTTATCGATAGAGTTAATCTTAAGGTAGTCCCCGCAGAATCTTACCCGAATTTCAGGATGAAATCCGGGGCGTGTCCTGTCCCTGAAATTCGGGGCGTGTCCTGTCACTCTCTCTCTTAATTCACTAACTTATTCAAACGTCGTACTTTGGGCACTTGGACGAATGCGGTCATACCTCGAAGTACGTGAAGCTGATTGAACTTTTGGGCTTTCTTCTTCTACTACTTCAACGTTGATATGTTGTGTGCTAGCATGCTCCTTCTGTCTCCTACATGAAATTTTGATTTGCTTGCCTGGCACAAAACTGAGACCGATTATAGAAGAATCAACTGCTCCTCCTTGTTCTCTCAACTTCTTTTGAGACTCGTTAAGCTCATGTACTTTCTTGCTAATGACCTGGGCATCCTCTTTGCTCAACGATCCAAAGTCGTATCTGGCATTCGCTAGTAGTTTGTAAGCATTGAGATCGAATCATTCTCTGCTTCTTCGGTCGGGTAGGGACCCATGCCCAGTCTCACAATGAATTGGTTTCACAAATCCTTTTTGCGGTTGCTTGGTAGGGGCTTGGTTGCTCAACTTTGTCAATGGCAACGTTGACTCCGCCTTCAACAGTTTCACATCCTCTTCGTCTACTTTTCGTGGACGCTCCTGCAACTTTGCCTCCATGAATGAAGACTCCCTCTTTGCGTTTAGACTTTGGGACATAACGAAGACCTGTGACGGCAGTAGTAGATTTATCATTTGGCACTGATGTTTCAGATGAGATCTTTTGTGGCTTTTCACCATAATTTCTCCCATTTTCAACTTGCTTCTTCATAACATCCACGGCTTTTCTCGTAAAGGGTATTTCGATTGGAAGAACTTCTTTCACCAATTCATCATCCATGTAAAATTTGGATTCTGCGAGAACAGTATTCTACTACGTTTCTGACGCCATCGTGAAACATTGATTGTAGTAACCCAATTTTCTGTTTATTTACTTGTAATTTTCTCATAATTAGTTGAAGGATGTTTTATGAGAATTGACATTTCGTGTGCTTATAATTAATCGTTGCGCGATGTTGGAAGTGACTTCGAGGCGCTGCGTCGACCGGAAAATTCCTGCCACCGCGTGCGACGGAGCAGGGCGGCGCTGGGTTCGAGCCTCCCACCATTCGGCTCGTCTCCTCCTTGCGTGCCTCCCTGAAGTGGTGGGTCGCGCCATTTCACGCAGAATCGCGCGGATCGAAGCTCCCACCATTCGACCCTGATCCGACCCGATCCAGATTTGACTCGACCCGACCCGACCTAGCATGCGTTGACCGTTGACCGGGCGTTGACTGCTGATCTACGACTATCCGAATCGACTCGTTTCCTCTGAGGCCCGACGCTAAATAGTGATTTACCAATTTTTGTGATTTAAGGTGAGTAAACCTCACGTTGATCGTATTTTATACGAGTTTATTTATAGTAATGGATGGTTATATGTAAAATTATTTTATGGAAAGGATATTTGTTTTAAAGTGAATGAAGTTGATCGACTACGGTTCATTGGTAAGTAAAATGAATTTAATATAAAAATAATTTTTAAAGTGTTTTACGATCAATGACTATAGTTGGTAATAGTGGACTATTCCTGAGTGAATGTCTATGTATATATATATTTATGTGAAATATATATTGTGAGTGAGTTTTGGGTGAATTTATCTTGTTACAGAATTATCATAATTGAATTCATATGAGTTGTATGACGGGTGATTGGGTTGGTATGAAAACCAAAAGTGAGAGATATTTCCTGTGTTATGATGGAGATTTCTCACGTGTGGCGTTTAGGTCCATCCTGTGAGATGATGGGGGATCGGCAAATATATCGGGAACCAAGCCTTTGGCCGGGTGATTGGTTACGATCAGTTAGAGCTCTAGTCCGTCTGTCTTGTGTGAGTTGATGGGAATGACAGAGGTCATTTGCCCTGAGTTGAGTCTATTGATTGATTGTGGTTGCATGGGGAAATGCGATTTCCTTTTTGTTGCTTTAATTTTATTATCCTGAACTTGTTTGTTTTACTCACACGAGCTTGAAAGCTTACCGGGTTTGTTGTTTACGACCCAGTGCACCAATTGATAGTGTAGGGGTTAGACCTGCAGGTGAGGACCAGTAGCCAAGGAGAGGCTCCTGAGTCACGCAGCTAGTAGGTCTGATCCAGTGGCCTGGTTTGTATTCATTTTTGGGTTAGAGAGTGTTAGCGTGAGACTCTATTTTACATCTATATTTAATATTTTGAGTGTTTAGAGCCACACACTTAAATTTTGTTGTTGTACAAAGTTATTCGTTTGATAACTTTAAGTTTTGAGTTATTTGTGATTTTTCACATGGTCGAATTTGGATTTTTATTATCCAAAATTCGGGGTGTGACATTGATGTAGGGTGGAAGGCACAATATCGTTCTTGTGAATCCACGGTCTTCCCAACACCAAATTGTACGAGGTCTTTGCGTCAATCACATGGAACAAGGTGTTTGATGTGAGTTCTCCGATGTTCATATCCAACCTGATCATGCCTATCGATCTTTGTCCTCCTTGGTTGAAACCTTGGATCATGAGACGGCTTCTAGAAAACTCTTCAATGTTCATACCGAGCTGGGCTATCGTTTCCTTTGGCATAATGTTTACAGCTGGCCCTCCATCTATGAGCATATGATTCAACTTTTGCTCTCACATGTACAGTGCCAGAAAGAGAGGTCGGTTATGCGGTTTGGAACCTAACTGAAGATCTTCATATGCAAAGTGGATGGCATCGTAGCATGCAACATACGTGGCACATAATTTAATGTCTGTGGAGTGTTTTCCCACATTCAGTAGCAACTCTACTAATGCGCATCTCATGGATTTGGGCAGTGGTAATAGGTCAGAGAGACTAAGCTTCAAAAGTAGGCTCTCCAACTGTTTCAACACTTCATTTTCCCCTAGCGTTTGGTTTATGTTAACCGTATTTATTTCAGCCCCCTCAACCATCTTGGAACTAGTTTCACAACTTGTGGTCATTGAACTGGCGCTCACATTCTCATGTTTCTTGTGCAAGTTTGTTGGTAACTTCTGCCTAAATGACTTCTGCGAGTATGAAGTATTCCTCACCTCGACACGTTTTACTTTATTCTTTTCGAGACATAGCCGACTTTTATATAGTTGTTTGTGGCTTGGCCGAATAATTGGTGGACTTGCCAACGTATTTTTACGAGCTTTTCTTCGTGTGACGAGTATCCACCCTTCGTTGTCAGCATCTGTCTTAGAAGTGGGCATGATGGCAAGGCCTCCTTCAACTTGCTTAGCTTCCCCAATCTTCTTATGCTCAAAAGTGTCCTTTAAGAATTGGTCTAGTGCTTTCATTCAATGAGAAGGCAATGGAAATGGCTCAAACAACCCAAATGCAATGGTAGTGCAATTGATCTCTGCAACATCGTCAACGTCTAATTCGATATTTCCTTGTCTAGCAGGGCTCATTATCAAATCTTTAAAGACAAAACACTTCTCGATTGAGTGACTAACAATGCGATGATATTTGCAATACCTCGGATCATTGACGCGATTGATGCATCTCTTCTAGGCGTTTGCACTCTGGATGCTCTATAACCTTGTTCAGGAGTAGATCCTCCAACATGCCCTTCACGTCAGAATATGGGAAAGGGTATGTTTTTTGCTCCATATCCTTCAATGTGCGTTTTCACCTATCATAAGTATTGGTTGTCCTATCGTAGGTATGATTTGTCTCTGCTTTCTTGACTTCAGTCTTATCTCGTGTAGAGATTTTCATAGAAGCGGTATTGACAGCCACTCTTTAGTGGGCCTCTTCACAGTTTTGTCAACCTTCCCGAAGACTTTGTCCTTCCATTGATCAATGATTGACTCCTTCTTTCCTTTGTGGCTAGCTAAGCTTAGCTCCATATCATGTGCTCGTGTAGCCAACACTTCGAAAGTATGTGGTTTGATACCCTGCAAGATGTATAACAAGTCAAAGTGCATGCCTTGGAGACACATTTCAACAGCAGACACCTCTGATAATCGATCCTTGCAAGGCTAAGTGAACGCCACCTATTGATGTAGTCGACGACAAGTTCATCCCTCCATTGTTTCGTGCTAGTGAGTTCCATCATGCTCACCGTACGGCCGTGTACTATAGAAAAGGTTTAGAAACTCATGCTCCATTTCATCCCAACTGTCGATAGACTCAGGTTCCAAATCCATGTACCATTCAAAGGCATTGCCCTGCAAGGATCGAAGAAACTGCTTGACTACTAGGTGATCACTTTCTGTTCCAACGTTGTTGCCTGTTTCAATGAATGAGTAATGTGTTGTTTCGGATCGCCTTTCCTTTCAAATTGTTGAAACTCTGGTGGTTGGTACCCCAATGGCATCCTCATGTTATCGATTCTCTTAGTGTAAGATCTGGAATATGTGAGGGAATCACGAGAAGGACCTCCATGTTAAGCCCTGATTGAGTTGGTAATAATGTCCTGCAATTATTGGAAGGACATAGAGCCAATAGAGCCTTCATTTTTTTTGGAACTTTCCTCTTGTCTTTCGTTCACCTTCCTTCTCCCTCATGTTCTTTAGTAGAGTCATCATTTTGGTTCTCGAGTCTGCTATAGAGCTCAGCAATTTGCATATCTTTCTCCTCCACTGTTTGGGTGTGTTTCTCGACCGTCGCTATCAGTTTGGCAACCAGCTCTTCAACAGAGGATGCTCCCATCATCATGACTTGCACGTTTATGGGATGTATGGAATCATTTGGGGACCCAAAGGCATTTTCGCAATCGACATCAGGTTTTCCATGGTATGATGTCGTACTTGAGTTGTCATCAGAGACAGGTCCATCCTCAAGTACTTCAAGAACAGGTAGGGGAGATTGATCCCTAGGCTCATTTGTTTTTTAGGCTTCCTCCTCCTCACACTGAGAGCCATGCCATGCTCCCTTGCCTCTAGACTTTCTAGGGTGATAAATGGTTGGCGAGACTTGGAAGGAAGAGCCATAGATGTTATGGGTTGAGTCTTCGCTGTCAGGACCTACCCCGAATTTCCACCTTAAATCCGAAGTGAACCATGCGAGGTCCATCTTAAGGAAAAATTATACCCGGAAATTTTGGCATAACCTCCCTTAAAAATGAACAACCCTGCCTGCAGAAAATTTTAACTGACACTTTTTACAATAATCCAGCCACTCCTTAAGCCATCTGCTCCGCAAAACACAACCACCGTCACCAGACATAAAAGTCTTAAACTACAAGGTTCGTGATACGCGCATGTAGTGATAATAATATATCAAATCAACCCCTAAAATATACTACTCTTCAAAACCACAACCACCCACCCACTAGAAATAAGACAGGGGTGACAACTTCTCAAATTAACCTCACGATTATAATAAATCATAAAATATCCAGCCCCGTTGGTTCAGAAATTTATTAAATAAATGAAAGTCTCATGAAACAAAATATTTCCGAAGACCAAATAACAATTATCATAACCAATAAAATTGACCATATAATTATATCGGATAAATCAGGGGAAGATTAGTATCACCATGTAACAGTAAGCCTCCCAGGCTAAAGGTCGGAGCCTCCCAAGGCTATTAAGTAGCGTCCCACGCTACTGCTAGCTAGCTCATGACGACTCAGCCTCTTAGGCTAAGGGTCAAAACCTCCTAGGGCTTCTAAGTAGCGTCCCACGCTACTGCTAACTAGCAAACATGACGACCCAGCCTCTCATAATACAATCCTAGGCTTACTAAGGGTCGGAGCCTCCCAAGGCTTTTAAAGTAACGTCACACGCTACTGCTAGCTACCTCATGACCACCCAGCCTCTCAGGTTAAGGGTCGGAACCTCCCAGGACTTCTAAGTAGTGTCTCACGCTACTGCTAACTAGTAAACATGACGACCTTGCTATGGTGAATAAGAACTCATACCACGCTTCCCCCCAATATATCCAATAGATAAATATTGTAAAACTATCTAAATTATCGGCTTCAATAAATTATATCATGCTTGTGAAAACATATAATGAAAATAACCTTCTTTTTAAGTAAAATATTTATGCATCCATTAATTTAAAATAAAATCTACTCCCAGTACGGCTGAGCACGTCGCTATTCCGAACTCAGAATTAATTTATAAAAGTTAAATACACGGACGTCCTCACTCGCCCGAAACATCCCAATTTCTCTTATTATTATCGATATAGTAATTACCCCTCAAATACCAAAACAATTTACGTCAAAAATTACTCAGGACTCCGGTCTCGAGTCTGATCAATTCTTTTACTAATTATTTTGACCTAAAACCCTTTTTTTACCAGCTTTTACTTTTTTTTACGGAAAATTCACAGTAAATTAAAAGGTCAAACAATAATAATCACGTCAAATAGTAAATGGTCAAAGTCAAAATTACTATTTATTATTCACTTTATTGTTTACCCTTTACTGTTTACTGTTTTATCATTCACTATTTACCATTTTACTTTCACCTTTTTACCATTATTCAACCTCTCGCCGCAGGCAGAGAAGCGGTGGCCGCGGCAGCTCAGCCACAGAGGTTAAAAACGCCTCCAATCGACTCCAAAACAACCCAACGCCATCGCCACCACCTCAGGACCTTATCCCCACTGCCTCCGGCGTCAAAAACCAACGCAGCCGCCGCATACGGCGCCAAACACCACCACCTCCAATTTTCATCAAAATCCAACTAATTAAGCATCAAACAACACCTAATCAACTCTAAATATCGTTCTAAACTCAATTTTAACATCCAGTTACACCAATTTCATCGTCTCCGCCACTCCCTCTGAAAACACAAAAATCTTAGAATTTTAAATTCAAAATTCTCCTTACCTGGATCAAAATGGATCAATTCCTTTTATAGAGAGGTTGTGCGGGTCGAGAACTTCCTTTCCCCCCTAGAATCAGGCCAAGAGGTGGCCGAGGAGCGAGCTCCTGTTCGACATAGTCGAACCCTTCTCGGGCCAAAACTGGCTGAACGGCGGCGATGTGTGCCACGCCGCTACCACAGACTAGAAGAGAAATGAGAGACGAGTCGAACGGCACTGGTGGCACGCCGATTAGTTGCCAGACGACGGAAAACGGATGTCGTGCCTGGGTCGGTGGAGCTCGGGCCGAGTCGGGGGAAACAAGAGAGAAAGACAGCGAGGAGGAGAAAAAGAAAAAAAAAAGGAAAAGAAAAGAATATTCGCCCTCATTTCTAAAATATTCCCCCGTTTCTAGAAACTTCCACTTGTTTCTAGAAACTTCTGCTTGTTTCTAGAAATTTCATTCCCCCAACTAATTATACTTGACCAAACCTGAAAATTACCAATTTTACATCATAACTTTTTCATACGAACTCTCCAAATTTAACATGCTACATGTCCACGAACTTTTTTCGACGTCTTCTATCTCGTCGAGAAATAAAATTCTCAATCGGGTCAACTTATAAAAAAATTAACCTTAAAAATTTGCGAATCGTAAAACCAATTTCCGAAACGTAAAAATTAAAGTAAAACTGTTAGGAAGTAATTTAAGGTTCGGGTTGTTACATTCGCCATACTCCGAGTGACATGAGCGGTTGATTTGCCACTTGATGTTGAGGTTATTGGTTTGGATTTCCTCGTTGCGGTTGCTTCATTGCTTGATGTCGAGTTTGCTGATTTGGATTTCTTCGTCAAGATGACTTGATTATTCTTGGAAGCCATTGGTTGAACAGATTCGAAGTTTCTTCGAAGAAGAAGACGAGAGGCAAAGAAGTCCACTGAGTGTGCCAATTTGTAAACACGAGAATCTGAACACAAATCGAATGCAGACACGTGTACAAAATAAAATATAATTTTATTAGTAAATCAAGTGTGGGTAATTACAAATCTTTGTGAAATCCTCTGATTCTATCTCTGAATGTGGTGTTTAACCCAAGGGCAATTGGCGTTTGGTTCTTGAGGCTTTGAATTTGTTGAGATTTGGATTTGGTGAAGGACTCGCTATTTGGAAGCTTGGTAGTTGTTCGGAGGTTTTTGAAGACTTCAGAATTTCTTGGGAGTGATTTTACCCTCTCGAGCTGAAGTCCTTCTCTTGATTCTGAAGAGGGTATTTATTGTCATGGCCACTCCAATATATGGAATACATTGATGACGCTGAATTGATTTTATTTCCTTATTAGCATAATTGAATCAATCAAAATTGATTGATTAATTTATGTATGATAATTTTCATTACTAAATCAATCAGCTTAACAATCGTTCTAATTATGACTGTTTAAAGAAATTTGACCAATCTAATTAAACGGTAGACTACAATGTCGATAATAAATTTATGTTAATTCGTATCGGAACGTCTAATAAAATTTAATATTTAATTTGAATCAGAATCAAATAATTTACTACTGATACCCCACTTATGTGTCACCACGTGTGATTCTCATAATTTTGTCGACTTTGTATATGTTGACAGTAGCCGCAGAGAGGCTACAACAGGCCCACAGACCCGCAGCAAGTGCACCAGGGCCCGACCCAAGGCTCGGGACCGGATCACCAGCACCCGGCCTCGGGGCCCAGCGCTCTATCCTGCCTCTAGGGACCCTGGGGCCGGGGGCACCAGCCTGCCAAAGAGGGCACCAGAAGGTACAAACAGAAGGGAACCAGTCCCACATCGAAGGGTGAGGCCAGCCCTCACCCCCAACCACCTATATAAGGGCCCCAACTACCCTCTTTATTAGGTAACTTATCTCTCTCCTTGCTTACATACGTGCCTTGGTTATATATATTCCAACTATACTAACTTAAGCATCGGAGAGGAGAAGACCGGCCCGCCCGGTATTCCCCTTAGTGAGCAGGAATGCAGGAGATCAAGTTGGATTCACCGTGTATCTACCAGGCCCCCGGGTTTAGGCAGAAATAATTGGCGCCGTCTGTGGGAAGCTTGAACGAAAAGCCGTGTAAGCAACACCGTTGGGAAAGAATTCGGAAATGAGTCGAGAGAAAGGTACCGCCGAGGAGGGACGCCTTGCAGTAGTGCCGCCGAGGAAAGAATTCGTCAACCGCTGGCAGACGGCTACGGCCGGAGTTCGGAACCTGGACAAAGGCATCGCCGAAATGGCGTTTAAGCAGGGGCTCCGAGCGGGCAAGTTTTCCTACGCCGTCCGGGTAGAACTCCCGCAGGGATATGACGAGTTGATGGCTATGGCCATCCGGCATGCTCAGGCCGATCATGAGACCTATGGGCATCACCTACTGAAGAGGAAGCGGGATGAGCAGCAGGAAGACCATCCCCGGGAAGAGAACCCTCCGCCCGGCCAGGAAGCCAAGCCTAGTCAGTGGACCGAGAACCACACCGCTCGACCCAGCCGGAACGGCAACAACAGAAACTGGCCACAGCGGCAGCAGAGGCCCTATTCTGATAAACCCCAGAACGAGCACAAGCCGGTACCGTACCGCCAAGAGCGCCCCCTGGCAATCATGCCAGCACCACCACCGGCCGGTCAAGAAGTCTTCACCGCTCTCACCACTTCCTACGAGGATATCCTACTTGAGAACGGGAGCTTCATTCCCCCACCGCCCAAGAGAGAGTACCCGAAGGGGAAACTTACAACGGCGTAGACGGGCAAGTACTGCTCTTACCATGATGAGGCTACTCATCGAACGAATCAGTGCTGCGCTCTCAAGACATCGGTGCAGGGGTTGATTGATAACGGCCAGCTCCAGCGGTACGTGGGGGAAAGAAGAACAGACCCCGACCGGGAACGTGACCAGGCCTGGTAAACCCGCTAGCCCCGAGCGGTTAGTTTGGCATAATTCGCGGTTCAACCGTTGTAAAAACAAATATATATGCAAACTACTTTTGAGAAAATTTCACCGGCTCTGCCAGTTCCAGTATATTCATATTCAAGCAAGTATACAAGCAGTAACCGATCCGGAAAGATTACAAAGAAAAGGGCAAGGAAAATCCTAAGGAGCCATGACTCCGCCTTCAGCAGGCAATCCGCCAGCCTCTCCTGCGATACCCTCGTCGTCGACCTCAGTTCCGGGGTTGACTCTGGCTCGGAGAGACTCGGCACCGTTGGTAAAAGAATCCAAGTCCGAGCGAATCGCTTCATCCGGCTGCCCCTCCACCGCCTCCTGATGGATGTCCGACTGCTCATGGATATCTCCTTCAGCAGCAATCGGCATCAGGGAAGTGTCTAACCATCCCTTCCCCGTCCATTCCGTGTACGCATCCGAGATGCCCTCTTCCCTGGCCTTCACCAGAAACTCCAGGAACTGATCGCTCTCGCGGTATTTGAGAACGACCCGCTCGTAGAGTTCCGGGTCATCTTCCCCGGTCGGAGCAGCAGAGGTGGCACGCAGAGTGGCAGCTCCCACTTGGAGCTCGTCCACCTTGGCTTCCAGTTCGGCCCTCTCCTTCTCCAGGCTCCAGTTCTGCTCCTCCATCTTCTTGGCCCTCTCCTCGTATCTGGCCTTCTCCCGGTCAGATAGAGCAGCTATCTGTCTCTACCTCCAGGCGCTGTCGGGCCTCCGATAGAGCAGCTATCTGTCTCTTCAGCTCCGACAGCTCCTCGCTCGCGTCCGGTTGGTACAGACTGTACAACAGCTGCGCAGCAACAAAGGCAGTTAGTCAAGCAGCAAAAGAAAGCAAGCTACAGGCAGTGTAGTGGTACCCTGCAGTGCTTACCCGGAGGACGGATTCCTTGCATTTTGGGCGATTCCCACCCGCCAGGGCTCCTGCAACCCAAGGTCTGTCCAGACCAAGGCCGGCCAAGTCCGCCGCCACTTGCCGGGCGAGTGCACTATCCGGGCTTCCCCTCGGTGCCTCCGTAGGAGCGGGACTACTCTGCCGGGCAGCAGCAGCAGCCTTCTCCCCGGCAGCGTTAGTTTGCGCACCGCTGGTTATCCTGAACCGTTTTGCCAGGATCTCCCGTGCCGACCCACCGGTAAGCGTCACGAGCGCGGAGGAAGGAATGTCCCCGCCTTTCCGTTTCTCTCCCCGGCCTTCCGGAGAAGAAGATTGTGCGCTTACCCGGGCGGGACGAGCCACGTGCGGCACAGACACCGGCCGGTTGGGGATCCTGTTCACTCCACCGGGAACCCTCACTGCCCCCCCGGTGCTCTTGCCCCTTCCAGGCGCCATAAGGCCCGCAGCATGATGGGTCTTCACCCGCCTCAGGAGATAGGCGCCGTCGTCAACATCCATGGCCCTCGGCTCCGGATGAGTCGTGAGCCGGCCGGACTCCTCGTCCACCGACGTCCACGAGACGGTCTCGCCTTTCTCCTTCAGCTTGTTAAGGAGGTCTTCCCCGTCAATCGAGAGAGTGGTTTCGGGCTTGATAGTCGCCCGGGAAGATGCACCTGCAAGGAAAGCGAACAGTTAGTATTTTGCAAAAGCTAGCACAAAGTATCACCGCTCAAGGGCTTCCTACGCACCGGGACCCCGCCCGAGTTGGCAGTATTCTAGCACTTCTCGTCGGATGAAGTTGAAAGAACTCCGCTCCAGATCGTCCCAACATCCGATTATGGTCGAGACCCTCTCATGCTCCAGATCGGATAGCTCGTACGACTGGTCGCCAAGGGGTTGGAAGGCGCCAGGAACCCGGTACATTTTACTCCTCGCTTGCCACCTCCCGCCCACCATCACCACCTTCTTCCTCTAACTGTTGTCTACCCATGAAGGCATATTGGTGACAATCGGTGGAGGTTTCCGGGCATGAAGGACAGGCAACCCCGAGACCCTTGCTTCCTTGAGTACGACAACCTATACAAGGACCGGAATTCGTTTACCGTTGCCATACTCATTCCGGACAAATCGTATAGGCAGCCGAGGCTCAGTAATCGCCTCCACTGGAGCCCAGGAAGCTGCGCGGGCGACACTTGCAGGGCACTGAGCATATACTGCACGAAATTTGACAGCGGGAGCGAGAGTCCATGCCGGAACTGGTCCTGGTGCGCGGCAACCCAACCTGCTTCCGGGTTGCAGGCCGATTCTCCAGGATACAGGGGCCGCAGTAGAACGTCATCCGGGATACCCCATGTTTCCCGGAGCGCTGCAATCTCTCCAGGGGTCATGCTACCCTCAGGTTCATCGCACACCACATCACCCTTCCCTCTGCCAATGGTGTAGCTCACGGCCGGAGCATCTGCAAGGCGCACCCCGTGCGGTATTTCAGTCTCCGAGGATTCAGCCCCGGAAGACGAAGACGAGGACGAAGACGAAACCCTGCTCCCAGAGCAGTCAGCAGCTTCGGACAACGGGGATTCCGAACCGAGCCAGTCCTCCAGTCTCTCCTCATCGTCCACGATAGCACCCCTGGCAGCCGATTCGGAAGCCCGGTCAGAACCTAAAGATGACATCTTAACCTAGGGGAAAAAAACAAAACCCTAGCGCTCGTCAGCAACAGGCTACAACAGCGCCTTCTACGGCCTCTCCCCAAGTTTGCCGCAGAGCAGTTCCGTCAGCGACAGAGATCCCTCCCCCCCGCCGTAAAACAACAAAGCCAAAACAAGAACAACACCGGGGCAAAGAAATCAACAAACTTACCGATTAGTATGCCCAACCGAGGACAATCCACCCTGCGAAAGAAGTGAACAATGGTAGGAAGAGAGTAGGGAGCGCTCAAGAAAACGGATCTCGTGGGGCAAAAGGGCTCAAAGTGGTCACCGAATTCCTCTCTTTCTCTTAGTTTCTCCAAAGCAAGAAGCAACAGCAGAAAGGAGAGCAGAAGATGCCTTTTTATAGAGGGGACCAGTGCCCTAGGCAATTGAAATCCCTCCAAAACAAGTAATCACAGCAAACTCAAACGCCTGCGAATCCAGGCCCTTCATCTCAAGACCGCCCCCCGCCGACACGTGTCCCAGCATTGGTAAACCGCCCATGCCATCATAACTGACGGGACTGATGGACTTCCTCCTTAAATGCATGTCAGCCACTTGTCCCACACGCTAGCAACAGGAAGGTAGGAGCGGGAACCAAGGAATCAGGCCCTCCCACTTCCCCAGATTCCACGGTTGCACGCCATCTTTGCTGCAAGATTAACCGGTCATGATTTCTCAACCGGCTTGAAGACCTCTCACCGGTTGTGATTTTCCAACCGCTTGGAGAGCATCCATCCGGGTATGAGCAATAGGGGACCCGTCTCGATATGGCAGGACGCCCGGTCGAGGTCCGCCCGGCACCATGGCAGTTCACGGTTATGATCATTCAACCGGCTGCATGGCTTCTTCGCTGCATATCTTGAAGACCTCTCACCGGTGGTAATCATCCAACCGCTTCGAGAGCACCCATCCGGGTACGAGCCATCCTCCCCGCACCATGGCAGTTCGCGGTTATGATCATTCAACCGGCTGCATGGCTTCTTTGTATATCTTGAAGACCTCTCACCGGTTGTGATTTTCCAACCGCGTCGAGAGCATCTATCCGGGTATGAACCCTCCTAGCACCATCTTCGTTGCATATCACTGGGGGACTCGTCTCGATATGGCATGTCGCCCGGTCGAGTTCCGCCCGGTCCGTAGCAGTTCGCGGTTAGGTATCATTCAACCAGCTGCACGCCATCCTACTGGAGACCTCGTCTCGATATGGCATGTAGCCCGATCGAGGTCCACCCAGCTGCATCTCACTGGGGGACTCGTCTCGATATGGCAGAACGCCCGGTCGAGATCCGCCCACCGGTTACGACGCATCCAACCGGCTCGAGAGCATATTCCGGGAATAGGATCCACCCGGCCCCATGGTATTTCACCTGGGGGACTCGTCTCGATATGGCAGGACGCCCGGTCGAGTTCCGCCCGGTACCATGGCTGACCCCGGTCATGAGAACATTCGACCGGCCTGGGCTTTATACACCCGGGTGAGTTTACATCTAACCCATGTACGCTTGTCCAGCAGGATAAAAACCCTGCATCGCACCAGCTGCGGCAAATGGGGGCTGCACAGCGAGCCTTGTCACCTCAACGCCACCCCCCTACCGGGAACAGGATCCACCCGGCCCCATGGCATTTCACTGGGGGACTCGTCTCGATATGGCAGGACGCCCGGTCGAGTTCCGCCCAGTACCATGGCTTGACCCCGGTCATGAGAACATTCGACCGGCATGGGCTTTATACACTCGGGCGAGTTTGCATCTAACCCATGTACTCTTGTCCAGCAGGATAAAAACCCTGCATCGCATTGAACCGCGATCAACATGGGGCTGCACGGCGAGCCTTGTCACCTCAACGCCACCCCCCTTACCTCAACGCTTATTCAACACAAGCTGAGAAGAACTAGCAAGTGTTCACCGGTGCTTCAAACAGCCCGCAACACCGGGGTAATCTCCCTGCAGCCTAGCAATATGGGACTCGTCTCGATATGGCAGAACCCGGTCGAGCTCCCATACTCCTGGACTCGTCTCGATATGGCAGAACGCTCGGTCGAGGTCCAGTACTGAAGTTCACCTGGGACCCATCTCGATATGGCAGAACGCCTGGTCGAGGTCCCATGAACTTCACCCCTTCCGCTTTGGCAGATCGCCCGGTAGAGGCTCAGTGAACTCCGCTTTGGCAGATCGCCCGGTAGAAGCTCAGTGAACTCCGCTCCGTTTCGATTTGGCAGATCGTCCAGTTGTGACCCAGTGAAGCTCCGCTTCGTACCGATAGGGCACAGTGCCCGGCCGAAATTCCGTGCACATCTCTTGCATGGCGGATTTCAACGCCCCATTATCATCCCATGCACAAATCTCTTGCATGGCGGATTTCAACGCCTCATTATCATTCCATGCACACATCTATTGCATGGCATCATCTCATACACTCTCCGGGTTCCACCCGCCTCCATGCTCATAGCACCACAACACTTAAGCACATTACTGCTTATATTACAAACGTGCTTTTCAACTATTGCTTCCCATCAGTAACAGGTATTCACCTCGGTCACGCCCAATCTTTAACGCGGACTTGGGGGACTGGGCACCGGTAGAATGGTAACCCTGCGGGTCTGCGGGACAAGAGCAAGACAGATTTAAGTCCCCATTCAAGATTGCACTTGACCGGGAACTTGGGGGACTTGTTGACAGTAGCCGCAGAGAGGCTACAGCAGGCCCACAGACCCGCAGCAAGTGCACCAGGGCCCGGCCCAAGGCTCGGGACCGGATCACCAGCACCCGGCCTCGGGGCCCAGCGCTCTATCCTGCCTCCAGGGACCCTGGGGCCGGGGGCGCCAGCCTGCCAAAGAGGGCACCAGAAGGTACAAACAGAAGGGAACCAGTCCCACATCGAAGGGTGAGGCCAGCCCTCACCCCCAACCACCTATATAAGGGCCCCAACTACCCTCTTTATTAGGTAACTTATCTCTCTCCCTGCTTACATACGTGCCTTGGTTATATATATTCCAACTATACTAACTTAGGCATCGGAGAGGAGAAGACCGGCCCGCCCGGTATTCCCCTTAGTGAGCAGGATTGCAGGAGATCAAGTTGGATTCACCGTGTATCTACCAGGCCCCCGGGTTTAGACAGAAACAGTATACACTTTTGTTTGATCCAGATAAATATTTAATAATTTTAATGAATATTTTATTCATTAAATTTTATTTGTCAACAACATGAAAATGATTAATTTTCCATTAGGAAGAGGCCATTGCAACGGTTCATAGGCATGTTGCGAAGGATTACTACTTTCTCCCTTGAAAAACAAGCTTGCTTCTAGCAAACCACACATTTTTGGCAAACAAACATGGCAGAATAGCCAAAATACACCCTGAACTTGGCTCAAATTGTCAATTTACACCCCCCGAACCTGTAATTGCGAAATTTTGCCTCCTCAACTTATAAAAACTACCAATTTACGTCCCTCTGTCAAATCTAACGGTTTTCATCCAATTATGAGTCACATGCTATGCACATGAGGGGTATCTTCATCATTTTTTATTTATTTGTTTTATTAATGAAAATGCACAGCGTTTTTACAATTATGTTTTATTACTCATTCAATTTATGATATATTTTTTTTCAAAATAACATATACATTGCATGAGATAATATTTCGATATGAAAAATTACATGGAGAACTAAAATTTGATTGATAACTATTATTTTAATTAACAAGTATCATGAGATAATTTTTCTAAGACTAAAGAATTCAAATATATCAATAAAAGTGGTCTTTAAGTCATAAATACAATGACATAATTGTACAAAAAATGAAATCCTTACTTATTTTCATTAATAAAACAAATAAATATAAAATAATGAAAATACCCTTCATGTGCATGGCATGTGGCTCATAATTGGATTGGAAACCGCTGGATTTGACAAAAGTATAAATTAGCAGTTTTTTACAAATTGAGCAGACAAAATTACGCAATTATAAGTTTTGGATATAAATTGACAATTTAAGCTAAGTTAAGAGTGCATTTTGACCATTATCTTATCATAATAGAAGATAAGAAGCATCCAGGGCATTATTGAAATGTACAGAAAGACATTCTAACCAGAAACGATGATCAGAAGTTTGCAAAGAGTCATTGCAAAAGAATTAGGATTCAACCGATAATCCAATTGCGAATTCTCATCTCCTATTCTTAACCTTTTTTTTTTTTGTCATTTTTTTAAATGCCAACTACAAAGTTTAAGCGGGTGAAAATCTACCACTTTCTAATTCAAATGTCTTTTTCTTGTGACTTCATTTGTTCCACTTTCCGTTTTTCCCTTTAGTTTTATCAATCATTATTCATAACCATCTTCCTTGCAATAACAAACAACATTCGAGTATTCTCCATTTCTCCTTCACACCAGTTCACATCGCAAGAGCGGATGAGGGACCATAAACCAATCTTCAATCACTGATTCCCAGTCAACAATAGACCACCAACATCAACTTTTTTGTTTTTGGTCCATCTTCTGCCGCTTTTCTAGCAGCTACTGAACACATATGCATCATACTAACAGGCCTCCTGAAAGTGCCCATTTTTTTCGACTGAAGTGATTTCATTTTTCAAGAATGATTAAGTCAATTGTTGCGAAAGTGGCACTCGCAATCCTATTAAACACAGTATTACCTCATGCTATCTAATCCTATGGGAATGAGGTAGAACTCTGAGAAATAATAAACATTCATTACTTCTTAAAAAGTTACTATTTTCAGTCCAAAGACTACCAAAATTATAATTTCTGAAATTAGGCCTTAGTCAAGCACATAGATCCTAGAGGCAATGTCTTGAACCAACCAATCAAATCCCTGAAGCAGTCCCTCACCCGTGTATGCACTGCAGCCAGCAATATTCCAATGTCGTGTTTTGTCCAAAGCCTCCAAGTTCAAAACCTAGGCACAAGTATAAGATAAAATATCAATACTCATGATTGATAAACTAAAAATTCACACTGATATCTGCACATAAATTAGTTTCAACCAGAAGAATAATTAAATATTGAAAAATTTCAAACAGCATTTCTGCATACAAACTACATAGAAATGGTAAGTGGTCTGTTGCATTTTAATTTTATATCAGGGAATAGAGCAAGCATGGGCAGAAAAGAACAAAACCGTTTCTGGGTCGAGTTATACAAAAGCGGATATGCATTCTAACAAAAGCTACATTCACCAACTGACACAAGCTGGCCTAGAGCCTTACCTTAGAAATTTCTTCAAGAGTAAGAGCACCTTTTATGTCCTGCTTATTTGCTAGTATCAATAAGGAGGATCCAGATAGCCTCTGCCATATGAGTAAAGAAAGTCCACGTCTTAGAACCATACACTAACAATAGTGGCTACCGATAACAAGTTACAAATAGAAGAAAAACACTACACTAATACTAGAGTTCAGACCAGCTACAATATGAATTATAAGTGGCAAAGAGATCCAAATGTTTTCGATGATGAATCTCAATATAAGTAATTGGTTTATAGCCAAAACATATTGATACATATACTCTAGATAAACTAAGGATTCAGGATATTCAACAGAATCCATAAGTGGAGTGGTATTATGGAAATTGCTCCAACAAATAAACACTTTAATAGAAGTCCCCTCATAGCATACACAAATATGTGAGATAGATGAACTCTTCAAAAACAATATACAAAGCATAAGAATACGAATACTCCATCCACATCAGTCATATAGTATATTAATGAGCAGAAATCAACAATGTAGTTACCTCTTCCTTTAAGAGATTGTGGAGCTCTATTTTGCAATCATCTAATCTTCTTACATCAGAACTGTCAACCACCCATACTAGACCATCAGTCTGTTCAAAATAGTTTCTCCAATAAGATCGAATTGTTTTTTGTCCCCCCACATCCCATATATTGAGAGTATACCTACCAAGATCATATAAACACAAATTAAAAAAAAAAAAAAAACAAAACGATAACATTGCTAGTGTAGCACGATAGAAAGAAGAGTCCATATATTTACTTTTGGTAAGTGAGGGTCTTGATGTTGAAGCCGAGGGTGGGAGTGACAAGACTAGTGTCCTCCCCATTAATCTTCATCACAATCGTAGTCTTGCCCGAATTGTCAAGCCCACTGCATCAACAAAAACAACAAGAATCAAATAAAAAACACAGACATTGTATTCCTATATATTAAACAGAGAGCCCGTAAACTTACACCATGAGTAGACGTATTTGTTTCTCCTTCTTTTTAATCTGTCGAATAATTGTGAGAAGCCCCATTGCAGATACTGTTGGATGCCAAAACAAACCAATTAGTGTGCTGAATGAGTTATGATCATGGAGGTTTTTCATTTGGGGATTAGAAAAAAGCAACCCATAGTAATCAACAATTGTTGCCCAAATGCATTGCAACACAAAATCCCATTAACCCAGAAGCAAATTTAAACAAAAATAATTAAAGAGATTACTGAAGGGACTGAAATTTTTAGTTACAAGAGACTGTAATTGCAGCATGCGAGTTATTAATTTGATTAAACAACAAACATATAATATATCCCTTAAAAAACATATAATATATAACGGAAAATTAGGAAATGTTGAAGGAAAACCACATTTAATGTGCCTTCATCAAAGTAGTTGATAATAGGAAATTAGGACATTAGTGATCAAAGGATATAACGGCTCAATTAGTCATTATTGTCATAATAGTATTCACCTCTATTTTACTGATTTTCATCCCAAAACCCTGTCAAGAATGAAACAGCAACTTAGACAATATAGCAGGCTTCCAAATTACAATGCAAATGCTGATGTAGGAGTATGGCAACATATAACTTTGGAAAGAAAGAGTAAATGAAGAAATTGGAAGAGACCAATGATATTTAGGAGGTTTATAGTCTTAACAATCATGTTTGTCTGTCCAATTAAAGTCTAAAACAGATTTAATAATCCCGGATACCTCTAGGCCGCCTAAGAATTTTAGGGTAAAGTAAATAATGTTTTTAGCTTAAACTAGAAGTTGTCGATATTTGATTAAGAAAAGAGAACTAAACAATATATATAAAATGTAAGATATGTGAAATAAGTAGCTCGATTGTTGATCAATTAGGTCACAGGGAGTATATATGGAACTATTATGAGTTATCTCATCAAAAAGAATAGCTGATGCAATTCCATTTGCTAAAGAACAAAAAGTATCTTCATGACTTCATTGGTCAAGTTACACTGTACAAAAGTGTATAAGCCATTGTTTGATAAGAAATGGTTGATGTGATTTTATCACATAACAACCATGTAGGATACTAAAAAGAAAAGAAAAAAAATAACCAACGCTTGACCATTCTTCTGTTTATATTGTTGAAAATATGATATTTCAGTTGTTTTCTTTTCTTCTTTTTACTCAAATTTATGCTAATAAACTGAGTAATATCTTAAGCTAATAAACATTAACCACAAATGTTGCGAAACTTATACATAATACAAAAGCTGGTGCTTCTCAAAAAGGAAAAGTAATCCATATTTCCAATTTTCATTCAAACTTATACACATATTAAAAAAAGTCATAAACTGAAAAGCAGGATGATTCCTAGCCTAAAAGAAGAAATGGTGAAATTGATTTTGTGTAATTCCCAGTACTTTTCAACTCCCCATATATTGATGTCACAACCCGACCTTGAATTGTGACTAATGTGGTGGATTAAATTGAAAATCAGTCCAAAGCTTTTTAAATATTTTTTCTTTAACTCGGGAAACTGAAATGACACTCTTTGTCCAAACCTAACAGCTTTGACAATTGGAATATACAACTATGATTATAACTGTATGTAGTATAGTTGGTGAGCCAAAGAGTTTGATAAGATAACAAAAACCGTACCTTGTACACATAAATAAAAACAAAGGAAAATGAACTACACAGGCTCAGTAGGTACAATAATGTGAAAGAAGAAAAAGTATGCTTCCCAGTACTTTATAGTCATAATCAAAACTGATTGCAGGAGCTGGAATAAACTTAATTGCTACATAGAACATTTGGAATGAAATCAAGAATAAATCATGACAATAGATTGCTTTACTGAATAGCGACCAAACTAAAAATATCAAATCTGTAAACAGGAAACCAATGGTACCAAATCTTTACTGAATAAGAAAGAAAGAGCAAATAAACTGAAACCCAAGATTTCTTGATAAATGCTCAAATATATAAGAAAGGCAATGCTTAGTCGTAAATCGGTGAAAGTAGTATCAAAACCATGAAGTCTCCTTAGCTTTGATTTCTCTCTTCAAAATCTGAACTTTTCTTTCCCTTGTAACTTGCAGCAACAGCTAAAAATTCTTTCCATAAATCCAACTTTCAGGGAAATCCTTGAAACCCTGCCTTTTTCCGGTTACAGCCCATTGCTAGCATTAAGGCCACCGAGCACACCTCGTACAAGCGGATCCTAATCAGGTTTTGGGTCTTTCACCCACGGGAGACGCAATCCCTCCTTAACTAATCCCCAGGCCTAACCAAATAAAATGATTTAAAACCTTTCATATCTTCCCGAGAAACCTCCGGTTTCTCCAAGCCAAATCAGTCAAGGATTTTTGATAGAGACAATGAAATGTTCTTTCTTTTAGTAAACTAAAACTCAGTGAAGAAGTAATCTTTGAAATAAATCTCTTTCCGGTCAGGGAACAGAACACATTAATAGTTCAAATACTTTTATAAAACCAGATCAGTAAAAATACACTTGGACTTGGAATCTTTTAAATAACAGTGGACTAGCTTTGAGACAAAATATTACTTTATCAAAGAATAAATAGGTATCAAGACAAACAAAATCGATAAAAGTCATAGTCATATCAGTTTTCAATAAATAGCTGAACACGAGAACGATTAATGGTCTTAAGTAAAAGGTATATATAGATAAACATTTATCAAAGATTATGCAGGACTCAATCGTTGCAGCCATGAAAAAATCAATATGGAATCATAAATCGATTTAGTTTGAAGCATACTGGAAGCAAGATGCACTTTCTGTATTGAAAGGGTGTACAAATTCTCGTTACAGTATTTTTTATAAAGATCAAATATAGGAGCTGTGTAATACTCATGATCGGGATCATGAGTGTGAGAGTATTCAAAATGCTTTAAGTAACTTTAATTTGGACAGAAAATCTGGTAAAAGGATATTTAATAAACACCAACTTTTGATAAACAGACCTGAACATGCAATAGCTATATATACAAGTTCTCTACTGAAAAGAGTCTGTAACAAGAGAACATACAAGGAGGAGAGATAATCATATAATTTCTTTGGTGGAAACTTGAAGAATTCCAGCTATTGCAACTTAAAAGCTAATCCCATAAAACAAGGCAAAAACAGTCGTTTAGATGAAATCATTTAACATATCTGAAAACAGAATTCCACGTAACAACTCCGTTTGAGAAAAGCCAATTCAGCAAACATATAGATGAGCTGGTACATTGAAAGGTAATAGTATCTTTCGACGTGATATGAATTTGACTCCATAAATCCATGAGTAAGAGAATAATTAACTAGGAAAACTAGATTTAACTAACAAGGGAAAAGACCCTAACTTTGATAGAGAATTACAAGAAATAAGCCTTTCATTAACCAAGATAAAACTAGTATATATATATATATATTTCATATAGCAAAATACTGTAACTGAATGTTTTGTAGGAAGAAAAAAAATATGGCTACATGTGTGTAGCTAATGATTTTGTTTTAAGAAGTCATGGTTAAGGTCATACATTTATAGTTAATTTCAGCTGAAGATTAAACACAAGACTTTCTGTCAGCAGTAAACTTTTGAGTCTATAACTCACAATTACAATGTAGAAATAGTCAAAAGAACAGAACTTTGCTTTAAGAAAATCCCATAAAGGAAGAGCTTTGAATCAACTTAATGCAGAACGAATAAGAAATAGGCTCTTAGTAATTATTGTCAAAAGCCAATTATATCTATTCTCATATATATATACACATATAATTGAAAAGGTGTAAACTAGAGAAGGAAGAGAACTTTGTTCTCAAATAAATTCAAGAGTTAAAACTCCTTGTACACATGTTAAAGAATTTCTCCAAATACGTCTCAAGTAGGAGCTTCAAATCAAAAGACCCAAAATTGGATTATGATAGGAAGCAAGGGACGTGTATTGCTGTAGAGTGGGTGCTTGTGTTCATATTAATTGCAAACCAAAACAGAGGTAAGGCTCTACATAGACACACACACACACACACACACATATATATATATATATATATATATATCATTACTGAAATCAAATAAGGTCATACTAATATATATCCTTATCAAAATCTCATAAGAGTTCGTAGAAGAAAAGTTTCAAAACAATTACACCCAGAAATAGAAAACCCAATTAGAATCAAGCAAGCTAACCTCAATCTTTCAAGATGGGCAGCGAAGCAAGACGAGAAGATTAAGCAACACACAAAATACAAGCACCCACTCTACAGCATAGCAATCCAGCCACCTAAAGAAGCAATTCAACCAATTCAGGAATAGTGTAATCAAGGACGACAACTCTAGAATATCAGGATATTCAACTTACACAAACCCAGTTTGAAATTGAAATCCGTACCTAGAAGTTGAGAGGGAGCGGCACCGGAAAAGCGAACACGGACAAGAAAGGCGCACAAGAAGACGACAGAGAGATATGCCTAAGCTAAACTTTCGGTGCTTTGCAACTCCGTCACCGGCGATTTGGGCAGTGAGAGTGAGAGTCTCAGAGAGAGAGAGAGACAGAGCGCTTTGGGGCATTTTGGTGATCTCTCTTCATTATAAGGAAAACAGTAATTTACTCCACGCGCCTCGGTAAAATTGGACCATTATGGGTTTCGATTATGTCAATTAACTAGTATGTAAATGTAATGACATTGAAACTGTCACTACACACAGCACTAGTGTACACAAGAGTTACTTCTATTCTTAATTCTAATTCCATATTATGAAATTAGACGAATTTGTTTCTCCGTCAGTCAACAGCGATTTGGGCCTAGAACAAGGACGAGAAAGGCGCACAAAAAGTGAGGCATAATTGAGACATAACCTGTTTTCTTTTAGGTTAGAAACAAAACGACACACAGAGAAAAATAAGACTGTCAAAACAAAGGCGGCACGTTGAGTGAATATATTTTTTTTGGGTTAAAGTGAGGAACAAGGTCCCAAAAAAAAAAGAAAAAAAAAACATAGCCTAATGTGATACTAGCACTTATTCCTAGTTACACCATTCCGTATGCTAAAACCGTAAAAAAAAAAAAATAATAAACTCTTTAAGACAACTGCAGTAAGGCAGTCCCAAACCCAACCCAAAAAAATGGCTGCAAACATCCTCTAATAGTCTAAATTCCTCCCTCCTGCAAGCCCGACCCAAATGTAGGAGAAACTGAAGAAGGATTTCCAAATGATGTACACAATTCCAAATGCACATCATGGCTGCACACAATTCTATGATGTATAACCAGTGTTCGTGGCGGATTCAGCACCCGGCGAACAGTCAGCACTTGGGGGTGGAGGATGCGTGCTCCTCGCGTGTATCTTCTATGTGCTTAGGCGTGCCACCACCTTTGGAGTGGTGCAACTCGATTGCGGACGACCCCTGGCGAGTCCTCTCGTCTGCTCCCAATAGACTCTGACTTCTTGACCAAGCAACTGTTACGCGGGCGCTGACTAAGCCGGCGTACAGGGCTCGAACAAGACCTGAATAGAACTGGCTAACATGATTTTCTTCTCAACCCCTTACGGATTGAGGATCTTACTTTGATCCGGAGAAGCAAAGCAGAGCTAAACCAAGATCACGGGTGTTTGTTACCGGGGTAACGACTCGATTGCTACCGGAGTAGCGGACTGACTCGATAGGCTCAGCAACCGCTCGACACGAATGCGAGACGTGGTTGATCGCAGGTGGAGGCAAATTGCTTGAGACGCTCAGCAACCGCTCGACACGAATGCGAGATATGATCGATCGCAGGTGGAGGCAAATTGCGTGAGTTGCTCCGGAGAGGCTTTGCAAGTTAGCGTTGCGCTAGAACTTATGTTTGTTTGTAGATGGTTGAGAACCCTTTCCTAGTTACAAAAGAGTTATATTTATATGATTCATGAAACCCTAAGGCTTGAAGATCCAGCCTGGCGGATTCCGAGATTGACTAAGACTGTCCTTCCTTAGATGACCTCTAATCAGATCGGTTAAGAATAAATTGAGATCAGAATTTCCCTTAACTTAGGGAACTCATTCCACACCGTATATTGTCCGGATCATCACTCAATTAAAGCCGAGATAAGCCAAATCGACTCCAAAGAGAATCAATCACTGATTTGACTTAAGATACCTTTCAGAAATAGATTGCTATCCATAACAATCCCTAGTTATCCCAATCAGCATTTACACCCTATTATCCGTTAAGGTAACTCGTGTATTGTGTAATTGGATTACTACAAAATAACCCCAATCTGATCGGGTAGCAAATCAATACTTTCGTTCCAAGCAATCTTTCCAAATGGAATAGGAAGTGCTCATAATGGATTCGGTTTAACCTAAACCCCTCTGGGCCTCGGGATAAAAGCCCAATTGAAGTAAATTCCAATTGTGGCCCAAACATTGCCCCCAGTCTCCGATATTGAAAGTCCAATGAAATAGAAGGGAGACTAAGCCCCAAACGTCGGCCCATCCGCAGCACTTAAATATTTGGACTGTTGCGCCGTTTCCTCACCAATCACAGTTTTCCAAAATTGAAACGGTAACACTGTTCATCTAAACCCTCAATTGCCGCAAAACCCAACGTTTCAAAAGCTCCAGAACCCCTTTCGGATTCTTTATAAATCTAGCTGAGACCCTTCGGTTTCTCCTTCAGACCATTCTCTTCCCTTCCTCAGCTCAATCTTAGAAGAAACCCAAATTCGAATCCAATGGCCTCAACAATGAATTTCGCTATCCGCTGCTCTACAGCGAACAACGCCAAAAATCAACTCCTCCCTCTCATCACCTGTTTCGGGGCCGATGACCGGACCTGCCTTAGTCTTTCCCGAGAGCAACAAGCCTCTTTGGGTCCCTATGTAGTGGGCTATAACGCTGACGACGACGGCGGAGCACACAAGATACTCGACGCTGCCGGTAATTTTCCGCTATGAAGACCCGGTGGAATGCCCCAACTTCCAATCCAATCACCACCAAGCCGCCGTTAACCATGCCGCCTGGCCTTTGGTTAAGCCCTGGATGAAAGAATGGTACGGGGCAAGGCTCCCCCTCGACAAGGAAATCTGGAGAAAGGCTGGAGTTGCCGACGTAATTAAACTATGCTTCAGCCTCAGCCCAAAAGGAGGAAACAGATGCGCTCTCGTCCCGCTGATCAGCCTCTGGAACCCCTCGGTCAACGCTTTCGAGTTTAAATTCGACCATGCTTCCGTCACGTTGCTGGACCTCTATGCCGGCATCGGGTTCCTTCTCAGCACCAAACCCTATGATGAGAGCGACTATTCTGAGAAGGCGTTCCCCCGAAGCACTATTGGTATCGCTGAAGCCGCTGCGTTCGAGAAGTGGGTGAAAATGTTCTCCAAGACAGACAATGCGCTGGGTGGAGTAGCCTTTCTAGCCTTCTGGCTCAACAAGTTCGTGTTCTGCTCTAACACCAACAAGATGACCAAGGTATATCATCGCATGGCGGAGGTGATTTATGCTGGCCAAGAGATCGGCCTTGGCCAATTTGTTCTAGCACACCTCCACCGCTGCCTTCACCAAATATCCGCCTAGCCCATGGACTGTGCCCAGTCTGGCCCGCTCTGGATCTTAGATATCTGGTGCCAGATGCACTTTCCCAACTCATTCCAGCCATGAAGGGGAAATCCAAGCCTGATCAAGTTGTAGGGCAGGAATACGTTGGATGCGCCCCCAACCCTAACCTCAGCTATGCCGTCTGCCTCGACATCTTCTTCAACACAACCGCCAACGAGTTCTTTGCAGAGGCGCAGCGGGTGATCCATCTAAAGTACCCGCGCGGGCTATCTCGGGGCTTCCTCTCGTCCAGTGAGCTAGGAGTAAAAGGTCGAAGGCTCTTCATCCATTGTACTTTCAGGGCGGACCTGCCCCTCTTCTGCAGTGACAAAAGGAATCCCAGCTATGAGGTCTATGCGCCTCACTTCTTTGCCCGGCAGTTCAGACTCATTCAACTCCTGCCATATCCGCCGTTGAAGAGTGTGAACCTTTTCTCGGCATGGCGGAACAACAGAGAGTTCCCTCCAGTGTCCGCTGTCTGCCAAAGACCCTGCCTGGAACTCCTTGGCATGCCGGGCTGGGAGCACTATCCACACCTGCAGGCTTCCATGGATGACACTAGCTCCTACCAATGCTGGTGGGCGCATCAAAGAGGCTCGCTCTTTGATCAGCCATCCGTCTTCTACTTCCGGAGGCTCTTTCGAAACCAGGGCAAGCACCTTCCCCAACCTGATCAAAAGGTGCTAAAGGGCGATCCGCTATATCTCAACCTGCCCCCAGGAAAGGTAATAAGCTTCTGCTTTTAACTGCTGTTTTTGGTTTGCCAGAATTCCCTGTATAACCCTTAATTGTTTGATGAAAACAGGCATCTGGCCAAACCTCAACGGATAGAAGAAAGCAGAAGGCTGATTGTGAGCTTCATCCGCGCCCAAAGAGGGGCAAGACCGTCATCGAGGCGGATGAAGAGCCTGATGAAGTGGAGGATGACACACCCGTAAGTGATTTCAACCCCCCCCCCCCCCCCCCCCCCCCCCCCCGGTCTCTTTGTGGTTTTTAATTACCAGCTTATAAATGCATATGTGATGTAGATATCCAAACTCTATCCATCCCTGCAGACCCTTGTACTCCGGAGGAGGAGCTCCTCATCCGCTGCAGCCACCAACCGAGGCCCTGAAGTGATTGAACTTTCATCTGGTGAGTCCTCTGACTTCTCTGAAGTTCCACAAGTTCTTCTAGTTTCGAGGAGGATTATCCGGACCTCTTCCAAAATCTTCAAGAGATTTGTGGTGACTGTTTTCCTCAACCCGTTCCTCTGCGCTATCTTGATCCTCATGCAGGTTCATCCCCCAGTCTTCCACTAGCAGTTGGTCAGCGTTCCATTATGCCAACCCTGACATCTTCTGCCGTTATAGAAACTGGGCCGGAGGTGAGGGAAAACCCTGAAGTCAATGTGGCGGAGGCCACAACAGATGAGCCTCTACCACGGCCTAGTGGTGCGCCCAACAGCTCTTCAATTCCTAATCCGCTGGCTTCCAGCTCGTCTCCTGGATTGGAGCTAGAAGAAGAAGAGCCAAACATCGGCGCTGAGCAACCAACTGCCCAAGTGCCCTCCTCCCCTCCACCTGCTCTTTCATTGGCGGAAGAAGAAGCTATTGCTGGTGTAGAATCTTTGGCGGATGCTGCCCCCCAAGTTGAACACATTCCAACCCCGGCGGATGACCGGCCTGGACCTGATCAGCGAGAGCAACAAGGGCTTTCTCTGGACCAACCAGAAGTAATCCCTCAGCTAGATATTGTTGAGGTATGTTATATATCCGCCTGAATTGGCACCCTCTTTGGTTAGAATTGCTCCTAACCCTCCTCCTATGAACAGGTGGATGATGATAATGTGGCAACCATCAGTGCCACCCCACTGGCGGCGGACCCTGGCCCAGTGGAATCAGCTATGGTGCCGATCCCCCTGCCACAGAATCAAGCACTCGCGGGCCTGGGCGGATGGCCTGGTCGTCACCTCTCCATCCGCCCAGTCCTCTGCGACCCCTGGCGGATCTGGCTCTGTAGTTCAGGACCAACCTGCCCCTTCCTCCACTTTGGCCGAAGACTTCTTCCCCCCGCCACATAGCCCTGAAGAGGAACCTGTGGAAGTGCAGAAGACATGGGGATTCCTCGAGTGCCTGGGAGAAAAGGATCCTGCTGACGCCCGGGTAGCGGACGAACTCTTCTCCGCCCTAGAAGTTCTTAAGGGCCAGTTCCCAGCAGCTGCCTCCCGAACTCCAAACTGAAGCCAGTGCCTCCCTTCTTCGCCTCCCAGCAGAACTAAAGAGTCTGCAGGAACGTCTAGCTACCCGGTCCCCCCAGCATGCCAAGCTCCAAGAAGCTGGCGTGGCCTTCGCCAACGCTGCCCGTGCCTATAAAGATTTAGTCGCTGCGGCCGGCAACGATACGGAGGCGGCCGAAATAGCCAAGCTTGAGGCCATGAAGGCGACCATAGAGCATAAAATCTCCCTCCTCCGCCAGAAACAAGCCAGTCGCGCGGACCAATCGAGCCAACAAAAGCTCTTAGCGACCAAACTACAAGAGGAAGAACACCAGGCGAAGAAGGCCAATGTAGAACTAGACCGTTGGATCAGCAAGACCAAGGCCAAAATCAAGAGATTGGGCCTGCACCTGTATGAATTTAGGCCCAACCCATAATGAACTGGCTTGATAAATATATATATGTATTTTGTTTATTTTATTGACAACCAAGCCCACCAACTAAGCCCAACTTAGTCTAATTCAAAAACCAGACCCTCTGCACGTCTGTCTTATCAATGCTGGCAAGTTGCAGAACTGTTTCTCAAAGATTTGAAATTCAAACACAAACGGTCTTCATACCCAACTGCCTAATAACTGCGCAATTCCAACTCAGCCCTTGGATTGCTTCCCAACGAGGCTATAAAAGCAACACCCTTTGGCCGAAACTGAGAACCGCAAATCGCCTGATAATGTTGTTCCTTATTTCTTTCCTTAGGTTCCCTCACCAGCCGCTATGGCTTCCTCAATCTTTTCCACCAGATCTAATTCAGATGTTCCTCCGAACACCCCTGAAACATAACACCCCATGTTAAACAAATCCTGAAACATAACATCTCATGTTATGTCCTGGGAGGATGTGGTCACAGATTGGTAGCCACTGACTGGGCGCCATTCTACTTGCATCTGCCGGGGTTCTAATATGGATGCAGTTTTGGGTACCATCCTCCTGCCTCATGGGACCATTTGTCTCCACCTGAGTTGAGGCCACGCCGGTGTGGGGTGGTTATGCCTTAATAGACCCGTTGTCGTCTTCGTTATGAAGGGAATTCTATCTCAATGATCGTCTTCCGGATCTGAGATTGGCCCTTCTTCGGCGGAAATAGATGACGTTCGTCTATTGGGCTCTTGGAGCAACAAGATATTCAAGGCAGCAAGTCCCTATTCGCCACTCTGCTCCGAAAGGAACCAATACTGACTCTGCCAAACAATCTTCATGCTCTATCCGCTCGGCGGAATTCCAGATTGAAGGACTAGCGGATATGCCCTACGCTTTGTAATAGCCGCGGCCGCAAAGCCCCTTATTTTGCAAATAAAACATCACTTTAGAATCAAGACCTGCACTGAATGTCCTATTACCAAAGGCGAGAATAAGGGCGCACCCCCAAACGGATGCTCCTGAAAACCCTAATTCAGGGGATGAAAAGGCCTAACTCTACGGAGTGTTCAAAAATTTTCAAAATTCTGCCCTGGAAAAATCTGACAAATATAGCGGATATTGCCCCTAGGTTGCCCCCCTAGTTCACTTGGCTGCGCGAATGTGTGGAAGACAAAGCAAAGCCCAGCCTAGTAAACTAAATAGTAAATATAAATGGCTTCCCCCAAAGTGGGTTAAGATCCAACGGTTGGGAAAAACCCGTCCGCCGTGAGGCAAATTTGGCCTGCTAGAAATAGATAACAAGCCCAAGGACCGGCGGCCCAACCGGAGCTTGGAAAAGGCAAGCTGTCATTAATACGAGATTTGATCAACGCAGCACCAAAAGAGGGGCGGAAGCCCGAGGATTTGTCAGTCAAACCCCATTTATCGCCCTCATCGGTTCCCAACCGAACGGGCGACCGAAACGGGCAACCTCATAAAGATGGGTGAACCACAGCAATAAAGTCATGGCAACCCCCAACCGTTGGATTCTCCTGAAAGGCAGTATAAAAGGAAACCCTTGTTGAAGAGGAAATGCACTCGGCTGACCATCTTAGAGCAACATGGCAGCAATAGTAACACCTGCAAATGGCCAAACCCCCTGGTTGCCCCAAGCCGTTCCACCAGATATGCTGATAGTCTGCTAGACACTCTATAACCTCGGTCACCTAGCGTTAAACAAACCCTAACCCCGGTCACCTAGCGTTACGCGCCCTGGGTACGAGCTTCGAGGTGGTCAGGTAACAACTGGCCACTCTTGGCTGTTCCCCGAGGCCAGTAACCCTGGTGACCTGGTTAGGTACCACTCCCGGTGGCGGAAGAGAATCTCGAACCCAAATTTGGCAGCTACGGAAGGGCACATGGCAACGATGAGGGTAGTGCGTTAATCACCGCTGCCTCCAGCACGCGGTCGGGTGCTACCCCATTTTCATTTGCCCCACATCTGCCGCACGCCGCTTCCCAAAGCGGGGGTGCCATGAATCCCCTGGTACGGGTCCGCCAACCGGTGATGGTTCCAACAGTGCGTTGGAACCCCTCTCTTTAGGCCTCCTCTAGCGGATCTAGAATGGGCTAGAGATATCCGCCAGCAGTGAGGACTCAGAAATGTAGATATGGTTTCAGAGCTAGTTAGTAGCTCTTTGTGTTTTCCTTTCCCTGTAATGCCTTTGGCCGCAAAGCCTTATATGAATGTAGCAAGTTGCAATTTCAATACTTATAGCCAAGAAGCAGCAAAGATGGGAAATCTAGTGATAAATAAAAGCACAAGAACATAGCCACCCCAAACGGATGTCTAGATAAAACAAGAAAACACAAAACCCTAACAGTTTTGCAATGAAAACTAGCAAACCCAAAACATGGCGGACACACCCCTAGCGGATGCGCTTCTATGACTTGATGCCCCCCGAGCCCGGTGGACTAAGAAAAACTTGGATTAGTGTCATCATCCGCCGGGGGGGGGGGGGGGGTCTCATATTCCCAAACACTTGGAAAGTATTTCTTGAGGTAGCGCCCATTAATCGGGTTTCTGTGAACTTCTCCTTCCAAGTCTCTGAGCTGGTAGGCTTCCTTGCCCACAATACGATCAATGACAAATGGACCCTCCCAACGAGCACTCCATTTGCCCCGTCCTGGCTCATCAAGGGGTAAAGCTACCTTCCAGACCAAGTCGCCCTCGCCATAGGACTTGCCCTTGGTCCTTTTATCATACACCTTGGCGATCTTCTGCTTCTCCAGGATGATATTATCTAAGGCTTCTAGATGTTTCTCGTCAAGGTCTTCATGCTCCTGGAACATGGCCTGCACATAATCCTCACCAAGCAGCTGGTGTTGCTCACGAACTCTTAAAGAAGCTACATTGATTTCCAATGGCAGAACGGCATCATGCCCATACATCAACGAATAAGGAGTGGTACCCGTAGGAGTCTTTTTGGAAGTCCTATAGGCCCATAGTGTGTTATCAAGTTGAGTGTGCCATGATCTTGGGTTATCCGCGAGCATCTTCTTCATGATGGATATGATAACCTTGTTAGTAGCTTCTGCTTGACCATTGGATTGAGCATAATAAGGAGAAGAATGCAGGAACTGAATACCATAATCCGCTAGCCAAGTCTGGGTTTTCTCAGCTATGAAACCTGCCCCCCTGTCCGCTACTATGCATTCCGGGATACCATATCTGCAAATAATATGTTGGAACACAAAGCGGATGACGGTGTCAGCATCACAGTTCCTTGTTGGAATAGCCTCAACCCACTTGGTAAAGAAATCAGTACCCAACAAAAGAAACTTGTGCTGTAAGGATGAATGGGGGTTAATCTCTCCTATGAAATCCAATGCCCAACCCCGGCCAGGCCAAGGCTTGATAATGGGTTGTAAAGGAATGTTTGGAATCCGCTGAACTGGTCCATGCTTTTGACATTCCTGACAACCCCGAGCAAAACTATGGCAGTCTTTCAAAACAGATGGCCAGTGGAATCCATATCTTCTAATGAGCCACCTCATTTTGGGTCCGGATTGATGAGAACCACAGACCCCTAAGTGTACCTCCCTCATGATCCGCTTGGCCTCAATGCCAAAGATACACCTTAATAAGACTCCATCTTCCCCTCTCCGGAACAATTCCTCACCCCTGAGAAGGTAATTAGTCGCAAGGTATCTGATTCTTCTTTCAGATGGTGCAGATGGGTCCTTCAAATATGCGATGATTGGTATCCGCCAGTCAGTGTCAATAGGCTCGACTGTAGCGACCAACCACTCTTCGCGGTCCTCCCGGCGGATGGCAAAAGATGGGCTAAGCTGATTCCCGTGGCCAACTGCGCTCTACCGTAAGGATTCTTTCCTTAACTCTATGGGCTAAGCTGATTCCCGTGGCCAACTGCGCTAACTCATTAGCTGCAAAGTTCATCTCCCTGGGAATATAGTCTAAGCAAACATCAATGAACCGGTCCAGCAACTCAATAGCCCGCTTGTAGTAGTGTAGCAAATGGAAAGAAACACACTTGTAGACCCCCATAAGTTGATTAATGACTAGCATAGAGTCTCCAAGTACTTCAATTTCTTGTGCCCCCAGGTCTAGCAGTAATTCCAGCCCAATGAGAAGTGCCTCATACTCTGCCTGGTTATTGGTGCACATCCACTCCAGCTGAAAAGAGTAAAGATAATTGGTACCTGCTGGATTCTGGATACAAATCCATGCACCCGCCAATTTACTGGTACTGCTACCGTCAAAGTGTAAAGTCCAAGGTTGGTACCGGATCATGCTAGCAAACTTTGGCGGTTCTGTGAATTCCTCCTCGATAGGATGGTGTAAAAGAAAGTCTGCTATCGCCTGCCCAGTCATAGCCTTCAGCGGCGCATACTGCAAGGAAAATTCTGAAAGGGCTAACACCCACTTGCCAATCCTACCCCTTAGGATAGGTCTCGTTAGCATATACTTCACCAAATCCGTCTGTGCCACCACTATCGTTGTGAATGAAAGCATATAGTGGCGGAGCTTAACACCAGCAAAGTACAGGGCCAAACACAGCCATTCGATTGGTGAATACCTGGTTTCTGCATCTAACAGTGTCCGGCTAATGTAGAAAACTGCATATTCAATCTTCTTTCCGTCCGCCAGAGTCTCATCTTGAGCCAGCAGGCCTGCAATGGAAATATCAGACGCAGAGATATATAATTTCAGGGGAATACCAGGCGTGGACGGCCGAAGGACTGGCGAACTAGCCAAGTATTCCTTGATCCTGTCAAAAGCAGCTTGGTGCTCAGGACCCCATTTAAACACTTCTCCTAGTTTGAGTTTGAGCAGAGGAGAGAAAGGCACAACCTTGCCTGCTGAGTTGGATATAAACCTTCTAAGAAAATTAATTTTTCCCAACAGGCTTTGTAGCTCCTTCTTATTCCTTGGCGCTGGTGCATCTAACACAGCCTGTACTTTGTCACCAGCCACTTCAATGCCTCTCTCATGCACCACAAACCCCAAAAACGCATTTGGCTGGGTTCATTTTAAGCGGGTACTTTCTCGTGATAGTGAACACCCCACGGAGATGATCAATGTGGTCTTCCCTTTTCTTGGACTTTACCACCACATCGTCGAAGTAGACCTCCAGGATGTCCCCCAATATCTTGCTGAAAATAACGTTCATTGCACGTTGGTACGTAGCTCCTGCATTGGTTAAGCCAAATGGCATACTAAGATATTCAAATGCTCCTGTGAACCCGGGGCAGCGGAAAGCCGTTTTAGGGATGTCTGGCTCATATATAGGAATCTGGTGATAACCCGCCGTTCCATCCATAAAAGATAACAACTCATGCCCCGCTACTGTATCCACTAACATATCCGCTATAGGCATAGGATAGACGTCCTTAGGTGATGCAGCATTCAAGTCTCTGTAATCCACACAGACTCTAATCTTACCATTTTTCTTCCTAACAGGCACAATGTTGGATAACCATTCCGGATAAAGAGTCGGTCTGATTATCCTAGCCTCAACCATGCTTTGAACTTCTTGTTTGACCGCCATTGCAGTTTCAGCATTCATCCGTCGTTGCTCTTGCTTAACTGGCCTGCATCCTTCCTTGATGGGAAGGCGATGGCAAGCCAGCTCCTTTGACAAACCCGGCATATCTTGATATTTCTCTACAAAGCAATCCTTGAACTCCTGCAGCAACCCAATCAGTTGCTGTTTCAAATCTGGTTCAAGGTACTGACTAATCCCCACCTCCATGGGCTCTGTTTCTGTCCCCAAGTTAACTTTCTCTACGGGATCACGTACCTTGGGTGGAGTGTCGTCCAACGCTGCTGGAGCAGGCTGAATTACTTCCACCCCTGTAAAAGCCTCAATATCTTCTTCCTCAATGCACTCAACCAGTGCAACCCCTTCCCAGGCCATTTGCTCTAATCTATAGATAGACAACTGTTGCATTAATAAAGCAAAGACCTCTGACTCCTCTTGTGAGAGGACGTCACTCGTTGGATACGTCGGGAAGAAGCTCAATGGAAATTGGCCGGCTGTAATCCGCCATAGCCTGGGCAATTTCCCATTGAGACAATTCATTCTGGGTCACCCCAATTGGATGCCCCCTATGATCAACCCCCTCGATTCTGAGAGGTCTCATGTTTCTTGTGTAATAGCTGGCCACCAACTGGACGGCCGCTATGGAATAAGGACGCTCATCCGCCTTGATGAGCACTGGTAAATCTGCGACTGGATCCCACATAATCATCTCTTGATGAAGAGATGAGGGAACTGCTAGTGCCTTGTGGATCCAGTCCCTCCCTAGAATCATGTGATAGGGAGCGTCCGCCTTAGCAACGAAAAACCCCTGGTAGGCGTCTGAAGGTCCTATCTTCACCTTGAGCATGACCACCCCAGCAGTAGGAGTAACACTCCCCGAAAACCCCTTAACCTTGGAGACGGTATTGATGAGTTTCTCCTTTGGAATTTTAAGCTGTTCCTTGGTGGTGGTGGTGATAATACTCACGGCAGCTCCGGTGTCTATTAAGACCTTGCGGACCTTGATCCCTTCCACCTTTGCCGTGACATACAAAGGCTTCATATGCTGCGACATGTTAAATGTCGGCTTGGCGAACATCATGCATTGCTTCAAAAAGTCTCCAGCCCCCTCAGGATACTCGTGGTTGGACTGGAAAACCCCAGGCTCTACCTCCGCCTCACTCTCATCCTCGGGTTCCTGTACTAAATATACAGGCTTGGCTGACTCTTCATTATCGATAAAATGAGCAGTGGGCATAGGCTCTGGCAGAGCATAAGCTGACGAGAGTATAAAAGCCATGTTGCAGTGGTGTACCATAGCTTCATCCTCAACATGTTCTTCTTCCATTGGCACGTCCTCCTCATCCGCCAGCTCTGGTTCATCCTCATAGTCGACCATTTCGTCCTCCTTGTCTAGGTCTGCGTCTCCTACTTCAGAATCAGCCTTCACACTAGAGGCGACCGAGGATGGCCTTGTTGGCACATGCATCTGCAGCTTCTTAGCTGCATACTCCACAAAGTTGGTCGGCGCCTTTGGCTCCTTTGTCCTAGCCTGTGATAAGATAGTGAGCGGCCTGCTTGGCTCTGTCAATGCTAAACTGGATTCCTTGGGAACAACGCCTCCCGCAGGAACCCCCACGATACTCGTGCTTGCGACCAATGACGCACTGCTTTCTTTAGGCATCCACCTCATAACAGTGGAGTCCTTCTTGGTGTCGATCACCATCACGTCATCTTGAGGCTCTGGCACCACCTGCTTCCCGGCAGCCTCTAGTTGTGCCCTCCTTGGGGAAGATTGTCCGGCTTTTGACCGCTCCGGAGAAAACGCCAGCTTCCTCCTTAGCCTTGACTGAGGTGCTCCAGTGGCCCTTGGCAGATCCGCCAGCCTGTCATGAACGTTCCTTCGGGGAGCAGGTGGAGCTTCCATGGAGCGCTGCCGCCTGGAATCCACATAGGACTTAGTCCTGACTCTGTACCGCCTGTGAACCTGCTCTACATGCTCAACAGGTACCGACAGCTCTTCCTCAGTTACCTTCTCGGAAGCCAGATCCGCCAAGGTCTTCTTTGCCTTGCCAAAACGCCTCCTTTCGTTCCTGGTGGTCACGGCAGCAAGCTCGACCGCCTTACCGGCACGCTGGGTATACCATCTGTCCGCCTTTGGGTCATTCCTAGAAGCTGGCGGAATGTACACTTTCACAGATGGCTCTGGATTCGCAGCATTGTATGAACCCCCAGCCGTGACTGACTTCACTCCGGAAAGCCCTGGGTCCTGCCTGGGCCTCGCCCTGCTAGCATAACTGTCCTCGGACCCATGGTGATACTTCACTCGCTTGTGACTCTCCCCTCCTGACCTTTCGGGAGACGGATGTTCCAACTTAGCCTTTTCGAAGGCCCTCTTTTCAGCCTTCTCCTCTGCCTCCTTCACAGCCGCCTGAAATTTCTCGTAAGTAATCGGCTGCCCTGTATTCAACCTACAGGTTAAACAAAGTTTAGACCGAGGAACTAACACCATATCCTCTTCTTCAATAGCCCCGACCCAGAACTCTGGGCAAGGACTAGGCCAGTTCTCAGCAAACTCTAGCTTTCCATCGTTCAGCCATTCCTGCAGCTGATCCTTAATACCTACACATTGAGAAGTACAATGATCAAATGAACGATGAAAAATGCACGTGTGACCGCCATCCCCACTGTTGGAATGGCATTGGTAAAACTCCCGAATCTCCGGTGCCCCCTGGTGCACCATAGCTTCCCAGATTTCCTCTGCCTTGCTTGCGTCATACGTGTACTCCTGAAACCTGGAAACTTGCTTCCCAAGCTGCTGCGTTGGACCCAGACCAACACTGATCTCAATCGCATTCACCCGCGGGCCGGTCTTAGCTGCTGCCCATTGAGGCTCCTTGGGAATCTCCAACTGCAAGGTTTTGTCATTGATCCAGGTCTGTAGCTGATCCTTCAACTTCACACAATCCTTGGTGTTGTGGTTGTTCATATTGTGAAAGCTACAGTACGTCTTTCCAGCCATGTAATCCGGTTTAGGAATGAATCCGCCCTCATGCTGTAGACGCCCCTGGTTGAACAGCTCCTGCAGAATTTCTGGAGCCTTGTGAGCACTATAGGTATACGAGTCAAAAGCTGACTTGGTTGGAAGGGGGGTCACTATCTTCACAGTCTCCCTGACCAACCTTGCGGTTTTGGACTGCAAAGGTCTCTGATCAGTCCTCTCTATAGCCGCCACTTCGTGTTCCAATTCCTCATCATCAACCCATGTCAGGATTGGTCTAGGCACCGCATCCGCCTGGATAGTCACCACCGTCTTAGTAGCGGCCGGAAGTGGAGCCTTGGGCTTTAGAGTCCCCGGATAGTAGGACACATGAGTCCCCTTCCTTCTTTCGTTCCTCTCCTTGGACCGATCAACATAGTGCTGCTCTTGACCTAGCCGATTGGTCAGATCCGCCATAGTGGTCACATGAACCTGCCTGAATCCCTGGCGGATCTCATCCACCAAACCATCGATCCCCATCTTGACTGCGTGTTCTTCTGGAATATCCATCTCGCAACGGGTTAATTCCAGCTTAAACCTTCTTAAATAATCAGTGGCGGATTCGTCAGGCCTCTGCTCCGTTTCCGCTAGGTCCTTGACCCCAATCTTCGCCTCCACAACACCAAACATGGTTCTGAAGAGAACCTCCATAGTCTTCCAGTCTGGTATTGATCCAGGCTTCAACCGCTTGTACCAAATAGCTGGTTCCCCCGCCAGAGATGTGGGAAAGAGCTTCAACTTCATGATTGGGTCTTCGGCATACTGACCAGACTCATTAGTAAAACGCATAATGTGCGTTTCGGCATCTTCTGTCGTCTGGCCAGTAAACGGAGTGAAACGGATTGGCTTAAATCCGGCAGGGAACGGTATTGCATTAATCTCTCGAGTTAATGGATTCTCATACGTCTTGTCGACGTCGGGCAACCCCTGTAGTTCCCTAAGCTTCTCAGCAAAAACTCTGCCAATATCCTCCATGGTCAGCTGGGCCACGACATCCGCTGGTGGTTTTGGCGGATTGTTGCCACCTGCATGGTTGTTAGCCGTCCTGGCATTAGCTCCAGGTCCGCCGTCAGCGCCTACTCCGCCGGTCCCGCCATGACCAGCTGCTCGTCCCCGCCTATCTTTCGGCGGATTTGTACGGTCAGACCCCTCAGACTGGTCGAACCGATCATAAAGCTACCCCATCAAGGTGTTCATGTTCTCAAGCATGGCATTGGTAGCTGCCAACTGCTCCTGTTGCTGTCTCCAGCGATTATCAGAGTTTCTGACATGGGCAGCCATGCTATCCGCCAGTAGCCTTTGCTGTCCGGCGAGATAGTTGAAATTGGCAGTGAACCCCGTTTGCTCTGTCTCCATTCGCTTAACGGATTCACATAGATTAACGACCACATTGTTGGCCTTCTTCAGAATTTCATCTGTACGACAAGATTTGTCGATCAACATCCTCAGAGTGTCTGTCACCTCTGTGGGAGATGCAGTCTCCCCAGTAAACGGTGCAACAGGTGACGTATGTGGATCCACAGACTCGTCCGCGAACCCCTCCTCTAAGAAACCAAATGAGGCTGCCCGGTTGGTAAGGCCAAAAGAACCATTATCAACCTGAGAAGCAGCCATCACCTCTACTATCTCCCCCTGACTCGCGACAACTGGTGCCACGGATGCTGGGGTTTGATTCTTCCTGTCTCGCACGGCCTTGAGGGCTGCAGCAATTGTTGCTTCATCCCCCAGGGTCCCGCCAAACACTTCCTTAACTTCAGCGTCAGTTAATCCCCTACAATCAGCTGTTCCATGCTTGATCAGCTCCTTATGGGAATTCTTCAAACAATTCATGGTTATCCTTTTGTAAGGATCACCCTTCGTAGATCCCGCAATCTTGACACTGGTCCCACTGGGCGTGCCAAAATATTCGTGGCGGATTCAGCACCCGGCGAACAGTCAACACTTGGGGGTGGAGGATGCGTGCTCCTCGCGTGTATCTTCTGTGTGCTTAGGCGTGCCAGCACCTTTGGAGTGGTGCAACTCGACTGCGGACGACCCCTGGCGAGTCCTCTCGTCTGCTCCCAATAAACTCTGACTTCTTGACCAAGCAACTGTTACGCGGGCGCTGACTAAGTCGGCGTACAGGGCTCGAACAAGACCTGAATAGAACTGGCTAACAGGATTTTCTTCTCAACCCCTTACGGATTGAGGATATTACTTTGATCCGGAGAAGTAAAGCAGAGCTAAACCAAGATCACGGGTGTTTGTTACCGGGGTAACGACTTGATTGCTACCGGAGTAGCGGACTGACTCGATAGGCTCAGCAACCGCTTGACACGAATGCGAGACGTGGTCGATCGCAGGTGGAGGCAAATTGCTTGAGACGCTCAGCAACCGCTCGACACGAATGCAATATATGATCGATCGCAGGTGGAGGCAAATTGCGTGAGTTGCTCCGGAGAGGCTTTGCAAGTTAGCGTTGCGCTAGAACTTGTGTTTGTTTGTAGATGGTTGAGAACCCTTTCCTAGTTACAAAAGAGTTATATTTATATGATTCATGAAACCCTAAGGCTTGAAGATCCAGCCTGGCGGATTCCGAGATTGACTAGGACTGTCCTTCCTTAGATGACCTCTAATCAGATCGGTTAAGAATAAATTGAGATCAGAATTTCCCTTAACTTAGGGAACTCATTCCACACCGTATATTGTCCGGATCATCACTCAATTAAAGCCGAGATAAGCCAAATCGACTCCAAAGAGAATCAATCATTGATTTGACTTAAGATACCTTTCAGAAATGGATTGCTATCCATAACAATCCCTAGTTATCCCAATCAGCATTTACACCCTATTATCCGTTAAGGTAACTCGTGTATTGTGTAATTGGATTACTACAAAATAACCCCAATCTGATCGGGTAGCAAATCAATACTTTCGTTCCAAGCAATCTTTCCAAATGGAATAGGAAGTGCTCATAATGGATTCGGTTTAACCTAAACCTCTCTGGGCCTCGGGATAAAAGCCCAATTAAAGTAAATTCCAATTGTGGCCCAAACAACCAGCAGCCATTTTAATCTGTGCAACAACAAATGGGCACAAATTTGCTGGATATGCATTCCTCAAAGGGGCCCAAATATATTTGGTATGCCCTTCCTGGATATGCCCTTGGATTGGTCACAACTATAGCAGCTGGAGTTTTGACGCAGCCACCCCAACCTGCTCTTCTCTATTTGGTAAGACTTTTGGTTGTTTTAAAGTTTATCTGTTATGTCTCCTACTCTCTTGTGATATTGATGAATGTTTCTTGTTTTGATCGTCAGTTTTTTTAGTAGGTAGTACAAATTTTTAATAGCTTGCTTTCACATAATTTGTTTAACTCGTGGCCAAAAGGAATGCACCTATTTACCACTGCTTCTGATGTTTTTGTGGTAATGTAGGTGCCCTCAACGCTAGGACCAATTGTCGTCATTTCTTGGATACGAAACGAATTAACAAAATTATGGGATGGCCATTTGCCAACCTTCAACGGCAAAGTTCACCAGATAGAAGTATGAGCTAGTTTGGTCTTTGCAACCTTAGCGGTCTGCTTTGCAGAGGCAACTGAAAATTGTACATTGACTTGGGAAGTCTTGTTCATTCCTACTTGAAAAGGCCGAGTAGAAATTAGCAATCAATTAATATTTGCATAGGCAATTAATATGTTTTATTATTATTTATATATGCAAATATTTGCTATTTATATAATTTTTCACTTGTTCAATTAATATTTGTTATTTATATAATTTTCTGAATATGTAGGAGTTACAAGCCAAGTTGATATATCGGTTATTGGATAAGATTTGTTGAATTAGGCAATAAGAGTGGTTACCTTATATTTAGTAAGATAGTAGGGTGGTAAATTAGTACTAAATTAACATTTTTTGTATAAAGAATGGCCTTCACTAGCTTCGGTTTGATATCACATGAAGCATGTGCATGACTTGCTGTTGGATTGTTAAACGAATTTTTCAAAGATAACTTATCAAACTAATTAGAACTCCTTGTAAAAATATCTAATTATTATGAAAGATAGTCTGTAGTTTGTGAAGAAGGTTAGAGAGAAATAGATGATCTGCATTCATAGACTAGTCCAAGTCTAGACTTTGCATTATATTGTTCTTTGGATACTGACTTATTGGCGACATGGTATCTAACCTTTGCATTATATTGAGGGTTTCTCGTTGTTTCTATGATTTGGTAGACTTCAATGATTTGAGCTGTTTACCAGAAACAGTCAAATGTCCAGAGACGGACATTTGTTTACGGCTCAATCGTCCAAAACAGCAAAAGACCAGACCAATAATTATCTGATACTTGACCTTTTCCTATTCCGGTTAAGCAGTAACAAAAAAAATTTAGTCTGATTTTCCCATCAAAAACAGAAAGTAATGATTGTTGATTTAAGAATTATGAGCCTTATCTTTCCTTTCGATGTGTGATGAGAGAACTTCATTTCCTTATTGAACAAGTTTCATATACTGTGGCTTTTATACAAGCCTTACAAAACAGAAAAGCAAATTCTACACAAACTGAGATGCCATCATGATTTGATGATCTCTACCAGAGCTTTCAAGTCTTGAGCTGAACTCCCACTGGGACCAACAGCCTCTTGAGCAAGCTGTTTAAGGACTCCAACTCTGTGTCTCATTTCTCTTCCTTGCTCAAGCAATAGGGCTTCTTCCAATGCCTTGATCGCTCTAGTTTTAGTGAAAACGCCTCCCTCAATCTTCATGCCGATCTTCCATACAGCTTCTACGGTCCGCATATTCAGATTTTGATCAGCAAAATGAGGCCTCCCAAGCATAGGCACACCACCAGTTATACTCTCCAAAACTGAGTTCCAACCACCATGTGTAACAAAAACCCCTATAGAAGGATGATTTACGATTTGCACTTGGTTCACCCAGGGAACAACTTTTCCAGTAGTTGTTCTTTCAATAAATCCTTTGGGAAAGTCCTCCAGGTTTGCCCTAAATGACCAAATAAATGGGAATCCCCCTTCCTATAATGCCTCAGCTAAAGCTACTACCTCCATGGGGGGCAATGCTGCTTCACTTCCAAAACTGATGTATGCAACTGATGCTGCCTCGTGGTTATCCAGCCATGGAAGGCATGCATCCTTCTCCTCCTCATCATCATGTGATTGTGCTGGTGGCACCGGCCGGACTAGATGTAGCGGTCCAACATGGAGCAACTTCTTGAGTCTTTTCTTCAGCTCCTCCGCAACTTTCAAGTCCATTGTTTCAAAAGAGTTGACAGCAACCGCAGTTGCTAGTGGCAGCTTCTGACCCATTTTATGCAACATATTCGCAAGTTGCGGCTCTATGTTTCCAGAGACAACTTCATTTGGTAAGTCAGATGCTCGGAACTCATTTGAGAATCCTGGAAGAAAGTCCAGGGACTTGTCTTCTTGCCCTACAGAAGTACGTACGTAAGTCGATCTATACAAAAAATGATCGATATATAATTAAGTATTGGACTGGAGGTGAAAAGAAAAAACACCCACACAATATATATAAAGATTTTTACCAGAAGCTCCCACTCTTTCTCTGATCATATCAGTCTCCAAGTGAACAAGCAACTGGCGTGGTGCACTCCATTTAACCACCCACAGGATGTTCATTTTGTCGGCGATGTCCCTGGAAAACGAGAGGACTTCATCCGAGATCAAGCAGCCGAACTTGTGTCCAGTTTCAGCCTCCACTTCTTTGAGGGCCCTCTCGAAGCTTTGAGGCGCCTTCTCAAGGAACAACCCTACTTGCTCCAGTGGACGTCCAGGACGGGGCATGTAGCCCTCCGGCAAACCATCCCATATATTGTAGGGCTTTATGTTATCCAAGCCCTTTGTATCAGAACCCAAGAAGAGTGACCTATTTGTTCTAGAGGTGCTAAAGAAGGAGAACTTTATGTCCGGGGACAGGCCCGAAATGGTGCGAATGAATCGGAGAAGAGAGATGGGATGGGAGGAGAATGGGAAGTTTAAAACTGCCACAGGAGCCGGAGGGTTAGTACTAACAAGTTTGTGGCTCATTGTGCAAAGTTTGAGCTTTGGAGGAAAGGGACTCTCAACTTTTGAGGAAAGGGAGTGTTTATTCGTTGGAGTAGAACATTATGAGAGCGTCCGACTTATATAAACAAGGGAAAATGACCAATTATTCAAAAATGAGGCTTTTTTTGTCCATTCCAATGATGATATCGCATTTCATTATATCAACATGCTTGGAGTACTCATGTTGCTGAGACCTGACACGACGGTAGAAAAGAGGAGGAATATTAGTACGCCAAGCAACATGAGTTTGTAGGGGCCAGATTACTAGGGGCTAGGAAGTTGGTAGGTAGTAAGATGTTCAGATTATTATGAGTTAGTAGGTAGTATTATATCATGTGTAAATGGTTTGGGCGGGCAGTAATTGGTTACAGGAATTCAGCAAGTTGCATATTAGGGGCCAGTAAGTCGGTTACTGGAGGTCAGTAACATGGTTACTAGGAGTGAGCAACATGCTTTTGGGAATTGTAAGTTGCTTACTGGGGGTCAGTAACCTGATTACAGAGAGTCAGTAACTTGATTACTGGAATCTGTAAGTTGCTTATTAGGGATCAGTGACCTGATTACTGAGAGTCAGAACCATGCTTACTGAAATCTGTAAGTTGGTTACTGGGGTCAGTAACCTGATTACTGAACGTCAGTTTACCTAATTACGAGATCTCAGATTCGAATTCTCCAATCCTCATATTTGAATCTAAGAATCTCAGCGATTTAACTCATTTAAATGCTCTGCGAAACTCTCTCTCTCTCTCTCTCTCTCTCTCTCTCTATTTACAGCGGCGGTTATCAACATCTCTCCTTATTTACAATAGTGGTTATCAACGTCTCAGAATGTTAAAATTCAAAATTCTGTTAAAGACGAGTAGAAGGGCAAAAACGAAAGAAAAAAAAAATTGAGCCGAGGTTGATAAGATTTGTTGAATTAGACAATAAGAGTGGTTACCTTATATTTAGTAAGATAGTAGGATGGTAATCGGAATGAATAATGAGGTAGCCAAATTAGTACTAAATTAACATTTTTTGTACAAAGAATGGTCTTCACTAGCTTCGGTTTGATATCACATGAAGCATGTGCATGACTTGCCGTTGGATTGTTAAACGAATTTTTCAAAGATAACTTATCAAACTAATTAGAACTCCTTGTAAAAATATCTAATTATTATGAAAGATAGTCTGTATTTTGTGAAGAAGGTTAGAGAGAAATAGATGATCTGCATTCATAGACTAGTCCAAGTCTAGACTTTGCATTATATTGTTCTTTGGATACTGACTTATTGGCGACATGATATCTAGCCTTTGCATTATATTGAGGGTTTCTCGTTGTTTCTATGATTTGGTAGACTTCAATGATTAGAGCTGTTTACCAGAAACAGTCAAATGTCCAGAGACGGACATTTGTTTACGGCTCAATCGTCCAAAACAGCAAAAGACCAGACCAATAATTATCTGATACTTGACCTTTTCCTATTCCGGTTAAGCAGTAACAAAAAAAATTTAGTCTGATTTTCCCATCAAAAACAGAAAGTAATGATTGTTGATTTAAGAATTATGAGCCTTATCTTTCCTTTCGATGTGTGATGAGAGAACTTCATTTCCTTATTGAACAAGTTTCATATACTGTGGCTTTTATACAAGCCTTACAAAACAGAAAAGCAAATTCTACACCACACCACAATCTCATAATTTAAAGATGTGATAATCTGTTACAGGAATGAATCAAACTTAATTTAAATCCCTACAAACCATAGCATTATTAACGATAACAACGGACTTAGATTCTCTGCTTATATTTATATGCTCATATTACAATAATCCTAACAGTAACATATGTTTATGATAAGCACAATTTGATAGACTATAGCATAAATTATTGATAGATGATATGTAAACACAGATCCATAGCCTGGTCATCCCGATTTAAGACTCAGACGAAAAACTGAGATGCCATCATGATTTGATGATCTCTTCCAGAGCTTTCAAGTCTTGAGCTGAACTCCCATAGGGACCAACAGACTCTTGAGCAAGCTTTTTATACAGGCCGAGTAGAAATTAGCAATCAATTAATATTTGCATAGGCAATTAATATGTTTTTATTATTATTTATGTATGCAAATATTTGCTATTTATATAATTTTTCACTTGTTCAATTAATATTTGTTATTTATATAATTTTCTGAATGTGTAGGAGTTACAAGTCAAGTTGATATATCGTTCATTCATAGACTAGTCCAAGCATATGAAACAACTTTTTTATGAAGATAACCGCCACATAGACATCATGTCCACTCTAAAATTTCATACTCCAGTGTCGTTCACAGTTATATCTAAGAAATTTATAAGATTCAATAATGAACAATGAAAGCATGCATGTTAGGTTATGTAGAGAATTCTGATGTTATTTTGGGATGTTCTCAAATTGTGGAATTTAGGCACGATATCCCCCTCTTTGTATTCTGCGATTTAATTCATGGTAACGGTTTGAGAGCTGCTATTTTAGTCTTTCTATTAAAAAAAAAAAAAGAGAGAGAGAGAGAGATATGAAAACATTCATTTATGGTTTAGTGACCAACACATTATGAGAACATAATTCGATATAATCTCAACAAAGATTTGTCTTTGATAAGTATTCTAAAAAGAGGTAATATGACAACAAACTTGATATGATTGAAGCATGTTTGTCTGCTCATAATGTTGAAGTTAGAGAAAGTCATTACCTGATTGATTACTTCATAAATCCTAAAGGAACAATATAGAGGAGAAATCCCTCAAGGAGACTCGATCGAGGAGTATGTTTTTCTATTTGTTGCTTCTCCTTGAGGGAGATTCGAATGAAGACCTTGAGCGATTTTTGGATAAAGAATATTTTCTCGAGAAACAATTAGGTGACAAATCGACTAGTGAGGAAAATTTTTCTCGAGAGACATCCGAATAATGAGTTTACATAAAATAAATTAAAAGAATATCGAGACCAATTTTTTGTCATAAAAATAATTTCAATTACTATAACACTTAAATACATACATGTAACATATTTAAAATCTTAAATGGTTTAAAATAAGAAAACCCTAGCCTCCTCCTGGGAGAACCAAAGAAGGGCGGTTCACCTTCAACAAATCTCTTCTCGTCTGACGGCGCCCAAGGTAGGCCTCTGGCCTTGCCTTCTTGGGTTTGATGTCGGGCGAGGATGTGAATCAACTTAGGTTTCCAAAGGCTTTGCCGGGTGGGGTTTCTTCCATGAAGTTTTCAGATTTGATTTAGATGGGATAGGGTGCGATGGTGGCCATATAGATGAAGCCAGACACCCCTTCATTTGATTTGGTTCTTGCTGCTCAACTTGATATCATCTTGGCGGCACAAGTAATGTAGGTTGAAGTCGTCGGTGGTGGTTGGATAGTTCGTATGATAGCATATGCAAAGTTTGGTGGTCTAGACCAAATCAATGACGGGCCTCATGGATTGGGTCTCCGAAGACTACCTTTGGACATGCTATTTCAATAATATTGTTTTTATTGCATTCAATATTTTGTTCAACAATATTCTCGTTTGGGTGAGTAGTAGTGTAGTGGGTCTCGGCCCTGTCTATTTGCTCTCTAGTTTGAGCGTGAGTTAACCATTTGCATTACTGTGAAATGAATTCTGCAGATGGGTGTCTAATAGACCCGGGATCGGCCTCGGAGGTTAGCGATGGGACTATTGCGACGTGAGGTGGTGCATTATTACACCAGGATCCCATCATGAGAGCAGGGAGGGCTGCTCTACCTCTACTAGAAAGGTACACCGTGTAGTCTTAGGCCTGAGGGTTGTGGTGGAGTCTTCTCTACTATCATGATGGTTACTTGCTTTCGTAGTTTTTTGTCTGCTTGTTTGGACGTTTTTTTTTTATTCTGTCGAATTTTAGTTTCGTTTTATTTTATTTTCATTGTTTTTCTTTAGAACTCTTTAATTTGTAGTGGAGTTTCGGCTCCTGCTTGACCAGGCACAACTTGGTCGTATGGCTTATGGCAATGAATTTATTCATTCTCCTAAAAGAAAAAAAACATATTCAAAATCATCTTAAAATAAAATATAGTGTTATAATTAAGCTCTAAAGGATTAGAGACGATTGATATTACATCAATGAATAGTACAAATTTCAGTGTTCTAAAATTTAGTTCAAATGCTATTTTGACACTTTCAGTGTGCTAAGTTATGGTGGTCTGATGAGAGCCTAAGCTCGCACAGAATAATAACCCTACAAAATATCGTTAGTAGTATGAGCAAGTAGGGATTGTTCTAGCCGGGGATTAAGGGTACCTGAAACATGAGAATGTTAGACAAATATACATATATACACATCAAAATCGTCACTTTAGGGGGGAGATAATGGCGTCGGCAGTAAGGCTGCCCTCTATCATCTAGACATGAAATTTAAACCTAGTTCTAATATTTACAAGTTTGGTCGACATTCTTCCACAAAGCATTAGCACGAAAACAATCAAAACACATAACAAACAAGCAAACAAGACTCACGGTAAAACATTAAAGTGTTCTAAACTCGACTTAACTCCAACCTAATTAGCTCCCTATAAGTATTACTAACCGATTTAGATTTCACAAGTATTCAAGATTAACTTTACGTCTAATCCTAAAATTGTACTAAACATATTTGAGAACTCCTATAGATGAAAACAAACATGCAAAGTAATTGAGCACGAAATCTTTTGAGTCGGAAACAAGTTAATTATTAAGTAAGGCGTCACTCTTCTCATTAACAAGTATGTTCTTTAAATCACTCTAACCCTTGAGAAAACAACACAAATAAAATAACCCTAAAGATTACTTAATCTATATTCTTTTCGGCTAATGAGATCAATATTCCACACATTGCAATTGCATAGACTACCAACCTTTAAGAACACGGATTCAAAGAACAAGTCAAGAAAAATCTAAAACCAAATTAACACATGTTTGCCGATTGCCCTATTTACTAATTCATTACATATTTTCCTTACTCTTTGACATACAATCAGATTCTTTACTCTCAAAAACCAATTAAAAATAAAGAAAACAAATTGAACATGCAAATCATAAAACCAAACTTCAATCCAAACAATACATAGACATAGAGTTTGAAACCAAGAATTCATTCTATCTTTATAGACAAAGATTAACATAACTACACAAAAATTATAAAACCGAAAGAGGGGAGTGGATCACACTTTTGTAGACACCTTGATGACTTCGACTCGTGTGGATCCGGCGGACGGTGAAAAGAGCGGCTGCTCGGCAGTTGTTATGTGTCGGCAGAAAAAGTAAGGTGAAATGGGGGTGATTTTCGGCTAAGGTTTTATCTAGGATTATTTGGGAAATTTCGATAGAGCTTTGGTTAGATATTTTTTTTTGCTTTGGAATGTGATCTCCTTTTCTGTGGAAAAGATGGCTTTATATAGAAGAAAAAGGCTAGGGTTTGCCGGCCACACAAGGAAGGGGAACTCCTTTTCCTAGTTGGCTTATGTTTCCTTGTGGGATAAATATTACATTCTTGGACCTTTTTTTTCTGATTTTTCTTCATAGCATGGGCTGCATATCTTCATGGACTTCATATGTGGACTTAACAACTCTATTTGGTGAACTTTGATCCATGAAAAATACACAAACCGTCAAGAACATAAAACCGGCAGCTTTGCTTGCCGATCGGCAGCATTCTCCTAGCTTGACTAGGAATGCATCTTTCTTCGTGTTTTCCTCATTGCCTTAGCTCGATGTCTTCCTCTATCCTTCAATAAGCTTGGACAATCTTCAAGTATGCAATTGTACGCCAAAATGTCCATCGAAAATAGAAACAAAGGAAAAGAGGAAGAAACTTGGTTTTCTCGGCAGGAATGACCTTGCTCCGGTAATTCTGTCATAACTCCCTCCTCGAAGCTCCGATTGATGCGATTCCAAGTCTCAAAGAAACTAGACATGTAGAGCTTTCCAACAACGTATGGCATGTCCTCTGGTTCCAAGCGATGTGTCCCACAGAAATTCCGGAAGTCAGGACACAGTCCCAGGAAAATCCTGGTAGTCCCTGGTGATCTTTGTTCAAACTGCCAAGTTGCAGCCATCGTTTGGGTGACTTCCCGAACTTCGATGGATCTGAAATTTTGACACAATACACTCCAGCTTGCCAGTTATATGTCTGACAAATTTCATCAAATTTGGAAAATAATAAGTCAGTCAAGCACAGGCCTCAAAATCACGAAAACAACATATTTTGCACTTTTGCTTCAGATTTCTATACTTAGTCGTTTTTCTGACAATTAAGCACATTTTTCCAAAACTCTTCCAAAATGACACTAAACTATATTATGACTCTATCTTAGATAAATAAGGGTTAAACAAAGCATAAACGAGGGCAAATACATATTAATATCGTCGCACATTGTGCTCCTATCAACTACCCCACATTTATCCTTTGCTAGTCCCTTAGCAAAACTAAATAAAACTAAGACTCAAAACAACTATTGCCCCTAATGATTTGTCTCAGGCTCGTATGTACACATAGCTTAATTTCAAGTTAATGCATGAGAATGCTAAGAACGAAAAATTCCAATCTTCATAAACATGTAACATCAATATGAACATATAAGAACAACATATAAGCATGTAAACATGTATAGCTAATCCACTCCTCCTCACTAGGCATACTCTATTCTTTTCACTCGAAGCATGGCTATCCACTCAATAGTACATGCAAGCAAAAGATATTGAATTACAAAAAGTAACTTGCATATGTCTTGAAACGAAAGCACTTTGTGAATAAATGTTTAAGGAAAAACCTCATATGATCACTATATGCACGAATGGACCAAAACCATATGCTCAACTCTTGAGAAAATCTCCACAAATCAAAGTATGCCATCTTAAGAATCATGAAAACGTTATAGGAGAATAATATGGGGCTCGGCAACATAGGGAAGGAAATTTAGGAAAAGTGGTGCTTAAAAACGTCACCAAGACTTGGTAATTCTTGATCCTTCTTATGGCTTCACTCCAAGGGTCGGATATTATCTTGTTGGACCCTTCCTTCATTCTTTACTTCCCAAAATATCATAAACATGGACAAAGGCCAAAATTTTATAATGCTAGACCTTCAAATACGAACTAAACTCGAAGCTCACAACATTTTTCAAGGATAGGGCTTAGCAAATTTTTCAATCAAAACCGTGCCCTAGCTTCTTTTCTTTTCCTTTCGGACTTCATGTTTTTCTTTTCTTTTCTTTTCTGTCTGTTTACATATTTTTCACTTTTGCTAGGAACGGCATATACATTTTCCACACAATTTCTTGCTAAGTCCACCCCACACTTGTTTCATGACATCACCCTCCAAATCGATTTCAAACTTCTGCCAAGTCTTGCGAGGACAAGGGTTAGGATATAACTATTCTAAGCAGAAGAATTTTTATGAGGTTGATGAAAGAAAAGGCTCAATGTAAGCTCAAAGGGGTTTTCTAAGGAGTTCCACGACGGGCACAAATAGGACACATGCTTTATTTGACAATGGTGGTAATCCTAAAATAACGTTTTCAATCCTTTTCAAAATCAAGGCAATTATAATGACTATCCAGTTTCAAAAATCACAAGAGCGAGTTCTAGCAATTCTAGAGTCCATGAAGAGTTATCGCATATAGTCATCGAATAATCAAAGAATTATGAGGTTTTATGCTTCCTATATCTATCGAATTTTTATCTTTTTATCACTCAAGAAGAAAGAAATTTGGCTCTAAAGCTCACATAGGTTATTTGGAAACAAACTAGCTAAAAACATGCATGCTTAATTAATCAACAAATCCTACATGCTCCTACCAATGCACAAAATCCATGAAACCCACAATTTTAATTGTATGCACAACTATCATCTATGTATGCAAAGAGGAGAAAAACATCATTGACATATTAGGGGCATCCTAGACAACTTAAACACTCTATTTTTGTGTTACAATTTTCTGGATTTTCTTTTTCTAAACTAAGCACACGAAAACATAAACGGAATACGTTATCCCACCCCATACTTAGAAAATTACATTGCCCTCAATGTAAGCACAAATCTATATCAACGAATTTCCTAAGCATGCAATCGTCTAATATATTCCAACATCTCATCACAAACCAAAGAAAAAGAGAAGGGTTAAGAAATTTCAAACTCTCGGTGATGGCTCCTTCACTTTTCTTTGATCGAATTGGGTTGTTTCCCAAGTAGCGCTTTGTTTTTATAGTCTATTGCTTAGACTTTTCACCATTGTTGCATGTGTATGTTCATCGTGGTCCAAAGTAACTCAAATCGGCTGCGAGAAGCTCAAGTAGGTGTGTATTACACCATGTAATTCCTTCGGCAGCAGTAAACTGCCTCTCGGCTGGGACAAGTTTGTCCGTATCGGCATGAAGAGTCGTATCGTCGAGCGGGTGCGGCTGCAAGGGTATCTCGGCAGAGGGCAAGGCCGGTCCTTGATGATGTTCATGGTGCGTAGTCGGTAAGGGACTATTGCAATTTGCCAAGCTTGTGGCGGCGGCAACTTGTCTCGGAACATCGTGGACAGAGGTTTTGTCATTCAGAGGCTCGAATGGCTGGTAGTATGGCTTGAGTCTATGTCCATTCACTTTGAATGTGTTTCCCGTGACTTCATTTCGAATTTCTATGGCACCATGATGAAAGACTTGAGTAATGGTGAACGGCCCCATCCATCTTGAGCAAAGCTTACCGGGAAAAAGTCTAAGTCGAACATTAAATAAAAGAACTTGTTGGCCAACTTCAAACTTTTTCCCTAGAAGTAACTTGTCATGAGAAATCTCGGTCTTCTCCTTGTATATCCAAGCGGCATCATAGGCTTTATTGTGTATTTCTTCAAGTTCGTTGAGTTGAAGCTTTCTATGAAGGCCGGCTTCGTCAATGTTCATGTTAAATGCTCTAATGGCCCACCATGCTTTGTGTTCAAGCTCCACCGGTAAGTGACATGTTTTTCCATAAGTTAACCGAAAAGGTGACATACCTATCGGAGTCTTGTATGTAGTTCTATAAGCCCATAAAGCATCATCGAGACGATCATTCCAATCCTTCCTTGAAGGTCCAACGGTTTTCTCAAGTATTTGCTTGATCTCTCGATTACTTACCTCGGCCATGCCACTTGTTTGGGGATGATAAGGTGTAGATACCTTGTGTGTGACCCCATATTTCTTCAATAAGGCTTCAATGGTGCGGTTGCAAAAGTGGGATCCTCCATCACTAATCAAGACTCTTGGAACTCCAAAACGTGAAAAGATGTTGGTCTTGAGAAATTTGGCAACCACTTTGGCATCGTTGGTGCGTGTGGCCTTCGCCTCTATCCACTTTGATACATAATCAACCGCTAACAAGATGTAGAGGAAGCCCTTGCTAGAAGGAAATTGTCTCATGAAATCAATCCCCCACAAGTCATGAATCTCGATTGCATTGATGGAAGTGAGTGGCATTTGATCTCGTGGACCGATATTCCCTCACTACCAGATGCGGATGAATAGCTGACGAAAAAAATTTCGTCGGCTATGGCTATATTTCGTCGGCTATACCATCTGCCGACGAAATTTTCGTCGGCTATACGTCGTCGGAACAACCTCGTCGGCTATACTAATGGCCGACGAAAAAAAAGAATTCGTCGGCTATAGTAGAGTATGGCCGACGACTGTACCGACGAAAATATTTTTCGTCGGCCAAACCTGGGACAAATTGCCGACGAACTTCGTCGGGTATTTTCGAGTATGGCCGACGAAATTCATTAAGTATAGCCGACGAAAATTATGTATTTCGTCGGCTATTGTTAACAACATATAGCCGACGAATTAATAAATGTTCGTCGGCTATATGTTGTTAAAAATAGCCGACGAAATACATAATTTTCGTCGGCTATTTCCTCAAAATATATTAATATTTAATAGGTATTAATTAGTTATAGCCGACGAAATAATGTAATTTTCGTCGGCTATAAGTTGTATAGCCGACGAAAATTGGTAAAATTCGTCGGCTATAGTTATTATAGCCGACGAAATAATACCAAAATCGTCGGCTTTTCTTACATTTGGGAAAAAAAAAAAATTAAATTATTTTCTAAATTACCATTCCAAGCAACCTGCAAATCACAAAAACATTCCATGCATTTGCACCAACAAGAAACATGTCTAAATACCATTTTTATTAAATTCGTTCTAATATACATAAACCCTAAACCCTAATCATCACCTAAACTACTAAACTCTAGCAGGTCATCCCCAGCATCCTGCTCTCCATCAGGCTCGTCATCCTGCTGACCGAACACGGGAGGTTGAGGCATTGGAGGTTCCGTTAACCGCTGAAACGGGGGCGGGGGTGGAAGGCCTTGTTATTGTGCCGCGAACAGCTCATAGCACCAGTTTTGTTGGCCGTCGTAGTTGTGTTGCCGAATTCTTTCGCATTCGGCATGCCAACCGGCCACATCCAACTGATACTGCTGTGATCTGCGGCGCGTCTCCTGCTGATACTGCTGTGTGCTGCGGCGCAGCTCCTGTACTGTCTGAGACGAGGTCGCCAATTCTGCGGCCAATCGCTGCACTTCCCCCCTCATATGCTGGCTCTCCCCGCCTCCCATCTTCTGACCTCCCTTAGTGGTCTTCAGAAGCCCTAGTCCAGCACTTCCCAAACCCCGGCAGTAGTAGTTGTTTGACCGGTTTGGGAAGGCTGCGTCGAAGATCCTCGCTGCCGTTTGGACACTGGACTGGTCGACATGGCGCATGGCTTCTTCCAGATCTGCCTCTGAAATGTTCGGTTGTGTGTCCCGAACTACTTGCTGGAGCACCTCTTCTTCGGCCCGGTTGACCCTCTCCTAAGTGGACGGGAAAAAAAAATTAATATTATAACAAATATATAATTAAGTAAAATTAATAATTAAAATTTTAAAATTGTAATGAACGACTTACGAGCTGTTCTGTCGCTTGTGGATAAGCGATCTTGAACGTCTCCACGTACGGGTTGCTATCAGGATGATCTCTGAGCGCCTCCTCCTGATACTGTGCAAACGGCCGTGAACCAGTGATAGGAGCACAATGTGCGACGATATTACATGCTTATGCCCTCGTTTATGCTTTGTTTAACCCTTATTTATCTAAGATAGAGTCATAATATAGTTAGTGTCAATTTTGGTAGAGTTTTGGAAATATGAGCTTAATGATCCGAAAAATGACTAAGTTTGAGAAATCTGGAAAATAGTGTAAAATATGTCTTTTTCGTGATTTTGCGATGAGTGAAACTGTGATCTATCCTTGTCAGAATTCTATGAAATTTGGTGTGCTTAATATTCATATACTGAGGAATGTTGTGTTAAAATTTCAGATCAACCGGAGTTCGGGAAGTCACCCAAAGGTTGGCTGCAAAACGGCAGTCCGAACATTCCAATCCAGGGGCTTCCAGGATTTTCCTGGGACTGTGTCCCAACTTCGAAAAATCATTCCCGTCAACTCACAAGGAATTTGATCAAACTGTTTTATGGGGAGATGGCCATATGTGTCTAGTTTATCTGAGACTTGGAATCGCATCAATCGGAGTTCCGAGCGTGGAGATATGCCGGAATTACTGCAAAAAGGTCAAATCTGCCGATTCCAAGAACCTACTGCCCCTTTTTCGTGTTTTCTGTTTTTGATAGACTAAATGGTGCACAAACACATATGTGAAGATGGTTCAAGCTTAAAGAAGGTTAGAGGAAGACACCTAGCCATGGCATTGAAGAAAAATACAAGAAAGAAGTTCTCCTAGTCACACTAGGAGAAGCTGCCGAATAGAGGCAGATTGTATGCTTAATGTTGCTGCCGGCAATTGGGGGATTTTTCGATGGACCAAGCCACATCAATTGAAGTCCAATAATCATACAAGAAGTCCATGAAGATGTGAAGCCCAAGCCTTGAAGAAAAATTCAGAAATAGAAAACCTAATTGTACTATGAAAGGAAGGTTGCAAAACCTAATCCCATTAGGTTTTCTGAAATCTTTTTGCATAAGGACTGCCGGCAGCCCCTCTCCCTTTTCCTATATATATAGCCATCTCATATTCAGAAAAATCTGTCACATCTCAAGCCAAAACACAAGTCTAAGCTCTACCAAAAATTCTACCTTAAGTCCTACATAAAACCTAGCCAAAATACATCCTTCACCACTACCAGAAAGTTTCTGCCGAACCAACCTTCTGCCGAAACTTGAACTTCCTGCTGCCGTGCAGCATCCAACCATCCTCCATCACAGATCCACACGAGCTGCTGCCTCCCAAGGTGTCTAAATGTGTGATCTACTCCCTTTGGCTTGTAATTTTATGGATTTATGCTTTTATGTCTATGTAAAACATATGTTCTTTTGGTATTTGTTTTTATGTCTATGTAAAGACAATTTGTTTGTTTGGTTTTGCATGTTTAAAGATGTTTATGATTTCGATTCTTTGAGCCTAATTAACTCTAAGGTATTGATTTCATGGTTTTATGAAAGATAAACATGTAAACATAATTTGTAAATATGTAACCGGTTAGGTCTTAGGGATGCATGCTTGACTTGATTCTCGATTTCTTCTTGATTAGTTGTTTGAATTCGTGTGCAACCGAAGGAGATGTTTAGGTACAATCGTAGGCCATGGTTGTTGTCTAGATATTGAATTCACTTGCCGTAGTAACATAGGTCAAGTTAGAACGCTAAGTCGATTTGGTTTATGTTGTTACCTAGGGTTAGAGTAATTCCTACAACTTGCTTGTCTAATATGAAGAGTGACGCCTTGCATGTTAACTTGTTTCCGACTAAAAGATTTCGTGCCTTATATGCTAATTGGTTAATTTCTACACTAAGTGTCTTTAATCGGTCAGCTAAAGATTAGGGTTATGCGCTAAGCTAATTCTAAGTATTTTTGTGAAATCTAAAATCGATTAGTAAACCGCTAAGGAGCTAGTTAGGTTGGAATTAAGTTGAGTCTTGAATATTTCTATGCATGTTTCCATGAGTCCTTACTTGTTACTTGTTTCGATTTGTGATAGTTTTTTATGAGTGCTTTGCGTGAGAGATGTCGACCAAACTTGTACATAGTAGTTAGAATTTAAATTCCAGAAATTTATTTTTCGTGCCATAGTTTTTAGGGCAGCCCTATGGCTGCCGAACCATTCTCTCCCCCATATGTGACGTTTTGTATATATGTATATGTGTTTTTGTCTAACAATCTCATATTTCAGGTACCCTTAATCCCCGGCTAGAACGATCCCTACTTATGTCTATACTACTAACGATTCTAGGGTTTATTATTGCTTGATGCTCGCTTCGGCGACACATCAATTTTTGGCGCCGTTGCCGGGGATTCATAAAAGCTTGTTTTATGTTATTGTTGTGTATATATGTTGCTGGAAATTTTTGTTGTGAAGTTGTAAAGTTGTAAATTTAATTTTATTTTGAGATTTTGTAAAGTAGAAATATGCTTCGGCATGTAGAGTTTAAATTTTGGAAGTTGCATAATGTATATTGATGTATGTTGGTACTCACTTAGTTTAATTTCTAGGGAGTTGATAGTGTTGCGTATGTTTGAGTTTATTGTAGTTTCTAAAGTGTAACATGTAGGTGAAGCCTCTTTTGTTGATCATAACCAAAACCCTTCATGTGAATGGTGCTATGTCGGAGGCCGTTTCTATGTAGATTGGGAAACGCGGGATACTTCCCCCCCACGCATATAAGTGTTTCTTCGGTAATAGTATTACTTCTATGAGGTTGAGGGCGGTTTTAATCAACACTTGAGACCGCTAGGGATCCGTGTTTGTTTTACAAAGTATGGGGAAGTTATTATCATAGATATGGTTCTCAGGTTTGTCTAACTGGATCTCAAGGCCCATAGACTGATGTTCATTCTCGGTGAGTGAGTCGATAGGGGGTTCGCCCTCCATGGTGTCCAACAACGAGTCCTGCCTGGTTCCTGTAGGGGGTTCGCCCTCCGTGATTGTAATGACCTTTGAAACGTAAAATCCGCACGACCTAGTCGACAGCTTGTGCCGAAGCATCACCTCACTTTAGACGCTAGAAAATAACTTGACATATGTAACCTATTTTCTTCAAAGATAAAACATGTTGTGTGGTTTAACTCTTGAGGTATATCGGATTAAGCATGATACTACCGGGGGCTGTATCAGTCCATTGCACCGTTATCTCCTCTGCTCCACGTACTTCGAGAGTTAGAACAAATCTAAAAGAAATTAGACTTAGTGATTACATGTTCATGAACTTTTCGATTTTTAATTTCTTGTTGCCGAACCATATTTGTATCTTTGCCGAAATTTTTGTTCTTTACCGTGTGTATTTATGGCTTGCCGATTGTGTCTTGTGTATCATTGTTGAAATTCGTTGTGTAATCGCCAATGCCGTGGCTTGTAATGATGTATATTCTTGCTTTCTATTTCTTTATGATGTTCTAACTTGTTTAAATGTTGCAAATTTCAGAAAATAATGCATGTCCGAGTCTAATATTTGGACAAGAGATCTTCAAGGCCGTTTGCAACGTTTAGATCAAGAACTCGCTATTGCTCGTTTTGTGCCATTACCACCATTGTCACCAACCAGTTCATCAGTATCATCATCCTTGCCGTCCTCCCCTATTGTGCCGTCAGTTTCATCATCATCAGGGCCGAGCTCCCCATCGTTTGTTTCGTCGTCTTGTGATCTTCAGAATCCAGAGTTTGAGGCTTTTGCCGAATTAGAAGAAGAAGAAGAGATCATGGCATCAATCAGATCACAGAATGGTCATGTTGCTGGAGCTGGAGTTGCTCCTTCTAATATTACTTATCCTCCTTGGAAACTGACAAGACTGGAGAGATTGAATTGAGGAGTGGATTCCTCCATAAGCTGAAATCGTTTTATGGGATGCCGAGTGAGGATCCTAACAAGCATCTACAGTGGTTTAACTTCACCACGGAGTCTATGTGTCCAAGAGGGACCGATTTGCAACACTTCAAAATGAAGGCATTTCCGTTTTCTTTAGAAGATCAAGCAAAGGAGTGGTTGTTTGAAGTGCCTAGTGGTCGCATCGTTTCGTGGAGTACTATGATGGATGAGTTTTTGCTCAAGTACTTTCCTGCTTCACGTATCACTGATCTGAGGAAGCAAATTACTAGTGTGAAGCAAGCCGGAGATGAGACTTTCTTCGACTATTACAAGAGGTTCAAGTCCCTAGTTTCTTTGTGTCCATCGCATGGCATTAGCGATGGGCTCTTGCTACAATATTTCTATGAGGGATTGCGTGTCATGGAGAGAGAGTTTCTTGACTCGGCCGCAGGAGGTAGCTTTTTGGAGTTGAATGCCGGAGCGGCAAGAAGTTTGTTGGAAGTTCGTGCTTTGAACAACCAACAATTTGGCATGGCACGAGGCAATGTGCAAAGGAATGAGAAAGTACATGAGACGTCTTCGAGCTCAAAGTTAGAAGATAAAGTGGACAAGCTCACCGACTTGGTGAGTAATTTGATGAAGAAGCGTGCTAGTGTTTGTGGAATTTGCACCGAGGGCCATGAGACCGAACAATGCCCTCAATTTGGAGTTAATGAGGGAGTAGAGGAGTGCAATGCAATTGGTTTTCAAGGAGGCCAACGATTTGGCAATTTCAATCCAAGGTTCAATGATCATCCAAACTTTCGATGGGCGAACAATGACAACGTGCTTAGGGCACCCATGCAACCTAGAGAAGGAGGAGCGCCATTTGTACCGAGGCCACCATTTGTGCCTCGGCAGCCATACATGCCGAACCAAGGACACTTTGCTGCATTGCCGAACCAGCCACAAGCAGGGCCGAGCCAAGGCCAAGGCCAAGCCGCGCCGAGCAACCCGAATTACGATGCTTTGCTTCAATCGTTGTCAAGTGCTACTCAAGCACTACTCGCGGGGCAACAAAATCATCAAAAGGACATTGGTGAGCTCAAGACTCAAATGGGGCAAGTTGTGGATTTTATGGGAAGATTTAATGAGCAAGGGAAGTTGCCAAGCAATACTATTCCAAATCCGAGGAACGAGCAAGCCAAAGTGATTCAAACTCGAAGCGGAAGAGAGTTGTTTCCTCCAACAAGTCCAAAGAAGAAGAAGCGAGTGACTTTCAAAGGTATTAATGAGGATGAGAGGGCTGCCGGACCTGTCATTGCCGGCAGCCATGATGGAGATGCCGAGCAAAGTGGTGTTGCCGAGCATGATGATGATGCCGGCGGTGTTATTGCCGAGAAGGGGAGAGCAGCCGAGCAAGGGCATAGTGCCGGCCATAGTGTGAATGACAAGGGGCTGCGTAACGAGCTTGAGTACGATCCCGCCACATCAAAGAATGAGGTATTTCCGAGCCAAGCAAGCAAGGGAGGGGTGCCATCATCAAGCATGCCATTCCCTTCTCGCTTTGCTAGAACGAAGAAAGATAAGTCCGATGAGGAGGTGTTGGAGATTTTCTGGAAAGTGCAAGTCAACATCCCTTTGTTGGAGTGCATTAAGCAAGTACCGAAGTATGCTAAGTTTTTGAAGGAGCTTTGCACAGCTAGAAGACATACTAGAGAGACTCGTGTGGTGACTATGAGCGAGACGGTGTCGGCCGTTATTCAAAGGAAGTTGCCACCAAAGATGAAGGATCCGGGGAGCTTCAATGTGCCTTGTGTCATAGGCAATACACGGTTTGATGATGTTATGTTGGATTTGGGAGCATCGATCAATGTCATGCCACTCAATGTGTATCAAACGTTGAGTATAGGGCCTCTCAAGAAGGATAATGTCATCATTCAACTTGCGGATCGCTCAAGCAAATATCCGGAGGGCTATGTTGAAGATGTGCTTGTACAAGTGAACCAATTAATTTTTCCTGCCGATTTCTATGTTGTGGAGATGGAGGACTCGCCGGTCAATAGCACTCAATTGCTACTTGGTCGACCATTTATGAGGACGGCACGCACTAAGATAGATGTCGCCGAGGGCAACCTAACGATGGAATTTGACGGTGAGGTGATAAAGTTCAACGTGTTTGATGCCATGAAATTTCCTTGTGCCGATTTGAAGGAGTGCCATGTTAGTGATGTTTTGGTGGAGGTCGAGCAAGTTATGTCGACCTCACTTGACGCATAGCAATTAGCGATTGAGGAAGGGGTCGGGTTTGACAAGAAGGGAGAACGAGCAAGTGAAGACACTATGAAGAAAATAGAGCCGAGCCTCCAAGAAGTGTGTGCCGAATTAGAGGCTCAACCCTATTCGAAATTTAGCTCGTTCTTGTTAGTTCCCAATGCCACAACCAAATTTCGTCCAAGTGTGGAAGAGGCCCCAAAGTTAGAACTCAAAGAGCTCCCTAATCACTTAAAGTATGTTTATCTTGGAGACGGAGATACACTACCGGTTATTGTGTCTTCATCGCTTAGTGAGAAGCAAGAAATTGATTTGATTTGTGTGCTTAAAAAGCATAAAACCGCTATAGGTTGGACCTTGGCGGATATCAAGGGAATAAGCCCTACTACATGTGTTCATCGGATTCTACTTGAAGAAGGAGCAAAGCCAACGAGGGAAGGCCAACGTCGGCTTCACCCTCCCATGATGAAAGTGGTCAAAGAGGAGATCATCAAGCTTCTTGATTGCGGTGTCATCTACCCCATATCGGATAGTAAGTGGATTTCTCCCGTACAAGTAGTGCCAAAGAAGAGTGGTGTAACGGTTGTGAAAAATGAGAAGAACGAGCTTGTACCACAAAGACTTGTAACCGGTCATCGGATGTGTATTGATTATAGGAAGCTAAACGCTACAACAAGGAAAGATCACATGCCTTTGCCGTTTATGGATCAAATGCTCGAAAGGTTAGCCGGCCATGAGTTTTATTGCTTTTTGGATGGCTATAGTGGCTACAACCAAATTATGATACACCCGGACGATCAAGAGAAGTCCACCTTTACTTGTCCATTCGGCACCTTTGCTTATAGAAGAATGCCATTCGGTTTATGCAATGCACCCGGCACTTTTCAACGATGTATGTATGCCATCTTCTCAGATTTTATTGAGGATATAATCGAGGTTTTCATGGATGACTTTAGTGTCTATGGAAGCACATTCGACACATGTTTGAAGAACTTGGAGAAGATATTGGAGCGTTGTGTAGAAACAAACCTTGTGCTTAATTGGGAAAAGTGCCACTTCATGGTAACACAAGGCATTGTGCTTGGCCATATTATTTCGGCAAGAGGACTTGAAGTTGACAAAGCAAAGGTTGAACTTATACAACACTTGCCGAGCCCTAAAAATGTAAGGGACGTGCGAAGCTTTCTTGGGCATGCCGGGTTCTATCGACGATTTATCAAAGATTTTTCCAAGGAAGCTAAGCCATTGAGCAATTTACTTCAAAAGGAGGTGCCATTCATGTGGAATGAGGAGTGTGAGCTAGCTTTTTGCCGATTGAAAGAGGCACTTTGCTCGGCACCTATCTTAGCCGTGCCTAATTGGGAGGAGCCGTTCGAGCTCATGTGTGATGCAAGTGATTATGCCCTTGGAGCCGTGCTTGGACAAAGGATTGACAAGAAGCCAAACGCCATCTACTATGCTTCGAGAACGCTCAATGATGCTCAACTCAACTACTCCACAACCGAGAAAGAACTCTTGGCGGTAATATTTGCTTTGGAAAAATTTCGATCGTATCTTTTGAATTCCAAAGTTATTGTGTTTAGTGATCATGCCGCCTTGAGATACCTCATGACAAAGAAGGATGCAAAGCCAAGGCTTATTCGGTGGATTCTTTTGCTTCAAGAGTTCGATATTGAGATTAAAGACAAGAAGGGAGTAGAAAATGTTGTAGCCGATCATTTGAGTCGAATTTTTAAAGAAGAGGATCGGCTGCCCCTTATTGAGAACTTCCCGGATGAGCAACTCTTTCGCATGGATGCACATGTGCCATGGTATGCCGACTTGGCTAACTACTTGGCCACTCGACAAATGCCTAGCTCCATGCCGAACCACCATAAGCAAAAATTGAAGAAGGATGCTCGGCACTACTTATGGGATGAGCCATACTTGTGGAAGCAATGCAGCGATCAAGTGATCCGAAGATGTGTTGCCGAGCATGAACACTTGCCTATCCTTAAGCTTTGTCATAGTGAGGCGTGTGGAGGTCACTTTGGAGCAAAGAAAACGGCATTGAAGATACTTGAGTGTGGATTCTTTTGGCCTACAATTTTTAAGGATGCTTACATGTTTTGTAAGTCATGTGATCGATGCCAAAGAATGGGGAATATTGGTCCACGAGATCAAATGCCATTAAACCCTATCACTTCTATTGAGATTCATGACCTTTGGAGAATTGACTTCATGGGGCCGTTTCCTTCAAGTAAGGGCTTTCTCTACATATTGCTTGCGGTTGATTATGTGTCAAAGTGGATCGAAGCCAAGGCTACACGCACCAATGATTCAAAGGTGGTGGCCGAGTTTCTCAAGACCAACATCTTTTCACGTTTTGGAGTCCCAAGAGTCTTGATTAGCGATGGAGGATCCCATTTTTGTAACCGCACCATTGAAGCCTTATTGAAGAAGTATGGAGTCAAGCACAAGGTATCTACACCTTATCATCCTCAAACAAGTGGCATGGCTGAGGTGAGCAATCGAGAGATCAAGCAGATACTTGAGAAAACCGTTGGACCTTCAAGGAAGGATTGGAGTGATCGTCTCGATGATGCTTTATGGGCTTATAGGACTGCGTATAAGACTCCGATAGGTATGTCACCTTTTCGGTTAACATATGGCAAAGCATGTCACTTACCGGTTGAACTTGAACACAAAGCATGGTGGGCCGTTAAAGCATTCAACTTGAACATTGATGAGGCCGGTTTTCATAGAAAGCTTCAACTTAACGAACTTGAAGAAATCCGCAATGAAGCCTATGACGCCACTTGGATATACAAGGAGAAGACACGTGCCTACCATAACAAAATGCTTAGAGGGAAGAAGTTTGAAGTTGGTCAAAAAGTTCTCTTACACCAGTCACGACTCAAACTTTTTCCGGGTAAGTTACGCTCTAGATGGATTGGCCCTTTCATTATCACTCAAGTTTTCATCCATGGAGCCATTGAGATTCGTAACGAAGCTACGGGGAACACATTCAAAGTAAATGGACATCGACTCAAGCCTTATTACGAGGGGTTACAAGAGCACACGTTAGAAGAGATTGATGTCCAAGATGCCGAACGTATCCATAATGCCGAGATGGTGGGTTGATGCCTTTGCACGTTGAGCAAGTGATGATGAACACGCACAATACTACACATGGTGAAGAGTCTAGGCTATGGACTATAAACACAAAGCGCTACTTGGGAGGCAACCCATGTCGATCAAAGAAAAGTGAAGGAGCCATCACCGAGAGTTTGCAATTTCTTTACCCTTCTCTTTATCTTTGATTTGTGATGATATGTTGGTATATGTTAGACTATTGCATGCTTAGGAAATTCATTGATATTGTTTTATGCTTACATTGAGGACAATGTAATTTTCTAAGTGTGGGGTGGAATAACGTATTCCGTTTATGTCTTTTGTGTGTTTAGTTTAGAAAAATTCAGAAAATTGTAATACAAAAAATAGAGTGTTTAAATTGTTTGTTTCGAGTCTTAGGATGCCCCTAATATGTCAATGATGTTTTTCTCCTCTTTGTATACATAGATGATAGTTGTGCATACAATTAAAATTGTAAGTTTCATGGATTTTGTGCATTGGTAGGAGCATGTAGGACTTGTTGATTAACGAAGCATGCATGTTTTAGCTAGTTTGTTTCCATAATAACCTATGTGAGCTTTATAGCCAATTTGCTTTCTTCTTGAGCGATAAAAAGATAAAATTCAATAGATTCGTAGGAAGCATGAAACCTCATAATTCTTTGATTATTCGATGACTATGTGCCATAGCTTTTTAATGAACTCTAGTATGCTAGAACTTACTCTTGTTGATTTTCAAAACGTTTTTAATCATAAAATACCTTGATTTTGAATATGATTGAATAAAGATCATTTAGGTTTACCACCAAAGCCAAATAAAGCATGAGCCCTATTGGAGCCCGTCGTGGGACACCTTAGTAAACCCCCTTTGAGCCTACAATTAGCCTTTTCTTTCATCACCCTTAAACACTTTCCATAAGCTTAATATAGTGATGTCTTTACCTTGTGTGTCGGCAAAGCTTGATTTTGAAAGCGTTTTCGCGTGTGTGATGAAGAAGAACAAGTGTGGGGTAGACTTAGCCATAAAATTATATGAAAAATGTATGTATGCCGTGCCTTAGAAAATTGAAAAGAGAAAAGAAGAATGCTCGGACCAAAAGAAAGAAAAACATGCTGAGAGAAAGAAAGAAAGTATGAGATTGAAGGGCACGACATAGGCATAGAAAAAGAAAAATTTTGTACATGGCTATTGTCTTGATTATTGTTGTAATGTGGAAAGAAAAGAATGAAGTATGGGTCCAACAAGATAAATTTGACCCTCTTGGTGAGAAGACATAAGGAGATTTGAGCTTTGCCAAAGGCCATGGTGAAGTTTTTAAGCCTCCTTATCCAAATATCGAATACCTCTTAGCCTAGCCCCATTACAACCCTTTTATTGATCTTTTTCATGATTCTTAAGATGGTTAAACTTGATTTGTGGAGATTATCTCAAGAGTAAGCATATGGTTTTGGTTCATTGGTGCATATAGTTATCATATGAGGTTTTTCCATAAAATTTCACAAAGAGCTTTCTTTTCTTGACATATGCAAGTTACTCTTTGTAATTCATTATCTTTCGCTTGCATATACTTATGAGTGAATACCATGCTTCGAGAGAAAAGAAGAGAGTATGCCTAGTAAGGAGGATTGGATTAGCTTAACATGTCTACATGCTTACTTTTGCTCTTATATGTTCATATTGATGTCACATGTTCATGAAGCTTGGAATTTTCGTGCTTAGCATTCTCATGCATTAACTTGAAAGCTATGTATACATACGAGCCTGAGACAAATTGTTAGGGGCAATAGTTTGTTTTGAGTCTTAGTTTAATTTAGTTTGCTAAGGGACTAGCAAAGTCTAAGTGTGGGGTAGTTGATAGGAGCACAATGTGCGACGATATTACATGCTTATGCCCTCGTTTATGCTTTGTTTAACCCTTATTTATCTAAGATAGAGTCATAATATAGTTAGTGTCAATTTTGGTAGAGTTTTGGAAATATGAGCTTAATGATCCGAAAAATGACTAAGTTTGAGAAATCTGGAAAATAGTGTAAAATATGTCTTTTTCGTGATTTTGAGATGAGTGAAACTGTGATCTATCCTTGTCCGAATTATATGAAATTTGGTGTGCTTAGTATTCATACACTGAGGAATGTTGTGTTAAAATTTCAGATCAATCGGAGTTCGGGAAGTCACCCAAAAGTTGGCTGCAAAACGGCAGTCCGAACATTCCAATCCAGGGGCTTCCAGGATTTTCCTGGGACTGTGTCCCAACTTCGAAAAATCATTCCCGTCGACTCACAAGGAATTTGATCAAACTGTTTTATAGGGAGATGGCCATATGTGTCTAGTTTATCTGAGACTTGGAATCGCATCAATCGGAGTTCCGAGCGTGGAGATATGCCGGAATTACTGCAACAAGGTCAAATCTGCCGATTCCAAGAACCTACTGCCCCTTTTTCGTGTTTTCTGTTTTTGATAGACTAAATGGTGCACAAACGCATATGTGAAGATGGTTCAAGCTTAAATAAGGTTAGAGGAAGACACCTAGCCATGGCATTGAAGAAAAATACAAGAAAGAAGTTCTCCTAGTCACACTAGGAGAAGCTGCCGAATAGAGGCAGATTGTATGCTTAATGTTGCTGCCGGCAATTGGGGGATTTTTCGATGGACCAAGCCACATCAATTGAAGTCTAATGATCATACAAGAAGTCCATGAAGATGTGAAGCCCAAGCCTTGAAGAAAAATTCAGAAATAGAAAACCTAATTGTACTATGAAAGGAAGGTTGCAAAACCTAATCCCATTAGGTTTTCTGAAATCTTTTTGCATAAGGACTGCCGGCAGCCCCTCTCCCTTTTCCTATATATATAGCCATCTCATATTCAGAAAAATCTGTCACATCTCAAGCCAAAACACAAGTCTAAGCTCTACCAAAAATTCTACCTTAAGTCCTACATAAAACCTAGCCAAAATACATCCTTCACCACTACCAGAAAGTTTCTGCCGAACCAACCTTCTGCCGAAACTTGAACTTCCTGCTGCCGTGCAGCATCCAACCATCCTCCATCACAGATCCACACGAGCTGCTGCCTCCCAAGGTGTCTAAATGTGTGATCTACTCCCTTTGGCTTGTAATTTTATGGATTTATGCTTTTATGTCTATGTAAAACATATGTTCTTTTGGTATTTGTTTTTATGTCTATGTAAAGACAATTTGTTTGTTTGGTTTTGCATGTTTAAAGATGTTTATGATTTCGATTCTTTGAGCCTAATTAACTCTAAGGTATTGATTTCATGGTTTTATGAAAGATAAACATGTAAACATAATTTGTAAATATGTAACCGGTTAGGTCTTAGGGATGCATGCTTGACTTGATTCTCGATTTCTTCTTGATTAGTTGTTTGAATTCGTGTGCAACCGAAGGAGATGTTTAGGTACAATCGTAGGCCATGGTTGTTGTCTAGATATTGAATTCACTTGCCGTAGTAACATAGGTCAAGTTAGAACGCTAAGTCGATTTGGTTTATGTTGTTACCTAGGGTTAGAGTAATTCCTACAACTTGCTTGTCTAATATGAAGAGTGACGCCTTGCATGTTAACTTGTTTCCGACTAAAAGATTTCGTGCCTTATATGCTAATTGGTTAATTTCTACACTAAGTGTCTTTAATCGGTCAGCTAAAGATTAGGGTTATGCGCTAAGCTAATTCTAAGTATTTTTGTGAAATCTAAAATCGATTAGTAAACCGCTAAGGAGCTAGTTAGGTTGGAATTAAGTTGAGTCTTGAATATTTCTATGCATGTTTCCATGAGTCCTTACTTGTTACTTGTTTCGATTTGTGATAGTTTTTTATGAGTGCTTTGCGTGAGAGATGTCGACCAAACTTGTACATAGTAGTTAGAATTTAAATTCCAGAAATTTATTTTTCGTGCCATAGTTTTTAGGGCAGCCATACCATTCTCTCCCCCATATGTGACGTTTTGTATATATGTATATGTGTTTTTGTCTAACAATCTCATATTTCAGGTACCCTTAATCCCCGGCTAGAACGATCCCTACTTATGTCTATACTACTAACGATTGTAGGGTTTATTATTGCTTGATGCTCGCTTCGGCGACACATCAACCAGCATGATGGGGGGTTGTGTTCCGGCGGCGGTTCGCAGAGTTTATCCGAGACCGTTCCTTCAAACAAATAATAAAATATTAGAAAAATACATCAGAAAATATTAATGTAATAATTATAATATAATTAAACTAATAATTAAAATATTAACAAAATAAACATTTTTACTGAAGTTTAGTATTTACCTGCATAACTGGGTTGTTGAAGTCTACTGTCTTCAACCAACGCCACTCGTACTCCCGGAACACGAACTCCCTGGGAGTGCCCATACGACCAAGGTGGTCGTACTCGTTATAGTGGGAACGCAGCTCGTTCTTCCACTCTTTGAACCTACGAAAAAAACAAAACTGCATTAGAAATATTATTAATATCATAAAATATTAATAATTATAAGATAATTATAATATCATAAAAACAAATGTACCTCAAGGTCTGCTGGTTGTCCGCCCAATCCCGCCTGTGTTCGGCAATCTCGAAGAATGTCTGAAAAATAATATTTTATTAGTTTTACAATTGTAATAATACCGAAAATTATTAAATATTACGATAAATAAATTTAATTTTTTAAATTACTCACCGCCGCGGCAATGTTCACCTCCCTCTTGATCTCTTGGGGCACATCAGCCCACCGGGTCCACAACATAGAGACTCTGTCCCTAATCACTGACCCCACGCAACCCGAGTAGTCGCGTTTTTTCTTCCCCTGAACCTCCTGATTAGGAGGTTCGTTGATCTGGATCCTGCCGCTGCGCTCAACAGTTTTCCTGAGCGTGTCAAAACAGATGACACCTCTCGTATTCCTCCGTGAACTGCTAGCGGCTGTCCCTATCACAAAAACGACGATTGGTTAATAAAATTAAATATTAGTGCGTTAATTTTAATAAAACATTTAATTAATAAAATCAAATGTTACCTGAAGTGGATGACTCGTCTGTCGACTTCCCTTTTCTCCTCGCCGAAATAAGGTGGTCAGGGTCCTCAAATGGCTGCTGCCGGTATGCCTCCGCAGCACTAACGTACTGAGGCATATCCGGTCATAAGGGCACACCCTGATAGTCGACCTCCGGTATCGCCGGAATGTTGTACAGGAGGAAAAGCTGGTTTGGGAGAGTAGGAACCTCAGTCGAGTCAGCACCAGACTGAGTCGGACTCGGCATCGGCTCCCGATGAACCTCAGGCATACGAACCTGAGGAACGTCGGCAGCTATCTCCTCGTGAAACAGCTGCCGACTAAACCTCGGAGCCACAGCGGGACCGGCATGCGGAAGTGAAGTGCTCGACGGCCGCCCCGCCTGGATAAGGGTCTGGTGCCGAGCACTCACACTCCGTCGCGGCTGGTCTGCATCCACAGTCCTCTGCGGCTGGGATGAATCTACACTCCTCCGCGGCTGGCTAGTGGTCCTCTCAGGCTGGCTAGCGGTCCTCTCGGAGTCTGCGGAACCGCCGGAATTTCTAGAACCTCTAGATCTGCTGCCACGACGGCCTCCGAATAGGTTTCTTAATGCATCGGCCATCTAAAGCCCGAGGCATTAATACATTAATTGATATTAAATTATATTATATTAAATAAAAAATTCTAATTAATATAATAACCAATAATACTAACATATTTTAATATAACAATTTATATACTAACATATTAAATTATATTATATTAAATAACAAATTCTAATTAAATATAATTAAGCTATATATATAATTAAGCTAAATTATACAATTAAGTTATCAATTTATATAATTAAAAAACCAATTTATACGTATAAATTATATAATTAAAATAAATTTGGAAACAATTACCTAAATTAACATAAATACCTAAAATTTATCTAAATTAACATAAATACCTAAATTATACCTAAATTAACATAAATACCTAAATTATACATAAATTAACATAAATACCTAAAATTTACCTAAATTAACATAAATACCTAAAATTTACCTAAATTAACATAAATACCTAAATTATACCTAAATTAACATAAATACCTAAATTATAAATAAATTAACATAAATACCTAAAATTTACCTAAATTAACATAAATACTAAAATTATACCTAAATTAACATAAATACCTAAATTATACATAAATTAACATAAATACCTAAAATTTACCTAAATTAACATAAATACCAAAATTATACCTAAATTAACATAAATACCTAAATTATACATAAATTAACATAAATACCTAAAATTTACCTAAATTAACATAAATACATAAATTATACCTAAATTAACATAAATACATAAATTAACATAAATTAACATAAATTAACAATTATAACTAAATTAACATAAATGAAAAAAAAAAAAATTTCCTTACATTGCTTGATTCGGGCAGAGGAGAAGGAGGCCGGCCGGAGGAGGGAGGAGGAGGCCTTTCGTCGGCACTGGAAACGGAGGAGGGAGACGGCCGGAAAAAAATGGAGGAGGAAGGAGGCAGGAGGTGCCGGGGCTGCCGGCCGGATTGGAGGAGGAAGAGGGAGGAGGTCGGGCCGGGGCTGCCGACGTGGAGGAGATAGAGGGAGGAGGGCCGGATTGCACGTCGAAGAGGAAGATTGGAAAAATGCAGCAAATGGAGGCTAGGGTTCGGCTGCAACAAACTTATACCCGATAGTATAGCCGACGAAATGTATCAACTCGTCGGCCATAGTTTAGGCGCTCAGCAACCGTCCGATCTTCCCCATCCAACGGCGAACAATGAAAAGGCGCGGATCACTAGAGTTTAGCCGACGAAATTAAATATTTCGTCGGCTATACTTTGGAAAATCACAGCCGTTCGATCTGAGCCATCCAACGGCGGACACTAAGCGGATGGCAAGAGTTTAGCCGACGAAATATTTGATTTCGTCGGCTAAACTTTGAAAATAGCCGACGAAATATTTGATTTCGTCGGCTAAACCTTTGGTCAAACTACAAGGTCAAACCTCTAAACCCTATAAATTAAAACGAAAATTGGGCAGTCTAAATGACGTTTTTTGGCCTTATCTTCAACAGAGAATAGTTTCAAATCGATGAGACGCGACTAATCGTATAAAAATTTTCCTCATAATATTTACTGACCGGCATGCTACCCATAGGAAAACGGGAGTAAAAAACAGTTAACCGCAACATTCCGCACACAGATTTTGTCGGAATCTGCTCATTTTTCAACCGTAGACGTTTTTCAATATTTCGGTCATATCTTATTTCACAACACATTTGCATTTGAAGAGTCTACGTATAGTAACTATTTGAAACTATACATTCATTTAAACACTTAGTAAACAAGTTAAAGAACATTAGTGCATATGTTCCGACTTTGAATCTAAAAGTTTGGAAAATCTATTCCAACCGTCAGATATCACCGTTAAGATTAAATACATGTATGAAAAAAAATCCAACTATATCTGACAACGTTAAAGGCTCGATCGGGACGGTCAACCGGGTGAGTCAAACCTCTAAACGCTTTAAAACGGAAATTGGCCCGTCTAAATGACGTTTTTTGGCCTGATCTTCAACAGAGAATAGTTTCAGATCGATGAGACGCAACTAATCGTATAAAAATTTTCCTCAAAAGATTTACCGACCGTCAGGCTACCCATAGGAAAACGGAAGTAAAAAACAGTTAACCGCAACATTCCGCACACAGATTTTGTCGGAATCTGCTCATTTTTCAACCGTAGACGTTTTTCAATATTTCGGTCATATCTTATTTCACAACACATTTGCATTTGAAGAGTCTACGTATAGTAACTATTTGAAACTATACATTCATTTAAACACTTAGTAAACAAGTTAAGGAACATTAGTGCATATGTTCCGACTTTGAATCTAAAAGTTTGGAAAATCTATTCCAACCGTCAGATATCACCGTTAAGATTACATACATGTATGAAAAAATCCAACTACATCTGACAACGTTAAAGGCTCGATCGGGACGGTCAACCGGGTGAGTCAAACCTCTAAACGCTTTAAAACGGAAATTGGCCCGTCTAAATGACGTTTTTTTGCCTGATCTTCAACAGAGAATAGTTTCAGATCGATGAGACGCAACTAATCGTATAAAAATTTTCCTCAAAAGATTTACCGACCGTCAGGCTACCCATAGGAAAACGGAAGTAAAAAACAGCTAACCGCAACATTCGGCACACAGATTTTGTTGGAATCTTCTCATTTTTCAACCGTAGATGTATTTCAATATTTCGGTCATATCTTATTTCACGACACATTTGCATTTGAAGGATGAAGCAACGGTTTGTCGACAGTGATAGAAAATGGAAGCTGCTCATTTTTTGTTTTTTTTTTTAATCATAGGCGACGAAATAAAACCTAGTATTCGTCGGCTATTCTTTTGTCGTTTTCGGTAAAAAATAAAATATTTATTTTTAAAAAAACTTATGGCCGATGAAATAATGAAATTTTCGTCGGCCATTGTTCGTAAAATAATTATTTTTAAAAAACTTATGGCCGACGAAATAATTCATTATTCGTCGGCCATTGTTGCTATAGCCGACGAAAAATTTATTATTCGTCGGCCATTGTAATGGCCGACGAAATAATGCATTTTTCGTCGGCTATTCTCAGAAAAAAAACAAAAAAAATCAGTGGTTTTACACCTCTCCTATTCCGATGTCCTGTTCATATATAACCAAAATTGAACATAAAAAACCAGAAACCCAACAGTCAACATATTTCAAATTTTTTTTTAAGGGGTTTGGAACCCAGCCTAGCTGGGAGGCTCATCCCCACGCCCGTTCATTAGAAATGAGTTGATTGCAAATGAAAGGATTACATCATTTAAATTACTTAATCCGTCGGATTGTAATCGGAATCATCGGATGAGTCTTCTTCGGTTTCTGAATTGCTCGATAGGGGTAATCTATGTCTTTCCTCACCACTAGAGTCCTCGTTAGTTTCTTCAGTTGGATAAACATCAACAAGCAGTGGCTCTTCACGTCGAATTCGCACCGGCGTGTCTAGGCGAATAAAAGAGGAGTCAGGAATACCGTTTGAGTTGGGCTCTTGATACGCGGTGCCCCCTTCCTCGTTCTCTTCAACCACTCCAAGTGTAGACGCCCAGTAAATGTTGCGATGGTGGATAGTGTTGACTACTTTCCACGGGTCACCCTTGGCGAGATCATCAAGATAAAACACTTGTTTCACCCATGTGGCTAAAACGAAAGGGTCGTCCTCATACCATGATGTACTAGTGTTCACAGAACTTACGCCGTATTGATCGGTTTTCATGCTCTGCGGCCGTGTGTCAAACCATCTACACTTGAAAAGGTGCACTTTCATGCCTTCCCCGTAATGCAGTTCCACAACTGAATGGAGAACACCGTAATAGTCAACTCCACCATCCCCACCATGTGCCATAACCCCTGAATTTTGTGTTTTCAGTCTGAGGTCTCTGTCTTCACATCGAAATAACACACCATTCACCTTGCACGTCGCATAAACTTTTGAATAGACCGGCCTCCTCGCTAAAAGTCTGAGTTCGTGCGACCAATTTGGGTGATTATCATTTGCAATAAGGTCCATCTGCAACCATCAGAATCAACTATAAATATGAATAAATATACACAATAATATATGAACACGTATAGAATAGTGTTAAAGGTACGTACCCAGCGGCCGAAATACTCTGCGAATGTCTGGTTGTGGTAATCGTGATCACCTGCTACTCCTTCACAGCGTAGATGTATGTCCTTCCAAAACTGAACTTCTGGACAGTTGATTAGTACCCACCAATGTGCAATGGCTACCTCATAATCTTTCAACTTGTAGGAATCTGGCATGTTTCCACCGAGTACAACATCGTCGGAGAGTATGGAAAGATTGAACTGTGACGGTACATCTTCCTGTATGCTTTCCTGTAACGCTCCGAAATACAGCTTCATGTAGGTGACGCACTCGTGCGCAATATATGCTTCAGCTATACATCCTTCAGGTGCGGATCTGTTTTGGACAAAACCACCGTATTGTCCAAGTTGCCTATAAATCAAGTTTTTAAAGTGTTATGATAATACATTAACACTATATCACATATATTGATGAGGAAATTAACATAAGGTGTAAAATACGTACCTTTCCATCGGATACATCCAAGTGAAGTGCACAGGACCGGTAAGCAACAACTGCCGAGGAAGATGGATCATGAGGTGAGGCATGATGTCGAAAAAATTTGGAGGAAATATCATCTCAAATTTACACATGATATGAACGATGTCTTGTTGCATTTCCCGGAGGTCAGATTTTCTCACTTCCCGTGTGCATACCTTCTGGAAAAATCTTGCCAACGCTACTAACGGCTCCACAACGTGACGGGGAAGGAACGGTCGAATGAAAACAGGGAAGAGACGTTGTAGCAGGATATGATTGTCATGACTTTTCAACCCGTACAGATTGTTGAATTGTCTATTGACACACTTGGCTATATTTCCAGCAAAGCCTGAAGGATACTTGGCCCGACTTATCCAATGGAAAATTTCTGATTTATGCTCAGGCTTGACGGTGTAAGGAGCTTGAGGCATTTTTCTCTTCCCTTGTTTCAACCATAGTGGTTTTCTGATATTCATGTTTTGCATATCAGTGCGAGCCTTAGGACCGTCTTTCGTCTTCCCCTCCAAGTTCAGCGTTGTGCCCACCACACTTTCAGAAACATTTTTTTCTATGTGCATAACGTCTAGGAAGTGACGGATCAGCAACTCACACCAGTACGGGAGTTCCCACAATATGCTCCTATGTGTCCAGAATTTGTACTCCTCAGGCCTTTCAGGTATTTCCGCTACAATATCGGGATGATTGCTGAGGGGCCCAAAATCGTACTCATTAAGTCTTGCTAAAATTTCTCTTCCTGTCCATCTTCTGGGAGCACGGCCGTGTTCTTCGGTTCCATCAAATGCGGCGGACTCGTAACGCCAGTGGTGATCCACCGGAAGGAACACACGATGACCCATTCGGCATATCTTGTTGCAATGAGGGGTGCTCCCATAATCGCTGAGGCACTCTGGACAAGCCTTGTATCCCCTAACAACGCTGCCCGACAACATCCCATAAGCAGGAAAATCACTGATGGTACCAATAACCATGGCATGCATCTGGAACGTCTCCTGCTTGTACTTGTCAAAAGTGGGATGACCAACGTCCCACAATACCTTAAGCTCTTCAATCAATGGTCTCATATACACATCGAGACATTTTCCTGGGTAACCAGGCCCCGGAATCAACAACGTCAACATATTATATTCCTTCTTCATGCACATCCACGGAGGAAGGTTGTAAGGTACCAAAACCACCGGCCATATACTGTATGAAAGACTCATGGTGCCGAAAGGGTTGAACCCGTCAGTTGAGAGCCCGAGCCTGACGTTTCTGACATCTGACGCAAAATAAGGAAACTCATTGTTTATATGCTTCCAAGCCGCTCCGTCAGAGATGTGTGTCATGATATCTGCGTCTCCCGCGTCCCGCTCACCGTGCCACCTCATAGATTTTGCGGTGGTTTCTGACATGTACAACCGCTCAAGCCTATCTCTCAACGGAAAATACCGAAGCACTTTCACAGGTTTCCTATTGCCTGCTCCCGTCAACTTATATCGGTCAGACTGACATATCGGACATGCGTCAAGGCTAGCAAGGTCATTTCCTTCTGCATCTTCACCCCAGAAGAGAACGCAGTCAAATGCGCATGCATGGATCTTAATGTAGGAAAGCCCTAGATCTTTGAGGATACTTCAGACCTGACGGTGATTGGTAGGATTACGATGACCCTCCTCCAACAACGAAGAAGTGTACTGTAGATATTCATCCACTTGCCTGATGCTCCCTTTTGTCTCGACTTTAATCCTCATTACCTCCATCACACTTTGAAGAACTGTCTTCTCAGAACTTGAAGACACAGGGGTCTGTTGCAATGCAATCAGTTTGTTGTACTTGTCAAAGGCAGCAGTGTTGACAACTTGTGGGAACGGCTGCACCGGGTCCTGCATATATTGTTCCCCACGTACACCGCTTTCAAAAGGAAATACGTCGTTGACGAATCCCATTGTTGGATCGTTGGATGTACTACTACTCCCCGCCTCAAAATACTGCCCATGATCATGCGATCCATCTAATGGTGGCTCACCGTGATATATCCAACGTGTGTACTTCGGCCAAAACCCATTACTCTTTAGGTGCTCCCATACTGTCCTAATCGGAAATCGACACATATCACTGCGACACTTACATTTCTTGCACGGGCAATAATGGTAATTCCCCTTTGCATTTTCCTCGACGAACTGCATAAAATCCACAACTCCTGTAGTGTATCGTCGGTCATGCCTTGGAAGCGAAATCCAACTCTTATCTCGATCCATATATAGCCTGATAATAATATATATGTATAACTTTAATTAATAATAAATTAATTAACACATATATATTACAATATATGTTATTATCAACATCAACTCATATATATATATATACCATTAATTAACAACCATTATTTAAGTTCATTACACTATCAACAACCATTAATTAATATATTAATTTATATATATTTTAACACTAATTAAAATAATATTATTAAATTAAAACACATAATTATACTCTAACTGAAAATCAACTCAACTACAACTCAAAATCAACATATATACATACATTCTAATACTAAAACAACAACAAAACAAAAAATCACTTACTATATCAAAATCACTAAAACTCAAAATCAACATATATACACATATACGTACCTATATATAGCTCCACAATGTAAGAGAGGACGGATTTCAACAATACCCACAGATTTTTCACTCTTTCTCCCGTTTTTTTTCAAATGTGCAGCTTCTGTCCAGATCTGAAAATATAAAGACTTATAGCCGACGAAATTGCCAACTTCGTCGGCCATTCTTCCAAAATTTGTATAGCCGATGAAAACTTTAATTCGTCGGCCATTATAGGAGTATAGCCGACGAAACATTTTTTTTAGGGACGACGGAAAAATTCGTCGGCCATTATTGTAGAATAGCCGACGATTTTTCATTTTTACCGACGAAATAAAAAATCGTCAGCCATTCTCAGAGAATGGCCGACGAAATTTTTTTTTTTGCGACGACAAAAATTTTCGTCGGCCATTCTTGGAAATAGCCGACGAAAAAAGTGTTTCGTCGGCCGTTTTTTTTTTTTCGTCGGCAAAGCCATATTTTCTTGTAGTGCCTATTCTTTGTCATCGATCACATGACTTACAAAACATGTAAGCATCCTTAAAAATTGTAGGCCAAAAGAATCTACATTCAAGTACCTTTAAAGCGGTCTTCTTTGCTCCAAAATGCCCTCCACATGCCTCACTATGACAAAGCCTTAAAATCGGTTGATGCTCATGCTCGACAACACATCTTCGAAGCACTTGATCACTACATTGCTTCCATAAGTATGGCTCATCCCAAAGATAGTGACGAGCTTGCTTGATGATCCGAAGTCTATCTCGTTTCGGTATAGTGCTAGGGAGTTGCCGAGTGGCTAAGTAATTGGCCAAGTCGGCATACCAAGGTTCTTGTGCTTCGAGTCGAAAGAGTTGCTCATCCGGGAAGTTCTCACAAAGGGGCAATCGATCCTCCTCTTTAACAATTCGACTTAGGTGGTCGGCTACCACGTTCTCCACTCATTTCTTGTCTTGTATCTCAATATCAAACTCTTGAAGCAAAAGAATCCATCGAATGAGCCTTGGCTTAGCATCCTTCTTTGTCATAAGGTATCTCAAAGCGGCATGATCACTATAAACAATGACTTTGGAATTCAAAAGATATGATCGAAACTTTTCCAAAGCAAAAATTACCGCTAAGAGTTCTTTCTCCGTTGTGGTGTAATTAAGTTGAGCATCATTGAGAGTCCTTGAGGCGTAGTATATGACATACGGCTTCTTCTCTATTCGTTGGCCAAGCACCGCTCCAAGCGCATAATCACTTGCATCACACATGAGCTCAAACGGCTCCTCCCAATTTGGGGAAGTCAAGATCGGCGCCGAACATAAGGTGTTCTTCAATCGGCAAAATGCCTCCTCACATGCGTCCGTCCACTCAAACGTCACCTCTTTTTGTAACAAGTTTCTCAATGGCTTTGCAATTGAAGAGAAGTCTTTGATAAATCTTCGATATAACCCGGCATGGCCAAGAAAACTCATCACATCACGCACATTTTTTGGGCTCGGCAAGGCTTGGATGAGCTCCACCTTGGCTTTGTCAACTTCTAATCCTCTTGCCGAAATAATGTGGCCTAAGACAATACCTTGCGTGACCATGACGTGACAGTTCTCCCAATTGAGCACAAGATTAGTCTCTACACACCGCTCAAGTATCTTCTCTAAGTTCATCAAACAAGTCTCGAAGTTGCTTCCATACACACTAAAATCATCTATAAAAACTTCGATAATGTCTTCAATAAAATCGGAGAAGATAGCATACATACATCGTTGAAACGTTCCGGGTGCGTTGCATAGGCCGAATGGCATCCGTCTATAGGCAAAAGTGCCAAATGGACAAGTAAAAGTGGTCTTCTCTTGATCATCCGGGTGTATCATGATTTGATTGTATCCACTATAACCATCAAGAAAGCAATAGAAAGAATGGCCGGCTAACCTCTCTAGCATTTGGTCCATAAACGGCAAAGGCATGTGATCCTTCCTTGTTGTAGCGTTGAGCCTCCTATAATCGATGCACATACGATGACCGGTTACAAATCTTTGTGGCACTAGCTCATTCTTCTCATTCTTGACAACCGTTACACCACTCTTCTTTGGAACTACTTGCACGGGAGATATCCACTTACTATCCGAAATTGGGTAAATAACCCCACAATCAAGCAACTTAATGATTTCGTCTTTCACTACCTTCATCATGGGTGGGTGAAGTCGGCGTTGAGCCTCCTTGGTTGGCTTTGCTCCTTCTTCTAGCAATATACGATGAACACAAGTAGTAGGGCTTATTCCCTTGATATCCGCTAAGGTCCAACCTATAGTGGTCTTGTACTTCTTTAGCACACTTATTAAATCACATTCTTGCTTCTCACTAAGCTTTGAAGACACAATAACCGGTAGAGTATCCTTTTCTCCAAGATAAGCATATTTCAAGTGACTAGGGAGTTCTTTTAGTTCTAACTTTGGGGCCTCTTCCACACTTGGTCGAAATTTGGTTATGGCACTTGGAATTGACAAGAATGAATCAAATATCTTAGCATAGGGCTGAGCCTCTAGCTCAGCACAAACCTCTCTTAGGCTCGACAATACTTCCTCTTCTTGCTCGTGTGTGACTCGCTCTCCCTTCTTGTCAAATCCGACCCCTTGCTCGATCGCTAATTGCTATGCGTCAAGCGAGGTCGATATAACTTGCTCGACCTCCTCCAAAACTTCGTCAACTCCACACTCCTTCAAATCGGCAATGGGATATTTCATGGCATCAAAAACATTGAATTTTATCACCTCACCGTCAAACTCCATTGTCAAATTACCCTTGGCAACATCTATCTTAGTGCGTGCCGTCCTCATGAATGGTCGGCCAAGTAGCAATTGAGTGCTATTAACCGGCGAGTCCTCCATTTCTACAACATAGAAATCGGCGGGGAATATTAGTTGGTTCACTTGCACAAGCACATCTTCAACATAGCCCTCCGGATACTTGCTTGAGCGATCCGCAAGTTGAATAATGACATTGTCCTTCTTGAGAGGCCCTATACTCAACGTTTGGTACACATTGAGTGGCATGCCATTAATCGAAGCTCCCAAGTCCAACATCACATCCTCAAATCGAGTGTTGCCTATCACACAAGGCACATTGAAGCTTCCCGGATCTTTCATCTTTGGTGGCAGCTTCCTTTGAATAACGGCTGATACCGTCTCGCTCATAGTCACCACACGAGTCTCCCTCGTATGCCGCCTTGTCGTGCATAGCTCTTTAAGAAACTTAGCGTACTTAGGCACCTGCTTAATGCATTCCAACAAAGGGATGTTGACTTGCACCTTCCGGAAAATCTCCAATACCTCTTCATCGGATTTGTCCTTCTTTGATCTAGCAAAGCGCGAAGGGAATGGAATGCTTGAGTTTGGCACCCCTCCCTTGCTTACTTGGCTCGGCATCAACTCACTCTTAGATGTTGTGGGATCTCTCTCATATTTTTTGCGCAATCCATCCTTCTCGGCAGCACTCTCGGCCTTCTCCCTCTCGGCTGCAGCACTGCCGGTTATAATGCTGCCGGCAGCAGCCTTGCTTGGCTCGGCTGCCCTCCTCTCAACAGTTGGTGAGCTGCCGGCAATTGCAGGTCCGACAGCCACCTCTTCTTCCTCTATTATATCAAGTGGCGTGCCCTTCTTCATAGGGTTCCTCGGAGGCAACAACTCTCTTCCACTTCGAGTTGTAATCACTTGACATGCTCGTTCCTCAGATTAGGAATTGTATTGCTAGACAACTTCCCTTGCTCGGTGAATCTTCCCATGAAGTCCACAACCTGCCCCATTTGAGTCTTGAGTTCACCAATGTCTTTTGTATGGGTTTGTTGCCCCACAAGCAACACTTGAGTAGTACTTGAAAGAGATTGGAGTAAATCATCATAGTTTGGATTGCTCGCTCCACCTTGCACTTGGTTAGGCACGGCTTGGTTTGGCTGCATTGCTTGGTACTGCCCTTGGTTCAGCTGAAGCTGTGGTCGATGTACAAATGGAGCTCTCGGTGCATAGGGTGCGGCAACCCCTTGATTTGGTTGCATAGGTGCCCTAAGCACATTGTCATTGTTCGCCCACCGGAAGTTCATATGATCATTGAACCTCGGATTGAAGTTCCCATATCGTTGCCTTCCTTGAAAACCAATGGCATTGCACTCCTCTATTCCCCCACTTGATCCAATTTGAGGGCATTGTTCGGTCTCATGGCTCTCGGTGCAAATGCCACACACAATGGCACGCTTTCCCTTCATCATGCTACTCACCAAGTCGGCAAGCTTATCAACTTTCTCCTCCAACTTTGAGCTTGAAGTTGTCTCATGAACCTTCTCATTCCTTGGCACATTGTTTCGTGCCATGCCAAATTGTTGGTTGTTCAAAACACGAACTTCCAACAAATTCCTTGCCGGTCCGGCATTCAACTCCAAGAAACTACCTCCCGCCGCCGAATCAAGAAACTCCCTCTCCATTACGCGCAATCCCTCATTGAAATATTGCAATAAGAGTCCATCACTAATGCCATGTGACGGACATAAAGAGACAAGGGACTTGAATGTAGTCAAAGAAAGTCTCATCTCCGGCTTGCTTCACACTTGTTATTTGCTTCCTCAAATCCGTGATACGTGAAGCGGGAAAGTACTTGAGCAAGAACTCATCCACCATGGTATTCCATGAATTGATTCGGCCACTAGGCACATCAAACAACCACTCCTTTGCTTGATCTTCTAATGAAAACGGAAAAGCCTTCATCTTGAAGTGTTGCAAGTCCGTCCCTCTTGGACACATACTCTCCGCAGTAAAATTAAACCATTGTAGATGCTTGTTGGGATCCTCACTTGGCATACCATAAAACGACTTTAACTTATGAAGGAAGCCACTCTTCAATTTAATCTCACCGATTTTGCCGGTCTCCAATGGGGGGTAAATGATGTTGGAAGGTGCAGCTCCTCCTCCTCCGACCACATGACCATTTTGTGCTCTAATCGAAGTCATTATCACTTGCTCAACAACTGGCTCAGCGAAGGCTTCAAATTCGGGTTCTTGGAGATCAATTGATGGTGATATGACGGATGGAGAGCTCAGCAAGCTTGGTGCCGAACTAGGTGAGGATGATGGTGATGAAACTGTGCTTGGACTACTTGATTCGGATGGAGGCAGCGGTACAAACAAAGCGATGGCGAGCTCTTGGTTCAAACGTTGCAATGGACCCCTATGATCTCGTGTCTAAATATTAGATTCGGACATGCACTATTCTGAAATTTGCAACATTTAAACAAGTTAGAACTTCGTTAAGAAATAAAAAGCGAGAATATACATCATTACAAGCCACGACATTGGCAATTACAAAACAAATTTCAATCAATGGCACACATATACAAGGAATCAGCAAAGAAGAGATACAATCGGCAAAGAGAAATTTGAAACGTTTTGTGTACATGTAATCTCTGAGTCTAATCTCTTTTAAGATTTGTTCTAGCTCTCAAGGTACGTGGAGCAGAGGAGATAACGGTGAAATGGACTGATGCAGCCCCCGGTAGTATCATGCTTTATCCGATATACCTCAAGAGTTCGAACTACACAAATTGTTTTGTTTTGAAGAAAATAGATCACATATGTCAAGTTATCTTCTAGCGTGTAAAGTGAGGTGATGCTTCGGCCCAAGCTATTGACTAGTTCGAGCATGTTCTACTTTCCAAAGGCGGTGTCGTTAAGATTCACGGAGGGCGAACCCCCTACAGGAACCAGGCAGGACTCGTTGTTGGTCACCACGGGGAGCGAACTCCCTATCGACTCACTCACCGAGAATGAACATCAGTCTGTGGGCCTTGAGATCCAGTTAAATAAACCTGAGAACCATATCAATGAAACTAACTTGCCTCATACTTTGTAAGACGAACTCGGGTAACTAGCGGTCTACAAGTGTTGATCAAAGCCGCCCTCAACCTCATAAAAATGGGTATGCCAAGTTATCGCTTGTATGCGTAGGGGGGACGTATCCCACGTTTCCCAGTCTACATAAAAGACGGATCTAACATGGCATCATTCGTATGAAGGGTTAAGACTAAGACTAACAAAAGCGGCTTCTCCCTACATGTTACACTTTAGAAACTATAATAAACTGAAACATACACAACACTATCAACTTCATAGAAATTAAACTAAGTTATTTCACACATACATTCTTTATACATTCTTTATACATCATGCAACTTTCGAAATTTAAATTCTACATGCCGAAGCATATTTCTACTTTACAACTTTACAAAAAAAATTTCCAGCAACATTATATACACAACAATCACATAAATCAAGCTTTTATAATCCCCGGCAACGGAGCCAAAAATTGATGAGAGCCTAAGCTCGCACAAAATAATAATACTACAAAATATCGTTAGTAGTATGAGCAAGTAGGGATCGTTCTAGCCGGGGATTAAGGGTACCTGAAACATGAGAATGTTAGACAAATATACATATATACCCATCAAAATCGTCACTTTAGGGGGGAGATAATGGCGTCGTCAGCAAGGCTGCCCTCTATCGTCTAGACATGAAATTTAAACCTAGTTATGATATTTACAAGTTTGGTCGACATTCTTCCACAAAGCACTGGCACGAAAACAATCAAAACACATAACAAACAAGCAAACAAGACTCACGACAAAACATTAAAGTGTTCTAGACTCGACTTAACTCCAACCTAATTAGCTCCCTATAGGTATTACTAACCGATTTAGATTTCAGAAGTATTCAAGATTAACTTTACGTCTAATCCTAAAATTTTACTAAACATATTTGAGAACTCCTATAGATGAAAACAAACATGCAAAGTAATTGAGCACGAAATCTTCTGAGTCGGAAACAAGTTAATTAAGCAAGGCGTCACTCTTCTCATTAACAAGCATGTTCTTTAAATCACTCTAAACGGCAAAGACATGTGATCCTTCCTTGTTGTAGCGTTGAGCCTCCTATAATCGATGCACATACATGAAATTTAAACCTAGTTCTAATATTTAAAAGTTTGGTCGACATTCTTCCACAAAGCACTAGCACGAAAATAATCAAAACACATAACAAACAAGCAAACAAGACTCACGGCAAAATATTAAAGTGTTCTAGACTCGACTTAACTTCAATCCAAACAATACATAGACATAGAGTTTGAAACCAAGAATTCATGCTATATATCTTTATAGACAAAGTTTAACATAACTACACAAAAATTACAAAACTGAAAGAGGGCAGTGGATCACACTTTTGTAGACACCTTGATGACTTCGACTCGTGTGGATCCGACGGAAGGTGAAAAAAGCGGCTGCTCGGCAGTGGTTATGTGTCGGCAGAAAAAGTAAGGTGAAATGGGGGTGATTTTCGGCTAGGGTTTTATGTAGGATTCTTGGGGAAATTTCGATAGAGCTTTGGCTAGATTTTTTTTTTTGCTTTGGAATGTGACCTCCTTTTCTGTGGAAAAGATGGCTTTATATAGAAGAAAAAGGCTAGGGTTTGCCGGCCACACAAGGAAGGGGAACTCCTTTTCCTAGTTGGCTTATGTTTCCTTGTGGGATAAATATTGCATTCTTGGACTTCTTTTTCTGATTTTTCTTCATAGCATGGGCTGCATATCTTCATGGACTTCATATGTGGACTTGAAAACTCTATTTGGTGAACTTTGATCCATGAAAAATACACAAACCGCCAAGAACACAAAACCGGCAGCTTTGCTTGCCGATCGGCAGCATTCTCCTAGCTTGACTAGGAATGCATCTTTCTTCGTGTTTTCCTCATTTCCTTAGCTCGATGTCTTCCTCTATCCTTCAATAAGCTTGGACAATCTTCAAGTATGCAATTGTACGCCAAAATGTCCATCGAAAATAGAAACAAAGGAAAAGAGGAAGAAACTTGGTTTTCTCGGCAGGAATGACCTTGCTCCGGTAATTCTGGCATAACTCCCTCCTCGAAGCTCCGATTGATGCGATTCTAAGTCTCAAAGAAACTAGACATGTAGAGCTTTCCAACAGCGTATGGCACGTCCTCTGGTTCCAAGCGATGTGTCCCACAGAAAGTCCGGAAGTCAGGACACAGTCCCAGGAAAATCCTGGTAGTCCCTGGTGATCTTTGTTCAAATTGCCAAGTTGCAGCCATCGTTTGGGTGACTTCTCGAACTTCGATGGATCTGAAATTTTGACACAATACACTCCAGCTTGCCAGTTATATGTCTGCCAAATTTCATCAAATTTGGAAAATAATAAGTCAGTCAAGCACAGGCCTCAAAATCACGAAAACAACATATTTTGCACTTTTGCTTCAGATTTCTATACTTAGTAGTTTTTCTGACAATTAAGCACATTTTTCCAAAACTCTTCCAAAATGACACTAAACTATATTATGATTCTATCTTAGATAAATAAGGGTTAAACAAAGCATAAATGAGGGCAAATACATATTAATATCGTCGCACATTGTGCTCCTATCATGGTCGATGAGGGTTAAGTACTAAATTAAGTTCATATTGTTTAAGGGAAAATACTCGTGTCTATACTAGTATGGTCGTGTGCGTCCATACTCTCTCTCATTTGCATATTTTTTGGCAATGTTATCAACGATTTTAACCGTTCAAAAGTTGAATTAATCAACAAAAATCATCTCTGTAAAAATTCATAAGAAACCAATATCGTTTGATCATTCGATTGTATTTGATTGCATCAAACAAATGAACAGTTCTAGTGAAAGTTGATAGTCTCATGATCAGTCATCTATTTGTTTGATATAATCGAATACAATTGAATGAGCAAACGATTTTGGTATATTCTGAATTTTTACATAGATGATCTTTGATGATTAATTCAAGTTTTGAACGGTTAAAATCGTTGAAAACATTACCCAATATATGCAAATTAGAGAAAGTACGGACGCACACGTCCATACTAGTATGGACACAAGTATTCCTCATTTTACTGCCATCAGCTACCAATATTTTGCAGGAAATTAAATGAATTGTTTGTTAATTTTCATACCTCGTTTTGTCCATTTTTTATTAAAGGGGGTTCTAGTTACGCATTTAAAATTGTTGTTGTTAACGGTAGCAACAGCTAGGCTGCCGGGGCCTACGCACCCGTGCTAGGGCTTTGAGAGGACGCCCAGGTACTCGAGGCCTGAGACCGAATTGCCCGGCGAACGGTATGGGTCCGGGATCCGGCGAGAGAAGCCCAGAAAGAAGGGACCAAAGTATGTCTCTAATGTGTAGAAGCAGCCTAAATCTCACATCGGATGATGAGCTCAGCTCATATATTGACACAACCACCTCCTTTAAATGGTAATCAATCACTCACCAAGTATCTGCTTCCACATACTACTTATATTCTAATCTCAACTGTACTAACTTAAGCATCAGAGTGGAAACGACCGACCCTAACTGGTTCTTCCTAGTTAGCAGGAGTTTCGCAGGAAAAGATGATACCAAACACAACTGTTTCTGTCTGAATCTCGTAGACTCACAGATACTTAGTTGGCTTGATGTTATCTCTCCTGCAAACCCGTACTAACTAGGAAGAACCGGTTGGGGTTGGTTGTTTCAAGTCCGATGCTTAAGTCAGTGCAATTGGGATTAGAGTATAAGCGATACGCGGAAGCATATAGTTGGTTGATAGGAGCACAATGTGCGATGATATTATATGCTTATGCCCTCGTTTATGCTTCGTTTTTCCCTTATTTATCTAAGATTGAGTCATAATTTAGTTTACTGTCATTTTGGTAGAGTTTTTATCAAATGTGCTTTAGAATCCGAAAAATGACTAAGTTTGAGAAATCTGGAAAATAATGCAAAATATGTCTTTTTCGTGATTCTGAGATGAGTAAAAATGCGATCTATCCTTGTCAGAATTTAATGAAATTAGGCGTGCTTATTATTCATATACTGAGGAATGTTGTGTTAAAATTTCAGATCAATCGGAGTTTGGAAAGTTACCCAAAAGATGGCTGCAAAACAGCAGTTTGAGCAAACCAATCCAGGGACTTCCAGGATTTTCCTAGGACTGTGTCCCAACTTCGAAAAATCATTCCCGACGACTCACAAAGAATTTGATCAAACACTTTTATATGGAGATGTCTATATGTGTCTAGTTTATCTGAGACTTGGAATCGCATCAATCGGAGCTCCGAGGAGGGAGATATGCCGGAGTTACTGCAGCAACATCAAGTCTGCCGATTCCAGGATGCTACTGCCTCCTTTTTGCAAATTCTGTCTTCAATGGACCAAATGGTGTACAAATGCATATGTGAAGATGGTCCAAGCTTAAGGAAGGAAGGAGGATGACACCGAGCCAAGGCATTGAAGAAAAATACGAAGAAAGAAGTTCTCCTAGCCAAACTAGGAGAAGCTGCCGGAATAGGCAGATTTGTGCCAAAATGAAGAACTGCCGGTTTGGGGCATTTTCGATGGATCAAGACCTTTCAAATGGAGTCCAAAGCCTATACAAGAAGTCCATGAAGATGTGAAGCCCAAGCCTTGAAGAAAAATCAGAAAAAGAAAACCTAATTAAACTTTGAAAAGGAAGGTTTCAAATCCTTAATCAATTGGGTTTTCTAAAACCCTTCTTACACTAGGGTTGCCGGCAGTCTCTCCCTTATATAAAGCCTCACTTTTCATTCTGAAAAATCATCTCATCTCAAGCATAAAATACTAGCCAAAGCTCTACCAAGTTTCTTAAGCACCAAATACCCAAATACTTAGCCAAAACACCATCACCACCACTACAAACTTCCGAATCCTTTCACCTTGTCTTCTGCCGATTCTTGTTTTGGCCGAGCACTAAGGAGCAGCAGCCAAGCATCTTGCACACGATTGAGGAGTCTTCAAAGGTTCTAAAAGTGTGATCCAGCAAGTTCCAGGAATTTCTTGGGCACATCACTCAACTTCCAGAATTTCTCCAGGACGGACCACAAGGAACTAGAAGGCGTGCCATATATGCATGAAAATATATATGAGTCTAGTTTTTACTAACTTAGAATCGTATCAATAGCTGTCCTGAAGAGAAAGTTATGCCAGCAGCAATGCCAAGAGGTCACTGCCCTGCCGAGAAGAAGATCATACTGCCTCTTTTCGTGATTTTCTGCATTTCTGCATCAAAGAGGCAACCGAATATATCAAGTGAGAGTTTTCAAGCTAGATAAAGGTTAAGGGATTCAGCCAAGCCAAAATGAAGTGAAAAATATGAAGAGAAGTGATCTCCTAGCTCGGATAAGAAAATCTGCCCGTATTAGGAGAATGATGCAGGTTGTGCAAGGGAGGCCAGTTGCTGCATAGCTATGGACCATTCTCTATCAAAGAGAGTTGCTGAGTCCACTTAAGGAGTCCATGAAGTATTGCAGCCCGATTCATGAAGAATTTGGCAGAAAGAAAATTCCTGCAAGATCAAAGGAAGAGAGAAAACCAAAACCGGCAAGGAAATCCTTTTTCTTGCCGAGTTGCTCTAGGTTTCTGCCGATATTTCCCCTATATAAAGCCTTGTTTTCCTTACAGAAAAATCATTTCTTCTTAAGGACAAGTACTAGCTAAAAGCTCTACCAAGTCTCTTAAGCACCAAATAGAAAAACACTTAACCAAAACCCGATTCCACCACATCCAAAATTCTGTACCTTCACCCTATCTTTTTCCGTGCAGCCATGCGTCTTCCACCATAGCTTGAGGAGGTGTTATCCACTCCCTCTATGGCTATGGTATTCTTTTATGTTTGTGTAGTTTGTAAGAACTTGTTTCGATTCTTGATTTTTTTAAAGCTATTGTATGAACTCGGTTTGTTGTTTGTAATATAGTTTACGATGTTAACTTGTAAATTTTGTATGTTAGATAATTAGGACAGTAGGTGTCGATGCATGTTTAAGGTTTAAAATTAGTTAATAATCTAAGGAGTGGGCATTAAAAACTGAAACGTTAGTCTTGTTGAAGCATGTAATTCTAGATGTTAGGTTTCATCAAACCGGAGTAATAACGAATATATCTAAGACTCAAAAGGTTGCTTTGATTTGTATTGCTTACCCATGGTTTAATACTTTAGATAACTTGCATGTTAAAATAAGATGATTGACAACCTTGCTTGTTTTGCATGTCTCCGATTTAGACTATTGCGCACAATTGTTAAGTCTTACCCGGATTAACATAACTTTAGGGCCTAGAACTATCCGTTTGGTTTTAAAACTTTAAAAGTCTTACAACTAAGTTGTAGTCGAAACTAAAATTGAATCTAAAACATGTCGATTTTTGTTCCTTACTTTCTTGCATGCGTGTCTTATATGTTAAAGAGTCTTTTGTGTGAATTGTTTGGTGTGAAAGATGATGATCACTTGTATATAGTAGTTTTAGGTTTAAAAAGTCTTTTTACCCCCTTACTCTGAAGAAACTGGACAACAAAACCAACATCCCCAATCTAAACCCATGTGCTTTGCAATTTCAGACCCACACCAACAAGTTACCTATGATGATAACCCACCACAGCTGTCGTCGTACTGCCCTTACGGGCCAGCACACCAGACCCAGACAACCACCACATCCACACAACAACAAGTCTCTAACCAAAACTCTGTGGCTCATAACCAACCATGGCAAAGCTGTCATCAATTCAATAACCGTCCACACATATCCCTAAATAACCCCTCCATTCATTGTTGTTCACCCACCAATTATTAAACAAACCACTTTCAGAACTCAGGTCCTTGCCAACAACCCCACTACCATAACCATAATAATACCCCCTTTGATCCTACCTTACCATCTATGCGATAGATGAAGCTTGAATTTACTTCCTTTGGAGGAGGTGACACTGTCGAGTGGCTACATAAAGCTGAAAAATATTTTGATTTTTATAGAGTTCCAGAAGAGAGACGTCTGTCCATAGCTACAATGCACCTGTTAGATAGGGCAACAGACCGTTGGTTCATGTTCAAGCACGAATTCCCCCAAACCTGGGTGGGACTATCTGAGCTCCTAATGAGGGAGTTTGCTACACACAATCAAGTTGAATACCAAGCCGCCATCGCGAGAACTTTGCAAACTGGATCAGTTGATAGATACATGGACCAGTGCACTAAGCTAGCTAGACGAACACAGGGTTTTTCTCCACAAGTGTTGTTATCCTTCTTTCTAGAAGGGCTGAAGGATAGTATCAGGCCTTACGTCAAGGCACAGAGACCGCCTACATTGTATGCAGCATGTGAGCTCGCAAAGATATTTGAGACTAGGGAGATGTATCTCAGGAATCCGTCTCGAGGAACTATACCGGAAAGAAATCAACCAGTGCCACCAAATAGATCGAACACAGGCACAAGGACCACCTGCAGGGTTGAGAGCCAATGGACCTCAACCCCTTTTACAAGGAGGTAATGCAGGAGAGAATAGGCAACGGTTGTCTCAAGAAAAGAATGACGAGCGCAGCGCTCGAAATCAATGTTTTTTTTTGTGATGAGATCTTTTGGCCAAACCACAATTGTCGAAGGGGGCAGGCTGTTATGGTCATCGAAGTACTCTAAGGGGAGTTACCACAGCAGTAAGCAGGGGATATACAAGACATTAATCAAGTTAATGAGGTGGAAGCAATGGTTGGAGAACCAGAGGAACTGACAGCCGAACTACTGTCTATGGAAGATGGTTCCCCCACCTCCACTATGCAGATGAAGGGCTGCATTAACTAGAGGCAAGTTCACGTGTTAGTAGATTCGGGAGCCACCCATAACTTTGTGCATCCGTCAGCATTCAAACCGTCTCAGAATCCAAGACAGTTCATCCAACCAGTGAAAGTAAAACTAGCCAGTGGAGAAATCATGACTACGGATAAAAAAGTTAAGTTGGAGCTAAGCATTCAGGGATGTAGCTTCACCACGGAGTACTATGTACTTCTGGTGTCAGGTTGCGAAGTAGTGTTAGGAATTACTTGGCTGAGAATATTGAGAGATATCGTGTGGAATTTCACATCAATAATGATGAAATTTGTACTCAACGGAAAAGCATTTTGTCTGAATAGAGAAACTGAGCTTCGTTCTTCAGTTGTGGGCTGTAAAGTGATGTCTACACTATAACGAACAGAAAGAGAAGCAGTACTAGTTCACTTGAATCCTCTTACTATGGGAAACAACAAGGCAGCAGTCCATCCTGAGATTCAGAAAATATTGAATAGTTACACAGAGGTTTTTGAGAAACCAACAAGCTTACCACCAAAGAGGGCACACGATCACAAAATAGAGCTCCTTCCAAACTCCCCTGCAATAAACGTAAAACCTTATCGTTACTCACACTTCCAAAAAAATGAAATAGAGAAATTGGTGCAGGAGACGCTGGACACCGGAGTTAGAAGCCCAAGCACAAGTCCATATTCATCACCGGTCTTATTGGTTAAGAAGAAAGATGGGTTGTGGCGACTATGTGTTGATTATCGATCACTCAACGCCTCCACGGTCAAAGACAAGTATCCTATACCAGTCGTAGATGAGCTGCTTGACGAAGTTCATGGGGCAGTCATCTTTAGCAAGCTTGACTTGAGAGCAAGGTACCAGCAAAATAGGATGGCCGAGGAAGACATCCACAAGACTGTTTTCCGGACTCATTTAGGACATTACGAATTCCTAGTGGTGCCATTCAGACTTAGCAATGCGCCTTCATCTTTCCAATCTTGCCTAAATGATGCTCTCCGAGAATTATTAAGGAGGTCAGTACTTGTATTTTTTTATGATATACTTGTTTACAGTCCTTCGTTAGCTTCACACTTGCAGCACCTTGAGGAAGTGCTCAAGAGGTTACAACAACATTCCCTGTTTGTAATGGAAAGTAAGTGTAGTTTTAGAGCTCTCCAAGTCGAATATCTAGGACATGTGATCAGTAGGGACGGAGTAGCAATGGACCCAACCAAGGTTGAATGCGTGAAAAACTGGCCTCTTCGAAAAACAGTGAAGGAGCTGTGAGGATTCCTAGGCTTAATAGGGTATTACTGTAAGTATGTAAAAGATTATGGATCCGAGTCCAAACCTCTGACAAATCTGATTAAAAAGGAAGGTTTCAAATGGAGTGAAGAAGCTACAAAGGCCTTTGAACAGTTCAAGAAAGCCCTCATTTCAACCCCTATCCTCGCCATTCTAGATTTTTCAAAAGAATTCAATATTGAATGCCATTCCAGATTTTTCAAAAGAATTCAATAATTGAATGTGATGCCTCCGATATTGGTATAGGGGCAGTGTTGACACAAGAAGGTCATCTCATCACCTACATGAGCAAGGCATTGTCTCAAAGGCACCTCGCATTGTCAGTGTATGACAAAGAAATGCTCGCATTGGTAAGCGCAGTACAACACTAGAGACCCTATCTTCTGGGACATCATTTTACCATCTACACCGATCATAGAACCATAGAGCATTTCCTCAATCAAAGGATCACTACCCCGGCACAACAGAAGTGGCTTTTGAAGCTGTTGGGACGACTACTCCATTAAATACAAGGCGGGAAAGAGTAATGTTGCCACCGACTCCTTATCCAGGTCAGCAGCTCTTTGTGCGCTCATTGGAACTTCTACACCTGTGCATGATTTTGTAGTCGAAATACAACAACCCTGCCTCAAGGACCTTGTCATCACCACCATAATTAAGGAATTACAAAACTCTCCACTTAGTCATAAGCATTATAAGCTGGTAAATTCTCAACTTATGTGAAGGGCCGAGTATTTGTACCAGATGTGGACCAATGGAGAGTAAGGTTGATGAAAGAGTTCCATGAAGGATGCCTAGGAGGGCATGCTGGTCGTGCCATAACATATATGAGGATGAGCAAGAATTTCTCCTGGCCGGGGTTACAGAAGAGTGTTAAGCAGTTTGTAGCTCAGTGTGCAACTTGTCAGCGTAACCACTACGAGACGATTAGACCTCCAGGTTTGCTTCAACCCATCGTCATCCCGGATCAAGCTTGGAAAACATTAACTATGGATTTCATTTAAGGGCAACCCAAATCAGAGGGAAAAACGGTTATATGGGTAGTGATTGATAAGTTAACCAAATTCGCCCACTTCATTCCACTTTCGCATCCTTATACAGCTTCATCTCTTGCTAAGGTATTTGTATGTGAAGTTTTCAAGCTCCATGATATGCCTGAAGTAATCATCTCAGACAGGAATCTAGTCTTCATCAGTTTGTTCTGGGAATCCTTTTTCAAGCTGCCAAGGAACGGAGTTGCGCCGCTCAACAGCGTCCCACCCGCAAACAGATGGTTAAACGGAGAACCTCAATCAAACTTTAGAGCAGTACCTAAGGTGTGTCACAGGAGATAAGCCCCATAATTGGGTTCAGACTCTTCCTTGGGCTGAATAGTGGTATAACACCGCCCATCACTCAGCCATAAAGATGATACGATTCCAAGCTCTTTATGGCTATGAGCCCCCAGCCATAAAACCTTATGTTCCTGATTCAACTGCAGTTGAGGAGGTGGATTCCCAACTAAGAAGCAGGGATGAGCTATTGGCTTTATTCAAGAGAAACTTGCAGGAAGCTCAGTCCAGAATGAAGTCATACTACGATAAAAACCATACGGAAAGGGTTTTCAAGGTGGGTGATTGGGTCTTCGTTAAACTGCAGCCTTACAGACAACAAACATCAGCATCTTCAGCATTCCACAAGCTCTCAGCGAAATATTAGGGCCCATTTGAAGTGCTGGAAAGGGTCGGGGAAGTGGCTTATAAGATAAGACTCCCTCCTTCCGCAAAAATACACCACGTATTCCATGTCTCTCTTCTCAAGAAGAAGGTGGAAAACTCAGCTGTGGTTGAACAAGACTTACCAGCAGTGAAGGACTCTTCCACCCTCAAATGGACTCCAGCAAGAGTTCTGGAGACAAGAATGGTTAAGAGAAAGGGGGCGGCCGCTTCTCAGTGGCTTATGCAGTGGTTGGGGGCGTCACCGGAAGAGGCTACATGGGAGCTAGCAGATGAAATTATGCAGAGGTACCCTACTTTCGAATTTTGACACAATAACTTGAGGACAAGTTATTTTTGGAAGAAGGTAGAGATGTTGTGAGTCGTCACTCTAGCAGTCCTAGTTAATTGTGGAGTATGAGTTGGTCACGTGAAATTCGCGTGAGGTTTTGTATTCAGCTAGGGTCGCTTAGTAGTTAATTATATGAGTTTAGATCGTAAGCGTGTAGCCGTTAGATGAGCAACACATGCCATGATCTGTTTGCCTCACTATGTGCTATTTAAAGCAACTCTTAGGGTTATAAGCAGCCATCTTGAATATCAATATAACTTTTATTTCCTTTTCCTGTATTTTTTATTGCTCTTTCATCTCCCAGAGACCACAGCTTGGGGATTAACACCCTAACAATATTCCACTTAGCTGATTGCTCAGTTGATGAAAAAAGTCTCAAAGATATAGTGATAGTGGCTATCCAAAATGGAAATGTATATTCTGTTTTGGAGGTTTTGACTGATACGTCTGCTGAGAGTCCTTTTGAATCATCACAATACAGCTCCTATGCTGATTACTTCCACACAAAAAATATGGGGTTCTGCTCATGTATCCGAGGCAGCCTCTGTTGCGATTGAGGCAAACCCATAATCCACACAACCTTCTCTTGAAATTGGCCTTGTTAATGGAGAGGAACATATTCTGTTTGCACATATGCCACCTGAGCTTCTAGTCTGTACCGGTGTTCGAAGAGACGTTTTGAAGTCTTTCTATCTAATACCATCATTGATTCACCGCTTGGAATCCTTGATGTTAGCCAGCCAACTCAGAAGAGATTAGTAATGGTAATCCTAGCAGTTTTCAGATATCACGCTCACTGATCCTAGAAGCACTTACATCAACTCGATGCAATGAAGATTTTTCCATGGAGCGTTTGGAATTGCTTGGCGATTCAGTCCTAAAGTATACTATAGGCTGCCACCTTTTCCTAAACTATCCCAATAAACGTGAAGGAGAATTATCTTCTCTGCAGATATCAAGTTATGCAAACCTGCATAGACTAGGAATAGATCGTAGCTTACAGGCCTGTAAGGATTAATTAGTGATGGTGCTTTTGATCCACAATGTTGGGTTGGTCCTGGACAACTTTCTGTAAGACCTGTTCCTAGTGATTGTGGACTGGATAGTTTAGAAGTACTGGTCGATAGCAAGTTTCAGACCAACCGCAGAAGTGTGGTTAGAAAGTGCTGTGACAAGGGCCATAGATGGATGCAGCTTCGGTTAACAATGGAAACTTGGCTCAAGTTGCTGTTACGCACAACCTTCACCAGCATCTACAACATTGTTTTCCCTTACTTCAGTCAAATAACAGAATATGCAAACTCCTTATCTGAACATGACAATGATATCAAACTGCAAGGCAGAAAAGGTCCCAAGGCTCTTGCAGACATGGTGGAAAGTATTGCGGGGGCAATACTAATCGACACGGGGCATAATCTCGATGAACTGTGGAGAGTGTACTAACCATTAGTATCTCCAATTGTGACTCCTGATAAACTTGAGCTGCCTCCCTTGCGTGAACTGATTAAACTATGTGGCTCGCTTGGCTACTTTTTTAAAGGAGAACCTGAAAGGAAGGGTGAAACAGTTCATGTTAAGCTTAGTTTACAGCTGAAAGATGAGCTGTTAACTGGGGAGGGTAATGACAGACTGAGAAAGCTGCAAAAGGAGAAGCACCTCATCGTTTATTGAAGGAGCTTGAAAAACGAGACACTACGTATTCCCGGTCTGCTAAGAAGAGAAAAAGGAATGCTGATCAAGTTGGTGCTCCAACAAAACGAAAAAAATCTGAAACGCTGCCTATAGAAATTGACATGAATTTAAGTAGTCTGAAAAGTGAGGACATACCAGTTATCAAAGCAATCAGCATGAAGACAGGAGGGCCTCAAAAGTCACTTTTCGCTCTGTGCAAGAAATTACAGTGGCAATTGCCCAGCTTCCAATCAACAGAAAGGAATTCAGTTTCGTATCGAAAGTAACTTTGTACATACCTGACTTGGGCGATAATGAGTGCACAGGAGATCCTAGGTCAGATTAGAACAGTTTTCTAGACTCTGCAGCACATACCATGTTTTTGGATCTCAGAAAGCAGGGTAAGATACTCATCGAAAAGAAAAAGAAAAAACAGGGTAGGATTATCATTGGTGATTCATCTCCAACAAGATGAAAGAAATCTGAAACCCTGCCTGAAAGGTCTACATTTGCAACAAATGATGCTCAAGAGAAGGAGGCGATTCAAAGGGCAGATCTAGCGGAAAGACGAGCAATGCAGCTTGCAGATGAGTTGATGGCATTGAGGTCTACTGCAGCTCAGCAAAATGAGGATTTAGAGACGATCAAAGCTGGTGCAGCTCAACAAAAACAAGAGTTAGAGGCAGTGAAGGTTCGAGCTGCTCAACAAAATGAAGAACTGGAGGCACTAAAGGCAAGACAAGATCACACCAACACACTCTTATTGGAACAGTTACCTCTCAAAAATGAAGGTAGGCATACATGATTTGCTTTTGTATTGCAGAACCAAAGTAGAGAACCAAACACAATTTAATTGACATCTACAATGCAGTACATGTGATGAATGGAGATACATCAATGCAGAAAATAAAATATGTTGTTTTATTAATAATAAACAAAAATAGTGATGAACAACATCACAATGAACAGTTCAACATATTGTTTGCTTCACAGCTTCTTGCTTCAAGACAGCTGCAAAACATACATTAAAAGTAGACGAAGGATTTATATTAGCAAACCATGCTTTCTAAGAGCTGATACAAACTGACAGCTCAAATCGAATTGTCATACACAGTAGATAATTACAGACCAGATCCAAGAGGGTCATAATGACATACCTGTACCAAGGGTTCCTACTAAGATCGCAACAATGTTAGCATCCTTTGCCTTTTCCATTAGGTATTATCTGCAGAAGATATTCCTCAAACACTAAATCTTATGAAAGGAAATCATGCCATGAATAGTGGACGTGGAAAGAACAAACAATATTTCATGTAAAGATAAACTTTTACATCTTCTAAGAGCAGGGGAATAGTTGAAACAGAAAAGATTTTATGGTCACAGGACCAAAGCTGAAAACCACTATGCAGTCATTTCTTTTTTATCTGTAATACAAATTGCCAATCAACAAAAGCAGCATATCAAGTTTCATACCTCGAAAAAGCTTCATGAGAGTACACATCTGTAATACTAATTGTAAACAGATTTTTATCTGTGATCAATTTAGTTTTGACTTATAAGTAATTACCAAGTAGTACAGAACTTTTCGAATTAACATTGATTATTTCCTTCATAAGACATAAGGGAACAAACATAAAAACATCAGAAAACTATTAGCTCATTGAACTCAAAAGGCAAGCACTTTTATTGACAAGGGTAAAGCAATGATCGTTACACCTAAGCACGGAAGCCTCCAAGAGACAGTACAGTTCCAATTCAACTATCAAACCAACCAACATCCCATTGAAGCGATCAACTAACCAAACTAGTAAGGTACAACAGATCAATTGAGCGCACCAACACCTGAACTCTTTTGAGCAAGTTTAGTCCACTCTGTGTGGAATGAGCCGGGGCGATCAACCCTCTCATAAGTATGAGCTCCAAACAAGTCTCTTTGGGCCTGAACAAGATTAGCCGGAAGCCTACCACGCCTATACGTATCAAAGTATGACAAACTAGCACACATTCCGGGAGTACTGATCCCAGCGGCAACAGCCAAGCCCACAACTCTCCTCCACGCAGCTTGCCTCTGCACCATTTCCTTAGCAAAGTTGGGATCAACAACCAAGTTAGGCAAACCCTGATTCCTCTGGTACGCATTCTTTATCCTATCCAAGAACACAGCTCGAATAATACACCCTCCTTTCCAAATCCTAGCCAACTCCCCTAAGTTCAAATTCCAACCCTTCTCCATACTCTTGGCCCTCAACAAGTTCATCCCCTGAGCATAGCTACAAATCTTGGAAGCATACAAAGCCTGCCTCACATCATCAATCAACCTCTTCTTATCAACCCCACTGACCACATTCCCAATCTCCTCCTTAAACCCAGCCTGCTTCAACACCTCCTCGGCGCTCTCCCTCTCCTCCTTCAACCCACTCAAAAACCTACAATCCAACGACGCCGCAATCGTTGGCGCCGCCACTGACAGCTCAGCAGCCTGCTGGACCGTCCATTTCCCAGTCCCCTTCATCCCAGTCTTGTCCAGCAACTTATCGACCAAAAACCCGTCCGTCAAGTCATCCTTCACCTTGAAAATATCCGCAGTAATCTCGACTAAGAAGCTCTCCAGCTCTCCCCTGTTCCACTCGTCAAAAATTCCAGCCAATTCCTCATTCGAGAGCCCGCCGATGTTCTTCAACACATCATAGGCCTCCGAAATCAGCTGCATGTCGCCGTACTCGATTCCATTATGCACCATCTTCACAAAGTTACCGGACCCACCCTCGCCAATGTAGGTGACGCAGGGCCCGTCCTCGACCTGGGCGGCGACCTTGTGGAGAATGTCCTGTACATTCGAGTAGGCCTGGTGGGACCCTCCCGGCATTAGACTGGGGCCATGACGAGCGCCTTCCTCGCCGCCGGAGACGCCCATGCCGAGGTAGAGGAGCCCTTTGGAGGAGGCTTCACCGATGCGGCGCTCGGTGTTCTCGTACCACTCGTTGCCGCCGTCGATGATGGCGTCGCCGGGCTCCATGTAGGCGGAGAGGGCGGCGATTGTCTGGTCAACGGGGGCGCCGGCCTTGACGAGAATGATGACGGATCTGGGGCGCTGGAGAGAGAGGACGAAGTCTTTGGGGGAGTACTGGCCGGAGAGTGGGAGGTTGCCTTCGGCGGCGGCGCGATCGACGGTCTCGTCGACCTTGGAGGTTGTGCGGTTGTAGACGGAGATGGGGAAGCCTTTCTCAGCGATGTTGAGGGCGAGGTTCTGGCCCATCACGGCCAGGCCGGCGAGGCCGATGCGGGAGAGAGCTGTCGAAGCCTCCATTTCTGAGGGTTTGGGTTGGCGAAGAAGAAGAAGAGGAGGGAGAGAAATGGAGGAGGGTTTGGTTGGTGAAGAAGAAGAGCTGAGAGGATTGATATTTGTTTAAGAGAAAAGAGGTGACTGACGGACTCGTCGAGGCAGTGAAGGGACAAACTGACCTACACACCAATGAGAGGGTGCCGTAAGACGTCGATGACTACTAAGTCCACTCCCCCACGACGCCGTTTCAGGGGCCCTTATAGTCGTATATACTCTCCCCTAAATTCTAATAAGGAGTTCATTGAAAATGTTAGCATGAGGTAAGTTTAGACGAAAAGCATAAATAATATAAGGCTAACATTTTATTTGTATATTGTGTATGAACCTTAGTGAAATGAGAGAAGTGTCCAATTACATACATGCATCAAAGCCTTGATTGAGATCAACTACTAAATTGTGGCAAAGAAGATAAAAGCAAAAAATCCTTTGTCGCTTCTTTGATTTCTCTCCCTTCTTCTCCGGTTCCAATCTCACTATATATTTTTTTCTTGATCTATATCTAGCGAATTATCAAACTCGATCAATCACAACTACAGATTTGAATAAACCTAAAAAAAAAAGCAGGAGAAAACTCGGGACTAAATTTTGAATTTAAATTAAAAAAAATTCTAAAACTAAAATTTAAACAGAAAAAACGGAAAATACTAACAACACCTATTTATAAGCGGCCACTCTTCTACCTTGAAATCATAGCTCTAAAAATAAAACAACCTAAAATGAAAACTAACAGAGCAATATAGTTTAATTGTTGTAGAATAATCGGAATTGGTGTACTCATTTCATTGATAATCCCCTTTATATAGAGTGAGTATTACAACGGTAATAGTAAATACATTAATGACAATAATGACTACCTAATTACCTCTCGTCAGTTACATTGACGAAGGCACATAATGTGTTTTTCCTTTAACACTCCCCCTTGTGCCGAGTCAGAGGTAAAATGGTGCATGTGGTGTTGCCTCATTAAAAACCTTGCCAAGTAACAAAAACTCAATGGGAGAAAATAAAACTTTGATCGAAGGAGAAAAAGAGCACAACGCACCTATTACATTTGGAAACAACATGTATGTGCTAGACTCCCCCTGATGTCTGCACCTCCCCCTGATTTTTACATTAATCATGAGATTCTCCCTGATTCTTTCATTTGATCAAAGGAGATTTAGTAACATTAGCATAGTTATGCATTTTCACATGTTTTTTCAAATATGACTTTGAGCAATGATTTAGTAACTAAATCTTGTCAAATCGTCCTCAGATCCAACTTGATTTACTTTGATCTTGAAGATAAGGTTGTTCATGTACCAAACGCATAGGTTCATATTGAACATCAAGTTCACTCGTGGTATGACCTTCATATAACAAAATAGTCATAATTTCGTCTAGAGTATGGGTGAACCATTAAGAGATTTGAAATTGATCTGTAATAACAAATTTTCTTATCTCACCTTTAATACGTTTTTCTGTACGCATAGTTAGTTATTACGTAGATAATTTCTTTATCATGTCACATTCTATGTAGAGATTGAATAAGCCCAAATCTTTCATATCTTTAAGTATTTGAAAGAACCATTTGCGTTGCGTGGGCGCAGAGCTACACGTAGCTTTACAAATTTTCATCGAATGAGAGGTCGAGTCTTACATATTATGTTTAAGTACAATCATGCGTCATTGCACTTGTATAGGAATTTCATTTCCCAACACTTCTTTGTCATCTTCCTTTAGATGAAAAATGGATCTATTGTTAGAGTAAAGACTTCGACTGAACATGGGAGTATATGTAGGCCTCACTTTATTCTTTAGAGTGCTTAAGCCGATTGATGTATGGTCACCATCATTACAGTCCTTGAGTTTCATTTCAAGACTGTGTATTCCCAAAAACTTTTCATTCTTAACTTAGGATTTACAATACATAGAGTATCTCTTAATTCATTGATGTGTATATCCATAATGAGCACGCAAGGGCATAATTCACCAATCTCTTCCCAATCAAGTAGTCACTTTAGTGAACGTTTCAATTTCTTTTGCAAACGCACTTACGTGATCTAGTGCAACTTGATTTGGGTGGATGAAGTCTGTTTAGGATCCTCATGTATATCTCTTAATTTAGATCCCCATAGAGATATATGTATTGACCACTTTCATAAGCTGCATGTTCAGTTTTTCAGAAACTACCAAATTGACAAGGTAGTGGAGTGCAATGACATCCATTACGAGAAATTGTCTCCTCGTAGCCCATTACGAGAGAATATCTCCTCGTAGTCGATTCCAGTGCGTTTTTGAGAAACGTTGCGTCATACGGTGAGTCTGCATACTCTTATTCTCATTACGCATTCTAACAAAGATATATTTGATAGGGTTTATATTTGCGGTGTCGGCGTCACCTGCCCAAATACCTATCTCTTTGTTTATACTGGATCGCTTCTTTTCATTATGCCAGTTTACTAAGTTGACATTTTTCAACGAAGTATGGTTCGATAGTAGACTCATTATTCCACGTCCTCATGTACACTAGTGTAATGTGTTTGTTGAGATCTTTATACTTTAAGGATTGGTTCTAACATTTGAGGCGTCCCCCAATGATAACCACAATCCATAAATATTCTCATGAGACGGATTTGAGTATCACTGATCAATAGATCAGGTTGTGCCAAACTTGTTTTCTTCCTTTACACAAGTATGTATCGAACCTAAGGTGACCTCTCCCTCTTCCTTGGAGAGCCACGACCTGTGACACCATTTATGCCACTTATGGCGTCACCATGCCACCATCCATGGTGGCAGTGCAATATCCAATTCCTCTTGGGTGGTACCATGTCCTTTTGATAAAACACAATCCTTACAGGTATATTGTACAGCAGGTTTATGTGATCTCGTCACTTTAATGTATAAGATATCTACACACCTTACTTTGTGTGATTTTTGGGGATCGAGATGAGACACAGTGTGGACAAATCACGACAATTCCTGTCATTCCACTTGAACATGCTTGTTCTTATCTCCCCCTAACGACGGGAAGACTGTCTCATCCAAGTGACACACCGCAAATCTAGCGGTGAGGAGATCGCCTGTCAAGGTTTCGACATAGCGGACTATAGCTGGAAGTTCATATCCAGCATAAATATTTATTCATCTCAAGTAACCCATCATTGTGCGCTGTGGCCGCGCAATTTTGGCACATAAAACATTTAATGGAGCTCAAGGATTGTAGATCCGTGTCAATCCAAAAGAGCTCAAGGATTACAAGTTCGTTTGAAATCCTTTAAAATCCTCACACATAGTCACTAGCTATGGCGTAAATTGGTTCAATGATAATGGTCATAGATGAAAAAGTAACGCTGCATGCAAAAATTGCATAACCCAAAACGGAAGTATTGGTGTGCTTTACCAATATTAAGACTATTACTGTAGTCGTTTTCCGTGAGACCAATTGGATTTTTATATAGGAATATGATGTCCATTACAAATCCCATATAATAAGCCATAAAATCATCACACCTACGGAAATTAACCCGGCCTAGGTGCTTTGACTTTTTAGCATAAGCAGCATAAATTTTAATTGTGGATGGTGTCATGACACGTGACCAGTGTGTCGACACAACAACTAACACCATAAATTTTAATTGTCAATTTGACATATGCTCAATATATATATCGAAACGTAACTCAAGTTCTTTATAGTAAATCGATGGAGATTGTAATAAAAAGGTATTGTAATTCCAGTTAGGCAAGTGCATTATGAATCCCAAAGGAACAGATATTTAGATCCTTATCACTTTCATTATAGTACAACAGTTCTTCAGTACTATTGTGCTATTTTTTTTATATATTAGTACTATTGTCCTTTAGTACTATTATTTTAGGGAGTACATGGTGCATTTCTTTACACACAGTTCTTTTCATGCCTATATTATGATGTGTTGCTTTACTTTATGCAATCCTTTGCAAATGTAGATGCAGAAAATTGAATCATGTATATCATGAAAAAAAAAATTTGAATAATCTCAATTCATTGAGAGAAAATGTAAAAGTTAACATGCCAACGATGACATTCAGTCTTGTCCAATTACAGATAGAAACTTTAAGACTAAAAGTCTAATTTAGGCGTAATAGTCTGTTTCTGCACAAACCCTGGGGCCTGGTAGAGACAGGTGAATCTTCGTGCTATCTCCTGCAAACCTGCTTACTAAGGGGAATACCGGGCGGGCCGGTCTTCTCCTCTCCGATGCCTAAGTTAGTATAGTTGGAATAGATATAACTTAAGCACGTATATAAGCGGTAGGAAGGATCAGTTACCTATTAATGAGGGTAGTTGGGGCCCTTATATAGGTGGTCAGGAGTGAGGTCTGGCCTTACCCTTCGATGGGGGACTGGTTCCCTTCTGTTTACACACCAAAGGGCAGCTTTGGTGACCTCTTAGGCAGGTAGGAGCCCCCGGACCCCGGGCCCCTGGTAGCAGGATGGACTGCTGGACCCCGAGGCCGGGTTCTGGTGATCCGGTCCCGGGCCCTGGGCCGGCCCCTGGTGCACTAGCTGCGGGTCTGAGGGCCTGCTGTAGCCCCTCTGTGGCTACTGTCAACAAGTCCCCCAAGTTCACGGTTAAGTGCAATCTTGAATGGGGACTTAATCTGTCTTGCCCTTGCCCTGCAGACCCGCAGGGTTACCAACCCAACGGTGCCCAGTCCCCCAAGTCCGCGTTGAAGATTGGGCGTGACCGGGGTGAGTACCTGTTACCGATGGTGAGCAACAATTTATGAGTACGTTTGTAATATAAGTAGTACTGTGCTCAAGTGTTGTGGTGCTATGAGCATAGAGTGGGGTGAAACCCGGAGAGTATATGAGATGATGCCATGCAATAGATGTGTGCATGGAATGATAATGGAGCGTTGAAATCTGCCATGCAATAGATGTGTGCATGGAATTTCGACCAGGCGCTCTGCCATATCGGTACGAAGCGGAGTTCACTAGGTCTCTACCGGGCGTTCTGCCAAATCGGTACGAAGCGGAGAGCATGGGACCTCGACCGGGCGTTCTGTCATATCGAGACGAGTCCAGGAGTATGGGACATCGACCGGGCGTTTTGCCATATCAAGACGAGTCCATATTGCTAGGCTGCGACCTCGACCGGGCGTTCTGCCAAATCGGTAAGAGTCGGAGTATGGGACCTCGACCGGGCGTTTTGCCATATCGAGACGAGTCCATATTGCTAGGCTGCGACCTCGATCGGGCGTTCTGCCAAATCGGTACGAGTCGGAGTATGGGACCTCGACCGGGCGTTCTGCCATATCGAGACGAGTCCATATTGCTAGGCTGCGGGGAGGTGGCCCCGGTGTTGCGGTTTGTTGAGGCACCGGTTAACACTTGCTAGTTCTTCTCAGCTTGTGTTGGAATAAGGGTTGAGGAAATGAGGTGGCGTTGAGGTGACAAGGCTCGCCGTAGAGCCCCATATTGACCGCAGTTCAGTGCGATGCAGGGTTTTTATCCTGCTGGACAAGAGTACATGTGTTAGATGTAAACTCACCCGGGTGTATAAAGCCCATGCCGGTCGAATGTTCTCATAATCGGGGTCATGCCATGGAACCAGGCGGACCTCGACCGGGCGTTCTGCCATATCAAGACGAGTCCCCCAGTGAGATGCCATGGGGCCGGGTGGATCTCGTTCCCGGAAGAATGCTCTCGAGCTGGTTGGATGATCATAACCGGTGAGATGGTCTCCGGGCGGTTGAATGTTACCTAACCGGTGAGATGCCATGGAGCCGGTTGAATGATACCTAACCGTGAACTGCCATGGAGCCGGATGGATGGCTCATACCCGGAACAATGCTCTCGAAGCGGTTGAAAAACTCATAGCGGTGAGAGATGCCATGCAGCCGGTTGAATGATACCTAACCGTGAACTGCCATGGAACCGGATGGATGGCTCATACTCGGAACAATGCTTTCGAAGCGGTTGAAAAACTCATAGCGGTGAGAGATGCCATGCAGCCGGTTGAATGATACCTAACCGTGAACTGCCATGGAACCAGACGGATGGCTCATACCCGGAACAATGCTCTCGAAGCGGTTGAAAAACTTATAGCGGTGAGAGATGCCATGCAGCCGGTTGAATGATACCTAACCGTGAACTGCCATGGAACCGGATAGATGGCTCATACCCGGAACAATGCTCTCGAAGCGGTTGAAAAACTCATAGCGGTGAGAGATGCCATGCAGCCGTAGAGCCTGGGGAAGTGGGGGGGCCTCACGCCTCGGTTCCCGCTCCTAACTCCCTTACATGTCGCCAGCAGGCGGGACAATTGGCTGACATGCATTTAAGGAGGAAGTCCATCAGTCCCATCAGTTATGATGGCGCGGGCAGTTTACTGATGCTGGGACACGTGCTGGTAGGGAGCGGTGTGGATTCGCGGGCGTTTGAGTTGCTCTGATTGCGTTTTTTGGGGGGATTACAAGCGCCTAGGGCACCGGACCTCTCTATAAAAAGGCCTCCTCTGCCTTCTCAAGTTCTGTTTTGCTGCTTGATCAGAGAGAATAAGAGAGAGAGAAATCCGGCGAAAAATCTGTGGAGGTGCCCCGCGACATCCATTGCCTCAAGTGCTCTTTTACTCTTCTCCTATCATTGCTCGTTGCTTTCGCAGGGCGGACTTTTCTCGGTTAAGTATACTAATCGGTAAGATCTTGCTTTCTTTGCCTGGTGTTGTTCTTGTTTTTCTTTTCGGTGTTTTTGCCGCGGGGGGGGGGGGGGGGGGGATCTCTGTCACCGACTGAGTTGTTTTAAGCTTGGGGAGGGGCCGCAGAGGGCGCTGTTCTAGCCTGTTGCTGACCAGCGCTAGGGTTTTGTTTTTTTCTTCCCCTTAGGTTAAAAATGTCTTCTGCAAGTTCTGATGGGGCTTCCGAATCGACCGACAGGCGTCCCATTGTGGATGATGAGGAGAGACTGGAGGACTGGCTCGGTTCGGAATCCCCGGTGTCTGAAGCCGCTGACCGCTCCCGGAGCGGGGCTTCGTCTTCCGGGTCCTCAGGATCTGAGGAAATACCGCACGGTGTGCGCCTTGTTGGTGCTCCACCCGGGAGCTACACCATCGGTAGGAGGAAGGGTGCCGTGGTGTGCGATGAGCCGGAGGGTAGCATGAACCCCGAAGAGATTGCTGCGTTTCGGGAGACGTGGAGTATCCCGGATGATGTGGCGCTACGGCCACTGAATCCCGGAGAGTCAGCCTGTAACCCGGAGGCTGGTTGGGTTGCCGTGCATCTAGACCAGTTTCGCCACGGGTTCTCACTCCCGCTTCCAGACTTCGTGTAGTACATGCTCAGTGCACTGCAAGTATCTTCCGCGCAGCTTCCAGGGCTCCAGTGGAGGCGACTGCTGAGCCTCGACTGCCTGTACCAGTTTTCCGGGATGAGTATGCCAACGGTAAACGAATTCCGGGCACTGTACAGGTTGTTCTACTCGAAGAAGCGAGGGTCCCGGGGTTGTCTGTCCTTCAGCGCCCGGTGTTTTCAACATGTCATCACCAATATGCCTACTTGGGTGGATAACAACTGGAGGAAGAAGGTGGTGATGACGGGCGGTAAGTGGCAGAAGAGGAGTAAGATGTACCGGGTTCCTGGTGCCTTCCAGCCCCCTGGGGATCAATCGTTCGAACTGTCCGAGTTGGAGCAGGAGAGGATCACGACCATACTCGGATGTTGGGATGATCTCGAACGGAGCTCTTACAACTTCATCCGGAGAGAAGTGTTGGAGTATTGCTGTCTCGGGCGAGATCCCGGTGCGTAGCGAGTGCTAGTGGTGACACTTTTGCTAACTTTTAAATACTAACCTTTGCTCGTCCTGCAGGTGCATCTTCCCGGGCGGTCATCAAACCCGAAACAACCCTATCCATGGACGGTGAAGACCTTCTCGCGAGGCTGAAGGAGAAAGGCGAGGCCGTTTCACGGACCTCGGTGGACGAGGAGTCCGGTCGGCTTACGGTTCATCCCGAACCGCGGGCCATAGATGTTGAGGACGAGGGCTACGTCCTGGCGCGTGTGAAGAGCCATCCTGCTGCGCCCAAGGCGGGACCCGGTAAGGGCAAGACTACCGGAGGGCCACTGAAGATTCCCGGTGGAGTGAGCCGGATTCCATACCTGCCGGGGTCAGTCCCGCTCGTCACCCGGGTAACCTAATTAGGCGAGCAATCTTCTTCGCCTGACGGCCAGGGTGAGAAGAGGCGGAGGATCATGGACGTTCCTCCCTCCACGCTGGTGACACTGACCGGTGGGTCGTCCGGTGAGAATCTGGCCAAACGGCTCAAGGTAACCAGCGGTGCATCGAGTTCCGCTGGGGAGAAGGCTGCCGCTGCCCGGCAGAGTAGCCCCCGGAGAGTGCACTCGCCCGACAGCTGGCGGCAGGCTTGGCCGGCCTTGGTCTGGACAGGGCTGAGGTCACCAGAGGAGCCTTAGCGGGCGGGAAGCGCCAAAAGTTCAAGGAGTTGGCCCTGCAGGTAAGAATTGCCCGGTGCTATTGTACCGCTCGTAACTTATTTCCTTTGCTGCTTGCTTAATTGCCTCTGTTGTTATGCAGCTGCTGTACAATCTGTACCAGCCCGATCCGAGCGAGGAGCTGAAGAGGCAGGTGGCCGAGCTGACAGAAGCCCGAGAGCGGCTGGAAGCAGAGAGGTCCCGGCTGGAGCGGGAGAAGGCCAGATTGGAGGAGAGGGCCAAGAAGCAGGTGGCCAAGCTGGAGGAGCAGGTCCGGAGCCTGGAGAAGGAGAAGGAGCTGGCTGAGGAGGAGAAGGCTGAACTGGAGGCCAGGGTGGACGAGCTCCAGGTGGGAGCTACAACTGTGCGCGCCGCCTCTGCCGCTGCGGCCGGGGAAGAGGACCCGGAACTGTACGAGCGGGTTGTTCTCAAATACCATGAGAGCGATCAGTTCCTTCAGATCCTGGAGAAGGCCAGGGAATTGGGCATCGCGAATGCGTACACGGAATGGGAGCAGAAGGGGTACCTGGATACTTCCCGGATGTCGAAGGCTGCTGATGAAGATATTCATGAGCAGTTGGATATCCATGAGCAGTCGGCGGAAGAGCAACCGGAAAGGGAGGATGGACCTCAGATTGCCGAAGGCGCGGCTGCTTCATCCGGAGAGGCTGGTGGATTGCCCGCTGAGGGTGGAGGCGTAGCTCCTTAGGATTTTGCCCTTGCTCTTTTTGTAAACTTGCCGGAACGGCCTCTGCTTGTATTATCCCTTGACTATGAATATACTTGAATTGATGGAACCGGTGGAATTTTTCTTGAAAGTAGTTTGTATATACATCTTGATGTTACAATGGTCTAACCGGTGATATGCCAAACTAACCGCTTGGAGGCTCGGCGAGTCTACCAGCCCCGGACTTGCTCCCGGTCGGGGTTTGCTCTCCTTTCCCCTATATACCGTTGGAGCTGGCTGTTACTAATCAAACCCTCCACCGCTGTTTTGAGAGCACAGCACTGGTTCGTTCGATGAGTAGCCTCATCATGATAGGAGCAGTACTTGCCCGTTTGCGCCGTGGTAAGCTTCCCCTTTGGGTACTTTCTCCTGGGCGGTGGTGGAATGATGTTCCCGTTCTCAAGCAAAATGTCCTCGTATGAAGAGGTGAGAGCGGTGAAGACCTCTTGACCGGCCGGTTGTGCTGGCATGATTGCCAGGGGGCGTTCTTGCCGGTACTGCGCCGGCTTTTGCTCGTTCTGGGGTCTGTCATGATAGGGCTTCTGCTGCCGTTGCCCCCAATTTCTGTTGGGCCGGCTTGGCCGGGCGGCTCGGCTCTCGGTCCGCTGGCTGGTCTTGTCTTCTTGTCGGTGTGGGGGATGCTCTTCTCGGGGGTGGTCTTCTTGCTGCTCTTCCCGCTTCCTCTTCAGCAGGTGCTGCCCGTAAGTCTCGTGATCTGCCTGGGCATGCCGGATGGCCATTGCCATCAACTCGTCATACCCCTGCGGGAGTTCCACCCGTACGGCGTAGGAAAATTTTCCCGGGCGGAGCCCTTGCTTGAACGCCATCTCGGCGATACCTTTGTCAAGGTTCCGAACCCCGGCCGTCGCCGTCTGCCAACGGTTGATGAAAGTCCTCAATTCCTCGCCGAGCGCTTGCATGCAGTTGAAGAGGATGGTCGATGTGCGGGCTCCCTCGACCCTGAGGATGAAGCGGCCTACAAACCGGTCAGCCAACTGCTCGAAGGCCTCGATTGAATTTGCCGGAAGCTCATAAAACCAGCTGAGCGCCTCCCCAGACAGAGTTTTCTGGAAAATGTTGCAGCATACTGCATCAGAGTAGCCTTTGGCGCATGTCTCGGACCGGAAACTATCCAGGTGCTGGTACGGGCAACCGGACCCCGAGTAGGTGAGCTTGAGAGACTTCTGGTTACCAGACCTCCCCGATTCCATAATCCGGTGCGAGAAGGGGCCCATGCGCTCGTTGAACCGTGCGCCTTCCATCGGCCGTGCCGCTCTCCTCTCGTTGGCCTCCATTTGGGCCTTCAAATCCGACACAGTGTCGGCGAGCATCTGCAATGCCCATGCAGTCGGGGTCAGGCTTCATCCTCGAACGAAGTGTGGGGCTGGCGAGGCTTCGACGTGCTCTTTGGCGGGGCCGTGCCGGCAGGTGAATCTGCTCGCCCGGGATCACTGGGCCTACCGCCCGATGACTGCCCCGCTTCAAACTGCTGAGATCAAACTGGCAGGGGTGCCTGTGCCCTGACCATAGCGTCGTTGCGCTGTTGTCCTCTCTCCAAGGCGGCTACCAGGGCGGCGTTTACCGCCTCCATTTCTTCATACCGGGCGTTAGACTTGGCTCTATCCCGGTCGCCCTCCTCACGCAGGCGACTGACCTCTGCGGCCATTGCCCGTATCTCTCCAGCCATACTGCTCTGGTCGGGGCTGTACGTGGTATCTCGGTCACTGTTGCAGCGCGGGCTCTCCTCTCGGTCACTCGGATCATCCGAGAACGTCAGAGAAAAGCCCCGGTGCACAGGCCTGTCTTCAGTTGCCGGGCCTTTGCCGCGCGAGCTGTCGTGGTTTGGCCCCGGCGTGCCGGTCGGCCTCCCACAGCTCCCGCCTTCCTGATCGCCCTGGTCGTCGCGCTGCTCTCGCATAACGACCGGGGTGGAGACAAACGTTTGCACTGGTGCAACACACTGCTCCTCGGTGGTATTTCTTTCCTGTCTTGCTTCCGAACTCTCTGCCATCGATAGTGCTTACGTGGTTTCTTGTCCAAACTTCCCACAGACGGCGCCAATTGTTTCTGCACAAACCCTGGGGCCTGGTAGAGACAGGTGAATCTTCTTGCTATCTCCTGCAAACCTGCTTACTAAGGGGAATACTGGGCGGGCCGGTCTTCTCCTCTCCGATGCCTAAGTTAGTATAGTTGGAATATATATAACTTAAGCACGTATATAAGCGGTAGGAAGGATCAATTACCTATTAATGAGGGTAGTTGGTGCCCTTATATAGGTGGCCAGGAGTGAGGTCTGGCCTTACCCTTCGATGTGGGACTGGTTCCCTTCTGTTTGCACACCAAATGACAGCTTTGGTGACCTCTTAGGCAGGCAGGAGCCGCCGGACCCCGGGCCCCTGGTAGCAGGATGGACTGCTGGACCCCGAGGCCGGGTTCTGGTGATCCGGTCCCAGGCCCTGGGCCGGCCCCTGGTGCACTAGCTGCGGGTCTGCGGGCCTGCTGTAGCCCATCTGTGGCTACTGTCAACATAGCCTTTATAAGGATATCTTGTAAATTTAAAAGTAGACTAATCAAAGTTAATCTTGGATTGAGCCAGATCCTTTTTTCTCTTTTAATAGCTGCAATGATGAGTCGTTTCATTGACATCTTCTTCCCATTTTGTATGTTTTTAGTTGTAAAATCATTTTCAATGTTCTTGTTGGATATTGAAGATACTTTTCTAAAAAAAATCCGCGTACTCACATGATTTTTCATACTTATTGAAAGTCGTAGCTAATTCTTTGCTAGCTTATAATGTACGTATCAATAGTTCATTGAATTACAACAATGACAGAGTGCTTCACTGCACATGACATGTCCCCTATGTCATCTTTTAAATGTTACATTGTTTCCACTTACTTTTGGATGATTATGCTCTTATGTGTCCAGAATTTGTACTCCTCAGGTCTTTCAGGTATTTCCGCTACAATATCGGGATGATTGCTGAGGGGCCCAAAATCGTACTCATTAAGCACTGTTAAAATTTCTCTTCCCGTCCATCTTCTGGGAGGACCACCGTGTTCTTCGGTTCCATCAAATGCGGCAGACTCGTAACGCCAGTGGTGATCCGCCGGAAGGAACACACGATGACCCATTCTGCATATCTTGTTGCAATGAGGGGTGCTCCCATAATCGCTGAGGCACTCTGGACAAGCCTTGTATCCCCTAACAACGCTGCCCGACAACATCCCATAAGCAGGAAAATCACTGATGGTACCAATAACCATGGCATGCATCTGGAACGTCTCCTCCTTGTACTTGTCAAAAGTGGGATGACCAACGTTCCACAATACCTTAAGCTCTTCAATCAATGGTCTCATATACACATCGAGACATTTCCCTGGGTAACCAGGCCCCGGAATCAACAACGTCAACATATTATAGTCCTTCTTCATGCACATCCACAGAGGAAGGTTGTAAGGTACCAAAACCACCGGCCATATACTGTATGAAAGACTCATGGTGCCGAAAGGGTTGAGCCCGTCGGTTGAGAGCCCGAGCCTGACGTTTCTGACATCTGATGCAAAATGAGGAAACTCATTGTTTATATGCTTCCAAGCCGCTCCGTCAGAGATATGTGTCATGATATCTGTGTCTCCCGCGTCCCGCTCACCGTGCCATCTCATAGCTTTTGCGGTGGTTTCTGACATGTACAACCGCTCAAGCCTATCTCTCAACGGAAAATACCGAAGCAGTTTCACAGGTTTCCTATTGCCTGCTCCCGTCAACTTATATCGGTCAGAATGACATATCGGACATGCGTCAAGACTAGCAAGGTCATTCCCTTCTGCATCTTTACCCCAGAAGAGAACGCAGTCAAATGCGCATGCATGGATCTTAATGTAGGAAAGTCCTAGATCTTTAAGGATACTTCGGACCTTACAGTTATTGGTAGGATTACGATGACCCTCCTCCAACAACGAAGAAGTGTACTGTAGATATTCATCCACTTGCCTGATAGTCGATTTTGTCTCGACTTTAATCCTCATTACCTCCATCACACTTTCAAGAACTGTCTTCTCAGAACTTGAAGACATAGGGGTCTGTTGCAATGCAATCAGTTTGTTGTACTTGTCAAAGGCAGCAGTGTTGACAACTTGTGGGAAGGGCTGCACCGGGTCATGCATATATTGTTCCCCACGTACACCGCTTTCAAAAGGAAACACGTCGTTGACGAATGTCATTGTTGGATCGTTAGATGTACTACTACTGCCCGCCTCAAAAAACTGCCCATGATCATGTGATCCATCTAATGATGGCTCACCGTGATATATCCAACGTGTGTACTTCGGCCAAAACCCATTACTCTTTAGGTGCTCCCATACTGTCCTAATCGGAAATCGACACATATCACTGCGACACCGACATTTATTGCACGGGCAATAATGGTATTCATTCCCGTTTGCATTTTCCTCGACGAACTGCAAAAAATTCACAACTCCTGTAGTGTATCGTCAGTCATGCCTTGGAAGTGAAATCCAACTCTTATCCGGATGCATATATAGCCTGAAAATAATATATATATATATATATATATATAACTTTAATTAATAAGATATTAATTAACACATACATATATATATATATATATAAATTCTTAATAATTAATTACATTACAATATATATTATTATCAACATCAACTCATATATATATATATATATATATATATATATATATATACCATTAACAACCATTATTTAAGTTACACTATATATCAACCATTATTTAAGTTAATTACACTATCAACAACCATCACTACCAGATCTGAGTGAATAGCCGATGAAAAAAATTTCGTCGGCTATGCCAATTTTTCGTCGGCTATACCATCTACCGAAGAAATTTTCGTCGGCTATACTTCGTCGAAACAACCCCGTCGGCTATACCAATGGCCGACAAAAAAAACAAATTCGTCGGCTATAGTAGAGTATGGCCGACGATCTTACCGACGAAAATATTTTTTGTCGGCCAAACCTGGGAGAAATTGCCGACAAATTTCGTCGGATATTTCCGAGTATGGCCGACGAAATTCATTAATTATAGCCGACGAATTTCGTCGGCTATTGGGTGTTAACAATAGCCGACGATTCTATAAATTTTCGTCGGCTATTTCCTCGAAATATATTAATATTTAATAGGCATTAATTAGTTATAGCCGACGAAATAATGTAATTTTCGTCGGCTATACAGCTTATAGCCGACGAAATAATGCCAAAATCGTCGGCTTTTCTTACATTTGGGGGAAAAAAAAATTAAATTATTTTCTAAATTACCATTCCAAGCAACCTGCAAATCACAAAAACAGTCCATGCATTTGCACCAACAAGAAACACGTCTAAATACCTTTTTTATTAAATTCGTTCCAATATACATAAAGTATAACCCTAATCATCACCTAAACCACTAAAGTCCACCAGGTCATCCCCAGCATCCTGCTCTCCATCAGGCTCGTCATCCTGCTGACCGAATTCGGGAGGTTGAGGTATTGGAGGTTCCACTAAGCGCTGAAACGGGGGTGGGGGTTCAAGGCCTTGTTGTTGTGCCGCGAACATCTCATACCACCAGTTTTGTTGGCCGTCGTAGTTCTGTTGCCGAATTCTGTCGCATTCAGCATGCCAACGGGCCATATCCAAATGATACTGCTGTGTTCTGCGGCGCAGCTCCTGTACTGTCTGGGACGAGGTCGCCAATTCTGCGGCTGTTGACAGTAGCCGCAGAGAGGCTACAGCAGGCCCACAGACCCGCAGCAAGTGCACCAGGGCCCGGCCCAAGGCTCGGGACCGGATCACCAGCACCCGGCCTTGGGGCCCAGCACTCTATCCTGCCTTCAGGGACCTTGGGGCCGGGGGCGCCAGCCTGCCAAAGAGGGCACCAGAAAGAACAAACAGAAGGGAACCAGTCCCACATCGAAGGGTAAGGCCAGCCCTCAGCCCCAACCACCTATATAAGGGCCCCAACTACCCTCTTTATGAGGTAACTTATCTCTCTCCCTGCTTACATACGTGCCTTGGTTATATATATTCCAACTATACTAACTTAGGCATCGGAGAGGAGAAGACCGGCCCGCCCGGTATTCCCCTTAGTGAGCAGGATTGCAGGAGATCGAGTAGGATTCATCAGGTATCTACTAGACCCCCGGGTTTAGGCAGAAACAATTGGCGCCATCTGTGGGAAGCTTGAACGAAAAGCTGTGTAAGCAACACCGTTGGGAAAGAACTCGGAAATGAGTCAAGAGAAAGGTACCGCCGAGGAGGGACGCCTTGCAGTAGTGCAGATGCTCACCTCCACCCCAGCCGTCACGCGGGAGCCGCGCGGCGACCGGGGCAACGGTCAGGATGGAGAGAGCTGTGGGGGACCATCCGGCGTGCCGGATCCCCACCACGACAGCTCGCGAGGTAAAGGCCCGGCAGAGGAGGAAGACAGTCCAGAGCGACGGGGCTTCTCCTTGACGTTCTCAGATGATTCAAGCGATCAATCTGAGAGCCTGGACCGGGACCCTACGTACAGCCCCGGCCATAGCAGTATGGCGGGAGAACTACGGGCAATGGCCGCAGAGTTCAGTCGTCTAAGAGAGGAGAGCGACAGTGATAGAGCAAAGTCCAACGCTCGGTACGAAGAAATGGAAGCGGTAAATACTGCCCTGGTAGCCGCCCTGGAAAGGGGACAGCAGCGCAGTGACGCCATGGCCGAGGCGCAGGCGACACTCCCACCGATCCAACCCCGACACAACGAAGCAGGGCAATCTTCGGGCGGTCGGCCCGGTGACCCCGTGCGAGGAAAGTCGCCAGCAGGCACAGGCCCGCCAAAGAGCGCGACAACCTCCCGCCGGCCCGGCGCTTCGCCTGTAAATGAAGTGGAGACTCCGACCGCACGAGCGCTGCAAATGCTAGCCAACACCGTGTCGGACTTGAAGGCCCAAATGGAGGCCAACGAGAGAAGAGCCGCGCGGCCGATGGAGGGCGCCCGGTTTAATGAGCGCATGGGTCCTTTTTCGCACCGAGTCATAGAGTCGGGAAGATCTGGCAACCAGAAGTCCCTCAAGCTCACCTATTCAGGATCCGGTTGCCCGTACAAGCATCTGGACAGCTTCCAGTCCCAAACATGCGCCAAGGGCTACTCCGATGCAGTCTGCTGCAACATCTTCCAGGAGACCCTGTCTGGAGAAGCGCTCAGCTGGTTCTACGAGCTACCAGCAAACTCGATTGAGGCGTTCGAGCAATTAGCCGACCGGTTCGTAGGCCGCTTCATCCTCCGAGTCGAGGGAGCCCGGACGTCGACCATCCTCTTCAACTGCATCCAAGCCCCCGGAGAGGAGCTGAGAACCTTTGTCAACCGCTGGCAGACGGCTACGGCTGGAGTTCGGAACCTAGACAAGGGCATCGCCGAGATGGCGTTTAAGCAAGGGCTCCGAGCGGGCAAGTTTTCCTACGCCGTCCGGGTAGAACTCCCGCAGGGGTACGACGAGTTGATGGCTATGGTCATCCGGCATGCTCAGGCCGATCATGAGACCTACGGGCACCACCTAATGAAGAGGAAGCGGGATGAGCAGCAGGAGGACCATCCCCGGGAAGAGAACCCTCCGCCCGGCCAGGAAGCTAAGCCCAGTCAGCGGACCGATAACCGCACCGCTCGACCCAGCCGGAACGCCAACAGCAGAAACTGGCCACAGCGGCAGCAGAGGTCCTATTCTGATAAGCCCCAGAACGAGCACAAGTCGGCGCCGTACCGCCAAGAGCGCCCCCTGGCGATCATGCCAACACCGCCACCGGCCGGTCAAGAAGTCTTCACCACTCTCACCACATCCTACGAGGATATCCTACTTGAGAACGAGAGCGTCATTCCCCCACCGCCCAAGAGAAGGTACCCGAAGGGGAAACTTACAACGGCGCAGACGGGCAAGTACTGCTCTTACCATGATGAGGCTACTCATCGAACGAACCAGTGCTGCGCTCTCAAGACAGCGGTGCAGGTTTTGATTGATAACGGCCAGCTCCAGCGGTACGTAGGGGAAAGAAGAACAGACCCCAACCGGGAACGTGACCAGGCCTGGTAAAACCCGCTAACACCGAGCGGTTAGTTTGGCATAGTTCGCGGTTCAACCGTTGTAAAAACAAGTATATATGTAAACTACTTTTGAGAAAATTTCACCGGCTCTGCCAGTTCCAGTATATTCATATTCAAGCAAGTATACAAGCAGTAACCGATCCGGAAAGATTACAAGGAAAATGGCAAGAAAAATCCTAAGGAGCCACGACTCCGCCTTCAGCAGGCAATCCGCCAGCCTCTCCTGCGGTACCCTCGTCGTCGACCTCAGTTCCGGTATTGACTCTGGCTCGGGGAGACTCGGCACCGTTGGTAAAAGAATCCAAGTCCGAGCGAATCGCTTCGTTCGGCTGCCCCTCCACCGCCCCCTGATGGATGTCCGACTGTTCATGGATATCTCCTTCAGCAGCAGTCGACATCAGGGAAGTGTCTAACCATCCCTTCCCCACCCATTCCGTGTACGCATCCGAGATGCCCTCTTCCCTGGCCTTCACCAGAAACTCCAGGAACTGATCGCTCTCGCGGTATTTGAGAAGGACCCGCTCGTAGAGTTCCGGGTCATCTTCCCCGGTCGGAGCAGCAGAGGCGGCGCGCAGAGCGGCAGCTCCCGCTTGGAGCTCGTCCACCTTGGCCTCCAGTTCGGCCCGCTCCTTCTCCAGGCCCCGGTTCTGCTCCTCCAGCTTCTTGGCCCTCTCCTCCGATCTGGCCTTCTCCCGGTCCGAGCGAGACTTCTCCACCTCCAGGCGCTGTCGGATCTCCGATAAAGCAGTTATCTGTCTCTTCAGCTCCGACAGCTCCTCGCTCGCGTCCGGTTCATACAGACTGTACAGCAACTGCGCAACACCAAAGATAGTTAGTCAAGCAGCAAAAGAAAACAAGCTATAAGCAGTGTAATGGTACCGTGCGGTATTTACCCAAAGGACGGATTCCTTGCATTTTGGGCGATTCCCGCCCGCCAGGGCTCCAGCAACCCCGAGTCTGTCCAGGCCAAGGCCGGCCAAGTCCGCCGCCACTTGCCGGGTGAGTGCACCATCCGAGCTTCCCCTCGGTGCCTCCGCAGGCGTGGGACTACTCTGCCGGGCAGCAGCAGCAGCCTTCTCCCCAGCAGCGTTACTTTGCGCAACGCTGGTTATCCTGAACCGTTTGGCCAGGTTCTCCCGTGCTGACTCACCGGTAAGCGTCACCAGCGTGGAGGAAGGAATGTCCCCACCCTTCCGTTTCTCTCCCCGGCCTTCCGGAGAAGAAGATCGTGCGCTTAACGGGGCGACGCGAGCCACGTGCTGCACAGACACCGGCCGGTTGGGGATCCTGTTCATCCCACCGGGAATCCTCACTGCCCCTCTGATGCTCTTGCCCTTTCCAGGCGCCAGAAGGCCCGCGGCATGATGGGTCTTCACCCGCTTCAGGACATAGGCGTCGTCATCCAAGTCCATGGCCCTCGGCTCCGCATGGGTCGTGAGCCGGCCGGACTCCTCTTCCACCGACGTCCGCGAGACGATCTCGCCTTTCTCCTTCAGCTTGTTCAGGAGGTCTTCCCCGTCCATCGAGAGAGTGGTTTCGGGCTTGATAGTCGCCCGGGAAGATGCACCTGCAAGGAAAGCAAACAGTTAGTATTTTGCAAAAGCTAGCACAAAGTATCACCGCTCAAGGGCTTCCTACGCACCGGGACCCCGCCCGAGTTGGCAGTATTCCAGCACTTCTCGTCGGATGAAGTTGGAAGAACTCCGTTCCAGATCGTCCCAACATCCGATTATGGTCGAGACCCTCTCATACTCCAGATCGGATAGCTCGTACGACTGGTCGCCAATGGGTTGGAAGGCGCCAGGAACCCAGTACATTTTATTCCTCGCCTGCCACCTCCCGCCCACCAACACCACCTTCTTCCTCCAGCTGTTGTCTACCCATGAAGGCATATTGGTGATGATCGGTGGAGGTTTCCGGGCGTTGAAGGACATGCAATTCCGGGACCCCTGCTTCCTTGAGTAGGACAGCCTATACAAGGACCGGAATTCGTTTACCGTTGGCATACTCATTCCAGACAAATCGTATAGGCAGCCGAGGCTCAGTAATCGCCTCCATTGGAGCCCAGGAAGCTGTGCGGGCGACACTTGCAGCGCACTGAGCATGTACTGCACGAAGTTTGGCAGCGGAAGCGAGAGTCCATGCCGGAACTGATCCTGGTGCGCAGCAACCCAACTTGCTTCCGGGTTGTAGGCCGACTCCCCAGGATTCAGGGGCCGCAGCAGAACGTTATCCGGGATACCCCATGTCTCCCGGAGCGCTGCAATCTCTCCAGGGGTCATGCTACCCTCAGGCTCATCGCACACCACAGCATACTTCCCTCTGCCAATAGTATAGCTCACGGCCGGAGCACCCGCAAGGCGCACCCCGTGCGGTATGTCAGTCTCCGAGGATTCAGCCCCGGAAGACGAAGACGAGGACGGAGTCGAAACCCTGCTCCCGGAGCAGTCAGCGACTTCAGTCTCCGGAGATTCCGAACTGAGCCAGTCATCTAGCCTCTCCGCATCACCCACAAGGGGACCTCTGGCAGCCGATTCGGAAGCCCGGTCAGAACCTGAAGATGACATCTTAACCTAGGGGAAGAAAACAAAACCCTAGCGCTCGTCAGCAACAGGCTACAACAGCGCCTTCTACGGCCTCTCCCCAAGTTCGCCGCAGAGCAGTTCCGTCAGCGGCAGAGATCCCTCCCCCCCGCCGCAAAACAACAAAGCCAAAACAAGAACAAACACCGGGGTAAAGAAATCAACAAACTTACCGATTAATATGCTCAACCGAGGACAATCCGCCCTGCGAAAGCAGCGAGCAATGGTAGGGAGCGTTCAAGAAAACGGATCTCGTGGGGCAAAAGGGCTCAAGGTTGTCGCCGGATTCCCCTCTTTCTCTTAGTTTCTCCAAAGCAAGAAGCAACAGCAGAAAGGAGAGCAGAAGAGGCCTTTTTATAGAGGGGACCGATGCCCTAAGCAATGGAAATCCCGCCAAACACGCAAACAGGGCAACTCAAACGCCTGCGAATCCAGGCCCTTCATCTCAAGACCGCCCCCCGCTGGCACGTGTCCCAGCATTGGTAAACTGCCCATGCCATCATAACTGACGGGACTGATGGACTTCCTCCTTAAATGCATGTCAGCCACTTGTCCCACACGCTGGCGACAGGAAGGTAGGAGCGGGAACCAAGGAGTCAGGCCCTCCCACTTCCCCAGATTCCACGGTTGCACGCCACCTTTGCTGCAAAATTAACCGGTCATGATTTCTCAACCGGCTTGACGACCTCTCACCGGTTATGATCATCCAACCGCTTCGAGAGCACCCATCCTGGTACGAGCCATCCGCCCGGCACCATGGCAGTTCGCGGTTATGATCATTCAACCGGCTGCATGGCTTCTTCGCTGCATATCTTGAAGACCTCTCACCGGTTATGATCATCCAACCGCTCGGAGAGCACACATCCGGGTATGAGCAATGGGGGACTCGTCTCGATATGGCATGTCGCCCGGTCGAGGTCCGCCCGGCACCATGGCAGTTCACGGTTATGATCATTCAACCGGCTGCATGGCTTCTTCATCGCATATCACCGGAGGACTCGTCTCGATATGGCATGTCGCCCGGTCGAGTTCCGCTCGGTCCGTAGCAGTTCGCGGTTAGGTATCATTCAACCGGCTGCACGCCATCCTGCTGGAGACCTCGTCTCGATATGGCAGAACGCCCGGTCGAGGTCCACCCAGCTGCATCTCACTGGGGGACTCGTCTGGATATGGCAGAATGCCCGGTCGAGATCCGCCCACAGGTTACGAAGCATCCAACCGGCTCGAGAGCATATTCCGGGAATAGGATCCACCCGGCCCCATGGTATTTCACTGGGGGACTCGTCTCGATATGGCAGGACTCCCGATCGAGTTCCACCCAGTACCATGGCTGACCCCGGTCATGAGAACATTCGACCGGCTTGGGCTTTATACACCCGGGTGAGTTTACATCTAACCCATGTACGCTTGTCCAGCAGGATAAAAACCCTGCATCGCACCAGCTGCGGCAAAAGGGGGCTGCACGGCGAGCCTTGTCACCTCAACGCCACCCCCCTACCGGGAACAGTATCCACCCGGCCCCATGGCATTTCACTAGGGGACTCGTCTCGATATGGCAGGACGCCCGGTCGAGTTCCGCCCAGTACCATGGCTGACTCCGGTCGAGAACATTCGACCGGCGGGTTTTATACACCCGGGCGAGTTTGCATCTAACCCATGCACGCTTGTCCAGCAGGATAAAAACCATGCATTGCATTGAAAGGCGATCAACATGGGGCTACACGGTGAGCCTTGTCACCTCAATGCCACCCCCTTTACCTCAACGCTTATTCAACACAAGCTGAGAAGAACTAGCAAGTGTTCACCGGTGCTTCAAACAGCCCGCAACACCGGGGTAATCTCCCTGCAGCCTAGCAATGGGGAACTCGTCTCGATATGGCAGAACGCCCGGTCGAGTTCCCATACTCCTGGCCTCGTCTCGATATGGCAGAACGCCCGGTCGAGGTCCAGTACTGAAGTTCACCTGGGACCCGTCTCGATATGGCAAAACGCCCGGTCGAGGTCCCATGAACTTCACCCCGTCCGTTTCGACAGATCGCCCGGTAGAGGCTCAGTGAATTCCGTTTCGGCAGATCGCCCGGTAGAGGCTCAGTGAATTCCGTTTCGGCAGATCACCCGGTAGAGGCTCAGTGAACTCCGCTCCGTTTCGATTTGGCAGATCGCCCAGTTGAGGCCTAGTGAAGATCCGCTTCGTACCGATAGGGCAGAGTGCCCGGCCGAAATTCCATGCACATCTCTTGCATGGCGGATTTCAACGCCTCATTATCATTCCATGCACACATCTATTGCATGGCATCATGGCTTCATGGCATCATCTCATACACTCTCCGGGTTCCACCCGGCTCCATGCTCATAACACCACAATACTTAAACATATTACTGCTTATATTGCAAATGTGCTTATAAACTATTGCTTCCCATCGGTAACAGGTACTCACCTCGGTCACGCCCAATCTTTAACGCGGACTTGGGGGACTGGGCACCGGTAGGTTGGTAACCCTGCGGATCTGCGGGACAAGAGCAAGACAGATTTAAGTCCCCATTCAAGATTGCACTTGACCGGGAACTTGGGGGACTTGTTGACAGTAGCCGCAGAGAGGCTACAGCAGGCCCACAGACTCGCAGCAAGTGCACCAGGGCCCGGCTCAAGGCTCAGGACGGGATCACCAGCACCCGGCCTCGGGGCCTAGCACTCTATCCTGCCTTCAGGGACCTTGGGGCTGGGGGCGCCAGCCTGCCAAAGAGGGCACCAGAAGGAACAAACAGAAGGGAACCAGTCCCACATCGAAGGGTAAGGCCAGCCCTCAGCCCCAACCACCTATATAAGGGCCCCAACTACCCTCTTTATGAGGTAACTTATCTCTCTCCCTGCTTACATACGTGCCTTGGTTATATATATTCCAACTATACTAACTTAGGCATCGGAGAGGAGAAGACCGGCCCGCCCGGTATTCCCCTTAGTGAGCAGGATTGCAGGAGATCGAGCAGGATTCATCAGGTATCTACTAGCCCCCGGGTTTAGGCAGAAACAGCTGCCAATCGCTGCACTTCCCCCCTCATATGTTGGCTCTCCCCGCCTCCCTTCTTTTGACCTCCCTTAGTGGTCTTCAGAAGCCCTAGTCCAGAACTTCCCAAACCCCGGCAGTAGTAGTTGTTTGACCGGTTTGGGAAGGCTGTGTCGAACATCCTCGCTGCCGTTTGGACATCGGACCGGTCGACATGGCGTATGGCTTCTTCCAGATCTGCCTCTGAAATGTTCGGTTGTGTCTCCCGAACTACTTGCTGGAACACCTCTTCTTCGGCCTGGTTGACCCTCTCCTAATTGGACGGGAAAAAAAAAAATTAATATTATAACAAATATATAATTAAGTAAAATTAATAATAAAAATTTTAAAATTGTAATGAACGACTTACGAGCTGTTCTGTCGCTTGTGGATAAGCGATCTTGAATGTCTCCACGTACGGGTTGCTATCAGGATGATCTCTAAGCGCCTCCTCCTGATATTGTGCAAACGGCCTAGAACCAGCATGATGGGGGGTTGTGTTCCGGCGGCGGTTCTCAGAGTTTATCCGAGAACGTTGCTTCAAACAAATAATAAAATGTTAGAAAAATGCATCAAAAAATATTAGTGTAATAATTATAAAATAATTAAACTAATAATTAAAATTTTAACAAAATAAACATTTTTACTGAAGTTTAGTATTTACCTGCATAACTGGGTTGTTGAAGTCTACTGTCTTCAACCAACGCCACTCGTACTCCCTGAACATAAACTCCCTGGGAGTACCCATACGACCAAGGTTGTCGTATTCGTTATAGTGGGAACGCAGCTCGTTCTTCCACTCTTTGAACCTACGAAAAAAACAAAAGTGCATTAGAAATATTATTAATATCATAAAATATTAATAATTATAAGATAATTATAATATCATAAAAACAAACGTACCTCGAGTTCTGCACGGTGTCCGCCCAATCCCGCCTGTGTTCGGCAATCTCGAAGAATGTCTGAAAAATAATATTTTATTAGTTTTACAATTGTAATAATACCGAAAATTATTAAATATTACGATAAATAAATTAAATTTTTTAAATTACTCACCGACGCGGCGTTGTTCACCTCCCTCTTTATCTCTTCGGGCACATCAGCCCACCTGATATGAGCACAATGTGCAACGATATTAATATGCTTATGCCCTCATTTATGTTTTGTTTAACCCTTATTTGTCTAAGATTGAGTCATAATTTAGTTTAGTGTCGATTTGGTAGATTTTTAATCAAATGTGCTTAATAATCCGAAAAATGACTACGTTAGAGAAATCTGGAAAATAGTGAAAAATGTGTCTTTTTCGTGATTTTGAGATGAGCAAAAGTGCGATCTATCCTTGTCCGAATTCTATGAAATTTGGTGTGCTTAATATCCATATACTGAGGAATGTTGTGTTAAAATTTCAGATCAATCGGAGTTCGGGAAGTCACCCAAAAGTTGGCTGCAAAACGGCAGTCCGAGCATTTCAATCCAGGGGCTTCCAGGATTTTCCTGGGACATTGATCCAACTTCGAAAAATCATTCCTGTCGACTCACAAGGAATTTGATCGAACTGTTTTATGGGGAGATGGCCATATGTGTCTAGTTTATCTGAGACTTGGAATCGCATCAATCGGAGCTCCGAGGATGGAGATATGCCGGAGTTACTACAGCAACATCAAATCTGCCGATTCCAGGAACCTACTGCCCCCTTTTTGTGTTTTCTGTTTTTGATGGACCAAATGTTGTACAAATGCATATGTGATGATGGTCCAAGCTTAAGGAAGGTTAGAGGATGACACCAAGCCAAGGCATTGAAGAAAAAAATCAGAAAAAGAAGTTTCCTAGAAGAACCAAGAAAGGAAGGAACCAAAACCTTGTTGCACAAGGATTGCCTTTGCCGATTTGGACTAGGTTTTCTACCTAGGTTTTCTGCCGAATTTTCCTCTATAAATAGCCAACTTTTACACAGAAAAACTTGTCACATTCCAAAGCAAAAATCTAGCCAAAGCTCTACCTAAATTTCCCAAGAATCCTACACAAAAACCCTAGCCAAAACCACCTCCACCACACCCAAAGTTTCTGCCGAAACCTTGGTACCTTGCTGTCGACATAACCACTGCCGAGCAGCAGCCTCCATCCGACACCACCAACCATCGGATCCACACGAGTCGAAGTCATTCAAGGTGTCTACAAAAGTGTGATCCACTCCCTACTCTCGGTTTTGTAATTTTTGTTGTAGTTATGTTAAACTTTGTCTATGAAGTTAGCATGAATTCTTGGTTTCAATTTGTATGTCTATGTATGAATTGGATTGAAATTTGGTTTTATGATTTGTATGTTCAATTTGTTTTCTTTATCTTTAAGTGGTTTTTGGATGTAAGAATACAAATTGCATGCTAAAAAGTAAGGGAAATATGTAACGAATTAGTTAATAGGATAATCGGCAAGAATGCATGTTAACTTGGTTTTAGGGTTTTCTTGACTTGTTCTTTAAATTCGTATGCTTAAAGATTGGTAGTCTATATAATTGCAATATGTAGATTGTTAATCTCATTAGCCGAAAATAATATGGGTTAAGTAATCTTTAGGGTTATGTTAATTTGTGTTGTTTTCACAAGGGCTAGAGTAATTTAAATGAACATGCTTGTTAATAAGAAGTGGTGACGCCTTGCTTATTTAATTTGTTTCCGACTCAAAAGATTTCGTGCTCAATTACTTTGCATGTTTGTTTTCATCTAGAGGAGTTCTCAAATATGTTTAGTACAATTTTAGGGTTAGACGTAAAGTTAATCTTAAATACTTATGAAATCTATCGGTTAGTAATACCTATAGGGAGCTAACCAAGTCGGAGTTAAGTTGAGTCTAGAACATGTTAACATCTTGCTGTGAGTCCTGTTTGCTTGCTTGTTATGTGTTTTGATTGCTTTCGTGTTAGTGCTTTGTGAAAGAATGTCGACCAAACTTGTAAATAGTAGCTTTAGGATTTAATTTCATGTCTTAAATTCATGTCTAGGAATTTAGAGGCAGCCTTGCTGCCGAACCTCATCTTCATCCCCCATGATAAATTTGTATATATGTATATAAGTGTGACAATTGTGTGCATATGTATTTGTGAATATTTGTGTTAACATTCTCATGTTTCAGGTACCCTTAATCCCCGGCTAGAACGATCCCTACTTATTCTATACTACTAACGATTATAGGGTTATTATTGCTTGATGCTCGCTTCGGCGACTCGTCACCACCGGGTCCACAACATAGGGACTCTGTCCCTAACCAGTGACCCCACGCAACCCGAGTAGTCGCGTTTTTTCTTCCCCTGAACCTCCTGATTAGGAGGTTCGTTGATCTGAATCCTCCCGCTGCGCTCAACAGTTCTCCTGAGCGTGTCAAAACATATGACACCTCTCGTATTCCTCCGTGAACTGCTAGCGGCTGTCCCTATCACAAAAACGACGATTGGTTAATAAAATTAAATATTAGTGCGTTAATTTTAATAAAACATTTAATTAATAAAATCAAATGTTACCTGAACTGGATGACTCGTCTGTCGACTTTCCTTTTCTCCTCGCCGAAATAAGGTGGTCAGGGTTCTCAAATGGCTGCTGCTGGTATGCCTCCGCAGCACTCACGTATTGAGGCATATCAGGCCATAGGGGCAGACCACGATAGTCGACCTCCGGTATTGCCGGAATGTTGTACGGGAGGTAGAGCTGGTTTGAGAGAGTAGGAGCCTCAGTCGAGTCGGCAGCAGACGTCGTCGGACTCCTCATCGGCTCCCGATGAACCTCAGGCATATGAACCTGAGGAACATCTGCAGCTATGTCGTCCTGAAATAGCTGCCGACTGAACCTCGGAGCATCTGGCCCGACAGGCGGAAGTGAACTGCTCGACGGCCGCCCCGCCTGGAGAAGGGTCTGGTGCCGAGAACTCACAGTCCTCCGCGGCTGGGAGGAATCCACACTCCTCCGCGGCTGGCTGGTGGTCCTCTCAGGCTGGCTAAGGGTCCTGTCGGAGTCTGCGGAACCGGCGGAACTTGCAGAACCTCTCGATCTGGAACGACGGCCTCCGAAGAACTTTCTGACTGCATCGGCCATCTGCAGCCGCGGCCATTTTAAATAATACTAACCATTAACCTAAATATAACTATTTATATACAAATATAACTATATTTCTTTATTAATATATATATATATATAATTAGACTACTAATTTATATATATAATTAATTTAACAATTTATATAACAATTTATATAATTAAAATTAAATATATAACAATTTATATACCTAAATTATAACAAATATATAACAATTTATATAATTAAAATTAAATATATAACAAATTATTTACATAAATTATAACAAATATAATTAATTTATTAACAAATATATAACAATTTATATAATTAAAATTAAATATAATTAAGCTATATATATAATTAAGCTAAATTATACAATTAAGTTACCAATTTATATAATTAAACAACCAATTTATACGTATAAATTATACAGTTACATATAAATTATATAATTAAAATAAATTTTAAAAAAATTACCTAAATTAATATAAATACCTAAATTATACCTAAATTAACATAAATACCTAAATTATACCTAAATTAACATAAATACCTAAATTAACAATTACATCTAAATAAATAAATTTGCATAAATAATTAAATAAATTATATCTAAATTAACATAAATAAATTAACCTAAATTAAGATATTTAAATTAAAATAATTTTTTTTTTTTAAAAAAAAAAAGGCATACCGATCGATTTTGAATAAGGAGGAGGAGAGTGGCAGGAGGAGGAGGCGGCCGGATGGAGGTTGGCCGGAGAAGGAGAGTGGCCGGCCGAATTCGTCGGATCGGATGGAGGAGGAGGAGGAGGAGGAGAATTCGTCGTCGATTTGAGGAGGAGGAGGAGGAGAGCGGCGGTGCGACGCAATCTGAATCGCTGCGGAGGTGTAAGGAGGGGGAGAAAGGAGAAAAATGCAGAAAATGGAGGCTAGGGTTCGGCAGTTTCAAACTTATACCCGATAGAATAGTCGACGATTAAAAAAGATTTCGTCGGCTATTCTTCAACATAGCCGACGAAATCTTTGAACTCGTCGGCTATTCTTTGAATGTCGTCGGCTATACTTTAGGCGCTCAGCAGCCGTCCGATCTCCCCCATCCAACGGCGGACAATGAAAAGGCGCGGATCGCAAGAGTTTAGCCGACGAGATTAAATATTTCGTCGGCTATACTTTGGAAAATCACAGCCGTTGGATCTGAGCCATCCAACGGCGGACAGTAAGCGGATCGCAAGAGTTTAGCCGACGAAATAGACTTTTCGTCGGCTAAACCTTGGGTCAAACAGGGAAGTCAAACCTCTAAACGCTTTAAAACGGAAATTGGCCTGTCTAAATGACGTTTTTTGGTCTGATCTTCAACAGAGAATAGTTTCAAATCGATGAGACGCGACTAATCGTGTAAAAATTTTCCTCAAAATATTTACCGACCGTCAGGCTACTCATAGGAAAACGGAAGTAAAAAACAGTTAACCGCAACATTCGGCACACAGATTTTGTCGGAATCTTCTCATTTTTCAACCGTAGACGTATTTCAATATTTCGGTCATATCTTATTTCACGACCCATTTGCATTTGAAGAGTCTACGTATAGTAACTATTTGAAACTATACATTCACTTAAACACTTAGTAAACAAGTTAAGAAACATTAGTGCATATGTTCCGATTTTGAATCTAAAAGTTTGAAAAATCTATTCCAACCGTCAGATATCACCGTTAAGATTAAAAACATGTATGAAAAAAAATCCAACTACATCTGACAACGTTAAAGGCTCGATCGGGACGGTCAAACAGCGAAGTCAAACTTCTAAACGCTTTAAAATGGAAATTGGCCTGTCTAAATGACGTTTTTTGGCCTGATCTTCAACAGAGAATAGTTTCAAATCGATGAGACGCGACTAATCGTATAAAAATTTTCCTCAAAATATTTACCGACCGTCAGGCTACCCATAGGAAAACGGAAGTAAAAAACAGTTAACCGCAACATTCGGCACACAGATTTTGTCGGAATCTTCTCATTTTTCAACCGTAGATGTATTTCAATATTTCGGTCATATCTTATTTCACGACACATTTGCATTTGAAGGATGAAGCAATGGTTTGTCGATAGTGATAGAAAATGAAAGCTGCTGTTTTTTTGTTTTTTTTTAATCATAGCCGACGAAATCAAACCTAGTACTCGTCGGCTATTCTTTTGTCGTTTTCTGTCAAAAATAAAATATTTATTTTTTCAATAAATTTATGGCCGACGAAATAATGAATTTTTCGTCGGCTTATGATAATGGCGGACGAAATAATGAATTTTTCATCAGCTATTCTGTGAATAGCCGACGAAATAATGCATTTTTCGTCGGCTATTCTGTGAAAAAAAATTAAATAATCTGTGGTGTTACACCTCCCGTATGCCTATGTCATGTTCATATATAACCAAAATTGAACCTAAAAAAACAGAAACCCAACAGTCAACATATTTCAAAAATTTTTTTAAGGGGTTTGGAACCCAGCCTAGCTGGGAGGCTCATCCCCACGCCCGTTTATTAGAAATGATCGAGTGGATTACAAATGAAAGGATTACATCATCTAAATTACTTAATCCGTCGGATTGTAATCAGAATCATCGGATGAGTCTTCTTCGGTTTCTGAATTGCTCGATAGGGGTAATCTATGTCGTTCCTCACCACTAGAGTCCTCGTTAGTTTCTTCATTTGGATCAACATCAACAAGCAGTGGCTCTTCACGTCGAATTCGCACCGGCGTGTCTAGGCGAATAAAAGAGGAGTCAGGAATACCGTTTGAGTTGGGCTCTTGATACGCGGTGCCCCCTTCCTCGTTCTCTTCAGCCACTCCAAGTGTAGACGCCCGGTAAATGTTGCGATGGTGGATAGTGTTGACTACTTTCCGCGGGTCACCCTTGGCGAGATCATCAAGATAAAACACTTGTTTCACCCATGTGGCTAAAACGAACGGGTCGTCCTCATACCATGATGTACTAGTGTTCACAGAAGTTATGCCGTATTGATCGGTTTTCATGCTCTGCGGCCGTGTGTCAAACCATCTACACTTGAAAAGGTGCACTTTCATGCCTTCCCCGTAATGCAGTTCCACAACTGAATGGAGAACACCGTAATAGTCAACTCCACCATCCCCACCATGTGCCATAACCCCTGAATTTTGTGTTTTCAGTCTGAGGTCTCTCTCTTCACATCGAAATAACACACCATTCACCTTGCACGTCGCATAAACTTTTGAATAGACCGGCCTCATCGCTAAAAGTCTGAGTTCGTGCGACCAATTTGGGTGATTATCATTTTGAATAAGGTCCATCTGCAACCATCAGAATCAACTATAAATATGAATAAATATACACAATAATATATAAACACGTATAGAATAGTGTTAAAGTTACGTACCCAGCGGCCGAAATACTCTGCGAATGTCCGGTTGTGGTAATCGACATCACCTCGTACTTGTTCACAGTGTAGATGTATGTTCTTCCAAAACTGAACTTCTGGACAGTTGATTAGTACCCACCAATGTGCAATGGCTACCTCATAATCTTTCAACTTATAGGAAACTGGCATGTTTCCACAGAGTACAACATCGTCGGAGAGTATGGAAAGATTGAACTGTGAAGGTACATCTTCCGGTATGCTTTCCTGTAACGCTCCTAAATACAGCTTCATGTAGGTGACGCACTCATGCGCAATATATGCTTCAGCTATACATCCTTCAGGTGCGGATCTGTTTTGGACAAAACCATCGTATTGTCCAAGTTGCCTATAAATCAAGTTTTTAAAGTGTTATGATAATACATTAACACTATATCACATATATTGATGAGGAAATTAACATAAGGTGTAAAATACGTACCTTTCCATCGGATACATCCAAGTGAAGTGCACAGGACCGGTAAGCAACAACTGCCGAGGAAGATGGATCATGAGGTGAGGCATGATGTCGAAAAAATTTGGAGGAAATATCATCTCAAATTTACACATGATATGAACGATGTCTTGTTGCATTTCCCGGAGGTCAGATTTTCTCACTTCCTGTGTGTATACCTTCTGGAAAAATCTTGCCAACGCTACTAACGGCTCCACAACGTGACGGGGAAGGAACGATCGAATGAAAACAGGGAAGAGACGTTGTAGCAGGATATGATTGTCATGACTTTTCAACCCGTACAGATTGTTGAATTGTCTGTTCACACACTTGGCTATATTTCCAGCAAAGCCTGAAGGATACTTGGCCCGACTTATCCAATGGAAAATTTCTGGTTTATGCTCAGGCTTGACGGTGTAAGGAGCTTGAGGCATTTTTCTCTTCCCTTGTTTCAACCATAGTTGTTTTCTGATATTCATGTTTTGCAGATCAGAGCGAGCCTTAGGACCGTCTTTCGTCTTCCCCTCCAAGTTCAGCGTTATGCCCACCACACTTTCAGAATCATTTTTTTCTATGTGCATAACGTCTAGGAAGTGACGGATCAGCAACTCACACCAGTACGGGAGTTCCCACAATATGCTCTTATGTGTCCAGAATTTGTACTGCTCAGGTCTTTCAGGTATTTCCGCTACAATATCGGGATGATTGCTGAGGGGTCCAAAATCGTACTCATTAAGCACTGCTAAAATTTCTCTTCCCGTCCATCTTCTGGGAGGACCACCGTGTTCTTCGATTCCATCAAATGCGGCGGACTCGTAACGCCAGTGGTGATCCGCCAGAAGGAACACACGATGACCCATTCGGCATATCTTGTTGCAATGAGGGGTGCTCTCATAATCGCTGAGGCACTCTGGACATGCCTTGTATCCCCTAACAACGCTGCCCGACAACATCCCATAAGCAGGAAAATCACTAATGTTACCAATAACCATGGCATGCATCTGGAACGTCTCCTGCTTGTACTTGTCAAAAGTGGGATGACCAACGTCCCACAATACCTTAAGCTCTTCAATCAATGGTCTCATATACACATCGAGACATTTCCCTGGGTAACCAGGCCCCGGAATCAACAACGTCAACATATTATATTCCTTCTTCATGCACATCCACGGAGGAAGGTTGTAAGGTACCAAAACCACCGGCCATATACTGTATGAAAGACTCTTGGTGCCGAAAGGGTTGAACCCGTCGGTTGAGAGCCCGAGCCTGACGTTTCTGACATCTGACGCAAAATGAGGAAACTCATTGTTTATATGCTTCCAAGCCGCTCCGTCAGAGATGTGTGTCATGATATCTGCGTCTCCTGCGTCCCGCTCACCGTGCCACCTCATAGCTTTTGCGGTGGTTTCTGACATGTACAACCGCTCAAGCCTATCTCTCAACGGAAAATACCGAAGCAGTTTCACAGGTTTCCTATTGCCTGCTCCCGTCAACTTATATCGGTCAGAATGACATATCGGACATGCGTCAAGGCTAGCAAGGTCATTCCCTTCTGCATCTTTACCCCAGAAGAGAACGCAGTCAAATGCGCATACATGGATCTTAATGTAGGAAAGCCCTAGATCTTTGAGGATACTTCCACTACCAGAAAAGGCGTCATAGCCGACGACGCCATCTCGTCGGCCGTTTCCATTAATTCGTCGGCTATAGTCATAGCCGACGAAGTATCGTCGGCTATTATCTCGTCGGGATTGCTCCGTCGGCTATAGTATAGCCGACGACACACGGGGTAAGTCGTCGGCTTATGAAACACCAGGTATAGCCGACGAAAACAGCGTCGTCGGCTATACTTCAAACATTGCCGACGAGAAGATCGTCGGCTTTAAAAATTACGTAACTGCCCCTAACCCGAAGTATAGCCGACGACACTATCGTCGGCTATACGTCCGTTTTAGCCGACGACACTATCGTCGGCCATAACAATCGCCGGTACCAGGAACGGCTTTTTTTTGCCTGAAGCCGGGAGGGTATAGCCGACGACATATGGTAAACATCGTCGGCTATAGCCCTTATAGCCGACGAAATTTGGTAAAAATCGTCGGCTATAACTGTTATAGCCGACGAAATAATGCCAATATCGTCGGCTATAACCCCTAAATATTTAAAAAAATTAAAAAATTTTACTCGGGCCCAATTTCTCTTCGTCTTCGGGGGCTGCAGAAAATGCACAAACAAACATCCAAATATCCAACAAATATCCACATCAATCCATCCCTAATATCCTACATACTGTACAAATTAACCCACTATATCTACTCATCATCACCCCCTAAACGCGTAGCGTCGTCGACCGGATCGTTCGAGTTCCGGTGGCTATGGCTGTCCTGATCGGCTGGCGTACTCCGATGCGGGGGGGGGAGTGGGGACGACGAACTGGGGCATCTGTGGCGGAGGCGGGGGCTGGAGTCCAGCCTGCTGGGCCTCCCAAGACTGCTGCATCCATCGGTACATCTCCGCCACAGATGCGTCTCTGGCCTGCTGCGCCGAAGCCTCCGCAGCCCTCGCCAACTTCGCCTGCTGGAGCGCCTCCACCGCCCTCGCCAACTCCGCCTGAGTCCTCTGCAGCTGCGTCTGCAAGTCTCCTCTCGTCGAAGCCGCACGCTGCGTGCTGGGATTGGCCGGCGTGAACTTGAGAACCCCATCTCCCGCCGCGCCTAGGCCTCTCTGGTAGAAGTAGTTGTTCCCCGTCCCTACCGCCGCGTGCATGATCTGAGAGGCCAAGCGCGGCTCAAGGGTGTCGATCGTGGAGGCAAACTCCGCGATCGCCTCGTCGGACGCCCCGTCTCCCAGAGTGTCTCGCGCGATCCCGAAGGTGATCGCGTCGGTCTCCGCATCTATTTCCGCCTAATTGACAAGAAAATATAATAAACGAATTAAAAAATATATATATAAATTAATTTCATGAAACACTTTTATTGAAGATGGACGAATACTTACCACTTGGTCGGGACGCCCCGGATACATCTGCGCATGAATCCACGACAACGGCCTCAGCGGTCGGTCCCTCCTCGCCATCTCTGCCCACTGCCTCCAGGAGCGGGCGCCGCCGTGGTGGGGGTGCTCGTTCCTCCTGCGGTTGTCGCTGTTCGTCCGCGAGATTTTCTGTATTATAACAACAAACATATAAACGCAAATATAAATTAGTAACTAAATTAAAATATTAGGAACTAACCAAAATAAAATTAATAACTAATTTAGTTACTAACTAATTTAATTTAATTAGTAACTACTTAACTAACTAATTTAATTAGTAACTACTTAACTAACTAATTTAATTTAGTAACTAACTAACTTACTAACTACCTAATTTTATTTAATTTAATTTGATTTAATTTAGTAACGAACTAACTAACTATGTAACTAACCAACTGACTTAATTTAATAACTAATAACTAACTAACTAACTAATTAATTGAATTAAGTAACTACATAATTTAATTATTAAATAACATTAAAAAGTTATATACTACCAGGCTAAATTTTCTTACCGAGACCCTGTCGCTCCCGAAGTAGGCTACCAGCCATAGCCACTCGTACTCCCTGTACCGGAACTCGTGGGGGGTTGCAGCTCGCCCCAAGCGCTGCTCCACATGGTACGTCCTGTAGTGCGTGGACAGCTCGTTCTTCCACTCGGAGTACCTATATTAACAGAACACAACTGTTAGATATATTCGTACACTGCCAATAAATATATTTATACAAAAAAAAGCAAAACACATAACCTGTTCTTCAGCTGCTCGTCTCTCCACCAGTCCAAGGTAGGATGGACTCTAAACCATTGCTGCAACATTATAAATTAATTAGAAAATATTTTTATATAGTTATAAGGACTGAATTCATAATTGTTTATTTTCTATAATAAAAATCATATTTAACTCACCGACAGTGCATTGTACACTCGCGCCTTGATCTCATCGGGCACAGAGCCCCAGTCGGGCCACAACAGTGGGACCCTGTCCCGCACGAGCATGCCCGTCGCGTTGATGTACTTGGTGGTGGTGTCTCTCCGCTCAATCGGGCGTCCATCCTCACCGGGACCGGGCAGGATCTCTCTGATCCCACCGGCCAGCTCCCTCTCCAGGGTCGACATGTTCGCTGGCCCTCTGGTCCGTCTCGTCCCCGCGGGTTTATTGACGAGGACGCCTGTTAAAATGAACACATAGTTAAATAATTATTTAAACTAACTAATTAAATAATTAATTAAACAATCTAAATAATTAATTAAACTAACCAATTACCTGCGTCGTTGTACTGCTTGTCCTTCTCACGAACGGCCCACAGGCCGCGGCAGTCCTCTGAGTCGAAAGGACTGTAGAAGTAGGCCTCCTCCCAGGGAATCTCGTGGGGCCGGTCGTGCCTCCAAATCTGCCTCCCCCTGGCGTCGTACTCAGGGATGGCAGGGAGGAACTGGACCATGTACATCCCCGATGGCGGAGACATACGGGGCGTGGACCCTGAGGGGCCTGCTCCCCCTGACGGTGGGCCCCGTAGCTGTGGATGATGTCGCTGTGGGGGGACAGGGAGCATCTCTGGAGGGTCCAGATCGGCGCGCGGTGGGGTCGGCTGCCGATCCTGGAACAGTGCTGAAGTGCACTGGGGTCTGGTGGCTCTGCGTCCTCCTCCGACACTCGAGTCAGGGCCCGCTCCCGTCGACTCATACGAGGAGCCCCCACGTGGATCGCTCGGCGTCAATCCCATCAACGTCTCCTCTCGTCGACTCAAAGGCCGGCCTAGGCCCCGACGACCGCTGGATCCGCTCCCCCCACGGCTGGATCCTGCCTGAGCGTCGGGGTCGCTCTCGGTCCGTCTGCCAAGCCATCGGTCTACAAAGCGCCGGTTTCCTGCACAATTAGTATATAAATTCCATAAATTGCACAAAAATTCCACAAAACAAAATTAAAAACATCATTCAATGTATATATACCTAATTATATATATACGTACCTAAATATATTTATACCTAATTATATATATATATTCCGAAATATAACACAAAATTCCTTAAATTTCACAAAAAAATAAAAAACTTTTTTAAATATATATACACCTAATTATATATATACATAACTATATTTATACCTAATTATATATATATATATATATTCCGAAAAATATATATATATATATCGTCATAAAAATGAAAAAAAATATTTATACCTAATTATATATAAATTAGTATATAAATTAGTATACTAGTATATAAATTCAACAAAATTCCACAATTAGTATATAAAAACCGTAAATTTAACAAAAAATCCACAAAATTAGTATATAAATTCCACAAAATTAACAAATTTAACAAAAAATCCACACAATTCCATAAATTTCACAAAAACCCTAAATTCCACAAAAAATTCACAAAAACCCTAAAATTCACAAAATTCGACAAAATTAATAAAAACCGTAAATGAGGCTCGATCGGGACTACCTGACATGGTGGTGCAGTCTGGACGAGGACCGGTGGTGCGGTGCGGCGGCGGCGGCGGCAGGGGGTTTCGGGTCGGCTAGGGGCGGCTGCGGCTGGGCGGCTGCAGCAGGGGCAGCATAGGCGACGCAAGGCAGGGGCGGCTACGGCGGCTCGGGACGGCGGCTCGGGGCGGCGGCGGCAGGGGGTTTCGGGTCGGGGAGGGGTCGGGCACGACGGGGAGGGGGCGGGGAGGGGGAGGGTAGGGAGGGGGAGGCTCGGTCGGCGTCGGTGGTGGTCGGTCGGCGTCGGGGAGGGACGGGCGGCTGCGGCAGTGGGGATTTAGGGATTTAGGGTTTCTGGAAAATGAGGGAGGCGCCCTCTGTTTCGGTTTAAATCGAAGGACTATAGCCGACGATGTTATTTTAATTCGTCGGCTATAGTTATAGCCGACGAATTTCGTCGGCTATACTCTGACGGGCCGGGCTGAAATCCGGGCCGGGCCGAAGTTGGGCTTTGCGGGCCGGTTATAGCCGACGAAGTTAAGTATATTGTCGGCTATAATATGCATATCGTCGGCTATAATATGAATCTCGTCGGCTATACTTTACGCTCTCAGCAGCCGTCAGATCTCGCCCATCCAACGGCGGACAATGAAACGGCGCGGATCGCAAGAGTTTAGCCGACGAAGTTAAGGATTTCGTCGACTATTCCCTGGTCAACTGCTTGGTCAAACCTCTAAACGCTTTAAAACGGCAATTGGCCCGTCTAGATGACGTTTTTTGGCCTGACCTTCAACAGAGAATAGTTTCAAATCGATGCGACGCAACTAACCGTATAAAAATTTTCCTCCAAATATTTACCGACCGTCAGGCTACCCATAGGAAAACGGAAGTAAAAAACACCTAACCGCAACATTCGGCACACAGATTTTGTCGGAATCTTCCCATTTTTCAACCGTAGTCGTATTTCAATATTTCGGTCGTATCTTATTTCACGACACTTTTGCATTTGAACGGTCTACGTATGGTAACTATTTGAAACTATACATTCACTTAAACACTTGGTAAATAAGTTAAGGAACATTAGTGCATATGTTCCGATTTCGAATCTAAAAGTTTGGAAAATCTATTCCAACCGTCAGATATCACCGTTAAGATTAAATACATGTATGAAAAAAAATACAACTACATCTGACAACGTTAAAGGCTCGATCGGGACGGTCAAACTGCTTGGTCAATCCTCTAAACGCTTTAAAACGGCAATTGGCCCGTCTAGATGACGTTTTTTGGCCTGACCTTCAACAGAGAATAGTTTCAAATCGATGCGACGCAACTAACCGTATAAAAATTTTCCTCCAAATATTTACCGACCGTCAGGCTACCCATAGGAAAACGGAAGTAAAAAACACCTAACCGCAACATTCGGCACACAGATTTTGTCGGAATCTTCCCATTTTTCAACCGTAGTCGTATTTCAATATTTCGGTCGTATCTTATTTCACGACACTTTTGCATTTGAACGGTCTACGTATGGTTTCGGTCAATATACTTTAGCCGACGACTTGCAAGTCGTCGGCTACAGTATAGCCGACGAATTGGAAGTCGTCGGCTACAGTATAGCCGACGAATTGGAAGTCGTCGGCTACAGTATGGGCATTATAGCCGACGAATTATGGTCCATTTCGTCGGCTATAACGCTGATCTTTCTGAAAATTTGCCATTTAGGGCCTGAAAATTGCCTATTTCACCTGATAAATTCCTGAATATCGCACAAACAAATCAATACAATTTCCCATAAATTCGAAAAACGGTAATTAAGGACAAAAAATATTTTCATACATGCATGCACCATCGTACACAAATACATACATAAATAGTATACTAAGGATGATAATCAGAATCATCCTCATCACTTGAGTCAGACGTAGTATAGTAGTTAATATCTGGCAACCGGTGCTCGTACTCGTCGTCTGAGTCATCGTCGGGCTGATATAGACGATTCGGATTAACATCATACATGGGCACCTGACCCCTAGGAAGTCGGACCACTCTGCCCGGCGTCACATTATTATCGCGGATGGTGGAGGATTCCGGAATGTCGCCGGCGTCCGGCTCTTGGTATGCGGTCGCTTCTTGACACTCTGTGCTCACACCAAGTGTGGTAGCACTGTATATGTCTCGCTGAGACACATGGTTAACTACCTTCCACGTGCCTTTGTTCAAAGGATCGTCAAGATAAAAGACCTTTTTGGCCGCTGTGGCGAAAACAAAGGGGTCGTCTTCATACACACTAGTGGCGGTATTCACCGAAAGTATGCCGTACTGATCGATCCGTATGCGGTGCGGCCTAGTATCAAACCATCGACACTTGAACAAGTGGACTTTCATGCGGTTCCCATAAATGAGTTCAACAACTGACTGTAGGACACCGTAAAAATCCACGCCCCCCTCTGCACCATCGACCATCACCCCACAATTCTGTGTTTTGCGTTCCCCGTCTCTAGCTTCACATATATACTTAACGCCGTTGACATCACACATTGGGCGGACTGTGGAAGATATCGGCTTCATCGACAACAGCCTCAATTCCTCTGAGTAATTTGTATGACCACCCCTCGCAGCCACTTGCATCAGCTGAAAAATATAACTCAAATCACTCGGTGTGTTTATGATTAAAGAATAGGGAACTGTAAAAGAAAGCCATCTAATATATATATTTATACACTTACCCATTGTGGAAAATAGTCTGCAAACGTCGTGTTGTGGTACTCGACATCACCGCGAACTTCCTTGCTGTGAAGATGGTGACGTTTCCAATATTGTACCTCCGGACAGTTTATTAGAACCCACCAGTGGGCAATCCCTACCTCATGGTCAGGCAACTTGTCCACACCCTTTTTCTTGAAGCTTCCGTATGGTACAACAGAGTTGGCGACGATAGATAGGTTGAACTCGGGGTCATCTCGACTTGGATGTTGTGGGGGGTCCTCCATCGCTCCCAAGTACAACTTGGCGTACGTTACACACTCATGCGCAATGTAAGCTTCAGCAATACACCCCTCAGGCGCAGATTTATTGTGCACATATTTCTTGTAGTCTCCAAGTTGTCTGCAAGGTTAACAAGTGCGTGTTAAGAGCATGCAACTTTTATTTAAAAACATGTATAAATCAAATTTATGAATAACATGTACCTTTCGATGGGATACATCCAAGTGTAGTGTACGGGACCGGTAAGCAACAATTGTTGGGGAAGATGGATCATCAGGTGAGGCATGATGTCAAAGAAGTTTGGGGGAAATATCCTCTCGAACTTGCACAAGATAAAAACGATTTCCTCATGCATTCTCATGAGGTCTGATTTTCTAACTTCTCTAGCGCATAACTTCTGGAAGAATCTTGACAACGCCACCAACGGCTCAACCACTTCATCCTCCAAGTACGCTCGAATGAAAATAGGGAAGAGGCGTTGAAGCAGTACATGGCAGTCGTGACTCTTCAATCCGTACATCTTGTTGTCTCGGTAGTTAACACACTTGCTTATGTTACCCGCATAGCCATAAGGATACCTGCATAGCCATTAACAACAATTAGATTTCATGCATATATAGTCGTCCAACAACAGATGGATTCTTTAGGGAATACATGCCTAATTAATAAAAAGTTACCTGACATTACTCAGCCATCCAAAGATTTCATGTTTCTGGTCCCTGGTGACGGTGTAAGGAGCTTGGGGCATTTTGCTCCTGCCCTCTCTCAACCACAAATGGTCCCGCAGTCCCATATTTCTCAGATCAACGCGTGCCTTGGGGGTGTCTTTTGTTTTCTTCTCCCAATTCAAAACTGTGCCAACCACGGCTTCACCCACGTTCTTCTCTATATGCATGACATCCAGGTAGTATCTGGTAGCCAACCTGGCCCAATAAGGAAGTTCCCATAAGATGCTCTTGTGTGACCAGAACCTATACCGATCCGGCCTCTCTGGAATCGTGCGCAACACATCGGGATGATTGCTAAGCGGACCAAAGTCATACTCATTCAACACTGCCAATATTTCCTCCCCTGTCCATTGCTCCGGTGCCCAGCCCCTTTCTTCAGTCCCATCAAAAGCCTGTGCATCGTCCCTAAATGGATGGTCATGCGGAAGCCAACGACGGTGACGCATCTGGACAATCTTGCTGCAATGAGGACTGGAGCAATCAACAGTCATGCACTCTGAACAAGCCCTGTAACCCCTGGTGACGCTGCCCGACAACATACCCCTCCCAGGAAAGTCACTGATCGTGCCAACAAGCATGGCATGCATCCGGAACATCTCATTTTTGAACCGGTCGTAGACCAGGTGGCCGTTCAGACTCAAGTACCGAAGCTCCTCAATTACGGGTCTCAAATACACATCGAGACACTTTCCCGGATAACCTGGGCCTGGAATCAACAATGTGAGCATGTTATATTCCTTCTTCATGCACATCCACGGTGGAAAGTTGTACGGAATCAAAATAACTGGCCACACACTGTACTGAAGCTCTTTCTTGCCAAAAGGGTTGAAACCGTCGGATGATAGCCCTAGCCAAACATTTCGAACCTCTGATGCAAATTCGGGAAACTCCAACACGTTCTTCTTCCAAGCCTCTCCGTCGGCGGGATGTCTAAGGGTGTCATCGTCAGGCACATTCCTCTCAGCCCACCATCTCATAGCTTCGGCCGTGAAAGCACACATGAACAACCGCTCAAGCCTATCAATCAGCGGGAAGTACCGAAGTATCTTCACAGCTTTCTTGTTCCCTTTAGGAGTGAACTTATACCGCTCTGTATTGCATAATGGGCAGTATTCAAGATCTGCAAGTCCTTTCCCGTAAAACAGAACGCAATCGTATCTGCATGCATGAATCTTGATGTAGGAAAGGCCGAGATCTTTAAGGATATGTCGCACCTTATGATGACTGGTAGGAAGCCGATGTCCGGGGGGCATCGCCCCACCCCATAGCCGAAGCCAATCATCAACCGATTTGACAGTGCCTTTGTTCTCCGTTTTGATCTTCATCACTCCCATGACAGATTCAAGGACAGTCTTACTGCATCCGGGGTACAACGGAGTCTGTTGCAATGCGATCAGGTTGTTGTACTTTTCCATACCACTTGTGTTGACCGGAGATCGGGGTAATGGCTCGAGTGGCTCAATATCAGGGAAACACTCCATCTCCGGAGGTGGGAGTTGCACATCTGGTGCTTCCTCAAAGACACCGCTCTCACGAGGAAACATATCGTTGATCCAGTTCGTTGTCGGATCATTGGAGGAACTCCCTCTCTCGGCAAATTGTCCATGATCATGACGACCCGCAAACTCTGGTTCACCGTGATAAATCCAATTAGTGTATAGGACCCAAAATCCATATCTAGCCAGGTGTTGCTCCACTGTCTCTATGGAAAACCGGTGTCGTGGGGTGGCACACTTGCACTTTTTACACGGACAATAATGAAGTGTAGTGTCTCCACAGTTAGCCATCACAAAATCCAGGAAACTCCTAACTCCATCATGATACGCCTGATCCCATCTTCCAAGGGTAATCCAACTCTTGTCCATCCTGTAAATTCAAGAAATAAATATAGCTATATATAGATATGTATATATGCACGTACTACGTACGTACTAATTAATTAAAAAATTCATCATTACACACACACACACATATATATATATATATACACATGCATCCCTAAATTAATTAAAACATCGTCAATCTCCCTAATTAATTAAACACAATGTATTTTTTATATATACCAACAATATATTTTTAATTACAATTAAATTAATTAATATATATACATTTTTTCATCAAATTCATCTAAAATCACCTATAAATCAACAATCAATCACTAATCTTCAACAAAACTTCAATTCTATCTAACCAATACAACATATATATCAACCCATTAATAATCTCATCTCAACACATATATATATATATATCAAATTAATCACACATTTATTCTAATTAAACTCTAAATTAATACACCTCTGCATATAACCAACTAAATCAACACACACAGCAATATACGTACCTTTCAAGCTTATGGCCGAGGTTTTGGACGATTTCAGAGCGTTTTGGACGATTTCATTAACGAATGAGCTCCCTGATGCAGAAGGTCGATCTGATATAAGAGTTATAGCCGACGAATACCCCCCTCGTCGGCTATAACAAAAACTTTTCGTCGGCTATAACTCTTATAGCCGACGAATACCATCCTCGTCGGCTATAACTAAAAACGTTTCGTCGGCTATAGTTATAGCCGACGAGTTGTCGGCAGTCGTCGGCTATAATATTATAGCCGACGATGTGGCCGACGAAATAGTAGTTCGTCGGCTATAAGGGGTTATAGCCGACGAGGTACTATTTCGTCGGCCGTTTTTTCCCATATCGTCGGCTATAACCCCTTTTCTGGTAGTGTTCGGACCTTACGGTGATTGGTAGGATTACGATGACCCTCCTCCAACAACGAAGAAGTGTACTGTAGATATTCATCCACTTGCCTGATGCTCGATTTTGCCTCGACTTTAATCCTCATTACCTCCATCACACTTTCAAGAACTGTCTTCTCAGAACTTGAAGACACAGGGGTCTGTTGCAATTCAATCAGTTTGTTGTACTTGTCAAAGGCAGCAGTGTTGACAACTTGTGGGAACGGCTGCACCGGGTCATGCATATATTGTTCCCAACGTACACCGCTTTCAAAAGGAAACACGTCGTTGACGAATGCCATTGTTGGATCGTTGGATGTACTACTACTGCCCGCCTCAAAAAACTGCCCATGATCATGCGATCCATCTAATGATGGCTCACCGTGATATATCCAACGTTTGTACTTCGGCCAAAACCCATTACTCTTTAGGTGCTCCCATACTGTCATAATCGGAAATCGACACATATCACTGCGACACTTACATTTCTTGCACGGGCAATAATGGTATTCCTTCCCGTTTGCATTTTCCTCGACGAACTGCAAAAAATCCACAACTCCTGTAGTGTATCGTCGGTCATGCCTTGGAAGCGAAATCCAACTCTTATCTCGATCCATATATAGCATGATAATAATATATATGTATAACTTTAATTAATAATAAATTAATTAACACATATATATTACAATATATATTATTATCAACATCAACTCATATATATATATACCATTAATTAACAACCATTATTTAAGTTCATTACACTATCAACAACCATTAATTAACATATTTATATATATTTTAACACTAATTAAAATAACATTAAATTAAAACACATAATTATACTCTAACTGAAAATCAACTCAATCAACTACAACTCAAAATCAACATATATACATACATTCTAACACTAAAACAACAACAAAACGAAAAAACACTTACTATATCAAAATCACTAAAACTCAAAATCAACTCAACTAAAACTCAAAATCAACATATATACACATATACGTACCTATATATAGCTCCACAATGTAAGAGAGGACGGATTTCAACAATACCCACAGATTTTTCACTCTTTCTCCCGTTTTTTTCCGTTTTTTTTTAAATGAGCAGCTTCTGTCCAGATCTGAAAATATAAAGACTTATAGCCGACGAAAATTCCAATTTCGTCGGCCAAACTTTCTAAAGTTTTCGTCGGCTATACTTTAAGAGAAAGGCCGACGAAAATTCAAATCGTCGGCCATTCTTGGGGTATAGCCGACGAAAAATATTTTTTAGTGACGAAAGAAAAAATCGTCGGCCATTCTTGGGGAATAGCCGACGATTTTTTATTTTTACCGACGAAAGAAAAAATCGTCGGCCATTCTTGGGAATAGCCGACGAAAATAGTATGTCGTCGGCCGTTTTTTTTTTCGTCGGCTATACTGTTTTTTCTGGTAGTGCATTAATTAACATATATATATATATATAATTAAACTCCACACACACATGCACACACACACACACACACAGATATATATATATTTTAACACTAATTAAAATAACATCAAATTAAAACACATAATTAAACTCTAATTTAAAATCAACTCAACTACAACTCAAAATCAACATATATACATACATTCTAACACTAAAACAACAACAGAACAAAAAATCACTTACTAAATCAAAATCACTAAAACTCAAAATCAACTCAACTAAAACTCAAAATCAACATATATACACATATACGTACCTATATATAGCTCCACAATGTAAGAGAGGACAGATTTCAACAATATCCACAGATTTTTCACTCTTTCTCCCGTTTTTTTTGTTTTTTTTTTTAAATGAGTAGCTGCTGTCTAGATCTGAAAATATATAGACTTATAGCCGACGAAAATGACAATTTCGTCGGCCAAAATTTCAAAAGTTTTCGTCGGCTAATGTTTCACAGAAAGGCCGACGAAAATCCAAATCGTCGACTGAAATCTGAATATAGCTGACGATTTTTGTTTATACCAACGAAAAAAAAGGACCTATCTCTTTGTTTATACTGGATCGCTTCTTTCCATTTGACCAATTTATTAGGTTGACATTTTTCAACGAAGTATGGTTCGATATTAGACTCATTTTTCCACGTCCTCATGTAAACTAGTGTAATGTGTTTATAGAGATCTCTATAATTTAAGGATTGGTTCTAACATTTGAAGCGTCCCCCAATGATAACCACAATCCATAAATATTCTCATGAGACAGATCTGAGTATCACTGATCAATGGATCATGTTGTGCCAAACTTGCTATCTTCCTTTACGCAAGTATTTATCGAACCTAAGGTGGCTTGCCCCTCTTCCTTGGAGAGCCACAGCCTGCAACACCATTTATGCCACTAATGGCGTCACCATGTCACTATCCATAGTGGTGGCGCAATGCCCAATTCCTCCTGGGTGGCACCATGTCCTCTTGATAGGACACAATCCTTCCAGGCATGTTTGCAGCAGGTTTATTTAATCTCGTCACTTTAATGTATAAGATATCTACACACTTTACTTTGTGTGGTTTTGGGGATCAAGATGAGACACAATGGGGACAAACCAAAACAATTTTTGTCGTTCCACTTGAACATACTTGTTCTTATCTCCCCCTAATGACACACCGCAAATCAAAGTGACTGTTTCGTCAAAGTGACACACCACAAATCTAGCGGTAAGGAGATCGCCTGTCAAGATTTCGACATAGCGGACTAGCTGGAAGTGCATATCCATCATAAATATTTATTCATCTCTAGTAACCCATCATTGTGCGCTGTGGCAGCGCGATTTTGACATATTAAAATATTTAACCGAGCTAAAGGATTGTAGATCCATGTCAATCCAAAAGAGCTCAAAGATTACAAGTTCGTTTGAGATCCTATAAAATCATCACACATAGTCACTAGCTATGGTGTAAATTGGTTCAATGATGATAGTCATAGATGAATAAATAAGGCTGCATGCAAAATTGCATAACCCAAAACGGAAGTATCAATGTGCTTTTACCAATATTAAGACTATTACTGTAGTCATTTTCCGTGAGACCAATTGAGTTTTTATATATGAATATGATATCCATTACATGTCCCATATAATAAGCTATAACGTCACCACACCTACGGAAATTAACCCGGCCTAGGTGTTTTGACTTTCTAGCATAAGCAGCATAAATTTTAATTGTGGATGGTGTCATAACAAGTGACCAGCATGTCGACACAACAACCAACACCATAAAATATCTAAGGTGTCCGCAAGTTGGTTGAATCAATCCACTGAATCCTCTTTGGATTCAATATAAGAATCTAATGAGAACACATGTGTCCTTTGCATATGATGGTGTCAATCATAATTTTACGAGTTGGCTTTGAATGATATACTTTTATTCATAAAATCACGATGGATATCAGAAGCATAATAGGATATAAGTGCATATACTTTTGCATCAAATATATTATAATGTCACCTTAGGGAAGCAGTGAAATTTAGAGATTGAACACACGGCTTCAACCCTACATGAATTGTGTCGAAACAATATTTGAGAATAAAATGTTCTTTAGTCGTCATAGGTTTCGTGTTTGAACCATATTCTTATGGTATTTGCTTCTATTCATCCAAAATATGGGTGTCCATATTAATTTCTTTAATGTACGGATCACCAAATCAAAAGCCAATCTATGTCAGAATTACAAAAGATCATTTTCTTTTGACTTTGGCTTCAATTAGTGGTTACATATAACCCACTAAATTAACATATAAACTTCTCTAATACTCGTTTACATCCGTAGTCATTAGAGGTAATGCAAAAGAGCGCAAATGAATTCTCATCTGTGTCTTTTATACATGAACATCGTGGCATAAATTTCTTTAAAATGTGGAACAAATTCAATTTTCTCTTATCGCATAAATTGTCAATTTGACATATGCTCAATATACACATTCGAAACGTAACTCAAGTTCTTTAGAGTAAGTCAATGGAGATTGTAATAAAAAGTATTGTAATCCCAATTAGGCAGGTGCATTATGAATCCCAAAGGAACAGATATTTAGATCCTTATCACTTTCATTATAGTCCTACAATTCTTTAGTACTATTGTGCTATTTTTGTTATATATGAGTACCATTGTCTTTCAATACTATTATTCTAGGGATCACATGGTGCGTTTGTTTGCCCACAGTTCGTTGTGTCATGCCTATATTATGTCTTTGCACACAGTTCTTTGTGTCATGCCTATATTTTGTCTTTGCATACAATTCTTTGTGTCATGCCTATATTATGATATGTTGTTTTACTTTATGCAATACTTTGCAAAGTTAGATGTAGAAAATTGAATCATGTATATTATGAATAAAATTTGAATAATCTCAATTCCTTTAGAGAAAATTTAAAAATTAACATGCCAACGATTACATTTAGTCTCGTCCAATTTAGAGATAGAAACTTTAAGACCAAAAGTCTAATTTAGGCGTAATAGCCTTTATAAGGATATCTTAAAATTTTAAAAGTAGACTAATCAAAGTCTATCTTGGGTGGAGCCAGATTCTTTTGGCTCTTTTAATAACTGCAATGATGAGGTGTGTCAGTGTCATCTTCTTCCCATATGGTATGCCTTTAGTTGTAAACTCATTTTCAATGTTATTGTTGTATATTGAAGATACTTTTCCAAAATCCGCGTACTCATATGATTCTTCATATTTATTGTAAGTCGTAGTTAATTCTTTGCTAGCTTGTAATGTACGTATCAATTTTTATTGATTTACAACAATGGTAGTGTTTCATTGCACATGACGTGTCCCCTAGGTCATCTTTCAAATGGTACATCGTTTCCACTTACTTTTGGATCGGATGATTATAGGAATCTTTACGTCCATGGTAATTGCCCTTTGTTTTAGAATTGTTGCATTACTTTGCACAATTTGTTCCAGGAAATATATTTTTCTCAGACCTTACATCGTCATTACCTTTTGTTTTAGGGTTGTTGCATTACTTTGCATAATTTGTTCCAGGAAATTTCTTTGTTATTTACATAAAGCAATTTGCATAAATATACCATGCTCAAGCCTTAGTTGGCTTAGTAGGGGAATTTGGTACTCAAGTTTTTCAGAGTCCAATGTGTCAAAACTAAACTTGGATGGTTAAATCATCTGTAAAATAGAGGTAGAATAGAACGTATTAATTTCATGGTCTAAATGACATGCACGACGACTAATATAAACCAATATACATTATGGTAAATCCGATGCTTCGTGAATTTTTGTTGTCACAATAAAATTTTGGTTTCTCCATTTTCATTGCATGTGAAGCTAATGAAATTCTATTATGGTTGCTTTCTACACAATTAATAAGATATCCATCTTGAAAAATTTTCAAGAAATAAAAATTGGATTTCAAGACTGAAATTTGTAATGGTCATATTTTTCTTGCTTCATAAAAATGTTTTTTCACACTAGTAGGTTTGTCCATTTTTCTTTATATTACAATGCTCATGAAATTACATTATCATGGCAATGCTTGAACTAAATAACAGTTAAATAAAATAATTATTTATAATGAACATATAATGCTTCAAGTTTCACATTTATATAAAATACTAATGCGATCAAATTGAATAGAGCTATCATATAATAATGAAAGAAAAATATAATGAAAGCAAAACTTTAATGTAAATATTACTTGTAATTTTGCCAAATAAACTGCATATGAAGCGATTGCTCGATCTCCGAATCCATATTGTCGTCGCATATTGATCGCCGCATCGTAATTGATATGTCACATGTAAAAACAATAATATTCATATGATTAGTCACTTTAATCATATCTATTTCACATTTACCATATATATTAAATAATTTCATATTTACCATTAAATTCATAAAAATAGTAAATAGTCACACGGTAAATAGTTATATAGTAAATAGACATACAGTAAATAGTCACACACTAAATATGAATTACAATGCCGTAATTTCAAATATTACCTTTAAATTTTACCAAAAAAAAAAAACTTTTTTTTTTTTTTTCGATGGGTCGGGTCACGCAGATCCGGGTCAGGCCCAACAGGTCTGGGTCGAGATCAGGCCCAAAGGAGCAGGGTAATATCAGGCCCAAAAATCCGGGTCGAAAATTCTTTTGTTCTCTTCTTCTGCAGATCGCGGCGGAGGCGCTAAGCGGAGGGCGGCGCCAAGTCGTCGAGCGATCTGGGGCGGGGCTGCTGCGGAACCGGATCGTCGACGAGGGCCGTGTCGAGTGGCAGTTGGTGTTGGGGTGTGGATCGGCATCGATGATAGGTCCAACCGGGAGGCAACGTGGAGGTGGTCGATCCACGAGACACGAGAGGGGTCGATCTGGGTTCGCCGGTTTGGGGGCGGCGCTGCTGGCAGAGTGATCCAGGTCACTTCGAAGCGTCAGGCTGGGCTTCGGGGAGGTTCGACGAGCGTCTAGGAAGAACGCCGGCGAGGGATGGGTGCCCAGATCAATTTCTGGGAGCCGGGTCTTTGGCCTCGGGTGAAGAACTCCGGGCTTCGGATTGAGATTGGAAATCGACGTTTGTGGGCGTTGTCAACGCTAGACTGGGCAGCAATCGGAGCTTTGGTGCGATCGGAGAAGATCTATTGGCCTTGGGCGGGGCGGCTGCTGCTAGGAAGGCTAGCGGCAGTGGAGAGGGAAAAAAATCTAGGGTTTTTTTTTTTTTTTTTTATGGTTAAAAAAAAATCTTAGCTAGTAAAGCTACTTGCTGATAACGTGTTGTAGGAGAATCGAAATTGATCTACTCATTTCATTGATAATCCCATTTATATAAGGTGAGTATTACAACGGTAATAGTAAATACATTAATGACAATACTGACTACGTAATTATCTCTCATCAGTTACATTGACGAAGGCATATAATGTGTTTTTCCTTCAACAATTTCACTGAATTTCCCAATTTCACAAACTAATCTAATCTTAATTTCACTAAATTTCACCAAAATTCTAACATTTTCAATGAACCCAAAACATGGTTTATCACAATTTCCATATTATTGATAGGAGCATAAAATGCGACGATTATAATGTCTAAAACCCTCGTTTATACTTTGCTTTTACCCTTATTTACCTAAGATTGAGTCATAATTTAGAGTCTTGGACTTTGGTAGAGTTTAACATAAAATGTGCTTAAAAGTAGGAAGATTACAAGAAATTGACAAAAAGCTGAAAATTGTAGTCATTATATGTTTCGTTGATTCTGTAAATCTTCCAAAGTGTTTTTGATGGGTTTTTCTTCTCTTATGAGCAGTACACACATATATGATCGAGCAATGGAAAGAGTTAGAGGAATTTGAGCTAAAAGAGCTGCCGGAAATTGCTGTACAAATTCGGATCCAGCAAGTTTCAGGTTTTTCCTGAACACATCACTCGACTTCCAGGAATTCCTCAAATCAGCTCAATTGGAACTAGATGGTGTGCCTTATATGCATGGAAAGCCCTATAAGTCTAGTTTCCATAGGATTTGAAGTCGCATCAATAGCTACTCCGAGGAGGAATTTTTTCTTGATTGAAGACACGAAGGTCAAATCTGCCGAGAGAAAGTCAGAAAATGAGCTCAGTCCCTGCTGATAGGCTGCAAATCTCCGGATGTCAACTTGCAGCCTTATCGCAACGCAATGCAAGCAGACATTCACGCTATGCTGCCGAGACATATCAGACACGGGGATGGCGTGTCCGACCCATATCCAAGACAAAATATGGCTTATCCAGTGGCGTATCAGACACATGTCCGGTGAAGACTTGACCTATGAAGAGCCGTATCGGATACGGGCACCTCGTATCCGATACTGACATATGTCCTCCACGCGCCTGCTCGATGCCTATGTCTGCCACTGCGCTTGCCTTGCCTACCGCTGCACATTAACCTCGCCTATCACCTTGTGCGCACGCACGCACGTATCCGAGGAGATGTGCACATGTGCGCCAACCATGTGCACCAGCCTTTGCCAGCTTGCCCCCGTGCACCAGCACATGCGCGCCAGGAAGCCTGCATCCGAGAAGCAACCAAGTCAAGCTCCGGAGTTTTCCACGTGGAAAATCATGACTGCCGGTGGTTGCCATTGCTCCTAATGATACAAGGAAGACTTGCAGCCGTAGGAAGGAGTAAGAAAAAGTCAAAAAGTCAACCTTGTCTTGAAGAGCTAGGAATCCTAGCGGTAGGAGGAGAATTGTTCCCGGTTGGGCTAGGGAAGCTGCAGCCAGACTTTTTGGACTTCAAATCCAGCAACCAAGGGCTACCGATCCACAAGAAGAACCCAGGAAGATGTGCAGCCGGTCCAAGTCCAGAACGCACGGAAGAAAATATCCAAGTCTTGGTCGGCAAGAAACTAAAACCTATTTGGTTAAGGTTTTGACAAATCCTCTTTGTTGCCGGATTTGATCTTAATTTCTCTCTACAAATAGGGGCCGGCAACACTTAGAAAATTTATCACATCTTGAGCTAAAGCAAAGCCTTAAATCTCTACCAAAATTCAGCCTCAAGCCTTACATAAAAATACAAGCCGAAACCACCACCACCACCACATACTTTCTGCCGATTCTTCACCTACTGCCCAGCCCCCATCCGAACCTCTCCACTACGCATTGAAGATCTTCTCAAGATGTCTATAATGTGTGATCCACTCTACTTCATCCTTTTTTCAGTTTGTAATAGTTTTTATGTAGTTATGTGATAGGAGCACAATGTGCGACGATATTATATGTTTTTACCCTCATTTATGCTTTGTTTAACCCTTATTTGTCTAAGATAGAGTCATAATATAGTTTAGTGTTAATTTGGTAGAGTTTGGAGAAAAGTTGGTTAAGAATCCGAAAAATGACTACGTTTGAGGAATCTGGAAAATAATGCAAGTTGTCTTTTTCGTGATTCTGAGATGAGTAATAATGTGATCTATCCTTGTCCGAATTTAATGAACTTTGGTGTGCCTATTATTCATATACTGAGGAATGTTGTGCTAAAATTTCATATCAATTGGAGTTCGAAAAGTCACCCAAAAGATGGCTGCAACTTGGCAGTCCGAGCAAACCAATCCAGGGACTTCCAGGATTTTCCTGAGACTGTATCCCAACTTCGAAAACTCATTCCCGACGACTCATAAGGAATTTGATTAAAATTTTCATATAGAGGTAGCTATGTGTGTCTAGTTTCTCTGGGACTTGGAATCGCATCAATCGGAGCTCTGAGGAGGAAGTTATGCCGGATTTACTGGAGTAAGGTCATTCTGCCGGGAAAACAACAACTTTCCCGGTTGCACAAGGAAAGCTTTCCTTTGGACTTTTGAAGCATGGATCGGATATTATGGACCTAAAGATATGTCCATACTAACTTAATGAGAAGATTCAAGTCCAAGATAAGGCCAAGAAGAGTCTAGAAGAAAAGAATTCAGATAATAAGAGAAAGAAAAAGAATCCTGATTAATTTCGGGAAAATTCCTGTGCACATCTCTCAACTTCCACGGACTCTCCCGGATAGCTCACAATGAATCCGAATTCGAGCCTTATATGGATAGAAAGCTACGGGAGTCTAATTTCCAACCCAACTGGAATAACCTTAATATCTATTTTATAGAGAAATATATTCTATAATCTTCACTCGAAGGTCAAATCTGCCAGCAGGATAAGTTTGAGAAAAACTAGGTTTTGTGAACCCTAGTTGCAGCCACCCTTGTGCCTCTATATATTGGACGATTTTCACACAGAAAAGATCATCTTCTCTTCCTCACTTGAACTTACCAAAACTCTGCCGAATTTCCACCATAACAATCCTCACATAGAGCAAAGCCGAACCATCTCCACCACCTTTCCTAAAAATCATTCCAATCACCATCACCAATCCTCTTGCCGAATTCTTCAACGAATGTTCTCAATTCGGATTGTAATTTTCCATGGCTTTTGTTTCTTTGTACTTATACATTATTTTGTCTATGAAATATGTATGGATTCTTGGTTGTAATTTTGGTTTTGTAAATTATTCTTGGGATTTCCGAATTCTTGTTATATTATTTGGTTATCTTTGGATTAATTTCCGAATTATGCATGTAGTTTAATCGAATATGGTATTATGGTGACGAGTCGCCGAAGCGAGCATCAAGCAATAATAACCCTACAATCGTTAGTAGTATAGAATAAGTAGGGATCGTTCTAGCCGGGGATTAAGGGTACCTGAAACATGAGAATGTTAACACAAATATTCACAAACATATATGCACACAATTGTCACACTTATATACATATATACATATTCACACGAAATCAAGGGGGATTGAGATAGGATCGGCAGCAAAGCTGCCTCTAAATTCCTAGACATGAAAATAAATTGCTGAAAAATAAATCCTAAGTCTATTATTTACAAGTTTGGTCGACATTCTTCCACAAAGCACTAACACGAAAGCAATCAAAACACATAGCAAATTGATAAAACAAGACACGGCAAGAGCACACAATATCCTAGATCCGATTTAGTTCCAACCCAACTAGGGCCTCAGCGGTTATCTAAGTTGTTTCAGACTTCACGAAGGTATTTAGAATTAGCTCAGCGCATAACCCTAATCTTTAGCTAACCGACTATAAACACGCAGCGTCGAAGATAATCAATTAACCAATGAAGTACGAAATCCTTTTAATTGGAAACACATCAATCAAGCAAGGCGTCACCACTTCTTGTTAACATGCATAGTCATTTAAACCTCTCTAGTCCTATTTATTTGACGGATACAAGACCAATACTCAAAACACACCGCGAATATGCTAAGTACCAATCTTTGAGGCACACGGATTTAAAAGACTAAACCAAGAACGAATTACTAGAATCAGAGTGAACATGCTTGCCTATCTAATCTTATCTCTTTACTTCATATTTTCCTTACTTTTTAACATGCAATTCGTATTCTTACATCCAAACACCAATTAAAGATAAAGAAAACGAATTAAACATGAAAATTATAAAACCAAACTTCACTCCAAACAATACATAGACATAAAGTTTGAAACCAAGAATTCATGCTAACTTCATAGACAAAGTTTAACATAACTACATAAAAATAACAAAACCGAGAGAGGGGAGTGGATCACACTTTTGTAGACACCTTGATGACTTCGACTCGTGTGGATCCGGCGGATGGTGGAGAAGATGGCTGCTCGGCAATGGTGTAGTGTCGGCAGGATTTTTAGGGTGAGGTGGTGGTGGTGTCGGCTAGGGTTTTTATGTAGGACTCTTGGGAAATTTAGGTAGAGCTTTGGCTAGATTTTTGCTTTGGAATGTGACAAGTTATTCTGTGTAAAAGTTGGCTATTTATAGAGGAAAATTCGGCAAAAAACCTAGGTAGAAAACCTAGTCCAAATCGGCAAAGGCAATCCTTGTGCAACAAGGTTTTGGTTCCTTCCTTTCTTGGTTCTTCTAGGAAACTTCTTTTTCTGATTTTTTTCTTCAATGCCTTGGCTTGGTGTCATCCTCTAACCTTCCTTAAGCTTGGACCATCATCACATATGCATTTGTACAACATTTGGTCCATCAAAAACAGAAAACACAAAAAGGGGGCAGTAGGTTCCTGGAATCGGCAGATTTGATGTTGCTGTAGTAACTCCGGCATATCTCCATCCTCGGAGCTCCGATTGATGCGATTCAAAGTCTCAGATAAACTAGACACATATGGCCATCTCCCCATAAAATATCTCGATCAAATTCCTTGTGAGTCGTCGGGAATGATTTTTCGAAGTTGGGACAAAGTCCCAGGAAAATCCTGGAAGCCCCTGGATTGAAATGTTCGGACTGCCGTTTTGCAGCCATCTTTTGGGTGACTTCCCGAAATCCGATTGATCTGAAATTTTAACACAACATTCCTCAGTATATGAATATTAAGCACACCAAATTTCATAGAATTCGGACAAGGATAGATCATATTTGTACTCGTCACAAAATCGCGAAAAAGACATGTTTTGCACTATTTTCCAGATTTCTCATACTTAGTCATTTTTCGGACAATTAATCACATTTCACCAAAACTCTACCAAAATTGACATTAACTATATTATGACTCTATCTTAGACAAATAAGGGTTAAACAAAGCATAAACGAGGGCATAAGCATATAATATCGTCGCACATTGTGCTCCTATCAACTACCCCACACTTATCATTTGCTAGTCCCTTAGCAAAATAAACTAAACTAGACTCTAAACAAACTATTGCCCCTAACAATTTGTCTCAGGCTCGTATGTACACATAGCTTTCAAGTTAATGCATGAGAATGCTTAGCACGAAAATTCCAAGTTTCATGAACATGTGACATCAATATGAACATATAAGAACAAAAAGTAAGCATGTAGACATGTTAAAGCTAATTCAATCCTCCTCACTAGGCATACTCTCTTCATTTTCTCTCGAAGCATGGTTATTCACACATAAGTATATGCAAGTGAAAGATAATGAATTACGAAGAGTAACTTGCATATGTCATGAAACGAAAGCTCTTTGTGAAATTTTATGGAAAAACCTCATGTAACAACTATGTGCACCAATGAACCAAAGCCATATGCTTACTCTTGAGATAATCTCCACAAATCAAGTTTAACCATCTTAAGAATCATGAAAAAGATCAATAAAAAGGTTGTAATGGGGCTAGGCTAAGAGGTATTCGATATTTGGATAAGGAGGCTCAAAAACGTCACCATGGTCTTTGGCAAAGCTCAAATCTCCTTATGTCTTCTCTCCGAAAGGGTCAAATTTCATCTTATTGGACCCATACTTCATTCTTTTCTTCCCATAAATCATTACAACAATAATCTAGACAATAGCCATGCTCAAAATTTTTCTTTTCTTGCCTATGCCGTACCCTATTTCTTACTTGCTCTCGGTTCTCTTTTCCTTTTTCTTTTTGGTCCGAGCACATTTTTCTCTTTTCTTTTTCTTTTGGCACGGCATACATACACTTCTCATATAGATTCATGGCTAAGTCTACCCCACACTTGTTCTTCTTCATCACACACGCGAAAACGCTTTCAAAATTCAAGCTTTGCCAATACTTTGATCAAGGGTAAAGGCACAACTATACTAAGCTCATAGAAAGTACGTGTTTAAGGGTGATGAAAGAAAAGGCTAATCGTAGGCTCAAAGGGGGTTTACTAAGGTGACGTCCCACGACGGGCTCCAATAGGGCTCATGCTTTATTTGGCAATGGTGGTAAACCTAAATGATCTTTATTCAATCATATTCAAAATCAAGGTATTTTATGATATAAACGTTTCGAAAGTCAACAAGAGTAAGTTCTAGCATACTAGAGTTCATTAAAAAGCTATGACACATAGTCATCGAATAATCAAAGAATTATGAGGTTTCATGCTTCCTACGAATCTATTGAATTTTATCTTTTTATCGCTCAAGAAGAAAGCAAATTGGCTCTAAAGCTCACATATGTTATTATGGAAACAAACTAGCTAAAACATGCATGCTTCGTTAATCAACAAGTCCTACATGCTCCTACCAATGCACAAAATCCATAAAACTCACAATTTTAATTGTATGCATAACCATCATCTATGTATGCAAAGAGGAGAAAAACATCATTGACATATTAGGGGCATCCTAAGACTCGAAACAAATTTAAACACTCTATTTTTGTAGTACATTTTCTGAAATTTTCTTTCCTAAATTAAGCACACGAAAACATAAACGGAATATGTTATCCCACCCCACACTTAGAAAATTACATTGTCCTCAATGTAAGCACAAATCTATATCAACGAATTTCCTAAGCATGCAATAGTCTAACATATACCAACATATCATCACAAATCAAAGAAAAAGAGAAGGGTTAAGAAATTTCAAACTCCCGGTGATGACTCCTTCGTTTTTCTTTGATCGACTTGGGTTGCCTCCCAAGTAGCGCTTAAGGTTTATAGTCCGTAGCCTAGACTTCTCACCATGTGTGTTGTGTGTTCATCATGCCATGTGCAGCTCCGCAGTTGGGGCAGCAACCACTCTCGGCAGTAGGATTTTCTTGGCAGGCAAGCTTCTCTCGGCAGACGTGTCTGCTTCTCTTGAGGCCTGATTTTTGGTGTGTTCCACTATCCTAATGCAAAAGTGTTCTGAATAAATGTTGTAGTGGACACACAGAGCTTTCCAACGGTATAAAATTCGCCTCAATTGGACCAGTGGAAGTACTTCTTGTTGGGTCTTTAATCGGACCTATTGTTCTGCCCAGTTTTCTGCTTCGCCAGGTTGACCTTCGTGTACTCAAATTGAAACTGGGAGCAGCTCGAAACTCCAAATCCACTTCTGTAAAATCCTACGGAAACTAGACTCAGAGATCTTTCCAACAGTGTATGGCTCACTTTCCCAGGTTTTGTGAGCTAAAAACGGTAGCCTTTCAAAGTCGACTGACTGCACTGCCCGATTTCTGCTTTGGGCAGAACTTGGTATTTCCTGCACTTTTTCTTTTCAATTCAATCTGCACACGCACAAGACACATCAAAACGAACAAAAACAATAAACTAAAATGCAAGGATATACAGATTCATACAAGCTACGATTTCAACAATTTTTTTCAAGGTTAGAAAAAGAAAATACAAGAGTTAGAACGTCATGTTAGAGAGTTAGGATATATAAATATACGTTAGAGTTAGAGACACAGATTGGTAACAAACTTTACATCACAAATATTAACACACTTTAACATTCACATAAAACAAGATTTTATAATCCCCGGCAACGGCGCCAAAAATTGACGAGTCGCCGAAGCGAGCATCAAGCAATAATAACCCTACAATCGTTAGTAGTATAGAATAAGTAGGGATCGTTCTAGCCGGGGATTAAGGGTACCTGAAACATGAGAATGTTAACACAAATATTCACAAACATATATGCACACAATTGTCACACTTATATACATATATACATATTCACACGAAATCAAGGGGGATTGAGATAGGATCGGCAGCAAAGCTGCCTCTAAATTCCTAGACATGAAAATAAATTGCTGAAAAATAAATCCTAAGTCTATTATTTACAAGTTTGGTCGACATTCTTCCACAAAGCACTAACACGAAAGCAATCAAAACACATAACAAATTGATAAAACAAGACACGGCAAGAGCACACAATATCCTAGATCCGATTTAGTTCCAACCCAACTAGGGCCTCAGCGGTTATCTAAGTTGTTTCAGACTTCACGAAGGTATTTAGAATTAGCTCAGCGCATAACCCTAATCTTTAGCTAACCGACTATAAACACGCAGCGTCGAAGATAATCAATTAACCAATGAAGTACGAAATCCTTTTAATTGGAAACACATCAATCAAGCAAGGCGTCACCACTTCTTGTTAACATGCATAGTCATTTAAACCTCTCTAGTCCTATTTATTTGACGGATACAAGACCAATACTCAAAACACACCGCGAATATGCTAAGTACCAATCTTTGAGGCACACGGATTTAAAAGACTAAACCAAGAACGAATTACTAGAATCAGAGTGAACATGCTTGCCTATCTAATCTTATCTCTTTACTTCATATTTTCCTTACTTTTTAACATGCAATTCGTATTCTTACATCCAAACACCAATTAAAGATAAAGAAAACGAATTGAACATGAAAATTATAAAACCAAACTACACTCTAAACAATACATAGACATAAAGTTTGAAACCAAGAATTCATGCTAACTTCATAGACAAAGTTTAACATAACTACATAAAAATAACAAAACCGAGAGAGGGGAGTGGATCACACTTTTGTAGACACCTTGATGACTTCGACTCGTGTGGATCCGGCGGATGGTGGAGAAGATGGCTGCTCGGCAATGGTGTAGTGTCGGCAGGATTTTTAGGGTGAGGTGGTGGTGGTGTCGGCTAGGGTTTTTATGTAGGACTCTTGGGAAATTTAGGTAGAGTTTTGGCTAGATTTTTGCTTTGGAATGTGACAAGTTTTTCTGTGTAAAAGTTGGCTATTTATAGAGGAAAATTCGGCAGAAAACCTAGGTAGAAAACCTAGTCCAAATCGGCAAAGGCAATCCTTGTGCAACAAGGTTTTGGTTCCTTCCTTTCTTGGTTCTTCTAGGAAACTTCTTTTTCTGATTTTTTTCTTCAATGCCTTGGCTTGGTGTCATCCTCTAACCTTCCTTAAGCTTGGACCATCATCACATATGCATTTGTACAACATTTGGTCCATCAAAAACAGAAAACACAAAAAGGGGGCAGTAGGTTCCTGGAATCGGCAGATTTGATGTTGCTGTAGTAACTCCGGCATATCTCCATCCTCGGAGCTCCGATTGATGCGATTCCAAGTCTCAGATAAACTAGACACATATGGCCATCTCTCCATAAAATATCTCGATCAAATTCCTTGTGAGTCATCGGTAATGATTTTTCGAAGTTGGGACAAAGTCCCAGGAAAATCCTGGAAGCCCCTGGATTGAAATGCTCGGACTGCCGTTTTGCAGCCATCTTTTGGGTGACTTCCCGAACTCCGATTGATCTGAAATTTTAACACAACATTTCTCAGTATATGAGTATTAAGCACACCAAATTTCATAGAATTCTGAAAAGGATAGATCATATTTGTACTCGTCACAAAATCGCGAAAAAGACATGTTTTGCACTATTTTCCAGATTTCTCATACTTAGTCATTTTTCGGACAATTAAGCACATTTCACCAAAACTCTACCAAAATTGACATTAACTATATTATGACTCTATCTTAGACAAATAAGGGTTAAACAAAGCATAAACGAGGGCATAAGCATATAATATCGTCGCACATTGTGCTCCTATCATATGGGCAGTAGGCTTTTGCATGTTTTCTTGATTTAATTAGGTTGATTTCCTGAATTTGTATGCATAAAAATCGTATGCATGGAGGTAGTCTTGGCCATGACTATCCTTTGTGTGTTGGTTTCACATGCCGATTTAATACATGTTGAATCATACGCTAAGTTGGTTTTAATTTGTATTAATCTAAAGGGCTAGAATAATTCTGGAAATTTGCATGTCGATGTGGGATGAGTGACGCCATACCTGCTAACATGTTTCCAATTCAACATATTGTGCTTATGTGCTATTTGTGTTTAATTTCTACGCGAAGTGTTTTTAAACCGATTAGTACCATGTTTAGGATTACACGCGAAGTTGATTCTAAATACTTGTGATGTTTTAAATGATTAGATATACCGCGAAGGCTCTAATTAAATTGGAACTTAATTGAATCTTGGATCCGATTTTAGCTGGCTGCCCCTATTACTTTGTTTAATTTCGTTGCATGTTTAATGAGTTTTGTGTTTTGTGATTGTGTGGAAGATGTTGATCAATTGTATATAATAATTTAGGATTTAAATTTAGTAAAAATCAGTAGGTAAATTAGTTATAAAAATCGACACCCCCTTTATTTGCAATACTTTATGTGATTAAATGCCCTTGATTTCCCCGGATAGAATGATCCCTACTTGTCAATACTACAATCGACACAAGAAGGGTATTATGTGTATGAAGTTGTTTTGCAGGTACTTTGTGCTTGGATAATAGCTCCATCAATTTTTGGTGCCGTTGCCGGGGAAATTTAATTTTTTTTTATTCATAAAGTGTTGTTTTGTAATTATGTATATTGCAGGTTATTTAATTTTGCTATAGTTTTTGGGATATGTATAATAGGATTTTTCGGAAGTGTAATAGTAAATAGGGATTTCCGATTTTTGTTTTTGGTTTTTGGTTTTTGGTTTGATTAATTGCCGAATTATGTGATAGATATTTGTGAATGTTTGTAACACTTAGATAATTTCTAGGAAGTGATAGTTTTATGTATGTTTAAGTTTATTGTAGTTTCTAAAGTGTAACATGTAGGTGAAGCCTCTTTTGTTGATCATAACCAAAACCCTTCATACGAATGATGCTTTGTTGGATCCGTTTTATGTAGACTGGGAAACGCGGGATACTTCCCCCCCACGCATACAAGCGACATTTTGGTAAAGTTATTACTTCTATGAGGTTGAGGGCGGTTTTAATCAACACTTGTAGACCGCTAGGGACCCGAGTTTATTTTACAAAGTATGGGGCAAGTTATTTTCATTGATTGGTTCTCAGGTTTGTAAAACTGGTTCTCAAGGCCCACAGACTGATGTTCATTCTCGGTGAGTGAATCGATAGGGAGTTCGCTCTCCGTGGTATCCAACAACGAGACCTGCCTGGTTCCTAAAGAGAGTTCACTCACCGTGGATCTTAACGACACCGCCTTAGAAAAGTGAAATACGCTCGACCCTAGACAACAGCTTGTGCCGAAGCATCACCTCACTTTAGACGCTAGAAGATAACTTAAACATATGTGAATCTATTTTCTTGAAAACAAAATTCGTCTTTAATTTTTGAGGTATATCGGAATAAGCATGATACTACCTTGGGCTGCATCAGTCCATTGCACAGTTATCTCCTCTGCTCCACGTACCTCGAATTTTAAAGTTGTGTGAATAAAAGAAATAGACTCTAGGTTCGGCAATCTCATACTATTTTCGACACTCTTGGAAAGCTAGGACTGAATTCTTGTTTGTTACTTGTGAATTTTGTGAAAGCTTGAAAATCTTGTGTGATACTTATATATATTTCGTTGACTATACTTTTACAATAATAACACTTACACAAATTCTAACTACACAAATACTTTTATTTTTCTTTTTGAATTCCTTGGCTAAACATTTGATTTTCGAATAATTTCAGGTACATGAATGTCCAGTTGGTCACACGACATTAGAGGCCGTTTGTATCGAATTGAAGAGAGACAATGTGATAATTCAATTGGCTGACAGATCTAACAAATATCCCGAGAGATATGTTGAGGATGTTCTTGTGCAGGTTAATAATCTGATATTTCCTGCAGACTTCTATGTGCTAATTCATATGGAAGATTCGCCCCACAATTCAACTCAATTACTTTTGGGGAGACCATTCATGAGGACAGCAAGAACAAAGGTTGATGTTGCTGAGGGGAATCTCACCATGGAGTTCGATGGTGAAATGATTAGCTTCAACATTTTTGAAGCGATGAGGTATCCAATTTCTGACCTTAAACCTTGCTATGCTATTGACGTAGTTGATTCTATTGCTCAGGTTTTGTCAGAAACTTTGGATCAATAGCAATTAGCTATTGAGCAAGGGGCAGGAATTGACACATTCGGGGAGAGCATTTCGATGGAGGCACGGCAAGATCTTGAGCCGTGCATTGCACAAGTTGTTGCCGAGCTAGAGGCAACACCCCACTTTAGGTATAATCAGTTCATGTCAATTCCCATTTCCACTAATAAAATTCTACCATCTGTGGAACAGGCCCCTATATTAGAACTGAAGGTGCTTCCCAACCATTTGAAGTATGTATACTTGGGAAACGATGACACACTACCAGTTATTGTGTCATCACAGCTGAGTGAGCAGCAGGAAGCATGTTTGACTAGCATGCTGAAGAGAAACAAGACCGCCATTGGATGGACATTGGCGGACATCAAGGGAATCAGCCCTACAACATAGGATCTTGCTCGAGGAAGGAGCCAAGCCTACTAGGGAGGGTCAGAGACGTTTACACCCCCCTATGATGAAGATTGTGAAGGACGAGGTGATCAAATTGCTGGATTGTGGAGTAATTTATCCCATCTCAGATAGCCAGTGGATTGCACCTGTCCAAGTTGTCCTTAAGAAGAGTGGAGTCACAGTTGTGAAGAATGACAAAGATGAACTCGTGCCCCAACGATTGGTGACAGGCCATAGGATGTGCATCGACTACAGAAAGCTGAATGCTACAACTCGAAAGGATCACATGCCTTTGCCTTTCATGGACCAGATGTTGGAGAGACTAGCTGGGCACGAATTATATTGCTTCTTGGATGGGTACAGCGGTTACAATCAAATATGCATTCACCCAGATGATCAGGAAAAGACGACGTTCACATGTCCCTTTGGTACGTTTGCCTATCGACGCATGCCTTTTGGTTTATGCAACGCACCAGGTACATTTCAACGTTGTATGTATTCCATTTTCTCCGACTATATTGAAATTATCATTGAAGTCTTTATGGATGATTTTAGTGTTTATGGAAAAGACTTTGATGCATGCTTAGAGAATTTAGAATTAATCCTGAAAAGATGTGTAGAAACTAACCTTGTGCTTAATTGGGAAAAATGTCATTTCATGGTAAAACAAGGGATAGTTTTAGGACACATAATTTCTGCAAAGGGTATTGAGGTTGATAGGGCCAATATTGATATTATGCTTCACTTACCCTCCCCTACAACTGTAAGGGAGGTACGTTCGTTTCTTGGCCATGCAGGTTTTTACAGGAGGTTCATCAAGGATTTTTCGTTGGTGAAATGATTACTTTTAGCTTACTGCCCCTATTACTTTGTTTAATTTCGTTGCATGTTTAATGAGTTTTGTATTTTGTGATTGTGTGGAAGATGTTGATCAATTGTATATAATAATTTAGGATTTAAATTTAGTAAAAATCAGTAGGTAAATTAGTTATAAAAATCGACACCCCCTTTATTTGCAATACTTTATGTGATTAAATGCCCTTGATTTTCCCGGATAGAACGATCCCTACTTGTCAATACTACAATCGACACAAGAAGGGTATTATGTGTATGAAGTTGTTTTGCAGGTACTTTGTGCTTGGATTATAGCTCCATCATTATGCAACGTTTTGTCTATGAAACTTGTGTGTGCTTGTGGTTATTGTTTGTATGTCTATGTATGAGACAATTCCGAATTTGGTTTTATAAAATACATGTTCAGTTCGTGCTTGATTTGTTTATAAGATTTTCTAGGTGTAAGTTTCGAATTGCATGCTAAAATTATAAGGAAAATATGTAACAAAAAGATAGGTTTAGGTTCGGCAAGCATGTTAATTTGGTTTTAAATTTGTCTTGGTTAATTCTTTGAACTCGTGTGCAACCGAAGGAGATATTTAGGTACAATTGAAAGACTATAATTGTTGTCTAAGTGTTGAATTCATCTGTCGAAATTAACATAGGTTGAGTCTAGCTCTTCGCGGTCTCAATTTGTATTGTTTATAAGGGTTAGAGTAGTTTAAAGAATTTACTTATTTAATATGAAGAGTGACGTCTTGCATGTTAACTTGTCTCCGACTATAAAAAGACTTATATGCTTAAGTGTTAATTGGTTTTAGTGTCTACTCTTCGTGTCATTAAAATTGATTAGCATATAGATTAGGGTAATGCGCTTGTCAAAATTCTAAGTACTTGTGAAGTCTAAAATCGATTAGTGAACCTCTTCCGGCACTAGTTATGTTGGAACTAAATCGAGTGTAAAACACTTTAATGTTATTGCCGAGTCCTCTATTTGTCCAAATTATTATGTGTTTTGATTGCTTGTGTGCTAAGCTTTGTGTGGAAAGATGTTGATCACTTGTACATAGTAGAATAGGTTTAAATTTTGTATCTTAGTCTTAGGGTCAGCTTTGCTGCCGATTATCTCTCACCCTCCGTGAAAACGTGTAAATATGTATATATTTGTGAATATTTGTCTAACATTCTCATGTTTCAGGTACCATTAATCTCCGGCTACAATGATCCCTACTTGCTTATACTACTAACGATTGTAGGGTTTATCATTGCTTGAGTCGCTTCGGCGATTCGATCAATTATAACACTAAAACAACAACAAAACACAAAATTCGACACAACATCATCCAACTTCCATTAACCAACATAAATAACCACTTAAATTGAATTAATACATAGTATGCTCACAAAGAGGGATAAATAGAACGAAATTGTACTAATCTTACTTAAGAATCAAAGAATTGGCAACAAAAGCCTTTCAAGCTCACTTTGCTCTAACTTCTCCCTTTTCTCCTCCAAAAACAGATGCAGAACACGAATTCTGCCTAAACCAAAAATTTTACCTATATATAGAGGTTGTATTTAAGACAAAGTACGAAGTTAGATGCAAAAAAAAAAAGCGACGAAGATTGGTCAATTTTCATCGCTTCGTTTTTAATCGAGCGACGGAGTTGTTGCACTTGTCTCTTCAATAATTAAATAGTGACGAAGATTGAATTTCGTCGCTAGATTTCCCAAAACGATAAACTGAGGCGAGAAACTATGAATATTCATCGCTTCAATAATTTCTAAGCGACGAATAATAAGCAACATTCGTCGCTCTTTGTGTTTTAAGCAACTAGTCCAATTTTCGTCGGTTGGATGTGTTGAAACGATGATTTTTTTTTTTTATTCTTCGTCACTTCAGTTATGATATGCAGTAGTGTAGGCCATATAGGAATCATTGTCTGAATTGCTTATGAATATTACGAGGATTATGTACATCTTAATTTTTTAGCAGGTTTTTTTTTTTCTTTTTTCTTTTTTTGTTCGTGAAATGAAAGCATTGGGAATGGAACGTTGGTTCCCTCCATACATGTGTTTGGGATGGAAAGTGAATGTATTACTTTCTTTTAAGGAATGAAAGTATGAGTACAGTGGTTCATTTTAAAATTCAATTGAACCACTTTCACCTCTTATTTCCCTGCATATTCTACTACAATATTATATATCTCATTCTTATGTTGAAGAAGTGGATGTTGATTCAGAATCGATTCCATATCCAATTCAACCAAGTCATCCGGTTAATGTTTTTATGGTAATATTTGTATTGGCAATAGTTTTGAGATTATTGCTCAAACGCAACAAAACCAATATATTGTTACAGATGAGCAAGAGATAGTTTGAGAGCACAATGACATTTTGGTTGAAACCAATAGTGAAAATTCTACTATGGTAAAATCTAGTCACCAAAGTAAGTTTTGTTAGGGTGATTTGGTAAACGAAGAACCCCTTGGTCACCAAATTAAGCACACACACCCATGCCTAGACTGAGTTGATGAGTTATTTTAGTTCTTGGTTTGATGAAAGTAAAACAACTCCAGAAGATGGGAATGACTTTAAGTATTTACTAATGACTCAAAAGAAAAAAGTGAAGACAAAAAATATTCATGAGACTCTTACCCTGCTAAACGTTGATTGTGCGTCTTGATTTGTGATATTGTTGAGCAAAAGTGTAAATAGACACAATTTTACCCTAACACAATCTCACTCTACTTTATTAATTAAAATAGAGTTTTTGATATGTTAGTTCAAGCCATTCAAGATAATATAAATCTCTTAATTACATCCTCTGCTTCAAGGGAAAACTCTTTGATTCGATATACAAAGTCACCCAAAGATGTGTGTGTTTGTGGAGAATCGCGGCTGCACCTGACTTGTTTTACAAATTGTTTATGTACCCCGAGAGGAATCAAGCCACTCGTAGTTCAAATTTTATGGCATGAGAGTTTCAATAAGTAAATGACCTACTGAAAAAATTTGGTGACCTATTTAAGTGAATTTGACTTTAAAAAAAAAACAAGGATTCGGTTTAACATGTGGTTGCACCCAAATTTAAATCAAGATTACCTACATATCCTGTGAATGGATCAAACTATTGTAGTTCATTAGTTTATGTGTATTTGAATTTTTTTTTGGTTTTGTACTGAAGATAAATTTTTTGTGTCATTATATTTTGGACACATTATTTTTCTTCTAAGTCTCATGGTTTGTTACGAAACTAGACTTCATATATTAGATTTGGATACCCATGTCTCCGAGCCGAATGGGACACCCATGTCTTCACATTACTTCTCGACTTTCGTCCAAACCCGAAAGATTACTAGTCTCTGCTTTAAAAGTTCATCGGTGGCCCAGCCTTTATGAAGCTCAAAACTCATAGAGGCCCATGAAGCCAAGAACTCATAGAGGCCACTTCCAATTTACCCTTTTTTTTTAGCTCAGTATTGCTTCAGTTTCCCAACATAATGTCGATAGAGAGGACAAGCTTTTGGACATTGATTACATGAAGTTAGGCTCCTGCATTTATATATTTAGTGAGGATTCCACCTCTTCTTCTTTCTTCTTTCTTTGATTCCTGAATTTTATAGTTGAAATCTACTGAGTTTTGTTGGCACTGGGCTCTTGTGGATTTTTGATTTGAGGTGAACTTGTGGAGATTTCATTAAGAGGCTCGTGCTTGAGGAGATATTACAGCAGCATATTTGGGAGCTCGTGCATGATGGGATATTACAGCAGCATATTTGACCTGAGGTGAAGGGGGCTCGTGCTTGAGGGGATATTACAGCAACATATTCGAGTTGAGGTGAGCTTCTTAATCTTTTGATGATCTTGTACTTCAGAGTTCAGAGTACTAAAGTGAGGTTTTTGTCTTATCTCCTTCAGTTCAACTTGATTGAAGCTTTTGATCAATTGATTAGCATAACACCGCCAAACTATTACTTTTGCTTACGGCGGCACCTCTTCATAAATTTTAGTTTAGTTGTCTTGTGCATATGGTCTGCAATCCATATCCTTTGGTTTATACGATATTTCATATTTCATGTTCTGTCAAAAGTTCCAGATTCTTTTAGTTTGGTTGCACCGATGGTATTATTTGAATTGGTGCTTTTGAAAAGAAATATAGGAAACATAGGACAGGATATATATTTGGTTATGAAGATTGATATGAAATAGGCCTTTGGACGTGGTGGTTAATAAAGAGCTCATGTTATGGAACTATGCACAAAGTTTGGTGCGTTTGGTGATATTCATCGGGACGATTACCAGTATATTCATCGAGACGCTGCCTGGAATGGTCATCGGTCGCTGCCCGAAACATTTTCATCGGGACGCTGGGAGTATCTTCATCGGGACGCTGTCCGGAATATCTTCATGGAAAAGCCTGGTGAACATAGAGAAAGTGAAAGAGTGGTCTCAACCTTTGTGGTGGTTGCCGGACTGCTTCGTGTTCGTCTTCCTACGCTTCAGCGTCTTCACTTCACAAAAATTTCGGCGTCTTCTGACTCTCTTCTCTTTCTTCTCTCTTCTCTTCTTTTTTTCCTACGTTGGTATCTTCCCTTTATATAGAGGCCGGTGTTCTTCAACTAATCTATCAACGAGGATATTTTTAAAGGTTTTTTTAGACCCAAAGACTAATCTGGGCCGGAAGATCATGTCAAACCGCTTCCTCCCCCTTAGCCACTAAGAATAAATTTAGATTTAAATTCTAATTAGCGTCGACGGGATTCAAAACTGGGTATGATGGATTCTCACACAAAATCTCTTACCAACTCGACCACATGTAGTAGTTGACTAGTTGAAGTTGATTACAACTTATTCTTTCATTTTTTTAATGAGAATTGCATCAAGCTTTCTACTTGCTTTAAACTTTCCTTTAATTGCTTTGTTTTAGGACTCATGCAGGGCTGGAAGTAAACTTCAGATGGAGTCTATGCTTTTTTTCAATTCTGAAAATATTTTCCTGTATTGTTTTTTTTTTTTTTTGTGACCTCAACAAATATACAATCAGCTATAATTATTCTTACTTATGTTTAGTTGCATTTTGGTTTTGCTATTTTACCTAAGCATTAGCTTCTATTTATACCTCAAAAAAGACATATGGACCTCTTGGTTGGATGGATCTCCAATTCACTTTTACAAACAGCAAACATGCTATTTATACCTCCCTAGTTTTCCTCAAATACCCTTTGTATAATAAATTCAATTAAAAATTAACAATTAAATGTTGAAACTAAATTCAATATAACCAGAATAAAAAATTTCACATATATTCACTTAAGAAAAATCAGGTATGTCCTAAATCTTGAATCTTATTAAGATCAATCAATCATGTTGTTTCTTTGCTGTTAGTTTCGTCTTGTCAAATCAAAATCTCTTTCTTCTTTTTTTTTTCTTCTTTTTTTCTTTTTTTAAGTTTCATCATGTCGTCGTCGATCTGTGAAACCAACTTTTATCGTTAATTCATATTTCACATAATCAACTTGAGGTGAGTGAAATTTGCACACCCTGAATTCCACCTTCACCCGGCCACCATTTACTATAGAAATGTCAAAAATCTCGCTGTTTTTTTTTTTTTTAATCTTAAATTGACATGATAGGGACATGTTTGATATTTTCATTGTGGGATAGGGGTGTGAGGATTGTAATTTTTTTTTTGTCAATGTGGATTGTAATTTACAATGCGTTTGGATGAGAAAATTATGTCATAGGAGCTTATAAATGATGACATCTTTTCTAAGGAGTTTCTATTCATACTAGGTCTGGACATGGGCCGGGATGGGCCGGATATTGGCTAATTCTGGTCTTAAATCCGTAATTTAATGTAGGGACAGGACGGGCCAGGATTAGCCTTTTTCAGAAGTGATCCCGGCAGCTCCGAATCCCGTTCGAGATTGGGCCGAGATCGGGACCAAAACGGGCTCAAAACGGGATCACACAGAAACAATATGCAACAAATTCAACAATCATCATTCTGAATTCTAATTACATTAGTGTTGGAAGTGTTGAATATATCACACCACAGAAGGGAAGAACCATTAACTTACTCAAATTAGTTAATACATCATCATGGCCTCAATTGTAACAAAACCAATCAGCCAAATGTATTCGGTATGACAACCATTTCAAAAAGCTTAATGCAGAGCCTACCACACAGTACATATCAACCGCCAATTTCCAAGTCCTTGTAGAGATAAATCCAGCCAACAATTGTCTCAAAAGAAACACAATCTATATAGCAATCACCAATTCAACCCATCCAATAGGCTAATAAAATTATCTAAATGAGTAAATTCAACAAAAATAAAGCATTACGACTCCAAATTTAGAAGCAAAAAGAGGACTACAAATTCTGAAATTAAGACCATTTGTTTAAAAAACTGTTACTAGTGAAAACGACACCGTTTGATACTGATTTTTAACCGCCGCCGGCCTTGTGGTAAACATAGGTAAGACCACACTTACCGGAGTAATGCCTGTCAAAACGATTAGCCATGAAAGTACCAGAGTTGTTGACCACTGTTTGAAGGAGCTGTTGCCAGAGTTGTTGCCTCGCTTGAAGCTTCCATAGCTACGATTTGAAGAAGGGGTTCAGAAAGAGGCTGAGAAGGTGATGTCGTTGTTGATGAATCTTCAAGACCTGAAGCTTTTTCATTTTGCCGAGCAACAAGTTTCTTCCGTCTAGCCATTGATTCGTCTCTCTCGATGAAGGAAAAAGAGAATTGGGAATTAGGGATTAGGAAGTCAATGTCTCTGATTCTGGCATTTTCTGGGAAAGTCTTCAAGAGATGAAATCGAATCCAACGACACTAATGAAGCCAATAAATCTAACGGCACAGATTAAGCCACATTTACATATATTAATATTAATTTAATTTTACGGGACGGGCATGGATCCAACTGGCCCAGATTAGGCTAATCCCGATAGGTCCCATTATTTTATAACGGGATCGGGCCGGGACGGGATGTGAGTTTTTAAGATGCAATCCCGTCCCGGCAAAATTAGGAACTGGATTGGAACAGATACGAGATTATGGGACTAAACACGCAGTCCTAATTCATACCTCTGAAATTGAAATTTAGAACTCCCTAGTAATTAGACCTCTAACCTACTTTTACTTAGGGGTGGATTCGGTTCCATTCGGTTCGGTTTTTGACCAAAACCGAAAACCAAACCGAACTAAAAATTCAGTTCGGTTCGGTTCGATTTTTTATTTTTGGAGGGAGTGAACTGAAAACCGAACCAAACCGAATGGTTCGGTTCGGTTCGGTTTTTTTTTCGGTTTTTTTATTTTTTTTGCAAAAAATGTAATATTAAATATTTGTATTTTAAAAAAACTTTGTGAAAAATTCAAAATTCGCTAATTCGACAATTCAAGTAGTTGAGTTTTTTTTTGTTCCTGATAGTTCCTTATTTTTATAAGCATACACATACAATCTATTGGTAATATTTATGACAACAAATCATCAATCTACAAAAATTGTAACCACCAAAGTCTTAAATCTTAAAAATTTAAACTATGACATCATAATTTAATATTTTTAAATTAAAAAAATATGGCCTTGGATTTTTTAGGCAACACAACACTCTTAATATTTTACCTAGAGTCCTACACAGACATTTTGAATATTTTGACACGCACACAACCTCACACAAAAATAAAATAAAATATAAAATATTAATAAAAATGTAAAATGTATAATCATAAAACCTAAAATCACATTAATCAAATCAAATATTTAATAATAAAATACAAAACGACATCTTTTTAATGAAAATTCGGTTTTTTGGTTCGGTTCGGTTTTTCACAAGGTAAAACCAAAAACCAAACCGAATTGATTCGGTTCGGTTCGGTTTTTTCCTTTCGGTTCTGTTTTTTTTCAGTTCGGTTTTTTTTTGTTTCGGTTCGGATTTCGGCTCGGTTTTTTTCGATTTTCGGTTTCGAATGTCCACCCCTACTTTTACTAGTATCAGTTTTGCTATCTTCACTTCCTTAATTTTACTAAACTACCCATTATCTAATATAATTAATAAAAGCAGTTTTTGAAGAAGATTGAATTCATGACCTCCAGAATCAATAACTAGACCTCCTTCGAAACTTAATTTAGGAAATACTAATCTATATCATCAAGTAAAGCTCCGCAAAACCTGGACGAGTAGAGCCTGGGGTTTGAGAGTTGGATGCCTGTCCGAAGGCTCCCACGATCCGCTTGCCGAGCAAGGGTTGCTATTGGACTGGTGCTTGCAGGTTTCTTGCTTTAGTAGGTGGGGTATGGGTTTTGACTCATGGATTGGCAGTAGCTTGGCTATGGTTTTCAGGCGGCATTTTAGCTTTGGCGTTTGTGGTTCCACAATTGTGGTGTGCTCGTCGGGGACTTCCAATTCCAGGGGAGTTGTGAATTTTGGAGTTTTTGAGTGGAAATCTGATGGGATCGTGTCGTTCCTCTGCACAAGATGATCTTGGCTGGGTGATGAGGTCTCATGGAGATCGGTGAGGCTTAGAGCAACACCATTATGTGGCGAAGCTCGGGGTCGGAAGAGTACCAGCGCTGTGATGGTGTTTAGAGTGGAAGATGATGCTTGGGCCTAGGTCAACTAGATTTTATTGAGCTTTGAGTTGGACCAAAAGAGTTGGACCTATACTCAATCTTTTAGTCTTTTAGTTTTTATTTCATTTTCTTTTTTATTTAATAATGCTCTCTTTAGGAGAGTGCAGCGAGTTTGACCATATATCACTTGATCGCTAGGTATTGATGTACACAAATTAACCCATTGCACTAGTATTGATGTATACTATTAGGTCTTTAGACGGATATACTATTGGGTTAATTTTTGTATCTACTTATTGATCAAGTGTAGTAATTTAGTTTAGTTTGAATATGAGTTTATTTCCCGCTTGACCAAGCGTATGAGATTGTATTGGAGGTTTTTCTTATGCATAATTACTGGTAGTGTAGGCTACGGCCTGTATGAGCGGTTCGCCCAATGGAATATATTCAATTTCCTCGAAAAAATAACTAGACCTCCTTCAATATAATTAAGCTAAAACTCTGTCTTTAAACTTTTTAAAAAAAAAAAAACTAAAATTAGAGTTGCAGTACGTTGTTATGGGTGTCTAGCTTTCTGCAACTGATGACCAAATCAATTCAATTGACAAAAACAACCAATGTGAAAGCCACAGTAAAGATTATTATAACAAAGTAATTAATAATGCAAGATTTTTATCAGACTTGTATATTCGATTATTATCTTCATAGGATTAGGATCTAAGAATGTACTAGAGCTCTCATATTGCAAATTGATTTGTTATTTTCATAGCTGATTTACTTTTGAGTATTGCGAAAGATAGAAATATATGAGTCCAACTCAATAGAGCAAAAACGAAATACACGAGAGAAGCAAATGATGAATTATTTGGAATTATTTTGTTTTTCTTAGGGTTTTGATATATATGTTGGTAATTGAAATAGTAATTATGTGTCTTTGTTGGTAATTACACACGAATTGACAAAGTGAAAGATAAATTGAAAAATATGAGAGGTTCAAATGCTAATTTAGGAGGTATAAATAGAAGCTCCATTCTATCAATTCAAAATCCATCAATTGTAAATTCTATTTTATTTTTTGAAAGAAAGACGTCAAGCGCTATATTAAAACAAAATCTAAAAATATACATGGGGGATGTAAACACATCGAGATAAAAGCGATAAAGTAGCAAGATGTACAGATGCATCGAGAATAAAATGATAAAAGATAACAAGATGTACAGACACATTGAGAATGAAGGGTAACCATGTAATTTGTATGTCGCTAGACATCGCCGCACTGCATATGTCACAAAAGCAATGTAAATATAGAAAGAATCGTAATCGTAATCGTAACCGTAACTTTGAACAGTTGAACACATACGAGAGAGCAACATGAACACAGAATGCCCTTGTGGAGGACTGCGACAAATTTGAACCGTGTGAAATTGTTTAGGGAACACCTTAGCAATATCAATACTGCAAACCCAAGAGTGAAACATGTCAAGTAACCAAATAACCAGAGCCTTAAATCTGAGCATCCGATCGAAAAAAGAAATAGAACCCAAACTAACCGAGTCCAACCACCTGGCTCCTGAGCCCAATAATGATTAGGCTTTAGAAGTAAAATCCACCATAGCTTGTTCAAGCCCATGACAACCCATGTCCAAAGTGGAGAACTCAAAACTACTATGAGCACCCATAGTTTGTCGCCTTCAACCACCGGCCTCCTCCGCCGACCACCGCCATCGACCCAACAACATTAATTAAAGTCATGAGTTCTAACCATCCACAATGAATCATGTATGTACACGCTGTGCATTGAAAACTATGTTTTTTTTTACTCAATAAACTACTTTTCTTGGAAAAAAAAGGGGTTAAATAAGAGAACGCTTGGAGAGAGATTCAAACAGAAAAATGAAAAGAAGCGTGTGCGTTTGAGGCATTTACGGAAACTTTACAATCCGCCCCTCCCAAAAAAAAAACAAAAAACTCTAACAAATCAAACAACGCTGGCATAAAACATTCAAACATCCCTTAAGAAAAAAAAAAAAAAAACCTCAAACATCAACCACATCAAAGCGAGCAGCAAGGTTTTCAATTAAGAATTTGGTGGTTTTACTTAGATTAGGGCTTCCTTGGATTTAGAGGTCTCGATTACCATATACCTCAAAGAGGATGGTTGTTGCACACAAGTCACCAACTTTTTCCTCTTTCTCTTTTTACAATCAACAAATGTACTCCCCCATTCCTCTGTTTCCAGTGATCTTAACAATACTCCCATTCCTTTTGTTTCCAGTGATCTTAGCAGTATTCTCATTCTTCTTATTTTCAGTGATCAATGCAGCACTACTAGAAGTAGTCGATGATGGTTTTCTCGGGTTTCTCTTTAAAATACACAACACCAAGGTATCAGTGGCACAAAGCTCATATTTCTGCATCAACCAAGAGTTGTGCTACTTAGGATTAGGCCTGTTCTCGTACCAAAAGTATCTCCTAATCCCAATTACATGACCACCCTCCTTAACTTTATTTGGGCTCTGCCCGCTCCATGTTCTAGAGCAAACCTTACGATCAAAGAGCACGCCTTTTCCTTTGTGTTTGACAAATTAAAAACAATAACCTGCCATTATTCTAGACCCAGAATTCTTTTCTACCGTAAAAGTGAAGACACTCATTTATGGTATTTGACTGGAATTGGTCACCCAATATGGCCCTCTGGTGAAGATAGAATCTCAAAAGTTTTGATTCGATGGGATGGAACCACGATCTCGACTAGGTAATCCATTTTACATTTTAGACAGAAAATCTAGAGAGTTGAGAAACAAAGTATTGATGGAATCTGAGAAGTGATAGCAACGTGAAAAGTTAAAATGAATATGGAAAATGAGAGCTATGGGATTCCCTATTTATAAGTTATTGGAGAATCAGAATGGGTTAAGGAGTTGGGGCATTTCCAGCCTAGAAAGTTCCTAATCGTACATTAAGGTCGGTTTATGCTTAGGAGATATACTTAGGGCTGGGCACTTTGTACCGAAATCCCGATCCCGTACCGGTCCAGTACTGAAAGTTAGCGGGACGGGACGGGATCGATTTTGAAAATGGCAATCCCGTCCCGTCCCGTCCTGTTTTAGCATTATCATAACGGGACGGGATCAGGACAATCTCGTTCAATCTCGTCTCGTCCCGCAATATTATTATAACCTGACTTTTTATGTATTATTTGATCCTGTCCGTTCATTTTTTAAGTTAAATCAGATCTTATACATTCATTTCAATCTCTCATTTCTCGTTCTCTCAGAGTCTTAGTTTCTCACTTTCTCAGTTTCTCTCATTCAATCTGATCTGTAAAAGGTTGAAACTGGTCTTCTCTCATTCTCTCATCTCGACTCCTCCTTCAATTCAATCCCCAATCCTCTATTTTGATCCCAGTCCTTAATTCGATCCCCATCTTGTTCAATGCTAGAGGGAAGAAGGGCCCGGTTCGTCCTCGACGAAGTGCTTTTAGATTGCAGGCTTCTTCTGAAGCAACTTCTTCGCAACCTTCGCCTTCATCAGCAACAAGTCACTCAACTCCACCTTCACCTTCACCTGTACTTCTCCTAAGAGCTGGAAGTCAACCGGCGACCCAGCTTGGTTCTAGCCAACCTGAAGTAGTTGCATCTACAGGGGAGACTGATTCTGAAACTTCAGGTATAAAACAAAGCTTTGTTTGGGATCATTTTGTAAAGTATGATAAGATTGAAACTGTCATAGATGTCAATGGAAAAGAGTATCAGATAGTTCATCAGAGGGCATATTGCAAATATTGTCCTAGGAGAAAAATTGGTGATTATTCTACTGAAAGTTAGAATGGCACATCTGGTATGATTAGGCACATCAATAAGAAATGTCGATACTTTCTATCTATTTCTGATAAGTCGCAGAAAAATATAACTGGTGACAAGACTAGGGCTAGTACACTGAGCATGGTAGCTGTTGATCAATATGATTATTTAGAAGTTTGTGTAGAGATGGTTGTAATTGATGAGTTGCCATTTCGTTTCGTTGAGAAGAAAGGATTTAAGAAATTTTATACTAGAGTTTGTCCTTTGTTTGTTGTTTCCTCTAGAAGAAAATTATGCAGAGCCTTTCTAGATATGTAATTATGTATGGTACTCATAAAAAGGAGTTAAGAAGGACTTTGAAGAAGTTGAGGGTGAATTTAACCACAGACACTTGGACGAGTGTGCAAAATGTCAATTACATGGTGCTTACTGCCCATTTTATTGATATTGATTGGAAGATGCATAAGAGAATAATAAATTTTACTGTAATTCAGAATCATCAAGGAGCAACAATAGGAAGGCTTATTGGGATATGTTTGGTGGATTGGGGAATTGAAAAAGTAATGTGTATTACTGTGGATAATGCTTCTTCCAACAAGTCTGCAATGGAATGGCTTGTTGCTAAAATGATTAGGTTTGCATGTTTTCAGCCAATTTTGGATGTCAAATACATGCAACAGCTCACATCACAAACTTGATTGTGGGTCATGGGTTAAAGAGGTTGCAGAAATATGTGTTGGCTATTAGGAATGCCGTAAAGTTTGTGAGATCTTCTCCAAACAGAAGATTGTGGAGAGAAAGAATATTCAACATAAAGGAATTGTCTGTTTGGATGTCCAAATACGATGGAACATCACTTATCTGATGTTGGAAGCAGTTTTGAAGTTACAGCAAGCATTTACGGCAATGAAGGATGATTATGGTGGTATCTATGTAAATTACTTTGATGAACCATAAGAGGAAATTGATGAAGATGGGAATATTGTTGTGTCCCCGCCAACCAACACAAACAAGAGAAATAGGGTTGGACCCCCTGATGATAATGATTGGGAAAAGGCTAAGGTGTTTGTGGAATTTTTAGGCGTGTTCTACGAAATCACATTGAGGGTTAGTGCTTCTACACACCCTACACACCACTTTCCAAGATGTTATCACCATGGAGAAGAATATCAAAAGAATGCATGTGGCAGCTGAGTTGGCTACTGGTGTAGATACAAAAAGAACCTTAATTAAATGAAATGGCAGCCAATATGCAAAATAGATGGTTGAAGTACTTTGGTACATTTCAAGAAGTTAATCACATGGTTATCATTGGATTGGTATTAGATACAAGGTTCAAGCTGAAAAATGTGACTTACACATTTAACCAAGAAGGTTTAAGTGATGAGGAGGTGCAGAGCAGGACCAAGGAGATCAAAAACCTAATGTATTCTCTCTATAATGAGGTAAGAACTTTAATTTAATACATTTTTCTTTTTTTTTAATAAAACTTCTGTTCATTAAGTATGAGCATTGTTTTTGGTATGTACTAATTTTTGCATCATTTCTTAGTACGTGATTGTGGTAGATAGAGGTAGACACTTACATAAGCAATCTCCAAGTTCTTCAAGTAGCACTGTTAGTAACAGAAGCGTTAATAGTAGAAGGAGCAATCTGTTCAGTAATTGGAAGAATGTGGTTCAGGAAACTGAAGAGGCAGTGGCAAAACATGAAGTAGATCAGTATTCGGAAGCACCATTGGAGCTCATTGATGATTCAGATTGCTTTGATATTTTGCTATGGTGGAAGCTCAATGGATGCAAGTATCTTAGCATGGCAGCTATAGCTAGGGATGTTCTTTCAATTCAAGTATCCACCGTGACTTCAGAGTCTAGTTTTTCAACTGGCGGTAGAGTAATTAACTATTTTAGGAGTTCATTAACTCCTAAAACAGTGGAGGGGCTGATCTGCACACAAAACTGGTTACTTGGTGTTGATATTGCAGAATTTGTAGATGATTGCACTGTTGAAAATTACGCATTTTATGAATCTGTTGAGCTAGGTATATACATTACAAGGTTCATTGTTCATAATTTTTCAAGAGTTGGGGGCAATGGCCGCTGCTAATGTGACTTAACTAACTATGTTATTTGTGTATAATTGCAGAGCATGAGAACACAGCAATCGAAGAAGTGGTTGGTCGCTAGCCACTACAATCGAAGAACACAAGATTTGTTAAGGAGCCCATTAGGATTATGACTTCTTTACCAACTAAATCTGCCTTTGAGAAATATACATATAATGCGCTACAAGCTCCTGAGATTTTATCTGAGCTTTTCAAGCAAGGACGGCTTCAGCATGAAGTAGGTTTCATTCCCAAGCCAGACTACATGGTGGGTAAGAAGTACTGTAGCTTCCACAACATGACTAACCACTACACTAAGGATTGTGGCAAGCTTAAAGATCAAATCCAAACCTTGATCAACGAGGGTGTTATGAAGATGGAAGCCGCTAAGGAACCTACCTGGACAGAAACTAAGCCGTTCCCTGGCGTGAACATGGTGGCTTTTGATCCCAATCCATACCGGTGGTTGGACACCTGCAAGCAAGCTTCTAAGTTTGCAACTTATATGTATGATGCACATAAGGCATCAAAGATATGAGAATTCTTGGTTCAAGAGGGGATGGCTACTCCTGATTACATCCGCCAGCCATGGCAACAGACAATGCTCGGCGGCCCTTATTGTGCGTTTCACCATTCTGACGACCACTATACTTCTGGGTGCATAGAGTTGAAAGATCAAATCCAGGAATGGCTAAATGGCGGAACTTTGCGGTTTGCTAATGAAGCAGTGGTTTCTACCCCTCAGTTTTGGGTCAATGCTATCGAGGGAGATAAATCGGGAGGAACAAGAGGCGAATCCGCCAGGCGAGGAGGAGATGGTGCTGGTACCAAGATCTCAGTTATGTCTCAATTGTAAAATAGGATGTTGTGTGCCCATTACGCATGACGAACTGATGATGGCACTTAAGGAGGCAACACAAAAGGCCCTTGAAACGGTCAAGCACACTCATCCAGCTCCGGAGCGGTTCAGATATGGTGATCCCATGCGGACAAAATACCATCATAAAGAGCAAGAGACTTATGCCAGCAAGGTAAGGTCTTGGCAAGATCCAGGATCTTCTGGAACTAATCTTGTACCCACTTATAGTCCTTCCAAGGAACCAGAATCAGATACTACTGCCAAGCCGTAGATTCCACCAACGTCAAGATCAGAACTCAAGCCTGATAAGTGGTATCGACAGCAGAATGGTAAGGCTGTAGAGTTACTTCCTGCTTTGACTAGGAATATGCAGAAGCGGTACGGCAAGGCAAAGCGCACCCTGGACGCTTTGGACAAGGATAAGATAACCCCGGAAGCGCTCTCAATGCCGGTTGAACACATACGGGAAACTTACAAATGTTATAAGGTTAAGACATATGTGGATTCCCGGCGAGTACGAAACAGGGAGGTGCCACCACCTCAGAGAAGAAGTGTTCACGAGAGGCTTTCAAAGCCGGCTCGAGTAGAGGGTGCACCCAGGAATGCACCACGGCGGAAAGTAGTTTGCTCTCCGGAAAGATTTCCTGTTCGGTCTATCATGTCGCACCAGACAGAGACAGAGGGAAGGAAAGATTCCACTACCTTAAGGTGGAAACCCAAGGAGGCGAGCGCTATTACCGCGAAGAGCGCGACAGAGGTTCCTGAGGCACGGGCAGTTGCCAAGGAATCTAAACAAGTAGGGAAAGAGCCAGCCAAGCCTGTCACGATCTTAACTCGCTCAAGGTCTTCGGATCTTCCTCTTGGTATGTCTTTACCTCAGTATGTGGCACAAAGACTTGGTACTGAGCCCCTTTCGAAGAAAGCGGAGGGCACGTCTACTTCCCAGCCTTCGAACCCAGTGGCCGACGGAGAGATACCAGGAGCGGATGATGAGATTTTGGAGGACAATGAGGACTTTTTAGATGAGGATGAAACTATTTTGGATTATAATATGGTCTGTATTTTGTCTTCTTCTTATGCTTTACCAACACCAATGCCTACGTCTCAATTCATCAAAGAGGACGAGGGAGATACGCCAATCTGCTTCATCCAAGAACCTCAGGAGGAGGCGGTGGTGAGCTTAGAAGGAAGTAGGTCTCAATCCACCAACGAACCTCGAGAGGGGTTGACTGACCTTTCGAAGCTCAATATGGTGTTCTCAAAGCCTACGTTCGCCATGTCTCAGCATCTCATACCACTTTATGTGTCGGCAGAGGTGGCAGGCTTCCAAGTCAACAAAATTCTCATCGACACAAGAGCGGCGGTGAGTGTTATCACGCTCAGTACTATGGAGAGGCTCCAGATTCCTAAGGAGAAGATCATCATAACCACGACGAAGGTCAGAGGTTTTGCTGGCGCGATAACCCCAACCAGCGGTATCGTAATGCTTAAAGTCAAGCACGGGCCTTCTGACGCTTTTCAAGGGCTTTTCATTACAGAAACTGTTGTTCCATATAGTATGATCTTGGGGCGCGATTGGATCCACAAGACATTTTCTATTCTATCTTCATTACATCAAGAGATGATCATGTGGGACCTCGACGCTGATATTCCAGTACTGCTCAGGGCGGATGAACGCCCCTATTCAGTAGCAGCCTGCTCCCTTGAGGCTGACTACTATTATAGTTCCATTAGACCTCTCAGGGTTCATGGGATAGACAATAAATGACATCCACTTTGGGTGACCTCAACTGATCTCGCTCGGTGGGGATTGACTCAGGCCAAATCAGCTGCTTCCAGGCCAGTTTCCATCGACTTCCAACCAAGCAACATCAATGAGTGACAACCTCACCATTGAGGAAACAGAATCCTTTGCTTCTTTAATGCAGCGTTTGGCTATTTTTAGAGATGAGCAATTGGCTTTGGATGAGGTCACTCTAGTTAAGTGTATCGAGGAAGACGAGACGCTGATTGCAGAAGAGGTAGAGGTGATACAACCAGTCCCGACAGCGTTAGACGATACTCCACCTAAAGTACGTGATCCTGTAGAAAAAGTTAACCTAGGCACGACGGAAGAGCCTATGGAAGTTGGGATCAGTCAGTACCTAGAACCAGAGTTAAAGCAGCAACTAATTAAGTTGTTGCAAGAATTTAAGGATTGCTTTGCAGAAAAATATCAAGATATGACGGGCCTGTCAAAGGAGCTAGTCTGCCATTGGTTACCTATCAAAGAGGGATCCAGGCCAGTCAAACAGGAGCAACGACTGATGAACGTTGAAACTGTGATAGTAGTAAAAAAAGAGGTTCAGAGCATGATTGATGCAGGAATTATTAGGCCAGCACAATACACTCAATGGCTGGCGAATGTGGTCCCTGTCAAGAAAAAGAATGGCAAATCAGGGTCTGTGTTGATTATAGAGATCTCAATGCTGCCTCGCCAAAGGATATCTACCCTATGCCTATCGCAGACGTATTGCTGGATGCTATGGCAGGGCATGAGATGTTATCTTTCATGTATGGAACGACGGGTTATCATGAAATCCCAATTTATGAGCCTGACATCCATAAGACTGCCTTTCGTTGTCCAGGATTTACATGAGCTTTTGAATATCTCAGCATGCTATTTGGCTTAACTAATGCAGGGGCAACATATCAGCGTGCTATGAATCTAATTTTCCATGATATCCTGTGGGGTATTTTGGAAGTATATATCGATGATGTGGTGGTCAAGTCAAAACACAAGACATACCACATCACCCACCTTCAAGACGTCTTCACTAGAATGAGGAGGCACCAACTCAAAATGAATCTAGCGAAGTGTATCTTTGGGGTTCGTGCAGGAGATTTCCTAGGGTTTGTGGTGCATGAAAGGGGCATCGAGGTGTCTGGAGACAAAGCACAAGCTGTTTTGGACGCTCCAGCACCGCGAAATAAGAAAGAACTTCAAAGTTTGTTAGGTAAGATCAATTTTCTCAGACGTTTCACATCCAACTCAGCTGGCAAGATTGCTCATTTTTCATCTCTTTTGAAGCTCAAGAAGGGAGAATACTTCAAGTGGGGTCTTGAACATCAAGCAGAAATACCTAGCGGGTCCGCCAGTATTACGACCGCCGCGACAAGGAATCCCACTCAAATTATATATTTCTGCTTCTGCCAGTTCTATTACAGGGTTGTTAGCTCAAAATGAAACAACTAGCGAAGGGAAGAAAATCGAATATGCAGTTTCTTACCTTAGCAGGACTCTGTTAGACGCAGAAACGAGGTACTCGCCAATAGAGCGATTATGCTTGGCATTATACGTCGCCGGTATCAAACTCCGCCATTACATTCTATCCTTTACTACTATTGTGGTGGCTCAAACTGATTTGGTGAAGTTTATGCTTACTAGACCTATCTTAAGAGGTAGGATTGGCAAGTGGATTTTGGCCTTATCCGAGTTTTCTTTGCAATACGCCCCTTTGAAGGCAATGACGGCCAAGCAGTTGCTGATTTCTTACTCCATCATCCTCTCGAAGAGGAGATTTTAGATCATGTTCCACTTATCAACATGATCCGAACCCAGCCTTGGATACTATACTTTGACGATAGTAGTACTGACACCTTGGCGGGTGCAGGTATTTGTATCCAGAGCCCAACTGGAACTCGGCACTCATATTCTTTTCAACTAGAATGGACTTGTACAAACAACCAGGCAAAGTATGAGGCGCTAATTATTGGTTTGGAGTTGCTGTTGGACATGAACGCTAACGAAATCGAGGTTTATGGTGATTCTCTATTGATCATCAAACAGCTTACCGGGGCATACAAATGTCTTTCTTTCCATCTGGTACATTATTGGAAACAAGCATCAGAATTACTTGATCAATTTACTGATGTGGTGCTTGATTATATTCCTCGTGAGCTGAACTTTGCTGCTAATGAGTTGGCGTAGTTGGCAACAGGCATTAGTCTGGCTAATGGCGTCAAGGAGCGAATCTTGAAGGTAGAACGTGGGACATTACCATCCTTTGCTGCTCGACGAGAACAACGAGGCGAATGGTTGGTTGCTACACTTGACCCTATTGATACAGATTGGCGACAACCAATCATCCAATATTTACAGAATCCATCTGCCCCATCAGAGAGGCGAATCAGATACCTTGCTACTAATTATTTGCTCAAAGGCGACGAGTTACTTCGCCGGGGTGAGGATGGGATTGATCTTAGGTGTGTCTATGGAACGGAGGCCAAAAGGCTCATGCGAGAGGTACACCTTGGTGTTTGTGGTTCGCATCAGAGCGGATCAAAGATGAGATGGCTTATTCGACGATATGGGTGCTATTTGCCATCTATTCTTAAAGATTGTATCCATTTTGCCCAGGGTTGCATTGATTGTCAAATTGATGGGCTAGTTCAAAGGATTCCCAATATTCCCACGTAACCTCGTATTAAGCCTTGGCCCGCCATAGGTTGGGCACTAGACTTTGTTGGAGAGATACATCCTAACTCGTCCCTCCAACACAGTACTTGTTGATTGGTACAGACTTCTTCACTAAATGGGTTGAGGCCATACCTGTCCGGAACTGTGACGCCGTCACAGTCATCCGCTTTATCTTTCAGAATATTCTTTGCAGATATGACATTCCTGAATGTATAGTGGCGGATAGGGGGGCAGCTTTTATGGCAGAACAGACTCAAGAATTTTTGCCGGATTATGGTATTCCATTTCTCCATTCTTCCCCATATTATGCTCAATCCAATGGCCAGGCTGAGGCTAGCAACAAGGTCATTATCTCCATCATTAAGTGGATGTTAAAAGATAACCCGAGGGCATGGAATACTGAATTAGACAACACACTATGGGCATATCAAACTTCTAAAAGAACTCTTACGGGGACTACTCCATATGCCTTAATGTATGGCCATGATGCGGTCTTACCTTTGGAGATCAATGTGCAATCACTTCGCGTTCGCGAGCAGCATCAGTTAATTGGTGATGATTATGTCCAGGCTATGTTTCAGGAGCATGAAGACCTTGATGATAGACGACTAGAGGCTTTGGGAAACATAGTCATGGAAAAGAAGAAGGTGGCGCGAGCTTACGATAAACAGACTAAAGGCAAATCGTATCGCGAAGGCGACTTAGTTTGGAAGGATGTTCTTTTACCGGTCGTGGTAAGTGGTCTCCCAAATGGGAGGGTCCCTTTGTCATCGATCGAATTATTGGCAAGGACGCTTATCAACTCAAAAATATTGATGGTGAGGTCCACAGAAATCCTATCAATGGTCGCCATCTCAAGAAATATTTTCCAAGTGTATGGGAATATGAGGAGCCGCTAGCCATGGTTGAGGCTGGGGGGCAATCTTCATCTTCTTCTTCACTTTTCCATACTTCGGTTGCCCGCCAAGGGAGGGCAATCTTTCCTTAGTTTTCTTTGGCTCTCATCTCAAGGTTCTTCCATTCGCTTTAGCCAAAGTAAACTGGGGGGCAACATAGGGCAATATCAACATTGTTAAGCCAGAGTTTGCATCAGTTAGAATTGGTGCATCCGCTAGGGTCGTTTCCCCAAAATTTGTCAACTTTTGGACCAATTCCTGTGGTCCTCAATCTCTTATTTTGTAAAAGGGTCATGCAATTTACATTTACAAGGGAAGACAGTACACATGTTTTTCTGAAGTTTTTTCTTTATTTTCTTTTTATTGAATGACTTTGCGGTCAAAGCTTTACATAGTATAGAAATTACAATGCAAAGAGCTATTAACTAGCTCTGAAACCATGTCTATACTAAAATCTTTGATCATTCCAGAGGAAGGACGCGAACAAGCGGCCTTGAATTGTAATCATCATTCCTCAATCTTCAAATTGACCACAAGAAGATGGGATGCTTTCTGAGCATTTCAGGAGAATATTAAGGCAAGGAGCCTCTATCACTTAGGTCCCAGAGGTTCAGACATTACCATCTTTTACTCCGGACCTAACGAGATTGGGGATGTCAGCTGAAAGTTGCTCATATTCTGTCCTTCAATGCTGAAGTACAAAAGCTGGAGCGCAGCAACACGGCCGACTGTTCCTCTGCTTTGTATCTCAGGATCGAAGTAAGATTTCTCAATCTGCAATAGGTTGGGAGGAAAATCCTAGTAGAAAGTTTATTAGGTCTTGTTCGAGTCCTTTACGCCGGCCTAGTCAACGCCCGCGTAACAGTTGCTTGATCCAGAAGTCAGGTATAGGGAGCAGACGAACACGCTAGCCATGGTCATCCGCTCGCCAGAGGTCGTCCGCACCGAGGTTGTACTTAACCCAAAAGTACTGGCACGCTCGCGCACATCGCTGAAGGACTGAAATCTACGTCCGCCACCCCCACGTGTTGACTGTTCGTCAGGAGCGAAATCCGACGCGAACACACATCCTCTAATCCTTTCATCTTCTTGGTTGAAACTCATATTCAGATTTTGTCATCCTAATGAGTCATTGTATCTCGAAGAAGGTTGTTTCTTTTTTGGAGCTGGTGGACACGAGCGGTCTTCATATGAACGATCCTCATGTGAATAGTCTTTCTTATCTCCAACCGTCGTCCACTTGTTGTTTTCTTGCGATACGTTTAAAAATCTCGTCTTGATTAATCTCAATTAGCCAAATACCAGCCAATTCACTTTCAAACACAATTTTTTGGGAAGTAATACATAAGTCAAGAGCTCTTTATACAAATAATTTTTATTTCCCAAATTTAAACGGATTTCTAGTTAGTAAACGTGAGACAAGGTTTTTGCTAATCAAACGAGGAAAGAATAATATTATCCAGCACATAAAGGAAAATCATTTTGTTTGTGGAAAACTTTGAAAACACAAATTCATTTGGAGATGCGAACTATAGAAATGGCGAAGCTATTTACTGCTTCCGTTCAGCTCATTTTACTGTCTGCACAATCTTTCATAACAGATAATTTGTTGACATCATAAATTAAACTAAAGTTGAAAAATCATAAGCTGTTGCACTCACTCTAAATATATGGATAGAGGATAGTTAAATAGGGGGACTTGTGTATGTAAAAGGCATTGCGGGGAGGTCTAATCCTCTACGGAGTGCTCAATTGGCCGAAGGGGGGGTGTCGCTGCGTCTTTGGCGCTGCACTGCTGAGACTTCGGCACAAAAGGATCAGGTTAAACACCTGAGAGCCTGCTTGTGGTCTCTTCCCAGTACTCTCATTTTAAGAAAAAAAAAATAGGGGGACTTGGACATGCTTCATATGGTCTCAAACCATTCCACCCTTGGGATAGGGCTATGCATTGTGCCAGCAGATGACCATCATACACGCAAAGCTCTTTCTTGAGGGTGATGAGGAAAAAATTTTGTTGAAGAGATTCACAATACTGGTGTTTCTACAGAGATGGCTTCGAGTTCAATGATAAGAAACTGGCCTTCTTGTGTGGATATTGTGCTAGGGGTGTGTTACTTTAAATTGTAAATGTCAGATTGATCAGAGCCATCCTGTGATTGAATTTGCAAGCAGAGGAACATTGCTCGTAATTAAGCTTTATGCCAGGGATCTCGCATTCCCTATTCTGAAACGCATTGACGTAAGGTTCCAACAACAATTTTCATCCAATCACATAAATGCAAAATCTTCCATTGAATTATATAAATGCCACCAACAGGTAATGAATTTCGTCCTCTTTAATTTCTACATGTTAATTCAACTATAACATGACCTACAATTACAACACTTAATAAGTCCAATGGCAAAGCCATCACACATTTCTGCAAAACCCAAGGTAAATACAACGCCAAAGACACCAGACATCTCCCGCAAGTTGAGATTTTTTGTGATTGCGAAGTCTCTAACTTAAGGAATAAACCATGCTGTAAACTTAAAGAGGGAATCCAAGTATGAATGATCATCCTTTGATAAATAGGCAACAGTTGATTACCAGTATGCACCTCCCTGTATAACTCACTCCTCAACACGGACAATTCTTTTCTGCCGTAATGGCTTTGATGTCATGCTTCCTGGGGCACTGTGAGCTTTCCTCTTCTCTTCTCTCCTTCGCTCTGCTTCGATCATTGTACGCCGGAGACCAGATGCCTTGTATATTGGTTTTGGCAAGTGCCTGTGCCTGCAGAAACACCATGTGCAGCAATTGCAAAGTCAGGGATCATTTCTCCCTGATCAGAATGTTCTACCCAACCTATCTACAACTCCATATTTTAGAACAAAACCTAGACATGCAAATGACATACTTAGGTGTTATGCCGCATATAAAATAATAGCTTTTTCTATCGGATCATATAGATATTCCACAAGATGTTTCTAATCCATATTATGGATGCAACAGCAAGCTTTCAACACAGAATCGACAATGGTGACTCTATACGAGAAACTATACTTAATTATATGCTTGTTACCTTTGACCTCAAATCATGAAACAGTTTTGTGATACACAGTGATACAAGTACAGATTATGGACACATGCAACAGAAAGCTTTCAGCACAGAATCAGCAATGGTGACTTTATACGGGGAAAATTATACTTAATTATATGCTTGTTACCTTACCTCAAATCATGAAACAGTTTCATAATAAACAGTGCTACAAGTAAATTAGTGCTATCTTTTATGACCACATACAAATATAGACATTATAAATGATAATAAAACAAGATTCAATTCAAGATTCTCATCGTTCCATACCTCACTATACGCTTGACTTCAGGGAGGTGCTTGTAGCGATTCTTGAGAGCTTCATGATATTCATGCTTTTTCTTTTCCCTTGGAAGAAGCTGCAGTATAGCAAGACATAATCATTTACACTACAAACAATCTATATAGTGAATCTAAAATGCATGCTTTAAGAAGCCAAGGTAACCACTGAGACATGAGGAAAGGAAGATATATCTTACAACTCCCAATTGTTCTGATGCTTTAGCCTTCCAAAGCCTAAGATTAGTGTCATCACTCCCAGAAATAACATAACTAGCATCACAGCTGAACTTGACACAGAACACCCTACAAGAAAGCAGAACAGATACAACAGGTTCAATGATCCCTAAAGTAAAAGGAAATATATTTTCACTGTCTCAAACACTCCAGCCGCCACATTGTTATAGAAGTGGGCAGTGTGAATTTGCATATAGTTTGTTACATGTCTTCAACAAAATCCAAGCTGGCAATCAAGAGATAAAATTGGGCTAACCTTTGCATTCTCTTAGTATGATAAATCTCCCTACTGTGACCACCATTATACTGGAAAATTCTCACCTGAAAAACACGTATTTAATATCATCACCGCACTTTTTGACAACAATCGAATTGTTAGAGAAGGAATTTAATAATTTAAAATTACAAAACTCACTGTTCTATCATAAGACCCAGTTACAAATTCTCGACCAGTTGGAGAATAATCTATATCCATCCTGAGAAACAAAACATATAGAATTGGTATGCAAGTCAAATAATCTATATTCACCATATGCATAATGAGACATAGACTTTTAACAGTTATGATGTTAAAGAAGAATTTCAGTTACAAAGTGATCAACTTACACAGCTGAGACATGATCTTTGTGAACACATGTTGCTGCATTAAGCTTTCTACAATCAAAGCTATAGCAGTTGCAGTCCTCATTTGCCTGTGTGAGTGAAAAATTGGATTAGAACCTCCATTATAAGAAATTGCTATAAAATGAAGAATATATTCTACATGCGGAACTCTTTAGATAATGAACAATCTAATACAGTTCGATAGACAGTACTACAAAAAAGAAAAGAAATAAGTCTGTTTCCTTAAGTGGAGTGAAAGTGGTCGAGCCAACATCCGCGTATAACACAAACGACAAAATAAAGACAAGCATCTAAGAACTAGAAGACAACTGCCTCCTGGTAAAAAAGAATGATTTGAAGAGAGCAATCTATAAACTACTGATGAGACCGACAGCCAGAGAAAAACCCAGCAATGAGCCATTTCCCACAAGTACTCTTCATCCTCACAACTCGTTTCCTCAAAAACTTGTTTGTGTCTATCCCACCAAATCACCTAAAGTATATACAGAAAAGCGCATCTACCCAATGCTTTCCCTATGAGCTCTAGTCTGAATAAGAATGCTAGTTCTTCCTGTTCATACCATCTAAAGGAAGAACTTGCAAAAGACAGCATGTAAATAAGTGCACTTACAGCAGTGAAGTTGAATGGCTCCATCGGATTCCAGCAAATAGAATTGGTTTTTGTCTGCCAAGAGAATTTATAAGTCAGAAGTGCAAAGTTCCCCTTCAGGAAGTTTTACCAGTTCAACCACAAACAATATTAGAAGTAAGAATGGTAAGTTTAAAAACAGCTCCCCATTTAAATCTAGAACTAAATGTAGTGATGATGGGGATCAATACCGCCATGATAAGCTTCGCAGTTGGTTTCCCCATGCGTAAGTCATATAGTGCTATGCTGCGATCACTACAAAACAGAAAAATACATAATGTCACTCCTACAGGCAGCACTTAACTACAATTTTAGAAACAAACAGAAAAAGAAACATCATCATGACAGCATACAGAAACACCAATGTGCCTAGTGATAGAAGTAGATATTAATCACATGGCATATACAGCCTAGGTTGTAGCCATATTTCACAGCCTAGGGTATCTAATGGATATACAAGACACTGAATGGTCCTTGTGAACCCCTGGAGCAAAATTATTCAATGGGGCTATATGATATAAAAAAAGATCCTGGCTAATGTAAGCAACCAAAACTTAGTGCCCCACAACTGCAGAAAAGAGGTTTCTTCAACCAGAAATGCTTAATGATTACGAGTTTATGTTGAGAATTACAATGTTCTCTCAGCCTCTACATCCTGAAAATAGTTTGCCAAAAGAAGAGGGTATCATGTGTACAAACAGAGCCTAACTACAATGTTGCTAATCATTATGCTCTATTGGAGAAAACACACAGACACACACACAATTCCTCCAATAGATGCAGTACATGTCCACCAAAATCATTATACTATTCTAACAACAAAGCCAACTACCTCAAATAAATGTACTACGTGATGGTATCACAATTCACTAATCATCCTCAACAACTTTAAAATGTACAGACGTATTCTCTAGATCAAGTAGATTTAACTATATTTGAGATGTCAGCTAAATTGATGACATATCTTGAGAGGACAATGCTCCCACAAATAAAATATAATACTGACAGCAGAACAAGCCTGGAGCAGGACAATGCTCAAACAAGCAAGGAATCTGTTAGTTATAACAAAAAAGGCACATGATCTCTAAGAGATGTAATCTACAGTTTTCTTTGCTACCAGTATTGACATAAAAAATCTTAACTAAAATAATTGGCGCATACCTTGCAGATGTTGCCAAAAGATCAGGCTGTCCAGGGTTAAATCGGACAGATATAACTGTGTCCGTTCCCCATTCTAAACTCTGTTCCGGTGCAGACCTATGCATCAGAAAGTACATTTTTTATTGTCATGTTGAGGACAACAATAACATCTTTTTTTTTCAGATAAATGTGGACTAGACTAAAACCTGTTGTGGTTCCATATATCTACACCGGCTCCACCTGTGGCAAAACGATCAAAATTCCATTGGTGATCAACCGACCTGAAAAATATTACACAAACCTCAATAGTAGAAACCTTTGTAAATCATAACAAGTAAATCTATTTGCAAAACAAACTAAATAAGTAACATAGCATCTGAAAATTCGGGTCGATCTACTTACCGAAATGCATTCTTCCAAACATAAGTTTCCAGCGGCTGGAATATACATGGTAATTAGAGGGTATAATTCTAAAAAAGAAACAATATTACAAAGGAAAGAAATATAAAAGTAGTAGGCAGGAAATACCTCAACAGAGTTAACAGTAGGGACATCTAGCTCCATAGCAGTGGAAACAGGTACGGCCCAAAGCCTGACACTGTAAATAAAAAGCACAGTTATATAACGTCATGCAAACTGCCTGGTGGGTGAACAAATCTTCATAAATGGATAGAAAATTTAAGCAAATAGGGGAAATTATGCGTCCAGGATGTTATGGACCTGCAATCAGTTCCACAAGAAACAAGAACACATCCATCTGTAGATACTGCTAGACCTCGCACAGCACCTTGGTGGCCAGGAAACCGCTGAACAGTGCGCCTATTTTTCCATAAAATGATGAAATATAAATTTCAACAATTATGTGATGACTATTTCAAATTGTGGACAAAATCAACAAATATATAGAACCACTCTTTCACCCCATTTTTACTACAGCCAAACAAACTTTTATTTCCACTCCATTCCATGTAGGTACAAACCAAAGTCTATGTCAACCGTACTTTGTCTAATGTCTGAGTACGGTTATCCTATTCAGTTGCACGTGATTAACCAATTATATCATATATGTATTCAAACGACAATGTCTTAACATCTCGAGAGGATTATACATAAAACCATAAAAGGAACAAGAAACACTGAGATTCTAGGATTACCTGGAAGCTATATCCCAAAGCCGAATATCTGTGTATATATTAAAAATACTGGATAGTTAGTTAGAGAAAATCAGGCATACGTTAGAAGTTGCAACACGAAATGAATACCGGGGTGTGGGTAAGAGATGCATCAAAAGTACCTCCATCCATGGAACCGGAGAATATCCCAACCAAGTGGTTCATGTTTTTGGCCATACACGAAATAGCATCTATATGCCCATCCATTGCTCCAACAAACGGCTTTGCGAAAATCTAAAAACCACAACCCAAATAAATACAAACTCAAACAAATTCACAAATCACAAGTTCAACTCAGTGATGCAAAGTAAACACTAGATAGATAAATATAGGTTTTGTACCTTATCTAATTTGGCGGCATTAAGAGCGCGGACATACTCAACGGCCTTCTCTTGGGTTCGGATGGCGGGGTCGTAGTTGTGGAAAACCCTCTGGAGATCCTGGCTTCGTTCTTTGGTATGTTCATCTGTCGATCGGGATATTACTTTCACCTTCATCTTGATGACTTCTGCAGCAGAGACGGCGAGCGTCAAACAGAAGACGGAGAATTGCTAAACCCTTCGTGACCTATAAACCCATTCCACCACTAGAATGAGTCACGTGCTCATCCCGTGCCAAGTAATTTTCTTTTCCCAGAGAGAGGTAAACTGTTTCCCTTGTTCCCCCTCTTTTATCAGATCGAACAAGAGTTTATAGAATAAATATATTATAGATAATTTTAGAATAAAGGGCTATCTAACTTTGAAAATTAGAAAAAAAGCCTCTTCTTTTTCACTTTATAAATAAGGACATCGTTCTACTATGTTTATCAGAAAAAACTCCATTCAGTTTCACTAAATAATAAAAAAGGGCTGTTTTTAGTTTTCAAAGGGACGATTTTATCCTTCTGCATCAAATTTCCTTTCATGTTCTGTTACTTTCCCTCTCCCAGCTCCGTTCTCTCTCTCTCTCTGGCATTCGTCGCCGGCGTTCTGCTTCAGCAAGCGCCGAGGGAATGTCAGCGGTGGCGGCGAGCCTTCTACAGGTGCCTGATCTTCTTCTTCCTGGGTTTCTCCTCGGTCTCGTCCCCTTCAACACGTCGCCGCCGCCGCGATTCGCCGCAACCAGAGATTCAATTTCAACATCAAGCTGCCACACGTCAATGTCTAACTCGACGCCAGAGCCAAAGCATCAAGAAGATTTCGTCTTGGACATCATCTCATCGATCGTCGCGGCGCAAGAGGAGAGATTTGATGATGTGACGGCGGAGGAGGTGGTGCCGAGGAAGCAGGTGATTGTGGTGACGCCGAAGAACAACCGCATGTTTCAGGCCTATTTCTTGAACAGGGTGGCGACGATTTTCGAAATTTGCTTCCAAAGTTCGATTCGAGAACAAAGTCTCCAAAACGTTGAGCCACCAAGGTCCCATTTTTCCTTTTATCTGCTTCTTCCTCCTCCTTTTTCTCCTAGATTCTTCTCTCTGATTATAAAGCTTGCTACAAATTAGAATGGTGGTGTTTGATTATTCAATTTACAATTTATTTGGATTGGGTTGATGGATTCTAATGTTTATGCTCTGTTTGGGTTGATGGATTTGTCTTTCTTAGCTTTTAGAACAGTTTAGTTGATGATAATAATGCTTCTATGTATGCTTGATGTAATCTCATAATGTAAAAGATCTGGATTCGGCACACAAAATTTATGGGGGGATTTGAAATTTGGATCCAGTATGCGAATCCCTTTGAAATGAAGCATTATTGGTAGTATGAAGGTTTTATGACGTCTAGATAAACTGAATTTGTGGTGCATGGATCATGAGGGTATGTTAAGATAAATGATTGAGTTGCTGCATCTTCATGGTTTAATATGGTTTCTACTGCTGATGTTTCCATGAGAAGCTTAATATATTTTTTGCATAAGAAGCTTAATTCATTGATAGTCGAATTTGCTCAAGTTCAAGTTATAAAGGTATTGGTCAAACAAGACAAGAGCATGTACGTTTGGCCCATTCCACCTCACATCATGAACTCTAAGGCACACTCACGTCAAGATAGTATTATGTTTTAAGAGGGAGATCCTGCTTTGGTCCCTTCCACCTCACATCATTTTGCCGTGCAGCAGCCTGGTATGTTTTTGTAATCAATTATGACTTTTATTGCACTTATGTTGGTTTTCTGATAGTTATTCGACTTTTTATGGTGCAATCTGAGAAAGTATTATTCGCTAATTGCAGGTGTTAGACGTGTCAACATATTTGGATAATCACAGTATCCACAGAACTCATGACCCTAACAAAGCAATACTGGGATATTTTTAAAGGGTATCACTGTCGTGGTTGCACAAGAAGTGATTCAATACAGATTGTGTCATTGGTAATATGAGATGACATTTACAAATTCTTGTAATATGTTGACTGGAATTTGAGAGTTTGGATTTGTTGAATGAACGAAAATTTGGACTTGATTTGTAAAGAAAACGTTGGAGTGCATCTTCATTCTAGTTACTTCATTTACTCAATTTTGTCTCGCGTTTTTACCATGACAGTTACTTGTGATAGTTACCATGTTGGGAAAACCAGTATCATTACTTATCAAGTTACTTAGATAGTTACTTAGATAGTACTCAATTTTGGAGAAACAAAAATTGTTACTCAGATTGGTACTTGTTGCTTGGATAGTTAAATAGATAGTTAGTAATATAGTTACTAAAATGATAGCTATTGTGATAGTTACTTGGACAGTTCTCAGCTTTTGAACAAATAAGAACTGTTACTTTGATAGTTACTAACATAGTTAGTAGCATAGTTAGTCATATAGTTACTAAGATGATAGTTACTTAGATAGTTAGTAAGATAATTAGTAAGATAGTTACTAAAATGATAGTTACTTAGATAATTAGTAAAATAGATACTAAGATGATAGTTACTTAGATAGTTCGTAAGATAGTAACATTGATAGTTTCTAAAATTTTAGTTAGTAAGATAATAGTTAGTAAGATAGTTATTAAGATGATAGTTACTTAAATAGTTAGTAAGATAATTATTTTGATAGTTAGTAAGATGACAGTTACTTTAATAGTTTCTAAAATTATAGTTAGTATGATGGAATGATAGTTACTTAGATGGTTAGTAACAAAGTTACTAAGATGATAGTTACTTAGATAATTAGTAAGATAGTTAGTAAGTTGATAGTTACTTAGATAGTTATTAAGATGATAGTTACTTAGATAATTAGTAACTATATAGATAGTTAGTAAGATGATAGTTACTTAGATAGTTAGTAACAAAGTTACTAAGATGATAGTTAGTAAGATAGTTACGCCGATAGTAATTAGTTATTTCGATAGTTACTCCGATAGTTACTTAAATAGTTAGTAAGATAATTACTTAAATGATAGTTAGTAAGATAGTTAGTAATGTAGTTACTGAGATAGTTAGGAAGATAGATACTAAGATGATAGTTACTTAGATAGTTAGTAAGATAGTTATTTTGATAGTTACTCCGATAGTTACTGGGATAGTTACTCGAATAGTTACTTTGATAGTTACTCTGATAGTTACTTTAATAGTTACTCCAATAGTTACTTTAATAGTTACTCTGATAGTTACTGATATAGTTACTTAGATAGTTAGTAACATAGTTAGTAAGATAATTACTCAAATTATAGTTACTTGGATAGTCAGTTAAATAGTTAGTAAGATAGTTACTAAGATAATAGTTACTTAGATAGTTACTGAGATAATTACTTCGATAGTACGATAGTTATTAAGATGGTAGCTAACGATAGTTAGTAAGATAGTTATTAAGATGGTAGCTAACGATAGTTAGTAAGATAGTTATTAAGATGATAGTTACTTCAATAGTTACTAAGATGATAGTTACTTAAATAGTTAGTAAGATGATAGTTAGTAAGATAGTTACTAATATGATAGTTACTTTGATAGTTACTTCGGTAGTTACTTGAATAGTTAATAACTATCTAAGATGATAGTTACTTAGATAGTTAGTAAGATAGTTACTAAGATAATAGTTACTTAGATAGTTAGTAAGATAGTTACTTGCTGGATAGTTACTTCGATAATTACTCCGATAATTATTTCGGTAGTTACTCCGGTAGTTACTTGGATAGTTATGTCAGTAGTTACTTAGATAGTTACTTCGGTAGTTACTCTGATAATTATTAAGATGATAGTTACTTAGTAAGATAATTATTAAGATAATAGTTACTTAGATAGTTACTAATATGATAGTTATTTAGATAGTTACTAAGATAATGGTTACTAAGTACTTATCTTAATAATTATCATTTAAGTAAAGTATTCTTTGTAACTATGTTAGTAACTATCAATTTTGTACCTACTTTAGTAAATATCTTAGTAAAGTTACACTTAGTAAATATCTTAGTAACTATCATCTTTTGTACCTATTCTTTGTATGTTATGAACTATCAATTTTTGTAACTATCTATGTAACTACCTTAGTAACTATCTTAGTAACTATTATCTGAATAAACTATTCTATGTAACTATCTTTTTTAGTAACTATTCTGTGTAACTATGTTAGTAACTATCAATTTTATAACTATATGTGTAACTATCTTAGTAATTATCAATTTTGTAACTATCTGTGTAATTAGCTAAGTAACTATTAATTTTGTAACTATATGTGTTACTACCTTAGTAACTATCTTAGTAACTATTATATGAGTAAACTATTCTTTGTAACTATGTTAGTAACTATCAACTTTGTAACTATCTGTATAACTAACTTAGTAATTATCATATGAGTAAACTATTATTTGTAACTATCTGTGTAACTACCTGTGTAACTATCAATTTTGTAACTACCTGTGTAACTATCAATTTTGTAACTACTTGTGTAACTAACTTAGTAACTATCTTAGTAACTATCATCTGACTAAACTAAACAGTGAAACTATGTTAGTAACTATCAATTTTGTAACTATCTGTGTAACTATGTTAGTAACTATCTTAGTAACTATCAATTTTTTTACTATCTGTCTTAGTAATTATCCTAGTAACTATCATCTGAGTAAACTATTTTGTGTAACTATTTTAGTAACTATCATTTTTATAACTATCTGTGTAACTACCTTAGTAACTATAATTTTGTAACTATCTGTGTAACTACCTTAGTTCTTAGTAACTAATATATGAGTAAACTATTATGTGTAATTATCTTAGTAACTATCAATTTTGTAACTATCTATGTAACTACATTAGTAACTATCAATTAGGTACATGTATTAGCTTCTGAAATTTCATACAAAAAGAACAAGGCTCTTTCACAGCCACAATCTCATTGAGAAGTTTCATCAAACACTTGGTATGCATTATTCTTAACCCACTAAAAACCACCACAGCCTGAGCAAGTATACAATGCCTTCATTTTCTGCCATTACAATTACTACCGTATCATCAAAATATTCCCCTTAAGAATGAAGATATGGGTACAAATTAAGATAATATAAAGAACACAACAAACAAGAGGCATGCACAAACAAACATACTATAACAGCCTATACCTCAGGGTCTTGAAGAAAAGGATCATCACATTTGATCCAAATAGAAACGCTAAACCTCTACAAGATTATATAGAGTATTAACATGGGATGCAGAAATACATGATATGAAACAACGTAAACCTGCTCTTCTAGTTTGCTGGGGTCCAATATGACATATCCATTGTCCGCCAAGCAACAATAGATTGCAACTGCAAACCAGCATGAAAACCAATTGGCACATATTCATCAAATGAAGGAAAGAAATCAACAACCATTTACCGGCAAGATGCTTCAAAGGAATCCGAGCATCAACAAGGGCAGCACATGCTTCATGTATTAGCTTATGAAATTTCATACAAAAAGAGCAAGGCTCTTTCACAGCCACAATTTCATTGAGAAGTTTCATCAAACACTTGATATGCATTACTCTTAACTCACTAAAAACTACCACACCTTGAACAAGAAAAACACAGATAAAATAATTTGACAACCATTTCATTACAATTCAACAACATACAATTTAGGGACATTGATCATACATACAATTTAGCCCACTGTGATGCCCTGGATGTTGTCCCTCAACACCTTCATGTGCCTTTTTGCTCCTCGTTTCCCTAAACCCTTCTCTCACTTTCCTCTCCCTGACACTTTTCTAAGCAATTCAAATATGAGATTGATGATTGTAAATCAATTAGCATTCATAACACCTTATGCAGTATCAATGGTCAGGGCAAAGGAGCGGTGCTTCATTAAGAGCTGCTGCTTCGCTCTCTCGTGCCTCTCCCGGAGCAGCTTGTGCTCCTCGGATATCTGGTACTCCACTTCAGCCGGAGGGGCGGCGGCGGTGGAGGAGTAGGAGGGAGCTTGATCGGCGAGGAAGCTTCGATGGAGTCTTTGCGAGGCATCTTCGTTGGCTTCGTCACCAATGCGGCGTCGTCGTTTTGGGGAGAGAGAGAGAGAGAGAGAGAGAGAGAGAGAGAGAGAGAGAGAGAGAGAGATAACCACTCCGTTTTCACTAACATGTCAATTCCAAAAACCGTTATAATGGCATTTCGTAATTATATCATATTTTTTGGTTATTTGTTAATTAGTGCCCTTTTTTATAATCAACTTAAACTTTAGGCCTTTTTTATAATTTTGGACATTCAAGTGCCCTTTTTTATAAATAGCCCTATATTATATGGCAGCAGATTCAAATCTTTCCCGAGAAACTATATCAAATTATAAAATTTAAATTAAAAAGTCTAGAGCATTAGATAATGATGAACAAAGATTCTAAAAACATGAAAATATCTCTGTAGCAAGACGGAACCCATGTTACCTTGTTGGAGATTACAGAAGACAACTCAATCTCTCCCTTTCTCTTCCTTCTTTACTTCCTCTGTTCTTGTTCCTTTCTTTTCTTACCTGAACTCGAAGAGAACCCAAAAGAAGATGAATATGTAAGACGAAGAAAACGAATCAGAGAGAGAGAGCTTTTGCATGAATTCGAAGAAAAATAAGGAGGAAGCAGAGGAACTATGGTGCCTACCCCAAAGAGGAAGAAGAGCAACAGAGGTGAGAAGCTATTAAGGTTTAGTTTGCGACGGTTTTTAGACCGTTTTTGAGACTGTTTTTGAGATTAATATACCGTGTTTGATAAAAATTTTAAAAACTGTTTTTGGTCAAAATAAATTTCTTCAAAAGATGAAATCGAAAAGTTAAAAAATAATGTTTTAAAAAACAGTTTTTAAACTCTAATATATTTTGTGTAATGATTCTATTTAATTAAAGTGGAAAATATTTTTTTAATATTTTAAATGAATTTTATTTAATATTTAAGAATTATTCGTAAATGTATCAAAATTTAAATTTTTTATTTAGTCTAAATAACTTGTTATATATTATAAAAAATTATACTAAAATAATTACACAAAACTATAATTTATAATTTAGAAAAATAATATTTATTTTAATAAAATTTTAAATATTTATGATTATTTTGATAATTACACTAACTCAAAACACTTTTTACTTCAAATTTACTAAATACAAAAAATTACTTTTCGTTCTCATAGAATTTTTGAAAATAATTTATCAAATACCTAAACTGTTTCCTCTCACGAAAGGATCAAAATCTATTTTGCTCACAGGTCATTCAAAAGTCATTTTACTGCATACAGCACAGCTTCCCAAATTAAGCCTAAGGTCGAGAGTGTTTTTTAAGGGTTTTCAAAGGGTAATTTTGGATTATAGGATAGTTTGGGAATGAAAACTTGATTCAGGAATGGTCAGGAATGATTATTCCAATTCCAGGTATAATCTCCACAGCCACGCCACCACTTTCGCATCCCACACGAACCCAAAAATCCATCAAAATCAAGGTTTCCAAATCTTTTACCAGTTTTAGTACCTATGCGAATTTGATGTTTCAGAATCATCAAATAACTTCTTTGTGCAAGTGGAATTGAGAAGATCCCAAAGCACAAATCAGGGCCCAGCTCCCCCATTGTGTTCCTGGCCACCTGCATTGCTCTAATTGCTGTCGTTTTTCTGTATACTTATCTGAATACCACGAATGAGTTCACTTCTGCATCGCTAAAGACCCTACCAAGTGTGCCCAGCGCCATGACAAGTACCTCTACTGGGGGAGCCGAATCGACTGCCCCGGAAAGCACTGCCAGTCCTGTGAGGGACTCGGCCACCAGGATTCCAGCCTCCGCTGTGCTCTTGAAGAAGCCATCTTACTCCACAGGTACCTACATTCTCCACTTTTGGCTTTCTATTCCTTTTTTTCGAGTTTATACTTTATTTCGGATTATTTGGTCTGATACTAATATGAGTGATAGGAGAAAGAAATGCTATAGTAGATTATTATTAGAACAAGACAAGGTTTTTGTGGAGATAGATTAGAAGAGAATGCTACTTAGGAAGAAATGTAGTAATGTAGTAATTTTGAACATGGATGAGGACCTGGGTTCGAGAATGCCTGGTTCTTCTATTTCTTTGGATTTGTGATGACATGGATGAAACAGAGTATGAGTAGCGTGAAGAGTTCAGTAAATCGACATATGTGTGTGTTCATTAGTAGTTTGTATTATCTACTTTGGAAGTTTAAACCTTGTTGTTATGGTATATGGCTTATAAAGTTTGCTTTTATTGATGGCAACTTAAACTGTAAAGCTCCAGGAAACTTTGTATGCCTGTATGGCATCATTAGTGTGAGGGCCTAAATTCTATGCACACACCAGAGCTGGAAAAACCAGCCCTTGGATTTTCAATATCAAGTTAAACACTTGGATTGCAGATTACTTATCATCATGAAGCTTCTGCAGCTTCATTAGCTCCCTCATGCCTGAGCTGTGAAGCCTATGACCATGAAGAGCATTTGCTGCAAAGCGGGATGCAAGGATTGCGGCACCAAGGCCATGTTTACCAGAACCGCCTTTATAATTACCCCACCACCATTTTCATCATCTCTGTCACTGTCTTCAAATCCTTCCTCGTCCTCTCTTTGTTTTTTCACCGCCACTCTTCTCCTTTAGTGGCTCCAAGAAGCTGGGAGAAAGTGGGCTGTCCAAGCCCTCCATTGCTTTCAGTAGAACCAAAACCGCCATTAGGGTCTGGTCTGTTTTGAAGTGAAAGACCAAAACTGGGTTAAAACTTTGTCTGATAGATAAAACCTCTCTACTCTAAAATCCTAAGAACCTCAAAAGTTTCTTTCTTTTTCACATTGCCTTTATTGAGGACAATGCATTATGTGTATCAATAGTTGAATGTTAAATGTTCACCATTATTTATAGGAATGCATCTTCTGTTTATACATGAGATATAATGTTTACCTTTTATTTTCCATATAATGTAAAAACAAAAAATGTGGATAATTAGTATTAGAACAAGAGAAGGTGTCTGCTCAAATAGATTAGAAGAGAGTGAACAAGGTAGGAGAGAAAGCTACCGAGGCAGTAATATAAATTATGTGTGGTCTTGTGTTAGGATGATAAATGTTCTAAAGTAATCCCTATATGTGAAGTTTCCTCTAGATACAAAGACATAGTTAATCCCTGTTTGGAGTAACTTTAAGTAACGTGGTGAAGTATTTTACTTTGTGTGCAGGACTTTTGTAATGCCTTCCAGAATGTGCATCAATCCCATACACAATAAGAAGGGATCTTTCATCACTCTGATAATGAAAGTTCAGAGGAAAAGTTAGTTGCTTGCCTCCTACTTACTTTTTTCGTCTTTGTAACATCTATGCTTGTTACCTTAACTGTATCAATTATTTTCTTTACGGTTTTAATCTTCTGAGAAATATAATGTTGAGACACAGGTAGGTTAATATATGTAATTTACCTCCAAAATGGATACTCTTTTTGATATTTTAGCATACATATAATATATAATGTGAACTGACTTCCCTTTTGTTTGGTAGCTGGAATGCAAACTCTTGTTCCATGGACTCTTTGTATGATATCGGCTTCATATCGGAAACTGTACCAGTAATTTTAGACAATTCAAAAATGTGGTATAAGGCGCTAACGACAAGCATGAAGTTGGGAGATAGAGGAGTTTCTCATGTGGAACAAGTTAATCGTATTGATCTCAAAAACAGTAGTTTCTCAAATCTTTTGCTGGTAAACAAAACTGCCAGCCCTCTTTCATGGTTAGTTCTTTTTTTTGTTTGTTTATTTTGGCCTCTAAATTTCTTGAGGGGAAACCTCTACTTTCTTATGAGAAGTGAACAAATGTATATTAGAACAAAGTAAGATGTGTTTACTGATTGATGTGAGATACGATTGTTTATTTCTGTGTTGTCTGAACTGTCAAGTTAACCCTGTTCCATTGGCCCTGCTAATGTCTTAGCTATGTTTCAGATACCACTTGACCTGTTCTTGTCACTAGATTGTCTAGATATGAAGCTATAGCCTTTGTTTCTTGTTAACTCATCTTTTGTTAATTAATTGCTATCTTGATCGGAAAAAATAGATGTGTTTATTGGTTATGTAAGATACGACTGTAATTTCTGTGATGTCTGAACTGTCAAGTCAACCCTGTTCCATTGGCCTTTGTTTAGATATAAACCTATAGCCTTTGTTTCTTGTTAACTCATCTGTTGTTAATTAATTACTATCGTGCTCTAAAAGCAATGGACTTTTAAAGTCAAGATAGGTTCTAGGCTTTTTATAAGTAGTTACATAATGTGGTCTTACTAGGTCTGTTTGATTCATTTTGGATTGTGTCTGCGATACCCTTTTTAATGCTGAAAAAATTGAGGTGTATTTCTTGAATTATGCTCCCTTTGGTTAAGTATATAAAATTAGTCGAACTTTAATACTCTTTCAGGAATTAATTACGTATTCATATAGGTTTGCGGAGTGCAAGAATTGAAACAACCGTAGTGCTTTAATTTTGCCCTACTGTGAAGTGCCCACCTGAGAGTTGCATAAATCTTCTTCATGATTGGTTGTCCTTCTGTGTCCTTATCATGCATTATGATTCTGAGAATTATGCATTCTATTAACATATTGATGAATCCAGCACTGAATCTTCTGCATGTCAGTCACTATTTTAACAAAAGCCGGATGTGTTGTTGGGAACTGTTTCATTCTCTCCAATCTCGTAGAATGTTTGATTTCTGCCTCAACTATGGATAATTTAACTTATATTCGTCTTGTAGTCAGATATTAAGTATCTTCTTTCATTCTTAGTGAAACTCGAGAACTTGTAGATGTTAGGTACTAGATGACTTTTAAAACTAAATTTCCGAGAACTAGTGATTTTTGGCATGTGAGAAGGTAGATAAAAGAAATCGTGGTGTATCTGAGAAGTTATAACAAAGTAGAGAAATGAATATGTTTCAAGTAGGATTATGTAATACTGTATTATAATAAAGACTGCAGGAACTCGTCGAGTTCATCATGAGAGAATTATAGTGAATACTATATCCAAATGAAGTACACGTTATTTTCATGAGATGAAACAAGAACTTCCTATGCAGACCAGGGATAGGTTGCTGAACATTTTATTTTATAACCTTCTTGTAAACCCGATTACAACAGCATCAAAAGAAAGTACAGTTTATGGTGGTAGTCAACCTCATGAACAAATAGCTGAGATGTAATTAACCACAAGTGGGTTTGAAAACTTATTTATGTTTCTATTTTGCATTAGTTTTTAATATGTGGGCAATAATAAAGGGTATTTATAGCAGTTAGCCTATAAGCTGCTACTACAGACTGACCGGATTATTTTCACAGATTAAGGAAATCCTTGGTGATTATGATGCCATTCATGTTCGTCGTGGAGATAGACTTAAGACCAGGAAGGACAGGGATGGTGTTGAGAGGACCCTTTCTCCTCATCTGGACAGGGACACACGCCCTGAGTTCATTCTCTGCAGAATTAAAAAATGGGTCCCACCTGGACGAACTCTTTATGTTGCTTCAAATGAAAGGACACCAGGATTCTTTTCACCTCTCTCAATCAGGTACTTCTTTTTCGGCAGTTCGCTGCACCATATACTTAGAAATGGAAGACATGTGTGTTCGTCTGCTAGAATAAACAATGTCTCGTGCATCTAATGTTTTAGTTTGCTACACTGTTTTACATTTTTTCTTGTAGCATTTTACCACCAACCTAAGAAATCAGGAATTGCTAGGTTGTCTGTGGCATCAAAATTTTAAATTATGTCTGGCGATTGATCAGTATAGGTGATTTATTATGATTAGTAAGTGAAATGCATCTGACGATAACTTTTGACTTGGTTTCTTGTTGCTAAACTTTTGAACACTTGGTACCGATACTAGGAGAGAGTAATTTATTTGCCTTCTACCGTTCTACGTGGAGTAGTGCGTTGAAAACATGATTGATCCTGTTGTGAGTATTAGACCGAACATCTGAGTACTAGATCCCAATTAGGAACACCCCAACACTGAATTGAGTTCCACAGAGGAGTCTCAGCTTGTTTCTGTTTACTACCTTTCTTCTTTTAAGAAGGGCAGTTATATTTATTCAACTGGGTGGTACTGCTGTTTTTTCATTTGTTTATCCATCTTAAGATTTTTTTTATATTTTTTATTGTCTTTATAACTCGGCCAATCTAAAGGCCCTTTGTTGCTCCAAATTAATTGTCCCAGCTGATACTGATAATAATTGCTGACCTGTATATGCAGATACAAATTGGCATACTCATCAAATTATAGCCGCATATTGGAACCCTTGATTGAGAATAACTACCAGTTGTTCATGATTGAAAGGCTTATCCTGATGGGTGCTAAAACATTCATTAGAACATTTAAAGAAGATGATACAGATCTCCATCTTACAGATGACCCCAAGAAGAACACCAAGAACTGGCAAATACCAGTCTACACTATGGATGAAGAGGAAAGGTGACATGCTGCTCATGCAATAGGTCTGAACGCCTCCCCACGACAGTATTCACCCTTTAGTTGTGCAATACCAGCTGAGGCTTAAATGACTTGCGCCACAATCTTCCTGTTGAAATCGATATGGAGGGGAAGATCGTGGGCTTAAAAAATTACTGTCCTTGCCATCAGAGAACCGATGTATATGCTCTAGTGATGTATACGAGGTGGCAGATCTCCAACATTTCTTTACTGAACATCTCCAAACTCCTGGCATGTTTGCACTAACATGGACTTCATACTATATGGTACAACGAGAGCCTAAAGAGCCAGGCACAGCTACTATATTTTTTTTTTCTTTCTCTGGGGATGTTTACCTTGCCGAGTAAAAACATATAGCGTGTCAAAATGGTGTTGTGGATGACAGACTGATGAAGCCATCATTGACCTGTGATGATGATGAGGCTGGGTTATTGATTTTTACATTTAAACTTGAAGCCGTCATTTGCTGTGTATGTTGAACTTGTGACAAAAATATGGGAGAAGCAGAAGTTTTGCATTTATATGATTTAATGAAAGTTTTTGTTGGAACCTAACCTCAATGCGTTTCATAATAGAGACGCAGAGATTATAGATCCTTGGCATTAAGCTTATAGAAAATGCCCATTTAGTACTAATTTGGCCTTCTCATTACCTATTTCAATGACCATCTTATTTTTCTCCCCTATTGAACATAAGATTACAACTCTATTGCCCATTTGAACAAATCTTTTTCAACCCTAGTACAATTTTAATTTTTTCTTCTTTTTTTGTCCTTCTATCTTATCTAACATATATTTGAATTATAATGCGCTGAGAAAGTGGAAGATAAAGAAACTTTACCAAAAAGTCACCCAACTCCGCCGGCCTCCCATGGCCGGTCGCCGGAGCCGCTGGATTCCGGTCACCAAATTTTTTTCGTCGGAATTATTTTTTTCACCGAATTTTTTTTTTTTTTTTTTATAAACAGATTTTTTTAGGGTTACTGACCCCCAGTAATCAGCAATGTGATTACTGGGGGTCAGTAATGTGATTACTGTGACCCTCACTTTAGTCGCCGGATTTTTTTTTTAATCAGGTTACTAACCCCCAGTAAGCAATTTTCTGATTACAGAATTCCAGTAATCATGTTACTGACCCCCAGTTGTAACGTCCCGTCCCAGAAATTCCATTGGAAAATCCGAAACAGGTCCGAAATTAACCCAAAACCAAATAAAATTTCTTTGTTCCCAAACCGCCAACACCCCCCACTGGGAACAAAGTTCGACAAATTCTTTCGTCGCTAATTTTGGCGTAAAACCCCATTTTTTAAACAAGCTTTACCTTTTTCAGATAGTCAACCGTAAAATTTTAAAAGTCAACTATCAAAGTCAGCAGTAAAAGTCAAATTTACTATTCACTTCACTGTTTAATTTTTTACCGTTACTATTTACCTTTTTTACTGTTTACTATTTACTATTTACTGAATTACTGTTTACCATTCAACTTTTACTATTTTACTTTTCACCTTTTTACCCTTCTTCCACCTCTCGTCGCCGGCAGCGGCAGCAGCAGCGCCGCCGCCACCGCCGCATGCAGCTCCGCCACAGGAGGCCAAAATACCTCCAAACCGTACCAAATTTTTCCCACAGCACCGCCACCACCTCAGGGACTCATCCCTAGCATCTCCGCCGCCTAAAACTCACACAGCCGCCGCGAACGGCGGCCCAATTCCCCCAAACCTATAAATCACCAAATTCCAACAATACAAACCTCAAGCTATACAAATTCAACTCTAAACATCGTTCTAAATCCAATTCTAATCTTTAATTACATCAAAAACACCAAAAATCACACTCCCCAAATTCAACCCGAAAACCCTAGAAATTTGAATTTGAATTTCTACTTACCGAGGTGGATTATAGCTAACTCCTTCCATGGAGTTGTCGAGCAGGACGAAGTCTCCCTTTCCCCACCCTTGAATTTGGCCGATCGGTGGCCGGAGGTGAAGGTTTCGGGTCGACACAGTCGACCCCTCTCCCGAAAAACCCCGCCAAACGGCGGCGATTGGGACCACGCCGCCGCTACAGAATAGAAAGGGGAGGCCGAGCCGGTCCGAACGTGACCGGTGTGGCTGTCCAGTTCAGCCGGACGGCGGAGATGGGTGGAGGGAAGGAGGGCTCGGGTCGGCCGATCGGGGAGAGAGAGAGGGAGGAAAGAGAGAGAGGGAAAAAGAAAGAAAGAAAAGAAAAGAAAAAAAAAAAAGGGATATTCCCCCAATTCTAAGAATATTCCCGTTCTAGAAATTTCCGCTCGTTTCTTGAAATTTTCTCCCCTCTGATTTTTACGTCATAACTTTTTCATACGAATTCTAAATTAAACTTATTACGTGTCCTCGAACTCGTTTTACCGTCCCCTATCTCGTCGAGAAATAAAATTCTCGGTCGGTTTAACATATAAAAAGTCAACTGTTGAAACCCCCGGGTCTTAAAATAAATTTCTGAAATGTCAAAATTAAATCAATGTTAAAGGAAAAACACATTATGTGTCTTCGTCAATGTAACTAACGAGAGGTAATTAGGTAGTCATTATTGTCATTAATGTATTTACTATTACCGTTATAATACTCACCATATATAAAGGGGATTATCAATGAAATGAGCAGACCAATTCTCATTTTCCTACAACATGTTATCAGCACTTTGCTTTACCCTGAACAAAAAAAAATGAAAAAAAACCCTAGGTTTTTGTCCCTGAAGAAAAAAAAAACCAAAAACCCTAATATTTTTTCTGCCGGCAACCAAACCCTAGAAATCCTCCTCCGCCGTCGCCCTCGACCGGACGTTGAAGGAAGCCGCATCCCAGCGCCGCCGTAGTCGATTATGCAGCCGCCGCCACTGCAGCCCACCCTAGCCTAGCATCGCTAGGCCTGCACCAATCGGGCCACCGCCGCCGCCTCCACAGCCGCTAGCCTTGCTAGCCGCAGCCTGCACCAACCGGGCCACCGCCGCAGGCCTCGCCTCGATCCAAATCGGACCACCCACTGCCTCGATCGCCGCCTGCTCCTCTGATCGAACAACCTCCAATTTGATCTGGGCACCCTGCCGATCTCTGCTCCGCCACCTCCGATGCTAGGCCTGCCCGGCACATACTCCGGCACGCCTTCCGATCTCGCTAGCAGCGCCGCCTCAGCCCTAGCACAGCCTCGCTGCTCCTCCGATCGCCTCAACGATAGCAGCAGCCCCGAAGCTAGGAGTTTGCTGCCTCGCCATCAACCCGAACCATTTGACGTCGGTCAAGCAACCTCCGATCGGCCTCGTCCTACTCCGATCGACCTCCTCCAGATCGGCCACCCCCGATCGGACCTTGGCCGACGACTCATGCTCGCCGCCCTCGATCCCCGTCGAACTTCTCTCTTCTACCGACAAAGGTATTGCCTGCAGAAACAACCCGACCCGGCCCTGTTCATTGGGCCTGACCCGACCCACGAAGAAAAGAAAAAGATTTTTACCTTTATGGTAAAATTTAATGGTAATTTTAAAATTACCGCATAGTAATTCTTATTTTCTGTGACTATTTACTGTTTTATGAATTTAATGGTAAATATTAAATTATTTAATTGATATGGTAAATGTATGATTAAAGTGACTAATCATATGAATATTTTTTTTTATGTGACATATCAATTACGATGCGGCGATGAATATGCGACGACAAATTTGGAGTCGGAGATCGAGCAATGGTATCATATGCAGTTTATTTGGCAAACTAACAAGTAAGATTTAATTAAAGTTATCATTTTCATTAAATCGTTAATGATATAATGCTCAAACTGATCTTATTATATTATGACATATACTTATGAAATTTGAGCATCATTATATGTCTATTTTATTATGTTAAATAATTACTTTTATTTAACATGTTATTTAGTTTGAGCATTGCCATGTTAAATGCAATTTCATGAGCATTGTAATATAAAGAAAAACGGACAAACCTACTACTGTGAAAAAACATTTTCACGAAGAATGAAAAATATGACCATTACAAATTTCGGTCTTGAAATCCAATTTTTATTTCTTGAAAATTTTTCAAGATGGATATCTTATTAATTGTGTAAAAAGCAACAATAATGGAATTTCATTAGCTTCACATGCAATGAAAACGGAGAAACCAAAATTTTACATTGATAACGTAATTTCACAAAGCATCGGATTTACCATAATGTATCTTGATTTATATTAGTTGTCGTGAATGTCATTTAGACCGCGAAGCTAATACATTTTATTCTTCCTATATTTTACAGATGGTTTAACCATCACAGTTTGACTTTGACACATTGGACTCTGAAGAACTTGAGTGCCAAATTCCCCTATTGAGCCAACTAAGGCTTGAGCATGGTATATTTATGTAAACTGCTTTATGTAAATAGCAAAGAAATTTCCTGGAACACATTTTGCAAAGTAATGCAACAACCCTAAATCAAAAGGCAATGACGATGTAAGTGACGTGAGCCGAAGCTCGCACGCAATAATAAACCCTACAATCGTTAGTAGTATAGAATAAGTAGGGATCGTTCTAGCCGGGGATTAAGGGTACCTGAAATATGAGAATGTTAACAAAAATATTCACAAACATATATGCACACAATTGTCACACTTATATACATATATACATATTCACACACGAAATTATGGGGGATAAAAGGCTTGGCAGCAAGGGCTGCCTCTATATCTAAGACACGAAAATAAAAAGAAAACAAAACCTAAACTACTATATACAAGTGATCATCATCTCTCACACAAAACAGTTCACACAAAAGACTCTTTAACACATAGATTCGCATGCAAGAAAGTAAGAGACAAGTATTTAACATGTTCAAGACTCAACTTAGTTTCGACCTACAACTAGAACGGGAGCCGATTTTTACCTAGTTGTGAGACTTTTTCTAATGTTTTAAGATCGAGCTATTCGCATGGTGATCCTAAAAGTTATGCTACCTTATACAAGACATAGCATTGAAGCACAAAAGTCTAAAATCGAAAACATGTAAACAAGCAAGGTTGTCAATCATCTTATTTAACATGCAAGTTTTAGCTAAGTTATTACCCTAGGTGAGCACAATAGAATCAAAGCAACATACGTTTCATCTTTATTCATTCTACTCAGGTTAAATGAAACCTAACACCTAGATTTACATGCAAACAACAAATGCTTAAGCACAACTAATGTTTCGGTTTTTAAGGAACACCCTTAGATTACTAACCAAATTAAATCCTAAACATGCTTCTAATACCACTGCCCTAATTATCCATACATACGAAAATACTACAAGTTAAAGATTACAATTTGTCATACAAAATTCGCATGCATTCGAAGTTCATAAACAAAGAGTAAAACCAAATTCAACAACCATAAAAACCTACAATCTTCATAGACAAAGTATTGTAAAATTACAGAACAATAAAGAAGCCACGAGAAGATGGAGCACGCCTTGCAGAAACCTCCAAAGAAATTCGGCAAGGGTGTGGGACGGATCTACATGGTGGTGGTGGTTCGGCTAAACTATTTTCTGTATAGGATTTATGGTGAGGCTTTGGAAGAGCTTTTGCCTAGTATTCTATGCTTGAGATGAGATGATTTTTCTGTAGGAAAAGTGGGGGTATTTATAGAGAATAGGGTGTTGCCGGCAGCCCTCTTGCAAAAAGGATTTCAGAAAACCTAATGGGATAAGGTTTTGCAACCTTCCTTTCTTAGTTCAATTAGGTTTTCTTTTTTCTGAATTTTTTCTTCAAGGCTTGGGCTTCACATCTTCATGGACTTCTTGTATGGTCTTGGACTTCAATTTACAGGTCTTGATCCATCGAAAATGCCCCAAAATGCCGGCAGCACAATATTGCACCAAATCTGCCAGAATCGGCAGCTTCTCCTAGCTTGACTAGGAGAACTTCTTTCTTCAAGTTTTTCTTCAATGCCATGGCCAAGTGTCATTCTCCTTCCTTCCATACGCTTGGGATGTCTTCACAAATGCTCTTGTACATCATATGGTCCATCGAAATGAAGCACTTGTGAAAAGGAAGCAATCAGTCCCTGGAATCGGCAGCTTTGACCTTGTCGCAGTAATTCCGGCATATCTCCACCTTCGGAGCTCCGATTGATGCGATTCCAAGTCTCACGTAAACTAGACACATATGGCCATCTCCCCATAAAATATCTCGGCCAAATTCCTTGCAAGTCGTCGGGAATGATTTTTCGAAGTTGGGACAAAGTCCCAGGAAAATCCTGTAAGCCCCTGGATTGGAATGTTAGGACTGCCGTTTTGCAGCCAACTTTTGGGTGACTTCTCGAACTCCGATTGATCTAAAATTTTAACACAACATTCCTCAGTATATGGATATTAAGCACACCAAATTTCATAGAATTCGGACAAGGATAGATCGCACTTTTGCTCATCTCAAAATTACGAAAAAGACACATTTTGCACTATTTTCCAGATTTCTCAAACTTAGTCGTTTTTCGGATTCTTAACCATTTTTCGCCAAACTCTACCAAATTAACACTAAACTATATTATGACTCTATCTTAGACAAATAAGGGTTAAACAAAGCATAAACGAGGGCATAAGCATATAATATCGTCGCACATTGTGCTCCTATCAGTAAGGCCTTAGAAAAATATATATATATATATTCTTGAACAAATTGGGCAAAGTAATGCAACGACCCTAAAACAAAGGGTAATTACCATGGACGTAAAATTCATATAATCATCCAAAAGTAAGTGGAAACAATGTAACATTTAAAAGATGACATAGGGGACATGTCATGTGCAGTGAAGCACTCTGCCATTGTTGTAATTCAATGAACTATTGATACGTACATTATAAGCTAGCAAAGAATTAGCTACGACTTTCAATAAATATGAAGAATCATATGAGTACGCGGATTTTGGAAAAGTATCTTCAATATCCAACAATAACATTGAAAATGAGTTTACAACTAAAAACATAACATCTGGGAAGAATATGTTAAATGACAAATCTCATCATTGCAGCTATTAAAAGACCAAAAAGGATTTGGCTCAATCCAAGATAGACTTTGATTAGTCTACTTTAAAATTTTTAAGATATCCTTATAAAGCCTATTACGCCTAAATACGACTTTTGGTCCTAAATTAGACTTTTGGTCTTAAGGTTTCTCTCTCTAAATTGGACAAGACTAAATGTAATCCTTAGCATGTTAATTTTTTTAATTTTCTCTAAAGGAATTGAGATTATTCAAATTTTATTCATAATATACATGATTCAATTTTCTACATCTAACTTTGCAAAGTATTGCATAAAGTAAAACAATATATCATAATATAGGCATGACACAAAGAACTGTGTACAAAGACATAATATAGGCATGAAACACGAACTGTGGGCAAAGAAACGCACCATGTGATCCCTAGAATAATAGTACTGAAGGACAATGGTACTAACATATCACAAAAATAGCACAATAGTACTGAAGAACTGTAGTACTATAATGAAAGTGATAAGGATCTAAATATATGTTCCTTTGGATTCATAATGCACTTGCCTAACTGGGATTACAATACCTTTTTATTACAATCCACATCGATTTACTCTAAAGAACTTGAGTTACGTTTCGATGTATATATTGAGCATATGTCAAATTGACAATTTATGCGATAAAAGAAAATTGAATTTATTCCATATTTTAAAGAAATTTCTGCCACGATGTTCATGTAATAAGACATAGATGAGAATTTCATCTGAGCTCCTTTGCATTACCTCTAATGACTGCGGATGTAAACAAGTATTAGAGAAGTTTATATGTCAACTTAGTGGGTTATATGTAACCGCTAATTGAACCCAAAGTCAAAAGAAAATGATATTTTTGGAAATCTGACATACATTGGCTTTGATCTGGTGATACGAACATTAAAGAAATTACTATGGACACCCATATTTTGGATGAATAGAAGCAAACACCAGAAGAATATGGTTCACACACGAAACTGAGGACGATCAAAGAACATTTTATCCTCAAATATTGTTTCGAGACAATCCATATAGGGTTGAAGACGTGTGTTCGATCCTTAAATTCCACCATTCCCCTAAGGTGATATGATAATATATTTGATGCAAAAGTATATGCACTTATATCTTATTATACTTCTGACATCCATCGTGATTTTTTGAATAAAAGTATATCATTCAAAGCCAACTCGTAAAATTTATGATTGACACCATCATATGCAAAGGACACATGTATTCTCATTATATTCTTATATTGAATTCAAAGAGGATTCAGTGGATTGATTCAACCAACTTGCGGACACCTTAGATATTTTATGGTGTTGGTTGTTGTGTCGACACGCTGGTCACGTGTCATGACACCATCCAAAATTAAAATTTATGCTGCTTATGCTAGAAAGTCAAAGCACCTAGGCCGGGTTAATTTCCGTAGGTGTGATGATTTTATGGCTTATTATATCGGTTTTGTAATAGACATCATATTCCTATATAAAAACCCAATTGGTCTCACGGAAAACGACTACAGTAATAGTCTTAATATTGGTAAAGCACACCAATACTTCCGTTTTGGGTTATGCAATTTTTGCATGCAGCGTTACTTTTTCATCTATGACCATTATCATTGAACCAATTTACACCATAGCTAGTGACTATGTGTGAGGATTTTAAAGGATTTCAAACGAACTTGTAATCCTTGAGCTCTTTTGGATTGACACGGATCTACAATCCTTGAGCTCCATTAAATGTTTTATGTGCCAAAATTGCGCGGCCACAGCGCACAATGATGGGTTACTTGAGATGAATAAATATTTATGCTGGATATGAACTTCCAGCTATAGTCCGCTATGTCGAAACCTTGACAGGCGATCTCCTCACCGCTAGATTTGCGGTGTGTCACTTGGATGAGACAGTCTTCCCGTCGTTAGGGGGAGATAAGAACAAGCATGTTCAAGTGGAACGACAGGAATTGTCGTGGTTTGTCCCCACTGTGTCTCATCTCGATCCCCAAAAATCACACAAAGTAAGGTGCGTAGATATCTTATACATTAAAGTGACGAGATCACATAAACCTGCTGCACAATATACCTGTAAGGATTGTGTTTTATCAAAAGGACATGGTACCACCCAAGAGGAATTGGGTATTGCACTGCCACCATGGATGGTGGCATGGTGACGCCATAAGTGGCATAAATGGTGTCACAGGCCGTGGCTCTCTAAGGAAGAGGGGGAGGCCACCTTAGGTTCGATACATACTTGTGTAAAGGAAGAAAACAAGTTTGGCACAACCTGATCTATTGATCAGTGATACTCAAATCCGTCTCATGAGAATATTTATGGATTGTGGTTATCATTGGGGGACGCCTCAAATGTTAGAACCAATCCTTAAAGTATAGAGATCTCTACAAACACATTACACTAGTGTATATGAGGATGTGGAATAATGAGTCTACTATCGAACCATACTTCGTTGAAAAATGTCAACTTAGTAAACTGGCATAATGAAAAGAAGCGATCCAGTATAAACAAAGAGATAGGTATTTGGGCAGGTGACGCCGACACCGCAAATATAAACCCTATCAAATATATCTTTGTTAGAATGCGTAATGAGAATAAGAGTATGCAGACTCACCGTATGACGCAACGTTTCTCAAAAACGCACTGGAATTGACAACGAGGAGATATTCTCTCGTAATGGACTACGAGGAGACAATTTCTCGTAATGGATGTCATTGCACTCCACTACCTTGTCAATTTGGTAGTTTCCGAAAAACTGAACATGCAGCTTATGAAAGTGATCAATACATATATCTCTATGGGGATCTAAATTAAGAGATATACATGAGGATCCTAAACAGACTTCATCCACCCAAATCAAGTTGCACTAGATCACATAAGTGCGTTTACAAAAGAAATTGAAACGTTCACTAAAGTGACTACTTGATTGGGAAGAGATTTGTGAATTATGCCCTTGCGTGCTCATTATGGATATACACAGACTCTCAATGAATTAAGAGATACTCTATGTATTGTAAATCCTAAGTTAAGAATGAAAAGATCTTGGGAATACACAGTCTTGAAATGAAACTCAAGGACTGTAATGATGGTGACCATACATCAATCGGATTAGGCACTCTAAAGAATAAAGTGAGGCCTACATATACTCCCATGATCAGTCGAAGTCTTTACTCTAACAATAGATCCATTTTTCATCTAAAGGAAGATGACGAAGAAGTGTTGGGAAATGAAATTCCTATACAAGTGCAATGACGCATGATTGTACTTAAATATAATATGTAAGACTCGACCTCTCATTCGATGAAAATTTGTAAAGCTATGTGTAGCTTTGCGCCCACGCAACGCAAATGGTTCTTTCAAATACTTAAAGATATGAAAGATTTGGGCTTATTCAATCTCTACATAGAATGTGACATGATAAAGAAATTATCCACGTAATAACTAACTATGCGTAAAAAAAACGCATTAAAGGTGAGATAAGAAAATCTGTTATTACAGATCAATTTCAAATCTCTTAATGGTTCACCCATACTCTAGACGAAATTATGACTATTTTATTATATGAAGGTCATACCACGAGTGAACTTGATGTTCAATATGAACCTAGGCGTTTGGTACATGAACAACCTTATCCTCAAGATCAAAGTAAATCAAGTTGGATCTGAGGACGATTTGACAAGATTTAGTTACTAAATCATTGCTCAAAGTCATATTTGGAAAAACATGTGAAAATGCATAACTATGCTAATGTTACTAAAGCTCATTTGATCAAATGAAAGAATCAGGGAGAATCTCATGATTAATGTAAAAATCAGGGGGAGGTGCAGACATCAGGGAGAGTCTAGCACATACATGTTGTTTCCAAATGTAATAGGTGTGTTGTGCTCTTTTTCTCCTTCGATCAAAGTTTTGTTACTTGGCAAGGTTTTTAATGAGGCAACACCACATGCACCATTTTACCTCTGACTCGGCACAAGGGGGAGTGTTAAAGGAAAAACACATTATGTGCCTTCGTCAATGTAACTGACGAGAGGTAATTAGGTAGTCATTATTGTCATTAATGTATTTACTATTACCGTTATAATACTCACCCTATATAAAGGGGATTATCAATGAAATGAGCAGACCAATTCCTATTTTCCTACAACAATCAAAACTTTTTAGGGGTATTTTAAGGTTCGGATCGTTACAATCTCCCCACCTAATAAAAATTTCGTCCTCGAAATTTGCGACCGCCAAGAATAAAGACAGGGGTATACACGTTTCATGGCATACAACTTGCAAGGATTTAGAATTAAAAGAAATCAACAATCTCATACCATACAATCGCAAACAACCCATATTTAATAACTTGTTCAATTAACAATTATCTCTTCATCTAAGATTAACCGCAATTGACCAAATCATCCCATAGTAATTTCATTTGGGAAATACTGCAGACACCCAAATCATTTCCCAGTGATGAGAGAATGAAAAACAATCAAGTTTCTGATTAGTCACCACTCAACATTTAAGTACTTGAAATATAACTTATAACTTAGTGAATCTTATTTCAAAACTATTTGTTCAATTCACTTCCCATAGGCTAGGAAGGCCGAATTAAGTTTCAAACAAAAATTTTCCACCTCATGACATATAAATTATCCAAGAAATCATAACCAATTTCTTAACAAGATTTCAAGTCACCAACCATGAACACAGAGTCCCATCAACCCTGCGGGCTCCACTTTTAGGGAAAATTATACCCGAAAATTTTGGCATGACCTCCCTTAAAATGGACAACCCTACCTGTAGAAAATTTCAACATAACACTTCTAAATTCTGAAATCTAACATCTACATATGGAGCCACCGTGCTTCCCATATTAACAAGATAAATTTCATAACAAAACTATCAATCTGAATTTAAGATGCAACTTGAAAACATTATATTATACGCCAAATCAACAACTCATTTCTAAACCCCTAGAGCTTACTGCTCATCGTAACCACAACCACCCACCAACTAAGTACGACAGGGGTTCAACCGTTTGCATTTTCATTAAGGATAGAAACAATCGATCATATTATTACATAATCAATAAGCACAAGTACAATTCCAATCATATTAATACGTTAATCAATTATAAATAGATCAAAGATAAACAATAATTGACCACAACGACAACCTTACGAGCACCAATACAACCCCTCTCTTCTCATATTAACCTTACGCATAATAAATCATAAAATACTTTAGTCAAAATATGTTTCACAAGCCAACATAATCCACAATTTAAATCAATAGGTATAATCACCATCGGTCCCCTCCGAAGTATTTTCATAACAAAATATTCAGCCCCGCTGGTTCGGAAATTTATTAAATAATTGAAATTCTCACAAAAGAAAAAAATTCCTGAAATCAAGTAACAAAATCTCAAAATCAATCTCATCACCTATATCATCATATCAGATACATCAGGGGAAAGTCAGCACCACCATATAACAGTAAGCCTCAGGCTTGGGTCGGAACCTCCCAGGACTACTAAGTAGCGTCCAACGCTACTGCGTGGGTACTAGCTAGCCAACAAGACGACCCAGCCTCCAAGGCTGCAGGTCGGAACCTCCCAGGGCTACTAAGTAGCGTCCAACGCTACTGCTAGCTAGTAACAAGACGACCCAGCCTCCAAGGCTGCAGGTCGGAACCTCCCAGGGCTATTGAAACAATGTCCCACGCTACCGCTAGCTAGCACAAGACGACCCAGATGTAACAGTGAGCCTCCCAGGCTCGGGTCGGAACCTCTCAGGGCTACATGTAGCGTCTCACGCTACTGCTAGCTAGCTCAAGACGACCCGGCCTCTCATAACACAATCTCAGGCTTACGAAGGATCGGAACCTCCCAGGGCTACATGTAGCGTTCCACGATACTGCTAGCTAGCTCAAGACGACCCAGGTGTAACAGTGAACCTCCAAGACTCGGGTCGGAACCTCCCAGGGGACGCTACTGCTAGCTAGCATCAGACGATCCTGATGTGGTGAATAAATATCCATACTCACGTTTCCCCCTATATATCCAAATATGCAATTATCATAAAACTATATGAATTATTGGGTCCGATAATTTATATAGTTTTACGATAATTTCTCTTACTTGATTAATCATATAATGAAAATAAACTTCATTTTAAATTCCTGCATATAACACCTCATAATGATATGAGAATTTATTCAATGCAAACTGATCTGAAAACCAGGTTGGGTTACGTACCAAGCAAAGAGAAATTAACAAATGGGACAAAACGTGAATGAAAGAGTCGTAGAAGTTTACCTCGAAAGTTCACGACTATCCCTCCATGGCTCCCAGCAACCACAATATTATTACCATTTTCATTTCACCTTTGAAGAACCTCCTGATCGATCGCTTACATTCGTTCTCCAATGATATTACCAAAATTACAGGATTTTGATAGGCCAATAGATGGTCATATATATACAAAACACTAATCACGTGAATGAAAAGTAAGACGAACTAAGACTAACTTTTACAAAATAACTAGCATTAAACAATTGTAAGCATCACTGAACTTTCATTCCTACGAAATGTATACTGTATCGCTAAACAAGAGAGGTGATTAGTCACCAACAAAAAAAATTAACCGTGTAAATATATAAATGAAAAGAATTTAATGATAAATACCTTACTGCGATGACGAATATATCCATGTATTCATTTACTAATAGTCACGAACTCTCTTTCAAAACTTATATTTCTAAAAATAGTTTTAAGTTCCAAGTACCGTTCGAATGAATAAACAAAATTCGACCTCATATATGGATGAAAATGATACATTGAGGCCCTAATTTATCAAGTACCAAAATAATGATGCAGTAATTAATATGCCAAATCTGAAAGGTTATATTGTATCAAGCCAAATATATACCTTTATATATTAGTACTGAAGACTAGAAGTAGTACTAACGTATATCCAACTCAACCAAACACGTCACCAAGACATTTCATTAGAATGGCTCTAATTATATATAAGTATATATGTATATTATAAGAAATATATAAAAAAAATTGGAACACAAAGGTGATGGTAGCTAAACAACAAACTGCTCAAAATATTGAAACTCATCCAACTAACGATTCCAACTTTTCCCCCAAAATTTATACCCTAGAATCTTATCCCCGCTCTGATACCACTGTAACGTCCCGTCCCATAAATTCCATTGGAAAATCCGAAACAGGTCCGAAATTAACCCAAAACCAAATAAAATTTCTTTGCTCCCAAACCGCCAACACCCACCCACTGGGAACAAAGTTCGACAAATTCTTTGGTCACTAATTTTGGCGTAAAACCCCATTTTTTAAACAAGCTTTACCTTTTTCAGAAAGTCAACAGTAAAATTTTAAAAGTCAACTATTAAAGTCAACGGTAAAAGTAATTTTACTATTCACTTCACTGTTTAACCTGTTACCGTTACTATTTACCCTTTTTACTGTTTACTATTTACTATTGACTGAATTACTGTTTTACTGTTTACCATTCAACTTTTACTATTTTACTTTTCACATTTTTACCCTTCTTCCACCTCTCGTCGCCGCCGGCGGCTCTGCCACAGGAGGCCAAAATACCTCCAAACCGTACCAAATTTTTCCCACAGCACCGCCACCACCTCAGGGACTCATCTCTAGCATCTCTGCCGCCTAAAACTTACACAGCCGCCGCGAACGGCGGCCCAATTCCCCCAAACTTACAAATCACCAAATTCCAACAATCCAAACCTCAAGCTATACAAATTCAACTCTAAACATCATTCTAAATCCAATTCTAATCTTTAATTACATCAAAAACACCAAAAATCACACTCCCCAAATTCAACCCGAAAACCCTAGAAATTTGAATTTGAATTTGAATTTCTACTTACCGAGGTGGATTCGAGCTAACTCCTTCCATTGAGTTGCCGAGCAAGACGAAGTCTCCCCCCCCCCCTCTCCCCCGAGAGAGAGAGAGAGAGAGAGAGAGAGAGAGAGAGAGAGAGAGAGAGAGAGAGAGAGAAGGGATATTCCCCCAATTCTAAGAATATTCCCGTTCTAGAAATTTCCGCTCGTTTCCAGAATTTTCCGCTCGTTTCTAGAAATTTCCTTCCCTCCGATTTTTACGTCATAACTTTTCATACGAATTCTAAATTAAACTTGTTACGTGTCCTCGAACTCGTTTTACCGTCCCCTATCTCGTCGAGAAATAAAATTCTCGGTCGGTTTAACATATAAAAAGTCAACTGTTGAAACCCCCGAGTCTTAAAATAAATTTCTGAAATGTCAAAATTAAATCAAAACTTTTTAGGGGTATTTTAAGGTTCGGGTCGTTACACCAGTAACCAGATTACTGACCCCCAGTAATATGGTTACTGACCCCCAGTAATCAAGTAAGCATGTGATTACTGGGGGTCAGTAATGTGATTACTGTGACCCTCACTTTAGTCGCCGGATTTTATTTTTTTTTAATCAGGTTACTGGATTCAGGTTACTAACCCCCAATAAGCAATTTTCTGATTACAGAATTCCAGTAATCATGTTACTGACCCCCAGTAACCAGATTACTGACCCCCAGTAATATGGTTACTGACCCCCAGTAATCAAGTAAGCATGTTACTGACCTCCAGTAATCAAGTTACTGACCCCCAGTAATCAAGTAAGCATGTTACTGACCCCTAGTAATCAGGTTACTGACCCCTAGTAATCAGATTACTGACCCCCAGTAATCAGGTTACTGACCCCCAGTAATCCAGAACCAAAGTTCATCAAGTTGCAAAACTTTAATCACAAAACATCCACAGTATACTGTACTAAGATTTCATTGATGACTTGATAATAACATAAAAAACTTGCACAACAGAGATCCAAGAGGAAGACTGAATGGCATTCTATATATACTTCGCTCCCTAGCTTCAACCTCATCAACAAGAAAGCATTCGAGGCAATTACTCACCTACAAAACCAGCAAATCAAAAGTTCAAAACCTTCATCGATCGACAATGGCTCTCAGTCTCTTTGGCAACGGTCGAGGCAGCAACGTCTTCGACCCATTTTCCCTCGACATCTGGGATCCTTTCCAGAACATGGGCTCTCTGATCGGCTGTTCCTCCACTGCTGGTGACACCTCCGCCTTCGCACAAACCCGAATCGACTGGAAGGAGACTCCGGAGGCTCACATCTTCAAGGCGAACCTTCCCGGACTGAAGAAGGAAGAAGTGAAGGTTGACTGCTCCGCCGTTTCTTCAAGACCAGCGTCGACCCAACAGCCTTGGCCAACGACACGACCACCCAGATCTAACCGGATCGGCACCACTGACCTCAGATCAAGTTGGCGTCGGTGACGAGGTCCTTGATGGACTCGAGGATCTTCTCGTCGCAGGAGAGAGCGCGGCGGAGGTTGGAGTAGGGCTGACGTGGCGGTGGTGGAGGTGGGAGAGCCGGGGTGCAGGTGCGGGTGACAGAGATGGGAATGTCGGGGTGGGAATCGGCGCCGGGGTGCGGGTGACGGAGATGGGAATAACGGGGTGGGAATTGGCGCCGGAGTTTGCTACGGCGGAGAAGGCGCGGGGGACGTGGCAGATGTGGCCGCGCTTGGGCTGTGGTTGGAGTCGGCGGTGGGCGCATGGGGGTAGGAGGCGGTGGAGAAGGGTTGAGCGCGGCAAGGGAGAGAGAGAGAGAGAGAGAGAGAGAGAGAGAGAGAGAGAGAGAGAGAGAGAGAGAGAGAGAGAGAGAGAGTTTTAGTATTGGTTAGGGTAGGGTAAATGACTGAATTATATTTACTAGGATAGTTGTGTAATTCTCCCAAGATTCATTGATCTGGACAATAAACATTGGAATTATCAATTTTTAACCCATTTATGTGCAAATGGTCATTTTCCCTTAAGCTTAGGGTTTAGGGAAAATGACCATTTGCACATAAATGGGTTAAAAATTGATCATTCCAATGTTTATGTGGAAATGATCATTTTCCCTTAAGCTTAATTACAAGCAATGTTCTGGTTCTTACAAATTCAATCTTAAAACGGCTCTGATCAATTTGACATTTACTGCTACTTTTAACAAAATCCAGAGGAAGGCCAGTTTACCAATTTTTCTACAACAAAAGTCGAATGTTGAATTTGCGACTTATCAGAAGGCATTGCTGCTTCACTGTGTATTTTATTTGATTTAACCATTTGGTATTAACCATGTTCTCAAATTACTAATTAAACCTTAGGAATTTGAATCTAAACCGACTTAGATCTGGAATTGTCCAGAACTACCCCTATTTTCTTCACCCATATAACCTAAACGACGCCGCTTCCATATAAGATTAAGCCTAGGACCTTTCCTGGAATTACCCAGTTTCCTTTACCTATTCGGAGTCACTCCTCTTTCCTTCTCCCATTCGGAAATGCCTCTTTCCTTGGCCCATTCAGATTTGCCCAAAACCTATAACAGGAAACCACGGCTCTCCTTTCCCAAAGTCATTTCTCTCTAGCGTTTCTTTCATTTGAAAACCACTCTCCATTTCCATCAATACTCTATTTCACAACCTCCCTAGCTTTTCTGTCCAACATTCGAAATGTTTACCCAGTTGGGTACAAGTTTCATCCCACAGAAGCGGAGCTTGTGGGTTTCTACCTACACCACAGGGCCACGATGGGCACCCAGTTCCAGTCAAGTGAGATCTCCGAGTATCCTCAGTTTTACGGCGGAGAAGAACCATGGGTTTTTTGGGAAAACAACGGCGGCTCCGATGTAGAAGATGGAGAGCCTCTCTTTTTCTTCACTGAGCAGGCGCTTTGATCGCAAAGTGGGCTCGGGAACGAACGTGGAGCGGGCAGTATCCGAATGAAGTGAAGGATGGTGATCGTGTTATTGGGGTTAGGAGGGATTTCAGGTATGAAGGTGGGTCTGATCCTGATCAAAACAACTCTTGGTTGATACAAGAGTACGAGTTGTGTGCCACTGATGCCTTGGTCTTGTGTTCTTTGAAGAAGAACCCAAGAAAACCACCCCCATCATCATCAGCATCAACTAGTACTTCTGCTAAGATCAATGATAAGAAGAGGAAGGCAACTTTTGTTGATTGTGAAACAAGAAAGGCGAAAAAGGCAAGTCTCTGTGAGGAACAACCATCCACTAGCACCAGCTATGTTGATAATAGAAATGTGGAAGCGACTTGCAATAACCAGGATCAAGAACATCAGCTGGTGCAAGTTGTTGAGGATCAAGATGATTATCTCGAGCCCTTTCTTGAGTTATTTCCTGATCTTACTCAAAGCAATGATTCTTTATTTTGGATGGAGGATCTTCTTGGATCACCTCCTCTTGATGTTCAAGAACCTGTTCTACACTTGGAGCCTAGTGAGTCTCAGTATCAATCATCTACTAATCAAATTCAGGAACAGTCATATGAAGGTTACAGCTTCACAAGTCTCCTATCCTCTAAATTTCAGTAACAAGAACAGTTAGGCGAAGATCGGCTTAGTATAATCTTTTAATTGAGAGACTACTGACCATGGGTGTCACAGTGTACTAAATCAGTGATTTAGAGATTCATGAAATTTTTTATTTTGCGAATGCACTGTTGTATTCATCTAAACCAGAAGATGAGCTTCTATTTGAATAAGAGTCTTTTCACTCCAGGTTTGTATGTTGGAGATTTAATAGTAACAAACATGTTTTGATATTGGAGACGAAGAAAGAACAAGATTGAAGTGTTTGGGAGATAAAAGACAGACTCTCATCGTCTTTACAATCTAAAAAGGAAACCCAATTTCTGCTTAGATGGTCTCAGAGGGTTCAAAACTGTCACATGATAAAAGGTTTTCATTTTACAAATGCAATGCATTGTTGATGCTTAAGAGAATATAATTTTGGTAAGAAAGTAAATTACCCAGAGTATTTCTTTTTCCCCAGATGGTACACACAAAGAAAACCAACGTTACAATCAAAACCCAAAATACCAAAAAAGAAAGCTAAACTAGCAGAGTGACTCCAACTCTCCAAGCCTAAATGCCAAGTTGATGACCTGCTTTAGCAGGTGCCTGCAACGAAATTCTGTTCTCGCTTAATGAGTGATGGTGCTGACTTTGAAAATAGAAGACAAGTTAGACAACTGCAGAGTATCTCTGAAAATGGAAATGCACCAATGAGTCTGAGATCTTCCCAGAATGCAATCGATGAGAATTTGAGACTCCTTCAACCAAGATACTGTGTAATCCAGGACACTAAGCAGCAACTAGACTAGCGAAGGGCAGAGGCCTCGGAAGTACGAACATCTGAATAACCAAGTTCTTTTGTTGATGCAAGTATAATGTTTCTTTCATGATCACGGAAAAACAAAATCAGCTTCACGAAAGTAATTTCTTACAACGGAGATTATTTTGGAATAAAGTGAGAGGCAGGCACTATATGGTTGGTAATTGATGTTAGAAAGTCGTAAGCATTCGAATTTCTTCTCAGCTGATGATGGTTTGGTGACACTAGGCTGATCTATTCAGTCCGTGAAAACTTCATAGCAATCGATGGGGAGTCTCGGTCCTTCAGTCAGTGAAAGCTTCGTAGAAATTGATCGAGTCTTCCTTCCCATGAGCTTTTTCTTTTCGATATCTCATGAAATGCATAAACTTTGCTTGAAATGTGTGTGAATGGTAATCGGAAAAAAAAATATGTGTATGACTGTATCCGACCAAATGTGCAGCTGTGTTTCTCTACAATTGATAGTCAACTCTCAGTAATTACTTTTGATTGGGTATAACAAAGTAACAAATATATGCAGCACCATCTCAACATAATCATCAATCCGTGAGGATACATGTAATTATGTATGAACAATATATATATAAGAGGTATCTAATACACGAGCACCCCAAAAGGCAGAACTAAAGATCTTTACAACATCAATAGTTTACAAGTGACAATCATGAAAAAAAAATCCTGAGAAGGACTAATGTGGGGGAAAAGACTTTTGAATACCTTTCAATTGGAAATTGACCTCATTCAGAAATAAAAGAAAGAGACTTTTGAAAGGGGCATGACGCATGAGCCCTACAGGTATTTTCGTGTAAGGGCACGAATTTTGGTATCAAAGTGTGACGATGTTATTTGCGAACCATGCAAGTAGGTTGGATTAAGAAGAGTCTGCAAATTCACAAACAACTCTGGTCAATGATCAGTGTCTCCATATAGTGAAAATTAAGGACAGTAAATTAATTCAATAATTTTTAACAACTGAATCACAATAAGCAACTATTATTTTTCGTTTTTTTGTTTACAGCTTCTTTGGTTTCTAACTGTGGCTTTAGGTAATACCACACTCATTAGAGCAAAGACTACATATAGAGAAACCCGAGTCAAGGAAAAGGCTTTCAAAAAGATTTGTCATAGAAAACAGAAAGCAGGATACCCTATATATCCACATTTGTAGTATTTTATAGAAGGAAAATTGCAAGTATGTGTGCAATCAAAATATAGGAAAAATAAAAAGGTATGCATAGTAGACAAAACAATATGGGCGAAAAATGACCCTTTTCTATTTGTTACCAATTATGGATGTATATCAAGTGACAAAAAATATGGGTCCTGATCTATCATGAGCTAAGAAAAGGGATGCATGTGAAATGGAGGAATTAGATTGTGAGTTAGCCAGTACACCACCATCTGATATCTCTCCTCGACATGACAAAATTATGATAGTTACTAATTGGAATCCATGTGTTTTGTCTTATTTAATATTTTTCCTAGGCAATTTATAATTCCAGTAAACATCGAACTTGAAGTGGTCTTCACAGAACAATTATGAATGAAACAAATTGATTTATTACGAAACCTAGCCACTATAAGTAAATAGCTTCTTAGGATGACAAAAAAAATTGTCAGACAACTAGTGTGTACTAATTTAAAATAGCAATCTGAAATTTGAAGTTTTGTTATACAGAATGGCATGGAAGAACACAACCTGCCTAAACTAAATTTCATGGCATCCACAGACTACAGGATAAGAAATTATAATAGACATTGAGTGGAAATTCATACAGAACATATCTACCATACTTTAAAGACATATCACAGAAGTGTAACGTGGCTCCCTAAATAGAAGAAAAGAGTGCTGGTATCGAGTAACTTGCCTTGATATAAAGCTCATGAACCTCTTGGAAAAAGCTCTTAATCCCGTCGTCATTACGGGAGTCATGAAGCAGCATAAGTCGTGTATGTGTGCCTAGTCAGGGAAAGTATCAAACTGGAATGTGTCCACCAAACAAAGTAGCAACATATACAAACAGAAAACACATATCCCTCTAGAGTCTAGACACTAAGAATAGCAATGAGTTGCGATACTGAAGACAAAATTATCCTTATCATCCTATTGACTAACATTTAGTAAAACACACGACAACAGGAATTACATAATTCTGAATCAGTGATGAAGGATATGACCAGCTGTAACATAAGCGGAAACCACCAAATCATTGAAGCGGTCCACTGCTTTCAAGTACCTGCAACATTGTAAATAACCAAAATGCTTAGTTAATAAGAGTTACAACTAAACAAGCTAAAAATGGAAGAAAGTGAAAAAAGTGACTGACATGGCACTGGTAGTCCAAGCAAGGTCCTGCACAATATCCAAAGCTGCATGTAATATGAACTGGTGAAGCTGAGCAGCATCTTCTCTCTGCCAATCAATTCTCCAAACTCTCAGTACACAAATAAAGGAAGAAACTTTGACAGTAGTTTACAAGAAATGAACAAACCCATTTCAGGTGATTGAAGAAATGAAGAAACCCAGTTCAGGTGATTGAAAACAAGACGAAAAAGAATGCATTGACATTGTAGATGACTATGGAATCATTCATAAAATTATAAGTGAGAAAACGATAAAGATTTTACCTTGGCAGCGGATCCCACTTCAGCTTCATAAATGGGGATGTCGTTTCTGCTCACGATAATGAAACATGCCGTCATCGCCATCTCTTCTTCTTTTTCTTCTAATCAGAGCTTAGCTCTATCTCCGATCCCACTATATGTTACGACATCGTTGGTTTTTTTAGTATTGTTTCTCCAGAGTCGCCAAATTGCATATTCACACGTGCCTATCACATGTAGTTTTCTCTTTTTATTTTCTATAGAAAATAGTAAAATTAAAAAAATTAAAAAGGTGATGCACACCCAAAATCTCTATTCACACACCCTATCAAATATTTTATTCTTTTAAATTGGGTATGTGTATAGAGAAAAATAGTGTGTTAATAATATCCTAATGAATTAGAAAAATACATAGGTGTGTGGATAGAGATTTTAGGTGTGTTAATATCAACGCCCAAAATAAATTATCAGAAACTAAATAAGAGAGTATATATGCATCAAAAGTTTTAAACAATCGAAGACAAGGGCATGAGCGGCTCATTAGGCGTACTATGCCCTAACACTTAAGTGTGCTATTGTATCAACTATAGACAAGCACGAAACTAGGAATAGAAAATGGAAAAGGTTAAATTTAGCCGTGTTATATTTATTGGGCGAAGCTCAAATTTCTTTTCGAGTTCCCATAAAACTTGTATGAAATGGATCTATCCCATAATATGATAAATATGGAGCCAACGTTCGAGCCAAGTACTAAAAAACTCAAATAGAAAACTATCAATACAGTCACTTTCCTGCCAGCTTATACATATCAATCCTCCTCAAAGTAACTAATAACTTAGATCAATGATTAAGTAATGAAAGCCCCAGTCTTTTCCTCTGAACCGGCATATATACATGGAATGATCAATGACTATTTTATAGGTAGTGAAACTTTACATTTATATACTAATATTTTTTTTTTCCAAAATACTAAGGTGGGATGCCGCACAACCCAGCCCATCCCTTCTTCCGTGCCTGGCTATAGTATCATCTCCTTACAGACATGTCTATAAGAGATGAACGATAATTAAGCCGCGATTAATAATTCGAATAAGTCTCCAAGGCGGAACAAAGACCCGATTAAATGTATCAATAACTAACTTAGAGTCTCTTTTTTACCTTCAACCCTTCATCATTTGCAGCACCGCAAAGAGGACATTATTTATCTGAATGACTGAAGACCATCGGAAAGTAGTTGAAGTGGATCACCCACGGTGGGAGGGTCAAGGTCGAGGAAGACCAAATGTAAACCAGCACCTCGTCCATTGAGGGTAGGAAATGCTTACAAAGTTCTTATTACTTTTCTAATATAAATTAACTGGTCGAACATGGTCTGCAGCTAACTCTTTTAAAAATACAATGCTAATAAATAACCAGTTCATATCATAACATATTTAAAGAATTAAGCAACTGTGAAAGTTTGATTAGTCTAAGTATCAAGCATACTTAGACTAATCATATTTTCACATTTGCTAGTCCTAATACTCTGATTTCTTTTTGGACACCCATTTTGGAAGTTCTCTTAACATACATATTTTATTTATTTATTTATCTTGAAATGATCCATTAGAAGTTCTTTAAACCCTAGACCAAAATGAACCTATAACAATCACATGTGGCATCACAACCCTAGAGGGGATCATTCTCATTGACAAATGCATTGAGATAGTCTTGGAAATAGAAATAAAACTTAGGAAAAATAAGGTTCATGGTGTCGAAGGAATTGATTGTTGTGGATGCATGGCTTCATGCGACTTCCTCCCATGCACCCTAAACATCCACCCTGTTGATTAAATTCATCCAGTATAACTCTTATATACACGCTGTGAAGATATCTCTTATGTGAATGATTTTGCTCACTCTAAAGACAAATAACATCTATTATAATGCATCTCAGTTCTACATACCACTTCTAGTTCTCATTATTTTGTACCCTGGCCCTGCATTTTCTGTTTCAATATTGTAACATTAAGCTGTTTTTCGTAAAGTATTTAGTATATCATCTTCTACATAACACCGGTAAAGTAAGATATTAATGAAAAAAAAAAGTGCCAAGCTTACAACGACCTTAAGAGGGAAGTCATATAGCATTTACAAGTCTAGATGTGGATTTTTTTTTTTTTTTTTGGAAGTGTGTATGATTTTGGTCTTCCTGCTGAGTACTCAAAGGAATTAGAGTCTTTCAACTACGGGGAGTAACTTACACTGCTTAATGAGAACAACGCAACGGGTGCCCTTTTTCTTTTGGCAAATGCTATAAATTCTTACTTCAAGCATTAATCAATGGGTTTTTATCATTTGACACTACTATATCACCTAATTTAATGATTTCAAGCATTAATCATCTAGATTACCATTTAAGAATGATGTTTATAGTCATTTAATCATTCACAATTGTACAAACAAATGCACCATTCAATAAAATAAAAACGAAGATTGTGCTAATCAAATAGTTAAAAGTATTCCGTTTTATCCGATAGTTAAAAGTAATCCGTTTTTGCTATTTTTTTTTTCATGATTCAAAAGCATCCTCACAACAAAGGATTATTATTGGATAATGAATACCAAGAATCAAGGGGAGGCATCGCTTAACTAGTATATCATCACCTCTCACTTGGCCTTACAAGAATAAGCGATCACCTCCTAGAGCCCCACTTATCACTCTAAAGAATTAGCGCTAACTCATATTTTCATAAATTGAAGCGCCCCTCATACTAGCTCCTTTTAGGTGACTCCTATGGGGGGACCTAACCACTCAAGAGAGAAGGGTGCTATAGTTAATCAATCAAAGAGTATTGCTTGTAATAGATCTCAGCTTGTTAGTGGATGAAGAACATATCTTCATCGTTCCACTAAACACTACATTGCATTCAGAAAGGCTGTACATCCAAAAGTATATGCCACTCGTTGAGACTTCTATTAAACATCTAGAAATCATACCTAGGTTGCATGGTGATTGGAAGATTTTAAGGTATCACTCTCGCCGGGTTTGTTTTATGAGTTCTGGACAAGTTTATATGTACCATCTGAACAACTTGAGTAAGAAATTAATGTCCTCCAACATAAAACACGAGATGTATGTGGCTTTGGTAAAAATTCTGGTGATGCTTCTTTTCAAGTTGTACAAGTAGGCCTACCATCCTACTTTCAATGTTATGATACAACTACAGGGAAGTAGAGTGAGTTCATGTGTGAAGAACTTGAGTTCGTATTGTCGTTTGAATCTATTGGGGTGTTTGTGCTAAAATATTGCATGTTATTTTGGGTTTCTCATGTTGTTTTGGTGGAAGAATCGAAGGAAAATGGTACAAGGCTAGACAACCAAACAATAGAGGATAGTGATCATAAAGGACAAGAGTTTGAATTTAGAATGGTCGTATTTGATTTTGTAGAGAACTACTTGTGGGCATTCAAGGCCAAAAATCCTCCCGCTCTCAGTTCGTCTTCATTGACCATTGGTCCTGGGGGTGTGGATATCATCTTAGGATGCAGTTGTTTAGATGATGGATGTGTAGTTTACTCATTCAATTGGTTCGTTGACAAAATTTTGAGGTGGACTACGGTTGCACACCTTGTCACCATCTACCTTTCAAGACATATCCCAATTATGAGTTTCCTCTCCAAAAGCAATGAATATTACCTATGCTTTTTAACAAATAACAAATATCTATGATATGTATTGTTTTTTATCATGTTAGAAACCAATGGCACTCAAGGCGGATATACTCTCATATCAATGAGTTCTTTAATGTTGAGATTGGAAGTCAAATGCTTCACATGGCCACTAACACTAAGGGATTGACCAATTAGGATACGGGAAGGGTCAAACGTCTTCCAAAGCACAGTCGGCATCACAAACAAGACAAGGCTGAAGAGCCGTCTTTTAAAAGTAACATTACCGCAAATAAGGTTGACAGAAAAGTACAAGGGAACCACATCTCTTTAAATGGGACTTCACAAATTAAGAAGGTTGAAAGAGTTGACCGAGAAGCATAAGGAAAAGTCTCGACCGAGAAGGGTCATCAAGAAAAAGTAACAACTTTAGCATGGCCACATCATAATAGTTGAAAGAAATTTTATCGAAATTTTATCTGTAATGGAACCCTTTTTTGATATGTTGCTGGAACATCCTTGCCCATTTAAAAAAAAATGTAGTTCTCCAACAAAAAAAGATATATGATGAAATTAATGATGACTACTATAGTGCTACACGGTAAGATCGAACAAAGAGAAAGAGTACAACATTACTGCGGATCTAAAGAGAATGAGGTGAATAATCAGTTGCTGTGGTAAAGTCCCGGATTTGGACGTTCCAATAGCCAAGTCCACGAACGTCGATGAGTGCCCTTTCAAAGAGAAGCACTTCGGAGGTAGATTCTTCATTATGTAGCATTAAGATTTTTTAGGATATTTTGTGAAATTTTTTTGGGTGGTGCAAATATTCAAAGGACCACGTCAGAGATCAAGAATCTGAAGATAGTGTACGTGGATCTAGTTTTTTGTCTTCTTAAAGTTAGAAATGGTTGCATTTGGAATAGACTCATAAATGTGCACTATAATGTTTGAAGATGGGGTATTGTAATCCTTTTGGGATAATTTTTCTATTTTGTAAGACACTCAATGATGAAAAGATCATTAAACACTTCAAAATTATTAGTTGTATAATTCATCTCGTTCACAGTATCATGATGATTCGTTGAAATAATACCCTAATAAGAAGAGACAATACCTAAATAATTTCATATATTCTACTGCAATTTGTACGAAATTGATGGTCCTTAGGTTCGAGACAATTAAAATCAAATAACTTAGTGTTCAACACTTAATTTTCATTTTCATTTATAACAAAATAGGAGAACGACCTAGAGTCTAAACTATACTTAGGAATTATGAGCACGAAGTGCCCATGACAGATGGAGTAATGGATGAGTAAATTCAAATATATGATTTTGAATCTTTATTTAATTTTGGTCTACTTTCTAAGAGCAAGAATCGGTATCAGTTACTTGAACCTAAAGATCGGTGTTGGTTGCTTGAGCTCAAAGTTAAACCTTTCTCTTAAGTGATAATGTTGAAATCTAATAAATGTGTTTCTCCTATCTTCGAAGACACTTGCCTCCAAACTTTCACTAATGACACAAATCAATATTGCCTCAAAGCCTTCCCATCCTGAGGTCATCGCCACTTCCACCACCAAAGACGCTTCATTGGACAAACATGCCAATACAGTTGAGAATAACACATGCTTATCTTACACCTAGTCATTATAAATTCCAGTTAAGATTAATCCATATGAGAAGTTAATGTCTTTGGGTTCAGTTTAGCTTAGGGTTAGTGACCACTAGTCCAGATTTTAGAACTTTTGTTCTCACTAGCAAAATAAGATTGGAAAAAGTCTCATCAGTCCAAAAAAGAGAAAAAAGACAATTATATCTTTAATCAATCAAATAAATCCAAAATAAACATCTATTAGATAATAAGAAGTGACTGTTGACCATTAACTATGGACCGGCGACTAGATTCCAGCAACCGAGACCGGATTTCAGCGACGATTGACCGTTGACCCCTACAAACCTCATATTCCTTCCCCTCCCTCTCCCCCCCCTAGAACCATAATCCCCATATTGCCCCCCAATAGACTTTTACTGCCTCCCCCAATAAACTCATATTATCTCCCTAATAAGGCCCCTTATTGGCCCCCAATAGACAATCTATTACCCCCAATATAATTGTTCCCCAATAGAACCCCAATAAGACTCTAATGTCCCACAATCACAATAGGACCATACTACCCCCGCTAGATCCCTATTGCCCCCAATAGAATCCTACTATCCCCCAATAAAACTCTACTGCCCCTAATAGAACCTTGATTATAGCCACCAGACCTCTGTTACCCCTAATAGACCTCCAATATAATCTTAATTTCAGTTACCAGGCCGTTATTGCACCCAATAAATCTCTTATTGCCCTAATATACCTCATATCATTAGAATTTAATATAGCAACAGATTCAAAGAACCTTACTCGATCTCATCCCTCTCATTTAATTTCAATATCTAATCAAAGTCGTCGGTGGCTCATAGGGATGTTTTTGCCAATCCACTACAAAAACTTTATATTTTATTTACAATGATGTCAAAGAAAACAAAATCACCGCAACTAAACAAATACTCATAAGCATCATATTGCCCAGCTAATAAATAACTCAAACAAGAAAGAAATTGTCGATCGTGCAAGCACTATAAATGAATACCAATTTCAATGAGAAGAGAATAACTTTAAGGTTCACAAATTTATTGTTACACAGCCACATTTGATAAACTGCAGAAGATTATGATGGAATTGTTTATGAAATTATTCTAATCATCACCAGATTCTTCTACACATTAAGAAGACCCTGATAATCCATAACCAATTTCCTTTGCAAGAACAAACTTAGATATGCTTCACCACTTCTTTAGGCACAGACTTTCTACTACCACTTGAAGAAGCAGTAGCTCCATCACTACCTCCTCGTCAGTAGCTTTGTTGAACCTAAAACAAACCATGACCAACCTCATCAAGGGCCGCCTTGATTCCGGTAGCAAATCTATCATCTCTCATTTTTTATAGATGATCATCGCCGTTGTTGAACCTTCTTCCCATTCTCCAAGGTCACTGCAGCGGTTATGAGGGTGTAATAGAGGAAAATCTCCGGCAAGATTTGGAGGAGCGACACTCTGACGGTGGAGATTTCTATGTTGAAATCAATCATGTAGTTAAGGATTGGGGGGGGGGGGGGGGGGGGGGGGGGAACTCGTGGGGAAAACCCGCATTTGACACACAGGGACGGAAACATGTTTTCCTGTTAAGGACGCGGGGGCGAGGGCGGGGTTGCTGATTTACCCCGCGGGGTTGCGGGGGTGGGTGCGGGGACATTACCCAGACGGTGACCCGTTTTAAATTTTTTTTAAATATTTTTACCATTTTACCAATTACTTTTTATGTTTTACCCTTCTTACGCTGCCGGGAGCAGTAGCGCCAGCGCCCCACCGCCGGTAGCTCCGACTCAGAGGTCAAAAACTTCACCAAAAACTTTGAAACTTTCTCACCAGCGTCCCTGCAGCCACTAGGACTCAATTTCATCCCCTCCACCGTCATTGGGGGCCTCCTCCGCCGCAGACGGTGATCCAGATGGCGGTCCAAACACCACCACCTCCAATATTCACAAAAATCAATCAATCAGACATCAAATTACACTCAATCAACTCCAAACAAAGTTTTGAATTCAATTCCAACCTCCAATTACATCGAAAACCTCATTTCCACCACCTCCACCAAATTCACCAAAAACTCTAGAAATTTAAATCCAAATTCTCCTTACCTGGATCGAAGGAGATCAATTTATTTGGAGGAATTGCTATGCGGGACGAGACTTTCGATTCCCGACTGGAATCGGGTCGATTGGTGTCCGAAGAAGGGAGTTCCCTTCAATCGAGGTGGAACTTCTCGGGATTCACACGGCCAAACGACGGCGATTCGCCTTGAACCACCACCGCAGACATGACGAGGCATCCGAGGCGAGTCTAACCGTACGGGTGGGCAAGCGAACGGTGGCCGGATGGCGGAGCTATGCTGAGGTGGAGACTGTGTCGGTGGAGGGGGTTGGCTAAGTCGGGGAGAGAGAAAGAGAAAGAGAAAAAGAAAGGAAATTGCACGGGTGGGCGTGGGGCTGGGGCTGGGGCCGGGGGCGGGGAACCCATTACCAGACGGGGATGGGGCGGGGAAATCAACCATATGCCCAAACTTAGATGTAGTCGACGATGCTAATCAAGGTGGAGCGCAGAGACCATCGTTCGTTAAGGATTCAACGCCATGAGAGAGAGAGAGAGAGAGAGAGAGAGAGAGAAGAGGACATTTTGGACACAAAAATTCAAGTAAGGTGTCAATTTTGGGTGAGTGGGTAGGGAATTACTGAGAAAGTTGATTGGCAGTTGGAACTTTTTCCCAAAAAAAGGGTTGTGAGGCATTTTTAATTTAGTTTATTAATTGAAATATTTGATTGAGAAATAAACACTAGCTAACTCATCATCAAGAAGCTTATTAAGTTGCTAAAAGTACATGAAATGATCATGAACAAAAATAGTCTTTCATGGGCTATAAAGCGATACACACATTTAACAGAACCTAGTCTTCATTCCTCCAACATTCTGATCATCTTTCCTTTCGGTTGGTCATCGTCTATATCACTGGCACAAACGATCTAGTACACATAGCCCTTGACGAACAATTCTTTCTTTGCCTCCTCTGACTCTCCTTCTCCGGTGTACTTTCCGAGCTGAGCAAGAGAGTTGGCCTTGGCACGGATAAGTAGTGCCTCCTGAGCAGCCTGCACGTTCTCCGGTCGGCCTCCCCATGTCTTCAGGCAAGTGTTCTGGAGAGCTCTGGCATAGGAGAATGACACATGCCACGGGTTTGGTGATTGGTTCATTGCATTCAAGTTCAGGGTTGCCTCAACCTCAGATTGTCCACCAGACAAAAACTGCTCAACAAAACACAATCGTAACATATTAATACATGAAACATATAACTTTACGAAACATACAAATGTCACTTTTTTGGGATTTTTTCTGAGACTTGCCATGATTCCAGGGACTGATGGGGGGATTCTCCTCTTGAGGAGCTTGAGGGTGTAGTCAGCAACCTGTTCTGGGGTGGCTCTTTCCTTGCACTCAGCTCCAGGAGTAACCATACTTGGCTTGAGGAGGATACCCTCAAACAAAACATTGTTCTGGGCAAGGTAAAAGAACACCTCAGCCCACACTGCTTGAGCAACTTCGAAGGTCCTGTCAATACCGTGCTCACCATCAAGCAAGATCTCTGGCTCTACGATTGGGACCAATCCACTGTCCTATAGAATCAATAAACGAAACTTTCTCAATCAGAAACACATCCTAACTAGACAGATATATCAAACAATCTGATAGAGTAATTAATCAATCAAATTTGAAAACTGTTGTCAAATAGCAAATACAAAATTCAACATAAATAACATCAAGTAATGTTCTCTTGCTACACAACTAGCATTTCTCTTACTTGAGAAATGGCAGCGTAGCGAGCAAGACCCCATGCTGCTTCCTTTACTGCAAGAGCGGATGGACCATTGGGAATGCTCACAACAGTACGCCTAGTTCATCAAAGTATGCCAATTATGTTATAACTAGCTTAAGCAATCATGAGCTAAAATATTATGGTCTTGCCAAGAACATATGGTGAAATTCCTGAGATTTGATTCATACCATTTGGCGAAACGAGCTCCCTGTTGGTAGTATGCAGCTGTGCGAGAAGCAAGGCCATCAAGACCTTGGCACCATGACTCATCGTTGGAACCAACTAGGGGCACCAAACCCTGTGTTATCAATAATCATTACCTTATCAGCATACGCAGCTATCACGAGATTATATGGTACCTATTTCATTACAATAAATGCTTGCAGCTTGCTAAATTATGGTGGCTTACCTTGTCAACTTTGATCCCAGGGACGATGCCTTGCTCAACAAGCACATCCACAATCTTCTTACCATCAACAGTTGATTGGTAGAGAGTCTCCTCGAAAAGAATGGCACCAGAGACGTAATTGCCAAGGCCAGGGACTGTCACGAGGAGAGTACGGAAGGCTTGGCGGTTAGCCTCAGTGTTCTCTAACCCAATTGAAGCCAGACGCTTGCCACAGGTTGCATTGGATTCATCCATGGCCAAAATTCCACGGCCGGGGGATGCAACAGTTTTCTACACCAACCAAAACAAGCACAAATCAGTTCAAATTATAACAGAGCTTGAATCTCGTTTGTTAGCATAACATTTTCGCTAAGTGCATGTCTAATCTTTCAAGAGCATGTCCATTTAATATTTACTGGAGTGAGAAGCTTGACATGTTAATATGTTATGTTATGGTGTGAGTTGTTTTTTGTCATAATTATGCTGCAAGTTTACTAGATGGTATTGAAAATATACGAGTTTGTATATCATTTGAAGAAGCTGATAATATATGTTACATAATTGAGTTGAAATGCTGTGAAAGAAAACATACAGCGGTCTTGACAAGTTCATCAGCATATGAAGCACGAATGGTAAGACCAGACGCGGCAGTAGGGTGGCATCTGACCACGGATGAGGCAGAAGGCTGGCGGAGGAGGGTCTGGCCTTTCACCCACTCAGACTTGTCAAGAACTGGAGAAGATTTGAGTAGAGATGCAGATGCCATTGCTTGCTGTAGTGTAACTTAGCAACACTTTGAGAGTGCAGTTATAAAATATAATCTTATCTCCTGCAAAGCTCTCTTGTGCTCTTTGCCACACATGCACTCAATCTCTTGTATTTATAAGTGTCCTATGTATTACAAAGATGTCTAATTTGAGGCTGTTAAGTGATGGCCAATTCCACTTCGCCATGTGGATGATAACTTGCTGACTTGGCATGCTGCATACGTGGTTCACACATGAGGGTTTTTGCTCACCTTGTAAAAGGGGTGGATTATTGTGCAGGAAAACCCATGATATTGTTTCTGTTCTTAGCAAAGAGACAAGCGTATGACGCTTGCAAGAGGAAAGTGTCCAAAAGAGTCTTGGTTTAAGAGATTCCTCTCCAAATTGGCAAGTAAATATGAGGTTGGTATGCATCTCTCTCGCTTGGTTTGTTCCCTTCTTAGTGACTAATGGCTCTAGTTTAACATAGGGGTTTGATTAGCCTGCCATTTCAACGTTGACGGTCGATAATATCCCACATCAGCTGTGTTCGACGTGATCGTGCTCGTGAAATCATGCTTCCTAGCTCCAATCACCAAGTACTTGATTCATGGCTAATTTGCAATGCCAATGAGTGGTGAAGGCCCTTCACAAACAACCATTCCACCTGCTTCCATGAGACCTTTTGGCAAGATGTTGAACCATACATGCTGTAGTTGAGATACCCCCACCTAAAGAACTCATCTTCAATGAAAGAGAATATTATCAATCAACATTCTACAGCATTCCAATAGTGAAACACAACGTGATGAAGACACAAATGGAACTTCCAGAAGTGCATTGCTAAAGAATATGGTAATTCAAATAATGAAACTCCGTTGATCTTGATAAACTGAAGGCTGAACTATACTCAATTAGGCCTCATCTATGTTCAGTGACAATGTGCAGCAAGAAGACTGTCACGACTCACGAGCAAGACAACAATAACGAAAATACAAAATCTAACACGAACAATGAACTATTCAACTGGAAACTTGATTCAAAGAAAGGTCAGCAATCCCAGCAACAAGATCGTCCACTGAAGTTTCTCCCAGATTTTTTAATGCATCAGAATCAGGAAAATTTGATGGTAATGATTGAGGCAAACCTTCTTCAAGGGCGTTGTTCAACTGCTTAACTAGTTCATCTTCTTCTTCTGGAACTTCCAAATTCCAAACCCTGAATATATCCTCAGTTGAAGGCTCGACCACACATGCCCAAGACTCCATATCGACACCTAACTTGAGGTTTTCGGTCACTCTCAAGTCATCATTATAACCAGGCAAAAAGGGATTCCCCTCAAAAGTAAATGACTGCAAAACATTAGCATCCTTGCTAATTGGAATATCATCATTGGTTTGAACATCATCATGTATCGTCTCCAATGCTTCCCTGATAGAGATGTGATTTGGTTCTATCTCTTCACTTGAAGGATGTACCTCAGTGTCTGTTTCCTTATGTAATCCATTATTTACCCCAGAAGAAGAGCTGAGTGATTCAGAATGAGAATTGAGAATTTCTACTAGTGCAGCTTTTAGAGAATCCCAGTGATCATCCGAAATGTCAGATTCTTTGATCAAGCAGGAATCAACCCAAGCAAAGTCTTCTGGAGAACCGATGTTGCCATTTTGAATAGATGCAAACGAACCACTAACAAGAGAAGGAATAGGGTTTTCCTTAACTTCATCTACAACGTCCATAGCTACAAATATATGAGGAACAATGTAAGGGAAAATAAGTACAAGACATATTTGATGGTTGTAAATGCATAACAATGATTGTATATTAAATGTTAAAAAAAAATAATAATAATTATCATCCTCTTCCATTCTGTCACAAAAAGTTTTGACCAAATACATACATATGAAAGGCAACAGATGAAACTCCTGCTGCATCATTCTGAGTGAATAGAAGAACAGGTGACAATCACTTTGGGCAAATTTCAAAGTGATGACGTGATATCCATCTAATACCCTTTGGAACTGTGACTCCCATACTGACCAGCATAGCTTCGCTCATAGTTTTCACATACTCAAGCATTAAACTAAACTCAAACATCTAAAGGACAGGAGCTGATACAGCAGCCAAGCAATGTACACAATAGAATGCTGGTGGACTTGGCCAAATAAGTTGACTGGAAAAGGGTTTCTTTTGAGTCAAATTCGAGCTTCAATAGACTCGACACAAACCTCAATTAAGCTAATTTGAGACTAAACATGCCGAGAGGAGCAATGCATTTACACATTCTAAACTGAGGGTATAATATAACAAGTGAATGAAATTGATCAAGCATAAAAGTCCCCAACTTTACAACTAAATCAGAAAAACAACTTGATTAATCCAAAGATAAATGCTCATTTCTCATAGGCTTCAACAACAATGCTTGGTAACAAGCCCTGATATCCAAGTAAAATCATTCAACAAACACAATCGCACATACACATATAAGTAATGACCATTTGAACTCTGTTTGCTATTATATAAATTGGGTTACTGTTCTTTGCAGGTGTATTAATCACAATCAATCCTCAGTTCTCATTTCAGACTCAAACCCTAAACCCCAAAACCTTTATGGGGAAAATTGCAGGAATTTGAAATTCAATAAAGAAGAAAATGAAGACAAACTTCTGGGGATGCTTACGGTTTTCGTACCTTCTGCCATTGGAGACCCTAATTTGGAGAGAAGAAGAGGGCAAGATTTTAAGATTCACAGACAGATAAGGGTAATTTATTTTGAGCTCCCTTCAGGTACAAAAACGACGGCGTTTTGTTCAGCTGCTCGCCGACTCTGCCAAAAAAAAAATTCCTGTTTCAAATGACTACGTTCTACTCGCCTTCAGTAATTTTCTTTAAATGTCATCGTAAATTCACTTTCACTTACAGTATGTGGGACTGTGGGAATTAGGGGTGGATTCGGTTCCATTCGGTTCGATTTTTGACCAAAACCGAGAACCAAACTGAACTAAAAATTCAGTTCGGTTCGGTTCGGTTTTTTATTTTTAGAGAGAGTGAACCGAAAACCGAACCAAACCGAACGGTTCGGTTCTATTCGGTTTTTTTTTTTTCGGTTTTTTTTTTTTTTTTTTGCAAAAAATGTAATATTAAATATTTGTATTTAAAAAAAACTTTGTGAAAAATTCAAAATTCGCTAATTCGACAATTCAAGTAGTTGAGTTTTTTTTTTTCCTGATAGTTCTTTATTTTTATAAGCATACGCATACAATCTATTGGTAATATTTATGACAACAAATCATCAATCTACAAAAATTGTAACCACCAAAGTCTTAACTCTTAAAAATTCAAACTATGACATCATAATTTAATATTTTTAAATTAAAAAAATATGGCCTTGGATTTTTTAGGCAACACAACACTCTTAATATTTTACCTAGAGTCCTACACGGACATTTTGAATATTTTGACATGCACACAACCTCACACAAAAACAAAATAAAATATAAAATATTAATAAAAAAGTAAAATATATAATCATAAAACCTAAAATCACATTAATCAAATCAAATATCTAATAATAAAATACAAAACGACATCTTTTTAATGATAATTCGGTTTTTTGGTTCGGTTCGGTTTTTCATAAGGTAAAACCAAAAACCAAACCGAATTGATTCGGTTCGGTTCGGTTTTTTCCTTTCGGTTTGGTTTTTTTTCGGTTCGGTTTTTTTCAGTTTCGGTTCGGATTTCGGCTCGGTTTTTTTCGGTTTTCGGTTTCGAATGTCCACCCCTAGTGGGAATAGTGAAAGGAGCTTTCCTAACTTCAAATTTTCACCTTGATAACTTGTCATGTTATGTAGTGAGACCTTCAACTGAAATAACAAGAGGGAGGTGATCGTGATAACAATGAACTCGGCAACGTTACCGTCATAAATATAAAAATGTCAACCGATCAGCATTATTGCAATTAAGCTAAAATAGATAAAAGAAATTCAATTTGTAATAGAATCGGAGCTAACATGTTTCGTACTTGATTTTTCTAACTATCTTTGTATCATTAACTATACCCTATTGATACATTAATATATCGTAAACGAACTCAACATTGTCTTAAAATGATAGAAAATGGGGGTTTGTTACCTGACTTTTGTTTCTCAACCCTTTCGTCACTTGAGCTAACTTAAAAGGGTATCACAAGTTGGCATATTAATATGGGAAAATGGCTGAATTGATCACTGAAGTATGCCCCATTCTAAACTTTGCTCACTGAAGTTTGTCCAATATCACTTTGCTCACTGTCGAATTACACTTGTGTTCACTTTGATCACTCCGTCTAAATCAGCCGTTAAAATTTTGCTTATGCCATTAAAAACAATGCATGTGCCACTCATGTGCAAATCTTAAGGACATTTTGGGAATTTCATGTGGAGCATAATGCAATTTTCATCCTCAGCAGAGTTATTCCCTTTCTGGAGTCGTCCTGCAGCCCAGGTCAGTCAATAATATTTCTCCAGCCCAGGTCCTGCACGTGCCACTCATCAGCTGCATCTTGAACCACACGAGCAGGAAGAAGACCAAGTTTGTGTAATCTTAAGATACAGTCAATAATATTTCTCCATCCTGTACGAATGTAATCACCATACTGATTGGCAATTGTGAAAACTGTCACAGTTGACATTCTCGCTTTTGTATCATCACCAAATTCTAGTTCAGGTTGGTCAAGATATGATGAATTTAAGAGGGTTGTGAACTTACGGAGAGACACAACCAGATCATTGAGAACATCTTCAAGATGATAGCATGCTGAAATCTTAGCAACAGCTAAAAAGCCATCGAGACATATTTCATAAACTTCTTCCTCTTCAGCATTATCAAATACCACAGATATAGCAGCAATTTTTCTGCCTGCAGAAGTCAACTAAAGCTTCCATAGCTACCTCCTGCTGCTGATAAGAAGCTCCATACCTGCTTTGTGCGAGCCTCAATATCACACAGGAAAAGAAAGCCTCAAGCTGTAGTTTAAGTTCAGTCCGCAGATAGTGATACAAATTAAGAACAATGCTGCATACCATTGAAAGAATAAGTGGACTTGTTGACAGCCCGAATTGCATTAGATTTTGAAACAGTTCATCCCGAACCAAATTCAGTAGCTTGGGGTGATACTGAATGGAGGAGCCACCCAACTCTATAGCTGAATTAACCAGGGTCAAGGCAAAAAGAGGCACATCTTCATAAAATGCATTTGACAATGCTTCCATTTGACAATGCATTTTCAGTGCAGGGGATATCTGGAAGGTGTGAGAAAATACATCTAACAAGCTCATGCATTGTGTGGCGAGCTATCCGTTGCAACAACTCACCTTTTGTTCCTGCTTGATGAACTATACGGAAACATGTATTCACTATAGTGCAAACCTGCTGATTACTCAGCATAAAAGATGCTTTACTCTTCATGCAAGCCAGAAGAACCTGTAGTATCTTCATAAGTACCACTTCTTCTGATGCAGGGTCAGTCACCTCAAATCGGCAGCTAGTGATAGCATCAACTAACAAGTGCATAGCATCTTCAACGTTGACAGAATTCTGATCAATCACATCAAGCATTAAGATATTGTAAACAGATGCCAGAGCGACACCGGTGATAGGTGCACCAGTTTCATCCGATTTAATCACATCCAGAAATGGCCGGAGATACACAGCAGGACTGATGGTATTCAAATGTTGCTGACACGAAAAAATCTTCTTCCGCAAAGCCTTCAAGGACTGGATTAGAGAGTGTTCCCTCTGATCATCCTCCGACGCATAGCGCCCTCCCCATCTCACATTCCTCCTCATAACCGCCAACACAGTACCTATTTCTGAATTAATAGGTATCCCCCCCAAAGCTCCAAGCTTTTCTCCGTTGAACTGAGAAAAAGCTCAAAACTTTGGCAATGAAACTAAAACCCAAAAGCCCCAAAGCAAAGTTGGGGCTACCCACCATCGTCCTCCTCTGTTTCCTCTTCTTCATTGGCGGCCTTTACACCTCCACCCTCCTCTCTCAGGTCAACGCCCCTCAGTTCCTCTCCGGTCCACGCTCCTCTACTTCTAGAATACTCCAATCTGAATCCGAAGATCACGGCCCAATGCTACCCGGAGAGACCGGAGACAGCTTCATTGCTTCGATTCCGTTTCAGGTAAGAGTTGTAATCTGATCAGTGACATCGTGATTTGGTCAACTGTGTTTGTGTTTCAAGTATTGTTCTGTTGGGTTGTTTGGGTTGCAGGTGCTGAGCTAGAAGTAAACTAATGAAATTCTCAAAATGTCCTTAAGATTTGCACATGAGTAGCACGTGCATTGTTTTTAACGGCATAAGCAAAATTTTAACGGCTGATTTAGACGGAGTGATCAAAGTGAACACAAGTGTAATTCAATAGTGAGCAAAGTGATATTGGACAAACTTCTGTGAGCAAAGTTTAGAATGGGGCATACTTCAATGATCAATTCAGCCATTTTCCCTATTAATATTCTTGTTGTTTGTCTTCTCATATAAGAAATAAAAAAATTAAAAACTTAAAGGTTCAAGAAAGCTACTTGTATTAGTGAAAATTAAGCTAATGTTGATTAAGATATCAATTTTAAGTATGCTACAAAAACTTCAATCACGAACAAGAAATTGTTTACAAGACTCGTGCAGGAGCTTTTATGTGCCTGCCGAGATGTACAATTAAATATGAAAATTATTAACGTACTCATGATGATGAGCATTTTTTTCTGGTCATCTTGTTGATCAAATTTCAAATATTCCACATATGCAACAGTATGGATTATTCTTGTCTAGGGAACTATATGCAGTTTTTTTTATCGATATCACACAATTTCCTCACATTTCTCCTATTAATTAGTTTAGTATATACATACATGACATATATCATTCACTACATCATCTCTTATGAAATCTAAAACAAGAATAAAAAGGAACTCGATCTATTATATATCTATTAAAAGTCACAAAGAAATTTTTTGTGTGACTTCAAAAACTATAACATGTAGTAATATAAAACTCTCAATAACAGGCCTCTTCACTCTAGGCTCTCAAGAGGAGAGACATTCATTTTCGTTCCCTATGTTTCAAGTCATGATGTGGTTCTTATTTACAAAATTGATCTGTGTTTTACCAGTATCAATTTCTGCTAGTTTGGAGTACTGGGATTAGCCACAAAGTATGCCAAAACACCAACAAATGGTGCATTAATGTATGTGGTAGGTTCGGATTTCCTAAAATCAGCGCGATCATCCTCATAGACATCATCTTCTCCAGGTCCTCCAACTAGGGCTCCCACAAGGACATTAGGGTCAGGGTTTGAGGAATTGAAGTACACTGAGCCTTCCTTGCAAGCAATGGGTTGGGGATGATCCTTGATAGATGGTAAAGAAGATCCACGATGATGAATTCGCTGCGGATAGTGGTCGCTGTATCCAACCATGTATGACAATCCCATTGGATTATCACCCAGAATGTAATCAACCTGCTTTTTGGCGATTGCTCGAAGCGTTGTTGGACTGACGTCCATGTTCCCACAGTTGAGAGACCGCGAGGTTCGTGCAAGATAATTGGCATAAACGAGTAATAGGAATGAAATGGAAGTTACATGTTGCAAATTGCTGCCTCCTGGCTTGTAGATGAGATCGGCTGGAGTGTACTCGATGTGGGAGGATGATGACTCCGGTATTAAGGTGCACATGAAGCTATCAGCTGATGACTTGTAGGATTCGAGGTTGTACATGTTACCTTCCAGGACTTCCTGGAAAATACATGAAAGGTTTAACATGAACTCACATCATTTTATATTGAAGAGAATCCTATAATAATCTGGGGAAACTTCAGCTTAACCTTGGAGACTAGAACATTGAGGCCAGCATGCTTGTTGTCCCAACCAAATTCGTTTATATTGTCCTCTGCACCAAGAGTTTTCCCATTGTTTTGTATGTAGTCGAGGTAACGACCATCCTGAGTAACTCTCCTCAGCCAAGCTGCACTCCATAGCAATTCGTCCTGTCAGATGTTACGAGAAAATTTGTGTCATCCACTAGTTGAAGGTTCAAACTCAGTAGTCATACAAGCTGTCACAAAATTTTCTTCCCAACAAAACTCGGTAAAAGATCATATAGTGAATTTTGTAAGACGCATGTATATAAGAAAGAGAAACTGAGATTTAACGAATGACTAAGAGGTGATTAACAGCATGTGGTTACCTCATAAATTATGCTTAGTCATCATGAAACAAAACAAAGGTGGTGATTGACAAAGTTTAAACAAAAGAAAGGTAATTTGTTAACTATATCATAAAGTATAGAGTAATTAAGTTTTTTTTTTTTTGGTCAATAGAGTAATTCAGTTAGATCCTATTTGGAGTTGAGTAAGGTCACGTATTAAGGTGTACTTACTTGGTAACCATCGAAATCACAGTAAAATGGGCACACACCATCTCTCACATTGGCATTATCACTGTAAGCTCCCCTGTAAGTATCAGCAAACTCAAAGGCCTTCATGGCATTTCGCAACAATGTGTCCGCGTAACCAGGGTCAGAGGATCGGAACGCCATTGAGGAAGCTGCCAGCGCCGCAGCTGTCTCACCGGCGACGTCAGAGGCTGGATTGGGCGAGTCCACAGCATACACAGTCCTAGCTGTGTCCATGTCTTCTGGCCTTTCCCAGCAATTGTGGTCTATAATTGGATCCCCAACCTAATTATATTCCATAATAACAAAGGTTTAGACCCTCAAAAAGATGAAAGAGCTAGCAAAATTTCAAATCCATTACATAGTACTTACCATTGTTTGCATTATTTCACTAATGGGGCATTTTCAATAGTACATTGAGATACATTTTGGCCTTAGCATTTAGCAATCTATGGACTAACATATGTCGTATATATAAGGAGCATAAAGCTTGATGAAGACAATTGATTGATTGTTTCATATGCAAGTCACGGACTTGGAGGAGAAAAAAGTGTATATGGACATAGCCCACCGTCCACTCAAATAAGATTCAGATTATTTGGTTCACCTTCGTTGACAAAGTGAACTCAAAAGGACGTCTATGATTGTAAACTATTAATTAGAATCACATTTTCATATGGCATAGATTAAACCTACCATACCACTATGAGACTGTTGTTCTGGGGTGATCATATTCTGTACAAACATATTTTAGGTAAAAAGTTTTCAAAATAATAGACGCATGTAATACTAGAAAGATGACCATAGTCACATAATTTTGACCTCAGTCACTAAACGATGGCCAAAAACCTACCATCATTATGAGACTTCTGTCACATACAAATTGTTCTGGGGTGATGATCATTTTTTGTACGGTTACATATGAGGTTTATTTTAATAGAAAGTAGACACATTATCACTAAAAAGATGACCATAGTCTCCAAAAATTTGACCTCAATTACTAAAAAGATGATCACCAAAAATAGTAGGTATTCCATAGCAACTTGCATAAAAAGACTCTAGATGAAAAAGCTATGCACAACATCGACTAAAAGAAAATTTACACCTGCCTCCCTGTTCTTCATCTACTCTAAGTTATATAATTGACCGATGGTAGGTCAAAAAGGAAAACAAGAATAATGGGTGATTCAAGTCTTCACCATTCAAACCTAATGCCATCAATGCCTTAACAAAACCAGAGTTTTTCATCTATTCCTACCTAGACTCACTATGAGAGTACCTCGTTTGTTCATCACATCCAAAATAGGAAAACCTTCTCTTCTGGAAATATAGAGTTGCAGAAGTTGGTTGCCAAACTCAAAGCACTGGATTCTACTACTAGAAAAATGCAATGCACACATTTAAAAGGGTATCACAATGTTTCCCAAGAACCCCTTAGATTTTCCAGACACAAAAAAAATAAAAAAAAAAAAAAATGACCCTGACAACACAAAAATAAGTCACACACACAAGTAGTGAGTAGTGACAAGCCAATTGAAGCAAAGCCATCCATAAACACAAACACCAACCAAACCCAACAACATTTTCACACACCCATTATTAACTTACTTGTACGAAAATCCGGTTGGGTTGCTGCGACACCGTTTTGAGGAGGTAATCAGTCCCCCAACGAATAGCCACGAGCGCATTCCTGAGCTCATAGGGAGGCATGGACTCCCCAAACTCGATCACACTCCACGCCAGCATTGTCGTCGTGAACGCCATCGGGAACCCGAACTTGACGTTGTCTCCGGCGTCGTAGTACCCTCCGGTCAGGTCAGTGTTGTAAGTCCAACCGTCACTCAACCCAGAATTCGCCCGCCACTGCTGGCGTTGGTCCTGCGGCAACACCCCCGACCTCTGGCCCTCGAAGAAGAGTATGCATTTCGACAATGCGTCTCGGTAGTCGTGCCCTCCGCCGCAGACTGCGGCGAGGGGGAGGAGGAGGAGGAAGAGAATGAGGGAGAGGAAATGATTCACGGGTTTCATGGTGTTGGAGGTTTGGGTTGGTTTGGAGTAATGGGGTTTGGTTTTTTTTTTTTTTCGGAGGTTGAGGGTTTATATATGAGTAGAAGGGGGTTTGGGGTCACGGGGAAGAAGAAGAGGGAGAGGCGTTAGACCGCCGACAAGCAGAGAGTGTGTCAGTGAGAGAGAGAGAGAGAGAGGAGGAGTCACATGCGTTACATACAAACATGGGATTGATTATGTGAGTGTGTTAGAGTTAAGACATACGAATATGGTGTTACGGTAGCTTTTCTTGTGGGGACTAAAGAGTCGAGGTATTGGATTTCTTTTTTTATGCTCAAAATTTTGATAGGGAAGGAAGGGAAGCCAGGGAATTTTGATAGAGAGGAGGAAGATTTGAACATTTTGGATTTGGAGAGAAATTTTGATCGGAAGAGATCAAAGTTGAGAGTTCGAGGGTTTAAAGACATGGTGGCGGGTAATTAGGTAAAAAAATAATTAAAAATACTGGTCACTCCTCAAACTAGTGACGGGTATAAAGAGTGATCGGTTAAAATTGAAACTACAAAGATTAAACTGTCGAGTGAGTGAAAGTATGAAGAGTGACCAGTATTTTGTTCTTACAAATTTCATCAATAAATAAAAACCAAAACTGTACGTTACGGATTTTCTAAAAATAAAGTAGATAAAAGTAATGATTAATTCGGCCCGCTTATTCAAAGGCCTCTCAAAAGATAAATTCATTTATACACAATATATAATTTTTAGTAGATCATCATCCTCAAGGCAACAAAACAAAACAAATATAAAGTTGACAGGTCATAATCTTTTTCTTTTTAAAAAAAAAAAAAAAAGAGCATAAACTTTTTAGGACTATTTGGTTTAGTGACGTAAGTTGGAGATTATGGGTTCAACTCATGTATGTGTAGTTAGTTATTGTGTTATCTAAAATTGAAATGATAAAAATCCATAGATCAGCTAAATGTATAATGCAATATATAATTGCATGTTTGTTCACATGAGGGATAGTTTTAAAAGAAACGTAAGGGACTGATGCATCTAAACCACATGTATTCTAACAATCTAAATTGTACATTTATTTTCAATAGTTGGATTCACTTGTCTATCACACCTTTAAAAAATGTCCCGATAGGCCGTTTTGCATTTGATGTCACTTTTCTTTTCTTCTTTCTTTTTCTGGACATGCGTTGATGTCACCTAGTACTTGATCTATTGTGTAAGGAATTTTGTATAAATCTTTAGAGCATTTTTAGTAATGCTAGTCATATTTTAATTAACTGTTAGTCAAAATAGCTAAAAATCATTTTAGCTAGTCACTTTAGAAATACGTCTACATTAATTCTCTCTATTTTAACTTAATTTGAATTAAAAATACTTATTGAATGAATAAAAAATAGCTTTAAAGCATACATAAATTATATATAATTACGTAAAAGAAATGTTTTAAATTGAAATGTTTTAACTTTGAGCTAACTCATTCTCTAAATATGGAGAGCGAGATAGCTCAAAGTTAAAGTAAAGTCATAATAAAGAGTCTGGTACATCTGTTATTTTTTCACAAAAAAAAAACTAAACATGCTCACTAAAATAGATAAGGAATTATAATTGAGAGTCTATTAAACATGCTCTTAGATTATCTTTAGCAATACTAGCCATATTTTAGTTAAATTTTAGCCAAAATAGCTAAAAAGTCATTTTGGCTAGTTATTTAGAAATACGTCTGCATCAGTTTTCTCTATTTTAGGTTGATTTGAATTTAAAATATTTATTAAATGAATAAAAAATTATTTAAATGTATATATAAATTATATACAGTTACATATAGGAATGTATTAAATTTAAATATTTTAACTTTTAGTTATCACGCTCTCCAAATTTGGCTAGCGAGATAGCTAAAAGTTAATATAGAGTTATAATAGAGAGTGATATAGCTGCTATTTTTCGTAAAAAACCAAATATACTCTTCAAACTAGCTAAAGAGTTATAATAGAGAGTCTGCTAAAGATGTTTTTAGAGAAACTGTATCAATGCTAGCCATATTTTAGCCAAATTTTAGCCAAAATAGCTAAAATGTTATTTTTGCTAACCGATTTAAAAATATGTCCGTATCAGTTTTCTCTATTTTAACTATTTTGAACTTACATATTAATTAATTTTTTTTAAAAAAAAAATTAAATACAGTTATATATTACATAAAATCATCTAAAAAAAATGTATTAAATTATAAAGAGCATCATCTCGCTCTCTATATTTATGAGAGAGATAGCTAAAAGTTAAAATGGCTAGCCACTTTAGGAGTCTGGTGGAGCTCTTAATTTTGATAAAAAAAAAACTAAACACTCTCTAAAATAGCTAAAAAGTCAAAATAGAGAGTCTGTTAAACATGCTCTTAGTTCTTAGTAGAAAACAAAAATAATTTGTGTAGGTGCAACCACCGAGTTACTCCATAAGTTTCTACCGCTCTATCTGAATTTTGAATATCTATGAAATGGCGATTGGAGTTTGTGCATTCTTGCCGGTGTATCTTCATTTTCTTTGGTTAGAGTTCGGGTGACTTCTTTCAGTTATTTATGTAACGACTCATAAAGGCGAGACACAAGGTTTTCCCCCTGTCATTGAAGACCAGGAGGAGGGGACATATATATTTCTTCTGACAAATCACCATTCAATAAAACATTATGAATATCTAATGATCTAATTGATGCAAAGACCAATTTTGACAGGCAGCAATAACAAGAAAGCATCGGATAATTTCCATTATAGCAGTGGCCAGTGGGAGAAAATGTATCATAATAATCGATAACAGCAGCTTGAGTGAAACCGCGGGCAACAAGGCGAGATAAGTGTTCAATAGAATCATTAGCCTTATGCTTTATCATATAGACCACCTACTTACAACTGATCAAGCGCTTTCCAGGAGCTAAAAGAACAAGAATCAACAAGGGCTTGAAGCTTAGAATTCATAGTTTCTTGCCACTTTGGATTGATTGGTGCAATATCATATAATGTCGGTTCCTCATCCTTACTCACATTAGTAACATAAGCAAGATGATGAGGGGAATATCGATGATAAGAGATAGAATCAAAAAGAGGATACCTCGTACCTGGCCTGGTGTGGGACTTGGCGAGACCGATAAGAGCTGGTGTGGAGGCAGATTTATTTGTCTGGATATTCAAAAAAGAATATAAACAATTTAACTTGTAACTGAGTAGTTCATATTCAATTGTACTAAAGATTTTTGTGACTAAAGACCAACAATTTAGTGGATGATTAAATTGAGACAGTATCGGTATAATGGTAAACTACGAATCATGCTTGTCGTTGTTTAATAGTCTCGAGGGATAATCGCATGTTAAATTAATATGATACATGTAGTTTTTAAGCTATGAAACACGGACACGTTCCGGGGCTGGCGTATCGCGTGTCTGACATGTATCCAACAAGGACACGCACAGACACGCCCAAATACACACCGACACGCGTACTGCATTTCGGACACGTCTTGGACACGCGCGTGTCCAACTGAGACACGCGAGATGGGGTTGGACACGCTGGGGGTAATTCTGTCTTTTGACATTTCAGAGAGAGAGAGAGGAGAAGAGAGAGAGGAGGAATCGGGGAGAGAGAGAGAGAGGAAGGAGAAGAGAAGGAATGGGGGGAGAGAGAGAGAGTGAAAGAGGAAGGAATTGGGGAGAGAGAGAGAGAGAGGGAGAGAGGAAGGAATCGGGGAGAGAGAAGAAGAGAAAGAGGAAGCAAAAAGAGGAAGGAGAAAGAAAGAGAAAGAGAAGGAGAAGGAGTCGGGGAGAAAGAGAAAGAGAAAGAGAGAGAAAGGAGAACCCGGGAGAGAGAAAGAGAAAGAAGGAGAAAGAGGGTTGGGAAAATATATATATATATATATATATATATATATATATATATATTAAAAATAATATTTAATTAACGTGTCCATCACGTGTCCGTGTCCGGAAAAATTTCATTTTATCGTGTCTATATTAGACACTCGTGTCCGTGTCCGTGTCCGTGTCCGTGTCCGTGCTTCATAGTTTTTAAGTGATCTAGAAATTTATTTTCACAATCTCATTGCACAAGTCGAAGTGTAGATATCAAATATTCTAACTTATAGATCCAAGCAACTGAAAAAGGCGCGAGCAAATAACTGTATCATAAGAGGCGCTAACTGATTGGTACTGGAACTAACTGTGTGGAAGGAGTAAAGTGACTGGATATTATTTAAAGTCCCAATACTTCCAAATCCCTATAATAAAATTCTATCTTTCTGGTGTAGATAAAGCTGAGTAGCAAGTAGTAACTGCTACTGATTGATTCTTTTCTCCTTATCCAAGGAACCCAGTAGAGGCTCTCAATTTTATGCCATTTTAGTGTAACTGCTACTTTTGTTTGTGGAATATGATTTGCTTCATATATTGGAACTCATATTGTGGCGGTTGAAAAGAAATTCCTTCGAAAAAGAATTCGTCATGGGTGTCTTATTGGTACATCCTCATATTGTTAGTGACAAGACAAAACCACAAAACCTTGTTATGTACAAGCAAGATTTTGCTTTGAGTTTTGATTCTGATCTCGGTGGTAAAGATCGACTTGCATTAGAAGAAAGGAGGAACGGATATTAGGTTGCATAAAACCTTGTTAGCTCATCATATACTATATTTTAATAAGAAGTTTTTTTTTTTTTTTTTTCACATGAAACAATGTATCGAAATTCTTACATGCTCAGAGTCTTAATGTTTAGCCATATTGATATCAATCTCAACCGTCGAATTTTAACTATTAGTGATAGCCAACGGTCATGATTTTATCAATACGTCAGAGTACCGGTACTCTGACTATGTAAGACGTTACCAATAATATAATGGATTTACTTGTGTAGTAAGATTACATGATGTTTCCCACTAACGGTTAGAGAATTGGAAAATGGAGATATAGGACCTCATTGAGTCCTATGGAGCAGAATGCAGCTACAACCTACTTTTTGCTCAACCTATTAGTCTTTTGAAGACCGTATAAAGTATACAAGAGGTTACAACCGACCTCTTCCACTTTAGAAAAGTAAAGATTCTGATTTTAATTAAGAAGATGCATCTAAGTGGGATTTATGGTGGTTTTGTCTCTCTTCTTATGCCTTCATTAGTCATTTGTCTCTTTTGATTTTAGAATTCCTTAGTTATGTTCAAGTAGTGCTTAATTTTGGTACCAACAACTGAACAACTTCAAGTGAGATGATTGGAGCCTTGGGGAAGAGATTTGTAGCCTGAATCTTCTAAAGTGATCTGCCAAGATTTTATATTATTCACTTATAATAGATTATTGAATTATTTCAGCTCCACTATGGTTATTCTTGTCCATGGAGAATGATAAAAATGGTGCAGACATATTCAAATCATAATATGGGAAATACAATCAAGTAAAATGATGCATTACAAATGCTAAACTTAAAATTTTGGATGAAGACTAAAGGAACTTGAAATTAAAACAAATGGTGGGTGTGTGAGATACTATCAATTGCCAATTTGCCTGAGGATTTTGAACCTCACTTTCTTGATGCTGCACGTTTGATTGTTGCGGATGGTTGAACTAGCACTGTCAAATCCTTGTGATCAGATTATCTGACCGAAAATTGCTTCAGGTAAACACCGTAAACTCTTCTTCAGTGCTGCCAACCAAGCCGAGCATTTTGGTCTTTGAAGGTGCTTCATGGTAAGGTTTTAAGTTGATAGTAATCGTCAATGAAGGTGTTACCAACTCGGTTCCAAATGCTCTTTTAGCAACAATGATTTTGAAACAGTTGGTCATTTGTTCTGGGACTGCTGCGAGATGTGGAGACGGCTAGCAGCTCTGTTCCATATTGTGCTCCATGCATCAAATGCACTTCATGTTCTGCTGACATATTGGCCACCTTTCAAAATCTAGACATTTTGTAGGGGTTGGCTGTGTAGCCTTTTTAGGAAGGAGTGTCGTACATCATTGTATGAGGTACGATTGGGAACATAGAGGCATATAGATTGGCAGATTATCAAAGTCAAGAAGCAAACCCATGTATAGACATATAGACAGCCACAATAGTCCAAGTATACAAACAGGAACCAAGAAGGAAACAGAAACTTGACATCTCTCATTATCAGGCAACTCCAATATTGGCGTACAGTCTTTATTTCTAGAAATAGCCGAAAAATGCAGAAGTAATAATACATGGTCAAACTTAAGTTCTAATGCAAAAATAATACTCTGCATAAACAAACGCATTCTACCAAAAAGTATCAATTCAACTCCTCACGGTTTAGCTCCAATCTTCAACTTAACACCTAAAACCGGAAACGCTTCCTTGAGATAAAAAGGAAATTGCAATCAAAAGACGATCTACCACTTGTCAGTACCTCCTGGGGTAGCGATCCATGAACCTACCAGAAGGGCACTCATATGCCAGGTGTCCTCGCCCCCCACAGTTATGACAGATCATCAAGGGGCCCATGCAATCCCTGCTCATATGCCCAAGTTGCTGGCAGTTTCTACATACAATGTCACGGTGGTAGCTGCCGCCACCACCACCACCGCGAACTGCACCACCACCACCACTACCTCCCCTATCTGCCAAAACATTGGCTCTGGGGCACTGCCTGGCCACATGCCCAGATACATTGCACATGTTACAGATCGGTTCATTTGGGCAATCACGCGCCAGGTGACCTGTCTTCCTACAGTTGTTGCATGCCTTTTCATTTGTGCAGTCAACTGCAATATGACCCTGCTTGTAGCAGTTGTTGCACAACCTCAAGTCCCCAGGCGGCATGGGCGCAGCAGTGCAGTCTCTAGCACGGTGTCCAGCCTTGCCACAGGTGTGGCAGATGCCTTCATTTGGGCAGTTACTGGCCATGTGACCAGGTTCACGACAATTCCAACATAGTGACTTTGTGGTACACTCTGACGCAATGTGCCTACAAAAATACTCACGGGCAAAATCACAACAATGTTGGTAGAAAGAAAAGGCTCCTGCAAACATGCAAAAATCTCAATATTGTAGGAATAAAAAGAATGAAACATAACACCTGGGTCGTCATTCTTACAGAAAACTAAACAAATTAATTCACAAATAGCCAAAAACAGATCTGATGCTTAAATGTTGAACCAGTCCCAAGTGTTTGGTAGATAGTAGCTTCAGAAATACAAGAAGCTCTGGAAAACATTTATGACACGTAATTAATGCCCCATTCCCATTGAGAATATATTTAAATCATAAAGCAGTCCCAAGTGTTTGGAGATTGAGGACTTCCAGGAAATACCAGAAGTTAACGATTGAGCACCTCCATTTGGAACCGATCATAATTACCTTAAACCTTTGCTTCCCCCTAAATATGAAATATGAAATATTGAATATGAAAATGGTAGTGTTGCAGCAGCTTCATTTTTCAAAGTGGTAGTGGTGGAGACACTAACTAGGGTGGTGGTAAGACATACAAATAGTCGGTGTGGTAATTTCCTGGATTATAAGTATTAACTATCTAATTACAATGGTATTAAAATCTGTAGGGCAGCTGGAAAACCCAACCTTTTGAAAGAGAAACGAAAAAACAAGAGTAATGAAATAAAACGAGATCATGCTGCATGATATCAAATCACAATGACGGGGCAGGAGGAGTTTACATACCCAGGAAGACCACAATTGTGACAAATTGCAACATTAGGGCATTCTCTAGCAAAATGGCCAGGTCTTTTGCAGTTCTTGCAGAGATTGTCTCGGCTGGCAAGATAATAACAACAAATTATGTGATGAACATAAATTGCACATTGCATGTGTTATAAACTTCCTGACGTGAGTTACTTATTAGCAATGCAGATCAAGGAGAAAAGTTCCATTATATAACATATAATGAACAGCATTAAATCCAGCACTCAGAAAGAGAATGCAAAACAAGGTCCCATTTCCAAACCATAGGAGAATCGGATATGCTATAGAATGGTTTACGAGTGGGACAAGGCACTTTTTTACACTACAATTTTAAAAGACAAATTAAAAAAAACAAAAAAAAAACAAAAAAAACAAAGAAAAAAAATGAAAAAAAACATAACCAAAACAAGACACCAGTCATTCAATGGTGAAGAATGGAAATGGCCAAATGTCATGAGCTCCTAATATAGAACAAAGCTGTAAGGGATTGCAAAACTGATAAATGAAAATATGAAAGTTAAACATACCATGCAAGAAAGTAGTAAAAAAATTACAAAACGCATTATATCTATATAACTTGTGGGCTTCATTCACAGTGAGAAAGCTATCTCTAGAACCAAGATGTTTGGACATAAAAAAACCCATTCGTATCTGGAAACTTATATGTTCTATCAAATGTAGAAGAAAACAAATATAAGATTTATAATCTGTTAAAAGTCCTCAAAAGGCAGTACTGAAGCATATGTCTTAGTCAATACAAACAGTTGATATCAAGACACCAGACCATCTCGATCAAGACATACTGAGATATAATCTTCTCCTTACCAACCCATATATATATATATATATATATAGAAAGACATGAGAGAAATCAAATAATGGTCAAAAGCTAGTAAACCTGAAACCACCACCACCACCACCACCCCGACGACCACCATCTCTCCTGTAAGGTGCATCACGATAAGAAAAGCGATCAGAACGCATCTTACGATTCGTAGGGCTCCTGCTCCTGCTCCTGCTTCTGCTCATGGGGCTCCTGCTGTCTGAACTCATGTTAAGTTTCTTATTATGACCTACCTCCACTGATTTGAGGAAAAAACAGCACCACAACCACCACTGCCTCCTCCCTGTCCACATCACAGCCACACCCACATTACAACCACACCCAATATCCATGACGTAAAACCATACCAACTACATTCCTTCATAACAGAAATCACCAAATCCCAGTAAATCACAGAAAATTTCAATACGCAATCCATCACATAAGAATTAATTACACCCAATATCCATGACACAAAACCATACCAACTACATTCCTTCATAACAGAAATCACCAAATCCCAGTAAATCACAGAAAATTTCAATAAGCAATCCATCACATAAGAATTAATTACAACCACACTTAAACCCATATGCTAAATGCGCAGTCCCTCAACCACCCACATCCTTCAAAAATAAAAACTAAAGCATCCTTTGCAAACAACCAGGCCTTCCAATCACTGCTCAAGCTTACAAAATTACTCTACATAAACTCAAATTCTCAAATCACCTCAATAGATTGAGGTTATTTAATAATAGAGCAGAAAGGAGCAACTGCCTCCTCGTTGGAAAAATAGGTGTGTTTCGAGTTACAGGTTGGAATAAAGGAAACATCCTCTAGCATCTAAATAAATTATCCATCTGATAATGAATGGAAAACTAGACGGGCCAATGTTAGAGAGACAAGAGACAACAAGTGAACTCAAAACACCTCCCCGATTTCAGAAACTTTAGCCAGACTTTATCGAAAAGGAACCTCGAGAGACATGGAGACTTCATGAATATAAATACAGTCACCATTTTAAACCCTTATTTAGGAAGGACTAGAATAAATTTGTGGATACCAGACAGTCAAAATTTATGCTATTGTATGATAAATCCTTCTTTGCTATCCATACAAGAAAAGGAAAACCCTCGTATAACCTCTCCTATAACTACTCATAGGAACACTGCCTTTTAGAAAACTTCCATCTGCATTTGTCGCCACTATAATATCATAGTCTTGCAAGGATTTAATAGTGACTGAAGAAATTATCAACAGGAGAGAGAGAGAGATAGAGAGAGGGAGATGATCTTAAAGCAATTCTTCATTATATTATTTTGTCTTTTAACATTATATTCAGCAACAGTCAATGCATAGGGGTTTCAAACCAAATTACTCATATTAAACATCTACTGATATTAATAGCAGCAGCAGATTTCACGTTAAGGATGTGGGGTGAACACAGCCCATATTTCCCTTACAATCATTAATGAGCCAATAACCACTCGACCATACTTATAACAAAACTGAAAACAACCTAACCAAAGCTAGACTAAAGTAAGTAGTAATTCCGATTCAGCAACAGTAAGAAGATGAACCTATAAAAGAAAGGACAATAATGCACTTACATATGACCTAAAAATAGGGTTCAATAATTGTCCCGGTTACTAAAGAACTTTGAAGCAATCGAACCAGCATTGAACAGTCTTGAAGTTCACATAAGGGAAGCCCAAGGCTTCAACATTTGCAACTTACCATATCCGGACCATAGCATCGCAAACGAACCGCACCTACTGAACTATAAACTCAAATCCTCTGACCACTGCACTATCTACTCAACTCTCCTAACCAGTACTCTATAGTTGATTAAATCGCAAAAATTCTCATAAGAATTTCCACAATTTTCTACCAAATTATACGAGTAATATGTATATTAAATCGTGACCTCATAAATGCGCACGTACATGAATTTCTATGAATCAACGACACAAATTCAAAACACAGAGATAGTGGAAAGATTGAAAAACGTTCTCAATTAAATTAGAGTGAGGTCAGAGAGAGGAGAGAGAACATACCTGGGAAACAGCGCCGAGAAGGCGCCGCGAGTCGAAGGTCACGGAGATGCGGAGAAGTCGGAGAGGAATGTCGCGGCGGAGATGAGGGCTGAGAAGCTCTCTGGTTTTTCAGAGTAAAGAGGGAAAGAGAAAATCAGAAAGGAAGGAACCCTAAGTCCTCTTTCGGTGTTTTTCGCGAGCTAAAGAAGAATGTGGTTGCCTGAGCTATTTATCTTTCTTTTCTGAAAGTTACAGAATTAACCCCAATGTTCTTCGAAAATTTCAATCGTGCCCCAAGTTTTGAAAAAGAATTTATGAAATAACCCCAATTAATACGACAAGTAGAATGAATGAGAAATAACATTACACTACCAGAAAAAAGAGTTTTCCCGACGAAAAAAAAAAAAACGACCGACGAATTAAAATTTTCATCGGTAATTCTAAGGAATAGCCACGATTTTATTTTTCGTCGGCCATAGTTTAACCATAGCCGACGAAACTGTTTTTTCGTTGGTATTTTCAAAAAATCGTCGGCTATATTCATATTTCAGTCGACGATTTGTATTGTCGTCGGCCTTTCTCCTAAACATTAGCCGACGAAATTTTTTGGAAGTATGGCCGACGAAGTTGACATTTTCGTCGGCTATAAGTCTATATATTTTCAGATCTGGACAGCAGCTGCTCATTTCAAACAAAAAAAGGAAAAACGGGAGAAAGAGTGAAAAATCTGTGGGTATTGTTGAAATCCGTCCTCTCTTACATTGTGGAGCTATATATAGGTACGTAAATGTGTATATATGTTGATTTTGAGTTTTAGTTGAGTTGATTTTGAGTTTTAGTGATTTTGATTTAGTAAGTAATTTTTTGTTTTGTTGTTGTTTTAGTGATTTTGATTTAGTAAGTAATTTTTTGTTTTGTTGTTGTTTTAGTGTTAGAATGTATGTATATATGTTGATTTTGAGTTTTAGTTGAGTTGATTTTGAGTTTTAGTGATTTTGATTTATTAAGTGATTTTTTGTTTAATTTGTTGTTGTTTTAGTGTTAGAATGTATGTATATATGTTGATTTTGAGTTTTAGTTGAGTTGATTTTGAGTTTTAGTTTAATTATGTGTTTTAATTTGATGTTATTTTAATTAGTGTTAAAATATATATATATATATATATATATATATGTTAATTAATAGTTGTTGATATATAGTGTAATTAATTAACTTAAATAATGGTTGATATATAGTGTAACTTAAATAATGGTTGTTAATTAATGGTATATATATATGAGTTGATGTTGATAATAATATATATTGTAATGTAATTAATTATTAAGGATTTATATATATATATATATGTATGTGTTAATTAATTTCTTATTAATTAAAGTTATACATATATATTATTATCAGGCTATATATGGATCTGGATAAGAGTTGGATTTCGCTTCCAAGGCATGACCGACGATACACTACAGGAGTTGTGAATTTTTTACAGTTCGTCGAGGAAAATGCAAACCGGAATGATTACCATTATTACCCGTGCAAGAAATGTAAGTGTCGCAGTGATATGTGTCGATTTCCGATTAGGACAGTATGGGAGCACCTAAAGAGTAATGGGTTTTGGCCGAAATACAAATGTTGGATATATCACGGTGAACCATCATTAGATGGATCGCATGATCATGGGCAGTTTTTTTAGGCGGGCAGTAGTTGTACATCCAACGATCCAACAATGGCATTCGTCAACGACATGTTTCCTTTTGAAAGCGGTGTACGTGGGGAACAATATATGCATGACCCGGTGCTGCCCTTCCCACAAGTTGTCAACACTGCTGCCTTTGACAAGTACAACAAACTGATTGCATTGCAACAGACCCCTGTGTCTTCAAGTTCTGAGAAGACAGTTCTTCAAAGTGTGATGGAGGTAATGAGGATTAAAGTCGAGACAAAATCGACTATCAGGCAAGTGGATGAATATCTACAGTACACTTCTTTGTTGTTGGAGGAGGGTCATCGTAATCCTACCAATCACCGTAAGGTCCGAAGTATCCTCAAAGATTTAGGGCTTTCCTACATTAAGATCCATGCATGCGCATTTGACTGCGTTCTCTTCTGGGGTAAAGATGCAGAAGGGAATGACCTTGCTAGCCTTGACGCATGTCCGATATGTCATTCTGACCGATATAAGTTGACGGGAGCAGGCAATAGGAAACCTGTGAAAGTGCTTCGATATTTTCCGTTGAGAGATAGGCTTGAGCGGTTGTACATGTCAGAAACCACCGCAAAAGCTATGAGATGGCACGGTGAGCGGGACTTGGGAGACGCAGATATCATGACACACATCTCTGACGGAGCGGCTTGGAAGCATATAAACAATGAGTTTCCTCATTTTGCGTCAGATGTCAGAAATGTCAGGCTCGGGCTCTCAACCGACGGGTTCAACCCTTTCGGCACCATGAGTCTTTCATACAGTATATGGCCGGTGGTTTTGGTACCTTACAACCTTCCTCCGTGTATGTGCATGAAGAAGGAATATAATATGTTGACGTTGTTGATTCCGGAGCCTGGTTACCCAGAGAAATGTCTCGATGTGTATATGAGACCATTGATTGAAGAGCTTAAGGTATTGTGGGACGTTGGTCATCCCACTTTTGACAAGTACAAGCAGGAGACGTTCCAGATGCATGTCATGGTTATTGGTACCATCAGTGATTTTCCTGCTTATGGGATGTTGTCGGGCAGCGTTGTTAGGGATACAAAGCTTGTCCAGAGTGCCTCAGTGATTATGGGAGCACCCCTCATTGCAACAAGATATGCAGAATGGGTGTTCCTTCCGGCGGATCACCACTGGCGTTACGAGTCCGCCGCATTTGATGGAACCGAAGAACACAGTGGTCCTCCCAGAAAATGGACGGGAAGAGAAATTTCAGCAGTGCTTAATGAGTACGATTTTGGGCCCCTCAGCAATCATCCCGATATTGTAGCGGAAATACCTGAAAGACCTGAGGAGTACAAATTCTGGACACATAAGAGCATATTGTGGGAACTCTCGTACTGGTGTGAGTTGTTGATCCGTCACTTCCTAGCCGTTATGCACATAGAAAAAAATGTTTCTGAAAGTGTGGTGGGCACAACGCTGAACTTGGAGGGGAAGACGAAAGACGGTCCTAAGGCTCGCACTGATCTGCAAAACATGAATATCAGAAAACAACTATGGTTGAAACAAGGGAAGAGAAAAATGCCTCAAGCTCCTTACACCGTCAAGCCTGAGCATAAATCAGAAATTTTCCATTGGATAAGTCGGGCCAAGTATCCTTCAGGCTTTGCTGGAAATATAGCCAAGTGTGTGAACAGACAATTCAACAATCTTTACGGGTTGAAAAGTCATGACAATCATATCCTGCTACAACGTCTCTTCCCCGTTTTCATTCGACCGTTCCTTCCCCGTCACGTTGTGGAGCCGTTAGTAGCGTTGGCAAGATTTTTCTAAAAGGTATGCATACTGGAAGTGAGAAAATCTGACCTCCGGGAAATGCAACAAGACATCGTTCATATCATGTTTAAATTTGAGATGATATTTCCTCCAAATTTTTTCGACATCATGCCTCACCTCATAATCCATCTTCCTCGGCAGTTGTTGCTTACCAGTCATGTGCACTTCACTTGGATGTATCCGATGGAAAGGTACGTATTTTACACCTTATGTTAATTTCCTCATCAATATATGTGATATAGTATTAATATATTATCATAACACTTTAAAAACTTGATTTATAGGTAACTTGGACAATACGGTGATTTTGTCCAAAACAGATCCGCACCTGAAGGATGTATAGCTGAAGCATATATTGCGCACGAGTGCGTCACCTACATGAAGCTTTATTTAGGAGCGTTACAGGAAAGCATACCGGAAGATGTACCTTCACAGTTCAATCTTTCCATACTCTCCGACGATGTTGTAGTCGGTGGAAAAATACAAGTTTCCTACAAGTTGAAAGATTATGAGGTAGCCATTGCACATTAGTGGGTACTAATTAACTGTTCAGAAGTTCAATTTTGGAAGAACATGCATCTAAACTGTGACCAAGTAGGAGGTGATCTCGATTACCACAACCGGACATTCGCAGAGTATTTCGGCCGCTGGGTACGTAACTTTAACACTATTCTATACGTATTTATATATTATTGTGTATAATTATTCATATTTATAGTTGATTCTGATGGTTGCAGATGGACCTTATTAAAAATGATAATCACCCAAATTGGTCGCACGAACTCAGACTGTTGGCGATGAAGCCGGTCTATTCAAAAGTTTATGCGACGTGCAAGGTGAATGGTGTGTTATTTCGATGTGAAGAGAGAGACCTCAGACTGAAAACACAAAATTAAGGGTTATGGCACATGGTGGGGATGATGGAGTTGACTATTACGGTGTTCTCCATTCAGTTGTGGAACTGCATTATTGGGAAGGCATGAAAGTGCACCTTTTCAAGTGTAGATGGTTTGACACACGGCCGCAGAGCATGAAAACCGATCAATACGGCATAACTTCTGTGAACACTAGTACATCATGGTATGAGGACGACCCGTTCGTTTTAGCCACATGGGTGAAACAAGTGTTTTATCTTGATGATCTCGCCAAGGGTGACCCGTGGAAAGTAGTCAACACTATCCACCATCGCAACATTTACCGGGCGTCTACACTTGGAGTGGCTGAAGAGAACGAGGAAGGGGGCACCGCGTATCAAGAGCCCAACTCAAACGGTATTCCTGACTCCTCTTTTATTCGCCTAGACACGCCGGTGTGAATTCGACGTGAAGAGCCACTGCTTGTTGATATTGATCCAAATGAAGAAACTAATGAGGACTCTAGTGGTGAGGAACGACATAGATTACCCCTATCGAGCAATTCAAAAACCGAAGAAGACTCATCCGATGATTCCGATTACAATCCGACGGATTAAGTAATTTAAATGATGTAATCCTTTCATTTGTAATCCACTCTTTTCTAATGAACGGGCGTGGGGATGAGCCTCCCAGCATAGGCTGGGTTCCAAACCCCTTAAAAAAAATTTGAAATATGTTGACTGTTGGGTTTCTATTTTTTTTTATGTTCAATTTTGGTTATATATGAACAAGACATAGGAATACGAGAGGTGTAACACAACTGATTTTTTTTATTTTTTTCAAAGAATAGCTGACGAAAAATGCGTGATTTCGTCGGCCAAAACTATATTGAAAAATACATATTTTATTTTAGACAGAAAACGACAAAAGAATAGCCGACGAGTACTATGTTTGATTTCGTCGGCTATGATTTAAAAAAAAAAACAAAAAAAGACCACCTTCCATTTTCTATCACTATCGACAAACCATTGCTTTATCCTTCAAATGCAAATATGTCGTCAAATAAGATATGACCGAAATAATGAAATACGTCTACGGTTGAAAAATGACAAGATTCTGACAAAATCTGTGTGCCGAATTTTGCGGTTAACTGTGTTTTACTTCCGTTTTCCAATGGGTAGCCTGACGTTCGGTAAATACTTTGAGGAAAATTTTTATACGATTAGTTGCGTCTCATCGATTTGAAACTATTATCTGTTGAAGGTCAGGCCAAAAAACATCATTTAGACAGGCCAATTACCATTTCTAAGCGTTTAAAGGGTTGACTCACCCGGTTGACCGTCCCGATCGAGCCTTTAACGTTGTCAGATGTAGTTGGATTTTTTTTCATACATGTATTTAATCTTAACGGTGATATCTGTAGGTTGGAATAGATTTTCCAAACTTTTACATTCAAAATCGGAACATATGCACTAATGTTCCTTAACTTGTTTACCAAGTGTTTAAGTGAATGTATAGTTTCAAATAGTTACTATACGTACACTCTTCAAATGCAAATATGTCATCAAATAAGATATGACCGAAATAATGAAATACGTCTACGGTTGAAAAATGACAAGATTCCGACAAAATCTGTGTGCCGAATGTTGCGGTTAACTGTTTTTTACTTCCGTTTTCCTATGGGTAGCCTGACGTTCGGTAAATATTTTGAGTAAAATTTTTAAACGATTAGTTGCGTCTCATCCATTTGAAACTATTATCTGTTGAAGGTCAGGCCAGAAACCGTCGTCTAACTAGACTAATTTCTGTTTTAAAGCGTTTAGAGGTTTGACTTCGTTGTTTGACCAAAAGTTTAGCCGACGAAAATTCTATGTCGTCGGCTAAACTCTTGCGATCCGCTTATTGTCCGCCGTTGGATGGCTCAGATCCAACGGCTGCTGATTGTCCAAAACATAGCCGACGAAATATTTGAATTCGTCGGCTAAACTCTTGCGATCCGAGCCTTTTTATTGTCCGTCGTTGGATGGCGGAGATCAGACGGCTGCTGAGCGCCTAAAGCATAGCCGACGATGTTTAAAGCATAGCCGACGACATTCAAAGAATAGCCGACGATTTTAAAGATTTCGTCGGCTATTTTGAAGAATAGCTGACGAAATCTTTTTTAATCGTCGGCTATTCTTTCGGGTATAAATCAGAAACTGTCGAACCCTAGCCGACTTTTTCCTCTCTTCCTCCTCCTCCGGCTGCTGCTGTTGCCGAACGCGATTACGCTCTCCCACAAGATTCCGCCGCGCTGCTCCTCCTCCTCCTCCTCCTCAAATCGGCCGCTCCTCCTCCTCCTCATCCTCCGATCCAAACTCTAGCTTCCTCAAATCCTCCTCCATGCCGCGCCGGCCTCCTCCTCCTCCTCCTCCTCCTCCCCCTCCCCCTTCCCCTCCTCGTCCGACCTCCTTCCCCTCCTCCTCCGGCCTCCTCCTCCGTTCCGGTTAAATTTTTTTTTTTCAATTTAGTTTAATTTTATAAATTGTTATATATTTAATTTTAATTATATAGATTGTTATATATTTGTTAATAAATTTAATTTTAACAAATTGTTATATATTTGTTAATAAATTTAATTGTTATATATTTGTTATAATTTAGGTATAGAAATTGTTATATATTTAATTTTAATTATATAAATTGTTATATATTTTTGTTAATATATAAATGGTTATTTGTATTTATATATATGTTAATAATGAAATATAGTTATATTTGTATATAAATAGTTATATTTAGGTTAATGGTTAGTATTATTTAAAATTAGTTAAAATTTAAATATTAATTTGTTAGTATGTTTTGAAATATGTTAGTATTATTGGTTATTATATTAATTAGAATTTATTATTTAATGTAATATAATTTAATATTAATTAATGTATTAATGCCTCAAGCTGCAGATGACCGATGCATTCAGACAGTTCTTCGGAGGCCGTCGTTCCAGATCTATGGGTTCTGGAAGTTCCGCTGGTTCCGCAGAGTCCGACAGGACCCTTAGCCAGCCTGAGAGGACCACCACCCAGCCGCGGAGTAGTGTGGATTCATCGCAGCCGCGGAGGAGTATGAGTTCTCGGCACCAGACCCTTCTCCAGGCGGGGCGGCCGTCGAGCAGTTCACGTCCCCCTGTCGGGCCAGATGCTCCGAGGTTCAGTAGGCAGCTATTTCAGGACGAGATAGCTGCAGACGTTCCTCAGGTCCGTATGCCTGAGCTTCATCGGGAGCCGATGACGAGTCCGACGACGTCTGCTGCTGACTCGACTGAGGGGCCTACTCTCCTAAATCAGCTCTACCTCCCGTACAACATTCCTGCGATACCCGAGGTCGACTTTCGAGGTGTGCCCATATGGCCTGCTATGCCTCAGTACGTGAGTGCTGCGGAGGCATACCAGCAGCAGCCATTTGAGAACCCTGACCTCCTGATTTCGGCCAGGAGAAAAGGAAAGTCGACAGGCGGGTCATCGAGTTCAGGTAACATTTGATTTTATTAATTAAATTTTTTATTAAAATTGACGCACTAATATTTAATTTTATTAACCAATCGTCGTTTATGTGATAGGGACAGCCGCTAGCAGTTCAACGAGGAATACGAGAGGTGTCATATGTTTTGACACGCTCAGGAGAACTGTTGAGCTCCGGGGGAGGATCCAGATCAACGAACCTCCTAATCAGGAGGTTCAGGGGAAAAAACGCCGTGACTACACGGGTTGCGTGAGGGCACTGATTAGAGACAGAGTCCCTATGTTGTGGACACGGTGGGCTAATGTGCCCGAAGAGATCAAGAGGGAGGTGAACAACGCCGCGTCGGTGAGTAATTTAAACAATTTAATTTATTTTACGTAATATTTAATAATTTTCGGTATTGTTATAATTGTAAAACTAATAAAATATTATCTTTCAGACATACTTCGAGATTGCAGAACATAAGTAGAATTGGGCGGATCATATGCAGAACTTGAGGTACGTTGGGAATTCCTTATCTTATAATTTGAAATATTTTATGATATTAATAATATTTCTAATGCACTTTTATTTTTTCCGTAGGTTCAAAGAGTGGAAGAACGAGCTTCGTTCCCACTTTAACGAATACGACAACCGTGGTCGTATGGGTACTCCCAGAGAGTTCATGTTCAGGGAGTACGAGTGGCGTTTGTTGAAGACAGTAGACTTCAACAACCCACTTATGCAGGTAAATACTAAACTTAACTATAAATGTTTATTTTGTTAAAATTTTAATTATTAGTTTAATTATTTTATAATTATTACACTAATATTTTTTGATGCATTTTTCTAATATTTTATTATTTGTTTGAAGGAACGGTCTCGGGTAAACTCTGCGAACCGCCGCCGTAACACAACCCCCCATCATGGTGGTTCTAGGCCGTTTGCACATTATCAGGAGGAGACGCTTAGAGATCATCCTGTTAGCAACCCGTACGTGGAAACGTTCAAGATCGCTTATCCACAAGCGACAGAACAGCTCGTAAGTCGTTGATTACGATTTTAAAATTTTAATTATTAATTTTACTTAATTATATATTTGTTAGAATATTAATTATTATTTTTTTCCCGTTCAATTAGGAGAGGGTGAACCGGGCCGAAGAAGAGGTGTTCCAGCAAGTAGTTCGGGAGACACAACCGAACATTTTAGAGGCAGATCTGGAAGAAACCCTGCGCCAGGTCGACCGATCGAATGTCCAAACGGCAGCGAGGATGTTCGACGCAGCCTTCCCAGACCGGTCAAACCAATACTACTGCCGGGGTTTGGGAAGTTCTGGAATAGGACTCCTGAAGACCACTAAGAGAGGTCAAAAGAAGGGAGGCGGGGACAGCCAACAGATGAGGGGGCAAGTGCAGAGATTGGCCGCAAGATTGGCGGTCGAGGCCCAGAGATCACAGGAGCTACGCCGCAGAACACAGCAGTATCATTTGGATATGGCCAGTTGGCATGCTGAATGCGACCGGCAACACAACTACGCCGCCCAACAAAACTGGTGGTGTGATATGTTCGCGGCACAACAACAAGCCCTTGAACCCCCCCCCCCCCCCCCCCCCCGTTTCAGCCGTTAGTTGAACCTCCAATGCCTCAACCTTCCGAGTTCGTTCAGCAGGATGACGAGCATGATGGAGAGCAGGATGATGGGGATGACGTGGTGGACTTTAGTGCTTTAGGTGATGATTAGGATTATATTTTATGTATATTGGAACAAATTAAATAATAAATCATTTAGACGTGTTTCTTGTTGGTGCAAATGCATGGATTGTCTTTGTGATTTGCAGGTTGCTTGGAATGGTAATTTAGAAATTAATTTAATTTTTTTCCCCCCAAATGTAAGAATAGCCGACGATATTGGCATTATTTCGTCGGCTATAAGTTCTATAGCCGACAATTTTTACCAAATTTCGTCGGCTATAATCGTTATAGCCGACGAAAATGACATTATTTCGTCGGCTATAACTAATTAATGCTTATTAAAATATTAATATACTCTGACGAAATAACCGACGAAATAGATGGAATCGTCAGCTATATTTCAGAACAAATATTCGTCGGCTATAGTTTACGATATCGTCGGCCATACTCGAAAATATCCGACGAATTTCGTCGGATATTTTGCCCAGTTTTGGTCGACGAAATTAATTTTCGTCGGTAAAGTCGTCGGCCATACTCGAATATAGCCGACGATTTCGTTATTTTCGTCGGCCATTGGTATTACCGACGGCGTTTTTCCGACGAATTATAGCCTACGAAAATTTCGTCGGCAGAAGGAATAGCCGACGAAAATTTGGCATAGTCGACGAAATTTTTTTCGTCGGCTATTCTCTCCGATCTGGTAGTGTTATACAGGTCATATATATATACATTTACATAAAATACATGAAGAATGAGAAATTTCACACACACACCCAACATGTTTTTCCATCTCTTCGTTTTATCATGCTTCATATGATGTTATTCATGTGTATTTGTATTGTACTGTCTTGTAGGTAAAGTTTTTCCAGGACATAGGCATTAGAGATAAAGTTTCCTCCATTGCTTACATAAAATTAGGCCAGTGTTACGTTTTTTCCTTTAAACTGATAGCCTCATCAAGTTATTAAAAATTTAGAAGCATCCTCACAAACTCATACACCATCTCCGGTAAGAGAGGGCTATATTGGGGTCATGACTATAATTTAGCCCTCTAAAATAATATAGTTTACAGTATTATGTTATGGTGAACAATCTCTAATTTCAAATATTTATTATAGTTTTACATCATTATTTTGAAATTAATGATTTAGTTTAATTTTAGTAACTATTAATTTATATCAAAACTAAATTATGAGACAAAAATATATTATTTTTATATTTTTTTAATAGTTATTAGATCTCACTACCAGGAAAAAGGCTTTTCCCGACGAAATTAAAAAAAACGGCCGACGAATTAAAATTTTCGTCGGTACTTCCAACGAATAGCCGACGATTTTATTTTTCGTCGGTGGAAAAATAAAATCGTCGGCCATAGTTTAACTATAGCCGACGATACTGTTTTTTCGTTGGTATAAACAAAAAACGTCGGCTATATTCATATTTCAGTCGACGATTTGGATTTTCGTCGGCCTTTCTCTGAAACATTAGCCGACGAAAACTTTTGAAATTTTGGCCGACGAAAAATGCATTATTTCGTCGGCCATAACTATATTGAAAAATACATATTTTATTTTAGACAGAAAACGACAAAAGAATAGCCGACGAGTACGAGGTTGTCTCTCGTCGGCTATGATTTAAAACAAAAAAAAAAACAAAAAATGACCAGATTCCATTTTCTATCACTAACAATAAACCATTACTTCATCCTTCAAACAGAAAAAAGTCGTGAAATAAAATATGACTAAAATGATAAAATACGTTTATGGTTGAAAAATGACAAGATTCCGATAAAATCTGAGTGTCGAAAGATGCGGTCAAAGGTTTTATTCTTTCGTTTCTCTAATGGTAGCGTTACCTTCGGTAAATATTTTGAGGAAAATTTTTATATGATTAGTTGCATCTCATCGATTTGAAACTATTATCTGTTGAAGGTCAGGCAAAAAAATGTCATTTAGACAGTCCAATTACCATTTCTAAGCGTTTAGAGGTTTGACTTACCCGGTTGACCGTTCCGATCGAGCCTTTAACGTTGTCAGCTGAAGTTGGATTTTTTTTTCATACATGTATTTAATCTTAACGGTGATATCTGATGGTTGGAATAGATTTTCTAAACTTTTAGATTCAAAATCAGAACATATGCACTAATGTTCCTTAACTTGTTTACTAATTGTTTAAGTGAATGTATAGTTTCAAATAGTTACTATAATTAGACTCTTCAAATGCAAAAATGTTGTGAAATAAGATATGACCGAAATAATGAAATACGTCTACGGTTGAAAAATGACAAGGTTCTGATAAAATCTGTGTACCGAATGTTGCGGTTAATTGTTTTTTACTTTCGTTTTCCTATGGGTAGCCTGACGTTCGTTAAATCAATTTTGTAAAATTTTTATATGATTAGTTGTGTCTCATTGATTTGAAACTATTATCTGTTGAAGGTGAGGCCAGAAACCGTCGTTTAACTAGACTAATTTCCGTTTTTAAGCTTTTAGAGGTTTGACTTAGTGGTTTGACCTATAGTTTAGCCGACGAAAATTATATTTCGTCGTTTAAACTCTTGCGATCCGCGCCTTTTTATTGTCCGCCGTTGGATGGCTCAGATCCGACTGCTATTGATCTTCCAAAGTATAGCCGACGACATTCAAAGAATAGCCGATGAAATCTTTTAAATCGTCGGCTATTCTCTCTGCTATAAAAGCTGAAAGTCGCTTTCAGCCCGACTTTGTCTCTCCTCCTCCGGAAAAACATCTCCGCCGCTCTCCGATCCTTCGAATTTCATCGACTTCCTCCTCCTTCTCCGATCTGCAGCGTCCTCCTCCTCCTCCTTCTCAAATCGGCGCCGGCGTTCACCTCCTCCTCCGCTAGGTAATTTTTTTTTTTTTATAATTTATTTTAATTGTATAATTTAGGTATATAATTTAGATATTTAAGTGTGTGTTAAATTGTTATATATATTGGTTATATATATAAATTTTTAGATTAATTATATATATAAATTTGTAGATTAATTATATAAATTGTTATATATTTGTTAATATATACACATATTTGTATATATATATATATATGTTAATGTATATTTTAATTGTTATATATAAATTGTTAAATTAATTATATATATAAATTGGTAGCCTAATTATATAAATGGTTATATTTATGTTAATATATAAATGGTTATTTGTATGTATATATATGTTAATGATGAAATATAGTTATATTTGTATATAAACGGTTATATTTATGTTAATGGTTAGTATTATTTAAAATTAGTTAAATTATAAATATTAATTTGTTAGTATGTTTTAAAATATGTTAGTATTATTGGTTATTATATTAATTAGAATTTGTTATTTAATGTAATATAATTTAATATTAATTAATGTATTAATTTATTTGTTTCCAGATGGCCGATGCATTTAGACAGCTATTCGGAGGCCGTCGTTCCAGATCTAGGGGTTCTGGAAGTTCTGGCGGATCCGGAGACTCCGAGAGGACCCCTAGCCAGCCTGAGAGGACCACCAGCCAGCCTCAGAGGATCGATTCATCCCAACCGCGGAGGAGTGTGAGCAACCGGCACCAGACCCTTTTATCGGCGGGGCGGCCGTCGAGCAGTTCATGTCCCCCTCTCCGGCCAAATCCTCCGAGATGCAGTACACAGCTATTTCAGGACGACATAGCTCCAGACGTTCATCAGGTCCGTATGCATGAGGTTCATCGGGAGCCGATGACGAGTCATGCGCCGTCTGCTGCTGACTCTACTGATGGGCCTACTCTCCCTAATCAGCTATACCTGCCATACAACATTCCTGCCATACCCGATGTCGACGAGCGTGGTGTGCCCATATGGCCTGCTAGGCCTCAGTACTTGAGTGTTGCGGAGGCATACCATTATGAGCCATTTGAGAGACCTGAGCTCCTGATTTCGGCGACATTAAAAGGAAAGTCGACAGAAGGGTCATCGAGTTCAGGTAACATTTGATTTTATTAATTAAATATTTTATTAAAATTAACGCACTACTATTTAATTTTATTAACCAATCGTCGTTTATTTGATAGGGACCGCCGCTAGCAGTTCAAGCAGGAATACGAGAGGTGTCATATGTTTTGATACGCTCAGGAAAAGTGTTGAGACCAGTGGGAGGATCCAGATCAACGAACCCCCTAATCAGGATGTTAAGGGAAAAAAACGCCGCGATTACGCGGGTTGCGTGGGAGCACTAATTAGGGATAGAGTCCCTATGTTGTGGACACGGTGGGCTGATGTGCCGGAAGAGATCAAGAGGGAGGTCGACAACGCGGCGTCGGTGAGTAATTTAAAAAACTTAATTTCTTTATCGTAATATTTAATAATTTTCGGTATTGTTCTAATTTTAAAACTAATAAAATATTATCTTTCAGGCATACTTCGAGATTGCCGAACACAAGCAGGCTTGGGCGTACGCGATGCAGAACTCGAGGTACGTTGAGAATTCCTCATATTATAATTTGAAATATTTTATGATATTAATAATATTTCTAATGCACTTTTGTTTTTTCCGTAGGTTCAAAGAGTGGAAAAACGATCTCCGTACCCACTTTACCGAATACGACAAATATGGTCGTATGGGTACTCCAAGAGAGTTCATGTTCAGGGAGTACGAGTGGCGTTGGTTGTAGACAGTAGACTTCAACAACCCAGTTATGCAGGTAAATACTAAACTTAACTATAAATGTTTATTTTGTTAATATTTTAATTATTAGTTTAATTATTTTATAATTATTACACTAATATTTTTTTATGCATTTTTCTAATATTTTATTATTTGTTTGAAGGAACGGTCTCGGCAGAACTCTGCGAACCGCCGCCGTAACACAACCCCCCATCATGGTGGTTCTAGGCCATTTTCACAATATCAGGAGGAGGCGCTTAGAGATCATCCTTTAAGCAACCCGTACGTAGAGACGTTCAAGAAGGCTTATCCATTAGCGACAGAAGAGCTTGTAAGTCGATGATTACGATTTTAAAATTTTAATTATTAATTTTACTTAATTATATATTTGTTAGAATATTAATTTTTTTTTTCTCGTTTTAATTAGGAGAGGGTGAACCGGGCCGAAGAAGAAGTGTTGCAGGCAGTAGTTCGGGAGACACAACCGAACATTTCAGAGGAAGATCTGCAAGAAGCCCTGAGCCAGGTCGACCGATCGAATGTCCAAACTGCAGCGAGGATATTCGACGCAGCCTTCCCAAAACGGTCAAACGACTACTACTGCCGGAGTTTGGGAAGTTCTGGAATAGGAGTCCTAAAGACCACTAAGGGAGCTCAAAAGAGGAGAGGCGGGGACACCCAACAGATGAAGGGGGAAATGCAGAGATTGACAGAAGAAAATGCAAGATTGGCGGCCCAGTTCCAGATATCACAGGAGCAACAACGCAGAACATAGCAGTATCAGATGGAAATGGAGCGTTGGCATGCTGAATGCGAGAGAATTCGGCGACAGAACTACGCCGGCCAACAAAACTGGTGGTATGCTATGTTCGCGGCACAACAAAAAAGCCTTGAACCCCCGCCTTCGTTTGAGCAGTTAGATGAACCTCGAATGCCGAGAGCTCCCGAGTTCATTCAGCAGGATGACGAGCATGATGGACAGCAGGATGGTGGCCAGGATGGAACAAATTAAATAATTAATGAAAAACGTGTTTCTTGTTGGATTGTCATTGTGAATTGCAGGTTGCTTGGAATGGTAATTTAGAAATTAATTTAATTTTTTTCTTCCCAAAATGTAAGAACAGCCGACGATATTGACATTATTTCGTCGGCTATCACTGCTATAGCCGACGATTTTTACCAAATTTCGTCGGCTATAACTGTTATAACCGAGGAAAATGACATTATTTCGTCGGTGGTCTATGCTAGAGAGCCCCTTATGACCGTCCTACTGGAGATGGTCTAACTTTCCTAAAAACTCACCATGTCATATCATATACACGCTTCCTAAAAAATGCATGATAAGATTTTGTTGCTAGTTTTCATCCTCTAATATCATTACATATATTATGTGATCGTTTACAACTAATTGAACAAAACTTACAATTTATCTTAACTAAATTTACAACATTGACAACAAAGTTATGACATGCATTTTATATATTTACATATAAGTAAGCGGTTTTTAATTTTTACCAATAACCACACAATTCCAACCAGAATTACCTGTAGCAAGCTCAAATAACTATTTCACATTAGCAAACGTCTCTAACTCATGACGTCTCCATTTAAAATATAAAAAAATTAAAAAAAAAAAAAAAAAACTCTCTCTCTCTCTCTCTCTCTCTCTCTCTCTCTCTCTCTCTCTCTCTCTCTCTCTCTCTCTCTCTCTCTCTCCGACCACATGGCTCGAGGCTCGGCTCGAGGCTCATCTCAAGCAATGTCATCGTCTTCCACAGCCTCATGACACGACGTATGATTTTTTCAGCTTTTATCAATCTATTCCAGACAGGAACTCAAGATTAAAATCTCAGATCTTGTCCCCAATGAACCAGATAGGAGTACCGAGATGCCTCAATTTTGAGGAATCAAATCAGTAATCGAAGTCAAGGATCAGATTGGAGGGTTTGGGCGATAAGATGAAATGGATCGTGGTATTGATTAATTAAATTGTGGTTTTGAAAAATTTAGTCAGGAAAGATAATTGAATTCTAATTTCTACTGGTTTGGGTAGAGAATGAGCCAAATTTGTTTTGTTAGTTTGGGTAGCTAGGGGTGGGGGAGGCCTTTGAAGCTAAGAAAGTTTTGGATATTGAATTTGTGGGTTATAATTCAATAGATAGAAGAATTATGTTTTTTATCTTCATTGAAATGTGTTGCTGATTTAGATTGCTTTCTTTCTTCTTTTCGAGAGGAATACTAGCAATTTTTGTGTGAACAAAAGTTTATAATAGCATGAATCAAAAGAATGTGTGAACGGGTATTACGATATTACCTTATTGAGGGTTGATATGAGCATAAAATGCTATGTTATTAATGATAAAACTCTATACTTTACTTAGTTATTTTCCTTACTATATAGTATTTAACTTTGTTTTATTATTTTAGGTGTATTTTGAGGCAAAGGAGAAAATATAGGAGAAAAGATGCATTAAAAGCTAAATCAAGAATTCTGCCTTTGCAGACTAGCCAACTTCGACAGAAGCCTAAGGACAACTCAGGACAAACTAAATTATGAGCCATATATCAATGGAAAACTACAGATGTCTACTTTCCAGAACATTTTGCGATTCGTCAATACCTATTTTTTAAGGGAAGTTATGGACGATTTAGTACCCAAAGGTCAATCTAACGTGAATCTGATATCATATCAAATAAGGAGAGTTTGATCATAAATCTTCTTTGGACGAATTTTCTATCCAATTCAAGACACCACAATCATCAGGAAGATGTCTGAGAAGAATTCTACAAGATTATGGTTTGCTTTTGTGCACCAATTATAAGAGACCGCATGTAACTAAGGTTGTGTATTCTCTAGCTCTATATATATAGCATATGAAAACATGTAAAAGGGAGAACACCCTACATCTTCTATCTACTATATTTTCTTCTTTACAATGTGTAACTAAATTCTTTTAGTTAGGGGCTGCCCATGAACCCTGTTTATGCAAAGCTCTTGATTATGTTTTCTTAGTTTATTATTTGATTTCTATGTGATTGGTGTGCCTTGATTTGTGCTATTGATAACTCTTGCATGTTTATTTTCTTTGGTGCACAACTTAGATTATAGGCATGTGATTACAGCTAGAGGTTAAGAATTATTTCACCTAATAGTTATGATTCTTTCTCTCCCCAAGTAGCGACTATCTCACTTGCAGAGGTAAATCAAGAGATGCTTATTGATTTGGGTAGAGAGTGTTGTCACGCTACTTAGACTTTAATCAACAAACAAACTTTCATAAAGCTTAATGATTTTTACTTGATTTGCTAGACTACTACTGTCAGAGCTAGTAGACCTGTTATGGAATATTTCTAACAAAAAGTGCTGTCACGGCGTTAGATAATATTTAGAAAGTAAAAAGGATAATTTCAATGCTGTCATGGTTATTCTTGTTTGTTGTCAATCACTAGTAATTGAATGTTTTCTAGGGTTAATTAAGGGTGGAGTATAACGGTGGTGAATTGGTGTAGTTTCTAACTTCTTCATCTCATTCATTGAATTTATATATTTTTTTTATTTCTCATTGATATCTAAAGTCCCATATTTAATTGTTTTATTTTTGTTGTTAACATAAATTGTAAGAGTACCCACAATTCCCGGCTTGAACGATACCCACTTCCGAACGATACTACAACTACACAAGAGGGTTAATTGAATAGCCAATCCCGACCACGTCAATTTTGGCTCCGTTGCCGGGGATCGAACTCGGGTCACCCGCGTGACAGGCGGGTCAATATTCTTCTGTGGATATTTGATCTTGTTATGGCTACTACTCTTTATTTTATGCTTTAAATTATAGAAATTGATTTGATGAAACTATGAGGATCTTTTAATTAGGTTATTATTGCATTTATCGTAATGCTACTAATCTTCATAAATAGTGTAATGCTATTGACCTTCAATAAGAGAAATTAGTGTATGCTACCGTAGAACCATTAGGCAACGTCAGGTGGTCTACCCAATAAATAGAAAATCGACATGTGCCTTTTTGTTACACGTCAGACCAGGATCAACTTTTACTCTATTCGATTGCGGTAAAACAATAAAAAAAATAACTCTGTTACCTATTATTTGCTTCCATCCATAAGAAGAATATTACCCTAAGAAAAAAGTATACCCATTTTTTGTCTTATTAGCAACCGAGTTCATGATCATAACATATTGCAGTCTTCTTATCTTCCAAGAGCACGTGAATAGGGAGGGGAGATAAAGAATCTTGCCATCTTCTTTCCTCTTTATTCTTATTTTTGTTTTGCGAATTTGAACATTGGTTTTACTTGTCTTCTTTATTCTTGCCATCTTCACATCATCGCTCTCAATTAAATATAATTTTCAGCATTTTTTTTAATTGTCAAATTAGCCTTAAAAAAGTAATATTAACAATAATGAAATACATTCCTTATATGAGCCAAAGACTTGATGAGATTATCCTAGAGAAATTAGATGGTTGATCGTCAAAGTTTCACCAAAACCAAACGTATATAAGTACATTTTCTTAACTCATCACAGGGCTTCTCCTACTCTATTTGTCTTACTCCTGCATTTGGCTTCTCCTTCTCCTTCTTAAATCAAACTTGTCTTACTTATCTATTTGGCAAAATGCTCATCCATGTCCAAACTGTACAATCTAGACGATCTTCAAAGAGGTTGCTCTATTTATACGATAGTTTATGCATATCTAATTGAGTCTTTAGGGTATCTAAAATCTTGTTTCGAGAAACAATGGAAGTAGACTTTTTCAGAACGTACACCTTGTGGCAGTATCTAGGTACCTTGACAGCGATAAGGATGCTGGGAATTGTATTTAATACATGCCTACAGGTCATCAACCAGCCAGTCAGCCACTGATATATGTAACCCTAAATCAAATGAAATTATTTATTATTATTATTTTGGAACAAAATTTTTTGCATATGCATGTTGGAAAGTATTAAGTTTAAGATGATGATGTGCCATGCTACTGTTGTGCGGAAGCGTAAACAAACAGCAATATCGATATGGAACAATAAAGAAAAGAAACACATAGACACAAGATTTATAGTGGTTCACTCAATCAATGTGATTGAGCTACATCCACTCTTCGGAGCCGGCAAATATTTCACTATGATCAATATGAGAAACAAACAATTAGAGTTAATAATAACTCTCTCCACCCAGACTAATACACTCAATCCTATTACTATTCTCTTCAACTACAATACACAACAACCCTCAACAGTCAAGCTCTCTAGGAACTTCAGGAATAGTTGCGTCACCACCAAGAGAATAAGGAGAATGAGTAGAAAGAATGACTCTGCAATTTTCTCTATTTCTCTCTGTTCAATTTCCTCTCTAATACGACTGGTCTCAACAAGGTATATATATATACACCTTGTGAAGACATATACATATATGTCTTCACAAGGTATAATTAACCTAGTACATTTGCTGCTCACACGATCACTTTGGGCCAAGCCCACTATGAGTAAGCCAACATCGACAATCTCCACATTGGCTTCACATCATATATAGCATCGACAATGAACCTATATCATAAGGAACAAATAATAATATCATAGCTCAATTTGCCACTCTGACTTCCCTGTAGGGACTCAAATGCTACAAACACCAATCAAGTTCAAGCAATGCTTGAACTTGCTCAATGGTTCTGACTTTGTCAACATATTAGCAGGGTTGTCTTTAGTTCCAACTTTCTGGAGTTCTATGTCACCATCCTCCACCAATTGACGAATCTTGTGAAATCTGACATAAATATGTTTAGTGCGATTATGAGTAACTTGGTTCTCTGCTAAAAGAATAACACTTTGACTATCACAATAAACATCCACATAGTCTTGAATTAAACCTGTTGACAGTAACTACAGAGGGGCTACACAGGCCCACAGATCCGCAGCTAGCATGCCTGGGGCCGGACCGAGGCCCGGAGCAGGATCCCCAACATCCGGACCCGAGGCCCAGCAGTCTAACTTATGACTGGGACACCAGCCTGCCGAACAGGTTACCTTAGCTGCCCCTTTGCGTACGAACAGAAGGGAACCAGTCCCACATCGAAGAGTAAGACCAGACCTCACGATCGACCACCTATATAAGGGCTTCAACTACCCTCATTAATAGGTAACTCAACTCTCCCACTACTTATCATTCCCGCTTAAGTTATCTATTTGCTCCAACGGTACTAACTTAGGCATCGGAGAGGAGAAGACCGGCCCGCCCGGTATTCTCCTTAGTTAGCAGGGTTCGCATGAGGAAATCACATCAAGATCCACCGGTTTCCCGCAGGCCTACGGGTATGTGCAGAAACAAAACCCAAGTCCTCAAGCAAACCATGAAGCCAAAGAGCTTCTTTTGCACCCTCTGTTATTGCCATGTATTCAGCTTCCGTAGTCGACAAAACAATAGTATGTTGCAAATTCGACTTCCAACTCACTGCTCCACTAGCAAGAGTAAATACTTAAGCTGTAGTTGATCTGCACTTGTCTAAATCACCTGCGTAATCAGAGTCTACATATCCAACAATACATTGATTCATCATATCCTGCTGAAACACTATTCCAACATCCACAATACCAAGAATATACCGGAGAATCCATTATGCTGTTTTCCAATGGCCTTTACCTGGATTATGCATATATCTGCACACCACACTTAAGGCCTGTAAAATATCTCGTCTAGTACACACTATAGAATACATCAAGCTACCAACAACACTAGCATATGGAACTTTAGCCATATATATTTTTTTATCATCATCAGTGCTAGGAGACATAGAAGAATTAAGTTTGAAACGAGAAGCAAGAGGTGTACTTACAGGTTTAGTTTTATCAACCATGTTAAACCGATGTAGTACTTTCTTTAAATATTGTTTCTGTGACAAACAAACCTTGCCTTTAGATCTGTCTCTTTCAATTTACATGCCCAAAATCTTCTTTGCTTCTCTCAAATCCTTCATATCAAATTCACCACTCAATTGTGACTTCAATTTATTTATCTCCACCTTGCTCTTAGATACAATCAACATATCATCAACATATACGAGCAAATAAATGAAAGTCCCATCTTGTAGCTTGCGAAAATAAACACATAGATCATAAAGACTTCTAGTGTACTTCTGACCAAACATAAACTTATCAAATCTCTTGTATCACACTGCCTAGGACACTGCTTTAGGCAATACAATGATTTCTGCAGTTTACAAACTGGTATTGTTGTGCGGAAGAGTAAACAAACATCAATATCGATATGAAACAATAAAGAAAAGAAACATAGGGACACAAGATTTATAGTGGTTAACTCAATCAATATGATTGAGCTACATCCACTCTTCATAGCCGGAAAATATTCAACTATGATCAATAGGAGAAACAAAATACTAGAGTTAATAATAACTCTCTCCACCCAGACTAATACACCCAATCCTATCACTATTCTCTTCAACTACAATACACAACAACCCCCAACAATCAAGCTCTCTAGGAACTTCACCAATGGAATAGCTGCATCACCACCAAGAGAATAAGGAGAATGAGTAGAAAGAATGGCTCTGTAATTTTCTCTGTTCTCTCTGTTCAATTTCCATGCCCAAAATCTTCTTTGTTTCTCCCAAATCCTTCATCTGAAATTCACCACTCAATTGTGACTTCAATTTATTTATCTCCACCTTGCTCTTAGATTTAATCAACATATCATCAATATATAAAAGCAAATAAATGAAAGTCTCATCTTGTAACTTGCGAAAATAAACATATGGATCATAAAGACTTCTAGTGTACTTCTTACCAAACCTAAACTTATCAAATCTCTTGTACCACTGCCTAGGAGACTGCTTAGGCCGTACAATGATTTCTGTAGTTTACAAACCCATTTTTCCTTACCAACAACTTTGAAACCATCTGGCTGACTCATATAGATCCCCTCATTCAACTCGCCATGTAAAAATGCAGTTTTAACATCAAGTTATACTAATTCAAGATCAAACTGTGCAACCAAGGCTAAAAGAATACGAATAGAAGAATGTTTCACAACTGGTGAGTACCTCATTGTAGTATATTCCTTCATTCTATGCATAGTCCTTAGCTACCAATCTAGCCTTATACTGAGATCCCTCTTTTTTAGCAAATACCTACTTGCAGCCAACTGCTCTTTTCCCATGTGGTAACTGAGCCAACTCGCAAGTGTTGTTCTTATGAAGAGACTTTATCTCCTCACCCATAGCCTTTTCTCACTCCACTTTATCTGCATGTATTACAGCTTCTTCATAAGTAGTAGAAATTTCTTCTTCAGTCATTGAAAGTACATAAGTCGCCAAATCATTAAGCCAAGTTGGCTTTGGAGCATTCCTCTTCTTAATGCACTAGGTTCATCTTGCTGTATAGACTCTTGGGTTTGAGCCCTTCAATACCTATAACTTCATTAGTTGAATCATCAATTGTAGGTTTTTCTGAATCACCTTGAACTTCATCAACATTTTTCTCAAGCTCCACATGCTTCAAAATCTCTTTGGTCATTTCAGAATTATTCTGCTCACCCTGATTAACCATGGCAGACTCATCAAATGTAACATCTCTGCTCACAATAATCTTTCTCGTATCTGGACACCATATCTTGAATCCTATTACACCATCACTAAAGCCCAAGAAAATAGCTTTCTTTGCTCTAGGATCAAGCTTGCTTTCCCTAACATGATAATAAGCAAGAAAACTGAAAATATGTAAGTAATGATAATCAGTAGCAAGTTTTCCAGACCATACCTCCATAGGAATTTTGCCCTCGTTTGCAGCTGTAGGCAATCTATTGATAAGATGATTTGCATATGTAACTGCCTTTGCCCAGAACTCTTTGTCTAATCTAGCATTAGACAACATACACCGAATCTTCTCTAACAAAGTCCGATTCATGCGTTCTGCTACCCCATTTTGCTATGGTATTCTTCTAACTGTGAAGTGTCTCACAATGCCCTCATCTTGACACAATTTCAAGAACAGATCAGACTTGTACTCACCATCATTATCTAACATAAGCCTCTTAATTTTCTGACCAGTTTGAGTCTCAATCATCTTCATCCACTTTACAAATATATCTAAGACTTCATCTTTATGCTTCATGGTGTACACCCATACTCTTCTAGAGAAGTCATCAGCAAAAGTAGCATAATACCGCTTACCTCCCAAAGTTGTCGTCTTTGTAGGATCCCATACATCTGTGTTGATATAATCTAAAGCTCCTTTAGTCTGATGAACTGTTGTACCAAACTTCACTCTAGTCTGCTTTCCCAATACACAACATTCACAGAATTCCAACTTGCAAACCTTTGCACCTTTCAACAAGCCTTGCTTCACCAATCCCAGCATAGCTTTCTCACCAGCATGTCCAAGACGCATATGTCATAATGTAGTAGTGTCTGCATCATCTGTAATCTCAAAAACTGCTATTTCACTTGTCAATGTACTCCTATGTAGAAAATACAAGTTTCTTTCTCTAGTACCCTTTATTATCACAAGTGAATCAGAAACAACTTTAGCAATACCATTACTCAATATAATTGTGTGCCCCTTTGACTCCAAAGTTCCCAAAGAAATCAGTTTTTTCTTCAAGTTCGGAACATATCGAACGTTTGTCAATTCTCTAACACTCACATCATGCATCTTGAGACGAACTGTACCAAGCCCTCTAGTTTTGCAAGGACTGTCATTACCCATAAGAACTAGTCTGCCATCCAATTCCCGCAAAGCAGAGAACCATTCCCACTACCAGATCGGACAGAATAGCCGACGAAAAAAATTTCGTCTACTATGCCAAATTTTCGTCGGTTATTCCTTCTACCGACGAAACTTTCGTCGGCTATAATTCGTCGGTAAAAGGGGGTCGGTAAATGGCCGACGAAAATAACGAAATCGTCGGCCATTCCAAAATTATCACCGACGAAAATTCATTTTGTCGACCAAACCTTGGCAAAACATCCGACGAAATTTGTCAGATATTTTCGAGTATGGCCGACGATATCGTAAACTATAGCCGACGAAATTCGTCGGCTATTTGTTCTGAAATATAGCCGACGATTTCATCTATTTCGTCGGAATATATTAATATTTTAATAGGCATTAATTAATTATAGCCGACGAAATAATGTCATTTTCGTCGGCTATAACGGTTATAGCCGACGAAATTTGGTAAAAATCGTCGGCTATAGCACTTATAGCCGACGAAATAATGCCAATATCGTCGGCTATTTTTACATTTTGGGGAAAAAATTAAATTAATTTCTAAATTACCATTCCAAGCAACCTGCAATTCAAAATGACAATCCATGCATTTACACCAACAAGAAACACGTCTAAATGACTTATTGTTTAATTAGTTCCAATATACATAAAATATAACCCTAATCATCACCTAAAGCACTAAAGTCTACCACGTCATCCCCGCATCTACGTACGGGTTGCTATCAGGATGATCTCTAAGCGCCTCCTCCTGATATTGTGAAAATGGCCTAGAACTACCATGATGGGGGGTTGTGTTACGGCGGCGGTTCGCAGAGTTTATCCGAGACCGTTCTTTCAAACAAGTAATAAAATATTAGAAAAATGCATCAAAAAATATTAGTGTAATAATTATAAAATAATTAAACTAATAATTAAAATATTAACAAAATAAACATTTATAGTTAAGTTTAGTATTTACCTGTAAAGTGGGTTGTTGAAGTCTATTGTCTTCAACCAACGCCACTCGTACTCCCTGAACATGAACTCTCCTGGAGTACCCATACGACCATGTTTGTCGTATTCGGTAAAGTGGGTATGGAGCTCGTTCTTCCACTCTTTGAACCTACGGAAAAAACAAAAGTGCATTAGAAATATTATTAATATCATAAAATATTTCAAATTATAAGATGAGGAATTCCCAACGTACCTCGAGTTCTGCATCGCGTACGCCCAAGCCAGCTTGTGTTCGGCAATCTCGAAGTATGCCTGAAAGATAATATTTTATTAGTTTTACAATTATAACAATACCGAAAATTATTAAATATTACGATAAAGAAATTAAGTTTTTTAAATTACTCACCGACGCCGCGTTGTGGACCTCCCTCTTGATCTCTTCCGGCACATCAGCCCACCGTGTTCACAACATAGGGACTCTATCCCTAATTAGTACCCCCACGCAACCCGCGTAATCGCGGCGTTTTTTCCCCTGAACATCCTGATTAGGGGGTTCGTTGATCTGGATCCTCCCCCTGCTCTCAACAGTTCTCCTGAGCGTATCAAAACATATGACACCTCTCGTATTCCTGCTTGAACTGCTAGTGGCTGTCCCTATCACATAAACGACGATTGGTTAATAAAATTAACTATTAGTGCGTTAATTTTAATAAAATATTTAATTAATAAAATCAAATGTTACCTGAACTCGATGACCCGTCTGTCGACTTTCCTTTTAATCTCGCCGAAATCAGGAGCTCATGTCTCTCAAACGGCTCATGATGGTATGCCTCCGCAACACTCACGTACTGAGGCATATCAGGCCATATGGGTACACCACGCTCGTCGACCTCGGGTATCGCAGGAATGTTGTACGGGAGGTAGAGTTGATTTGGGAGAGTAGGCCCCTCAGTCGAGTCAGCAGCAGACGGCGCCGGACTCGTCATCGGCTCCCGATGAACCTCAGGCATACAGACCTGATGAACGTCTGGAGCTATCTCGTCCTCAAATAGCTGCCTACTCGACCTCAGAGCATCTGGCAGGAGAGGGGGACGTGAACTGCTCGACAGCCGCCCCGCCGATAAAAGGGTCTAGTGCCGAGAACTCACACTCCTCCGCGGCTGGGATGAATCCATCCTCTGAGGCTGGCTGGTGGTCCTCTCAGGCTGGCTAAGGGTCCTCTCGGAGTCTCCGGAACCGGCAGAACTTCCAGAATCCCTAGATCTGGAAGAACGACGGCCTCCGAATAACTGTCTGAATGCATCGGCCATCTGGAGCTTGAGGCATTAATACATTAATTAATATTAAATTATATTACATTAAATAACAAATTCTAATTAATATAATAACCAATAATACTAACATATTTTAAAACATACTAACAAATCAATATTTAAATTTTAACTAATTTTAAATAATACTAACCATTAACCTAAATATAACCATTTATATACAAATATAACTATATTTCATCATTAACACATATATACATACAAATAACCATTTATATATTAACAAAAATATAACCATTTATATAATTAGGCTACCAATTTATATATATAATTAATTTAACAATTTATATATAACAATTAAAATATACATTAACATATAACCAATATTAACAAATATATAACAATTTATATAATTAATCTACAAATTTATATATATAATTAATCTAACAATTTATACATATAACCAATATATATAACAATTTAACACACACTTAAATATCTAAATTATATATCTAAATTATACAATTAAAATAAATTTAAAAAAAAAATATTACGGGATGATTTTTTTAGAGAAGGAGGAGGCCGGCCGGAGGAGGAGGGGAAGGCTGCCGGAGGAGGATGGGGCCGGAGGAGGAGGGGAAGGAGGAGGAGGCGGCCGTATGGAGGAGGAGGAGGGGGAGGAGGAACGTCGGATCGGCCGGATGGAGGAGGAGATTTCGTCGCCGATTTGAGGAGGAGGAGGAGGAGAGCGGCGGTGCGGAGGTTTACAGCGGCCGATTTGAGGACGAAATGGGTGTTTTTGCGGAGGAGAAAGCAGAAAAAAGACGGAAAGGTCGCGACTTGTGGTTTTATAGCAGAAAGTATAGGCGACGAAATCGTCAATTTCGTCGGCTAATCTTTGAATGTCGTCGGCTATTCTTTGAATCTCGTCGGCTATACTGTGGAAGATCAACAGCCGTCGGATCTGAGTCATCCAACGGCGGACAATGAAAATGCGCGGCTAAACTATAGGTCAAACCACTAAGTGAAACCTCTAAACGCTTAAAAACGGAAATTAGTCTAGTTCAAATCAATGAGATGCAACTAATCGTATAAAAATTTTCCTCAAAATATTTACCAAAGGTAACGCTTCCATTAGGGAAACGAAGGAATAAAACCTTTGACCGCATCTTTCGACACTCAGATATTATCGGAATCTTATCATTTTTCAACCGTAGACGTATTTCATTATTTCGGTCATATCTTATTTCACAACATTTTTGCATTTGAAGGATGAAGCAATGGTTTATCGTTAGTGATAGAAAATGGAATATGGTCATTTTTTGTTTTTTTTTTAAATCATAGCCGACGAGAGACAATTACTCGTCGGCTATTCTTTTATCGTTTTCTGTCTAAAATAAAATATGTATTTTTCAATATAGTTATAGTCGACGAAATAATGAATTTTTCGTCGGCTATTATGAGTATAGCCGACGAAATAACAAATTTTCGTAGGCTATTATATGGAAAAAAAAAACAGTTGGCAAGGAAGTTCAAGCAAAGTTCAGTTGGCAGTGCTGTTTATCTGCACCGAAAACTGTACTCTGTCTCGAAGGACTGGAAACCCTCTGGCTGAAATGAAAAAATGGATGAGTTGGTCTAGACGATAGATTTGAATGAACGTCTCTACGCAAAAGTTAACCGCAACATTCGGCACACAGATTTTATCAGAATCTTGTCATTTTTCAACCCCTGAATGTATTTCATTATTTCTGTCATATCTTATTTCACAATATTTTTGCATTTGAAGGATGAAGCAATGGTTTATCGTTAGTGATAGAAAATAGAATATGGTCATTTTTTGTTTTTTGTTTTGTTTTAAATCATAGCTGACGAGAGACTCGTACTCGTCGGCTATTCTTTTGTTGTTTTCTGTCTAAAATAAAATATGTATTTTTCAATATAGTTATAGCCGACGAAATAAGGAATTTTTCGTCGGCTATTATGAGTATAGCCGACGAAATAACGTGTTTTTCGTCGGCTATTATATGAAAAAGGTAAAAAAAAATCAGTAGGTTTACACCTCTCGTATTCCTATTTCCTGTTCATATATAACCAAAATTGAACATCAAGAAAACAGAAACCCATCGGTCAACATATTTCAAATTTTTTTTTTTAAGGGGTTTGGAACCCAGCCTATCTGGGAGGCTCATCCCCACGCCCGTTCATTAGAAACTAGTGGATTACAAATGAAAGGATTACATCATCCAAATTACTTAATCAGTCGGATTGTAATCGGAATCATCGGATGAGTCTTCTTCGGTTTCTAAATTGCTCGATAGGGGTAATCTATGTCTTTTCTCACCACTAGAGTCCTCGTTAGTTTGTTCATTTGGATCAACATCAACAAGCAATGGCTCTTCACGTCGAATTCGCACCGGCGTGTCTAGGCGAATAAAAGAAGAGTCAGGAATACCGTTTGAGTTGGAATCTTGATACGCGGTGCCACCTTCCTCGTTCTCTTCAGCCACTCCAAGTGTAGACGCCCGGTAAATGTTGCGATGGTGGATAGTGTTGACTAATTTCCACGGGTCACCCTTGGCGAGATCATCAAGATAAAACACGTGTTTCACCCATGTGGCTAAAACGAACGAGTCATCCTCATACCATGATGTACTAGTGTTCACAGAAGTTATGCCGTATTGATCGGTTTTCATGCTCTGCGGCCGTGTGTCAAACCATCTACACTTGAAAATGTGCACTTTCATGTCTTCCCCATAATGCAGTTCCACAACTGAATGGAGAACACCGTAATAGTTAACTCCATCATCCCCAGCATGTGCCATAACCCCTGAATTTTGTGTTTTCAGTCTGATGTCTCTCTCTTCACATCAAAATAACACACCATTCACCTTGCACGTCGCATAAACTTTTGAATAGACCGGCTTCATCGCTAGAAGTCTGAGTTCGTGCGACCAATTTGGGTGATTATTATTTTTAATAAGGTCCGTCTGCAACCATCAGAATCAACTATAAATATGAATAATTATACACAATAATATATAAATACATATAGAATAATGTTAAAGTTACGTACCCAGCGGCCGAAATACTCTGCGAATGTCCGGTTGTGGTAATACAGATCACCTCCTACTTGTTCACAGTTTAGATGCATGTTCTTCTAAAACTGAACTTCTAAAGAATTAATTAGTACCCACCAATGTGCAATGGCTACCTCATAATCTTTCAACTTGTAGGAAACTTGCATTTTTCCACCGAGTACAACATCGTCGGAGAGTATGGAATGAACTGTGAAGGTACATCTTCCGGTATGCTTTCCTGTAACGCTCCTAAATACAGCTTCATGTAGGTGACGCACTCTTACGCAATATATGCTTCAGCTATACATCCTTCAGGTGCGGTTCTGTTTTGGACAAAATCACCGTATTGTCCAAGTTGCCTATAAATCAAGTTTTTAAAGTGTTATAATAATACATTAATACTAAATCACGTATATTGATGAGGAAATTAACATAAGGTGTAAAATACGTACCTTTCCATCGGATACATCCAAGTGAAGTGTACAGGACCGGTAAGCAACAACTGTCGAGGAAGATGGATCATGAGGTGAGGCATGATGTCGAAAAAATTTGGAGGAAATAGATATGAACGATGTCTTGTTGCATTTCCCGGAGGTCAGATTTTCTCACTTCCCGTGTGCATACCTTCTGGAAAAATCTTGCCAACGCTACTAACGGCTCCACAACGTGACGGGGAAGGAACGGTCAAATGAAAACAGGGAAGAGACGTTGTAGCAGGATATGATTGTCATGACTTTTCAACCCGTAAAGATTGTTGAATTGTCTGTTCACATACTTGGCTATATTTCCAGCAAAGCCTGAAGGATACTTGGCCCAACTTATCTAATGGAAAATTTCTAATTTATGCTCAGGCTTGACGGTGTAAGGAGCTTGAGGCATTTTTCTCTTCCCTTGTTTCAACCATAGTTGTTTTCTGATATTCATGTTTTGCAGATCAGTGCGAGCCTTATGACCGTTTTTCGTCTTCCCCTCCAAGTTCCGCGTTGTGCCCACCACACTTTATGAAACATTTTTTTCTATGTGCTTAACGTCTAGGAAGTGACGGATCAACAACTCACACTAGTACGGGAGTTCCCACAATATGCTCTTATGTGTCCAGAATTTGTACTCCTCAGGTCTTTCAGGTATTTCCGCTACAATATCGGGATGATTGCTGAGGGGCCCAAAATCGTACTCATTAAGCACTGCTAAAATTTCTCTTCCCGTCCATCTTCTGGGAGGACCACCGTGTTCTTCGGTTCCATCAAATGCGGCGGACTTGTAACGCCAGTGGTGATCCGCCGGAAGGAACACACGATGACCCATTCTGCATATCTTGTTGCAATGAGGGGTGCTCCCATAATCACTGAGGCACTCTGGACAAGCTTTGTATCCCTAACTACGCTGCCCGACAATATCCCATAAGCAGGAAAATCACTGATGGTACCAATAACCATGACATGCATCTGGAACGTCTCCTCCTTGTACTTGTCAAAAGTGGGATGACCAACGTCCCACAATACCTTAAGCTCTTCAATCAATGGTCTCATATACACACCGAGACATTTCCCTGGGTAACCAGGCCCCGGAATCAACAACGTCAACATATTATATTCCTTCTTCATGCACATACACGGAGGAAGGTTGTAAGGTACCAAAACCACCGGCCATATACTGTATGAAAGACTTATGGTGCCGAAAGGGTTGAACCCGTCGGTTGAGAGCCCGAGCCTGACGTTTCTGACATCTGACGCAAAATGAGGAAACTCATTGTTTATATGCTTCCAAGCCGCTCCGTCAGAGATGTGTGTCATGATATCTGCGTCTCCCAAGTCCCGCTCACCGTGCCATCTCATAGCTTTTGCGGTGGTTTCTGACATGTACAACCGCTCAAGCCTATCTCTCAACGGAAAATATCGAAGCACTTTCACAGGTTTCCTATTGCCTGCTCCCGTCAACTTATATCGGTCAGAATGACATATCGGACATGCGTCAAGGCTAACAAGGTCATTCCCTTCTGCATCTTTACCCCAGAAGAGAACGCAGTCAAATGCGCATGCATGGATCTTAATGTAGGAAATCCCTAGATCTTTGAGGATACTTCAGACCTTACGGTGATTGGTAGGATTACGATAACCCTCCTCCAACAACGAAGAAGTGTACTGTAGATATTCCTCCACTTGCCTGATAGTCGATTTTGTCTCGACTTTAATCCTCATTACCTCCATTACACTTTCAAGAACTGTCTTCTCAGAACTTGAAGACACGGGGTCTGTTGCAATGCAATCAGTTTGTTGTACTTGTCAAAGGCAGCAGTATTGACAACTTGTGGGAAGGGCTGCACCGGGTCATGCATATATTGTTCCCCTCGTACACCGCTTTCAAAAGGAAACACGTCGTTGACGAATGCCATTGTTGGATCGTTGGATGTACTACTATTGCCCGCCTAAAAAAACTGCCCATGATCATGCGATCCATCTAATGATGGCTCACCGTGATATATCCAACGTGTGTACTTCGGCCAAAACCCATTACTCTTTAGGTGCTCTCATACTGTCCTAATCGGAAATCGACACATATCACTACGACACCTACATTTATTGCACGGGCAATAATGGTATTCATTCCCGTTTGCATTTTTCTCGACGAACTGCAAAAAATTCACAACTCCTGTAGTGTATCGTCGGTCATGCCTTGGAAGCGAAATCCAACTCTTATCTGGATCCATATATAGCCTGAAAATAATATATATATATATATATAACTTTAATTAATAAGAAATTAATTAACACACACATATATATATATATATATATATATATATATACCATTAACAACCATTATATAAGTTACACTATATATCAACAATTATTTAAGTTAATTACACTATCAACAACCATTAATTAACATATATCTATATATAATTAAACTCCACACACTCACACACACACACACACACACACACACATATATATATATATATATTTTTAACACTAATTAAAATAACATGAAATTAAAACACATAATTAAACTCTAACTTAAAATCAACTCAACTACAACTCAAAATCAACATATATACATACATTCTAACACTAAAACAACAACAAAACAAAAAATCACTTATTAACTCAAAATCACTAAAACTCAAAATCAACTCAACTAAAACTCAAAATCAACATATATACACATATACGTACCTATATATAGCTCTACAATGTAAGAGAGGACGGATTTCAACAATACCCACAGATTTTTCACTCTTTCTCCCGTTTTTTTCGTTTTTTTTTAAATGAGCAGTTGCTGTCTAGATCTGAAAATATATAGACTTATAGCCGACGAAAATGTCAATTTCGTCGGCCAAAATTTCAAAAGTTTTCGTCGGCTAATGTTTCAGAGAAAGGCCGACGAAAATCCAAAATCGTCGACTGAAATATGAATATAGCCGACGACTTTTGTTTATATCAACGAAAAAACAGTATCGTCGGCTATGGTTAAACTATGGCCGACGATTTTGTTTTTCCACCGACGAAAAATAAAATCGTCGGCTATTCTATGGAATTACCGATGAAATTTTTAGTCGTCGGCCGTTTTTTTTTATTTCGTCGGGAAAAGCCTTTTTTCTGGTAGTGTCCTTGTTAGGACACATGCGGTGGGTACAACCCGAATCCATTATCTATCTGTCAGAATAATCAAGTGCCAATTAACTTGCCAAAGCCAAATCAATCTCAATGTCGTCGAAGTATCAGCACAACTCAAAGCAAAATCAAAGTCTTCATCATCTTCAAATTTTGCCACATTCACTTCTGAGTTTTTCTTGTCTCTAGTCTTCAACTTAGGATAATCTTTCTTCCAATGCCCCTTTTGACGACAAAAAGCACATTCATCTTTTGTAGAAAATTTACCTCTTGACTTGGAACGAGATTTATCTCTTTTTCCACTAAACTTTCTATCATCTGATTTTCCTCTTGCCACAAGTACTTCACCCGACACTTTGTCTAGTTGCTTCTCCTTCTTTCTACACTCATTATTAATTAATAAATTGCACACATCATCAAATTTTACTTCATTGTTTCTATGCAACAATGTTGTAATCAAATTCTCATACTCGTCAGGAAGAGAATTCAGGAAACACAAAGCTTTATCCTCATCATCAATTTGAACTTCCAAATTAACCAAATCTGCAAGTATCTTATTGAAATTACTGCTGTATTTAGTCATAGAAATACCTTGTTTGTAGTTGAACCGGAAAAGCCTCCTCTTCAGGTGAAACCGAGTTTCAGCACTCTTGACCATGTACTGATCTTCTAATTTCTTCCATAGCTCCTTTGCCGAAGTTTCCCTCATAATAAAGAATTTATGATCCTTTGCAAGACACAATCGAATGGAACCACAAGCCCACTTATTAATCTGGTTCCATTCTAGATCAGTCATGTGCTCTAGTTTGTCTTCAAGAGCAATATCTAATTCTTGTTGACACAAGACATCCATCAACTCATACTGCCACATGCCAAAATTATTTGTTCCATCAAACTTCTTAACTTCAAATTTGGCATTGCCAATTGATGGTCTAGCCCGTGAAGAACCTGAAGATGTCGCGCTCCCTTTCTTTTTCTTATCTTCACCGTCAATAATGATTTCCAATCAATAATCAACTCCTAGTTTAGAATAAGTGCTCTGATACCACTTTGTTGTGCGGAAGCGTAAACAAACAGCAATATCGATATGGAACAATAAATAAAAGAAACACATAGTCATAAGATTTATAGTGGTTCACTCAATCAATGTGATTGAGCTACATCCACTCTTTGGACCCGACAAATATTCTACTATGATCAATATGAGAAACATACAACTAGAGTTAATAATAACTCTCTCCACCCAGACTAATACACCCAATCCTATTACTATTCTCTTCAACTACAATATACAACAACCCCCAACAATCAAGCTCTCTAGGAACTTCACCAATGGAATAGCTGCGTCACCACCAAGAAAATAAGGAGAATGAGTATAAAGAATGGCACTGTAATTTTCTCTGTTTCTCTCTGTTCAATTTCCTCTCTAATACGGCTGGTCTCAAGATATATATATATATATATATATATATATATATATGTGTGTGTGTGTGTGTGTGTCTTCACAAGGTATAATTAACCTAGTACATGTACTACTCACATGATCACTTTGGGCCAAATCCACTATGAGTAAGCCAACACCGACAGTCACATCATTTGGTATAAGTTTTTTTTATTTTTTTTTATAGATTTTTAGAGTGTTTAGCATTTTGGTTACCTGGGTAGCCACACCCACTTTTTATCCATCATCTTTAGAATGAAGCAATACATAGACAAGCAGTGTTTAAAATTGAAACAAACAAAACTAAGTCTAATTGATCAATAAAATACAATTAAGAACATACATAATAAATTTCATACATAACAACACAAAACACAAATCACTATGACAATGACTGAAACCGATCAAGTTAAAGAAACAAAAATTCTCTTGGATTTCAATGAGTGCATAACTGATATGATTTTACCACCCTATAGACACTGCTGACAAGGGCAATTGAAAATCTACAAGCAGCTCCTCACCCTCTACCATTTGGATATAAAACAAATAATGAGTGACAATATCCTATCACAAACCAAATTAAACAAAGAAAGAAACCAATAAATTCACTCATATCACTCGCCACAATTGAACCCACACCTCACTACCACACACAATAACGCACTATTACTCAATCATAATCATATAAATACAAACTAGAAATCCAAAATTGAGATTAGAGTTCATATGGTGTGCCACACCCCGAATTTCGGATAAGAAGAATCAAAATTCGACCATGTGAAAATTCACTAATAAACTCAAATACATAAAGTTATTAAACAAATAACTTTGTACAACAACAGAGTTTAAGTGCGTGGCTCTAAACACTCAAAATATTACACCAATAAAAAATATAGATGTAAAATAGAGTCTCACACTAACACTCTCTAACCCAAAAACAAAAACAAGCTAGGCCACTAGATCACACTTACTAGCCGCGTGACTCAGGAGCCTCCATTTGGCCGCTGGTCCTCACCTGCAGGTCTAACCCCTACACCATTGATTGATGCACCGGGTTGTAAACAACAAACCCGGTAAGCTTTCAAAGCTCGTGTAAGTAAAACAAACAAATTCATAAAGACATAGTTAAAGCACACAAAAACAATACCAGGTAAGATTCATACATTCCTGCTTGAAAACATAGTTCAGGAAGGCACAAATCTTACACAATTAAAACTGTGACTCCTGCATGTAACGTAGTTCAGAAAGACACGCGCATATAATTAAAATTGTGACTCTTGCATGTAACGTAGTTCAAGAAGTCACGGACAAATAAATAACAAATAAAGAATAAAAGAAAGTATATAATAGATCTGCCAACCCCAAAATGAGGTCAAGATGTTACTATCTTAACTCCAGAAAAACAGCACACACTTTGTTTTCTTTTAAAACCCATCCCTTTTAAAACATACGAAAAATACATATAATTTCCCTTTTTAAAACATGCATGCATGAGACCCAAATAACCCCACACGGTTATCCCTCATGCCTTGCAAAGTAGAAATCACATTTCCATAACAACCAAAAGAATAAAACACAGGGCACGATGACCACTGCCATTCCTCTCCAACTCACACAACGGCACATATTAGAGCTCTAACTGGTCGTAACCAATCACCCGGCTAAAGGCTTGGTTCCCGATATAATTGCCAGACGATCCCCTTACTCCACACAGGAGGGATCAACCACACATGTAAGATTCCTTTCTCCACACAGGAGGATCTTACATTGGCCGTCGGTTTCCAAACCGACCCATTCTGACAACACACAATTCACACCAATTCAAATACGACAATTTTATATCAAAATAAGTTCACCAAAAATGCACTCTCAATATATATATATATATATATATATATATATATATATATATATATACGTAGACATTCACTCAGGAATAATCCACTAATACCAACTATAGTCATTGATCGTAAAACCCCTTAAAAATCATTTTTTTATTAAAATCATTTTACTTACCAATGAACCGTAGTCGATCAAGTTCATTTAATTTAAAACAAATATTTCTTTTCATAAAACAATTTACATTTAACGATTCAATACTATAAATTAACTCATATTAAATACAAACACCGTGAGATTTACTCACTTTCATTTACCAGAAAGGTAAATATCCGATTCGGGTTCGCGGGTCGAAACTGGAAGGAAAACGGTTCAGATCGGGTCGGACCGCTACAGTACCGGGTCGGGTCAAACCGGGTCAGAACAGGTCAACGCCCGGTCAACGGTCAACGTGGACTGGGCCGCGTCGGTCAACTCTTGCTGGGCCGGGTCGGTCAACTCGTGCTGGGCCGCGTCCGGTCGGATCCGGGTCGTGGAGATCGGAATGCCTCGATTCCGATCCGCTCGATTTGGCTCGATTTGGCTTGCTCCACCTACACAAGAAGAAGCGCACGGAGGAGAGGAGTCGATCGACGGGTGGCTCGAGCGCCGGCGACGCCTGGTGCGGCTGTAGCTCCGCCGTGAACAGTAGCAGGAACTTTCGAGCTCCGCTGCGTCTTGCTCCGGCGTCGGTTCCGGCCAATCCTTGGCTGGAAAGAAAGAGGAAGGAAAACCCAACCGACAGGTGGGTGGCGCTTGCGCCGAGGCGGCCGGACGGCGGAGATCGGAGGTGGTTTGACCGAATCGGGTGGAGGAACAGTAAATTTCGGGAGAGGTAAAAATAAAAGTAACTTTGCTACAGTAAAAAAGTAAACGGACGAAATGGGAAAGTTTGACTTTTTCTCGAAAATTATTCAGGAAATTTACTTCGACAGGTCGTAACTTTTTCATACGACATCCGATTCACGCGCGATTAAACCCGCTCAATTTTTCAACAACGATTAAAATTTTTCAAACGCTATTAAAAAATAAAGAGAAACAATTTATAGCACTTACCTAATAAACGTTATGATGTAATACTATGAATAAGCAACTTTGTTGTAGTGTGTCTTAGGTGGCAATCATATATATATATATATATATATATATATATATTTTTTTTTTTTTTCCAAATCAATGTATATTGGTTAGGTTCTCAAACTTAATTAATTTGTCAGACTTTCGGTGAGAAAAATATCATCAATCAAACAAGGTGTGGCCTGCCAGCTAGGCTTCTTAATCTGTTTAGTTCATATTTGTGATGAGTTAGCGAAACAATCGCATTTATTTATATGGTTAACAGGAAGGTAAAAAAATGTTCAATACCGCAACATTCTTTTTTCTCTCCCCTCTTTTTGCGCCTCTTGCACTACGGTTAGGGTTTACAAAAAAATTTCTTTTGTTGTGCGACAATCTACTCTCCCATGGCAGCATTCATGTCTTCAATGACTGTTTTCTTAGCCATGAAACTATCTCTCGGTCACCAAGATGAACATGTGGATGACTTTGTTGCACCACGATCCTATCTCATCAGAAAACTCAACACCATAAGGGCAGTGGCTTTTGAGATCCATGTGGACACTTTAAGTCCCAATGGATGTTCAAGCTAGAGGTGATTGTTTCTTGTTCATCTTCACCAATGAAACGATCTAAATAGGGTGAAGAAAGGAGGACTATGGAGCTATCAACATGTTATGGTCTTGCTCAATGATTATGATGGCTTCACCGATTTAATGGAAGTGTCGTTAGACTTTGTTTGGATTTGGGTGGATATCTTAGGCCTCCCTCCGGTGGTGGTGACGATCACCATTGGACTGGTGCTTCTGGTGGACCACCGCGGTATTAAACGTGGGGTAGCTAGGGTTTGGATCTCCTTACCATTGAATGCACATATCCATGGTGATCGCAGAACTAGAGTTTCTCCCTCTGAAACCATTCAAGTGACCTAAAAATATGATCGTCTCCTTGAACGTTGTAGGGCTTGTACTAGGATTAATCATGGTACCTTCAATGTCCACGAGAGCAAGAGGAGGCAGAAAGAAAGTGGCGATGCTGCTGGTGGTCAATCCGAACCCGGCCATGCCAACGCTAGTCTTTAGGGGCAACACGACTTCAACACTAGTATCTCATTTTTTTGCATCTATTCTTCTTTGTTTATTCCTAAAGAATAAAGGGTGATGCAGATTAGAGATGTGCCAGAATTTCCTTCTCCAACTAAAATTGTTAAAATGTGCCGATCAAGGGAAGAGGAGAATGATGGTGGTGGCAAGAAAGCTAAACGCTCTCTTACCCGAACCCTTTTCGAATTGGACCTGGAGCATCTTGGCTTTTTTGAAGGAACTGATAGAATCTTGGTAATTGCCAAGAAATCTTCTAAGAAGAGAGGACGTCCTCGTGGCAGTATGAACAAGAACACCTGACAGGACCCTCCCTGGATTCACCCTGAAATCCGGATAAGGCCCTGCGGGGACTACCTTAAAACTAACTCTATCGATAATTCGATAAGTCAATCTTATGATGGACAACCCTGAAACCTCTAATGAACAACAACACTTCTAATTCAAGTTCCAACCTCAACACCTGGAGCCATCTGCTCCCCAAATCACAACCACCGTCACAAATAAAAAAAAAAAACAATCTTAATTAATACACAATCAGCTCACAGGAAATCAGAGCAATCTAATTCAATGAACTGGAAAAGAATAAGAAATAGACAGACAAGGGATCAACAAATCCCACCATGCGGAAGCAACAATAATGACGAATATGCCTCGACTCTGAGTACTCTTGACCTCAAATAAACTAATCTGCACACTGGGTAGTTTAAAACAAATGGTCTAGGAGAAAGTAAATTAAAAACGTTAGAGTGAGTAGATAAAAATAAATAATTCATATATACTTTGAATAAAAGTATTGTACTACTTTTCCATTATTTTTATATTCAAAAATCACGATGCATGCATTTTAATAAAACGTTCCACGTTTCAGAAAACTTGTGTTTAAAAATCAGCCCCGCTAATATATCAAATAAACAAATAATATTTTGTTTATATCTTCAAGAAGAAATAAATCAAATAATAACATATCACGACCAATCCCATTGGCCATATAAAAACTCAGCCCCACTAGTGCGGGAATTTATTAAATAAAATGAAAGCCTCATAAGAGAAAATATTCCCAAAAACAAAGAATAAAGACGAAAAACCAATCTCATTGGCCCAACAAACGAAACAATGGAGAAGTGGTTACACCATAAATAGGAGCCTCTCAAGCTCGGGTCCGAACCTCCCAGGGCTTCTGAAGTAGCGTCCCTCACTAATGCTAGCTAGCTAGCAAATATGACAACCTCATTATGTGGTGTAAAAATAAAAGCCAAGAATATCAACACATTCCCCAATATATATCATAAATCAGTACGGTCTCCGACCACATATATGAGGCTTATAAATATTATCAAATAGAATAATAGCCTCGAAGAAAAATATATACAACTGACATGTCCCATATGCCGAAAAACAATATAAAAAAGAATATATACAACTCGACATGTCTTACATGTCGTGAAATTCACAAATCACGAAATCATAAAATCTCCGAAAATCCCTGTTGACAGTACATATAGTACACCGCCAAGCACATCTGGCGACCTCGTGGACCGTGCAACCGGCGTCATAGGTCCTACTTCCAGCATCCAGCGGGTAGACCGCCACCCCGGCTACATTCCCAATGTCAGAGATCACCGGTGCCGCACCCGGAGGGCATGCCACCGGGCTCCTGAAAATAGCTTCGTGAGTAGGAAAGTGGGTTTGCATCCCACATTGGAAACATTGTTAAGGAGGGAGCCTTCCTTCCCTATAAATAGAAGGCTCCCCCTTAGAGTTAGAGATCTTGGATACTTGCTACTCTTGGTATGTAAGCACCATCCGATGGTTTATCGGCTGATCATACTATATTCCAAGTGGACGTAGCCGTGCCCTCCGATGGCACGGTGAGCCACTATACTTGCCTGTGTCTTTACAGCTTTATTATTGTGCTTCTGCCAGGCCTACGAGTTTGTGCAAGAACAATCACATTTATAGATCACATTACGTACTATTAAAAAATAGTATTAAGCATATAACCAAAATTCATATTTCACTTTAAATATCAAATAGGCAAATATCATAAAACTATATGAATTATCAGACTTCAATAATTCATATCATGCTTGAGAAATCATATAATGAAATTACACTTCATTTCCATAAAAATATTTATGCATGTATTTATTTAAAGCAAAACACACTCACAGTACAACCGAGCGCGCCGCTATTCGAAGCTCTCGTTACGTCGAGTAACCCATCGACCTGTAACAAAGACGTATTTAAAAGACATTTCAAAACTCGAAATTAGATTATAAAACTAGAATAACCCAATTTCAATTCTTGTTATCGGTATTGGAATTACATCTCAAATACCGAAACAATTTACGTCCAAAAATTACTCATGACACCCATTTCGAGTCCGATCAATTCTTTACCTGTTTAATTAGTCATAAAACCCTCTTAAAAGTTTACCTTTGTACGGTAAGTCAAGAGTAACATTTAATAGTCAAACATTAATTATATAAGTCAAACAGTAAATGGTCAAAATCTAACTACTATTTATCAATTACTTTTAATGTTTACCCTTTATTTTTGCTGTTGACCATTTAATGAATTACTGTTTTACTGATTACTATTTATCTTTCACCGTTTCACTTTAACTTTTTTATCCTTCTTCAACCTCCCGCCGTCGGCAGCAGCGCCGCCGTCGCCACCGCCGGCAGCTTTGCCACACAAGCCAAAAACATCTCTAAAACGTTTCTAAATTATCTCAAATTGATCGCCACCACCTCAGGACCTTACCCTCACTGCCTCCACCGCCAAAACCCAAGCAGCAGCCGTATACGACAGCCGACACGGCAGGCAGAACACCAATTAAACATCAAATTACACTCAATTGACTCTAAACAACATCCTAAACACAAATTCAACCTCCAATTACATCAATTTCATCATCTTCACCAAACACCAACAAAGAACCTAAAACCCTAGAATTTTGGATTCAAAATTCTCCTTACCTGAGTTGAATTGGTTCAATTCCTTCTATGGAGTTGCTATACAGGCCGAGACCTTCGATTCCCGATCGGAATCTAGTTGAACGGCGGCCGGAGGAGGGAGCTCCGTTCAATCGGGGGCATTTGGTCTCCGGCGTCGCACTGCCAAACGGAGGCGAACCACGCCTTGCCCCTCTACAGACTCGAAGAAGAGATCGAGCCGAGCGGGGACCGGGCTATGGAGATGGGTGGAGGACGACACTGTGTCGGTGCAGCTCAGGCCGATCGGGGAAGAGGAGAGAGAAAGAAGAAAAAGAAGAAAAGGAAAGAAAAGAAAAAGAAATGGGGGATTTTCGTTTGGGGAAATTTTCCTCCCGGCTATTTATATTCGTCTAAAAATCGGAAAGTTACGGGTTTTTACATCGTAATTTTTCCATACGAACTCTAAATTAAACATGATACGCGTCCACGAACTCGTTTTAACGTTCTCTACCTCGTCGGGTCAACTTATAAAAAGTCAACCTTTAGAATTTTTGAATTGTAGAAACAATTCCCGGAACATAAGAATAAAAGATAAACTGTGAGGAGGTAATTTAAAGTTCGGGTCGTTACAACACCGATGAATGGTTATATTTATGTTAATATATAAATGGTTATTTGTATGTATATATATGTTAATGATGAAATATAGTTATATTTGTATATAAATGGTTGTATTTATGTTAATGGTTAGTATTATTTAAAATTAGTTAAATTATAAATATTAATTTGTTAGTATGTTTTAAAATATGTTAGTATTATTGGTTATTATATTAATTAAAATTTGTTATTTAATGTAATATAATTTAATATTAATTAATGTATTAATTTATTTGTTTCCAGATGGTCGATGCATTTAGACGGCTATTCGGAGGTCGTCGTTCCAAATCTAGGGGTTCTGAAAGTTCTGGCGGATCCGGAGACTCCGAGAGGACCCCTAGCCAGCCTGAGAGGACCACCAGCCAGCCTCAGAGGATGGATTCATCCCAGCCGCGGAGGAGTGTGAGCAACCGGCACCAGACCCTTTTATCGGCGGGGCGGCCGTCGAGCAGTTCATGTCCCCCTCTCTGGCCAGATCCTCCGAGATGTAGTACGCAGCTATTTCAGGACGACATAGCTTCAGACGTTCATCAGGTCCGTATGCATGAGGTTCATCGGGAGCCGATGACGAGTCCTGCGCCGTCTGCTGCTGACTCTACTGAGGGGCCTACTCTCCCTAATCAGCTATACCTGCCATACAACATTCCTGCCATACCCGAGGTCGACGAGCGTGGTGTGCCCATATGGCCTGCTATGCCTCAGTACGTGAGTGTTGCGGAGGCATACCATTATGAGCCATTTGAGAGACCTGAGCTCCTGATTTCGGCGAGATTAAAAGGAAAGTCGACAGAAGGGTCATCGAATTCAGGTAACATTTGATTTTATTAATTAAATATTTTATTAAAATTAATGCACTAATATTTAATTTTATTAACCAATAGTCGTTTATGTGATAGGGACCGCCGCTAGCAGTTCAAGCAGGAATACGAGAGGTGTCATATGTTTTGATACGCTCAGGAAAAGTGTTGAGACCAGCGGGAGGATCCAGATCAACGAACCCCCTAATCAGGATGTTAAGGGGAAAAAACGCCGCGATTACGCGGGTTGCGTGGGAGCACTAATTAGGGATAGAGTCCCTATGTTGTGGACACGGTGGGCTGATGTGCCAGAAGAGATCAAGAGGGAGGTCAACAACGCGACGTCACTGAGTAATTTAAAAAACTTAATTTCTTTATCGTAATATTTAATAATTTTCGGTATTGTTATAATTTTAAAACTAATAAAATATTATCTTTCAGGCATACTTCGAGATTGCCGAACACAAGCAGGCTTGGGCGTACGCGATGCAGAATTCGAGGTATGTTGGGAATTCCTCATCTTATAATTTGAAATATTTTATAATATTAATAATATTTCTAATGCACTTTTGTTTTTTCCGTAGGTTCAAAGAGTGGAAGAACGAACTCCGTACCCACTTTACCGAATACGACAAATATGGTCGTATGGGTACTCCAAGAGAGTTCATGTTTAGGGAGTACGAGTGGCGTTGGTTGAAGACAGTAGACTTCAACAACCCAGTTATGCAGGTAAATACTAAACTTAACTATAAATGTTTATTTTGTTAATATTTTAATTATTAGTTTAATTATTTTATAATTATTTCACTAATATTTTTTTATGTATTTTTCTAATATTTTATTATTTGTTTGAAGGAACGGTCTCGGATAAACTCTGCGAACCGCCGCCGTAACACAACCCCCCATCATGGTGGTTCTAGGCCATTTTCACAATATCAAGTGGAGGCGCTTAGAGATCATCCTTTAAGCAACCCGTACGTAGAGACGTTCAAGAAGGCTTATCTATTAGCGACATATGAGCTTGTAAGTCGTTGATTACGATTTTAAAATTTTAATTATTAATTTTACTTAATTATATATTTGTTAGAATATTAATTTTTTTTTTCCCGTTCAATTAGGAGAGGGTGAACCGGGCCGAAGAAGAAGTGTTGCAGGCAGTAGTTCGGGAGACACAACCGAACATTTCAGAGGAAGATCTGCAAGAAGCCCTGAGCCAGGTCGACCGATCGAATGTCCAAACTGCAGCGAGGATATTCGACGCAGCCTTCCCAAAACGGTCAAACGACTACTACTGCCGGGGTTTGGGAAGTTCTGGAATAGGGGTCCTGAAGACCACTAAGGGAGCTCAAAAGAGGGAAGGCGGGGACACCCAACAGATGAAGGGGGAAATGCAGAGATTGGCAGAAGAAAATGCAAGATTGGCGGCCCAGTTCCAGAGATCACAGGAGCAACAACGCAGAACACAGCAGTATCAGATGGAAATAGAGCGTTGGCATGCTGAATGCGAGCGAATTCGGCGACAGAACTACGCCGGCCAACAAAACTGGTGGTATGCTATGTTCGCGGCACAACAACAAGGCCTTGAACCCCCACCCCCGTTTGAGCCGTTAGATGAACCTCGAATGCCGAGAGCTCCCGAGTTCATTCAGCAGGATGACGAGCATGATGGACAGTAGAATGGTAGCCAGGATGGAAGAAATTAAATAATTAATGAAAAACGTGTTTCTTGTTGGATTGTATAATTAATGAAAAACGTGTTTCTTGTTGGATTGTCATTGTGAATTGCAGGTTGCTTGGAATGGTAATTTAGAAATTAATTTAATTTTTTTTCCCCAAAATGTAAGAACAGCCAACGATATTGACATTATTTCGTCGGCTATCACTGCTATAGCCGACGCTTTTTACCAAATTTCGTCGGCTATAACTGTTATAACCGACGAAAATGACATTATTTCGTCGGTGGTCTATGTTAAATAGTGACGGTTTCGTCGGCTATAACTAATTAATATTATATATTTCAGAACAAATAACCGACGAAACAGAAGAGATCGTCGGCTATATTTTACGATATCGTCGGCCATATGTGAAAATATCCGACGAATTTCGTCGGGCATTATGCCAAGGTTTGGTCGACGAAATGTATTTTCGTCGGTGATAATGGCCGACGATTTCGTTATTTCGTCGGGCATATGTAAAAATGGCCGACGATGTCGTTATTGTTGTCGGGTTTTGTTATTACCGACGCCGTTTTATCGACGAATAATAGCCGACGAAATTTTCGTCGGTAGAAGGAATACCAGACAAATTTTTTGAATAGTAGACGAAATTTTTTTCGTCGGCTATTCTGTCCGATCTGGTAGTGGTTACTAAAGTAGTTACACAGATAGTTACAAAATTGATAGTTATTAAAGTAGTTACACAGATAGTTACAAAATTAATAGTTACTAAGATAGTTACACATAATAGTTTAATAAGATGATAGTTACTAATTAAGGTGGTTACACAGAATATGTACAAGGATGATAGCTACTAAAGTAGTTACACAGATAGTTACAAAATTGATAGTTACTAAGATAGTTACCAACATAGTTACAAAGAATAGTTTACTCAGATGATAGTCACTAATATAGTTACACAGATAGTTATAAAATTAATAGTTACTAAGATAGTTACTAATATAGTTACAAATAATATTTTATTCAGATGCTAGTTTTTAAGATAGTTACTAACATAGTTACACAAATAGTTATAAAATTGATAGTTACTAACATAGTTTACTCATATGATAGTTACTAAGATAGTTACTAAAGTAGTTACACAGATAGTTACAAAATTGATAGTTACTAACATAATTACACATAATAGTTTACTCAAATGATAGTTACTGACATAGTTGCTAAGGTAGTTACAAACTTAATAGTTACTAACATAGTTATACAAATAGTTATAAAATAAATAGTTACTAACATAGTTTACTCATATGATAGTTACTAAGATAGTTACTAAGGTACACAGATAGTAATAAAAATTGATAGTTACTAATATAGTTACTAACGTAGTTACATAGATAGTTACTAAGATAGTTACTAACGTAGTTACTAAGAGATGATAGTTAGTAATAAAAGATGATAGTTACTAAGATAGTTACTAACGTAGTTACTAAGAGATGATAGTTAGTAATAAAAGATGATAGTTACTAAGATAGTTACTAACGTCGTTACACAGATAGTTACAAAATTGATAGTTACTTAGATAGTTACTAATATAGTTACACAGAATAGTAACAAAATTGATAGTTACTAAGATAGTTACTACCATAATTACAAAGACATTTACAAAATTGATAGCTTCTAAGATAGTTACACAATTGATAGTTACTAAGATACTTACTAACATAGTTACACAGAATAGATAGTTACTAAGATAGTTACTTAGGTAGTTACACAAATAGTTACAAAATTGATAATTACTAAGATAGTTATTAATGTAGTTACACAGATAGTTACAAGAATTGATAGTTACTAACATAGTTACCCAGAATAGTTTACTCAGATGATAGTTACTAAGATAGTTACTAAGGTAGCTATACAAATAGTTTATTCAGATGATAGTTATTAAGATAGTTACTAAGGTAGTTACAAAATTGATAGTTACTAAGGTAGTTATACAAATAGTTGTAAAATTGATAGTTATTAACGTAGTTACACAGATAGTTATAAAATTGATAATTATATATATAGTTACTAACATAGTTACACATAATAGTTTACTCAGATGATAGTTACTAAGGTTGTTCAAGTAACTATCCGAGTAACTATATGAATAACTATACAAGTAACTTGAATTGCATAGCAATGATACATGTCCACCAATTAACATATGCTCTATCAGTCATCAATTCTGCAATGCCGAAGACACAACAATTACATTCCAAGAAAAGAAAGAGATGATCTTAATTTTTTCATAGTACATAAAGGAAGTGCTCAGAAAACAATGTCCCCCAACCACAAAACTTCTTATCGAAACCAAATGTACTACTGAATTGACAGAGGCATTTTCACAAACACATGGTGTGCAACATTACATTAATAACATGATAATCAAATAGAATATACAACCATAATTACTTTCGCGATTCTTCGACACCAAATTCTTAAGCAAATCTAATCATACACACCAAAACAACAAACCATTTTCATATCGAGACTTGATCTCCGGCCGATTGAAGCTAGTAAGTTTGAGAAATAGTTACGGTGGTAATTGATCCTTCAAGTCTCTATGCCTCACCACCATTTTCATATTCGAGATTTCACTACTCCGGTAAGTACTCCCCTCGGACCCCTCGGACCTCATGCTCGGTGCGTACATCGGCACCGCTTGGGACGGCTGCGCCGCCACCAACTCGGCCAAACCGATGTGTCGAAATTGGACCGGGTCCCCATCTCGGATCTTGATTCGCGATCGTCGTCTTCGTTCTCCGAGGAGCTCGTCGTGCTGTAGAGATCGTGATCGCCCCACTTGATGTTGTTGAGGTTGATTCCGATGTGGTTTCCGTCGGGGTAGTTAAACTCGGGGTTGCGGTCGGAGTCGAACTCGACGGCGAGGAACAGCACGACGACGGGGACGTTGGTGAAGAGACCGAAGTACTGGCTGGCGAGGGAGATGAGTGGCGAGGTGGAGTTGGTGAAGACGAAGTAGAGAGAGAGAGAGAGGAGAGAGAGTTTTGAACTTTAGAGAGAGAGAGAGAAAAATAAGAAAAGGGTATTATGGTCCCTAATGATACTAAAAATAGTCTTTTTTTATAATTTGGTGAAATAGAATAGACCTTTTTATGATAAACATATTAAAATAATGTCCTTATTTATAAAGTGAAAAACAATAAGTTTTTTTTTCTTCTAATTTTCAAATGTGGATAGCCTTTTTTTCTAATAATATCTAGACATAATTGTACAAAAAAGTAAATTTATTGTGTAATTTATTTAAAAAATAAAATAAATATAAAATAACGAAAATATCTCTATTTTACAATTTTACAATATCAATTTGAGGTGTAAATTGACGATTTGAACTAAAACTATTGTATACGATTACACGTGGGTAAATATCAGGTTTAAAATCATTCAGTATACGGTGTTTAGGATTTTCCTAAAATGAATTGGTTAGGTACGGAATGATGCTGACAAATAACAATTTAATACCATAACTACCCTCGTGATTCAGCAGTAACTGCAAATTAGTCGCAATCCTATAGAGAGGCTGCGTTTTGGCAAAAGCCCAACCCTATCGAGTATCGAGAAATCGCGCTTTATTTATGTGTGTTCCCATTCCTCCCTTTCTGCTTTGTCTTCTTCTTCTTCTTCAAACCCCTAATTCTCACCCTTGTGATTTATTTCTCTTTCCTTTGTTCCCTATTTATTTTCAAATCGAATACGAATTGTGCTCTGGGTTTTGCCCTAATATCCATGCAACACTTGCGTTATGAAGAATTCGCGATAAGTTTTTGATTTTTGTTTTGGATAGAGGAATGGCGGAGCGAGATAGAGAGGAGGTTGGAGGCGACGGCGTTGAGGTCGGAGGAGGTGTGATGGAGGCCAAGGTGGCCGAGGTGGTCGAATTAGAGAGAGAAGAAATCAAAGAGGAAGCCAAGGAGGCCATGGAGACTGAGGCTGAGGCGGCGGAGTCCGATTTGGATGTGAAGGACGTGGTTGATCAGACCTTGGAGACTAGTGAAGCAGAGGTTGATGAGGCGAATGCGACCGACACGGTTGAAGCTGTGGAGGAGGAAAAGGAGGCTGTTGAGGCTGAGGGACACGAGGCTAGTGTGACTGTGACAGAGATGAGTGGTGAGGCGGTCGAGGAGGGGAAGGAAGTTGCGGCTGAGGGACACGAGGCTAGTGTGACTGTGACAGAGATGAGTGGTGAGATTGTCGAGGAGGGCAAGGAAGTTGGGGCTGAGGGGGCTGAGGGACACGAGGCGAATGTGACTGTGATAGAGATGAGTGGTGAGATTGTTGAGAGTGCTGAGGTTGTGGAGGAGGTGAAAATAGAGATGAATGGTGAGATTGTTGAGAGTGGTGAGGCGGTGGAGGAGGTGAAAGTGTCTGAGGCGAATGGGAGGGAGGAGGTTCATAAGGAGGCTGAAGTAGATGGACATGAGGTGGATGCAGTCATTGAGGCTGAGGAGGCAGTGGAGGTGCGACAAGAGGGGGAAGCAGCGGGAGATAATGTGAAAGACGTGGCTGATCATGCCATTGAGACTCAGGTGTCTGGGGAGGAGGGAAATGAGGTGGAAGTAGAGGGACAGGAATTGAATGCCACTGTGGCCCATATGGTTGATGGGACCATTGAGACTACTGCGGCTGTGGACGAGGTAGATGTGAGTGATGATGTAATGGAGGAGACAACAGAGGCAGCAGAGGAAGGGGCAGAAGAAATGGAGGCGGGGGACGAAATGGAGGCAGCAGAGGAGGAAGAGGCGGAAGAGACTAATACGGCTAGTGTTGGTGGAAAGAGGAAGCGACGGAAAAATTCTAAGGCGCCGGCCTCTGAAAGGGTCCTGTCAAAGAAGAAGGAAGAGGATGTCTGCTTCATTTGCTTCGACGGGGGTGAGCTTGTGCTCTGTGACCGGAGGTTAGTTTAACTATGCCTCATTGTTGGGCTTGCTTTTACTGCCGTCATTGATTGATTAATACTAATTTCTTGGTGTTTTCAGGGGGTGTCCCAAGGCATATCATCCTTCGTGTGTTAATCGTGATGAGGCGTTTTTTCGGTCCAAGGGTCGATGGAACTGTGGTAAGTTGCTGCCTTTGAATCTTTTTTTTTTTTTTGTTTTGTTAAATGTCTGATTTCTTGAGATTCCATGTTAATAAATTGGCTATTTGGCTTACTTATTTTAATGATGGAAATTTTTTTAATTGCAACTAAACATAACGATTATGCATTTAGGATGACGGAAAAAAAGGTTACATTTTCGACTCCCCAAAACATTTAATCCTGGTTCTGTTCCTAACCTAGAGCATACATGCCAAAGCCTAAATTGTACATGCCCAACTTCACATAAATGTAAGGAAACTTTTATTGCAAACGTGAAAACATACATAATATGCGAAGTAAATGGGTTAGACATCACATTTAGAAGACAGACGCTAAGATAGATAGGTTGGGAGAGCATTGAAGCAAGTGTGATATTACAATTTATAACCAATTATTTGGGGGATTGGATGTAGAGAAAGAGGCTCTTCTAGTGAATGAACTTTGGATATTTCAGGAAGAAAGAGTTGCTTTTGTATACTGTTATTAGAAACAAATATGGGCAGCTAGTGATTGGTCTGACTCCAATGTATGGACATTTTCAGGAAGAATGCTTAGTTGCTTACTGACACATCTAAGTAACTGGTTTTAGGTTGACCCTCATTTGGATGATTGAGGTATCATTATTGAGTTTATATAAGCTGCACCGTCACTAACAGGAATTCTAAACCCCTTAATACCTCTTGGCTGCCCGAAGCATGGTCCAAAATACCATCATGTAGGACAGTCTTAACCAAGAAAGTAAACACAATTTATATATGTTAGATCCCATATAACTCATGTAACAAATTCATTTTCAGTAAATAATGCATTCGGTAGGTTTGCTCTATATCTATCGATGGGCTTGAATAGTAGACAGTAGACATTTAGAAATGGTACGTTAATAAGAATTCTGGTATGCCGGTGGTTAAAGTTAGAACTATGCCTTTCCCCACTTCATTGGCTACCAGGTAAAGTAAACCAACCAGTACTCGACTTCTACCTCCTGCCATAGTGAACCATGACCTGGGCAACAATGGTTACCTGTCATGATTTGTGCAAGGATACAGAAATTCTATTTTGTCATTCAGACTCTTTCATGGTACCTGTGTACATGGCCTTTGTGGTTTCCCTTCTCCTGTATGGCCAAGCCTTTTTGCATTGTTAGTTGGTGTCTTTTGAAGAGTGAGGCTTCAGTTAGTAGTTTGATTGGTATTTTTTGATTTCTTCATTCAAACATACTATTTATTAGGTATTATTCGTTGATATGTGTGGTTCGGTTACTTCAGCTCCTTTCATCATATAGAAAGCTGCATATTTCAAAATGGTTTTCATTTTCTTGCTTGGAAGTAACGAATTTTTGTATACGTAGGGTGGCACCTTTGTAGCAACTGTGAGAAGAATGCCCAGTACATGTGTTATACATGCACCTTTTCCCTGTGCAAGGCGTGTACCAAAGATGCTGTTATCTTTTGCGTTAAAGGAAACAAAGGCTTTTGCGAGACATGCATGAAAACTGTTATGTTGATTGAAAAGAATGAACATGGAAACAAGGACAAGGTATGTCTGCCTCTTACACTCCATCTTCTGTTTCAATAATATCTCTTATACATAGTCTTGCTAGCCTTGCTACTATTTGGCAATTATAAACATATATATCGTATATATTTTGCATTGGGTGATTATGGTATGTGGAAATAATGTGTGGTCAAATAAGTTTTGTGACTTAATAGAAAGCTAAAATTGAAAGAAACAAGAAAGGGCACATATTTAGGTGCTTTGTGGATTGATCATTTAGAAGAAACAAGAGATAAACCCTGACAGGTGCCACAATCTTTTAAAATCGGAGTAATTGCTTTTTATTTTGGTTAAGTTACAGATGCAGCAATCTTTGGGCTGCATCATCTGTTGGATTTCTTATCCATTTAACTCTTGGTCCTATGTTTTCTGTTTGGCTACCTAAACATCTCTATTTTATTCTGCTTGCTCTACTCTTTCTTTGCTTGAAATCTGAAGTGTGCATTCATTTAGTTTTGTGTGCTTCTGCAGGAAGCAGTAGATTTTGATGATAAAAGCAGCTGGGAGTACCTCTTCAAGGATTATTGGATAGACTTAAAGGAGAGGTTATCTCTAACGCTTAATGACCTTTCACAGGCCAAGAATCCATGGAAAGGATCAGCTGGACATGCTAATAAACATGGGTCACATGATGAACCTTATGATGCTAATAATGATGGAGGGCCTGATTCTGATAATTCTGATAATTTGGATTTAACTAACTCTAAAAGAAGGAAGGGTAAAAAACGGTTGAAGACCCGTGCAAAGGGAAAAATTTCATCAAGTCCAGCAAGTGGTTCTGGAGGCCGATCTGCAGATGAGAATACAGAGTGGGCATCAAAAGAACTCTTGGAGTTTGTTATGCATATGAGAAATGGTGACAGCTCTACTTTATCTCAGTTTGATGTTCAGGCTCTCCTGCTAGAATATATAAAAAGGAACAAACTTCGTGACCCTCGCCGGAAAAGTCAGATAATCTGTGATTTAAGGCTTCAAAGTTTATTTGGGAAACCGCGTGTTGGACATTTTGAAATGTTAAAGCTTCTTGAATCTCACTTTTTTATGAAAGAGGGTTCTCAGATTGATGATCTTCAGGGAAGTGTTTTTGATACTGAAGGGAATCAGTTGGAGGCTGATGGGAATTCTGATACCCCGGCAAAAAGTAAGGATAAGAAACGTAGACGTAAAAAGGGTGAACCTCAATCTAATGTTGAGGATTTTGCAGCCATTGATATCCACAACATTAGTTTAATTTACTTAAGGCGTAATTTGGTGGAAGATCTACTTGAAGATATGGATAACTTCCAGGAAAAGGTTGCTGGTTCTTTTGTCAGAATTAGAATTTCTGGTAGTGGTCAAAAGCAGGATTTGTATAGGCTGGTCCAAGTTATAGGTAACTATTGATTTACTGTCTTTCATTGTAGTTTTGGCCTGAGCATAGTACGCCTGAAACCTCTCCAAATTGTAAAGTTCATTTTTCAAAATGATTTTCTGAACAGGTACTTGCAAAGCTGCTGAGCCATATAAAGTTGGTAAACGGATGACCGACATCTTACTAGAGATTTTAAACTTAAACAAGACAGAGATCGTTACAATTGATATCATCTCAAACCAAGACTTCACTGAGGTGATTAGCATATAACATTTTCTCATAATTAGAAGAGAGAGACAATGAGGGTGATCACAGTCTTCATAACTAGATGTTACAAGTTTTGCTGTAAATAGACATGATTTATTTGGATATCCTCGTGTTCTAAAGGGGATGAACTTTATAAATGCTTTTGAAAAAATAAGACCTGAGTCTTGCATCTTGTTATATATCTCTCTCTCTCTCTCTCTCTCTCTCTCTATATATATATATATATATATAGATGCACCATATTAATTCTGTTTGAATTTCGATGTTAGTCACTTTCTTTTTTGTTTATTGCTAGGATGAATGCAAACGACTGCGACAGAGCATAAAATGTGGACTTATCAATTGGCTGACCGTGGTAATTATATGCTCTATTGTTGTTATTATTGTTGGGATTTTGCATTAAATTTATTGTTTCCTTGTTTGAAAAGTGCTTGTCCTGAGAAAGTGGTTTTTGTAGGGTGATATTCAAGAGAAAGCAGTGGTACTCCAACCGGTCAGAGTCAAAGATGTAAGTCCCTTGTGCCTTTTCAAGAAAGAGTATTGTTTATTACCTTTCTTTATTATTTACAAGTTGCACAGTTGCATTTGAGTTCGATTTCTTGCATCTTAAACTTTAGCTCTCTATAAGGTTAGGGATTGATGGTGATTAATCGTTAGATTAAGGTTTCTTCTAAGCTTGTGGGTTTTGAGGTAAGGAAACAATTGTTGAAAGGTGTGATTATAAAGATTTCAAAATGGAGAGATACTGCTGTTGAATGGAAGCTAACAGTATTATTGGTTGCTAAGCCGCATATGAGGGGTTCTTGATGCGTTGAGATTAGAATTAGTAAATTATAATCAACTGCTCCTCAGTGAGGTCCTTTCTTCGGTCTAAATGTCTTTATGATATCAAAGATGTCTCCTCAATGAAAAATGGCTTTATTGTCTACTTTGTTTTGAAATTTGACATCAGTTATTTGATCGAGTTTCTGAATTTGAGAAACTGTATGGAGCGTACTGAAATGGCTTAAAGTTACTTTCTATGACTAAAGTTGAAATGATTTGTTATGTCTGTACAATTGTACGAAGCTGTTTCTGTATTTTGAATTTCTGAGTTATGCTAGGAGGTGATATGGTACATTATGACTTCTCATAGAAGAACTCACCTTATTCTAACTTGGTTTATTTGCAAGAGGTCTTAAATAAAATGAGTTTCTGGAATAGGAGACGGTTTGCAGGAAAATTGTAGCTTTAGGTCTATTATAGGTTAATTTCATGATGATTGGCCTGTTAACTAAACTATACTGCTGCAAAGATTGAAGAGAAATTCTGAAGCTTGTTGCTTTCTTCTTCATCGAATGGTTGTCTTCCCAGTACATTCAAGTCCCTCATCCCTGTTTAGGTTTGTTATTGATAGATGCATGGTAGTGGGTTTTAAGTTTTAACATTGTTAGGACTCACTTTTCAAGTGGAAACTTAAAATTTTAGTTATATGCTAAATTAAGGGTCTTGATAGCTATGTTGCCTACCTGAGTTACTAGCAAAGATTTGTTTTATATATATATATATATATATATATATATATATATTGCAATATTCCTTTGTGATTTGTATAGTGGAAACCTGTTTGACATAGCCTGCTATCCTCATCCCCAGCATCCCAACAGCTAGCAATCTGTTTCTTGGCTTTTGTCAAAATAGTTTTGAGGTTTCTTCGTTAGCCAATTAAGTTTGAAGTAGAGTTATAGAGCCTTATTTTCTCATTTATCAATATATGTAAAAATATGAAATGATGGGAGATGTCATATGCTTACAAGCCAACAATACCTAAGTGTAAGATTAGACAACTTCTGTATTCTGTGTTATATATTGTGAAGTTCTCTTTTACAAAAAATAGCTGTAGAAGGTTTTAAGTTATGCAAGAAGATAACTGAGGTGTAACATGTCTAAATCTAATGATACAAAGGGTGACGATGTAGCATGTATTTAAATAGATTTTACAGGCATCTTTATGAGTGTGTACTTTTTCAGAGTTTAGGGAATGTTTGGCTTTGGCTACGCTGCTGTTGTGTAATGTTCTAGATTAGCACAAGTGTCTGTTTCTTGGTGGAGTAGCATATTTGTCATTTTAGCATATTGTATTGCGTTGTGGCTCTTGTTATAGTTCTAAAGAAAATTTGTTTCCTATTAGTAAATACTTGCTGTTGTAGGTGCAACTTTTGCAAGAAGAGATCCCAGATATAACATGTATAGGGTGACATTAACTTTGGTCACGAGGCATTAATGATATACTAGCAAGAGCTTTACTTTGCGTGTGGTACAACTTTTTGGTGGAATGAATAAGGGATTGGTTTTGGGAGATCTATGATGGCTTGTTTTTTTTTTTTTTTTTCAATACAATGGTCATTGATGATGCAAAGGGTGGGGAGGTCAAGTGTTAATCGAGAAGTTTTATTTCAACATCTGTATTGGCATGTACTGAATGCAACATATACGGAGCATTCAGTATCTATAATTTCCATCCAGCAAAATGCAGCTGTGTTTTAGCTATAGTTGGGTTCTAGTGTTGTGTGTGTGCTGTATCTTAATGTAGCCCTTTTCCAGACCAGAAGAAACACATTTTGACTGGTCTTTTTTATTTTTTGTTTCCAATATCTAATAACTTTTATCTTTTAAAAAATAAAAAACTGCCATTGAGAACTAGTGTCATCTACCCAGTGTATTTCCTAAAGTCGAGCATAATTTTATCCTATTGTTTTAGAGACAACATACATTCTTGCTAATGTTGATCAGACTCTTAATGTTATAGTAGATTCAATAGCATTTGTAGTGTTCTTTATCATAGATATAACTTGGTCTTAGCTTTCTTTATGTTTTTTTTGTGTTACTAAGTTATTTATTTATTCTAACAGTGGTTGGAAACGGAAACAGTGCGACTTCAACACCTTCGTGATCGAGCTAGTGAAAAGGGCCGTAGGAAAGAATATCCTTCTCGTTTCGAGTTTAATATATTTCTTGTAGGTGCAATGCTGGACTGTTTATTTGGAGGCTTATCCCTTGTTTTCTTTCTTAAGGTTTTGAGTTATTCATTGAATTCATTTATGATCTTGTGGTATGGCATCTAGTCCTTGAAGCCTGTGGCCTTTTCCATGAAAAATAAGAGAAAAAGACTAAATTCAGGTGGGTTTTTTGGGTATATTTCTGTTATAGAGTTAAGATAAAGTTTGACTAGTGACTTGGAAGTTTCAGCTGCTTATATCCTTCATCAATGTTTTTTGTTTTACTATTTTTTACTTTTTTATTTTATTTTTACACGACTTGTTTTAAGTTCGTCTAGCATGTTATGAAATCTGACATTTGTGCAACCAATGTTAGTCATCTGCTATGACTCGAGAATATATACATTCTTTTGGCTTATTAGTAGTAGTGTTATGGTTCGTTTGGTTCCGCATTTTGGAACAAAACCCGCTTTTTACCACTGTTTTAAATGGAATTTCTGTTTGGTAAGAATATTAAAAGTGCTTTCAAACCAAACTACTAAAATTTTCCATGAGTAGTTCCAAACACCTAAACAACTGTTTTATGATTATCTGGTTTCTTTACGAAAGACTTAGCTATTTTTGTTTTTGTTTTTTTTTACTTTAGGTTATTTTAATAAACGAGTTATTTTAAAGTTAATTTTTTCTCACAGCAGTGCCAAACTAAGCCTTACACTGTTAGCAATTGCTGTCTGAGATGATTTTAAACTGATACGTTCCGTTAGTTCAAGGTTTATGGTACTAGCAGCATAGGTTTGCACTTCTGAGTCAATTTATGCAACTCCTGAGCTTGTTTTGGTGATGTACGACAGAACATCGGTTACATACTTCAAGTTCCTACTCTTAACTACTTGGCTAAACACTATCAATATTGATTTTGTGTAATTGTTTTGTTTTACAGCATATTTGTTTTTGTAAAACTAAAAATTTCGTTTTGCTTTATTTATGGGAAAGAAACACTTCATTTACTTTTCTTGTTGTAGTTATTGCTGTTTCTGTTTTATCTGTTGTCTAAAAAGACGAGGGATATCTATGTAGTAAGCCTTAACTTCCTTTCACGCTTAGAGAATGTGTAGAGAAGTTGCAGCTTTTGAAGACCCCTGAGGAACGCCAGCGTAGACTGGAGGAAACTCTAGAAATACATGCAGATCCAAATATGGATCCAAGTTATGAGTCCGAGGAAGATGAAGATGAAGGAGGTGATTACAGACAAGGTCCCTTTCAACATGTCATGAAATTTTATCTTAAATTCGTTATTGTTTTGTTGATTATTGAAAGATGACATATATCTTGTTTCATACAGAAAGTTATACCAGGCCAACAGGATCTGGCTTTGGTAGGAAGGGGAGGGAGCCAATTTCCCCACGAAGAGGCGGATCTTCTTTGAATGATTCCTGGAGTGGGACAAGGAACTTTTCCAATATGAATCGTGACTTTGGCAGAAGCATGTCTAGTAAAGGAATCTTCAACAAAGCAGAGGCTACAACTGGAGCTGGTGAGATACTGAATGATACATGGGGTCAAGGAAGAGAAACACCGCAAACAAACCACTGGGAGAAAAAACAGAATATATCAAGTCTAGAAACAGGTAATAGGGGTACACAGTCTGTGGTACCATCTGAAGCCTCTCCCACTGGTGCACCAGAAAATAGAGTGGCACCTCTCTCCACGGGAGTGACACAATCTGTGGCCAATATCAATGAAACTGAAAAAATATGGCATTATAAGGATCCGTCTGGGAAAGTCCAAGGGCCATTTTCCATGGTACAGCTGCGTAAATGGAATAACACTGGCTATTTTCCTCCCAATTTGAGAGTGTGGAAGAACACCGATAAACCAGAAGATTCTATATTAGTAACTGATGCATTGGTGGGTAAATTTCAGAAAGATCCTTCAATTTCAAAGGCTCAAATGTTTAATGATTCGCATCTCACGCCTCCCAGTTCTGGAAAAGCTCAAGGAGCTCAATTACAGCAGAGTCCAGAAAGCCAAGGAGGCAGCTGGGGATCTCATGAAATTGATTCTTCCACAGGCAGGGGTACTCCATCATCAGTTGAGGTTCCCAAGTATTCCTCAGATGGGTGGGGTGCAACAAATTTTCCTTCTCCCACTCCATCTCAAGCTCCCATTAATGGGGCAAAGAGGCAAGCTTATGAGAGTAATTGGTCAGCCGGTCCAGGAGGCAATGGAGTGGTGCAATCTCATGCGGTACTTTCTCCAGCCAGTCCTGGTATGACTGCAGCACCTAATGCTCTTCAAATGCAAGGTCAAGCAACAGTGTCTGGATCGGTATTGGCCAATGCCTCGATGAAACCATTACCTGATGTGCAAAACATTGTTTCAAATTTGCAAAATCTGGTTCAGTCAGTGAGTAGTCGTCCTGCTGCTAGTGATACTCGAGCATGGGGTTCTGGTGCAGTACCTGGAAGTGAATCTCAACCTTGGGGATGTGCTCCATCCCAAAAGATAGAACCGAATAATGCTACTAATGTCCCTGCCCAACATCCGGCCCATGGTTACTGGCCTTCTACTAACAATGGTACCTCATCTGTTAATACAGGAAATTCAGCCGGAAATTTCCCATCACAAGGGTACTCGGTTGTTCCAAACTCTGATGCTTGGAGACCTCCAGTTCCTAGTAATCAATCATACATTCAGCCTCCAGCACAACCACAGGTACCTTGGGGCTCAAGTGTTTCTGACAACCAAAGTGCTGTGCCAAGAATGGGGCAGGAGAGTCAAAATTCTGGATGGGGGCCAGTGGCAGGAAATCCAAATGTAGCATGGGGAGGACCAGTACCAGGAAATACAAACATGAATTGGGTTGCTCCTAGTCAGGGTCCGGGACGGTCCGCATCTGGTCAAGGTCCAGTACGTGGGAATGCAGTTCCCAGTTGGGCTCCCCCACCTGGTCAAGGACCGCCATCTGGAAATGCTAACCCGGGTTGGGCTCCTCCCCCTGGTCAAGGGCCGGCACTTGGGAATGCACATTCTGGTTGGTCTGCTCCAACTGCCAATCAAACTCAGAATGGGGATAGGTTCTCAAGTCAAAGGGATCGCGGTTCTCATGGTGGAGATTCTGGTTTTGGAGTGGGAAAGCCTTGGAATAGGCAGCCATCATTTGGTGGTGGAGGGGGAGGAGGTGCTTCCAGACCTCCCTTGAAAGGGAGAGTGTGCAGGTACTACGAAAGTGGGCACTGCAAAAAGGGCGCAGCTTGTGATTATCTCCACCCTGACCAGTAAAAGTTTTGGTACTCCTAGCAGCAGAGCAGTAATACTGTACAGTAGTATCTCCCGTGGTGGAATTTTTTATATATTTTGTATAAGCCTCTTCAATCTATTATAATGGCGGCAGTTTAGTGTTTTGCTTAATTTTATCATGCCTTTAGCAAGTAGCATCCTTATTATGATAGAAAATGTAGTTTTAGTAGATCAGTGGATGGTGGTTAGGATCATCTTACTTCATATTAACTACATGTCATCTGTGTCTTTTCTTAGTTTGGGAGGGTGATATCATGCCATTTGAAACTGCAGTTTCGATGGTTATTTGTTTTCTTCTATCACTAATGACTAGTTATGTACTCTCTGATATAAAATGTGCCTTTATAAGAGAATGTAGAATTGTAAGTCTGATGTGCTGTAGATATATGCCTGAAAGTTATAAGCTGGATATCTCTTGCAATCATTTTGATATCCCTACCAATTTGTAGAAGTCCCTCAAAGCTATAGCTTAAGCTACGGAAACTGAAGTAGCGTAACGAATGATTAAACTTTGTTCACGGATACCATATATATTCCCCTTTTCCGTGATAATCCATGAAGTTGGTTTGCTCGAATTGCCGAGGCACTGCCCGGAATGGTTATTTTGCTCGAAGACTATTTCTCACGGCTTGATTGAGTTTACCAAATTTGACGAGTTAAAGTGAGGTTAGAGGAAAAATGTATTCGAGTCTCAAGCCCGATAGTAACCAACAAAAATGCATCATATATTTAGTGATTTGGGGTCATTTTGATTGACAATATATGTATGCATTGTATGTATGTATGTATCAGTTTGGGAAGATCTCTATGGTTATTTACTAATCATGATGATGAACGAAGATCTCTATGGTTATTTACTAATCATGAATACCCATTTAACATCACTTGATGAATTTTGTAAGAGTTGTTTGCAAATGGCGGGCTAACAAAAATACTGTTAGAAGTCGAACACTTGCCAAGTTTAATGTTTCACCCTTCTGAGGGTCAAATTTTTGGCATTTGGTTGCGTTATTATTTCTAAACTCTCATCGACTCGATTGGTTTTCCTAAACTATCCATCCCCACCAACTCCTTCAAGATGGAGGATTTCCAGTTTTGGTATTAATTAAGCTGATCACTCGTGTTTTAAATACGTGAGCTTCAAATGCATTTTAGATGAACATACAAACCTCTCTACGTTGACGTCAATATGAAAATTATACATTACCAAGCTATATCCTCCACGTCCAAGTCCAAGCTCATTGGAATTGTTGAAAATTGGTGAAAAACCTCTTTTTAAAAAGAACTACGTGCAATGAGAACTTGAGAAAATAGACCTCAAGTGAACGTGCAATATTAAAGTCAGCTGCAAATACATCAAAACACTTGAAGGAGATCAATACCGAAGCAACATGTTCCAAGTCAGGATTCAATCTGGTTCTTGATGTAATCCCCAGCACCATTGATCACACCACCCAAAATTAGAAAATAACAAAAATTAAAAAGATAAACACTGGTGTCGTAGTCCACAACTCTACATAGATCACTTTGATGTATTCGCTAAGAAAGAATTGGTAATAATTGTAGCATTATCACTTTTGATTCTCCTCAACATGATGAAGTTATTTTCTTAATCTTTTGATCACAATATTATAGAGCTAGAACTACACATCACTTCCTTTGATTCAGAATCCAAACTAGATGAGTTTTGAGCTTCATTTTCCAACGGCATTGAAGACGACAGTTGTTTCTCAACTTTTCCTTCAAGCATCTACCGAATTAGGACGCTCACTAAGCTTCTTTTGTATACACCCCAATGCTACCGTGAGCATTTTCTTTGTTATTTTCTATTCCTCGTCGGTTGCATCTTCGATTTCTATCTCTTTTCCTTCGGTGAACTGGTCATAAACCCATGAAGGAAAGTAAATTTGGTTAGAATGGGCTGCCAGTGCATTCAAATTCTTTCTTTTCCCTGCTATTTCCATTAACATTCCAAAATTATACCTAGCTTTGTTCAAGACACCTCCAATAGTCTTGTAAAACAATTTCGGAGCTATGTATCTCATGGTTCCTCTTGCTGCGGTCCAAAATAAAACTGCTGTCATCTAATGGGCATGATGTTGACAGACCAAAGTCTAAAGCCTTCAGAACAAAATTCTCGTCAAGAAGAATGTTGTGTGGCTTGATATCAAAATGCAATTGTCACACCCTTGATGCAGACTATCAGTACCCACGAGCCACTCCCAGTGAAGTTCGTAATGCTTCTTTGCAGCTTAAGAAAATGAATACTTCTTTAGGAAACATGTGCGCTTATCAAGGGACCCATTTAACATGTACTCGTATATAAGAGCACGCTTTGATCCATCAGCACAATAGCCAACCAGTTGCACCACATTTCCATGATGACTTCTTCCGACTGTAGCAACTTCATTCATAAAATCCTGCCCATTAGCTATGGACTTCCCCAATACCTTAATGGCAACAAGCAGACCGCCCGGAGCTTTCCTTTATACACAGAGCATAGCCTCCTTCCCCCAATCTATCCTTAAAACCTTTGGTCATTTTCTTGATATTGGGGTATGAGTACCTTATTGGCATGTTGATGTGACTTTGTAACAGTGTACAATAACAGTGTACATTGATAAGTTGTCTTTTCACCTTGAAGATTAAAAACACAATCACACAGGGAACTCTGAGTACAGCTTTTGTCCCAGTCCACCAAACAACTGTAATGGAAATAATAAATCATCAAAACATGACTTTGTAAGGTGCTAGAAGCCTAGAATTATAGCTCAAGATCAATTATAAAAATTATGACTTTGTAGCGGTTGGAGAAAGTCGTGTTCTGAAATTTAGATGAATAATCAAGGTTGCTTGTACAGAAAGAAATGAGAGAACGCACCTGCATTTAAAATTTCACAGCTAGAGGACGCACTGCGAGAAAGAGAGAGAAGCTCTGTTGTTCTGTTCGGATGAAGCCCATAAATCTACAAATAACTTTGTTGGTCTCAGAGTTGAATATTGCAATCCCAATAGGACTTGTTCAAGTCCTTTGAACCATTCCATGATGTCAAAACCATCAGCTCTATCCGGCATGAATCCAACAAATCCGATGCGTTTAAGCTTTCAGAGATATAAAAAAGAATGACCACTTGTTGCAGTAATGCAAGGAGCAGTATCCACATAGACAGATGAAACATTCCCCGGCCGAATTTCACAGGTCATGAAAATTATAGGCTTTGACAATTCATGCCAATCCAAAGACCCACTACTGGTACTACCTTTCAACTGATAGGTGCTATATGGATCCTTGTAAACACTGAAGTTACAAGGAATAATGAGGGAGTGAAGAGCAGTTACCCTTATGAACATTGGCATCCACAACTCGGATTGTCTAGTTTCCATAATTTACATAGTATTTTGCTGAACACAAGTGCAAAACAGTGAGATTATTCTCACAAGATAGGTTATACCTGAAGTCACCGCACTTCTGTGGATCATCACTGAGCCGGAAAGGGATGTCACCGCAAGAAGAAGGTTCACATTGCTGATAAAAACATCATCCTTAGTGTGGCAAGCTACAGTGCACAAAGCGAGAAGTAGGACTAATTGGGCTGGCATGGTAGCCTTCCTGTGATCATGAGAAAATTCAGAGAGAAATATTTGGCTTTTGTATTGGCTAGCTACTTATGATTTTGTGGATAGCAACACTGCAGACAGTATTGGTTTTACTAGTCAACATGGAAAGATGGATCGAGAATTTATTACTTGTTGAAAACTGCAACCAATTCATTTCATTTCAATGAGCATGACTTGAGCTAAAATTTTATGGATTAGACTAACTGATTCAGACCACAGATGACATCTCCATGTGAAAAAGATCAACACATGGAGTACGAGAAACAATTTAACACATAGAGATGGGCGCTTCCTGGAAGATGAGTGAACAGAGCCAAGATTTGACATTTTATTCCTATGTCTTGATCCAGCTTATGCTAATATTTCAACATAAGAAAATTAAAATGGGATTGACAAGAAAAGGATCATGCCTAAACACAACCAGTTTGTGTTAAGAAATAAAATTAACAAGACCAAAGCAGAACTACTCAGAATACCACGTCAGACACAAGGCTCGCAACAACAAAGACTTTAAATGAATCATCGAATAAATGCCTTAAAGAATCATGTAAGTCAATAATATGTTGAATAAGAAGCAATCATAGCTTTGTGATTCCAATTTTTACCGTAGGTGTGACTAAGATTGTCAACTTCTCACATGATACATCACCGAAAATCATTATCATGTGTTAACAAGAATAACAGTTCTGTAAACCTTCAGTTCTTCACTTCATGATTAAGTTAATAAGATAAAGTCTGAAGCCAGACTGGCCGATTTAGCAAGTACAGCATCAACCCAACAATTGGAATGAAACTAACCTTGAAATATTCTGTTCAAATACCTAAATAATGTAATATCTCTGATTCATGAACTGTAACTCCGTAAATTGGTAGTTTAACAGTATGGTAATAACAAGAAACATGGTAAACAAGATGTCTCATTGGCAAAAGCAAAAGCTTTCCCTACTCATTCTATCTTGTATTACTCAGCTCTTAAAATACATCAAAAACCAAAAACCTCTAACCGCACCAAGTATAACAGACTAAAAAAAGAACTCTAACCGATGCTTCTCTATCTTGCTTCCAAACTCTTTGATGTAGCCTCACGTTCCTGACCAAGTCTTTCCCTCTGAAAGAAGAAAACCACAAGGATTAAAAATGTAAGGATGCGAAAATATATCTACAAGACGAAATAACAAATGCAATCCATTATTATCAGAAGCGGTTTTAGTTGATTATAATAAATTATGGATCACATTTGAGTATTAAAGGCCTCATTGCATTGCAGTGATTGGTGGGATTACCAATAACTGAGTAACATTACCAATCCAATGCAATAATAAATATGTATGTAGTTTGCAAGTTCACAAAAAGCATTACCCAGAACCATAAACAGAGGGTTTCAATTTGAGAAATTGCTATATAGTGCGATACGAATAGGATATATTGGCAGTTGAAAATCAGCCCAAACAAACAGCACTATAAAACTTCAAACCAAAAGCTCTTGGCAGGAATGGCCCGAGCATCAGGGGTTGCAGGTGATTGAAAAACATATGTTCATAAACATTAGTGCTCAAAATTCAATACTCAAGACTAGGGCTTAGGTTAACTGTTAATAACAACAAATATATCAGTTTTGCAGAAGACAGTTGTAGCGCTCCCAGGTGGGAATCCTAGCTCGCCCACCACTCATAAATCATAATCGTACTTTTGCATTGACAAAAGAAATTGCAACTCTAACGATATGCAGTAGGTTCCCTACAAATCAATAAACTGGAAATCCCAATATTTTTGTTTGTCAAACTGGTCCCATTTGTTCTATGCATCTCTAATTGCTTATTAAATTGCCAAGGGACAATAAAGCCTACATACATTGCAAGAGTACAGCGCAATAGTGAGCTCCTACATGAAACCAAAACAACCAATGTGCAGCAGGGAGAGAGGAGGGTCCTGAGATGAGTGCCCCTCCGTTTACTGCTAATAGATAGATAATGCTCCTTAAGGTAAATATACTATGTCTTGACTACACAACTAAGGGTACCTTTAGGCATACATGACCAGATATAATTCCACAAATTGGAAGGAGGCAACTACATTCTGTGAGCACCATTGCTCGGCCAATGAGTTTCCCCAATTCAACCTCTCTGCATGTTTTAGTTTTTTCTACACTTTCCTTTCCGCCGAGTATCATTAAATTTGACATATGCGATCCAGGTTGGTGAGACAAGAACTTTGTGGTCTGCACAATCTAAAAACAGAGCCCCGCATCTATGAATACAGGTATAGGTAAGAAAATTGTGCGATCACTGAATTGAAAGTCATTAGCGATTCCAAGTTCTCAAAAGCATTGCAGTAAGACTAAAACTAATGTTACTTATGAACCAATATGCCCTTAGATTGGTACAAGCAACAGATTTAAATGTATCACCACCAGTAAGACCAATATTTAATGTTCCAATCAATATCATAACTTCATACACATACAATAATATAGTATCACACATTATTTCCAATTACGCTTTATGTTGTATCCTCTATAAAACAGCCCCAAAACTTGTTATTATAATCAATCCAGTCACCATTTAACCTGACGAAATACTTCTACTTCTTATCATTACCAGCTTTCCAGGAAAAGAAATAAAAAAAATACAAATAAAAGCAGAATTTGTAAACAAAATCATAACAAGAAGCCTAACGAGAAAGCATACCCGTCTTTCCCAATAAGGAAGAAAGCAGACGAAATCATAGACAGGAGTAATGGTTGAAACTAAGACAGCATTCAGTCCAGTAAACACCAAAAGTGCAGTCATGGGTCGAGTTCTATGCGGCATGTTTCTTCAGCTCTGCAAGCATTAAAACACAGTTAAGAACAGAATGCAACACACACATCCACATCTATCAGTGTTAACCAACCAAAACCTCATTAATTAATCCACAGCTTCAGAGTAATCAGAATCAGGGATTAGAAACCTCACCTTGAAATAGCTTGATGTGTTTTTGGGGTGCTTGAGATTTCTGGGTCTTCTAGCCCAGCCCTCAATCCCTTAAACCCTAAGCCCTAACATTACAGTAACAACTAGCCCAGTTAATTCTAACGAAGCAATCTAACAAAACACAAGGATGATCGAATTCCACTAGAAGTGAACAGAATGCGGCGTTACCGGCGGTGATCGAGGTTGCCGTCGGCGGAGGACGACGTGTCGTTTGTTGAGAGGAAATGCCCCTTCTGTTTCTAGAAGCTTTTTCTGTTATTTTTTTTCTTCGAGAAAACACATTTTATAGTTGAACCAAAATGGACACGTGTACGGTGGATAAGGGCGAGAAGAGAGAGATAAAAGCCAACTCTTTCCCGTCCATCCAATCCATTCACCAATCCCATTCGGACTTCTAAACTTGGTCTTATTCTCTCTCTCACCGGAAATGGCCGCCGTCGTCGGAGGAATCACCGAATCCCAAGGCAGCCAGAACAGCCTCGAGACCGAGGAGCTCGCTCGCTTCGCCGTCCAAGAGCACAACAAAAAGGAGGTAAAACAAATTATAAAAAATAATGAAAACCGCCTTTGAATTTGTGTTGATTTTGACCTAGAATTGTGGTGCAGAATGCTCTGCTCGAATTTGTGGGGGTGGTGAAGACAAAGCAACAAATGGTTGCGGGGACTCTGTACTATTTGACCATTGAGGCCACCGATGGGGGCCATAAGAAGCTCTTTGAGGCCAAGGTCTGGGTTAAGCCGTGGCTCAACTTCAAGGAACTCCAGGACTTCAAGCCCGTCGCTGACGTCTAGCTTGTTTTTCAGGTACTTTTTTTCTTTCTTCGCGATGATTGGAATCGTTCACATCTCTTAGAGTTGTACCTTAAGGTCAATGTACCTTTTCTTTTTGAATAAAGCACAATTATGCAATTGATTTGAGATGTTATGTGAATACATGGCATCCAATTGTTCTATACTTATGTATTGTAATGTTCAATTTGTGAGGGCAGGCGATAGAAGGTCTTGCAAAGTTTAAGAGTAACTTAATGCTCAAGTGCATACGAATAATGAAAGGTACCTTCAATCTGAGTCAGATGGAGCCTCAACTTTCTGAATATATGGGTTTGTTTGTAGTATACCAATCTTCTATGAATTGGGTGCAAATATTCTACGTTGTTAGTATTTCTTTACTCTGTTGATACAAACACTAGCTACTAAGGTGTTGTTGTGTATTGTCGTTTCCTAATCATATCAATGATAATTCCTATATCTTTTTCTTTCCTCCGATTTGTTTTAAGATTTTAATTTTTCAGTAGATGTAAAGCATCTTGTCTAAGATGCATTCATTCATAAATGGTGTGCTAACTGATGCATAGCACTAGGAGCAAACATTATAGGTGCTGAGATTTTTGTAACCCAATATGGTGGTTGACATATCGAATTCTAGGCCTTTTCCTGGAACCAAAACACAAGTATCACGTGGAAACTCTTACACAAAGAGAATTTCATACTGCATAAATCACCAAGATAGTTACAGATTACGTGATTTTGCCACTGGTGGTAATCTGATATTTCATGACTAAGCAAGTTTTAAGTTTCAGTTAGAGAAACAGAGTTGTACTACTTCCTTTGTTTTCTGTGTTGTGGACTTGTGGGGGTTGATCAGCATTGATATATCTACTACCATGTTATCCCTTTTCTGGGAAAGTCGTTACTTTCGTAATGGAATAAATATTGCCTCACTCATATGTAAAGAAGAATACACGTGTAATGCTAAGTTTGGCTTCGTTTGCTGAAACTCACTGAAAGAGTCATAATACTTGATCAGTCCTAGTGTCATCACTGTCATGTGTCTCGTCCAACCAGTCCAAGATTGCTCTCGTAGATAAGTCTTGAACATGTGTTCTTCCCCGCTGAGATTAGTTATTTAACTACTAATCGTCAGTTTAGAAGTTCACTTCTCATTAGAAAGGAAATCAATGTCAGGGACTCTCCAGTCTCCACTGAGCATAATAACAAGTTCTCTTCTTATTTCCGAATGGCACGAATTTGTGTCTTACATGTTGCATCAGCAATAAAACCCATTAGTCTCACCTCTTCCAGTACGGAAATAGTGGCCGGAGTATAGTCTTGTTGACGCGCCCTATGATTAGAGAAAAAATTCCGCCAACGCCTGCTTCCACATCAACTGTTGAGCCAATTTATCCAAATGACTATTTTGACTTGTCAAATTATGATCATTCCATGATAAGTCAAATAAATATTGAAGAAAATACAAAGCAATCCCATGATTTGAATTGAAAGTTAACATTTTCGACACTGTTTCTTTTATGCATAATTATATATGAGTTAATATTTACAAATGCCGATGACAAATTCACATACTGTATCAATAATTATATATGATATATGAATAGACGCAGCCTTGATTAGTTGAACTTACCATCATCACCCATTCTTCGACAACTTTATATGTAGGCTTCTCTTTATGTGTATTCCCTTCTTTCACGTAGGTCTCGTTTGTTTCGGGGAATTGAGATTCATTTATCTTGTTTGGTATGTACAAAGGAAAAAAAACAACTTTCCTACATTAATGCCTCGTTTGTTTCGCGGAAAGTGTTCATTTCCTGTGTTTGAGATGCTACAAGAAACGGAAACACTTTCCTGATACAAGGGAAAATAGGGAGGAAAGTGGTTCCTCCCAAAATCCAATGGAATCACTTTCCCACATCTTTTTCTTACATTTATTACTCACAACTATTATTTTATTACATTAATTACATATCTTTTTACAACTTTCCTGCTAACTTTCCTTATGTTACCAAACACAAGAAATGAAAGTTCACTTCCCTCTCAAATTCCCTTTCTATGGGAAAGGAGGAGGAACTACTTTCTTTTCCAGAAACCAAACGAGGCCTAAGGGAAAATGAGGGGGAAAATAGTTCATTCCATAAACCTATGGAACCAACTTCCCTCTTTAATTCCTTGCATTTATTACTCACAACTATTATTTTATTATATTAATTACACATTTTTTACAACTTTCCTGTTAATTTCCTTATGTTACCAAACATAGGAAATGAAATCTCACTTCCCCCTCACGTTCCCTTCCCATATGAAAGGAGGATGAACTACTTCCTTTCCGGAAACCAAACGAGGCCGTACATCAATAATGCGTATTTGTAACAATACAGTTTCTTTACATAGCTTGTCAAAAAAAAAAAAAACTAAAAAATTATACAAAACTACCAGTCTATACAATTTGATCCTATATTTTACCAAAAACAGGCCACATCTCATTTTTTTCTTGCGCAAACTCCGCAAAAACAATGTGATTTCTTCTTCCGTAAGGACGCTCTCTCTCTCATCCGAGGTTAGATCAAAATCTGCATCTTCGTCACATAGGATTTGGAGGCAGAGGAGAACTAAATGTAGCAGAAATTATAGAGAAGTTGTCCCACATGCTAAGTAATTATTTCAAACATGACTCAAAAAATTCAAAAACATTAATTACAATGGATGAGAAAAACTCATGTCTAAAAATAATATGGACCGTGTGATCATATTTGAGATCACCCGTATGTTAATTCTTAATTTCTGTCCGTCGATTGGCATCCAACGGCCTAAACAATCTCAAGTAGATCAAAAGCAGAAGCTGCGAACCCAAAAAAAAAGGTTAGAAACCAAAAGGAGCTTTCTCCACAGTTGGAAAATCCCAGTACCGATTAAACATAGAAAGAGAGAAAGATGGATAAGCAAGGCGAAGAAGCAAATCAAAACCCTAACCCTAATCAGACCAGAGGTTCAACAAAGGGAAGATCCTGCAAGGGTTGCCTCTATTACTCTTCTGTTCAGAAATCCAAATCCCAGTACCCAACCTGCGTTGGCTTCTACAAAACTCTCAATCAAGGTCTCTCTCTCTCTCGAAACCTCAAAGTTGATTCCTTTTTCTCCAAATGCTTCATCTTACTCAAAATTGATAAGAGTGTAATCAATTATCTGAATTGAGCTTTCTATCTGCAACTGGAATGGGACTAATCTATGAAAGACGGAAACTTTTACTGATGCCTCTGCCCTTTACTGCTACAACATTCACTAGATTGATAAGATGCTCAAGCTTCTTCGATAGCGATAGAAATATCTAATTCTTGTGGACTATAGCCTGTGAGGTGCATAGTTATTAACTTATGAAAGTAGTGATTTCCTTGTAGTTTTCGCTCTATGCGTTTCGATGCCGAGTTAGACTTCATTTATTTATTAGACGTTGGTGAGGTATGTGCTTATTTGTGTGTTTATGGCCAGTGCCCAGCTACATTATGGGAGAGACGGAGTTGGAAGCTTCAAAAGCCGATCGTAGCCTTGCAGATTTTAAGTATGGGTGCGTTGGTTACTCGGTGTTCTTAGACAGGAAAGATTCAAGCGATCCACAGAATAAACAAGCCGAATTGCCGTTTTGTGTTGGTCTTGAGGTGTTATATCTTGACTTATATCTTTTCTTGTTTTCCTGATTTACAAGTGCTATTTACAATTTAGTTGTATGGGTAAAGTTGTTGAAGTTTCTGTAGTTGAATAAATCTCATATGCATCTTCGGCATGCATCTTTTGTCCAATACCTTTCTAGCCTTTGGAAACAAATGCAAATGTAATTTTGCAAGAACTTACAACAGCTCCCATGAAGGAAGAAGGGTGGGGGTTGTTCTTTATTAGAGCACTTTGTCCCCTCCCTATATGGGGCCTTCTAGTTAGGAGTAGAAATGTGTTACCTCATTCAGACTTGGAAATTCTATTGGTACAATAGCTTTCCTCTTCACTAAATGGGGCCTTTTAGTTTTGAGTGTGTTAGTAAGGACCATTTTGTAGGAGTAGAAATATTGAAACCTTTCAGAGTTGGCAATTACTATCTCATAATTCATGCTGCCCTAATTCGAGTGTGTAATTATATTCTGTGTTCTCATTACTTCAATTAATTCTGCTGGTGTTTAGGTATTATATGACAAAAGACCCGCTGGCCAGGCTCATGCTCCTACTCCTACTCGTACAAGTGAAGGTATGTGAGGTTTTCCGTTCATTATATTTGAAGATCTTAATAAGATACTTGATGTTGATTAGGCTCTGGTACTAAATTTGGCATATATTCTTAAATCCATGTTCCAAAGGTGAAATGATCATAAATAGCTGAACTTGGATGTATTAATGATAGCTGAACTTAGATGTATTCATGAAACATAACTAGCTGAACTTAGATGTATTAATGAAACGTAAATAGACTGAGTAACTCGCTGAATCCAGTTGTTTAGACATTAGACATTCTTGAAAGTGTACTGCATGCCTTAACATTCTTTACAATTGTGTATGCAAGTGCACATGTACTTTGCTTTCTTAAAGGAGTGTTCTTGTACTTCCTTAACTACTATAACTAGGTGAAGTTAGTTGAAATTCATGAAAATTGTATTTGGGTGGTTTCATTTGCAATGAAATTTTTCTGACATCCTATAAGAGCATCTATTGTTAACACCAGACTTAGATCTCCCACTGTTCTCGTTGTTGTAGTATTATCCACCTTTTGGTGTATGAAATCAGAAAATGTTCCTGAATTTGGCTACCAAAGTTCTGGTTGAGTTATGTATGATAGCTATTAGGTCAGCCTTTCTATATGACAATGGTTAGCCCATTTCCCAAACAGTTTAAGCTTTTACTGTAGTGTAAGCCAATAAACTTTTGTCCCAAATCTTATTATCAAGTAAAGATTACCTCTCCAATGAGCACATGTAAGCATCCACCCTCAAAATATGACCATTTATCTCTGTATAGTTCATCCAACCAATATCTCTACTTGAGGTATTTTACCAGTAGTCTTATATCGATTGGACCAAGTGTTTTATAGCTAGATACCAGCTATTGCCTCTTGACCTGACAATCACCTTTATGTATACTGGTGACAAACTTTATCATGGTATCAGCGTTGGGGAGTTTAGGAATAGTGGTACATAAACACTTACAGTATGTGAATCATAATCGTTGGAATGTAGTTGTATCAATCTTATTCTGAAGAAGAAGGTGATTGGAATTCTTTGGAGGAAAAGGATGAGGGGTTGCTTAAAATCATTGAAGCTCCGCTGTTATTAATGCTACTAGAAAAATCCATTGTTAGTTGGGGGCTCCAGTCAATTTATGACCGAGGCTTGGTTCTCTTTGTTTTTGTTTTGTTTTGTTTTGTTTTTTTTTTAATTTGCGGAAGTCTCCACCCCAGATGGGGTGGTTGTTTGATTAGAAGCAGGCAGAGTATGGCTTCAGGGTTGTCCTCTAATGCTTATAATCTTTCCTTCTGATTAAAGATGTTTCACTTATTGATATTAAAAAAAAAGAGAGTGGGGGATTCATTGAAATAGTTTGGAGCTTCAAGAGGGTTAAGACAGGGAGATCCGTTGCCCCCTCTCTTATTTAAATGTTTATCGACTATTTGAATAGAATGGTGGATAGAGCCAGACAGAGGCATTTAATAGAAACGTTGAGTGTATGGATGGGGGAGAGAAGAAGTCAAAATGTCTCATTTTCAATTCATAGACGCTACTAATTACTTTTTCTCCAGAACTTGGCTGCTCCCTCAGTAGTATTTGATTTGGTTTCTTTTTGTTTTGTTCTTTTTTGTTTATTTTTTTGTTTGTTTGTTTGGTTTTTTTTTTTTTTTTTTCCTGGGATGAAAGCTAATAGGGAGAGGTGTTCGATTGCTGGCATTAACACTTAAATAGGAACATCTGATGAGTTGGCCAAATCTTTTGGAATGTGGAGTAGGAAATTGACCGATGGCATATTTGGGGCTGCCTTTAGGAGGGAATCTTAGGGCAGTGAGGATTGGAATCTGATTGGAGAGGAGGCCACAAGGGTGAAAAATGCATTTTCATAGACATGAGCAGAATAACTTTTATTCAAACAGTCTTGGTGACTACTCAAATGTGTATATCATCCATCCCTGCTAGTGTGGAAAAGAGGATCAAGGTATGGATGAGAGATTTTACAGGATGGGATGGAAACAAAGAAAATGATTACAATAAAAGGTGACTCGACTAGGAAAAAAGAGGTGGTTTGGGGTGGAGAACTTAGTGAAAAGAAATAAGGCTTTACAAAATACCTTTGCAAATCCTGGAGGGAAGAAATTCACTATAAGATGCAGTCATTATACGTAAATAACTAAATATAGAATGTAAGAAAATAGGTTCCATTCATATATTTAATGGTGGGAAATGGGGAAATTGTAAGGTCTTGAGAGATAAATCAGAGAGCTTTATTTCATACCTTTCCTGATTTCCACTGATTATTTCCAAATAATAAGGTATATTGCCACAATGTTTGTCAACTTTAGGCTCTTTCTAACACAGCAGTCCATACTTTGGTTGGAAAACACATATCCTCTTCGGAAGCCAAAGACTAAGCCCAACCCTTTTTGGTCCAAAGGAAAGTCTCCATGGCAGTTTAAGGGTCTTGCCAGGTTTATGAAGAACAATTATGAGCCTAGTGTTTTTAAGAGTCTATCAAAATCATTGGGTGAGTATGCACATTTTATGAGTGTCTCCTTATGACTACTTAAGTATTCAATGGTTTTATTATTACTAAGTTTTTAATAGAGGCTTATGGTGTTCTAGGAGTCTAAGGTTGAAGCCTATAAATATGGCTATCTATTGTACACCAAAATCAAATTGGAATGAATTAAAATGAAATTTTATTGAAGGGTTGGTGCCTTGGATATTCTCTCCTATCCTCCTCCATTCTATTTCCCCCTTCCACAGCTAAGAACTCTGTTTCTCCTGAAACCATTCTGTTTTTTTTAATCTCTCAACACTCCCCAACCCACCCTAATTATACTCTCGCCAACTGTTACTTTCTGCTGCATTACTTTCCTATAAGTTGATCCAAGTTTCGAACACACCTAAATAACCTGGTAGTGGAGGGAACTCTTAGCTCTATTGTCCCAGTTATCCCAGAGTGAGGTGCTGGTTCTTTCTTGATCAGATGGACAAGGTGGATGTTAGAAGCTCTGGGAATTTTTTCTTTGTAAATATTATTCGAATTGGTTGATGGGCAACCCAATATTCAAAATATTCTTACACAATTTAATCCTCACTCTGTAATCTAGAAGACCAAGGTACCTCTCTTACGTGACTTACTGTGGTACAGGTGGTACCATGGATTATTGACCTGTTATATGGTGCAAAGGAGAACGCCCTTTTTCCTCACTGGTGTGTGATATGAAAAGCTGGAGCTGAGATTGGGAGTACCGTTTTTTATTTTTTGTCGAAATTTCTTTTCCTCCCTTACATCTGTCCAACTGCTTTAGCTCTTGGAATAAGAATGGATTGGTCAGATAGCTGTTACGAAAAGCTATGTTCAGATGGTCATCCCAGCTAATTGAATGGCTCTTGACCAAAGAACAGAAACACAATTTTGGTGGGAACAAGAATGGATTGGTGTTGGGAAGAGGGACTATAATGACTATCTTCTGTGATACCTTTGATAGAGTGGCCTTCCTTCGGGCTATTTGCTAAGTTGGAGTGCTATTATAGTTTGTCTTATATTTTAAATTTTGATTTTTGAGTAGGCTTTGGTTGCGCTTTCCTAGATGCACTCTATGTTTTGGTGGAAGACGTATTTAATGTTGTGTATCCCCCTTTCTATTGTTAATAGATTTTAGTTTCCTGCTCAGAGTAGAAAAAAAAAAGTGAGGTAGTCTTCTTATAACATTCATATCGATATTATTCATCAAGCTTGGTCTCTTTCCTCTTCAGACAATGGTCAGCCTATTCCTCAACCTCGAAGCTACAAACCACATTCAACTGGAGACGAGTACCTGACCAGGTAAAGATGAATATTTTAATTTATTAGAAACGCGGTCATCAGTACATGTTTGAAGGTTGTTTTCAGTTGGAATTATCAGATTTGTAACTAATGTGTATTGTCCATAGACTTACGAGCCAAGTATTTATCTATGCAGGTTTAAGAGGAATGCTGGCCTAGTGGCATCAGGTGTTGCTAGGAATTTGAACAGAGTAGGCAACCATATAAAACAGAGCGTGGATAACATCTTATTCGGAAGGTCCAAGTAACATTTCTGATCTCAGCAGTAATATACAGCATGGAAAACCCAGTACCTGAGTTCCCGTTCCTGTAATTAAATTTATTTGTATCTCTTTCTTGTATCAGTAACATTATCATCAAGCGCTAGTAAAAAAAACATTATCATCGAGCAAAGGTTTTTGTCTCTTTGTCAACCCTTTGTTTCAGTGTAATTTACTCAAATAAAGTGTAATGAAGTTGAAATCGTCATTGGAGTTGAGCTAAGGACATGATCGATGGGTGGGTCTGGCATAGTCCATAGAGTAAGCATTAGTAATCAGAAATTCCAGACTCCGAAGCATCATCACTTTATCCGTAAGTAGAGAAAAACCAAAGTGAAACTAAGCAAAGCTGTAACCAAGTGAAGCAATGTCAGGACCCTAAATGGATCCTCGGTCCTCAGAGTGTGTTCTGGGAACTAAGGAAGGTCAGCTAGAAAAAGAGTACAGAGGTTGTTTTCTCCCGGCTGGTTGTTGGCATTCTTGCAGCGGTATGGTGTTTATGTTTCATAGTGGTGGGTCGCCGTTGCTTCCGAATTCTGATAGCTCCAGTCTCTGTTGTGGCTTTAGTAAGTGGTTAGGCTACAACAGAGGGATTGGAGATCTCAGTTTTACATATAATCATATTGAAGCTAGACGAATGTCCTCAGTTATCATGTACTTCAGTTGCATGCTCTTAACCACACGAGTTAGATGGGTGTCATTTGAGTTGTATGTTCCTAACCACTTCGACTGTGTTTGAGGAAAAAAAAAATTTCATTTTTCCTTTTTCCATAAAACTTGCTCAAGCACAGTCGCAATGGTGAGAAACATACAGCTCAAATGACTAGCTAGACCTGATATACAAACTGATATTAGGGGAAGAAATTTTTATCAATCTCAGACGAAAAGCGTGCAAGTATTACGAAAAGATTGCTTGCTTGACTTATGAAGGTTGAAGGTGACTCCAAATTGCAGATTGATAGTGTTGGCAGTAGCCGTAGAGAGGCTACAGCAGGCCCACAGACCCGCAGCAAGTGCACCAGGGCCCGGCCCAAGGCCCGGGACCGGCTCACCAGCACCCGGCCTCGGGGTCCAGCACTCTATCTTGCCACTAGGGACCCGGGGACCGGGGGCGCCTGCCTGCCAAAGAGGGCACCAGAATGTACAAACAGAAGGGAACCAGTCCCACATCGAAGGGTGAGGCCAGCCCTCACCCCCAACCACCTATATAAGGGTCCCAGCTACCCTCATTAATAGGTAACTGATCTCACTCACCGCTTACATACGTGCTCAGGTTATATATATTCCAACTATACTAACTTAGGCATCGGAGAGGAGAAGACCGGCCCGCCCGGTATTTCCCTTAGTAAGCAGGTTGACAGGAGATCACACGAGGATTCACCTGTATCTACCAGGCCCCAGGGTTTGAGCAGAAACAATTGGCGCCGTCTGTGGGAATCCTGAACAAGAAGCCGTGTAAGCAACACCGTTGGCAGAGAATTCGGAAATGAGTCAAGAAAGAGGTACCACCGAGGAGGGACGTGTTGCATTAGTGCAAACGCTCACCTCCACCCCGGTCGTCACGCGGGAGCCGCGCGGCGATCAGGGCAACGGTCAGGAAGGAGGGAGCTGTGGGGGACCGTCCGGCATGCCGGGGCCCCACCACGACAGCTCGCGCGGTAAAGACCCGGCAGGGGATGAAGACAACCCAGTGCTCCGGGGTTTCTCCTTGAGGTTCACAGATGATCCAAGCGATCGATCTGAGAGCCCGGATCGGGACCCTACGTACAGCCCCGGCCATAGCAGTATGGCGGGAGAGATACGGGCAATGGCCGCAGAGGTCAATCGACTAAGAGAGGAGAGCGACAGGGACCGAGCCAAGTCCAACACCCGATACGAAGAGATGGAAGCGGTGAATGCTGCCTTGGTAGCCGCCCTGGAGAGGGGACAACAGCGTAGTGACGCCATGGCCGAAGCGCAAGCGGCACCCGCGCCAGTCCAGCCTCAGCAGTTCGAGGCAGGGCAGTCATCGGGCGGTCGGCCCGGTGATCCCGTGCGAGAGAAGTCACCGGCCGGCGTAGGCCCGCCAAAGAGCACGCCAAACTCCCGCCAGCTCCACGCTTCGTCTGTGGATGAAGTTGAGACCCCGACCGCACGGGCGTTGCAGATGTTAGCCAACACCGTGTCAGACCTGAAGGCCCAGATGGAGGCCAACGAGAGAAGACCCGCGCGGCCGATGGAGGGCGCCCTGTTTAATGAGCGTATGGGCCCTTTCTCGCACCGGGTCATCGAGTCAGGGAGATCTGGCAACCAGAAGTCCCTCAAGCTCACCTATTCGGGGTCCGGCTGCCCGTATCAGCACCTGGACAGTTTTCGGTCCCAAACCTGCGCCAAGGGCTACTCCGATGCAGTCTGCTCCAACATCTTCCAGGAGACTCTGTCCGAAGAGGCGCTCAGCTGGTTCTACGAGCTTCCGGCGAACTCGATCAAGGCATTCGAGCAGCTAGCCGACCGGTTCGTAGGCCGCTTCATCCTCCGAGTCGAGGGAGCTCGAACATCGACCATCCCCTTCAACTGCATACAAGCCCCCGGAGAGGAGTTGAGGACCTTCGTCAACCGTTGGCAGACGGCTACGGCCGGGGTTCGGAACCTGGACAAAGGCATCGCCGAAATGGCGTTTAAGCAGGGGCTCTGAGCAGGAAAGTTTTCCTACGCCGTCCGGGTAGAGCTCCCGCAGGGGTATGACGAGTTGATGGCTATGGCCATCCGGCATGCTCAGGCCGATCATGAGACCTATGGGCACCACCTGCTGAAGAGGAAGCGGGATGAGCAGCAGGAAGACCATCCCCGGGAGGAGAACCCCCCGCCCAGCCAGGAGGTCAAGCCCAGTCAGCGGACCGAGAACCGCGCCGCTCGACCTAGTCGGAACGCCAACAGCAGAAACTGGCCACAGCGGCAGCAGAGGCCCTATTCCGATAGGCCCTATTCTGATAAGCCTCAGGGCGAGCACAAGCCGGCGCCATACCGCCAAGAACCCCCCCTGGCGATTATGCCAGCACCACCGGCCGGTCAAGAAGTCTTCACCACTCTCACCACTTCCTACGAGGATATTTTACTAGAGAACGGGAGCGTCATTCCCCCACCGCCCAAGAGAAAGTACCCGAAGGGGAAACTTACAACGGCGCAGACGGGCAAGTACTGCTCGTATCATGATGAGGCTACTCATCGAACGAATCAGTGCTGCGCTTTCAAGACAGCGGTGCAGGGCTTGATCGATAACGACCAGCTTCAGCGGTACGTAGGGGAAAGAAGAGCAGACCCCGACTGGGAGCATGACCAGGCCTGGTAAACCCGCTAAGTCTGAGCGGTTAGTTTGGCATATCGCCGGTTCAACCGTTGTAAAAATCACAAATATATGCAAACTACTTTTGAGAAAACTATACTGGCCCCGCAAGTTCAAGTATATTCATAATCAGGCAAGTATACAAGCAGTAACCGTTCCGGATAGTTTACAAGAAAAAAGAGAGCAAGGGCAAAATCCTAAGGAGCCGCGCCTCCACCCTCAGCGGTCAATCCCCCGGCCTCTCCTACGGTAGCCTCGTTGTCGACCTCTGCTTCGGCTCCGGCCTCGAGGGACTTGGTACCGTTGGTAAAAGAAACCAAGTCCGAGCGAACCGCTTCTCCCGGCTGCCCCTCCACCGGCAGCTGCTGAATGACCGGCTGCTCAGGAGCATCCCCTTCAGCAGCGGCACCCGGCATCCGGGAAGTGTCCAGCCACCCCTTTGCCGCCCATTCTGTGTACGCATCCGAGATGCCCTCTTCCCTGGCCTTCTCCAGGAACTCCAGGAACCGGTCGCTCTCTTCGTATCGGAGAACGAACCGTTCATATTGTTTCGGGTCATCTCCCCCGGCAGCGGCAGCGGCAGCGGTGGCTCCCACCTGGAGCTCGTCCACCTTGGCCTCCGGCTCGGCCCTCTCAGCCTCGGCCTGCTCCTTCTCCTTCTCCAGGCTCCGGTTCTGCTCCTCCAGCTTTTTGGCCCTCTCCTCCAGTCTGGCCTTCTCCCTGTCCGAGCGAGACTTCTCCACCTCCAGGCGCCTCCGGGCCTCTGATAAAGCAGTTATCTGTCTCTTCAGCTCCGGCAGTTCCTCGCTCGCGTCCGGTTGGTACAGACTGTACAGCAACTGCACGACAGCAAAGTCAGTTAGTCAAGCAGCAAAAGAAAACAAGCGCCAAAGCAGTGTAGTGGCACCGTGCAGTACTTACCCGGAGGACGGATTTCTTGCATTTTGGCCGGTTCCCGCCCGCCAGAACACCGTCGACCCCGGGTTTGTCCAGACCCAGGCTGACCAGGTCTGCTGCCACCTGCCGGACGAATGCAGCATCCGGGCTTCCCCTCGGTGCCTCCGCAGGCGCAGGGCTACTCTGCCGGGCAGCGGCAGCCCTCTCCCCAGCAGAGTTGGATTGTGCACCGCTGGTTACCCTGACCCGTTTGGCCAGGTTCTCCCTGGACGACCCACCGGTGACGGTCACCAGCACGGAGGAAGGAATGTACGGGCCCCTCCGCTTCTCTCCCCGGCCTTCAGGAGAAGAAGAACGTGTTCCTACACGAGCAACCCGGGTCACGAGCGGCACAGTCACCGAGCGGTTGGGGATCCTGTTCACTCCACCGGGAATTCTCACCGGCCCCCCAGTAGACTTGCCCTTTCCGGGCACCGCCGAAGGCGCAGAAGCATGGGTCTTCACCCGCCTCAGGAGGTAGGCGGAGTCGTCAACATCCATGGCTCTGGGCTCCGAAAGAGTCGTGAGCCGCCCGGTCCCCTCCTCTACTGAGGTCCGCGAGACGGTCGCGCCTCTCTCCTTCAGCTGGTTAAGGAGGTCTTCCCCGTCCATAGAAAGCGTGGTTTCGGGCTTGATGACCGCCCGGGTAGATGCACCTGCAGGACAAGCAAACAGTTAGAATTATTGAAGCAGAGCTAGCACAAGTACCACCGCTAGGGCATGCTACACACCGGGATCCCACCCGAGACCGCAGTATTCCAGCACTTCTCGCCGGATGAAGTTGTACGAACTTCGTTCCAGATTGTCCCAGCAGCCGAGAATAGTCGAGATCCTCTCTTGCTCCAGCTCGAATAGCTCGTACGACTGGTCGCCAATGGGTTGGAAGGCGCCAGGAACCCGGTACATCCTCCTTCTCACCTGCCACCTCCCGCCCACCATCACCACCTTCTTTCTCCAGCCATTGTCTACCCATGTAGGCATGGTGGTGATGATCGGTTGATTATTCCGGGCATTGAAGGACAGACAACCCCGGGACCCCTGCTTCCTCGAATAGGACAACCTATACAAGGCCCGGAATTCGTTTACCGTTGGCATACTCATTCCGGACAGCTCATATAGGCAGCCGAGGCCCAGTAACCGCCTCCATTGGAGCCCAGGAAGCTGCGCGGGAGACACTTGCAGTGCAGTCAGCATATACTGCACGAAATCGGGCAGCGGGAGCGAGAGCCCGTGCCGGAACTGATCTTGATGCACGGCAACCCAACCTTCCTCCGGGTTGCAGGCTGGTTCTCCAGGATTCAGTGGTCGTAGCAAAACATCGTCCAGGATACTCCACGTTTTCCGGAACGCCGCAATCTCCCCAAGGGTCATGCTACCCTCCGGTTCGTCACACACCACGACATCTTTTCCTCTATTGATGGTGTAGCTCTCAACGAGAGCACCGGCCAGGCGTACCCCGTGCGGTATTTCAGTCTCCGAGGAATCAGACCCGGAAGACGAAGACGGAGCGGGAGACGAAGCCCCGCTCCCGGAGCGGTCAGTGACTTCGTCCTCCGGGGCCTCCGAACCGAGCCAGTCCTCCAATCTTTCCTCATCATCCACAATAGGACCTCTGGCAGCAGGTTCAGAAGCCCCGTCAGAACTCGAAGAGTACATCTTGACCTAGGGGCAGAAAACAAAACCCTAGCGCTCGTCAGCAACAGGCTACAACAGCACCTCTTACGGCCTCTCCCCAAAGTTTGCCGCTGAGCAACCCGGTCAGCGACATAGATCCCTCCCCCCCCGCCGCAAAACAACAAAGCAAAAGTAAGAAAAACACCGGGGCAAAGAACACAACTTACCGATTAATATGCTCAGCCGAGGATAGTCCGCCCTGCGAAAGCAGCGAGCAATGGTAGGAAGAGGCTAGGGAGCGCTTGGAACAACAGATCTCTTGGGGGCAAGGAATTCAAGGCTTTCGCCGGATCTCCTCTCTTTCTCTTAGTCTCTCTGAGTGCAAGAAGCAAAAGTGGAACGAAGAGCAGAAGAGGCCTATTTATAGGGGGGACCGGTGCCCTAAGGCATTTGAAATCCCTCCAAAACACGCAATCAGAGCAACTCAAACGCTTGCGAATCCAGGCCCTCCATCTCAAAACCGCTCCCTACTGGCACGTGTCCCAGCATTGGTAAACTGCCCATGCCATCATAACTGACGGGACTGATGGACTTTCTCCTTAAATGCATGTCAGCCACTTGTCCCACACGCTGGCGATAGGAAGGTAGGAGCGGGCACCGAGGCGTCAGGCCTCCCACACTTCCCCAGGCTCTACGGTTGCACACCATCTTCATTATAGGTCTACCGGTGGCAATCTTCGCTGTATCTCGAAGACCTCTTACCGGTTGTGATTTCCCAACCGCTTCGAGAGCATCTATCCGGGTATGAGCCATCCGCCCGGCACCATGGCAGTTAGCAGTTATGATCGTTCAACCGGCTGCATGGCTTCTTCGCTGCATATCTCGAAGACCTCTTACCGGTTGTGATTTCCCAACCGCTTCGAGAGCATCTATCCGGGTATGAGCCATCCACCCGGCACCATGGCAGTTAGCGGTTATGATCGTTCAACCGGCTGCATGGCTTCTTCGCTGCATATCTCGAAGACCTCTCACCGGTTGTGATTTCCCAACCGCTTCGAGAGCATCTATCCGGGTATGAGCTATCCGCCCGGCACCATGGCAGTTAGCGGTTATGATCGTTCAACCGGCTGCATGGCTTCTTCGCTGCATATCTCGAAGACCTCTCACCGGTTGTGATTTCCCAACCGCTTCGAGAGCATCCATCCGGGTGTGAGCCATCCGCCCGACACCATGGCAGTTAGCGGTTATGATTATTTAACCGCCTGCATGGCATCTTCACTGCATTTGCTGGGGGACTCGTCTCGATATGGCATGTCGCCCGGTCGAGATCCGCCCGGTCCGTAGCAGTTCACGGTTAGGTATCATTCAACCGGCTGCACGCCATCCTACTGGAGGCCTCGTCTCGATATGGCATGTCACCCGGTCGAGGTCCACCCAGCTACATCTCACTTGGGGGACTCGTCTCGATATGGCAGAACGCCCGGTCGAGATCCGCCCACCGGTTATGTCGCATCCAACCGGCTCAAGAGCATTTTTCCGGGAACAGGATCCACCCGGCCCCATGGCATTTCACCTGGGGGACTCGTCTCGATATGGCAGGACGCCCGGTCGAGTCCCGCCCGGCACCATGGCTTGACCCCGGTCATGAGAACATTTGACCGGCATGGGCTTTATACACCCGGGTGAGTTTACATCTAACCCATGTACTCTTGTCCAGCAGGATAAAAACCCTGCATCGCATTGAACCGTGATCAACGTGGGGCTGCACGGCGAGCCTTGTCACCTCAACGCCACCCCCCCTTACCTCAACGCTTATCCAACACAAGCTGAGAAGAACTAGCAAGTGTTCACCGGTGCTTCAAATAGCCCGCAACACCGAGGTAATCTCCCCGCAGCCTAGCAATATGGACTCGTCTCGATATGGCAGAACGCCCGGTCGAGGTCCCATACTCCTGGACTCGTCTCGATATGGCAGAACGCCCGGTCGAGGTCCAGTAACTTAAGTTCACCTGGGACTCGTCTCGATATGGCAGAACACCCGGTCGAGGTCCCATGAATTCCGCTCCGTTCTGCTTTGGCAGATCACCCGGTAGAGGCTCAGTTAACTCCGCTCCGTACCGATTTGGCAGATCGCCTGGTTCTGGCCCAGTGAGCTCCGCTTCATACCGATAGGGCAGAGTGCCCGGCCGGAATTCCATGCACATCTCTTGCATGGCGGATTTCAACGCCCCATTATCATCCCATGCACAAATCTCTTGCATGGCAGATTTCAACGCCCCATTATCATTCCATGCACATCTCTTGCATGGCATCATGGCATCATCTCATACACTCTCCGGGTTCCACCCCACTCCATGCTCATAGCACCACAACACTTGAACACAGTACTACTTATATTAGAAATGTACTTATAAACTATTGCTTCCCATCGGTAACCGGTACTCACCTCGGTCACGCCCAATCTTTAACGCGGACTTGGGGGACTGGGCACCGATAGGTTGGTAACCCTGCTGGTCTGCGGGACGAGCAAGACAGATTGAAGTCCCCATTCAAGATTGCACTTGACCAGGAACTTGGGGGACTTGTTGGCAGTAGCCGCAGAGAGGCTACAACAGGCCCACAGACCCGCAACAAATGTACCAGGGCCCGGCCCAAGGCCCGGGACCGGCTCACCAGCACCCGGCCTCGGGGTCCAGCACTCTATCCTGCCACCAGGGACCCTGGGACCGGGGGCGCCTGCCTGCCAAAGAGGGCACCAGAATGTACAAACAGAAGGGAACCAGTCCCACATCGAAGGGTGAGGCCAGCCCTCACCCCCAACAACCTATATAAGGGTCCCAGCTACCCTCATTAATAGGTAACTGATCTCACTCACCGCTTACATACGTGCTCAGGTTATATATATATTCCAACTATACTAACTTAGGCATCGAAGAGGAGAAGACCGGCCCGCCCGGTATTCCCCTTAGTAAGCAGGTTGGCAGGAGATCACACGAGGATTCACCTGTATCTACTAGGCCCCAGGGTTTGAGCAGAAACAGATAGCATCAACAATAAGACTAAAACTCCATCATCGTGTTCATATTGGTAGCTGGAGTCATAATTTTCCTCGCAATACTGCCTCAGCTATTTCTTTTGATTTGCCTAATATAAGTTGTATTAGAGGTTTATGTTTGTAATTTTCTTTTCATCATCAAAAAAAGTATTATGAAAAGTAACGAATCCAAACTTCACACAGCCAAAACAGAATAATCAAAATCTTATTAATGAATGAAAAATAACCGTTTGATACTAATTTGGGGGGATATTTGCCCATTTAGACAACCACTTTAGAATATTGACAATTTGAACATAAGGTAACCACTCTATTACCCATTTAAACAACTCTTCACTCGATCAAATCTAATAAATTAAGACAGTTTTGCCCTCACTTTTTATCACATACATAGAGAGACTTTACCGGCCGCCAGACTCCGATTGCCGGACATGTCTTTGGCCACCGGATTCCAATCGTTGGACCGGTCTCCGGTCGTCGGATTCCGATCGCTGGACCGGCTACCTAATTATTGCCAGAATCCAGTGGGCGGATTTTTTTTCATGACTCACCAGATTATCGCCAGATTTTTTAAGCATGTCACCATTATTTCACCGTATGTTGTCAAAACTATACATGAACATTACTAACCCGTAGTGATCTCTAATATTAATATTACTGTGCCACAGTAACACTTACTAATAAAATACTGACCCCTAGTATACTATATATATGATTTATTGACCTTAATAAACCCAAATAATAAATTACTAACCCACAGTTGTAATAGAAAAATGGGAATTAGTCTACTTATTTCATTGATAATCCCCTTTATATAGGATGAAGATTGCAATGGTAATTACAACATACATAATGACAATAATGACTGATTGAGTCGTTACATTCGTTTAATTGATAATACCATAATTTCCTACGTCAGTTACTTTGATGAAGACACATTAATGACGTTTTCCTTCAACACTCCTCTTTGTGCCAAGTCAAAGATAAAATGGTGCTTGTGGTGTTGCCTCATTAAAAACCTTGCCAAGTAACAAAAACCCAGTGGGAGAAAATAAAACTTTGGTCGAAGGAGAAAAAGAGCACAACGCACCTATTACATTTGAAAACAACATCTATGTGCTAGACTCCCTGTCTGCACCTCCCCTTGATTTTTTCATTAATCATGGGATTCTCCCTGATTCTTTCATTTGATCAAGGGAGTTTCAACAACCTTAGCATAGTTATGTATTTTCATATGTTTTTCAAATATGACTTGTGCAATGATTTAGTAACTAAATCATGCCACGTCATCCTTATATCCAACTTTATTTACTTTGATTTCGAGGATAAGATTGTCCATGAACTGAACACATAAGTTCATAATGAACATCATGTTTATGCTAATCATGACATTCTTGTATTAAAACAGTCAAAAACTATATCTAGAGTATAGGTATGGACGAACCGTTAAGGGATCTGAAATTGATCTGCAATAACAAATTTTCACCTTTAATGCGTTTTTCTTTACGCATAGTTAGCTTTGATGTGAATAGTTTTCTTTCCATCTTTACGCGTAATTAGCTATGACGTGAATAATTTTCTTTCCATCATGTCGTCTTTTATGTAGTGATTGAATAAGCTTAAATATTTCATATATTTGATTATTTAAAAGAGCCATTTGCGTTGTGTGGGCGCAGAGCTAAACTTAGCTTTACAAATTTTCATCGAATGAGAGGTCAAGTCTTACATATTGTGGCATGCTCCATTGCACTTGTATAGAGAATTTCATTTCCCAACACTTCTTTGTCATCTTCCTTTAGATGAAAAACGGATCTATCATTAGAGTAAAAATTCAACTTATCATGGAAGTATATGTAGGCCTCACGTTATTATTTAGAGTGCCTAAGCCGATTGATGGATGGTCACCATCATTACAGTCCTCGAGTTCAATTTCAAGACTGTGTATTCCCAAGATCTTTTTCATTCTTAACTTAGAATTTACAATACATACAGCATCTCTTAATTCATTGAGAGTCTGTGTATATTTTTAATGAAAATGCAAGGGCATAATTCACCAATCCCTTCCCAATAAAGTAGTCACTTAAGTGAATGTTTCAATTTCTTTTGCAAATGCACTTATGTGATCTAGAGGCACTTGATTTGGGTGAATGAAGTGTTTATGATCCTCATGTATATCTCTTAATTTAGATCCCTATAGAGATATGTTGTGTCCACATTGGTACGCTGCATGTTCAGTTTTTCAGAAACTACTAAACTGACAAGGTAGTGGAGTATAATGACATCTATTACAAGATATTGTCTCCTCGTAGTCCATTATGAGAGAATATCTCCTCGTAGTCGATTCCAGCGCTGTTTAGAGAGACCTTGCGCCATAAGATGAGTCTACATACTCTTATTCTCATTATCCATTGTAACAAACATATATTTGATAGAGTTTATATTTGCGGTGTCGGTGTCACCTGCCCAAATGCCTATCTCTTTTTTTATACTGGATCGCTTCCTTCCATTAGGCCAGTTTACTATGTTGACATTTTTCAACGAATTATGGTTCGATATTAGACTCATTATTCCACGTCCTCATGTACACTAGTGTAACGTGTTTGTAGAGATCCCTATATTTTCAAGGATTGGTTTTAACATTTGAGACATCCCCAATCCAGAAATATTCTCATGAGACGGATTTGAGTATCACTGATCAATAGACCAGGTTGTGCCAAAACTCACTTTCTTCCTTTGGGTGAGTATTTATCGAACCTAAGGTAGCCTTCCCCTCTTCTTTAGAGAGCCACGGCCTGTGACACCATTTATGCCACTATGGATGGTGGCAGTGCAATACCCAATTCCTCTTGGGTGTCACCATGTCTTTTGATAAAACACAATCCTTACATGTATATTTGCAGCACGTTTATGTGATCTCGTCACTTTAATGTATCAGACATCTACGTACTTTACTTTGTTGATTTGATGGATCAAGATGAGACACCACGACAATGCATGTCGTTCCACTTGAACATGCTTGTTCTTATCTCCCCCTAACGATGGGAAAACTGTCTCATCAAAGTGACACACCGTAAATCTAGCAGTGAGGAGATTGACTGTCAAGGTTTCGAATAACGGACTATCGCTAGAAGTTCATTGATAGGAGCACAAAGTACTACGTTCTTAATATGGTTATGCCTACATTTATGCTTTGCTTAGCCCTTATTTGTCTAAGATCGAGTCATAATATAAAATATTAAATATTTGGTAGAGCTATCATAAAAATGTGCTAATTATAGGGAAAAATACAGAAATTCAACAAAGTGTTAGAAAAGAATAAGAAACCTAGCAAACTAGGAGTCTCTAAATGTATCGTTGATTCTGTAAAGGCTCGACATTGTCTTTTGTGAATTTAACTTCTCTGATTTTTAGTAGACACATTGAAGATTCGGCAATGGAAGGAGTTTTAGCAATTGGACTAAGCAAAGATGCCAAGAATTGCAAAGGAATCCGGACGCGAGATCAGCAAGTTCCTGTGCACAACAACCAACTTCCATAATTTCTCCAGAACAGCTCTTTTGGACTAGAAGGTTTGCCATTTATGCATGGAAAGCTCTCTGAGTCTAGTTTATATAGAATTTAGAATCGTATCAATAGATATTTTATAGAGGAAGTTATGCCTGAATCAAGACACAAAGGTCAAATCTGCCGAGAAGAAAGCAGAATATCGGAAGCCTGACACGCGCAGCTGCTGCCAAGGACCAGCCAAGCCGACATCTCATATCGGACACGTAACATCTCATATCCAAGACATGCCCAGACGTATCCGCTGACGTATCCCAGGCATATCTGCCAAGGTTTGGCCATAGACATCTCGTGTCGGATACCGGCATCTTGTATCCGATATCGGCACCCATGCTGTTGAGGGATTTTGACGCTGACACTCAAGCAGCACGCGGCTGCGAGCCTGCACATGAATCATGCTACTACGCATCATCCATGCCACCTTGCTGAAGTCCATGCGCGCGCTAGCCTTGCGTGTGCCCTGCCGAGAAGTTGCCAGTATCGGAAACTGGCAGCAACGCTGCCGAGAGCTTACAATCCTGCCAAGGAGCTTCCGAGAGACCTTCTGAGTGGCTGCAAGAATTTCTAACGTGCCCTAGAGCTTCAAAAGAAGAAGAATGCATGCCAAGCGTGTGAAGACCAAGTAAAGGCCGGAGCTACAAGAAAGCCTAGTCCAACTAGGGAAAGAAAACCCCACACCTTTTCAATATAGGAAACTAACTTTCAAGAGGATTTTCTAACCCGTTTTAGACAAGGAAAAGCCCCAAACGGCACAACCCTTTCTCCTATAAATAGAGGCCTGGACCCTACATGAAAACTTGTTACATTCTAAAGCAAAAACTGACAGGACCCGAACCGGAGTTCACTCTGAGATCCGGGTAAGGTCCTGCGGGGACCACCTTAAGAGAGATTTTACCGAAAAATCAGCATGATCTCTCTTAAAATGGACAACCCAAACTTGCCAAACAAAACAAAAACACTTCAACAATTAAGGCTGGGCGCGGTCCAAAACCGACTTATTTTTCACTGGCCCGGGACCTAGACCGGACACAAAAATTCAGGCCGGTTTTTTTCTTAAAAATTCAAGGACCGGTTAGACCCGGGTCTTTGCCGGTCCTTCGGGCCTTTCGGTCCCAAAATCAAAAAATCCTAAAGAACATTAAAGTACAATTAAAGAATTAAGAGCATTAAAGTACAACTAAATAACTCAAGAACAAACTGAAGTTCATCAACACTTGGTCAGTTACAAGCAGTTACTGAACAGTATGACATATTGACATTCATATAAAATTTCAGCTTAACCAGCCTTCATAATTAACTAGTCACAATTCACAAACTCACAATATACATCAATCAAACAGAATGATTCTCTGATAAGATAAAAAAAAACCTAGTGATCAATATTTGATAGGAGCAGTGATCTCTAGATGCGGACCTAGTTTCTCCTCAGCAACCTTTTCTGCTTTGACCCTCAATTTGTTGAACTGCTTCTTCCTCTCATATGCAAGTTGAGCCGTCTCCTTCCTCTTCTTTTCAAGCTCCTGCACATAAAGTTATTAATCAGGAAAATAGCAAGAATCGAAATAATTATACTTCACTTTGTTGCCAGAGCAGAAAAATAAAATTTAGGTCGATATTAGCATTCACATTACAATTGTAAGTACATCTATATGCATAAATATTTGACACTAAGATAAAACATATATGTTTAAAAGCAAGGTTGTAAACTGATCGATACAGAAGAATACAATTTAACTTTTTTCCCAAAGGACAAAAGTTTAGTAATCACTAATCACTGTAAACAAGAGAACAGCTAGAGTATATTTCAAAAAATGGTCTCCAAAGAGATGAAATCAACTCATCACACTATGTCTGAGATACCAATTTTCACCTACAACTGTTTTACAGATGGAGGTTAAGCCCAGTATAAATGATGAAACTAAAGCAATAGCACTCAAAGCTAGATAGGCAAAGCACCAACTCAGGTGAAACTAAAGTCTCCACCTGGTTTTGGTTAATTTCAATGAACAGCAGATACTATTACCAACTCCATCACCGTAACATTCAAATTGAAATATAAATAAACAGAGGGCAAGGCATCTTCATCATATTGCATTCAAGAGGGAGACAATATAATCGAAGTCTGAAACTTGTTGTTGAAATCGAAGGTTAGACCGTGAGACTGAAAGTCTGAAACAGTGAAATGAGTGAAACTGTGAAATCACCTTTGTGCGGCTTCGTCCCTGAAGGCTGAATTGCTGAACTGCTGATTGCTGAAGCTAAATCGCTGAACTGATTTACAAACCGATTCGGCCGATTACTGACTTACTGTACCGATTCTCCTTCAGGCTGCGAGGGAGTGCGAACTGGCGGAGCTGCGAAAGCGAAAGGAGTCGAAGGACCGAGATGCTGAAGTCTGAAACGGCGAGTCAAAGACTGAAGAGCGTGCGGGGCAGCCGTGCGGGAGTTCCTCAGGAGGCAGGGCAGGACTCGTTTCAGAATTCAGACTCACCGTACGACTTTAGGGAAGGCTGGGCTCAGTGGGCTGGTTGCAAAACTCGGGCTTTCGGGCTTTTAACTTTTCACAAACTCAGGGACCGTGCCCGGCCCGGCAAAAAGGAGAACCGGCCCGGCCCGTGAAAATAGCCTAAAACGCATTGTTGGAACCGGACCGGACAGACCGGTTCGGCTCGGTTTTGCCGGTTCAACCGGTTTCAAACGGGTTCAGTGCCCAGCCCTATCAACAATACCCATCCTGACTCTCGGAGCCACCTGCTCCCCCAAAATCCAAACAACTTCCACAAAGCAATTGCAAAATCACTTTTAATTTGATCACAAGTTATCAGAGCAATCTAAATAAAGAACTGAGAATAAAAATTAAAAAGTAAAAGTATCAATAGATCCTACCAAGCGGGAGCAAGGACGACGACTATGCCTCGACTCTGAGTACTCTTGATCTCGCTTAAACTAGTCTGCAACCTGGGCGATTTAAAACGAAGGGCCTAGGGGAAAGTAATTTAAAACGTTAGAGTGAGTGGATAAAAACAAATTTTATATAATACTTTAAGTAAATAAATAAAAGAATTATACTACTTTCCCAACATTTTCATACATAAAATCCACGATGCATGCACGTTATTAAAACGTCCCACCTTTAAGGAAAATCATATTTAAAAATCAGCCCCGCTGATATATTCAAATAAACAAAAATTATTTTGTTTATATATATATTCAAAACAATATACTTTTGAAAATCAATTCATAATATTTCACGACCAATCTCATTGGTCGTATAAAAACCTCAGCCCCGCTGGTTCGGGAATTTATTAAATCAGAAAGTCTCATAGAGAAAATATTCCCGAAAACAACATAATATAAAAATAATGACCAATCCCATTGGTCATATAATAGAATAGGGGAACGTTAATACCACCATTTAATAGTAGCCTCCAAGGCTAAGGGTCGAGCCTCCAAGACTCTATATAGCGTCCCATGCTATGCCCGTACACGTCGACCACCGAACGTGAATCTGACCTATGTGGTCAAGTCGTCACCTCACATGGGATCAGGCGACTAAGCTAGCTAGCATCAATACATATCTGGACCCTGATATGGTGAAAATCCGAAAACAAAACCGAAAATGCGTATCCCCTTATATATCATGAATCTGTAAGGTCCCCGACCGTACATCTGAGGCTTATATATATATAATAATATAGAATCATAGCCTCGAAGGAACATATATAAATATCCGACATGCCTCAATGTCATAAAAATAATTTCGAAAAGAATATATAATATCGACATGTCTCACATGTCGTGAAATCATAAATAGCAAAAATATTAAATCCTCGGAAATCTCATTTCCGGTCATTACCTTTAATTAAAACTTATTCAGCATAATCAATTATAAATAATTAAAATATACCATTTCCAGAAACCTTGTTTCCGGATAAAATCACGTACTACTAAAATAGTAGTAAAAGCAAAACTCCAAAACCATATTTCGTTAAACATTAAATCAACAATTATAACAGAAGTATATGAATTATCGGCTTTCGATAATTCATATCATGCTTACGAACTCATTTAATTAAATAAATTGCATTCCAATAAAACGTAATTGCATGCATTTATTTTAAAATAAAATCCACTCACAGTGTGGCCGAGTGTGCCGATATTTCGCGCTCTCGTCCCGTCGAGTAACTTCTCGACCTGTAGCAGAGACGGGTTTAAAAGATATCTCAAAAACCCGAAATTGATTATAAAGCGAAATTTACGACGTCCTCACTCGTCCGAATAACCCCATTTAAATTATTGTTATCGGTATTGAAATTACGTCTCAAATACCGAAACCATTTACGTCTCAAAAATTACTCAGAACCCCTATCCCGAGTCCGATCCATTCTTTTACTGATTATTTCGTTGTAAAACCCCTTTTTATCAGCTTTTAACCTTTTTACGGTAAGTCAACAGTAAAAACTACTAGTCAAACAGTAATTTAGAAAGTCAACAGTAAATGGTCAAAGTCAGAATTACTCTTTACCATTTACTTTTACTGTTTACCTTTTTACTTTTACTATTTACTGTTTCACTGTTTACTATTCACCTTTTACTGTTTTACTTTTTACCGGATTACTGTTCATCTTCTTCCTCAAGCCACCGCTGGCAGCTCAGCCATCGGAGGTCAAAACACCTCCATTCCAATGCAAATTCACCATCGCCACCACCACAGGGACTCATCCCCGTCGTTCCCGGCTCCAAAAACAGCCCCAGCTGCCGCAAACGGTGGCCCGAAATGCACAACCTCCAATTTTTACAAAAACCAACCAATCGAACATCAAATTACACTCAATCAACTCCTTACAACATTCTAAACACGAATTCAACCTCCAAATTCACCAAAAACATCAAAATCACAACCCCCAAATTTGAATTCAAAAACCCTAGAAATTCAACTTTGAATTTCTACTTACCGAGGTGGATTCAAGTTAATTCCTTTCGTGGAGTTGTTATGCGGGTCAAGGCCTTCGATTCCTGACCAGAATCGGGCCGAACCATGGCCGGAGGAGAGAGCTCCGTCCGATCGGGGCATTTCTGTCTTGGGCTTCGCACGGCCACACCGGGTCGAGCCCCGTCGTGCCACTGCCACCGGCGTGACGAGGAGGAGAAGACGAAGCGGACGAGACCAGCGGCGGGCCGAGGGGTGGCCAGATGGCGGAGCTAGGTGGAGGTCGATGGGGGTCGGGGTCACGCGCAGGGAGAGAGGAGAAGAAAAGGAAAGAAAAAGAAAAAAGGAAAAAGAAAGAAAAGAAAGTTTCCCTTTTGGGAAATTTCATTTCCGCTATTTATATTAGTCCTAAAAATGGAAAGTTTCGGGTTTTACGTCTTAATTTCTTCATGCGAATTCCAAATTAAACGTACCACATGTCCACAAACTCGTTCCGATGTCTTCTATCTCGTCGAGAAATAAAATTCTTCGTCGGGTGAACTTAATTGAAAGTCAACATTCAGAACTTTTAAATCGTAACGACAATACCTCGGGACGTAAAAGTAAAAGATAAAACGGTCAAAGTTAGTTCGAAATTCGGGTCGTATCAAAAACTCTAGCCAAAGCTCTACCAATATTCAGCCAAAGATCCTACATAAAATAGCAAGCCGAAACCACCACCAGTCCACCACCACCTCAAAATTCCTGCCGATTCCACACCAACTGTCCAGCCTTCATCCGAGCCTCTCCACTACGTATTGAAGATCTCCTCAAGGTGTCTACAATGTGAGATCCACTCTGCTTCTTCTCCATTTTGGTTTGTAATAAATTATATGTAGTTATGTGTAGTTTTGTCTATGAAACTCATGTGTATGTTTGGTTATTGTGTTTTCATGTCTATGTGAAAAACGATTGTGAGTTTGTTTTTATAAAGATGCATGTCAATTTTGTACTTAAAGTGTTAATAAGGTTTTTCAAAGATAAGTTTCGAATTGCATGATAATTTGTAAGGAAAAGATGTAACAAGTTAGTAACTAGGTGACCGGTAAGCATGTTAATTTGGTTTTACAATTCGTCTTAGTTCGGACTTTAGATCCGTGTGCCTCAAAGATTGCTGCTTAGCACAATTGCAATGTGTTTTGAGTATCGATCTTGCTTCTGCCGAAATAAACATAGGTTAATTCATACAATAAGTTGTCTTGATTTATGTTATTTCACTAGGGTTAGAGTGGTCTAAAGAATTTACATAGTAATAAGAAGAGTGACGCCTTGCTTGTTAATATGTTTCCGACTAAAAAGACCTTGTGCCGAATTACTTTGTATGTTTGTTTTCGACGATAAGTGTTCTCAAATATGTTTAGTATAACTTTAGGGTTAGATGATATGTTAATCTTGAAGTACTTGTGAGTCTTAATCAATTAGTAAACCGATAAGGAGCTAGTTAGGTTAGAACACTTTGATATGTTGCCGTGAGCCTGGTTTGCTAGCTTGTTGTGTGTTTTGATTGCTTTTGTGCTATTGCTTTGTGAAAGAATGTCGACCAATATATACATAGTAACTTTAGTGCATGTTTGGTACTCTGGACTAAATGAGCTTGTGTTAAATAAGATGTCCAAATTGGTTTGTACTGTGTTTGGTAATAAGGAGTACAAAGATTAATGGTACTAGATAACACCTGTTTTCCTCTCTAACCTCCTTAGGTAGTGTTATCTTGAGTACTCCATTTTGTCATCCCATGTTAACACCAGTTGACTATCTTGTTCGCCCTCCTCATCATTCCTCTTCTTTTCTTCTAGCTGCCCTCATCGCTTCACTTCTTTTTTCATTACTCTCAAGAGTGAATTCATATATGAATATTAAAGAAATCTAGTTTTGTTTTGAGAAGATATTCAGATGATTTTGTTTAGAAAATATATTGAGATGATTGTGCTTGATCTGCCACCAAGCTCATATTGAGAACGAAATGATTATCCAAAGATACAGATTCTGTAATCTTTCGATTCATTCCCAGATTACCATTCAAACCAAAATCTTCAACGTACACCTTGAACTACAACCCAAATAAAATTACGATTCAAAACCAATCTTAATTACACCTACCCAAACAGAAGAATCAAGGAGTGGTATTCCAATGGATTTGAAATTTGTGTATCGGGTATTGCCGAGGTGGGAGGTAAATAACGGTTTTGATTATTGGTTTTGAATGTGTCAACTGGGTTATGTCTTGGTGCAAGGTTCTGGATTTGGATTTTTTTGCTTTTTGTTCTTGGTTCTTGTTCTGGGTTGTTAACTTTGTGCTTTGCTGATTAGTCCTACTCGTCTCAGTCCATCTCACCAAACACAGATCAATTTAGTACTTTTTAAGCTTACTCAGAGGAAGACTTGGACAAGTACTAAATTTAAGGAGTTCCACAATTGTACTGACTACCAAACATGCACTTAGGATTTAATTTTGTGTCTTAATTTCATGTCTAGGTTTAGGGGCAGCCTTGTGCTGCCGAGCCATCTCTTCACCCCATGATTTCGTGCTCTTATGTTAATATGTGTGTATGTGAATAAATTGTGTTAACATTCTCATGTTTCAGGTACCCTTAATCCCCGGCTAGAACGATCCCTACTTGCTTATACTACTAACGATCTTTTGTAGGGTATTATTGTGTGCGTGTCTATGTCATTCACCATTCATATCCATCATAAATATTTATTCATCTCAAGTGACCCATCATTGTACGCTGTGGCGGCGCAATTTTGGCACATAAAAATATTTAACCGAGTTTAAGGATTGTTGATCCCTGTCAATCCAGAAGAGCTCAAAGATTACAAGTTTGTTTCAAATCCTTTAAAATCTTCACACACTGTCACTAGCTGTGGTGTAAATTAATTCAATGATGATGGGTATAGATGAATAAATAACGCTACATGCAAAATTACATAACCCGAAACGGAAGTATTAGTATGCTTTACCAATATCAAGACTATTACTGTAGTCGTTTTCCGTGAGACCAATTGTGTTTTTATAGAGGAATATGATGCCCATTATAGATCCCATATAATAAACTATAAAATTATCGCACTTACGGATATTAACCCAGCCTAGATGCTTTGACTTTCTAGCATAAGCAACATAAATATTAATAGTGGATGGTGTCATGACACGTGACCAACGTGTTGACACAACAACCAATACCATAAAATACATAAGGGGTCCGCAAGTTGGTTGAATCAATCAATTGAATCCTCTTTGGATTCAATATAAGAACATAATGAGAACACATGTTTCCTTTGCATATGATGGTGTCAATCAAAATATTACGAGCAGACTTTGAATGATGTGCTTTTATTCATAAAATCACGACAGATGTCAGAAGCATAATAGGATATAAATGCATATACTTATACATCAAATATATCATAATGCCACCTAAGTGGAGCGGCGGAATTTAGGAATTGAACATACGTCTTCAACCCTACAAGGATTGTGTAGAAACAATATTTGAGGATAAAATGTTCTTTGATCGTCCTTGGTTTCGTGTGTGAACCATATTCTTTTGGTGTTTGATTCTTATTCATCCAAAATATGGGTGTCCATGGTAATTTCTTTAATGTACGGATCACCAGATCACTAGTAGTCACGTGAAAGCCAATCTATGTCAGAATTCTAGAAGATCATTTTCTTATGATGTTGGATTGAATTACCAGTTACATATAGCCTATGAATAAACCTCTCTAATACTTGTTTACATCCGCAGTTATTAGAGTTAATGTAAATGAGCTCAAATGAATTCTCACTTGTGTCTTTTCACATCGTGACATAAATTTCTTTAAGATGTGGAAAAAATTCAATTTTCTCGTATCGTATAAATTGTCAATTTGACATATGCTCAATATAGATACATCAAAACGTAACCCAAGTTCTTTAGAGTAACTCGACGGGGATTGCAATAAAAAGTATGGTAATTCTAAGAAGGCAAGTGCATTATGAATCCCAAAGGAACATATATACTGATCCTTGTCATTTTTATTATATCTATTGATATAGTACTACTGTTTTTCAGTACTACTGTTCTTCAGTACTATTATGTTATTTTATGATATATTAGTACAATTGTCCTTCAGTACTATTATTTTAGGGATTACATGGTGCGTTTTTTTACACACAGTTCTTTTATGTTGTGCCTATATTATAGTGAGTTTTGGTTTATGCAATACTTTGCAAAGTTAGATATAGAAAATTGAACTCTGTATATCATGAATAAAATTCGAGTAATCTCAATTTATTGAGAGAAAATTAAAAAAAAATTGACATGCCAACGAGTACATTTAGTCTTATCCAATTTAGAAATAGAAACTTTAAAACCAAAAGTCTAATTTATTATATATAAGGCGTGATAGCCTTTACTAAGATATCTTGGAAATTGAAAAGTGGACTAATTATAGTCTATCTTAAATTGAGCTAGATCCTTTTTGTTCTTTTAATATCTGAAATGATGAGATGTGTCATCATCTTCTCCCATATGGTATGTCTTTAGTTGTAAATTCATTTTCAATGTTATTGTTGGATATTGAAGATACTTTTCCACATCCTCGTACTTATATGATTCTTTATACTTTTTGTAAGTCGCAGCTAATTCTTTGCTAGCTTGTAATGTGCATATCAATACTTCATTGATTTACAACAACGGCAGAGTGTTTCACTACACATGACATGTCCCCTAGGTCATTTTTCAAATAGTGTATTGTTTTCACTTTCTTTTGGACGATTATAGTAATCTTTACGTCTATGATAATTGTCTTTTATTTTAGGGATGATGCTTTACTTTGCACATTATTATTATTATTATTATTTTAGAAAATTTCTTTGTCTTAGACTTTACATCGTCATTGGAGGTATTTTAATTACTTCTCAGCTATATGCAGAACGCTGTTGGCATAATTTACCATGTTCAAGCCTTTATTAGCTCAATAAGGGGGGACTAGTACTCAAATTCTTCAGAGTGCAATATGTTAAGGTCAAACTGTGATGGTTAAACCATCTGTAAAATAGAGGAAGACTAAAATGTATTAGTTTCGTAGTCTAAATAGACATTAATGACAACTATAGTATACCAAGATACATTATGGCCAATTTGAGGCTTTGTGAAATTACATTATCACAGTAAAAGTAAAAGTAAATTTTTTAATTTTATCATTTTTATTGCTGGTTAAGCTCATGAAATTTCAATTTCATTTCATGTTAACAATAGTCACAAAAACGCTTGTGTTAATTGATTTCCAAGAGATATGAATTGAATTGAAGACCAAAAGTCGTAATGGTCACTTTTTCAATGCTTTGTGAAAATACTTTATCACAATAGTAGGTTTGTCCATTTTTCTTTATATTACAATGCTTATAAAATTGCTTTATCATGACAATGCTCATACTAAATAACATGTTAAGGTTTTTCTATTTTTTTTATATATTACAATGCTTATGAAATTGCATTATCATAGCAATGCTCAAACTAAATAACATGTTAAATAAAACAATTATTTAATAGTGATAAATGTTCTAAATTTAATATTTAAATAAATATTAATGCTATTTAAATAGAGCATTATACTATAGAATAATTTAAACAAGCTTTTATGAAAACAACAACTTTAATTAGATCTTACTGTCAGTTTGCCAAATAAACTGTGTGTAAAACGATTGCTCGATCTCGATTCCATATTGATCATTACATCGTAATTAATACGTCACATGTAAAAATAACAATATTCATATGATTAGTCACTTTAATTATATATATTTTCATATTTATAATATAATATTAAGTAATTTCGTATTTACTGTTAAGAGTAAAACAGTAATGGCCATACAGTAAATATTAATCACTATGTGGTAATTTCAAATATTACATTTAAATTTTGGGTAAGGCTATTAACACACCCCAAAACACTACTAACTCACCCCCTTTTAACTCTTTCCTACCTAAAAAGACCAAATTACCCCTCCTCTTTATTTCAAAAATATCAAAGCTCGAAGAAAAGCTAGATTACCTGAAAAAAAAAAAAACAATATCTTGTAGATATTGAAAAGAAATTAACTAGAACAGAGAATCTTGCTAATAATATTAATCAGCAAGCAGCTGATTTAAGAAAAACACAAGAAGACTTGAGAAAGCTTTTAGAAACTCTTATATCCAAAATAGGATGAATTCAAGAGTAGATCTAAGAGTACAAAAAGAAGATGAAATAGCCCAAAGTCTTTATCTTCCTACAGAAATTTTTTTAGAAAACGTAGAGGCTATAATACATCAGTAAAATTATAGCAATATATATCTCCAAGAAATAGGAAGAGATATGGAAGAACAATTCTAAGAATTGAAAGCAAGAATCTCAAATCTACAAAAAATTGTAGAAAAAATGAAAGAAAACCCAATCGTTGAAAGAATCAACGAAGAAGAACTAGCACATACAGTAGCAAGTAAGATAGTTATACCTTCACCAAAGGCAGAAAGTGGGTTAAAATTCAGTAAACCCAAATTACTCGAATGGAAAGAATCCAAAACCACCAAGAGAGATATGAAAATGCTGAGCAGAATACTCAGTAAGAGATACACAGTACCACCGGTACAGCTCATTAATGCCCAAGAATTTGAGTATAATGAGATTGAATCTAATGTGAGAGAAGCTTCGGCCCCAAAGTTTAGCTTCAACGAAATCTACAAAAGAGGATCGTTTAAGCTAGATTCACATAGATTCAAAATACTAAAATTAACAATTCCAGCAACTGGTGGAGAAACAGACATAATGCTAATTACTCTAAAGGAAGTAAGCGAAGCCTTCCAGAGAAAATACAATTACATGCACATTGGTGTAGTGCAAGTATTCATAAAACTCTTAGCAAGAGATGGGATAAACTGTTCAGTCTTGTGCATTCTACAAGACGACATGATAACAAAATTTAAGAAAAGCCTGTTAGGAACAGTAGAAGCTTCCCTAAGCAACCAAGTTGCCTACTTCAGTGTATTCCCAAACTTCACTACTCATCTAAACGATGCAGCACATTGTTTAAGATTGAGAATTAAAACAAACGATATTTCCGTGAAGCAAGGAATGATGGAATTAGCTGTAGATTATATAATCTACTACAAGCTAATGAGTTCCAATGTAACTCCCAACACCAGGTTTATAAATAATCCTTGTACCACCACTTCCATCCTCACTAATCCAAGAAACAATTCCCAACAGAAACATATCACCAATTGGGATGAAGTCTCATTCCCTAGAGAATGGAGTTTAGCTCCCCCTGAGAGACAAATGCAGAGCACCAACGCCTCTATCTATGAGGATACTAGAGGAAAAATAAGCCTCCAGTTCCATAAACATTCGTTTGCTAACTATGAGCAAGCAAGCACTTCAGGAGGAATTCAGGAAGAAAACTTCGAAGAAGAAGATTTAAAAAGACCCATAAGAATGTTTAAGGAATTATATGCACAAGTAACAACCTGTGAATCCATAGAAGGATTAGAAGAAATAGTAAGAAAGCTCTCTATACCCCAAATAGAGAAAAAGAAAAGAAAAATACTACCCTACCAAGCTGCTAAAGAAGAACCAGGAGAAACCTCTACAAACGCAGAAACTCCAATGGAAACAGAAATAAGTAATACTCAAGCAGAAACAGTAGGAGGAAGTACAGCAAGACCAGCAGGAGTAAGTACTATAATCCAAAACATTACCAATAATCCTACCAAGATTATCAGAGAGGATAAGATAAAGCTTCCTAAAGGGCAAGCACCTACAGGAAAGCCTGGAGAAAGGAGCTCTCAGAAATACATTCCTACAGAACCAAAATGGGGACAACCAGTTTCTGATAGAGGTGTCTATTTAGACCTGGATAGAGTAGGAGATAAGAGAAAAGCAATAGATAACTGGGTTGCAAGCCTAAAATTAACCCAGGCCCTACTTCTATCAAAATTTGCCAACGAAAATGCTCATGCATATTATGAGTCAACACTAACAGGAACAGTCCAGAAATGGTATAATTCTTTTAAAAGAAGTTAAAAATGGGCAGATTGGGCACCCAAGATAGCCCAGAGTAATGACCCGATGGATTTTACTATTCCTATATATGGACAGTTCTGTGGAGACATAACGGGACATGGCGAGCAAGCCAAAGAAAGAGCTAAAGCAAATATCTAGAAATTAAGTATCTGCAACATGAGATACTTTGAAGAATATACCAATGAATTCCAAAACTACTATTGTACAATAGAAGATTTGGAAAACGAAGAACTCATCAGAACCTACTACAGAAAATTACCAGAACCCTGGAATAATGCTGTAACACAGTCTGTTGAAGAAAACCCTCTTTTATGTTTCACTATTGGAGGAATAGCAAAGAGAATAAGAGATCTTTTAAGAAAACAATTCACAGAAAACCAGAAAGCTAGAACAGCCAAGAAACAACTCAGAGGAGTTGAGAACATGTGCCCAAAAATACTTGACACTCCAACCCAATGGGGATGTCAGAACTACACAGAATGGAAACATAAAAGCAAATTCAAGACTAAGAAAAATAAGAGCAATTTTGGCCACACTCCTAAACAAAGGTATAAGGGTTAGGTAGTGTTTCTGCCTAAACCCGGGGGTCTAGTAGATACTTGATGAATCCAACTCGATCTCCTGCAATCCTGCTTACTAAGGGGAATACCGGGCGGGCCGGCCTTCACCTCTCTGATGCCTAAGTTAGTATAGTTGGAATATATATAACCAGGGCACGTATGTAAGCAGGGAGAGAGACCAGTTACCTATTTATGGTGGTAGTTGAGGCCCATATATAGGTGGTTGAGGGTGAGGGCTGGCCTTACCCTTCGATGTGGGACTGGTTCCCTTCTGTTTGGATATTCTGGTGCCCTCTTTGGCAGGCAGGTGCCCCCGGTCCCCAGGACCCTTGGAGGCAGGATAGACCGCTGGGCCCCGAGGCCTGGTGCTGGTGATCCGATCCTGGGTCCTGGGCCGGGCCCTGGTGCACTTGCCGCGGGTCTGTGGGCTTGCTGTAGCCCCTCTGCGGCTACTGTCAACAAGTCCCCCAAGTTCCCGGTCAAGTGCAATCTTGAATGGGGACTTATCTGTCTTGCTCTTGTCCCGCAGACCCGCGGGGTTACCAACCTACAGGTCCCCAGTCCCCAAGTCCGCGTTAAAGATTGGGCATGACCGAGGTGAGTACCTGTTACCGATGGCAAGAAATAATTTATAAGCATGTTTGGTAATGTAAAACAGGATTGTGCTCGAGTGTTAGAGCATGGAGCGGGGTGAAAACCCGAAGAGTGCATGAGATGATGCCATGCGATAGATGGTGCATGGAATGATGATGAGGCGTTGAAATCCGCCATGCAAGAGATGGTGCATGGAATGATAATGAGGCGTTGAAATCCGCCATGTAAGAGATTAATGCACGGAATTCTGATTGGGCCTGCTGCCCTTCGGAATAAGGTGGAGCTCACTGGTCCCAAATGGCGTTCTGCCAAATCAGAACGGAGCGGTGCCAACTGGGCCAGAACCGGCTGTTCTGCCAAATCAGAACAGAGCGGTGCCAACTGGGCCAGAACCGGCTGTTCTGCCAAATCAGAACGGAGCGGTGCCAACTGGGCCAGAACCGGCTGTTCTGCCAAATCAGAACGGAGCGGTGCCAGCTGGGCCAGAACCGGCTGTTCTGCCAAATCAGAATGGAGCGGTGCCAACTGGGCCAGAACCGGCTGTTCTGCCAAATCAGAACGGAGCGGTGCCAGCTGGGCCAGAACCGGCTGTTCTGCCAAGTCAGAACGGAGCGGTGCAAACATTTGCTAGTTCTTCTCAGCTTGTGTTGAATGAGCGATGAGGTAAATGTGCAGGTTTGTTAGCCTGCGGGGAGATTTGTTCTGTGTTTAGAGATACAATCTGCCCGGTGGGATGGTGTAGAGATAACGAGTCTCCCCCATGTGTTCCCAAAGGTATCGCAGTTAAGTGCGATGCAGGGTTTTTATCTTGCTGGACAGTATCGCGGTCAAATGCGACGCAGGGTTTTTATCCTGCTGGACAAGAGTACATGTGTTAGATGTAAACTCGCCCGGTTATAAAGCCCATATGCGTTTGCCATGGAGGCGGGCGGACTCGACGGGCGACATGCCTATCGAAACGAGTCCCCCTGTGAAAAAGCCATGGGTCCGGGTGATTACGTTTCCGGAAAGTACTCTCGAGCTGGTTGGACATGACGGAACCGATGGGGTGGACCTCGCCCGGGCGTTCTGCCATATCGGTGCGAGGTGGGGTTCATGGGGGCTCGACGGGCGTTCTGCCAAATCGAAACGAGTCCCGGATGAACTTGCAGACCGGACCTCGATCGGGCATCCTGCCATATCGAAACGAGGTCGTTGGTGCAAATGTGGGGAAGATGCCATGGAGCCGGTTGAATGATCATAACCGCGGACTGCCATGGTACCGGGCGGGACTTGCGCGGGCGACATGCCATATCGAAACGAGGTCCTGCTCAAACCCGGATAGATGCTCTTGAAGCGGTTGGATCAGCATAACCGGTGAGAGGTCTTCAAGCTTTGCAGCGAAGAAGCCATGCAGCCGGTTGGAAGATCACAACCGCGAACTGCCATGGAACCGGGCGGGACTCGCACGGGCGACATGTCATATCGAAACGAGGTCCTGCTCAAACCCGGATAGATGCTCTCGAAGCGGTTGGATCAGCATAACCGGTGAGAGGTCTTCAAGCGGTTGAATTGCAATGATGATGGCGTGCAACCGTGGAATCTGGGGAAGCTTAGGGGAGCCTGACTCCTTGGTTCCTGCTCCTACCTTCCTGTCGCCAGCGTGTGGGACAGGTGGCTGACATGCATTTAAGGAGGGAGTCCATCAGTCCCGTCAGTTATGATGGCGTGGGCAGTTTACCAATGCTGGGACACGTGCCATCAGGGAACGGTTTTGCGATGGAGGGCCTGGATTCACAGGCGTTTGAGTTGCTCTGATTGCGTTTTTTGGAGGGATTTCTAAATGCCTAGGGCACCGGTCCCCTCTATAAATAGGTCTCTTCTGCTCTCCATTCCACTTTTGCTTCTTGCACTTTTAAGAGAGACTGAGAGAAAAAGGAGGTGGTCCGGCAAAAAAACCCTAAGTTCCTTGCCCCAAGAGATCCGTTGTTTGAAGCGCTCCCAAGCCTCCTTTTACCATTGCTCGTTGCTTTCGCAGGGCGGATTGTCCTCGGCTGAGCATACTAATCGGTAAGTTGTGTTCTTTGCCCCGGTGTTTCTTGCTTTTTGATTTGTTGTTTTGCGGCGGGGGGGAGGGATCTGTGTCGCTGACTGGGTTGCTCAGCGGCAAACTTTTGGGGAGAGGCCGTTGAAGGTGGTGTCGTAGTCTGTTTCTGACGAGTGCTAGGGTTTTGCTTTTCTGCCCCTAGATTAAGATGTACACTTCGAGCTCGGAGGAGGCTTCTGAATCTGCCGCAAGAGGTCCTGTGGTGGATGATGTGGAGAGGATGCAGGACTGGCTCGATTCTGAAGCCCCGGAGCAAGAAGCCGCGGACCGCTCCGGGAGCGGTGCCTCGTCCACGTCCTCAGATTCCGGGTCAGATTCCTCGGAAGTTGAGATACCGCACGGGGTGCGCATGGCCGGTGCGCCCGCTGAAAGCTACACGCTTGGTAGGGGAAGAACTGCCGTGGTGTGTGACGAACCGGAGGAGAGCATGACTCCCGCGGAGATTGCCGCGTTCCGGGAAACGTGGGGTATCCCGGACGATATCTTTCTGCGTCCATTGAACCCTGGAGAGTCGGCCTGTAACCCGGAGGAGGGTTGGGTTGCCGTGCATCCGGACCAGTTCCGGCACGGGATGTCGCTACCGCTGCCTGACTTTGTGCAGTATATACTGAGTGCCCTGCCAGCGTCGCCCGCGCAGCTGCCCGGTCTCCAATGGAGGCGGCTACTAAGCCTAGGCTGCCTATATGACTTGTCCGGAATGAGTATGCCTACGATCAATGAATTCCGGGCGCTGTATAGGTTGTCCTACTCGAGGAAGGCGGGGTCCAAAGGCTGCTTATCCTTCAACTCCAGCAACAATCAAGCGGTTATCACCACTATGCCTTCATGGGTAGACAACAGCTGGAGAAAGAAGGTGGTGATGGCTGGCGGGGCTTGGCAGGTGAAGAGGAGGATGTACCGGGTTGGAGCAGGAGAGGGTCTTGACTATTCTCGGCTGCTGGGACCACCTGGAGCGAAGTTCGTACAATTTCATCCGGCGAGAAGTGCTGGAACACTGTGGGCTTGGGCGGGATCCAGGTGGGTAACAAACCCTAGCGGTGGGACTTGTGCTAGGTTTTGCTCAACAATTTAACGTTTTCCTTGTCCTGCAGGTGCGTCAACCCGGGCGGTGATCAAGCCCGAAAAACACTCTTTCGATGGACGGGGAAGACCTCCTGAGGCAGCTTACGGAGAAGGGTGCGAGCGTCGCCCGGTCCTCGGTGGAAGCGGACGGGCGGGTTACGTTGCATGCGGAGCCCCAGGCCCGGGATATGGACGAATCGTCCTACCTGCCGGAGCGGGTGAAGACCCATCACTCTGCGGCAGCAGCGGTGCCTGGGAAGGGCAAGAGCACCGGGGGACCGGTGCGGGTTCCTGGGGGAGCAAACAGGATCCCCAACCGTGCGGCGAGCCTGAGTATCGCTGCCTTTGTTCCTCTTGCAAACGCACGTGCCGCTTCTCCCGAAGGGCGGGGAGAGAAGCGGAAAGGGCCGGACGGTCCGTCCCCCTTGCTGGTGACGCTAACCGGCGGGTCATCCCGGGAGGTCCTGGCGAAGCGGGTCAGGACAACCAGCAGCGTAACATCCAATGCTGGGGAGGGAGCCGGAGCTGACCGGCAGAGCAGTCCTGCGCCTGCGGAGGCGGTGAGGGGAAGCCCGGACAACGCTCTCGTTCGGCAGATGATGGCGGACCTGGCCAGCTTCGGCCTGGACAAGCCCGGGGTTGATGGCGTGCTGGCGGGTGGCAACCGGCCAAAATGCAAGGAATCCATCTTCCGGGTAAGTACCGCATGGTACCACCGTACTGCTTATATCATGTCTTCTTTCTTTGCCACTTGACTGCCTTTGTTGCCCTGCAGCTGCTCTACCACCTGTACCAGCCGGATGCGAGCGAGGAGCTCCGGAGCTAAAGAGGCAGATAACTGCGTTATCCAAGTCTCAGAAGCTTCTGGAGGTGGAGAAGTCCCGCTCGGATCGGGAGAAGGCCAGGGCGGAGGAGAGGGCCAAGAAGATGGAGGAAAAGGCCAGGAAGATGGAGGAGAAGGCCCGGGAGCTGGAGGAGCAGAACCGGAGCATGGAGAGGGAGCGGGAGCGGGCTGACGCTGAGAGGGCCGAGCTGGAAGCCAAGATAGACGAGCTCCAGGCACGTGCCACCGCTGCTGCTGCTGGGGGAGATGACCCGAGACAGTTCGACCGGTTCGTTCTTCAATACGAGGAGAGCGACCGGTTCCTGGACTGCCTAGAGAAGGCTCGGGAAGAAGGCATCTCGGATGCGTACACGGAATGGGCGGCGAAGGGGTGGTTAAGTACTTCCCTGATGCCGGGTACCTCTGCCGAAGGAAATGCTCCTGTGGAGCCGGTCGTCCAGCAGCTGGCGGTGGAGGAACAACCAGGAGCAGAGCGTCGCTCGCACTTGGATTCTTTTACCAACGGTGCCGAGCCTACCGGAGCCACAGCCGGATCCCAGGCCGACGACGAGGCTATCGCTGGAGATGCGGTTGCGTAGGACTTGGATTCTTTTACCAAGTGTACCGAACCTGCCGGAGTTGAGGTCGACGACGAAGCTATCGCTGGAGATGCGGCTCCTTGGGATGTTTTTCTTGCTCTTGCTTGTAGAAAAAAACTCTCCGGAGCGGTTACTGCTTGAATACTTCAATTAATTATGAATATATATCTGAGCTTGCGGGGCCAGAGTTTTCAAAAGTAGTTTGCATATATTTGATCTTTACAATCGGTTGAACCGGCGATATGCCAAACTAACCGCCTGGACCCAGCGGGTTTACCAAGCCGGGTTACTCTCCCGGTCGGGGTCTGCTCTTCTCTCCCCTACGTATCTCTGGAGCTGGCCGCTATCAATCAAGCCCTGCACTGCAGTCTTGAGGGCAAAGCACTGGTTCGTCCGATGAGTTGCCTCATCGTGGTACGAGCAGTACTTGCCCGTCTGCGCCGTCGTAAGCTTCCCCTTGGGGTACCTTCTCTGGGGCGGTGGGGCAATGACGTTCGCATTCTCCAGCAGGATGTCCTCATAGGATGCGGTGAGAGTGGAGAAGACTTCTTGATTAGCTGGGGGTGCTGGCATAATTGCCAGAGGGCGCTCTTGGTGGTACGGTGCAGGTTTGTTCTCGGCCCGAGGCTGGGGCCTGTCAGAGAAGGGCCTCTGCTGCCGCTGCGGCCAGGTCTTGCCGTTGTTGTTGTTGTTCCGGCTGGGTCGGCGACTCCCGTGCTCGGCTCGCTGGCCGGGTTTGCTCTCTTGACTGCGCGGGGGATCCTCCCCCCGGGGATGGTCCAAAGACTGCTCATCCCGCTTCCTCTTCAGCAGGTGGTTCCCGTAGGTCTCATGATCAGCCTGGGCATGCCGGATGGCCATAGCCATCAACTCGTCGTAGCCCTGAGGGAGTTCTACCCTGACGGCGTAGGAAAACTTCCCTGCCCGAAGCCCCTGCTTGAATGCCATCTCGGCGATGCCCTTGTCTAAGTTCCGAACCCCGGCCGTGGCCGTCTGCCACCGGTTGACAAAGGTTCTCAACTCTTCCCCGGGGGCTTGGATGCAGTTGAAGAGGACGGTGGACGTCCGTGCTCCCTCGACTCGGAGGATGAAGCGGCCTACGAACCGGTCAGCCAGCTGTTCGAATGCCTCGATTGAATTCGCAGGAAGCTCGTAGAACCAACTGAGCGCTTCTCCGGACAGGGTCTCCTGGAAGATGTTGCAGCAGATTGCATCGGAGTAACCCTTGGCGCAGGTCTGGGATCGGAAGCTGTCCAGATGCTGATACGGGCAACCGGACCCGGAATAGGTGAGCTTGAGGGACTTCTGGTTGCCAGATCTCCCTGACTCTATGACTCGGTGTGAAAAGGGGCCCATGCGCTCGTTGAACCGGGCGCCTTCCAATGGCCGGGCTGCTCTCCTCTCGTTTGCCTCCATCTGGGCCTTCAGATCCGACACGGTGTTGGCTAGCAGTTGCAGCACCCGGGCGGTTGGAGTATCCACTTCATCCATGGACGAAGCGTGCGGCTGGTAGGAGGCGGGCGTGCTCTTCGGCAGGTCCTCGCCGGCTTGTAACTTCTCTCGCACAGGCTCGCTGGGCCGGGCGCCCGAAGATTGCCCTGCCTCTAGCTGCCGGGGTTGAACTAGCAGGGGTGCGGCTTGTGCCTCGGCCATGGCGGCACTGCGCTGCTGCCCCCTCTCTAGGGCGGCTACCAGGGCGGCGTTTACTGCCTCTATTTCTTCGTATCGGGCCTGGGACTTGGCTCGGTCCCAGTCGTTCTCCTCTCTGAGACGACTAACCTCTGCGGCCATTGCCCGTACCTTTCCCGCCATGCCGTCATGGTCGGGGCTGTACGTGGGGTCTTGGTCCTGGCTCTCAGACTGATCACTTGGATCATCCGAGAACGTCAGGGATAGGCCACGAAGCACCGGACTGCCTTCATCCTCTATCGGGTCTTTCCCGTGCGAGCTCTCGTGGCGGGGCTCCGGATCACCGGAGGGTCCTCCACGGCTCCTTCCCAAATCGCTGCCCTGCTCGCCACGCAGCTCCCGCGTGACGACAGGGGTGGAGGCGAGCGTTTGCACAGTTGCAACACGCCCCTCCTCAGTGGTTCCTCTCTCTCGACTCATTCCCACCATCTCAGCCAGCGGTGTTGCTTGCACGGCTTCTTGTTCAGAGTTCCCACAAACGGCGCCAATTGTTTCTGCCTAAACCCGGGGGTCTAGTAGATACTTGATGAATCCAACTCGATCTCCTGCAATCCTGCTTACTAAGGGGAATACCGGGCGGGCCGGCCTTCACCTCTCCGATGCCTAAGTTAGTATAGTTGGAATATATATAACCAGGGCACGTATGTAAGCAGGGAGAGAGACCAGTTACCTATTTATGGTGGTAGTTGAGGCCCATATATAGGTGGTTAAGGGTGAGGGCTGGCCTTACCCTTCGATGTGGGACTGGTTCTCTTCTGTTTGGATATTCTGGTGCCCTCTTTCGCAGGCAGGCGCCCCCGGTCCCAGGACCCTTGGAGGCAGGATAGACCGCTGGGCCCCGAGGCCTAGTGCTGGTGATCCGATCCTGGGTCCTGGGCCGGGCCCTGGTGCACTTGCCGCGGGTCTGTGGGCTTGCTGTAGCCCCTCTGCGGCTACTGTCAACAGGTAGAGTTTTAACAAAAACAAAGAAAAAGCATCTCCTAGAAAGAGATTCTTCAAGAGAAAACCAACAAAACAAAATCCAGCAAGAGAAACAAAATCTTGTAGATGCTGGCTTTGTAAAGCAGAGGGACATTATGCTAATGAATGTCCTAAAAGAGATAAAAGAACCTCTAAAAGCTCTTATAGAGGAATACGATGAAGCTATAGAATACGCAAACCTAAAAGGTTTCGAAATAGCTTATTCTGACGAAGAAAATGAATCCATATATTCTCTCGAATATTCATCAGAAAATTCTTCAGAAAGCTCTTCAGATGACTCTAAAGGAGAAGGTCAGCACCTTATATTCATGTTTATTCAAAACTGGAAACAAGAAAATACTGATAGCATCAGTAAGCTAGAATTTATACCTAATCCAGGAACCTTTACCTGCGACTATTGTAGCTGCTATGAAAGTAACACGGTTCCTATGCATTGTAAAGAAACAGGAGAAACATACCATAAAGAATGCTTTATAGCAGAAGTAAGAAGAAAAACGAAAGAAAGTGATGCCCACATATTGGTAGATCAAGAACATGAAATATACAATGATCAAAACCAAAAGCAAGATCTTGAAGATGATCTCAACAAAATACAAGAGTTCGAAGATAACTCTAAGAAAATGGAGTTGATAACTTCTTCAACTCAAGAACTAAAAGAAATACCAGTAACTGAACCTCCCAAAGAAAGAATAAATCCTTTTATAGAAAATTCCGGAAAAGAAATCCAACCAGTGAAGAAAGTACAAACAAGTGTATTCAGCAATTACATCACAGTAGGATTAAAATTTCCCGAATACAGAAAATACCATCTGAATGCCTTTGTAGATAATGGATCAGGATATAGCCTTGCTACAAAATATGCGATACCAGAAAAATATTGGGAAAAGTCTAACAAGGAAGTTACGGGAATAGGAATGGGAGATAACGAATTCACCATGAACCAGATAGCCAGAAATGTCAAGATCTCCATAGGAGGAGGAACCTTTACTCTCCTAAGAATCTGGCAAAGCGAGGCCCAAGGAGCCGATATGCTAATAGGAAATGATTTCCTGTTGCAGCAGAGGCTAATACAAACTATCGAAATGATAGGGCTCGAAAAGAGCAATAGGTTATACTGGGAACCTAGACTTATCAATGAGGTCAGCATTGCAAGCAAAGGTTTTACAGAACAGTATCAGAAGTTGCCAGCGAACCGTGGTGATAATAACCCAAAAGAAAAGTACAAACCGGTTATGCAACTGGTACTAGCCTTAAAAGAATTCCAAGAAATCACACCCAATGAAGCAACAAGTACAGAAAACTCAGAATCAGAGACACAATCTCTAGATTCAGAAAGTTCAGATGGTGAAGAAGAATTCATCAGAGAACACAACCTAAAGATATATATAAACAAGATAGAGCAAAAGAAAATACCCAGCCTAACAGAAATAGAAAATCTACTTAAGCCCATAATCAGTGAAGATCCTCAGCTATACTAGGAAAGGGATCCAGTATATTGTCAACTAAAAATGCATGGCGTAAATACAATATGTCATGTCAAGGCCATTCGTCATTATAAAAACGAGGATAGAAAAGAAATGGAGAGCCAAGTTCAAGAATTACTTGAAAAGAAACTAATCAGGCCTTCAGACAGCCCTCATCATGCTCTTGCATTCTTGGTTAGAAACCATGCAGAGGAATTAAGGGGAAAAACAAGAATGGTAATAGACTATAGAGATGTTAACAAGAAAACAGTCAAGGATGGCTACCAAATAGCACAGGTAAGAGTTCTCATCAATAGGCTGAAAGGAGCAAAGATTTTCTCAAAGTTTGACGCAAAATCTGGCTTCTGGCAAGTAAGAATGCATCCTGAATCTATAGCCTTAACATCTTTTGGGACACCTCAAGGTCATTATGAATGGCTAGTAATGCCATTTGGCCTCAAGCAACACCATCCATATTTCAGAGAAAAATGGACAATATCTTTAAGCCATACTCAGATTTCTGCATAGTTTACATTGATGACATTCTTGTCTTCTCCAAAACTATGAGTGAACATCTGAAGCACCTTGAGCAAATATGCAAACTTATGGTTCAGAAAGGAATAATCCTTGGACATAAGAAAATCCACCTTATATAGGGAGAAATTGATTTTCTTGGCATGCACGTGAAAGACTGAGAAATTCGTCTTCAGGAACACATTGTTAAGAAAATAAGTCAGTTCCCTGATGACATTCCTGATGCAAAATCTCTTCAGAGATTTTTAGGAGTTGTCAACTTCGCTAGAGATTTCATTCCTCAAGTGAGTGGTCTCACGATACTTCTTTCACAAAAAACGAGTTCAAAAAAGAAATGGCTCTTTACAACAGATGATAGCAACACCGTCAAGAAAATTAAAGAGCTCACGAAACAACTTCCACCCTCACAGCTACATGAAGAAGGTGACTTAATAGTACTGCAGACTGATGCAAATGACTATTACTGGGCATGAGTAGTTTTAGCAACCAAGCCAGACACAAATTAAGAAAAAATCTGCAAATTTATGTCAGGAAAATTCAATCCTGCAGAACTGAATTATTCCACAGGGGATAAGGAAGTTTTGGCACTAATAAAATCCATTAAAGGAGCAGAAGCCTTTTTAGGAAACAAGTTTCTAGTAAGAACCGATAACAAAAGAGTAAAGAACTTTAAGAACTATAAGCTCACAGATGCAGCAAATAGAGGAAGAGTTCTTAGATGACAAATGTTCCTAACCCAATATGAATATGATGTTAAAATGAGTGCAGGGGACAAGAATTATTTGCTTGATGCTCTTACAAGAGAAATGGCAATGTTCGAGAGAAGTGAAGGTCGAAACCCTAGAAGCAGAAGACCAGAACCTGAAGAAAGAAGAAGACCTGATCTTGTAGAAAAAAGAACAGAAGAAAGAAGGAAACCAGACCTAGAAGACAAAGAAATGACTCAAGAAAGACAGCCAAAAGCAAAAACCTTGTGGGAAATATACAAGGAAGGAGATACTACAGTTGGACCTCTGCATGATGGACCAGGATACCAATACATAGTATCCTATTCTTCTACAGAATCAAGTAAGACCTCTGAGAAAAAGTAAGATTTTGGAAGAAATCAGCCACGTCCAACAGGATGGGATGAACACAATCAGTTCAAAACACCTTCACAAGGAGAAGCTCCTGATGAAAATGAGCAAAACCTCTTAGCAGAATTCCTTCAACACCCCAGAAATGAGAATGCATGGGATAGAATCCCACGAACACCCTCGCAGACAATAAGATCAGGATATGAAAGGCAAGCAGCTTCTAGAAGGAAACATCTGATTGTAGTAGGAACAACCATGATAAACAACCACCCCATGAGGATATACGAAAGGCCAGTCTTCAGAACCAGTAAGGATTTACAGTTCAACCAGAGAATTATTATGGATAATCTTTTGACCGCCTCCAGAAACCAGAATGAAGCCATAGTTCTCCAAGCCTTGGAAGCATTAACTGAAGAACTTACCAGCAAAGAAATGGAAAAAGAACCAGAAAAGGTTATCTCTTATCTTGAGAATCCTGAAAGTACGAGAGTTCCAGTTAAAACTTTATCTGAATTGGAATGGTTCCGTTTTCATAATCTCTTAGGAGATTTTAAAAATAGAAATGTCCTTCAAGCAACGCTACTAGCAGTAGCAATTCCTTATTACGGAAGGTATATGGTTGATGTTCTAGCAGAACATCCCCAGAAGCATAAATTATGGTTAGTAGAAAATGGATTTGTTCGCAATCTATGGACCCGAAGCAACAAAGACCTAGAAGGTCTTCCATAAAAGATTTTTGAGCCTGTCAAGAACGTCCGACCAGAAGGATATGTTCTAAGACTGAAATTCATATCAACCCCTCCAAAATGGAATACTAAAGGAGGACAGAAAACCTACATCTCACCATACCATTATGTGAGAATAGTCCAGGGAAGCACTCGAGGAAATAGGACCAAAAACAATGGAGCTCCAAACCAGAGCCTGTCATGGATGATAGCGATGACAATAAACCTCATGAAAAAATTAATCCGAAGAGATCAATATATCACTCTCTTAGCAAGCGGAGAAAAGATAATGGTTGTCAGTTACGATCATCCTTCACCCGACAATTGTGACTTTTTCAAAGCCTTAGAAAGGCAAGAGATAGAAGGAACACCGTCCACCTCCAAATGGATGGAACAAGTCGAAAAAGAATACAAGTACACGGTCCCATATGACTCAGACATGGAAGAAGAGGAAGAAGGAGAGGACTCCACAACAGGAGCATCTTTTCAAGACGAAGAGCTGGACAACATAGAAAACAGGATGGAAGGATAAGTTGCCGATGCATCAAGACAAAAGCTGTAGATAGTGGATTGCCAGCAAAACACAAGCTGTAGATAGTGGTTAGCATCTGTCAAATAAAGGAAGCTGCCGACGCATGAAGACAAAACTTTTTGAATTATAGAGGCCCGCGTCTTTATCAACTTTAACTAAAGATAAGATTCCTCTTATCTTCAGTTTCTGAAGTAATTTGAAGAAAGTTTTGAAGTCCGAGGCCTATATAAGGAGTGGAAACCCTCAGAAGAATGCATTCGGAAAAAAGAAAATTCAAGGAGAAAGAGCAGTCTGAAGCTTGAGAGAAAAACTTGTGAGAAAAGTTAGAATTAAGTTGTGAGATAAGTAGTGAAAAACTGTATAGTGTGCTATTACTATCCAATTCAGTGTGGAGTGGTGTACTTTATCTACAAGTAAGTTAGTATTTAAAATTCCAGCATGAGTAGCTAATTTCATTTTAAGCTGTTTACCTAAGAGCAGAGGCTCTGGATTATAAATATGTATGAAGGTTTGAACAAATAAAGTTTGTGTGCTCAACATATCTGTCACATTTTTAATAAAAGCTTCTCAAACCCCAAGTGGAGGACTACCTCTTAGGAGTGGTATTTGAGTAAGAATCAGTATAATTATGTGTTTTAGAATTTACAAAACCTTGTCTTTTTCTTAAAACTTAAGAAACTTTCCAAGCTAAGACAGCAGTAAGACCACCAGAGTAAGTAACCATTTAGACAGAATGTCGTTAGGTGAACCTTGGTATGTTGAAGGCTAGCTCTTAGAACGGATAAGTAATTAAGTTTAAAAAAAAAAAAATCTTTGAAAAAGGGTACTTTTGGAAGTTCACAGAAAGAGGTGTGTGTATAGTAAAAGAAGGTGTGTGAATAACACCACCCTTAAATTTATCGTGGGTTAGGTCACGCAGATCCTAGTCTGGTTTGTTGGACATGGGTCGGATCAGGCCCAAAGGGGCCAGGTCGAGATCTTTGAATCTGGGTCGAGCTGAGACCAGGACCCTATCGGCTGGGCTGAGAAGGCGGCGGCGGCACTGGAATCTTTGGGCACATAGAGGCAGCGCTCAAGGCTGCGTAGAGAAAAGCTGGTTGAGCGGTGGCGTCGGGCTAGGGTGGCCGGATCGTCGTCGGCGGCTGCATCAACTGGAGGCAACGTCGACGGAGGAGACCGAAGATTTGAGTGCCGGAGTCGATCGGGTCTGGCTGAACCGAGTCGGCGTCGTCCAGGTGGTGTCGGGAGTGGATCGGCATCGACGATGGGTGCAAAGAGGGGACTGCCGGGTTCGTCTGGAGCGGATCGGAGGAGATGATGGGTGCCTACAGAAAATTTCTGGGTGCCCTTTGAATTTTCATTCTCTGCCGACAAATTTTTCGTCGGCAGAATGGACACCTTTCGTTTACCGACGAAGAAGTTGTCGGGAAAAAAGTTTCTAAGGAGAGGCCTTCTTTGCTGACAAAAATGTTGTCGGTAGAAGAGAATTTCTAAGTTTTTTTTTTTTCCCGACTTTAGAGAGATATAGCCGATAGAAGAAAAATTTCTATGGCTTTTCAGTATTTTCTTTCTTTTTGGCTGTCAGACTCTAGGTTAGGCAAAGTGCTGATAACTTGTAATAGGAAAATGGAAATAGGTTTACTCATTTTATTGATAATTTCCTTTAATACATGGTGAAGATTACAATGGTAATTACAACGTACATAATGACAATAATGTTTGATTTAGTCGTTACATCTTTTAATTGATAATACTATAATTTTCTATCGTCAGTTGTTTTGACGAAGACACGTTTTTTCTTCAACAACAATGACAAAATACTGATCACTAATAATGGAACTAATAATTATTAACTCACAATGACCCTAAATATAGACACCTAATAACTAAAATAATAAATTACTGACATGCAGTAATTTCAAATATTGACTTTTCGTAACCTCTAATAGTAATTATTGGTATCCAAAAAACTCCTAACAATAACTTATTAACCGTGTAAATATGTTTTGGATGACAGTGGAATCTCACGGATTTTTTTTTTAAATATTTTTCTGTTATGATTTCATTATAATCACTCATTTCCTGTTACCTTTAGGAAACTGTTAGTTGGTCACATGCACGTCACATGCCAATTAGGGTCAATTAGCAGCTTAATTATGTAATTACATAATTACCAATAATTACATTTTTGTGGTCATATTTAGGGAAAATGTCTGTTTAGTGTTAATTTGACCCCTCATTACCCATTCCAATGACGATCTTATTTTTTTGCCCTATTCAACATAAGGTAACAACTCTATTGCCCATTTGAACAAATTTAATTTTTTTTCTTCTTTTTTTGTCCTTTTGTCTTATCTAATATATTTTTGAATTATAATGAGCTGAGAAAGTGGAAAATAAAAAAACAAACTTTGCCGAAATATCACTCAACTCCTCCGGCCTCCCATGGCCGGTCGCCGGAGTCGGCGGATTCCGGTCACCAAAATTTTTTTTTCCCGGAATTTTTTTTTTCGCCAGATTTTTAATTTTTTTTTTTTTTTTTTATAATCAGGTTATTGGACGATGGTTACTGTCTCCCAATAAACAATTTACAGATTACAGATTTCCAGTAATTAAGTTACTGATCCATAGTAATCAAGTTACTGACCCCCAATAATCAGGTTACAGATTCCATATTTTCCAGTAACTATGTTACTGACCCCCAATAATCGATTATTGACCCCCAGTAATCAGATTACTGACCCCCCAGTAATCAGGTTACAGATTCCATATTTTCCAGTAACCATGTTGATGGGAGCCTAAGCTCGCACGCAATAATAACCCTACAAAATATCGTTAGTAGTATGAGCAAGTAGGGATCGTTCTAGGCCGGGGATTAAGGGTACCTGAGATATGAAATTGTTAGACAAACATATATACATATATACAAAATCGTCACACACATATGGGGGTATAAAATGGTTCGGCAGCCCTATGGCTGCCCTAATACTAGGTTCGGCAATGATAAAAGAAAAAAAAACAGAAAATAAAATCCTAGATCTAATATATACAGGTGATCATCATCTTTCACAAAACATTTAGCACATAGACTCTTTAACGAATAAATTCACATGCAAGAAAGTAAGGAACAAGTATCAACATGCTCAAGTTCAAAATTAGTTCCAACTACAACTTAGTTGTAAGATCTCTCAAGTTTTAAGACCGAACTTTTGGTTATGGGCCCTAAAGTTATGTTAATCCTTTTGAGATTTAACAATTGTGCGCAATGATCTAAATTGGAGACATGCAAAACAAGCAAGGTTGTCAATCATCTTATTTTAACATGTAAGAAATCCAAAGTATTATACCCACTACCAGAAAAAAGGCTTTTCCCGACGAAATAAAAAAAAACGGCCGACGAAAAAAAAATTTCGTCGGCTATTTCCAAGAATGGCCGACGAAATTTTTTTTTCGTCGCTAAAAAAAAATTTCGTCGGCTATTCCCAAGAATGGCCGACGAAATTTTTTTTTCGTCGCCAAAAAAAAATTTCGTCGGCTATTCCCCTAGAATGGCCGACGAAATTTTTTTTTCGTCGCTAAAAAAAAATTTCGTCGGCTATATTCATATTTAAGCCGACGAAAATTTTTGGAAGTATGGCCGACGAGTACTAGGTTTGATTTCGTCGGCTATGATTAAAAAAAAAAAAACAGCTTCCATTTTCTATCACTATCGACAAACCATTGCTTCGTCCTTTAAATGCAAATGTGTCGTGAAATAAGATATGACCGAAATAATGAAATACGTCAACGGTTGAAAAATGATAAGATTCTGACAAAATCTGTGTGCCGAATGTTGCGGTTAACTGTTTTTTACTTCCGTTTTCCTATGGGTAGCCTGACGGTCGGTAAATATTTTGAGGAAAATTTTTATACGATTAGTTGCGTCTCATCGATTTGAAACTATTATCTGTTGAAGGTCAGGCCAAAAAACGTCATTTAGACAGGCCAATTACCATTTCTAAGCGTTTGAAGGGTCGACTCACCCGGTTGACCGTCCCGATCGAGCCTTTAACGTTGTCAGATGTAGTTAGATTTTTTTTCATACATGTATTTAATCTTAACGGTGATATCTGACGGTTGGAATAGATTTTCCAAACTTTTATATTCAAAATCGGAACATATGCACTAATGTTCCTTAACTTGTTTACTAAACGTTTAAGTGAATGTATCGTTTCAAATAGTTACTATACGCTGAGTCTTCAAATGAAAATATGTCGTCAAATAAGATATGACCGAAATAATGAAATACGTCTACGGTTGAAAAATGACAAGATTCCGATAAAATCTGTGTGCCGAAATAATGAAATCAGTCAAAACCCGGTTTACTGTAGATTTGGCATCCGGCGTCCGAATGATGATTGTGATACCATTCCGGAAAGGGAACGACGCCAGGAACAAAACTCGTCGCTTCGCCACGACGTGTGGGCTTTTTCGGGCTTTCGAGTTCGTTTAGGTCCTCAAAACGGCATTTTAGTATGTTTTCATAGAATAGCCGACGAAACATTGCAATTCGTCGGCTATTCTCTGAGTTTAGCCGACGAAACATTGTATTTCGTCGGCTATACTCCAAAAAAAAAAAAAAATTCCAAAGCATAGCCGACGAATTAATATATTTCGTCGGCTATTCTCTAAGTATAGCCGACGAAATATATTAATTTCGTCGGCTATTCTCCTTCTAAATTTTTTAAATCCTCCCGCCTTTTTCTCTAAGTATAGCCGACGAAATATATTAATTTCGTCGGCTATTCTCCTTCTAAATTTTTTAAATCCTCCCGCCTTTTTCTCTAAGTATAGCCGACGAAATATATTAATTTCGTCGGCTATTCTCCTTCTAAATTTTTTAAATCCTCCCGCCTTTTTCTCTAAGTATAGCCGACGAAATTAATATATTTCGTCGGCTATTCTCTAAGTATAGCCGACGAAATATATTAATTTCGTCGGCTATTCTCATTCTAAATCTTTTAAATCCTCCCGCCTTTTTTCTCTCCTCCTTCCCTCCCCCTCCTTCGGCCTCCTCCTCCGGCCTCCTCCTTCCCCTCCTCCGGCCTCCTCCTCCTCCTCCTCCTCCGGCCTCCTCCTCCTCCTCCTCCGGCCTCCTCCTTCCCCTCCTCCTCCTCCTCCTCCTCCTCCGGCATCCTCCTCCTCCTCCTCCTCCGCCTCCTCCTCCTCCTCCGGCCTCCTCCTCCGGCCTCCTCCTCCGGCCTCCCCCTCCTCCTCCTCCTCCTCCGGCCTCCTCCTCCTCCTTCCCCTCCTCCTCCTCCTCCGGCCTCCTCCTTCCCCTCCTCCGGCCTCCTCCGGCCTCCTCCTCCTTCTCCTCCTCCTCCTCCGGCCTCCTCCTTCTCCTCCTCCTTCTCCTCCTCCTCCGGCCTCCTCCTTCTCCTCCTCCTTCCCCTCCTCCTCCTTCTCCTCCTCCTTCTCCTCCTCCTTCCCCTCCTCCTCCTTCTCCTCCTCCTTCCCCTCCTCCTCCGGCCTCCTCCTTCTCCTCCTCCTTCCCCTCCTCCTCCTTCTCCTCCTCCTTCCCCTCCTCCTCCGGCCTCCTCCTTCTCCTCCTCCTTCCCCTCCTCCTCCGGCCTCCTCCTTCCCCTCCTCCTTCCCCTCCTCCTTCTCCTCCTCCTTCCCCTCCTCCTCCGGCCTCCTCCTTCCCCTCCTCCGGCCTCCGGTATTTTTTTTTGCCCAAAATGCAGTTATAGCCGACGAAATTGACATTATTTCGTCGGCTATACTCCAAAAAAAAAAAAATTCCAAAGCATAGCCGACGAAATTAATATATTTCGTCGGCTATTCTCTAAGTATAGCCGACGAAATAGCTCAAATTTCGTCGGCTATAACTTTAAAATATTAATATATTTGACCAAGCATAGCCGACGAAATCATTTTCGTCGGCCATAATTCGTCGGCTATACTTGGAATGGCCGACGAAATTGAAAATTTCGTCGGCCATTGGTATTACCGACGGCGTATTTCCGACGACTTATAGCCGACGAAAAATTCGTCGGTAAAGGGTATAGCCGACGAAATTTTGGCATAGCCGACGAAAAAAATTTCGTCGGCTATTCTCCCATATCTGGTAGTGACCCTAGGTGAGCAAAACAAATCAAAGCAACCTTTTGAGTATCTAGCCATATTTGTTATTACTCGGGTTTGATGAAACCTAACATCTAGATTTACATGCTACAAGCCAATACTAATTTTTCGGTTTTTAAGTCCCACTCCTTAGATTTCTAACCAATTTTGAACCTAAAACATGCATCTATACCACTGTCCTAATTATCTAACATACGAATTTACAAGTTACATATTACAAATTAGCATGCAAAATCATTGTTCTTGTCGAAACCTAAACATAAATCTAAGCATCGATTTAAACAAGTCTTTAACATACAATTTATAAAACCAAAATCGGTTTACACATAGACATATAAACCAACACCAAACATACATGAATGTTTCATAGACAAAATCAAACATAACTAGACAAAAATTACTAAACCGAAGAAGGGAGTGGATCACACTTTGAGACACCTTGAGAGCTTCTTTTGGTGTGGATCCGGTGCTGTGTAGGTGAAGGGATGAGGCTGCACGGCTTAGGAGGTTCGGCAGGGATTTTCCAAGTTTCGGCAGAAACTTGGTTGGTGGTGGATGGTGGTTTCGGGTTTAGGTTTTTGTCTAGGAAGTTTGGGGAATTTTGGTAGAGTTTCGGCCTTGTGTTTAGCTTGAGATGAGATGGTTTTTCAGAATGAAAAGTGGGGGTATATATAGAGGAGAGGGGGTGCCGGCTGCCCTATTACAAAAGGAGTTCAGAAAACCTAGTTCATTAAGGTTTTGCAACCTTCCTTTCTTAGTCCAATTAGGTTTTCTATTCTGAATTTTTCTTCAAGGCTTGGGTTTCACATCTTCATGGACTTCTTGTATGGTCTTGGACTTCACTTGATGTGTCTTGGTCCATCGAAAAATACCCCAATTGCCGGCAGCTTGATGTTGCATCCAATCTGCCTCAAATCGGCAGCTTCTCCTAGTGTGACTAGGAGACTTGATTTCTTCATGTTTTTCTTTAATGCCATGGCCTAGTGTCTTCCTCTACCCTTCATAAAGCTTGGACCATCTTCACATATGCATTTGTACACCATTTGGTCCATCAAAAACAGAAAACACGAAAAGGGGGCAGTAGGTTCCTGGAATCGGCAGATTTGACCTTGTTGCAGTAATTCCGGCATATCTCCCTCCGTGGAGCTCCGATTGATGCGATTCCAAGTCTCACGTAAACTAGACACATAGGGCCATCTCCCCATAAAACAGTTCGATCAAACTCCTTTTTAGTCGTCGGGAATGATTTTTCGAAGTTGGGACACAGTCCCAGGAAAATCCTGAAAGTCCCTGGATTGAAATGCTCGGACTGCCGTTTTGCAGCCAACTTTTGGGTGACTTCCCGAACTCCAATTGATCTGAAATTTTAACACAGCATTCCTCAACATATGAATATTAAGCACGCCAAATTTCGCCAAATTCGGATAAGGGTAGATCGCATTTTTACTCATCTCAAAATCACGAAAAAGACATGTTTTACACTATTTTCCAGATTTCTCATACTTAGTCATTTTTCGGATTCTTAATCATTTTTCATCAAAACTCTACCAAAACGACACTAACTACATTATGACTCTATCTTAGACAAATAAGGGTTAAACAAAGCATAAATGAGGGCATAAGCATGTAATATCGTCGCACATTGTGCTCCTATCACATGTTACTGACCCCTAATAATCGATTACTGACCCCCAGTAATCCATAATCAGAGTTCATCGAGTTGCAAAACTTTAATCACAAAATATCCACACTATACTGGTACTAAGCTTTCATTGATAACTTGACAATAACATAAAGAACTTGCACATACAATACAGTGAAACTCGACAGATTTCATGAAGTAATCAGGTTACTGACCCCCAGTAATCAGGTTACTGACCCCCAGTAATCGATTACTGACCCCCAGTAATCGATTACTGCACATACAACCCTAGTTTTTTTCTCTTTCCGCCGCCGTTGCTGCTAGCCTCGCTAGCAGCAGCCCCGCAACCATCCTCTAGGCCTGCACCAACCGGATTCTCACCCTAGCCTTGGCCGACGACGCTCCAGCCGGACCCGAGGCCATCAATCTCTGCATCCCTCTATCAACTGAGTCCCAGATTGATATGGGCACCCATTGATCTCGGCCTCCCTCCCGATCTCGACCTCGATTGCTCTGATTCCTGCCCAGGCCAACGCCTCGACCCAGCATCCCGGTGCCCACGGCGTCTGCTCCTCCGCACAGTAGCCCAAGGTCGATGGAGAGAGCACAGCGGAGGTTGGAGTAGGGCTGACGTGGCAGATGTGGCCGCGCTTGGGCTGTGGTTGGAGTCGGCGGTGGGCGCATGGGGGTAGGAGGCGGTGGAGAAGGATTGAGGGCGGCAGAGAGAGAGAGAGAGAGAGAGAGAGAGAGAGAGAGAGAGAGAGAGAGAGAGAGTTTTAGTATTGGTTAGGGTAGGGTAAATGACTGAATTATATTTACTAGGGTAGTTGTGTATTTTCCCAAGATTCATTGGTTTGAGATAGTTTTAGTATTGGTTAGGGTAGGGTAAATGACTGAATTATATTTACTAGGGTAGTTGTGTATTTTCCCAAGATTCATTGGTTTGAGATATAAACATTGGAATGGTCAAGTTTTAACTCTTTTTTGTGCAAATGGTCATTATCCCTAATATTTACCAATAGCAGTCCTAATTTTTTTATACCATGCAGTCCAACAAAACCGTTAAGTGTGTTAGCCCATCCAAAACCTGATGACATAAATATCCCTAAATTTTTATGAAATTACAAAACCTGCCATCCAAAAGTTACAAAACCTGCAGCGAGCAACGCAAAACCTGCAGCGAGCTAGCAAACCCAAAACCGCCGACGAGAAGTACATCTGCCCCGGACCAGCACAATTCGCAAGGCCATCGGCACCGTGAAGGATTAGAAAAGCTTTAGCCTCGCGAAGGTCGTCGGCACTATCGCGCCGGACCTGGATGTTCTTGTCGTCAAGGTCACCTCCCACGACCCGCCGACGAGAAGTACATCTGTGAGACCGGCTTCTCCTCCGACTCCAATCTCCTCCTCCCCTGATCCCGGCCTCTCTCTCCAGCCAATCCTAGAGCCGCTTCGAGGTCGCTGCCGCCGCCAATCTGAAGCCTCACTAGCTCCTCTCTCTCTGAGTTTGTTGGTTTGTGTATTGGTTTGATTTTGTGTGTTGAGGTTTTTGCTTTGTGTGTTGGTTATGGTTGAGATCTGGCTCAGATCTTGATTACTGAGGCTCAGTGGTATTGGAAGCGTGGTGGAGGTAGATTTTCTGAGCCAAAGTGGCATTAGAAGAGCGGCGGAGGTTGAATTTCTGAGGTTCAGTGGCATTGGAAACGCTGCGGAGGACGGCGGAGCTTCTGAGGCTCAGTGGTATTGGAAGCGCGGCAGAGGACGGCGGAGCTTCTGAGGCTCAGTGGTATTGAAGCGCGGCGGAGGACAACGGAGCTTCTGAGGCTCAGTGGCATTGAAGCACGGCTGAGGACAACGGAGGACGGCGGAGCTTCTGAGGCTCAGTAGTATTAGGTTGAGATTTTCATAGTTTGGATTTTTTTTATTTTTTTTGCCTCAATAAGGGTAATTTGGTAATTTATGAGTTAACGGTTTCTGTTAATTTTGGATGGAAACCTGCTGGTGGTAATTTGAAAAACCAATCTTACTATTGGTAAATATGAATACCAAATTGTAGTTATTGGTAAAAACCCTTATGTAATTAGGTTATGCATCTATGACGTGTGAGTAGCGACACGTGTTGATAGAGCCGCCCCCGAATTTCTCCTTGAAATCTGAGGTAGACCTGTGTGGCCAAAATTAGAGAATAATTATATCGAAAATTGGACATAACCACCCATAAAATGGAATGCCCCAAAACCTGTAAATCAAATATTCCACTAAACTCCCAATAGCACCTCCTCTCCCTCACAAAAGCATCCACCACCAACCTCAAAGAATAAAAATCACTAGCCCAACCACCACCTACTAAGTATTTAATATTTAACCCATGGTTACATAAGAGCATAAGTGACAAAGTTTAAAAAAATGCAAATATAAAAGAGTACGAAAGAAACAAGTCCTACAAGTGCTGAATGGATAATGGTGGATAAGGAGAATGCCTCAACGTGGTGCGGTCCAACCTAAGAGAAATCTACTACTTGGGAAAAACGGAAAACCAAAGAGCTTCGAGATAAAAACATAGAAAAACGTGAGACAAGCTCAATGAGAGGACAAAAATAAAGTCATAAATATCCTTTTAGAAACTCGATTTTTTTGAAAATCATTTCTCTTTCGCAAACCTTTTTGCATGCAATGAATGACAATTGTAGAAAATAATTTGCAAGATTAAATACAATTGAAAACTTGAGAATCAAATCATAATATATCTCATAGTGAGAAAAATAATTAAATATATCTTGATATAATCTTATAAAAAATGAAGGGAATAACCCAATACTTTCTTGCAAACTCAGTTTGTGTAATTAACTCGCCACTCAAACTTTACCAATTTTGTACCCAAACTAAACTGGTCATGCACCTACACTAAACTAGGTCAGAATAGGCAGAGCGTGGTGGACAACTGGTCATACACACATATTAAGCGAACTTAACATGAGCAGAGCCGGGAGGGGGAAGAACTGGTCATACATCTGTGCGCAACGGTCAGAACGGGGGAACTGGTTATACACTTGTGCGTCCGCCGATACACAAGCAGAGCGATGAGGTATACGTGCACGTATCCAAAGGGACTAAATCATCATATCGTAGTAACTTCTGGGTTGGGTACTCATAAGGTATTTAGAAATCTTATTTGCTTTCTCAAAATAAAGTTTCATTTCTTTCAGGAAAGCAACAACTCTTAAAACATTAAATACGAGAATTTATTTGAAGGATTCTTTTTTTTTTATCAAAACAAACAATTTAACTCAAAACATGAATCATAGAATCTCATAGAGAAGCTAGCCTTAATGAAGGGTAAATAGATAAACTAGAAACTCAATAAAGCATGGAAAACTTCTTCATTTTCAAAGGTAAGCAACTTTACTTTTGTCATAAGACCGCATAAATTTTCATAAAATAATTAATTCAAGAGTAAACAAATAAATGCTTATGAGAAATAGATAAAAAAATCAATAAGTGAATGCATGCATTTCTTTAAAAAAGAAAGTCCACCTCACAATGAAGAATGTCTAGGTGTGTCCCAACTCAGGATCGTCCTCGGAAACTTCCTCAATCGGATTACCTAGCCAAATAATTAGGTAGACAAGATTTAACTCAAATTCAATCAACCAAGTAAAAGAAACATGGATACATCCTAGGAATTGTTGTTCTCCCTCTCACCAACCTCTATGTCCTCAAATACTAACAACACACTCTTCCACCACCTTCCCTTGAACCCCAACACCTCCAATTCACAATTTCTCCAATTATTCTCATCACCAAACTCTAATTCCTCATCCAACAATTCAAGTAATTTACTTAGGCTAACTCTCACACTATCTAAGAGGTATAACAAGGCCTAAAAGGACGAAAGAATATCATACTTAGATTAAAAGACTAGTGTAAAAAGAAAACTCAAGAGGACACGAAGAGAATGATACCAATTTTGTTGCCAGAGACCACCGAAATTAGAAACTTTGGTGGCGGCACTAGGGAGGGAAGTCCTCCGTCTTCTCCCCCTTTCTTTCCTGAAAAAAATTGCTGCCCGAACAAGGAGAGGGGAATAGGACAGCTCGGGTTGAGTGAAATGACCAAAATGCCATTTTTTTCAAAAATGCTTATAACTTTTTCGTTAATACTCCGTTTACATGTCGTTTGGGCATACATTTTCATATCGTCGCGCTCTATTTTTCTAAGTTATGAAACTAATTTATTAAAATTTATAAAAAATATTTTTTTTAATTGGAGAAGCTAATTAAATGATAAGACGAATTAAAATTTAAATGCAATACAATTAAGCAAAGTCAAGGAAATTCAAGGTTCGGGGTGTTACACGTGTCCAGTTGAAGTAGCTTATATTCCATTTTGTAATCCTTTGAGAATTATGAATGAAATTGCTATCAATCTGTTGATACCCGAAAAATCAAGCATTTGGTTAATATGTTCATGCGTAAAACTTTTATGATCATGCATATACTCAATTTAACTCGCCAAGTAAGAATGCCATTGATGCGGGCCCAAGCCGCATACATGCTTCTTTAGAGCTTGCATAGTGGGTATGATGTGGAAGGTTACGGAAACGCACAAAGCTCATCGTCGATTTAGTGTTATCGATTATTTCGGTCTTGGGCCCGAAATTCAAGTCCAATAACATGAATCGACTGCGAAAATAGTGAAAGTGAAGAATTGGGTTGTTTTTCCCTGACCCGAAATAGGACAGAGATAAAAGCCCAATGCCACCTTTAGAAAAGGCCCAGACTGTCTTTCTTCTCTGCCCCCCGCTTTAACCCTTTTTTCTCCCATTCTTCTGTAGAAGTCAAGGATGAGATTGAAGGGGAAATGTTTTATACAAAATAGTTGAGATATTTGAATCTCCCCACACCTCCACCATGAGTCTATAGAAAAAGGGGGTATGGGATCAGAAAGACCATCCAGCAATCATCCGGGTAATCACCAAGCAACAACTAAAAGGCCTCCCTAGCCTTCAAGTATTCAAGCCTCACATGCCTATCAAGCAGAAACCTCCAATTTCTCATTTCCTAAACACTAGTTAGAAATCCAGTTTGCCATCCCTAAAAGTGCCCAATTCTTCTTCACTGCGGTGTTTTTCTAGCTCCCATGCCAGGCTTACTGTGCATAGCACCATTTGTGCCTGAATCACGCTCAAGGTCAACTTAATCATTCAAGCTGCAGGCTAATCTTAGTTAGTTATCTCTAAATTCAAAAGAACCCCTCACCCTTTGACGACTTCACTGGGAGATAACCAAGGAGTGATTAAGATGGCTCCTAGTAGGAAAAACAAGAATACGCGCTCTCAAGAAGCAGTCAGTGAGTCTGCTGCTAATAGTCGATCCCAGCACCAACAAGAAGAGGAGCAGATAGAGCAGCAAGAAGATGCAGCAACAAAGCTGACCATAACTAACCTTATCCAAGTCCTTAATGAGTTTGGAGACACTCAGAAAGAGCTCTTGTAGGCTGTGAAGGAGCTGAAGAATCCCATCCCTGAGCCAAAGCAAATATTGAGAAGAACGAGAAGGTGTCACAAGAAGAATTCGCGAAAGCTAAGGAGTCCGAGCAAAAAGGACCTTCCTTTGTCACTCAAGAAGAAGTGGTTGCGATGCTGGAAAGGGAACTACATCGCGCCAAGGAAGATTGGAAAGACATTCCCCAACCTCCTTATCCATCAAGCTTGATCTCTTTGCCTTACCCTAAAGGGTATGAAACACCGACTTTTGTTCTCTTGGACGGAAGGAAGGGAAGTCCCAAAGAGCACATTAGTCGCTTCATTGACGCACTCGGACCTCATGCAGGTCACCACAACCTCAAGCTTCGTGAGTTCTCAAAAAGACTCACTGACCGTGCCTATACGTGGTACACCACTCTGACACCAGGTTCTGTCCGCACTTGGGAGGATTTGACAAACAAATTCTGCAAAACTTATTTTGAGCATGAGGAAAGGGTGACTATCACTCAACTCAATTACACTATTCAGAGAGCAAGTGAGAATCTTCTTGACTTTGTTAGAAGATTTTGCGACATTGCTCTTGACTGCTATGATGAAAAGGGAGAGGAATACATGGTGGAGATTTGTATCAGCAACATACTACTCGAATACATGGTATATTTGAAAAAAATGCTATTATTGATCAATTCTCTGGGCTGATGGATGCAGCTAAGAGGACAAGCTAGTATGTGAAGGCACAAAGAAACTGGGGTTATGAGGATACACACCAAACTCTTGCAATTGAAGACAAGTTTTCATACAAGAGAAAACGAGAAACTTACCCAGCTATTCCTTGTGGCAATCAGGAGTTCCGTGCTATATTAGACTCCTTGTTCGCTGATGGTGTCATCAAACCATCGCGGCCACAAAAGCTTCTATCAAAGAATGAAAAGAGTGACCCCCAAATATGTCAGTATAAGGAAGACATTTTGCATCTCCAAATATGTCAGTATAAGTGTTCAGAGACCATTGACCAAATGGCTTGGAACAATTTGAGCAATGCTCAAGGTTACAACACTCCCTGGCCTAGTCTCAATAAATGGGGAAGAGATACTAACAGGACCCGAACCGGATTTCACTCTGACATCCGGGTAAGGTCCTGCGGGGACCACCTTAAGAGAGATTTTACCGAAAAATCGGAATGACCTCTCTTAAAATGGACAACCCTAAACCTGCCAAACAAAACAAAAACACTTCAATAAAACCCATCCTGACTCTCGGAGCCACCTGCTCCCCCAAATATCCAAACAACTTCCATAAATAAACACAAAAACAATTTCATTTAATGGACCGGTCATCAGAGCAATCTAATAAATAACTAAGAATACAAAATCAAAGAGAAAAAAAAAAGGATCAATAGATCCTACCGAGCGGAAGCAAGGACGACGCTGACTATGCCTCGATTTCTGAGTACTCTTGACCTCATTAAACTAGTCTGCAACCTGGGCGATTTAAAACGAAGGGCCCAGGGGAAAGTAAATTTAAAACACGTTAGAGTGAGTGGATAAAATAAAATAATTTAATATAATACTTTATTTGATAATCTCGTATTACTTTCCCAAGGTTTTAGAATCTAAAAAAAATCACAATGCATGCATTTTACAAAAACGTCTCGCATTTTAAGAAAATCGGAATTTAAAAATCAGCCTCGCTGATATAATCCAATAAACAAATAATTATTTTGTTTATATATATTCAAAACAATATACTATTGAAAATCAATTTATAATATTTCTCGACCAATCCCATTGGTCATATAAAAACCCCCGCCCCGCTAGTTCGGGAATTTATTAAAATCAAAAAGTCTCATAGAGAAAATATTCCCGAAAACCATATAATATAAAAATCATGACCAACCCATTGGTCATATAATAGAATAGGGGAACGTCAATACCACCATTTAACAGTAGCCTCCAAGGCTAATGGTCGAGTCTCCAAGACTCTATATAGCGTCCCACGCTATGCCTCTATACAACCCTACGTCGACCACCGAGCGTGAATCTGACCTATATGGTCAAGTCGTCACCTCGCGTGGGATGAGGCAACTAAGCTAGCTAGCATCAATACATATCTGGACCCTGATATGGTGAAAATCCGAAAACAGAACCGAAATTACGTATCCCCTTATATCATAAATCCGTACGGTCCCCGACCGTACATCTGAGGCTTATAATAATCATAAATATGCCTCTAAATATATTCATATATGTCCGACATATCCAATATGTCGTAAAATAATATCGAAAAATATATATAAAACATCGACATGTCTCACATGTCGGAAAATCACAAATTCAAAAACATTAAATCCCCGGAAATCTCATTTCCGGTCTTTTCATCAAAATACACATAAACTTATCCAACATAATCAAGTTATGATTAATTAAAACATACTATTTCCCGGAAACCTCGTTTCCGGATAAAACCACATACTACTAAAATAGTAGTAAAAGCATAACCCCAAAACCATATATCTTTAAATATCATTTCATTTTAACTATATGAATTTTCATGCTTCTCAAATCATTTATTTGAAATAAATTTCATTTCATTAAAACAATTATGCATGCATTTATTTAAACTAAAAAAATCCACTCACAGTACGGCCGAGCGTGCCGAAATCCGCGTTCTCGTCCCGTCGAGTAACTTCTCGACCTGTAGTAGAGACGTATTTAAAAGATATCTCAGAATTCGAAACTGATTATGCAGCGAAATTTACAACGTCCTCACTCGTCTGAATAACCCCATTTAAATTATTGTTATCGGTATTGAAATTACGTCTCAAATACCGAAACCATTTACGTCTCAAAATTACTCAGAACTCTCGAGTCTGATCCATTCTTTTACTGAATATTTCGTCGTAAAACCCTTTTTATTAGCTTTTAACCTTTTTACGGTAAGTCAACAGTAAAAACTACTGGTCAAACAGTAATTTAGAAAGTCAACAGTAAATGGTCAAAGTCAGAATTACTCTTTACCATTTATTTTTACTGTTTACCTTTTACTTTTACTATTTACTGTTTTACTGTTCACTATTCACCTTTTACTGTTTTACTTTTTACTTTTTACCGAAACACTGTTCATCTTCTTCCTCAAGCCGCCGGCAGCCGCCGCTTGCCGTCGGCAGCTCCGCCACCGGAGGTCAAAACACCTCCAATCCAACCCAAATTCACCCAAAAGGATCACTACCACCTCGGGACCTCCTTTCCGCCGTCCCCTGCCGCCGGAAACAACCTCAGCCGCCGCAAACGGCGGCCGACACGGTGGCCGAATCTCCCCAAACCCGAAATTCCTTAAAATCCGACCAAACAATCATCCAATTACACTCAATCGCATCTAAACCATGCCCTGAACTCCATTCTAATCTCCATTTACACCAAAAACAATCAATTCACAACCTCCACCGAAAAATCACAAAACCCTAAAAATTCCAAATTCCAAATTCCTCCTTACCTGAGCCGAACTGGGCCAATTCCTCCCATGGACTTGACGTGCAGGTCGAGGCGCCCATTTCCCCCTTAGAAACTAGGCCGATCAGTGGCCGGAGGAGGGAGAACGACGTTCGACACAGTCGAACCTTACTCAGCTTCGCACGGCCAATCGGCGGTTTTCCACGCCGCGCCGCTGCCACAAACTTGACGAGGAGGAGGAGGTGAAGCGGATGAGACCAGCGGCGGGCCGAGCGGTGGCTGGACGGCGGAGATGGGTGGAGGTCGGTGGGGCTCGGGGTCGCGTGCGGGGAGAGAGGAGAAGAAAAGGGAAAGAAAAAGAAAAAGAAAAGAAATTTTCCGTTTTGGGAAATTTCCTTCCCGACTATTTATACTCATCCAAAAAGGGCAAGTTTCGGGTTTTTACGTCAACTTTTTCACCCGATCTCCAAATTAAACGTGTCACATGCCCACGAACTAGTTTCAACGTGTTCAATCTCATCGAGAAATAAAATCCTTCATCGGGTCAACTTAATTAAAAGTCAACATTCGGAACTTTTAAATCGTAACTACAATTTCTCGGAACGTAAAAATAACAGATAAGCTGTCAAAAAGTAACTCGAGATCGGGTCGTATCAGATACAAGCACCCCTGCACATGGAAACAATACTTGGGGCTGCAGTTCAGTTTAAGGAGGCGGGTCGAGAGCCGCCCTGCATTGGAGCAAGCAACACTTGTAGCCGTGGGGAGACAAGCCAGACCTATTATGTCACTGATGTAGATGATGAGATGGAGCAACACAATAGTAGAAACTGCAAGCCTACTGCTGCACAAGTGCTCTAACAAAACCCGAAGTTCAAATCTTTGTTTGATCAATTGGAGTATGGTCTGCAAGCTAGGCAAGCCGCTGTTGAGGCTCTCATGCGCGTATCTGAGGAACATGGGCCTCAGTGCTTTGCTGCAGAAGCGATGAGGAGGATGTCCATACTAGAAGATTGCTCAAACCTTATTATTGGTAGTCATGCAGTTTCACCTTTTATTTCTAAGAACACTCTTCTTCAAGTACTTCAGCTCGCAAAGATTTTTTGTATGAGCACACCACCATGGTGACGTTGTAGGCCTATAATCTTTCTAGCGAAGAAATGAAGCACCTTTCTAGTATGAATACTTTTTCTATGACTTACCTTTCCTATACTTTCAACTAAAAAAAAAAAGGTGCAGGAACTAAAAAAAACAGAGATAGTTCAAAATCCAAGTCAATTATCTCTCTAGAAAGGGAGGTAGTTCTAAATCCAAGTCATGAAGTACAAGGAGAAAAAATGAAAGCTGCTACACCGGAGGATGCACTAAAAAACTAAACTAATACAAGTTGTGAATTGCACGACTTTTCAGCTGGATCACAGAATCTTCCAAGCGGTGAACCTCCCTACCGCATTCATCCAGGCCAGCTGATTTAAATATGTATCCAAAGAAATCCCTTGCAGCTACTTTCAGAAGGTCAAGCATGAAATCAACTTTAAATCCCCACTCTATAATGACCCGACATGCATCTCTCCAAGCCAAAAAGATCTCTTCACTCTTCACCTCCTCCACTTCCATACTATACAACACATAACCAAACTCTCTAACCAATAGATGCCTTGATAGGCATTCTTTGCCTCTACAAACAAGCTATAAAAACTGCCTCTACCATGCTTTTGAGCAAATTTGGTGAGAGGGTTCATATACTCTATGAGGATTTTCCTTACCTTCGAAGAGAGATTGCTTGCCACTGAGAGGCTATGCAAAACTTGAAATAGTGACGCTCAAGCGGTCCTCAAAGTCGAAAAGAGCAATAAAAATCTTAAACCGTGTCTCTAAAGCAATTAACAAGCTCTACCCTCCTTCATCTGAGATACGGGCAGAAGAATGACTCGGAATAACGCAAGATTGAGTCTCTTCACCGGCCAAACCTGCAGCAGCAATGCCGTCACCTCCAGGTGTTGCTTCAGGGAAGCAAGACTCATGCCCTGCTCCTTCAACTTCTAACAAGATCAGCTCATCCTAAAAAAAAGAAGGGATTGTATCTGTGAGTACAGCAAGTAAAGAGCCGCAAAAAGCTTATGTATGTTTTGTTCAAGTGTGCATCATCAATCCAAGACCTTACCTGCTCATTATCATGACTAGCATCTACAATAAAGTCTTTTGCCGGAGTATCAATTTCGGCATTCTGATAAGCTTCATGCAAAGGGGAATGATAAGCAAAAAGAAGAAATGTGATAACTACACAGCAACCCAACTTTTGATTCTGTGAATCACTTCTCTCCGGTAACCCTGGGGGCTTAACGTGTTTCACATAACCATGGGGGCAAAATAAGCAGTGCATCTAAAGAAAAGAAACATGTTATATACCTGCTCTTTATCGCTATCCTCACAAGAATTAGCACTCGCAGCAAGTCCCTCCATTAGAGCATCAGTGGCAACACCCAGGAAAGGTTACATGGGGAATGGGTAAAAGAGAAGAAGTGCAGCAAGCATCTAAAAAAAACATGCTATAACATACCCCATGCGTACTACGCACACACTCATTTGTCGACTTAATGGCATGATCACTTTGTGAAGTACTCTCTCGCACATTATCATCCTGTAAAGCAACAAGTCATCATGCAAAAACCAAAACACATGCTAAAATTTACGCATTCGTATGTAACAAAAGCAAATGCTCAAGTAAAAACAGAGGAGATAACTCTTGTGGAGGTAAAAACATTGGAAACCTCATAATGTTAATAACATCCTCCAAGGTGGGGGTAAGAGCAGACAAATGTATGAGTTGCAGGGCTCCATCTGCGCACGACATGACGAAGGCATATATCATCCGTATAGATCTCACAAAAGTAGGAAATAAACAATGATAGCTTTATCTCTGCCTCAATAAGAATGTCTCTAATGCCCTTGTCCTCTACCTCATAAACAACCCATTCCGCGTAACCTGTAGCTGCTTTTGCCGGATGCCTAAAGCACATAGGCACCGTAGGGTACTCTTCACGTTCAATGAGGAGTCTGGATATGGATTTTGGGGGGATAAAATGCTCTGAAATATCATGAGACACCTCCTCCAAACCGCTGTTATCATTCTCCGAGGTGGGAGGAGTTGTGAGATAGTCCTACAGTGAAAAATGAGGGTCGCGGAGTTCAATAGGCTGAGAATTCTTGGTCTCTGAGGCCATGACAATTAAGGAAGTATTTCTGTGTAAAACAGAAGGTAGCGTTTGGAAGCATAAATTAGTTATCTTTCAGCATGCGACTAATCGTGCATTATGACACTAAACAAATCTCCAAGCTTATACAAAAAAAAAAAAAAAACTATGAAACACCAGGCCAAAGCATGTCGTAAATATATCATTTATTACAACACATTCAACATCGGTCCATTGCCTCCAAATAAAAGCACAACAACCAAGCAGACATAGCCTTGCACACCGATGCGCACAACAATTCTAACGTGAACAAGCAACCATGCGAAGCCATAAACAATTCTATTATAATGCAAAATACATACATAGCACACATGCAATTCACAAGTCCAGCAAAACTAAAATACAATATGCTTATCACTTTGCTTAAACGCGACAAATTGATACATGCTACATACATTAAGAACATGTGTATATATTGCGGATATAAAAAAAAAGGGGAAGAATGCCTGAATGCAGAAGACACGTCCAAGTCAATGAATCTTCTAAGGGTCTACTGCCTATTTTTTTAAGCATCTGAGGACCTGAACACAAGAATACCAAATTTTAGAAGAATCTGAGATTGCCTAAGAAGGAGCACGGCGTTACCAATTGAGGGAATACGCTAGTAGATCGACCCTGTTGGTAATCAGTTCCCTGCAATCCAATTTTCTCTATGTTCCCTGTAATGAGAGAAGCACGGAGCTCAAGCCTGGGTCGTACCTCAGGGCCACGGTAATTCGAAAAACTGTTGTTCGAGAAGAAGCCAAGAAATCCCATGCAATAAGGAGGGAGGTACTGCAATGCTCAAGGTTACAGTACCCCATGGCCCAACCTGAATGAATGGGGAAGAGATGCAAACATCCCTGTCCATGAAAAACAATACTTGGGGGATGCGGAGGCGAGTCAAAAGCCACCCAGACTTGGGGCAAGCAACACTTGGAGCCGCGGGGAAATAAGCCAGGCCTATTATGTCATTGCAGTAGACGATGAGATGGAGCAACACAGTAGCAGAAGCAGCAGGCCCACCGCTGCGCAAGTGCTCCAACAAAACCTGAAGTTCAAGTCTTTGTTTGATCAATTGGAGTATGGTCCGCAAGCCAGGCAAGCAGCTGCGGAGGCGCTCATGCACGTATCTGAGGAACACGGGCCACAGTGCTTTGCTACAGAAACAATGAGAACCATGTCCATACTGGAAAATGACAATGCCATAGTCTTTACCGATTCGGATATGGAGGTACCGTTCCCGGATCACAGGAGACCTCTCTAGCTCAAATCAATGATGTGTTTGTGAGAAGAGCACTGGTGGACACTAGATCTTCCCTCAATATCATACCACTCTATGTCCTCAAGGTTGCAGGCTAGGGATCCCATTGTCAAGAATTGTGAAGACTGAGATGAAGATATCTGGCTTTGCCGAAGTATATGAGACATCCATAGGCTACATACAGTTTAGATCTTAAAGTGGGGCCAATCCGATCTTGAACAAAATTCCAAGTCCTGGACGTTAACACAAGCTACCATGCTTTGCTAGGGCGGCCATGGCTCAACAAGCACAAGCTGATTCCGTCAACCTATCACCAATGCGTCAAAGGGCGAATTAGTCTCAAGCCTATTAGGATACCAGGAAATCAGCTCCCATTCCACCAGAGTGAGGCTCACTACATCGAAGCAAAGTATTATAATGAATTTACTACTGATGGAGGGTCAGCCCCTTCTAAAGTTTCGGGTGTGCCTCTACCGTCATGGCAAGACATTAGAGATGTCAGTGATGGTGATCTTTCAGCAATGATAAGGCAAAGAAACGAGACTACTGCTTATGCGCAGGCGCCGCTGCGGTGTTCAAAGGTTGTGTTTGCCAATGGGCGCACCATCTATTGCTTATGACGGGTTGCGGGGTCTGACTGCAATTTGCAGAAAGGCCAATACATAAAGGTGTCATGGAGAATATATGTGCTAGTGCAAAAGAAGGGACGCCCATGACACCTGATTCTTGTCCCCTTCAAGAGGCCTTACATGCCCCAAAGTGTATGCAAGATGGATCCACCGCAGTAGCTAAGGGAATGGAATCTGTAAACCTCAGTGATGACCCTGCAACAGAAAAAGCTCTTCTCATCAGCAAGAGCTTGTCACCCCAAGAAAGAGAGGAACTTGTAGCATTACTCAAAGAATTCAAGGATGTTTTTGCATGGAGCTATGAGGAGATGCCTGGTTTAGATCCAAACCTCGTGTGCCACACGCTTAATGTAGAGCCGGGAACCAAGCCAGTCGTACAAGCAAGGAGGAGTTATCATCCTGAGGTTGAAGCACAAATCAAGCAAGAAATTGAGAAGCTCCTAGCTTGTGGCTTCATCAAACCTGTCAAGCATCCTACATGGCTAGCAAACATCATTCCTGTGAGAAAGAAAAATGGCCAAGTCAGAATCTGTGTTGATTACAGAGATTTGAACAAGGCGTGTCCGAAGGATGAGTTTCCGCTGCCGAATGTGGACATGCTTATCGACTCAACTTCAGGCCAAGGCATGCTTTCTTTCATGGACAGTTTCAGCGGTTACAACCATATAAAGATGGCTACAAGGGATGCTGAAAAGACTGCGTTTCGCACCCCTTATGGAATTTTTACTACACAGTAATGTCGTTCGGTCTGAAAAACACTGGTGCAACCTATCAACGAGCAATGACTGCTGCCCTCCATGACATGATGGGGAACGAAGTTGAAGATTATGTTGATGATCTTGTAGTGAAGTCCAAAACAAGAGCAGAGCATTGGCATGTGCTGAGGAAAGTTTTGAAAAGGTGCAGGCTATACAAGATAAAGATGAATCCTAAAAAGTGTTCGTTTGGAGTGTTAGTAGGGAAGTTCCTTGGGTTCATGGTGCATAGCAGGGGAATAGATGTTGATCCAGACAAAGCAAAAGCCATAGCCAAACCAAAAAGAGTTGAAGAGCTTCTTGGGCAGACTGTCATACATCAGGCGTTTCGTTCCAGGCCTAACTGCGGTGATAAAGGCTTTTGCTCCTCTACTCAAGAAAGGTACAAAGTTAGTGTGGAATGAAGATTGCAAAAACGCCTATAAGAAAGTGCAAGAGCTTGTTACCAAGCTACCAACCATGAAACCACCAATCCCTGGCATACCCCTCAAATTGTATCTTGCTGCAACTGATGCTGCGGTAGGAGCTCTTCTTGCCCAAGATGATAAAGATGGTAAAGAATGTCATGTATATTACGTGAGTCGCTTGTCAGGAGAAGCAGAAGCACGCTATCTAACTCTGAAAGGCTTTGCCTGGCACTCATATATGCAGCCCAGCGGTTGCGCCACTACTTCCTAGCTCATAAGATTCATCTCATGGTGAAAACGGATCATGTCAGGTACCTGCTCACAAAACCGGTCTTATTTAGGTGACTCGCCAGATGGTTGTTGCAGTTGGCAGAATTCGATATTGAATGTGTAACGCCCCATGCCATTAAAGGGCAAGTTGTGATTGACATGCTTACTCTATTTCCTGGTAATGAAGAAGTCTCTCTCATGCAAGATATTCCTGAAGAACTGCCTGATATGGTGGGGATAGTTACTGGTGAAGGGTCAGAAGACCAGGAGTTTTGGACCCTTCACTTCGATGGATTGGCCACAAGCAATGGAGGTGGAGCTGGGGTTGTGTTAGTGGACCCTGAAGGCAACACCAAATCTTTGTCATTCAAGCTGAACTTCCCCTGCACCAACAATGCAGCAAAGTATGAAGCTTTCATCACAAGCATGTCTACTGCAGTGGAAATAGGAGTTAAGAAGATCAAAATTTCCGGAGACTCAAACTTGGTCCTCAGCCAAGTGAAGGGTGATTTTGCAGTTAAAGAAGCAGGCCTTGCACCATACAGGACCCTGGTAGAAAAGCTAATGAAGATGTTTGATGAAGTAACTCTAGAGCACATACCTGGGTCCACCAACAGATGTGCAGATGCCTTGGCTACTCTTGGGTCTAAGTTGTCATTCACAAGGGAGCAGCCGAATATCACAGTCATTCAAAAGCATGAACCATCCACGGAGACACTCAGGATTGCAGAATCACCTGAGGAGCATGACTGGCGAAAACCCATTAAAGGTGCCTTGATGGGTCGGGGCACTGAGTACGATTTGAAGGAGATAAGAGACTATGTGCTCCTCAAGGGTGAATTGTACAAACGTCTCCCAGGCAATATGCTAGCTAGATGCATATGTGAGAATGAAGCCAAGCAAAAGTTAAGTGAAGTGCATGAAGTTACTTTCGGGCTGGAACAAGTGATTAGCTTGTATAGACGGTTGCTGCGGAGAGAGTATTACTGACCAAAAATGAAAACACAAGCTTTTGAGCTGCAGGCCACATGCTCCAAATGTTCCAGGTTGCTCTCAGAAAATGAAGTCTTGGCAATCACAGCAGTAAATGATTGGAGGACCCCGTACCTGGAGTTCCTAATCGACAAAGTATTGCCATGGACCTGGAAGCTGGAATGGGACGCAGGGTCTTGCTTTGATTGGCGACTCATGGACCTGGAAGCTGCAGATGAACAGAGGCAACAAGCTGCAGAGAACACTGTAGCATATCACAGGCGTGTTACCCAAGCATACAACAGGACAGTCAAAGAGAGAAGTTTCAAGGAAGGAGACCTTGTGCTTAGAGCTGCTGACCGGGTGAGGAAGCAAGTTTCAGGACCTTCAAAGTTTGCGCCGCAATGGGAGAGACCATTTATCATCAAAGTATCCCATAGCAGTGGCTACTATGAGCTTGCCTCCATCACCAGTGGAACCGTCGTCACAAGCCCCATCAATGGAAAATGGCTCAAGCATTATTACTGTTAGTTATGTAGTTTCATCTTTTATTTCCAAGAACACGCTTCTTCAAGTACTTCTCACGGAAATGTTGTATGAGCGCACCATCATGGTGATGTTGTAAACATGTAATCTTTGTAGCGAAGTAAATGAAGAAGCACCTTTCTAGTATTAACATTTTTATGAATTACCTTTCCTGCATTTTCCTCTAAAAAAAAGTGCAGGAGCTAAGAAAAAAAAAAAGAAGAAGGAAGATAGTTCCCAATTCAAGTCAATTATCCCTCCATACAGGAAAAAGAGTTGGTTCCAAAATCCAAGTCAATTCTTATCTATGAAGCCCAAAGAAGAAAGATGAAAGTTGCTACACCAAAAAAAACAAAAACAAAAACATGTGAAGCAAGAAACTAATACAAGTTGCGAATCGCGCGACTCTGAGGCGTCCAAGAGGATTCTTTGAGGCATCCAAGAGGATTCTTGAAGGGAAGCCATGCTATCAAGACTTGCATAATCACCAAACTTGGCATGGAAATTCCCCCGCGCCCTCTCTAGTTGTCCCTCAAGGCTTGAAAGCTCAACCTTTAACCGGACCACCGAATCTTCCAAGCAGCGGACCTCCCTGCAGCATCCATCCAGGCCAGCTGACTTGAATATGTATCCAAAGAAATCCCTCGCAGCCACCTTTAGTTGGTCAAGCATGAAATCAATTCTAAGTCCCCACTCTGTAACTGCCCGACATGCATCTCTCCAAACCAAAAAGATTTCTTCACTCTTCACCTCCTCTACTTCCATGCTATACAACACAGAACCAAATTCTCTAACCAATACATGCCTTTGAAAAGCATTCTTTCCCTCTGCAAACAAACTAGAAAAACTGCCTCCACCGTGCTTCTGAGCAAACTTGGTAAGAGGAACCACATATTCTGTCGGAATTTCCCCACCTTCGAAGAAAGATTGCTTGCCACTAAGAGGTTGTGCAAAACTTGCAATAGTGACGCTCAAGCGGTCCTCAGAATCGAAACAAGCAATAAAATTCTTGAACCGTGTCTCCAAAGCAATTAACGAGCTCTCCCCTCCTTCGTTTGAGATATTGGCAGAAGAATGAGCCTATTCACCGGCCAAACCTGCAGTAGCAATGTTGTCACCTCCAAGTGTTGCTTCAGGGAAATAAGACTCATGCCCTGCTCCTCCAACTTCTAACAAGAGCAGCCCATCCTAAAAAAAAGAAAAAAGAGAAAGGGGGATTGCATCTGTGAGTATAGCAAGGAAAGAGCTGCAAAAAGCCTATGTATGTTTTGGTCAAGTGCATCATCAATCCAAAACCTCACCTGATCATTATCATGACCAACATCTACAATAAAGTCCTTCGCCGGAGAGTTAATTTCGGCACCTTGATGAGCCTCATGCAAAGGAGAATGCTAAACAAAAAGAAGAAATGTGATAAGTCACAGCAACCCAACTTTTGATTATGTAAACCACTCTTCTCCAGTAACCCTGGGGGCTTAACATGCTTCACATAATCATGGGGGCTAAACAAGCAGTGCATAAAGAAAAGAAACATGCCACATACCTGCTCTTTATCGCTACCCTCACGAGAATTAGCACTCGCAGCAGGTCTCTCCATTAGAGTGTCAGTGACAACACCCTGGAAAGGTTGCGTGAGGAATAAGTGCAAGAAAGCTCAACAAAAGGGAAGAAGTGCAGTAAGTGCAGTAAGCATCCAAAAAAGAGCAAGACCGGTGGACTCCTCAAGGGAGAAGAGGTAAACTAAAAGTCTTAAATGATAATTTGGGCTGGGCTGACTTTTTCCTCCATACGGACTCTGATTATGTGGCCCACTCCATGCCTCCAGCAGCCCACATAATCATGGGGGCTAATGTTGATACCCAAAAAATCGCTCATTTTATTTTATGTGTTCACGCAAACTTTATGATTATTCCAATACTCGATTTAACTCGCCAGGCAAGTACGCCATTTATGCGGGCCCAAGCCGCATGCATTTTGGGTCTTGCATAGTGGGTATGGTGTGGAAGGTTACGTAAAAACGCCAACGCTCGTTGTCAATTTAGCGTTTTTGACGATTTCGGTCTTGGGCCCGAAATCCATGCCCAATGACATGAATTAATGACGAAGATAGTGAAGGTAAAGAATTTTGGCTTGTTTCCCTCTGAACCCAAAATTGAAGCAAAAGCCCAAATACCACTTTTAGGAAAAAAGGCCCAACTCTTTCTCTGCCTCACCTTTTTGTGCCAAACCCCATCTCCTTCTTCTCCGATCGATGTCACCAGCCAAATGTCCAGGAATTTCTTCCCCCTGCAGCAGCTCAGGAACCGCAGCTCCTTCCGTTTACCACCTCATCTCCACTAAAACCAGATCTTAAACCAGTCAATAAATACCCCCTTCACCCTCGAAATCATGAACTCACCATCCTAAATCTCTCCCCAGCTCCTCCTTTCAGATTTCATGACATCGGGCTGTCTGCCATGGAGATCGGCAGAAACCCCTGTAGCAACCTTCATCTGTCTAGGGAACCCGCCTCAAACAAATATATTTTCTCCCATTCTTCTGCATAAATCAAGGACGAGATTGAAGGGGAAAGAGTTTATCCAACAACTTGGAGGTATTTCAACTCCCCCACAACTCTATCCTGAGCCTATAAAAAGTGGTCTTTGAGATCAGAAAACCAATCCAGCAACTACCCAGCAATACATAAAACCCCTCCCTTCAAGCCTTTCATGCATTCCAAGGAGAAACCCCCAAATTTCCCCTTTCTCAAATCCTAGAAACCCAAATCTGCCATCCTTAGAATTCCCCAATTCTCCTTCACTGCGGTGATTTTCCAGCTCCCATGCCAGGCTCACTATGCATAGCACCATCTCTGTCTGAATCACAATCAAAGTTGGCTTAATCGACCAAGCTGCAGGCTGAGTTTGGTTTTAGTTATCTCCAAATTCAAAAGAACCCCTCACAACATGTGATCGACAATTACACACAAAACATAGCACGAAGAACACTCAAGAACATGCTTCAAACGACATCAAAGACTTCATACGGCAAGCAGAGTATTTCATGTATTTCCTACGACCTAACTCAATTTCAACTTTAATTATAGCCCTTCGCGGTTCATCTAATTGTTAAGACTTTAAAAGTACTTAGAGCTAACTTCGCATATCACCCTAAGTTGTATACTAATCGGTTCAAAGACAGTTCGCATAGAAATCAAACACAAGAAACATATAAGCACAAAAGCCAAATTGGAAACATAAAAACAAGCAAGTCGTCACACATCTTATTATATGCAGATTTTCATAATTATGGTAACCCTATTAAGCAACCTAGATCGACCAACTTCGCGTCTAAAATCAACCTAAATTAGTTTGGCAAGTGAAATCGAGACCCTTGAAACTTCCATAACAAAGGAAGCCCGTACGTACACTACTTTTATGCATAAAATTCATGAAAGTCAATCAAGTAAACCATATGAACATACATGACACACCTACTGCCCTCAATCAAAGAATACGAAAATCAACATACAATTGTTTGTAAGAATCGTTACATAAACTTCAATAAGAAACCGAAATTATGTTCATCATACAAAACCAAAATAAAACCAAGTATTTTTATAACAACTAATGTGACTAGGCAGAAAATAATACAAGCCATGAGGGATGGATCACAATTGAGAAACCTTGAAGAGCTTCGGCAAGATGTGATGAAGTGCACGGCTGAAGGTAGGATCGGATACGATTTATGGTGGTGCAAGGGATGGTGTTTTGGCTTGGTATTTTCTGCCTAGAACTTGAGAGAACTTTTGGTAGAGTTTCAGCCTATGCTTATGCAAGAATTGTGATTCCCATTTTGTATGAAATTTGTGCCTTTATATAGAGGAGAGGCTGGGAAAAGTTGGCAGACACAGATGCAGCTGCAAGCTTCCCTAGTCTTCATTTAGCTCAGCAACTCTTATTTAATGCATTTGGGTGACTTTTTGGTGCAAAAACACAGAAAATCCTCTCAGTAGGCAGTAGGTTGTTCTTCTCGGCAGACAGTGACCTTCATGCGTTGTGACTGACATAACTTCCTCCCCAAAATAGCTATTAATATGATTCTAAATGTTCTGTAAACTAGACTTCCACAGCTTTCTTTGCATGTGTGGCTCGCATTCTGATTCTAAGTGAGCCGTCCTGGAGGATCCGTGGAAGTCAAGCTTTTCGGCAGGCTGCCAGTCAATCTTCTCGGCAGATGACCTTTTTGTGTTATGACTGACATAACTTCCTCCTCAGAGAAGCTTTGGATGTGATTCCAAATTCTGTAGAAACTAGATTTGTAGAGCTTTCTATGCATATATGGCTTGCCTTCTAATTCCTTGTGAATCGGCCTGGAGAAAGTATGAAAGTTGGATGATGTGCCCAAGAAATTACTGGAACTTACTGGATTTGCATATGGTTTTCCCTTGAAATTCCTGGCTGCTTCTTTTGCTCCAATTGCTATAACTCCTTCCATTGCTCAATCATCAATATGTCTACTGCATATGAGAGAAGAAACATTCATCAAATACAAAGTCGAGGCTTTACAGATCCAACGAAACATCTTTAAACCTCCTTAAATCGGCTGTTGACATTTTTCTACATTTTAATCTATACTTAGCACGATTTTGATGTAACTCTACGAAAGACTCATGACTCTATTATATGACTCGATTCTACAACAATAAGGGTTAAAGGAAAGTATAAACGAGGGTAAAACACATTAATAACGTCGCATTTTATGTTCCTATCAGAAACCAAGCTCAATTAATAGACATGCTTCAAGATCATAAAAAAACCGAGGAAACCAGCACACCAATTTTTCCAAATCGTAATCCTTAACCAAAATTCAAGTGCATATTCTTATAGAGCTCGAAGAGAAGATTATTGTCCATACCATATTCATCATCATAGTGAAGTAGTTGGATATCTTTTGTTCGATTACAAGTAGAATTTCAAGTATTTAGTTTGACATTTACATGCACTTTGATTATTTCCTTTCAAATATAACCTCATAGTTTTGATATACATTCATCATAGCTTTAAGTGAGATCACATTTGATTAGTTAATCCTCTTTTAATTATTGAAACAGCAATACAACTATAGAAGAACACCAATTACAATTATACGTTCGATAATCGTATCCAATTTGTTGTTTGCAACAACAACATGGGCATTTAGGTAACGCCATGGTTTGGAACTGTTTGAGAGAATTATATCGATTTGCACAACTAGTCATAAAAACTCCGGTGCAGTTGAGCCTCTAGTTGAACAGTCCAAGAACTTATTGTTGTCTCAGAAAGATAATGGGTTCCCTTATACACCTAAATTATCATCAGCTATGCTTTCAGTATTTATTATTCTTGTCCAATCAGAGCTCGAGCATGAACTCTCCATATTGAAACTTCTGCACCGTCTCTTGAATTGGAAGTATGGAAACAGTATGCTTGATAAATTTCATCTCGACAATTTACATGATTATTATATTCATTGTTTTTATTGTTAACTGATTTTTCCGTTGATTTTGATTATTAAGTTTTTTTTTTTTGTACAAAAATGGTGTAGAAAAAAATAGAGGTGCCATGAGCGAGAATATGGTTATTAAGATTAATTTTACAAAGCTCACAAATTGTTTAGTAATATCTTTGTAATTGGCACCTTCATACTTCTAAAATATGACGTAATATCATTGTTTGTCAATTACACTCTTTCACCTTACTAAAGCGGCTATCTACGTACGTTTGGCACTTTAGAAGGGGTATCAAAAACTATCCGAAAAGGCCTCAATCAAACCACTCCCAAAGTAACACAAATAAAATGCAACACTTCTTATGAACACAGATAAAATGCAACACTTCTTAACCAAGACAAACATATGCTGAAAACAAAAGGTGTTGCCATCACTGGAAACCACAAATGACTACACACCGGGTCCCTTGTGAAATGCCTTCCCATCAGAGGTATCTTCTTGGCAGATGAAGATACCTGAAATATCAAAAGGTGTACCATCAGAGGTATCTTCTTCTTCTTCTTCATCATCAGAGGTATCGAGCGCAATATCTGCTTCTGAAATTTCAAAAGGTGTAAGAGACTAGGAACGATACACTACAACAGATTAACGCAAAACTCTGAAAAGAGGCAAGACGATCAATGTGAAGACAGAAATACATACCACCAAAACCTTGAATCTTCGAAATATATTGGCCTTGAAATTGTGGGAACATATGGTCCAAACGAGAGACGCCTGTTTCACGAAGAAAAAAAAAATAGTGAAAAATAGTTGAACCCAAAACAAGAAATAAAATCACTGCTTGGAAGCACATGACAACGAACATAAGAAGAGCAATGCTTTGCTGAATTAGAGACACCTGCAGTGCGAAAATGATCTATGATTGCACTAAATGTATTACATACATTCAAAACTTTATTTTATCCATCAAACAACGTCAAGCAAGTCCAAGATAAATTTACTCAAAAGTGTAAGTATTACAATAAAAACATACCCGGAGGGGGACAAATGGGATCTTTATTCGAATCACCTGTTTCACAGCAACATTGTTAGTTACATTATGTTTAATGGCTCCAACATAGCAGAATCTTCAGATACTATATTATTCTATCCTGGGATGCATAATGCACAAATCAATGTTCCTTGGCACCATGAATCATCTCCACTGAAGTGTGTGCATGATGCCACTACCTATCCCCTAATCCCCCAACAAAAGTTTAAAACAGTTTACTTCCACAACACAAAATCAAAAGTCAAAATCACACCATATGGAGCACCACCTCAAACGCCAAATGGTGGGGGCAGTGTTGGAAAAGATAGTGTTGGGAAGGTAAGCTAAAAAATATGGGAAAGGGTAACAGATCTCACAGCCAGATGGCGGGGATAGATGTGTTACCTCATTGTTTATCTTATCCTATGCGTTCAACTAAATTTCTCATATAAAAAAAAGACATCAAATTTCTGCCGAATCAAAAAAACAACTTCAAAATATATGGATTCTTCATTGTTATTCAGAATTGCAAAATTATCGAGCACAGCTAAACACAAAAATAATAGCATACCTGGGGGGGGGGAGGGGGGGATCGATCCAGATCTTTTGAAGGATAAGCTGTTTTTATCATACACAATTAAAGTCAACAATTAGAGACAACAAGGCAAAAATTAAACAACTGGGGCAAAGATACAATGCTGTAGTGTAATCGACTGTAAGTCACCCAAATATCTTCAGAGTTTCATGTTTACAACTCCAATCACATGGTACACTTGTGTACAGCTGAAAATTGGAGTGCGAATTGTCACGAATAACCAAAGACAATCAGGCTAACGTTAAGGACGGTTCGTAGGTGTTTAAAATGTTAAACCAGAAAACAACAGTAAAGAGCCAAACAATAATCGCGAACCTGAATACAACAATTAACAGCTTACCATAAATGACAAATTCAGTTCCGGTACGATCTGTAAATGACAATGTCAAAACCATAAAGTCAATGCCACAAGCATAAGAAAGATGAATATGTAATGAAACATGAAGCTTTGACAAAACATGAATACGAATCCATAATCCTATAAAAAACAAAAATTACTAAATTAGACTTGCATTCTGCACCAGGTCACAACAATTACTAAAGTCGACTCTCAAGCTTTAATAGAGGATTACCGTGTCTAACTTTGCGTACAACACGTTCGCTTGCTGCACAGATGCATTAAAGCAGGAAAAAAAAACAGATTACTACAACTGACATCAAATACTACTACAAGAGGAGCAAACATGAATGTATAATAAGATATGAACAGCCATAATGCAAAATCATCCATAATCCTATCAAAACAAAAAAAACTAAAACATAAAATAAATAAGAGAGAGAGAGAGAGAGAGAGAATCCAATTGTGGTGCTTTGGTTTGCTGGAGGAGTCCGTATGGAGTAAATATGGATATGATGAGAATGGTTGGGGCACAAAACCAGTTCTGGGCGGACCAGGTAGAGATGTAATCAAGGACATCTCAGGTGGAACAAGCAAATCCTCGATTTGTTAAACAATTGGGTTTTGGCAAGACTCTTAGTTGTGGGGATGCTAGCTGCTGTAGTGAGTGGTGTGGATGGAGAAGAAAAAAAATTATTGAAACCTCTCGCTGCGTGGAGATAGAATACATGGGGAGAGTTAAGTTCTGGGAATCGTTATGGTCTTCTACTTCTGAGGATTTTAGGGATAATATCTTCCATTATTCTTAACTAGCAAGCTGTTGTAGGATAAACCCTAATAGCTTAAGCTTTGAGTTAGCATTAACAGATAGGCAGCTAAGCTCTACACCTAACTGCCCTGATAAGGGCAGGTAAACTTGATCATAGAACACAGCAGCGTGAGAAAAAATACATTTCCCAGAATACAGAGCACTATGGAGTTCCCAGATGATATTTCTCAAAAACTTTCAGTAGAAATCTGGAGCTTATCACTAAAAGGGCCAGTACATCATGATCCAAAGAGAACATAGCATCAGTTTCAGAAAGAAAAAAAAAATACATATATATAGGTATTTTCTTGGTTAAGGACGTCCGCACCATAAGGATTGGTGCGGATTTGATATTTTGACTAACTTTTCGATTGAAATTTTACATCTCCACCGTCTAGTCTTTAGGTACTCGTGTATAGATCTCTGTAAATTTTCAGCCAATTTGATAATCGTTAAGGCATTCAAAAGTGCGATTTTCTATCAAAAACATGAACGATTCAGTTTTGACAAAATGCAGTCTGTCCATTTGTTTTAATCTAGTTTGATATGCTAATGGTTATCAAATTGGCTGAAAATTTGTAGAGATGATATATACATGAGTACCTAAAGACTAGACGGTAGAGATGTAAAAATTCATCGAAAATTTAGTCAAAATATCAAATCCGCACCATAAAGATTGGTGCGGACGTCCTTAGCCAAGAAGGCATGTATATATATATATATACACACACACACACATCAAATAAAAAATAAGTGACAAATGTAGAAAGTAAAAACAAAAAATAAAATCATTATGAACACACGAAGGTGAATAGTGATTAGAGCAAAACGAATGTTTGCTACACAAAAGAAGTTGAATTTAAGAACATACCCTTCACATGGGGAGACACAGGTTGTTTTGCTGGTTCGGCACCTGTATCACAGCAACATTGTTAACTTAAAAAAAGAAACCATAATAATCAAAAAGTAGATATTTAAAAACAAAAAAAACAAAAAACAAGTGTGCAGGCCATGATGACAAAGTCACTCCCCTGTGCCCCACTGAATTTAACAAATGTACCAGTAGTGATAAGGACAGTAGATCTATGGAAAATATAAACAAAGACCAACATAAGCTAAATTGGCCCTCAAATGAATCTCAGCAAAAAAAATTGGCCAGAGAAGAAATTTAAATAATATATACAAAATATGTTTATCCTACATCAGCCATAATAACTATGGTAATCATTTCATCTTCAAAATCCAACTTACTTACACCGTAAAGTAAAGAGAACAAGAAAAACGAATCAGTTTCAACAATACAGAGCATTATGAAGTTCCCGGATAATATTTCTCAAAAACCTATAAAAGCGAAATCAGAAGCTTACCATCACAGTGGTCCACTTTGCAGTCATCTACATGACCCAAAGAAAACACAGTATCAGTTTCAGAAAAATTAGGACTTAGAAACAAACAAGTGAAAAATGTAAAAAGTCACACAAAAAAAATCATTATAGTAAACACGTGACATTTAGTAGTAATTTAAGTAGAACAACATGACTGTTTGAGAGTTTGAAAATAATAACATACCCTTCACATAGGGAGACAGAGGCTGTTTAGTCGGCTTGGCGCCTGTATCACAGAAACATTATTAAATATAGAAGAAAAAAAAACTATAATAAACAAAAGTAGATATTAACAGATAAAAAAAAAACCAGTGGGCAGGCCACAACGGCAAAAATCTAAAACAAAAAAAACAAAAACAAAAAACAAAACAACTGAATGAAAACAGAGAGAGAGTGTGTGCTTTAGCTTGCTACCTGCTTGTGGACATGAGCAAAAAGAAACAATGTAAAAATCAAAAATACTGGTGTACTTTATTTATTATATCCTTATGCAGGCTAATTCAACCCGTTTGGCCAGAGAAGAAATTTAAAATAATGTGTATGCAAATATAATTATTCTACATGGACCATAATGACTACAGTAATCATTTAATCTTAAAAAAAAAAACTTTATTACATGGTAGAGTATAGAGAAAGGAAAAAAAAAATTTTGACAATACAGACCACTATGAAGTTCCTGGATAATATTTCATCAAAAACCTTAAGGCAAAATCTGAAGCGTACCACCAGAGGGGTCCCCTTTGCAGTCATCTACATGATTCAAAGAAAACACAGCATCAGTTTCAGAAATAAAAATCAGTATAGTGAACACAAGACATCAAATAGTAACTTAGGTAGAGCAAATTCAAAAGGAGATGAGCTACGTAAAATAATATACAATCCCATAAAGTTATCCAGTGTATTAACCACACATTATACACACCACCCAAAATTCTCATCCTCCAACGAAACTTTAAACAAAGCCTAGATTAGGAACTCCTTAAGAGTAGTGCAAATAAGTCTTTTCATTTACGTTAAAACTTAAAATTAGGACTGAGGTTTGTAAGAAAATACTACTTTATAATAGCTTACTGTCTATAATTGTCATTTTAAAAGATATATATGTAATTCAATAATTCAAAAGATATAGAGGTCAAGTAAGCAAATGTGGAGGTCCCAATAAAAATTCTCCAAATCAAAAGTACAAATTAACAAATAAAAAAACTTTCATTTGCAAGGCAGAATCATATCTCACCGAAAAAAAAAAAAGCAAATCATAAGTTTACTTTAACCCCATTCAAAAAATAACTATCCACAACTTATTAGTTTATGTAAATATAAGACAGGGAGTAAATTGGTCAAATATCAAAATATAATCAGAATAAACAAGAAAAAAACTTACAATGTGAAGGCGCAGGAACGTTGACCTTGCTACCTTTTGTTTTCATCTTTTGTAACCTTGCTTTCACGACTTTGCTCCCTGTTGGTAGTAATTTTGAAACATGAATATCACTGAATTGCCAAAGAACGCGAATGGCCGAATTGAATTGAAAAAAAAAAAATTAAATAAATAAATAAATACCAGAATCCCAGGCGGATCGCCGGGGTTGGCATTTCCCTTTCCTGCCTATCATGGTTTCGGCGATGAGAGTATAAGAGAACCCCTAGAATGGTTTTATTTCCTTTCCCTAGAATCAAAACCATAATAAACACAAAGATAACGATTTTTCGATCATAATAAACAGAATCGTGAATACAAAGAGATGAGAAATCAAAAGAGAAAAAGGGGAGAAAGGAATCAGCCACCTGATGGAAAAGGAGCGCAGCTCCGAGAGTCGAGAGAGAGGATGTGATATTTTGCTATTAGGGGTCAGGAAGCCGCTGCTCGGATATGCCCTAACCAAGCCTCTATCAATCGTGGTCGGGTTAGAATTATTAACTCGGGTTAACCGACTCTACTTGGATGACTACGTAACACGATTTGGACGAGAAATTTTTCAGTCCCCGTGTAGAACCGAAGAAATTTTTAAATAGATTAATAATCCTCCCTCTTAATTAAATTTCATGAAATTTTATCACAATTTTATAAATTTAGGTATTTTATTTTCTGTAAATGAATTTAATAGATAGTTTATTTTCTTATTTAGCTCATATTCTAAAATGAATATGATTGCATTTTAGGGTTTAGGGTTTTAAGGTTTTAGAGTTTAGGATTTAGGGTGTAAGGTTTAGAAAAACAATAAGAAACCCAAAATGGTTTTTCACAAAATAACTTAAATAATTGGGGAGTGAAATTGGCACCCCTTTTTTACATTCCACACCCCCCTCTATTTTTCTAATAACTTTTAATGCAAAAGTAATTTGTGTCTTCCTATTCTACCCTCTCTTATTTCAACTAAGTTCTTTTATTTTTCTTTTCTCTTAATATTTTTTCTTTTAGGATTTTTAGATAAGAGATCTTTTACAGTCTTGTTCTTTTAGGTTGCTCATCAAATCTTGTCGTTAACCATTCCTGAGTATAATTTTTTCTGCAAATATTTGAGCGAATAAATCACAACACCCAAAACACTCATTGGAAGAAAAATGCAAGTAGATAAACTTGACAAATGGTTCATCTACGCAAATTTAAGGTTTTTTTTTTTTTTTATGAGGAAAGAAAAGGAACACTACAGAGCATGATACAGCAGGTTTACTATGCAAGATGGAACAAAATTTTCCAAGGTTGTTGTACTTGTGCCCAAAATTGGCTAAACCATCCGCACACAACTAAGCAAAATTAAGATTACAAATCCACAATAGTCAGGAACTAATTATTTCAAATTAAACAAAAATAAATTGATGATCGATCTTTGTTCATGGAGTTCTAGTTGGCAGACTTGATGGCATGATCCCGAGAGATGACAACAACAAAATGGCATAATGCATATCCTCCTGTACAACAAAGTTGATCAAACTAAAATACATACAAGCACCTACTTATGAAAGGCTATGTTTATATTAATAGAGATCAAGAAAAAATTACTTACATGTTTCTCATAGCTTCATTCAGCAGGTTTAACTTTTGAAGGACAAGTACGACTATTATGTCCGGTTTTTTTTACAAAGGCTACACTCCTGAGGTGTTTTTCCCACCAACTCAAACAATGAAGGTTCACGCGTTGTACTACTTGAATTCTTTCTCTTCTTTGACCCTATTGGACGACCTTTATGAGCTCGAACATTAGGTTCAAAAATAAAAGGAAGAGGTTGATCAAGAATTTGGTGGAAACATGTAATAATTTGTGTTGGGAATTCTTGATCAACCTCTTCCATTTGTCAAGTTTATCTACTTGCATTTTTCTTCCAATGGGTGTTTTGGGTGTTGTGATTTATTCGCTCAAATATTTGCAGAAAAAATTATACTCAGGAATGGTTAACGACAAGATTTGATGAGCAACCTAAAAGAACAAGACTGTAAAAGATCTCTTATCTAAAAATCCTAAAGGAAAAAATATTAAGAGAAAAGAAAAATAAAAGAACTTAGTTGAAATAAGAGAGGGTAGAATAGGAAGACACAAATTACTTTTGCATTAAAAGTTATTAGAAAAATAGAGGGGGGTGTGGAATGTAAAAAAAGGGGTGTCAATTTCACTCCCCAAATAATTTTGTAGTCATAAAATGCCATGTGTTAAAATTTAATTGGAAGAGAGGACCACCAGGCACTGCCACGTGGTCCTCCCGTAGAACGGAAAAGTTTCTCGTGTAGAACCACTGGATCATGCCACGTGGTCTACCAAGCCAATTAAAATTTACCATGTGGAAGTTTTTAGCACGTCATTTTAGAGTAAAAAGAAAGAAAATAATTAATATAACGTCAAATTAAACACCACAACCTCCATATGACCTTCTGCGTTATCTTTTAAGGAAAATTCTACCCTCCCGTTCTCACTAACTTCATTAACTCACGCCGTCTTTCTTCTCCTTCTCTGTTCTGGGTTTCGGTATAGTCATATGCATGGTTAGATAGAATTTCAAAGTCTGGGTCGATGAGTGGAGGGCTGAACAATAGCGAATTCAATTACTCTGATTATCATCGTTCGAGGACGAGTTTTACCATAACAAAACACAAAGCAAAATGCACGAAATAATCCAAAGTCTCATATCACAATTTCAAACAATTTAGTAAAGGAAATTTGTAACAAGATAGTAACTAGGTAATTGGCAAGCATGTTAACTTAGTTTTGGATTTGTATTTGGTTAATTCTTTGAATTCATGTGCCTTAAAGGTTTGTGTTCTATGCAATTGCAATGTGTGGGGCATCGATGTCACTTGGCTGAAATCAAACATAGACTTAGTATACGCTGAGTTGTTTTGTGTGTGTTGTTTTCATTAGGGCTAGAGTAGTTTAAAGAATTTACTTGTCTAATATGAAGAGTAACGCTTTGCATGTTAACTTGTCTCCAATTAAAAGACTTTGTGCTTATGTGCTAGCTAATAACTGTGTCTACGCTGAGTGTCATGTGAATTGGTTAGTAAAAAGATTAGAATTATATGCAGAGTTGATTTTAAGTGCTTAAGGAGTCTAGTTACGATTAGATGACCGCTGAGGCTCTAATTTGAATTGGAACTAAGTCAAGTCTAGGACATTTTAGTATTGTTGCCATGAGTCTTGTTGCTTGATTGTTATGAGTTTTGATTGCTTTGTGTGCTAAGCTTGGTGTGAAAGATGTTGATCATATGTATATAGTAGTTTTAGGTTTAAATTCGTGTCTAGATAGTTTAGGGGCAGTAGCACTGCCGATTCCTTTTCAATCCCCCATTTCGTGTGTATTATATGTATATATGTGTGACTATGTGTGTTTCTAACCTTTTACATGTCAGGTACCCTTAATCCCCGAATAGAACGATCCCTACTTATGCTATAGGTTTTTGATTGCGCTTGTTGTTACCATGGTTATGGCAATCGTCACACGGGAGAAAGAGAATAACTTACAATTTCCACGACATCAAAGTGTCGTAAGGCGGGAGTAAGAGACGATAAATAGGGCATTGCCCATCCGGAGGTTCGCGGTCATCGACACCGCAAGATAATCCTAGAATACTAGGTCCCGTCACTCTCAAGTCAACTCAAGAAATCACAACACAATAATATTTCAAGTCTAGCCACAATAACAAAATAAATAACTTTACGATATATATGAGACATAGACAAAAGCGGGCAAAGCATAAAGCATAGAAACAATAAAGTAGAGCATTACACAATTTAAAATCCACTGACCCGGATGTTCCGGCTCACCCTTGATGGGCGGCTCCCCTTTCCTGATAAAGCAATGTCGAAGTCAGCATGCTTCGTGTCTCGATCCTCGTGCTTAGAATGATGAGGCGATCCTGAATCCCGGCACGAAATATATATTAATCGAAGGAACGACCTGAAAGTTAAATTGTGGCGACTATAATACTGTATATTGGGTTTTAGTCATGATAGTTATTTACTACTTATTATTTGGCTTACACTGATCCCGGTACTGTTCATGTTGGTGGCGTGAAGTGTTGCCCCTGTTTCTTTCGTTTTGACGACGCTGCCCTTTGTCTGAGTATATAATGAGTTTGTCAAATGCGCCGACACCATTTTTTTTTTCTCTCTCTGCGCTCTTTGTTCTTCATCGTTGTTTCTCTGCTGCTGCCGATCTTCATTCCTTTTCTTCTTCACAGTGATTCGTTTCAAATCTCATTTATCTTTCTCAGTTAACTTTATCGTCCAGAAATTCGTTGTGCTTCGTTCGTGCAATAGCTCGCACATCGAATCGAATTGGGAATTGGGTTTGATCTGACATCGATTAAATTGGAGGTAATACTTCTGTCTCTGTTCAATTGGGTTTGTGCTGGGTTCGCATTTGAATTTTCATTCTGGATTTCCTTTGAATTGACAGATTCCAATATCCTTTTGCTGTTTGAGCTTTATCAGGCATCACAAAAATCAGCTAATAAATCATTCCCTTTTTTTTTCTGTGTGATTGATGAGTTCTTGGGTGTCTTTGATTTATAGGCAATTAGGTGTTCCCAAATTTTTTTTTTTCTTTTCTTTTCAAGTTGCTTCACTTAGGTATTCCATAATTTGTGATTATATACACGAACAACACAAACTGATTAGTCTATGATAATGTCTTATGAATAAAAGGATTGCTTATGTATGATTGTATCTTTGTGGGAGAAACTTTGATAAGTACTTGAAAGCTTTCGATTAACACTTTTTTTTTTCTATTATTTTTTTTAGTAGTTTTGCATATTGATGTGATTGGTGTTGTGACAGACAGGGTTGGTTTGTATTAATTGGCTAAGCATTTCCGTTTTGTTTTACAGTGTGGTCTCCAGTTATAACCTGTTCAATTTTTGTTTGATCATAATGAGTTCTAACTTTTGTTCTGTTTTTTTTTTGTCACAGCTATGGCTCCTCCAAGATGGCGATCTTTAAGAATGAAATTTTTTCAAGAACATACTTTCGGGAATGAACATACCCTTGCAATGGAAGTTGAAGGGGCATTAGCTTCTGAGAATGAATCAGCTGACGATACAAATGTAACAGGTTTGTTAAATTAAATTTGTGAGAATTATATCCTTGGTTTAGTATTACTAATTGCATTTTGATAATCTCTACATGTACAAATATCTCACTTAAACAAAGTAGTTTTTTTTTTTTTAATAATTCTACCAACCTTAAAGTAGATATGTATTAGATTCCTGTATTGTTATCAAATGTTGAAGAAATCGTATTACTATTAATTTAAACGTGAATATCTTTTTTCACAATCTTAATTTCAACTGCTTTTCTTTATCATTTTACTTTAATTCAGTGTTTACTATGTTGATATATAATAATTGGTTTTTGAATGATTATACATGTCATAGATGTGCAACCTGCAAACAGAATGAGCACTAGAAAAAGACAGATGCAGATGCAAGTGCCGGGGAATGAAGGAACTTGAATAGGTGCTAGAACTTATGGACCTGCATATAAATATGATGCAATAAAACGTGGTGAAGAAAATGGTGAAGAAAATGTTTATCGCTGTATGTCGAGAAGAAGAAAGTTATTTGAGAATCTTCAAATAGAAGAAACATCATCCAAGTCGAGCATCCAACACAGCACTCCGAATTTAAACGTGATTGAAACTGACAGTGTGTCGATTGGTGAAAGTATGTCGGATGGTGATGAGAATATAACAGGTATCCATAATAGCTACTACATTTTTACCTTTACGTTGTAAACATTTAGAAGACTGTTGAGATTCATTTTAGTGTATATTAACATAGATGCTGACATGAATGTTTATATTTATATCAATTGCAGTGAGAAATGTGTTTGAGAATCTGCCGTCATTTGGTCAGGCACATTATCAGAAACGCAGACAAGGTCAGACTACTGATATTTGATCACAATCCTTTTCTCCCTTATTAATGTTTATATATATGGTATACCTACTCAAAATGAATTGCAAATGCATGAGTTATTATCAACTACAAGGACTTTGGTGATACTAGTACCTTTGAGTGTGTTGATTGCAATTCATATTTGTGAGGGGTTCTTTTGATTTTGGAGATAACTAAACTCAGGGTTAGCCTGCAGCTTGGAAGATCAAGCTAGTCTTGAGCGTGATTCAGATAAAGATGAAGCAGTGCATAGTGAACCACATGTTGTGAAAGGACCCGTACAAATGTTTGATGAAATCAATGAACTGACCAAGACATTTCTATCTGTTAGGGACAAATTTGAAGATGATTCTCTACCTTCATTAAGTATGACCATGATAAGCCGACAACCATGTGATAATAAACAATATGAAGAACCAACAAATGATCAACTAGCTGGTTTGATTGTTGAATTTGATTCTAACAAGGACATTGTAACTCAATCTTATGATGGTTATATGCAACGAGTTTCAAAATTACATCCAAAATACATGTCGTTACAATACCCAATACTTTTTCCACACGGTGAAGAACTGAAGATGGATATAAGATTAGCTTATTATTAAATGAAACTCCTATGAATAAAAATAATAAGAGGAAAAAAATGTCCTTGCACGATTTTATTGCATACCAAATTCATGATAGAAGTAACGAATCAAGCACTTTATTAAAAGGTGGGAGGTTATTTCAGCAGTATTTAGTTGATGCTTACGCAGCTGTTGAAGAACATCGCTTAGATTATATCAGAAATCACCAAGATGATTACAAAATCGAGAAATCCAAAGATATTTTTGCTGCAAGCTCAGCTGGAATTACTGAAAGTCGTGATGTAGGAAAACGAATTTACCTTCCAAGTTCTCATACTGGCAGTCCTCGAGATATCATCAACAATTACCATGACGCAATGGCAATTTACAGACATTATGGCAATCCAGATCTATTTATAACTTTTACTTGCAACGTTAAATGGCCTGAAATTATAAGATATTTTCAAAACAATCATGTGTGTAAACAAGAAGATAGGCCTGATATAACTTCAAGAATTTTTCAAATAAAGTTAAAAGATATGATCGCTTACATTAAATCTGGTGAACCTTTTGGAGATGTTGAAGCACATGTATGCACAATTGAATTTCAAAAACGAGGTTTACCTCATGCTCACATGTTATTTTGGTTGAAAAAAGAGCACAAATGTTACACGTCTGGTGATGTGGATTCAATCATTTCAGCTGAATTACCAGACAAAAATGTCGATCCGGAACTTTTCAAAATTGTTAGTCAATATATGATTCATGGGCCTTGTGGATCAATGAATTTGAAAGCTCCTTGCATGAAAGATGAAAAATGTTCTAAATTTTTCCCTAAGCCATTTAATGCTGATACAACATTTGAAAAAATTAAACCGCCAGTTTATAAGAGACGCGATGATAACACAAAATATGTGATAAAACATGGAGTCAATCTTGGAAATAATTTTGTTGTGCCTTACAATTCCCAATTGCTATTGAGATACAATGCTCACATTAATGTTGGATCATGTTCCCAATCAATGTTAATCAAATATTTATTTAAATATATCAACAAAGGTCCAGACCGAGCTCGAATTTTATTGAATGAAACCAAACATGATGAGATTCAGACATACCTTAATTGTCGTTATTTAAGTCCACATGAATCGGCTTGGAGATTATTTGACTATTCAATTCATGAGAGATATCCAGCAGTACAATATCTGGTTGTTCATCTACCTGAAGAACATAACGTTGTTTTTAATGCAAAAAAAACTGTTGAATCCATCATAAAGTATCAAGCCACTGATGACACTACATTAACTGGTTGGTTTAAAATAAATAGAACAAATAAAGAAGCAAAACAATTAACTTACGCTGAGTTTCCTACTAAATTTGTGTGGGATCAGCAGAGAAAATTATGGAAACCAAGGGAAAGATACAAAACTATTGGTCGAATAGCTCATGTTAATCCTAGAAGAGGTGAAGTATATTTCATGAGAATGCTATTGACAGTTCAAAGAGGTTGTGAAAGCTTTGATTCAATAAAAACAGTTAATGGTACTACATATTCTACTTATCAAGAAGCCTGTCGAGTTCTTGGTTTACTGGGTGATGATAAAGAATGGTGTGATGCCTTAATAGAATCTTCGTTTGTTGCATCAGCATCAGAAATGCGTCAACTATTTGCGACAATTATTTTACATTGTGAAGTGGCAAATCCACAAAAATTACTCGATGCGTATTGGTTAACCATGTCTGATGATATTTCATACAAATTTCAAAAAGAATGTGGCAACCCAAATCTCACTATGTCTGAGTCTGAATTAAAAAATAATTTATTATTTGAATTAGAGAAAATATTCAACACGTGCTCAAGTTCGTTAGAAAATTTTCAATTGCCAATGCCAGACGCAAATAAAGTGGTGGAGCTTAAAAATACATTGTTGAAGGAAGAACTCAATTATGATTTACCTACGTTAAAACTTCAACATGAAAATTTTGTTGCTCAATTAAATAGTTGTCAAAAAATTATGTATGATTACATTATAAAAACAATTGAAGAAAAAAAACCCGGAACCTTTTTCATTCACGGCAGTGGTGGAACTGGAAAAACATTTTTATGGCATACAATAACTAGCAAATCGAGATTAGAGGGGAAAATAGTTTTAACTGTAGCTTCATCGGGCATTGCATCATTACTGCTTCCAAATGCCAGGACTGCTCATTCACGTTTTAAAATACCACTTGATGTGAATATTAATACAATATGTCCCATAAGTAAAGGAACAAATCTTGCAAAGCTTATTGGAAGAACTGATTTGATTATTTGGGACGAAGCTCCAATAGCTAATAAATATTGTTTTCAACTATTAGATAAAAATCTCCGAGATATTTTACCAAATTTTATCGAACCTTTTGGGGGAATACCAATTTTATTAGGTGGAGATTTCAGACAAATTTTACCAGTGGCAGAATCCAAAGAACAAACTGTTCAGTATTCATTAAACAAATCCTACCTTTGGTTTTCATTCAAAATATTTAATTTGACAGAAAATATGAGGTAACTAAAAAATGGTTTAACTGATTTGGAAAAAAAAGATATCGCCGATTTCGCAAATTGGTTGTTACAAATTGGCGAGGGACGTGTCCAATCAATTCAAGAAACAAATGATAAAGACATTTCGTGGATTGAAATTCCAGAAGATTTATTAGTGAATTCTTATACAAATCCTATAGAATCCATTTTTTTTTGCTACTTATCCTAACTTTCTTACTAACTACAATAATACTGATTATTTAAGAGAGCGTGCTATTGTTACCCCACGTAATTCAACTGTTCATGATATAAATAATTATGCCATAAATTTACTGCCTGGTGAAAAAACTACACATTATAGTTGTGATATGATATCAAACAAATGTGGTAGTAACGAAGATATCGATCTTCTATATCCAACATAATTTTTTAATAAACTTGAATTCAACGGATTACCGACGCACGAATTGACCTTAGAAACCGATATGCCAATAATGTTATTAAGAAATCTAAATCAAGTATATGGTTTATGCAATGGCATAAGATTGATTATAACAAATTTGTTTGATAGAGTACTAGAAGCAGAAATACTAACAAGTAACAATATTGGTCAAAAATGTTTTATACCAAGAATTAATATAAGTCCTCCAGCTGATACAAAATGGCCATTTACATTTAGAAGACGCTAGTTTCCTGTTCAACCATGTTATGCAATGACCATTAATAAATGTCAGGGTCAATCACTAAATCAAGTTGGTATATATCTTTTTGAACCAGTGTTTTCTCATGGTCAATTGTATGTGGCATTATCGAGAGTTACAGCAAAGAAAAACTTAGTCTATAAAGACGTGTTCCAAAATCTATCAGTCCAAATGTGAAAAGCAATCAGGAAAAGAAAATGCTTGATTAAATATGAAATTCTTTTTACACCTTTACAACACCGTTTTTTTTTTGTAAAGAAAAAGTATATATTACGACATCTCCATTAAACTCAAACCTCGATTTGTCGCACTTGCTTAGAGGCAAATCTTAATAACAGCCAAGCACAACTTCTATCGAGCCCAAGAAAGGTATTGCTTATTCTTGCTCTGGGTAATTAGTTTACAACCACGGCTTACTTGCATGCCTATAAGAGATATCCGATTTGTTTACACGATCTTCTTTTTCAGAGAAAGTTGAAGGACCTGATAAAAAAAAGAAAAGGACCGCTTCATTCGATTAAATTTCATGGCAAACCCATTTCAAGTGGTTAATTCGCGGCACATACTACTTTAATTGAGTGGTTAAAATGAATTTGAATTTTCTATCCTCGGTAAGATTAGTTAGTTTATAATTTTGTAGAACTTTTTCATTAATTTGAGGTGCAAACTCTGGCCAAAAGATAAGAGTTTAGCTCCATATCTATGGCTAATAAGATTGTGATTGTTTTTAGTCATTCATTATGACTTAGTATTGATTATATCAGGGCCCCAAGGTGTTGTAGAGGAAGAATTTAAGGTCACAATTATAGATCATGAAGAAGAGTGTTCAACGGACCATGAAGTTTTGATATCAATGACATGTTAGTTAAAGGCATCTCAGATGCAGAGTATTTGATATTATTCCAAAATATAATGGATCTATAACCCTTTTGTGTATATATAAGGACAACCACAAGTTAGTTAGCCTTAAACCAACACAACATGTTGTTTAGAGATCAGCTAAACTACACAACATGCCTCTTTTCTTCCATTTAAAGACATCACCTATTTTTTCTAATCAAACTTCTTTTTTGATTACTAATTAAACTTCAATCTCCATGCTTCGCTCCATTTAGATAATTTTTAGTGCACCTATTAACCCCGCAGCGGAGCGCGGGCACCATTTCCTATATTAAGCGGCCTATAGCTCGGCACTGTTCATTTTATTTTCAAAATTGCCACCGGTTACTGTATCATTTTATTACACGACTGCCACTGGGTTTATGGGCTGGGTTGGCTTGGGCCTGCTTCGTGCTGTTGTTGACGCCTGTGTCTCATTTTTTCTTTCTACGTGTGTGGTTCCTTTTACGTGACATTCGTTCTTTTTTTTTTAGTTTCTTTTCTCGAACACAACAGAGCAAGAGAGAGAGAGAGGGAGAACGAAAAGAGGTGATTCCAGGATTTCGCGGGTGATCTGGATAAGGAGCAGTCCCGTTCACCTGGGTGACCAGGGAAAATATGGTCAATAACCATCATATCAAACCAAGTAAAATCCGACGGCTACAAATTCAGAGGCAAGTGACCAGGTGAACGGGATAGGAATAAGGAGATATCGAGGTCATTCGGCGAGAGATCACTCTTTCTTTCTTCGGTTTTGTTTTCTTCTGCTACGATTCTGATGGGATTTCTTCTTCTGTGTATTTTTTTTTGTAGGGTGGTGTTGGGTTTTGTTGTTGCAGGTGATTTTGGGGTTTGTTGATGCAGCTGTTTTAGTTGTGCTGTTCGTCTGGGTTGTTTGGCTATCTCCAGGTGATACTGTTGTTTTTGATTGATTGATCTGGGTTTAGTTGTGGTGAATTTGTAACTTATTTAGCTTATTGTGGTGATCAAGTGGACTATGGCTTAGTTTGGTATTGCGTTTTGGGGTAATAATCACTTATAATTATCATGATGGGTTACTTATGTGTTTGGTAAGTGTTTTATAAGATGCTTATTTATAATATTTAGTTGAAAAAACCACGATTTTTAAAAACAGGTGAGTTGTTGCTTATTTATAACTCAGTTTTTTCATATTTGAGTTTTTTCACCTCAATACCAAATTAAGCCTATGTGGTTGAGCTGCCAAAGATTTTTAGTAGATTGTAGGTTGACCTCTGATTTGCTTGATTTGTTTTCAATTCAGGAGAGGGATAGAGAGAGAGAGAGAGAGAGAGCGAAAAGCAAACAATAAGTCTAGAAATTCGTTAATTTCAAGCAGAAGTTTTAAAGAAAGCTACTAGAATAGTAGAAGAACAGGAAGACTGGAGACAAAGGAATGAACTTCATAGCTGGGTTTGATGCTGTCGTTTCTATTTTTTTTTCCTGTCTTGGTTTAAATGCAAGTTTTTTCACTTACACTTTTCTAATATATTGTTCTAGGTTCCAATTGTGAAGGAATATCCAGCAAGGTCAAGGCTTACAGCTCTGCAGTGCTTCTTCAACTACACGAAGTTTGCTTTCTGGACAATTGCAATTGAGGGATGGCTTTCAGCTTGGATTAATGGGTGTTGGTTTTATTTTTCGTTGGTGATGAATGAATATGTTTATAAATTATATGTTCAATAAGGTGTGTTATGGATACAGTAAGTAGATATAAATCATAGTGGTTATCAATGATTTATTCAATGTATTTTAATGTTGCTGGTTTTAATCTGGTTTGTTCGTTTGTCAGTTGATATCTGCGTATTTCCAGATTGCAAGTATTTGACCGCGTAGATTTTACTGTTAGAGCAAGAAGTACATAGGGTTTTATTTTTCGTTGGTGTTTAATGGCTGGTTTGATATCATTCTTAATCTCATCTGCATCTTCTGAAGTGGTCTTTTTTTTTTTGTTATCTGCTTTGAGGTCGGATTTGGGTTCTGAGCATTGGGGATGCAATCTAGACAGCTTTGGTGTTTGCTCTAGACTGGTATGAAACAACCGAGAAGAAGAGAGAATTCATTTTAACATCGTAATTTTTTTCTCATGTATCTCATATATATGCGCTGCCATGATCTTTTAGACTCTTTTGATTAACATCATGCATGCATATTACATCTAATGACATAAAACTTCGTACTATTCCTGTACCAGGTACAATATGGAGGTTCGTATTGAGGATGAGTGATTCAGCCTCGGTTATGCTCATAGGTGGGCCATGAGATATGCTTTTTGGGGTAACATGTGAGCAATTGGTTAATGAGGAACATTAAACTGACTGGCCTTGCATTCTAGATGTGGTGTCAAAGAAAATGCATTAGTGTCGTATATGGCCAAATGAAAGTGAGGAGTACTACGGTTCTCTTCACCTTCATTAATCCAAATCATCTGGAGGCAGCGACATATTAAACAAGGTAAACCACCTAACCATCAATTTATCTACTTTTGTTTTTGATTCATACCGTATCCTTTTGTTGCATAATAAACAGGTACTGTACCAAACTGGAGCCATATGACCTTTTGCATGAACTTTAGTTCGATTAAGAGAAATAAATTGATTCTGTTTTAGAGAGAGAGAGAGAGAGAGAGAGATGTAAAGTTAAATTCATTCTCATGGTAATAGTTTTTCTGTAACATGGCATTCTCAACTGTTGAAGAACTTCAAGTTTTTCAACCTGCATTCATTATTACCTTACAATGTTTTCAATTTAGTCACTTTTGTTTCTGATAGAAGATCCTATTGAGCAGGTCCCAACTATACTCACTATGATAGACCTCCTCCTGCCTTCAACAAAATCAATTGCTTCAGAGGAATCTGGTTTTATAGTTGTAGCTGCATCTTGATGCATGTATTCTATGCATAGCAGTTAGAAAACAGATATAAAGAGAAAGACAAATATATTGAACATAGATGAGCTAGCTGTCCTTCAATTGGTCTTTGTTTTCTCTGATTTTCTTTTTTATTGTGCTATCATTCATGAAAAATTATATACTCATATACTGTATTAAATTTCATTGCACATTTTGCATTTTAGAGTCCAGATTGATCCATACACATACAAATACCTTTGTATACTTCAAAATTTACAGATCTGTATATAGTGTTGAATGTCTGTGGTTTTATTAAACAGATTATCATCTTTTTCTTCTACTTGAAAGATTATGCTTCTAATGTACTGTTATATTTTGGTGCAGTATAATGAGGTTTTCTTTGCATTGTTCTGTTAGAGTTTACTTGATGTAGTACCAGTACTAACAAAACGGATGTAGTACGATTTAATTAGCTTAACTCCTTTACTATGTAGGGATATCACTACAACAATGGAAATCTTAGGCGACGAAAAAATTTCGTCACCTAAGAATGATTTTCGTCACCTAACGACTTAGGAGACGAAAATTTCGTCACCTAAGTTTCGTCGTCTAAAGTTTGTGGCCTAAGCAAGTAGACGACGAAACTTATAAATTTCGTCGCCTAAGAAAGTACTTAGACGACGAATAAAATTCGTCGTCTAAGAAGAATTGGTGACGAAAAAATTCTTAGAGGACGATGTTTTTCGTCGGCTATGGACTTACTTAGATGACGAAAAATGATAGTTTCCTCGCCTAAGTTATTTACTTAGGCGAGGAAACTATCATTTCCGTCGCCTAAGTAAATTACTTAGACGACGAAACTGTCATTTTCGTCGACTAAGTAATTTACTTAGGCGACGAAAATGACGAAACTGTCATTTTCGTCGCCTAAGTATTTTACTTAGTCGACGAAAATGACAGTTTCGTCGTCTAAGTAATTTACTTAGGCGACAAAAATGACAGTTTCGTCGCCTAAGTTACTTAGGCGACGAAAATGATAGTTTCCTCGCCTAAGTAAGAATTAATATTTTAAAAAAAAATAACCATAATTGAGACAAAATATTAATTACTATATTAAAAAAATTATTAATACAAATTAAATATTTTAATTTACTAAGAATCATGGCACATTGATAAACACCTACAAACCCAAAACCCCAATATCAAATTAGCTATAATTGAACAAGAATTTAATCAACAAACCACAACACCTCAAAGAAAAAATTAGCTATAATTGAACAAAACCTCAGCACTGCACTTTGTGCTGTCTTGTATATGATCATTTATATCGGCCCCCAAGACAGCTAGGAATGAAGAACCATTCATCAGCAAAGCTTCTTTTAATCAGAGACAGGCTTGGTCTTGGACCTGTAGAGGAGCTTCTTCTTCTTGGAACTTTGGTTATCAATGGTGAGCACAACCTTCCCTGCCTCGCCGATCTTGTAGCTGTTTGGGATCACAGCACCACTCAGGGGGCTTAGTTTGTGAAGTTGTAGGGTGGCAAACTATAGTGCACTTTTGTACATGAAGAGATGGAGCACTGCACTGATATGACAGAAGAAATATATATACACACACATATCTGTAATATGATTGGACTACAACAGTGCTGCTGTGGGTGTAGAAAGTTCGAAAATGGCAGCCATCCAAGTGATGGCGCACTGCACTTGTGTGTCGATATATTGAATTAACCGAATGACTTATATCTCCAGAGTTTCAATACTCCATATTCTGAAGTATTATAGAACATCATTGATTTAGTAGGTTAGGTTTCAACACTAATAAGCGACATCAGAGAGCTAGCTAGCTGAGCTCATTCCTGGAATGCACATAGCAAGGTTAATTTATGCACTCAATCTCACAAGGTGCTGGCAAAAACAGCAATAATGAGAATGCAACCTAAGTTCTGGCCTTTCTCTCATTCACTACCATTTCCATCAGTTGAATATAGCAGAAAACTTATAAAAGACTGACTGAACTCAACCAAGAATGGAATTAACCATCTAAAATGACTTGTCTGACTTTAAGCAGTTCAAGATATAAATTAGTTAGCAACGGGCTAAGCAATAGACAAGATCGAGGATTCTGTACCTGGGAAATGGAAGTGCATATCTGACTCTACTGCATCAAAGAGGTCGAGTACTGCACAAGACTTGGTTAGAGGGAAAACAATAATGGCAACTAAGCAAAAGCATCTTATTCACATGCCATGGCATGGAATGGAATAATATAAGGTTTAATCAAATCAGTCTCAGCCTAGCTAATGCATACTTGTTAATCATAATATATAGTTTATGATGTTCTTTTTAAATTTTTATCTTATCGGCTGATAAAATTTTTTATCCTAGCTAATTTTTATCCCTTAATAAAATTAAACTGACACTTACTTGAAGAGGGTTTCTGCAGATTTGGATGGACCAGCAAACACAAACTTGCTCTTGGTCCTCTGGGTCAGGAAGGGGCTGATCATCCTATTGAATGCAAGGTACCACCATGGCACATTGATAAACACCTACAAACCCCAAAACCCCAATATCAAATTAGCTATAATTGAACAAGAATTTAATCAACACCTCCAAAACCCCTACTCCCAAGTAAAATTAACTATAATAGAACAAGAAATCAATCAACACCTAAAATTAGCCAAAATTGAACAAACCTCAGAATAGCTATAACTGAACAATAAGCATACTAAATAAACAAAAATTCAATCTCCGAAACCCTCCAAGAAGTAAGACAATAAATACCTGTTTGGCAACGAACTCAGGGTAGTTGTCCTGAAGCAATTGAAGGGCCTGGTTGGTGACCTGGTTGTCCGGGATCAACTGCTTGAGCTCGTCCAGAGCCTTCTTCTGTGGCTCAGGTAACTCTCCGACGACGTAGCTCTCTTCCTTGAACGAAACCGACTGAGCTACGATTTTAGGATCAATCTCCTCCTCGACCTTTAAGGGTTTGTTTGTGAAATTAAGGTATTGAGGGATTTAAGAAAATTGAGATGAAGACGAAGAAGAAGAAGCAGTGATCGGAGGCTGGGGCAGAGGTTGGGGAGTCTGGGACTGAGCGGAGGCTGGGGCAGGACTGATGAATTTTCAGAGAATTAGGGATTCGAGGAATGAACTGATCGAATTGTATCGGCTTGGGAATTATATCAGTCTTACTTAGGCGACGAAACTCAGAATTCGTCTCCTAAGTAAATCTTAGGCGACGAAAAAATATGTGTTGTCTCCTAAGACCGTTTACTTAGGCGACGAAAAAAATTATTCGTCTCCTAAGATAATTTCGAATTTTGGTAACATTTATTGGCGCGAAAAATTAAGCCGCCAATAAATTTTCCAAAAAAATTGAAATGAACTTAAGCGACGAAATATATATATTCGTCGCCTAAGTATTTACTTAGGCGAGGAAAATGATATTTTCGTGGCCTAAGTAAAAACTTAGGCAATGAATATGTAAATTTCGTCACCTAAGTTAATTATTATTTTTTTTTTAAATCTATTGGCAGCTTAATTAAAATGTGTTAAAACTTTTGCAAACAACTATATAAAAGAAGTCAAATTTTGAAAAACGCTATGAAATAACATTTGATCGTTATGATGAAATACGGAAATGGTAAAAAAATCACTTAAATCCGACTAAGTTAGAGTCCCGATCGATGCAGTCAACCTTATTTAAACTTATCTCTCTCTATGAAGAGTCATAGTATCGGGTGGTAAAAGTTCCCAAATTTTTACATGGATAATAACGTCTCATCTATATGAGAGTTTAATGTTTGGAAGAGTCGATGAAACAAGGTCATCTAAAGGTACGTAATAGCGTTTTCGTGTGATAAGTTTTATGAAAATATGGTTAACCGTTTCGATCGAGCATCGAACGTTCATGAAAAGAGTTGATTTTTATACTCTACTCAAATTTAACTATAACAATCACATCAGACGGTCAAAATTTTCATTTTGTGAATTTAGCCATTATAACGACAACATGTTTACTAATACGATATAGCTTGATTATAAGATTATACTCAAGTGTACAACTTTTCGAAGCAACTATATAAAAGAAGTAAAATTTTGAAAAACACTGTGAAATAACATTTGATCGTTATGATGAAATACGGTTATGGTAAAAAAATCATTTAAATCCGACAAAGTTAGAGCCCCGATCGATGCGGTCAACCTTATTTAAAACATATGAAACTGCCGTTTTGAAGGCCTAAACGAACTCGAAAGCCCGAAAAAGCCCACACGTCGTGGCAAAGCAACGAGTTTGACTCCTGGCGTCGTTTCCTTTCCGAAAATGTATTACAATCGTCAATCGGACACCAAATGCCAAATCTACAACTCCAAACTATTTGAGAATTTCATGTTTGGAAGAGTCGACGAAACAAGGTCATCTAAATGTACGTAATAGCGTTTTCGTGTGATAAGTTTTATGAAAATATGATGATGGTAAAAAAAGTCACTGAAATCCGATAAAATTAGAGCCCCGATCGATGCGGTCAACCTTATTTAAACTTATCTCTCTCTATGGGGAGCCATAGTATCGGAAGATAAAAGTTCCTAAATTTTTACATGGATAATTGCGTCTCATCTATATGAGAGTTTAATGTTTGGAACAGTCGACGAAACAAGGTCACCTAAAGGTACGTAATAGGGTTTTCGTGTGATAAGTTTACTTAGGCGACGAAATAACACTTTCCTCGCCTAGGATACATACTTAGGCGACGAAAAAATGGTTTCGTCTCCTAAGTAAAAACTTAGGCGACGAAAATGACTATTTCGTGGTCTAAGAAATAATCATTTTTTAAAAAAAATTATTTGCGGCTTAATGTTAATGTGTTTAGGTTTTTTACTTAGACCACGAAATAACCATTTTCGTCACCTAAGTGCTTTCTTAGACCACGAAATAACAGTTTCGTCGTCTAAGAAGAACTTAGGTGACGAAAACGGTATTTCGTGGTCTAAGTAAAAGTAATTTTTTAAAAAATCTATTGACCTAATATTTACTTAGGCGACGAAATATTACTTTCCTCGCCTAAGATACACACTTAGGCGACGAAAAAATTGTTTCCTCGTCTAAGTGTAAATATTAGGCGACGAAAACAAAATTGTCGTCGTCTTAGAAGATAGCTCTAACGACAAATATTTGTCGGCGTCTTTGTGTTTTCTTAGGCGACGAAAATTCACTTTCCTCGCCTAAGTATTCAACTTAGGTGACGAAAAATAATTTTTCTTCACCTAAGTAAAGATCTTAGGCGACGAAATTTTTTTTCGTCACCTAAGTAAAAACCTTAAGAGACGAAATTTATTTTCGTCGTTAAAGTGTTTCTTAGACGACGAAAATAACTATTTGTCGCCTAAGAATGGTCTTAGGCGACGAAATTTCTAGCTTAGAGGACGAATTTTTTTCGGTCTCCTAAGAACTCTTAGGCGAGGAAACTATTTAGATTTCGTCGCCTAAGGTATTTTTCCTGGTAGTGTATGATCATTTTTCGGATTGAACGGGTAGTATTGCCATTTTGCCAGCCACCACTATCACACCTACCACCGGCGAAACGGTGACTTCCCAGTAATACTCAGAGAATAATGATTTTCATTCAGGATTGTGTATGCTTCTATAACATTGACCAACAAGTAACTGTAATATGGTGGTTTGTTTTAGGTTCTAGGCTTGCTGTCTGCTTCTCATCTAAGGTTTGATACAATTGACATTCTCTTTTCTACATTTTCAGGTTACTGAAGAGAACCTGGGTGCCAAGAAATAATGAATAAAAAGTTAAATAAGGTAGAGAGTTTTGGTCATCAGAATTATCTGAACCATTGACGATGAAAATAAGAAAGTGTGACCATTGAAAAGGTGAGAAACCTTTTATTGTGGCTAATTGAGTATTGCTTGGATCTGCTCAATCTTTTTTGTTGCAAATGAATTTAGGATGTAGTTAATCGGGCATTTGCCTGAAATTTCAATTTCGCGTTACATAAGCAATTCCTGAGGTGAGACTGGAAAAAAATTGATCATATTGGGGGATTCCATCAAACAAGCAGATGTGTGAGTTTAAGCTTCAAACAACTTCTTATTTGGTCGATTTGTTTTATTTGTGCATGCAATTTTAGGTGGCGCGTTTGAAATTGGATATGTAGATATATATGTCTTTATCTATCTGTGTGATTTTATTGCAAAACTATATAGGAATACTTTGGATTTCTTTACATGAAGTTGATATATACAAAAGACAGTGCAGATTTCTGTTCTTTACCTCTTTTTATAATTTGTATTAAATTTAAATAGTTTAGTACCCATTGCTTTTGGTTGGTTCTTTGTTTTAATTTGATAATAATTTATTAGTAAGTCTAAGAAAGTTCTATTAAATCTCATGTTGCTTAATTTGATATCTAGGGTTGCAGCTATTAGATCTTATGTGTTTGTTTCGGTGGTGTAATCTATTGCTCTAAATTTGGATTTCTCTAATTGTGTTTATGTATTTTTGTTATGTAGGTGCGATTCTGTTTGGAATTTGCATATCCAATATTTCCTGGTTGGATGATAATACGATTTGGTTTTTATTTCATTGGTCATTCAGTTATCTTCTGGGGTTTTTCTGTGATTATTTTGAAGGATTACAGGGATATTTTATTTGCTATGATGTGATTTGCTGTTTTGCTTATTGGTGTTGGTAAGCAGTTTTTGAGTATAAGATAAGTCTTATTTTGGTTTCATGTTTTGCTTATTGGTGATTGATTTCTTTTGGTTTCCTGTTTGGCTTATTTTGGGTTTGTTGCTGCATGTGCTTAATTTGGTATTTGAGGGGAAGGTCTGCAGGTATGGTTATGATCTTTAATAGTTTTGATGGATGTACATTATCACTTTGATGTCATTAGCTCAGAGATTTACTTTGTCACATTCTGTTATGCTATAGTGGCTTCCTGTTTGTTCATCACAAACTTTGATTGTTTAATTTTTCTTTTTGATGCATGTCCTTTTTTTTTGTTTGGTACAGGAATAGATTCGTCAAATAGGTCTTCTTGATTCCTCTACTGATTATAGCAAGGTACGACCTTTTTTTTTGTTTTGGTTGGTTATTTCAGTTTGTGGTTTTGCTCCATCTATTGTGATTATGGACGGAGCAAATTGAAGTTGGGTTTGTTAAAGTAGAAATTAGAGAACTTTCTCCATGTTAGTCTTCAATGTTGGAAACTAATAGTAATTGACATTTGTGTTTATATAGTGTGAACTGTTTTGAGACAAGAAAATGTATGTAGCTGTCTGAGAAAACTACCTGGATATTTAAGGTTCATTAATGATGCTGTCATTTTAGTTATCTCTAACTCATGAGTGAGAGTGTCTGCAACTTAAATTAATTAGCGGGGTTAATTAAATTTAGAGCTTGAAGTTTTAATTTCCAAAAGCTAAAAATCGAACTGAACTGTCATGTTTAGGAATGAAAAAAATATATGGGTGAAAGAGAGTTACGATCTGGAAGGAAGAAAATCCATACCTTGAGAGTTGTACAATTTTGTCAGTATGAAAGGAAGGTTATTTTCATCAATATGTATCATGAGATTATTTTGAATTAGTGAAGAGAACAGTCTCATGTGTATTAAAATATAACATACAGATTATATAGGGAAACGAAGAGAGTCATGGGTGAGAGTGGGGGGGGGGGGGGGGGGAATAATTTAATTTTGGTTGGTTATTGACGTAAAGAGGGATTGGGTTCCTTTGGCGAGGGAGTGGCATTTATTGGCGAGAATAGAGATATAGGGTTCGTTTGGGAATGGATGTGGTGGTGATTTCTGTCGTTTCATTTCTTTTCGGCAGCACAATGGTTGGTGAGAGAGGGTGATACCGGAAAGTGGGTTTGGATAATTTTCCTGGGTTATTGACATAGAGAGAGAAACGGATGGTGTGTTGTTGATGGAGGGTGTGTTGTCTGTTTGATTCAGTTTTGTATTGCTCCTATTTTGATGGGATATAATTTTGATGTGTTTTTTTGTTATTATTGTTGCAGGTAGTTGATTGGTTGTCTTCTGCTGCGTTGTTGCCGATCTTTATGTGATTGGAGATCTTCAATTGAGTTTAACTCAGTGAGTGCATGTCTTCTTTGCTTAGAAGTGAGAACAATAACAAATTACAATAGTTTTGGTAGCATCTTATCGGCGGTAAGATATGAAGATTCAATGATGCATATGACATGTTTAAATGTTGGAGTATAGACAGTTTGGTGTTGTGTAGTTGCTTGATTGCTTCTTGCTGTGATATTTGATTGTGCCGTATCTTCTAAATCCACTGAATCAATTTATCATGTTTGAGAAAAGAAAAAATTAATGTTTCTTGCTTTCTTCGTTAGTAGGCCTCTGCTTGGTTGCTCATTGTTTTTATGTTTTACTTTAATGAGGCTTCATGAATCCCTTTTGTGTTTGAGGGAAAAAGGAGCAACCAGATGATAAAAGTGAATTAAAGATTGAATCTTATGTCTCCTTTTTCTTTTTGTTTAACCTGTAAACTTCAAGAGCGAACAAATAAGAACTCTACATTTCATCAAACGTTACCATTAAAAAGCCCACATAACTAATGCAAAACAACAGATAGGAAACTATAACCATACAATAATAATCGAGGAGGATAAAACCAACCTACTAACGGTATGAGGACCGAAAACTCGGCTGGATAGAGTCATCTTTAGAAAACTGATCCCGTATAATAGAAGGCAAAGAAATCTACCATATTGATCCTTCATGAGTAGCCCCGTAGTTTGTCAGCTTATCAGCCATACAATTCCCTTCGCTATAAATGTGAGAGACCTGCAGATGTGATTGCCGAGTGTGGTGAAGGCAATTTAACCAACGATTGCGAAGCCGCCAAGGAATCCGGTCTGCAGTATAAAAATAAGTAATAACCAACATGGAGTTTGTTTCTAACCAAACTTTAAACCATTTCCGTACCCAGGTCACACAGATTGCTTCAATAACAGCTAAAACCTCAGCATCAATGGCACTAGCAACTTGGGATCTAAAAGAAAAAGCCCCCAAGAAACTCCCCGAAAATAAGTAACTAATGTGTTGTATCACTGTTTATATATATATATTAAATGGTAGTTTCATTTCAATTTATGATAGATTCAATATTTTTCAAAATTTTTTGCTTTGTTGAGGAGGGGGACATGTGACCCTGCCTTAGTCCTATGCTTTTGGATGAAATTTTTTTTACTTTACTGTAGAGCAGCTCTGGAATTGACGATTTCTAAGTCCTTATTTTTTATGAATTAAACTTAAGAGGGCAGATGAATGCTTCAGCCTTATCTGCATCTTGGCCTCACTGTTACATAGCCTGTCAGGCTTTTCAAACTATATCATGGCTTTCATATATGCATTTGAGTTATGATTCTGGGTTTTGAATCGAGATTGGCTACTGGTTTCTGGGTTTAGGCCAGATATCCAATTGCTATGCAACGTCTTTCAAATAAAGTTTGTTGCTTTTTCATATCTTAGTATTTTTGTTTATTTACTTCTGTTAGTTCAAAAGAAATTCAGTAAGTGTATACATGGAACTTTCCATGTCTTACAGTTTCTACTCTCCGCAAGAATTAAAGTATGTGAGAAGTCTTCTAATGAACATTATAGAGGCAACGTGGATGCAAGTGCTATGAGCATTTTGATAGATACTTGGTGTCTTTGGCTAGAATGGACTCTAATATGGCTGACAAATAATTATCCTTTTCTAACATTTATTAATGTAATGTCTTTATAGTAATTTATGTTACTATAACATTTACTGAGGTAAGTGATATGCTTTTAATCTTCTCTGCAGCATCTCAGATTCTCAGGTGTCAACAATGGAAAACAACCAATATCTGAAATTGTTTGAAACAAGTGGACCAAGCAACTTTCTGCAGAAGAAAAATGAGCAAGCAGCTTTATGGGCAGACTCCACTATGTGACAACCTAATATCTTTTGTACAAAAGGAAATAGAATAGCCAACTTTTTGGCCAGATCCAATGTGGAGTTTGCAAACACCTTTTGTATCCCATATAAAAACAACTTGGTATGAACCAAGATTGCCTCCTTTTTCTTTTTCTTTTTTAACAATGAAACCATACAAGATTTATCAGAATTATGTAATATGATCTACAAGATTTCAATTGGCTATCCTGACATGTGATTACTATATAAATCATATGCAACAGACTAGAAGATCTTTGATAAAAAAAATTAAAAGTAAAAAAAATAAAAAATAAACATTTTTGTACATAAAACTTTTGTCCAGATTAGCTGACCAAACCAACCATAATTGGCTTTTGTGATACGATAGTTTACAGTAAAGAAGTAGAACACACTGAAGCAACAGACTTTGCAGCAATATGACAATGTGGCTATATAACACTTGAACAGCGTTGTTATGTATAGAAGTCTTCTAACGAAGCAGTCATATGATATTCCAACCATTTCTATTCTCTTAGCTTACTCACCATTACAACCATAGATCATTCTGTATTTGTTATGTATAAATACAGATGATTCACGTGTTTAATGTTATGAGTAAACTACTTAGTAAAATACAATATATTGGTTTTCAGTTCCTTTATCCTATCAGAACAAATATCAGATGACTGCTTCAGTAAATATATAGTTTTCTTCAAGAAGACCTCTTCAGTTTACTCAAGGATGCTCCGAACTGCTGCCTATAACCTGCCAATTATGTCATCAATAAAACAGAGAAGAGACATAAGTTGACGATTAGTTATAAAATGGATCGATATCTTTACATTTCATATTATTTACATTTTGATTTCAATGATCTGCTCCTCAAATAGTAGTACCAGTACTACTATATTTCATCAGGCCTAACATCACATAGTAACACTGACAAAAGCCGTCGCAACGCGCGACCAATGCACTATCATTTGTTGAAGAGAAAATGGAAGTCACATTTCAACCTGGACAGAACCTCATGGTATAAACAGTCTACCCTAACCGTGGCAAAAAAGAAGATGACATTGTTGAACCAATACCAACCAACACAATAGATCAAATAAAAAAAAATCACTGGAGTTGAAACTGTCAATGGAAACCAAAACAAAGGCAAGAACCCAGACATGAATTTAGAATGAAGTCACAGACAATCAAAACACATGCCATGAAAACCCAGAATTGAAGCAAAGTCCATACCTTCACGATCGATTGAGAAATATTTGTAGATTCTAACCAAGAAATTTGTTCCTGACCCTCTTATTGCGCAAATCGTGCAAAGAATCAAAGCAAAACAACACATATCTCTCTCCCTCCCTCTCGATCGCCGACCAAACAACCTAGATTTATTTGTTCCTCTCAGTCTCTCGCTCTCAATCTTCTCTGCTATGGCAAAAAGAAAAAAAAAGAACGGAAGTCAAAAACAGAATGCCATATGAATACAACTTGGCTAACCAATCTTGGTCAGCTAGAGCTAACACTAGCCAATAAAAAAACGACACGTGACATTTACAGGGGCATAAAAGATATTTACAGGAGCTAAGTGGGTATTTACATTATTATTTAATTCATTTCAAAGGTCACGTGTTGTCTTTTTATTGGCTAGTATTAGCTCTAGCTAACCAAGGCTGGTCAGCCAAGTTTTTTCTTATTTCATATTAGACAACACAACTTTGTCAACTGATGAGAAATCATGAAATTAATTAGTATCTAAATAAAACTTATTATGGAGAGCAACATAAACTGCATTGAAAATAAAACAAATCAAAAAATTAAAAGCAATAAGCTACTACATTGAAGAAAAAGAAAAAAAAAAGAGGTTGCAAATGTTTAAGAGAACATAATACTATGTTCTGAGAGCTTTGAATGATCTTTCAAATCGCAGTACTTTCAATGCAACAGCTCAACTATCCCAAAAAATCTCACCCATTGAGTCATAAGCAAGTCATATTGCAAATTCTGAATACACATTTTTGTAAAATAATATTCTCATATTCAAAGATGGCAACTGTAACTTTAACACCAGTGCTACATTAAATTTGAATTATTTATTGGATAATTGTTATTGATCGACAGACAATAGGACATAAACATAACAAACGAAGCTAGAAAGAAAACTACGTGTTTAAAAGTGTCAGCTATTGCATGCTTATGAATTGTTGATGTCTTGAACTCAGAATCTATGCAGTGAAACCAACCCTATAGAACAAAAACAAAAAAAATTAAGGTAAGCTGTTGAAATTCACCCACATAAATAATAGGGCAAAAATCATATCTTTCTAAGAAATTGCAAATTCGAGACATCAGTTTTTCTTTTTATTAGAAGGTAGTTTCAATTAATATGCTAGATCAAACTGTTCAGTGTTCTCAACTCCGTTCATTTGGTTTATGGACCTTACTTATTTATTATGTGCATGTCAAAATGAAAACCAAAGCAAATGTCAAGTTATACTTCATAGTCTGTTCATTTGAATCTGCATGTTTGGTAGAAAGACAAATATATTGAACATGAAATACTCAAATATAAGCAAATACAAAAACAATCTGTACACAGGATAAGTCCACATTAGGTTACAGTCTCAATCTTCTACAACCATATAAACCATACCATGAATTGCTCAGCATAGGGGCATTACCAGTAGCTCTGATGTAAACCACTGTTGCAAATTGAAAATAAAAAATAACCCATCGTCAAACAACCATGGAAAAAACAAAAAAAATGAGCCAATCAAACAATAATGGAAGATTTAAAACCCCCTAGATTTGTAGGGATTCAAGTCTCCCACTGCTGCTCTATTGTGATTTTGGCCTTCCCATGCTTTGCGAGGAGGAGAACCAAACTACAGATTTGTGCCAAACAAAAATGAACGTGGCGCCTCACCAGACCTGTCCAAACAACACGCGGCAACAAACCAAATAAGGGCTCATTCGTAAATAAATACTACAATAACCTGGCTATAGGCCGCATAATATATAGGAAATTTAATTATCGTATCCTTAACATACCTTATTGAACTGTAGATATGATTTATGGACATATCCATTCAACACCAACGAAAAATAAAACCCACACCTACAGAATAAAAACCGAAAATAAACTAACAACCATTAATCGACAATAGAAGAAAAACAAAAATAAACCAACAAAAAAACAACTCAATCACCTATAGATCAGCACCAACATAGCAGAAGACACACAATAATAACAAAAAAGCACATGAAAAGAAATCCCATCAAAATAACAGCAAGACAAAACTAAATCGAACAAACAATACACCCTCCGTTAACAACACACCCTCTGTTTCTCTCTCTACGTCAATAAGCCACGAAAATTATCCAAACCCACTTTCCGGTATCCCCCTCTCTGACCCACCACTGTGTTGCTGAAAAGAAACGAAACGAAAGGAATCACCACCACCTCCGTCGCCAAAGGAACCCAATCTCTCTTTTCGTCAATAACCAACCAAAATTCTTCAACCCCTCTTTCAGTTTTGGCAGCATAATATATTGTTTTCGAATTATGGATCTGCTTTCTTAACAACCAAACAACAGAAAACAAATTTTCTACAACCCAAAATCTCATTTCCCATTCAATTGAATTCACATTTCGTCCCCAACTGTTTAGCTCATTAACATGACATCCCAATCTCTATAGATTTGAATTCCAAGAACATGAAATGGTAATAAGCAACAAATCTCATAAATTTGTCCAGAACAAAACTTAAAGTAGCGAAGAGAACTCATCTCGAACAAACTTTCAACTTCAATGGACTCAATTATGGTGAAAATTCTTAACAGAGACCCAAACTTTAATACTTCAGCAGTTTAGCCTGTCAGTGGGAACCCAAAAAAAAAAAAAAAAAAAACTAACTCAATCTATTCAAGTCTGGGCGGGAAGTCAAAAGTAGGAATACAAACAAAAAAAACTGAGATATTAAGCACAAAGAAGATACTTTTTCAGCCGATCTTCTATATTTGATATTACTTCCGGTAGATATTGCAATATTACCAGTATTATTCCAAGGCCCAACCTCGGACTCCTCAACCTTTTTTTCCTCCCAGCTTTGAGTTGATTTCTGATTCTGCAAGAAAGCCTTATGACACATGCATGTCTATATCACGTTTCTAATGGAACTTAAATTTCAACTAACCGCATATATATGCTGCTGATACTGCTGCTGAACAACATATTCTGAGTCGTGCTACCGAACAAATGAGGGCAATAAACAATATTAGGCATGTATAAGAGTGGATCAGAATCAGAAGACTCCTCAAAACACAGAAATTAGGACTGGGCGTTTGGGCCCGAAGGACCGAAAGCCCGGCCCGAAAACCTGAAAAAAGACCGATACGGGCCGAGCCTGAAAATTTTTAGGACCGGCCCGAGGAAGGACCGGCCCGATATTATGCACTTCGGTCCGAGCTCAGGCTTGAATTTTTTTGGGCCCGAAAGCTTGGCCCGGCTCGATGGTTTACTATATATAGAAAAAAAAAAAAAAAAAACCCTTGGCATCCACTAATCACTATCACTCGTCTCTGAGACCTCCTCCCTCCTGCCCAGCTGCCCTCCTCCTTCTCTGGCTTCGTGCGAATCGCCACGACGCCACCAGCTCCAGCTCCGGCTCCGTCTCGAATCTCGATTCCCAATCTCATGTCCATCTCCGGTTTGTAAGACACCATCTCTCTCTCTCTCTCTCATCACTCCATCTTCATCTCTCTCTCTCAGTCTCTCTCCTAGTTTGAATTCTGAAAGGCGTGAAAGCCCGAAACAGCAGAGGGCTGGACTCCAGTGGTTGATCCGAAACGTGGTTGATCTGAAACGTGGTTGATCCGAAACGGCGGCATTTTGGGTTTGGGGGGAGGCGGAGGGAGTCGGCAAAGAAGCAGAAGTCGTTGTAGCCGCTGGATGAGTCGGCGAGGTAATGACGTAAGTGAATCAGATGGTGAGGACGAGGACGGCGAAGGTGAGGAGGCGGGCGTGGGTGGTTTGGAGCTGGGTGGGTTTCAGTTTCGGCAAGGTTTTTTTGGGCCTGAAAAAGCCCGAAAGCTCAGCTCGGCCCGTCGGGCTCGGGCTCGGGTCGGTCCTCAACTTGGGAAAAGCCCGGCTCGGCTCGGATCGAGGGGGTTGGGTTTTGGGTCGGGCTTTGAGAATTTTGGGCGCGGGCCGGGCCATTTTGGGCTCGGCCCGGCCCGGCCCGCGCCCATCCCTAACATAAATCATTAAATATTTCCTCAAAAACCAACAGCATTGGAATATTTATTTTCACCAATTTACGGCGTTAACGACTTTGAGATGGAAAACTAACCACAACAACAAAAGTTCTTTTGTAAAAGAACTTTTTCCAAAACGTCTTTGGAGTATACTACCAGACATAGAAAACACATATGTCAATAGATGTAAGAGAAAATAACATTACCTGATGAACATTAGCAAATTCTATTGACTACAACCATTTGCAAGTTCTTGTATGGTACCACTATTTGCTTCGGCATTTCATTCTTGTCTTCAAGGTCATTTTCTTAAACTTCTAATAACATGTATATGCCTGTAAGTAACAGAATAATGTACATTATGATGCGAGATAAGTTGACTTCTATTCTAGATATGCCATATGATGCCTAAATTTCATATAATAATTGAAACTATTCACACTTTAGAAACAACCAAACATATAAGTAAATGTCCGGTACCAGTATCAGTAATCCACCTCACTTGTGTAATTGGCATTCGCAGCTCCAACAAACCAATTCTTATTACTGCCAAAAAAAAAAAAAAAAAAAAAACCTTTAAATAAAGAGTTGATTAATACCAATATGAAAGGCTCAGATTCCATTTATTTCTTAGATACCATTTAACCATATACTATACAAAGTATCAAAAACGAATAATGGCATTGTAAACACTCAGAGAAAATCATAATTTCATTTAGAGAAAATCCAATCACATAATAAATATAAAGCAGAGAAAAAGTAAAAATTTGAGAACAACATCAAAGGTAATTAACATGTGCAGTTAAGGCTGCGTAAAATTTGAGGAAGTGATAGCAGTTTTAGACACTAATAGTTTGTTTAAGATTATAATTGTATTTGTTATAATAGTTTTTGTTTGAAGACCCGCGCGTTGCAGCGGGTTTTTGTTTCATAGTCATTGCCTGATAAACGATTAAGAAGCTAGTTGATGGAAATGTTTGTTAACAATTCAGGACCTCCAAATACAAATTTTAGAAAAGTCAGCTAAGGGATATAGGGAAAACCTTGGGACCTTATCTTAAAAAAACATATACCACAACTGAGAATTTATAATCAGAATTACTATAACAATAGTCGGGAAGTTAACAAACATTGAAACATATTGTTTTAAAACAATCAACTGTTGCATTTATATTTGAGAGTCTAATAAACAGCATGTTACAGAAAATTGATAGATCCAAAACATGAATAGTTGATTACAACATTTGTTTACTGTTAACATGCATAAGGTACATATAAAATGATAGTTATAAAAAAGCCTAGACGATGAGCTGGTTGCTTCTTCGGTGGCTGATTCCATGGTCTCTGTAAATACTGAATAAAAATACGTATCAGAGTTTATGTAGGTTTTATGTTTAAGTTTTATGGATATAATAAATAATATTAGTTTTCGAACCATTTCTACTGTAACACTCTAAGGAATGGTCTCATATTTTTTATTATATAATCCTAAAATTAAAGAAGGTGGAAGTTAATCTGATAAGCTTTTAGCTACCTCCTCCCCTTGAAGATCATTACACAAAGCATCAATTTCTGACAGTCTCCTGATTTCTCCTGCTCAAATTAATGTTCTTTTCCTCTATTTCATTGTATTGATTCAAAGACTATTATTTTTTTGTCATAATCTAGATTAACAGTATAATCATGTGCGCAGACAGATATTCAAGTCAAACTTCTAGATGTGACACAATGGTAGACACATAATATAAGACTTTGTATCTGTACATCTAGGGATTTACCTCTGTATATCTCTCTGGAGCTTCAAACCCCTTAAAACATCCAATAGGCAGCCTGGAAAATTCATTACAGGACCTTTTAATTAGAGTACTCACACTGCAAATTCAACATTAACAATTATATATTCTCTGTAATAAAAGCTTTTGGTGAATATCCCTCTGGCACCATAGAAGGGGGGGTGAGGTGGAGAAACTTATACCACTCTCATTTTGAGAAGCAACACATGTCTTGCCTCTTAAAAACACAAATCTTAAACCACTTATCCATATCATCTTCCTCTGCAACAGACCAAATATGAACAAAATTAGTCAAATGTTAAGGAGAAATCATCAAGTTTTTTTTTTTTTTTTAAACCAATTTGAGATAGACGATTCGATAGTCAATTACCAGGAGATTGAATTTGTTTACCTGAGTATTAGATTCCAACTGGCACTATTGAAAATAGGACATGCAAAAACTCTTATCCTCTCCATTCTTACTCTACGACACTAACAATCGCAGTCATCCCAAATAGCAATCCTACAAATCAGAAATAGCACAAAAAAAAAATTAGAGAAGCATGCCAACAAAACATAATCACAAATCGTCAAATTCCGATGGCAAAAGGAAAATGTTTCCCGCTCCTTGTCCCTCTTCCGCTCACGCCTCTACCCCTCTCCTTCCCCAAAGCAACTATTAAATGCCCGAATAATAAAAAACCAACAGTTAGGAGAGAGCCGAACTTAAAACAAAAAATACAAAGTTATTTGGCTAATAATAGCTCAATAATGTAATGCACATGAAAGCCTCCTTAATTTAATAGATTGTATAAATTTAAACAAATGGCTTCACATAGCTAAATAAAATGGCAATTAGATCAAACTGCTTCATTTAAATTAGCTTCTTCTTATTAGTTCCAGCACTCTCCAAACTTTCTTTGAGGCAAGAAAAAGCATTAACCATTGTCCTGGCAAGTTCATGGGAAAAAAGTCTCACATGGTGCAATAACTAAACACAAAATTCTGAAAAGCATAACAGACTGATACTCCAAAAGCAATTAAAGAAATAAATGTTAAAAAGGGAAACAAAAAATGTGATAAAGGAATCTATGGTTTGAAAGAGAAAGTAAGAACTCACCCTTTAAACAGGTAGGAAATCCTTCTTCTCTACTCAGGTAGGAAATCCTTCTCTAACTGGATTAGAAAAAGAAAGTATCAAGGCTGCATGCAGACACGTAACATAACAACTATAAAGCAAAAAACTACCAACATATTTAGATAAAATATGCGACCAAAGTTCTGAAAGTTGTCATTGGCAAACCTGTTTATTCTACCACTTCCTAAAAAACATTGGCATTTAACCATAACAATAGTAAAACATAGTTCTTGAAAATTAACGAAAGGTTTTTGTATGTTTACTTCACCATATTTCTTCAAAAGCTATATGTTCATAATTTCCAGGATTATGGATAAGGAAATTTAGAGCTAAATTTTCACAATTCTTAGATAGGTGGCTAAAAAATTTGAACTGCAAAGACCCCCAGAGATTAAGCATTTCTCCATTACATTTCAAAAGCTATGAAATGAGTTGTAAGAATTGTCTTATAAACTGTATGCAAAAATATTCTGACTTGAATAATAGAAATGACTTACAGTGTAGACGACAGCTAGACGATGAATGTCCCATCCAATCTTACAAGCTTAAGTAAGCCTCAACTTTTCCTTTACAACTGGAACCTAGAACAATATAATAGAAAAAGGTAAGTGAAAAAGAAACCACTAAAATTATAGAAAACTAAGATCACTAATTATAGTTTGCATAAATAACCACAAAGACCATGTTTTACCGGCTGAGTAATCCTCTATGTTGAAACTCTTTTTGAGTCAAATTATACATTCAATAATTATTCGTTAATATAGTAAACTAACACCTGTAAATTATGCTTGATCATTCCTTTCAATACAGTTATCACCATCATGAAACTCATACAATTTGCAAATCAGTTGCATTCTTTTTAACTTAGTTGCAATAGTTCTATTACCATCACCATGCTCATATAATCTTCATGATTCAGAAGTTTCCATATAAGTTCCAAGCTATAAGGGTAAAGTTAATTCCATCTCAAAAATTTACACAGGCCTAGTGTAGTACAACCCAAAGTTTGTTCTCAATTACCTAGAAGTAACCAAGGCTCTTTCTTTTAACACATTAACATGCGGCTCCTTGACCTTAAATTTGCCCCTAGAATTTCTCTGAACAAAGTGCATTGTAACAGCTTTCACAAAAGCATATAACATATAAGATGTGTTTTAACCCAAATATATCTTGAAACACTATACCAACTTATGTCCAGAACAATAATGAGCAATAACAGTTGTCCGTTCATTAGTGAACCTGCAAAAAAAGGAAATCATTTTTTGTCAAAAGAATAAAAGAACAAAAAATGGAATTGAGTTGAAAGAGAAGTACAGAAGATTCTACAGTAATTTGATTTCTATTTCTACTCCCATGTCTCTCATCGCAGCACGAAGCCGCTTCGTGGAAGCCATTAATGAAAAAAAGCCAGAATCGATTGACATGGAGAGCAAAAAAGGCAATCACCATTTGATGAGCAGCCAGATACTTTGAAACCGAGAACAAAACAATCAGAAAAGGCAATCGATCACATACACAACTAAGCCCATACCTTCACCACTTGATCGACATGAGATACTTCCATGATGAAATGGCGCAACGCCTCCCAGAAATCCGTCAAGAATCCGTCAACTTCCATCTCCCTCTTTGGCCACTCCTCCCCCTTTTGGTGGCTTAGCTAACAGAACAAATGCCAGCGAAAGAAGGAAGCCACACTCGTTACTTCTCCACATCCACAGCCAGTGGCAACTTCGAAATAAAATGCTACAGTATCCAGTGGCGCTTCTGTAATAAACTCAAAAAATGCTACAAAGAAATGGGGGCATTTCCGTAAAACAATCCGACCACAACCCCCACTAATGAAGTGCGACCCGGCCCAATACACAGACAGAGTGGCAGATTCGAAATAAAATACCACAGTGATTTGGTGGCATTCCTGTAATAAAATGCTACAGTAAAATCAGGGCATTGCTTAATATTAGGGGTGGGCACTTAGTACCGGAATTCCGATCCCGTCCCGGTCCCGTCTTGAAAGTTAGTGGGATGGGACGGGATAGTTTTTGAAAATGACCGTCCCGTCCCGTCCCGTCCTGTTAATGTAAACTTGAAACAGGATCGGGACTATCCCGAACAATCCCGTCCAGTCCCGTAGTATTAGAATGCATTCAATCTCAGCCCTACGATTCAACCCCACTCCATCCCAACCCTCCATCTCAATAGTCAATACACTTGACTGACTTGAGAAACTTTGAAAGGCTGAAACGGTGAAACCCAATTCGATCTCGGAGCTAACCAAATTCGTTCCTCTTCTTCAGTTCTTCACTTCTTCCCAATTCGATTACCTGAAGGGCAGAAGGCAGAAGCACTTCAAATCTGCCAAATTCGATTATCAATTCATAAGCTTTGCTTCTGCCCTTCAAATCTCCCAAATTCGATTACCAATTCGTAAGCTTCATTCCTCTGCGAAGCTTAGCTCGCTTTCTCCTCATCCAGCTCTTATATGGTCATCCCAACTTCGTTTCTCTTCATTCCAACCTCAGCTTGTTAATGGCTAGAGGGAAGAAAACACCAGTTCATCCTCGACGAAGTGCTTCTGGTCTGCAGGTTGATGCGACTTCATCAGCAATTTATTCTGGTCGATCAATCCAACCCACTCCTGCAAATCAACTTGGACTACAAGCTGATGCAAGCCAACCTGATGCTGATACAAACCAAGCTGATGCAAGCCAACCTAATGAGACTCAAAGCCAACCTCCAAGTGAAGCAGTTGCATCTACAAGGGAGAATCGGGAGATTGATTCTGAAACATCAGGTATAAAACGAAGCTTTGTTTGGGACCATTTTATACCTTATGAAAAGATTGAAATTGCGAAAGATGTTGATGGAAAAGAGTATAAAATAGTTCATAAGAGGGCTTACTGCAAGTACTGTCCTAGGAGAAAGATTGGGGATTATGCTGCTGAAAGTCAGAATGGCACATCTGGTATGATTAGGCACATCAATAACAATTGTAGATATTTTCCATCAGCTGTCGATAAGTCACAGAAAAACTTACAAGGTGATAAGACTAGGGCTAATTCACTGAGCATGGTAGTTGTTGACCAAGATGACTATTTAGAAGCTTGTGTAGAGATGGTTGTAATTGATGATCTGCCATTTAGTTTCGTGGAGAAGAAAGGCTTTAAGGGATAAATTACAAAATCTACGATCTTGTCACTAGAAGTCCTACATGTAAGTTGAAAGAAAGTACCCCTAAAGCAATAAATTACACCTTCTTATTATTCTTGTCAAAATGTTAGAATTGAAAGAGTATAAATTGGTTGTTTCTTCCTTAACTATGGAGCAGTTTGTTGTAGCACATTTGAAAACAAAATCCTGATTTAAGTTTCTACCAATACTTTTTATAACAAAGAAAAAGAGTCTGAGTTTGTATTATCATTGGAAACAATGAGCGCCATGTACAAAATATAGGATTCATGAACTGACAGTGATTGTCAATGTTTTATTTTTCTTATACTTATTTGTTACGCAAATTGTCAGTAATTTCGGTAATGCAAGTGACATATTATGGTGCTATTTCGAAATAATTTGTGTGGAGTCCGCTTACGACAGCTAATGAAATAATAAGACACAAATCACACAATATAGACAATAGAGAGATCGAGGCTCATCTATCTGTAAAAATGAGGCAAGAGAGCTCCAGAATAGTAATTACTGACCATTCTGCACTCATTTGGGATAAAAAAGTTCTTAATTTTTTTTTCTTCAAAGTGGCCACGATTGGATGCTTAAATCTCTGCAAATCCTACAGCTCTTCAAGGGTGCATGTTCTGGTACCAGCACGACCAGTTTCCCCTTCAACTCGAGTCATTATTTGGTTTAACTCTTGCGTATCTTGCTCATATATCAGATGTACCCCGCAGTCCTTCACCTCTAGACCTGGCCCTCTGGTTTCAAATAAGAACTCAAGCCGACTGCAACTGTTCCACCAATCTGTACCAAAGTATTTATCAAGGGACACATAGAATATCCAATGGTGATCGGACTCAACCTGGCAAAATTGTTCGCTAAAGCGAAATGCAGGCTGTTTGCCGTGTATCTGTATTTCTCTTCCATTGAGCTTCAGACAACATACAAGATGATGAGTAGCCTTAAAATGCTTGAACTGACGGATATCAAGCTCATCAACCTGACAGTGTTTATGGAGTACAAAAACAGCACACAAAACAAATCCCAAAAAGCTACTCTTGTTCCTATCTGGAAGTAGGTTTACAATCAATGAGCTCCCAAAACTTCGATGATCAAACCACTTTGGAATTCTACTTCCAGGAATTACAATTTGAAAAGTTTCCGTTTCACTAGAAATACCCTGTCATAAAAAATGTATTTAATTTAACACACAGGGGAGAGAGAGAGAGAGAGAGAGAGAGAGAGAGAGAGAGAGAGTACCTGATTAAGGAATATCCTCAGCATTTCAAAGGCTATGTTAGTGCAGCCCTGATTGTCATTTAGTTTGAAGCAACTGATGAAATTGAAATATGATTTTTCCAATCTACTGAAATTGGATAAATCAAGCAGCGTTTCCAGTGCAGAACAACCATCTGCTCTCACATCCAATTTACTATTTGATGGAAGGCCTGACAACTCTTGAAGTGTCTTGCAGTTCTCCAAGTTAATGTTATGAAGGTTGAAACAGGACCTGATAGTTGGAGGAAGCTTCACAAAATTATTTCCACTCAGATTTAGTGCCACTAAGGAGGGAAAACAAGGAAAGTTGGCAAATGCAGCGTCACCAAGATTGCAGTTACTTATGTTTAAATCTGTTAGTTTACATAGACGAGATAGTGGCAACAGGATACTCCTCGATGTATTTGTGGTGAAATAACATGTATCAGATACAGGCAGCTGCATACTCATTGGTTCTTTGTCGGCTTTTTCCACCAATCTAGAAGGCAAAAACCATGCCAAATATTTCCCAACAACTTCACAACCACGTTTTGTTAGATGATTTACAGCCATTCTAATTGCACCACTCTCCCTGGCACTATCTTGTTCGCGAAGTTTCAAACATCCAGAAAGATTAAGCCTTTCAAGAGAATGCAATTTACTAATGGTGCTTGGAAGGCAAACAAGATTTCTGCAGTTGCTCAGATTCAGTGAAGCAAGGCCACTCAGGCATCCAATTGACTCAGGTAGTTCTTCAATGGCAGTCTCATCGAGATCAAGCTTTGATAAACTCTCCATATTTCCAGCAAACTCAGGAATCTTTTTAACTTTCGAGCAGTTAGAAAGAACAAAAGTTTCAAGAGATTTCATTTCAAACTTTCTCGGCAGACTCTTGAGACTCTTGCAGTCTTTAAGATTCAACACAATAAGCTTTTTGAGTTGTCCAAGGGACTCATGAAGGTTTACCAGAGCTTTACATCCTTCAAGATCTAAAGTCTCAAGATTTTGAACACCTGTGAGGTCTGGGGTCTGGACAAGTTTATGAGAATGGCATAGTTTGATGAACTTTAAGTTGTCACAAGTCTGTTCAACACATATATAAAGGAATCATGAACACGGCAAGGCACCATAAACAGCCTATATAAGCCAAATTAATAAACTTATCATTAGTCTAACAACCAGAGTTCGTACCTTTGCTCCTTTCCAGAGGTGTTTGATGTTGCTGTGGCACAAGCTAAGTTCAATAAGTTCATCTGGTTCAAAATTTAGTGGGAGAGATCTTAATGGACACCCAGTCCATTCCAGGAGTTTCAAGGAATTAGAAAGACAAGTAAGGCCTTTTGGAAGGTCCACATTACGAATATGAAGAAGACTAAGTTGAGACAATTTTGAAAAGACTTCTGGATTCCACTGAGCCACTTTTGGCTTTGGCAACTCCATTACCATGCCTTGGACATATTTTGTTCCCTAATTGATAAAAACAAGAACAAAAAGTGAACTCTACAATACAAAAATACAGCTGAGTCAAAACATATTACTTGAATAAATCAAACCTGCCTATATCTAGATAATCAAGCTATTACCTTATCATTCTTCAACATATGGTGGATTTCTATATGTGACCATAATCTACTCCTTTTGCCTGGTTCTTTAGGAGACAGTCGACGAACTATTTCCCAGCCCATTTCTTGTAGCAAATCGTGCATCGACACTTTGTTGTCAGAGATAGTAATGAGAGACTTATCAGCAAGATCACGTAAACCAATGACAGGGTTCAGGTCACAATAGTCTAGTATTTGTGTCACACGATCCCTATCCTTCCCCTTGTAAAAGCAAGCAATATGTAGGAATATTTCTCTGTCTTTTTCCTCTAGTCCATCATAACTAATCTTAAGCACATCGATGATTCTTCTATGTGGTGTATCCTTTAGCCTATCTAGTGCACTTTCCCATTCCTTGGTGCTTCTACCACAGAGAAATGAACCTAAAACAACAAGGGCCAACGGATGCCCCTGAGCATACTGTAAAATAAGGCTGCACAACTCCCAATAATCATCTGGTGGGACGGTTTTCTTGAAAGCCTTTAAACTCAATAGTTGAATAGCTTCACGACCCTCTAACCCAGTAGCCTCGTATCTGGCATCAACCTTATGTGCCTTTAGCAAATGAATATCTGGGGTGGTAACAAGAATTCTGCTCCCTGGACCAAACCAGTCGCAACTTCCAGCCAATTGCTCTAAGTGAGTGATGTGATCTGCATCATCAATAACAACAAGCACCTTTATTTTACATAACCGCCTTTTGATCATAGTAGCTCCTGCATATTCGTTCTGTATGTCAAATTTTTTTCCCCCCAGGATACTGAACAGAAGTTGTTCTTGTAGAGAAACTAGGCCATCCTTTGCGGACCTTTCTCTGACATTGGAAAGAAAGCAGCTTTGGTCAAAATCCTGCCGAATTTCATCATGAATAGCTAGAGCAAGTGTTGTCTTGCCTATTCCTCGCATGCCATGGATCCCTATAATACGTACACCACCAGATTGTGGACGTATACAATTGTGCAACAAATCAGCAATGCGGGAATCCATTCCTATGAAACCCTTGTCAACACTTGAAGAGTGGATCACACGATTTAACTTGTAGCATTCATGATCAGCAATCGTACTAATGAAATTGAATTCAGCTTCATATCTGAGAAGAAGGAAAGAAAATAGATAAAATGCTGAGTTAGCAAGTATGATGTCGGGAAAAACTAGAAAGGAATACATTACCATTTAGGTACTCATTTAGTAGGATCCAAATCCTCTCATAACCTTTCCTTTCACTTTACCTTCCTGACCTTCCATCTAATGACTCACAATTTCAAAGCACAGAAGTAAGAGTGTAGAAGAAAAGAACAAGTGATTGTGAGCCATTAGATAGAAGGTCAGGAAGGTAAGGTGAAAGGTTAGTAAGACAAAGCAAAAGCAAAATGAAAACCCTTCTTTCAATCTACATGCTTTGGATTGTCATCGTTAAGTTCACCAATTCAAGCATCAGAGGAAAGTTAAAGTTTAATCAAGATGCGCCCTGTCAAAATATATATGCAGGAAGGAACTTAAGTACCCGTTGATCGGGAAGCCAGAAAGATTGGCCAGCTGGGTCAAAGCAGCTGCCCAGTCCTTCAACTTTTCCTCATTCGCCCCATATACTTCTTCGTGCTCCGTTACTTCCACTTGCACTTCCTTTCGGAGCTGAAAACTTCCCCTTTGGTGCCGCACATCAGAAGGTTCCACACTGTAGAAGACCGGAGTGACCATTTGGCCCAGCTCTTTCCTGCACTGCATTATCTTCACGACCTCATCCAAGCACCAAGACGAGGACACGAAATTTTTTGAAAGAACGACAAGGGCGCATCGTGACTCCTCAATTGCCGTAAATAGCTCGCTAATGGATTCTCCTTTCCGCAGTTCTTCAGAATCCATAAAAGTGTGAATTCCTTTCGATTTTAATTCGTGATACAGATAGCTAACGAAACCTATACGGGTATCTTGCCCTCTGAAGCTTATAAACACATCGTATGTCCATTGTCGACGAGGAGACGAAATTAACGTCATTGTTGGAATACCACAGTTTACAATTAAAACTGTACCGATCTAGCCCACCACCCAGAACTGTTAGTTGACTGAGAGCTGATTACACTTTTCAGCTATTTCCGCTGCAAGCACAAATGATTGCACCGGGTCGAGGGCTGAGCAGGACAGCTTTCACGGGTCTTTGAATCCGGGTCAGGCCGTGCAGCGGAGTCGAGGACGGCTGGATCGGGGACGAAGCACTGGGCAGTGGTGCCGGGTTGGATGTAGTGGAAGAAGCAAATTTTTTTTTTTTTCGGTAAAATGCTATAGTGGTGCGCCACTATGATGGCTGTAGTGGAAGAGAGGAAGAAAGATTGGTAGCAGACAGGAAGACGCGGCTTGGGAAGACCTGTCACGTCTGGCTTGAGTGATGTCGGGTTGAATATTTCCTTATTATTCTTCTTCTAGGGATACAACTATACAAGCCTACGTGTACAAGAAATAGGGTATATTTGTTACATGGGATGAGATTGGAGTGTGTTACACAAATATATAATCCGAAACCCACGTTTGGTAAATGTGCGGGAGTACAATTAATGAGCTTGGAGAGTCCTCGCGTCCCCCAGATATCGGCTTACAGAGCGGCCTCAAAATTGGGAGACTCTCGTAGCTCTCGCTCCAGAAGAAAACATCTTCGTTCCAGAAGCTCCTCTCACGCCGCTCTCTTCCTGCGAATCTCGATTAAGCTCTTCTCAAGAAGAAAACATCCCGATTTCAGGCTCTCTCTCTCTCTCTCTCTCTCTCTCTCTCTCTCAAGATAAATCGATTCCAACTCACGCCGCTCTCTTCCTGCGAATCTCGATTAAGCTCTTCTCAAGAAGAAAACATCCCGATTTCAGGCTCTCTCTCTCTCTCTCTCTCTCTCTCTCTCTCTCTCTCTCTCTCTCTCTCTCTCTCTCTCTCTCTCAAGATAAATCGATTCCAAGTTTTTTTTTTCTTCTTGATCTGGTATGGGTTCATATAGATCGATTTAATTACAGTTTTTTATAGGTCGTGTGATTGATTGATCAATGATTTTTGGAGAGTTTATTTTCTTTTGCTGCCTTCTTTTTTATTTTTAACTTTACTGGGCGAAAGCAGTGCAGCAGTACTGAGGAATTGCTGTCTTACATCCTATAAATGTTGATCATATTACTCTTGATGATGAGATTAGGTTTCTACATTACAAGAATTAAATAATTAACTACTGCATTATAATGTTTAGGTTACGGGTTGAAGGGATTCAGCATGGTAAAGTTCATGGGTGTATATGTGGGTGTTTAGGAATTGCTGTCTTACATCCTACTAGCTGGACTTGTGCGGTTCTGTTGTATATTTTGGAGTAAAAAGAAGGTTCAAGGTACTTTTCTTGAAAGGCGAGTAAGATTTCTATCCTGATTAGTTGCTTGTGCTTGTATTTGAACAATGACAAGAGATGCTTATACTAGTTTGCTACCGTTTTTCTCCTTATTTCAGCGTTCTCTTCGACTAAAAAAGAAGGCATTTGATAGGAAAATTACAGAACTTGAGCAAAAAGCAGAAAATGAAGTAGTTGCTAACAATGAGGCGCTTGAGAAATTAGGCAGTCTGTTACAAGAAAGGGAAGGCATCAAGGAGAAGCTGTCAACAACCTATAGTTTGGGAAGGGATAGGATCACCTCAAGGATAAAATCTCTTCTTCCTTTGTACGATGAGAAATCAAGAAGCTTTTATTTTCAAGGAGCAAAGAAAGAGGGTGTCCCTGTCTTCCACACATTGAGTGATGATACATCATCTTCCAAAGAACACAGTAGTGAGGGTGAGAGTTGCTGGACTTCTTATGAAGACAAGGGGAAAGAACCCTTGGAACAAGAGACTTCAAGTGAGAGTGAGTCTTTTACGAAGTCTTATCGGAATAGTCCATCGGAGCCGGCTTCCACTTCAAGAGGATTTGTGGATCATGAGGGTGAAGTTAAGTCTCTGCAGGAGATAAAGATTGGTAGTGGGAGCTTATCTTTGAAGAAGAGAAGGACTATGTCCTCAACTATATAATTAGATAGTAGAAAAAAGAATAATAAAACGCTATAGTAGTAAAGTAACAGATTGTCTGCAGATTCCATGTACGTAGATCATTCTAAGAGTCTATCAAATTGCTTATGTCAGATCCATTTAGTGCTTACATTTGTAGTTCAGAAATGATCAACTTCTCCATTACAGTGCTATTTTATGAAAGGGAAAATTACTGTTTTGGTCACTGATTTTTGTCAAAAACGACAGTTTGGTCACTATCGAATGTCAAATATCAAAATGGTCACTCAAGTTATGCAAAAGTATATCAAAATGGTCACTCCGTTAACTGAGACGTTAAAATATGTCACGTGCCGTCGATGTTCACTACATGTGCCAAAGTGTTGAGGGTATTTATGTCATTTAAAGCCTTGATCGATTTAAAAACCCTAAAAGAAAGAAACCAGATTCAGATTTCAATTGCAAAACTTTGTTGATCGGATGAGGCATGTTGGTGATTTGCTTAATATTTCCATAAGCAAGTACGGGGATTTACACATTCAGATTTCAACTACACTGATCACTCTTGGTGCTGAGTTTCAGAAGCTTTTGGTCATAGGTGCGCAAGCCGATGCCCCAATTGAAGACCGAAACCTGAGTGCTCAGACTCGTGCAGCAAGGGCAGTTCTAAGGGGAGATGCTCAATCAGTGCAAGTGAGTGTCAAGCACTTTGGTAAGAGCTACTAGGGTTGTGGATCGTCAATAGCTAAATGCAAAGAGCAGATATATACAAAACAAAATATGTAGGCATATGTAAACAAAGATTTAGCGTGCACAATGTCCTAGTGAATCCAACATGAAGCACAAAAGAGATATCAACCTGGTTGTTGAAATCGCATAATGATTTGGAGATGAATCATCTATATCTGCAACAAAATCATTGGTCCTCCAGGAGGCATATTTGCTGTGCTTGTCTGAGCTTGTTTCCATGAGAGATGATTGACAGGGGCCAAGACCAGAGCTCTTTTGAAGGCGTTGGTATGGTCCAGTTGAGTATGGGGCTGAGTTAAGAGTGAAGCTACTGCTGTTACCAGTGCCGCACGACTTGAAGCTAGTAAAACGTGTTTCTGATGGTGAGGTACTAAGATCTAGATGAGCAATCTGTATTCCATTTTCATGAGTAGCTGCTATGCCTTGCTCATGTTGCTTGAAACAAAAATTGCAGACACGAATCCTTTCCCTCTCCTCCCGATCTATCCTTGGCGCAGGAATTGAGTTTTCTGTACACTTTGCACAGAAAACTCGTCCACAAAGTCGACAATGATGTTTTCGGTTAAACACAGTGAACTGTGCATCACACTCGTAGCATACCCTACAGCTATCATCCGGCATCCAGAAATCCCTCGAAACATTAGCCGGCTCAGATTGCCAAGGGATCCATGACTTCACCAAGGACACAAACTGGGAGAAAGACTTATTGGCGATCCGGGACGAGCTTCAAGGGGGTGGGGGGCTCCGGATCGAGGTAGTGGAGTCATCGATTAGGATCGATGGGCCGGTGGATCCGGGACGAGGTCGAACGATCGGGTCGAGGTGATACCTGAACAGAACCACTCTCGGGTATACCTTCTGGCCACAATGGGAGAACAATGTAAACAGCAAACCTCTCCCCTGCTTCAATTTTACTAACAATTTTTAATGACAGCTCCTTTGGGATGAGATGCAAAGCATTAATGTCCTCATCCTTGATATCTTTTGATCTCCACCCGAATGGGCTCCCGATCGAGGTAGTGGAGTCATCGATTAGGATCGATGGGCCGGTGGATCCGGGACGAGGTCGAACGATCGGGTCGAGGTGAGGCGAGGCAGTGTCTTCCGATCGGAGGGTCGATGTGCCGATCGAAGGCGAGCCGATCGGAGGGAGTGACTGGGTCCGGTTCCAGGTAGAGAAAGCTGCAGCGAGGTGAGGCCTAGCGAGGTACGGCGGCGAGGTGATGGTGCCGTTCGGAGTGGGTGCCCAAAGAAGAAACAAAAGGGGTTTTTTTTTTGTTTTTGTGGATGACCATAATACCCTTGGCAAGAAACGGAATATTAGAAGAATATCCTATAATTAACAGTCGTTTGACCTCTAATGACCAAATTGATAATGAAACATTAACTTGAGTGACCATTTTGATATTTGACATTCGATAGTGACCAAACTGTCGTTTTTGACAAAGATCAGTGACCAAAGCAGTAATTTTGCCTTTATGAAAAGGCTTACACTTTAATCATAGACTAAAATTTAACTAATATTCCAGGTTTTTATGTGGCATCTTCATCTGCTTATATATTTATGCTATGCAATGCTATGCTTGTTTTTATTTCTTATTTTTGATCCATTGAGATAACATCAATTTTATCATCCTTCTCTGCAGACCTCGTCCTAAAAGACAAGATCATTGTGTATGACTTGGCTAATCAACGTATTGGTTGGGTTCAATATGACTGTAAGTTGCGATTATTCGTTTATTTTGCATGAATTTCAATACACATTTCCTTCAAAATTGAATCGATAATTACCTTTTAAAACTATAGGACATAAGTAATCACAAATCCTTTTTTGATATTTATGCTACTTGTTTCTGAACTTCCAGTTGTTTAACTTGGGAAGTGAGAAGGGTGAAACTTTTTGTACTGCTCAGCTTAAATGCTACAATGATTAAACGAGCTTTCTGATTCTAAGTGTGTAAGCATGAAATTCTGATTGTATGTATATAAAATCATCAGGTTCAATGTCAGTCAGCGTCTCTTCAAATTCTAGCACCGGAACTGCATCAGTAAATGGAGGATCCATAGACGTCAACTTTAGCAGCAACAATGCATTGAGGAATGACCCTTTTAAATTGCTACCGATAAGCATGATGTTAGCTTTCCTTGTTCACATATATAACAATCATTGACATTTTGCAATTTTTGTAGCACCATATAGTCATTGTTCGACAAGCATAGTTAGGATTGGGATACTGCATATACACTGCAATAAGCCTCATATTACTAGTCCTTGTGCAATACTTCGATTGCATATCTTCTCGTGAGATTTCACATTAGAACTTTCACATCAGTTGGCAGTCTGTAGGTGCATATGCTCACCGTATAGCAGAGTTGGTTGTTTGATCTGCCTTTTGGGTTAGGATTGTTATTCTTTCATCAGGTACTTAGGTTTACAATTTTCATTGGGGTGTATTGTTGTAAATGACACTGAGAAAGGTATTTGTTTCATATTCTGCAGATTTAAATTTATGAAAGCATAAGGTACATTACAGTATACACATTTCAGACCAGGTAAGTTGACGTCCAACAATTGATATTAAGAAAGCCACTTTTATCTATCAGTGGTTGGAATTGAAGATCTTTTCATATTTTGCTAGTTACTTACTGCTCTTTCAACAGAATCAACTTTTATGGTTTTGGGGTCAACTAACAAACGCTGCTAAGTAAGACAAATGTTTGCAGTCTAGGGTTCTTAAGTAAGACAAATGTTTACAACAACAAAATATTTGAGTTACAAAATTTAGTCCGGTGCATCATCAAACGTGGGATTGGACTATTCTGACTATTATGTTCTTTAGTCCGAAGCAGTACCAAACCTGGGTTAGGGATTACTACAGTACAATCCCAAGCATGCGTAGTCCGGAACTGTTATAAGAAATAGTCCTGACTTAGACAGTCCTGGGTAACAAACGTACCCATATATTCCAAGATTATACAAAATAGCTTACCTATATAAATAAGGAAAATAAATATACAAAAATATTCTACAATAAATACAAACTCGACTCTTCATTGACGTAACCATCTACCTCTACATTACTCTTACTTTATTTCTACATCTATCATATAACTGACTTAGGCATCGGAGGGTCGAAGACAGGCAAACACGGTCTTCCCCTTGACGTCATTTGCTTATGATTGACATGCTATTTATCCAGAGTCAGTGTGCTTCTCGTGATACGCATGATTCCGGCCTCCCGGAATCATACCGTAACACATAACAATGACCAATTTGCGGAAGACATCAATCAAGATTGTTGAACATTAGAGCATCTGCACCAGCGAGAAGGAGGTGGGACCGCCAGGGTTTGCTCAAGCAAACCCCGTTTGGAGCTCGCACCTGCTGCAATGGAGGAAGGTTATGCTCGCCCAGTCAACGGGAAAATTTTTCTTACTCCTCCGCTCGAGCAAAATTTGCTCGATCTGTTGCTCGACCTCTTGGCGGAGCCCACAGCACGTGGGTGACGTCAGTGGGTTTTTTTTTCTTTTCTGTCAGCTAGTATAAGAATATATAAAAAAATTACGGACCAATGAATGGCTGACACGTGGATTACTGGCTGGGCTATTCAAACTCCAACGGTTTAATAGATTTGGGCCTTCCATTTGAATCAGAAATTTCGATCAAACGGTCAGAATTCATAGGCACCGGCTACTATTTGATAAGAACAGAAACAAACCCCAAGAATAGTAAAAAAATCCCAAAAATTTCAAAACTCTCCCAAAATTTTTCCTATAAATACTACTTCAATTTTTGATCAACTCACAACAATTTGTGCACAACAAATTTCACATCTTCCTCCATCTCCTCTCTCATTTCGTTTATATTTTTTTTTTCAAAACAATGGGCTCCCATTGGCTTCCTTCCAAAGATTTACAAATGTGCATCTCTTTTGTCCGTCATAGCGTTGATGAATACGATGGTAACATATGTTGGTTGCATCACCTAACTAATATTATGTGCAAATTTGTGATGCTTCCTACTCCCAAGAATAGGAGGTCAAGTTTTAGTATAGGGGGAAAAAGTAAGAGTATCGTACCCAAGGGATTGAGTAACTCTACCCTAACTAGATTACCGCGAAATGAAACCTAGAAAACACATGCATCTACCTTTTTACAATTCACAACCTTAGCCCTTTGGAAGCTAAAGGTCATGGGGATGGTTTTAACAAGTGGTAGTGAATCGGCTTTGTTGATTTTAGATAAATTAAAGCTAACACAAACATAAAACAAACTAAACTAACAAGTGTTGAGACTAGATCAATGAGAGGAAAAGAGACTTATGCACAAATGTAACCCATAATTGATGTGAAAACATGGTTGACAAATATCCCCCTAGTGCTTTGGTTAAGCTACCAAGAAACTAACTAATCATGCAATTTAACAAAGTCTTTTGGAGCCAAGTTAAATCACACAACCTTAATCCCAATTATGTTACCTTATAACACAAGTGGGCTATGTACCACAAGCCTAACGCCCCCTTAGAGCAATTAAACTCACGGCACAAGCATTAAGTTCATAGTAAGAAATCCAAGCAACTTAATACTTCCCGTAAGAAATACTAAGCCACCACCTAAAGGCTACTCATGCTCACGGATTCAAGAAGTTGTCAATTTCATGTTCCGATTAATTACTTACCTAAACATGCTTTTTAGGTGACAAAGCTAGCTAACACATTTAGTAAGCATAAAGAGTAGGAACCCATAGATTCAAACATGCATCAATCATCAATATAAGGAAATTACATTGTTTGCTCATATCCACAACTCACACACATAGGCATATACATAAAAGCCTTACAAAAGTAATACATCAAGAAAGCAAGAGAAGGTGAGAAAGAACCACAATACCCATGAGCTTCCTAGATGTATACAAAGAGGGTGTGAAGCTTCAAAGTATAGTATTTTCGGTTTTCTCAAACCCAAAACACTATACAAATCCACATACACAAAGAAAAGATTAAGAACAAGGCTTCATGGATCTACCCACAAGTGTGATTGATCAAGGGGTGTAGAATCTTCGGTTTTGGTTATCAACCAAAGATGCTACACCCCTCTCTCTACACAAGGGCTAAACTATTCTAACTAAACAAACTAAGAGATGAAGAACTATGAAAAATGGAGAGGAAATGAGGGGAGAGAGAGCTTCTTTTTTTTTTTCCAAAATGGGAGAGGGGGTTATAAATAGGCCTAAAGTGGTGAATGGAGGGTGGAGATGCAAGAAAATGAAGGGCTAGATGTTATGGACAAAGATGTAAGCACAAATTGTGGATCTAGTCTTTATAAAATGACCAAAAACCTCAAAGATATTTTGGTGGAGAAGGAAAAGGAAAGGGCACTCTTGATATTTGGCCATAAGGACAAGGGGACAAGGTCAACATCAAAGGGACAAAGCCAAAGATGTCCCTTTCACTTGTCTTCTTCCCATTTGAATTTGAATCAACAACTCTTCTTCCCTCCAATGCTCCTTCACTTGAATATCAGCCATCACCATCTTCCGACCGCCGGAGTTTGACCGGAATTCTGCCCGTTGACCGGTCAAATTCGTCTTTTAGTGTATTTTCCGGTTTTGCTCCTTTGGCTTCGATTCTTCACCCGATTTCTTCAATATGTGCTAAATCCACCATTTTGTCTCTTTTCCGATCCTTAGCTCATTTTCCTAGCATGAATAGGAAACGTTATAAGAAATAGATAAAACACAAAAGGATATAGCAAAAGAATAAGAATAAGGCAACAATTACTAGGTAAATATTGACCTAACAAACTACCTCACACTTAGACTTTGCTTGTCCTCAAGCAAAACATAAACTAAACAAGCACAAACAAACAAAAGGTTCACTTGCATCCTTGAGGACACCAACTTCCCTTAGAGATTCATTACTTCATGGAATGACTTCAATTGAGCATGCTTAGAAACCAAATTTTCGAAACGCAAGACTAATAAGTGGCTTTGGAAAGTCATGCTCAACAATGTGTATGCACATGCTATGTATGCACCTTAAAAATATTCATATAGGATTAATGTGGACCACATTTGTCTAACCATCAAACTCACATGGATATCACTCATTATTTTCACTCAAGTGTTTAATGGCTAGTGTTTACACTCAAATGCAATTCAATTGACATGTTTTCCATAGGCTTGCTCTTCAATCTTTTCTCCACATGATCATTGCACAAGTTCTCTTGAATCACAAGGTCTTTTATTAAGGTTGTAGCGGGGCATAAGGTGGTGGTTTTAAGAAATGAAGGGAAAGGAAATCACAAACTACAAGCCTCCTAGTAAGCAATTCTCTTGTTGACATCATATAAGACTCTTTTGCTCTAGGTACTTTATAACTCCCTCTTTTCTTTCCCACAAACCCATCTAAGCTACTAAACTAAAAATATTTATTCTCCTCACTCTTTTTGTATTTTTCTCTTTTCTTTCTTTCATTTTTTTTTCTTTTTCTCTTTCCACTCACACAAATAACACTTTTTCTATTATTTTTTTTTTTTCATTTTTTTTTTCTTTCCTTTGGTGACCCTAGTCCATATTAACTTTTGAATAAATCTTTTGATATTATGAACATGTTTCTAGGGTCACCCTTTTCTTTTCTTGGATACACAAAAAAATATTCTACCCACCTCACACTTATTATTTTGCTCCGCAAACCCATGTACAAGCACCAAACAAACTCACATTGCTTACCACTTGGCTTAGAAAGGGTAGGGAATAGTGTTTAGGCTTAAAAGGGTAGACATTTGTGGTGGTGAAGAAATGAAAAGGCTAACACATAATTACAAAGGCTCAAATTGGCTTACTAATGGATTTCATTATAAGGACAAAAGTTATTTGGCCATGGTGGATACTTAATGCCTTGGTCTTCCCCAATAACAACTCATGCTTTTGATATAAAGTCTCGAAAGATTTGAAGCAAGTTCTAGATTACATGCACAATGAATTGATCACACAATGAAAGAACTAGTGCAAGTGAAACTTTTATGCACTATAATAGGCCCAAAAGCTCACATTATTAGGCATAGATAGTTTCAACAAATTTAATCCTCATCTTTCCCACATGAATCCATCTAAAATGACATAGGCAATATGACTTTAATGCAAGTGAGCACAAAACGCCAAATCCTCCTATTAACAAAGCATTGATCTTCAATCGCTAAACATAGTCAAAATAAATCTATCCAAATAGACATCATTTCGGTCGGGGGTTGTTTCCAATTAAGACCAAGCAAGCAACCACTTATACACTTATTTTTGCATTTTTTCAATTTTTATGATTTTTTTTTTTAAACTAACACAAGAAAAAGGATAAGGAATGAAATGACTTAGCCTTACACCTCACACTTAAATCGCACATTGTCCTCAATGTGCAATGGACAATGGTGAAACAAATTTAAGGAATAAGAAACTATGCTTATTAACTACCACATGCTAGCCAAAACAAACTAATTACACATATGCCTAATAAACACCTCACACTTAAAACATCATATAGTCCTTAATGTGGTATGAAGCTATTAAGATCCTATCAATGTTTTGGGGAGCATGCATCGTTAAGGCTACAACTAGCATTCAAAACTACAAACTAACATAAGGCAAGAAAAAGAGAAGGTAGCCACCTCACACTTGAACTTTGGATAATCATTTCAATAAAAGCTAAATCTTTTGTGTATTATCCATTGATCAAGGGTGAAATGACTATCTAACACTCAATGCTACAAGTTTATTAAAATGAAAAACACAAACACAACTATTCATGCTTAGGAAAATGAAAGTGAGGGATTAGAAATTGCAAACTCTTTGACGACCATCCGTTTAGCTCCATAATGCATATTGTCGATGGTGATAACCTCACAAGGCCCCATTGGGCCTTGCCATCCATTAAACTCCATGCATATCGAACCAAACGCACCTCACACTTGGGCTTTTACCACACTCTCTTACCTTCGGCCCATGCTCCACAACTTTAAAGCTAATCTCCTTATTTCTTTCTTTGTGTTGGAGTCCGCCAAACCGGGTTTTAGTTTAAGGACATTAACAAGGTCCATAAAATTAGAAACCAATCAAAACTTGTAAATAGAGAAGCAAAGAGGATAAGGAGCTCCAAATTGGCGTAGTTCCAATTAATTTGCTAGCTTAACGCTCTTACTTTCGGTAACTCTTTTCGAATTATGACCAGGTAAGCGTATGTGCGGCTTTGGTAGAGCGAGGCTCACTTAGTACACGGCACAACACCCGGGATGAAATCCCTAGCCAACTTACCTAGACATCATAATCCTACTAAGGTGCGCCTAGTTGTGAAGAGAGATAAACTTACGTGACAATAGTCCAATCCAATTTACTTAGTAAAATGGAAGAGGCATTTGATCCTTGGGTGTTGTCTAACACTCAACTTTTCGGTAACTCCTCTTGAGTAAACTCAATCGGATGCGCCTAGTTGTGAAGAGTGAATAAACTCGACGGTACAAGGATAAAATCCCTAATCATTTTACTTTAGATTTTACAAGTTTCAATCAACCTCTAATTCAAAAGAAAAAAAAATAACTAAATAATTAATATACAAAGTATATACAAATTTTAACTAACTAAAAGGTGAAATTACACAAGTAGTAATTAAGTAGTAACATGGCAAGAACAATTTCCATTTCCAATTTGAACTTTCATTTATCTTTTTTTACCAAAATTTACAAACTCACTAACCCAAAGTACTTGTAGAAATTTCAAAAATAAAACTACCATAACAATCTATCAAACAAAGAAATCAAAACAAAGAAAAAGAATAAATGGGTTCTCTAGTCCCACGGCAACCTAATAGGGATTGAGTTTTATCTCAATCCCCGGCAACGGCGCCAAAAACTTGTTGGTTGCATCACCTAACTAATATTATGTGCAAATTTGTGATGCTTCCTACTCCCAAGAATAGGAGGTCAAGTTTTAGTATAGGGGGAAAAAGTAAGAGTATCGTACCCAAGGGATTGAGTAACTCTACCCTAACTAGATTACCGCGAAATGAAACCTAGAAAACACATGCATCTACCTTTTTACAATTCACAACCTTAGCCCTTTGGAAGCTAAAGGTCATGGGGATGGTTTTAACAAGTGGTAGTGAATCGGCTTTGTTGATTTTAGATAAATTAAAGCTAACACAAACATAAAACAAACTAAACTAACAAGTGTTGAGACTAGATCAATGAGAGGAAAAGAGACTTATGCACAAATGTAACCCATAATTGATGTGAAAACATGGTTGACAAATATCCCCCTAGTGCTTTGGTTAAGCTACCAAGAAACTAACTAATCATGCAATTTAACAAAGTCTTTTGGAGCCAAGTTAAATCACACAACCTTAATCCCAATTATGTTACCTTATAACACAAGTGGGCTATGTACCACAAGCCTAACGCCCCCTTAGAGCAATTAAACTCACGGCACAAGCATTAAGTTCATAGTAAGAAATCCAAGCAACTTAATACTTCCCGTAAGAAATACTAAGCCACCACCTAAAGGCTACTCATGCTCACGGATTCAAGAAGTTGTCAATTTCATGTTCCGATTAATTACTTACCTAAACATGCTTTTTAGGTGACAAAGCTAGCTAACACATTTAGTAAGCATAAAGAGTAGGAACCCATAGATTCAAACATGCATCAATCATCAATATAAGGAAATTACATTGTTTGCTCATATCCACAACTCACACACATAGGCATATACATAAAAGCCTTACAAAAGTAATACATCAAGAAAGCAAGAGAAGGTGAGAAAGAACCACAATACCCATGAGCTTCCTAGATGTATACAAAGAGGGTGTGAAGCTTCAAAGTATAGTATTTTCGGTTTTCTCAAACCCAAAACACTATACAAATCCACATACACAAAGAAAAGATTAAGAACAAGGCTTCATGGATCTACCCACAAGTGTGATTGATCAAGGGGTGTAGAATCTTCGGTTTTGGTTATCAACCAAAGATGCTACACCCCTCTCTCTACACAAGGGCTAAACTATTCTAACTAAACAAACTAAGAGATGAAGAACTATGAAAAATGGAGAGGAAATGAGGGGAGAGAGAGCTTCTTTTTTTTTTCCAAAATGGGAGAGGGGGTTATAAATAGGCCTAAAGTGGTGAATGGAGGGTGGAGATGCAAGAAAATGAAGGGCTAGATGTTATGGACAAAGATGTAAGCACAAATTGTGGATCTAGTCTTTATAAAATGACCAAAAACCTCAAAGATATTTTGGTGGAGAAGGAAAAGGAAAGGGCACTCTTGATATTTGGCCATAAGGACAAGGGGACAAGGTCAACATCAAAGGGACAAAGCCAAAGATGTCCCTTTCACTTGTCTTCTTCCCATTTGAATTTGAATCAACAACTCTTCTTCCCTCCAATGCTCCTTCACTTGAATATCAGCCATCACCATCTTCCGACCGCCGGAGTTTGACCGGAATTCTGCCCGTTGACCGGTCAAATTCGTCTTTTAGTGTATTTTCCGGTTTTGCTCCTTTGGCTTCGATTCTTCACCCGATTTCTTCAATATGTGCTAAATCCACCATTTTGTCTCTTTTCCGATCCTTAGCTCATTTTCCTAGCATGAATAGGAAACGTTATAAGAAATAGATAAAACACAAAAGGATATAGCAAAAGAATAAGAATAAGGCAACAATTACTAGGTAAATATTGACCTAACAACATACAAAAGAGGGAGAAATTGTGGGAGAAAATTCATGCCGATTATATACAAAATCGGAAGCTAGCACTAGGTAAGAAACCTCCGAAGGAGTCGAGGACCCGAATCGCGCTAGCTTCTCACTACAATAAGTTCAAGCTACTCTTGCAAAAATGGGGTGAATGTTTGGCGGCGGCACGACAACGTATAGCTAGCAGTACTTCGTTAATAGACGAAGTAAGTTTACATTGTTTGATCATATATTATAATTTTTATTCGATTATATATCTAATTAAATTATGTAATTTATATATCTAATTTTTTAAAAATATGTAGCATTGTTTACATTATTTGTTTTAATATATACAATTTGGTTACATTATTTATTTTATCCAATTTGTTTAAATTATGTAATTAAATATATACCTAATATAAGTTTTTCATTAAGAAAGACAAGCTCAATCATGTTACTATAATGCCAAGAAAATTTTTTTTACACACTTTGAATGTTGGGAAGTGGTTAAGGATCATTCATCTTTCGTTGCGGTGCTACCTACTACTCCATCTCCATATGCAAGTACTTACCACACTACTCCTTCCGCAACTGAATCATTTCCAACCATCAATTTGGATGACGATCAAGTGAATGAGACACTTGAAAGTAACACGACAGCTAGACCAATGGGAACCAAGGCGGCAAAGGAAGCTAGGCGCTAAAAGAAACAGGGTAAGACTCCTATTGAGCAACGAGTTGAAGTTTTGCATACCATTGCAAGTGACCAAGCATCATGGCACACCAAGAAGCTAGCGCATAATGAAAGTGAGTTTAATTATTACGCAGAGTACATAGACATTCAAAAGCGGAGGGAAGTAATGGCGGAAGAAGAGTTACGATTGAAGAAACAAAAGAATGACAAATGATCATGACAATGGATTTGGAGGCTATGACCCCAATCTCGAAAAGGTATTTTACTAAGAAGAAACTAGAAATCCTTAATGAAGGCGGAGCTAGTCAAGATCAACCTACTGATAAAACATATTCGAATTGTTATCACCCAAGTCACCCAAGTCGCGTGCTATTTCCATGATAGTTATAGTATTGTACTAAATTTAAATTTTATGTAATTTAAATTTTCGAGAAATAAAAATGTAATTTATTTATTAAGATGAAATTGAAATACACATTAAATTAAAACACATACTTAATTTAAACAAAAGCTTAATAATTAAACACAAACGGAATGAAAATACATAATAAAACATATTTAGAATATTTCACCTTTTTCCACCCTCCAAATGTGTTTCACTAAGTTTCTCTGGAGCACTCTCTGTATGTAAACAGATTCGAGATCGGCAACACGGTTGTGAAACCATTGTATATTAGCTTCACCTCTACTGATTGGCTCAAAACGAATTCGATTCCCTTGTACATCCACCTGTCTATCATAAACCCGGAAAGCCCTCGATGGGATTTGCAAGTCTTCTTCTTCCTCGTCCTCCACGTACTCTTCCTCAACAATCATGTTATACAATATAATGAAAGCTAACATAATGGTAGTTATTACCGATTTGTGGTGCATTGTACAACTATACGTATAATTGTCCATCGAGATTGCAAGATGTCAAAGGCTCTCTCCACATCTTTCCGGTATGCCTTCTGTTTCTTTGATAAAAGCTTATCTTGCGGCATCTGGGGATTGTGAATTGTTCTGACAAATATAGAGTACCTTGGATATATTCCGTTAGCCAGATAATAAGTTGTCGAGTACCTCTGTTTGTGGACTTCATAGATGACACTTAGACCTCTTCCGGCGACTCTGAGAACACATTCGATAGGTAGAGCACGTTAATGTCATTTTTAGTTCCAGAACACCCAAAGAAACTGTGTCATATCCACGTATCATATAAGGTAACCACCTATAGGATAACCGTTGGGCGACCCTTTTAGCCCCGAGTATGCCCCTTGATAGAGGGTTTGGCAGTTCTTCTACTCCCAGTGCATGCAGTCGATGCTTCCAATCATACCTGGAAAGCCTCGTCGTTCGCATTTAGCTAATAGGCGCGTGAGGTCTGCCGATGTTGGACTGTGGAGGTATCTTGGACCATAGAGGTGAACCACTTACCTGCAAAACTTCTTCATACATTGAAGGGTAGTCGATTCTCTCATCCTTGTAATTTCAGTACATTGATCTGCGGCTGACCCGTACGCCAGCAATCGTAGAGCCCCGGTCATCTTTTGTTGGGGAAGTAGCCCTATCAAACTAGCGGCGTCTTTGTGCCAAGATTGGTCGTGGTTGTAGAGGTCCATCAAGATAATGTTGAATCGGTCTCTGCTCATCCTGTACCTCCGGCGAAAGTCTTGCACGTCGAAAATTGGACGCTTGATGAAGTAATCTTCCATGAGATTGTGTCCCCTAAATAGCCTCTGATGTGGCTTATTCGGTTTTTTACTGCGACGTGAACCGCTTGGTTGTGTTGGTTCATCGTCGTGTTGTGCTTCTGTCATGACCACTTGATTGACGAATGATTGCTCCATATGGTCATCTTCTTCTTGTTGACGTTGTCTCCGCCTAGAAAAATTGTTGAAAGGATTCATTGGTACGGATGAACAAAGAAATATTGCTAAGTGTTTAGATTGATAGATGAGTTATCTGCTCGGATTCTTCACCATTTTCCTTTGGTTAGAACTACTCCTAACCCTTTTATGAACAGGTGGATGATGATGATGTGGAGTCTATCAATGCCATTCCACAGGCAGCGGATCCTGGCCCTGTGGAACCTGCAATTACACTGATCCCCCAGCTGCAGACTCAAACCCCCGAAGGCCTGGCCATCGCTTCTCCATCAACTCAGCCTTTCGCGACCCCTGGCGGATCAAGTTCTGAAGTTCAGGGACAAACTGCCCCCTCCTCCATCCTGGCTGAAGACCTCTTTCTTCCTCCTCAAAGCCCTGAAGAGGAACCCGCAGAAGTACATAAGGCATGGGGATTCCTAGAATGCCTAGGAGAGAAAGATCCTGCAGATGCTCAAGTGGCGGACGAACTCTCCTCCTCCCTTGAGGTTCTTAAATGTCAGTTCCAACAGTTGCCCCCCGAGCTCCAGGCCGAGGCCAATGCTTCTCTCCTTCGACTTCCTGCAGAGTTGAAGAGCCTACATGAACGCTTGCCTGCCCGGTCCCCTCAGCATGCCAAACTCCATGAAGCTGACACCGCTCTCGCCAATGCTGCTCATGCCTACAAAGACTTGGTCGCCATGGCTGCTAACGATCCGGAGGCGGCCGAAATAGCTAAACTTGAAGACATGAAGGCGGCCCTAGAGCAGCAAATTTCCCTCCTCCGCCAGAAACAAGCCCAACGTTCAAACGAAGTAAACCAGCAAAAGCTCCTGGCGGCCAAGTTACAAGAGGAGATGACACAAGCGAAGAGAGCAGCAGTAGAGCTAGATCGCTGGTTAAGCAAAACCAAGGCCACCATCAAAAGATTGGGCATGCATTTGTATGAATTTCGGCCTAGCCCATAATAGAACTGGCTTGATGTATGTACTTTGTTTACTGAATTAACGATTTGAGCCCATTTACCAAGCCCCTTTTGGTCTGATTCAAAAACCAAACCCTGCGCATCTGTCTCATCAATACTGTCAGAACTGAAGAACTGTTTCTCAAAAATTTGAATTTCAAATGCGAAACAGTTCCAACACCTAACTGCCTAATAACTACGCAAGTTCATCTCAGCCCTTGGATTGCTTCTAAATGAGACTATAAAAGCAACACCCTCTGGCCGGACCTGAGAGCCTCAAAAACTGCCTCAGAATTTCATTCCATGCTTCTTTCCTTAGGTTCTCCCATCAGCCGCTATGGCTTCCTCAATCCTTTCCACCAGATCTAGTTCAGATGTTCTCTTGAACACCCCGAATCATAACACCCCATGTTAAACAAATCCCGAAACATAACATCCCATGTTATGTCCCGGGCGGATGTGATCATAGATTGGTAGCTGCTGATCTAGCACCCTTCTATTTGCATCGGCCGGAGGCCTAGCACGGATGCAGTTTCGGGTACCCTCCTCTCGCCTCATGCTACCATCAGTCTTCGCATGAGTCGAGGCCGTGCCGGCGGGAGGATGGTCAAGCCTCAATAGACCAGTTGTCTTCTTCGATATGAAGGAAATTCTGTCTCAGTTATCCCTTTCCGGAGCTGAGACTGACCGAACAACAGCGGAGATGGATAGCGCTGGTCTATTGGGCCCAAGGAGCGACGAGAGATCGTAGGCAGCGCGTCCCTAGTCGCCACTCTGTTCCGGCGCCAAGACAGTCTCTGCCAGACAATCTTCATGCTCCATCCACCAAGATCTCGGGATCTCCCTCTTCAACCCCTGCCCGGAAAGAGTCCAGATCGAAGGACTGGCGGAAATCCCCACATACCGAGATGGTATCAGAGCTAGTTCGTGGATATGTATAATTAGTTTCTGCCTTTGTAATAGCCACGGCCGCAAAGCCCCTTTACTTTGTGAATAAAACAAAATTTTAGAGTCCAGACTTGCATCGAACAACTAATACCACAGGCAGAAATTAGGGCACACCCCAATGCGGATGCTCCTGAAAACTCTAATTCAAAGGACAACCGGGCTTAACCCTAAAGAGAGTTCAAAAAATTTCAAAAATCCGCCACGAAAGATAAGCGCGGATATTGCCCTTATGTTGCCCCCCCTAGTTCACTGGGCTGCGCGGATGTACGAAGACAAAGCAAAGCCTAGTAAACTAGATAGTATCGATAAGTGGCTTCCCCCAGAATGGGCTATGAGTGAAGAAACAGGTAGAAACCCGTCCGCCGTTGAAGCAAATCTGGCCTACTAGAATCAGAAAGCAGGCCCAATCACAGGCGGCCCAACCGGATGCGTGGGAAAAATAAACCGTCATTAATGTAGGATTTGACAGTCGCCGAACGGACGGAAACACGAGGAGTCGTCAGTCAAACCCATTTATCACGCACCGGTTCCTAAGGGAACAGGCGACTGAAACCGATTCCCCATAAATATGGGTGAACCACACCATGAAAGACCAGGCAACCCCCAACTGTTGGATTCCCCCCGAGATGCAGCATAAAAGGAACCCCTGGTTGCAGCGAAAAACCTCATCTGATCAGCCAACTTAGAGCAGATATGGCAACCAAAGCATTGTTTGCAAATGGCCAAACCCTCTGGCTGCCGCAAGCCCTTCCACCAGATAAGCTGAAATTCCGGTTAAACACCCCAGTAACCTCAGTCACCCAGCGTTAAACAAACCCTAACCCCGGTCACCTAGCGTTATGTGCCCTGGACCTGTGCTTCGAGGTGTTTAACCAACACCCGGCCAGTCTTGGCTGTTCCCCATGCCGAGTAACGCTAGTGATCTGGTTAGGTACTGTCACCAACGTCATTGACACGTTCATTCACCTTCATCGCAGCCAACCCGACCACTCTTTCCTTCAGCTGAACTTGGTGAAAGTGTCCGTCCGTTGGTGATGGTGGAGAAACGTCCCTTGGAGTCTCCTCTAGCGGATCCAGAATAGGCACGAGAAATCTGCCATCCTCAAGACTTAGAGAGATGTAGACATGGTTTCAGAGCTAGCTAGTAGCTCTTTTTGTATTTTCTTTTCCCTGTAATGCCCTTGGTCGCAAAGCCTTTGTATAAATAAAGCAAGCTGCAATTTCAATACTTATAACCGATCATTCGCAAAGATGAGAATTTTATTGATGATGAAAAGTATAAGGACATAGGCACCCCAAGCGGATGTCGAAATAAAACAGGGAAAAACACAAAACCCTAACAGTTTTGCAAGAAAAATTAGAAAACCCGAAATACGGCAGAAACACCTCTAGCGGATGTGCCGTTCTAACTTGTTGCCCCCCGAGCGTGCTGGACTAAGAAGAATTTTGGCCAGAATCTTCATCCGCCGGGGGAACTTCAAACTCCCAAACACTTGGAAAGTACTTCTTAAAATATCGCCCATTGATGGGGTTTCTGTGAACTTCTCCTTCCAAGTCTCTGAGCTGGTAGGCTCCCTTGCCCACGATACGATCAATGACAAATGGACCCTCCCAGCGAGCACTCCATTTACCACGACCCGGTTCGTCCAGGGGCAGAGCTACCTTCCAGACCAAGTCTCCTTCGCCATAGGACTTACCCTTGGTCCGTTTATCGTATGCCTTGGCAATCCGCTGCTTTTCCAGGATGATAGTGTCCAAGGCTTCAAGCCGCTTCTCATCAAGGTCTTCATGCTCCTGGAACATGGCTTGCACATAGTCTTCACCAAGCAGCTGATGTTGCTCACGAACTCTTAAAGAAGCTACATTGATCTCCAATGGCAGGACAGCATCATGGCCGTACATCAACGAATAAGGAGTAGTACCAGTAGGAGTTCTTTTGGAAGTCCTATAGGCCCAAAGTGTGTTATCAAGTTGAGTGTGCCATGATCTTGGGTTATCCGCGAGCATCTTCTTCAGAATGGATATGATAACCTTGTTAGTAGCTTCTGCTTGACCATTGGATTGAGCATAATAAGGAGAAGAATGTAGGAACTGGATACCATAATCCGCTAACCAAGTTTGGGTCTTTTCAGCCATAAAGGCTGCCCCCCGGTCCGCCACTATGCATTCTGGAATGCCATACCGGCAGATGATATTTTGGAACATAAAGCGGATGACGGTGTCTGCATCACAGTTCCTGGTTGGTATAGCTTCCACCCACTTCGTAAAGAAATCAGTACCCAGCAAAAGAAACTTGTGCTGCGAAGATGAATGTGGGTGAATCTCTCCTACAAAATCCAATGCCCAACCCCTGGCGGGCCAAGGCTTGATGATAGGTTGTAAAGGAATGTTTGGAATCCGCTGAACTGGTCCATGCTTTTGGCAATCCTGACAACCCTGAGCAAAACTATGGCAGTCTTTCAACACAGATGGCCAATGGTATTCGTACCTTCGAATAAGCCACCTCATCTTGGGTCCGGACTGGTGCGAACCACAGACCCCTAGGTGTACCTCTCTCATAATCCGCTTGGCTTCAACGCCAAAGATACACCTTAATAGGACTCCATCCTCTCCTCTCCGGAATAGTTCGCCTCCCCTGAGAAGGTAATTAGTTGCAAGGTATCTGATTTTTCTCTCAGACGGTGTAGATGGGTCCTTCAAATATGCTATGATTGGTATCCGCCAGTCAGTGTCAATGGGCTCGACAGTAGCGAACAACCACTCTCCGCGGTCCTCCCGGCAGATAGCAAAAGATGGTAGGGTTCTGCGCTCCACCCTAAGGATTCTTTCTTTCACTCCATGGGCTAGGCTGATTCATGTGGCCAATTGTGCCAACTCATTAGCTGCTGAGTTCAATTCCCTAGGGACATAGTCTAAGGAAACTTCTATGAAACGATCTAGCAGCTCAATAGCCCGTTCGTAGTAATGCACCAAATGGAAAGATACACACTTGTAGACCCCCAGAAGTTGATTAATAACTAGCATAGAGTCTCCAAGTACTTCGATTTCTTGTGCCCCCAGGTCGATCAATAATTCCAACCCAATGAGTAGGGCTTCATACTCTGCCTGGTTGTTGGTGCACGTCCACTCCAGCTGAAAAGAATAAAGATATTTGGTACCCGCTGGATTTTGGATACAAATCCCTGCGCCCGCCAACTTACTGGTACTGCTACCATCAAAGTATAAAGTCCAAGGCTGGTACCGGATCATGTCAACAAACTCAGGCGGTTCTGTGAATTCCTCCTCAATAGGATGGTGTAACTAAAAATCCGCGATGGCCTGACCCGTCATGGCCTTGAGTGGCGCGTATTGCAAGGAAAACTCTGAAAGGGCTAACACCCACTTGCCAATCCTACCCCTTAGGATAGGTCTAGTTAGCATATACTTCACCAAATCCGTCTGTGCCACCACTATCGTTGTGAATGAAAACATATAGTGGCGGAGCTTAACACCAGCAAAGTACAGGGCCAAGCACAGCCTCTCGATTGGTGAATACCTGGTCTCTGCATCCAATAGTGTCCGGCTAATGTAGGAAACTGCATATTCAATCTTCTTTCCATCCGCCAGGGTCTCATCCTGGGCTAGCAGTCCTGCAATAGAAATATCGGAAGCAGAAATATATAGTTTGAGAGGAATACCAGGCGTAGGCGGCCGAAGGACTGGCGGACTAGCCAAGTATTCCTTGATCCTGTCAAAAGCCGCTTGGTGCTCAGGACCCCACTTAAAGATCTCACCTAGTTTGAACTTGAGCAGAGGAGAGAAAGGCGCAACCTTGCCTGCTGAGTTGGATATAAACCTTCTGAGGAAATTAATTTTTCCCAACAAGCTCTGTAACTCCTTCTTGTTCCTTGGTGCTGGTGCGTCTAACACAGCCTGAACCTGTCACACCCCAAAAATTGGGAAAACACTCATATTTCAATATTAGACATAAAAGTCTAAAAACTGAAATATGAAAAAAAAAATTTGAAATAGAACAGTGATAGGCTACTAATCTGAGGGGAAAACTTCTTTATTAACAACACACTTATTTACAAGATGAATTACCATCTATAATGGCAATCCACATCTTATTTCAAACAAAACTGAAAATGCACATAACAGAAAGTAAAACTATAAATACGTTTTTGTCTTCACCTTCACTTCTAGCCTTCAAGATCTTGACCTGCAAAATTTCTAAAGGGATGAGCATAAACAGCCCAGTAGGGAGCAAAAGTCTCACAAAACAATGCATATCAACAATTCCAAATGCATTCTACAACTAGTTAATTCATGAAGTAAAATCTAAAGAGCCTACACATCCCATACCGTGTATTTTACCACAAGGGTGATTCTAAACATTTTACGACATGAACTAACTCTCAACCCATTATTCCTATCCCCCTTTTGCTAGTCGTCTTGTCCATTCCCCTGTCGCCAGCCCCGAATTACCCTTTTTCCTACACTAATTGCGCATTATTTTGGGCATACATGGTGGCGTGGTATCTGCCGAGGTTATGGACTCAACTACGCAAAAGTTTTAACCCAAACTTCTCTACCCAAAGTACTTTGTACATAAAACTAATATAGCATATCTATACCTTTAAATATATAACATGTTTCTGCCTAAACCCGGGGGTCTAGTAGATACTTGATGAATCCAACTCGATCTCCTGCAATCCTGCTTACTAAGGGGAATACCGGGCGGGCCGGCCTTCACCTCTCCGATGCCTAAGTTAGTATAGTTGGAATATATATAACCTGGGCACGTATGTAAGCAGGGAGAGAGACAAGTTACCTATTTATGGTGGTAGCTGAGGCCTATATATAGGTGGTTGGGGGTGAGGGCTGGCCTCATTCTTCGATGTGGGACTAGTTCTCTTCTGTTTGGACATTCTGGTGCCCTCTTTGGCAGGCGGGCGTCCCTGGTCCCAGGATCCCTGAAGGCAGGATAGACCGCTGGGACCCGAGGCCTGGTGCTGGTGGTCCGATCCTGGGTCCTGGTCCGGGCCCTGGTGCGCTTGCTGCGGGTCTGTGGGCCCTGGTGTAGCCTCTCTGGCTACTGTCAACAAGTCCCCCAAGTTCCCGGTCAAGTGCAATCTTGAATGGGGACTTAAGATCTGTCTTGCTCTTGGCCTGCAGACCCGCAGGGTTACCAACCTACCGGTGCTCAGTCCCCCAAGTCCGCGTTAAAGATTGGGCGTGACCGAGGTGAGTGTCTGGATTTTGAATGGGCGTTCCTAAAGTATCGAGACGAGTCCCGGATGAACTTGCAGACTAGCCTTCGGGAAGGCCTGTTGGTGCGTGGAATAGGCCAACAGGTGCCCGAAGGGTGTTATGGCCGTGTTGAGGCGTTGTTTTAACACTTGCTAGCTCTTCTCAGCTTTTGTTGTTTAAGCGTTGAGGTAATGTGCAGGTTTGTTAGCCTGCGGGGAGACTTGCTCTGTGTTAGAGAGACAATCTGCCCGGTGGAGTGGCGTTGAGATAACGAGTCTCGCCATGTATCCCCAAGGGTATCACAGTTCAGTGTGATGCAGGGTTTTTATCCTGCTGGACAAGAGTACATTGGTTAGATGTAAGCTCGCCCGGGTTTATAAAGCCCATGCGTTTAGAAGCCTCGAGTTGCGGGATGGTGATGGGACGATTTTCTGCGACGAAGCAATCAGAAGTATGGACGAGAGGAAGATTAGGGAGTTTCGGTCGAGGTGGGATATCAACTCTTCCGTTAAGCTTCGAGGCTTGCATCCCGGCGAGCTGGCCTGTAATCCGGAGCCGGGCTGGGTCGCCGTTTTTGATGACCAGTTCCACAACGGACTATCGCTGCCGTTGCCGGGATTTGTCCAGTACATGCTGAGCTCACTGAATCTTTCCCCAGCCCAGCTTCCGAGCAATCAGTGGAGGCAGTTGCTTGGGCTTGGGTGCCTGTTCTGTTTGAGTTATATGGACTGGCCCACGGTTAATGAATTTCGGGCGCTGTACAGGATTTCTTACTGCAGAAAGGGCCAGTGCCGTGGTTGCGTGAATTTTGCCACGCGGGAGCATGGTGCTGCCATTACGCATCTGCCGGCGACGGTTTTGGATGGCTGGAGGAGGTCGGTGGTGCTGGCCGGTGGTAAGTGGCAGCGTACCTGGAGGGGTTATCAAGTGCCCTGGGCATATCAACCGATCGGGGACCAGACCTATGAATTGGAGAACCTGGAGAAGCAACGGTTATTCCGTTTGTTTTATGGCCGGGACCATGATAGCCGGAGCACCTACAATTTCACTCGGTGGAACGTGCTGGAGGTGCTGGGGATGGGGAGAAAACCTACTAATGGTCCTCGGCCCGCGCTTAAAGTTGAGGAGACTATCGAGCCGGATGAGGAGCTTATAGCAGCGAGGTTGATGGAGATAGGGGAGGAGGCCGCAAAAGTTGTTCTTGACGTGGCTACCCAGAAGCGTACGGAGCATGCAAGGCCGGTGCCGCTAGTGTTCTCGGACGCTCATTATGGGAGGCGGCCGGGCGGCGAGAACAATTCCCCACTCCGCATTCGGGAGGTGCGGGCGGAGGGCCCCCCGGGGCCAGAGCCTGTGGCGCGACAAATGGCAGTGCGTACCTCGCGGGAGAGGGAATCGGTGGTTTTGCCCGAGCACCGTCGAAGCAGCCACAGTGAAAGTCCGGCAAAGAGAGCGAGGGTATTTGATGCGGGGGCGTCAAGCTCAGCCGGGCCGATGGAGCGAGCCATAGTCCCGACTGTGGAGGCGGGTGGTCGAAGGACTCAGGAACCGGAAGCCGGTCGTAGCTCTGGTGGTGGATTTCACTACCAGAAAAGGCGTCATAGCCGACGACGCCATCTCGTCGGCCGTTTCCATTAATTCGTCGGCTATAGTCATAGCCGACGAAGTATCGTCGGCTATTATCTCGTCGGGATTGCTCCGTCGGCTATAGTATAGCCGACGACACACGGGGTAAGTCGTCGGCTTATGAAACACCAGGTATAGCCGACGAAAACAGCGTCGTCGGCTATACTTCAAACATTGCCGACGAGAAGATCGTCGGCTTTAAAAATTACGTAACTGCCCCTAACCCGAAGTATAGCCGACGACACTATCGTCGGCTATACGTCCGTTTTAGCCGACGACACTATCGTCGGCCATAACAATCGCCGGTACCAGGAACGGCTTTTTTTTGCCTGAAGCCGGGAGGGTATAGCCGACGACATATGGTAAACATCGTCGGCTATAACAGTTATAGCCGACGATTTTTACCAAATTTCGTCGGCTATAACTGTTATAGCCGACGAAATAATGCCAATATCGTCGGCTATAACCCCTAAATATTTAAAAAAATTAAAAAATTTTACTCGGGCCCAATTTCTCTTCGTCTTCGGGGGCTGCAGAAAATGCACAAACAAACATCCAAATATCCAACAAATATCCACATCAATCCATCCCTAATATCCTACATACTGTACAAATTAACCCACTATATCTACTCATCATCACCCCCTAAACGCGTAGCGTCGTCGACCGGATCGTTCGAGTTCCGGTGGCTATGGCTGTCCTGATCGGCTGGCGTACTCCGATGCGGGGGGGGGGGGGGGGGAGTGGGGACGACGAACTGGGGCATCTGTGGCGGAGGCGGGGGCTGGAGTCCAGCCTGCTGGGCCTCCCAAGACTGCTGCATCCATCGGTACATCTCCGCCACAGATGCGTCTCTGGCCTGCTGCGCCGAAGCCTCCGCAGCCCTCGCCAACTCCGCCTGCTGGAGCGCCTCCACCGCCCTCGCCAACTCCGCCTGAGTCCTCTGCAGCTGCGTCTGCAAGTCTCCTCTCGTCGAAGCCGCACGCTGCGTGCTGGGATTGGCCGGCGTGAACTTGAGAACCCCATATCCCGCCGCGCCTAGGCCTCTCTGGTAGAAGTAGTTGTTCCCCGTCCCTACCGCCGCGTGCATGATCTGAGAGGCCAAGCGCGGCTCAAGGGTGTCGATCGTGGAGGCAAACTCCGCGATCGCCTTGTCGGACGCCCCGTCTCCCAGAGTGTCTCGCGCGATCCCGAAGGTGATCGCGTCGGTCTCCGCATCTATTTCCGCCTAATTGACAAGAAAATATAATAAACGAATTAAAAAATATATATATAAATTAATTTCATGAAACACTTTTATTGAAGATGGACGAATACTTACCACTTGGTCGGGACGCCCCGGATACATCTGCGCATGAATCCACGACAACGGCCTCAGCGGTCGGTCCCTCCTCGCCATCTCTGCCCACTGCCTCCAGGAGCGGGCGCCGCCGTGGTGGGGGTGCTCGTTCCTCCTGCGGTTGTCGCTGTTCGTCCGCGAGATTTTCTGTATTATAACAACAAACATATAAACGCAAATATAAATTAGTAACTAAATTAAAATATTAGGAACTAACCAAAATAAAATTAATAACTAATTTAGTTACTAACTAATTTAATTTAATTAGTAACTACTTAACTAACTAATTTAATTAGTAACTACTTAACTAACTAATTTAATTTAGTAACTAACTAACTTACTAACTACCTAATTTTATTTAATTTAATTTGATTTAATTTAGTAACGAACTAACTAACTATGTAACTAACCAACTGACTTAATTTAATAACTAATAACTAACTAACTAACTAATTAATTGAATTAAGTAACTACATAATTTAATTATTAAATAACATTAAAAAGTTATATACTACCAGGCTAAATTTTCTTACCGAGACCCTGTCGCTCCCGAAGTAGGCTACCAGCCATAGCCACTCGTACTCCCTGTACCGGAACTCGTGGGGGGTTGCAGCTCGCCCCAAGCGCTGCTCCACATGGTACGTCCTGTAGTGCGTGGACAGCTCGTTCTTCCACTCGGAGTACCTATATTAACAGAACACAACTGTTAGATATATTCGTACACTGCCAATAAATATATTTATACAAAAAAAAGCAAAACACATAACCTGTTCTTCAGCTGCTCGTCTCTCCACCAGTCCAAGGTAGGATGGACTCTAAACCATTGCTGCAACATTATAAATTAATTAGAAAATATTTTTATATAGTTATAAGGACTGAATTCATAATTGTTTATTTTCTATAATAAAAATCATATTTAACTCACCGACAGTGCATTGTACACTCGCGCCTTGATCTCATCGGGCACAGAGCCCCAGTCGGGCCACAACAGTGGGACCCTGTCCCGCACGAGCATGCCCGTCGCGTTGATGTACTTGGTGGTGGTGTCTCTCCGCTCAATCGGGCGTCCATCCTCACCGGGACCGGGCAGGATCTCTCTGATCCCACCGGCCAGCTCCCTCTCCAGGGTCGACATGTTCGCTGGCCCTCTGGTCCGTCTCGTCCCCGCGGGTTTATTGACGAGGACGCCTGTTAAAATGAACACATAGTTAAATAATTATTTAAACTAACTAATTAAATAATTAATTAAACAATCTAAATAATTAATTAAACTAACCAATTACCTGCGTCGTTGTACTGCTTGTCCTTCTCACGAACGGCCCACAGGCCGCGGCAGTCCTCTGAGTCGAAAGGACTGTAGAAGTAGGCCTCCTCCCAGGGAATCTCGTGGGGCCGGTCGTGCCTCCAAATCTGCCTCCCCCTGGCGTCGTACTCAGGGATGGCAGGGAGGAACTGGACCATGTACATCCCCGATGGCGGAGACATACGGGGCGTGGACCCTGAGGGGCCTGCTCCCCCTGACGGTGGGCCCCGTAGCTGTGGATGATGTCGCTGTGGGGGGACAGGGAGCATCTCTGGAGGGTCCAGATCGGCGCGCGGTGGGGTCGGCTGCCGATCCTGGAACAGTGCTGAAGTGCACTGGGGTCTGGTGGCTCTGCGTCCTCCTCCGACACTCGAGTCAGGGCCCGCTCCCGTCGACTCATACGAGGAGCCCCCACGTGGATCGCTCGGCGTCAATCCCATCAACGTCTCCTCTCGTCGACTCAAAGGCCGGCCTAGGCCCCGACGACCGCTGGATCCGCTCCCCCCACGGCTGGATCCTGCCTGAGCGTCGGGGTCGCTCTCGGTCCGTCTGCCAAGCCATCAGTCTACAAAGCGCCGGTTTCCTGCACAATTAGTATATAAATTCCATAAATTGCACAAAAATTCCACAAAACAAAATTAAAAACATCATTCAATGTATATATACCTAATTATATATATACGTACCTAAATATATTTATACCTAATTATATATATATATTCCGAAATATAACACAAAATTCCTTAAATTTCACAAAAAAATAAAAAACTTTTTTAAATATATATACACCTAATTATATATATACATAACTATATTTATACCTAATTATATATATATATATATATTCCGAAAAATATATATATATATATCGTCATAAAAATGAAAAAAAATATTTATACCTAATTATATATAAATTAGTATATAAATTAGTATACTAGTATATAAATTCAACAAAATTCCACAATTAGTATATAAAAACCGTAAATTTAACAAAAAATCCACAAAATTAGTATATAAATTCCACAAAATTAACAAATTTAACAAAAAATCCACACAATTCCATAAATTTCACAAAAACCCTAAATTCCACAAAAAATTCACAAAAACCCTAAAATTCACAAAATTCGACAAAATTAATAAAAACCGTAAATGAGGCTCGATCGGGACTACCTGACATGGTGGTGCAGTCTGGACGAGGACCGGTGGTGCGGTGCGGCGGCGGCGGCGGCGGCGGCGGCAGGGGGTTTCGGGTCGGCTAGGGGCGGCTGCGGCTGGGCGGCTGCAGCAGGGGCGGCAGAGGCGACGCAAGGCAGGGGCGGCAGAGGCGGCTCGGGACGGCGGCTCGGGGCGGCGGCGGCAGGGGGTTTCGGGTCGGGGAGGGGTCGGGCACGACGGGGAGGGGGCGGGGAGGGGGAGGGTAGGGAGGGGGAGGCTCGGTCGGCGTCGATGGTGGTCGGTCGGCGTCGGGGAGGGACGGGCGGCTGCGGCAGTGGGGATTTAGGGATTTAGGGTTTCTGGAAAATGAGGGAGGCGCCCTCTGTTTCAGTTTAAATCGAAGGACTATAGCCGACGATGATATTTTAATTCGTCGGCTATAGTTATAGCCGACGAATTTCGTCGGCTATACTCTGACGGGCCGGGCCGAAATCCGGGCCGGGCCGAAGTTGGGCTTTGCGGGCCGGTTATAGCCGACGAAGTAAAGTATATCGTCGGCTATAATATGAATGTCGTCGGCTATAATATGAATCTCGTCGGCTATGCTTCACGCTCTCAGCAGCCGTCAGATCTCGCCCATCCAACGGCAGACAATGAAACGGCGCGGATCGCAAGAGTTTAGCCGACGAAGTTAAGGATTTCGTCGGCTATTCCCTGGTCAACTGCTTGGTCAAACCTCTAAACGCTTTAAAACGGCAATTGGCCCGTCTAGATGACGTTTTTTGGCCTGACCTTCAACAGAGAATAGTTTCAAATCGATGCGACGCAACTAACCGTATAAAAATTTTCCTCCAAATATTTACCGACCGTCAGGCTACCCATAGGAAAACGGAAGTAAAAAACACCTAACCGCAACATTCGGCACACAGATTTTGTCGGAATCTTCCCATTTTTCAACCGTAGTCGTATTTCAATATTTCGGTCGTATCTTATTTCACGACACTTTTGCATTTGAACGGTCTACGTATGGTAACTATTTGAAACTATACATTCACTTAAACACTTAGTAAATAAGTTAAGGAACATTAGTGCATATGTTCCGATTTCGAATCTAAAAGTTTGGAAAATCTATTCCAACCGTCAGATATCACCGTTAAGATTAAATACATGTATGAAAAAAAATACAACTACATCTGACAACGTTAAAGGCTCGATCGGGACGGTCAAACTGCTTGGTCAAACCTCTAAACGCTTTAAAACGGCAATTGGCCCGTCTAGATGACGTTTTTTGGCCTGACCTTCAACAGAGAATAGTTTCAAATCGATGCGACGCAACTAACCGTATAAAAATTTTCCTCCAAATATTTACCGACCGTCAGGCTACCCATAGGAAAACGGAAGTAAAAAACACCTAACCGCAACATTCGGCACACAGATTTTGTCGGAATCTTCCCATTTTTCAACCGTAGTCGTATTTCAATATTTCGGTCGTATCTTATTTCACGACACTTTTGCATTTGAAAGGTCTACGTATGGTTTCGGTCAACAGTATGGGCATTATAGCCGACGAATTATGGTCCATTTCGTCGGCTATAACGCTGATCTTTCTGAAAATTTGCCATTTAGGGCCTGAAAATTGCCTATTTCACCTGATAAATTCCTGAATATCGCACAAACAAATCAATACAATTTCCCATAAATTCGAAAAACGGTAATTAAGGACAAAAAATATTTTCATACATGCATGCACCATCGTACACAAATACATACATAAATAGTATACTAAGGATGATAATCAGAATCATCCTCATCACTTGAGTCAGACGTAGTATAGTAGTTAATATCTGGCAACCGGTGCTCGTACTCGTCGTCTGAGTCATCGTCGGGCTGATATAGACGATTCGGATTAACATCATACATGGGCACCTGACCCCTAGGAAGTCGGACCACTCTGCCCGGCGTCACATTATTATCGCGGATGGTGGAGGATTCCGGAATGTCGCCGGCGTCCGGCTCTTGGTATGCGGTCGCTTCTTGACACTCTGTGCTCACACCAAGTGTGGTAGCACTGTATATGTCTCGCTGAGACACATGGTTAATTACCTTCCACGTGCCTTTGTTCAAAGGATCGTCAAGATAAAAGACCTTTTTGGCCGCTGTGGCGAAAACAAAGGGGTCGTCTTCATACACACTAGTGGCGGTATTCACCGAAAGTATGCCGTACTGATCGATCCGTATGCGGTGCGGCCTAGTATCAAACCATCGACACTTGAACAAGTGGACTTTCATGCGGTTCCCATAAATGAGTTCAACAACTGATTGTAGGACACCGTAAAAATCCACGCCCCCCTCTGCACCATCGACCATCACCCCACAATTCTGTGTTTTGCGTTCCCCGTCTCTAGCTTCACATATATACTTAACGCCGTTGACATCACACATTGGGCGGACTGTGGAAGATATCGGCTTCATCGACAACAGCCTCAATTCCTCTGAGTAATTTGTATGACCACCCCTCGCAGCCACTTGCATCAGCTGAAAAATATAACTCAAATCACTCGGTGTGTTTATGATTAAAGAATAGGGAACTGTAAAAGAAAGCCATCTAATATATATATTTATACACTTACCCATTGTGGAAAATAGTCTGCAAACGTCGTGTTGTGGTACTCGACATCACCGCGAACTTCCTTGCTGTGAAGATGGTGACGTTTCCAATATTGTACCTCCGGACAGTTTATTAGAACCCACCAGTGGGCAATCCCTACCTCATGGTCAGGCAACTTGTCCACACCCTTTTTCTTGAAGCTTCCGTATGGTACAACAGAGTTGGCGACGATAGATAGGTTGAACTCGGGGTCATCTCGACTTGGATGTTGTGGGGGGTCCTCCATCGCTCCCAAGTACAACTTGGCGTACGTTACACACTCATGCGCAATGTAAGCTTCAGCAATACACCCCTCAGGCGCAGATTTATTGTGCACATATTTCTTGTAGTCTCCAAGTTGTCTGCAAGGTTAACAAGTGCGTGTTAAGAGCATGCAACTTTTATTTAAAAACATGTATAAATCAAATTTATGAATAACATGTACCTTTCGATGGGATACATCCAAGTGTAGTGTACGGGACCGGTAAGCAACAATTGTTGGGGAAGATGGATCATCAGGTGAGGCATGATGTCAAAGAAGTTTGGGGGAAATATCCTCTCGAACTTGCACAAGATAAAAACGATTTCCTCATGCATTCTCATGAGGTCTGATTTTCTAACTTCTCTAGCGCATAACTTCTGGAAGAATCTTGACAACGCCACCAACGGCTCAACCACTTCATCCTCCAAGTACGCTCGAATGAAAATAGGGAAGAGGCGTTGAAGCAGTACATGGCAGTCGTGACTCTTCAATCCGTACATCTTGTTGTCTCGGTAGTTAACACACTTGCTTATGTTACCCGCATAGCCATAAGGATACCTGCATAGCCATTAACAACAATTAGATTTCATGCATATATAGTCGTCCAACAACAGATGGATTCTTTAGGGAATACATGCCTAATTAATAAAAAGTTACTTGACATTACTCAGCCATCCAAAGATTTCATGTTTCTGGTCCCTGGTGACGGTGTAAGGAGCTTGGGGCATTTTGCTCCTGCCCTCTCTCAACCACAAATGGTCCCGCAGTCCCATATTTCTCAGATCAACGCGTGCCTTGGGGGTGTCTTTTGTTTTCTTCTCCCAATTCAAAACTGTGCCAACCACGGCTTCACCCACGTTCTTCTCTATATGCATGACATCCAGGTAGTATCTGGTAGCCAACCTGGCCCAATAAGGAAGTTCCCATAAGATGCTCTTGTGTGACCAGAACCTATACCGATCCGGCCTCTCTGGAATCGTGCGCAACACATCGGGATGATTGCTAAGCGGACCAAAGTCATACTCATTCAACACTGCCAATATTTCCTCCCCTGTCCATTGCTCCGGTGCCCAGCCCCTTTCTTCAGTCCCATCAAAAGCCTGTGCATCGTCCCTAAATGGATGGTCATGCGGAAGCCAACGACGGTGACGCATCTGGACAATCTTGCTGCAATGAGGACTGGAGCAATCAACAGTCATGCACTCTGAACAAGCCCTGTAACCCCTGGTGACGCTGCCCGACAACATACCCCTCCCAGGAAAGTCACTGATCGTGCCAACAAGCATGGCATGCATCCGGAACATCTCATTTTTGAACCGATCGTAGACCAGGTGGCCGTTCAGACTCAAGTACCGAAGCTCCTCAATTACGGGTCTCAAATACACATCGAGACACTTTCCCGGATAACCTGGGCCTGGAATCAACAATGTGAGCATGTTATATTCCTTCTTCATGCACATCCACGGTGGAAAGTTGTACGGAATCAAAATAACTGGCCACACACTGTACTGAAGCTCTTTCTTGCCAAAAGGGTTGAAACCGTCGGATGATAGCCCTAGCCAAACATTTCGAACCTCTGATGCAAATTCGGGAAACTCCAACACGTTCTTCTTCCAAGCCTCTCCGTCGGCGGGATGTCTAAGGGTGTCATCGTCAGGCACATTCCTCTCAGCCCACCATCTCATAGCTTCGGCCGTGAAAGCACACATGAACAACCGCTCAAGCCTATCAATCAGCGGGAAGTACCGAAGTATCTTCACAGCTTTCTTGTTCCCTTTAGGAGTGAACTTATACCGCTCTGTATTGCATAATGGGCAGTATTCAAGATCTGCAAGTCCTTCCCCGTAAAACAGAACGCAATCGTATCTGCATGCATGAATCTTGATGTAGGAAAGGCCGAGATCTTTAAGGATATGTCGCACCTTATGATGACTGGTAGGAAGCCGATGTCCGGGGGGCATCGCCCCACCCCATAGCCGAAGCCAATCATCAACCGATTTGACAGTGCCTTTGTTCTCCGTTTTGATCTTCATCACTCCCATGACAGATTCAAGGACAGTCTTACTGCATCCGGGGTACAACGGAGTCTGTTGCAATGCGATCAGGTTGTTGTACTTTTCCATACCACTTGTGTTGACCGGAGATCGGGGTAATGGCTCGAGTGGCTCAATATCAGGGAAACACTCCATCTCCGGAGGTGGGAGTTGCACATCTGCTGCTTCCTCAAAGACACCGCTCTCACGAGGAAACATATCGTTGATCCAGTTCGTTGTCGGATCATTGGAGGAACTCCCTCTCTCGGCAAATTGTCCATGATCATGACGACCCGCAAACTCTGGTTCACCGTGATAAATCCAATTAGTGTATAGGACCCAAAATCCATATCTAGCCAGGTGTTGCTCCACTGTCTCTATGGAAAACCGGTGTCGTGGGGTGGCACACTTGCACTTTTTACACGGACAATAATGAAGTGTAGTGTCTCCACAGTTAGCCATCACAAAATCCAGGAAACTCCTAACTCCATCATGATACGCCTGATCCCATCTTCCAAGGGTAATCCAACTCTTGTCCATCCTGTAAATTCAAGAAATAAATATAGCTATATATAGATATGTATATATGCACGTACTACGTACGTACTAATTAATTAAAAAATTCATCATTACACACACACACATATATATATATATATATATACACATGCATCCCTAAATTAATTAAAACATCGTCAATCTCCCTAATTAATTAAACACAATGTATTTTTTATATATACCAACAATATATTTTTAATTACAATTAAATTAATTAATATATATACATTTTTTCATCAAATTCATCTAAAATCACCTATAAATCAACAATCAATCACTAATCTTCAACAAAACTTCAATTCTATCTAACCAATACAACATATATATCAACCCATTAATAATCTCATCTCAACACATATATATATATATATATCAAATTAATCACACATTTATTCTAATTAAACTCTAAATTAATACACCTCTGCATATAACCAACTAAATCAACACACACAGCAATATACGTACCTTTCAAGCTTATGGCCGAGGTTTTGGACGATTTCAGAGCGTTTTGGACGATTTCATCGACGAATGAGCTCCCTGATGCAGAAGGTCGATCTGATATAAGAGTTATAGCCGACGAATACCCCCCTCGTCGGCTATAACAAAAACTTTTCGTCGGCTATAACTCTTATAGCCGACGAATACCATCCTCGTCGGCTATAACTAAAAACGTTTCGTCGGCTATAGTTATAGCCGACGAGTTGTCGGCAGTCGTCGGCTATAATATTATAGCCGACGATGTGGCCGACGAAATAGTAGTTCGTCGGCTATAAGGGGTTATAGCCGACGAGGTACTATTTCGTCGGCCGTTTTTTCCCATATCGTCGGCTATAACCCCTTTTCTGGTAGTGTTTAGTAGGCTTGTGGCTGGTATAATCGAAACCTTGGGGCTCGACCGGGAGGGGTCCTGGACCGAAAATCCGGGCGAGAGTATGGCGGAGCCCGTGGGACTGGCTCTACGGGTAAATGTTTTTCTGTGAGTCCTCTTCCGTGATGTGACATGAGCTGATGCTCCTTTTGCTTTCTTTTGGCAGCTGGCTCAGAGGTTTTATGTCGCCGGCCCCAGAATGGAGGCTGCCGCCGTCCTGGAGAAGTGGGTGGAGGAGCTGGGTGTTAAGGTGGGTGTGGCGGAAGCCAAGCTTGCGAAGGAAAGGGAGGAAGGCGGCCGGCTGAGCGCGGAACTCGTGCGGGAGAGAGAGGAAGCCAGCCGACAGCTTGTCGCCCGTGATGGGAGGATTGTCGAGTTGGAGGCAAAATTTTTGGAGCTGCAGGCCCAAATGACGGCGGTCGTTCGGGGACGGGAGAGGCTGGTGGAATCCGAACTTGCTGAAGTGGCCGATAAGGCCGTTGACGAGTTTCGGGAGTCGTCAGATTTTGAGGAGATGCTGGAGAAGGCCCGCACGGAGGGTATAAGTGATGCCTATCTGGAGTGGTGGGAGAAAGGGTGGCTCGACGCCGAGCGGATGGAGGCTGACATAGCCCTGATCATGATGAGGGAGCAAGAGCGGGAGCTAAAAGGTGGCGGGCCGGGGGTTGTGGGTTCCGGGAGCGCTAGCTAGGTGTTTGCTCTGTACATATATCCTGTAATTGGTGTAGTCTCTTTAATGCCATAACGGCACATTGCAATGCTTGCCAATTACACTTTCGTTCCTTTATGATTGCTACTATCTAGGGTAAAAGCGTAGGTGTTCGATATTCCACGGCCTGGTGGAATAGATGCCCGTAGCGTCTATGATGTGGAATGTTGCCGGGCCTACGGCCGCGGTGATCTGGTAGGGTCCCTCCCATGTTGGCTGCAAGGCCAATGGCTTTTTCTGGACCTTCCTCATGACCCAGTCGCCGACTTGCAGCTTTCTTTCCCGGACCCTTCTATCGTAGTACCGGGCGACCCGCTGCTTGTAGGTTTGGTTTCGCATGTGCGCTCGGTCGCGCCGCTCCTCGATGAGGTCCAGGTTGAGTAGTAAGCCGTCGGCGTTTGTGTCGGCGTCGTAATTCTCGACCCTGCCGCTGGGTATCTCAGTCTCCACAGGGAGCACTGCTTCACTCCCGAATGCCAAGCAGAACGGGGTCTCTCCTGTTGCCTCTGCTGCCGTTGTCCGGATGGCCCATAATACCGCGGGGAGTTCCTCGACCCAGCATCCCTTCTTGGCATCCAGTTTCTTTTTAAGAAGAGTTTTGATAATCTTATTGACCGCTTCTGCCTGGCCGTTGGTCTGCGGGTGTGCTACCGAGGCAAACAGCATCCGGGTCCCCAGGGAGGCTGTGTACTGGATGAGATCCGCGTTGTTGAATTGCGTCCCATTATCCGTGATAATAGTCTGCGGCACCCCAAACCTACAGTAGATGTTTTTCCACAGGAATTTCTTAACCCGTTCCTCAGTGATCTTTATCAACGGTTCTGCCTCGACCCATTTAGTTTGGTAATCCACTGCCACAATGGCGTACTTGTATTGTCCTACTGCTACGGGGAAAGGGCCGATGATGTCCAATCCCCACTGTGCGAAAGGCCAAGGTGCCAACAGGATTGATAATGCGATTGCCGGGGCACGAGGTACCGAGGCGTACATGTGGCATTTGTGGCAGCCGCGTGATATTTTCCTTGATACTGCCGCCATATCGGGCCAGAAATAGCCCGCTCGGAGTGATTTGTGGGATAATGACCTTGCGCCGGAGTGATTACCGCATACCCCTTCGTGGATCTCTCGCATGATTGCTTCTCCTGCCTCCTTAGTCACACACCTTAGCTGGGGGAAGCTGTGGCCCCTTCGGTATAATTGGCCGTTAATGAGGCCATACCGGGCACACCGGAGGTGCAGCCTCCTGGCTTCCACCGCATCCTGGGGGCTGGTTTTGTCGGTCAGATACTTGACTATTGGGTCCATCCAGCTCGGTGGTACCTGTTCTACCGCGAATATTTCGGAGATGGTCTTGCTTATACTTGGCTTCTGGAGGGTCTCGATTTTAGCTCTCCGGTACTCTGGAGGGTAGTTTCCGGTTGCTAGCCTCGCAAGGGCGTCTGCATGCCTATTTGCCTCCCGGGGAATATGCTGGATCGTGGCGCCGCGGAAGAACCCGATCAGTGTTTTGGCCAAAGCCTGGTAGGAGGATAGCTGATGATCTTTAACCTCGAACACCCCGTTCATCTGGTTGACTACCAAGCTGGAGTCGCTGTATATGTCCATGGATGAGATTCTCAGCTCCTTGGCCAGTTGCAGACCGGCTATGAGGGCCTCGTACTCGGCAGCGTTATTGGAGGTGGTAAAAAGGAACCGTAGTGCATACTCGTACGATTGGCCATCGGGTGAGGTTATCAGGACCCCGGCCCCACTCCGTTTGGCGGTTACGGAGCCATCCACGTAAAGTTTCCAGCCGGTGGGAAGGTCTGGTTCGATCTTGGCGGTTTGTTCTGCCCCTGCGTCCTCGAGCAGGGCGGGATGGACTTCTACCGCCATTGGGGTGAGCTCACATATGAAGTCCGCAGCAGCCTGTCCCTTGATGGCTGTTCGTGGGGCATAGGTGATGTCGAACTCCCCTAATTCGACTGCCCATCGTACGAGCCTCCCGCTGGTGTCTGGCTTTTGCAGGATCTGCCGCAGGGGGTGGTTGGTATATAAGGTGATGGAATGAGCCTGGAAATAGTGCCGGAGCTTCCTGGCGCTAACAATCAAGGCTATAGCCAATCTCTCTATATCGGGGTACCGGCCCTCGGCTCCTGTAAGTCTCTTTCCCGCGTAGTATACCGGAAGTTCGAGCGTGCCCTCCTTTCTGACGAGAGCGGCGGAGACGGCGGCTGCGGATGCGGCTATGTAAAGGTACAACATTTCTCCCGGCAGTGGTTTGGATAGAAGAGGAACTGCGGCCAGGTATGCTTTGATAGACTGGAACGCTGCCTCATGCTCCGCAGCCCAGAGTATCTTCCTGGTTTGCTGTGCCTTGAGCAGTTTAAAGAACGGGACGCACTTATCGGTTAAACGGGAGATGAATCTGGCCAGGGCGGCCAACCGGCCTGTCAAGATCTGGACCTGGTTCCTCTCTCCTGGTGTTTCCATATCGAGGATTGCCTGGACCTTCAGCGGGTTAGCTTCTATCCCTCGCTGGCTGATGATGTGCCCTAGAAAAAGACCCTCTGAAATCCCGAAGAGACACTTCTTCGGGTTCAAGCGCATTCCGAATTTGAGCATTTTACCGATGACTATGGCCAAATCCCGGACGTGGGCCCCCGCAGTTAAGCTTTTGACCAACATGTCGTCAACGTAAACTTCCACGGTTTTATCCATCTCTTGTTCCAGCATTTGGTTCACCATCCGTTGGTAGGTGGCGCCGGCGTTCTTTAGACCGTACGGCATCCTCTTATAGCAGTAGGTGCCTCGGTCGGTTGTGAATGACGTATGTTCTTCATCATCCGGGTGCATCCGTATCTGGTTGTACCCGGCGTAGGCGTCCATGAAGCTGAGCAGCTTGAAGCCGGATGTGGAGTCAATGAGCTGATCAATCCGAGGGAGCGGGAAGCTGTCCTTTGGGCACGCCCGGTTTAGATTAGTGAAGTCTACACACATACGCCACTGACCGGCTGCCTTCTTCGGTACCATGACCACGTTGGCGAGCCAGCGCGGGTACTGGACTTCCCGGATGAAACCTATGCCCATGAGTTTCTGCACTTCTTCTCTAATCGCCTCATATTTTGCCGGGCTGAAAGACCTCCTCTTTTGCCTTGTCGGGGGGACGCTGGGTAATGAGTTTAGCCGGTGAACGGCTATCTCTGGGGATATGCCCGGCATGTCTTCGTAGGACCATGCGAAGACCGAACTGTGGTCCCGGAGAAAGGCGATGAGTTCTTCCCTGACGACCGGGTCGAGTTGTGTCCCTATCACTATACTTCGGTCCGGGTGGTCTTTGGAAATACAGATGGCTTCGGTTTCCTCCACGGCCGAAGGTCGCTCCGGTTTCTCGGTGAATGTGAATCGTCTAACTCTACCTGGAGCGATGTCATCACGGGGGTCAAGACTCAGATCCGGCGCTGGCACTTGCTGAGCGGTTGTAAAGACCTCGGCCCGCTTCCTCCCGTGGGTCAGGGCTTCTGCGTAGTACTTACGGGCGATTCTCTGGTCCCCACGTATAGTTATAACTCCGGCTGGTGAAGGCATCTTCAACATCAGCATATGGCCGGCAATGAACGTTTTGAGCCTCCATAACCCTGGCCGACCGATTATACCATTGTACGACGACAGGCAGTCGACGATGATGAATTCCAAATGCTCTGTTTTCGTTCTGTCTCCCTTGCCGAAAATGATTGGTAGGTAATCGGATCCTAGAGGCTGGACTACCTCACCGGAGAAGCTTATCAGCGGCTCGTTATCCTGGGATAACTTGTTCCTCCCTCTTTGCAGCCCTCGGTACGCGTCTCGGAACATTACGTTGACAGAGGCTCCAGTATCGATCAGCATACGACTGGTTATCCAGTGGTCTATTTGGACCGTGATAAGGAAGGGGTCGGTGTGCGGTTGGATCACATCCTCCGGCTCTTCATCCTCATAGAAAGTGACCGAGTTCCATCCAGTTTTAGCGGCTCGGACGCTTCGTTCTCTGAAGGCGTAAACCTCCCTCCCCCGGATTGATCTTAGGCACCGCTTCTTTGAGCTCCGGGTGAGCTGACCGATATGGTCCCCACCGTGGATCATGTTAATGCTCCCGTGTACCTCGATCCACCCGGGGGTTCGTGTGCATATAGTCCCTATCGGCCGAGCTCGCGGTCGGTCCGCGCTGGGGCTACCGGGGCGGGCTTGGTCTTTTACGACCGCCTTCTGCGGTTTCCGATCTGGGATCCGAAGGTCCGGTTCATGGGGTTTTCTTGCTGGCGAAGGAACCGGGGCCCGTGGTGTCCGCTCTGCTGACACAGCTACCTGGATCCGAGCTGGGTGCCCAAAAGGTGGTCCTCTTCCTGGTCGGGGATCATTGTCACTGCTTCGCCGGGGTTGCCACTCCTCCCGCGCCTCTATCCCCCTGGCGGCTACAGGTACCCGGCTGTTATGTAGCCGCCCGGTTTTGCTTCCGTGAGGGGATGGCGGTATGCCATCTGAGATCCGCTTGGGCGCCTTGTTCCCATATGTCTCTTGTTCTGCTTGAGCATGCCTAACGGCCAAGGTCATCAGCTCGTCGTACGCCAGCGGCCCCTGCGCTTGTAAGTTGTACGAAAGTTCCCCAGCTCTTAATCCTTGCTTGAAGGCCATTCCCGCAATCCTCTTATCCAAGTTTCTTACCCCGGACGTGGCGACCTGCCACCGGTTAACGAAGGCGCGTAATGGTTCGTGGTTAGCCTGCATGCAATCGAAGAGGACCGTCGATGGCTGGGCTGCCGTGGCTTTAAGGACGAACCGGCCGACAAACCTATCGGCCAACTGTGCGAAAGTTTCGACCGAGTTCACCGGTAGCTCGTAGAACCAACCCAATGCCTCCCCTGCGAGCGTTTCTCGGAATATGTTGCAGCTCACGGCATCCGAATAGCCCCTAGCGCCTGTCTTCGACTTGAAGCTATCCAAGTGCCGGTACGGGCAGCTCGTTCCCGAGTATGTCAACTTCAGAGGCCTTTGGTCGCCAGATCCCCCTGTTTCCCGGATCCGGCGTGGGAAGGGTCCAATGCGCTCGGTAAACCGTGCGCCGTCCTGCGGTCGTCCCGCCTTCCGCTCGCTGGTCTCCATGCGGCTCTTTATGTCCGATACCGAAGCGGAAAGTGCCTCGATCGTTCGCGCGGTGGAGCTGTCCCGCTCTCCTGATGTCTGATCTGTGCGGTACGGGAGCTCGACTGGGCTGGAATCTTTCAGAGCCTCTGAGAAGAGAGGTACGGGCACACGGACGGTCTTCCTCCTGCCCGTAGGCAGCCCTATCTCGAGATGCGGGAATTCGCTAGCCTTGCTCGCCGTGTGCGAGGCCGCCCGAGGGGTACCTGGCTGGCCTTCTCGCTCCAGGGTTGCTAACAGGGCGGTGGTTACTGCCTTCAGTTCCCGACTTCGGGCCTCTGCTCTTAACCGATCTTGATCGCCCTCCTTCCGCAATCGCTCAATTTCTGCCTTCATCTTTCTTACTTCCCCTGCTCCAACCGGGTCGGGATTCTCTGAGACTTGACGATCGTGAGCCTTGTTTCGAACAGGAGGAAGTGCGAACCTCGCACCGACCTCGGCCTTTATGCTACGGGCCGGGCCGGGGAACTGAATTCGCGCTTCCGGACTTCCTTTGCGGTCGGGGGAAAGAACGAACCTCGCACCGATCGCGGCCCCTGCGTGTGGGGCCCGGTCGGGGAACTGAATTCGTCCTTTCGATCCTTCCGTGCTGGTCTTTATCTTTCTTCCTTCCATGGCTTCCGGACTACGGATTTAGCGATCTCTTAAAGGGTCACTAGGGCCCTACTTTCCGGCACAGCGACACTGACTTTTTGAACGATATTCCCACAGACGGCGCCAATTGTTTCTGCCTAAACCCGGGGGTCTAGTAGATACTTGATGAATCCAACTCGATCTCCTGCAATCCTGCTTACTAAGGGGAATACCGGGCGGGCCGGCCTTCACCTCTCCGATGCCTAAGTTAGTATAGTTGGAATATATATAACCTGGGCACGTATGTAAGCAGGGAGAGAGACAAGTTACCTATTTATGGTGGTACCTGAGGCCTATATATAGGTGGTTGGGGGTGAGGGCTGGCCTCATTCTTCGATGTGGGACTAGTTCTCTTCTGTTTGGACATTCTGGTGCCCTCTTTGGCAGGCGGGCGTCCCTGGTCCCAGGATCCCTGAAGGCAGGATAGACCGCTGGGGCCCGAGGCCTGGTGCTGGTGGTCCGATCCTGGGTCCTGGTCCGGGCCCTGGTGCGCTTGCTGCGGGTCTATGGGCCCTGGTGTAGCCTCTCTGGCTACTGTCAACATAACATATACATAATAATCTCAGCAAAATAATAACCATTAAACAATCTATCAAACAACAAGCATAGAGGTTTCCCGTTGTTTCCCCCTACCTTTGCCGATTTCCTCTTTAAAATTCAGCTCCTAGTAAAAGAATAAAATCAAAGAGTTAACATCCTATATCTAAAGCATTACACTGATAAAAAGTGCAGAATAAAAGCATAACATTGCCTTAGTACCACAAGAAAATTCAGTTTTTGCACAACTCAAACCAGAAAATCAGTCTTCTGACCTTAGTACTTCTGCCCTGAAATTTATATTTTTTCGGTAAGGAATTTCACATCAATTCCTTCTAAACATTTGTAACAGACAAAAAAATTAAATTCTCAAACTTAGAATGACTCAAAAACGAGTTTCCAAACAAAAGTTATGAATTTTCAAAGTTTGACATTAGTCCAGGATTTTCTGACGAGAATTCTGCCCAGAAAATTGTTTGACCAGAATTGATATAGCTAGATTTAGTAAAACAAGATGGTGTCTTCATAACATTTAAAGTAGACGCTCTAAAGAAACTACCAGAACTGGAATCACCCAAAAAGGATTTTTACACAATTAGTTATGTATTTTCAAAGTAGCAGTACAGAAACAAGGGTGTGCAAAACAGTACGATTTCTGGAAATTGAACACAGCAACCAACTAACATGATTTCTGGAAATTCAATCTTCAGCATGATATGAGGAACTAACTTGATTTAGTTTCCAGCAACCAACTAAAAAATCAAATAAAACACAAGATATAGGATTTAATAGTATGGAATGAAAACTCTAACATATAACAAAGAAAAACTATTTAGGAAAGCTGAACAATCCTGTAACTTTTCTGACCCAGCAGTACAAAACATAAAAACTGTACCGAATGGTGCATGATCTGAAATCAGTGTCTTCTAATGAAATACAGAAGACAAACTAAGGAAAATCTGCGAGTTGGAATTTCAGAAAAACAAGTTTTTTACAATTAGTTATGATTTTTCAAAGTTCTGCTTCTGTTTCAAAAAAAACTGCACTAAGAACCAGTTTTGCAAGTTTTTCTGTATTACTACACCAATTCGAAATCTGAAAAAGCTTATATCGATAGAAGCTAAAAACTTCAATATTTCAAACACAGTAAACCATACAAAGTAATGAGTTACAATAGTTGAACTAAGTACTTCAAATAACACCTTTTTGTTGATTTAGAAAACTAACATACAAAATTCTTTTATAAGATTTGGTTGCCTCAAAACAAATAATCTGAAGTACAAGATAAACACTAAACAAAGTTTGAATGTCTTTGTAACCAAGTAGTAATTTCAAACAACACCTTAAAGATACCATGACAATGAATCACATCAACGCAAATCAAAACAGAAATTATAACCAGAGGACCAACCTCTAAATCTCTCTCCTTACAGCACCCCTTCTGCTTCTTAATTCTCTAACTTTATACTAGGAAAAGACTCACGAAATTATATCTAGCATGCTTCTAATCTCAGCTATTTATAGTGATCATCTAAGCAAGTAAACATCCAATTTCTGATAAGCATGAAGAGAACAATTTGGATTCAAATAACTCAGGGAACTTACACCTGGATAGTAGGTTTAACACCTCCCTAGTTTAGGGTTCCACCTCTGGTTCTAGGGTTCATCTTCCAAGGATGTAGCTTGCGTGAGTCACCTCGTTTCAATCTGGAATTTACACCTCCTGCTTGAGTAAAGTGAATTAGGGATTTGGATGCAGCTTTTTCTGAGATTTGGGTTGAATTTCTAAGCTTCTGGGCTAAGGAAAGGAGGTGATAACGATGAAAAGATTCGAGCTACAAGATTCTGGGGATTTCTAGCTATATTTTTTTTCTTCTGGGTTCGTCATCTCTCTTCCCCTTTCTTTTCTCTCTCTCGCCCTCTCTTCTTCTTCTTTTTTTTGCTTTCTGTTTTTCTTTCTCCCGACTACTACTTATATATATATATATATATATATATATATATATATATATATATATATATGTAGTAAAAGAGATGTATTTAAATATAAAGAAATTAAAATCTTTTCTATTTTAAAATAAAATAAAACCTAGGTCGTTACAGAACCTTATCGCCAGCTACCTCGATGCCTCTCTCATGCACCACAAACCCTAGAAAGTCACCTGCACAAACCCCAAAGACACACTTGGCTGGATTCATTTTAAGCTGGTGCTTTCTCATGATGGTGAACACCCCTCGGAGATGATCAATGTGGTCTTCCTTCTTCTTTGACTTTACCACCACGTCATCGATGTAAACCTCCAGGATGTCCCCTAATATCTTGCTGAAAATTACGTTCATCGCACGTTGATATGTAGCCCCTGCATTGGTTAAACCGAACGGCATACTCAGATATTCAAATGCTCCAGTAAACCCAGGGCAGCGGAAGGTTGTTTTGGGGATGTCCGGCTCGTATATAGGAATCTGGTGATAGCCTGCCGTTCCATCCATAAAAGATAGCAATTCATACCCCGCTACTGCATCCACCAACATATCCGCTATGGGCATAGGATAGACATCCTTAGGCGATACAGCATTTAAGTCCCTGTAGTCCACGCATACTCTGATCTTGCCATTCTTCTTCCTAACAGGAACGATGTTGGATAACCATTCCGGATATAGAGTCGGTCTGATTATCCCAGCGTCAACCATGCTTTGAACTTCTTGTTTGACCGCCATTGCAGTTTCAGCATTCATCCGCCGTTGCTCTTGTTTAACTGGCCTACACCCCTCCTTGATGGGAAGGCGATGGCAAGCCAGCTCCTTTGATAAGCCTGGCATATCTTGGTATTTTTCTGCAAAGCAGTCTTTAAACTCATGCAGCAACCCTATCAGTTGCTGTTTCAAATCTGGTTCAAGGTACTGACTAATCCCCACCTCCATGGGTTCAGCTTCTGTGCCCAGGTTGATTTTCTCTACGGGATCACGTACCTTGGGTGGAGTGTCATCCAGTGCTGCTGGAGCAGGCTGAATTACTTCCACCCCTGTAAAAGCCTCAATATCCTCTTCCTCAATGCACTCGACCAGTGCAACCTCCTCCCAGGCCATTTGCTCTAATCTATAGATAGTCAATCGTTGAATCAAAAGAGCAAAGGCCTCTGACTCCTCTTGTAAGAGGGCGTCACTCATTGGAAATATTGGGAAGAAGCTCAATGGAAACTGGCCGGCTATAGTCTGCCATAGCCTGGGTAATTCCCCATTGAGACAGTTCGTTCTGGGTCACCCCGATTAGATGCCCCTTATGATCGACCCCCTCGATTCTGAGAGGTCTCATATTCCTGTTGTAATAGCTGGCATCCAACTGGACGGCCTCTATAGAATAAGGACACTCATCCGCTTTGATGAGCACTGGTAAATCCGCGACTGGATCCCACATGATCATCTCTTGATGAAGAGACGAGGGAACTGCTAGCGCTTTGTGGATCCAGTCCCTCCCTAAGATCATATGATAGAGAGCGTTTACCTCCGCGACGAAGAACGCTTGATAGGCGTCGGATGGTCCTATCTTTACCCTAAGCATGACCACCCCGGCGGTAGGAGTAACACTCCCTGAAAACCCTTTCACCTTGGAGATAGACTGAATAAGCTTCTTCTTCGGAATCTGCAGCTGCTCCATAGTAGTGGTGGTGATGATGTTCACTGCGGCCCCTGTGTCTATTAAGACCTTGCGGACCTTGATCCCCTCCACCTCTGCCGTGACATAAAGAGGCTTCATATGTTGGGACATGTTGAACGTGTGCTTGGCGAACATCACGCACTGTTTCAAAAAGTCTCCGGCCCCTTCAGGATACTCGTGGCTGGACCGAAAAACCCCAGGCTCTGATTCTGCTTCACTCTCATTCTCAGGTTCCTGTACTGAGTAAATAGGATTGGGAGATTCTTCGTTGTCGATAAAGTGAGCAGTGGGCACAGGCTCTGGCAGAGCATAAGCCGATGAGAGTATAAACGCCATGTTGCAATGGTGAACCATAGCCTCATCCTCAGGCTGCTCTTCGTCCATCGGCACCTCCCCTTCATCCGCCGCCTCGGGCTCCTCCTCGTAGTCGACCATTTCATCTTCCTTGTCGAGGTCTGCGTCTCCTACTTCAGAGTCAGCCTTCACGCTGGAGGTGACTGAGGATGGCCTAGTTGGCACATTCATCTGCAGCTTCTTAGCTGCGTACTCTATAAAATTGGTTGGCGCCTTCGGCTCCTTTGGCCTGGCCTGAGATACGGTAGTGGGATGCCTGCTTGACTCCACCAAAGCTACACTGGATTCCTTGGGAGCAGCCTCCCTCGTAGGAACCCCCACGTTATTCGTGCTTGCAGCCAATGATGTGCTGCTCTCCTTTGGCACCCACCTCATAACGGTGGAACCCTTACTGATGTCAATCACCATCATATCCTCCTGAGCTTCTGATACCTCCTGCTTCCCGGCAGCGTCTGGTTGTGTCCTCCTCGGGGGCGATTGCCTGGCTTTTGAACGCTCAGGAGAAAACTCCAACTTTCTCCTTGGCCTGGACTGAGGTGCTCCAGTAGACCTTGGCAGATCCGCCACCCTGTCGTGCACATTCCTCCGAGGCACCGGTGGGGCCTCTGTGGATCGCTGTAGTCTAGAGTCCACGTATGACTTAGTTCTTATTCTGTAGCGCCTATGGACCTGCTCCACCGGTACTGACAGCTCATCCTCAATTACCTTTCCCGAAGCCAGATCCGCCAAGGTCCTTTTTGTCTTGCCAAAGCGTCTCCTTTCGTTTCGGGTGGTCACTGCCGCAAGCTCAATTGCCTTGCCGTCTCGCTGGGTATACCATCTGCCCGCCTTCGGATCATTCCTAGAAGCTGGCGGGATATACACATTCACAGATGGTTCTGGATCCGCAACCTTATGCGAACCCCCAGCCGTAGCTGACTTAACTCCAGATGGTCCTGGATCCTGTCTGGGCCTTGCCCCGCTAGCGTAGCTGTCCTCGGACCCATGATGGTATTTCATCCATTTGTAACTCCCCCTGCCTGACTTCTCAGGAGGATGATGCTCTAATTTAGCCTTCTCGAAGGCTCTCTTTTCAGCTTTCTCCTCTGCCTCCTTCAAAGCCGCCTGAAATTCGTCATAAGTAATCGGCTGTCCTGTATTCAATCTACAGGTGAGGCAGAGTTTAGAACGAGGGACCAATACCATGTCCTCTTCTTCAATAGCCCCAACCCAAAACTCTGGGCAGGGACTAGACTTACTGTCATCAAACTCCAGCTTTCCATCGTTCAGCCACTCCTGCAGTTGATCCTTCAGACCTACACATTGAGAAGTATAGTGGTCAAAAGAACGATGGAAAAAATATGTAAATCCGCCATCCCCACTGTTGGGATGGCATTGGTAGAATTCCTGAATTTCCGGTGCCCCCTGGTGCACCATTGCTTCCCAGATTTCCTCCGCCTTGCTTGCGTCGTAAGTATACTCTTGAAACCTGGAAACCTGCTTCCCGCACTGCTGTGTTGGACTCGGACCAACACTGATTTCGATCGGATTCACCCGTGGGCCGCCCTTAGCAGTTGCCCATTGAGGCACCTTAGGATTCTCCAACTGTAGGGTGTTGTCGTTGATCCATATCTGCAGCTGGTCCTTCAGCTTCACACAATCCTTGGTGTTATGATTGTTTATATTGTGGTAGCTGCAGTACGTCTTCCCTGCCATGTAATCAGGCTTGGGAATAAATCCATCATGGTGCAGACGCCCCTGGTTGAATAACTCTTGCAGAATCTCGGGAGCCTTGTGGGCGTTGTAGGTGTATGCCTCAAAGGCTGATTTGGTTGGAAGCGGGGCGACTAACTTCACAGTTTCCCTGACCGGCTTCGCTATTTTGGACTGCAAAGGCTTCTGATCGGACCTCTCAATAGCTGCGACCTCGAGTTCTAACTCCTCATCATCAACCCATGTCAGGATTGGTCTCGGAACTGCATCCGGCTGGATAGTTGCCACGATCTTAGCAGCGGTTGGAATTGGAGTTTTGGGCTTCAGAGTCCCCGGATAGTAGGACATAGGAGTCCCCTTCCTTCTTTCGTTCCTCTCCCTGGACTGATCAACACAGTGCTGCTCCTGACCAAGACAATTAGTCAGATCCGCCATAGTGGTCACGTGAACCTGCCTGAAACCCTGGCGGATCTCATCTACCAGGCCATCAATCGCCATCCGCACTGCATGCTCCTCTGGAATCTCCATCTCACAGCGGGTTAGTTCCAGCTTGAACCGTCGTAAATAGTCCGTGGCAGATTCATCAGGCCTCTGTTCAGTTTCTCCTAGGTCCTTGACCCCGATCTTTGCTTCCACAACACCAAACATGGTTCTGAAAAGAACCTCCACGGTTTTCCAGTCTGGAATTGATCCAGGCTTCAAACGCTTATACCAGATAGCTGCTTCCCCTGCTAGGGATGTAGGAAAGAGCTTCAACTTCATGATTGGGTCCTCAGCATATTGACCCGATTCATTGGTGAAACGCATGATGTGCGTCTCAGCATCCTCCGACGTCTGGCCGGTAAACGGAGTAAAACGGATTGGCTTGAACCCAGCAGGGAACGGAATTGCATTGATCTCTTGAGTTAATGGGTTCTCGTACGTCTTGTCGACGTCAGCCAACCCCTGCAGTTCCCTGAGTTTGTCAGAAAAAATCCTGCCAATATCGTCCAAAGTTATCTGAGCCACGACATTCACTGGTTGCTCCAGCGGATTGTTATTAACCGGTCCTATAGGAGGGATTTGACCTCCATTCTGATTGTTAGCAGCCCCGGTATTAGGTCCGCCGGTTCCACCGCGACTAGTTGTTCGTCCCCGCCTATCCTTTGGCTGGTTTGTATTCACATTTGTACGGTAAGACCCCTCAGATTGGTCGAACCTATCAAACAACTGCCCCATCAAGGTATTCATGTTTGCGAGAGTGGCATTGGTAGCCGCCAACTGCTCCTGTTGCTGTCGCCAGCAAATCTCAGAGTTCTTGACATGGGCAGTCAAGTCATCCCCCAGCCGGCTCTGTTGTCCGGCGAGGTACTTGAAATTGGCAGTGAACCCCCTCTGCTCTGTCTCCATTCGCCTAACGGATTCACTTAGATTAACGACCACATTATTGGCCTTCTTCAAAGTTGCATCTGTACGACAAGATTTTTCGATTAACATTCTCAGAGTGTCCGTCACCTCTGTGGGAGATGCAGTCTCCCCAGTAATTTGTGTCATAGGTGACGCAGGCGGATCTGCGGACTCATCCGCGAACCCCTCCTCTAAGAAACCAGATGCAGCTGCCCGGTTGACAAAGCCCAGAGCGCTGTTGTCAACCTGAGAAGCAGCCGTCACTTCTATTATCTCTCCCTCAGTCTCCACAACTGGTGTCGCGGAAACCGGGTTCTGATTCTTCCTGCTTCGCACGGCCTTGAGGGCTGCAGCAACAGTTGCTCCATCCCCCAAGGTCCCGCCAAACACTTCCTTAGCTTCATCATCAGTTAATCCCCTACACTCAGCTGTACCATGCTGGATCAGCTCCTTGTGGGAGTTCTTCAAACAATACATGGTTACCCTTCCGTAAGGATGACCCGTTGTAGATCCCGCAATCTTGACACTGTCCCACTGGCAGTGGCGGAGCCAGCACAGCGCGGTGGTCAGCAACCGCTCCCCATGTCCGCCTGAAATCAATGGGCTGGGAGCGGATCTGTGCTGGTTCCGCTCCCCATGTCCGCCGGAATTTGAAGAGCGGCGAGCGGCAGAGGCGCGGAGTGGATCTGTGCTGTTCAAAACGCTGCGTTTTGGTTAGTGCAGCTGGGCGTCGTTTTTTTCCCCTACTAGTCTCGTCTCTCAGCCTCTCACTCTCTCAGCTCTCGTATCCTCTCCCTCTCTCGGATCTGCTCTCAAATTCTCGATCAAGCTGCAAATATGGAAAATGTCTCCCATCTTTTGTTCTCCCTTGGTTCTGCTTCGTTAGTGTTTCGTCTTCTGATGTCATCATTGTTGTTGTGAATTTTACACAGGCTCTTCCGAATCAGGCGACTGTGGATTACCCTAGCTTCAAGCTCGTCATCGTCGGCGACGGCGGAACCGGTTCTTGTTCAAACCGTGTTCTTCTCTGTGTCTTTATATCGCCGTGGTTTGGATTTAATTTGGTTTTGAAACGCTAACATTGAGTGTTTTGATTTTGGTGCAGGGAAGACTACTTTTGTGAAGCGACATCTCACCGGAGAGTTCGAGAAGAAATACGAAACGTGAGGATTTCAATCTATCTTGAATTGTTTATATGTGGTGAGATTTGTGGATTTTGATTTGTTAAATGTGTGTTGGTTTGAGCGACGATCGGTGTCGAAGTTCATCCGTTGGATTTCCACACCAACTTTGGGAAAATAAGATTTTACTGCTGGGACCTGGCTGCAATCCCTTACTCTTCATTTTGTAGTATATCCATCATTTTCAGCACCTCTAAGCTCTGATGATCATTTCAGCCATCTATATGATAGAAAAAATTTCTTAATTGTCTACTATCCTGGTTTTATTATTTCATAACTTTTCATGTTATGCCATTAGAGTATCACAAGTCCATTTTGTTGAGCTCTTTTAACAATGGCCTGCTTGTCAATTTGTGACAATTGCAATTCTTATCTGAGAAATTCGATTTCCCAGTATCATAACATGTAGTCAGAGAAGGAAAATAATTTTTTTTAGTGTGTAGTTGGCTACACCGTAGGCTTGTCAAATGGCCTTGTTATTTTTACGCTGCAATTTTTTATACATCTCTAACATGTTTAAATTGAACTAGGTTACGTACCAATGTCTGAACTAGGTTTTTTCATTTTGCTACTAACTGAAACATGTTTAAATTGCCTTGGTTTGCGTTGCATGTAATTCACTAGTTTGTTGATTTGTTGGGATGTTTCAATGTCTGAGCTAGGTTTTGGTTTCATGTTCTGCTGCTAATTTGTCATTTGTCATGCCCTCTTGTAGCACTGCTGTGGCTTCTGGCTGCGGCTTGCATCAAGTCCTTGTTCAAATTCTGGGGCAACCTCTGAATTAGGTACAATATCAATTTGCTTCAAATTTGTTGGCACTCAATAATCACTGAAGTTGATATAGCATAGCTGATAAAACTGAACATTTATTCATTGATGTACTGTTGCAGGAACATGCTAATTGCTAATGCTGGTGATTGTCGAGCTGTATTGGGGAAGCGGGGAAGGGCAATTGAATTATCTAAATGTCATTTTTTTTTTGAATGCTTGAGCAACCAATTTCCGCTCCCCTCCTCCCAAAATCCTGGCTCCGCCACTGCCCACTGGGCGTGCCAAAATGTTCGTGGCGGATTTAGCACCCGGCGAACAGTCAGCACTCGGGGTTGGAGGAGGTGCGCTCCTCGCGTGTCTTCTGTGTGCTTAGGCGTGCCAGCACCCTTGGAGCGGTGCAACTCGACTGCGTGCGACCCCTGGCGAGTCTTCTCGTCTGCTCCCAATTGACTCTGACTTCCTGGCCAAGCGACTGTTACGCGGGCGCTGACTAAGCCGGCGTACAGGGCTCGAACAAGACCTGAATAGAACTCTCTAACAGGATTTTCTTCCCAACCCCCTAAGGATTGAGGATCTTACTTTGATCCGGAGAAGCAAAGCAGAGCTAAACCAAGACCACGGGTGTGTCACCTGAGTGACGACTCGATTGCTACCGGAGTAGCGGACTGACTCGATAGGCTCAGCAACCGCTCGACACGAATACGAGATTGGTTCAATCGCAGGTGGAGGCAAATTGCGTGAGTTGCTCCGGAGAGGCTTTGGCAAGTTAGCGGTGCGCTAGAACTTGTGGTTGTTTGTGTTTGGTTGAGAACCCTTTCCTAGTTGCTAGAAGAGTTATATTTATATGGATTATGAAACCCTAGGGCTGCGAACTCCAGCCTGGCGGATTCCGAGATTCACTAGGAATGTCCTTCCTTATCCTGTCTCCAATCAAATCGGCAAAGAATACAATGAGATCAGACTTGTTCTTGATTTAGGGAACTCATTCCTCATCAAATATTGTCAAGATCACCATTCATTAAAGCCGAGATAAGCCAAATCGAGTCCATAGCGAATCAATCACTGATTCGGCAAAGATATCCTTTCGAATGGATTGCTACCCGAAATAATCCCTAGTTATCCCAATCAGTATTTACACCTCATTATCTGTTAAGGAAATTCGTATATTGTGTAATTGGATTGCTACAAAACAACCCTGATCTGATTAGGTAATAAATCAATATTCTCCCTCCAATCAATCTTTCCTAAATGAAGCGGGAGAATAAGAATAATGGGTCTGACTTGATCGAAACCCCTCTGGGCCTCGGGGTAAAAGCCTAATTGAAATAAATTCCAATTGTGGCCCAAACAAGCTCTTGTTCAACCTTTCTGAGATCTTTTAGACTCTTAATTAGTTCAGCCAAGGTCCATTCGATTACTGATGCAACTGTCTCAGTTCCACCAAACATCACATCCTGCATTTTCATGTTTTTTAGTACAATTAGTTATGAGCTAAAGACTGTAATATTTTCATATTAAACTTTATCAGATATGTCACGGTAATTAAGGAATTTGTTATCTCTGAAAGGAGGAATCAATCTGCACCAATTATGAACAATTAATTGTCCAGATTGTAAAGCTTCCAAAGTGAATATATATATACTAGACCAAAAGAACAAGAATTTTTTTTTTTTTTTTTTTGAAAGTGGAAGAACAAGATTCTTTGATAATTAACAGTGGCAAAATCCATTTCAGAAAAAAAAAAATGCAAAATGATAGCATTTGGCACTATATATGTATATGCTTAAAGTGAGAATCAGACCCTAGATTTATGGCCTCAATTTTAGGTGGCATGTCATGTCACTTATAGACATATCACCGATTATCATATTATGTCATGTCATCCTTAAATAAAAAGACAATCATATTATTCTCAATTCTATTTAATTTTTAAAGATAATTTCTTACCTATTCAATAATCCTAATTATCTACTAAATGAAAATGTGTATATACCACATTCATTATATAATTAGTAATAATGTAATTAGCAATCAGACTAAATCTTTTTCAACAAGATTATTTAGTTATCTTACATGACTAAATTAAATTTATTTATGAGTTAGAAATACTATATAGAAAAATGTTTTGGGGTCTTATTAAGGCCTAAGATTTTTGGCCTTAATCATATGTGGCATGCCATTTAATCAAGATACATCATCGATTTTAAAAGCCTTGTCATGTCATATTTAGGTTAAAATATAATCTTATCCTAGCAAATACAATAACTCTAAATTTTTTTTTATTCAAAAATAAAAATAGTTTTAAGGAAAGAAAAATATTTTAAAAAATATTTTTTTATTACACTCATTTTTAAATTTAAACACCAAATATAATGAGAAATAATTTTTATAATTATAATTGTTTGAAAATATAAATCTAAGTGAATATATATACATACACACACATATATATATACACACACATACACTACAACAATGGAAATCTTAGGCGACGAAAAATTTTCGTCACCTAAGTTTCGTCGTCTAAAGTTTGTGGCTTAAGAAAGTAGACGACGAAAATTATAAATTTCGTCGCCTAAGAAAGTTCTTAGACGACGAATAAAATTCGTCGTCTAAGAAGGATTGGTGACGAAAAAAATTCTTAGAGGACGATGTTTTTCGTCGGCTATGGACTTACTTAGGCGACGAAAAATGATGGTTTCGTCGACTAAGTGATTTACTTAGTCGACGAAACTATTATTTTTCGTCGACTAAGTAAATAACTTAGTCGACGAAACCATCATTTTTCGTCGCCTAAGTGATTTACTTAGTCGACGAAACAAGAATTTTCGTCGCCTAAGTAAATCACTTAGTCGACGAAAAAAAATTTCGTCGCCTAAGTTATTTACTTAGGCGACGAAAATAATATATTCGTCGTCTAAGAAAATCACTTAGGCGAGGAAAATGATAGTTTCGTCGCCTAAGTAAGAATTTATATTAAAAAAAATAACCGAAATTGAGACAAAATATTAATTAATAAATTGAGACAAAATTTATTAATACAAATCAAATACTTACATCATCAGATTATTTGAAGTTAATACAGAAGGACATGTATAAAAAATCACAAAATCATACATACTCCCCTACAGAAGCTTAAGAGGAAAATCCACATTTTCATCTTCAAAATGTATCAACTTTGTGAACAAGAGAATTTCGTACCCGTAGAAGTGGTGTGTGACGCTTCCTGACCTGCACAGCAGTCGAAAATTGAATCCCTAAGCAATATATTCAACACGAACTATTCGAACACCAACTAATATTGTAGAATGATATAAAACTATGTTCAACATCATCTCGCAACCAAACTGGAAAGAAACTTAAAGGAACAAAAAATCGGATAGAGTCTATAGCCGCAGAGAGATTAGAACAAGAGTAGGCACGCACTGTAAACCAAATTCTGAATGTTCACAAATACAAATAGATCATATGCATAACCATAATCGTTAGACTTTTAGCTTTGAGTAAACTTACCATCATTATGAATCATAGCTCCTTCCATTGATATAAACCTGAAACACAAAAGTACTAGGCAAGGCCTTCTGTTAGTCACCACAATAAGCTTCTCAATGGACAGAACTTACGCTATGTCTCGTGGTGATAACAGGGACCAATACCATCTATTTATATAGAATAATTAACACTAAAGAGTCCTCCCATTAAGGACATTCCTTGAGAGTTAAGTCTTCTAATTAGATTCCTGATACAATACTGATTAGTTGTCTAACTTCTAGACTATGAATAGGATTCCTTATAATAATGATCTAATATACGAAATCATTATTAACTGGATATAGTTCTGTATTTGTTTCCATGTAGAAGTAGATATTGTCATTAAGCATAATTATCATTTAATATGTGATAAGTTCATATTGATCTAACAATCTCCCACTTGGACTATCACTCGCCATAAATGATAACTCGCACCTGAGAATGACAACATCTGCTCTACCTACTGTAGTGCGCGCCGAAAAACAAATGAACCAAAAATCCCTTCACAACATGGTCAAATTACAGTCACTTATGCAGAGCAAGAACCAAGTTACACTTTGACAAAAATGCAGAGGTTCTGTACCACAACACAAGCTTCTGTAATCCACATATGTCAATCATGCAGTATTGAAATATATGTTAATGTGTATTGACAAGTAAAAACATATATCAAGTCCTACTTTATGTTCTTAAAACCAGAACTCAAGCAAACTTTACTGAACACCAATAATCTCAACTTTGCTTGTACTGTAGTTCCATGCTAAACATGAATGAGATCATCTGATAGCAAGTATATATATGACTAGAACCATAAAACAATTATTTTCAGAATAATCATAAAGCTGCAGCAACATAAAATTCTGAAATACCTCAACTTTTATTTTAAAACCTGTCATTACAAAAATAAGTTGTAATTTGAATTGATATCACAACCGAAAACACAAGAACTCAGAAAACAAAATATTTTTAAGTTTGCTCCTACTGGTCCTAACTCCCACTAAACCTAAGCATCTAAGTTTGGAAGAATTCCAATGCTTTCTGCATGCTTCTTGAATACCTTCACTGGTAGTGCTTTGGTGAAAGGGTCTGCAAGTTGTGAATTGGTGTTTATATCCAAAACAGTTACCTCGCCATGCTTGACTCTTTCTCTAACACTATAATATTTCAAGTCTATGTGTTTTGAGTTGCTGGATCTTTTATTGTTCTTGCTAAAGAACACAGCAGCCTCATTATCACAGTATATAACAAGTGCATCCGCCACAATGTGACTCAATACTTTAGTCTGCTCTAGGAAATTCCTAATCCAGAGCCCTTCACACATTGTTTCATATACTGTTATATATTCAGCTTGCATGGTGGAGGTTGTGATTAAGGTTTGCTTCATTGTTTTCCAAGCAACTGCTCCATCCGCCAGCATGAACACATAACCACAAGTTGACTTGTTTGAGTCTGGAAAATTCCCTGCAAAATCAGAATCTGAGAAACCAACAAGTTTCAGATTCTCAACTCTTCTGTACACAAGCATGTGACTCTTTGTTTTCTGTAAATATCTAAAAACTTTCTTTCCAGCCACCCAATGTTCTGGTCCTGGATTTGACTGAAACCTTGACAGCATTCCAACAGCAAATGCCAAGTCTGGTCTGGTACAGACTTGAGCATACATGAGACTTCCAACAAGTCTAGCATATGGTTTTGTTTTCATGTTTTCTTTCTCAGCTTCACTTTGTGGACACTGACTCTTAGTGAGTTTATCACCCTTAGACATGGGAACCTCTCCATTTGAGCACTTTTCCATACTAAATCTTTTAAGAACTTTAGTAATGTAATTCTGCTGAGATAATCCCAACAACTTTTGTGCTCTGTCCCTTTTAATTTCTATTCCTAGTACATAGGATGCTTCACCTAAATCTTTCATGTCAAAATTCTTTGACAGAAAGCTCTTGGTATCTTTAAGCAGCTTGAGATTGCTGCTGGCCAAAAGTATGTCATCCACATACAGTACTAAGAATATAAATTGGTTCCCTACTGTTTTTAAATAAATGCACTCGTCCACTAGATTTTCAGTAAAGCCAAAAGAAGAAATTACTGAATCAAATTTCTTATACCACTGCCTAGAAGCTTGTTTTAGACCATAGATAGATTTTCTTAATCTACAGACTAAGTTCTCATTTCCAGCTTCAATAAATCCTTCGGGTTGCTTCATGTAAATTACCTCCTCAAGCTCTCCATTTAAAAATGCTGTTTTGACATCCATTTGATGCAGCTCCATGTCATAATGTGCCACCAATGCCATGATAATCCTGAAGGAGTCTTTACATGAGACTGGAGAAAATGTCTCAGTGTAATCAATACCCTCCTTTTGTGAGAATCATTTTGCCACTAACCTTGCTTTATGCCTCTCAATATTTCCAGTTGCATCTCTCTTGGTTTTATAAACCCATTTGCAACCTATTGGCTTCTGTCTAGGATCAGGTTCAACTAATTCCCAGACTCCATTCTTCTCCATAGAATCAATCTCAGCTTGCATGGCCTCCTGCCACTTGACAGAATCTTGACTTGCTGCTGCTTGATCAAAATTTGTTGGATCATTGTCTTCTGCACAGTCTTCATTAATGTCTGCTTCAGCCAAGTAGACAATGTAATCACTATCTTCCCCCCCCCCCCCAAATTTTGATTTTCTAGCTCGTTTGGATCTTCTAAGTTCAGGATTAAGATCATTTTGTGGCTCTATAATGTGAGATGCTGCAACAGTTGGTTCTGCTGCAGCTGGTTGCTCATCAATTTGCATTTCCTGATCAATTTCTTGATCTGCTACATTTTGATTTTCTATAATGATGTCATCTGCTATTTCTTCAGTTTCAAAAGGCAAAACATTTTCCCAATCCTCATCAGTCACAATTTCTTCAAAATCTAAGGATAAATTCTCATATTCTGTATTGTGAACTTTTTCATTTAAGAATTTGACTTGATGGGTTTCAAAAATTCTAGGCTTATGTTTAGCAGAATACAGCTTATAGCCCTTAGATTTTTCCGAATAACCTATGAAATAGCAGTTTATGGATTTGGGATCAAGCTTGCTCAAGTTTGGATTATAAATCCGAGCTTCTGCATGACAGCCCCATACATGACAATGATAAAGACTTGGTTTTCTACCACACCATAATTCAAAAGAAGTTTTCTCAATGGCCTTACTAGGTGTTCTGTTGCAAATGTAATTTGCAGTTTTCAAGGCCTCTCCCCATAAGAATTTTGGTAAGCCAGTTGTACACATCATACATCTAACCATATTTAGAAGGGTTCTATTCTTTCTCTCTGCAACACCATTCTGTTGTGGATTATAGGGTGTTGTATATTGAGCTTTAATTCCATGCTCTTGTAAATACAAGGCGAATGGACCCTTCTGTTGACCTTTTTCTGTATATTTTCCATAAAATTCCCCACCTCTATCCGATCTTACTGTTTTGATTTTTCTCTCTAGTTGATTCTCTACCTCAGTCTTGAAGATTTTAAAAGCTTCAAGTGCTTGAGATTTTTCTGATAGTAAAGAAACGTAACTGTATCTAGAGAAATCATCAATGAATGTAATGAAATACACATTACCACAGATAGTTTGGTGTTTAAATGGACCACAGACATCAGTATGTATGAGTTCTAGTAAATTTTGGCTTCTTACTGCAGTCTTCTTTCTTTTATTTGTCATTTTTCCCTTAAAGCATTCCACACAATCATTAAGATCAGAAAAATCCAATTCATTTAGGATATTGTTTTTAACCAGAATTTTCAGTCTCTCTTTTGAAACATGGCCGAGTCTTCTATGCCATAAATATGCAGACTTTTCATTTTGTTTGGTTCTTTTAACACCAATCAAGGCATTAGTACTGTTAGTGTTTTCTTTTTCAACAAGAGAAATTTCTTGTTGAGACATAGAACAATTAAGCTGTAAATAATCATTCAATATCACACCAGAACCAATCTGTTTTGAATTTCTAGAAATAATAATTCTATTATTATCCATCAAAAGTCTACAACCAGCTTTAATCAGCTGAGAAACTGAAACTAAATTCCTTCTAATGGAAGGTACATAATAAACATTATCCAAAAATAAAAGATTTTCATATCCTAGATCAAGCTTGAGGGTTCCTATGGCTTTGACTCCCACTCGCATGCCATTGCCTACTCTCAGGTTCACCTCATCACTTCTTGGGACTCTCCTCTTTATGAATCCCTGCAAGGAATTAGTGACGTGAATAGGAGAACCAGAATCTATCCACCAAAACTGGGGTTCAACATTTATAAGATTAATTTCTAAGGAAAATACTGTATTAGAAATTTTCTTACCCTTTTTAGCTAGCCAAGCCTTATAACCTGTACAGTCCTTTTTCATGTGACCTACTCTCTTGCAAAAGTAGCACTTGAATCTGAATGGCCTGTTTTCTTTTGGTCCTGTGGCTGCAGATGCCTTGGTGATGGTTTTGGTAGGCTTGAGTTTGTTCTGAGTCTTTTTCTTCTTAGGCTTCTCAACTAAGTCGACTGTGAGGGACTGAGACTGGTTTTTCTTGATCCTAGATTCCTCATCAACACAGATTGAGATGAGTTCATCTGGGGTCCAGTTTTCCTTTTGAGCATTATAACTTGTTCTGAGGTTGTCAAAACTGCTAGGGAGCGTGTTCAGTGCATGATGCACCAACAATTGATCTTTTACTCCCACTAACATTTCTCTCAGCCTGTTGTTGATGTTAATCAACTCCATTATATGCCCTCTTACACCCTCAGATCCTGTTCTAGAGTACTGTAGGGTATGATACTCTTTGCTCAGCCTAGCTATTTCAGCTTTTTCACTTTCTTTAAACTTAGCTGCCACAGCCTCAATGAAATCAGTAGCTAATTCTGGTTCCTCAACACAACCTCTCACTGATCTAGACATAGAACTTCTAATCACATTCTTGGCCATCATATTAGATCTCATCCACTTCTTATGGTGAGCTTTGACTGAGGGTTTATCATCTTCTGCTGGGGTATCAGGTTGTTCTTCAAGAAAACAGAATCCTATTGTCTCATGCATAGAAATGTAGTTTTCTACAGAATCTCTCCAGGCTCTAAAGTTTGAACCAGTAAGCACTAAGACATTGTTGAAGGTCATGTAGGTGTTACCTAAGGAGCAAAAGAAAAAAGTTTTTGTGAGTTCTTAATTTTGTAAAGCTTTTAGAGTTTTCAGTGTTTTATGAATTAGTTTAAGTTAATCAAACAATAACAGAAACACTCATAAAACAAAACATTCAGAAAACTCAATACATTTATACTTGCATTCACATCAGTCCATATCCATAAAACAATACTAAGTAACACTTTTGAGCAGAAACTTAGCATACTGTAAATCTTTATCAATAAGCCACACTTGATAAAAACATGTTATTCAAGGAATCAAATCCACATCTTTAGACAGAAGATTAAATTCCAAGTATCCTGATTTATTCTTATCAAATATGCTTACTGCTGTTTGCATTCTAAAATCATGCTTCGACACTTCTTTGGAAGATAAAAAGCAATATTTAAAATACAAAACACAACTTTAAGTCTGTTATACCATATGATCTCCTGGAAATATCAATGAAAAATGCTTTGTGCAATATATTCATTTATACCACAGAAAATCACAAACTTGTTTGAGCTTGAAAACTTGATTTCTATCCAGGTTATTCTTTGTAAGAAAACTAAGCTCTTGTGCCTGTAAAAACTTTTTCAATGCATAAATTTTGGGAGACTTTAACGACTACATGCATCATTGTCAATTACAGAACACATACTTCAATTCAATTCCATAGAGCATAATCTGTATTGAAATATCATCCAGCCACAGAACAACACAATCGCCAACTTATGTGCACGCTGGGAGTTCTCTAGGGTTCTTATGCAATATATATATATATATATATATATATATATATATATATATATATATAGATATACATGCTTGAATTGAAAACAAAAATTCCAGAAAAACCTGTTTTGCTTTTTCCCCAATTTGCTACAGAACACAGCGGAAGCTATAAACTTGATGCAGCAATTATTTCTTGGTTTGCTTAATCCACAGCAATTGGGTCTTGAATCCCATAAGAGACGTAAAAGTCTCCAGCGCTTCCAATCCAGTCTCCGTTCCATCTTCTTTATATGTTATGAATACATCCGCCACTGTTGCGAACTCATCCGCCAGGATGCATTCGCCACGGTCAATTCTGGCGAGCGGTTGACTTCTGGCGAGCGGGTCGAGACTGGATCCGCGCTTGCTTGTGGGTCGAGCCAAGAATTGGTTAACAGGCAAAGCTCATTAACCCGTAAAACAAAATTTTTGTTTAAGAAAACCCTAAAACGATTTTGTTATGCAAAACTGAAAATTCTGTGAACTTTTATGGCTCTGATACCAATTTGTAAACCAAATTCTGAATGTTCACAAATACAAATAGATCATATGCATAACCATAATCGTTAGACTTTTAGCTTTGAGTAAACTTACCATCATTATGAATCATAGCTCCTTCCATTGATATAAACCTGAAACACAAAAGTACTAGGCAAGGCCTTCTGTTAGTCACCACAATAAGCTTCTCAATTGACAGAACTTACGCTATGTCTCGTGGTGATAACAGGGACCAATACCATCTATTTATATAGAATCATTAACCCTAAAGAGTCCTCCCATTAAGGACATTCCTTGAGAGTTAAGTCTTCTAATTAGATTCCTGATACAATACTGATTAGTTGTCTAACTTCTAGACTATGAATAGGATTCCTTATAATAATGATCTAATACACGAAATCATTATTAACTGGATATAGTTCTGTATTTGTTTCCATGTAGAAGTAGATATTGTCATTAAGCATAATTATCATTTAATATGTGATAAGTCCATATTGATCTAACACGCACCGTATAATCCCAGCCATGTTTCTCAGAAAATTCCATGCTGCTTCTTCACTTTCAAAACTCAGTCCTGCATCACCCACATTGGCATAGGGATCACCTGTCGATGTCCAACCCATCAATGGATTCTCCCATCTGTCAAAATGTCAACAAAGAAATAGTATGTATTAGCATATGCTATTTAACAGAATTGAAATTGCAAATTGGCAAATGCAGCTCTTGAAGTTCGATGCATAATCAAGTGTTGTATGGCCACATAGAGCCATTCACCTAGGCTGAGATCTTGAAAATGACAAGTTCAGCTACATATTCTAATGATAGCCACAAATCAGCCTTTGACAAGAGTAAAGGAATGCACCTCAATGTTTTGACCAAGAGAAGCAATTGTTAGGCTGAGCTTCCTATTTTTCATTTACCATCATTTTGTTACACCAAAACCACAACTGCATATATACTTACTTCCATATCGAATGTGTATAGAATCTCCATCCAAAACACATCTCAATTTCTTTAACCAATAACAGACTTTAAGCATGAAGATTATCAATTCAAATCCAGCATGTAATTGAAGCCATAAAACAACAAGAATGGCCGCTATCACTACTTAACAGTTCATATCATGCAATTCTAATTTCCAAGAACCAAAATCAGTATACAACAACTCCATAAGTCCAACTGTTGCTAATACCGACGAAAACAGGAATCCAAATATATCAACACCATTCTCACACTCCAACATTACTACTTCACCAGCAAATAACAATGAAATCAAAATCTCTCCAAGAACAGGAAACACAAGCTGAGCAGTAAACCCATAACTTCAATTCTTCAATTCCCAACCAAAATCAAAACCAAGCATATCAACATCTAGAGCTCGATAAGAGAATTAAGTCTAATACCTGAATTGAATTCATAAGTCGCCAGACAAGAACAGAGAATCACAAAAAATCACAGAGCTTCAATTAATCGAATCCCCCTCTAGGCTGTTGGTCTGGGCAAACAAATACCATGGAGAGGTTCCTGAAGTCGAGACGAAGCTCCCAACGCCGGTGACACACCTTGACTTGATCGGAATCGGAAACCCGAACGGAAAAGTCGCCACCTTTTTGCTCCTTCTTCTCTCCCTCTCTAGAGCTTGTCTCTGAAAACCAAAGCTATAGTGATGACCACGATGCCGATACGAAGCTGTGACCACCACTTCCACGCCAAGAGACGGCCGGACGACGGAGAAAGGAGCAGAGCTCCGTCGCGCGCAGAACACGACCTCGGCCCGACTTTTGGGTCTGGGTTTGTTCTGATGGTCAGGGAGAGTAAACCAAAGATGAATTGGGGAGGTTGGGGCGGGGGCCACAAGGCGGAGGAGGGAGCGGCGAGTGAGGAACCAAAGATGAATTGGGGAGATCGACTGAACTAAAGTGTTTAAGGGATTGCATATCGAGTATATTCAATTAACTTAGGCGACGAAACTTCCCCTTTCGTCTCCTAAGATAACAACCTAGACGAAGAATATCCAAATTTCGCCTCCTAAGATAAAACCTTAGACGACGAATACCAATATTTCGTCGCCTAAGATAATTTCGAATTTTTCCCAATTTATTGGCGCAAAATTTGAAAATTAGGCCGCCAATTTATTAAATGAAAAAAATTTTAAATTTACTAAGACGACGAAAATTAGATTTTCGTAGCCTAAGATTTTACTTAGACGACGAAATAACTATTTTCGTCGTCTAAGTAATAACTTAGGCCACGAAAATCTAATTTTCGTCGTCTAAGCAAATTAAATTTTTTTTCATTTAATAAATATATATTTACTTAGATGACGAAAATTAGATTTTCGTGTCCTAAGCTTTTACTTAGACGACGAAATAACTAGTTTCGTCGTCTAAGTAATAACTTAGGCCACAAAATTTAATTTTCGTCGTCTAAGTAAATTTATATTTTTTTTCATTTAATAAATTGGCGGCCTAATTTTTATTTAATGTGTTAAAACATTTACGACGAGTTCATAGAAAAACAATTAGGTTTAGAACGTTTATATACTAAGTATCTGTCAGTCGGATCCCCGAATGGTTCAAGGCGCATATATTAACAGTCGAAGTACGTACGTACAGACCATTTTATAATTGTAATTATACATCAAAACGCTATTACGTACCTTTACATGATCTTGTTTGGTCAACTCTTTCAAACATATGAGACGTAATTATCCATGTAAAAATTTGAAAACTTTTACCTCCCGATACTATGGCTCCCCATAGAGAGAGATAAGTTTAAATAAGGTTGACCGTATCGATCGGGGCTCTAATTTTGTTGGATTTAAGTGATTTTTTTACCATCACCATATTTCATCATAACGATTAAATGCTATTTCACTGCGTTTTTCAAAATTTGACTTCTTATATATAGTTGTTTCGAAAAGTCGTACACTTCAGTATAATCTACTAATCAAGTTATGCCGGATTAGTAAACATGTTGTCATTATAATGGCTAAATTTACAAAATGAAAATTTTGACCCTCTGATATGATTGTTATAGTTGACTATGAGTAGAGTATAAAAATCAACTCGTTTCGTGAACGGTCGATGCTCGATCGAATCAATCAACCATATTTTCATAAAACTTATCACATGAAAACGTTATTACGTACCTTTAGATGATCTTGTTTGGTCGACTCTTCCAAACATTAAACTCTCATATAGATTTATCCATGTAAAAATTTGGAAACTTTTACCTCCCGATACTATGGCTCCCCATAGAGAGAGATAAGTTTAAATAAGGTTGACCGCATCGATCGAGGCTCTAACTTTGTTGGATTTAAATGATTTTTTTACCATTACCGTATTTCATCATAACGATTAAATGCTATTTCACAGCGTTTTTCAAAATTTGACTTCTTATATATAGTTGTTTCGAAAAATCGTACACTTCAGTATAATCTACTAATCAAGTTATACCGGATTAGTAAACATGTTGTCATTATAATGGCTAAATTTACAAAATGAAAATTTTGACCGTCTGATATGATTGTTATAGTTGACTATGAGTAGAGTATAAAAATCAACTCGTTTCGTGAACGGTCGATGCTCGATCGAATCAATCAACTATATTTTCATAAAACTTATCACATGAAAACGTTATTACGTACCTTTAGATGATCTTGTTTGGTCGACTCTTCCAAACATTAAACTCTCATATAGATAAAACCTATTTATCCATGTAAAAATTTGGAAACTTTTACCTCCCGATACTATGGCTCCCCATAGAGAGAGATAAGTTTAAATAAGGTTCACCGTATCGATCGAGGCTCTAATTTGTTGGATTTAAATGATTTTTGTACCATTACCGTATTTCATCATAACGATTAAATGTTATTTCACAGCGTTTTTCAAAATTTCACCAGTTTCTATATAGTTGTTTCGAAAAGTTGTACACTTGAGTATAATCTACTAATCAAGTTATACCGCATTAGTAAATATGTTGTCATTATAATGGCTAAATTCACAAAATGAAAATTTTACTATATATATAGTCTGGGTTTACTTAGGCGACGAAAATTAATTTTTCGTCGCCTAAGAGCTACACTTAGGCGACGAAAATTAAGTTTCGTCGTATAAGAAGAAAACCTACCGACGAAAAAAAATTCGTCGTGCTCGTCATTTCTTAGACCACGAAAAAAAAAATTCGTCGTCTAAGATTTTTTCTTAGGCGACGAATTTTTTTTTTCGTGGTCTAAGATAATGCACGGACGACGAATATTTTTTTCGTCGGTAGGTTTTTGTCTTAGACCACGAAAATAATAATTTGTCGCCTAAGAGTGTTCTTAGGCGACGAAAATTTTTTCTTAGGTGAGGAAAATTTTTTCGTCTCCTAAGCTATCTTAGGTGAGGAATTTTTTTAAGTTTCGTCGCCTAAGGTTTTTTTTCTTGTAGTGATACATATATCCAACACACACACATATATATACCATCTCGAAGAAGAAGAAAAAGTAGTATTTCAAAGAAAAAAAAATTTAAAATACTATTCTTCTGTCCAAATAAACTTCATATATATATATATATAATTCATCTAAAAAATTCGATAAAAATATACTTTTTTTTCTACTTTATTTTTGTTTTAATTCGAAGGATATATATATAATTCAAAATCTAAATTTCGGTTAAGAGTAAAAAAAAAAAACATTGAATTTGAATCACAAAGATGGAATGTCTTAATATTAAATATCGCAAGTATGTCAAGAAATAAATTGGGTTCAAGCAATCAACCCCAAAAAGGTAACAAAATCATCTAGAAGAAAATATAATTTGGTATAATTGTTGTTTAATTTACAATGACTATTAATTAGATCATTATGAAAATATTTTTCTTTCCTTAAAACTATTTTTATTTTTGAATAAAGAAGAATAATTTAGAGTCATTGAATTTGCAAGGATAAAATTGTATTTTAACCCAAATATGACATGACAAGGTTTTTAAAATTGATGATGTGTATTGATTAGATGGCATGCCACATAAGATTAAGGCCAAAAATCTTAGGCCTTAATAAGGCCCCCTATCACTACTACCATATTCTTCATTAAAATTTGAAAGAAAAAAAAAATAGAAAATCTCTATTGAAATTCTTTTGCACGAATTACATATATTTCTTTCTTGGATGAAATTTCTTTTATCGAATAAAGGATGAAATCTTTCATCTGGACTAATAATATATATTCATATATATGCACTTACATTTTTCAATTTTTTTAATAATTTCTTCTTCAAAAATATTGAATTTTCAAAATATATTTTAGAGCTTAAATCAAAGCATTATCGTGACAAAAAAAAGAAGGAAAAACTACGAAAATGTGTTTTTTTTTTTAAATATAAGAAAGACAAAATATCTAGAGCCGTTAGATTGAGAATGACAAGATTGTTATTTTAGTTAAAAATGAGATTGCATGATTTTTCTAGTTGGTGATATGTCTAGGTGACATAGCATTCCACCTAAGATTGAGGCAAAAAATATTTAAGCCTCAATGAGGCCCCAAATCATTTTCCATCATACAATTAAATTTTAGAACAACTCACATAATATGAGATTATAAAGTACATCACACATGCACTTACCATAACGAGTGCCTTAATGTTATCTCTTGTGAGTGCAAAGCCAGAATTGGAGTAGTCATCAGTGTCCTTCGAAGCATCATTTCTAAAGAAAGCGAGTAATTCATCCACCATATCTGTCTCAGCCTCACTGGCATCTTTCTTAGTAGTCTTCTTAGCCATGTGGCCGTCGATAATCTTATCGATGAACACATCTAACGATTTGCGTGCTTTGGCCATTCTGTTTTGGAATGCTTGTGCATGCATCCAACCCATCCATGGTAGAAAATCTTGCATATTGAATGCTCCAAAAAGCTTTGAAAATTCTTGCAAAATCTTCATGAATTCGTCTTGTCCTTCGTGCGATTTTGAGCCGAATGCAGCTCGGTAGGTAATGTTCCGCGTGAGTGCAAAAACCAACTCACTGATGTTAACTAGTGAGCCAATTTTTACCGCCACAATTCGGATAGTTACATCGACTTCCTCACGTACCGAGATCCATGATTCAGCCCGTTTTCGGCTAAATAGATTTATGACGCATATTTTACGCATTTGACGCCAAAAGGGGCCGTAATTGGCAAACGCCATATCGGCCCGGTCATACGTCAAGTATGCAATTGCAACATTAGCTGGCCGATTAGCAAAGACGCTGTCTTGGGCTTGGAGGATCTCACGGGCCATTTCTGGGGTTGATACAGCAATGATATGTAGCACACCTATTTGAAGATGGACAAGACCGCCATATATTTTGCCAAGTTGAGCCAGCCTCCGGTGTGTGAGCTGGTCCATCATAAGCATGTTACCAATAATCGGTAACCCTTTTGGACCTGGTGGGTATGGGAGTTTTCTATATGACCTAAAGAAGAACAACAAAGAAACAAATAGAAGAAGGAGAAGAAAGAGTAATATGGGTGAAGAGTTCAGGTATTGCAGCGCTTGGAAAAGAAGACCGAATGTTTGGAAAATGAAGTTGTGAGTTGGTGATAGGGATAGTGATAACTTTAAAAAGTTGGCTTTGTCTATATAATAAAAATGATCTCAACATTTATGAGCAATATGCAAATGTGGCAAATAATAACTAGGTATAGTTGGGGATAATATATATATATATATATATATATATGCAGATTTTTTCAATTTACAGTAGGGTGCAGCTAGCTCATTCTTTTTGTATAACAGTGATACTCATTATTCCCTACATTTTAATTTCAAAAATCAATTTACTCTCTAAATTATTTACTTTTTAAGAACTGTCCTTATTTGCATGCTAACATATATATCCAATAAATGAAGAAGTGTTGTAGGAAAATGGGAATTGGTCTACTCATTTCATTGATAATCCCCTTTATATAGGGTGAGTATTACAACGATAATAGGAAATACATTAATGACAATAATAATTACCTAATTACCTCTCGTCAGTTACATTAACGAAGGCACATAATGTGTTTTTCCTTTAACACTCCCCCTTGTGCCGAGTCTGAGGTAAAATGGTGCATGTGGTGTTGCCTCATTAAAAACCTTGCCAAGTAACAAAAACCCAATGGGAGAAAATAAAACTTTGGTCGAAGGACAAAAAGAGCGCAACACACCTATTACATTTGAAAACAACATGTATGTGCTAGACTCCCCCTGATGTCTGCACCTCCCCCTGATTTTTACATTAATCAAGGGTTTCTCCCTGATTCTTTCATTTGATCAAGGGAGCTTCAGTCTTATTAGCATACTTATGCATTTTCACATGTTTTTCCAAATGTGACTTTGAGCAATGATTTAGTAACTAAATCTTGCCACATCGTCTTCAGATCCAACTTGATTTACTTTGATCTTGAGGATAAGGTTGTTCATGAACCGAACACATAGGTTCATATTGAACATCAGGTTCACTCGTGGTATGACCTTCATATAACAAAACAGTCATAACTTTGACTAGAGTATGGATGAACCATTAAGAGATTTGAAATTGATCAGTGACAACAGATTTTCTTATTTCACCTTTAATGCGTTCTTCTTTACGCATAGTTAGCTATGACGTGTATAATTTCTTTATCATGTCACATTCTATGTAGAGATTGAATAAACCCAAATCTTTCATATCTTTAAGAATTTAAAAGAACCATTTGCGTTGCGTGGGCGCAGAGCTGTACATAGCTTTATAAATTTTCATCGAATGAGAGGTCGAGTCTTACATATTATGTTTAAGTACAATCATGCGTCATTGCACTTGTATAGGAATTTCATTTCCCAATACTTCTTCGTCATATTCCTTTAGATGAAAAACGGATCTATTGTTAGAGTAAAGACTTCGACTGATCATGGAAATATATGTAGGCCTCACTTTATTCTTTAGAGTGCCTAAGCCGATTGATGGATGATCACCATCATTACAGTCCTTGAGTTCCATTTCAAGACTGTGTATTCCCAAAATCTTTTTCATTCTCAACTTAGGATTTACAATACACTGAGTTTCTCTTATTTCATTTAGAGTTCATATATATCCATAATGAAAACGCAAGGGCATAATTCATCAATCCCTTTCCAATCACTTTAGTGAACGTTTCAATTTCTTTTGCAAACGTACTCATGTGATCTAGAATCACTTGATTTGGGTGGATGAAGTCCGTTTAGGATCCTCATGTATATCTCTTAATTTAGATCCCCATAGAGAAATATGTTTTGATCACTTTTCGTAAGCTGCATGTTCAGTTTTTCGGAAACTACCAAACTGACAAGGTAGTGGAGTGCAATGACATCCATTACGAGAGATTGTCTCATCGTAGTCCATTACGAGAGAATATCTCCTCGTAGTCGATTCCAGTGCGTTTTTGAGAGACCTTGCGCCATAAGGTGAGTCTGCATACTCTTATTCTCATTACGCATTCTAACAAAGATATATTTGATATGGTTTATATTTGCGGTGTCGGCGTCACCTGCCCAAATACCTATCTCTTTGTTTATACTGGATCGCTTCTTTCCATTAGGCCAGTTTACTAAGTTGACATTTTTCAACGAAGTATGGTTCGATAGTAGACTCATTATTCCACGTCCTCATGTACACTAGTGTAATGTGTTTGTAGAGATCTCTATACTTTAAGGATTGGTTCTAACATTTGAGGCGTCCCCCAATGATAACCACAATCCATAAATATTTTCATGAGACGGATTTGAGTATCACTGATCAATGGATCAGGTTGTGCCAAACTTGCTTTCTTCCTTTAGGCAAGTACTTATCGAACCTAAGGTGGCCTCCCCCTCTTCCTTGGAGAGCCACGGCCTGTGATACCATTTATGCCACTTATGGCGTCACCATGCCACCATCCATGGTGGTAGTGTAATACCCAATTCCTCTTGGGTGGTACCATGTTCTTTTGATAAAACACAATCCTTACAGGTATATTTGCAGCAGGTTTATATGATCTCGTCACTTTAATGTATAAGATATCTACACACCTTACTTTGTGTGATTTTTGGGGATCGAGATGAGACACAGTGGGGACAAACCACGACAATTCCTGTCGTTCCACTTGAACATGCTTGTTCTTATCTCCCCCTAACGACGGGAAGACTGTCTCATCAAAGTGACACTCCGCAAATCTAGCGGTGAAGAGATCGCCTGTCAAGGTTTCGACATAGCGGACTATAGCTGGAAGTTCATATCCAGCATAAATATTTATTCATCTCAAATAACTCATCATTGTGCGCTGTGGCGGCGCAATTTTGGCACATAAAACATTGAATGGAGCTCAAGGATTGTAGATCCGTGTCAATCCAAAAGAGCTCAAGGATTACAAGTTCGTTTGAAATCCTTTAAAATCCTCACACATAGTCACTAGCTATGGTGTAAATTGGTTCAATGATGTGGTCATAGATGAATAAGTAACGCTGCATGCAAAAATTGCATAACCCAAAACGGAAGTATTGGTGTGCTTTACCAATCTTAAGACTATTACTATAGTCAATTTCTGTGAGACCAATTGAGTTTTTATATAAGACTATGATGCCCATTACATATCCCATATAATAAGCTATGAAAATCATTGCGCCTACGGAAATTAACCGAGCCTAGGTGCTTTGACTTTCTAGCATAAGCAGCATAAATTTTAATTGTGGATGGTGTCATGACACGTGACCATCGTGTCGACACAACAACCAACACCATAAAATATCTAAGGTGTCCGCAAGTTGGTTGAATCAATCCACTGAATCCTCTTTGAATTCAATATAAGAATGAGAATACATGTGTCATTTGCATATGATGGTGTCAATCATAAATTTTACGAGTTGGCTTTGAATGATATACTTTTATTCAAAAAAAAAAATCACGATGGATGTCAGAAGCATAATAGGATATAAGTGCATGTACTTTGTGCATCAATCATAATGCCACCTTAGGGGGGTGGTGGAATCTAGGGTTTGAACATACGTCTTCAACCCTACATGGATTGTATCGAAATAGTATTTGAGGATAAAATGTTCTTTGATCGTCCTCAGTTTCGTGTGTGAACCATATTCTTCTGGTGTTTACTTCTATTCATCCAAAATATGGGTGTCCATAGTAATTTCTTTAATGTTCGGATCACCAGATCAAAGCCAATGTATGTCAGATTTCCAAAAATATCATTTTCTTTTGACTTTGGGTTCAATTAGCGGTTACATATAACCCACTAAGTTGACATATAAACTTCTCTAATACTCGTTTACATCCGCAGTCATTAGAGGTAATGCAAAGGAGCTCAGATGAAATTCTCATCTATGTCTTATTACATGAACATCGTGGCAGAAATTTCTTTAAAAATGTTGAATAAATTCAATTTTCTTTTATCGCATAAATTGTCAATTTGACATATGCTTAATATATACATCGAAACGTAACTCAAGTTCTTTAGAGTAAATCGATGGGGATTGTAATAAAAGGTATTGTAATCCCAATTAGGCAGGTGTATTATGAATCTCAAACGAAAAGATATACTGATCATTATCACTTTCTTTGATATCCTACTCATTATCATATACTATTGATATAGTACTACTGTTCTTCAGTACTATTATTTTAGGGATTACATTGTGCGTTTCTTTGCACACGGTTCTTTGTCTCATGCCTATATTATGATATGTTGCTTTACTTTATGCAATACTTTGCAAAGTTAGATGCAGAAAATTGAATCATGTATAATATGAATAAAATTTGAATAATCTCAATTCATTGAGAGAAAATTCAAAAATTAACATGCCAACGATTATATTTAGTCTTGTCCAATTGCGAGATAGAAACTTTAAGACCAAAAGTCTAATTTAGGACCAAAAGTCGTATTTAGGCGTAATAGCCTTTATAAGGATATCTTGTAAGTTTAAAAGTAGACTAATCAAAGTCTATCTTGGATTGAGCCAGATCCTTTTTGCTCTTTTAATAGCTGCAATGATGAGATGTGTCATATGACATATTCTTCCCAGATGTTATGTTTTTAGTTGTAAACTCATTTTCAATGTTATTGTTGGATATTGAAGATACTTTTCCAAAATCCGCGTATTTATATGATTCTTCATATTTATTGAAAGTCGTAGCTAATTCTTTGCTAGCGTATAATGTACGTATCAATAGTTCATTGAATTACAACAATGACAGAGTGCTTCACTGCACATGACATGTCCCCTATGTCATCTTTTAAATGTTACATTGTTTCCACTTACTTTTGGATGATTATATGAATTTTACGTCCATGGTAATTACCCTTTGTTTTAGGGTCCTTGCATTACTTTGCCCAATTTGTTCAAGAATATATATATTTTTCTAAGACCTTACATCGTCATTGCCTTTTGATTTAGGATTGTTGCATTACTTTGCAAAATGTGTTCCAGGAAATTTCTTTTTCTCATACCTAACATTGTCATTTAAGATATTGTAATTATTTCTTAGCTATTTACATAAAGCAATTTGCATAAATATACCATGCTCAAGCCTTAGTTGGCTTGATAGGGGAATTTGGTACTCAAGTTCTTTAAAGTCAAACTGTGATGGTTAAACCATCTGTAAAATATAGGAAGAATAAAATGTATTAGTTTTGCGGTCTAAATGACATTTCACGACAACTAATATAAACCAATATACATTATGGTAAATCCGATGCTTCCTGAAATTTCATTATCACAATAAAATTTTGATTTTTCCATATTCATTGCATGTAAAGCTAATGAAATTTCATTATCATTGCTTTTTATATAATCAAGAAGATATCCATGATGAAAATTTTTCAAGAAATTAAAATTGGATCTCAAGACCAAAATTTGTAATGGTCATATTTTTCTTACTTCGTGAATATGCTTTATCACAATAATTGGTTTGTCCATTTTTATCTATATTATAATGCTCATGAAATTGCATTATCATGGCAATGCTCAAACTAAATAACATGTTAAATAAAAGTAATTATTTAACATAATAAAATAGACATATAATGATGCTCAAATTTCATAAGTATATGTCATAATATAATAAGATCAGTTTGAGCATTATATCATTAACGATTGAATGAAAATGATAACTTTAATTAGATCTTACTTGTTAGTTTGCCAAATAAACTGCATTTGATACAATTGCTCGATCTCCGACTCCAAATTGTCGTCACATATTGATCGCCGCATCGTAATTGTTATGTCACATAAAAACAAATAATATTCATATGATTAGTCAATTTAATCATATATATAATTTTCATATTTACCATATAAATTAAACAATTTTATATTTACCATTAAATTTATAAAACAGTAAATACGGTAAATAAAAATAATAATGCCGTAATTTTAAATTTACCTTTAAATTATATTTTCCAAAAAAAAAACTGATTTTTTTCGTGGGTTGGATCAGGCAGATCCGGGTCAGGCCCAACAAAACCGGGTCGGGTCAATCTTCTGTCGACGAAGCTTTGTCGGCAAAGATCGGGTCCGATCTGAAGGCAGGAGCGGCGGAGGCGTCGCGGCAGAGGCGCGGAGCGGAGGGCAAACCGGAGTCGTCTCTGCAGCGGAGGGGTCCGATCGGGGGTCGTCCGAGCAGTGGACGATCGTGGCGAGGCGATCGGGGAGAGGCGATCGGGGCGAGGCGATCCGATCCGAGGCGAGGTCGAGCGGAGGTGGTGAGGCGATGTGTCGACGGATTCGTCTGGGTTGACCGGTGACGGCGTCGGGGCTACAGGGTCGTGGTCCGATCAGAAGTCGAGGATCGAGGCGAGGCGAGCCGGCACAGGGCCGTCCGATCGGAGCAAAGCTGGGGTTAGAATCTTCCTTCTTTGCCGACGAGGCTGTTGTCGGCAGAGTGCTTGGCGTTTCTTTTACCGACGAAGAAGTTGTCGGGAAAAGAGATTCGGGGGGATGAGGCATTCTTTGCCGACGAAAATGTTGCCGGCAGAAGGGTTTTTTCTGGGATTTTTCTCCTATGCCGGCGGAAAAAAAATATAGGGTTTTTGGTTTTTTTTCAAGAACAAAAACCTAGGGTTTTTTTTCTTTTTTTTCTTCTCTCTGGCTAAAGCAAAGTGCTGATAACGTGTTGTAGGAAAATGGGAATTGGTATACTCATTTCATTGATAATCCCCTTTATATAGGGTGAGTATTACAACGGTAATATGAAATACATTAATGACAATAATAACTACCTAATTACCTCTCGTCAGTTACATTGACGAATGCACATAATGTGTTTTTCCTTTAACAAGAAGCTTCTTTTAACAAAAATCTCATATTTAATTTTTATCAACAAAAAGAACTAAAATGTGTCAATGATTCATAGCAAAATCATTTATGATTTTATTCCATATTCAATTTCAATGTTTTGTATTCAGTTCATTCAAAATAATTTTGAAATTTCCTTGATACATATATCCAATAAATCGAGTTGATTACGATATGATCGTAATACATCTATATCACTTTTTGGAGGATCATCAGAACAAGAAACTTGTTGCTCAAAGCTAAAATGGCTGGTGAGCCCGTTTACAATCTTTTCCCTAGTTAAGTCCCTTACTTCTATTGTGCCTCTATTCAGTTTTATTTTGGGCAACCAATGCGAATTATATTTTATTTCATTTTCGTTTTAATAGAGAGTAAAAATCTAAAATGGTACTTGAACTATTGCGAAAGGTACTTTTTAGTACTTACTAATTTGTTCTACTTGTAAATGGTACCTCAAATATTGCATCATTACCTAATATGATATCTCTGTTAGTTTTTTCATTAAAGTTGTCTGCGTGGCATGAATTTGAATTTGGTAAATACCCAAAATGATACCTGAACTATTTCAGAAAAATATTTTAGAACCTATATTTTTTTTTTCCTCAAAATCTAGTTTATTTTCTTTTAACTCAAAATTTAGTTTATGATCAATGTTAGAGATATATAACTTAAACACATACACACAAATATACTTTCTTTTATAAACATAATATATTTTTTCTTTTCTTTTTAAATTACAGCTCCGATGGTAAAGTTCTGCTAGAGCATCTAGAGAAATCTTGGTGTGTAGTTGAAGACAGGTTCATCAAGCCCGTTCATTGTGATAAGGAGATCGGCAGAGGCTATATCCGCGGCGAAGGGGTACTTACTCAGAAGTGCATAAACACGAGTACTTTGGTTCTATCTATCACTGATTCCTGGATTGATTGGTTATTTGAGATCGATCTAAATTATATCTATCACAGACCATCCAATATGTGATGAACATAATAATAATATCTATCACTGACCATCTAATATGTTATGAACAAAATATTGGATGGTTAAGCTCAAGAACACCCGAGTTTGTATGTACACTAGTGTCATATGAAATGTGAAGTTGACAAACAATGTTTAGGTTCCATCAACTGAAGCAACTAGCTAGTTAGTAGTAATAATTATGTTTGTTCTAAGCACGGATACGGACACGCGAATTGTTATTTAGACACGGGTTGAACACGTAAAAACGGGTTAGACATGTGGGGTAATTCTGTCTTTTACATAACAAAAAGGGAACTCCTCTCAGTCTCTCTTCACTTCTTCAGTTCACCTCTTCAGCTCTCTCTCTCTCTCTCTCTCTCGATTAGGTTGAAGATTTGGCATCGCTGCATCGGGTATGTTCTCTTCTTCTTCTCTATTGAATGTTGATTGAGTTAACAACTTAACATGGTTGTGATTTGTGAAGGAATCTTTTGTGATTGTGTAATCTTCATCCCAATTCCCCAATCCTTCCCAGTGAAATAGTTTTGAAATTGCTTTTTCTCATCTTTTGTGGAAGGTAGGCCAAGTTCAATAGAACTTTCCCATGTTTTTTCCTTGCAACACTTGTTTGGCGTTCCCTTTAGTTGATCCTGTATGAATGCTCAAGGGTCTTTGATCTTTTATATCTATGTTCTGAAATTGTTAATAAACCATTGATGGAATCTGTAAATCTCCTTGAAAGAATCATAGAATTATTTACTTGCTTAGGAATTCGTTAGGAATGGGATCCTGATAGACTCGTGAAAAAGATATTGCTTTGCACTCTGGGTCTGATGTGGAGCTAGGCGCCTGCAGTTTCCTGTACAGGGCTTTGTTTGATTTGATTGTTGGTTTCATCACTGTTGTTTAGAGATGGTGGTTCAATTGTTCGATTTTTGGGTGTATAGTATGTTGGATTTGGATGTAATATTGTTGTACTGTACTAATGTTTTCGGCGTTCAGAATGACCTGTTATCGGATGCTGCTTTGAACTTGGCATTTGGTATATGGCAATGTAGCGTATAGGTGGTAATCGTATGTCATATTTAAGGGAATCTGAACTTATGTAGCAGTGTTGAGGAGGTCGTGGCCTTCTCTGTGACCTTCGTGAGCTTGGCTGTATGTTATGGTATACTGAATTCTGAGATGTCGATCAATTTGCTTAGCCTTGCTGAATTTACTATTTGTGGGTTTTACATATTCTTCAAATTCTGAGATGTGGATGGATGTTTTGAGTTCACCTTCTATGAAAATATCTTCTCAAGGGTCAAAAGGGTGCACCTTTCCATACTGCATTGAGTGACATTGCAAACAAGTTAAATGATTGAAGAGAGGTTCTGATTATGCAGACTATGTAGTGGATCAGACATTTGGAACCTATACAGAAGTCCATAAGAGAAGATATTCTTGCTAACTAATGCTATATATGGGAATTATGCTGGTATTAGAGGATCAAATATAGGACAGGGCTTACATTCCATTGAGTGTGCAAGCTGTGGTCGTGCTCAATTTGTGTTTGAATAGTCCAACCTAGTGGATTTCCCATGCCTGTTCACAAGAAGCAAATAACTGAATAAATATCAGTGTTTTTCATTTCAGCCTAATGATGAACAAATAGAGTAATTGGTTTTTATTACTTGTTTTAATTTATGTTTGAATTTGGTGTGCTTTGTTTGTACAAGGATTTGGATTTGGATTTTAATTAATATTTTGATAATGTATTTTGATTGAACCTTTGTTTGGATTTATGTTTATATTTTTGTTTAATTATAAAACAAATTACTGGTCACTCTTCCAACTTTAAGAGAGGCTCGACAGTTTAGTCCTCGTGGTTTCAATTTCAACAGAACACTCCTCAAACTTTCCAATTTCCTACAATATGGTCATTCCGTTAACTCTCCATCCAATTGAGCTGAGTTGGCATTATTTTTTTTTCATTCCAAATCAACTAGATCAGGTGGCCACGTCACCTAAATGACAGCCAATTTGGATGGGGAGTTAACGGAATGACCAAATTGCAGGAAATTGGAAAGTTGAAGAAGTGTTCTGTTGAAATTGAAACCACGAGGACTAAACTGTCGAGTCTCTCAAAGTTGGAGGAGTGACCAGTATTTTGTCCTTAATTATATATATAATTAGGGCTGGGTTCGGTACATTACCAATTTATTTTTGTCTCTACCATCTACCAACCAATTGTAATTGGTAATAAGAAAATTTGTACCATTACCGACCACCGAAGTCCATGTACCAACTCGTCGGTATACCAATACTTTCAGTTGGTTTGGTTGGTAATGGGCCTCTACCAAGATATGATATCGGCCCAATTAAGTCTAAGGCCCAGCCCAAGATATAATTATATTGATCTCTTTCTAAAACCTGGAAATTTATCATACAAGATACAACAATGAGGTAGAACCGTAGAAATGGTAAAAGCTTGAAGTTCATCATAGGAAATATAGTTATGCGGGATTACAACAATATCCCTCAAATGCAAATGCGATTACATAGTATTGTCCAACACCATAACATGAACAAATTAACAAATTCGAGGACTGATATAGAATAGCAACATCGATCACTTCAATCTCCTCTTGTGCTAGACATTGGTTTGGACCGAGCTGGAGCTTGTGGCATTCCTTCCTGCCTCATAACCTTGATAGAACCAAAATTATTAGAACCAACTTGTTGTGAAAATAATCAACCAACAGAATAATCAACCAGCTTGTTGTGAAAATAATCAACTTGTTATGACTCAGTACAACCAACTATTTTATGACAATGTAATGCTAGATATATATAATGCTCGATATACAATGTATTTAGTTCGACAGATTATGTATATTCTAGATATGCAAATCTAAATACCACAATGTAGAAGTAAGCAAGTTATAGTAATAATATAAATTTTAAAAAGCATAAAGCTAAAAGCTTACTCTTCTCAATTGCCAAGATCAAATAATAAATTAAAAATAAATAATTAAATATAAAATACTCGATTGGTACGGTAATACTGACTTTTGCCAAAACCATTACCATTACCATTACCGTGCCGACTTAAGGAAGTTGGTTCAGTACTACCATACTGAAGTGTCGGTAACCGATATATTTGGTAACCAACTTGCTTGGTTCGGCTGGTAATGGTTGGTACGGTTTTGTTTGAATCATTTTTGCCAACCCTATATATAATATTATTTAATTAACGTGTCCACCACGTGTCCATGTCTGAAAAAAATTAATTTTGACGTGTCCACATATCGTATCGAGTCCGTATTTGACACTCGTGTCCGTATCTGTGCTTGTTAGAGCATCTGCACTAGCGAGCAGGAGGAGGAGAGGTGCTCGAGCAGGAGGTGGGACCGCCCTGGTTTGCTCGAGCAAACCCAGTTTGGAGCTCACATCGGCGGCAATGGAGGGAGATCTTGCTCGCCTAGTCAACCGGACTGGTTTGCTCGCCCCTCCGCTCGAGTAAATTTTGCTCGATCTGTTGCTCGACCAATTGCGGAGCCCACAACACACTCTCTCTCCCCTCCATGAGAATTAACTGACTTTTCCGGCATTGACTGACCCATGAGTCGCCGGGGTCCGACTCTGAGGCCCAAAGTCAGATAAGTGAGCTGAGCTTTTCCTCCACTTGAATACATTTCACTAAGGTTTTGTTGATACCTGAAAAATCGCGTAATTTGTTACTATGCTATCACGCGACAAAGACCACGCATAGTCACGTAACTATATAAAATCCTATAGTTTTATAAGGATTTTATGTTCATTACTCGGCTATAGCACGCCAAGCAAACACACTTTTAATGTGAGCCCAAGCCACATGTACGCGTTCTTGGGGCTTGCAGTTTTGGGTGTGGTGTGGAAGGTTACGGAAACGCACATGCTCATTCGTCGATTTAATATCGTCGGTGATTTCGGTCTTGGGCCCGAAATCCAAGCCCAACGAGTTGGATCGATGAATGAAATGGTGAACATGCATGAGAATTGGGCCAGCCATTCTTTTCCCTTTAAAACCCGGGCCCAAAAGCCCAAAGCCCATATTAGAATAGTATAACTTCACTTTTTCTTCTTCTTCCCGTTTCCTGCACCTCACCCCTTTTACCCAGCAGCTTGGTTCCTTCCTCCATGGATGACACAGACCTTTCCCCCTGCAGCACTCTTCGTCTGTCTAGGGAATCAACCCAAGCAAACCATCTTTTCCCCATCCTCCTGCAGAAATCAAGGGTGAGATTGAAAGGGAAGGAGTTTATCCAATAGCTTAGAGGTATTTGAGTTCCCCTAAACCTCAACCCTGCGCCTATAAAAGGGGGGTTCCTGGGATCGGAAGAGAGCCAGCAGCTACCCAGCAACCAGCCTGGAACTATCATGCAACAATCCAGCAAACCACCCAGCAACACAGGAAACAACACTTCCTCAAGCCTTCAAGCCTTCAAGCATTCATACAAGCAAAACCCCAAATCCCTTTCTCAAACCCTAGAAACCCCCTTATAAGCAGCCTCTTATCATCTCAAACCTCCATGCCTTCAAGCCTCATGCCCAGTTAACCATCTTTCCAGAACAACTGTTTTCATGCCCCGCACCTCTTCTCAAACCAGAAACCCAGAAAACCAACCCCGCAGTTCTCATCACCGCAATGTGTTTCTAGCTCCCACACCATGCTCATGCTGTCAAGCTCCTTTCGATTTCAAGATGGTCTGAATTACGAATAAAGTCCTCCCATTAATCATGCTTTTGGGTTGATTTTAGCCTAGTCATCATGCTTAATCAAAGAACCCCCTCAACATTTGGCGACTTCACTGGGGATGAGAACTGCGGAGTTTTGTGTGTGGTTTGAGCTGCTGGAATACTTGAATATAGCTTGAATGTATTCGTGGCTTTATTGCAAGAATCATTATTTTCTGCATTAATATGTAGCTCCAACAAAGGCTCGGAGGCATGTGGGTTCTCCAAGTGCGTAAATAAATGTCTTGAGTATGAAAACAGAGTCTTGCTTGATATTTAGCATTTGCACCTCCAACATATAACCACTGGACAAAGCGATCGGGCTATGATTTTGACTTAAGAATGAGCATATGCCTGCTGTTGAAAATCATAGCAGGTGAAGACTAGCTATTTCCCATTTGTAAACGACAACTTTACTTGGTAGAAGTGGATATGAGTTGAGAAATGTCTGGTACAAGGGTTGTAAATATTTTTTACTCGGCTTGGTTTGAAGGAGGCTAGCAGTAGAGGTCTTAGCTGCATATGACGCTTGGTTACTGCAGTGAGGGTTTAAATTCTGTTTCGGTCTAGGTTTTGATATATGTGGAAGATCGTAATAAGACATGCAAATCAAGGAACCTTTATTTCCTTGATAATGTGAACTATGCCTGTCATTTCATACTTCACATAATCATGGGGGCTAGGTACACTACACTATTGTTCAACAAAGCAACATTGCATCTTTTCCCTATTGCCACCTTCACAAAGATCAACACCCACTGAAAATTCATTTGCTAAACCATCCGCACAAGTATCCTAAGTTTCCATATGCAGTATCCTAACCACCCACTGAGGCTCATATGCAGTAGCCTCAATTTTCGTGTTAACTAGAGTCTTATGCTTGCAGTCGCGCTAGAACATATACTAGTAGCCCATTTCATGCAAGAGATTTCCTATATTCAACCATCTTGAGTATTCTACTATAGATTAGGCACAACTCCAAGCAACAAAAAAATTTGATATTCCCAAATTCAATCATTTGCCCACCATATTCCCAACACAAAATTTATAAACTAAAAACCCTCAGTTAATATCATGTTCACCGCAGTGGTGTACCTACACATTTATCATCAAAGCCTAGCTTCATAAAACTCAACCCTTTTCAAAGAAGACCACCATTATAGGATGCAGACCATACTAAGTCAAGCCAACCTATCTCGGTATGCAAGCAACAGCAACTAGCATACTCTTTCAAGCTAAAATCATTAGAGCAAGCAGCCAACACTCGAGGAAGCAGCAAGCAACATGCAGTCAAGCTAAATTCATTGGCAACCTAACAATCGCACAAAGCACAACTCTTTGTACCAATACAAGAACAAACCATGCAAAGTCATTAATCAATCCCAAGCTGTAATACAATTCATATGCAGTAAAAACAAATATGACAACTAAACAATGCACAAGCCAAGCCGTGCTAAGGTGTGACATGTTCATTTGCCCTGTCCAAATGTGATGTACCCCAACAAGCCAATACATATTTCAATTACACCAAGCACACCCCATGCCAAGCGGATCCACGACTAAGAGAAACACGTTGATACTTAAAACAGCTCATGCCAAGAAAAAAAAAATAATAATACCAAACATAAACATGCCTAGCTCCTCTTTAAGGTTGTGCATCCAACATATGACCACATGAAGGCTATGCTAAGAATTCAAGCCATGCCAAAGGTTCAAGCCTATTCGTTTCAGCATCTATGCACCCTTATCGGTCGTTCAAAATACATAAGGCAACCACAACAAACACAAGCCATCATGCATACCCGCGCCAAGCTAAACACACTATCAAGCGGATTCATGACCAAAGAGGCACGCCAAGCCCTATCCGAGCTCATGCCAAGCACTTACTATCCAATAATGCCAAGCTCATCTTTGGCACAGTCATGCATCTATCCGAGACTAAATGGGGTCATGCCACGCTCAAGCTACAAGTTTACTCAAATTCCATGCACTTCCCCATTGGCTTTGTCAAAAAACTTTAATGGCAACCTCAGGACAATCTAGAAATGCACATGCTTAATACATGCCTAAGCATAGTTGCCATAAGCGAATTTAAGTCTAGCATTTGTAGTATATGCATACTCTCATTTTACACATGCCAATACATAATCAAGCAACATGCATATGTAAAGCCAAGCAGAGGAAGTATATCCTTTCTTCATGTCGTGCAAAGCTAACCATCAAGCGTATCTACAAGCAATATACAAATTCCTATTCAATCTATTTGTTACTTTATATGCTCTCCTTTGAATCAAGTGAAACCCATTTTACTCCATTGGTGTATCTTCATGCCATTTCAGTTTTCTTTCCATTTGTCCATTATCCTTCAAATACCGCTATCATGACCAGGCACTACCATATGCTTGTTCTTAGTTTGTCATTTTTCTCACTTGCTAAATCACTTGCTTATCTATTGATACTCATATTCCAAACACCAAACCCATCTCCTTTCTCTTTAATCAAAAGTGTCCACAGAAAGTCCAGTTCCTTACCCTGCACCAAACCCACCTCCTTTCTGTCTAATCAAAAGTATCCACAGAAGGTCCGGTTCCTCACCCTGCAGCACCCCAGAAACCGCAACTCTCTTTATTCACCACCCTATTCCCATTGCAGCCATGTCTTAAACCAGTTAATAAACACCCTCTTCAGTTGTGCTAATGAGTCTATTCAAGTACATTCAACCTCAATTTCGTAGCCTTTACATTTCCTTGTTAAATCTCATACCAAGCTAAATACATTAATCATCTCCCTGCACAAGTCCCAAACATTATCCATGCTTGGAAAAACCAAAAACCAACCACACCATGCTTAAGCAGGCAATATAAACCAAGCAGAACAAATGAAGCCAAAGCAATAATCATTCGTAAATCTTACAAGGTGCAAGCAAAGTTTCCTAGCTATGAACTATTTGAGCAATTGCTATTCCAGACGACGAAATTAAGCCAAGCAACAAGGTCAAGCTTGTAGGAATCAGAAGCTTGTATGACTTTAAACACAGCAAAGTTAGGCCATGCAATAAGTTACAGACAATTTCCCAAACCGCAGCGGCGGAAACAAAAAACAAAAACACTGATCTAAATGCCGGCATTCATTCAGAACAAAGCAAAATATATTGATCAAGTAAATTGCAGTGTTCCATAAAGCGAAAGACTCACGAGAGTTACTTAAAAAAGCTGAAGATTACCTGAAGTGAAGAAGTTTGCATGCGAAGGCTCTTAGAGCCAGTCCCTGCAGCAAAGGAAAAAGCATGAATTGTGAGCTGAAGCAAAGGCTGCAGGAAAGAGATTAGCTGCAGGGTATCCAAGCCCAACCCTGTTGGTAATCGGCTTCCCTGCAGTAAGAGGAAAAGCAGCGAAGCGCAAGCCTAAGTCGTACCTCAGAGTCGCAGCGGCTCAAGAACCTTTCGCTCAAGAGACACCAAGCAATTCCCCTGCAGCGAGGAGGGGGAGCGACGCCAGTTATGAACCAAAAGAAGAAAGACGACGCCAGTTGCAAGCAAAAAAAAAAAAAAAAAAACCCCAACCCGAAACCCAAAAGAAATTGAAGGGTTTGATGTGGGTCTTGAGTCCCTGTAATCAATATTTGAAGGGATGGAAATTAAAGGCTGAGGAAGCTGATGAAGAAATCGCAAGTGGGGAAGGTGCAGGGCTGCTCCTACGTGACTCTGAGGAAAGAAGAGCAAGGTCAGCAGAATCCTTAAGGGAGAGGAAGTAAACCGAAAGTCTTAAATGATAATTTAGGCTGGGCCAATTTTCTTCTTCCATGCAAACTCTGATTATGTGACCCACTCTATGCCTCAAGCAGCCCACATAATCATGGGGGCTAATGTTGATACCTGAAAAATCGCGTAATTTGTTACTATGCTATCACGCGACAAAGACCATGCATAGTCACGTAACTATATAAAATCCTATAGTTTTATAAGGATTTTATGTTCATTACTCGGCTATAGCACGCCAAGCAAACACACTTTTAATGTGAGCCCAAGCCACATGCACGCGTTCTTGGGGCTTGCAGTTTTGGGTGTGGTGTGGAAGGTTACGGAAACGCACATGCTCATTCGTCGATTTAATATCGTCGGTGATTTCGGTCTTGGGCCCGAAATCCAAGCCCAACGAGTTGGATCGATGAATGAAATGGTGAACATGCATGAGAATTGGGCCAGCCATTCTTTTCCCTTTAAAACCCGGGCCCAAAGGCCCAAAGCCCATATTAGAATAGTATAACTTCACTTTTTCTTCTTCTTCCCGTTTCCTGCACCTCACCCCTTTTACCCAGCAGCTTGGTTCCTTCCTCCATGGATGACACAGACCTTTCCCCCTGCAGCACTCTTCGTCTGTCTAGGGAATCAACCCAAGCAAACCATCTTTTCCCCATCCTCCTGCAGAAATCAAGGGTGAGATTGAAAGGGAAGGAGTTTATCCAATAGCTTAGAGGTATTTGAGTTCCCCTAAACCTCAACCCTGCGCCTATAAAAGGGGGTACCTGGGATCGGAAGAGAGCCAGCAGCTACCCAGCATCACCCAACAACCAGCCTGCAACTATCATGCAACAATCCAGCAAACCACCCAGCAACACAGGAAACAACACTTCCTCAAGCCTTCAAGCCTTCAAGCATTCATACAAGCAAAACCCCAAATCCCTTTTCTCAAACCCTAGAAACCCCCTTATAAGCAGCCTCTTATCATCTCAAACCTCCATGCCTTCAAGCCTCATGCCCAGTTAACCATCTTTCCAGAACAACTGTTTTCATGCCCCGCACCTCTTCTCAAACCAGAAACCCAGAAAACCAACCCCGCAGTTCTCATCACCGCAATGTGTTTCTAGCTCCCACACCATGCTCATGCTGTCAAGCTCCTTTCGATTTCAAGATGGTCTGAATTACGAATAAAGTCCTCCCATTAATCATGCTTTTGGGTTGATTTTAGCCTAGTCATCATGCTTAATCAAAGAACCCCCTCAACAGGTTTTGACCAAACAATGAAGATTCTGTGTAAAAGATATTATCTTTTGCGTTTTTCCCATTTAATTCTCATATTTAAAGTTAGTCAATTCACACCCACAGTTATTATCATTTTTGAGTTATTTTGTAATATATCAGCTTTTAATTCTGGGTTTTCTTTGTTATTCTGGAAATTCACAACAAGATAAAATTAAATTATTAAAGTAAAATTGTAAATAAACGTGTGTAAAAATCGATTTATTGGAGTAAAATATGAAATTAATTTGCTTAGAATAAAATTTACCTCTGCCCACTAATTGCTGGAGCAAACCCAATTTATGGGTGCGATGCTCTTAGGTAGTAACAAATATGTTCGTTCTAAGCTCAAATAGGTGAGTATCTGTCTTCGTCTACATCAATAGTTCCAAATCGAAGTCTCACAAGTTCTTATATCAAACATTACAGCTAATTTCATGGACGAACCCACCCCAGAACCCGGAACCGGCAGCGCCTACTCCTCTTCCGCCGTCAACGGCGCCGGCTCGACCGTCGAGGAATGCCAAAACATGATCCGAAGAAGCCTCCGAAGTATTACTCTCTCCAAATCCCATCTGGGTTTAGGGTTTTAGCCTCTCTTCTGTTTTGATTCTTCATTTCCGGTTTTCAAGGTTTAGGGTTTTAGATTGACATTTTTAATTAATTTATTAATTACAGCTCCGATGGTAAAGTTTCTGCTGCAGCATCTGGAGAAATCTGGGTGTGCGGTTGAAGACGAGTTCATCAAGGCCGTTCATTGTGATAAAAAGATCGGCGGAGGCTATACCCGTGGCGAAGGGGTACTTTACATTTCTATTTCCTCTTTATTTTTGTGTCGAAATTGAAATGTGTTCGATGCTTTACAAATGTGACAAACTTCACCTTGTTTTCGTGGAGATAATGCTAGTAGGGTGAGTCATTCTGCATCGGTGTTCTAGTCTTGAAATGTGTTTAAACTAAGTTTTGTCAAACTTCACCTTGTTTGTGTACTTTGGGAGTAAGCAACTCACTTTACTGTATTATGTTAGGAGGATGGGTCATTCTGCATTGGAACTAAGTTGCGAGGTTGAGTTAGGTTGGTCATTTCGGAATTAGGAAGCTCTATGTTTTTTTAGTACTTAAGCTTTTTCTCCTTTTGTGTATGTGAGAGTGTTCTGTTCTGTGGCGTGGGTTCCACATAGAAAATATTTGGGTTGTACCATTGTCCTGTGACGCGCCTAATTTCTTTGGTGTGCTCTGTGACTGATTGTCTTTCAGGTAGTGGTGTGTAGTAATCAAATGAACTTGCAAGATGAGGTCAACCAAGTGGTAATACATGAGCTCATTCATGCTTATGATGATTGTCGGGCAGCAAATTTGGACTGGGCTAATTGCGCTCATCATGCTTGTAGTGAGGTGCGAATCAGTTCGAAATTAAATCTTTCCATTGTACTTGGTGTAGTGTATTTATTTGAACCTTTCCGTTTAGTTATTTATACTATATTTCTGTAACAGATTCGTGCTGGCCATCTTAGTGGTGATTGTCACTATAAGCGGGAATTTTTACGGGGTTTCTTGAAGATTCGAGGCCATGAACAAGTGAGTTTCTAAGCTTTAGTTTAAAGAAAAAAATCAACATACCCTCTTTTTCTTACTTTCTTTGCATACATAGTGAAATACTCTACTACCTTAATTTCATTTGGAAACTTTGGTAAACCAAAAAACCATCGGTATAGACTGTGGGTAAAGGTCCTTTTTATATATGAAAAGACAAAATTTGTTACAGAGCAGATATAAAGATGTTTGAATTTTTTTTAATCCAACTTTAAGTATTAATTCAGACTTATGTATGAATTGAGATCATGTTCTTTCTCTCTCATTCTCTGTTAAATTGTTGTCTTGTTGCAATAGTATAAAACTATGAACTCTATTTGAAGAGCGACCATTTATAATAGACATCATGCTAAATTCAAGATTCCTAGTTAGCTCTGCATATGATAATCAGTTGTAGATTCAAGATTCCTAAAAGGTAGTCTTAAAATGCTCTGGTATACTTTAGACATCTGTTTCTGTTGACACAAGGTAGTCTTAAAATGCTTTGGTATACATTAGACATCTGTTTCTTAAAAAAGAAATTCACTTCAGACTTCTATTCTGGGAGCTTCTATTAATAAGAATCAATTTTGACATTTGAAGGATTGCGTGAGACGAAGAGTTATGAAATCGGTCACTGCTAATCCTTACTGCTCAGAAGCAGCTGCAAAGGATGCCATGGAAGCTGTTTGGGACGTTTGTTACAATGATACACAACCATTTGACAGAGCTCCTTGAAATACAGTGGTAAGTATCTGTTCTGGAGACTCTGGCCTTTTAAGGAGAAACATTGTTATTCTCCAATTTTTACTGGCAAACGATATGTTTCAGTAACAAGATCCTTTTTATTTCAAGAAATTTCCTTATAGTATTCTTTCAGTTGCAGGAGGACAACTTACTGTTACAGATTGTCATACAGATTGTAAAACACTGACATTTGCTTGTGTTACATTTCAAGAGTATAAGAATCCCTTGTTAACTTTTTCCTTTAACTGACGAAAGAAATTTACTCGGGGATAGAACTAACATGAGTCCTCAAGTGATATGAGGACGAGTGTAGCATGCTTTCTCAGAGTAGTCAATGGGGTGCACATTGCCAGTAAAAACTATGTAGAAACAGTAGCAGACTGATCCAACCTGTGGATGTAGTTTTGGCATCAGAGGCCAACAAATATGCAGTTGAAACTTTACTTATTTATTTATAGTTATTTTATACTGTTGGTATCGCAAATGTAATGGCCAGTTTAAACTTTATATTGGGAAATATGGTAAAATAAAGCTCGTTGGTCACTCATATATTAAAAATATCACTTTAGTCACTTAAATTTGTCTCCAACTATCACTTTTATCCGGCGGTATAAATTTTCGGTAAAATATATCACGTGATGTCACACATGTTAGATCTAAAGGGGTATTTTTATCAATTCAGGCTTTATCCACCATTTTCATCTAAGAAAACTTTCACATTTCCCTCCAAAATCATACTCCCATCTTTTTCTAATTCATCCTCTATGATTGCCGTTGTCTTCTTGATAAGGCTAAGAAATTGAGGGATGAGATTTTAGGTTTTGGTTCAAAAATTGGGACAAAAAATGGACTAGATTACGTGACATATTTTGTCGGGGAATTATACCAGCGGACCAAAATGATAGTTTGAGGCAAACTTGAATGACTAAAGTGGATAAAACTTAAAGTGATTAAAGTTGTATTTTTTCCTAAACATAAAGACACACTCAATACCCTTTGAGCACTCGACCATCAATAATAGACAACTCATGATTATTCTTCACAAACTACCACGGAGACTTTCCTTTAGACAAAAAGGGTTGAAAATAGTCAGGCTTCCAAACATGATATTTCTTTTCCGGCCAACTTATGGTGGTGGCTCCATCAACTATCCATACAAGTTTCAGGAATACCCTTTCCAGTAAAAATGACTTTTACTTCTCCGAATATGTGAGGAACTTATCATAGACAACTCATCAAAGAAATTTTTTACCTATGCATTGCATCACAAGCAACTACCAGTCAATAACCATTTTCACAAAGAAAATCAGACTATCCAACTTGGCTTGTCATTTGACGAAGGAAATGGCAAACCTTGATTATTCAGCTTCAACACCTTTATGCAAAAGATTGCGGCCTAATCTACCTAGACTTTACAGCATACAAGCTGTCACTTAACAAAATGATGTTCTATTACATTACAAGTTTCTACCAGAAGTCGAAACTGGTTAGAAGGCAGTCTGCATATAGAATATATAAGAATTGCAAAGATCACTGTGATATCATACAATGAAAAATGTGACAGTTACCAAGATAAGACTGTTAATGATTTCCCTTGATCTCTCAAAACCTCTGCATAATGTTGGTATAATTTTCCCTACTGCATAATGTTGGTATTGCATACTTTATAATCATATATGTGCATACTTTATAATCATATATGATCATGTGTTTGTTAATCACTGTTGTCTAGATTTTCCTCACTAACATCTTCCTCATCCTGCTCTATGATAGCTTTTGCACCCACCTCATCCGGCGGTGTCACCTCTTCATCAGTAGCATTGCTTGGCTCTGTCTCATTAAACAAAGATTGCTTCTCCATCATCCTAGAAAGGGCCAATCTAGGATCCCACTCAAGAACATCATCAATTATATTGGATACACGTTTCTGATACCTGCAAAGAATAATACAGTCACAAGTTAGTATGTTTCGCAATATCAAAAGGCGAGTCATCCGGCAGAGCATTGTTGCAACCATAGCCCGAACTGAATTTCCGCTAAGAACCCAAGAAAAAGATTGATATTCTAAATCTGTCACCTCTTTCATATTAGTAGCTGTTTTCAAAATCTTGATTTTTTTTGCCAGTAGCTCGATCGAAGCATAATATTTTGACTCTAGTATCCAATATTATTATACAGCAATTTAACATGATTCGCCTGACCCAATCACTCAGGGTATGAAAGTAGGTGTACAACTGACCTGGCTCTGGCAGCTTCATCAGGGGCATGGTGCCTCATCAGCAATATGACCAGCACCGCGAGTACTGCATAGAAGATCCTTGTTGTCCACTTTGGTCTCTCCTCCTCCTCTTTTTGGGGAAACGGAACAATTCCCTCAAAGTGGCTTCCTCGGCAAGAATGTTTGGGAAAAACCAAACTCGCTTCCCCAAAATAATGTATAGGGCACCAAATATTGCACCCCTCACTGGAAAGTCAGAAGAAATATTAATATGCCCCATACAAGCGAAATATTTCTTAAATAGAAATTAAATGTTTTATGTTGATTATTGAATATGACAGAAAATAATGATATCAAGAGCAATCATTTATTTATATTAGCAAATCTGGACTCTTGGCAGGCAAAACTGAGAAATTCAAGAAAATTCAAGATCAGGGAAACAACCCAGAAAAGCAAGTCAACTAGAAGACCTACATGTCACAAAATTACAAAGTATTTCAATTTGTTTTGTTTTGATTCAAAGGAACTTTCAATCTCACTTTAAGCAAGGATGACAGAAAAACTAATAATAAACCAATTCTTGCACTATCACAGACAGTATGGTTAGATAAAAATGACTGGACTCTAATTTGTCTCGAATTTTTGTTCTTTTATTAAACAAAACCTTGATATTCTTTTCCAATTTTGATAACTAGTACAGACCATCTATGTAGTAAGATGCATGATTCTTGACATGGGAGTAAAGATGTCACAAGCGAACTACTAAGTGTGGTTGTTGTAGATTAAACAACCACACTAGTTCCTATCCCATCATCCAAAAAGAGACATTGACTAGTCTCATCTACAATAACTTCATCATAATCAACATGTAAGACCTACATAAATAGTCTCACCTAATCAATATGTCCGGCTAAGACTGAACCCCTTGAAGAAACAGAGAATTTATGGTAACAACAAAATAATAGCAGTCCTTCTACCTTTACAATGAGGAATTGAATACATTGACTGAATAATATTAGCCATATTTAGCCAAGAAAGTATTGAACTCACTGACACCTAGGGATTGTATTGAATGCAAACCCCAAACTCTAGTACAACCTGGCTTTTTGGAAGATTTTTTTTTTTGGGTTAAAAAACGAGTAAATTAAACCAAAGTGGGGAGGGCACTGTCCAGTACAACCAAATTCAAAGACAAACCAACAACAAACCAAAACAAAAACAAGCTAACCCAAAAGAAAGTAAGAACAAACAAACCAAGAAACAAACTAAGAGCAGAAGATAAGTACTAGTTAAGTTTCACTTTTCAGTGATGGATCTATTAGTACTAGTAGACTTAAACTTAATGGTCATGAGCCGATATCTAATCATAGTGATAATATTCTTGAAAACCACAGAGGGAGCATATCTTTTATTCCTAAGGATGCGATTATTTCTCTCTTTCCATATGAAGTAAACAGTAACCGACAAACCAAGCTTCTTGATGGCAGAAAAGAACGACTTACCTTGATCCCCACCTAGAATAAGCCCAACAAACAAAAAGAGACCAAGGAGGGTTCAACCAAGACACCCCACAAGAATATAAAACATTCTTCCAAATAAACATCTAGAAAGAGCAAGCAAAGAAGATATGATTCATGTTCTCTGGAACCAACCCACATAGAGGCATAAAGGACTGATTTGAGGAGAATAAACAGTAACTCTATCAAGGGTAGCAAGCTTACCATGAATAGTGAACCAGAGGATAAAACTAGCTCTAGGGATATTGTTGTTAAACCAAATAAGTTTCGCCCAATCAACAATAGGGTAATGAGTACGAAACTGATGCATCACTGAACATGTAGAGAATTTTCCACTTGAAGAAGCTAACCAAATAAAAGAATCATTGCAGCTTGCATTTAGAGTGAGCCCATGTAGATTTTTTTTCACTTGTCGAATGGCAGAATTACTTGAAAGAGGCCAGCACCAGGACTCACCCAACATAATAGAACTAACCAAGGCTTTAGAAGGAATACTAGAGTTAATAATAGCATCAGGACCCAAATTAGAGAATAAAGGACCAAAAGAATGCCAATGATCAGGGCATGCTTGATAAAAAGACGAACAAGCTATCTAATCTTCAACAACTTTTGCCAATTCTAAGAGCATATTTGGGGGATTTGCACATTCCATAAGCTATTCTGTCTCAAAAAATTAACTTTGATCCAAAAAGACCAAAGACTAGGGTCATCTGTGAGAAGAATCCAAATGTGCCTCACCATAAGAGCCTTATTTCAAATATGAAGACTTTTAATCCCCAACCCTCCCTCACTTATAGGAGTACAAACAATCTCCCATGCCACTTTAGAAGAGTATTGGCCTATACAACTTCCTGACCATAGAAAACACCTTAATTTCTGCTCAATTGAGTTATGAACCTTTTTGGGCAGGAAAAGATGAGAGGCCCAATACACCTGCAAATTGCATTAGGAACCAAGGTTAAAGGACCCCAATCTAATGCAATCAATGTTTCAAATCATTCATCACTACCAGAAAAAAGGCTTTTCCCGACGAAATTAAAAAAAAACGGCCGACGAATTAAAATTTTCGTCGGTACTTCCAACGAATAGCCGACGATTTTATTTTGCGTCGGTAGAAAAACAAAATCGTCGGCCATAGTTTAACCATAGTCGACGATACTGTTTTTTCGTTGGTATAAACAAAGAACGTCGGCTATATTCATATTTCAGTCGACGATTTGGATTTTCGTCGGCCTTTCTCTGAAACATTAGCCGACGAAAACTTTTGAAATTTTGGCCGACGAAAAATGCATTATTTCGTCGGCCATAACTATATTGAAAAATACATATTTTATTTTAGACAGAAAACGACAAAAGAATAGCCGACGAGTAAGAGGTTGTCTCTCGTCGGCTATGATTTAAAACAAAAACAAAAACAAAAAATGACAAGATTCCATTTTCTATCACTAACGATAAACCATTGCTTCATCCTTCAAACAGAAAAAGTCGTGAAATAAGATATGACCAAAATGATAAAATACGTTTACGATTGAAAAATAACAAGATTCCGATAAAATCTGAGTGTCGAAAGATGCGGTCAGAGGTTTATTCCTTCGTTTCCCTAATGGTAGCGTTACCTTCGGTAAATATTTTGAGGAAAATTTTTATACGATTAGTTGCATCTCATCGATTTGAAACTATTATCTGTTGAAGGTCAGGCCAAAAAACGTCATTTAGACAGTCCAATTACCATTTCTAAGCGTTTAGAGGTTTGACTTACCCGGTTGACCGTTCCGATCGAGCCTTTAACGTTGTCAGCTGAAGTTGGATTTTTTTCCATACATGTATTTAATCTTAACGGTGATATCTGACGGTTGGAATAGATTTTCTAAACTTTTAGATTCAAAATCAGAACATATGCACTAATGTTCTTTAACTTGTTTATTAAGTGTTTAAGTGAATGTATAGTTTCAAATAGTTACTATACGTAGACTCTTCAAATGCAAAAATGTTGTGAAATAAGATATGACCGAAATAATGAAATACGTCTACGGTTGAAAAATGACAAGGTTCTGATAAAATCTGTGTGCCGAATATTGCGGTTAACTGTTTTTTACTTTCGTTTTCCTATAGGTAGCCTGACGTTCGTTAAATCAATTTTGTAAAATTTTTATATGATTAGTTGCGTCTCATTGATTTGAAACTATTATCTGTTGAAGGTGAGGCCAGTTTTTAAGCGTTTAGAGGTTTGACCTATAGTTTAGCCGACGAAAATTATATTTCGTCGGCTAAACTCTTGCGATCCGCGCCTTTTTATTGTCCGTCGTTGGATGGCTCAGATTCGACGGTTGTTGATCTTCCAAAGAATAGCCGACGAAATCTTTTAAATCGTCGGCTATTCTCTTGCGATCCGTTCCTTTTTATGGTCCGCCGTTGGATGGCTCAGATTCGACGGCTGTTGATCTTCCAAAGTATAGCCGACGACATTCAAAGAATAGCCGACGAAATCTTTTAAATCGTCGGTTATTCTCTCTGCTATAAAAGCTAAAAGTCGCTTTCAGCCCGACTTTTTCTCTCTTCCTCCTCCTTCCCCTCCTCCTCCGGCCTCCTCCTTCTCCTCCTCCGCTAGGTAATTTTTTTTTTTTGTAATTTATTTTAATTGTATAATTTAGATATTTAAGTGTGTGTTAAATTGTTATATATATTGGTTATATATATAAATTGTTAGATTAATTATATATATAAAGTTGTAGATTAATTATATAAATTGTTATATATTTGTTAATATATACACATATTTATATATATATATATATATATATATATGTTAATGTATATTTTAATTTTTATATATAAATTGTTAAATTAATTATATATATAAATTGGTAGCCTAATTATATAAATGGTTATATTTATGTTAATATATAAATGGTTATTTGTATGTATATATATGTTAATTAATGATGAAATATAGTTATATTTGTATATAAATAGTTATATTTATGTTAATGGTTAGTATTATTTAAAATTAGTTAAATTATAAATATTAATTTGTTAGTATGTTTTAAAATATGTTAGTATTATTGGTTATTATATTAATTAGAATTTGTTATTTAATGTAATATAATTTAATATTAATTAATGTATTAATTTATTTGTAGTACGTAGAGTTTAGAGTTTAGGGTTTAGGGTTTAGAGCATGATGACGAGCAGGATGACGAGCATGATGGACAGCAGGATGGTGGCCAGGATGGAACAAATTAAATAATTAATGAAAAACGTGTTTCTTGTTGGATTGTCATTGTGAATTGCAAGTTGCTTGGAATGATAATTTAGAAATTAATTTAATTTTTTTTCCCCCAAAATGTAAGAACAGCCGACGATATTGACATTATTTCGTCGGCTATCACTGCTATAGCTGACGATTTTTACCAAATTTCGTCAGCTATAACTGTTATAACCGACAAAAATGACATTATTTCGTCGGTGGTCTATGTTAAATAGTGAGGGTTTCGTCGGCTATAACTAATTAATGCCTCTTAAAATATTAATATATTCCGACGAAATCTTCATGTCGTCGGCTATATTTCAGAACAAATAACTGACGAAACACAAGAGATCGTCGGCTATATTTTACGATATCGTCGGCCATATGTGAAAATATCCGACGAATTTCGTCGGGCATTATGCCAAGGTTTGGTCGACGAAATGTATTTTCATCGGTGATAACTTTGGAATGGCCGACGATTTCGTTATTGTCGTCGGGTATATTTTTACCGACGCTGTTTTATCGACGAATAATAGCCGACGAAATTTTCGTCGAGAGAAGGAATACCCGACGAAAATTTTGAATAGTAGACGAAATTTTTTTCGTCGGCTATTCTGTCCGATCTGGTAGTGCATCAAGAATAAAAGATAAGTGCAACTTTTTGAATGAGGATGAAAATGTAAGCACATATTTTTGAAATTAATGAGTAATCACCAATAAAACAAAAATGTTGCAAAGATTTGAGGTTCATGAAGAAGATGTTGAACAAATGAGAGTATTCAACAAGCAGTTTGGCACTTACAAACAAGTAGAGAAAGGAAAAACAGCAGAATCCTGAGACACGAGTAGAGTATTATAAGCTTGCACCGATGGGGATATACAGGAAAACAAACAAATTGCCAATGTCACGACAGGCCATAAAAATGAGAGAAGCGTATGTTAGAGAGGCCGCCGTTTAACAAAAGTCCATGCAAAAAAGGCATCATTCTCAGAATACTTCGTTCAAATAGTCATCTTTGGGTGACAATTTTTCATTCATCCCAAAATCAAATTAGGCATATAAACACTTAATCTTGTAGTCCTCATTATGGAGAATACAAATCCAAGTTCATCTTTAATAAATTATAAGTCCATCATACTTTAATTAATCTATTTAAATTAAGTTTTATAAAAGGTTTTTAACCCATTTTTCCAACAGCCATACCAAAAGCTCACGACTCTTGCATGCTCAAGTACTCCACAGTAGGAAAATTTAATAACTGTTCATTTGTTCCAATTTGGCAACACTGCACTACAACAATAAGGGTAATCCGTTCTTCTTGTTCTTGTGTGAGCAAGTAGATGATACATGGTTTGATTCATAAATGATACATTGTTTGTTCACGAAAGCCTATTTTTCAGAGTCTGCTAGCAGTAATCAAAGAATCCCAGTCAACAATAGGTATTATGTCACGAAACTCACCATCTTGTTTGCTTGAACTGAAAATAAATGCTCAATACATGGAAGACAAGAACATGATAGCTCTCCCAAATTTTCACAGTGCTAATATGAGATATCATAAATCAAAATTTTTAGTAGCTCAACTAGCCGTGAAGAAAGCTTCAGTGTAGAGGTGGGGTAAATCAGGAGAACTGCTTTAACAACAGCTACCAATCTTTATGGGTTGGAATAAAAACATATGGGTAAGCATGATCATACTAGCTAGTTTAAATTTATAATGAGTTATAAATATATCATATGCACAGTTTTTCCCAAAAAAATAGGGATGAGAGCTCTCGCTTTCGCTCTCTCTACTGTCACGCGGCTAACCCTAGGGTTTGGCAGACCGATCTGCGTGGATGCATGGCAACGCTATCATCCGTCCTCCATGCTCAAAGGGCTTCCTCGCCTTCTTCCTAATAGGTTGTTGCACCCCATGGTTGTCGTTTTTTTGATAGGTTCTAGTCTTCTCTACTGCCCTTGGTTGCAGCCCTGGTGATGGACGATGGCGTTTTGGCTTGTGAACTCAAATCAGACTTGGGACCTTAGATGGAGAAGCTCGATGCGTGGATCTCAATTTGGATTTAGCGCTACTACCTTTCAGCGAAGGTTGGGGGTGGTCTGATTGTCTTTTGTTCTTTGTCAGCGGCCCGCAAATGAAGGTTGGCTTTCTCATTGTTGACGAGCTTGTGGTTCCGAGTTGCGGTAGGTTTCTCGATCTTGTGGTGGCTTGGATTGGACAGAGGTGCGGCGGCGTGGAGGTGGTGAGGCAATCCTAGTTTGGTTTCGGTTCTGGGCTTTTGGGCCTGGGCTTGAGATTAGAACATGCGGTCTGTTATGCTTAGGCTTTCGGGTTTGGGTAGATTAGTCCTATTTTATTTTATTTTACAGAATAAATTGAGAAATGTCTTTGACGTCACTGCGAGGTCTATCTTGTTAGCGTCGATGGTTACTTGGTTACTTGGTTTTGGACTTATTTCCTAAGGTTGTATTGCTTTAGGTGAAGGTAGGTTTTTTACTTAGATTTGCTTTTCATGACTAGTTTTTGACGTAGGCAGGACCCTCCTAGTGAGTCATGCTGGTAATGTAATCTTTTTTCTACATTAATGGATTATGACGCTCCCTATTCAAATAAAAAAAAAAGATTGATAATGAGTTATAATATTTCTTCTACATTAATAATATTTGATTTGGTTATTCTTCATATTTTTCTTCATATCACTAATCAAAGTACAAAAAAGATAATTCCATCGCGATAAAACCCTATTCTTCTCTCTCTTGAGATGACCCAAGAGAGCGGCTGCCTGCTCTATAATTTTCTTCGTCCGGCGGCGCTCGGGCTGCTTGGCTAGCCTTGCGGCTACGTCGAGATCACGTTGTTGCTGCCGGACGAGAATTGATCAGTCCGGACATTCCCATAAGATGAGTGTTTCCTGATTTTGTCTGGCCCGTTTGGCTTAGAGGTAGGATCTGGAACTTTACCTCTGGTTGGTGGTGGGTTGTATTGTGGAGGCTTGGATCTTTGCCTGCTTGATGTGGGGAGGCGCTGTTTTGGTTTCAAACCAATAATTTCGTGTGATGTGGATTGAGGGTGCTGCAATCGGGAGAGGAGCGGCTTGTGACTTTTGAAAACAAACTCACAAAAGCTTTGGTGAATGATCTTAATCAATTGAAAGCAAACTCTTGGTTTAAATAGCCTTACAAAGCTACTGAAAGGGAAAACAATAAACCACGTTTTACACTCCTACAAACGTGGATAACTAGATTAAAGCAAATTCAAAAGTACACTACCAGATCCGAGGGAATAGCCGACGAAAAAATTTCGTCGACTAGGCCAATTTTTCGTCGGCTATTCCTTCTGCCAACGAAATTTTCGTCGGCTATACGTCGTCGGAAAAACGGCGTCGGTAATACCAATGGCCGAAGAAAATAACCAAATCGTCGGCTATATTCGAGTATGGCCGACGACTTTACCGACGAAAATTAATTTCGTCGACCAAATCTGGGTAAAATATCCGACGAAATTCGTCGGATATTTTCGAGTATGGCCGACGATATCGTAAACTATAGCCGACGAAATTCGTCGGCTATTTGTTCTGAAATATAGCCGACGATTTCATCTATTTCGTCGGTTATTTCGTCAGAATATATTAATATTTTAATAGGCATTTATTAGTTATAGCCGATGAAATAATGTCATTTTCGTCGGCTATAAAAGTTATAGCCGACGAAATTTGGTAAAATCGTCGGCTATAGTACTTATAGCCGACGAAATAATGCCAATATCGTCGGCTATTCTTACATTTGGGGGAAAAAAATTAAATTAATTTCTAAATTACCATTCCAAGCAACCTGCAAATCACAAAGACAATCCATGCATTTGCACCAACAAGAAACGCGTCTAAATGATTTATTATTTAATTTGTTCCAATATACATAAATATAACCCTAATCATCACCTAAAACACTAAAGTCCACCACGTCATCCCCAGCATCTTGCTCGTCATCATCGGGAGGTTGAGGCATTGGAGGTTCAACTAACGGCTGAAACGGGGGCGGGGGTTCAAGGGCGTGTTGTTGTGCCGCGAACATATCACACCACCAGTTTTGTTGGGCGGCGTAGCTGTGTTGCCGAACTCTGTCGCATTCAGCATGCCAACTGGCCAGATTCAAATGATACTGCTGTGCTCTGCGGTGTAGCTCCTGTGATCTCTGGGACTGGGCCTCCAATCTTGCGGTCAATCTCCGCACTTCCCTCCTCATCTGTTGGGTGTCCCCGCCTCCCTTCTTTTGACCTCCCTTAGTGGTCTTCAGGAGCCCTATTCCAGAACTTCCCAAACCCCGGCAGTAGTATTGGTTTGACCGGTGTGGGAAGGCTGCGTCGAACATCCTCGCTACAGTTTGAACATTCGATCGGTCGACCTGGCGCAGGGCTTCTTCCAGATCTGCCTCTGAGATGTTCGGTTGTGTCTCCCGAACTACTTGCTGGAACACCTCTTCTTCGGCCCGGTTCACCCTCTCCTAATTGAACGGGAAAAAAAAAATTTAATATTCTAACAAATATATAATTAAGTAAAATTAATAATTAAAATTTTAAAATCGTAATCAACGACTTACGAGCTGTTCTGTCGCTTGTGGATAAGCGATCTTGAACGTCTCCACGTACGGGTTGCTATCAGGATGATCTCTAAGCGCATCCTCCAGATATTGTGCAAACGGCCTAGAACCACCATGATGGGGGGTTGTGTTACGGCGGCGGTTCGCAGAGTTTACCCGAGACCGTTGCTTCAAACAAATAATAAAATATTAGAAAAATGTATAAAAAAATTTAGTGTAATAATTATAAAATAATTAAACTAATAATTAAAATTTTAACAAAATAAACATTTATAGTTAAGTTTAGTATTTACCTGCATAAGTGGGTTGTTGAAGTCTACTGTCTTTGAGAGGACCCGTCCCGAAAATTCCCTCGCAAAATTCGAAACAGGTCTTGAAATAATCCCAAAAACCAATTTAAAAATGTTTCTTTGCTCCCAAACCGCCAACACCCACCCACTGGGAACAAAGTTGACCGAAACGCCGCAGTTCCGGAATCGGGTCAAATTCGGTCGCCGGTCAACGCCGGTCAACGCAGTTAACGGTCAACGTTGACTGGTCAACGGTCAACGGTCAGAGTCAAAGTTACTATTCATTTTACTGTTTAACCTTTTTACTGTTACTATTTACCTTTTTACTGAGTTACTATTTACTATTTACTGATTTACCGTTTACTGTTTTACCGTTTATTAATTACTTTTTACCGTTTTACTATTACTATTTACCCATCTTCAACCTTCCGCCGCCGGCAGCCGCAGCTCCGCCGGCGCCGCCACCACAGTGGCCCAAAACCTAGCCAACCGAGTCCAAATTCACCCAAAATGACCACCACCACCTCGGGGACTCATCCCCGACGCCAAAATCCACCCCAGCCGCCGCAAACGGCGGCCGGTACGGCGGCCCCGAAACCCCAAACTTCGAAACTAACCAAAAATCATCCAATCGAACAACAAACAATACCTAATCAACTCCTCTCATCATCCTAGACTCGAAATTAACATCCAATACAACCAAAAACACCAAAAACACACAATCCCAAATCGGGTTCAAAAACCCTAGAAATTTCAAACTGAAATTTCGTCTTACCTTGTCCGAACTGATTCGATTCACTTGGGGAGGAGGATAGCCGGCTCGAAGACAAGCCTTTCCCCCCTGGAACTCGCCGATCGGTGGCCGGAAGGAGGAGTTCCGGCCTTTTCCGGTTCCCTCTGTTCTTGGCTATAATCCGGCGAACGGCGGCGCTGCGCGCCACGCCGTCACCGTAGAAAGAAAGGGGAGGAGGAGACGCTCCGATCGGCACCGGTGGCGCGCCGATCGGTGGCCGGCCGGTGGAGGATCGAAGGTCAACGCCCCCGGATGGGGGCTCGGCTCGAGCCCGATCGGGGCTAAGAGAGAGAGTAGAGAGGGAGAGAAAGAAAAAAATAAAAACCCCCATGGAATATTCCAAATCTGGAATTTTCCACTCGTTTCCGCAAACTTCCGAAATCCTCTCACGATTTTTACGTCATAACTTTTTCCTACGACGTCCGTTTCACGCGTGCCGCGTGTCTACGAACTCGTACCGTCGTGCTCTACAACTTTCATGAAGAAAACTTTTCAAAAATAATAACGGATCGCCAAGTCAACTTTCCCCTCTATTAAAACTTAAAACATTTTCGAGTTAAATCATCGAACATACTTCCGATTACTCGTAATTTATGCTTTTAGAAATTTACGAGAAACTTATATAATTGACACAATTAAATCGGGTTCGGGATGTGACAATTCCTCCCCCCTTATAAAATTTCGTCCTCGAAATTTACGAGGCCACTAAACTCACAGGTAGGGTACAATTATCTCATTGCTCCCCTTTTAAAACTGGCACACAACTTGCCAAACGTTGTAAAATTTAAACAACTCAACATTTCTAATTACAAAGAGATAACCAACCCAGTCGTAAGCCACTTAACAAATCAACCAATGTTTACTAATTTCAAGTTACTAAACCGAATCCAAATTCTTATTGATCTCGTGGGCTCCATCTTAAGAAGATACTATGTCTAAATTTTTTTTGACATAATCTCCCCTTAAATTTGGATAGCCCTACCTGCATAAGTTTCAATAAAACACTCCTTAATACAAATCCTCACCACCGACCATCACATACAAAAACACAATTTCACCAAATTTATTTGTAGGTGCAAACAATCAATTAAAGATAAATAATCCAAATAATTAATACAAATAACTATCACCGGTTAACCCTATTAGTCTCTTCTCAAATATTTCCACGGGTTCAAGAAATCATTAAATTATAAACATTTTCATAATATTCACGGGTTCAAAACATTCTTGTTTAAAAACCACAATACATGCATTTTTATATATAAAACATAGGTACGTTTTATGAAAATCTCATTTGAAGCACATCAGCCTCGCTGATAACTCAAATAAACAAATATTTCTTTGTTTGAAATTTATACTCAAAATCATATACGTTTGAAATCAAATATATACTCAAAATCACATTTCTTTGACATCAAATCATAAAATCTCTTAACCATTCTCATTGGTCATATAAAAATCTCAAACTCGCTGGTTCGGGAATCTATTAAAAACTGAAAGCCTCGTAGAGGAAATATTCCCGAAACTAGATAATAACATAAAATATATCAATCTTAATCCACTGCTTCGGGAATCTATCAAAAGCTGAAAACTTCGTAACCGAAATATTCCCGAAGCCGCATCATATAATCGCACAAAATTCTCAATCACGTCATATAATAATATAAAAATCTCAATCGACTGATGCGGGAATTTATTAAAACTGAAAGCCTCACTGAGGAAATATTCCCGCCATCACAGTGAAAACATCCTCATGACCAAACCCCGTTGGCCATGCAACAGGGAAATGTCTAACCACCACTGGAGCCTCGTCAGACTCCGGTCCGAGAACCCTAATGGCTCCCCCCGTGTCTAAGTCTACTACCTAGACACGTCACCGCCTCAATATACACAACCCTACGTCGACCACCGAGCGTGAATCTGACCTATATGGTCAAGTCGTCACCTCGCGTGGGATGAGGCACTGCTAGCTAGCATCCATATCAATATCATAATCACGTGGACCATCGTGTGGTGAAAAACAAATCTCGAAATACATTTCCCTGTTAAATCGACATGCCGAAAATCCAAAAATACCCGGCAAATCACCATGCCGTCTGTTTCTGCCTAAACCCGGGGGTCTTGGTAGATACTTGATGAATCCAACTCGATCTCCTGCAATCCTGCTTACTAAGGGGAATACCGGGCGGGCCGGCCTTCACCTCTCCGATGCCTAAGTTAGTATAGTTGGAATATATATAACCTGGGCACGTATGTAAGCAGGGAGGGAGACAAGTTACCTATTTATGGTGGTAGTCGAGGCCCATATATAGGTGGTTGAGGGTGAGGGCTGGCCTTACCCTTCGATGTGGGACTGGTTCCCTTCTGTTTGGATATTCTGGCGCCCTCTTTGGCAGGCAGGCGCCCCTGGTCCCAGGACCCTTGGAGGCAGGATAGACCGCTGGGCCCCGAGGCCTGGTGCTGGTGCTCCGATCCTGAGTCCTGGGCCGGGCCCTGGTGTACTTGCCGCGGGTCTGTGGGCTTGCTGTAGCCCCTCTGCGGCTACTGTCAACAAGTCCCCCAAGTTCCCGGTCAAGTGCAATCTTGAATGGGGACTTTATCTGTCTTGCTCTTGTCCCGCAGACCCGCGGGGTTACCAACCTACAGGTCCCCAGTCCCCCAAGTCCGCGTTAAAGATTGGGCGTGACCGAGGTGAGTACCTTTTACTGATGGCAAGAAATAATTTATAAGCATGTTGGGTAATGCAAAACAGGATTGTGCTCGAGTGTTAGAGCATGGAACGGGGTGGAAACCCGAAGAGTGCATGAGATGATGCCATATGATAGATGGTGCATGGAATGATGATGATGAGGTGTTGAAATCCGCCATGCGAGAGATTAATGCATGGAATGATGGTGATGAGGCGTTGAAATCCGCCATGCAAGAGATTAATGCACGGAATTCTGATTGGGTCTGCTGCCCTTCGGAGCTCACTGGTCCCGAACTGGGCATCCTGCCAAATCAGAACGGAGCGGTGCAAACTGGGCCAGAACCGGTTGTTCTGCCAAATCAGAACGGAGCGGTGCAAACTGGGCCAGAACCGGTTGTTCTGCCAAATCAGAACGGAGCGGTGCCAACATTTGCTAGTTCTTCTCAGCTTTGTGTTTTAAATAAGCGATGAGGTAGATGTGCAGGTTTGTTAGCCTGCGGGGAGACTTGTTCTGTGTTAGAGATACAATCTGCCCGGTGGGATGGTGTAGAGATAACGAGTCTCCCCCATGTGTTCCCAAAGGTATCGCAGTTCAGTGCGATGCAGGGTTTTTATCCTGCTGGACAGTATCGCGGTTCAATGCGACGCAGGGTTTTTATCCTGCTGGACAAGGGTACATGTGTTAGATGTAGACTCGCTCGGTTTGTAAAGCCCATGCGTTTGCCATGGAGGCGGGCGGACTCGACGGGTGACATGCCTATCGAAACGAGTCCCCCTGTGAAAAAGCCATGGGTCCGGATGTTTATGTTTCCGGAAAGTACTCTCAACCTGGTGGGACATGATGGAATCGATGAGGTGGGCCTCGCCCGGGCGTTCTGCCATATCGGTGCGAGGTGGAGTTCATGGGGGCTCGACGGGCGTTCTGCCAAATCAGAACGAGTCCCGGGTGAACTTGCAGACCGGACCTCGATCGGGCGTCCTGCCATATCGAAACGAGGTCGTTGGTGTAAATGCGGGGGAAGATGCCATGGAGCCGGTTGAATGATCATAACCGCGGACTGCCATGGTACCGGGCGGGACTCGTGCGGGTAACATGCCATATCGGTGCGAGGTCCTGCTCAAACCCGGATAGATGCTCTTGAAGCGGTTGGATCAGTATAACTGGTGAGAGGTCTTCCTAAGCGGTTTGAATTGCAATGATGATGGCGTGCAACCGTGGAATCTGGGGAAGCGTAGGGGAGCGTGACTCCCTGGCTCCTGCTCCTACCTTCCTGTCGCCAGCGTGTGGGACAGGTGGCTGACATGCATTTAAGGAGAGAGTCCATCAGTCCCGTCAGTTTATGATGGCGTGGGCAGTTTTACCAATGCTGGGACACGTGTCGTCAGGGGACGGTTTTGTGATGGAGGGCCTGGATTCGCAGGCGTTTGATTTGTTCTGATTGCGTTTTTTGGAGGGATTTCTAAATGCCTAGGGCACCGGTCCCCTCTATAAATAGGTCTCTTCTGCTCTTCTTTCTACCTTTGCTTCTTGTACGTTTTAAGAGACCGAGAGAAAAAAGGAGGTGGTCCGGCGAAAAAAAACCCTAAGTTCCTTGCCCCAAGAGATCCGTTGTTTGAAGCGCTCCCAAGCCTCCTTTTACCATTGCTCGTTGCTTTCGCAGGGCGGATTGTCCTTGGCTGAGCATACTAATCGGTAAGTTGTGTTCTTTGCCCCGGTGTTTCTTGGTTTTTTTTGATTTGTTTTACGGCGGGGGGGGAGGGATCTGTGTCGCTGACTGGGTTGCTCAGCGGCAAACTTTTGGGGGGAGGCCGTTGAAGGTGGTGTTGTAGTCTGTTGCTGACGAGCGTTAGGGTTTTGCTTTTCTGCCCCTAGATTAAGATGTACACTTCGAGTTCGGAGGAGGCTTCTGAATCTGCCGCAAGAGGTCCTGTGGTGGATGATGTGGAGAGGATGCAGGACTGGCTCGATTCTGAAGCCCCGGAGCAAGAAGCCGCGGACCGCTCCGGGAGCGGTGCCTCGTCCACGTCCTCGGATTCCGGGTCAGATTCCTCGGAAGCTGAGATACCGCACGGGGTGCGAATGGTCGGTGCGCACGCTGAAAGCTACACGCTTGGTAGGGGAAAAACTGCCGTGGTGTGTGACGAACCGGAGGAGAGTCTGACTCCTGCGGAGATCGCTGCGTTTCGGGAAACGTGGGGTATCCCGGACGATATCTTTTTGCGTCCACTGAACCCTGGAGAGTCGGCCTGTAACCCGGAGGAGGGTTGGGTTGCCGTGCATCCGGACCAGTTCCGGCACGGGATGTCGCTACCGCTGCCTGACTTTGTGCAGTATATTCTGAGTGCCCTGCCAGCGTCGCCCGCGCAGCTGCCCGGTCTTCAATGGAGGCGGCTACTAAGCCTAGGCTGCCTATACGACTTGTCCGGAATGAGTATGCCTACGATCAATGAATTCCGGGCGCTGTATAGGTTGTCCTACTCGAGGAAAACGGGGTCCAAAGGCTGCTTATCCTTCAACTCCCGCAACAATCAAGCGGTTATCACCACTATGCCTTCATGGGTAGACAACAGCTGGAGAAAGAAGGTGGTGATGGCTGGCGGGGCTTGGCAGGTGAAGAGGAGGAGGTACCGGGTGCCTGGCGCCTTCCAGCCCATAGGCGACCAGTCGTTCCAGCTGTCCGAGTTGGAGCAGGAGAGGGTCTTGACTATTCTCGGCTGCTGGGACCACCTGGAGCTAAGTTCGTACAACTTCATTCGGCGAGAAGTGCTGGAACACTGTGGGCTTGGGCGGGATCCCGGTGGGTAACAAACCCTAGCGGTGGGACTTGTGCTAGGTTTTGCTCAACAATTTAACGTTTCTCCTTGTCCTGCAGGTGCGTCAACCCGGGCGGTGATCAAGCCCGAAAACACTCTTTCGATGGACGGGGAAGATCTCCTGAAGCATCTTACGGAGAAGGGTGCGAGCGTGGCCCGGTCCTCGGTGGAAGCGGACGGGCGTGTTACGTTGCATGCGGAGCCCCAGGCCCGGGATCTGGACGAATCGTCCTACGTGCCGGAGCGAGTGAAGACCCATCACTCTGCGGCAGCAGCGGTGCCAGGGAAGGGCAAGAGCACCGGGGGACCGGTGCGGGTTCCTGGGGGAGAAAACAGGGTCCCCAACCGTGCGGCGAGCCTGGGAATCGCTGCTTTTGTTCCTCGTGCAAGCGCACGTGCCGCCGCTCCCGAAGGGCGGGGAGAGAAGCGGAAAGGGCCGGAGGGTCCGTCCCCTTTGCTGGTGACGCTAACTGGCGGATCATCCCGGGAGGTCCTGGCGAAGCGGGTCAGGACAACCAGCAGCGTAACATCCCATGCTGGGGAAGGAGCCGGAGCTGACCGGCAGAGCAGTCCTGCGCCTGCGGAGGTGGTGAGGGGAAGTCCGGACAATGCTCTCGTTCGGCAGATGATGGCGGACCTGGCCAGCTTCGGCCTGGACAGGCCCGGGGTTGATGGCGTGCTGGCGGGTGGCAACCGGCCAAAATGCAAGAAATCCATCTTCCGGGTAAGTACCGCATGGTACCACCGTATTGTTTATATCCTGCCTTCTTTCTTTGCCACCTGACTGCCTTTGCTGCCCTGCAGCTGCTCTACCACCTGTACCAGCCGGATGCAAGTGAGGAGCTCCCGGTGCTGAAGAGGCAGATAGCTGCGCTATCCAAGTCTCAGAAGCTTCTGGAGGTGGAGAAGTCCCGCTCGGATCGGGAGAAGGCCAGGGCGGAGGAGAGAGCCAAGAAGATGGAGGAAAAGGCCAGGAAGATGGAGGAAAAGGCCCGGGAGCTGGAGGAGCAGAACCGGAGCATGGAGAGGGAGCGGGAGCGGGAGCGGGCTGACGCTGAGAGGGCCGAGCTGGAGGCCAAGATAGACGAGCTCCAGGCGCGTGCCGCCGCTGCTGCTGCTGGCGGAGATGATCCGGGACAGTTCGACCGGTTCGTTCTTCAATACGAGGAGAGCAATCGGTTCCTGGACTGCCTGGAGAAGGCCCGGGAAGAAGGCATTTCGGATGCCTACACGGAATGGGCGGCGAAGGGGTGGTTAAATACTTCCCTGATGCCAGGTACCTCTGCCGAAGGAAATGCTCCTGTGGAGCCGGTCGTCCAGCAGCTGGCGGTGGAGAAACAGTCGGGAGCAGAACATCGCTCGCACTTGGATTCTTTTACCAACAGTGCCGAACCTGCCGGAGCTGAGGTCGACGACGAAGCTACCGCTGGAGATGCGGCTCCTTAGGATGTTTTTCTTGCTTTTGCTTGTAAAAGAAACTCTCCGGAGCGGTTTACTTTTTGGATACTTTAATTAACTATGAATATATATATCTGAGCTTGCGGGGCCAGAGTTTTCAAAAGTAGTTTGCATATATTTGACCTTTACAATCGGTTGAACCGGCGATATGCCAAACTAGCCGCCTGGACCCAGCGGGTTTACCAAGCCGGGTTACCCTCCCGGTCGGGGCCTGCTCCTCTCTCCCCTACATATCTCTGGAGCTGGCCGCTATCAATCAAGCCCTGCACTGCAGTCTTGAGGGCGAAGCACTGGTTCGTCCGATGAGTTGCCTCATCGTGGTACGAGCAGTACTTGCCTGTCTGCGCCGTCGTAAGCTTCCCTTTGGGGTACCTTCTCTGGGGCGGTGGGGCAATGACGTCCGCATTCTCCAGCAGGATGTCCTCATAGGATGCGGTGAGAGTGGAGAAGACTTCTTGATTAGCCGTGGGTGCTGGCATAATTGCCAGGGGGCGCTCTTGGTGGTACGGTGCAGGTTTGTTCTCGGCCCGAGGCTGGGGCCTGTCAGAGAAGGGTCTCTGCTGTCGCTGTGGCCAGGTCTTGCCGTTGTTGTTGTTGTTCCGGCCGGGTCGGCGACTCCCGTGCTCGGCTCGCTGGCCGGGTTTGCTCTCGTGACTGCGCGGGGGATCCTCTACCCGGGGATGGTCCAAAGACTGCTCATCCCGCTTCCTCTTCAGCAGGTGGTTCCCGTAGGTCTCATGATCAGCCTGGGCATGCCGGATGGCCATAGCCATCAACTCGTCGTAGCCCTGAGGGAGTTCTACCCTGACGGCGTAGGAAAACTTCCCTGCCCGGAGCCCCTGCTTGAAAGCCATCTCGGCGATGCCTTTGTCCAAGTTCCGAACTCCGGCCGTGGCCGTCTGCCACCGGTTGACAAAGGTTCTCAACTCTTCCCCGGGGGCTTGGATGCAGTTGAAGAGGACGGTGGACGTCCGCGCTCCCTCGACTCGGAGGATGAAGCGGCCTACGAACCGGTCAGCCAGCTGTTCGAATGCCTCGATTGAATTCGCAGGAAGCTCGTAGAACCAACTGAGCGCTTCTCCGGACAGGGTCTCCTGGAAGATGTTGCAACAGATTGCATCGGAGTAACCCTTGGCACAGGTCTGGGATCGGAAGCTGTCCAGATGCTGATATGGGCAACCGGACCCGGAATAGGTGAGTTTGAGGGACTTCTGGTTGCCAGATCTCCCCGACTCTATGACTCGGTGTGAAAAGGGGCCCATGCGCTCGTTGAACCGGGCGCCTTCCAATGGCCGGGCCGCTCTCCTCTCGTTTGCCTCCATCTGGGCCTTCAGATCCGACACGGTGTTGGCTAGCAGTTGCAGCGCCCGGGCGGTTGGAGTATCCACTTCACCCATGGACGAAGCGTGCGGCTGGTGGGAGGCGGGCGTGCTCTTTGGCAGGTCCTCGCCGGCTCGTGACTTCTCTCGCATAGGCTCGCTGGGTCGGGCGCCCGAAGATTGTCCAGCCTCTAGCTGCCGGGGTTGGACTAGCAGGGGTGCGGCTTGTGCCTCGGCCATGGCAGCACTGCGCTGCTGCCCCCTTTCTAGGGCGGCTACCAGGGCGGTGTTTACTGCCTCTATCTCTTCGTATCGGGCCTGGGACTTGGCTCGGTCCCGGTCGTTCTCCTCTCTGAGACGACTAACTTCCGTGGCCATCGCCCGTACCTTTCCCGCCAAGCCGTCATGGTCGGGGCTGTACGTGGGGTCTTGATCCTGGCTCTCAGACTGATCACTCGGATCATCCGAGAACGTCAGGGATAGGCCACGAAGCACTGGGCTGCCTTCGTCCTCTATCGGGTCTTTCCCGTGCGAGCTCTCGTGGCGGGGCTCTGGATCACCGGAGGGCCCTCCATGGCTCCTTCCCAAATCGCTGCCCTGCTCGCCACGCATCTCCCGCGTGACGACAGGGGTGGAGGCGAGTGTTTGCACAGCTGCAATACGCCCTTCCTCAGTAGTTCCTTTCTCTTGACTCATTCCCACAATCTCAGCCAGCGGTGTTGTTTGCACGGCTTCTTGTTCAGAGTCCCCACAGACGGCGCCAATTGTTTCTGCCTAAACCCGGGGGTCTTGGTAGATACTTGATGAATCCAACTCGATCTCCTGCAATCCTGCTTACTAAGGGGAATACCGGGCGGGCCGGCCTTCACCTCTCCGATGCCTAAGTTAGTATAGTTGGAATATATATAACCTGGGCACGTATGTAAGCAGGGAGGGAGACAAGTTACCTATTTATGGTGGTAGTCGAGGCCCATATATAGGTGGTTGAGGGTGAGGGCTGGCCTTACCCTTCGATGTGGGACTGGTTCCCTTCTGTTTGGATATTCTGGCGCCCTCTTTGGCAGGCAGGCGCCCCTGGTCCCAGGACCCTTGGAGGCAGGATAGACCGCTGGGCCCCGAGGCCTGGTGCTGGTGCTCCGATCCTGAGTCCTGGGCCGGGCCCTGGTGTACTTGCCGCGGGTCTGTGGGCTTGCTGTAGCCCCTCTGCGGCTACTGTCAACACCGTCAAATCACAAATACTCGGCAATCATCATGCCGTCAAATCACAAACACCCGGCAATCACTATGCCGTCAAATCAAATATACCCGGCAATCGCTATGCCGTCAAATCAGAAATACGTAAATCTCAAAATCATATCGAAAGAAGTAATCACCATCGGCATGTCGAGAAATTCCAAATAAATAAACTCAACAAAATCCCCGGAATCTCATTCCGGTCTACCGATTAAATATCCAAAATATTTCGAATTTATAAAACCACATGAAAATCTCATTGTTGCTCTTCGATAATCAAAACATTCTCAAAACACTTTTCGAAAAGTCTCAAGGTACTTAGTTTACTTTAAAAGCATTTAAAACAAACCAATAGAAATGAAATATCCGTTTAAATAACATTCTTGCTTTTCGATAATCTCAAAACCTTTTCAAAATAATTACCCAAAAATATATATATATATATATATATATATATATATATATATATAACTCTCATATACTCAAAATATTCATGTATATAATTTTATATGAGATAGTAACAATTCATAATGAATTACCACACATCACCGTATTTTATTATAAGAAATTAAATCTCATGGTAAATAAACTACCTCATTAGTAGATACCATAAATAAAAACAGAATGTAGTCATGGATGCATAGGCGATACACAATTTTAACAACAGCACATTTACTGAGACTTTCTTTAAGACAAATCCAAAAGGATAAAAGGAAAAACATTTACAGATTGAGAATATAAGCTTATTAAAAATTAAACGAATGAATATAATCATCATGGTCATCATGTCGATTACCATATGCAATCATAGCGGAAGATCGATTTCAACCGAATATAATTTAGAATAGTATCAAGTTTTTAAATTAATCAAAAGTACGATCCTATTTCATACTCAAGAATTTATACCCAATTATCGTATTCCCGCTCCAACCTTAATATACCAACCAGAATCATGGTCCGAGAGTTGAACCAGGCTCTGATACCATTTGAGAGGACCCGTCCCGAAAATTCCCTCGGAAAATTCGAAACAGGTCCTGAAATAATCCCAAAAACCAATTTAAAAATGTTTCTTTGCTCCCAAACCGCCAACACCCACCCACTGGGAACAAAGTTGACCGAAACGCCGCAGTTCCGGAATCGGGTCAAATTCGGTCGCCGGTCAACGCCGGTCAACGCAGTTAACGGTCAACGTTGACTGGTCAACGGTCAACGGTCAGAGTCAAAGTTACTATTCATTTTACTGTTTAACCTTTTTACTGTTACTATTTACCTTTTTACTGAGTTACTATTTACTATTTACTTTTACTGATTTACCGTTTACTGTTTTACCGTTTACTAATTACTTTTTACCGTTTTACTATTACTATTTACCCATCTTCAACCTTCCGCCGCGGGCAGCCGCAGCTCCGCCGGCGCCGCCACCACAGTGGCCCAAAACCTAGCCAACCGAGTCCAAATTCACCCAAAATGACCACCACCACCTCGGGGACTCATCCCCGACGGCAAAATCCACCCCAGCCGCCGCAAACGGCGGCCGGTACGGCGGCCCCGAAACCCCAAACTTCGAAACTAACCAAAAATCATCCAATCGAACAACAAACAATACCTAATCAACTCCTCTCATCATCCTAGACTCGAAATTAACATCCAATACAACCAAAAACACCAAAAACACACAATCCCAAATCGGGTTCAAAAACCCTAGAAATTTCAAACTGAAATTTCGTCTTACCTTGTCCGAACTGATTCGATTCACTTGGGGAGGAGGATAGCCGGCTCGAAGACAAGCCTTTCCCCCCTGGAACTCGCCGATCGGTGGCCGGAAGGAGGAGTTCCGGCCTTTTCCGGTTCCCTCTGTTCTTGGCTATAATCCGGCGAACGGCGGCGCTGCGCGCCACGCCGTCACCGTAGAAAGAAAGGGGAGGAGGAGACGCTCCGATCGGCACCGGTGGCGCGCCGATCGGTGGCCGGCCGGTGGAGGATCGAAGGTCAACGCCCCCGGATGGGGGCTCGGCTCGAGCCCGATCGGGGCTAAGAGAGAGAGTAGAGAGGGAGAGAAAGAAAAAAATAAAAACCCCCATGGAATATTCCCTTTATTCTTAGAATATTCCAAATCTGGAATTTTCCACTCGTTTCCGCAAACTTCCGAAATCCTCTCACGATTTTTACGTCATAACTTTTTCCTACGACGTCCGTTTCACGCGTGCCGCGTGTCTACGAACTCGTACCGTCGTGCTCTACAACTTTCATGAAGAAAACTTTTCAAAAATAATAACGGATCGCCAAGTCAACTTTCCCCTCTATTAAAACTTAAAACATTTTCGAGTTAAATCATCGAACATACTTCCGATTACTCGTAATTTATGCTTTTAGAAATTTACGAGAAACTTATATAATTGACACAATTAAATCGGGTTCGGGATGTGACAGTCTTCAACCAACGCCACTCGTACTCCCTGAACATGAACTCTCTTGGAGTACCCATACGACCACGGTTGTCGTATTGGTTAAAGTGGGAACGGAGCTCGTTCTTCCACTCTTTGAACCTACGGAAAAAATAAAAGTGCATTAGAAATATTATTAATATCATAAAATATTTCGAATTATAAGATAAGGAATTCCCAATGTACCTCAACGACTGCATCGCGTCCGCCCAATGCTGCTTATGTTCTGCAATCTCGAAGTATGTCTGAAAGATAATATTTTATTAGTTTAACAATTATAACAATACCGAAAATTATTAAATATTACGTAAAATAAATTAAATTTTTTAAATTACTCACCGACGCAGCGTTGTTCACCTCCCTCTTGATCTCTTCGGGCACATCAGCACACCACGTTCACAACATAGGGACTCTGTCCCTAATCAATGCCCCCACGCAACCCGTGTAGTCGCGGCGTTTTTTCCCCTGAACCTCCTGATTAGGAGGTTCGTTGATCCGGATCCTCCCGCTGCTCTCAACAGTTCTCCTGAGCGTGTCAAAACATATGACACCTCTCGTATTCCTCGTTGAACTGCTAGCGGCTGTCCCTATCACATAAACGACGATTGGTTAATAAAATTAAATATTAATGCGTTAATTTTAATAAAATATTTAATTAATAAAATCAAATGTTACCTGAACTGGATGACTCGTCTGTCGACTTTCCTTTTCTCCTCGCCGAAATCAGGAGGTCAGGGTTCTCAAATGGCTGCTGCTGGTATGCCTCCGCAGCACTCACGTACTGAGGCATATCAGGCCATATGGGCACACCTCAAAAGTCGACCTCGGGTATCGCAGGAATGTTGTACGGGAGGTAGAGCTGATTTGGGAGAGTAGGCCCCTCAGTCGAGTCAGCAGCAGACGTCGTCGGACTCGTCATCGGCTCCTGATGAACCTCAGGCATACGGACCTGAGGAACGTCTGCAGCTATCTCGTCCTGAAATAGCTGCCTACTGAACCTCAGAGCATCTGGCCCGACAGGGGGACGTGAACTGCTTGACGGCCGCCCCGCCTGGAGAAGGGTCTGGTGCCGAGAACTCACACTCCTCCGCGGCTGGGATGAATCCACACTCCTCCGCGGCTGGGTGGTGGTCCTCTCAAGCTGGCTAAGGGTCCTGTCGGACTCTGCGGAACCGGCGGAACTTCCAGAACCCCTGGATCTGGAACGACGGCCTCCGAAAAACTGTCTGAATGCATCGGCCATCTGCAGCTTGAGGCATTAATACATTAATTAATATTAAATTATATTACATTAAATAAATTTTTTTAATTAATATAATAACCACTAATACTAACATATTTCAAAACATACTAACAAATTAATATTTAAATTTGTACTAATTTCAAATAATACTAACCATTAACCTAAATATAACTATTTATATACAAATATAACTATGTTTCATTATTAACATATATATAAATACAAATAACCATTTATATATTAACAAAAATATATAACAATTTATATAATTAAAATTAAATATATAACAAATATATAACAATTTATATAATTAAAATTAAATATATAACAATTTCTATACCTAAATTATAACAAATATATAACAATTAAATTTATTAACAAATATATAACAAATATATAACAATTTATATAATTAAAATTAAATATATAACAATTTATTATATAACAATTTATATAATTAAAATAAAATATATAACAAATATATAACAATTTGTTAAAATTAAATTTATTAACAAATATATAAAAATTTATATAATTAAAATTAAATATATAACAATTTATAAAATTAAAGTAAATTGAAAAAAACAAAAATTTAACCGGATCGGAGGAGGAGGCCGGAGGAAGAGGGGAAGGAGGTCGGACGAGGAGGGGAAGGCGGAGGGGAAGGAGGAGGAGGAGGAGGCCGACTAGAATTGCTTGAGGAAGGAGGAGAATCGGAGGAGGATCGGAGGAGGCCGGAATTGGAGGAGAGATTAGGCGCCGATTTGAGGAGGAGGAGGAGCAGCGCGGCGGAAACGAACTCTTTGCGGCAGATTGGAGCAGCAGCAGGAGGAGGAGGAGGAAGAGAGGAAAAAGTCGGCTAGGGTTTGACAGTTTCTGATTTATACCCGAAAGAATAGCCGACGATTAAAAAAGATTTCGTCGGCTATTCTTAACTATAGCCGACGAAAACTTTAACATCGTCGGCTATACTTTGAATGTCGTCGGCTATACTTTGAATGTCGTCGGCTATTCTTTGAATGTCGTCGGCTATACTTTAGGAGATCAGCAGCCGTCTGATCTGAGCCATCCAACGGCGGACAATGAAAAGGCGCGGATCGCAAGAGTTTAGCCGACGAAAATTATATTTCGTCGGCTAAACTTTGGAAAATCAGCAGCCGTTGGATCTGAGCCATCCAACGGCGGACAATAAGCGGATCGCAAGAGTTTAGCCGACGACATATAATTTTCGTCAGCTAAACTGTTGGTCAAACCACTAAGTCAAACCTCTAAACACTTTAAAACAGAAATTAGTCTAGTTAGACGACGGTTTTTGGCCTGACCTTCAACATATAATAGTTTCAAATCGATGAGACGCAACTAATCGTATAAAAATTTTCCTCAAAATATTTACCGAACGTCAGGCTACCCATAGGAAAACGGAAGTAAAAAACAGTTAACAGCAACATTCGGCACACAGATTTTGTCGGAATCTTGTCATTTTTCAACCGTAGACGTATTTCATTATTTCGGTCATATCTTATTTCACAATATTTTTGTATTTGAAGAGTCTACGTATAGTAACTATTTGAAACTATATATTCACTTAAACACTTAGTAAACAAGTTAAGGAACATTAGTGCATATGTTCTGATTTTGAATCTAAAAGTTTAGAAAATCTATTCCAACCGTCAGATATCACCGTTTAGATTAAATACATGTATGGAAAAAAATCCAACTACATCTGACAACGTTAAAGGCTCGATCGGAACGGTCAACCGGGTCAGTCAAACCTCTAAACGCTTAGAAATGGTAATTGGACTGTCTAAATGACGTTTTTTGGCCTGTCCTTCAACATATAATAGTTTCAAATCGATGAGACGCAACTAATCGTATAAAATACCCACAGATTTTTCACTCTTTCTCCCGTTTTTTTTTCGTTTTTTTTTAAATAAGCAGCTGCTGTCTAGATCTGAAAATATATAGACTTATAGCCGACGAAAATGCAAATTTCGTCGGCCAAACTTTCAAAAGTTTTCGTCGGATAAAGTTTCAGAGAAAGGCCGACGAAAATTCAAATCGTCGACTAAAATATGAATATAGCCGACGAATTTTTTTTTTTACCAACGAAAAAAAAAATCGCCGGCCATTCTAGGGGAATAGCCGATGAATTTTTTTTTTTAGCGACGAAAAAAAAATCGTCGGCCATGCTTGGGAATAGCTGACGAAATTTTTTTGTCGTCGGCCGTTTTTTTTTATATCGTCGGGAAAAGCCTTTTTTCTGGTAGTGGTACCTAAACAATAGGTCTTATTTCAACAGAAACAACAAAGACTCCTAATCTCACTCTAACAAACCAAACAAGTAAATCCTTTTAGAAGACACATTCAAACTTGTGCATCCACCAACACAAGTTTGTAGCTCCTAACAGATAACTTTCCCAACAGCCTGGAGATGGAAGATGAATCTCTGTCAAGTTGGGCTAGTTGGACTTCTGAATGGGCGTTTCGTTTGGGCTGTTTTAGGACTGTGCTATTGTGAGCTAGGGTTTCTCTAACCCTAGTCCATTATCTATGTTTTAGTTTTATCTATTACTAATAATTCCTTGTATTAGGAACTAAAACACTTTATGTGCAGTCATTGAGTTTAGTGTGTCGACCTATCTACTAGGTAATAGTTAATAGTCTATGGGCTCTCTAATGAGCGCGGAATCCATCAAATGATTAGACTTAATTTTATGTATCGTTGTGCTACTACCACAAACTCTTTATCTACCTTATGTCAGTAGAGGGAGGACATATAACGGCTATTTCTGACTTTTGATATCAATACATTGGCCATGCCTTATTTAAAAAAAAAAATTACAAAAAAGATAGTAAACTGAATTTAGGTCATGAGGTAAATGTAAGGATTAATACATGTACAAGTGACGAGTTCATTTTACTAATTGAGAACAATATCTTTTGTAGTAAACAATGCATGGCCCTTTTTATGATTCCATAGTGGCCCATAGGGTGGAAGAGAGGAGCAAGCTTAGTGGAGCCACGTCTAAGGCACCAACAAAATTCCCAATTTTCATATCATATTTTGATTTGAAAAGGAGAGCGAGAAAAACATCATTCCATTTACAAACGATAGACAAGGCTAGCAGCAGAATTCTTCCATTTACCAAGACAGTAGACGGTTCTAAAAATGAAAAAAAAAATAATAATAAAAAAAATCTTCCAAGGAATTCTCCACCGACAGGCTCCGGCTTAGTAGTCGCCAACGACACATTGATCAATTAAGGCATTAGCTTCTTCTAGCCTTTCCAAATAATTATAGTTATATGTATTTTATTTTTATGATAGAAATGTCTATAAATATTATTATTAAACGTATATTATGCCACTATCAAATATTAGACTTTCTTTATAAACAGAACAAATTTGTAGATTTTTTTTACAAAGAAAATATTGATATATCAAAATATTAATATTTTTTTATTACTATGAAAATAATAATAATAATAATAATTTTTTTATGAGTTTAACAAGTATATGTTTTGGTATCATAAACTAAATTAAGAGATTTGATTTGAAGTATTAGAAAAAAAAAAAATATAGGTACCAACAAAATGTTTTTGAAATAGCTTGGGTACCATTTTGGGTATTTATTCATACCACGTAGGCGACTTTAACGGAAAAACTAACGGAGGTACCATATTAGGTAACGGTGTAATACTTGAGGTACCATTTCAAGTAGAAAAAAATTGTAGATATCAAAATGTACTTTTTACAATAGTCTAGGTACAATTAATTTGTCAAATAATGTCTTTTGTTTGGAAGCTGGAGTGGACTTCCGTTATGTTTTCCTGATTTTCATCGTCATACGGTTTCACTCAATTGCACCAGCATTTAGGGCTGGGCGCGGGCCGGGCCGAGCCCAAAATTCCCAAAGCCCGACCCAAAACCCGATCCCCTCGGTCCGAGCCGGGTCGGGCTTTTTCCAAGACCGAGGACCGGCTCGAGACCGAGCCCGACGGGCCGAGCCGGGCTTTCGGGCTTTTTCGGGCCCAAATCGGAGAAGTGGCCGATTGCGAGGAAGTGGCCGGTGGAGCTTGGGAACGATGATCGGGAGGCGATTAAGGAGGAGAGAAACCGGTGGAGCTCGCAAACAAGGAAGTGGCCGATTGCGAGGCGGAGATTAGGCAGGAGTGGATGAGGCTGCGGAGGGAGCAAATCAAAGCTCTACACATCTGAAAAATCGAAACAGAAGACGAGACAGCTCCATCAAATTGAAAACACACAATCAGATCCTCACAACAACCAAAATGAAAATTCGCCGATAACAAATTGAAAATTGATCGGAAATAGATCTTAGGTTTCAGGCGAGCGAGAGAGAGAGAGAGAGGAGGACCTGGAGAAGACGACGACGTCGAGGCTGTTGAGGATAGACAAGACAGCTCCATCAAAAGACGGAGGATTGGGGAATCGACAGGGCGAGGGGGCATCGACAGGGCGACGGAGGATGGCTGGTGTTGGAGACCAATCGAGAGAGAGAGAGGGGGGGGGGGGGGGGGGTCTGGTGTTGAAGACCGATCGAGAGAGAGAGAAGAGGGGGCTCTGGTGAATCAACCTTGTTTGAGATCTCTCATCTCCTTCCTCTGAGCAGATAGGGTAAGTGTCTGGGTTTGAGTTCGGGCCGGGCCGAGCTTTCGGTCCCAAAAAAAATAGGGCCCGAGCTCGGACCGAAGTTCATCTTTTCGGGCCGGTCCTTCATCGGGCCGGTCTTTAAAAAAATTGGGCTCGGCTCGGACCGAGTATTTTTCGGGTTTTCGGGCCGGGCTTTCGGTCCTTCGGGCCCAAACGCCCAGCCCTACCAGCATTGATGTATACCTTGACGGTCTTAAGAGGATATTCTGATAGGTTAATATAAGGTACAGAAGTCTTAAAAAACTTTATTATTAGGAAATTTTCCCAGCAACCAACGAAGTTTAATAACCTTTTTATTTAAGTTTCCAAGTCGTCTTCCTTCACTCACATATAAACATTATATTTGTATTTAAATTAACCAAGGTGCGTTGGAGCTAATTCCTTAATTGTTCTGCACAACATTTTTCTCCGAGGCTTTGAGAATCATCTCAAAGGACTTCTCCATGAAAGACTTGAACTTTGGTGGATCAATAAGACCCTTTTCCATCTTGAATGCAATCCTCACCTTTCCCATATAACTTACTATTGTGACATCAAGGCCCTGCAAAAGGATACCATATATAGTGAACAAATCAAAATAGATAGAGAGTGTTACACCAATACATATAGAGACTGATACAAATATTGCTGATTTAAGAACACGTACGTATGAGCATATCTAAGCTCATGGCATACCTCAGGTGAACCAAACACCAAAAAGTAGAAACCTTTAACTGGATGATTTGCCACAGACATTTGTTCCACAGGTCCAATCAAATTAGAAATTATCATGCTCGACTTCTTCAGTGATTTACGGATGTATCTTGCTGCTGCCTGCATCAAGTAATTAGGGTAAAATTTGTATTAGACATTTGTTTCATATATTTCACCAGTCATATATATTATCTGATCTAACAGCTAAAGAAAAACCATATACAGCATGCACGCATTTGATGAAAACTTATCACATACCTCATGGCCTCCAAACTTGTTGAGAATCTCCAAGAACCCAGCTGTTAGATGAATACCCCAAGAATGTCTTTTGCTCCTTATAATTTTCTGCGCCTTCCAGACAAAATCAAGCGCATTATCTAGAAATTGTTCTTCATTGTTCGTCGATAACTTGGGTATTGGTACTTGCAAGAGTGAAATATGATTCCCCCATGGCAATTTGCTGTTAGGTTTGATCATCTCCTGAACTGAGGTGTAGTTCCCCATCATCCTTGTGTTGAGCAATACAACTGCTGTGCCTCTTGCTTCGCTTGAACTTTTGTCAATATCTTGCATGTACAGTCGAGTCCCCAGGAAGATCATAGCAGAAAGAACATCATTTATCGTCTATTAACAGTTGTGATATACACATTCATGAATAAGTCGATTAGGAAACTAAAAAAAAATTTAGTTGTACGTACAACTCCATTGAAGCATGCTCGATTTTGATCATATAGTCTAAGAAAGGCATCGGTAAGTAGTTGAGAAAATGATCTTACCACTCCGAGCCTGCTCTTGATTAGTTTGAGTCGATCAAGAGAAATCGTCATAGTTGATACTGCAATCGGCTTGCACTCAATTCCATCATTCCCTAATCTGATTGGCGTTTGATCATCTTCCTCCATGGTGCTATTTAGAAAATCGGTTATGGTGTTGGAAACAGATGAGAAAACTTTAGTCACAAAGTTTCCTATCTTCTTCTGTGGTTGCGACCTCCTTGAAGGGAAGGTTAGGGGAAGAGAAGGATTGTCAGCTCTTTGCAGACAGGAAAGAAGAGCACCCATCATAGAGAAGCCATCACCAAGCGCTTGGTGAAGCTTGAATATTACAGTACCCGCTGCAGTCGTAGTTGGGTACTTGATGATGTGAATTTCCCAGAGAGGTTTGTGCTGTGGAAGTCTCGCCACTGCTAGCTTTGATATATAGTCATCAAGATACTTATATATCATATGATGCCGGAGATAGGCCGGAAGGGAAAATTGGGATGTTAACATGGTCTCTAAGCTTTACTTCAACCCTTTTCCACTGCTTCTTTCCCTTTCTCTCAACCTGTTAATTTTCATTGAGTCATGCACTCATGCATATGACTATTTAACAAGAACAGGTGGGGAGAGTGAGAGAACAAAGAATAGAGAGAATACCATGATTGAGGAGAAGCGTGGGCTGATGGGGAGGAACACATTTTTGAGCATGGACATAGTTGGAGACTCATCGATTGGAACCTCAAGTTCCAAAACACCAAGATTCGACACAGATAACACAGGGCTAGAGAAGTACTGACTGATAGGGCTCACCGGTTGCAGTCCTTCTTCTCCTTCAAACTGCAACTCCATCTTTGCTGTAGTATCAAATTCGTGTGTGTGTAACCCTAGCTGATGACTAGGTGATGACTAATTAAGATGAACTTGATGAACAAATATATATGCACCCAAGGTATACGAGTAGCAGTATTCTCATTTCCCTAGCTCTATCATCGATCATCATCTTTATATGATGTTAAATAGGAGAGCGAGGCCTCTGCTCACCAGGTGCCGCAAGTCGATTTCAGTTCCTTGTTTTCTTCTCATACGTTAGATGTGACTGCAAGTTAATTTTATGACATACCAAATCAAATCCTTTATATATTATTGTTAATTTCTGTCGAATTCAATTAAGGCACTCTCATTTAGGTGTCTTGCACGCATGCTTTCAACTTTCAAATTTCTACAGCCACTACTGCAGGGCACGAAGGAAGCGACGACTTTTTGTCGTCGCTTCGAGCAATAAGTCGTCGCCTCGGATCCGTACCGACGAAAAGTCGTCGCTTCCCGGTCGTCGCTTCAAAGTCGTCGTCTCGACATCAGGCGACGAATAATGGGCAACAAGTCGTTGCCTCAGAATATCAAGCGACGACTCCAAACTTCGTCGTTCAGTCGAAGCGACGACTCCAAAATTCGTCGTTCCGTTCGAAGCGACAACTCCAAAACTTCGTCGTTCATTTCGAAGCGACGACTACAAAACTACGTCGTCCAATGTGAAACGACGAAGATTGTATGTCGCTTGATATGTTGAGGCGACGAACTTTTAATCAGAATTCGTCGCTTAGTCTGACGTTCTACCGAAGGAAATGTTGGGATACTACATGGAAGCGACGAAGTTTGCTTGTCGCTTCAGATGTGATGCGACAAATATGGATCAATATTCGTCGCTTCGTTCTGAGTTACAGATTGGAAACAAATGTTTCTGGTCAGTTTTGCACTCATTTCAGGATCGATCAAATAACAAAAAACCTGCATTCAAATTACATACACCACACATCCAACATTACACACACATTACATTAGCAAACGTTTAAAATTTTATTTAAATCTAGAATATGTTACATAATTACGATGCCGATAATCCTCGGGATTGTTCTATAATATCCATCAAGCTACAAAGCTATTTAGACTGAAAAAAATTTGTCCTACTGAAGGTCATCATCGGGGATACCTAAACAAGCACTAGCACATGAGGATTTGTCAGGGAGTGGAGCTATTGGTACCGCAACGGCTTGGGCCGCCATCAAAACCGGGAGGTGACCCTCCATCTCTCTCATACGTTGTTGCATCTCGGTGTTCTGTTGGATGGCGGTTGCTAGTTGGGTCATCAACTCCTCATCTTTTTTGGACACGCGTGCACCGCCTCTTTCTTTTGGCGGGCGTCTTAACGCACCCCCTAACCCTGCAACAATGGTAAAAGAGAAGTCAAACCAAAAACCATTTCGCTTCTAAACACTGAAACTTGCAAAAGATTTGGGTGAAAAAATAAAGTACCTCGGACCCTCGTCCCCGGCTTCCCACCCAACTCCTTCTCCACTATCGCCATCTGGTCGGCCACGCTAACGCCGCCCGTCACCTGACTGCCGCCCGCTTCATCACTGACTCGGCTCGCACATAGCTCGTCCATCTTCCTCTTCACCGCTGCCTGCAAGTAAAAACAATTTGAGACTCCGGTTATGATACATTGTAATTAAAAAAAAACCGAAATCACAAGCCGATGGAGAAGTGACTCACCACTTTCTCTTGCGCATTCTGCGACTTCTGATACACATCGCATACCGTCTGCAGTATAGGCGCAGGATGCCCTTTCTCCTCGTTCGCAGCGACCCGGTAGCTGTACGGAGTGGTGCCGGAGTGGTGGTTGATTGCATACCCCTTCTCCTTGCCCTTGTTCCGGTTAGCCGCGTTCCGGGCACACATCCTCTGCAAAACACAGTTGATCATATAATTAATATATCAGATTAGGGAGAACTAATTAACTAAGCGTGTAGCTATAAATAGGTTAAAGAAACTTTACCTTGTAAGCGTCGTCCTCAAAGTGGGCTTTGAGGTACTCCCACTGCTCCGGTCGGTAGATGAACTCCCAAGGCGTCGCCTTTGATACTTCGACGTAGTGCGTGTGGCAGTCGTACTTCCAGTCCTTGTAGATCTTGGCAGCGGTCTCGTCGATGTATCTCCACATGCCTATCTCGGTGGCAGGGAGGTCATACCACATCTAGTAGACAACAATTGTTCAAAAATGCATTAGAAATTGAACATCATATTTCAACTTCAGAAATATTGAGAAAAAAATCCGAAATTATTCTAAAATAGAAATTTTACCTCCATATAATGGGTAAGTGCATCTCGGTGCTCCTCAGCCAGCTCTGCATATGACGGCGCCAGCATTGGCACTTTGGTCCGGACGGCGCAGCCGATGTCTCGAGACATCAATGTCCTGCACTTCAACTCTTTCGGACCCTTATGCTCTTCCGCGTACACAACCTTCAGAGGTTGGTTATTGTTTAGCCCCTTCAAGTATGCCGTCTTTGTCCCTGTGATGATGCCAAGCTTCTCATTCTCCACTTCAACTCTTTCCCCCGTTGACATATTAACAATCTCTGCCAATATAATGCACAAATGAAACAATATGCAATAGTAACATAATCCTGCAACTCCAATATTCATATATATACAACAGCATAGTTGGACAATATCACATAAAAGATAAAATCACACGTAGGCAGAGTTGAATTGTAAATCAATCTTCAGTCCACTTGAGCCCTAGATCCTATTAAGAGGTAGTAAATCACCATCAGTCCTATCAATCTTTCTCCTCCAAGTCTAAGCCACAATTCTATAGACTAAGCAGTAGCTATGATTTCCATGCATGGGCTCATTCCAAGAGAAAACACTAACCAGAAAACAATTATAGGAAAACACACAGAAACTGCTCTTGTTAAGAATGAGATTTTTCCTGTCCCTTTAGGACTGAAAATTGAGTTGAAAGCATCCTTTGCATGTCTAGTTTAACTTGCTAAAGATATCGGACTAAAAAAGGATGAGAAACATCTCATATCAATCATTTGTAACAATGAGCTGCAAGTTTGAGAAATTTCCAGAAAACAGGTATGAAGAGAGAAAAATTCTCCAACATTTGGCCTTTCATTATTTTCAAACGAAAATCTCCAGAATGGAAGTAGACATGCAAAGCTACAACATGCCAAAATTTCAAGTCATTTGGAGTTCAAACGAATGGTTAAACATAAATCCAAAAAGTGACTGCAAATGCAGTTTCTGCAGAAATCCTGAAACACTGTGCAAACTTTGAAATAGCATAAGTTTCTCAAATCAATTCCGTTTTGCATGAAACCAAGTTCAAAACGATCATTGAAGAGTCTACTTTTAGCTGTGGAAAACTGAGATTGAAACAAGAAGAATAGATTTTTCGAATGTCATAGAAAAGCCCACTGGTTCAGCTTGAGGCGTTTTGTCGAACAAGTGGTGTGCATTATGTGAACCCAATTCTAATTCAGTTCTAGCATTCTAATGGAGTTACTAATATGTTTCTTAGTTCATCATTTGTTGAAGGGGATGAGTTATCTACAGTACCATAGGATTCAGAAACATAAAAATTGTAAAGTATATGATTGTTCTTGTCTCTGCATTGAAGAAAACTTGCAAACCTAAAAAGTGGTATGAAACTTGAAATAGAAGTTGAATGGCGTCTAAATATTTTTCTCTATAGGAAAGTGTTCTTTCATCATTTGTGATATGTTATTTCTACAAGCAATGAAGTTTCTGTGTATAATGATCAAATGTTTGTACTGTGAATATTTTACTATAGTTATCTTGTTATGCACTGGGGTCAGATTACAATGACGTTTGAGTAGTAACTTGGACCTGATTTTGGGTATAGAAAAGAAAGAGGTTGAGTTTCAAGTTTCTTGTCCCATAAAAAAGACCATGGTTTGACTTGTTTAATTGATAACTTAGATATATAGGTAACTACGATATCCAGTATCTGCAAACCAACATATATAGAGAATCTCTTCCCTTGTTTTGATGTGATTTTGGTCTTGATTTTGGTGTGTGGTCACTGCTCAAGTTGAAGCTCATTGATGGTAGAACTTTTTAGTGTGTTAGTAGCCTCTGATATCTTATACAAGTACTTATGAGAGAGTTTTCTGGTATTCTAAAAAAACTTGAAACTGAAGCAAAGAAAGAGCAATAAGCATGTTCTGAAAACCTTGCTATAATATAACTCTCTGCCAATATAATGCACAAATGAAACAAATAGCTGAATCCTAGACTTAATAATGCTGAATCAAACAAATAGCTGAATCAGAAAACATAGCTGAATCAGAATCACAGAACAAACAACCTCAATATACTCATGAATAAATGAAAGGAAAAAAAACTAGCAGAAATATAGTTACTTGGAGAAACTAGCATTATATTATTTTTCTCATCGAAAACCAGAGTTCTTTTTCCTCAGTAAACACATAGATAGAAATAGCAAACTCAGGGAATAGTACTAATTAAACAATATATACTACATCTAAAACACAAGAGCAAACTTAATTCATGTCCTGCATATTAATTTTTGCAGCTAACAATATATATATTGGAGAATTGAAACATATCCGGCCTATATATGTATAGCAGCTAGTCAAGTGTGGAGGGAAAATAGAATTGCAGTACTTGGATGTTGAATTTCTCTGTTAATTTAGTAAGTGAAGATATGCTTAATTTACGGGCAATTTCGAGCGTTAGATGAGTTCATTTGGTGAAGAAAATAGCAATGCTTTGATGTGCTGTGTTTCGTGATCAGTGGTAGTCCTAAGCACTTCAATTTTAAAATGCAAAGGTAGGGAGGGTGAAGTCTGTATTTCGCAGCTTCTGTATGTTGCTTTATCTTCCCACTTAACTTGAGATAATTGAAAAGAACATTACATATAGTGTGTCCAGTTATTGATAGGTTATCATAATTGATTTCGTGATCCTCTGGTTTTGATTTGGTAAGATATCTGCAAAGTTCAATCAATATTTGCTTCTCTTTTTCTGCTGGTGAAGTATTATTATGAAGTTAATTATAAAAACCGGGAAATATTTTACTACATGTAAATGTGAGATTTCAACTCTTTCAAGCACCCTCAGACAATAAAGTTTTGTCAGCAGAAGCTACACAAAAGCTTTGATCTTGATATGGACAATGTAAAACAGTATCCCTAGATGGCTAGACCTCTATGAACTACTTACCAGTACTATACTAATTTTAATACAATTAGGTTACCTATATATAGGAACTTCATTCAAGCACCATAGTCGCTCATGCTTTATTATATCTCAACATAGCCAGAATCTAATGATCAAACAATCCATCATAAACTGCAAACTGCGCACGGACAAGGGAGAAATTCGATTCCAGCAGTGTGAGCGGAAATAAAATTGATGCAGTTAACTAAGCCTGTGCTGTAATCAGGGTGTGTAAAGTGAAGATTCATCCAAGATTTGTCGGAGACATCATCCATGTTTCCTGTCATAACATAAACAGACAATATGCATAAGGTTAGCACACAACATTTATGATACAATCAAAACCTATCCCAACACTTCTTCTCCTTATGCCTCCGGGTTGGGTCCTATCCCCTTCAGGCGAACACGAGTTTGTTCATCCTTTTGTTATTCATGTGGTTTCAGCTACAGTTTTGGGAAATTTCGGCAGCATCTCCCTACAGTTCCTCAAGTGCACAAAAATCTAAACAACCTAATTTGCACTCGAGGAACATTGTAGAGAGACAATGTCGAAACTATATCCCAAAACGTAAACTGAAACCACATGAATAACAAAAGGATCAACAAACTCGTGTTCGCCTAAAGTGTCCAAAAATGGGGCAATTCGAGAATCAACAACCCATCTCGATCAACTAGATGCGTTGTTGATTCTCAAACGGGAGTTCTAAACTGATAAACACCACAATTATATATAACACGAAACAATAAATTTACACAAGGCACCACATTCCCTCACTAAGCCACTCGCATGTTTCAGAAACCCTAACTACCACAATCCACACACAACACAAACAAATTACATCGTAAAATTCTAATTTCACTACATTTCACTCTTTCACAAAATTTCATTTTCACTATATTTGGATTTAACTAAATTTTACGGTTTCACTAAATTAAGCTGAAATTCAATTTCATTAACTTTCCCAATTTCACTAAATTTCCCCATTTCACCCAATTTCTCTAAAATTCAATTTCACTAAATATAACAAATTCACAAATTAACTAACATAATCTCAATTTCACCAAAATCAACCCCAACTCCAGCATATATTCAAACACCCAACACTAAAAACAACACAAAGCACATTATAAACCAAATCCAACTCAAGAAATCAAACACTAAATTCAACCAATCAAACCAAAATATGGTGATTCCAATGAAGATGATAGATTATACTAACCTACAAAGCAATTGGAAGAGAACACCCAAGCTTCCGGACCCCGAAATTGACGAAATCAGCAGTTTTGGAGATTTTTCGCAGCTGCTACAGTGTTTTGCCCAATTTTTTCGACCTTCTGTGTTCTGTCTAAGCTGAGGGCTTTATAGCAGATTTCAAAAGTTGAAGCGACAAAGATTGTACAAAATCCGTCGCTTCGTTTTTTATGGTGCGACGACATTTCAAAAATCGTCGCTTGGTTTCATATCTCGGCGACGAATATTGACTAAGATCTTAAACTTTGTCGCTTGAATTTTGAGTCGGCGACGAAGGTTCAATTTTTGTCGCTTCAGTTTACACAACACTGTTCTTTCGCGACAAAAATCAAAAGTCGTCGCTTCACTAATTTTGACCGACCACTATTGATCAAAATTCGTCGCTCGCTATTTCTGAAGCGACAAATGCAATATCGGTCGCTTCACTGTGTTGAGGCGACGAAGTTTGAAGTTCGCTTTTCAATCTTCGTCGCTTCATACCTGATTTCCAGTAGTGAGCTATAATATTTTGTTCTTTTGAAGTAAATTAAGCTTGGTGTATAGATAGCTTGTTTGCCTTGTTATAATTTTTTACCAACTCGATCTGGTGTGCTTTTGTTCAAGGATTGCTATGTGACCACATTGGTTATTGGCCCTCTGAAGGATTCGAGTAGGGCTCCTAGTACTTGGAGTGGTTATTCTGTTTTTTTTTTTTGGAGCTGCAACTGCCCTCCCTGCTATTGTAAACTATAACTAGGTTCATTTCAAGTTACAGAGGTAGGCTCTTAATTTGTCAACCCCAGGTTATCTTGCAGGTCTAGTTTGATAATTATTTGCAGGCTAATGGTAAATGGCATGCCTAAACAACCCCCTAACTATATTGTTTGTCTTGATGTTGCATTTGATTTGTAACATGCTTCTGATGGCCGGGTAATGGGAGTGTTATTCATAATCACTCAAACATCTTACTCAGTCGATTAAGTTCTTACTCGATCAGTGGGTAACTACTGTCGGATTGAGTTTAATGGTTAATAACAAGATAGCTAAGCTAATTAATTTTAACTTCCTTATTATCAGTCTTGATACCTAACGGTAATTGAGCATAACTAAGTAAGCTCGAACAATTGTCAGAAAACATCTTATATCAGTACACATGCTTCTATTAAATCTACAATAGAATGCTATTAGTACAAAAACCAATACTCTCATTGCTCGACACATAAGCTAAACAAGAGCCTTAAACAAAAAAAAAAAAAAAAGCTTAAGATCTAATTGGGAGAGAAAACTAACTGACAACTGCCTCAATTGGCGACACCTAGCAAACTCAAAATCAAGCACAAAAGCTTACATTCGTCGTTCAAGTCAAACCAACTGGTTTTGACTAGAACACTCGAATGGGTGAAATTTGAATAATAAGAAATTTGCTAGAATTGCAGCATAAAAGTATCAAAAAATTGTGTTCTTTTTCTTTTCAATAATGGAGAATTGAAATTGTTGAAGGAAAAACATATTATGTGCCTTCGTCAATGTAACTGACGAGAAATAATTATGTAGTCATTATTGTCATATATGTATTTACTATTACCGTTATAATACTCACCCTATATAAAGGGCATTATCAATAAAATGAGTAGACCAATTTCGATTTTCCTATAACACGTTATCAGCACGATGCTTTAGCAAAAAAAAAAAAAACAAGAATTTTTTTTTTTATCTCCTCTCGCCGCCGCTAGTCTCGCTAGCAGCAACCCTGCAACCGCCCTGCACCAGCACACCTTCGGCGACGACAACGCTGCTGCTGTTGCTCCGACGCCAGCCCAGCCCACATCGACTCCCGATCAGCCGGATTTACTGCTCGACCCGGCTCCCAGAAATTTACTCTAGGCACCCCACCTTTTCTCCGGCCTGGCTTCCCCCGCCAGTCGACGCTGCGCCCAAGGCCTAGCAACAAGCCAATCTGCTTTGGGCACCCAGCGTCTTCTCCGATCCACCCCAGACGAACCTGGCAGTTCCCTCTCTGCACCCATCGTCGATGCCGATCCACCCCCGACACCAACTGGACGACGTCGACTCGGTTCAACCAGACCCGATCAACTTTGGCACTTAGATCTTCGGTCTCCTTCAGTCGACGCAGCCCTCGGCGAATCCCAGCCAAGCCCCGGCTTCCCAAGCCAGCCATGGAGGTGGCTACGGCTCCGCAGCAGCCCCGCCCAAGATGGCCCAAAGACCCTTCTCTGATCGGCGTCTGGTCCTCTGATCGCCTCGCCAAAAGCCGGCTGACGATATTCTATGATATCGCCAGTGCTTCACACGCAGTTTATTTGGCAAACTGACAGTAAGAATTAATTACAGTCACCGTTTTTGTTAAATCTCGTTTAAATTATTCTATGATATAATGCTCTATTTAATTCGCATTACTATTTATTTAAATGTTAAATTTAGAGCATTTTATTAGTGTTAAATATTTAACATGTTATTTGGTTTGAGCATTGCCATGATAACGCAATTTCATGAGCATTGTAATATAAAGAAAAATGGACAAACCTACTATTATGATAAAGCATTTTCACAAAGCATAAAAAAAAGTGATCATTACGAATCTTGCTCTTGAATCCAATTCATATTTCTTTGAAATTAATTCACACAATTATCTTGTAACTGTTGTTGAAAAGCAATGAAAATGAAATTTCGTAAGTTTAAAAAGCAATTATTAAAATCGAAAGATTTATAGTGATAATGTAATTTCACAAAGCTTCAAATTGACCATAATATAACTTGGTATACTATAGTTGTCATTGATGTCTATTTAGACTGCGAAACTAATACATTATCTTTTTCCTCTATTTTACAGATGGTTTAACCATCACAGTTTGACTTTGACACATTGGACTTTGAAGAACTTGAGTACCAAATTCCCCTACTAAGCCAACTAAGGCTTGAGCATGGTATATTTATGCAAAACTGTGTTATGTAAATAGCTAAGAAATAATTAAAATATCTTGAATGACGATGTACGTCTGATAAAAAGAAATTTCATATACTAAATTATGCAAAGTAATGCAACAATCATAAAACAAAGGGCAATTACCATGGACGTAATTGTAATCGTCCAAAAGCAAGTGCAAACAATGCACCATTTGAAAGATGATCTAGGGGACATGTCATGTGCAGTGAAGCACTCTGCCATTGTTGTAAATTAATGAAGTATTGATACGTACATTACAAGCTAGCAAAGAAGTAGCTGCAACTTATAAGAAGTATAAAGAATTATACGAGCACAAAGTTTTGATAAAGTATCTTCAATATCCAACAATAACATTGAAAATAGATTTACAACTAAACACTTACCATATGGGAGAAGATGACGATGACACGTCTCATCATTTCAGTTATTAAAAGAGCAAAAATGATTTAGCTCAATCCAAGATAGACTTTGATTAGTCCAGTCTTCAATTTCCAAGATATCCGAGTAAAGACTATCACGCCTTATATCTAATAAATTAAACTTCTGGTCTTAAAGTTTTATATAAATTGGATAAGACTAACTGTAATCATTGGCATGTTAAATTTTGAATTTCTCTGAATGAATTGAGATTATCCGGATTTTATTCATGATATACATAGTTCAATTTTCTCCATCTAACTTTGCAAAGTATTGCATAAAGCAAAACATCACAATATAATATAGGCACGACATAAAGAACTGTGTGAAAAAAAAAACGCACTTTGTAATCCCTAGAATAATAGTACTAAAGGACAATGGTACAAATATATCACAAAATAGCAAAATAGTACTAAAGAACAGTAGTACTATAAAAGTAACAAGGATCGGTATATCTGTTCCTTTGGGATTCATAATACACCTGCCTTTCTGGGATTACCATACTTTTTATTGCAATCCCCATCGAGTTACTCCAAAGAACTTGGGTTACGATGTATATATATTGAGCATATGTCAAATTAACAATTTATGCGACAACAGAAAATTGAATTTTTCTACATTTTATAGAAATTTATGCCACAATTCATGTGAAAAAACACAAAGTGAGAATTCATTTGACCTCCTTTGCATGACCTCTAACGACTGCGGATGTAAATGAGTATTAGAGAAGTGTATATGTCAACTTAGTAGGTTATATGCAACCGCTAATTGAATCCAACGTCATACGAAAATGATATTTTGAAATTCTGACATAGATTGGCTTTGACGCAACTACTCGTAATCTGCTGATCCGTACATTAAAGAAATTACCATGGACACCCATATTCTGGATGAATAGAAGTAAACACCAGAAGAATACGGTTCACACACGAAACCGAGGACGACCAAATAATATTTTATCCTCAAATATTGTTTCGACACAATCCATGAAGGGTTGAAGACGTGTGTTCAATTCCTAAATTTCACCCTCCCCTAAGGTGGCATTATAATATATTTGATGCACAAGTATATGCACTTATACCCTATTATGCTTCTGACATCCATCGTGATTTTATGAGTAAAAACACATCATTCAAAGCCTACTCGTAATATTATGATTGACACCATCATATGCAAAGGAAACATGTGTTCTTATTATGTTTTTATATTGAATCCAAAGAGGATTCAGTAGACTGATTTAACCAACTTACGGACACCTTAGATAGTTTATGGTGTTGGTTGTTGTGTCGACACGCTGGTCACGTGTCATGACATCATCAACTATTAATACTTATGCTCCTTATGCTCGAAAGTCAAAACATCTAGGCCAGGTTAATTTCCGTAGATGTGATGATGTTATAGCTTATTATATAGGATCTGTAATGGGCATCATATTTTCATATAAAAACCCAATTAGTCTCCCTGAAAACGAGTACAGTAATAGTCTTGATATTGGTAAAGCACACAAATACTTCCGTTTTGGGTTATGTAATTTTTCATGCAGAGTTAGTTATTCATCCATGGTCATCATCATTGAACCAATTTACACAATAGTTAGTGACTATGTGTGAGGATTTTAAAGGATTTCAAACGAACTTGTTATCCTTAAAATCTTTTGGATTGACACGGATCTACAATTCTTGAGCTCGGTTAAATGTTATATATTTCAAAATCGTGCCATCACAGCGCATAATGATGGGCCACTTGAGATGAATAAATATTTATGATGGATATGAACTTCCAGCTATAGTCTGCTATGTCAAAACCTTGACAGGCAATCTCCCCACCACTAGATTTGCGGTGTGTCACTTTGATGAGATAGTCTTCCCGTCGTTTGGGGGAGATAAGAACAAGCATGTTCAAGTAGAACGATATGAATTGTCGTGGTTTGTCCTAACTGTGTCTCATCTTGATCCCAAAAATCACACAAAGTAAAGTGTGTAGATGTGTTATACATTAAAGTGATGAGATCACATAAACATACTGCAAGTATACTTGCAAGGATTGTGTTTTACAAAAAAGACATGGTGCCACCCAAGAGGAATTGGATATTGCACTGCCACCATGGGCATAAGTGGCATCAATGGTGTCACAGGCCGTGGCTCTTCAAGGATGAGGGGAAGACCACCTTAGGTTCGATAAATACTCACCCAAAGGAAGAAAGTGAGTTTTGGCACAACCTGATTTATTAATCAGTGATATTCAAATCCGTCTCATGAGAATATTTCTGGATTGTGGTTATCATTGGGGGACGCCTAAAATGTTAGAACCAATCCTTGAAAGTATAGAGATCTCTACAAACATATTACACAAGTGTACATGAAGACGTGGAATAATGAGTCTAATATCGAACCATACTTCCTTGAACCAACGTAGTAAATTGGCCTAGTGGAAAGAAGCGATCCAGCATAAACAAAGAGACAGGTTTTTGGACAGGTGACGCCGACACCGCAAATATAAATCCTATCAAATATGTCTTTGTTAGAATGCGTAATGAGAATAAGAGTATGTAGACTCACCTTTTGGCGCGAGGTCTCTCAAAAAAGCACTAGATCCGACTACGAGGATATATTCTCTCGTAATGGACTACAAGGAGACAATTTCTCGTAATGGATGTGTTGCACTCCACTACCTTGTCAGTTTGGTAGTTGATGAGTCGCCTAAGCGAGCATCAAGGAATAATAACCCTACAATCGTTAGTAGTATAGACATAAGTAGGGATCGTTCTAAGCCGGGGATTAAGGGTACCTGAAATATGAGATTGTTAGACAAATATTTACACATATATAAACACAAACGTCACAAATATGGGGATGAGTATGGCGTCGGCAGCAAAGCTGCCCTAGAACTAAATGACACGAAATTTAAACCCTAATCTACTATATACAAGTGATCATCATCTCTCACACAAAACAGTTCACACAAAAGACTCTTTAACACATAGATTCGCATGCAAGAAAGTAAGAAACAAGTATTTAGCATGTTCAAGACTCAACTTAGTTTCGACCACAATTAGAGCGATTAGCCTTTTAACCAATTGTTAGACATCTAATGTTTTAAGATCATGCTATTCGCCTTCAATCCTAAAGTTTATGCTAATCCGGTTTTACGCGTTTTAACATTTAAGCACAAGAGTCTAAAATCGAAAACATGTAAACAAGCAAGGTTGTCAATCATCTTATTTAACATGCAAGTTTTAGCTAAGGTTTTATACCCTAGGTGAGCACAATGGAATCAAAGCAACATACGTTCTAACTTTAATCATTCTACTCAGGTTAAATGAAACCTAACACCTAGATTTACATGCAAACAACAAATGCTTAAGCATAACTAATGTTTCGGTTTATAAGGAACATCCTTAGCCCACTAACCAATTTAAATCCTAAACATGCTTCTAATACCACTGCCCTAATTATCCAAACATACGAAATCCACAAGTTAAATTCACAAAACTTTAACATAAACATCAATCATGCAATCGGTTTACATAAAAGTTCAATAAAAACCAAGAAACGAATTGTGTTAATACAATACAACCAAACTACAATAAATACTAAAGCCATAGGGAGAATGGATCACACTTTAGGAACCTTGAAGACTCCTCGAAGACGTGATGGATGGTGCTTGGCTGCTGCTTGGCTCGGCAGGACTGAGTTTCGGCAGTAGGCAAGGTGAAAGGACTCGGAAGTTTGTAGTGGTGGTGATGGTGTTTTGGCTAAGTATTTGGGTATTTGGTGCTTAAGAAAATTGGTAGAGCTTTGGCTAGTATTTTGTGCTTGAGATGAGATATCTTTTCTGATGGGAGCAGGCTCCTATATATAGGAGAAAAGGTCTGTGCAGTTTGAAGCCTTTCCTTGTTCAAATCGGCAAAGAAATCTTCAGTAAATAAGGTTTCCCAATCCAAGTTGGCATAGGCTTTTCTTTCCGTATCGAACAAAGAAACCTTGCTTGGTCAGCTTATGATTTCTTCTTGGGCGTTCATAGCTCTTTGGAATGATTTGGCATGCTTGCCGCCAATTGAAATTTTTACTGGAAATTCCACTCTGCTCGCGAGTATAGACTTTGCTAGTATTGGGTGCAAGCGAGACTTTTTGGCGGGTCGCGCGAACATGCATGCAGGCATGCGCGGATGGTTGGCGATTGGACAAGTACTGGTGAAGCTGCTGGCGGATGAAGCTTGGCGGATGAAATCCAGCGGATGAGACTTGGCGGATGAGATCCAGCGGATGAGCTGGCGGATGAGACCCAGCGGATGAGATGGCGGATGAGACCTTTGCATCTTCAGTCGAATATAACTTTTTCTTCAATGCTCCGATTGATGCGATTTCAATCTCAGATAAACTAGACACAAATTTCCATCTCCCCATAAAAAAGTTTGATCAAAAATCCTTGTGAATCGACGGGAATGATTTTCGAAGTTGGGACAAAGTCCCAGGAAAATCCTGGAAGTCCCTGGATTGGAATGCTCGGACTGCTGTTTTGCAGCCATCTGTTGGGTGACTTCCCGAACTCCGATTGATCTGAAATTTTAACACAACATTCCTCAGCATATGAATATTAAGCACACCAAATTTCATTGAATTCGGACAAGGATAGATCGTATTTTCACTCATCTCAAAATCGCGAAAAAGACATATTTTCATTATTTTCCAGATTTCTCATACTTAGTCATTTTTCGGATTCTTAACCATTTTTCACCAAAACTCTACCAAAATTGACACTAACTATATTATGACTCTATCTTAGACAAATAAGGGTTAAACAAAGCATAAACGAGGGCATAAGCATATAATATCGTAGCACATTATGCTCCTATCAACTACCCCACACTTATCCTTTGCTAGTCCCTTAGCAAACTAAATAAAACTAAAACTCGAAACAAACTATTGCCCCTAACAACTTGTCTCAGGCTCGTATGTATACATAGCTTTCAAGTTAAATGCATGAGAATGCTAAGCACGAAAATTCCAAGCTTCATGAACATGTAACATCAATAAGAACATATAAGAACAAAAGTAAGCATGTAGACATGTTAAATCTAATTCAAATCACCTCACTAGGCATACTCTCTTCTTTTCTCTCGAAGCATGGTTATTCACACATAAGTATATGCAAGTGAAAGATGATGAATTACAAAGAGTGACTTGCATATATCAAAGAAACGAAAGCACTTTGTGAATTTTTATGGAAAAACCTCATATGATTCCTATATGCACCAATGAACCAAAACTATATGCTTACTCTTGAGATAATCTCCACAATCAAATTTAACCATCTTAAGAATCATCAAAAAGATCAAGCAAAAGGTTGTAATGGGGCTAGGCTAAGAGGTATTCGATATTTGGATAAGGAAGCTCAAAAACGTCACTAAGGCCTTTAGCAAAGCTCAAATCTCCTTATGTCTTCTCGCCGAAAGGGTCATATTTCATCTTGTTGGACCCATATTTCATTTTTTTTTTATTTTTTTTTTAATAACATTACAACAATAATCAAGACAATAGCCATGTACAAAATTTTTATTTTTCAAGCCGTGCCTTACACATTTTTTTCTTGCTCTCGGTATTTTTTCTTTTCTTTTCTTTTTAATCCGAGCATTTTTCTCTTTTCTTTTCATAGGCACGGCATACATTTTTCATATAATTTTATGGCTAAGTCTACACCACACTTGTTCTTCTTCATCACACACGCAAAAACGCTTTCAAAAATCAAGCTTTGCCGACACACAAGGTAAAGGCACATCTATACTAAGCTCATGGAAAGTGTTTAAGGGTGATGAAAGAAAAGGCTCAACATAGGCTCAAAGGTGTTTACTAAGGTGTCCCACGACGGGCTCCAATAGGGCTCATGTTTTATTTGGTAATGGTGGTAAACCTAAATGATCTTTATTCAATCACATTCAAAATCAAGGTATTTTATGATATAAACGTTTCGAAAATCAACAAGAGTAAGTTCTAGCATACTAGAGTTCATTAAAAGCTATGGCATATAGTCATCGAATAATCAAAGAATTATGAGATTTCATGCTTCCTACGAATCTATCGAATTTTTATCTTTTTATCGCTCAAGAAGAAAGCAATTTGGCTCTAAAGCTCACATAGGTTGTAATTGAAATAAACTAGCTAAAACATGCATGCTTCGTTAATTAACAAGTCCTACATGCTCCTACCAATGCACATAATCCATGAAACTCACAATTTTAAAAATATGCACAACCATCATCTATGTATGCAAAGAGGAGAAAAACATCATTGACATATTAGGGGCATCCTAAGACTCGAAACAACAATTTAAACATCTGAATTTTCTTTTCTAAACTAAGCACACAAAAGCAAAAACAAAAACGGAATACGTTATCCCACCCCACACTTAGAAAATTACATTGCCCTCAATGTAAGCACATAATAATACCAACGAATTTCCTAAGCATGCAATAGTCTAACATATACCAACATATCATCACAAAGCAAAGAAAAAGAGAAGGGTTAAGAAATTTCAAACTCTCGGTGATGGCTCCTTCACTTTTCTTTGATCGAATTGGTTGCCTCCCAAGTAGCGCTTTATGTTTATAGTCCATAGCCTAGACTTTTCACTGTGTGTTGCATGTGTTCATCTCGCTCCAAAATAACTCAAATCGACAAGAAGCAGTTCGATGAGAAGCTCGTTGCATGTGGTGTCCGATCCGCCAATTGGAGAAGATAACGTATCCGGCAGCAGAGGCTGCGTGTCCGGCGATTGTTCTGTTGTATCCGGCGTATCCTGTGGTTTAGCTGGGCAGCTCTCGGTTTCTTGTAGCATCTTATCAATCCTGCCGGCAATGGCAGGTCCGGCAGGTCTGTCAGCTGTAGCAGCAGGGAAGGACTGTCTCTCGGCAGCAAGTTGGACTGTGCCCGGTTGTGTTGTGTGTAAGCTGCCGGCAATGGCAGGTCCGGCAGCTTCTCGGTTTGGGTGTGGCGTGGCGGCAGCAGGTGCTTGTGAAGGCTGCAGTTCGGCAGCAGCTTGTGGTGGAGGATCATGGAAATCGGCGGCCTCAACGGAGTATGGTTGGAATGAATCATAGTAAGGCTTAAGTCGGTGGCCATTAACTTTGAAACGCTTGGATGTCACACGATTCTCAATCTCAATTGCACCATATGGAAAAACTTGAGTGACAACAAAGGGGCCAACCCATCTAGAGCGAAGCTTACCCGGAAAAAGTCGAAGTCTTGAATTGAATAAGAGAACTTGTTGCCCAACTTCAAACTTTTTACCCCGGATCATCTTATCATGAAAAGCCTTTGTTTTCTCCTTGTAGATCAAAGCGGCATCATAGGCTTCATTACGGATTTCGTCAAGTTCGTTGAGTTGAAGCTTTCTATGAAGACCGGCATCGTCTATGTTCATGTTGAAGGCCTTGATTGCCCACCATGCCTTGTGCTCTAGCTCAACCGGTAAGTGACATGCTTTGCCATAAACTAACCGAAAAGGTGACATACCTATCGGTGTCTTGTATGCAGTTCTATATGCCCATAAAGCATCATCGAGACGATCACTCCAATCCGTCCTTGAAGGTCCAACAGTTTTCTCAAGTATTTGCTTAATTTCTCGATTACTTACCTCGGCCATACCACTTGTTTGGGGGTGATAAGGTGTAGATACCTTATGAGTGACTCCATACTTCTTCAACAAGGCTTCAATGGTGCGGTTACAAAAATGGGATCCTCCATCGCTAATCAAGACTCTTGGAACTCCAAAACGTGAAAAGAAGTTGGTCTTGAGAAACTCGGCTACCACCTTGGCATTATTGGTGCGTGTAGCCCTTGCTTCGATCCACTTTGACACATAATCAACCGCAAGCAATATATAGATGTAACCCCTACTCGAAGGAAACGGTCCCATGAAGTCAATACCCCATAAATCAAAAATTTCTACCTCAATGATAGGCGTGAGCGGCATTTGGTCTCTAGCTCCAATGTTCCCCATTCTTTGGCATCTATCACATGCTTTACAAAACATGAATGCATCCTTGAAAATTGTAGGCCAAAAGAAACCACAAGTAAGTACCTTCAATGCCGTTTTCTTCGGTCCAAAGTGCCCACCACAAGCTTCACTATGACAAAAAGCAAGGATGGATCGATGCTCATTCTCCGGAACACATCTTCGAATAACTTGATCACCACATTACCTCCATAAATACGGATCATCCCACAAGAAGTGTCGAGCTTGCTTCCTTATTCTCTTTTGTTGGTGGCTCGGCACATCTTTGGGAAATCGGTTTGTAGCAAGAAAATTGGCAATGTCGGCATACCAAGGCTCATGTACTTCAAGTCGAAAAAGTTGCTCATCCGGAAAGGTCTCTAATAGGGGCAGCCTATCCTCTTCATTGACAAGTCTACTCAAATGATCGGCTACGACATTCTCTACTCCTTTCTTGTCTTTAATCTCAATGTCGAACTCTTGAAGCAAAAGAATCCATCGAATGAGCCTCGGCTTAGCATCGTTCTTCGTCATAAGATATCTCAAAGCGGCATGATCACTATAAACAGTAACTTTGGAATTCAAAAGATATGATCGAAACTTTTCCAAAGCAAAAATTACCGCTAAGAGTTCCTTCTCCGTTGTTGTGTAGTTGAGTTGAGCATCGTTGAGAGTCCTTGAAGCATAGTAAATGGCGCATGGCTTCTTCTCAATTCGTTGTCCAAGTACCGCTCCAAGTGCATAATCACTAGCATCACACATCAACTCAAACGGCTCGTCCCAATTTGGTGACACCAAGATCGGCGCCGAACATAGCATCTCTTTTAATCAGCAAAAAGCATTCTCACATGCATCCGTCCACTCAAACCTCATCTCCTTTTGTAACAAGTTGCTCAATGGCTTGGCAATTGAAGAGAAGTCCTTTATAAATCGTCGATAGAACCCCGCATGGCCAAGAAAACTTCTTACATCCTTCACACATCTAGGGCTCGGCAATGCTTGTATTAGTTCCACCTTGGCTTTGTCAACCTCTAAGCCTCTTGCCGAAATAATATGCCCTAGAACAATGCCTTGCGTGACCATGAAGTGACACTTCTCCCAATTGAGCACAAGATTCGTCTCTACACACCTCTCAAGTATCTTCTCCAAGTTCCCCAAACATGCATCGAAGGTGCTTCCATACACACTAAAGTCATCCATGAACACTTCGATAATGTCTTCAATAAAATCCGAGAAGATAGCATACATACATCTTTGAAAAGTGCCGGGTGCATTGCATAGTCCGAATGGCATCCGCCGATAAGCAAACGTGCCAAATGGACAAGTAAAAGTGGTCTTCTCTTGATCATCCAGGTGTATCATGATTTGATTGTAGCCACTATACCCATCAAGAAAGCAATAGTAAGAATGGCCGGCTAATCTCTCTAGCATTTGATCCATAAACGACAAAGGCATGTGATCCTTCCTTGTTGTAGCGTTTAGTTTCCTAGAATCGATACACATCCGATGACCGGTTACAAGTCTTTGTGGCACAAGCTCATTCTTCTCATTCTTGACAACCGTTACACCACTCTTCTTCGGCACTACTTGCACGGGAGATATCCACTTACTATCCGAAATTGGGTAGATCACCCCACAATCAAGCAACTTGATAATTTCTTCTTTCACAACTTTCATCATGGGAGGGTGAAGTCGACGTTGAGCTTCCTTTGTCGGCTTAGCTCCTTCTTCTAACAAGATGCGATGAACACAAGTAGTAGGGCTTATTCCCTTGATGTCCGCCAAGGTCCAACCTATGGCGGTCTTGTACTTCTTAAGCACCCGTATCAAATCAACCTCTTGCTTCTCACTAAGCATTGAAGACACAATAACCGGTAGTGTATCTTCTTCTCCAAGATAAACATACTTCAAGTGACTAGGGAGCTCTTTAAGTTCTAACTTTGGGGCCTCTTCCACACTTGGTCGAAATTTTGCTGTGGCACTTGGAATTGACTAGAACAAATCAAACTTTGAATAAGGCCGAGCCTCTAACTCGGCACACACTTCCACTAAGCTCGGCAATATCATGTATGGCTCAGCAATGATGCTAGGCTCCTTAAACATGACTCGTTCTCCCTTCTTGTCAAATCCGACCCCTTTCTCAATCGCTAATTGCTATGCGTCGAGCGAGGTCGACATAACTTGCTCGACCTCCTCCAAAACATCAATGGCACAACCCTCCTTCAAATCAACAATGGGGAATTTCATGGCATCAAAAACATTGAACTTGATCACCTCACCATCAAACTCCATAGTTAGGTTGCCCTCGGCCACATCTATCTTTGTGCGCGCCGTCCTCATGAATGGTCGCCCTTGTAGCAATTGAGTGCTATTGACCGGCGAATCCTCCATCTCAACCACATAAAAATCGGCAGGGGAATATCAATTGATTGACTTGCACCAACACATCTTCCACATAACCCTCCGGATACTTACTTGAGCGATCCGCAAGTTGAATGATGACATTATCCTTCTTGAGAGGCCCTATACTCAACGTTTGATACACATTGAGTGGCATGACATTGATCGATGCTCCCAAATCCAACATCACATCCTCAAAACGAGTGTTGCCTATGACACAAGGCACATTGAAGCTTCCCGGATCCTTCATCTTTGGTGGCAACTTCCTTTGAATAACGGCTGATACCGTCTCGCTCATAGTCACCACACGAGTCTCCCTCGTATGCCTTCTCGCTGTGCAAAGCTCCTTCAAAAACTTAGCATACTTCGGTACTTGCTTAATGCATTCCAACAAAGGGATGTTGACTTGCACTTTCCGGAAAATCTCCAACACCTCCTCATCGGACTTATCCTTCTTCGTTTTAGCAAAGCGAGAAGGGAATGGAATGCTTGAGGTAGATACCCCTCCCTTACTTGCTTGGTTCGGCACTAACTCATTCTTTGATGTTGCAGGATCATGCTCAAGTTCATTGCGCAGTCCCTTGTCCTTCACATTGTGGCCGGCGTCTCTTCCGTGCTCGGCAGAATTCTCCTTGCCGGCTGCAGCCCTGCCGGTTGCATGGCCGGTTGCATCATGCTCGGCAATCTCTCCCTTCTCGGCAGCATGACCATAATTCCCATCATGGCTGCCGGCAAATGCAGGTCTGGTAGCCTTCTCTTCATCCTCAAAGACTTTGAAAGTTACTAGCTTCTTCTTTGGACTTGTTGGAGGAAACAACTCTCTTCCACTACGAGTTTGAATCACTTTGGCTTGCTCGTTCCTCGGATTGGGAATTGTATTGCTTGGCAACTTCCCTTGCTTATTTAATCTTCCCATAAAGTCTACAACTTGGCCCATTTGAGTCTTGAGCTCACCAATGTCCTTTTGATGATTTTGTTGCCCCGCGAGCAATGCTTGAGTAGCACTAGACAAAGATTGAATCAAAGCATCATAGTTCGGATTGCTCGGTGCGGCTTGGCCTTGGCTCGGCCCTCCTTGAGTTTGGTTCGGCAATCCCCCAAAATTTCCTTGGTTCGGCTGATATGGTTGCCGAGGCACAAAGGGTGCCCTCGGTGCAAATGGTGCTCCTCCCTCTCTCGGTTGCATAGGTGCCCTAAGCACATTGTCATTATTCGCCCATCGAAAGTTAGGATGATCATTGAACCTTGGATTGAAATTTCCAAAACGTTGGCCTCCTTGAAAACCAATAGCATTGCACTCCTCTACTCCCTCATTCGATCCAAATTGAGGGCATTGTTCGGTCTCATGGCCCTCGGTGCAAATTCCACAAACACTAGCACGCTTCTTCATCAAATTACTCACCAAGTCGGTAAGCTTGTCCACTTTATCCTCTAACTTTGAGCTCGAAGATGTCTCATGCACTTTCTCATTTCTTTGCACATTGCTTCGTGCCATGCCAAATTGTTGATTGTTCAAGGCACGAACTTCCAACAAACTTCTTGCCGCGCCGGCATTCAATTCCAAAAAGCTACCTCCCGCGGCCGAGTCAAGAAACTCTCTCTCCATGACGCGCAATCCCTCATAGAAATATTGTAGCAAGAGCCCATCGCTAATGCCATGCGATGGACACAAAGAAACTAGGGACTTGAACCTCTTGTAATAGTCGAAGAAAGTCTCATCTCCGGCTTGCTTCACACTAGTAATTTGCTTCCTCAGATCAGTGATATGTGAAGCAGGAAAGTACTTGAGCAAAAACTCATCCATCATAGTACTCCATGAAACAATGCGACCACTAGGCACTTCAAACAACCACTCCTTTGCTTGGTCTTCTAATGAGAATGGAAAAGCCTTCATTTTGAAGTGTTGCAAATCGGTCCCTCTTGGACACATAGACTCCGTGGTGAAGTTAAACCACTGTAGATGCTTGTTAGGGTCCTCACTCGGCATCCCATAAAACGATTTCAGCTTATGGAGGAATCCACTCCTCAATTCAATCTCTCCAGTCTTGTCAGCTTCCAAGGGAGGATAAGTAATATTCGAAGGAGCAATACCAGCTCCAGCAACATGACCATTCTGTGATCGGATTGAAGCCATTATTTCTTCTTCTTCTGATGATTCGGCAAAGGCTTCAAATTCAGGATTCTGAAGATCACACGACGACGAAACAAAAGATGGGGAGCTCGGCACACTGTCAGAAACGGACGGCACTAATGGCGATGACGGCAATGATGATGAAACTGATGAACTGGTTGGTGACGATGGCGGTAATGGCACAAAACGAGCAATAGCGAGTTCTTGATCTAAACGTTGCAAACGACCTTGAAGATCTCTTGTCCAAATATTAGATTCGGACATGCATTATTTCTGAAATTTGCAACATTTAAACAAGTTAGAACATCGTAAAGAAATAGAAAGCAAGAATATACATCATTACAAGCCACGTCACTGGCGATTACACAACATATTTCAAGCAATGACATACAAAATCACATTCGGAAAAACAAAAGAAAATTTCGGCAAAGCATACATACATTCGGCAATAGAGAGCAAAAATCAAAACGTTCATGATCATGTAATCGCTAAGTCTAATTTCTTTTAAATTTGTTCTAACTCTCGAAGTACGTGGAGCAGAGGAGATAACGGTGCAATGGACTGATACAGCCCCCGGTAGTATCATGCTTAACCCGAAATACCTCAAGAGTTAAACCACACAACATGTTTTATCTTTGAAGAAAATAGATCACATATGTCAAGTTATGTTCTAGCGTCTAAAGTGAGGTGATGCTTCGGCACAAGCTGTCGACTAGGTCGTGCGGATTTTACGTTTCAAAGGTCATTACAATCACGGAGGGCCCTACAGGAACCAGGCAGGACTCGTTGTTGGACACCATGGAGGGCGAACCCCCTATCGACTCACTCACCGAGAATGAACATCAGTCTATGGGCCTTGAGATCCAGTTAGACAAACCTGAGAACCATATCTATGATAATAATTTCCCCATACTTTGTAAAACAAACACGGAACCCTAGCGATCTCAAGTGTTGATTAAAACCGCCCTCAACCTCATAAAAATGGGTCTGCCAAAGCATCGCTTGTATGAGTTGGGAGGGCACTACCCTGTTTCCCGGTTGTTCATAAAAGCGGATCTGCTAAGGCATCATTCGTATGAAGGGTTTTGGTTATGATCGACAAAAGAGGCTTCACCTACATGTTACACTTTAGAAACTACAATAAACTCAACATACACAACACTATCAACTTCCTAGAAATTAAACTAAGTGATTACCAACATACATCAATATACATCATGCAACTTCCAAAATTTAAACTCTACATGCCGAAGCATATTTCTACTTTACAAAATCCCAAAATAAAATTACAGATTACAACTTTACACATATACAACAAGAATTTCCAGCAACAGTATATACACAACAATAACATAAAACAAGCTTTTATTAATCCCCGGCAACGGCGCCAAAAATTGACGAGTCGCCTAAGCGAGCATCAAGCAATAATAACCCTACAATCGTTAGTAGTATAGACATAAGTAGGGATCGTTTTTACCTGAAATATGAGATTGTTAGACAAATATTTACACATATATAAACACAAACGTCACAAATATGGGGATGAGTATGGCGTCGGCAGCAAAGCTGCCCTAGAACTAAATGACACGAAATTTAAACCCTAATCTACTATATACAAGTGATCATCATCTCTCACACAAAACAGTTCACACAAAAGACTCTTTAACACATAGATTCGCATGCAAGAAAGTAAGAAACAAGTATTTAGCATGTTCAAGACTCAACTTAGTTTCGACCACAATTAGAGCGATTAGCCTTTTAACCAATTGTTAGACATCTAATGTTTTAAGATCATGCTATTCGCCTTCGATCCTAAAGTTTATGCTAATCCGGTTTTACGCGTTTTAACATTTAAGCACAAGAGTCTAAAATCGAAAACATGTAAACAAGCAAGGTTGTCAATCATCTTATTTAACATGCAAGTTTTAGCTAAGGTTTTATACCCTAGGTGAGCACAATGGAATCAAAGCAACATACGTTCTAACTTTAATCATTCTACTCAGGTTAAATGAAACCTAACACCTAGATTTACATGCAAACAACAAATGCTTAAGCATAACTAATGTTTCGGTTTATAAGGAACATCCTTAGCCCACTAACCAATTTAAATCCTAAACATGCTTCTAATACCACTGCCCTAATTATCCAAACATACGAAATCCACAAGTTAAATTCACAAAACTTTAACATAAACATCAATCATGCAATCGGTTTACATAAAAGTTCAATAAAAACCAAGAAACGAATTGTGTTAATACAATACAACCAAACTACAATAAATACTAAAGCCATAGGGAGAATGGATCACACTTTAGGAACCTTGAAGACTCCTCGAAGACGTGATGGATGGTGCTTGGCTGCTGCTTGGCTCGGCAGGACTGAGTTTCGGCAGTAGGCAAGGTGAAAGGACTCGGAAGTTTGTAGTGGTGGTGATGGTGTTTTGGCTAAGTATTTGGGTATTTGGTGCTTAAGAAAATTGGTAGAGCTTTGGCTAGTATTTTGTGCTTGAGATGAGATATCTTTTCTGATGGGAGCAGGCTCCTATATATAGGAGAAAAGGTCTGTGCAGTTTGAAGCCTTTCCTTGTTCAAATCGGCAAAGAAATCTTCAGTAAATAAGGTTTCCCAATCCAAGTTGGCATAGGCTTTTCTTTCCGTATCGAACAAAGAAACCTTGCTTGGTCAGCTTATGATTTCTTCTTGGGCGTTCATAGCTCTTTAGAATGATTTGGCATGCTTGCCGCCAATTGAAATTTTTACTGGAAATTCCACTCTGCTCGCGAGTATAGACTTTGCTAGTATTGGGTGCAAGCGAGACTTTTTGGCGGGTCGCGCGAACATGCATGCAGGCATGCGCGGATGGTTGGCGATTGGACAAGTACTGGTGAAGCTGCTGGCGGATGAAGCTTGGCGGATGAAATCCAGCGGATGAGACTTGGCGGATGAGATCCAGCGGATGAGCTGGCGGATGAGACCCAGCGGATGAGATGGCGGATGAGACCTTTGCATCTTCAGTCGAATATAACTTTTTCTTCAATGCTCCGATTGATGCGATTTCAATATCAGATAAACTAGACACAAATTTCCATCTCCCCATAAAAAAGTTTGATCAAAAATCCTTGTGAATCGACGGGAATGATTTTCGAAGTTGGGACAAAGTCCCAGGAAAATCCTGGAAGTCCCTGGATTGGAATGCTCGGACTGCTGTTTTGCAGCCATCTGTTGGGTGACTTCCCGAACTCCGATTGATCTGAAATTTTAACAAAACATTCCTCAGCATATGAATATTAAGCACACCAAATTTCATTGAATTCGGACAAGGATAGATCGTATTTTCACTCATCTCAAAATCGCGAAAAAGACATATTTTCATTATTTTCCAGATTTCTCATACTTAGTCATTTTTCGGATTCTTAACCATTTTTCACCAAAACTCTACCAAAATTGACACTAACTATATTATGACTCTATCTTAGACAAATAAGGGTTAAACAAAGCATAAACGAGGGTATAAGCATATAATATCGTAGCACATTATGCTCCTATCAGTAGTTTTCGAAAAACTAAATATGCAACTTACGAAAGTGGTCAAAACATATCTCTATGGGGATCTAAATTAAGAGATATATATGAGGATCCTAAACGGACTTCATTCACCCAAATTAAGTGGCTGTAAATCACATAAGCGTGTTTGCAAAAGAAATTGAAACGTTCACTAAAGTGACTACTTGATTGGGAAGAGATTGGTGAATTATGCCCTTGCGTTTTCATTATGGATATACACAGACTATCAATGAACTAAGATATACTCTATGTATTGCAAATCCTAAGTTAAGAATGAGAAAGATCTTGGGAATACACAGTCTTGAAATGGAATTCAAGTATTGTAATGATGGTGACCATCCATCAATCGGCTTAGGCACTCTTAAGAATATAATGAGGCCTACATACATATACTCCCATGATCAGTCGAAACTTTTACTCTAAAAATAGTTCTGTTTTTCATCTAAAGGAAGATGATGAAGATGTGTTGGGAAATGCAATTCCCTATACTAGTGCAATGACACATGATTGCACTTAAACACAATATTTAAGACTCGACCTCTCATTCAATAAAAATTTGTAAAGCTATGTGTAGCTTTGCGCCCACGCAACGCCAATAGTTCTTTCAAATACTTAAATATATAAAAGATTTGGGCTTATTCAATCTCTACATATAAGGTGACATGATAAAAAAACTATCCAGGTCATACCTAACTATACGTAAATAAAAACGCATTAAAGGTGAAATAAGAAAATATGTTATTGCAAATCAATTTCAAATCTCTTAATGGTTCTTTCATACCTATACTCTAGATAGAGTTTTTGATTGTTTTACTAAAAGAAGGTCGTGATTAGCTTAAACATGATGTTCATTATGAACTTATGTATTCAGTTCATCGACAACCTTATCCTCGAGATCAAAGTAAATAAAGTAGGATCTGAGGACAATGTGGCAATATTTAGTTACTAAATCATTGCTCAAAGTCATACACTACCAGCTTTGACAGAATAGCCGACGAAATTTTTTTCGTCGGCTATTCCTTCTACCGACGAAAATTTCGTCGGCTATAATTCGTCGGTAAAAGCCCGTCAGTAATACCAATGGCCGACGAAAAAAACCAATTCGTCGGCCATTCCAACCTTGGCTGACGAATTATAGCCGACGAAATTTGGTTTCGTCGGCTATTTGTTCTGAAGTATAGCCAACGATTTGGGCTATTTCGTCGGCCATTTCGTCGGAATATATTAATATTTTAAAGTTATAGTCGACGAAATAATGTCAATTTCGTTGGCTATAACTGCATTTTGGGCAAAAAAAAATACCGGATCGGAGGAGGAGAAGGAGGAGGAAAAAAAAATACCGGATCGGAGGAGGAGAAGGAGGAGGAGGAGGAGGCCGGAGGAGGAGGGGAAGGAGGAGGAGAAGGAGGAGGCCGGAGGAGGAGGAGGAGAAGGAGGGGAAGGAGGAGGAGGAGGAGGAGGAGGGGAAGGAGGAGGAGGAGGAGGCCGGAGGAGGAGGCTGGAGGAGGAGGAGAAGGAGGAGGCCGGAGGAGGAGGAGGAGAAGGAGGAGGAGAGGAAGGAGGAGGAGGAGGCCGGAGGAGGAGGAGAAGGAGGAGGAGAGGAAGGAGGAGGAGGAGGCCGGAGGAGGAGAAGGAGGAGGGGAAGGAGGAGGAGGAGGAGACCGGAGGAGGAGGAGGAGGGGAAGGAGGAAGCCGGAGGAGGAGGAGGAGGAGGGGGGGGGGGGGGGAAGGAGGAGAGAAAAAAGGTGGGAGGAAGCGATTTAAAAGATTTAGAAGAAGAATAGCCGACGAAATTAATATATTTCGTCGGCTATACTTTGGAAAATCAACAGCCGTTGGATCTGACCCATCCAACGGCGGACAACAAAAAGGCGCGGATCGCAATAGTTTAGCCGACGAATTCAAATATTTCGTCGGCTATGCTTTGGAAAATCAGCAGCCGTTGGATCTGAGCCATCCAACGGTGGACAATAAGCGGATCGAAGGAGTTTAGCCGACGAAATATAATTTTCGTCGGCTAAACTTAGAGAATAGCCGACGATTTACAATGTTTCGTCGGCTATTCTATGAAAACATACTAAACTACCGTTTTGAGGCACTAAATGAACTCGAAAGCCCGAAAAAGCCCACACGTCATGGCAAAGCGATGAGTTCGATTCCTGGCGTCGTTCCCTTTCCGGAATGGTATCACAATCATCATTCGGACGCCGGACGCCAAATCTGCAGTAAACCGGGTTTTGGCTTATTTCATTATTTCAGCACACGGATTTTATCAGAATCTTGTCATTTTTCAACCGTAGACATATTTCATTATTTCGGTCATATCTTATTTGACGACATATTTGCATTTGAAGAGTGTACGTATAGTAACTATTTGAAACTATACATTCACTTAAACACTTAGTAAACAAGTTAAGGAACATTAGTGCATATGTTCCAATTTTGAATCTAAAAGTTTGGAAAATCTATTCCAACCATCAGATATCACCGTTAAGATTAAATACATGTATGAAAAAAAATCCAACTACATCTGACAACGTTAAAGGCTCGATCGGGACGGTCAACCGGGTGAGTCAACCCTTTAAACGCTTAGAAATGGTAATTAGCATGTCTAAATGACGTTTTTTGGCCTGACCTTCAACAGATAATAGTTTCAAATCGATGAGACGCAACTAATCGTATAAAAATTTTCCTCAAAATATTTACCGACCGTCAGGCTACCCATAGGAAAACAGAAGTAAAAAACAGTTAACCGCAACATTCGGCACACAGATTTTTTCGGAATCTTGTCATTTTTCAACTGTAGACGTATTTCATTATTTCGGTCATATCTTATTTCACGACACATTTGCATTTGAAGGACGAAGCAATGGTTTGTCGATAGTGATAGAAAATGGAAGCTGTTCTTTTTTTTTTTTTTTTTTAATCATAGTCGATGAAATCAAACCTAGTACTCGTCGGCCATACTTCCAAAAAATTTCATCGGCTAAAGTTTCAGAGAAAGGCCGACGAAAATTCAAATCGTCGACTAAAATATGAATATAGCCGACGATTTTTTTTTTAGCGACGAAAATTTTATTTCGTCGGCCGTTTTTTTTTATTTCGTTGGGAAAAGTCTTTTTTCTGGTAGTGATATTTGGAAAAATATGTGAAAATGCATAACTATACTAATGTTACTGAAACTCCCTTGATCAAATGAAAGAATCAGAGAAAATCTCATGATTAATGTAAAAATCAGAGGAAGGTGCAGACATCAGGGGGAGTCTAGCACATACATGTTGTTTTCAAATGTAATAGGTGTGTTGTGCTCTTTTTGTCCTTCGACCAAAGTTTTATTTTCTCCTATTGAGTTTTTGTTACTTGGCAAGGTTTCTAATGAGGCAACACCACATGCACCATTTTATCTCTGATTCGGCATAAGGGGTAGTGTTGAAGGAAAAACACATTATGTGCCTTCGTCAATGTAACTGACGAGAAATAATTACGTAGTCATTATTGTCATAAATGTATTTACTATTACCATTGTAATACTCACACCTATATAAAGGGCATTATCAATGAAATGAGTAGACCAATTCCGATTTTCCTATAACAGAAATGAAACTATTGGAAATGCTTTAGTCAAATATAGAGCATCAACAAATTGATAAATGTTGAAGGAAAAACACATTATGTGCATTCGTCAATGTAACTGACGAGAGATAATTACGTAGTCATTATTGGCATTAATGTATTTACTATTACTGTTTTAATACTCACCCTATATAAAGGGGATTATCAATGAAATGAGTAGACCAATTTCGATTCTCCTACAATACGTTATCAGCACTTTAAGCTAGCTAAAGAAAAAAAACATAGGCCTCAACCAAAAAAAAAAGACAGAAAAAACAACCCTAGAATTTTTTTTCTCCTCCCGCCGCCGCTAGCCTCACTAGCAGCAGCCTGCACCAGCACACCTATGATGACGGAGACGACTGGCGCTGCATAACTTGACCCGACACCCATAAATTTACTCTGGGCACCCTCCTTTCTCTGGCCTGGCTTCCTTCGCTAGTCGACGTCGCCCCCAATCGGAAGCCTCTATCGACACCGCGCACCCCAGAGTCGCCCTGCCTGCCTAGCCCAGCATCGCCGCTTCCTGCCTAGCCCGACGACGCCGCTCGATCTGCCTTTTTCAAGCGCCGGTGACCCTAGACGCAGCGTAGCGCAACACCGCTCTTAAATTCCCGATTTGGCAACCTTGATGACCAGATCGACCACCTCCTTCGTCGATCCAACCCGGAAATTCTACCCTAATCCTCGACCCGGAAAATCTACCCGACCCGCCCTATCGATCCGACCGGGATTCTCTAAAGCCGGATCTGCATGACCTGACCACTAAAAAAAAAGATTTGTATCTCTTTTGGTTAAAATATAAAGGTAATTTTTGAAATTACTGCACAGTAAGTTATATTTACGGTGTGACTTTTTACTTTATAACTATTTACTGTTTTACGTACTTAATGGTAAATATGAAATTGCTTAATTTATATGATAAATGTGAAATATATATGATTAAAGTGACTAATTATATGAATATAATTTGTTTTTATGTGACATATCAATCACGATGCAACGATCAATATGCGACGACAATTTGGAGAAGGAGATTGAGCAATCGCTTCATATGCAGTTTATTTCGCAAACTTACAAGTAAAATTTACATTGAAGTTCTGATTTCATTATATTTTATTTCAATTATTATATGAAATAATGCTCTATGTAATTTAATCGCATTAGTATTTTATATAAATATGAAAGTGGAAACATTATATGTTCATTTTATTAGTGTTAAATAATTATTTTATTTAACATGTTCTTTAGTTTGAGCATTGCCATGATAATGCAATTTCATGAGTATTATAATATTAAAAAAAATGGACAAACCTACTACTGTGAAAAAGTATTTTTACGAAGAAAAAAAAAATATGACCATTACAAATTTCAGTCTTGAAATCCAATTTTTATTTCTTGAAAATTTTTCAAGATGGATATCTTATTAATTGTGTAAAAAGCAATGATAATGAAATTTCATTAGCTTCACATGCAATGAAAATGGAGAAACTAAAGTTTTACTGTGATAACGTAATTTCATAAAGCATTGGATTTACCATAGTATATCTTGGTTTATATTAGTTGTCAGGAATGTCATTTAGACCGCGAAATTAATACATTATCTTCTTCCTCCATTTTACAAATGGTTTAACCATCACAATTTGGTTTTGACACATTGGACTCTGAAGAACTTGAGTACCAAATTCCCCTACTGAGCCAACTAAGGCTTGATCATGATATATTTATGTAAACTGCTTCATGTAAATAGCAAAGAAACTTCCTGAAACAAATTATGCAAAGTAATGCAACAACCCTAAAACAAAAGGCAATGACAATGTAAAGTCTGAGAAAAATAAATTTCCTGTAACAAATTATGTAAAGTAATGCAACAACCCTAAAACTAAAGGCAATTACCATGGACGTAAAGATTCATATAATCATCCAAAAACAAGTGGAAACAATGTAACATTTAAAAGATGACATAGGGCTATCTTGCACCTATTACAAGAGCAAAAAGGATATGGCTCAATCCAAGATAGACTTTGATTAGTCTACTTTTAAATTTCGAAGATATCCTTATAAAGGTTATTACGCCTAAATTAGACTTTTGGTCTTAAAGTTTCCATCTCTAAATTGGATAAGACTAAATGTAATCGTTGAGATGTTAATTTTTGAATCTTCTCTAAAGGAATTGAGATTATTCAAATTTTATTCATAATATACATGATTCAATTTTCTGCATCTAACGTTGCAAAGTATTGCATAAAGTAAAACAACATATCATAATATAGGCATGACACAAAGAACTATGTGCAAAGAAACGCACCATATCCCTAGAATAATAGTACTGAAGGACGATGGTACTAACATATCACAAAAATAGCACAATAGTACTGAAGAATTGTAGTACTATAATGAAAGTGATAAAGATCTAAATATCTGTTTCTTTAGGATTCATAATGCACATGCCTAAATGGGATTAAGATACTTTTTATTACAATCCCCATCGAGTTACTCTAAGGAACTTGAGTTCGTTTCGATATATATATATATACATTGAGCATATGTCAAATTGACAATTTATGCGATAAGAGAAAATTGAATTTGTTCCACATTTTTAAAGAAATTTATGCCACGATGTTCATGTAAAAAGACACAGATGAGAATTCATTTGAACTCCTTTGCATTACCTCTAATGACTGCGGATGTAAATGAGTATTAAAGAAGTTTATATGTCAACTTAGTGGGTTATATGTAACCACTAATTGATCCCAAAGTCAAATGAAAATGATCTTTTGAAATTCTGACATAAATTGGCTTTGATCTGGTGATCCGTACATTAAAGAAATTACTATGGACACTCATATTTTGGATAAATAGAAGCAACTACCAGAAGAATATGGTTCACACACGAAACCAAGGACGACTAAAGGACATTTTATCCTCAAATATTTTTTCAACACAAATTCATGTAGGGTTGAAGACGTATGTTCAATCCCTAAATTCCACCGCTCTCCTAAGGTGACATTATAATGTATTTGATGCACAAGTATATGCACTTATATCATATTATGCTTCTGACATCCATCATAATTTTATGAATAAAAACACATCATTCAAAGCTAACTCGCAAAATTATGATTGACATCATCATATGCAAATGATACATGTGTTCTCATTATATTCTTATATTGAATCCAAAGAGGATTTAGTGGACTGATTCAACCAACTTGCGGACACCTTAGATATTTTATGGTGTTGGTTGTTGTGTCGACACGCTGGTCACGTGTCATGACACCATCCACAATTAAAATTTATGCTATTTATGCTGCTTATGCTAGAATGTCAAAACACCTAGACCGGGTTAATTTCCGTAGGTGTGATGATGTTATAGCATATTATATGAGATGTTAAAGCACCTAGGCCGTGTCATGACACTATATCCATATATAAAAACCCAATTGGTCTCACGGAAAACGACTACAGTAATAGTCGTAATATTGGTAAAAGCACACCGATTCTTCCATTTTGGGTTATGCAATTTTGCATGCAGCGTTACTTATTCATCTATGGCCATCATCATTGAACCAATTTACACTATAGCTAGTGATTATGTGTGAGGATTTTAAAGGATCTCAAACGAACTTGTAATCCTTGAGCTCTTTTGAATTTACATGGATCTACAATCCTTTAGCTCGGTTAAATATTTTTATGTGCTAAAATTGTGCCGTCATAGCGCACAATGATGGGTTATTGGAGATGAATAAATATTTATAATGGATATGAACTTCCAGCTAGTCCGCTATGTCGAAATCTTGACAGGCGATCTCCTTACCGCTACATTTGTGGTGTGTCACTTTGATGAGACAATCTTCCCTTCGTTAGGGGGAGATAAGAACAAGTATGTTCAAGTGCAACGACAGTAATTGTCGTGGTTTGTCCCCACTGTGTCTCATCTTGATCCCCAAAACCATACAAACACTACACCAATAAGTGCATCAAATAACACTACACAGTCAACAGTTTTAGGACGTAACGTTGTGTGACAACAGAAAGTGAATCACATAACAGTTTGTAAGAGTAGTTCGTTGTGTGATCCCATAAAAAAATTGAAAGTTGATTTTACAAAAAAACTGCATAACTATTTCAATCATATTTGTTGTGCATTTCATACAAAAAAGGGTGGCATCCTCCCCTCATAAGATCACTCAAATATGGGTTCTAATCATACAACAGAAAATACAAAAATGTTGTGTGAACGTCGATTCACACAACAGTTTTTTTTATCATTCGTTGTATTATAAATCTTTCATGTAGAGTTCTGCCGATCGTTTCCTCGATTTGGTACTCACATCCCCCACAAGCATAAACTTTTGGAGAAGATAGCAAGTAGGTTTTTAATCCAACAACATAGCTACGAAAAAACTGATGTCTGAAATTAGAAGAGAAAAATAGACACACAACAGTTTGTATTTCATTGTTGTGGAATACAACTCTCATGTTTTAGGATGATCAAAACATTTTCTCAATTTGGTACTCACATTTCTAAAAATCAACAAGTTTTGTATAAGATAGCCTCAGTGTTTAATCACCTAACAGATTTTTCCTAATACCGTTGTATGAATATAAAGCAAAAACGTATATATATATATATATATATATATATATATATATATATATATATATATATATATATATATATATATATATATATATACTTTCCTATAGAGAGCTAACTCATTGAGGGATAAAAAAACCCAATTTTTATGCATGATCTCATACATCTCATCTTTGTGAGACTGTAAGAGTTAACGGATTGAAAAAATAAGGTACGAGAATGTAGTTAAAAATATTTTTCTTTTAAATAAATATTGCCGATTTATGATTGATCCATACGATAAAGACTCAAACGTTATCAAAAATTCGAGAATTTCATACCATGATCTTATTTCAATACGGTGATCATATCCAACGGTCGAATGTCTGTTTTATCGAGTATAGTGAAGTTGTTTGTCTGAATCATGGTTATGCCTACTAATGTCCTATAACTTGTTTGCTAGGTTATACATAAGTGTGTATCTCTCCAAACTAACCATATGAAGGAAATAAAAAATATAGAAAATATGTCATACGATGTAATCACGATAGTGAAATATGGATATGGTACAAAACTCACTCATTTTCGATAATTTTTTAGCCTCGATCGCATGGGTCAACTCTAATTATGCATATTTAATTGACCGTATTCATACAATAGTATTATTTAGATGCACTGTGTGATTGTAAATTTAGAGTTTAGAGTTTAGGGTTTTTGGTATTTGTGTTTAGAGTTTAGGGTTTAGGGTTGAAATTCTAGAGGGAAAAATTCTATAGGATTTAGAATTTAGGGTTGAAGTTGTAGAGGGAATTTTCCCTCTCTTTTTCTTACTTTATTTTTTTGGATGAAGCTCAATCCCACTCTTCACTGAATCTCCCCCCACAACTCTTTGCTCCTTTAGCTCGCTAAATCCCCCCACCCCCACCCCCCAAAAAAAAAAAAACTTTTGCTCTCCTCCCACTCTTTGCTCTTTAGCTCGCTGAACCCACCCAGACTCTCTCCTCTTTAGCTTAACCCAACCCAACCTTTCCCCCAAACTCTTCTCTTCAGCTCACTGGGTTGGGGGAAGTAATATTGTTTAATTATCTGAACAATTTGATCCAGAAATAGAGCCAAGCGGATTTGGATGGGGTGAGATTGGAGTGCGCAAAAATATGTGGTTGACCCATAATTGAGGTAGTTCAAGCCTCTTGTTCAAGTGAAAGCATCTCTTTTGTGTTTCACGTATAATACAATATTTCATGGTTATATGTGGCATGTTTTTGATACAATTATAGACTATGTATAAGCTTTTGATGTGGCAAGTTAATGGACATATATTAGAATGCTTTGCTTATGTTTAATGGTTTGGATTATGGACATGTTTTTTATGTCCGGATTAAGGTTATGACAATGATATGGATGATTTCGGTTTCTTTTGTAGCAATTTTGGTTTTATAGAAACTACTGTTCATTTGGTCATTTCATGTAAAGCTCAGATAATAAACTCAATGACATGTTGTGTGAACAAAGTTTTCACACAACTAGATTTCTATGTTCATCAAGCATTGTATGAATACAATAATCTCACAACACGAGTTATATGACAATCCAACATTGTCTGAATACACAATTGAGTCTTGTTTGAATCAATGATCATACAAAAAATTGAAATTTTGATGCAACGTTGTGTGATCGAATAATTACACAATGGGATATGGAAATAATTACGTTGTATGAATAACATATCACATAACAGTTTTCTACCGTTATGTGACCTAAATTTCACACAACATATTGTTACACCGTTGTGTGATTCTCGGCAGAAAACCTGAAAGCCGCTCGATAGCTGCCGAGCAGGCTTCCAGAATTCTGTTGATACTCACATAACGATGAAAAAATTAGTTGTCTGATTTTTATCAGACAGTGCTCACTACCAGATCGGACAGAATAGCCGACGAAAAAAATTTCGTCTACTATTCAAAAATTTTGTCGGGTATTCCTTCTATCGACGAAAATTTCGTCGGCTATTATTCGTCGATAAAACGGCGTCGGTAATAACGAAACCCGACGACAATAACGAAATCGTCGGCCATTTTCACATACGCCTGACGAAATAACGAATCGTCGGCCATTATCACCGATGAAAATACATTTCGTCAACCAAACCTTGGCATAATGCTGACGAAATTCGTCGGATATTTTCACATATGGCCGAAGATATCGTAAAATATAGCCGACGATCTCTTCTGTTTCGTCGGTTATTTGTTCTAAAATATAGCCGACGACATGAAGATTTCGTCAGAATATATTAATATTTTAAGAGGCATTAATTAGTTATAGCCGACGAAACCGTCACTATTTAACATATACCACCGACGAAATAATGTCATTTTCGTCGGTTATAACAGTTATAGCCGACGAAATTTGGTAAAAATCGTCGGCTATAGCAGTGATAGCCGACGAAATAATGTCAATATCGTCGGCTGTTCTTACATTTTGGGAAAAAAAATTAAATTAAATTCTAAATTACCATTCCAAGCAACCTGCAATTCATAATGACAATCCAACAAGAAACACGTTTTTCATTAATTATTTAATTTGTTCCATCCCTAAACCCTAAACCCTAATCCTGACCACCATCCTGCTGTCCATCATGCTCGTCATCCTGCTGAATGAACTCGGGAGCTCTCGGCATTCGAGGTTCATCTAACGGCTCAAACGGGGGCGGGGGTTCAAGGCCTTGTTGTTGTGCCGCGAACATAACATACCACCAGTTTTGTTGGCCGGCGTAGTTCTGTCGCCGAATTCTCTCGCATTCAGCATGCCAACGCTCCATTTCCATATGATACTGCTGTGTTCTGCGTTGTTGCTCCTGTGATCTCTGGAACTGGGCCACCAATCTTGCATTTTCTTCTGCCAATCTCTGCATTTCCCCCTTCATCTGTTGGGTGTCCCCGCCTCCCCTCTTTTGAGCTCCCTTAGTGGTCTTCAGGACCCCTATTCCAGAACTTCCCAAACCCCGGCAGTAGTAGTCGTTTGACCGTTTTGGGAAGGCTACGTCGAATATCCTCGCTGCAGTTTGGACATTCGATCGGTCGACCTGGCTCAGGGCTTCTTGCAGATCTTCCTCTGAAATGTTCGGTTGTGTCTCCCGAAGTACTGCTTGCAACACTTCTTCTTCGGCCCGGTTCACCCTCTCCTAATTGAACGGGAAAAAAAAAAATTAATATTCTAACAAATATATTAATTAAGTAAAATTAATAATTAAAATTTTAAAATAGTAATCAACGACTTACAAGCTCTTCTGTCGCTAATGGATAAGCCTTCTTGAACGTCTCTACGTACGGGTTGCTTAAAGAATGATCTCTAAGCGCCTCCTCCTGATATTGTGAAAATGGCCTAGAACCACCATGATGGGGGGTTGTGTTACGGCGGCGGTTCGTAGAGTTTATCCGAGACCGTTCCTTCAAACGAATAATAAAATATTAGAAAAATGCATCAAAAAATATTAGTGTAATAATTATAAAATAATTAAACTAATAATTAAAATATTAACAAAATAAACATTTATAGTTAAGTTTAGTATTTACCTGCATAACTGTGTTGTTGAAGTCTATTGTCTTCAACCAACGCCACTCGTACTCCCTGAACATGAACTCTCTTGGAGTACCCATACGACCATATTTGTCGTATTCGGTAAAGTGGGTACGAAGCTCGTTCTTCCACTCTTTGAACCTACGGCAAAAACAAAAGTGCATTAGAAATATTATTAATATCATAAAATATTTCAAATTATAAGATGAGGAATTCCCAACGTACCTCGAGTTCTGCATCGCGTACGCCCAAGCCTGCTTGTGTTCGGCAATCTCGAAGTATGCCTGAAAGATAATATTTTATTAGTTTTAAAATTATAATAATACCGTAAATTATTAAATATTAAGATAAAGAAATTAAGTTTTTTAAATTACTCACCGACGCCGCGTTGTTGACCTTCCTCTTGATCTCTTCCGGCACATCAGCCCACCGTGTCCACAACATAGGGACTCTATCCCTAATTAGTGCTCCCACTCAACCCGCGTAATCGCGGCTTTTTGTCCCCTTAACATCCTGATTAGAGGGTTCGTTGATCTGGATCCTCCCGCTGGTCTCAACACTTTTCCTGAGCGTATCAAAACATATGACACCTCTCGTATTCCTGCTTGAACTGCTAGCGGCGGTCCCTATCACATAAACGACGATTGGTTAATAAAATTAAATATTAGTGCGTTAATATTAATAAAACATTTAATTAATAAAATCAAATGTTACCTGAACTCGATGACCCTTCTGTCGACTTTCTTTTTAATCTCGCCGAAATCAGGAGCTCAGGTCTCTCAAATGGCTCATAATGGTATGCCTCTGCAACACTCACGTACTGAGGCCTAGCAGGCCATATGGGCACACCACGCTCGTCGACCTCGGGTATGGCAAGAATGTTGTATGGCATGTATAGCTGATTAGGGAGAGTAGGCCCCTCAGTAGAGTCAGCAGCAGACGGTGCAAGACTCGTCATCGGCTCCCGATGAACCTCAGACATACGGACCTGATGAACGTCTGGAGCTATGTCGTCCTGAAATAGTTGCGTACTACATCTCGGAGGATCTGGCCGGAGAGGGGGACATGAACTGCTCGACGGCCGCCCCGCCGATAAAAGGGTCTGGTGCCGGTTGCTCACACTCCTCCGCGGCTGGGATGAATCGATCCTCTGAGGCTGGCTGGTGGTCCTCTCAGGCTGGCTAGGGGTCCTCTCAGAGTCTCCGGATCCACCAGAACTTCCAGAACCCCTAGATCTGGAACGACGGCCTCCGAATAGCTGTCTAAATGCATCGGCCATCTGGAAACAAATAAATTAATACATTAATTAATATTAAATTATATTACATTAAATAACAAATTCTAATTGTACATAATAACCAATAATACTAACATATTTTAAAACATACTAACAAATTAATATTTATAATTTAACTAATTTTAAATAATACTAACCATTAACATAAATATAACCATTTATATACAAATATAACTATATTTCATCATTAACATATATATACATACAAATAATCATTTATATATTAACATAAATATAACTATTTATATAATTAGGCTACCAATTTATATATATAATTAATTTAACAATTTATATATAACAATTAAAATATACATTAACATATATATATATACACACAAATATGTGTATATATTAACAAATATATAACTGTTCGTACCTAAAACCCGTAGGCCTGGCAGAGACAGATGAATCCAAGTGTGATCTCCTGTAAACCTGCTTACTAAGGGGAATACCGGGCGGGCCGGTCTTCTCCTCTCCGATGCCTAAGTTAGTACAGTTGGGACGAATAGATAACTTAAGCACGTATGATAAGCAGTAGGAATGATCAGTTACCAATTAATGAGGGTAGTTGAGGCCCTTATATAGGTGGTCGGGCGTGAGGTCTGGCCTCACCCTTCGATGTGAGACTGGTTTCCTTCTGTTTGCACACCAAAGGGCAGCTCTGGTGACCTCTTCGGCAGGCTGGCGCCCCCGGTCCCCGGGCCCCTGGTCGTAAGGTGGACTGCTGGACCCCGGGTCCGGGTGCTGATGATCCAGTCCCGGGCCCTGGGCCGGCCCCTGGTGCACTGGTTGCGGGTCTGTGGGCCTATTGTAGCCCCTCTGTGGCTACTGTCAACAAGTCCCCCAAGTTCCCGGTCAAGTGCAATCTTGAATGGGGACTTAATATGTCTTGCTTCTGTCCCGCAGACCCGCAGGGTTACCAACCCAACGGTGCCCAGTCCCCCAAGTCCGTATTGAAGATTGGGTGTGACCGGGCGTTCGGTCAGAGTAGGCGTGGTGAGTAGCTGTTAATGATGATGTGCGACAGTTATGAGTATGCTTGCAATACAAATGGTATTGTGGTCAAGTGCTGTCGTGCCATGAGCATGGAGCGGGGTGAAACCCGAAGAGTGCATGGGATGATAATGGGGCGTTGAAATCCGCCATGCAATAGATATGGAGCGGGGTGAAACCCGGAGAGTGCATGGGATGATAATGGGGCGTTGAAATCCGCCATGCAATAGATATGGAGCGGGGTGAAACCCGGAGAGTGTATGAAATCTCGACCGGGCGTTCTGCCATATCGGAATGAGTCCCCCAAGGCCAAATTGGCGAACCGATCGGTGGACCCCCATACCGTATCGAGCCGGAGAGTGCATGGGAACTCGACCGGGTGTTCTGCCATGTCGGAACGAGTCCCCCAAGGCGAAATTGGCGAACCGATCGGTGGACCCCCATACCGTATCGAGCCGGAGAGTGCATGGGAACTCGACCGGGCGTTCTACCATGTCGGAACGAGTCCCCCAAGGCGAAATTGCTGCTAATGGCAGGCCGGGAGGGGCCCGGTGGCTCAGCCCAGCTTGTGTTGGAATAAGCGTGGGGCGACGTGCCTGCGAGGAGAGTTCTGGATCAGAGAAACAATCTGCCCGGTGGGGTGGCGTTGAGATGACAAGTCTCGCCTTGAATCCCCATTTTTTATCGTAGTTCAGTGCGATGCAGGGTTTTTATCCTGCTGGACAAGAGTACATGTGTTAGATGTAAACTCGCCTGGGTGTATAAAGCCCATGCCGGTTGAATGTTCTCATAACCGGAGTCATGCCTTGGAGCCGGTTGAATGATACCTAACTGGTGAGGGGCCATGGAGCCGGTTGGATTATACCTAACCGGTGAAATGCTCTCAAGCCGGTTGAATGTTACCTAACCGGTGAGAGGCCATGGAGCCGGATGAATTATACCTAACCGGTGAGCTGCCATGGAGCCGGTTGAATTATACGTAACCGGTGAAATGCTCTCAAGCCGGTTGAATGTTACCTAACCGGTGAGAGGCCATGCAGTCGGTTGAATGATACCTAACCGGTGAACTGCCATGGCTCCGGTTGGAAGATCATAACCGGAGAGAAGCCTTCGAGCCGGTTGAAAAATCATAACCGGAGAGCTGGAGATGCCATCCAGCCGGTTGAATGATACATAACCGGTGAACTGCCATGGCTCCGGTTGGAAGATCATAACCGAAGAGAAGCCTTCGAGCTGGTTGTAAAATCATAACCGGAGAGCTGAAGATGCCATGCAGCCGGTTGAATGATACCTAACCGGTGAACTGCCATGGCTCCGGTTGGAAGATCATAACCGGAGAGAAGCCTTCGAGCCGGTTGAAAAATCATAACCGGAGAGCTGGAGATGCCATGCAGCCGGTTGAATGATACCTAACCGGTGAACTGCCATGGCTCCGGTTGGAAGATCATAACCGGAGAGAAGCCTTCGAGCCGGTTGAAAAATCATAACCGGAGAGCTGTCGTGGCCCTTGGGGAAGTGAGGAGGGGCTTGACACCTCAGTTCCTGCTCCATCTCTCTTCCATGTCGCTCGTAGGCGGGACAAGTGGCTGACATGCATTTAAGGAGGAAGCCCATCAGTCCCGTCAGTTATGATGGCGTGGGAAGTTTACCAATACTGGGACACGTGCCAGTAGGGAGCGATCTGAGATGGAGGGTCTGGATTCGTAGGCGTTTGAGTTGCCCTGATTGCGTGTTTTGGGGGGATTACAAGTGCCTAGGGCATCGGACCCCTCTATAAAAAGGCCACCTCTTCCTTCATAAGTTCTGTTTTGTTCTTTGGCTCAGAGAGACGAAGAGAAGGTTAGAGAGGAATCCGGCGAAAGCTTTGTGGAGGTGCCCCGCGACATCCGTTGCTTCAAGCGTTCTTGTTCTTTGCCTGCCATTGCTCGGTGTTTTCGTAGGACGGACTTTCCTCGGTTGTGTATAATAATCGGTAAGTCTTGCTTTCCTTGCCTGGTGTTTTTTCTTTTTCTTTTTTGGCGTTTTGCGGCAAGAGAGGAGGGGGGGGGGGGGGGGGGGGGGGGGGGGGGGGCTCTGTTGCTGACAGTGAGTTGTTTTAAGTGGGGCTGCTGCGGTAATCTTGGGGAGGAGCCGCAGAGGGCGCTGTTCTAGCCTGTTGCTGACCAGCGGTGGGATTTTGTTTTCTTCCCCTTAGGTTAAATGGCTTCTGCAAGTTCTGATGGGGCTTTCGAATCGGCCGACAGGCGTCCCATCGTGGACGATGAGGAGAGAGTGGAGGATTGGCTCGGTTCGGAATCCCCGGATGCCGAAGCCGCTGACCGCTCCCGGAGCGAGGTTTCATCTTCCGGGTCCTCGGGATCTGAGAAAATCCCGCACGGGGTGCGCTTTTCTGGCACTCCGCCCGTGAGCTACACCATCGGGAGTGGGAAAGGGGTCGTGGTGTGTGATGAACCGGAGGGTAGTATGAATCTCGAGGAGATTGCCGCCTTCCGGGAGACGTGGAGTATCCCCGATGAGGTGGCGTTACAGCCGCTGAATCCCGGAGAATCGGCCTGTAACCCGGAGGCGGGTTGGGTTGCCGTGCACTTGGACCAATTTCGCCACGGGTTTTCCCTCCCGCTGCCAGATTTCGTGCAGTACACGCTCAGTGCCCTGCAAGTGTCTCCCGCGCAGCTTTCCGGGAACCAGTGGAGGAAGCTGCTGAGCCTCGGTTGCCTGTACAAGTTGTCCGGGATGAGTATGCCAACAGTGAACGAGTTCCGGGCATTGTACAGAATATCCTTCTCGAAGAAGAGGAGCTCCCGGGGTTGTCTGACCTTTAGCGCCCGATAGTTCCAGCCTATCATCACCCACATGCCTTCCTGGATAGACAATAGCTGGAGGAAAAAGGTGGTGATGGCGGGGGGGAAGTGGCTGAAGAGGAGTAAAATGTACCGGGTTCCTGATGCCTTCCAGCCCCTTGGCGACCAATCGTTCGAACTATCTGAGTTGGAGTGGGAAAGGATTACGACTATACTCGGATGCTGGGACGATCTCGAGCGAAGCTCTTACAACTTCATTCGGCGGGAGGTGTTGGAGTACTGCGGTCTCGGGCGAGATCCTGGTGCGTAGCAAGGTTTAGCGGTGGCGTTTCTTTTGGCCGAGTTTTAAACACTAACGTTTTGTTTGTCCTGCAGGTGCATCTTCCCGAGCGGTCATTAAACCAGACAATACCTTATCCATGGACGGTGAAGACCTTCTCTCAAGTCTAAAGGAGAAAGGGGAGGCCGTTTCGCAGACCTCGGTGGACGAGGAGTCCGGTCGGCTTACTCCTCATGCCGAACCGAGGGCCATGGATGTTGAGGGCGACGCCTATATTCTGAAGCGTGTGAAGAGTCATCCCGTTGTGCCCAAGGCAGGAACTGGAAAGAGCAAGACCACCGGGGGGCCACCAAAGGTTTCTGGTGGGGTGAACCGGATTCTGTACCGGTCGGGATCAGTCCCGCTAGTCACTAGGGTCACCCGGTCAGGCACACAATCTTCTTCACCGGACGGCCAGGGTGAGAAGAGGCGGAGGGTCATGGACGTTCCTCCCTCTACGCTGGTGACGCTGACCGGCCGGTCGTCAGGTGATAACTTGGCGAAGCAGCTCAAGGTGAGCAGTGGTGCGTCGAGTTCCGCTGGGGACAAGGCTGCCGCTGCTCCAAAGTCTGCCTGTCAGCAGAGTAGCCCCGCTCCTGCGGAGGAACAGAGGGGGAGTCTGGAGAATCCCTTCGTCCGGAAGGTGGCGGCAGATGTGGCTGGCCTTGGCCTGGACAGGCCTGGGGTCACCGGAGCCTTGGAGGGGGAGAACCGCCAAAAGTACAAGGAGTCGGTCCTCCGGGTAAGAATTGCTCGGTGCCATGGCACTGCTCGTAACTCGTTACCTTTGCTGCTTGTCTAATTGGCTCCCTGTTGTTGTGTTATTGTACAATCTGTACCAGCCGGATCCGAGCGAGGAGCTGCCGGGGTTGAAGAGGCAGGTGGCCGCTCTGACAGAAGCCCGAGAGCGTCTGGAGGTAGAAAAGTCCAGGCTGGAGCAAGAGAAGGTCAGACTGGAGGAGAGGGCCAAGAAGCAGGTGGCCAAACTAGAAGAGCGGGTCCGGAGCCTTGAGGAGGAGAAGGAGCTGGCTGAAGAGGAGAGGGCCGAGTTGGAGGCGAAGGTAGATGAGCTCCAGGTGGGAGCTGCCGCTGTGTCTGGAGAAGAGGACCTGGAGCTTTACCAGCGGGTTGTCCTCAAGTATCATGAGAGCGATCAGTTCCTCGAGTTCCTGGAGAAGGCCAGGGAATCGGGTATCGCGGACACCTACGTGGAGTGGGAAGAGAATGGGTACCTGGATACCTCTCGAATGCCGAAGGCCGGAGCTGATGAGAATATCCACGAGCAGTCGAATATCCCTGAGCAGTCGGTAGGCGAGGAGCAACCGGAGGGGGTAGGCGGGCCTGAAGAAGGTGCGGCGGCTTCATCTGGAGAAGCTGGTGGAATGCCCGCTGAAGGAGGGAGCGCGGCTCCTTGAGCTTTTTGCTTTGCTCTTTTGTTTTTGTAAACCCAGCGGAACGGTTTTCGCTTGTATTATTCCTTGGATATAAATACACTTGCACTGGCGGAACCGGTGGAATTTTTTTCTCAAAATAGTTAGGCATACATCTCATGATGTTATAGCAGCCGAACAGATGATATGCCAAACAAACCGCTTGGAGGTTTGGGCGTGCCTACCAGCCCTGGCCCGGCTCCCAGTCGGGATCTGCTCTCATTTCCTCTATATACCGCTGGAGCTGGCCGTTGCTAATCAAACCCTCCACCGCTGTCTTGAGAGCAAAGCACTTGTTTGTCCGATGAGTAGCTTCATCGTGATAGGAGCAGTGCTTGCCCGTTTGCGCCGAGGTAAGCTTCCCCTTTGGGTACTTTCTCCTGGGCGGTGGGGGAATAATGTTCCCGTTCTCGTGCAAGATGTCTTCGTATGAAGAGGTTAGGGCAGTGAAGACCTCTTGCCGTTCTGCTGGCATGATTGCTAGGGGGCGTTCTTGCCGGTACTGCACCGGTTTGTGCTCGTTCTGGGGTTTGTCATGATAGGGCCTCTGCTGCCGTTGCCCCCAATATCTGCTGGGCCGGCTCGGTCGGGCACCTCGGTTCTCGGTCCGGTGGATGGCCTTGTCTTCTTGGCCGGGAGGGGGGTGCTCCTCCCGGGGGTGCTCCTCCTGCTGCTCGTCCCGTTTTCTTAGCAGGTGCTGCCCGTACGTTTCATGGTCGGCCTGAGCATGCCTGATGGCCATTCCCATCAGCTCGTCATACCCCTGCGGGAGTTCCACCCGTACGGCGTAGGAAAATTTTCCTGGCCGGAGCCCTTGTTTGAACGCCATCTCGGCGATACCCTTATCGAGGTTCCGAACCCCGGCTGTCGCCGTCTGCCAGCGGTTGACGAAGGTCCTCAGCTCCTCGCCGGGTGCCTGCATGCAGTTGAAGAGGATGGTCGATGTCCGGGCTCCTTCGACCCTGAGGATGAAGCGGCCTACGAACCGATCGGCCAGCTGCTCGAACGCCTCGATGGAGTTTGCCGGAAGCTCATAGAACCAGCTGAGCGCCTCTCCAGACAGAGTTTCCTGGAAAATGTTGCAAGATACTGCGTCAGAATAGCCCTTGGCGCATGTCTGGGACCGGAAACTGTCCAAATGCTGGTACGGGCAGCTGGATCCTGAGTATGTGAGTTTTAGGGATTTCTGGCTACTAGACCTCCCCGATTCCAGAACCCGGTGAGAGAAAGGGCCCATGCGCTCGTTGAATCGCGCGCCTTCCACTGGCCGCGCCGCCCTTCTCTCGTTGGCCTCCACTTGGGCCTTTAGATCCGACACAGTGTCGGTGAGTATCTGCAATGCCCGTGCAGTCGGGGGTCGTGGCTTCATCCTCGAATGAAGCGTGTGGTTGCCGGGAGGCCGGCGCGCTCTTTGGTGGGGCCGTGCCGGCCGGGATCTCTGCTCGCTCGAAGGAGCGGGGCCTTCCGCCCGATGACTGTCCCGCTTCAAACCGCTGAGATCGGCCCGGCGTAGGTGCATGCGTCCTAGTCATAGCGTCGTCGCGCTGCTGTCCTCTCTCCAGGGCGGCTACCAGGGCAGCATTCACCGCCTCCATTTCCTCATACCGGGCATTGGATCTTGCCCTATCCCGGTCGCCCTCCTCGCTCAGGCGACCGACTTCCGCTGCATTGCCCGTATCTCCCCCGCTATATCGAGCCGGCCAGGACTGTACGTGGTGTCCCGGTCACTGTCACCGAGCGGGCTCTCCTCCCTGTCGCTCGAATCGTCCGAGAATGTTAGCGAAAAGCCCCGGTGCGCTGGTCGGTCGCCCTTCACTGGACCTTTCCCGCGCTAGCTATCAAGGTATGGCCCCGGCGTGTCGGTCGGCCTCCCACAGCTCCCACCTTCCTGGTTGTCCTGGTCACTGTGCTGCTCTCGCGCATTGACCGGAGTGGAGATGAGCGTTTGTTCTGGCCTAACACGCTGCTCCTTGGTGGTATTTCTTTCCTGGCCTGCCTCAGAGCTTTCTGCTATTGGTAATGCTTACGTGGTTTTATCGTATCACTTTCCCACAGACGGCGCCAATTGTTCATACCTAAAACCCGTAGGCCTGGCAGAGACAGATGAATCCAAGTGTGATCTCCTGTAAACCTGCTTACTAAGGGGAATACCGGGCGGGCCGGTCTTCTCCTCTCCGATGCCTAAGTTAGTACAGTTGGGACGAATAGATAACTTAAGCACGTATGATAAGTAGTAGGAAAGATCAGTTACCTATTAATGAGGGTAGTTGAGGCCCTTATATAGGTGGCCGGGCGTGAGGTCTGGCCTCACCCTTCGATGTGGGACTGGTTTCCTTCTGTTTGCACACCAAAAGGCAGCTCTGGTGACCTCTTTGGCAGGCTGGCGCCCCCGGTCCCCGGACCCCTGGTCGTAAGGTGGACTGCTGGACCCCGGGTCCGGGTGCTGATGATCCGGTCCCGGGCCCTGGGCCGGCCCCGTGTGCACTGGTTGCGGGTCTGTGGGCCTGTTGTAGCCCCTCTGTGGCTACTGTCAACAATAACGATTTATATAATTAATCTACAAATTTATATATATAATTAATCTAACAATTTATATATATAACCAATATATATAACAATTTAACACACACTTAAATATCTAAATTATATACCTAAATTATACAATTAAAATAAATTGCAAAAAAAAAAAAAAAATTTACCAAGCGGAGGAGGAGAAGGAGGAGGAGGGTAAGGAGGAGGGGAAGGAGGAGGAGGGGAAGGAGGACGAGGAGGCCGGAGGAGGAGGAGAAGGAGGACGAGGAGGAGGAGGGGAAGGAGGAGGAGAAAGGAAAAAGTCGGGCTGACTGCGGCTTTCAGCTTTTATAGCAGAGAGAATAGCCGACGATTTAAAAGATTTCGTCGGCTATTCTTTGAATGTCGTCGGCTATACTTTGGAAGATCAACAGCCGTCGGATCTGAGCCATCCAACAGTGGACAATAAAAAGGCGCGGATCGCAGAGAGAATAGCCGACGATTTAAAATATGTCATCGGCTATTCTTTGAATGTCGTCGGCTATACTTTGGAAGATCAACAGCCGTCGGATCTGTGCCATCCAACGGCGGACAATAAAAAGGCGCGGATCGCAAGAGTTTAGCCGACGAAATATAATTTTCGTCGGCTAAACTATAGGTCAAACCACTAAGTCAAACCTCTAAACGCTTAAAAACGGAAATTAGTCTAGTTAAACGACGGTTTCTGGCCTCACCTTCAACAGATAATAGTTTCAAATCAATGAGACGCAGCTAATCATATAAAAATTTTACAAAATTGATTTAACGAACGTCAGGCTACCCATAGGAAAACGAAAGTAAAAAACAGTTAATTGCAACATTCGGCACACAGATTTTATCGGAACCTTGTCATTTTTCAACCGTAGACGTATTTCATTATTTCGGTCATATCTTATTTCACAACATTTTTGCATTTGAAGAGTCTACGTATAGTAACTATTTGAAACTATACATTCACTTAAACACTTAGTAAACAAGTTAAGGAACATTAGTGCATATGTTCAGATTTTGAATCTAAAAGTTTACAAAATCTATTCCAACCGTCAGATATCACCGTTAAAATTAAATACATGTATGGAAAAAAATCCAACTTCAGCTGACAACGTTAAAGGCTCGATCGGAACGGTCAACCGGGTAAGTCAAACCTCTAAACGCTTAGAAATGGTAGTTGGACTGTCTAAATGACGTTTTTTTGTCTGACCTTCAACAGATAATAATTTCAAATCGATGAGACGCAACTAATCATATAAAAATTTTACAAAATTGATTTAACGAACGTCAGGCTACCCATAGGAAAACGAAAGTAAAAAACAGTTAACCGCAACATTCGGTACACCGATTTTATCAGAACCTTGTCATTTTTCAACCGTAGACGTATTTCATTATTTCGGTCATATCTTATTTCACAACATTTTTGCATTTGAAGAGTCTACGTATAGTAACCATTTGAAACTATACATTCACTCAAACACTTGCTAAACAAGTTAAAGAACATTAATGCATATGTTCTGATTTTGAATCTAAAAGTTTAGAAAATCTATTCCAACCGTCAGATATCACCTTTAAGATTAAATACATGTATGGAAAAAAATCCAACTTCAGCTGACAACTTTAAAGGCTCGATCGGAACGGTCAACCGAGTAAGTCAAACCTCTAAACGCTTAGAAATGGTAATTGGACTGTCTAAATGACGTTTTTTGGCCTGACCTTCAACAGATAATAGTTTCAAATCGATGAGACGCAACTAATCATATAAAAATTTTACAAAATTGATTTAACAAACGTCAGGCTACTCATAGGAAAATAAAGTAAAAAACAGTTAACCGCAACATTCGGCACACAGATTTTATCAGAACCTTGTCATTTTTCAACCGTAGACGTATTTCATTATTTCGGTCATATCTTATTTCACAATATTTTTGCATTTGAAGAGTCTATGTATAGTAACTATTTGAACCTATACATTCACTCAAATAGTTAATAAACAAGTTAAAGAACATTAGTGCATATGTTCTGATTTTGAATCTAAAAGTTTAGAAAATCTAGTCCAACCGTCAGATATCACCGTTAAGATTAAATATATGTATGAAAAAAAAATCCAACTTCAGCTGACAACGTTAAAGGCTCGATCGGAACGGTCAACCGGGTAAGTTAAACCTCTAAACGCTTAGAAATGGTAATTGGACTGTCTAAATGACGGTTTTTGGCCTGACCTTCAACATATAATAGTTTCAAATCGATGAGATGCAACTAATCGTATAAAAATTTTCCTCAAAATATTTACCGAAGGTAACGCTACCATTAGGAAAACGAAGGAATAAAACCTTTGACCGCATCTTTCGACACTCAGATTTTATCGGAATCTTGTCATTTTTCAACCGTAAACGTATTTTATCATTTTGGTCATATCTTATTTGACGACTTTTTTCTGTTTGAAGGATGAAGCAATGGTTTATCGTTAGTGATAGATCTGAAAATATATAGACTTATAGCCGACAAAAATGTCAATTTCGTCGGCCAAAATTTCAAAAGTTTTCGTCGGCTAATGTTTCAGAGAAAGGCCGACAAAAATCCAAATCGTCGACTGAAATATGAATATAGCCGACGTTTTTTTGTTTATACCAACGAAAAACAGTATCGTCGGCTATGGTTAAACTATGGCCGACGATTTTGTATGTCAATTTCGTCGGCCAAAATTTCAAAAGTTTTCGTCGGCTAATGTTTCAGAGAAAGGCCGACGAAAATCTAAATCGTCGACTAAAATATGAATATAGCCGACGAAAAACCAAATCGTCGACTGAAATATGAATATAGCCGACGTTTTTTGTTTATACCAACGAAAAAACAGTATCGTCGGCTATGGTTAAACTATGGCCGACGATTTTGTTTTTCCACCGACGAAAAATAAAATCGTCGGCTATTCGTTGGAAGTACCGACGAAAATTTTAATTTGTCGGCCGTTTTTTTTTAATTTCGTCGGAAAAAGCCTTTTTTCTGGTAGTGGCTCGTATACACAACGGTATCGAGAAGATTCAGACAATGGTTTATTTCCGTCGTATGATGCACTTTTTGGTGTAGTGAAAGTAAAGTGTATAGATATCTTATACATTAAAGTGACGAGATCACATAAACCTACTACAAATATACCTGCAAAGATTGTGTTTTATCAAAAGGACATGGTACCACCCAAGATGAATTGGGTATTGCGCTGCCACCATGAATGGTAGCATAGTGACGCCATAAAGTGGCATAAATGGTGTCATAGGCCGTGGCTCTCCAAGGAAGAGAGGGAGACCACCTTAAGTTCGATGAATACTTGCTTAAAGGAAGAAAGCAAGTTTTGGCACAACCTGGTCTATTGATCAGTGATATTCAAATCCGTCTCATGAAAATATTTATGGATTGTGGTTATCATTGAGGGACGCCTCAAATATTATAACCAATCCTTGAAAGTATAGATATCTCTATAAACACATTACACTAGTGTACATGAGGATGTGGAATAATGAGTCTAATATCAAACCATACTTCGTTGAAAAATGTCAACGTAGTAAACTGGCCAAATGGAAAGAAGCAATCCAGTATAAACAAAGAGATAGATCTGTTAGGCAGGTGACGCCGACACCGCAAATATAAACCCTATCAAATATATCGTTGTTAGAATGCGTAATGAGAATAAGAGTATGTAGACTCACCTTATGGTGCAAGGTTTCTTAAAAACGCACTGGAATCGACTACGAGGAGATATTCTCTCGTAATGGACTACGATGAGACAATCTCTCGTAATGGATGTCATTGCACTCCACTACCTTGTCAGTTTGGTAGTTTCCGAAAGACTGAACATGCAGTTTACGAAAATGATCAAAACATATATCTCTATGCATGGGGATCGAAATTCAGAGATATACATGAAGATCCTAAACAGACATCATCCACCCAAATCAAGTGTCTCTAGATCACATGAGTACGTTTGCTAAAGAAATTGAAACGTTCACTAAAGTGACTATTTGATTGGGAAGAGATTGGTGAATTATGCCCTTGCGTTTTTATTATGGATATACATGCAGACTCTCAATGAACTAAGAGATACTCTATGTATTGTAAATCCTAAGTTAAGAATGAAAAAGATATTGGGAATATACAGTCTTGAAATGGAACTCAAAGACTGTAATGATGGTGACCATCCATCAATCGGCTGAGGCACTCTAAAGAATAAAGTGAGGCATATATATAGTCTCATGATCAATCGAAGTCTTTACTTTAACAATAGATCCATTTATCATTTAATGGAAGATGATGAAGAAGTGTTGGGAAATGAAATTCCTGTACAAGTGCAATCATGCATAATTGTACTTAAACACAATATGTAAGACTCGACCTCTCATTTGATGACAATTTGTAAAGGTATGTTTAGCTCTGCGCCCACACAACACAAATGGTTCTTTCAAAAATATTTAAAGATATGAAAGATTTGGGCATATTCAATCTCTACATAGAATGTGACATGATAAAGAAACTATCCGCGTCCTAGCTAACTATGCGTAAAGAAAAACGCATTAAAGGTGAAATAAGAAAATCTGTTATTACAGATCAATTTCAAATCTCGTATCGGTTCATCCATACTCTAGACGAAGTTATGACTGTTTTGTTATATGAAGGTCATACCATGAGTGAACCTGATGTTCAATATGAACCTATGTGTTCGGTTCATGAATAACCTTATCCTCAAGATCAAAGTAAATCAAGTTAGATCTGAAGACGATATGGCAAGATTTAGTTGCTAAATTATTGCTCAAAGTCACATTTGGAAAAACATGTGAAAATGCATAACTATGCTAATATACTGAAGCTCCCTTGATCAAATGAAAGAAACATGGAGAATCTCATGATTAATATAAAAATCAGGGGGAGGTGCAGACATCATGGGGAATCTAGCACATACATGTTGTTTTCAAATGTAATAGACTAATAGGTGCGTTGTGCTCTTTTTGTCCTTTGACCAAAGTTTTATTTTCTCCCATTGGATTTTTGTTACTTGACAAGGTTTTTAATGAGGCAACACCACATGTATCTCTGACTCAGCACAAGGGGGAGTGTTGAAGGAAAAACACATTATGTGTCTTCGTCAATATAACTCACGAGAGATAATTACGTAGTCATTATTATCATTAATGTATTTACTATTACCGTTGTAATACTCACCATATATAAAGGGGATTATCAATGAAATGAGTAGACCAATTTCGATTCTCCTACAACAATAAATATAAAATTAATAATTGACATGTAACACAAACAACCTATCATCAATTGACACATACTAAAAAATTAATATAATATTTCATGTTGTAATAGGATAATCTCGAGATCAAATCTCATTGACATATGTAAGGGTGGTGAGTTATTTAATTAAAAAGTTTTTTTTATTTAAAAAAAGAAGAAGATAATCTCGGGAATTGATTTCACATTTTCATCCAAAACTATTCCAGCTTTAACGGGGGATCTTGCAATAATGCTCTCTGAACACTAGTAATAGATTGAGACTAATTGAAGTTTAGAGTCGCCGAGATTCAAACTGGGTATGGAGTTTCCACATCTAGACTCTCACTAGCTCGATTATCTTTGATGGTTGACTTAATGGATTCATACCGATCACTCAAAAATCAAAATTAATTAGTATCATGTCTCATATTGTCCGAGATCTATTTTGGCAAGACACTATTTTAATCATTCAGCTAATGATGCGCTTTTGTTTAGGATCTATTTTGGCAAGACACACTATTTCCTCATTGACCTTCCGATGTACTTATATCCGTTGTACTTATCTCAATTGTGTAATGTAATTTTTATTTTTTTTATGAAAAAAAAAATGCTAATTGGATTTTGGGTAATTGGCTTATTGGCAAATGGATTTTAAAAACAAACTTGGGCAAGAAGAAGCCTCATACTTAAAAACTTTGGTGCTCCCCTCTCATTTCTACCCAATTTGAAATACTAGTGCGTCACTATCCCCATGGCTCTCTCTAAGCGCGCGCTCAAATCCGCCGCCGATTCCGCCTTTCTCCTCCGGCGAGGCCTCTACTCGTCTTCCTCGGTCTCCACCAACGGCGTCGTCACCCGCGCCTCCGAGCTCGTCAAGTCCGGCCGAGGACGAGCCTTTCCGGTCGACACTTTGGCTCTGGTGAGGGGCCTTGAAGCCAAAGGTGTACCAACCGAGCATGCCGAGGCGATCACGTCGGCCATTACCGGAGTTTCGACTGATAGCTTGGAGAACGTGCACCAATTGCAGAGGGTAAGGTCATGCGCACCCCCTGTTCGACGATTTGCTTCACTCAAGAATTTGGTTGCGTAACTGTTTTTGTGGACTTTGATTGCGATTTTTGCTTTGTTTTGATGAGTTTTGATTGGTTGAATTGCAGACTGTGATGCTGCAGGAGGCGAAGCTGTCGAAGTTTGAAGCCGAAGTAAAGAGTTTACAGGTTTGATTGTTTTCCATCTTGTTTCTTTATATACAGCAGACTTTCTTTACATAGCCAGTAGTCTTTGATCTTGGTCTGAAGTACATGATTTGTGTGAATTTTGAACTGTTTGATGTTACGAATGTCAAATTAGGTTAAAGAAAGTTGAAGGAAGTAAAAGAAAACCATGAACTAAATATTGAAAACTGTGTAGCTGTTGAGTATCATTATCAGTGCCATTTTATAATAGAGTATCATGATTTTTATATAAACCTGTCCTTCTAATCAAGTTTACAGTTTACACAGAGGAAGTTCTCTTCATATTATCAATTCACATGATACTTGTCAACTCTCTCACCGTATTCACAACATTGTTATTTATTAAATCATTTTAAACTCATTTTGCACTACTTGTAAGGGTCCTGAAAGATTTTCTTATTCACGTAAAGAGTCCTCCCTGTTTTCTTTTTGCACTTTAAACAGAGGTAGTTTGGGTTATTTAGATGGAAATAAGTACAGTAGACGGATATCTGAGAGGCTACACCCATTGGTTCTTGCTGTGAACTTCTTGGCCATGGCTTTTGTTTGTGGTTTTTGGTTCTCAGTCATTAACAGTTTATTTCATAAGTAAACGAATGTAAGAGTAGGAATAACCTAGATAAGTCCTATTTACCTTTCTGTGGCCATGTTTCTGGGATCTCTTTAGGATACTAGATTATCTGTTGAATCTGTGAAAGGCATTTTCTTCTTTCCAAACTTGTATTAAAGAAATTTCATATACTAGACTTGTTATGTATGAGGCAACATGTTCGATTAAATAGATGACCAAGGGTAAGAAAGCAAGCGTATCATATTACATAGTATGTTGCAAAACAAAATTTTGGCTTCACGAACAAACATAGAATGCAGAATAGAACCAAAAAGGGGTTAGCAGGAATGGTCAACCCATGGCTTGATCCCTTGTGGTTGAGTTCAAATCTGTTCATGGTACCTACCTATCTATTTGAATTAATTTCCTGCCTCCTGATGATTGTAGAGTTCAGCATGAGGCCACAGTTTTGAACCCTAAATGCCCTTGGTCATCAAACCCCTTGCTGGTGATTTCCAAGTTTAAATTGATAGTATTTTTGCAAAGTTGAATTGTAGGAAGGCTGAAAAGCTTAAAATTCAAGGGCTTCTTTAAGGCTATGATATGAACATGTATTTAATAGAAACAAATCTTACAAAAATTATGTGTTAAGTAGATAAAGTAACAGCAGCGAAAATTTATAAACGGTAAGATAGGGAACAGTTGGATGTCACATACTTTCTAGACTACAATTTTAAAACAATTAAGCCAAACATTAAATTTAGCTTCTTGCATTTGAGTTTGATCTACAGAACTGTTGTTGAAATGAAATTTATAAAAAAAATTAAATAAATAAAAAAATTAATTAAAAAAAACTCTGGTTTGCAAAGAATTTAAGTTTGTATGCAGTTTAACATCACTTGTGAGAGAGCTGTTAAAGTTGGACTGTACAATAATGTCTTGATATTGTCATACTCGAGAACAAGCAGAGTATGCCTCGGATGAATTTGCTGCGTTACCTTAATGTATGTATATCTGTGTGGTAAAATTGAGTCCTCAATGCATGCTATTGTTCTAGAATTGTTTTGAACCCTGTGGACGTGGCATGATGTGCGTCTGTGTAGAACGCATATCATGGTTTAAGGATTTTATTCTAAATAGTCCTGCATATGGGACCAAAATTATCACTTTGTGGATTTTGATCAATCCTGGGTTGCATGTAGGAACATCATTTTTCCATGTTGACACGTGAAACTGAAAAGCTTCAGAGTGTCATAGACAAGATGCGCAGTGAACTGAGGTATGTCTTGTGTGCAGCTTCTACTAGGAGATTTTTCTTCTTATTCATTAGTTTAGTTATGCTCTTGGTTCAATACATTTGGTATCTTCAAATAGGTATGAGTTGGACAAGGTTGCAGCTGGGTCACGCTTGGATTTGAATCTTGAAAAAGGGTAAGAAGCCTTTCTTTTTTGGCTGCATTATTATACTTGTCATCTGCAGTGGTTAGTTGTATATATAGTCCTGAGGTATCATTGTAAGTCTAGTGATGCCCCACTCCTTCAATATTTTCTTTTCCTTTTGGTATGACCCAGTCTTTCAGTTTAAATACCTACTTTTTCTTATTTCAGTCGCATGCGTGATGAGTTTAACAATCAGAATGCAGAAACAGCCAATCTGACTAACAAACTTGATCGAGTAACCACCATTACTGAACCTATCTATTGTTTGGTTTGATGCGTATTTGCTCATAGCACTAATTTATTTGAGCTTTTTCTACAGGAAATTCAAGCAGTAAAAGCCTTGGTTGAAACCGGAAAATATGAAGTGATCAAATACTGCATAGGAACCCTTGTCTCCATGACAGCAGTTGGTATTGCTGTGCTTCGTATTATGATGAATTGAGCTACTGTGTTCATCAAAGGTTACAAAGCACTATGGTCATTCTTTTGATAACAGTACGGATGCTGGGACAAGTATATTGTTATAGGTTATAGCTGTTGTGGTCATCAAAGGCAAAAAGCACTCAAATGATCTGCTTGTTATGTCAATTTGATGCTTGAACAATTATTAGGTTGAATGAAAATTTACGATTGTCACGGTTCCAAGAATATGCAAGTACATGTGGCCTAGTATCTGTTCTCTTTTTCCATGTTGGATAGGTAAAGTGGAAATATATGAGAACTATGAACACATTGTTACTAGAAGCCTTTCTGTCCGTTTTCGACTAGGTTGTTCTTAGACTAGGTTATTGTCCAACTGCCTGCACATGAAGGATATGCTGGCTTATCACTAACTCTGAGATCAAAGTGTCATACAACTTTGCTATGTTCTATTTCTGTTGATATTTTCTTTGTGTCATGATCATATTATGGAGAAAACGCTTTCTAATACTAGAATGATATATGATTTTGATGATAACAATGACTAATTGAATGCTCCGGGCATTGATAAGGACGCACTTGTTCTTGCATCAGAACATACTGGCGAGGGCGTTTAATCGAGCACGATGTTAGAGTGACCTAAGTTATGTGGGATGCAGTGTTTTTGATTCGTTCATTTGGGCAGTTGGGTGCCATCGCACACAGCTATTCCCTATAAACTTTTGTGTTCGTATTTTGATGACTTCAACTCAAAGCATTGTTTTTATTTTCAGATAAAGAAGACTTTGTTAAGGGAGTTTTTATTCATACTTCCGAAATTGGCATTTAGACTTCCCTAGTAATTAGACATTCAATCTACCTTTACAATTAATAATTTTGCTGTCTATACCTCCTTAATTTTCCTAAACTACCCATTATCTAATATAATTAATAAAAGCATGTTTTGAAGAAGATTATATTCATATTTCATAACCTCCAAAATCAATAACTACACCTCCCATATAATTAAACAAAAATTCTACGTCTTCAAAAATCATGGAAAAATTTAAACTAAATCTCAAATAGAGATGCAGTAAGTTATGAAATTTTGGCATTCTGCAACTGATGACCAGATCAATTCAATTGACAAAAACAACCAATAACGAAAGCCAAAGTGAAAGATAATAACAAAAGTAATTAATATGCAAGATTTTTATCAGACCTGCATATTAGATTATGATTAGTGGCTTGTGTTTGTAATTATCTTCATCGGATTAGGATCTAAGAACAGAATAGAGCTCCCAACTTTCTCTCTTAATACTGCAAATTTCTTTGTTATTTTCATAGTTGATTTGCTTTTTTTTTTTTTTTTTTTTTTTTTTTTTTTTTTTGAGAATCATAGCTGATTTGCTTTTCAGTATTGTGAAAGATAGAAAATATTTATGAGTCCAGATCAATAGAGCAAAGAGGAAATACACAAGAGAAGCCAATGATGAATTCAAAAACAAAAGTACTCAAATGCTCTATGAATGAATTATTTGGAATTATTTGTTATTGTTAGGGTTTTGATATATATGTTGGTAATTAAAATAGTAATTATGTGTCTTTATTGGTAATTAGATATGAGTTGACAAAGTCAAAAATAAATTGAAAAAAATGAGAGATCCAAATGTCAATTTTGGAGGTGTGAATAGAAGTTCCCTTTTGTTAACCATCCTTAAACTTGTGCCCGATACTGTAACAAAATTATAAGCGATTAGTACAGGTTACTACTATGACAATTAGTTTGACGTTTCGTGAAGCCCAATAAGTGATCCATCTTATTACATTTAACCAAAGGAAAAATGCCCACCCACCGATTTTTTAAGGAAATTTTTCCCACTAGCAACAAAAGTTTCAGAAATTTTCATCCGCCCAAAAACATTAAGAGAGTGTTCTCACCAACTCAAAAGTGACATTTTTATATATTTTTCTTGTCCAAAATATCCCTTCAATCTCTCATCTCTTTCCTCCCTCTAATCTAACCCTCTCACTCTTTTTTTTTTTCTCTCTTATCCCCGATCTTTCCATATCTCTCCCATGGTGGCGCCGAAGCGGAGGACGAAGCTACCAAAGTCGTACCTCACTCGATGGCAAGGTCTCGTTGACGGCAACGCCCAACACCCCTTCAATCTCCCATCCATTTTCTCCCTCTAATCTGACCCTCTCACTCTTTCTCTCTCTCTCTCTCTTCTCCTATCACGGATCTTCAGTGTCTCTCCCATGGCGGCAACGAAGTGGAGGACAAAGCCACCAGCATCATACCTTCATCACTCGACGGCAAGGTCTCGTCGGTGATGATGCTCGACACTGGATTCAACCCCAACTATACTCTCTCACCGATCTCTCTCTCTCTCTCACGAGATTTTGTTGCATATTCTTCACTACCGACGACAACTCTATGCTCGGACACTATTGCTCTGTCAACATGCACGAATCCGTCAATGTCTCTCTCTTAAATTGTGGCACGTACTACGACGAGGCCAAAGCTGCGTCCATGGAAGAAGTCAAAGTCTAGATCTTGTAATTTCGATTCAAGCTTGAAGGCATCAAATCCAAGTCGGTGTCCAATTAATGAGTTCAAGGATTATATAGGGTAATTGGGGGATGAGAATTAGGTGCTTCCAGAAAATTTACCTTTTGTGAACTAGATGCTGCAATAATGGTCCAGCAGCCTAAATTAAGGTTTTATTGGGGGCAATACATGGTCTATTAGAATTTAGAGACAGTAGGGTCTTATTGGACTTCTATATAAGTTGCATGGAATCAGGTGTATGTATGCGAAAGCGGAGCATAGGAAACACAAAAGCGTTTTTTTTTTAAACAAATTTGAAAGTTGGTGCATTTTGGAAACGTCGGAATAAAATAATATATATATATTATATAATTATATATTAAAAATAAATAAATATCACAACACTTGTCGGGAAAAAAAAGTACCATAGCAAGTTCAAACTTCAAAGTCACTCTCTTAAGTTTTACAATAAAATTACTCAAATAAAAATAAAATTCATTCTACATTAACATAAATGATATCATCCTCATGACTCAAATAAAATAAATATCGTTCTATTTAAACATCAAGGACATCATTCTCATTCTCCTTAGCATTACCACATAAATCAACCTCCAAAGATGGTTCATCAAGAGAAACATCCTCAAGCTCAAGCCTCCCAAGATTAGTTTCATCCAAAGAATCAAACTGATACCTACAACATCCCACATTTGACTCGGACCTTCTTTGTATGATTTGCTCCTTCTGGATAAAAGGCGAAGGTTGGTGTGTATATACATCAAATATTCTGCTCTTTGTGGAGTAATTTTGTTTCTTGTTGCAGAATGTATGAACTTGTAGGTGCTCTAATTCCTTTCGCAACAAGATGATGAAGAAGGTTGCATAAGCAACTTGAATGCTAAGGCTTGAAGCCTTGGTGCTGAAGCTCCTTGAACTACCTACCATGTCAAAGGTGGTAGGATGAACCTATCATGCATTGCATCAACATTACAGAAATCTTCCATAGACATGGAAAAATTGGAATACTCCACATTCACTTCTCTCCTTCTTCTGCATTCTCATAATACTTCAAGATCCAAGTTTTCTTTCTCTTGTAACCTCAATATCTTAATAGGGAGCTTTTTGGGCGCTATCTTCTCCGAGCCATTCCGGACTATAGTACCTAGATAATGAACATGACAGTCAAGTAATAACCAGAATGTGAGTTTCCAATTAATGAACTTTATTCATAATATTTAAACATATTCAATAATGATCATAATATAAAGTTTCAGATTCATAATATTTAAAAGGACAAAATATCGGTCACTCCTCATATTTTGAGAGTTTCGACAGTTTAGTCCTTATGCTTTCAATTTCAACCGATCACTCCTTAGACTATACAATTTCACACCATCTAGTCCTTCTGTTAACTTTCCATCTAATTGCACCGTCAATTCAGACAAATCGTCCATACTATGCTCAATTCTTCCCCTGAAATCCCACAAGTCTCTCTAATATCAAAAAATCTGTGATCCACCAAGAGCGACACCACACCCTAATGAGTGTGAACCGAGCCTAACCTCCTTTCTAACCTCACTAACCTTATTAACAAAAAAATCATTCTCCTCATCTCCCATTCTCTCTAAATTAAACCAACTCTCCATTTTATCTGTACAGACATATCCCCACCACCAACCAATAAATCAAAATGACGAATGACGAAATCATTCATTATTTTTTGTGGCGGAGTGTGGGGCCCACTATTGTTTTCTTTCTATTCACTTCTTCTCCACCCAAATAATCAAAACTAGACCCCACTTGTTCTCCATCAAAATAATCAAAGTCAGTCATTCTCCCAAAACCTAGAATTCCGGCAATCAAAAGCCTCGAATTCGTGGTCAAGTTGTCCTTTATCGATGACTCCGTTGTTTATGTTGTCAACTCGCTTCGTTGCCTAATTTTCAAGAACCCGGAGAGTCCCTTGTAAGAATTTCAGTCAAAGCAAAGAATCTAGATAGAGGAGACAATCATAGTCCCCATTCTCCAGGTTTGAGAAGAAGATTTGTGCCAAACTCAAACATCCAAGATGAAACTCATGAGACACTTACTTACTGGAGATTCTCTTCGCCAGTCGAACTTGATTTGATTGATGGGATGGTTGGGTTGGCAAGGTAACTCGAGAGTTAATTGATGAAATGGTTTGGTTGGAAACGCAACTCGAGAGCTAAAGCCTTTAAAACGTTTAGGCTCTGGGTTTAGGTAGAGATGAGATGTGATCCAAGGCTATAATTGACATTAATATTTTTACACTGTCCACATCAGTGAATTAACATTTTTTTTTAACAGAGGTACGGAATATGAGTAATTGGTCCAAAATTGAGAGTACAAGGAGTGATCGGTTTAAATTAAAACCACAAGGACTAAACTGTCGAGAGTCCTATAGTATAAGTGACCAGTATTTTATTCTACTTAAAAATGAAGGAATTCGTATTCCCTAAATACATTTTTGAGCATAAACTTACTTGAGATTTAATGAGTATGCCATACAATGGAGGGGTGTGCTACTCTTGCTCCATCGAGACATCAACATCATATGCATGACATTCCAAAAGCTTGATTCTTCATGTAGTTGCTTCCTTTTTTTCCTATGTAGAGCTTTCTTCACATTCAGAATCATATATTCCCACCATTCATACACCAAATGAGGAGACGGTCTATCGGTGTATGCATGTCTGATTATACTATATATAGGCTCCATGAATGATAAAACATAATCAAGATCATCCAAAAACATCTCATCTAATATCTTCTGTTTCACAGCAGCAACCTTTTTTCACATCATCTTCCTTGTAATCATCCAATTTTGTTATTGATTACCATATGTTACAAACCATCTTTTACTTTCCTATATTCTGAACATCACAAGTGTGGAAGCAAACCTTCTCACACCCCGAATTTCAATATGAAAATTCATATTCGAAAATTTGTTAACTCATGAAATAATTCCCAACACTTTAATGTTATATTACAATAACCAAGCATCTGATCAGAGTTTCAAAATGCAAGCCTGTCAAATCCGAAATAGATTCCAAATGTTGACAAAGTATGTAACATAAATAGAAATGCAAAAACCCTGCTAAGCTCACTACAACCGAGGGATAAAAGCTAGGATAAGGTCTACACCTTCTAGCAGTCCATGTTAGTTGCCGCCTCTCGCTTGATGGTCCTCACATACAGGTCTAAGACGTAATGTAGTCGACGTTTGATTTGTTCTTGTGGCACCATCACCTCCAACGTTGATCCAAGCTTGGCAAAGAATAACTTCTTCATTGTGCCTCCATGAATCCTTTCTTTTTCTCATTTTTTCTCTTGAAAAAATTGAAGAACAGGAAGATGAACGTCTTAGTATGCGTCTTAGCAGTCCATGTTAGTTTCCGCCTCTCGCTTGATGGTCCTCACATGCAGGTCTAAGACGTAATGTAGTAGACGTTTGATTTGTTCCTGTGGCACCATCACCTCCAACGTTGATCCAAGCTTGGCAAAGAATAGCTTCTTCATTGTGCCTCCATGAATCCTTTCTTTTTCCCCATTTTTTCTCTTGAAAAAATTGAAGAACAAGAAGATGAACGCTCCCAAGATCGAGATGAACGTCTTGGTATGCGGCACGAGGCGAGATGTCGCGGGACAGCGGAAAAACGAGCTGTCAAAGCTTTGACGTCGAGAGGAGATGAACAGTCGCAAGGTGCGATTGTTGAGAGGGTTCAGAGATTTTATTTTATTTTATTTTTTATTTTAGGATTTCCTTTTCCGTTTATATCCCCCCCCTTAAATTTAGAAATTACTTCAACATATCGTAACTTTTTCGTACGACGTCCGTTTTACGCATGCCGCATGTCTACGAACTCGTATCACCGAGCTTTACAAGTTTTGTGAAGGAGACATTTAGAAATATCTAACGAATCAAAAATTCAACTTTTAACCTTCTAAAATTGGACGTTTTCGTTTTCAGGATTTTGATTCGCACGGTTAATTCCAACTTCGAACAACAACTAATTTAAAAGTATGAAATATGAATTTACATAAATCATCCTTTCATTAATTTCAAGAAATTTACAAGAAATAAAATTAAAATTAGGGCTACTACCTCATAAATTTAATTAACCAACCAAAGGATGATATTTTTTATTTTTGGCAAATAAAATATATTTCTTAGGGGAAAAAATAGGGTGGTGCTATTAACACACCCTATTTTGTTATTCACACACCCTCTTCATGATGAGTAGGGATGGACTTTTGGGCACCGAAAAATCGATCAAAACCGCACTGAAGCCGAACCGAATTTTAGGTTAACCAATACCTCGGTTTTAATATTTTTTTTTTTCCGATTTCGGTTTTAAAAAAACATTAAACTGAGGTATTGGTTTCGGTTTTTGGTTAGTACTCTAAAACCGAATCAATGACACCAAGTCCACCCTTAATGATTTAAGGGGTAATTTTATAAATTTATAAAAAATATAGTAATAGTTTATTGGATAGAGTGTGTGAATAACAAAATAGGGTATGTCAATAAATTACCCAAAAAATAAAGGCAAAATTTACCAGAATCAGTTGAATCAAAGATTAAAGATTAAGATGTCAATTCCGACACGACTAAATAACACGACTCGAAACCCGCATGAAATAAAGCGGGTTGAACCCGCACGATTAAAAACCGGGTCAGAGGCAGGTCAACCAGCCATGACCCATTTAATAAATAAGTCAACCGTTGGTCAACCCGCCAACTCGAAATTAATCCGTAACACGTTTATTAAATGGGTCGGGTCATATTATATATAACATGCGTACAATACCCATTTAAATGAATAATAATATAACATTACGTGTTTATAAGGGTCGATTAAGTCTTTTTTTACAATTAGGGTTACTATTAACACTATAAATTCTCTTATTTAAGCCTCGTATCAACACAAAACTTCACTTTTTCTTGAGAAGGTATTATCGTCAAGCCAATGGTACTTTTATATATGACATATGTTTATCTAATGCTTGATTTTTTTATTTTTTTATTTTATTGTGAGGAAGTAGATCTTGTATTAAGTATTATGATTAATCTATTGATCCTGCTTTGTTATAGATGGTGATTACTTGTTCATTTTATGCTGAATAAAGTGAAGCAGTGTTTGCAAGTTAGCATTTGATGTTTTACATTCAAACTTAATTTTCAAACTCAGTTTATGGATAATATATATTTTTTTTATACGATGGATGAATTTAATTTTAATTTTAAACTTATGATAATTTTTTATTTTATGAATGAATTTATATATGAATTACAAATAATTGTGGTCTTGTGTAGTTTGTTGTGAATTTAATCAAGTCATTAATTAAATGGGTCGCAATGTTAATGGGTCATTTGTCCAACACGGCACGACCTATTTATTAAATGGGTTAAATGGGTTGAAAACTGGTAACCCGTTAATAAATAAATTGGATTTGAGTTTAAATTTTTGACACGATTATTAAATTGGTTGAGTCTGGGTTTGTGTTTTGTGACATGCGGAAAGTTTTTACTTGACACGACATGACCCATTGACAGCCCTATTTGAAGGTATGGTAAGAGTGTTATGAATTTTTTTTGTATTGCTACTTTAGGGCAACTCAAACAATGGAGTTATAATTAGGTCTTGGTCTTATTATAGAACTCTTCATCTCCAACAACCCAAATGAGGGGGTGTTGGTCTTATAATTATAAGATATGGAGCTATTCTCAGTGCTATTCTCTAGCAAAATTCAAGACCAAGAATGGAATAGTGAGCTGGGCCAGGACATGGAATATAATGACACGCTGATCTGGGAGGAAAAGAAAACGCACACAACTTTTGTTTTGGCGTGCAAGGACACACATGAGAGAGGGTGGAAGACCAACTTATGTTGGTGGCAGACCAATTAAACATGGTGGGACCACAAAACCACATCTTTGCCTCCTTTGATGACCGTTGAAAACCATTAATCTAATGGTTGATATTTACTCAAATTTAAAATTGATGGTGGTGATCATAGTTGTTAGTAATCACCCCAACAGACAAATGTAAGATCAGAATTTTTTTTAAAAATACCCGTTGGAACAGTAATTTTGATGAATCTCTATAAATACTATCTCATTGTTTCTCAATTCCTCACACTAAAATCACCCAACTACTTCAATACTTTTCATATATTTACTATCTTCTTGTTCTTCAATTTTTTCAAGAGAAAAAATGGGAAAAAGAAAGGATTCATGGAGGCACAATGAAAAAGCTATTTTTTGCCAAGCTTGGATCAACGTTGGAGGTGATGGTGCCACATGAACAAATCAAACATCGACTACATTATGGCAAGCGACGTGGAGGAGTACAATGCGCACAAACTGGCGAATTGTGTTGTAAGATCACCTTCTAGTGTTCAATCTCGTTAGAAGGTGATAAGTCTGGCATGTATGAAGTGGCACCAAGCTCTAAACACCACCGAAGCTTGTCACCGAAGCGGCGAAAATAAGGAAGATAATGTAAGTATATCGAACATGTTACTTAAGTTTAGTTTATATATTATCATTTGATTGTGAAAATTAAATTAATTAAAAAATAATATGATTTATGCCATTTTTTTTTATCTAAAATGCTAAGTCGGCATACTATGACTTGGTTGGTTCGGATTTTTGCTTTGATCATTGTTGGCGATACTTGAAAAATACTATCAAGTTTGGGGTAACACCATCAATGGAAAATATCAATTCGCCTATTCCTCCTCCTATCAACTTGGATGATAATGGAACACAAGAGAATGATGATAGGAGCATAATATGCGACGTTCTTAATATATTTTACCCTCATTTATACTTTACTTTTACCCTTAATGTTCTAAGATTGAGTCATAATTTAGAGTCATGAACTTTGCTAGAGTTTATCATAAAATGTGCTTAAAAGTAGAAAGTTTACAGAAAATTAACAAAGTACTGAAAATCAAAGTCATTTTATGATTCGTTGATGCTGTAAAGCTTCCATGATGCTGTAAAGCTTCCATGTTGCTTTTGATGGGTTTTTCTTCTCTTATGAGCAGTACATACATATATGATCGAGCAATGGAAAGAGTTAGAGGAATTGGAGCTTAAGAAGCTGTCGGAAATTACTATGCAAATTCGGATACAGTAAGTTTTAGGAATTTCCTCAACACATCTCTCGACTTCCAGAATTTCTCCAGAACAGTTCATTTGGAACTAGATAGCGTGCCATATATACATGAAAAGATCTCTGAGTCTAGTTTCTATAGAATTTATAATCGTATCAATAGCTATTTTCTAGAGAAAGTTATGCTCGATTGAAGACAAGAAGGTCAAATCTGCCGAGAAGAAAGCAAGTAACGAGTACCGCTGGGCATTTACCGCTAAGTGTCTTACCGGTGAGTAATTTACCGCTGAGTGACTTACCGCTGAGTGTCTTACTGGTGAAATATTTTACCGCTGTAATACAACTGCGTGGATTTCCTTATCTACAGGTACCGAAGCATGCCTTACCGCTGCGCTGATTACCGCTGCCCTGCCTTACGCATTGACCTGTCTACTGCTGTGTTGGTTACCGTTGCCAAAGTATCTTACCGTTGTTGTACAAGTAACTGATACCGCCTGCGCTACTATCCATACATCCTGCTTTTGCCAAGGCACATCACACCAATTTACCGGTACCGCTAGTACATACCTTACCGTTGCAGTCAAGCCCCTGCTGAAGAGTACATAATTACGAGTTAACCTGTTTACCTCTACTACCCGTATCTTACTGCTGCTGCTAAGAAGGTGCCTCTGTATCCGATACTTGCAAGAGATATTGCTCGCCCATGAGAAGCAATTGTGCGCGCAACCGCACGTATCCTGCCAGGATGCCTCGCCAGTATCGATACTAGCATGGTCTACACCCGAGATAAAGAACTTTTCAGTTTTGAGTTTGTGCGGCTGCATTGACTCCATGATGTTTCCAAAGGCTATGCAATATCCAAGAAGCTTCCAATGCATGTCCTAGACGTGTGGAGGAACCCTAGGTTGGCCAAGACAATGGTTTTGTAGTTCAAAATAGGAAGAGAAAAGCCTGTTCCAACTCGGATTGGGAAACCTTATTTTATAAAGATTTCTATCTCGTTTTGAATAAGAAAAAGTCTCAAACTGCACAGCCCTTTCTCCTATATATAAAGGCAGTTTCTCTACAGAAAATATCATCTCATCTAAAGCACAAGTATTAGCCAAAAGCTCTACCAAGTCCCACAAGCACCAAAAACTAAATACTTAGCCATAAACCCGATTCCACCACATCCAAAATTCCGATTCCTTCATCTTCCTTTATGACGAGCAGCCAAGCAGCATACCACCACATCTTTTGAAGTCTTCAAGGTTTCTAAAGTGTGATCCACTCCCTCTATGGCTTATGTTTTTGTTCATGTTTGTGTAGTTTGTAAGAACTTGTTTGAATTCTTGGTTTTTGTTAAACTCTTGTATGAACCGATTTTATGGTTGTAGTTTATAAAGTTGTTTTGCAATTTTAACTTATGGATTTCGTGTGTTAGATAATTAGGACAGTAGGTATCTTGCATGTTTAAGGTTTAAATTTGGTTAGTAATCTAAGGATTGGGACTTAAAAACCGAAACATTAGTATTGCCTTGAAGCGCGTAAATCTAGATGTTAGGTTTCATCAAACCGGAGTAATAACAAATATAGCTATATACTCAAAAGGTAGCTTTGATTTGTTTTGCTCACCTAGGATATAATACTTTAGACAACTTGCATGTTAAAATAAGATGATTGACAACCTTACTTTTTTTTCATGTCTCCGATTTAGACTATTGTGATTAATTGTTAAGTCTCAAAAGGATTAACATATATTTAGGATCCATACTCAAAAAGTCGATCTTAAGAACTTGAGAAGTCTTACAACTAGGTTGTAGTCGGAACTAAAATTGAATCTAAAACATGTCGATGCTTATTCTTTACTTTCTTGTATGCGAGACTATATGTTAAAAAGTCTTTTGTGTGAATTGTTTGGTGTGAAAGATGATGATCACTTGTATACAGTAATTTAGGACTTTTATTTCGTGTTCTTTAGGTTTAGAAGCAGCCTTGCTGCCAATCCAAATTCTCCCCCTTTGAACTCGTGTGAATATGTATATATGTGAATAAATTGTGCTAACATTCTTATATTTTAGGCACCCTTAATCCCCAGGTAGAACGATCCCTACTTATCATATATTACTAACGTTTTTTTGTAAGATTTTTGATTGAAGAATCGCTTCGGCGACTCGTCAATTTTTGGCGCCGTTGCCGGGGATTATAAAAGCTTGATTTGTGTGAATGTGTTGTACATAAAGTTGCTCGAAATTTTCGTGTATAGTGCCAAAATTGTGTAAATTTTCAATTTGTTTGGGATTTTTATAAAGTAGAAATATGCTTCGGTATATAGAGTTTAAATTTCGAAAGTTGCATGATGTATGAAGAATGTATGCTTGTAATAACTTAGTTTAAATTGCTAGGAAGTGTAGATGATTATTTGTGTTTGGTTTGTTTTGAGTTTTGAGGGGAAGAGGAATAGGCAAGGTCATTCGTGATTGATATTAGCCTTAACCCTTCATGTTATCTTTCGAGGTCTCATGAGGTTGAGGGCGGCTTTTATCGACACTTATGGTACTGACAACACGATTGTTCTTAACTGAGTAAGAGACATAAATGTTCGCCTATTAGTGTGTGTTGTCCCGACTTAGTATCGAGGTTTGTAAAACTAGATCTCAGAGGCCCACAGACTGATCATTCTTCTCGGTGAAGGGATCGATAGGGGACTTGTCCTCCGTGAAAGCAACAAATGAGTCTTGCCTTGAGCTACTTTCAGATGATACATGCTAGCCTTCTGAAACCACAGAACGATTGTGTCTAGTCGATATTACCTAAGCCGCACGTTCACCGAGCTTCAAAACTTGAGATAGAATTGACATGAGTAGTTTTTTATACTTAAAAGAAAACATTTTGTGTGGTTCAAACTCTTGAGGTATATCGGATAAAGCATGATACTACCGAGGGCTGCATCAGTCCATTGCACCGTTATCTCTTCTGGTCCACGTACTTTGAGAGTTAGAACAAATTTTAAAAGCAATTAGACTTAGAGATTACATGATCACAAAATTTTCGTCACTTTAAACTTTGTATGCCGATTATGTTTCTTGCTGATTATATATCGTGTGCCATTATTTGAAATTTGTTTTATAATTGCCAATGTCGTGGCTTGTAATGGTGTATATTCTTGCTTTTTTATTTCTTTATGAGATTCTAACTTATTCTAATGTTGCAAATTTCATAATAGTTTTTGTCCGAATCTAGTCTTTGGACACGAGATCATCAAGGTTGATTGTAACGTTTGAACCAAGTGCTCGCCATTGCCGTTGTTGCACCGTTACCACCATCCGAAACATCATCCAGCTCTGCATCACCACCACACAGTTCGGCCTCATCTAGCCCGAGCTCTCCTTCGATCATCTCGTCTTCGTGTGATTTGCAAGGTCCCGAATTTGAAGCTTTTGCAGAGTCTATTGTTGAGCCACCAAGAATGCCTTTAATTAGAGTTCAAAATGGTCATGTCACCGAAGGAGCAGGAGCCGCACCTTCCAACATTACTTACCCTCCTTTGGAGACCGACAAGACCGGAGAGATAAAATTGAAGAGTGGATTCCTCCACAAGTTGAAGTCGTTTTATGGATTGCCAAGTGAGGATCCAAACAAGCACTAGCAATGGTTCAACTTCAGCACAAGAGTATGTGTCCAAGAGGGACCGACTTGCAACACATCAAGATGAATGATTTTCCGTTTTCATTGGAAGATCAAGCAAATGAGTGGTTGCTTGAGGTACCTAGTGGCCGAATCAATTCATGGAACACTGGTGGATGAGTTTCTACTCAAGTACTTTCTCGCTTCACGTATTACGGATTTGAAGAAGCAAATTACAAGCGTGAAGCAAGCCGAAGATGAGACTTTCTTTAACTACTACAAGAGGTTCAAGTCCCTCATCTCTTTGTGTCCATCTCATGGCATTAGCGATGGACTTATGTTGCAATATTTCTATGAGGGATTGCGCTTAATGGAGATGGAGTTTCTCGATTCGGCCGCGGTAGGTAGTTTCTTAGAGTTGGACGCTACACTGGCTAGAAATTTGTTGGAAGTTCGAGGTTTGAACAACCAACAATTTGGCATGGCACGCGACAATGTCGTGAGGAGTGAGAAAGTACATGAAACCTCCTTAAGCTCGAAATTGGAGGAGAAGGTTGACAAGCTTGCCGACTTGGTGAGTAGTATGATGAAGGGGAAGCGTGCCTTAGTTTGTGGCGTGTGCACCGAGAACCATGACACTGAGCAATGCCCTCAACTTGTATTGAGTGAGGCAGTAGAGGAGTGCAACGCCATTGGCTTTCAAGGAGGACAAAGTTACGGAAACTTCAATCCAAGGTTCAATGATCGTCCGAACTTTAGGTGGGCAAAAAATGATAATGTGCTTAGGGCACCTATGCAACCGAGTGGCTATCAACCTAAAGCACAAGGAGGATTTGTGCCGAGACCTAGCTATGTGCCGAACCAAGGAGGCCAACTGAGTCAAGCACCCTTTCAACCGAGTAATGCCATGTCGAGCCAAGTGCAAGGAGGATCGAGCAATCCTAACTATGATACTTTGATTCTGTTAGCAGTAGCCACAGAGGGGCTACAACAGGTCCACAGACCCGCAGCCAGTGTCCCCGGGGCCGGCCCCGGGCCCGGGATCGGATCATCAGCACCCGGACCCAGGGTCCAGTAGTCTACTTTACGACCAGGGGCCCGGGGACCGGGGGCGCCAGCCTGCCAAAGAGGTGACCAGAGCTGCCCTTTGGTGTGCAAACAGAAGGAAACCAGTCCCACATCGAAGAGTGAGGCCAGACCTCACGCCCGGCCACCTATATAAGGGCCTCAACTACCCTCATTAATAGGTAACTGATCTCTCCACCCGCCTATCATACGTGCTTAAGTTATCTATTCATCCCAACTGTACTGACTTAGGCATCGGAGAGGAGAATACCAGCCCGCCCGGTATTCCCCTTAGTAAGCAGGTTTACAGGAGATCACGCTTGGATTCATCTGTCTCTACCAGGCCTACGGGTTTGTGCAGAAACAATTGGCGTCGTCTGTGGGAAGTTGGATAAAAACCACGTAAGCATTACCAATGGCAGAAAGCTCAGAAGCAGGCCAGGAAAGAAATGTCACCGAGGAGCAGCGTGTTGCACCAGGGCAATCGCTCATCTCCACCCCGGTCGTCGGGCGAGAGCAACGCAGCGACCAGGGCAACCAGAAAGACGGGAGTTGTGGGAGGCCGACCGGCACGCTGGGGCCATACCATGATAGCTCGCGCGGGAAAGGCCCGGCGAAGGACGACCAGCCAGCGCACCGGGGCTTTTCGCTGACGTTCTCGGACGATCCGAGCGACAGGGAGGAAAGCCCGCTCGGTGACAGTGATCGGGACACCACGTACAGCCCCGACCGGCACGATATGGCGGAAGAGATATGGGCGATGGCAGCGAAAGTCGGTCGCCTGCGGGAGGAGGGCGACCGGGATAGAGCAAAATCCAATGCCCGGTATGAGGAAATGGAAGCGGTGAACGCTGCCCTAGTAGCCGCCCTGGAGAGAGGGCAGCAGCGCAACGACGCTATGACCAGGGCACATGCACCCACGCCAGGCCGATCTCAGCGGTTTGAAGCGGGACAGTCATCGGGCGGAAGGCCCAGCGACCCCGAGCGAGCGGAGTCACCGGCCGGCATGGCCCCAACAAAGAGCACGCCGACGCCCCAGCAACCACACGCTTCATTCGAGGATGAAGTCATGACCCCGACTGCACGGGCGTTGTAGATACTCACCGACACTGTGTCGGATCTGAAGGCCCAAATGGAGGCCAACGAGAGAAGGGCGGCGCGGCCGATGGAAGGCGCGTGATTCAACGAGCGCATGGGCCCCTTCTCGCACCGGGTTCTGGAATCAGGGAGGTCTGGTAACCAGAAATCCCTAAAGCTCACGTACTCAGGATCCGGCTGCCCGTACCAGCATCTGGACAGTTTTCGGTCCCAGACGTGCATCAAGGGCTATTCTGATGCAGTATGCTGCAACATTTTCCAGGAAACCCTGTCTGGAGAGGCGCTCAGCTGGTTCTATGAGCTTCCGGCAAACTCCATAGAGGCGTTCGAGCAGCTGGCCGACCGGTTCGTAGGCCGCTTCATCCTCAGGGTCGAGGGAGCCCGGACATCGACCATCCTCTTCAACTGCATGCAGGCACCTGGCGAGGAGCTGAGGACGTTTGTCAACAGCTGGCAGACGGCGACGGCCGGGGTTCGAAACCTCGACAAGGGTATCGCCGAGATGGCATTCAAACAAGGGCTCCGGCCAGGAAAATTTTCCTACGCCGTACGGGTGGAACTCCCGCAGGGGTATGACGAGCTAATGACGATGGCCATCAGGCACGCTCAGGCCGACCATGAAACGTACGGGCAGCACCTGCTGAAAAGAAAGCGGGACGAGCAGCAGGAGGACCACCCCCCTCCCGGCCAGGAAGACAAGGCCAACCAGCAGAGCGAGAACCGGGGTACCCGACCGAGCCGGCCCAGCAGAAATTGGGGGCAACGGCAGCAGAGGCCCTATCATAACAAACCCCAGGGCGAGCACAAGCTGGCGCAGTACCGGCAAGAACGCCCCCTGGAAATCATGCCAGCAGAACGTCAAGAGGTCTTCACCACCCTAACCTCTTCATACGAGGACATCTTGCACGAGAACGGGAACATCATTCCCCCACCGCCCAGGAGAAAGTACCCAAAGGGGAAGCTTACCCCGGCGCAAACGGGTAAGTACTGCTCCTATCACGATGAAGCTACTCATCAGACGAACAAGTGCTTCGCTCTCAAGACAGCGGTGGAGGGTCTGATTAGCAACGGCCAGCTCCAGCGGTATAAAGGGGAAAGCAGAGCAGATCCCGACAGGGAGCAGGGCCAGGGCTGGTAGGCACGCCCAAACCTCCAAGCGGTTAGTTTGGCATATCATCGGTTCAACCGCTGTAACATCATGAGATATGTATGCCAACTATTTTGAGAAAATCTCCACCGGTTCCACCAGTGCAAATGTATTTATATCTGAGGAGTAATACATACAAAAACCGTTCCAGCGGGTTTACAAAAAAAAGAGCAAAGCAAAAATCTTAAGGAGCCGCGCTTCCCCCCTCAGAGGGCATTCCACCAGCTTCTCCAGATGAAGCCGCAGCACCTTCTCCAGCAGTTTGAGGCCCGCCTTCACCTTCCGGTTGCTCCTCGCCTACCGACTGCTCATGGATATCCGCTCCGGCCTTCGGCATTCGAGAGGTATCCAGGTACCTCTTCTCTTCCCACTCCACGTAGGCGTCTGCGATGCCTGATTCCCTGGCTTTCTCCAGGAACTTAAGGAACTGATCGCTCTCATGATACCTGAGGACAACCCGCTGGTAAAGCTCCGGGTCCTCTTCTCCAGCCGCAGCAGCAGCAGCGGTGGCGCGTACAGCGGCAGCTCCCACCTGGAGCTCATCTACTTTTACCTCCAGCTCGGCCCTCTCCTCTTCAGCCAGCTCCTTCTCCTTCTCGAGGCTCCGGACCCGCTCTTCCAGCTTGGCCACCTACTTCTTAGCCCTCTCCTCCAGTCTGACCTTCTCCCGCTCCAGCCTGCACTTCTCTGCTTCCAGACGCTCTCGGGTTTCTGTCAGAACGGCCACCTGCCTCTTCAGCTCCTGCAGCTCCTCGCTCGGATCCGGCTGGTACAGATTGTACAACAACTACACAACAACAGGGAGCCAATTAGGCAAGCAGCAGAGGTAACGAGTTAAGAGCGGTGCAATGGCACCAAGCAATTCTTACCCGGAGGACCGACTCCTTACACTTTTGACGGTTCTCCCCCACCAAGGCTCCGGTGACCCCAGGCCTGTCCAGACCAAGGCCAGCCACATCTGCCGCCAGCTTCCGGACGAAGGGACTCTCCAGACTCCCCCTCTGTCCCTCCGCAGGAGTGGGGCTACTCTGCTGACCAGCAGAGTTTGGAGCAGCAGCAGCCTTGTCCCCAGCGGAACTCGACGCACCGCTGGCCACCTTGAGCCGCTTCGCCAAGTTCTCACCTGACGACCGGCCGGTCAGCGTCACCAGCGCGGAGGGAGGAACGTCCATGACCCTCCGCCTCTTCTCACCCTGGCCGTCCGGTGAAGAAGATTGTGCGCCTGGCCGGGTGACCCTGGTGACGAGCGGGACTGATCCCGGCCTGTACGGAATCCGGTTCACCCCACCAGGAATATTTGGTGGCCCCCCGGTGGTCTTGCCCTTCCCAGGCCCCGCCTTGGGCGCAGCAGGGTGACTCTTCACACGCCTCAGAATATAGGCGTCGTCCTCAACGTCCATGGCCCTCGGTTCGGTATGAACGGTAAGCCGACCGGACTCCTCATCCACCGAGGTTCGCAAAACGGCCTCCCCTTTCTCCTTCAGCTTTAAGAGAAGGTCTTCACCGTCCATGGATAAGGTATTGTCGGGTTTGATGATCGCCCGGGAAGATGCACCTGCAGGACAAGCAAAAGGTTAGTGTTTAAAAATCGGTCAGCAGAAATGTCACCGCTAAACCTTGCTACGCACCAGGATCTCGCCCGAGACAGCAGTACTCCAACACTTCCCGCCGAATGAAGTTGTAGGAGCTTCGTTCAAGGTCGTCCCAGCATCCGAGTATAGTCGTAATCCTTTCCCGCTCCAACACGGATAGTTCGAACGACTGATCGCCAATAGGCTGGAAGGCACCAGGAACCTGGTACATCTTCCTCCTCTTCTGCCACTTCCCACCCGCCATCACCACTTTTTTCCTCCAGCTATTATCCAACCAAGAAGGCAGATGGGTGATGATAGACTGGAAACACCGAGCGCTAAAGGTCAGACAACCTCGGGACCCTCGCTTCTTTGAGAAGGATATCCTATACAGTGCCCGGAACTCGTTCACCGTTGGCATGCTCATACCGGACAACTCGTACAGGCAACCGAGGCTCAGCAGCCACCTCCACTGGTTCCCGGGAAGCTACGCGGGAGACACTTGCAGGGCACAGAGCGTGTACTGCACAAAATCTGGCAGCGGGAGGGAAAACCTGTGGCGAAATTGGTCTAAGTGCACGGCAACCCAACCCGCCTCCGGGTTACAGGCCGATTCTCCGGGATTCAGCGGCCGTAACGCCACCTCATCGGGGATACTCCACGTCTCCCGGAAGGCGGCAATCTCTTCAGGGTTCATACTACCCTCCGGCTCATCGCACTCCACGGCCTTTTCCCCACTCCCGATGGTATAGCCCACGGGCGGAGTGCCAGAAAAGCGCACCCCGTGCGGGATTTCCTCAGATCCCGAGGACCCGGAAGACGAAACCTCGCCCCAGGAGCGATCAGCGGCTTCGGCCTCTGGGGATTCCGAACCAAGCCAATCCTCCAGTCTCTCCTCATCGTCCACGATGGGACGCCTATCGGCCGATTCGAAAGCCCCATCAGAGCTTGCAGAAGCCATTTAAACCTAAGGGGAAGAAAACAAAACCCCACCACTGGTCAGCAACAGGCTAGAACAGCGCCCTCTACGGCTCCTCCCTAAGATTACCGCAGCCGCCCCACGTAAAAACAACTCACTATCGGCGACAGAGCACCCCCCCCCCCCCCCCCCCCGCCGCAAAACGCCAAAAAGAACAAGAAAAACACCAGGCAAAGAAAGCAAGACTTACCGATTACTATGCACAACCGAGGAAAGTCCGTCCTACGAAAACACCGAGCAATGGTAGGCAAAGAACAAGAACGGTTGAGGCAACGGATGTCGCGGGGCACCTCCACAAAGCTTTCGCCGGATTCCTCTCTAACCTTCTCTTCTTCTCTCTGAGCCAAAGAACAAAACAGAACTTATGAAGGAAGAGGAGGCCTTTTTATAGAGGGGTCCAATGCCCTAGGCGCTTGTAATCCCCCCAAATACGCAATCAGGGCAACTCAAACGCCTGCGAATCCAGGTCCTCCATCTCAGATCGCTCCCTACTGACACATGTTCCAGTATTGGTAAACTTCCCACGCCATCATAACTGACGGGACTGATGGGCTTCCTCCTTAAATGCATGTCAGCCACTTGTCCTGCTTACGAGCGACAGGTCAGGGAGATAGGAGCGGGAACCGAGGCGTCAAGCCCCCCCACTTCCCCAGGAGCCACGCCAGCTCACCGGTTATGATTTTTTCCAACCAGCTCGAAGGCTTCTCACCGGTTATGATCTTCCAACCGGCGCCATGGCAGTTCACCGGTTAGATATAATTCAACCGGCTGCATGGCATCTCCACGACATCTCACCGGTTAGGTAACATTCAACCGGCTCGAGTGCATTTCACCGGTTACGAGACATCCAACCGGCCCCATGGCATTTCACCGGTTAGGTACCATTCAACCGGCTCCATGGCATGACACCGGTTATGAGAACATTCAACCGGCATGGGCTTTATACACCCGGGTGAGTTTACATCTAACACATGTACTCTTGTCCAGCAGGATAAAAACCCTGCATCGCACTGAACTGCGATCAATGTGGGGTTCCACGGTGAGACTTGTCACCTCAACGCCACCTCACCGGGCAGATTGTTTCTCTAACACAGAACAAGTCTCCCCGCAGGCTAACAAACCTGCACATTACCTCAAGGCTTATTCCAACACAAGCTGAGAAGAACTAGCCAGTGTTAAACGGTGCTTCAACATGGCCGCAACACCCACCGGGGCACGTGTTGGCTTATTCCACGCTCCAACAGGCCTCCCTGCCGGCTAGCAGTCTTACCCCATGCTTATCCCAACACAAGCTGGGTCGAACTTGGGGGACTCGTTCCGACATGGCAAAACGCCCGGTCGAGATCCCATGCACAACTTCTTTTTTTGGGAACTTGGGGGACTCGTTTCGACATGGCAGAACGCCCGGGCGAGATCCCATGCACAACTTCGTTTTTTGGGTACTTGGGGGACTCGTTCCAACATGGCAGAATGCCCGGTCGAGATCCCATGCACAACTTCGTTTTTTGGGAACTTGGGGGACTCGTTCCGACATGGCAGAACGCCCGGTCGAGATCCCATGCACAACTGCATTTTTGGGAACTTGGGGGACTCGTTCCGACATGGCAGAACGCCCGGTCGAGATCCCATGCACTCTCCGGGTTTCGCCTTGCTCCATATCTATTGCATGGCGGATTTCAACGCCCCATTATCATCTCATGCACTCTCCGGGTTTCGCCCCGCTCCATATCTATTGCATGGCCGATTTCAACGCCCCATTATCATCCCATGCACTCTCTGGGTTTTACCCCGCTCCATGCTCATGGCAAGACAATACTTGAGCACAATACCATTTGTATTGCAAGCATACTCATAACTGTCGCACATCATCATTAACAGGTACTCACCACGCCTCCTCTGACCGAACGCCCGGTCACGCCCAATCTTCAATACAGACTTGGGGGACTGGGCACCGTTGGGTTGGTAACCCTGCGGGTCTGCGGGACAGGAGCAAGACATTAAGTCCCCATTCAAGATTGCACTTGACCGGGAACTTGGGGGACTTGTTGACAGTAGCCACAGAGGGGCTACAACAGGCCCACAAACCCGCAGCCAGTGTCCCCGGGGCCGGCCCCGGGCCCGGGACCGGATCATCAGCACCCGAACCCGGGGTCCAGCAGTCTACCTTACGACCAGGGGCCCGGGGACCGGGGGCGCCAGCCTGCCAAAGAGGTGACCAGAGCTGCCCTTTGGTGTGCAAACAGAAGGAAACCAGTCCCACATCGAAGAGTGAGGCCAGACCTCACGCCCAGCCACCTATATAAGGGCCTCAACTACTCTCATTAATAGGTAACTAATCTCTCCACCCGCCTATCATACGTGCTTAAGTTATCTATTCATCCCAACTGTACTGACTTAGGCATCGGAGAGGAGAAGACCGGCCCACCCAGTATTCCCCTTAGTAAGCAGGTTTACAGGAGATCACGCTTGGATTCATCTGTCTCTACCAGGCCTACAGGTTTGTGCAGAAACAGATTCAATCTCTTTCGAGTGCTACTCAAGCGTTGCTCGTGGGGCAACAAAATCACTCGAAGGATATAGGTGAGCTCAAGACGCAAATGGGGCAAGTAATGGACTTCATGGGAAGATTTACCTAGCAAGGGAAGTTGCCAAGCAACACCATTCCTAACCCGAGAAACGAGCAAGCTAAGGTTATCAAAACTTAAAGTGGAAGGGAGTTATATTGCATCCAAGGAGCCCCAAGAAGAAAGGAGTGTCACTCGACTTGATTGAGGAAGAAGAGGTGGCTGCCGGACCTGCCATTGCCAGCAGCTCACCTACTGCCGGGACTGAGAAGGCTGCAGCCAAGCAGTCGAGCCAGCATGTTGCCGAGAGAGAAGAGATGCTGAGATGGCTGCTTCCGAGGCGTTGCGCAATGAGCTAGAGAGATATCCTGCTACTTCAAACAAGGAGTTGCAGCCGAGCCTAGTGCAAAAGGGAGGGGTGAAGAACTTAAGCATTCCCTTCCCTTCTCTTTTTGCAAGATCGAAGAAGGATAAGTCCAATGAGGAAGTGTTAGAGATTTTCTGGAAAGTGCAAGTCAACATCCCTTTGTTGGAATGCATCAAACAAGTGCCTAAGTATGCTAAGTTTCTTAAAGAGTTGTGCACGGCAAGGAGGCATACGAGGGAGACTCGTGTGGTGACTATGAGTGAAACGGTGTCGGCCATTATTCAAAGGAACTTGTCACCAAAGATGAAGGATCCGGGAAGCTTCAATGTGCCTTGTGTGATAGACAATACTCGATTTGATGATGTGATGTTGGATTTGGGAGCGTCGATCAATGTCATGCCTCTCAACGTTTACCAAACGTTAAGTATAGGACCTCTCAAGAAGGACAATGTCATCATACAACTAGCGGATCGATCAAGCAAGTATCCGGAAGGCTATGTTGAAGACGTGCTTGTGTATGTGAACCAATTGATCTTTCTGGCCGATTTCTATGTTGTAGAGATGGAAGACTCACCGGTTAATAGCATGCACTTGCTACTTGGCCGACCATTTATGAGGACGGCACGCATAAAGATTGATGTCGCCGAGGGCAATTTGACAATGGAGTTCGATGGGGAAGTGATTAAGTACAACGTTTTTGATGTCATGAAGTACCCCATTGTTGATGTGAAGAAGGGCCGAACTATAAATGTTTTGGAGGAGGTCGAGCAAGTTATGTCGACCTCCCTTGATGCATAGCAATGAGCCATAGAGCAAGGGGTCGGATTTGACAAGAAGGGAGAGCGAGTTTCGGATGAAGAGAACAACGCCATGGAGCTGAGCATGAGGGAAGTTTGCGCCGAATTGGAGGCTCGGCCCTATGCCAAAATTTTTGACTCGCTCTTGTCAATTTCGTCCAAGTGTGGAAAAGGCCCCAAAGTTAAAACTAAAAGAGCTCCCTAGTCACTTGAAGTATGTTTATCTTAGAGAGGAAGATACTTTACCGGTTATTGTGTCTTCATCTCTTAGTGAGAAGTAAGAAGTGGATTTAATCCGTGTACTTAAGAAGCATAAGACCGCTATAGGTTGGATCTTGGCAAGGGATGGCCAACGATGCCTCTACCCCCCCCCCCCCCCCCCCCCCCCCCAATGATGAAGGTTGTTAAAGACGAGATCATTAAACTCTTAGATTGTGGCGTCATCTACCCTATTTCAGATAGTAAGTGGATCTCACCCATGTAAGTAGTTCCCAAGAAGAGTGGTGTAATGGTTGTGAAGAATGAGAAGAACGAACTTGTACCACAAAGGCTATTGACCGGTCATCGCATGTGTATCGACTATAGGAAGCTCAATGCAACAACGAGGAAGGATCACATACCTTTGCCATTCATGGATCAAATGTTAGAGAGGCTAGCCGGTCACAAGTACTATTGCTTTCTTGATGGCTATAGTGGGTACAATCAAATCACCACACACCCGGATGATCAAGAGAAGACTACTTTCACATGTCCATTTGACACATTTGCTTATAGAAGGATGACATTCGGCCTATGCAATGCACCCGGTACGTTTCAACGTTGTATGTACAATATCTTCTCCGACTTTATTAAAAGTAAGATCGAGGTCTTCATGGATGACTTTAGCGTATATGGACGCGATTTCCACTCATGTTTGGAGAATTTGGAGGAGATACTCGAGAGGTGCGTAGAGACTAACCTTGTACTTAATTGGGAGAAATGTCATTTCATGGTGAATCAAGGTATAGTTTTTTGCCATATTATATCCGAGAAGGGCATTGAAGTTGACAAAGCAAAGGTGGAGTTGATCTAACACTTGCCGAGCCCTAGAACGTTAGAGACGTGCGAAGCTTCCTTAGACATGTCGGTTTCTATAGATGATTTTATCAAAGATTTTTCCAAGGATGCTAAGCTAATGAGCGAGCTACTACAAAAGGATGTGCCATTTGTGTAGAGTGAGGCATACGAGCAAGCATTCAATCGGCTCAAAGAAAAGCTATGTACGGCATCAATACTTGCTTCACCAAATTGGGAGTTGCTATTTGAGTTGATGTGTGATGCAAGTGACTATGCTATGAGAGCCGTGCTCGGCCAAAGAGTAGACAAAAAGCCATGCGCGATTTACTATGCTTCGAGGACTCTCAATGATGCTCAACTCAATTATACCACAACGGAGAAAGAACTTTTGACGGTAATTTTTGCTTTGAAAAAGTTTCGATCATATCTTTTGAATTCCAAAGTCATTGTTTATAGTGACCGTGCTGCCTTGAGATATCTTATGACAAAAAAGGATGTCAAGCCAAGACTCATTCGATGGATTCTCTTATTTCAAGAATTCGATATAGAGATCAAAGACAAGAAAGGAAGTGAAAATGTAGTACGTAGCCGATCATTTAAGCCTCATTATTAAAGAAGATGATTGGCTGCCCCTATTGGAGAGTTTTCCGGATGAGCAACTTTTTCGGATCGATGCAACAAGTGAACTTTGGTATGTCGACATTGCAAATTATCTTGCAACTCGTCACTTTCCCCAAGACATGCCGAGCCACCTCAAGAACAAGATCAAGAAGCAAGCTCGACACTTCTTGTGGGACGATCCGTACCTATGGCGGCAATGTAGCGACCAAGTCATTCGACGTTGTGTTCCGGAAGAAGAACATCAATCCATCCTTACCTTTTGTCATAGTGAAGCTTGTGGTAGGCACTTTGGGCCAAAGAAAACGGCACTGAAGGTTCTAAATTGTGGATTCTTTTGGCCTACGATCTTTAAAGACTCATTCATGTTTTATAAAGCATGTGATAGGTGCCAAAGAATGTGGAACATTTGAGCTAGACACCAAATGCCGCTCACACCAATTATCGAGGTTGAGATTTTCGACTTATGGGGCATAGAATTTATGGGGTCGTTTCCTTCAAGCAAAAGCTTCCTCTACATATTGCTTGCGGTTGATTATGTGTCTAAGTGGATTGAAACAAAGGCTACATGCACCAATGACTCAAAAGTGGTTGTCGAATTCCTCAAGACTCATATCTTTTCACGTTTTGGAGTTCCAAGAGTTTTGATAAGTGATGGAGGTTCCCATTTTTGCAACCGCACCATCGAGGCTTTGTTGAAGAAGTATGACGTCACACACAAAGTATCTACACCTTATCATCCTCAAACAAGTAGCACGGCCGAGGTAAGCAATCGAGAGATGAAGCAAATATTAGAGAAAACCGTTGGACCTTTGAGGAAGGATTGGAGTGATCCGTCTCGATGATGCTTTATAGGCTTATAGAACCGTATATAAAACACCGATAGTTATGTCTTCTTTTCGATTAACTTATGGAAAAACATGTCACTTACCGGTAGAGCTAGAGCACAAGGCATGGTGGGCCGTTAAAGCTTTCAACATGGACATCGATGAGGCCGGCCTTCATAGGAAGCTTCAACTCAACGAACTTGAATAAATACGTAATGAAGCCTATGATGTCGCATGGATATATAAGGAAAAAACTCGAGCTTACCACGATAAGATGATTCGAGGGAAGAAGTTTCAAGTTGGAGAAAAAGTTCTCTTATTCAATGCACGACTTCAACTTTTTCCGGGTAAGTTACGATCTCGTTGGTTTGGACCATTCATTGTTAAACAAATTTTTTATCATGGTGCCATAGAGATCCAAAGTGAGGTGTCGGGAGATGCATTTAAATTCAATGGACATCGCTTGAAGCCATACTATGAGCCCTTCATCAATCCCACAATCCAGGAGCAGCTTGTGCGAGACATGCAGCCTGCAGCCCAGCAAACTGCCGCAACCTTTGTCGATGCGCACAACACCCCAGCCGGCAGCATAGTCCCTGTTGATAGGCTGCAAACTCTCGGATGCCATCTTGCAACCTCCCTCCACAGCGCGCAGCGCGCATGCACCCGGCCAATTGACCATGCTGCTGATACTGCCGCAACTGCTGCACATGACGAGTCTGCGTGCCCTGCAGGCGTATCTGACACTCTTGCCGTATCCCAGTCTTCATCTGATACCTATTCTGATACGTCCATTCCCCTCTCAGTCGTATCCGATACGGACACAAACATTTATCCTGATACGCAATGCCACAGCGAGTTGCGATCCCTACCGCCCAGCTGCCGAGACGCGCGCGCCAGCACAACGCGCCATGCTCCTTCCGTGCCCGATACACTACCGCTACTGCATGCCCCTGCACAATCTGCGCACAATAGCACTTCCGATGCTGATACGCGCTCAGCTTCTCCAACATGCGCGCAGCTTGAATGCAACGCTGCTGACTCCACGAACGCCAAGCCTACTGCCGATAGTACATGCACTGCTGCCGATAGCCACAATGCGCAGCCCACGCCCCAAGCCGCTAGCGATGTTACCGGAAACACACATTATGCTGCCGATATAGAAGAACAATGCCGCAATCACCTTCTTGCAATTCTAGCATTCGATTTGAAGTACTCTGAGACACGATGAACATATGCAACATATATGGTGAAAAGTCTAAGCTACGGACTATAAAATTAAAGCGCTACTTGGGAGGCAACCCAATTCGATCAAAGAAAAATGAAGGAGCCATCACCGAGAGTTTGAATTTCTTAACCCTTCTCTCTTTTTCTTTGGTTTGTGATGATATGTTGGAATATGTTATACTATTGCATGCTTAGGAAATGCTTTGCTATCGTTTTGGGCTTACATTAAGGGCAATGTAATTTTCTAAGTGTGGGGTAGTGGGATAATGTATTCCGTTTATGTTTTCTAGATAGATAAACGTGCAACCCACGTTTTAGTGTAGTTTATTTTTCTTTGAGTCAGAAAATTTCAGAAAATCGTAACACAAAAATATGTTTGTTTTGAGTCTTAGGATGCCCCTAAATTGTCAATGATGTTATTCTCCTCTTTGCATACATAGATGATAGTTGGGCATACTTTAAAAAAATTGTGAGTTTCATGAATAATTTGCATTGGTAGGAGCATGTAGGACTTGTTGATTAATAAAACATGCATATTTTAGCTACTTTGTTTCCATAATAACTTATATGAGCTTTAGAGCCAAACTGCTTTCTTCATGAGTGCTAAATTTCTAAAAACTTTGAGCATGCTTATATGTGAACCTCATTATTCTTTGCATATTCAACGATTATGTGCCATAGCTTTTTAATGAACTCTAGAATGCTAGAACTTACTCTTGTTGATTTTCAAAACATTTTTATCATAAAAAATCTTGATTTTGAAAGTGATTGAAAAGATCTTTTAGGTTTACCACCATAGCCAAATAAAGCATGTGCCTATTTGAACCTGTCGTGGGACACCTTAGCTAAACCCCTTTGAGCCTATGTTTAGCCTTTTTCTTTCATCACCCTTAAACACTTTCCATGAGCTTAGTATAGTTATGCCTTTACCCTTGATCAAAGTTTTGGCAAAGCTTGATTTTTCGAAGGAGTTTTCGTGTGAAGTGATGAAGAAGAAGAAGTGTGGGGTAGACTTAGCGAAAGATTGTGTAAAAATTGTATGTGAGCCGTGCCTATGAGAAAAGAAAAGAAAAGTTCGAATCGGACAGAAAAATAATTTGAAGTCCGAAAGAAGGTAGGCACGGTTTGGTATCAAAAGAAAATCTTGCTAAGTCTAATCTTGAAAAGTGTTATGAATTTGGAGTATGTATGCATATGAAGGTCTACTATTGTTGAAATTTCAACATTTGTTCGTTTTCACAATGTCTTTGGGGAGTTAAGAATGAAGAATGGGTCCAACATGATAAAATCCGATCCTTGGCGAGAAGACATAGGGAGAGTCGAGCTTTGCTACAATGTAGAGAGGTTTTTAGCCTCCTTATCCTAAATTTCGAATGCCTTTAGCCAAGCCTCATTTATTGATCCTTTCATGATTCATGAGATGGTTAAATTTGATTTGTAGAGATTATCTCAAGAGTAATTTGATTTATGGTTCATTGGTGCACATAATTGTCGCATGAGGTTTTTCCATAAAATTTCACAAAGAGCTTTCGTTTCATGATATATGCAAGTTACTCTTCGTAATTCATTATCTTTCACTTATATATACTTATGTGTGAATGCCGTGTTTCGAGTGAAAAGAAAAGAGTATGCCTAGTGAGGAGGATCGGATTAGCTTTACATGTTTACATGCTTATATGTTGTTCTTCCATGCTTATATTGGTGTTACATGTTCATGAAACTTGGAATTTTCGTGCTTAGCATTCTCATGCATCCACTTGAAAGCTATGTGTTCATACGAGAATGAGATAAATCATTAAGGGCAATAGTTTGTTTGGAGTCGTAGTTTAATGTGGTTTTGCTAAGAAACTAGCAAAAGATAAGTGTGGGGTAGTTGATAGGAGCATAAAATACGACGTTCTTAATATGTTTTACCCTCGTTTATACTTTGTTTTTACCCTTAATATTCTAAGATCGAGTCATAATTTAGAGTCATGAACTTTGGTAGAGTTTATCATAAAATGTGCTTAAAAGTAGGAAGTTTACAGAAAATTAACAAAGTACTGAAAATCGAAGTTATTTTATGATTCGTTGATTCTGTAAAGCTTCCATGTTGCTTTTGATGGGTTTTTCTTCTCTTATGAGCAGTACATACATATATGATGGAGCAATGGAAAGAGTTAGAAGAATTGGAGTTTAGGAAGCTGCCGGACATTGTTATGCAAATTCGGATATAGTAAGTTCCAGGCTTCCATGTTGCTTTTGTTAGGCCTAGATTCTTTCAGCGACTACAGACTTGCGAAAGGGAAGTATATATATATGGCCCTTCAAAAGTTTGCTAAACGCTGCATTTGCAAAAGAACTCACACTAAAAGTGAAGAGAGAGGGGAATTGAACCCCTTGGGCAATTCTCTTCTCATTTCCCACATCGATCGGTCACATCATTTCCCATTTCATAATGAGTAAAGTTTAATGTCAATCTGGTTATTATGACTAATGATTTTTTCGATTTCTTTCTCATTTACCCAACAACGTGACTGGAATCTTCGTTTCTTCTTTCTAGATGAGTTAAAGGAATTACATTAGTAATGATCCCACTCCCCAAACCAAAAAAGCTTTAGAGTTTCTGTTAAGCCTAATTACATGTCATCTGGGTGAGTGGTACTAACTCATCAAGGATTTATGCCGTAGATTTGTACATCAGTAGATTGCTTTGTCCATAAATCCCAACTTAAACAATTCCTAATGAAATAACAAAAGCATAATTAACCATTGCAGTCACGGAATGTACTGTCTGAATGAGAAATTGTGTCTTACATAGATAGCTTTGAACTTTGGATTACGATATAGACTATATGAAGATCAGATTTCTACATCCACTTATTTGAACATTAATAAAAGGCAGTGCTTGTGCTTACTAAATGAAGGACGTTTAGAGATAGAATGGGCACTTTATGTTTTCAGGTAACACGATAAATTAACCAGAGAATAAACACTGCACAAAGCGTTGTGCTATCACTGCAGCCTCATTGTTGAAGTGCTTGACATCTTTCGAATTGGGTGTGGGTGGGGGGAGGGGAGGTTTGGGATGTGGTTGTTTCTACTGCAGGCAGTTTGTTAAGACACCTAATGGTTATTCTTCTCTTTTACTCATTAGGACATCATGTTTTGTTGCCAAGAGTTCAGAATTTAGCCTATGTTTACTCATGTGCCGCACTTCATTATTAGTTCAAACTAGAGTTTTCTGTGACCCATTATGTTGTTTAGTTGTCTGATCTCTTATGCATTTGGTATGTATTCTTTCTAGTTTCTTGTGCCATTTGAAGTGAATTGAATGTTGATTTCCATGCATTTTATGTCCTCAGCTTATTGTCTGTTCCACATTCATATTATGGTTCTAGGATTCTGGATTTCTGGTAACCACTTTTAAAGTCGCATATTGTGTTTAGTGTTTTATTTATTGTATGGTTGGTTTTCTATAGAATTGGCACTTTGTTTTATCTGACTTGTTAATCCTCAATTGGATTTAGAATCTTTGTCTTTCAATGATGGAAAATGAATTTGAATAGCTTCTGAGATGAGGAAGATGTAAAGTGAATTGTCAAGGTATGGATTTTGTTAGTATAATGGCATTTTCTAACTGACCCTTCAGTTTTCTTGTGCAATTATCTGTGTACGACTAGATATATGTCCCAAATCTAATTAATAAATTTGGTTCCTGAAACAGTGTTGAGTGTGGCAAGTAATTCAACAAAGTTGAGCAGGTGAGAACTATTTTTTTTGCTGGAAAATGTGTAGTTTGCATGACAACACTGCTGCTTATAGAGTTGAATTTTCAGAATGAATCTTGGAAGTTGTTTACAGGGATTTCATGCATCAAGTGATCAGATGAAAGCTACATCCAAATCTGCAGGCATGTCGTGGGGCTTGAATGTAGGCATCTTCATTCCTCCTCGTTGGTTGATTCGCCTGTACGTGTTGGTGTTCCTTTTGTAGTGTGACATGGCTGCTCTGCCCACCCAGGACTTTCTTGCTTTTTGTCTGCCTTTTCTGCTTCTTTTGTGACTTCCAGCGATAGATGAGAAGAAAAGAATTTATCATTCTCTGGAGTAGGCGTTGAGTTAGAACTTACACTCCTTTTGTGTTCCTATTTTCAGCTATCGGGATGTAGAGACAATTTAACTTCATTGTACTACGAATGCTTCAGACTCCTAGTAATGGGGCTTACCCAATTCCGAAGTACTAAATGCTTACCTACGAATCATTTGACTTCATTGATACATCATATCCTTTAGGTTTTCTAGTCTATTTTAGAACTCTACACATTGATATTTCGTTTTTATATTATCAGATGATTGGAGCATAAAATGCGACGCTCTTAATGTGTTTTACCCTCATTTATACTTTGTTTTTAACCTTATTTATGTGAACTGAGTCATATAATACAATTATGAGCTTTTGGTAGAGTTTAAGTAAAAATGTGCTTAAGTGTTGGAAATTTACAGAAAATTGACAAAGTGCTGAAAATCAAAGTCTCTAAATGTTTCGTTGATTCTGTAAAGCTTCCATGATGCTTTTGATGGATTTTTCTTCTCTTATGAGCAGTAGACATATTAAGGATTGAGAAATGGAAGGAGTTAGAGAAATCGGACCAAGGAAAGATGCCAAGGATTGCAAGAGAAAATTGGATCCAGCAAGTTTCAGTATTTTTCTGGGCCATCACTCAACTTCCAGAATTCCTCCAAGATGGACCACAAGGAACTAGAGGACGTGCCATATATGCATGGAAAGCCCTACGAGTCTAGTTTCTGCAAACTTAGAATCGCATCAAAAGCTTTCTTGAGGAGAGAGTTATGCCAATTGCAACACAGCAAGGTCACTACCCTGCCAAGAAAGGGAACCTACTGCCCGTTTTCACTTTTTTGTGTTTTTAATTGTCTAAATGGCATCTGATTGCACTAATGAAGATTATCCAAACTTAATGAAGGATAGATAAACCAGCCAAGCCAAGAAGAAGTGAAAAATATGGAAAGAAGAAATTCCCTAGTCTGGCTAGGAAAAAGAAGAGCAATCGGCTGATTAGGAGAAGGTTTCCTAGTTCGGCTAAGTGCGTCTTGGACCAATTATCCATTAAGCAATATTGTTGATCCGTCAAGGAGTTGCAGCTGTGATCCATGAAGAAAATCATAAAAGAAATCAGAAGGAAAAAGGAGAGAAACATAAGATGAATCCTGATCAAACTCTAGAAACTTCCAGTGCACGTCCTCCAACTTCAACGGACTCCCCTGGACAGCTCACATTGAACTAGAGTTCGAGCCATTTATGGATAGAAAGCTACGAGAGTCTAGTTTTCAAATCAATTGAAATAATTTCGATAGCTACTGTCTAGAGAGAGATATTTCATATTCTTCACACGAATGTCATATCTGCCCAATCAGAAAACCTAAACCAAATCAGTTTAGGATTTGTGTTCCCTAGTTGCTGCCGACTTTTGCACAGCCACTCTCATATATAAAGGCACGAATTTCATACAGAAAAATCATCTCATCTCAAGCACAAGTAATAGCCAAAAGCTCTACCAAGTCTCGCAAGCACCAAACACCCCAAATACTTAGCCATAAACCTGATTCCACCACATCCACAATCCGTACCATCATTCTACTTTCTGCTGTGCCTCTCCACCATCACTTGAGGAGTCTTCAAGGTTCTTAAAGTGTGATCCATCCCCTCTATGGCTACTGTATTTAAATTAGTTTGTGTGACTTGTATGAATTTATTTTGCTACTTGGTTTTCATTGAAACTTTGTATGAACTCGGTTTGATGTTTATGTAGTAGTTTTTATGTTTTCAACTTGTAATTTTTGTGTGCTTGATAATTAGAAAAGTGGTATTAGATGTATGTTTAGGATTTAAAATCGGTTAGTAATCTAAGGTGAGGGCATGAAAATCGGTACTTAGTGTTATTTTTGAACATGAAGCTAGCTAGGTACTAGGTTTAATCGGCTAGAGTAATAACAAACTAGATGGACATGACGGACTCTATGATTTGTGTTACTCACTTAGGGCTATTAATCTTAGAACTTGCATGCTAAATAAGATGATTTGACAACCTTTCTTGTTTACATGTTTTCAATTACAGACTTTTGTGCTTCAATGTTAACTCTTGACGGATTGGCATAAATTTTAGGATCCATAACGGAAGTTCGGTCATAAAAACATTAGAAGTCTATAACTAGGTATATAGCGGAAGCTCTAGTTATGGTCGAAACTTGTTTGAGTCTAAAACGTGCTAAATACTTGTTCTTTACTTTCTTGTATGCGAGTCTTACTTGTTAAAGAGTCTTTGTACGAATTGTTTAGTGTGAAAGATGATGATCACTTGTAAATAGTAATTTAAGATTTATTTTCGTGTCTGGGTATTAGAAGCCAGCTTTGCTGCCGAACCAACATCCAATCCCCCTGAATATGTATATATGTGTGAATATTTGTCTAACATTCTCATATTTCAGGTACCCATAATTTCCAGCTAGAACGATCCCTACTTATTTTATACTAGCCGTTATTTGTTGGCTTTGATCATTCAGAGCTCATGGAGGCTAGATCACTATGTGAATCAAATGGTTTTGCTTGGCATGCTTAATTGCCAAGTGATACTAGTGAAGCAAATCTTGATTTAAGTGTAGAGGTTTCCGATGAAACCTCATTTGAGTCTCGACTTCTTTGAGCGTTGATGTTTAAACTTTAGATTTGTGAAGGTCCGTATTTTCATTAGATATACAAAAAAAAAAATACAAAAAAAAATATATCAAACTTTAAAAACTGTAGTTTGGGTCGAGAAAAAATTAAGAATAAAAAACATGACATGAATTTTAATTTTCTCTCTTATTTATTCGAATCATTTTCGAATAAAATTTTTGTGATTCTCCATAATACGATCATAGTTGGTAGTACATAGTAGAGTAGACATGTTTTTTTGAAAAGAGAGTACACATTTTCAAGCTATCTTTATATTTATATATATTATTAAAGATTGGCGCCAGAAGAGTTGGATTCCCGCTCATTCTTGTCGTATTGCAGCTCAGGGGATAATAAGAAAATCCACGTGACATACCCTGACTCGTTGTAGCATGGATATATATTATAAGACGCGTCGCAGACGAACATTACAGCACTCACCCTTCCATTTTCTTCACCTGGCTCTCTTCAAAGTCTCTTCGTTTCCCAAAAGCCTCCACATACTAATCTCTATCTCTCTTTTTCTGTCTGAGAATTGAAGAAGAAGAATTGAAGGAGACGATGGCGATGCGGAGGTGCGTGATGAAGCTTCAGCTCCCAGGCCTCTGGGCTCGTTCGAACTTGACCGGTGGCTTATTGAGCAAGCTGATGGTAGTTAAAAGTAGTGGCATTGCCATTTCGTTGAATTTATATTCTTGTTGGATCTAGCTTGGAACTAAATGTATATTGTGATTCACAATTTCGGACTCTATTTCACTAACTTTTCTTATTGATTTCCTTCATGGATTATAAGAAGGATGAAGTTTGAAGATGTGGAGTTCAAGATTAGTGTTTGAATTTTGCTTGGTTTACTTATTATTACCATGGATTGTTATTATTTTTATGAAAGTGTTATTATTCATGTGTCTATAGCCTTCTAATTTTTCTGCCTTTTATGATATGTTAATAGTCCTTTATGCATTATTACTGAGTTAGTAATCTTAACAAGTGACTAAATCTCATTGAGCATCGTTTCTCATGATCACAGGTTAAGTCATTTTTATTTGAGTAAACCCTGAAGTAATCAATTCTATAAATCCAATACCAGTAACTAATCCCTAAACAGCTGAACATGTACTATTATTTTCTTGGATGCTAAATCTTGCAATCATAGTTTGTTAGGTAGGATATAATTTTTGTATTGAGGGCTGTGCATAATTTACTGTCTGTGCGTGTCAAGTTGAAATAATATGAGTTCTTTGTGTTAAAGATTTAATGTATCCATTCCAAAATCAATTTTGCAAGGGGTGGATAAGCGCTTGTTCTTATATATTGCATATCCAAAGACCAAAGATGTCAATTATAAAGCTCCTCATGAGTGGTAGGCCTGTATCCAATCAGCACTCCCCTAAAGTCTAAACTGCTAATGCATGCATTTTTTTTTTTTGCTTGAGCAATATTGTTGCATGGTTTTGGCTAGTTCTCTTGTGGTGACTAGACATGACTAGCAATGCTAGCAAGTAGGTAGGTCATGCATCCCACATCGTCTGGAGAGAGTGGATGATGTGCTTATATATACAAGGTGTTAGCGTGAATCATGGAATATAATTCAGGACTGTTATTCAGGTAGTTAGTACTTACATATTCTGTATACGTAGTACGTAGTACGTAAAGTTGTAGTATACCTTGTATTCTCTTTATATAGCCTCTAATGTGATATGAATAATATATCAGAAAATTCATTCTCTAAATCATATTATATTTGACTCAAGGTTAGCTCAATACATTAGGACGCGTTTTGGGATGGGATCCCAAGAAAAAAACTGTGAGGGTTGGGTCTAAAGCGAACAATATCCTAAGTGTATGGAGATGAGCTGTTTCATATAGTATCAGAGCTTGTCTCCTGCCGGAAGTGTGCCGACGCAGACGTCGGACCCTAAGAGGGGGGGGGGGGGATTGTGATGACCCATACCTAACCTAACTAGAGAAGCTAACAAGTAGATATGTCACGCATCCCACATCGTAGGAGAGTGGATGTTGTGCTTATATATGTAGGGTTAGCTCAATATATTAGGACGCGTTTTGGAATGGGATTCCAAGAACAAAACCGTGAGAGCGGGGCCTATAACGGACAATATCCTAAGTGTGTGGGCTGGGCTGGGCTGTTTCATCTCAACTGTGAATCCTTTTCCGAGACCAAAAACAAAAAATTACTTTGTTTGTTCAAAGAGACTTCCAAAACATGATCAGGTATGTTTATTTTTGAATTCGGAGAACTTATCTGTTGCAGAGGCTTCAGTCATTTGTCCATGATGTTTTTGGCTTGTTCTCTAACTTCAATAACTGTTTTACTGAACCAGTGATGAGATTGGTGAGAACTTGAAAAAACCAAATCATGTGAGGGCCATTACTATCCTTGATGAAAAAGATTTCATATGTTTGCAATTTCCTGGAGATTGAACTCTTTTGATAATATATGTGTTTACAACAGGAACTTGCTGCTCTAAATGGTAGGATGAAAGTCATAAGCATTCGTACGGGAGTTTGTATGGTGGTCTCTGGCTGGATCATTGGGGCTGCAATCGGGACCTTATATGGTCACTAGCTGTATGTAGTTGGATTTAGTGTTTGTCTTAGGTTAACAAGCGAAATTATGTTATGATTCATCCCGTTGGCTAGACTAGTTAAGAGTGAAAGGAGGAATGAGCTCATCTTAATGATCTCCGGTTTTTGTGTGGACATATTCTGTTCAAGGGACAAAATGTTTTGGAAGATAATATAGGGTGGTTTCCTAATGAGGGTGGGCTTGGTTGAGGTAGGTATATTTTAGCTGTCTTTTCCTAACCAGAGAAGGAAACTACATTTTCCTTTTTACTGTTTAGCAGCCCACTCTCCTAACACCCCGGGGAGTGCATGTATTGTTTTTTTTTTTTTTTTTTTTTTTAATATTTTATTAAATAACTCAAGCAACATTACATACGTCAATGAGGTTTGAACTCGTGACCTCAACATTATCGGTTAAACTACTTAACCAATTAAGCCACAACTCACCAAGCCACGGCTCATCAACAAAGTGCCTGTATTGCTTAATTCAAGGACTAGGAACTAACATATTGTTAGATCATGTTTAGTATTTTGGTATAGGTCAATGACCACGAGCTCATATTTAGTATTTGATTTCTATACAAAAAGTTGCCTGCTAAGGTCCTTGGATTTGAACAATTCTTACAACACCACAATTATATGATAATATTCAAGTTTACAATAAAAACTTGCATTTTTAGCTGCACTTTGGTTTACGTGAAGCAAAAGAGAGATTTGAGTTCGAATTGCAGCGTGTACATAATTTTAGGTTTGAAAATTTGAGCTCAAAGCACCGATGTTTGTACTGCAAGACGCTACACATATAGAAGACATGAGATTGCTCGACTCATTCTCCAGTACAAGTCACTCAAGAATCACATTCCATTCCACTACTCTACATATGTATATCAATGGCGTTTGAAAATAGTATATGTAGAAGTGTTTCTTCTCCTATATATCCAGTCAAGGTTGTTTAACAATGGTGTCAAATCCAAATTCATTCTTGTTTGTAACTGGGAAGAGAGCCCGCGCTCTGCTGTGGGTTCAATCATTAAAAGGTTGATCAAGTTACAGTCTTGTTTGTCATTAAAAGAAAAAATAATAGAGGCACAGGCTATATGTCCTCCCTATTATGTTCTATTTCCATTATCAATAATATAGAGGCACCGACTCAGGGTGATACCTCAGTACCTCTGTCATTTTCAAGGAAAAAAAAAAAAAAGTTTCATGGAGATTAAATCTCCACATGATTTTTGTTATCATTTTATCTGGGCTGCTCCAATTCTTCATCTCTGGATAGCTTCTCTCTTCCTTTTTTGGACTCCACTGCCATGGCTCTCATCACCCGGCCTGGAAGGTTGGAAATCCTCTAGAGGAAGGAAGGAAGCTTACAGGAGTTTGCTTCCAAATAGTACGCAGTGTTGCATCTACTGATACAGGATATCTGAATTATTTCACTCCTTTTTACAGACCCACATTTGAAAGCCTCTATGAGTAAACAGACATTTTTAAAAACTCACAATCCCAACAGCCATTAGTGACCTCTGGTGGTGGTCTATCATACTAGAAGCACATTTTTATACAAGTGAATGGATTATGCTACATTAACAACCAGTTTACTCATACCAGCTGCCAAAAAAGCCAAAGGAACAGAAAGGACATAAGATACGGACCAGAGTACTTACCATCTGAATTCAGTATGTCACCACATATCCAATTATCCAGTAAAACTTGCAGTGCTCCAAGCCTTTGATCTTGTCAAGCATCTTTTGAGTATCTTGAGCTGAAATATTAGATCCAACCACAAGCTTGTACTGCTCCAATTTTAATTCATGACACTTCAAGGCAGCTGTTTTACAAGCTCTGATACTTCCTGATAAAAGGAAAAAAAAAAAGAAGGAAAATAGCACAAAGTTTTCTTTAGTGGATGAAAAATTTGTGAAGGAAGACAAGGTTGAATTAGCATTCACTGTATTTCTTAAAGATCTGCCACTGAAGCTAAGCATAACACTTTTTTTAAGAACCAAGCACTATACTGGAAGGAATAAAACCAAAGAAGTCAAAACAAATTATAGTATTGAGGTTCTTGAACTGACCACTTAAGTTCAACATATTAAAAATCACTGGGCAATCAGCAATACTCCTGACCATGGTAATTGCAGACCAAACTTTCTGATGGTCCTCCCTTGAAGATCTTATTATACAAAACCCTGTAATCTCATTGACATATTTGACTGCAAATTACATTATGCAACACAAAGGAGAATCAGTTTACCATGAAATCAAAGAGAAAGTTCTTACCCAACAAATAAGATAGTAAGTACCATTGGAAAATGTTACCTACCTTGGAACGATCCAAGTGAAAAAGCCAGACCACACTCTCCAAAGTTCACAAGAACGCTATCTTTGATGGCTTTTGTTACATTTTATGTGGTAATGATAACAGGATTTTTCTTTGTTATTTCTTTATTTGGATCCAAGATAACCTCCAATGTCATATACCTATTCTTAAATCCCACCATGATCCTTTACCTATTCAAAACACATCATTGGTTTATCAAATATAAAAAGAAACCTTCAGGAGTAAAAGTATCATACGAAGATACTATAAACTGGTTTATAAATCCCAAATGCAGAGAACATGTAGTTACGAAGCCGAAACATGTTTCGGGTAATTCAAACAATGGCACAGCACATATCCAGATATGAATCATAAGAATAGTTGTTGACTAACACTGAATATCAGTGACAGAGAATTCATTGCCACTGAGCTAAAGTCTAACAATTAGAGAAAACAATAGTAATTCTTCCAGATTCCTGAAAATTCATAAATATCATAAGCATTAAAGCATGGCAAACATTTAACAAATATGCACCTTTGAAAGTAAATTGAAGTAATTAAACTTGTAAAGTGTCTTGTTTGGAGAATAACAAAGACTTGTGAAACAAAACCCCTATAGAACAATGCTCAATTGGCCGACAGCAGAATTCAAAAACAAAAAACCAAATCGAAGCTTACCCGGAACTCAATCTGCATGCAACTCGAAATTCAACTTATTGCTCAAATGGGTTACCTCCAGAAATCAATTAAATACCGATTGGGTATTGCAAAGAGAAACGAAGAAAAACAGCTGGCAACCCAAATAACACCGACCCGGCTCAGTACACTTCTTGCCGCAGCTGCATACAATTTCTCCAGTGAGAGGAGAAGTCGGTTTAGTGGCGAGTTGTTTTTGTTCTTGTTATTATTTTGGTGCTATTTACATACACATACCCATCCGAGAACCAATCATAAAGCAAAATTAAAAAGTGATTTTGTAAATTTAAGTAAATTATAGTCGTAACAAAATTCACGAAACTGTGTGAATAACAAATTAGAGTGTTAATAACATTACCCTAATCATATAATAATACATGTTTTTGCTATACAACACTTTGATTGGTGAGGTTTCCTCTGGATCTAAGAACTTTCATTGAATAAATCCGTTAATTTTTTTTTTTTTTTTTTTTTTATGAATATACAACAATTCCAACTAAACTTGCAGCAAATAATCTCAAACAACAAGAAGTGTCCCCTGGCTTCCAAACTACCTGTTTGATGATAAGTCTGAATATCTTTTGAACATGCTAGATGTACAACCACTCGCTTTTGACCCTAAAGCACAAAAGCCTTGACCTGTCTTCAGTATTCAGTATGCAGGAACACAGATTGTTCGTTTTTCTTTGAACCAACAGGAACACAACTCGTATACATCAACAGCTTTTGCAATAAATTTAAGATGTGGTAAACTGGTAATCACATGAACGTTATAGATGATTTACTAAGAAAACATGATCCTACCAACGATTACCTAAGTTTATAGAGTATTGGAGCCTGCTTGCAAAAATGAATAATCGAATCACAAATAACAACTACTCCAACGGAAAAGAAATTACCAGAGACCACTAACAAATATAATAATAGATATCATTAAGGCAAGTTAGAAACCGGGACATCATCAAGGATAAAAGGACCTAACTTCCCCGTTCTAAATAAGGTAAGAAATTTTTTTGATACCATCGACCGAGCTTCTGGCCCCTTGTTAACTATCTTCAGTGCCTTCTGCAGTGCTTCAAACTGCTGATCTATAAGCATCTCCAAATCAGCTTCATTGTCTACACTGCCATCAAATTCTGACAGAGTCGAAAAGAGTGCATATTCTACATTCGTTACCAGATCCTGAAAAGTGAAGAAATATCAGCAAGTCAAGTCACCAAGAATCTTGTCTTGCTAAACTAGTAATTGTGAAACAAAAAAAAGCTGAATGTCAACTGCAAACTGATGGACAGGTATAAATAGCAATGAAAAATGGATTGTGAGCATCAGATTCTCTTTCTGTTTTTGGTCCAAGTGAGAATGAGTTAAATTTTAACATTTAAAAGAAAACAAATTTTTTAATTTTATTTTAAAAAGAGTCAAAAACTTGAAACAATATGTCGTGGAGACTGGAGAAGATGACCACAATAAGGGAAATACAAAAGATAACTCTTGAGATACAACACTAGGAACTAAGGTTCATACCAACCACCTTAAGCAAGACTAATAAAAACTAAAAGGAACTAGACCACAGCTGCCTTCCAAAGCAAGGCAGTATGTAAGAAAGACCGTTGATAAAACGACTAACAATACTGACTCCAAGAGGCTACTATGTTAACGAGCACTCAGTGTTTGATCAAACACCAAACCTAATACTCCTAAGAACCAAACAAGAACTAAAGCAACATAGCCAGTCCATAAACTGATCTGTAAAAGAAAAACAGAAATTGAATTTGAAACCCAAAACTGATGTCCAAAATCTCTGTACAAAAGATTCCTTACTCTTACTTCAAAATATTCAGCATACAGCAGCATACTAAACAAAACAACAATTAAAGAAACATAACATGTTCCCGATAAAACCAATTTAAACAGAAACCCATAACCAATGTCCCAAATCTATGCCACAAAGTATAAACTAAGAGAATCCCTTCGCTTATTTCCAACCATACCACCCCACAATTCCCCTACAGACTTATTTGAATACAATAATTCCTATTTACACAGTACATGTAGAATACATGCCAACATGGACAGAAAAACCAACCACAAGGCTAATTGACCAATAAAAGTTGGGCAAGTTACGTACTAAAATATAAATATAATAAGCCTAGTTATGTGGTAATGAAAAAACTTCTATAAATATAGGAAGAAAACTACTCGGTTTTTTTTTTTTTTTTTTGAGTAAGAAAACGAAGATTATGCTTCCTAAAAGTTTGAAGATTGAAGCTTGGGACAGATACATCAGAAGTTTGCAGCAGTCCGATAGTGCACAAAAAGTTGGGGTACCATATACTGTGCGGAGTTTACAGTAAAATCAATCAGTTACCTCAACGTACAGGACACCAGACTTATCTGGCACCTTCCTCCTTGGTCGAAGATTGGTAAGACTATAGTCAACTTTATCCTCAGCTTCATGTTGAATACGTTCCATTCTGCTATTATGTGAGTTGCGCCAGTGAAGAGGAGTCCTTCTAGTATTTAAAACTGCAAGTAAGTATTGAGCAATACGTTCCTCCCCCACCACCGAATCTTTGACAGATCCTGCAGGTTCATTTGATAAAACGATTAGATACTAAGTCACTGAATGCTGACCAAACAAACAAAGATTGAAGTTTGACAATAACCTTAATATTTCCAAAGGAATGGAGCATACATAGATGAGCCAGCAATGAAAAGAAAGTTAATGCAGAGAATAAAGTTGGCTGGAAAATGGAACTCTTTGTGGATGCCCAAGATTAAGTTCATCACCCCAGCACCAGAGATAAGGTCTCCTTTGTCCAATTTAATAATTTCAACATGGTAATTTAAGAGTTTTAGTGAGCAAGAGATAATATGGGAAGAGCGTCATCCTAAAGGCTTCTTTGTAATAGAAAAAAAAAATAGAATTAAGATTTTAATGAATACAATATAGACAGACAAAGTGGACAAAAAGTCAACAAAACAGGGATGCAGCAAAAAGTTCAAGAGGGAGGTACCAGAATCTATAAACCCCCTAAAGACACTCCTAAAAGAGAAAAAGACAGAACTCCTAAACGACTGCTGTTCTTCAATCCCTTAAGATACAAGAGAAACTATAATTTTTAAATAATTTTTAAAAGCCTAAGAAACAAAAGACGAAAGAACTTCTGAAAATCTAAATCTCTCCTACCCCTTCATAGACTTCAAAAAACGGCTTCTATTTCTTTCCTTCCACAACACCCAAACGACACAGCACCACCACAATGTTTTGGCTTTATTCGCTTTACCAAAAAATGGACAATAAAGCAAACAGAGCCAAATCTGCACTGGAAGTTCCCAAGGCACCCATCCTAAGAGTTAAGGCGAAGTTCTATTAAGACACTTAGAGGAGTCAAGTGCTATTGAGAGTCTGCTTGAGTCTTGGGGTGTGTCCAATGTGTCTGAGTTTTCAAGCGCATCTTATGCAATGTGTCTGAGAGTTATCACTTCCCCTGTTCTCTCTTCTGCAGCCTTTCCTCTCGACTTCCCTAAGTACTCTGACTACAGCTTCTATAAGTCTTTCTGCTAATATCTATAACTCTTCTCGTTCTGCTAAAACTATAAATCTTCTAACCTTCTAAGTCCATCACAAGCACTCAGAACCAGCCTTCTATTTCTCCTATATCAGAAGTAAACTACCAGATTAATAATTCTTTTTATATGTTTAATGACACGAGACATTAAACACCTCATTTCCTCTAACACCTTTAAGCGCTCATTTCCTTTAAACTTCTTTTTAAATGTTTTATGAAAATATGTTTAATTTTTCACAGGTCTTTACAGGTCGAGATCTATTTAATCTTGCTATGCATTTTCAAAACAAAGATACATTTCAAGAAAATTGACATGGAACCTAACTTGATAACTTGCATAGGAGTTGCAGTGAAGTAGTATATGTAATTGTCAAAGATACACGTAGACACAAGCCTACATCTGAAAGTCAAATACAATGGTACCACAACTTCCTAAATCATGTCTTTTTATATACCATGTAAGCCTAAGAAGGTCAAATACATTCCCATTGCCATAGCCACATTAACAACTACTGGAGTGAATTTCTCATATGAGAAATTCATTTCAGTTAAACTGAAGCCAAAAAAAAAATGACCAAAAAAAAAAAGTGACAAACCTGCAAGAGCTAGCTTTAACCCTGTCTCTATGTCTGGAATACTTGGAACCAAAACACCTGGAGTGTCAAGAACGTATATGCTAGGCTGATGAGCAATCTGTAGACAAACAATTGAACAAGTTTAGAGCAACAATGAACTACAGAAAAGACTAGTACATTCAACAACAAAAATGGTGATTGACCTTGTATCCAGCAATGTCTTGAGTAACACCAGGCAATGGACCGACTGTAGCTCGCTTCATCTTCCCCTGCACTAAGAAAGAAACTTTTCAATCATCATTCATTCATTCATTCTTTCCAGCAAAATAAAGTTCACGAAAAATCAGCCACTAACATTAACAAAATGAAACTCACCAGGAAATCGAGACGACGCAATCTGATGAATAGAATTAATCAGAGCTGATTTTCCAACATTAGGAACCCCAACGACCATAACAAGCAGGGTGGGCTCCTTGGAAATCACCTCCTTCAGTTTATACTCCACTAACTCAAGTAGCTTTGATAAAAACACAGTACACAACTCAGGGTTCGTAAAAAACAAATCAAAACCACAACTACTTTAAACAAGAACTGAATATACCTTGGAAACAGAACTCTTGCTATGTGCACTTATAGGAATGCAATCTTTCCCAGACGACTCGAAAAACCGGGTCCATCTCTGCAGAAATTGAATCTCTAAGAATTGAATTGAAACAAGAGAAGAAATGAAGAGAGTGAATATTACGTGCATGATATTGGGATTGGCGAGGTCCTTCTTGTTGAGGGCAACGAGGGAGCGTTTCGAGCGGAGTTGGGCTTCAAGGTCCTGATTGGCGGAGGACAAGGGAATGCGAGCGTCACGGACCTCAATGACGAGGTCGGCGAGTTTCAGGCGGTCGCGGATGGCGGTGGTGGCGGCAGCCATGTGTCCTGGGAACCAGTTGATGGCTCCGCCGCCGGTGATGAACTCCATATCTGCCAACCCCAGACCCTTCTTCACCACTTTCTTTAATCTTCCTGTCACCATTTCTATCCTGGCAAGATTCAAATGTTGAGGGTCTCTCTGGGGTTTAGTGGGGACTAAGGAGTCGGGTCTGAAGTTCAGGCTTTAAGCGGTGTATTTTGTATTTTTTCTTTTATCTACACTATTATTAAATAACCAGGTCTATTAGCTAAAAAGTTTGTAAAAATACGTATATGTAAAAGTAAAATAGAAATTGATTTATTCGTTTTATTGATAATCTCATTTATATAGGGTGAGTATTACAACGATAATAGTAAATATATTTATGATAATAATGACTAATCGTTTGAGTTATAAGTACTACATGCTAATTAGTTAATTCTTTCTCGTCAGTTACATTGACGAAGACACACAATATGTTTTTCCTTCAACACTCCCTCTTGTGCCGAGTCAAAGATAAAATGGTGCATGAGGTGTTGTCACATTAAAAATCTTACCAAGTAACAAAAACTTAATAGGACAAAATAAAACCTTGATCGAAGGAGAAAAAGAGCACAACACACCTATTACATTTGAAAACATATATATGCTAGACTCCTCCTAATGTCTGCACCTCCCCTTGATTTTTACATTAATCATGGGATCCTCCCCGATTTTTTATAGGAGCATAAAATGCGACGTTCTTAATATGTTTTTAACCCCATTTATCCAATACTTAACCCTTATTGTTGTAAGATAGAATCATGTAATTGAGTCTTGAGTTTTGGTTGAGTTTAATGTGAGAATGTGCTTAAATAGAAGAATTTGGGCAGAAATTATCAAAATCCTATTCGAAAAGTCTCTGAGATGTTTTATGGAATCTGTAAAATATAAACTTTGCTTTTGATAGATTTTTCTTCTCTCATATGCAGTTGACAAATAAAGGATTGAGCATGACAAGATTCACTGAAATCGGAGCAAAATAAGATGCAAAGAATCACAAGTTCAAATCCGATGCAAATCAAGAAACTTCAGCAGATTTCAGTGCACGTCACTCAAATTCTCGAATTTATTCCCGCCGATTGACAAGGAATTTGAAGGAGAAATTTATATGGATGAAAGCTCTGTGTGTCTAGTTTCATATGCAACTGGAATCGCAGAAAAAACTTTCTTGAGCAAAAGGTTATGCCATTTTGAATGCACGGAAGTCAATACTGCCGAGAAAGAAAACCTTCTGTCCGATTTTTGAGTTTTTGCTTTTTCTTCACCAAGTTCGTGTCCAAGACTATCATTGAGGAGCTACTGTATATTTGAAAACATATATATGCTAGACTCCTCCTAATGTCTGCACCTCCCCTTGATTTTTACATTAATCATGGGATCCTCCCCGATTTTTTATAGGAGCATAAAATGCGACGTTCTTAATATGTTTTTAACCCCATTTATCCAATACTTAACCCTTATTGTTGTAAGATAGAATCATGTAATTGAGTCTTGAGTTTTGGTTGAGTTTAATGTGAGAATGTGCTTAAATAGAAGAATTTGGGCAGAAATTATCAAAATCCTATTCGAAAAGTCTCTGAGATGTTTTATGAAATCTGTAAAATATAAACTTTGCTTTTAATAGATTTTTCTTCTCTCATATGCAGTTGACAAATAAAGGATTGAGCATGACAAGATTCACTGAAATCGGAGCAAAATAAGATGCAAAGAATCACAAGTTCAAATCCGATGCAAATCAAGAAACTTCAGCAGATTTCAGTGCACGTCACTCAAATTCTCGAATTTATTCCCGCCGATTGACAAGGAATTTGAAGGAGAAATTTATATGGATGAAAGCTCTGTGTGTCTAGTTTCATATGCAACTGGAATCGCAGAAAAAACTTTCTTGAGCAAAAGGTTATGCCATTTTGAATGCACGGAAGTCAATACTGCCGAGAAAGAAAACCTTCTGTCCGATTTTTGAGTTTTTGCTTTTTCTTCACCAAGTTCGTGTCCAAGACTATCATTGAGGAGCTACTGTACATAATGATGCATTTAGAAGTCATCCTAGCAAGGGCCAAGTCGAAGAACAAAGGAAAAGAAGTTCACCCAAGTCAATTAGGAGAAGAATGGAATCGGCTAAAGAAGGTTTGTGCTTTCCCGGTCTATCTAGGGAAGTTTTCGACTGCCTCTTGGATATTTTGTTCAACAATGATTGAGTCTAGTCCATCAACAAGTCCATGATGCATTGATCCATGGAGAAATCGGTAAAATTAATGAAGAAAAGAAAGAAGAGATCGGAATGGAAAAGAAGAAAGAAGAAAACCTAAACCGAGTTCGGCTTGGATTTGGCTTACGAATGTGGTCTGAATTCCATTCTTTGTACAAGATATTTGGCTGAATTAATTCATGGAAAACCTAAGGATATATTTTTCAATTATTCAGCCATTATCTTGATGATTTTCGGCAGAAAATAGAGGAAGCAAACTCGCAACAAATCCTGATTAAATTCGGCAGAATTCCTGTACACGCCATCCAACTTCCACGGACTCTCCTGGACAGCTCACTTTGAACCAGATAGTGCGCCTTAGATGGATGGAAAGCTACGGAAGTCTAGTTTCCAACCCAATTAGAATCACCTCAATAGCTATTTTCGAGAGAGAGATATTCCGTTTTTATCACACAAAGGTCATTCTGCCGAAAATAGTTCAAATCGGATTTGAAGACTAAAAGCTGCCAAACCTCTTCCTCCTTTGTTCTCCTATATATATAGCTCTCTTTTGTACAGAAAAATCATCTCTTCTCTCTCACTTTTCAAAGCCAAAATTCTGTCCATTTAGCACCACAAATCCAAAGAAAATTCAAGCCGATTCCATAGTTCATCACCACTTCTGATCGCAAGTTTCATCTCCACCGAATCTCTCTTTGTCGATTCCTCTACAAGGTTTCTTTTAAAGTGTGATTCACTCATCTCTCATGGCTTGTAATTTTCTGTATAATTACTTAACTTTGTCTATGAAGTTTGTAAGGATTTGTGGTTTGTTATTTGGTTTTATTAATTTGACATTAGATTTCCGAAATTCTGTTATGTGTTTTGGTTTTCTTTTTGTTTAATTGATAAACATGTATGTGACGAATTGATTGTATGGCAATAGGGCAGTACGTTTGTTGCATGATTTGATGATTTTATTTGGTTTATTTTCTGAATTCGTATGCACAACAAGTTATAGGGTTCAGGGCAGCTTTAGCTAGGCGATCCTTAGGTTTATTTCTTTATGTTGCCGAACCACAATTATGGGGTAAATTATACACGAAGTTAATTGATCTTATATTGGTTCTAAGGGGTAGAGTAATTCAGAAAATATGCATGTTGAAGCAAGGTGAGGTGACGCCATACTTGTTGCATGTTTCCAATTCGACTCATTGTGCTTATGTGTTTCTTGGTTTAATTTCTACACGAAGTGTCTTTAAACTGATTAGCACTATGTTTAGGGTTATGCACGAAGCTAATTCTAAATAATTGAGGAGTTTTGAATGATTAGATGAACCACGAAGGGCTCTAGTTATAATTGGAACTAAATTGCATGAAATCGGTGATAAATGTTTCTATCATATTGTTGTTTCGTGATCGGTTTGTGTGATGTGTTTTGTTTAAAAGATGTTGATCACATGTAAATATATAATTTATGATTTGATTTCGTAAAAATCAGTAGAATATATAATCAAATTTCAAACCCCCAATATGATTTTGTAATGCTTTATATGATTGAACGCCCTTGATTTCCCTGGATTGAACGATCCCTACTTGCTCTATACTAACGATGACACAAGAGGGTAATATTTGTATGAAGTTATTTTGCAGGTACAATGTGCTTGGATAATAATCTCCATCAATTTTTTCATTTGATCAAGGGAGTTTCAATAACCTTAGCATAGTTATGCATTTTAATATGTTTTTCAAATATGACTTGAGCAATGATTTAGTAATTAAATCTTGTCACATCGTCCTCAGATCCAACATTATTTACTTTGATTTTGAGGATAAAGTTGTCTGATGAGTGCCTAAGTACGAGCACAATAATAACCCTACAAAATATCGTTAGTAGTATGAGCAAGTAGGGATCGTTCTAAGTCGGGGATTAAGGGTACCTGAAACATGAGAATGTTAGACAAATATATATATACATATATATACATCAAAAACGTCACATGGGGGAGAGAAATTGGTTCGGCAGCAAGGCTGCCCTCTAACGTCTAGACATGAAATTTAAACCTAGTTCTAATATTTACAAGTTTGGTCGAGATTCTTCCACAAAGCACTAGCACGAAAACAATCAAAACACATAACAAACAAGCAAACAAGACTCACGGCAAGGCATTAAAGTGTTCTAGATCCAACTTAACTCCGACCTAATTAGCTCCCTATAGGTATTACTAATCGATTTAGATTTCATAAGTTTTCAAGATTAACTTTACGTCTAATCCTAAAGTTGTACTAAACATATTTGAGAACTCCTATAGATGAAAACAAACATGCATAGTAATTGAACACGAAATCTTTTGAGTTGGAAACAAGTTAATTAAGTAAGGCGTCACTCTTCTTATTAACAAGTATGTTCTTTAAACCACTCTAACCCTCGTGAAAACAACACAAATAAAATAACTCATTGGTTACTTAATCTATATTCTTTTCGGATAATGAGATCAATATTCCACACATTGCAATTGCATAGACTACCAACCTTTATGCACACGAATTCAAAGAACAAATCAAGATAAATCTAAAACCAAATTAACACATGATTGCCGATTGCCCTATTTACTAATTCATTACATATTTTCTTTACTCTTTAACATACAATTCGATTCTTTACTCTCAAAAACCAATTAAAAATAAAGAAAACGAATTGAACATGCGAATCATAAAACCAAACTTCAATCCAAACAATACATAGACATAACGTTTGAGACCAAGAATAAATGCTATCTTCATAGACAAAGTTTAAAATAACTACAAAGAGAGAATTACAAAACCGAAAGTAGGGAATAGATCACACTTTTAGAACACCTTTGGAGCTTCAAGTCGTGTTGATCTTGATGGAGACTAGTAGAGGTTCGGCATGAATTTTTCTGGATGGTGGTGATGATGTGTTTCGGCTAAGGTTTCTTTGTAAGATTCTTGAGAAAATTTCGGTAGAGTTTTGGCTAGATTTTTGCTTTAGAATGTGACAAATTTTTCTGAGAATTTGTTGGCTTTATATAGGGGAAAAACCCTAGGGCTGCCGGCAACACAACGAAAGGGAATTCCTTGTCCTAGTTGGTTTAAGTTTCCTTGTGGGAAAAACATTACATTCTTGGACTTCTATTCTGAATTTTCTTCATAACATGGGCTGCATATCTTCATGGACTTCTTATGTGGACTTGACAACTCCATTTGATGAACTTTGATCCATGAAAAATGCACAAATCGTCAAGAACACAGAACCGGCAGCAATGCTTGCCTACCGGCAGCATTCTCCTAGGTCGACAAGGATTGCTTCTTTCTTCATGCTTTTCCATATTGCCTTAGCTTGATGTCTTCCTCTATCCTTTAATAAGTTTGGACAATCTTTAAGTATGCAATTGTGTACCGAAATGTTCATCGAAAACAGAGACAAAGGAAAAGAGGCATAAACTTTGTGGAATCGGCTGACAGTGACCTTATTGTGTTGCAACTAGCATAACGTTTTCCTCAGTGCTCCTATTGATGCGATTCCAAGTCTCAGAGAAACTAGACTCGCTGAGATTTATCCATATAAAAGGGCTTCCCCAAATTCCAAGTGAAACGTCCGAAATAAAGTTTTGAAGTCAAGATACAGTCCCAGAAAAAATTCTGGAAGTCCCTGGATCATTTTGCTCGAACTGCTGAGTTGCAGCCATCTTTTGGTTGGCTTCCTGAACTCCGATTGATCTGAATTTTTGAAATAAAATACTTTAGCAAGCCAATTATATGCACACCAAATTTCATTAAATTTGGAAAAGGATAGGTCAGTTTTCCACTCGTCTCCGAATCACGAAAAAGACATATTTTACATTATTTTCCAGATTTCTTAAACTTAGTCATTTTTCGGATTATAAAGCACATTTTATCAAAACTCTACCAAATTGACACTAAACTAAATTATGACTCTACCTTATATAAATAAGGTTAAACAAAGCATAAACGAGGGCATACGCATATTAATATCGTCGCACATTGTGCTCCTATCATTGTCCATGAACTGAACACATAAGTTCATAATGAACATCATGTTTATGCTAAGTCAAAAAACTCTATCTAGAGTATAGGTATGGACGAACCGTTAAGAGATTTGAAATTGATCTACAATAACAGATTTTCTTATTTCACCTCTAATACGTTTTTCTTTACGTATAGTTAGCTATAATGTGGATAGTTTTCTTATCATGTCACATTCTATGTAGAGATTAAATAAGCCCAAATCTTTTATATCTTTAACTATTTGAAAGACCCATTGGCGTTGCGTAGACAGAGCTACACATAACTTTACAAATTTTCATCGAATGAGAAGTCAAGTCTTACATATTGTATTTAAGTACAATCATGCGTCATTGCCATTATATAGGGAATTTCATTTCTCAACACTTCTTCGTCATCTTCCTTTAGATGAAAAATGGATCTATCATTAGAGTGACTTTGACTAATCATGGGAGTATGTGTAGGCCTCACTTTATTCTTTAAAGTGCCTAAGCCGATTGATGGATGATCACTATCATTGCAGTCCTTGAGTTCCTTTTTAAGGCTGTGTATTCCCAAGATCTTTTTCATTCCTAACTTAGGATTTACAATACATAGAGTATCTCTTAGTTCATTGAGAGTCTGTGTATATCCATAATGAACACGCAAGGATATAATTCACCAATCTCTTCCCAATCAAGTAGTTACTTTAGGAAATGTTTCAATTTCTTTTGTAAACGCGCTTATGTGATCTAGAGCCACTTGATTTGGGTAAATGAAATCCGTTTAGGATCCTCATGTATATATCTTAATTTAGATCCCCATAGAGATATGTTGTGATCACTTTCATAAGCTGCATGTTCAGTTTTTCAGAAACTACCAAATTGACAAAGTAGTAGAGTGCAATGACATCCATTACGATAGATTGTCTCTTCATACCAGTCTACTATTAGAGAATATCTCCTCGTAGTCGATATCAGTGCGTTTTTTAGAGACCTTACGCCATAAGAAGGTGAGTCTACATACTCTTATTCTCATTTCACATTTTAATAAAGATATATTTGATAGGGTTTATATTTGTGGTGTCGGCGTCGCCTGCCCAAAGACCTATCTCTTTATTTATACTGGATCGCTTCTTTCCATAGGCAAATTTACTACGTTGACATTTTTCAACGAAGTATGGTTCGATATTAGACTCATTATTCAACGTCCTCATGTACACTAGTGTGTACACTAGTGTAATGTGTTTGTAGAGATCTCTATATTTTCAAGGATTTTGCTCTAACATTTGAGGCCACTACCAGAAAAAAAGGTTTTCCCGACGAAAAAAAAAAACGGCCGACGAATTAAAATTTTCGTCGGTAATTCTAAGGAATAGCCGGCGATTTTATTTTTCGTCGGTGAAAAAAAAAATCGTCGGCCATAGTTTAACCATAGCCGACGAAACCGTTTTTTCGTTAGTATTTTCAAAAAATCGTCGGCTATATTCATATTTCAGTCGACGATTTGTATTTTCGTCGGCCTTTCTCCGAAACATTAGCGGACGAAAACTTTTGGAAGTATGGCTGACGAAGTTGACATTTTCGTCGGCTATAAGTCTATATATTTTCAGATCTGGGCAGCAGCTGTTCATTTAAAAAAAAAAAAAAAACGGGAGAAAGATTGAAAAATCTGTGGGTATTGTTGAAATCCGTCCTCTCTTACATTGTGGAGTTATATATAGGTACGTATATGTGTATATATGTTGATTTTGAGTTTTAGTTGAGTTGATTTTGAGTTTTAGTGATTTTGATTTATTAAGTGATTTTTTGTTTAATTTGTTGTTGTTTTAGTGTTAGAATATATGTATATATATATATATGTTGATTTTGAGTTTTAGTTGAGTTGATTTTGAGTTTTAGTTTAATTATGTGTTTTAATTTGATGTTATTTTAATTAGTGTTAAAATATATATATATATATATATATATATATATGTTAATTAATAGTTGTTGATAGTGTAATTAACTTAAATAATGGTTGATATATAGTGTAACTTAAATAATGGTTGTTAATGGTATATATATGAGTTGATGTTGATAATAATATATATTGTAATGTAATTAATTATTAAGGATTTATATATATATATATATATATATATATATATGTATGTGTTAATTAATTTCTTATTAATTAAAGTTATACATATATATTATTATCAGGCTATATATGGATCTGGATAAGAGTTGGATTTCGCTTCCAAGGCATGACCGACGATACACTACAGGAGTTGTGAATTTTTTGCAGTTCGTCGAGGAAAATGCAAACGGGAATGATTACCATTATTGCCCGTGCAAGAAATGTAAGCGTCGCAGTGATATGTGTCGATTTCCGATTAGGACAGTATGGGAGCACCTAAAGAGTAATGGGTTTTGGCCGAAGTACAAACGTTGGATATATCACGGTGAGCCATCATTAGATGGATCGCATGATCATGGGCAGTTTTTTTAGGCGGGCAGTAGTAGTACATCCAACGATCCAACAATGGCATTCGTCAATGACGTGTTTCCTTTTGAAAGCGGTGTACGTGGGAAACAATATATGCATGGCCCGTGGATGAATATCTACAGTACACTTCTTCGTTGTTGGAGGAGGGTCATCGTAATCCTACCAATCACCGTCAGGTCCGAAGTATCCTCAAAGATCTAGGGCTTTCCTACATTAAGATCCATGCATGCGCATTTGACTGCGTTCTCTTCTGGGGTAAAGATGCAGAAGGGAATGACCTTACTAGCCTTGACGCATGTCCGATATGTCATTCTGACCTATATAAGTTGATGGGAGCAGGCAATAGGAAACCTGTGAAAGTGCTTCGGTATTTTCCTTTGAGAGATAGGCTTGAGCGGTTGTACATGTCAGAAACCACCGCAAAAGCTATGAAATGGCACGGTGAGCGGGACGCGGGAGACGCAGATATCATGACACACATCTCTGACGGAGCAGCTTGGAAGCATATAAACAATGAGTTTCCTCATTTTGCGTCAGATGTCAGAAACGTCAGGCTCGGGCTCTCAACCGACTAGTTCAACCCTTTCGGCACCATGAGTCTTTCATACAGTATATGGCCGGTGGTTTTGGTACCTTACAACCTTCCTCTGTGGATGTGCATGAAGAAGGAATATAATATGTTGATGTTGTTGATTCCGGGGCCTGGTTACCCAGGAAAATGTCTCGATGTGTATATGAGACCATTGATTGAAGAGTTTAAAGTATTGTGGGACGTTGGTCATCCCACTTTTGACAAGTACAAGGAGGAGACGTTCCAGATGCATGCCACGGTTATTGGTACCATCAATGATTTTCCTACTTATGGGATGTTGTCGTGCAGCGTTGTTAGGGGATACAAGGCTTGTCCAGAGTGCCTCAGCGATTATGGGAGCACCCCTCATTGCAACAAGATATGCAGAATGGGTCATCGTGTGTTCCTTCCGGCGGATCACCACTGGCGTTTCGAGTCCGCCGCATTTGATGGAACCGAAGTACACGGTGGTCCTCCCAGAAGATGGACAGGAAGAGAAATTTTAGCAGTGCTTAATGAGTACGATTTTGGGCCCCTCAGCAATCATCCCGATATTGTAGCGGAAATACCTGAAATACCTGAGGAGTACAAATTCTGGACACATAAGAGCATATTGTGGGAACTCCCGTACTGGTGTGAGTTGCTGATCCGTCACTTCCTAGACGTTATGCACATAGAAAAAAATGTTTCTGAAAGTGTGGTGGGCACAACGCTGAACTTGGAGGGGAAGACGAAAGACGGTCCTAAGGCTCGCACTGATCTGCAAAACATGAATATCAGAAAACAACTATGGTTGAAACAAGGGAAGAGAAAAATGCCTCAAGCTCCTTACACCGTTAAGCCTGAGCATAAATCAAAAATTTTTCATTGGATTAGTCGGGCCAAGTATCCTTCAGGCTTTGCAGGAAATATAGCTAAGTGTGTGAACAGACAATTCAACAATCTTTACAGGTTGAAAAGTCATGACAATCATATCCTGCTACAACGTCTCTTCCCTGTTTTCATTCGACCGTTCCTTCCCCGTCACGTTGTGGAGCCGTTAGTAGCGTTGGCAAGATTTTTTCAGAAGGTATGCACACGGGAAGTGAGAAAATCTGACCTCTGGGAAATGCAACAAGACATCGTTCATATCATGTGTAAATTTGAGATGATATTTCCTCCAAATTTTTTCGACATCATGCCTCACCTCATGATCCATCTTCCTCGGCAGTTGTTGCTTACCGGTCCTGTGCACTTCACTTGGATGTATCCGATGGCAAGGTACGTATTTTACACCTTATGTTAATTTCCTCATCAATATATGTGATTTAGTATTAATGTATTATCATAACACTTTAAAAACTTGATTTATAGGCAACTTGGACAATACGGTGATTTTTTCTAAAACAGATCCGCACCTGAAGGATGTATAACTGAAGCATATATTGCGCACGAGTGCGTCACCTACATGAAGCTGTATTTAGGAGCGTTACAGGAAAGCATACCGGAAGATGTACCTTCACAGTTCAATCTTTCCATACTCTCCGACGATGTTGTACTCGGTGGAAACATGCCAGTTTCCTACAAGTTGAAAGATTATGAGGTAGCCATTGCACATTGGTGGGTACTAATTAACTGTTTAGAAGTTCAGTTTTGGAAAAACATGCATCTAAACTGTGAACAAGTAGGAGATGATCTCGATTACCACAACCGGACATTCGCAGAGTATTTCGGCCGCTGGGTACGTAACTTTAACATTATTCTATACGTATTTATATATTATTGTGTATAATTATTCATATTTATAGTTGATTCTGATGGTTGCAGATGAACCTCATTAAAAATGATAATCACCCAAATTGGTCGCACGAACTCAGACTGCTAGCGATGAAGCCGGTCTATTCAAAAGTTTATGCGACGTGCAAGGTGAATGGTGTGTTATTTCGATGTGAAGAGAGAGACGTCAGACTGAAAACACAAAATTCAGGGGTTATGGCACATGGTGGGGATGATGGAGTTGACTATTACGGTGTTCTACATTCAGTTGTGGAACTGCATTATGGGGAAGGCATGAAAGTGCACCTTTTCAAGTGTAGATGGTTTGACACACGACCGCAGAGCATGAAAACCGATCAATACGGCATAACTTCTGTGAACACTAGTACATCATGGTATGAGGATGACCCGTTCGTTTTAGCCACATAGGTGAAACAAGTGTTTTATCTTGATGATCTCGCCAAGGGGGACCCGTGGAAAGTAGTCAACACTATCCACCATCGCAACATTTACCGGGCGTCTACACTTGGAGTGGCTGAAGAGAACGAGGAAGGTGGCACCGCGTATCAAGAGCCCAACTCAAACGGTATTCCTGACTCCTCTTTTATTCGCCTAGACACGCCGGTGCGAATTCGACGTGAAGAGCCACTGCTTGTTGATGTTGATCCAAATGAAGAAACTAACGAGGACTCTAGTGGTGAGGAAAGACATAGATTACCCCTATCGAGCAATTCAGAAACCGAAGAAGACTCATCCGATGATTCCGATTACAATCCGACGGATTAAGTAATTTAGATGATGTAATCCTTTCATTTGTAATCCACTCATTTCTAATGAACGGGTGTGGGGATGAGCCTCCCAGCTAGGCTGGGTTCCAAACCCCTTAAAAAAAAAATTTGGTTATATATGTTGACTGCTGGGTTTCTGTTTTTTTAATGTTCAATTTTGGTTATATATGAACAGGACATAGGAATACTAGAGGTGTAAAACCACTGATTTTTTTATTTTTTTCATAGAATAGCCGACGAAAAATGCATTATTTCGTCGGCTATACTGATAATAGCCAACGAAAAATGCGTTATTTCGTCGGCCATAAGGATATTGAAAAATACATATTTTATTTTAGACAGAAAACGACAAAAGAATAGCCGACGAGTACTAGGTTTGATTTCGTCGGCTATGATAAAAACAAAAAAAACAAAAAAAGACCAGCTTCTATTTTCTATCACTATCGACAAACCATTGCTTCATCCTACAAATGCAAATATGTCGTCAAATAAGATATGACCGAAATAATGAAATACATGTACGGTTGAAAAATGACAAGATTCCGACAAAATCTGTATGCCGAATGTTGCGGTTAACTGTTTTTTACTTCCGTTTTCCTATGGGTAGCCTGACGTTCGGTAAATATTTTGAGGAAAACTTTTAAATGATTAGTTGTGTCTCATCTATTTGAAACTATTATCTGTTGAAGGTCAGGCCAAAAAACGTCATTTAGACAGGCGAATTACCATTTCTAAGCGTTTAAAGGGTTGACTCACCCGGTTGACCGTCCCGATCAAGCCTTTAACGTTGTCAGATGTAGTTGGATTTTTTTTCATACATGTATTTAATCTTAACGGTGATATCTGACGGTTGGAATAGATTTTATAAACTTTTAGATTCAAAATCAGAACATATGCACTAATGTTCCTTAACTTGTTTACTAAGTGTTTAAGTGAATGTATAGTTTCAAATAGTTACTATACGTACACTCTTCAAATGCAAACATGTCGTCAAATAAGATATGACCGAAATAATGAAATACGTGTACGGTTGAAAAATGACAAGATTCCGACAAAATCTGTGTGCCGAATGTTGCGGTTAACTGTTTTTTACTTCCGTTTTCCTATGGGTAGCCTAACGTTCGGTAAATATTTTGAGGAAAACTTTTAAACGATTAGTTGCGTCTCATCCATTTGAAACTATTATCTGTTGAAGGTCAGGCAAAAAAACGTCATTTAGACAGGCGAATTACCATTTCTAAGCGTTTAAAGGGTTGACTCACCCGGTTGACCGTCCCGATCGAGCTTTTAACGTTGTCAGATGTAGTTGGATTTTTTTTCATACATGTATTTAATCTTAACGGTGATATCTGACGGTTGGAATAGATTTTATAAACTTTTATATTCAAAATCAGAACATATGCACTAATGTTCCTTAACTTGTTTACTAAGTGTTTAAGTGAATGTATAGTTTCAAATAGTTACTATACGTACACTCTTCAAATGCAAATATGTCGTCAAATAAGATATGACCGAAATAATGAAATACGTCTACGGTTGAAAAATGACAAGATTTCGACAAAATCTGTGTGCCGAATGTTGCGGTTAACTGTTTTTTACTTCCGTTTTCCTATGGGTAGCCTGACGTTCGGTAAATATTTTGAGAAAAATTTTTAAACGATTAGTTGCGTCTCATCCATTTGAAACTATTATCTGTTGAAGGTCAGGCCAGAAACCGTCGTCTAACTAGACTAATTTCCGTTTTAAAGCGTTTAGAGGTTTGACTTAGTGGTTTGACCAACAGTTTAGCCGACGAAAATTATATGTCGTCGGCTAAACTCTTGCGATCCGCTTATTGTCTGCAGTTCGATGGCTCAGATCCAACGGCTGCTGATTTTCCAAAGCATAGCCGACGAAATATTTGAATTCGTCGGCTAAATTCTTGCGATCCGCGCCTTTTTATTGTCCGCCGTTGGATGGCGGAGATCAGACGGCTGCTGATCTCCTAAAGTATAGCCGACGATGTTTAAAGCATAGCCGACGACATTCAAAGAATAGCCGACGATTTTAAAGATTTCGTCGGCTATTCGACGAAATCTTTTTTAATCGTCGGCTATTCTTTCTGCTACAAATCAGAAACTCTCGAACCCTAGCCGACTTTTTCCTCTCCTCGTCCTCCTCCTGCTGCTGCTGCTCCAATCTGCCGCTCTCCTGCTCCAATCCGCCGCGCTGCTCCTCCTCCTCCTCAAATCGGCGGCGCCACACTCCTCCAATTCCGGCCTCCTCCTCCTCCGATCCTCCTCCTTCCTCAAATCCTCCTCCAAGCCGGCCTCCTCCTCCTCCTCCTTCCCCTCCTCCTCCGACCTCCTCCTCCGATCCGGTTAAATATTTTTTGTTTTCAATTTAGTTTAATTTTATAAATTGTTATATATTTAATTTTAATTATATAAATTGTTATATATTTGTTAATAAATTTAATTTTAACAAATTGTTATATATTTGTTATATATTTTATTTTAATTATATAAATTGTTATATATTTGTTATATATTTAATTTTAATTATATAAATTGTTATATATTTGTTATATATTTGTTAATAAATTTAATTGTTATATATTTGTTATAATTTAGGTATAAAAATTGTTATATATTTAATTTTAATTATATAAATTGTTATATATAAATTGTTAAATTAATTATATATATAAATTGGTAGTCTAATTATAACCATTTATATATTTTTGTTAATATATAAATGGTTATTTGTATTTATATATATGTTAATAATGAAATATAGTTATATTTGTATATAAATAGTTATATTTAGGTTAATGGTTAGTATTATTTAAAATTAGTTAAAATTTAAATATTAATTTGTTAGTATGTTTTGAAATATGTTAGTATTATTGGTTATTATATTAATTAGAATTTGTTATTTAATGTAATATAATTTAATATTAATTAATGTATTAATGCCTCAAGCTGCAATTTATTATTGGCCGATGCATTGAGACAGTTATTCGGAGGCCGTCGTTCCAGATCTAGGGGTTCTGGAAGTTCCGCCGGTTCCGCAGAGTCCGACAGGACCCTTAGCCAGCCTGAGAGGACCACCACCCAGCCGCGGAGGATTGTGGATTCATCCCAACCGCGGAGGCCTGTGGATTCATCCCAGCCACGGAGGAGTGTGAGTTCTCGGCACCAGACCCTTCTCCAGGCGGGGCGGCCGTCGAGCAGTTCACGTCCTCCTGTCGGGCCAGATGCTCCGAGGTTCAGTAGGCAGCTATTTCAGGACGAGATAGCTGCAGACGTTCCTCAGGTCCGTATGCCTGAGGTTCATCGGGAGCCGATGACGAGTCCGGCGACGTCTGCTGCTGACTCGACTGATGGGCCTACTCTCCCAAATCAGCTCTACCTCCCGTACAACATTCCTGCGATACCCGAGGTCGACTTTCGTGGTGTGCCCATATGGCCTGCTATGCCTCAGTACGTGAGTGTTGCGGAGGCATACCATCAGCAGCCATTTGAGAACCCTGACCTCCTGATTTCGGCGAGGAGAAAAGGAAAGTCGACAGACGGGTCATCGAGTTCAGGTAACATTTGATTTTATTAATTAAATGTTTTCTTAAAATTAACGCACTAATATTTAATTTTATTAACCAATCGTCGTTTATGTGATAGGGACAGCCGCTAGCAGTTCAACGAGGAATACGAGAGGTGTCATATGTTTTGACACGCTCAGGAGAACTGTTGCGCTCCGGGGGAGGATCCAGATCAACGAACCTCCTAATCAGGAGGTTCAGGGGAAAAACGCCGCGACTACACGAGTTGCGTGGGGGCACTGATTAGGGACAGAGTCCCTATGTTGTGGACACGGTGGGCTGATGTGCCCGAAGAGATCAAGAGGGAGGTGAACAACGCCGCGTCGGTGAGTAATTTAAAAAATTTAATTTATTTATCGTAATATTTAATAATTTTCGGTATTGTTATAATTGTAAAACTAATAAAATATTATCTTTCAGACATACTTCGAGATTGCCGAACACAAGTAGGATTAGGCGGACGCGATGCAAAACTCGAGGTACGTTGGGAATTCCTCATCTTATAATTTGAAATATTTTATGATATTAATAATATTTCTAATGCACTTTTGTTTTTTCCGTAGGTTCAAAGAGTGCAAGAACGAGCTCCGTTCCCACTTTACCGAATACGACAACCGTGGTCGTATGGGTACTCCCAGAGAGTTCATGTTCAGGGAGTACGAGTGGCGTTGGTTGAAGACAGTAGACTTCAACAATCCACTTATGCAGGTAAATACTAAACTTAAGTATAAATGTTTATTTTGCTAAAATTTTAATTATTAATTTAATTATTTTATAATTATTACACTAATATTTTTTTATGCATTTTTCTAATATTTTATTATTTGTTTGAAGGAACGGTCTCGGATAAACTCTGCGAACCGCCGCCGTAACGCAACCCCCCATCATGGTGGTTCTAGGCCATTTGCACAATATCAGGAGGAGGCGCTTAGAGATCATCCTGATAGCAACCCGTACGTGGAGACGTTCAAGAAGGCTTATCCACAAGCGACAGAACAGCTCGTAAGTCGTTGATTACGATTTTAAAATTTTAATTATTAATTTTACTTAATTATATATTTGTTAGAATATTAATTTTTTTTTTTTCGTGTTCAATTAGGAGAGGGTGAACCGGGCCGAAGAAGAAGTGTATGACGAAGTAGTTCGGGAGACACAACCGAACATTTCAGAGGCAGATCTGCAAGAAGCCCTGCGCCAGGTCGACCGATCGAATGTCCAAACGGCAGCGAGGATGTTCGACGCAGCCTTCCCACACCGGTCAAACCAATACTACTGCCGAGGTTTGGGAAGTTCTGGAATAGGGCTCCTGAAGACCACTAAGGGAGGTCAAAAGAAGGGAGGCGGGGACAGCCAACAGATGAGGGGGGAAGTGTAGAGATTGGCCGCAAGATTGGCGGCCGAGTCCCAGAGATCACAGGACCAACACCGCAGAACACAACAGTATCATTTGGATATGGCCAGTTGGCATGCTGAATGCGAGAGAATTCGGCGACACAACTACGCCGGCCAACAAAACTGGTGGTATGATATGTTCGCGGCACAACAACAAGCCCTTGAACCTCCAATGCCTCAACCTCCCGAGTTCGTTCAGCAGGATGACGAGCATGATGGAGAGCAGGATGCTGGGGATGACGTGGTGGACTTTAGTGCTTTAGGTGATGATTAGGGTTATATTTTATGTATATTGGAATAAATTAAATAATAAGTCATTTAGACGTGTTTCTTGTTGGTGTAAATGCATGGATTGTCATTGTGAATTGCAGGTTGCTTGGAATGGTAATTTAGAAATTAATTTAATTTTTTTCCCCAAAATGTAAGAATAGCCGACGAAAATAGCATTATTTCGTCGGCTATAAGTACTATAGCCGACGATTTTTACCAAATTTCGTCGGCTATAACTTTCATTACCGACGAAAATGACATTATTTCGTCGGCTATAACTAATTAATGTTTGTTAAAATATTAATATATTCAGACGAAATAACCGACAAAATAGAAGAAATCGTCGGCTATATTTCAGAACAAATAGTCGACGAAACAGAAGATATCGTCGGCTATAGTTTACGATATCGTCGGCCATACTCGAAAATATCCGACGAATTTCGTCGGATATTTTACCAAGGTTTGGTCGACAAAATTAATTTTCGTCGGTAATATCGTCGGCCATACTCGAGAATAGCCGACGATTTTGTTATTTTCGTCGGCCATTGGTTTTACCGACGCCGTTTTACCGACGAATTATAGCCGATGAAACTTTCGTCGGCAGAAGGAATAGCCGACGAAAATTTGTCATAGTCGACGAAATTTTTTTCGTCGGCTATTCTGTCCGATCTGGTAGTGGGCGTCCCCCAATGATAACCACAATCGATAAATATTCTCATGAAATGGATTTGAGTATCACTGATCAATAGATCAAGTTGTTCCAAACCTCACTTTCTTCCTTTGGATGAGTATTTATCGAACCTAGGTGACATTCCCCTCTTCCTTCGAGAGCCACGACCTGTGATACCATTTATGCCACTTATGGAATCATCGTGCCACCATCCATGGTGGCAGTACAATACCAAATTTCTCTTGGGTAACACCATGTCCTTTTGGTAAAACACAATCCTTACAGGTATATTTACAGCAGGTTTATGTGATCTCGTCACTTTAATATATAAGACATCTACACACTTTACTTTGTGTGATTTTGGGGATCAAGATGAGACATAGTGGGGACAAATCACGACAAATCATGTCGTTCCACTTGAACATGCTCGTTCTTATCTCCCCTAACGGCGGAAATATTGTCTCATCAAAGTGAAACACCGAAAATCTAGCAGTGAGTAGATGGCCTATCAAGGTTTCGACATAGCGGATTATGGTTAGAAGTTCATATCCATCATAAACATTTATTCATCTCAAGTGACTCATCATTGTGTGCTGTGCCGGTGCAATTTTGGCACATAGGTTAACCGAGCTCAAGGATTGTATATCTGTGTCAATCCAAAGAGCTCAAGGGTTGCAAGTTTGTTTGAAATCCTTTAAATTCTCACACACAATCATTAGCTGTGGTGTAAATTAATTTTGCAAAGATTCATTGGATTGGGATATAACCATCGGACTGAAAAAAAACCATGTTTTTGACTAAGTGGTCTTTCTCTCTTATATAAATCATGTAGATATTGACATATATCGAATCTATTAAAATATTATAGAACAAAAAAAAAAAAAAAAAGTAAGTTATTCGAACTTCATTACACTACAACATTGAAAATCTTAAGCGACGAAAAAATTTCGTCACCTAAGAGGGATTTTCGTCGCCTAAGACCTTAGGTGACGAAAATTTTGTCGCCTTAGTTTCGTCGTCTAAAGTTTGTGGTCTAAGAAAGTAGGCGACGATAAGCTATGAATTTCGTCGCCTAAGATACCTCTTAAACGACGAAAGTTTTTCGTCGTCTAAGAAAAATAGTGACGAAAAAGAACTCTTAGAGGACGATGTTTTTCGTCGACTGAAGACTCACTTAGACTACAAAAAAAACGGTTTCGTGGCCTAAGAGTAATACTTAGACCATGAAAAAATTAAATTTCATGGCCTAAGACAACTACTTAGTCAACGAAATCTATATGTTTCGTGGCCTAAGATAATTACTTAGGCCACGAAATTTAATTTTTTCGTGGCATAAGAGTATTACTTAGTCGACGAAATATATTTGTTTCGTGGCCTAAGAGTATTACTTAGGCCACGAAAAAATCAAATTTCGCGGCTTAAGTAATTATCTTAGGCCACGAACTCCTTTTTTTCGTCTCCTAAGTATTGATTTTAGTCCACGAAATAAACTTTAATCGTTGCTTAAGTATATCACTTAAGAGAGGAAAATTTATTTTTCGTCACTTAAGTATTAAATTTAAAAAAAAATTCAAAAATGTAAAACTGAATACTGAATATTAATACTGAATATTCATATAAATTAAAAAAATTATTCATACAAATTAAATATTGAATATTAATAATTTTGTTCATACATTTGTTCATACAAATTAAATAAAAATACATTTGTTCATACAGTATCTTCCACCGGCAACGGGGGAGGGGGGGGAGGTGCTGATACGTTCGCAGACGCTTCAGTAAGTGGATGCGACGAACTCCCTTCAGAGGCATTTGACCTGTAGAAGCGGTCAAATGCCTTGTGCCTCTTCTTCAGCTTCCCATGAGTCGGCGGCATATTTTTCCTGTCAACAAACACAAATTATATCACAAACACAACACAGTACCTCCATTCACTACAAAAACAAAGGGTTTTACCGACGAAAAAAAAAAAACGGCCGACGAAACTTTTTTTTCGTCGGCTCTATCGAAGAAAAGCCGACGAATATTTTTTTCGTCGGGAAAAAAAAATTTCGTCGGCTATTCCAATAGAATGGCCGACGATTTTTTTTTTCGTCGTTAAAAATTAAAAATCGTCGGCTATTCTACGAGAATGGCCGACGATTTAAAGTTGTCGTCGGCTATACTCTGAATAGAATAGCCGACGAAAATTTTGTGACAAATCGTCGGCTATTCTACGAGAATGGCCGACGATTTAAAGTTTTCGTCGGCTATACTCTGAAAATGAGTATGGCCGACGAAGTTGGTAATTTCGTCGGCTATAAGTCTTTATATTTTCAGATCTGGGCAGAAGCTGCTCATTTAAAAAAAAAGGGAAAAAAAACGGGAAAAAGAGTGAGAAATCTGTGGGTATTGTTGAAATCCGTCCTCTCTTACATTGTGGAGCTATATATAGGTACGTATATGTGTATATATGTTGATTTTGAGTTTTAGTTGAGTTGATTTTGAGTTTTAGTGATTTTGATATAGTAAGTGATTTTTTGTTTTGTTGTTGTTTTAGTGTTAGAATGTATGTATATATGTTGATTTTGAGTTGTATTTGAGTTGATTTTCAGTTAGAGTATAATTATGTGTTTTAATTTAATAATGTTATTTTAATTAGTGTTAAAATATATATAAATTAATATGTTAATTAATGGTTGTTGATAGTGTAATGAACTTAAATAATGGTTGTTAATTAATGGTATATATATATATATGAGTTGCTGTTGATAATAATATATATTGTAATATATATATGTTAATTAATTTATTATTAATTAAAGTTATACATATATATTATTATCAGGCTATATATGGATCGAGATAAGAGTTGGATTTCGCTTCCAAGGCATGACCGACGATACACTACAGGAGTTGTGGATTTTATGCAGTTCGTCGAGGAAAATGCAAAGGGGAATTACCATTATTGCCCGTGCAAGAAATGTAAGTGTCGCAGTGATATGTGTCGATTTCCGATTAGGACAGTATGGGAGCACCTAAAGAGTAATGGGTTTTGGCCGAAGTACACACGTTGGATATATCACGGTGAGCCATCATTAGATGGATCGCATGATCATGGGCAGTATTTTGAGGCGGGCAGTAGTAGTACATCCAACGATCCAACAATGACATTCGTCAACGACGTGTTTCCTTTTGAAAGAGGTGTACGTGGGGAACAATATATGCAGGACCCGGTGCAGCCCTTCCCACAAGTTGTCAACACTGCTGCCTTTGACAAGTACAACAAACTGATTGCATTGCAACAGACCCCTGTGTCTTCAAGTTCTGAGAAGACAGTTCTTCAAAGTGTGATGGAGGTAATGAGGATTAAAGTCGAGACAAAAGGGAGCATCAGGCAAGTGGATGAATATCTACAGTACACTTCTTCGTTGTTGGAGGAGGGTCATCGTAATCCTACCAATCACCGTCAGGTCCGAAGTATCCTCAAAGATCTAGGGCTTTCCTACATTAAGATCCATGCATGCGCATTTGACTGCGTTCTCTTCTGGGGTAAAGATGCAGAAGGTAATGACCTTGCTAGCCTTGACGCATGTCCGATATGTCAGTCTGACCGATATAAGTTGACGGGAGCAGGCAATAGGAAACCTGTGAAAGTGCTTCGGTATTTTCCGTTGAGAGATAGGCTTGAGCGGTTGTACATGTCAGCAACCACCGCAAAAGCTATGAGGTGGCACGGTGAGCGGGACGCGGGAGACGCAGATATCATGACACACATCTCTGACGGAGCGGCTTGGAAGCATATAAACAATGAGTTTCCTTATTTTGCGTCAGATGTCAGAAACGTCAAGCTCGGGCTCTCAACTGACGGGTTCAACCCTTTCGGCACCATGAGTCTTTCATACAGTATATGGCCGGTGGTTTTGGTACCTTACAACCTTCCTCCGTGGATGTGCATGAAGAAGGAATATAATATGTTGACGTTGTTGATTCTGGGGCCTGGTTACCCAGGGAAATGTCTCGATGTGTATATGAGACCATTGATTGAAGAGCTTAAGGTATTGTGGGACGTTGGTCATCCCACTTTTGACAAGTACAAGCAGGAGACGTTCCAGATGCATGCCATGGTTATTGGTACCATCAGTGATTTTCCTGCTTATGGGATGTTGTCGGGCAGCGTTGTCAGGGGATACAAGGCTTGTCCAGAGTGCCTCACCGATTATGGGAGCACCCCTCATTGCAACAAGATATGCCGAATGGGTCATCGTGTGTTCCTTCCGGCGGATCACCACTGGCGTTACGAGTCCGCCGCATTTGATGGAACCGAAGAACACGGCCGTGCTCCCAGAAGATGGACAGGAAGAGAAATTTTAGCAAGACTTAATGAGTACGATTTTGGGCCCCTCAGCAATCATCCCGATATTGTAGCGGAAATACCTGAAAGGCCTGAGGAGTACAAATTCTGGACACATAAGAGCATATTGTGGGAACTCCCGTACTGGTGTGAGTTGCTGATCCGTCACTTCCTAGACGTTATGCACATAGAAAAAAATGTTTCTGAAAGTGTGGTGGGCACAACGCTGAACTTGGAGGGGAAGACGAAAGACGGTCCTAAGGCTCGCACTGATATGCAAAACATGAATATCAGAAAACCACTATGGTTGAAACAAGGGAAGAGAAAAATGCCTCAAGCTCCTTACACCGTCAAGCCTGAGCATAAATCAGAAATTTTGCATTGGATAAGTCGGGCCAAGTATCCTTCAGGCTTTGCTGGAAATATAGCCAAGTGTGTCAACAGACAATGCAACAATCTGTACGGGTTGAAAAGTCATGACAATCATATCCTGCTACAACGTCTCTTCCCTGTTTTCATTCGACCGTTCCTTCCCCGTCACGTTGTGGAGCCGTTAGTAGCGTTGGCAAGATTTTTCCAGAAGGTATGCACACGGGAAGTGAGAAAATCTGACCTCCGGGAAATGCAACAAGACATCGTTCATATCATGTGTAAATTTGAGATGATATTTCCTCCAAATTTTTTCGACATCATGCCTCACCTCATGATCCATCTTCCTCGGCAGTTGTTGCTTACCGGTCCTGTGCACTTCACTTGGATGTATCCGATGGAAAGGTACGTATTTTACACCTTATGTTAATTTCCTCATCAATATATGTGATATAGTGTTAATGTATTATCATAACACTTTAAAAACTTGATTTATAGGCAACTTGGACAATACGGTGGTTTTGTCCAAAACAGATCCGCACCTGAAGGATGTATAGCTGAAGCATATATTGCGCACGAGTGCGTCACCTACATGAAGCTGTATTTCGGAGCGTTACAGGAAAGCATACAGGAAGATGTACCGTCACAGTTCAATCTTTCCATACTCTCCGACGATGTTGTACTCGGTGGATACATGCCAGATTCCTACAAGTTGAAAGATTATGAGGTAGCCATTGCACATTGGTGGGTACTAATCAACTGTCCAGAAGTTCAGTTTTGGAAGGACATACATCTACGCTGTGAAGGAGTAGCAGGTGATCGCGATTACCACAACCAGACATTCGCAGAGTATTTCGGCCGCTGGGTACGTACCTTTAACACTATTCTATACGTGTTCATATATTATTGTGTACATTTATTCATATTTATAGTTCATTCTGATGGTTGCAGATGGACCTTATTGAAAATGATAATCACCCAAATTGGTCGCACGAACTCAGACTTTTAGCGAGGAGGCCGGTCTATTCAAAAGTTTATGCGACGTGCAAGGTGAATGGTGTGTTATTTCAATGTGAAGACAGAGACCTCAGACTGAAAACACAAAATTCAGGGGTTATGGCACATGGTGGGGATGGTGGAGTTGACTATTACGGTGTTCTCCATTCAGTTGTGGAACTGCATTACGGGGAAGGCATGAAAGTGCACCTTTTCAAGTGTAGATGGTTTGACACACGGCCGCAGAGCATGAAAACCGATCAATACGGCATAAGTTCTGTGAACACTAGTACATCATGGTATGAGGACGACCCGTTCGTTTTAGCCACATGGGTGAAACAAGTGTTTTATCTTGATGATCTCGCTAAGGGCGACCCGTGGAAAGTAGTCAACACTATCCACCATCGCAACATTTACCGGGCGTCTACACTTGGAGTGGCTGAAGAGAACGAGGAAGGGGGCACCGCGTATCAAGAGCCCAACTCAAACGGTATTCCTGACTCCTCTTTTATTCGCCTACACACGCCGGTGCGAATTCGCCGAGAAGAGCCACTGCTTGTTGATGTTGATCCAAATGAAGAAACTAACGAGGACTCTAGTGGTGAGGAAAGACATAGATTACCCCTATCGAGCAATTCAGAAACCGAAGAAGACTCATCCGATGATTCCGATTACAATCCGACGGATTAAGTAATTTAAATGATGTAATCCTTTCATTTGTAATCCACTCATTTCTAATGAACGGGCGTGGGGATGAGCCTCCCAGCTAGGCTGGGTTCCAAACCCCTTAAAAAAAAAATTGAAATATGTTGACTGTTGGGTTTCTGGTTTTTTATGTTTAATTTTGGTTATATGTGAACAGGACATCGGAATAGGGGAGGTGTAAAACCACTGATTTTTTTGGTTTTTTTTTTAGAATAGCCGACGAAAAATGCATTATTTCGTCGGCTATTCTAATTTTGGCCGACGAAAATTCATTATTTCGTCGGCCATACGTTTTTAAAAATATAAATATTTTATTTTTGACCGAAAACGACAAAAGAATAGCCGACGAAAAAACCCATTGTTCGTCGGCTATAGTTATAATGGACGACGAAAATTCATTATTTCGTCGACCATAAGTTTTTAAAAATATAAATATTTTATTTTTGACCAAAAACGACAAAAGAATAGCCGACGAAATAACTCATTGTTCGTCGGCTATGATTAAAAAAAAAAAAGATCAGCTTCCATTTTCTATGACTAACGACAAACCAGTGCTTCATCCTTCAAATGCAAATGTGTCGTGAAATAAGATATGACCGAAATATTGAAAAACGTCTACGGTTGAAAAATGAGACGATTCTGACAAAATCTGTGTGCCGAATGTTGCGGGTTGCTGTTTTTTACTCCCGTTTTCCTATGGGTAGCCTGACGGTCGGTAAATATTTTGGGGGAAATTTTTATACGATTAGATGCGTCGCATCGATCTAAAACTATTCTCTGTTGAAGGTCAGGCCAAAAAACGTCATTTAGACGGGCCAATTTCCGTTTTAAAGCGTTTAGAGGTTTGACTTTGCGGTTTGACCGTCCCGATCGAGCCTTCAACGTTGTCCGATAACCTTGGATTTTTTTTCATACATGTATTTAATCTTAACGGTGATATCTGACGGTTGGAATAGATTTTCCAAACTTTGAGATTCAAAATCGGAATATATGCACTAATGTTCCTTAACTTGTTTACTAAGTGTTTAAGTGAATGTATAGTTTCAAATACCTACTATACGTAGACCCTTCAAATGCAAATGTGTCGTGAAATAAGATATGACCGAAATATTGAAATACGGCTACGGTTGAAAAATGGGAAGATTCCGACAAAATCTGTGTGCCGAATGTTGCGGTTTGCTGTTTTTTACTCCCGTTTTCCTATGGGTAGCCTGACGGTCGGTAAATATTTTGGGGGAAATTTTTATACGATTAGTCGCGTCGCATCGATCTGAAACTATTCTCTGTTGAAGGTCAGGCCAAAAAACGTCATTTACACGGGCCAATTTCCGTTTTAAAGCGTTTAGAGGTTTAACTTTGCGGTTTGACCGTCCCGATCGAGCCTTCAACGTTGTCCGATAACCTTGGATTTTTTTTCATACATGTATTTAATCTTAACGGTGATATCTGACGGTTGGAATAGATTTTCCAAACTTTGAGATTCAAAATCGGAATATATGCACTAATGTTCCTTAACTTGTTTACTAAGTGTTTAAGTGAATGTATAGTTTCAAATACTTACTATACGTAGACCCTTCAAATGCAAATGTGTCGTGAAATAAGATATGACCGAAATATTGAAATACGGCTACGGTTGAAAAATGGGAAGATTCCGACAAAATCTGTGTGCCGAATGTTGCGGTTTGCTGTTATTTACTCCCGTTTTCCTATGGGTAGCCTGACGGTCGGTAAATATTTTGGGGAAAATTTTTATACGATTAGTTGCGTCGCATCGATCTGAAACTATTCTCTGTTGAAGGTCAGGCCAAAAAACGTCATTTAGACGGGCCAATTTCCGTTTTAAAGCGTTTAGAGGTTTGACTTTGCGGTTTGACCATCCCGATCGAGCTTTCAACGTTGTCCGATAACCTTGGATTTTTTTTCATACATGTATTTAATCTTAACGGTGATATCTGACGGTTGGAATAGATTTTCCAAACTTTGAGATTCAAAATCGGAATATATGCACTAATGTTCCTTAACTTGTTTACCAAGTGTTTAAGTGAATGTATAGTTTCAAATACCTACTATACGTAGACCCTTCAAATGCAAATGTGTCGTGAAATAAGATATGACCGAAATATTGAAATACGGCTACGGTTGAAAAATGGGAAGATTCCGACAAAATCTGTGTGCCGAATGTTGCGGTTTGCTGTTTTTTACTCCCGTTTTCCTATGGGTAGCCTGACGGTCGGTAAATATTTTGGGGGAAATTTTTATACGATTAGTCGCGTCGCATCGATCTGAAACTATTCTCTGTTGAAGGTCAGGCCAAAAAACGTCATTTAGACGGGCCAATTTCCGTTTTAAAGCGTTTAGAGGTTTGACTTTGCGGTTTGACCGTCCCGTTCGAGCCTTCAACGTTGTCCGATAACCTTGGATTTTTTTTTCATACATGTATTTAATCTTAACGGTGATATCTGACGGTTGGAATAGATTTTCCAAACTTTGAGATTCAAAATCGGAATATATGCACTAATGTTCCTTAACTTGTTTACTAAGTGTTTAAGTGAATGTATAGTTTCAAATACCTACTATACGTAGACCCTTCAAATGGAAATGTGTCGTGAAATAAGATATGACCGAAATATTGAAATACGGCTACGGTTGAAAAATGGGAAGATTCCGACAAAATCTGTGTGCCGAATGTTGCGGTTTGCTGTTTTTTACTCCCGTTTTCCTATGGGTAGCCTGACGGTCGGTAAATATTTTGGGGGAAATTTTTATACGATTAGTCGCGTCGCATCGATCTGAAACTATTCTCTGTTGAAGGTCAGGCAAAAAAACGTCATTTAGACGGGCCAATTTCCGTTTTAAAGCGTTTAGAGGTTTGACTTTGCGGTTTGACCGTCCCGATCGAGCCTTCAACGTTGTCCGATAACCTTGGATTTTTTTTCATACATGTATTTAATCTTAACGGTGATATCTGACGGTTGGAATAGATTTTCCAAACTTTGAGATTCAAAATCGGAATATATGCACTAATGTTCCTTAACTTGTTTACTAAGTGTTTAAGTGAATGTATAGTTTCAAATACCTACTATACGTAGACCCTTCAAATGCAAATGTGTCGTGAAATAAGATATGACCGAAATATTGAAATACGGCTACGGTTGAAAAATGGGAAGATTCCGACAAAATCTGTGTGCCGAATGTTGCGGTTTGCTGTTTTTTACTCCCGTTTTCCTATGGGTAGCCTGACGGTCGGTAAATATTTTGGGGGAAATTTTTATACGATTAGTCGCGTCGCATGATCTGAAACTATTCTCTGTTGAAGGTCAGGCCAAAAAACGTCATTTAGACGGGCCAATTTCCGTTTTAAAGCGTTTAGAGGTTTGACTTTGCGGTTTGACCGTCCCGTTCGAGCCTTCAACGTTGTCCGATAACCTTGGATTTTTTTTTCATACATGTATTTAATCTTAACGGTGATATCTGACGGTTGGAATAGATTTTCCAAACTTTGAGATTCAAAATCGGAATATATGCACTAATGTTCCTTAACTTGTTTACTAAGTGTTTAAGTGAATGTATAGTTTCAAATACCTACTATACGTAGACCCTTCAAATGGAAATGTGTCGTGAAATAAGATATGACCGAAATATTGAAATACGGCTACGGTTGAAAAATGGGAAGATTCCGACAAAATCTGTGTGCCGAATGTTGCGGTTTGCTGTTTTTTACTCCCGTTTTCCTATGGGTAGCCTGACGGTCGGTAAATATTTTGGGGAAAATTTTTATACGATTAGTCGCGTCGCATCGATCTGAAACTATTCTCTGTTGAAGGTCAGGCAAAAAAACGTCATTTAGACGGGCCAATTTCCGTTTTAAAGCGTTTAGAGGTTTGACTTTGCGGTTTGACCGTCCCGATCGAGCCTTCAACGTTGTCCGATAACCTTGGATTTTTTTTCATACATGTATTTAATCTTAACGGTGATATCTGACGGTTGGAATAGATTTTCCAAACTTTGAGATTCAAAATCGGAATATATGCACTAATGTTCCTTAACTTGTTTACTAAGTGTTTAAGTGAATGTATAGTTTCAAATACCTACTATACGTAGACCCTTCAAATGCAAATGTGTCGTGAAATAAGATATGACCGAAATATTGAAATACGGCTACAGTTGAAAAATGGGAAGATTCCGACAAAATCTGTGTGCCGAATGTTGCGGTTTGCTGTTTTTTACTCCCGTTTTCCTATGGGTAGCCTGACGGTCGGTAAATATTTTGGGGGAAATTTTTATACGATTAGTCGCGTCGCATCGATCTGAAACTATTCTCTGTTGAAGGTCAGGCCAAAAAACGTCATTTACACGGGCCAATTTCCGTTTTAAAGCGTTTAGAGGTTTGACTTTGCGGTTTGACCAAAAGTATAGCCGACGAAGTTATATTTCGTCGGCTAAAGTCTGGTGATCCGCGCCTTTCCATTATCCACCGTTGGATGGGGGAGATCGGACGGATGCTGAGGGACGAAGACTATAGCCGACGAATTATGTCATTTCGTCGGCTATGCCATAGCATGGCCGACGAAAAATGAATTATGTAATTTCGTCGGCTATGCCATATCATGGCCGACGAAATCGCTTTATTTCGTCGCCTATACTATAGCATGGCCGACGAAATCGCTTTATTTCGTCGGCTATACTATCGGGTATAAGTAAAATGCAGCCGAACCCTAGCCTCCATTTGCCCGATTTTCCCTAAACAATCTTCCTCCTCGAATCCGGCCCTCCTTCATCCGCCGATCCTCCTCCCTATTCCGGCAGCCCGGAGCCTCCTCCTCCTCCTCCTTGGTTCGGCAGCCCGGTGACTCCTCCTCCTCCTCCTTGGTTCGATCCGCCGCCCCTCCTCCTCCTCCTCCTCCCTGTTCCGGCAGCCCCGGCCGACCCTCCTCCTCCTCCTCCTCCCCGATTCGGTACCCGGCCTCCCTTTTTTTTTTTTTTTTTGTTTGTTATTTAATTGTTAATAAATTAAATTATGGTTAATAAATTATGTATAATTGTTAATTTAGATATAATTGTTAATTTAGGTATAATTTATGTATTTATATGTTAATTTGTGTATAATTGTTGTATTTATGTTAATTTATGTATTTATGTTAATTTAGGTATAATTTATGTATTTATATTAATTTAGATATAATTTATGTATTTATGTTAATTTAGTTATAATTTATGTATTTATGTTAATTTAGGTAGAATTTATGTATTTATGTTAATTTAGGTATAATTTATGTATTTATGTTAATTTAGTTATAATTTAGGTATTTATGTTAATTTATGTAATTTTTAGGTTTTTATGTTAATTTAGGTAATTTTTGTAAAATTTATTTTAATTGTATAATTTAGGTGTAATTGTATAATTTATATGTATAAATTGGTTATTATATAAATCGGTAAATATTAAAATATGTTAGTATTATTGGGTATTATATTAATTAGAATTTGTTATTTAATATAATATAATTTAATATTAATTAATGTATTAATGCGTCTGGCTTTAGATGGCCGATGCATTTAGGCAGTTCTTCGGAGGCCGTCGTTCTAGATCTAGAGGTTCTGGAAATGCCGCCGGTTCTGGAAATGCCGCCGGTTCCCCAGACTCCGAGAGGACGGCTAGCCAGCCTGAGAGGACCACCAGCCAGCCGCGGAGGAGTGTGGATGCAGCCCAGCCGCGGCGGAGTGTGAGTGCTCGGCACCAGACCCTTCTCCAGGCGGGGCGGCCGTCGAGCACTTCACTTCCGCATGTCAGCCCCTCTGTGGCGCCGAGGTTTAGTCGGCAGCTGTTTCACGAGGAGATAGCTGCCGACGTTCCTCAGGTTCGTATGCCTGAGGTTCATCGGGAGCCGATGCCGAGTCCGACTCAGTCTGCTGGTGACTCGACTGAGGGGCCTACTCTCCCAAACCAGCTCTTCCTCCCCTACAACATTCCTGCGATACCCGAGGTCGACTATCAGGGTCGGCCCCAGTGGCCTGATATGCCTCAGTTCGTGAGTGCTGCGGAGGCATACCAGCAGCAGCCATGGGAGAGCCCTGACCTCCTGATTTCGGCGAGGAGAAAAGGAAAGTCGACGGCAACCGAATCTTCGGGTTCAGGTAACATTCGATTTTATTAATTAAATGTTTTATTAAAATTAACGCACTAATATTTAATTTTATTAACCAATCGTCGTTTATGTGATAGGGACATGCGCTAGCAGTTCAACCCAGAGGAATACCAGAGGTGTCATCAGTTTTGAGACGCTCAGGAGAACGGTTGAACGGAGCGGGAGGATCCAGATTGACGAAGCTCCTAATCAGGAGGTTGGGGCGAAAAAGAAACGCGACTACTCGGGTTGCGTGGGTGCACTCATTAGGGACAGAGTCCCTATGTTGTGGGCTCGGTGGGCTGATGTGCCCGAAGAAATCAAGATGGAGTTGAACAACGCCGCGTCGGTGAGTAAATAAAAAAATTTAATTTATTTATCGTAATATTTAAAAATTTTCGGTATTGTTATAATTATAAAGCTAATAAAATATTATCTTTCAGACATACTTTGTGGTTGCGGAACACAAGCGGGGTTGGGCGGACTCCCAACAGAGCTCGAGGTACGTTGGGAATGTCTTATTTGATAATTTGAAATATTTTATGATATTAATCATATTTCTAATGCACTTTTATTTTTTTCGTAGGTTCAAAGAGTGGAAGAACGAGCTCCGTTCCCACTATAACGAGTACGGCAACCGTGGTCGTATGTGTACTCCCAGAGAGTTCATGTTCAGGGAGTACGAGTGGCGTTGGTTGAAGACCGTAGTCTTCGACAACCCGGCTATGATGGTAAATACTAAACTTCACTATAAATGTTTATTTTATTAAAATTTTAATTATTAGTTTAAATATTTTATAATTATTTCAGTTATATTTTTTGATGCATTTTTCCAATATTTTATTATTTGTTTGAAGGAACGGTCTCGGATAAACTCGGAGAACCGCCGCCGTAACACAATCCTCCATCACGGCGGTTCAAGGCCGTTTGCACAATATCAGGAGGAGGCGCTCAGAGATCATCCTGATTGCAACCCCTACGTGGAGACGTTCAAGATCGCTTATCCACAAGCGACAGAAGATCTCGTAAGTCGTTCATTATGATTTTAAAATTTAAATTATTAATTTTACTTAACTATCCATTTGTTAGAATATTAATTTTTTTTCCCCGTCCAATTAGGAGCGGGTGACCCAGGCCGAACAAGAGGTGCTCGAGCAAATAGTTCGGGAGACACAACCGGACATCTCAGAGGCAGATATGGAAGAAGCCGTGCGCCGGGTCGACCGCACCAATATCCAAACGGCGGCGAGGATGTTCAACGCAGCCTTCCCACAGCAGTCCAACGAGTACTACTGCCGGGGTTTGGGAGGTTCTGGACAAGGGCTCCTGAAGACCACTAAGGGAGGTCAAAAGAAGGGAGGCGGGGAGACCCAACATATGAGGGGGGAAGTGCAGCGATTGGCCGCAGAATTGGCGACCTCGTCCCAGACAGTAGAGGAGCTGCGCCGCAGACAACAGCAGTACCAGCAGTATCAGTTGGATATGGTCCGTTGGAATGCTGAGTGCGCCAGAATTCGGCAATACAACTACGACGGCCAGCAACAGTGGGTTTATGAGATGTTCGCGGCACAACAAGAAGGCCGTCCACCCCCGCTCCCGTTTCAGCAGTTAGTGGAGCCCCCAATGCCTGAACCTCTCGAGTTCGGTCAGCAGGATGATGCGCCTGATGCTGTAGATGACATCCTAGACTTTAGTAGTTTAGGGGATAATTAGGGTTATATTTTATGTATATTGGAACGAATTTAATAAAAATGGTATTTAGACGTGTTTCTTGTTGGTGCAAATGCATGAATTGTTTTTGTGATTTGCAGCTTGCTTGGAATGGTAATTTAGAAAATAATTTAATTTTTTTTTTCCAAAATGCAAGAATAGCCGACGATTTTTGCATTATTTCGTCGGTTATAACAAGTATAGCCGACGAATTTTACCAATTTTCGTCGGCTATAACTTGTATAGCCGACGAAAATTGCCTTATTTCGTCGGCTATAACTAATTAATACCTATTAAAATAGTAATATATTTCGAGGAAATAGCCGACGAAGTTTTATTAAATCGTCGGCTATAGTTAAAACACAATAGCCGACGAAATTTTATTAAATCGTCGGCTATAGTTAAAACACCATAGCCGACGAAATTTTATTAAATCGTCGGCTATAGTTTAAACACCATAGCCGACGAAATTTTATTAAATCGTCGGCCATACTTAATGGATTTCGTCGGCCATACTCAAAAATACCCGACGAAATTCGTCGGCTATTTCACCCACTTTTGCCCGACGAATTGTTGGACTCGTCGGCCATACTTAACTATAGCCGACGAAATTTTTTTTTTCGTCGGCCATTGGTATTACCGACGGCGTATTACCGACGACTTATGGCCGACGAAATTTTCGTCGGCAGAGGGTATAGCCGACGAAAAAATGGAATGGCCGACGAAAAAATTTTCGTCGGCTATTCGGCCGTATCTGGTAGTGATTCAAATTATGAGCATATATCACTAGCTAGTATCAGCATCATATACAGATATATATACACCAACAACGTGCAGACAAACAAAAGATGTGGTGCTTTCCTTTAAATTCAAGTCACTAAGGATTTTCCTCTACCATTTTTGTAAATCTTGATGTGATGATAACACAAGGCCAATAGGAGATTTTAACAAATATATCACTGGCATGCACCAACAACAAATTAGGGGATCGACTCCTTCATCAATCACCATACTAATACCTCACTGCTGATCTAATCTCTCTTAAATTCAAGTCATAAAGAATGAAAGGCTCCATATATAGGGTAGTGTTAAATTCAAGTCACAAAGAAAATAAGCAAAAGCAATATATGTAAACATAGGTTGTCAAGTTGAAGTTTGATCTCCTCAGTAGCATCTTTCAAAGTAATAAGAGAAGATAAAGAAGATAATTAATCTATTACAGTATGTCATCTATGCATATATACATCAAATCATTTTTCGGTAATCTCTGCTTCAAATATAAATCTTCGAATTTAGTACGTATGAATTCAAGAATGCAATTGAACCTCATCATATAATTGAAAATAAACCAAAGAATACATGAAATTATTATATCCATATGCCTAGGAAGAATCAACTAACAAAGTATCTCAATCTGCTCTTTATACCACAAAGATGTGATCGGTCTAAGTCAAATTACAATTTTTTCTTGAATTTTACCCGCTTTTTATACCACAAGAGCTTCTGGCCCTATGCTCTACAGAAAACGAACATTTTGTCATTTGATAAAGTCAGTGATAGAGCTATGAGTACTTGCGAAAATCTGCAATCTTGCCAGACCTCCTTCGTCCCCCTTTCTATGTGTCAATGCCAATCTGCTCTAATAAGGGTGACTTTAAACCTATTGCATGTCTCCTTTTTTTTTAGACACAGATCCAACAATGTTAACTAATTAAAGTCTGAATTGAGAGGATGTATTTCTTATTTGAAATCTAAAATAGAGATGCAGAGAAGATGGAAGAATAACCAAATCAATTCAGATTAGAGAGAGATACCTGAGGATGAGGCTGGCTGGGGTGGAGGCTAGGGCAGGGGCTAGCTGGCAGAGGCGGAGGCGGGAAATCTGAGGAGGCTGGGGCGGAGGCTAGCAGAGGCGGAGGCTAGGGAGGAAGAATTTGGGATTATGGACAGAGAATGAGATTTAGGGATTTGCAGAAGTGCTTATCGGGTATATTTAACTGACTTAGGCGACAAAACTGTTTTTTTTCGCCTCCTAAGAAAAGTTCTTAGGCAACGAAAAAAATAGTTTCGTCTCCTAAGTTTAAGACTTAGGTGAAGAAAATATTTTTCGTTGCCTAAGTTTTTACTTAGGCAACGAAAAATAAATTCATCTCCTAAGTTAATTTTGAATTTTGACAAAATTTTTAAGCGGAAAAATAAGCCGCCAATAGATTTTTTTTTTAAAACGAAATTTACTTAGGCGACGAATATGTAAGTTTCGTGGCCTAAGTGTTTACTTAATTAGGCCACGAAAATATAAGTTTCGTTGCCTAAGTGTTTACTTAGGCGACGAAACTTATATATTCGTCGCCTAAGTAAATTTCGTTTTTAAAAAAAAAATTCTATTGGCAGCTTATTTTTTCGCTTAAAAAACTTTTGCGACGAGTTAATCGATGCATTTCGTAGACTCGGACCCCAAATATACATATATACATATATATATATATAATTAATTAATTAATACAAAAACAAATAACGGTTACTAAATCGAATAAGTACATACATGCAAACTATCTCATAATTGTAATTATACATCACAGACAAATTTATTGAATTCAAAAAAAATAATTTAAATCTGATTATGGTTCTCCATCATAATCGTCATCGTTTGTATCATCTGCTTCTTCAATCATATCAGTGAAGTCATCATTGGACTCGTCATCGTCGTCTGATTCCTCATCATCCTCGTTATTAATGAAGTCGTCATTGGCTCTGTTTTGAGATGTAGATGCATTTGGGACTGCAATGAATTCATCAGAAGTGAAGAAATCTAAGCGGTTGTTGTCGCGAATAGCCTCTACATTAGGGATTTGAGAAGCTGAATGCTCTTGATATGGTTGATCAGTGTCGCCGTCATCTCATCATCATGTTCTTCATCACCCCCTTCAATTGTAGACGCACTCCATATATTCCTATGTGACATCGGGTTAACCACTTTCCAAAATCTACCGGCCTTAGGATCATCAAGATGAATCATCAAATGAATCATACTGTCAAAGAAAGCAGGAGGGAAAATCCTTTCCAATTTGCACAAAATGTAAATTATGTCTTCTTTCAGAATGAGAACATCTGACTTCTTCAGCTCTTTAGCACATAACTTCTGAAAGAACCTACACAATGCTATTATAGATTCATCCACATCTGGATGCAAATAGGGTCGGATAACCACTGGAATAAGACGTTGCAGCAATACATGACAGTCATGACTTTTCAATCCGTTCAGCCCCAAGTTAATACACCGAGATATATTTCCTGCATACCCATGAGAATACTTTACTCCTTTAAACAATATGAAAACCTGTTAAAAATCGATGGATCAACAAAAGCAATATACTATCACCTCACAATATATATATACACGCACAACAATATATATAATTCTCTACCTTAAAAATGAAATATTTCAATGAAAAAAATTGAAATTTTTGTTGAAAAAGATGAAGAAAGAGATCATACCAAGTTAAAAATCGATGGGTAGTAGTGGAGAAGGCTTAAGAAGACCCGATTTGAAGCTTTTCACATCCAAAAATGAAAATCGGTGGAAAAAATTTCAGATTTTTTTCTCTTTTCCCGATCTGGAAAACGAGTGCAGTATATATAGTCTGGATTTACTTAGGCGATGAAAACTAATATTTCCTCTCCTAAGTGTAAAGCTTAGGCGATGAAACTATTATTTTCGTCGTCTAAGAAAATACTCTAAAGACAAATTGTCGTCGGCGTCTTTGTGTTTTCTTAGGCGACGAAAATTTATATTACTCTCCTACGTTCTTTACTTAGGCGACAAAATTCACATTTTCGTCTCTTAAGTAAAGATCTTAGGCGAGGAAATTTTTTTTCGTGGTCTAAGAAAATACATAGACGACGAATTTTTTTTTCGTCTGTAGTTTGTTTTCTTAGACGACGAAATTTTTTTTTTCATCTCCTAAGAATGTTCTTAGGCGACGAAAATATTTGCTTAGGCGAGGAAACTTTTTTCGTCTCCTAAGAATGTTTTTAAGCGACGAAAATATTTGCTTAGGCGAGGAAACTTTTTTCGTCTCCTAAGAATTCTTAGGCGAGGAAATAAAAAAATTTCCTCGCCTAAGGTTTTTTTTCTGGTAGTGTTAGTAATTAGAAATCACCTTATAAATTTGTGGTCGATTTTATTAGTAATCAATGATACAATTAATTATAATAAAAATAGTAAAGAAATAATAAAACTGTATGACACATTCTTCGATTTATTTAAAAAAAATATATTTTTTCTAATTTATTTATGACAAGGAGCATAGGTGGAAGTTTGATAACAAAATTAGACAAAAAAACTCAAATAATGTGTATTAATTGTTGAAGGAAAATACCATAAATGTGCCTTTGTCAAAGTAACTGACGATAGCGAATTAGGAAATTAGTATCAACCTGATGTAACGTTTCAATCAGTGTTTATTACCATTATTGTAATTGATGTTTCCATTGTAATCGTCACCCTATATAAAGGGATTCTCTAATGAAATGAGTATACCAATTCCGATTATTCTACAACACGTTATCAGCACTTTGCTTTAGCCAGAGAGAAGAAAAAAAAGAAAAAAAACCCTAGGTTTTTGTTCTTGAAAAAAAACCAAAAACCCTATTTTTTTTTCTGCCGGCAAAGGAGAAAAATCCCAGAAAAAAACCCTTCTGCCGGCAACATTTTCGTCGGCAAAGAATGCCTCATCCCCCATCTCTTTTCCCGACAACTTCTTCGTCGGTAAAAGAAACGCCAACACTCTGCCAACAACAGCCTCGTCGGCAAAGAAGGAAGATTCTATGGGCACCCAGAAATTTGATCTGGGCACCCTCCTCTGATCCCAGCCGACTGCCGTCGACGGAAGCCAGACCACCGCCGATCCTCCGCACCGCAGGAGACCTCCTCCTCTGCTCTGGATCGCCCCGCCACGATCCCCACTCCGATCTGCTCGATCCAGTCGCCCCCGATCCGGTTCGTCCGAGATCCCGTTTCCCCGAAGTCGGCAAAAACCCTTCCCTCGCCGCTCCTCCGATCGCCTCGACCCATGTCCGCACGCTGCCCAGTCCTTCGATCCAGTCGTCCACCTCCCCGGTCCAGCCATGGAGGCGGCTCCGGCTCCGGCTCCGCACCAGCCCCGTGCTCCGATCTGAAAAATTACCCGGATCTGAAGATTCTCGACCCGGAATCTTTTGGGCCTGATCCGACCCGGATCATTTGGGCTCGACCCGGATTCCTTGGGCCTGACCCAACCTGAAAAAAAAAAGAAAAAAAAGGAATTTCTTTTTAAAAGGTAAAATACAAAGGTAAATTTCGAAATTACCACACAGTAATTTATATCTATTGTGTGACTATTTACTATTTTTAAATTTCATCGTCAATATGAAATTATTTAATTTGAATGATAAATGTGAAATATATATGATTAAAGTGACTAATCATATGCATATTATTTGTTTTTATATGGCATAACAATTACGATACGGCTAATATGTGACGACTACTTGGAGACGGAGATAAAGCAATCGCTTCTTATGCAGTTTATTTGGCAAACTTACAAGTAATATTTATATTGACGCTCTGCTTTCATTATATTTTGTTTCAGTTATTTATATGATATAATGCTCTATTAAAATTGATTGCATTAGTATTTTATATAAATATGAAATATGAAACATGAAGCGTTATATGTTCATTTTATTAGTGTTAAATAATTGTTTTATTTAACATATTATTTATTTTGAACATTGCCATGATAATGCAATTTCATGAGCATTATAATATAAAGAAAAAGTGACAAACCTATACTGTGGAAAAACATTTTCACGAAGCAAGAAAAATATGAACATTACAAATTTTGGTCTTGAAATCCAATTTTAATTTCTTGAAAAATTTTCAACATGGATATCTTCTTGATTATATATAAAAAAAAAAAGCAATGATAATGAAATTTCATTAGCTTTACATGCAATGAATATGAAAAAATCAAAATTTTATTGTGATAACGAAATTTCACAAAGCATCGGGTTTCCATAAAGTATATTGGTTTATTTTAGTTGTCGTGAATGTCATAGACCGCGAAACTAATATATTTTATTCTTCCTATATTTTACAGATGGTTTAACCATCACAGTTTAGTTTTGACATATTGAACTCTGAAAAATTTGAGTACCAAATTCCCCTATTAAGCCAACTAAGGCTTGAGCATGGTATATTTATTGCTTTATGTAAAATAGCTAAGAAATAATTACAATATCTTGAATGACAATGTAAGGTCTTAGACAAAGAAATTTCCTGAAACAAATTATGCAAAGCAAATGCAACAACCCTAAACCAAAGGGTAATGACAATGTAAGGTATGAGAAAAAGAAATTCTCTGGAACACATTTTACAAAGTAATGCAACAACCCTAAATCAAAAAGCAATGACGATGTAAGGTCTTAGAAAAATATATATATATATATATATTCTTGAACAAATTGGACAAAGTAATGCAATGACCCTAAAACAAAGGGTAATTACCATGGACGTAAAATTCATATAATCATCCAAAAGTAAGTGGAAACAATGTAATATTTAAAAAATGACATAGGGGACATGTCATGTGCAGTGAAGCACTCTGTCATTGTTGTAAATCAATAAAGTATTGATACGTACATTATAAGCTAGCAAAGAATTAGCTACGGCTTACAATAAGTATGAAGAATCATACGAGTACGTGGATTTTTTGGAAAAGTATCTTCAATATCCAACAAGAACATCGAAAATGAATTTACAACTGAAGACATAACATATGGGAAGAATATGTCAAAATGACACATCTTATCATTGCAGCTATTAAAAGAGCACAAAGGATCTGGCTCAATCCAAAATAGACGTTGATTAGTCTACTTATAAATTTCCAAGATATCCTTATAAAAGGCTATTACGCCTAAATACGACTTTTGGTCCTAAATTAGACTTTTTGTCTTAAAGTTTCTCTCTCTAAATTGGACAAGACTAAATGTAATCGTTGACACGTTAATTTTTGAAATTTCTCTAAAGGAATTGAGATTATTCAAATTTTATTCATAATATACATGATTCAATTTTCTACATCTAACTTTGCAAAGTATTGTATAAAGTAAAACAACATATCATAATATAGGCATGACACAAAGAACTGTGTGCCAAGACATAATATAGGCATGACACAAAGAACCATGTGCAAAGAAACGCACAATGTAATCCCTAAAATAATAGTACTGAAGAACAGTAGTACTATATCAATAGTATATGATAATGATTAGTATATCAAAGAAAGTAATAAGGATCAGTATATCTTTTCCTTTGGGATTCATAATACACCTGCCTAATTGGGATTAGAATCTCTTTTATTACAATTCCCATCGAGTTACTCTAAAGAACTTGAGTTACGTTTCGATATATATTGAACATATGTCAAATTGACAAATAATGCCAAGAGAAAATTGAATTTTGTTTTCCAAATTATAAAGAAATTTACGCCACGATTTTCATGTGAAATAGACACAAGTGAGAATTCATTTGAGCTCCTTTGCATTACATCTAAATGACTGCGAATGTAAACGAGTATTAGAGAAGATTATATGTCAACTTAGTAGGTTCTAAGTAACCACTAATTAAATCCAACGTCATAAGAAAATGATCTTTTGGAATTCTGACATAGATTGGCTTTGATCTGGTGATCCATACATTAAAGAAACTACTATGGACACCCATATTTTTGGATAAATAGAAGCAAACACCAGAAGAATATGGTTCACATATGAATCTGAGGACGATCAATGAACATTTTATCCTCAAATATTGTCATATAGGGTTGAAGACGTATGTTCAATTCCTAAATTCCGCCGCTCCCCCAATGTGGCATTATAATATATTTGATGCACAAGCATATGCATTTATACCTTATTATGCTTCTCCTATCCATCGTGATTTTATGGATAAAAGTAAATCATTCAAAGCCTATTCGTTAAAGCAATTATGATTGAGATCATCATATGCAAAGGACACATGAGTTTCTCATTATGTTGTTATTGAATCAAAAGAGGATTCAGTGGATCGATTCAACCAACTTGCGGACACCATAGATATTTTATGGTGTTGGTTGTTGTGTCAACACGCTGGTCACGTGTCATGACATCATCCACAATTAAAATTTATGCTGCTTATGCTAGAAGGTCAAAGCACCTAGGCCGGGTTAATTTCCGTAGGTGCAATGATTTTATAGCTTATTATATAGGATCTGTAATGGAAATCATATTCCTATATAAAAACTCAATTGGTCTCACGGAAAACGACTACAGTAATAGTCTTAATATTGGTAAAGCACACCAATGCTTCCATTTTGGGTTATGCAATTTTTGCATGCAGCTTTACTTTTTCATCTATGGCCATCATCATTGAACCAATTTACACCATAGCTAGTGACTATGTGTGAGGATTTTAAAGGATTTCAAACGAACTTGTAATCCTTGAGCTCTTTTGGATTGACACGGATCTACAATCCTTGAGCTCCATTAAATGTTTTATGTGCCAAAATTGCGCCGCCACAGCGCACACTGATGGGTTACTTGAGATGAATAAATATTTATGCTGGATATGAACTTCCAGCTATAGTCCGCTATGTCGAAACCTTGACAGGCGATCTCCTCACCGCTACATTTGTGGTGTGTCACTTTGATGAGACAGTCTTCCCGTCGTTAGGGGGAGATAAGAACAAGTATGTTCAAGTGGAACGACAGGAATTGTCGTGGTTTGTCCCCACTGTGTCTCATCTCGATCCCCAAAATCACACAAGGTAAAGTGTGCAGATGTCTTATACATTAAAGTGACGAGATCATATAAACCTGCTGCAAATATACCTGCAAGGATTGTGTTTTATCAAAAGGACATGGTATCACCCAAGAGGAATTGGGTATTGCACTGCTACCATGGATGGTGGCATGGTGACGCCATAAGTGGCATAAATGGTGTCACAGGCCGTGGCTCTCCAAGGAAAAGGGGGAGGCCACCTTAGGTTCGATACATACTTGTGTAAAGGAAGAAAACAAGTTTGGCACAACCTGATCTATTGATCAGTGATACTCAAATCCGTCTCATGAGAATATTTATGGATTGTGGTTATCATTGGGGGACGCCTCAAATGTTAGAACCAATCCTTAAAGTATAGAGATCTCTACAAACACATTACACTAGTGTACATGAGGACGTGGAATAATGAGTCTAATATCGAACCATACTTCGTTGAAAAATGTCAACTTAGTAAACTGGCCTAATGGAAAGAAGCGATCCAGTATAAACAAAGAGATAGGTCTTTTGGGCAGGTGACGCCGACACCGCAAATATAAACCCTATCAAATATATCTTTGTTAGAATGCGTAATGAGAATAAGAGTATGCAAACTCACCTTATGGCGCAAGGTCTCTCAAAAACGCACTGGAACCGACTACAAGGAGATATTCTCTCGTAATGGACTACGATGAGACAATCTCTCATAATGGATGTCATTGCACTCCACTACCTTATCAGTTTGGTAGTTTCCGAAAAACTGAATATGCAGCTTACGAAAAGTGATCAAAACATATATCTCTATGGGGATCTAAACTAAGAGATATACATGAGGATCCTAAACGGACTTCATCCACCCAAATCAAGTGACTCTAGATCACATGAGTACGTTTGCAAAAGAAATTGAAACGTTTACTAAAGTGACTACTTGATTGGGAAGAGATTGGTGAATTATGTCATTGCGTGCTCATTATGGATATACACAGACTCTCAATGAATTATGAGATACTCTATGTATTGTAAATCCTAAGTTAAGAATGAAAAGATCTTGAGAATACACAGTCTTGAAATGAAACTCAAGGACTGTAATGATGGTGACCATACATCAATCTGCTTAGGCACTCTAAAGAATAAAGTGAGGCCTCCATATACTCTCATGATCAGTCGAAGTCTTTACTCTAACAATAGATCCGTTTTTCATCTAAAGGAAGATGATGAAGAAGTGTTGGGAAATGAAATTCCTATACAAGTGCAATCACGTATGATTGTACTTAAACATAATATGTAAGACTCGACCTCTCATTCGATGTAAATTTGTAAAGCTATGTTTAGCTCTGCGCCTACGCAACGCAAATCGTTCTTTCATTAAAGATATGAAAGATTTGGGCTTATTCAATCTCTATATAGAATGTGACATGATAAAGAAATTATCCACGTCATAGCTAACTATACGTAAAGAAAAACGCATTATAGGTGAGATAAGAAAATCTGTTATTACAGATCAATTTCAAATCTCTTAATGGTTCACTCATACTCTAGACGAAGTTATGACTACTTTGTTATATGAAGGTCATACCACGAGTGAACCTGATGTTCAATATGAACCTATGTATTCAGTTCATGAACAACCTTATCCTCAAGATCAAAGTAAATCAAGTTGGATCTGAGGACGATGTGGCAAGATTTAGTTACTAAATCATTGCTCAAAGTCACATTTGGAAAAACATGTGAAAATGCATAAGTATGCTAATAAGACTGAAGCTCCCTTGATCAAATGAAAGAATCAGGGAGAATCCCATGATTGATGTAAAAATCAGGGGGAGTTGCAGACATCAGGGGGAGTCTAGCACATGCATGTTGTTTTCAAATGTAATAGGTGCGTTGCGCTCTTTTTGTCCTTCGACCAAAGTTTTATTTTCTCCCATTGGGTTTTTGTTACTTGGCAAGGTTTTTAATGAGGCAACACCACATGCACCATTTTACATCTGACTCGGCACAAGGGGGAGTGTTGAAGGAAAATACCATAAATGTGCCTTTGTCAAAGTAACTGACGATAGCGAATTAGGAAATTAGTATCAACCTGATGTAACGTTTCAATCAGTGTTTATTACCATTATTGTAATTGATGTTTCCATTGTAATCGTCACCCTATATAAAGGGATTCTCTAATGAAATGAGTATACCAATTCCGATTATTCTACAACATTAATAAGAAATTAATGGAGTGCATATACAATTTCTCCTATATAATTCATGATCCATCAAAAGAATTCGAAAGAAAAAGAAATAGAAAAATGATTCCAAGCAAAGAGATCGACATTATACAAAACAAGTGAACAAGATCAAGCAAATAATAAGCAAACATGAAAGAATCCAACGAAAGAGAACAAAATGAAACAAATAGATGCTCAAGGCTGTCTCCTTCTTATTATTCGATCATTTATTTCTCGATCACTCAGTTAACAATTCAAATTACAGTGCAAGTGAACCACATAGAAACTTTACCCATGCCAGCTATGGGTAGATAGCATGCACAGCAGCAATATCATCAGGATGCAAATGCCTCCTGGTCTTCCCTGGAGCTACGTAAGCATACATAACGGCATCAGTAATTTCACTGTGAGCAATTCCAAGAAGGTGACCTATTTCATGAGCAACCACCCATACCAAGTCAGTTTGTGTCGACGCGGGGGGTACGTAACTCCAATTCACAAAGGCATTCAGATGCATTCTCCCATCTGTCGGAGGATTTGCATACGCTAAAACCCCATGCGCCCACAGGTCTTTATCAGGAGCAGTGCCATGTCCTCCAGTCTGAATGCTGAATCAAAAGATCAGCTGGGGAACTCAGTGGAACCTTTTGAAAGGTAAACTTGGAAACCTTGGCCCAGAGCTGGAATGCATAACTGAGTGTCGTCGACAAGTCACGTTGGGAAATGTTAGCTTTTGGTGGATCTCCGCCATTGATTTTGTACCTGAGATTGTACTTTTCGGGTGGCCATTTTGTGACTCCGAGCTTGAAAAGAACATGAGCGGAACCGACATTAACACTGCGTGACTGTGACCCATTGATGAGATTGTGATCTGGACAGCCACATGCATCTAGGAGTACTGGTTATTAGGTTGATGGTTTCTGGATCAAGCTCTCCTGTAACATTCAAATGATACGTTTCCTGGTATAATTTCAATGCTGATTTCAAAGCTTGAACATCAGAATCTTTAGTAGCGTCGCTTAGGTATCCAAATGCCTTCAGGTAGCTCCATAACTCTTCATTGCCAATTGTTCCATTTTGAATTGACTCAGCTGCTGCAAATGCTTGCACAAAAATTGCTACAAGGGGAAGTAAAGCTATCACAAGAACCGGTTGGGAAATGAGGTTTCTAGCCACTACCGATATTTGTTCTCTATGAGAAATCACACCCTAGCTATTATATATATATATATATATATATATATATATATATATATATATATATGTGTGTGTGTGTGTGTGTGTGTTAAATATGTGGCAACTAAATCATATATGGATGCATCAAATTTTCTGTACGTATTATACATTGCACCACTATTAATTAGGTTCATCTCAGCTAGTTTATTTTTGTAATGCATCTCATTGATCGAGTTGACTCGAGGGACTAATTAATAACGTACTCGAAACTGGAATTAAGGGTATTATACTATTATTAGTGGCAATAATTAAGTAAATACAATTTCAATGTGTAAGTAAATAAAATTTTAATTTATTAATTAAGTTACTCAGGTTCATTTCACCACCATTAATCAGGTTCATCTAAGTAAGTTTTTATTGGTAATGCATCTCATTATTATATTTGACTCAAAACTGGAATTAAGGTTAATATACTATTATTAATGGCAATAAAGGAGCCTGTGTACGTAAGCAAATACAATTTTTATTAATTTAAAGGATTAATTAAATTAATTTTTTTTTTTAAACATTAAATTAAGGCTACTGTTCTCCACGTACGTTGCCTTCTCCTCCGGTCGGACTAGGAGCCCCGTGAGTGCCTATTGAGGTAGGGGAGGGAGGGGAGTGAGGTTGGGAGCGGGAGGTAGGGCTTACGATGAGGAAGGGGAGCATGAGGAGGATGATGAAGATATTAAACACCCATCGCTAATTAAGATTTTGGGTAAAGAAGGTGGTGAGAGACGAGCTGTATAAATTATTTTGATTCGCACAGAAAGTAAACCTAAGAACATTCACATTGTCTTCTAACTGCTTTTTTATGAGTGTGCCACTCTACAGTCTTTTTTCTTTACCTCACAAACTATTGAATTATTGAAAACACCAAAATACCACACTAAAAATAATAAGTTGCTAAAAATTACAATTTTATTTTCTTTACATTATCTTTTACTTTACATAATCTAAATCTAAAAGATAAGATTTTTTTAAGCCGTTATAATTACTCTATTCAGGATTCTAAAAGATTAGATTTTCTTTAAGCCTTTAAAACTGCTGTGAGATGGCAATAGCTGCACCTTTATTTTTATTTTTTTTGAAGAAACATGAATGAGGTAGAATAAATTACTAACAAATTCCACTAACAAATAAAGCTCTCCTATGTACATATATTGAGCATTGCGTGTGCGCATCTAGTCATTACCTTGTCTTTATAAGTTTATAGCGAATGAGATGTTGAGTCAAGCATATTATGACAAGTACATGATTGCGCACATCGTACTTAGATAGAGAGTTTCATCTCCCAAGACTTCTCGTCATATAGACGAAACGAGTCTTCTCAAGACATCGACTGATCATGAGATACATATTGCCATAATCCCATAGATGAATAAGTTAATCACTAACGGTTCTCACTTTCGAGACCAAATATTCCCAAGATCTTTTTATTCTTAACATTAGATTAGTGATATCTCAATCACAATTCATTCGGAGTTCACACGCAAATAGGAATGATTCCTCACATCTCATCCCCAATCAAGTAGTCACTCAATCGTATGTACCATATCCTACTAGATTGCCTGAATGCATAAAAAGAACGTCTCAATCTGAGAGCATAGAAACTTCGTGGCTTCTGCTCACTTGGCTCGGGTGAAAACTGATCCGTTCAGGATGTTTATGTACATCTCTTTACTTAGTCCAAATAGAGATGATTTATGTCTACAAGCTGCATATTCAGTTTTTCAGAATTACCTAACTGACAAGGTAGTGGAGTGCAATATGACTCCATTACGAGAGCATATGTCATCGTAGTCGATTTCATGGCGTTTATGAGAGACCTTGCGCCATAAAGTGAGCCTAGACTCTTTTTCTCACTACGCTTTCTATCAAAGATTATCGATAGGGTTTACACTTGCGGTGTCAGCATCACCTGACCAAAAGCCTATCTCTTTGTTTAAACTGGATCGCATATCTTTCTATGTAGGCCAATTCACAACATTGGTGTTTGCTTCAACGAAGTGTGTGCTCGATATCAAACTCATAAACCACGTCCTTATGTACACTAGTGTTGTTCACATTTGTAAAGATCTCTATATGGATTGGAGATCTCTATAAAGAGATATCTATAAAGATCTCTTTATGTTTGCATTGAGGCGTTCCCCAATGACGACCATAACCCAGAAAATCCATGGGACGAATGAGTGTCATTGATCAAAGGATCAAGTTGTGCCAGACTTGCATTCGGCGACTGTATATCGAACCAGCCTAGTGACACCATCTACTACTTTTGTGGAGTCACCATGCCACCATCTATGGGTCACGACATGTCAATTTATCCGAACATCAATCCTTACATGCATGTTTGAAACAAGAGTATTATTCCAATATTTTCCTTGAAAGACCACTAATTTGCTTTTGCAACATGTAAATTAAATCTCGTCACTTTGATTTATGCGCCTTTAGGAAACATGATGAGACACAGTGGGGACGAACCACAATAATACCAAGTCATTCTACTTGTACATACTTGTTACTTGTTCTTATCTCCCCCTTACAACGGGAAGACTGGTTCATCAAAAGCGACACAAACGACATCGCCTGTTAAGGTTTCTATATAGCGGACCTTAGGTGGGAGCTTATATCGACTTTATTCATAATCAAATAACTCATATTTTTAGCGCTTGTGGTGGCGCAATATGACACATAAAGTATATCCGTTAAAAGATGCATTCCATTACAAAATGTAACATACATATACGCTTGCTGAAACGTTTCACTAAGTTCCGCAACACCAAATGCTACATGTGCTAGGATTTTAACGCCACCAGCCTCATTGCAGGAAGTCAATGAACATTTATGTCGATCAGTTCACCACCTTCCAGGAGTCTAATGGCCCCTCAAATTTTATGAGTTGGTAGCCTTGGAAGTTAGGAATCGGTGGCCGCAAGTTTCATCTTAAGAACCGGCCTAAAAGTAGGGGAACCGATTCGTCTGATGACGAGTCCACGAACTGAAAAACCGGAAATTTTAGGTTTCTTCAACTTTTCAATCATTGTCAAGGTGTTTCATAATATTTAGGTGTTATGGCTTGAGTTTAACCATATTTTTAATTTTCACAATGAATTTCAAGGTGATAAATATTGGCACGAATATCTTTAAGTAGTGAGTAAGGTTGATTGCTTCTTTATGCATAGAAATTATATGTGACTCTGAATCTTAATGTCATAAGACATGGAACCTTTGAGCAAGATAATGTTGTATGATTATGTGATGATCTAGTCATTATAGTCACAATGGATTTATAAACACAAAATCCATCAAGAGTAGTTATGCACTTAATGTCTCTATGACCCATTCATATACGAGAGTGTAGAGACAAATTTTATGCCAAGACATATAAACCGAAATATATACTCAATTCATATAGAGTGGATTACATGACGTGTAACATCACGAGATAAAGCATATGCATGCTTAAAAACGTAGCAAATACATTCGTTAATGCTCAAAACTAGAGCTGGAGTATAACCAAATGAGCAATCATTGATACTATATGACATAAATGTCTAAAAACTGAGTATCAAGGACCGGGGCCATGAGCTAGCTAGCCACGGCCGAAACCAAGTCAAGGCCAAGGCCAAAGCCAAGGACATGCCGAGGCCGAGGTCGAAGCTAGAGTGGAAGCCAAGCCGAAGCAAGACAAGAGAAGGACTGGGGTCAAGCATAGGCAGGTGCAAGGCTACCAAGGCCGAGGCCGAGGCAGTGCACCAGCGGGCCGAGGCTGAGCAAGTGCCGAGGCATGCCGAAGCTAAAGCCAAGGAATGTTGAGGGAAAGGCAAAGGCCTATGCGACAGAGACTTGTATGCTGGAGTTGAGGCTATGCAGGTTGCCGAAGACCAGCCAAGGCTTACCGAGACATGAAGTAGGGACTTGACGGGGCCGAGGCCGTGCAAAGGGCGGAAAGCATGCCGAGGCCGAAGCCAAGACGTGTCAAGGCGATTGCAGTGGCTTATAGGGCTGAGAAAGGCTGCGGGCCGGGCCATGTGCAGGCCACTGCCGGGGCAGGGCTAGGTGGGCCGTGCACAAGCCAAGTTTCAGAGACCGAGGTTGTTATAGTGTTTAGTTATGGCGGAGCTGTTGGCCGAGCAGCGCTCAAGCCAAGCCAAGGCCGAAACTGAGGCCGCTCAATGCAGATGCATCTGCGTATGTGCTGTAAGCTTGCTGAGACAAGCGGTAGCCATGCCGAGGCTGCTACAGGCATGTCCAGGCGATTATGCATGCCTGCCGAGGCAAGTTACATGCCTGCTGTCACACCTCTATTTTTTATAAATCTTTTTTTTTTTAGATGCAACTCATATTTCAATTATGAATGACATTTCCATAATCGAAATATGAAAGAAATTGGAATAGAACATTCTTAAACATCAAAATGGAATTATTGTTTATTACATAAAGTTCCATAACAAACATTACAAGAGTGGACTATTCAAAGTCCAAGTCATATTCTATAAAAGTAAAACAACACACATATATTACTATATCTAAACATTCTTGATAGTATTTAGCTTCAAGCAATGTGTTGTTCACCTGTAAAATGGTTAAAGGGTAAGCATAACAGCCCAGTAGGAGGAAAAACCTCTTCAAACAATACCGAATAGATTCAACATTAATAGATATATATAAATGCAAATTTTATCTACTCCATATAGTTCACATAGCCGAATACACCAAGCCTACACGTCCCATACCATATATTTTACCACAAGGGTGACTTGGAATACCCATTTACATGAATTACCTCCAATTACACTGATAACTCATTTTGCTAGTCATCTTGTCTATTCCTCTTTCGCGAGCCTCGAATTACCCTTTCACATCCTATACCAGTCGTGCAATCAATGGGCATACCTGGGTGCATGGTATCTGCCGAGATTATAAACTCAACTACACAAAAGTTGAATCTTAACTTCTCTACCCAAAGTGCTTTGTGCATAGCACTAGCATATCCCCAATATCTTATATGATAATAATATATTTATACATTTAAACTGACAGGACCCGAACCAGATTTCACCCTGAAACCCGGATAAGGTCCTGCGGGGACCACCTCAAAACTAACTATATCGATAAATCGATAAAGCAAATCTTAAAATGGACAACCCTAAAACCTGTATCAAACAAAAACACTTCTAATTCAATTTCCAACCTCAACGCCTGGAGTCATCTGCTCCCCAAATCACAACAACTCCCAGAACAAGAATAAGAAATTCAACTTCTATATTAAACAGTGGAAATTAAAACAACACACGATTAACAAATTTGGGTCATAACCCATAAGTAAACAAACTTTAGTTTACTACAACTCTCAAACGTATCAGAGCGACTATACAAAGGAAATATACTACAAGTATAGGTTAATCAAGTAACCTACGATTTCTGACAGCGGAAGAGGAACTATATGTCTTGCCTTCTTCTAGTACCGAACGACTCTGCAAACTGGGCAATTTAAAACGAAGAGCCCAGGGAAAGTAATTTAAAACATTAGTGTGAGTGGACAAAAATCAATGTATATAACTACATATCATTTTAATAAAAAATAATTTATATTACTTTCCTTGTTTTCCATGTATAAAACCATGATGTATGCCTCAACGAAAACAATTTATTTCATATATCGTTAATATACAAACCCCAACCCCGCTGGTTCAGAAACATATATAATAAGACAAAATCTCGCAGGATAAAATATTTCCCAACGCCAAATATAGGGAATATATATCATTGAGCCAATCTCATTGGCTGTTTAGAGAAATCGCATAAAAATAGGAGAATGTCAACCACCATATTATACTGAGCCTCCAAGGCTGAAGGTCAGTCTCTAAGACTCTCTATAGTGTCCAACGCTAAACCTGTACACGTCGACCACCGAGCGTGAATCTGACCTATATGGTCAAGTCGTCACCTCGCATGGGCTCTGGCGACTAAGCTAGCTAGCATCAATATATATACCTGGACCCTGGTATGGTGAAATCTGAAAACAAAATCAAATTAAAAATACAATTCCCCTAATAAATCATAAATCAGTGCGGTCCCCAACCACACTTTTGAGGTTTATAAATATACCTAAACATAATCATAGCCTCGTAGAAAATAAATGAAATCAACATATCGCATATGTCATGTTATTCAAAACATAGTGAAATCATATAATCATCGAAAATCTCAGTTCCGGCTATACATCTATATACATATAGATTTTGATAATATCAAATTAATTGACTTACTGTGTAAATCGATTCAAATTCGATAAAAAGGAAATCAGTAATTTAAAATAGATTATCGACCTTCGACAATCTATATCACTCTCAAAATAAACCAATGAATATATAAATTCCCCCAATATTAAAAGATTCATGCATGCATCAATTTAAAATAAAATTCCACTCACAGTACGACTAGGGCCTAGTTTGGGATTGCTTCTCAAGCTGCTTTTGGGGTCAAAAGTGATTCAGGGCCTAATCTTAAGTGTTTGGTAACAACCCATAAAATTGATTTTAGAAGAATTGATTCTCTTAAAAGTGGATTTTGGAGAAGCAGGGTAAGAGATGCTTTTGCAGGAATCAGTTATATTTGTAACAAATGATAATATTTGTTTTTTCTTAGATTGTGATATACTAATCTAATTAAATCATAATCAATCATTTACTATGGTATTAAGAAATCTTATGTAATATTGTGGATTAACTTTATAATTACATACAAAAGAAACAATTATTTATTTTAATATCAATTTATAACAATGCCTATTTTTGTCATTATACCCATCCAAAATAATTTTTACTTATAACTCACCAATAGGCCTGTCAATTCCGACACGACCCGATAACACGACTCGAAACCCGCACGAAATAAAGCGGGTTGAACCCGCACGATTAAAAAGCGGGTCAGCGGCGAGTCAACCCGCCATGACCCATTTATTAAATGGATCAACCGCGGGTCAACCCGCCAACTCGAAATTAACCCGCTTAACACGTTTATTAAATGAGGCGGGTTATATTATATATAACATGCATACATGACCCATACATTACGTGTTTATAAGGGTCAATTAAGTCTTTTCTTACAATTAGGGTTACCATTAACACAATAAATTCTCTTGTTTAAGCCTTGTATCAACACAAAAACCCTAAGTTCCACCGCACATCAGCATCAAAACTTCACCTTTTCTCGAGAAAGTATTATCGTCAAGCCAATGGTACTTTTATATATGAGATATGTTTATCTGATACTTGATTTTGATCAACTCTTGTTCTAGATCTTCCAGTTCAAAACTGGGATGAGATATATGATTATTATATATATGCTATCGTAAGGAACTTATGAACAAACATATATCTATATATATATGTTCTCGTTTCCATGATTATTAGATAGCATGTTCAAACCCTAATAAGATTATTGTATTCATGTTTGTTCTCGTTTCCATGATCTTGCTTTGTTATAGGTGGTGATTACTTGTTCCTTTTATGCTGAATAAAGTGAAGCAGTGTTTGCAAGTTAGCATTTGATGCTGTACATTCAAACTTAAATTTCAAACTCAGTTTATGGATTATGTATATTTTTTTTATACGATGGATGAATTTTTTAATTTTAAACTATGAGAGTTTTTAATTTTATGAATGGATTTATATATGAATTACAGATAATTGTGGTCTTGTGTAGTTTGTTGTGAATTTAATCAAGTCATTAGTTAAATGGGTCACAATGTTAATGGGTCATTTGTCCAACACGGCACGACCTATTTATTAAATAGGTTAAACGGGTTGGAAACGGGTAACCCGTTAATAAATAGGTTGGGTTTGGGTTTAAATTTTCGCCACGATTATTAAATAGGTTGGGTTTGAGTTTGTGTTTTGTGACACGCGAAAAATCTTGACCCGACACGAACCCGACACGACACGACCCATTGACAGCCCTACTCACCAAATACACGAAATTGTTTTTTAGTTCTCACAACACTTTTAAAAACAGTTTACCAAACACCTCAGCTGATTCTACTCACAACAGATTCAAAAGCAATTCTGCTCACAGCAAATTCAAAAACAATTCTGCTTACAGCACAGCAATCCCAAACTGGGCCTAGGTCTGCCACTGATCCGAGCTCTCCTCACGTCGAGTCTCCTCTCGATCTGTAAAAATATATATATTTAGAAAATTTCGAACTCAGTAATTGAATGATAAAAACTTAATCTACAGGGTCCTCACTTGTACAAAACTCTCGGTTAAACTTTACGCGTCAACTTAAACCAGTTTACGACTATTTATTCATTTACTGGTCATTTAGTCGTAATTTCCATTTACTCGCATTTATTCTTCTTTTATCCCAAGTTAAATAGTAAATAAATTAGTTAAATAGTAACTCATAATTCTGACAGTAATTTTTGAATTTACAATTTACCTTTTTACTGTTACTGTCTAACTTTTACTATTTACTATTTACTGAATTACTATTTACCATTTACCATTTAACCATTTTACCTTTCAGATTTATCATTTTACCCTCCGCCGCCGCTGCAGCAGCAGCTCCGCCACAAGGCCAAAATCACCCCCATTTCGTCTAACACAACCGCCATAACCTCAGGAAGTCACCTCGCATCGCCTCGGCCGCACAACAGTACCCGTGCAGTCGCCACAGACGGCGGCTGCACGGCGGCCAAAAATCCCCAAATTACAAATTCTCCAAATTCCAACAATTCAACCATCAATTTACACAATTTCAGTTCCATACAACATCATAAACCCAATCCCAACCTTCAATTACACCAATTTCATCATTAAAATCACCTAAATCCGAAAACCCTAAAACCCAAAAATTTCCAATTCGGGTTTCTCCTTACCTGTTCCAAATTGGGTTCAATCCCTTGGAGTGTTTGATACACGTCTCTCAAGCTTCAAGAAGATGTACGGATTACACCCGCTCGAGGCCGGAAAACGGAGCTCCGATCGGTCCAAGGCCGGACTGAAAGTCGCCCGCTGCGTCCTCCTCGGGCCACGACACGTGCTGCGGCTGGGATAGGGAGGTAGAGGAGGAAGAGACGAACTCGATGTCGGGGTTCTTCTGCCCGATTGTCACCGGACGGCGAAGAAGCGTGGAGGCGGCGTGGTGTCGGTAGGTCGCGGGTCGGGGGAAAAGAGAGAAGGAAGAGAGAGAGAAAAGAAAGAAGAAAAGAAAAAAGAAAGGAAAAGAAAATTTTCCGTTTTCAGAAATTTCTTTCCCGACTATTTATACTCGACTAAATTTAGAAAGTTACGGGTTTTACATCATAACTTTTTAATCCGAACTCCGAATTTAGCGTGCTACGTGTTCACAAACTCGTTTTAGCGTGTTCTATCCCAACGTAGCAAGAAAATTCTCGATAGACTTAAATTATACAAAGTCAACTTTTAGGAATTGCATAACTGTAAAATAATTCCCGAGAACGTAAAATTAAAATAAAATCACTGAAAAGTTAAACACGGTTTGTGACGTATCATAAACAGAGCATATATATGTTAATCACAGTAAGATAACAACCATTCAATAGAAGCAAGCAATATATAAAACAACAAATAAAACAAGTATAGAGGTTCCCCATGTTTCCCCTATCTTTGCCGACTTTCACGTCAAGTCTTAAGATCCTAATAAAATATACAACCATTAGATAAACAATTATATACTAACTCCATTTGTAGAAATAATAAAAACTTAGCTATGACGTAATAACATAAGATAAATTAGTTAACCAAAACAGTAACACTTAACACAAAAACACAATCCAGTAATCTGAACGAGTCATTATCACCTTAAAAACTATATCAATATGTCAGGAATTTCACTTTGTAGTGCTCTAACGATTTGTAATAAACACTCTAATGAAACTCCTAGATTTTGAAACACCTTAAAACGATTTTTGTAGAATAAATTATGAATTTCCAAATTTCAGCTTCAGTCCTAGAAATTTCTGACGAGTTCCTGTGCAGAAATTTTTTTGGCTAAAAATGAAATAGTACGGCTGGTTGTTTGCAGCTGATATCTTCATAACATTTGTAAAAAACATCCCAAACATCACTTGAGAACTAGAATGGCAGAAAAAGGAATTTTCTACATTTAGTTGTGATTTTTCAAAATTACTAGTCTGCATTAGGAAAAATAACAATTTCTGCTAAAGCTAAAATCATTTGGCAAAGGTTCAGTTTCTAAGGTTAAAATTCAAGACAACATAGCTGGGCATAACAAAAAGCTTTATGTAAATAACAGTATAACAAAACATAATAAATCCAATCAAACATGCTTAGATAAACCAACATGAAAGAAAAAGAATAGTAGAATTCTAGCAATAGTCTATCTAACCAACAGTAGCAAAAGAAATATAATTGAACTGACAAAAAAATTCATTATAAAACCAACGTGAATCAAAATAGCAACTCTTCTGAATCAAAGAAAAAATAAAATAAAATTTCAAAGTGACCTTAAATTCAGAAACTAAAAACATGCCCAAAAAACCACAAAATCATAGAGCAAACAATTAATCAAAATAGTAAAAGATACAAACCTGAGTACGTCTACCTATGCTCCTACAATATTCAGTTCTCTTCTCTCTAAGTAGTAATATACTTCTACTAACCTATCTCAAAATACAAAATACGCTGCCTATTTATAGTGTTTGGGAATGGGATAAAACGTTTTGATGAAGCAAAGATTGAAGGAAGTAAAATTGAATTGTGCAATCAAAATCTTACCCAAATAGGCGCTAGACTCTTCCATCTTCAAGTTTATAGGTTTCCACCTGCTGCTTCTAGCTTTAGAGAGTCATCAGGATTTGTTTCTGCCTAAACCTGGGGGTCTAGTAGATACAGGACAATAAAGATAGAATATGAACACAAAGGTTTATAGTGGTTCACCGTGCCATCGGAGGGCACGGCTACGTCCACTTGGAATTCACTATAGCCGGCTAATAAGCCATCGGTGGTACAAGGGTTCCAAGAGATCCTAATACTAAGGGGGAAGCCTCCTATTTATAGAGAAGGAAGGCTTCCTCCTACACCATGTTTCCAATGTGGGACACAAGCCCACATTACTACACATTTGCCTACCCACGAAGCTACTTCGGGAGCCCGGTGCCACGCCCTCCGGGTGCGGCACCGGTGATCTCTGACATTGGGAATATAGCCGGGGTTGCGGCCTACCCGCCGGATGCCGGAACTAGGACCCATGACACCGGTTGCACGGTCCACGAGGTCGCCGAACATGCCTGGCGGTGTACCATATATGCCACCAACAAGTCCCCCAAGTTCCCGAGTAAGGGTGCAATCTTACTTGGGGACTTAATCATCTTGCGCCTCCAAGCATAGGCGGTGACCGAGTCACCCTTACTACCTCCAGTCCCCCAGTCCCCCAGTGAGATTGGCCCTTCTCGAGGTTATCGCCTTTTGCCTCTGGATGATATGTACCTTATAAAACAAATAAGAATAAAAAAAGAAATGATTAGAATTTAAGCCACTGACAAGAATCAAGCACCGGGTTTGTTATTCGTTACCGCTCGGTGATACGAATACTGCCCGGGGTTGCCAATGATATGCACACAGATATCAATGGAACACATAAATCATGATCACGTATAAAATGAAGGCATGTGTAGTTTGAAGATGTCATGCAAAGTCTTTCGTTAGTGTTGGCTTAGCCGTTGGAATGTCCAAGAGCCGGTTGAATGGTACATAACCGGTGGAATGCCTCAGCCGTTGTTACTGGCTTACCGTTTCCCGGAGGAAAAGATCTCGAAGGATAGAACTCGGCCAGCCACACATGAAAGACTATATGCAATGCACCACAAAGCTAAGAATTACCGATGCCGCAGGTAATCATGCACATTCATTATCATGCGGGAAAAACAATTCACATGCTTGCCAAATATATAGCACAGTACTCGCATAGAGGTGGAGTAAATATAATTGTAAGGATTAAAGAACTTAGCTTTGCTGGATATTGCTGCAGGTTGATTTGCTGTTTGGAGCAGTGGGTGCCCAGAGAAAATTTCTGGGTGCCAAGAGGAGATTCTGACCTGCCCAAACCATTGAATCCTGACCAGTTGGAAAGGCCCAGGGTTGAAGACCCGGATGGCTGGATGGAGACCCGGATGGCTGCTGAAGCTGCTGAAACTGCTGAAGACCCGGATGGCCGCTGAAGGCCCGGCCCAGCCCAACTCTGTCCCTGCTGACCGGGCAGGGTTGACCGGGACACCTTTGAATTTCCCGCCAATTTCTTCCTTTCTCTACTTCGGGCTTCTCTTCTCGCTCCTCGGCAGGACACGCTCGGCCGGTGGACCCTCGGCCGGTACCACCGCTCGACCCGCACCTTCCTCGGCCGGCATCACCACCCGGCCGGCATCCTCCTCGGCCGGTGGCTCCACCCGGCATCACATACAGCTCGGGGACTCCTCCTCTCACCCGGGGACGCTCGTCCGGGACTCTCTCGGCCGGACCCTCCTCGTCCGGGGCTCTCCCTCGGCATCTCCGATCGGCCGGTGGCTCACGCGGCCGGTAGCTCTCCCTCGCCAGGAGTTCGGACCACGCACCGGGGACGGGTGCTGCACCGGGAACGACGATCTGCACCGGGGCCGGCGAACCGCACCGGAGCTGCTGACCAGAGACGTGCCGCCCCGGGGTCGACGATCCGCACCGGGGCACTTGCACTTGTACCGGAGGACGAAGCCGGGACCTGCTGTCCGGAACCCACCGCGCACACCGGGGCCTCGAACGGGGTGAAGGACTGGCTGAGCTAAGACGGGACTGGCCGAGCTGCATGGGCCGCATCGGATGGCAGCAGGAGACCGGGGAGAGGGCTGAGCTGACCGGTGAAACAATTGGCGCAACCGGACTGCCGCAAGAGAGCCTCGCGCGAACTGCCTCAGGGTTGACCGGACCTCCCAGGGTTGACCTGCCAACCGGGCCTGCTAACCGGGCCTGCTAACCGGGCCTGTTGCTCACCAAGAACTGGGCTGCAGCAGTAGGGCTTCCCTCTTCTTTTCTTCTTCCCGATGGAATAAATACGAGCATGATTAACCGATCTCTACCCAGCTGGTAGAGCAACACAACTTTTTGAACTGATTCCGACAGACGGCGCCAATTGTTTCTGCCTAAACCTGGGGGTCTAGTAGATACAGGACAATAAAGATAGAATATGAACACAAAGGTTTATAGTGGTTCACCGTGCCATCGGAGGGCACGGCTACGTCCACTTGGAATTCACTATAGCCGGCTAATAAGCCATCGGTGGTACAAGGGTTCCAAGAGATCCTAATACTAAGGGGGAAGCCTCCTATTTATAGAGAAGGAAGGCTTCCTCCTACACCATGTTTCCAATGTGGGACACAAGCCCACATTACTACACATTTTCCTACCCACGAAGCTACTTCGGGAGCCCGGTGCCACGCCCTCCGGGTGCGGCACCGGTGATCTCTGACATTGGGAATATAGCCGGGGTTGCGGCCTACCCGCCGGATGCCGGAACTAGGACCCATGACACCGGTTGCACGGTCCACGAGGTCGCCGAACATGCCTGGCGGTGTACCATATATGCCACCAACAGGATTGAAACTTGTTCTCCACCCTTTTTACACCTCCTGCTTAATCATGGCGGTTCCTCTTATTTTGGTTTTTCTAAGGCGGAAGCTGACTTTCCTAAGGTAGTAGGAAGATATTTTCAGATTGAGGAATTGCTAAAGAAAAAGAAGAAGGCGGTGGTTTGAGTTCAGCGTCTTTCTCAGGCTTCTGCCTCCTTTTTTTTTTTTTTTTTAGCTGTTTCAAATTTGGGCTTGGGTAACAGGTCTCCAACTTAAATCAAATAACAAACACAATAAAATAAAATAAGAAAAGAAAAAAAATTTAAAAAATATTTATTTTAGCATAGAACCAAATGTGTGTATATATATACACACGCACACATATAAAACACATACTAAAAGTATTCAAAATAAAATAATTTTCCAATTTAAGTAAAAATTTTGAGTTGTCACACTTGACGAGGCGATGCTGAGTGTAGAGTCGAGGCCCAGCAACTGTGAGGCGTGCTGGCCGGGTTCTATTAGTGCGCAAATGAGCAAGCGTGCCTTTTTTTCTTTCTCACGAGCATAGGCTCAGTTATCTTTGTGATTTCGAGTTAACATCACCAATTAGAATGGTGAACTCATATCAACATGCCATGTAAATGTGTAATGCGATATATTGCCTTCACATATAGTTATTTAGGGAATCAAACCATGTATGTATCATAAAATTCTCATCTATTCATTTACTTGAACAATATGGGAGAATTAAGATAAATGCAGTTACATCGAGGTTTTGACCATGAAAAGTGTAACGACTACGTAGCATTAGCCACATGTGTGATGTCTATGTCTTTACAAAATAAATTGATTTGTAGTCACTTTGACTTTGAAATCAAAGTCATATGCTTCATATTGATCACAAATTATCTTTTACTTTTAAAATCTGTAATCATGAGGATAATACTCTCATCTTCTTCCATGTATCTCTTGTATACATTGATTATATGATTGCATTATTTACAATCAGTGAATCGATGTAAAACCATATCAATGACATGATTTTTTTTTTCAATGATTTTTTTTCTTTCTCAAAAGAACAAGAGGGAAGGTAGTGAATTTAGGTCAAGACCAAAATTATGGTAACTCAATTCAATATTTAATGTGACAATTCCCGTCACATATGAAAAATAAAAATATATGGTTAGTCATATTCACCATATCTATAGCAGTAAAACTAATATAAGAATCATTGCAGTAATTGTTTTAACCATTAGGGTAAAAACTTTTTATGTCAGGCAAATACAATTACCCTTTTGCCTCGGTCGGATCAAAAGATCCGGGTTGTTACCGGGTCTGCATCTTCTGCAGACGGGTCGGGTTGACGAAACCAGGTCGGCCTGGGCTCTGCATCCAGCACACGAAGTTGCGACGGTCATCGGCACTAGGGCTGGGCCGACGCGCTAGACTGCTGGCGTAGGTGGCACTAAGCTGCGTGCTGGTGTGTAAGGCAGCAGCGCTGGTCTGGCGTCGAAAAACGACGATTACGGGTTTGAAAGAGGTGCCGACGAGAAGGATGAGGGACCCAGTGCTAGCTGGGCAAGCTTTTGGGTTTCGACGGCGTCGCTGGATTGAGGATGGGCTTAAGGCCGCAGCAGCGGCGCTGGTTTTAGGTCCGATTTAAGATCAGAAGAGGAGGAAGAGGGTTGGGTGCCCAGAACAATTTTATGGGTGCCCAATGGGGGTTCCCTTTCTTTTCTTTTCCGACAAAGGGTTTGTCGACAAAAGGAAATTTTTAGAGTTTTAGATTTTTTTTTCTTCTTCAACAGAAAGTTATGGGTTGTGGGAAAAAAAATAAAATTTATATAGGTATTACATTAAGTATCTCGAAAAATCTGAGATTCCCAAACAACTAAAGATTATACTAATCTAGTTTAATTATGTCAAAACACACATCAAAAGTTACATAATTAAGCTTCCTTGAACAAAAACTTTTTTTTTTTAGGGTATCGTTTACAACAGGAACTTGCTGCACCAAGTCCTAAGATTGTCATAAGCAATCATACGGATGTTTTTCAGCTGGTCGTAGGCTCGATCATTGGGGTTGCCATTGGAAGTGTATTATTTGACTATCCCTTTATTTTGTAAATTTTTAAAATCCAAGTTTGCCTCCAATTTATAGCATATAAAGTTTTTTTCGGCTTCGGTTCGGATTTCGGCTCGGTTTTTTTCAGTTTTCGGCTTCAAACGTCCACCCCTATATTTAATCCCTTTTTACTGCTTTATTTAAAATAATAAATTAGACTTATACAATAATTCTATGTCTCGAGTATTAAGCAATTGATTAAACATTATCTAAGTAATAGAGTTAAATAAGGAATGTAATATTTGTGATATAAAAGGCCTTGCGGGGAGGTCCAACCCTCTATGGAGTGCTCACACTACTAGGAAAAATACCTTAGGCGACGAAATATAAATAGTTTCCTCGCCTAAGAGTTCTTAGGAGACGAAAAAAATTTCGTCCTCTAAGTTAGAAATTTCGTCACCTAAGACTATTCTTAGGCGATGAATAATTATTTTCGTCGTCTAAGAGAACACTTTAACGACGAAAATTAATTTCGTCGTATATGCATTTTCTTAGGTGACGAAAAAAAATTTCGTCGCCTAAGGTTTTTACTTAGGTGACGAAAAAACTTTCGTCGCCTAAGATCTTTACTTAGGTGAAGAAAAAATTATTTTTCGTTGCCTAAGTATTTAACTTAGGCGAGGAAAGTGAATTTTCGTCGCCTAAGAAAACACAAAGACGCCGACAAATATTTGTCGTTAGAGTTATTTTCTAAGACGACGAAAATTATGTTTTCGTCGCCTAAGATTTACACTTAGACGAGGAAACCATTTTTTCGTCACCTAAGTGTGCATCTTAGGCGAGGAAAGTACTATTTTGTCGCCTAAGTAAATATTAGGTCAACATTATTTAAACTTATCTCTCCCTATGGGGAGCCATAGTATCGGGAGGTAAAAGTTTCTAAATTTTTACATGGATAATTAGGTTTCATCTATATGAGAGTTTAATATTTAGAAGAGTCGACCAAACAAAGTCATCTAAAAGTGCGTAATAGCGTTTTCGTGTGATAAGTTTTATGAAAATATAGTTGACCATTTGGAGATTTCGCTGGTTATGTTGGATTATAGTTTCCTCAAAATAATAAAACTGGGCTTATTAATTTTTTTTTTGTATTAATTAATTAATATATATATATATATATATATATTTGGGGTCCGAGTCGACCAAATGCACCTATGAACTCGTCGCAAAATTTTAAACACATTAAAATTAAGCCGCCAATAGATTTTTTAAAAAATTACTTTTACTTAGACCAAGAAATAATCAGTTTCGTCACCTAAGTTCTTACTTAGACGACGAAATAAAAAGTTTCGTCGTCTAAGTAAGAACTTAGGCGACGAAAATAGCTATTTCGTGGTCTAAGTAAAAAAACCCTAAACACATTAAAATTAAGCCGCAAATAGATTTTTTTAAAAAAAAATTATTTTCTCTTAGACCACGAAATAATCATTTTCGTCTCCTAAGTTTTTACTTAGGCGAGGAAACCATTTTTTCGTCGCCTAAGTGTGTATCTTAGGCGAGGAAAGTATTATTTCGTCGCCTAAGTAAACTTATCACACAAATACGGTATTACGTACCTTTAAATGACCTTGTTTCATCGACTCTTCTAAAAAATAAACTCTCATATAGATGAGACGTAATTATCCATGTAAAAATTTAGGAACTTTTACCACCTGATACTATGACTCCTCATAGAGAGAGATAAGTTTAAATAAGGTTGACCGCATCGATCGGGACTCTAACTTAATTGGATTTAAGTGATTTTTTTACCATCACCGTATTTCATCATAATGATCAAATGCTATTTTACAGCGTTTTTCAAAATTTGACTTCTTTTATATAGTTGTTTTGAAAAGTTGTACACTTCAGTATAATCTACTAATCAAGTTATACCGCATTAGTAAACATGTTGTCATTATAATGGCTAAATTCACAAAATGAAAATTTTGACCGTCTGATATGATCGTTATAGTTAAATCTGAGTAGAGTATAAAAATCAACTCGTTTCGTGAACGTTCGATGCTCGATCGAAACGGTCAACCACATTTTCATAAAACTTATCATACGAAAACGCTATTACGTACCTTTAGATGTCCTTGTTTCGTCGACACTTCCAAACATTAAACTCTCATATAGATGAGACGTAATTATCCATGTAAAAATTTGGAAACTTTTACCACCTGATACTATGGCTCCCATAGAGAGAGATAAGTTTAAATTAGATTGACCCAATCGATCGGGGCTCTAACTTTGTCGAATTTAAGTGATTTTTTTACCATCACCGTTATTTCGTCATAACGATCAAATGCTATTTCACAGCGTTTTTCAAAATTTGACTTCTTTTATATAGTTGTTTCGAAAATATAATTTTTAACTGAGGCTAATAGATTTTCAGAAAACTCTTTTTACTTAGGCGACGAAAAATATAAATTCGTGGCCTAAGTTTTTACTTAGACGACGAAATTTATTTCAAAAGCGATCAAAAGTGTCGGTTGTGTATTTTCTTTCAATTGCCGGCAGTGATTGTGATGTCATTGCTCATCTGGTGAGGCACCTAAACGATTTCTTCCACACTGATTTGTACCAACTTGTTTGATAGAATCAAAGCATGAACAAGTCTTAGTTTCATTTGCATCTATCAGTTTGATCAAGTTATGAGATGATGAGTTTTTGCTATGATGGACATGTATTTTCATTACTTCTATGAGATTGATGATGAGCGAAATTTGTGATACTTCTGTTATCTGTTTTAGTATGAAGAGTTTGGAGAGGACTGTGTGGGCATGCTTGATGGCATGTTCTCTTTCGTGCTGCTGGATACCCGTGACAACAGCTTCATTTTTGCTCGTGATGCTATCAGAATCACTTCCCTCTACATGGGCTGGAGTCTTGATGGTAATATTTCTGCAGCAAAGCTTTGTTTTTGATTCAATTGCTCCTTTAGGTGCCTCGTATTGGAATTTATACTGTGTTACTTGTACATGTTAATTGCTAAAGAGAAATATGGAATTATAGCTTACATGTTTAGTGTAACTCATGCAGGCTGTGATCAAAAGACTAATGTGCCTTTTGGAGTTCTTCTGTCTGGAGGCTTAGATTCATCTTTGGTTGCCTCTATCACTGCTCGTCACCTGGCCGGCACAAAGGCAGCCAAGCAATAGGGAGCACAACTCCATTCTTTGCTGGGATGCAGATCAAAGCACTGCACATGTATGATTGCCTAAGGGCAAACAAATCAACATCTGCCTGCGGCTTAGAAGCTCGAGTCCCTTTGCATATTAATTGTTGTTTGGTTTAATATTAAGTATTAAATATTTTAATTTGTATGTACAAATTTATTAATATTAATTATTTAATTTGTATTAATAATTTTTTTAATATATTAATTAATATTTTGTCTCAATTTCGGTTATTTTTTTTTTAATATAAATTCTTACTTAGGCGACGAAACTATCATTTTCCTCGCCTAAGTGATTTACTTAGACAACGAATATATTATTTTCATCGACTAAGTGATTTACTTAGGGGACGAAATTTTTTTTTTTCGTCGACTAAGTAAATCACTTAGTCGACGAAATTTTTTAGTTTGTCGTCTAAGTAAATCACTTAGTCGACGAAACTATAATTTTTCGTTGTCTAAGTAAATCCATAGCCGACGAAAAACATCGTCATCTAAGAATTTTTTTCGTCACCAATTCTTCTTAGACAACGAATTATATTCGTCGTCTAAGTACTTTCTTAGGCGACAAAATTTATAATTTTCGTCGTCTACTTGCTTAGGCCACAAACTTTAGACGACGAAACTTAGGTGATGAAAATTTCGTCACCTAAGTGCTTAGGAGATGAAAATTACTCTTAGGTGACGAAAATTTTTCGTCGCCTAAGATTTCCATTGTTGTAGTGTCAATTGTCCGAAGGGGGGGTGTCGCTGCGTCTTTGGCGCGGCACTGCTGAGACTTCGGCACAAAAGGATCAAGTTAAACACCTGAGAGCCTGCTTGTGGTCTCTTCCCAGTACCCTCCTTTTAATAATAAAAATATATATTGAGTAAGAATCCAACACAGAATCTGATATGAATCTCATGGTAATAAGGAAACAATATTAAGATCAACTAGTACTCTTTGATGGGTAAGACACTAGTTGATCACTATAAATACATGAGCATTAGTCCCTGATATCATCACCAATACATCTAGTATTCTATCCCATTCAAGGAGCAATTGTGAGAGATATTCAGAAGGCTAAACCTTGAAAACCGAAGTTACTTAAAGATCAAGTAATGGCAATCAGTTTCAATGCAGCAGTATAATTCTGTTCTTGGTTTGATTTTGTGTTTACATGGTTTATGTTCAACTAAAGTATTAAAGGATTATTTGGTATTGATCTTTTTTCTATCACTCTCTGAATGCTTGTGTAACAACAGTATTAATGGAAAAAATGTATTGGAACAAGGGTAAAGAAAATTAGGTAAGAGCCTGTAATCTTTTCAATTGGTTCAGGAAAGTGCAACCCGGCCAGTGATCGGGATCATGATATCAATTGAGGATATATGACCTCAAGATGGTACGTTGAATTTGAATTGATGAGTACGAGTGTACAACTAGGGATGATTGCTGGAGAGACAGATCATCTCCCTCTATTGTGATAGCTTGGACAGCAAGCAAGCAAATGAAGCAATCACTCTGAATAATTGCTCTAGTGTCTAGAGTTATTCGATCATAGCTTGAAGAATTTCAATGCCTTCCTTCACTGCCAGTAGTTTTATGCACTTAGGTAACAAAATCTTTCAGTATGAGAAAGCCGCTAGCTAGAAACTCTACTCTATTTGAAATCGCACTTCCAGCACCACCAATTCTCCTAGCAGGAAGTGAAGGATCATGCACATTCAGCTTCAAATAATGGACCAGAGGAGAACTCCAACGGGTTACGACATGTGTTAGTAAGTTGATTTGTTTGAAAGAAACTCTTCACAGCAAGCCTTAGAGACTGCAACCAAAGTTGGGACCGCCTTCTCAATGTTGTTTTACAATTTGTCATTTCAATTTTCCACGTATTCACTAAAGAATAACCAGTAGCCTTGCAATTATACTCTAGCATCCATTCTTCAAAGCTGTCGGACTCTTTCTCTCTCTTTCTCTCTTAGTGACAATGGTGATGCACAAGTGCATGATGAAGCTCCCAGGCCTCTGCGCTCGTTCAAAGTTTACGGGTGGCTTATTGAGCAAGAGCAAGCAGCTTCCTCCTCATCAGTTCAAACTCCAAGGAATTCGTGCTCTGGTGCTTATTTGCTTTGCTACTTGTTTCGATTAGTATCATCTGACTAGGGTTTCGATTCAGAGACATTTTTGTACAAAAGTTGATAATTTTCTTTTTTTCTTTTTTTCTTTTGTGCAGTCTGAAGGGCTTCCAGAATCAAGCTCGTCAAAACCTGGAAGTTCACAGGTACAGATAGAATTGTCCATGCTATTTTCGAAGAGTTAGTATTACTTTATCAACTATTTTATTACTCAAGGAACGTAGTAGCTAGTCTCTCTGTCCCATGCCCTTGTTCGTGTTTGGTTTTTTTTTTTTTAATCCTGATCCTCCATTGGATTCAGGCATCGATGGAAAGTGACTTTGAAAGCTTCGGCTGAGATAAAGAACATCCACATTGAACTCAGGTATGCCTTTAAAAGAATCCCTGGAAATTTCTAGGGAATGCTTCTCAACCAGGAATCCAGCGAGCCTATTACATCTTCTTCGTCTAATATGGTTCTTCTGCAGGCATATTTCTGAGTCATTGAAATATAGTTCAAATCAGCCTCATAAACTCAACAGCTAACAACATAGTCCTCACCCATCTCTGTGGTATCTTTGATGTTATACCATCGAATTGAAGAATATAAATATATGAAAGTTTCAATGAGCAGTGACTCAATATCCATCATATATTTATATCAACCATACTGCGAGGATATTGTTGTTGAGTCTGCTAAGTTGTATTGCTTTTTGTTTTTGTTTTGTTCTTGTGCAATATTTGAATTGACATCTTGTGAATAGTTTGCGGTGATGTTGAGTCTGCTAAGGATTCATGATTCTCCTTGATGAATAATGTTTCATTTGTTTGCATTGGCTTAGAGATTGAACTATTTTGATGTTCTTATATGTTTACAACAATAACTTGCTGCACTGAGAGCTGACGTGAGATCCATACGATTCTTTTGTGTGGGGATGTCAATAGGCTGGATCATTTCTCCGACAAGTCAGATCATATCTTAGTAGTGATCAAAATTCTGTATACTCTTTTCAAATTCTGTAAAACTTTAGAGCACTTCTATTAAGAAACTTAGGGATGCCATGAATGAATTTGAGTTTGATGAGTTCGACTAGAGATGCTTGACTACCTCACTCGGTTGCCCTTCTTTCAAACATGCCTCCTCACGACAATAGTTCAAAATTCTTCATTTGTTATTTTTCTTGCAGTTGAGCACTCACACAACACAATGGTGTAGTAGTTGATTATACCTTTCAAACGATTATACACTTGATGAACACAATGGTGCAGTAGTTGATTATACCTTTCAAATCCCAACTCTGATTTTAGTGCATGTTCCCTCTATTTTCACCATTCTCGATCGAGCTGTCTATATGTGGATTGAGTGTTTTTGGCCATCATAAATTCATTATGCACGACACATGCTATCTCATTGGCATTTTTGATCATGAGAGTTGATTCAGACCTCACAAACACATACTCTGCTTGTTTTAGGATTCTGGTTGACTAGTTTGAATAGAGACATATACCAGTTATGGTTTTAGCATTCTTAAGAAGGTATATGCTTAGTTAGTATGGTAATGAAATGGAATTATGCTATGTAATGGTAGGTTCATGTACCAAGGAGCTCTGAACCGCAGGTCAAGACATGCCAAGTGATTAACTGTTTAAGAAACTCTGCATTGCTGCTTCACCAACAAGATGCAAAGTCTCGAAATTATGACAGAATCTTTAGACGAAATCCAGACAAATGGTTTTTCATGAAACCTCCTCTTTGAACCCGGATTGATTAAGCGAACACTCTTCTCCTTTAGCGTGGGTTAAATTACTGATGGTGCTTAATTGGAAACAAGATTCAAGCTGTTGTGGTTATAGAGCTAATTATAGAGGAGACCAAGTTTCGGAGACCAAGGTTGCTGTAGTGTTTAGTTGTGGCAGAGTTGTTGGCCGAGCAGCGCTCAGCAAGCCAAGGCCGAAACTGAGGCCGCGCAATGCGGATGCATCCGCGCATGTGCTGTAAGCTTGCCGAGGCAAGCGGTAGCCATGCCAAGGCTGATACAGGCATGTCGAGGAGATGCTGCATGCCTGCCGAGGCAGGTTGCAGGCCTGCTGTCACACCTCGATTTTTTATAAATCTTTTTTTTTTTTTAGTGCAACTCATATTTCAATTATGATTGACATTTCCATAATTGAAATATGAAAGAAATTAGAATAGAACATTCTTAAACATCAAACTTAAATTATTCTCTATTACATAAAGTTCCATAACAAACATTACAAGAGTGGACTAATTTAAGTCTAAGTTATATTCTATAAAAGTAAAACAACACACATATATTACTATATCTAAACATTCTTGACAGCATTTAGCTTCAAGCAACATGTTGTTCACCTGTAAAATGGTTAAAGGGTGAGTATAACAGCCCAGTAGGAGGCAAAACCTCTTCAAACAATACATAATAGATTCAACATTAACAGATATATAAATGTAAATTTTATCTACTCCATATAGTTCATATAGCCGAATACACCAAGCCTACATATCCCATACCATATATTTTACCACAAGGGTGACTTGGAATACCCATTTACATGAACTACCTCCAATTACACTGATAACCCATTTTACTAGTCATCTTATCTATTCCTCTTTTGTTAGCCTTGAATTACCCTTTCACATCATATACTAACACTACCAGATACGGACGAATAGCCGACGAAAAAATTTTCGTCGGCCTTTTTTTTTTTTTCGTCGGCTATACCCTCTGCCGACGAAAATTTCGTCGGCCATAAGTCGTCGGTAATACGCCGTCGGTAATACCAATGGCCGACGAAAAAAAAAATTTCGTCGGCTATAGTTAAGTATGGCCGACGAGTCAAAAAATTCGTCGGGCAAAGGTCGGTAAAATAGCCGACGACTTTCGTCGGGTATTTTTGAGTATGGCCGACGAAATCCATTAAGTATGGCCGACGATTTACTAAAATTTCGTCGGCTATGGTGTTTTAACTATAGCCGACGATTTACCAAAATTTCGTCGGCTATGATGTTTTAACTATAGCCGACGATTTAATAAAATTTCGTCGGCTATGCTGTTTGAACTATAGCCGACGATTTAATAAAATTTCGTCGGCTATGGTGTTTTAACTATAGCCGACGATTTAATAAAAGTTCGTCGGCTATGGTATTTTAACTATAGCCGACGATTTAATAAAATTTCGTCGGCTATTTCCTCGAAATATATTACTATTTTATAGGTATTAATTAGTTATAGCCGACGAAATAAGGCACTTTTCGTCGGCTATACAAGTTATAGCCGACGAAAATTGGTAAAATTCGTCGGCTATACTTGTTATAGCCGACGAAATAATGCAAAAATCGTCGGCTATTCTTGCATTTGGAAAAAAAAAAAAAAATTATTTTCTAAATTACCATTCCAAGCAAGCTGCAAATCACAAAAACAATTCATGCATTTGCACCAACAAGAAACACGTCTAAACACCATTTTTATTAAATTCGTTCCAATATACATAAAATATAATCCTAATTATCTCCTAAACTACTAAAGTCTAGGATATCATCTACAGCATCAGGCGCATCATCCTGCTGACCGAACTCGGGAGGTTGAGGCATTGGAGGCTCCACTAACTGCTGAAACGGGAGCGGGGGTGGACGGCCTTCTTGTTGTGCCGCGAACATCTCATAAATCCACTGTTGCTGGCCGTGGTTGTTGTATTGCCGAATTCTGGCGCACTCAGCATTCCAACGGACCATATCCAACTGATACTGCTGGGACTGATATTGTCTGCGGCGCAGCTCCTCTACTGTCTGGGACGAGGTCGCCAATTCTGCGGCCAATCGCTGCACTTCCCCCCTCATATGTTGGGTCTGGCCGCCTCCCTTCTTTTGACCTCCCTTAGTGGTCTTCAGGAGCCCTTGTCCAGAACCTCCTAAACCCCGGCAGTAGTACTCGTTGGACTGGTGTGGGAAGGCTGCGTTGAACATCCTCGCCGCCGTTTGGATATTGGTGCGGTCGACCTGGCGCACGGCTTCCTCCAAATCTGCCTCTGAGATGTCCGGTTGTGTCTCCCGAACTATTTGCTGGAGCACCTCTTGTTCGGCCTGGGTCACCCGCTCCTAATTGGACGGGAAAAAAAAATTAATATTCTAACAAATGGATAGTTAAGTAAAATTAATAATTTAAATTTTAAAATCATAATGAACGACTTACGAGATCGTCTGTCGCTTGTGGATAAGCGATCTTGAACGTCTCCACGTAGGGGTTGCAATCAGGATGATCTCTTAGCGCCTCCTCCTGATATTGTGCAAACGGCCTTGAACCGCCGTGATGGAGGATTGTGTTACGGCGGCGGTTCTCCGAGTTTATCCGAGACCGTTCCTTCAAACAAATAATAAAATATTAGAAAAATTCATCAAAAAATATAACTGAAATAATTATAAAATATTTAAACTAATAATTAAAATTTTAATAAAATAAACATTTATAATGAAGTTTAATATTTACCATCATAGCCGGGTTGTCGAAGACTACGGTCCTCAACCAACGCCACTCGTACTCCCTGAACATGAACTCTCTGGGAGTACCCATACGACCACGGTTGCCGTACTCATTATAGTGGGAACGGAGCTCGTTCTTCCACTCTTTGAACCTACGAAGAAAACAAAAGTGCATTAGAAATATTATTAATATCATAAAATATTTCTAATTATCAAATAAGACATTCCCAACGTACCTCGAGCTCTGTTGGGAGTCCGCCCAACCCCGCTTGTGTTCCGCAACCACAAAGTATGTCTGAAAGATAATATTTTATTAGTTTTATAATTATAAAAATACCGAAAATTTTTAAATATTACGATAACTAAATTAAATTTTTTTATTTACTCACCGACGCGGCGTTGTTCAACTCCATCTTGATTTCTTCGGGCACATCAGCCCACCGAGCCCACAACATAGGGACTCTGTCCCTAATGAGTGCACCCACGCAACCCGAGTAGTCGCGTTTCTTTTTCGCCTCAACCTCCTGATCAGGAGCTTCGTCAATCTGGATCCTCCCGCTCCGTTCAACCGTTCTCCTGAGCGTCTCAAAACTGATGACACCTCTGGTATTCCTCTGGGTTGAACTGCTAGCGCCTGTCCATATCACATAAACGACGATTGGTTAATAAAATTAAATATTAGTGCGTTAATTTTAATAAAATATTTAATTAATAAAATCGAATGTTACCTGAACCCGATGATTCGGTTGCCGTCGACTTTCCTTTTCTCCTCGCCGAAATCAGGAGGTCAGGGCTCTCCCATGGCTGCTGCTGGTATGCCTCCGCAGCACTCACGAACTGAGGCATATCAGGCCACTGGGGCCGACCCTGATAGTCGACATCGGGTATCGCAGGAATGTTGTATGGGAGGAAGAGCTGGTTTGGGAGAGTAGGCCCCTCAGTCGAGTCACCAGCAGACTGAGTCGGACTCGGCATCGGCATCGGCTCCCGATGAACCTCAGGCATACGAACCTGAGGAACGTCGGCAGCTATCTCCTCGTGAAACAGCTGCCGACTAAACCTCGGCGCCACAGAGGGACCGACATTCGGAAGTGAAGTGCTCGACGGCCGCCCCGCCTGGAGAAGGGTCTGGTGCCGAGCACTCACACTCCGCCGCGGCTGGGCTGCATCCACACTCCTCCGCGGCTGGCTGGTGGTCCTCTCAGGCTGGCTAGCCGTCCTCTCGGAGTCTGGGGAACCCGCGGCATTTCCAGAACGGGCGGCATTTCCAGAACCTCTAGATCTAGAACGACGACCTCCGAACAACTGCCTAAATGCATCGGCCATCTAAAGCCAGACGCATTAATACATTAATTAATATTAAATTATATTATATTAAATAACAAATTCTAATTAATATAATACCCAATAATACTAACATATTTTAATATTTACCGATTTATATAATAACCAATTTATACATATAAATTATACAATTACACCTAAATTATATACAATTAAAATAAATTTTACAAAAATTACCTAAATTAACATAAAAACCTAAAAACTACATACATTAACATAAAAACCTAAATTATAACTAAATTAACATAAATACATAAATTATACCTAAATTAACATAAATACATAAATTCTACCTAAATTAACATAAATACATAAATTATAACTAAATTAACATAAATACATAAATTATATCTAAATTAATATAAAAACATAAATTATACCTAAATTAACATAAATACATAAATTAACATAAATACATAAATTAACATAAATACATAAATTATATACAAATTAACATATAAATACATAAATTATACCTAAATTAACAATTATATCTAAATTAACAATTATATATAATTTATTAACCATAATTTAATTTATTAATAATTAAATAACAAAAAAAAAAAAAAAAAGGGGGCCGGCCGGTACCGAATCGGGGAGGAGGAGGAGGGGGAGGCGGCCGGAACAGAGAGGAGGAGGAGGAGGGTCGGCCGGGGCTGCCGGAACAGGGAGGAGGAGGAGGAGGAGGGGCGGCGGATCGAACCAAGGAGGAGGAGGAGGAGTCGCCGGGCTGCCGAACCAAGGAGGAGGAGGAGGAGGCGCCGGGCTGCCGGAATAGGGAGGAGGATCGACGGATGAAGGAGGGCCGGATTCGAGGAGGATAGGGAAAATCGGGCAAATGGAGGCTAGGGTTCGGCTGCATTTTACTTATACCCGATAGTATAGCCGACGAAATCGCTTTATTTCGTCGGCCATGATATAGTATAGCCGACGAAATAAAGCAATTTCGTCGGCCATGATATAGTATAGCCGACGAATACAGTCATTTCGTCGGGCATACTATGTCATAGCCGACGAAATAATTTTCGTCGGCCATGCTATGGCATAGCCGACGAAATTACATAATTCGTCGGCTATAGTCTTCGTCCCTCAGAATCCGTCCGATCTCCCCCATCCAACGGTGGATAATGGGAAGGCGCGGATCACCAGACTTTAGCCGACGAAATATAACTTCGTCGGCTATACTTTTGGTCAAACTACAAAGTCAAACTTCTAAACGCTGTAAAACGGAAATTGGGCCGTCTAAATGACGTTTTTTGGCCTGACCTTCAACAGAGAATAGTTTCAGATCGATGCGACGCATCTAATCATATAAAAGTTTCCCCCAAAATATTTACCGACCGTCAGGCTACCCATAGGAAAACGGGAGTGAAAAACAGCAAACCGCAACATTCGGGACACAGATTTTGTCGGAATCTTCCCATTTTTCAACCGTAGCCGTATTTCAATATTTCGGTCATGTCTTATTTCACGACACATTTGCATTTGAAGGGTCTACGTATAGTAGGTATTTGAAACTATACATTCACTTAAACACTTAGTAAACAAGTTAAGGAACATTAGTGCATATGTTCCGATTTTGAATCTCAAAGTTTGGAAAATCTATTCCAACCGTCAGATATCACCGTTAAGGTTAAATACATGTATGAAAAAAAATCCAACTACATCTGACAAAGTTGAAGGCTCGATCGGGACGGTCAAACCGCAAAGTCAAACCTCTAAACGCTTTAAAACGGAAATTGGCCCGTCTAAATTACGTTTTTTTGCCTGACCTTCAACAGAGAATAGTTTCAGATCGATGCGACGCATCTAATCGTATAAAATTTTCCCCCAAAATATTTACCGACCGTCAGGCTACCCATAGGAAAACGGGAGTGAAAAACAGCAAACCGCAACATTCGGGACACAGATTTTGTCGGAATCTTCCCATTTTTCAACCGTAGCCGTATTTCAATATTTCGGTCATGTCTTATTTCACGACACATTTGCATTTGAAGGGTCTACGTATAGTAGGTATTTGAAACTATACATTCAATTAAACACTTAGTAAACAAGTTAAGGAACATTAGTGCATATGTTCCGATTTTGAATCTCAAAGTTTGGAAAATCTATTCCAACCGTCAGATATCACCGTTAAGGTTAAATACATGTATGAAAAAAAATCCAACTACATCTGACAAAGTTGAAGGCTCGATCGGGACGGTCAAACCGCAAAGTCAAACCTCTAAACGCTTTAAAACGGAAATTGGCCCGTCTAAATTACGTTTTTTTGCCTGACCTTCAACAGAGAATAGTTTCAGATCGATGCGACGCATCTAATCGTATAAAATTTTCCCCCAAAATATTTACCGACCGTCAGGCTACCCATAGGAAAACGGGAGTGAAAAACAGCAAACCGCAACATTCGGGACACAGATTTTGTCGGAATCTTCCCATTTTTCAACCGTAGCCGTATTTCAATATTTCGGTCATGTCTTATTTCACGACACATTTGCATTTGAAGGGTCTACGTATAGTAGGTATTTGAAACTATACATTCAATTAAACACTTAGTAAACAAGTTGAGGAACATTAGTGCATATGTTCCGATTTTGAATCTAAAAGTTTGGAAAATCTATTCCAACCGTCAGATATCACCGTTAAGATTAAATACATGTATGAAAAAAAATCCAACTACATCTGACAACGTTAAAGGCTCGATCGGGACGGTCAACCGGGTGAGTCAACCCTTCAAATGCTTAGAAATGGAAATTGGCCCGTCTAAATGACGTTTTTTGGCCTGACGTTCAACAGAGAATAGTTTCAGATCGATGAGACGCAACCAATCGTATAAAAATTTTCCTCAAAATATTTACCGACCGTCAGGCTACCCATAGGAAAACGGAAGTAAAAAACAGCTAACCGCAACATTCGGCACACAGATTTTGTCGGAATCTTCCCATTTTTCAACCGTAGCCGTATTTCAATATTTTGGTCATGTCTTATTTCACGACACATTTGCATTTGAACGATGAAGCAATGGTTTGTCGATAGTGATAGAAAATGGAAACAGCTCTTTTTTTGTTTTTTTTTTAATCATAGCCGACGAAATCAAACCTAGTATTCGTCGGCTATTGTTTTGTCGTTTTCTGTTAAAAACTTATGGCCGACGAAATAGTTATTTTTCGTCGGCCATTGTTCGTAAATAATTATTTTTAAATAACTTATGGCCGACGAAATAGTTAGTTTTCGTCGGGCATTGTTCGTAAATAATTATTTTTATATAACTTATGGCCGACGAAATAGTTAGTTTTCGTCGGGCATTGTTCGTAAATAATTATTTTTAAATAACTTATGGCCGACGAAATAGTTAGTTTTCGTCGGCCATTGTTCGTAAAATATTTTTTTTTTAATAAATTATGGCCGACGAAATAATGCATTTTTCGTCGGCCATTCTCTAAAAAAAAAACCAAAAAAATCAGTGGTTTTACACCTCTCCTATTCCGATGTCCTGTTCACATATAACCAAAATTGAACATAAAAAATCAGAAACCCAACAGTCAACATATTTCAAATTTTTGTTTAAGGGGTTTGGAACCCAGCCTAGATGGGAGGCTCATCCCCACGCCTGGTCATTAGAAATGAGTTGATTACAAATGAAAGGATTACATCATTTAAATTACTTAATCCGTCGGATTGTAATCGGAATCATCGGATGAGTCTTCTTCGGTTTCTGAATTGCTCGATAGGGGTAATCTATGTCTTTCCTCACCACTAGAGTCCTCGTTAGTTTCTTCAATTGGATCAACATCAACAAGCAGTGGCTCTTCACGTCGAATTCGCACCGGCGTGTCTAGACGAATAAAAGAGGAGTCAGGAATACCGTTTGAGTTGGGCTCTTGATACGCGGTGCCCCCTTCCTCGTTCTCTTCGGCCACTCCAAGTGTAGACGCCCGGTAAATGTTGCGATGGTGGATAGTGTTGACTACTTTCCACGGGTCACCCTTGGCGAGATCATCAAGATAAAACACTTGTTTCACCCATGTGGCTAAAACGAACGGGTCGTCCTCATACCATGATGTACTAGTGTTCACAGAACTTACGCCGTATTGATCGGTTTTCATGCTCTGCGGCCGTGTGTCAAACCATCTACACTTGAAAAGGTGCACTTTCATGCCTTCCCCGTAATGCAGTTCCACAACCGAATGGAGAACACCGTAATAGTCAACTCCACCATCCCCACCATGTGCCATAACCCCTGAATTTTGTGTTTTCAGTCTGAGGTCTCTGTCTTCACATCGAAATAACACACCATTCACCTTGCACGTCGCATAAACTTTTGAATAGACCGGCCTCCTCGCTAAAAGTCTGAGTTCGTGCGACCAATTTGGGTGATTATCATTTGCAATAAGGTCCATCTGCAACCATCAGAATCAACTATAAATATGAATAAATATACACAATAATATATGAACACGTATAAAATAGTGTTAAAGGTACGTACCCAGCGGCCGAAATACTCTGCGAATGTCTGGTTGTGGTAATCGCGATCACTTGCTACTCCTTCACAGCGTAGATGTTTGTCCTTCCAAAACTGAACTTCTGGACAGTTGATTAGTACCCACCAATGTGCAATGGCTACCTCATAATCTTTCAACTTATAGGAAACTGGCATGTTTCCACCGAGTACAACATCGTCAGAGAGTATGGAAAGATTGAACTGTGAAGGTACATCTTCCGGTATGCTTTCCTGTAACGCTCCGAAATACAGCTTCATGTAGGTAACGCACTCGTGCGCAATATATGCTTCAGCTATACATCCTTCAGGTGCGGATCTGTTTTGGACAAAACCACCGTATTGTCCAAGTTGCCTATAAATCAAGTTTTTAAAGTGTTATGATAATACATTAACACTATATCACATATATTGATGAGGAAATTAACATAAGGTGTAAAATACGTACCTTTCCATCGGATACATCCAAGTGAAGTGCACAGGACCGGTAAGCAACAACTGCCGAGGAAGATGGATCATGAGGTGAGGCATGATGTCGAAAAAATTTGGAGGAAATATCATCTCAAATTTACACATGATATGAACGATGTCTTGTTGCATTTCCCGGAGGTCAGATTTTCTCACTTCCCGTGTGCATACCTTCTGGAAAAATCTTGCCAACGCTACTAACGGCTGCACAACGTGACGGGGAAGGAACGGTCGAATGAAAACAGGGAAGAGACGTTGTAGCAGGATATGATTGTCATGACTTTTCAACCCGTACAGATTGTTGCATTGTCTGTTGACACACTTGGCTATATTTCCAGCAAAGCCTGAAGGATACTTGGCCTCACTTATCCAATGCAAAATTTCTGATTTATGCTCAGGCTTGACGGTGTAAGGAGCTTGAGGCATTTTTCTCTTCCCTTGTTTCAACCATAGTGGTTTTCTGATATTCATGTTTTGCAGATCAGTGCGAGCCTTAGGACCGTCTTTCGTCTTCCCCTCCAAGTTCAGCGTTGTGCCCACCACACTTTCAGAAACATTTTTTTCTATGTGCATAACGTCTAGGAAGTGACGGATCAGCAACTCACACCAGTACGGGAGTTCCCACAATATGCTCCTATGTGTCCAGAATTTGTACTCCTCAGGCCTTTCAGGTATTTCCGCTACAATATCGGGATGATTGCTGAGGGGCCCAAAATCGTACTGATTAAGTCTTGCTAAAATTTCTCTTCCTGTCCATCTTCTGGGAGCACGGCCGTGTTCTTCGGTTCCATCAAATGCGGCGGACTCGTAACGCCAGTGGTGATCCGCCGGAAGGAACACACGATGACCCATTCGGCATATCTTGTTGCAATGAGGGGTGCTCCCATAATCGCTGAGGCACTCTGGACAAGCCTTGTATCCCCTAACAACGCTGCCCGACAACATCCCATAAGCAGGAAAATCACTGATGGTACAAATAACCATGGCATGCATCTGGAACGTCTCCTGCTTGTACTTGTCAAAAGTGGGATGACCAACGTCCCACAATACCTTAAGCTCTTCAATCAATGGTCTCATATACACATCGAGACATTTCCCTGGGTAACCAGGCCCCGGAATCAACAACGTCAACATATTATATTCCTTCTTCATGCACATCCACGGAGGAAGGTTGTAAGGTACCAAAACCACCGGCCATATACTGTATGAAAGACTCATGGTGCCGAAAGGGTTGAACCCGTCGGTTGAGAGCCCGAGCCTGACGTTTCTGACATCTGACGCAAAATGAGGAAACTCATTGTTTATATGCTTCCAAGCCGCTCCGTCAGAGATGTGTGTCATGATATCTGCGTCTCCCGCGTCCCGCTCACCGTGCCACCTCATAGCTTTTGCGGTGGTTTCTGACATGTACAACCGCTCAAGCCTATCTCTCAACGGAAAATACCGAAGTACTTTCACAGGTTTCCTATTGCCTGCTCCCGTCAACTTATATCGGTCAGACTGACATATCGGACATGCGTCAAGGCTAGCAAGGTCATTCCCTTCTGCATCTTCACCCCAGAAGAGAACGCAGTCAAATGCGCATGCATGGATCTTAATGTAGGAAAGCCCTAGATCTTTGAGGATACTTCGGACCTGACGGTGATTGGTAGGATTACGATGACCCTCCTCCAACAACGAAGAAGTGTACTGTAGATATTCATCCACTTGCCTGATGCTCCCTTTTGTCTCGACTTTAATCCTCATTACCTCCATCACACTTTGAAGAACTGTCTTCTCAGAACTTGAAGACACAGGGGTCTGTTGCAATGCAATCAGTTTGTTGTACTTGTCAAAGGCAGTAGTGTTGACAACTTGTGGGAACGGCTGCACCGGGTCCTGCATATATTGTTCCCCACGTACACCGCTTTCAAAAGGAAACACGTCGTTGACGAATGCCATTGTTGGATCGTTGGATGTACTACTACTGCCCGCCTCAAAATACTGCCCATGATCATGCGATCCATCTAATGATGGCTCACCGTGATATATCCAACGTGTGTACTTCGGCCAAAACCCATTACTCTTTAGGTGCTCCCATACTGTCCTAATCGGAAATCGACACATATCACTGCGACACTTACATTTCTTGCACGGGCAATAATGGTAATTCCCCTTTGCATTTTCCTCGACGAACTGCATAAAATCCACAACTCCTGTAGTGTATCGTCGGTCATGCCTTGGAAGCGAAATCCAACTCTTATCTCGATCCATATATAGCCTGATAATAATATATATGTATAACTTTAATTAATAATAAATTAATTAACACATATATATTACAATATATATTATTATCAACATCAACTCATATATATATATACCATTAATTAACAACCATTATTTAAGTTCATTACACTATCAACAACCATTAATTAACATATTTATATATATTTTAACACTAATTAAAATAACATCAAATTAAAACACATAATTAAACTCTAACTGAAAATTAACTCAACTACAACTCAAAATCAACATATATACATACATTCTAACACTAAAACAACAACAAAACAAAAAATCACTTACTATATCAAAATCACTAAAACTCAAAATCAACTCAACTAAAACTCAAAATCAACATATATACACATATACGTACCTATATATAGCTCCACAATGTAAGAGATGACGGATTTCAACAATACCCACAGATTTCTCACTCTTTTTCCCGTTTTTTTTTAAATGAGCAGCTTCTGCCCAGATCTGAAAATATAAAGACTTATAGCCGACGAAATTACCAACTTCGTCGGCCATACTCATTTTCAGAGTATAGCCGACGAAAACTTTAAATCGTCGGCCATTCTTGTAGAATAGCCGACGATTTGCCACAAAATTTTTCGTCGGCTATTCTATTCAGAGTATAGCCGACGACAACTTTAAATCGTCGGCCATTCTCGAAGAATAGCCGACGATTTTTAATTTTTACCGACGGAAAAAAAATTCGTCGGCCATTCTATTGGAATAGCCGACGAAATTTTTTTTTGCCCGACGAAAAAAATATTCGTCGGCTTTTCTTCGATATAGCCGACGAAAAAACAGTTTCGTCGGCCGTTTTTTTTTTTTTTCGTCGGTAAATCCCTTTGTTTTTGTAGTGTAATAGTGCAATCAATGGGCATACATGGGTGCATGGTACCTGCCGAAGTTATGGACTCAACTACACCAAATTTTAATCTTAACTTCTCTATCCAAAGTGTTTTATGCATAGCACTAGCATATCCCCAATATCTTATATGATAATAACATCTTTATACAGTTAAACAGACCATATATATGTTAATCACAACAAGATAACAACCATTCAATAGAAGCAAATAATTTATAAAACAACATATAAACCAAGCATAGAGGTTCCCCATGTTTCTCCTATATTTGCCGACTTTCACGTCAAGTCTTAAGCTCCTAATAAAAGATACAACCATTAGATAAACAATTATGTACTAACTCTATTTGTAGAAATAATAAAAACTCAACTATGACGCAATAACATAAGATAAATTAGTTAACCAAAACAGTAACACTTAACACAAAAACACAATACTGTAATCTGAACCAGTCATAATCACCTTAAAAAATGTACCAATATGTTAAAAATTTCACTTCGTGGTGTTGTAACGATTTGTAATAGACACTCTAATGAAACTCCTAGATTTTGAAACACCTTAAAACGATTTTTGTAGAATAAGTTATGAATTTCTAAATTTCAGCATAAAAGTTTTTGGCTAAAATGAAATAGTACGGCTGGTTGGTTGCAGCTGATGTCTTCATAACATTTGTAAAAAACATCCTAAAGATCACTTGAGAACTGGAATGGCAGAAAAAGGAATTTTCTACAAATGCATACGATTCTTACATCTCTTGCAACCATTTATCATCTGATTCATTTTCTCGATCACTTCTTTCAGTCTGGTAGTATATGCATGTTTAGAGCACATTAAGGATTGCTGTATTGAACTTTCACGCTGAATAGATGAGAATAATCAACTTCGTTACAAACATGAATTTCATTTACGTTGACATGTAATTTATTTTAGAGAGTTTCTCCTCTCCACATGATATATAGGATACTATAAGATTAAGAAGATGAAATTCATCATTTGCAAATATGCATGTACCTGAATATTAATCATATATGGTGAAGAAAACCCATGCATATGAAATTAGAGGAAATTAAAATGGAGTATAATATTTTTAGTTTTGATATTAACATAGCCATGAGCTATATATTCTGTTCTTCTTTCATCCGTAAAATAGAGGATGAAGAATCTAAAGTAAATATCACTCTGGCGCTCCTGATTTAAACAATGAGAAATTTGGGTTTCACCATCCTTTTGAGTGTTGTTTCACAAAAGGTTACAGGTCCCATCACAATAGCAGTTAGTGTTTAAATTTAGGGCTGGGATCGGCCCGGCTCGGTCCGGTATCTTACTCATACCGGAACTGTACCGACTTTATAATTCGGTTTCGGTATCGGTTCGGTACTATGTTTTTTAGCTTCGATACCGAAGTGAACCGGTACCGATCGGTACCGGTACAATTCGGTACCAATCGGTACTAAACAGTAAAACTCAACGATATCATGTGAATTAGTAAATCAACTTTCAACAATCAACTTGTATAAGTTCTATTCATTCACAAATATACAATATACATGTTTCTGCACAAACCCTGGGGCCTGGTAGAGACAGATGAATCCTCGTATGATCTCCTGCAAACCTGCTTACTAAGGAGAATACAGGGCTGGCCGGTCTTCTCCTCTCCTATGCCTAAGTTAGTATAGTTGGAATAGATATAACTTAAGCACGTATATAAGCGGTAGGAAGGATCAGTTACCTATTAATGAGGGTAGTTGAGGCCTTTATATAGGTGGTTGGGAGTGAAGTCTGGCCTTACCCTTCGATGTGAGACTGGTTCCCTTCTGTTTGCACACCAAAGGGCAGCTCTGGTGACCTCTTTAGCAGGCAGGCGCCCCCGGTCCCCGGGCCCCTGGTAGCAGGATAGACTGCTGGACTCCGAGGTCGGGTACTGGTAATCCGGTCCCGGGCCTCGGGCCGGCCCCTGGTACACTAGCTGCGGGTCTGTGGGCCTACTGTAGCCCCTCTGTGGCTACTGTCAACAAGTCCCCCAAGTTCCCGGTCAAGTGCAATCTTGAATGGGGACTTAATCTGTCTTGCTCTTGTCCCGCAGACCCGCAGGGTTACCAACCCAACGGTGCCCAGTCCCCCAAGTCCGTATTGAAGATTGGGCGTGACCGGGCGTTGTGCTATATCGGAATGAGCCAGAGAGTGCATGGGACCTCGACCGGGCGTTCTGCCATATCGGTACGAGTCGGAGAGTGCTAGCCTGCGGGAAAGCCTGTTGGTGCGTGGAATGAGCCAACAGGTGCCCCCGGTGTTGTGGTCATACTGAAGCACTGGTCAACACTTGCTATTTCTCAGCTTTTGTTGGAATAAGCGTGAGGTAAATGTGCAGGTTTGTTAGCCTGCGGGGAGACTTGTTCTGTGTTAGAGAAACAATCTGCCCGGTGGGGTGGCGTTGAGATAACGAGTCTCGCCATGTATCCCCAAATGTATCACAGTTCAGTGTGATGCAGGGTTTTTATCCTGCTGGACAAGAGTATATGTGTTAGATGTAAACTCGCCCGGGTTTATAAAGCCCATGCGTTTGGAAGCCTTGACTTGTTGCTGGCTCGTTCCTGCCCGTAGGCGAAGGAAAGTGACTAAACCGGTGGAATGCTTTGGAGTCGGTTGAATGTTACATGCCCGGTGGAATGTCATGAGACTAGTTGGATTGGCCGGTTGGATGCTACATAACCGGTGAGATGTTGCGGAGCCGGTTGGATACTTCATGACCGGTGAGATGCTGCGGAGCCGGTTGGATACTTCATAACCGGTGAGATGCCAGTTGGATACTTCATAACCGGTGAGATGCGGCGGAGCCGGTTGGATACTGCGGAGCCGGTTGGATACTTCATAACCGGTGAGGTACTGCGGAGCCGGTTGGATACTTCATAACCGGTGAGATGCCGCGGAGCCGGTTGGATACTTCATAACCGGTGAGATGCTGCGGAGCCGGTTGGATACTTCATAACCGGTGAGATGCCGTGGAGCCGGTTGGATACTTCATAACCGGTGAGATGATGCGGAGCCGGTTGGATACTTCATAACCGGTGAGGTACTGCGGAGCCGGTTGGATACTTCATAACCGGTGAGATGTTGCGGAGCCGGTTGGATACTTCATAACCGGTGAGATGCCGTGGAGCCGGTTGGATATTTCATAACCGGTGAGATGCTGCGGAACCGGTTGGATACTTCATAACCGGTGAGATGCCGTTCCTTGGCTCGAGGTTGACTTCTTGGGGAAGTGAGGGGAGTGGACGCCTCGTTCTGCGCTCCTATCTCCCCTAACTGCCGCTTGTAGGTGGGACAGGTGGCTGACATGTAATGAAGGGGAGAGTCCATCAGTCCCATCAGTTATGATGGCATGGGAACCTTTACCGAAGCTGGGACACGTGTCGGCAAGGAACGGTCTGAGATGAAGGGGATCTGCGGCTGGGGTTGCCTCTCTTTTATGCTTGCCCTATTTATCATCCCCTCTGCTCTCCTCCTGCCATACCTTGCTGCTCCTTGCCCTTTGCCTGCCATTTGTCTGTGTTGCTATTTTGCTACAGCGCTAACTTCCGTTATTTAGGCTTTATGGCATATGGGAGATCGGCGAATCCTGTCGGTTCCGGCCGTGGGTTGATGGGAGAGCCCTTGAGGTATGAGCTACTGGATGGCGACAGGGTGATTTTCTGTGACGAGCCAACCAGAATCATGTCTGAGAGAGAGATAAGGGACTTTCGGGCGAAGTGGGACATTGATTCCTCTGTTAAGCTTCGAGTCCTGTATCCCGGGGAACTGGCCTGCAACCCGGAGCCGGGTTGGGTTGCCGTTTTTGATGATCAATTTCGGCACGGACTATCTCTGCCGCTGCCGAAGTTTGTCCAGTATATGCTGAGCAGTATAAATCTTTCCCCAGCTCAGCTGCCTAGCAACCAGTGGAGGTAGTTGCTTGGCCTCGGGTGCCTATTCAGCCTGAGCAATATGGACTGGCCCACGGTAAATGAGTTCCGGGCGCTGTACAAGGTTCTCTACTGCAAAAAGGCTCAGGCCTGCGGTTATGTTAACTTTGCCGCGCGGGACTTCGATCCTGCCATCACTCACCTGCCGTTGTCGGTTTCGAATGTATGGAGGAGGTCGGTTGTGATGGCCGGGGGCAGGTGGCGGCGTAGTTCAAGGAACTTTCAGGTGCCCGGGGCTTATCAATCGATCGGAGATCAGTCGTACCGGTTGGTGGACTTGGAGAGGCAACGGTTAGCCCGACTTTTTGTTTGCTGGGACATTCTGGGCCGGAGCTCCTACAATTTCATCCGATGGAATGTGCTGGAGATATGCGAGATGGGGAGAAAGCCTGGTAAGGTACCTTGCATTGTTGTTTTGCAGGGTCGCTTTTATTCTGACCGCTCGGTTTATCGATTTGCAGCTAATGCCCCCCGGCTCGCTGTTCGGAGCGAGGAGACAGTCGAACCGGATGAAGAGCTTGTGGCCCTTTGATGGAGATGGGGGAGATGACTTCGAAAACCGTTGTAGATCCGGTCACCCTAGAGTGCACGGTGCATAACAGGCTTGTGCCGCTCGTGTTTCCGGACTCCCACTACGGCAGGCGGCCGGGCGGTGAGGATAATGCCCCACTCGTTATCTGGGAAGTAAGGTCGGTGGGCCTACCGGGTCCGGAACCTCTAGCACGGCCGATGAGGGTACGGGCCCCGCGGGAGAGAGAGGCAGCGGAGATGCCTGGGTACCGCAGAAGCGATCACGGTGAAGCCCCGGCGAAGAGGGCGAGGACGTTTGATGCCGGGGCGTCAAGCTCAACTGGTGGGGGTCGGCATTAGTTCCGGTCGTGGAGACCGATGGCCGAAGGAGTCGGGGGCCGGAAGCCGATCGTAGTTCCGGTGGTGGTGGTTTTGGTAGGTTCGTGGCATCTACTATTGAAACCTTGGGACTTGATCGGGAGGGCCCTGGAACTAGGGAACCGGGCGAGAGCAGGGCGAAGCCCGTGGAATTAGCTCTTCGGGTAAGTGTGTTTTCTGCGCTTCCGTTTCCCTTTGTGGTACGAGCTAATGTTCCTTTTGCGTACCTGTGCCAGCTGGTTCATAGCCTTTACGCCGCCGAGCCTAGAGGGGAGGCTGTGGTTTTGGAGAAGCAAGTGGAGGAGCTTACTGTGCGGCTATCCTTGGCGGAAGCTAAGCTTGCGCAGGAGAGAGAGGAGGTTAGTCGGCTGAAAACTGAGCTCGCGCAAGAGAAAGAGGAAACCGGTCGGCAGACAACCGCTCGGGAAGTGAGGAATGCGGAGTTGGAGGCGATCGTTTTGGAGCTGCAGACCCAAATGACAGCAGTCATCAAAGGAGGGGAGAAGCTCGCGGAATCCCGGCTTGCTGAAGTGGTTGATAAAGCTGTCGACGACTTCCGGGAGTCGGTAGAGCTTGAAGAGATGCTGGAGGACGCCCGTGCGAAGGGCATAAATGATGCCTATCTGGAGTGGAGGGAGAAAAGGTGGCTTGATGCTGAGCGGATGGAGGCTGATGTAGCCCTGGCTGAGATGGCGGAGCAAGAGCTCTCTCTCAAAGCTGGCGGGTCAGAGATTGGGGGCTCCGGCGGCGCTGACTATTGGTTTTTTTTTTTTTGCTTTACCCATATATCTGGCAGATGTATATACCTTGCAACCAGCTGTAGTTTATTCTAAATTCAATAACTGTGTATTGCAGTGTTGGTGCCAAATACATTATTGTCCCTTTATGACCGATTTCATTTAGGGTAGAACCGCAGGTGCTGGATATTCCACGGGCGGGTGGAATAGATGCCTTCGGCGTCTATGATGTGGAATGTTGCCGGGCCCGCAGTTGCGGTGATTTGGTAGGGCCCTTCCCACGTTGGCTCCAAGGCCAGCGGTTTTTTCTGAACTTTCTTCATGACCCAATCCCCCACTTGTAATTTCCTTTCCCGGACCCTTCTATCATAGTACCGAGCGACCCGCTGCTTGTAGGTTTGGTTTCGCATATGCGCCTGGTCGCGCCGCTCTTCTATGAGATCCAGGTTGAGCCGTATGCCCTCGGCGTTTGTTTCGGCGTCGTAATTCTCGACCCTCCCGCTGGCCATATTGGTCTCTACAGGGAGTACCGCTTCGCTCCCGAATGCCATGCAGAACGGGGTCTCCCCTGTTGCCTCGGCTGCTGTCGTCCGGATGGCCCATAGAACCGCGGGGAGTTCCTCGGCCCAACATCCCTTCTTGGCATCCAGCTTTTTCTTGAGGAGGGTTTTGATAATCTTATTCACTGCTTCTACCTGGCCGTTGGTCTGCGGGTGTGCCACTGAGGCAAACAACATCCGGGTCCCCATAAAGGCCGTGTATTGGATAAGATCAGCATTGTTGAACTGTGTCCCATTATCCGTGACTATAGTCTACGGCACCCCGAACCTGCAGTAGATGTTCTTCCACAAGAATTTTCTTACCCGCTCCTCGGTGATCTTTACCAGGGGTTCCGCCTCGACCCACTTAGTCTGATAGTCCACGGCCACAATGGCGTATTTGTATTGTCCCACAGCTATTGGGAAAGGGCCGATGATGTCTAGTCCCCATTGTGCGAACGGCCATGGCGCTAACAGAATTGATAACGCGATTGTCGGGGCATGGGGTGTAGAGGCGTACATGTGGCACTTGTGGCAGCCACCTGATATTCTTCCTGATGCTACTGCCATGTCTGGCCAAAAATACTCCGCCCGGAGCGACTTGTGAGACAAAGACTGGGCGCCAGAGTGATTACCGCATACTCCCTCGTGGATTTCTCGCATGATAGCCTCTCCTACCTCCTTAGTGACACACTTCAGCTGGGGGAAGCTGTGCCCTCTTCGGTACAACTTGCCGTTGAGAAGGCTGTACCTGGCGTACCGGAGGTGTAGCCTCCTAGCCTCCACCGCATCCTGGGGGCTGGTTTTGTCAGCCAAGTATCTAACTATCGGATCCATCCAGCTCGGTGGTGCCTCTTCTACCGCAAATATCTCGGAGATGGTCTTACTTATACTCGGTTTCTAGAGGGTTTCAATTTTAGCTCTTCGGTACTCCAGAGGGTAGTTTCCGGTTGCCAACCTTGCGAGGGCGTCTGCATGCCTATTTGCCTCTCGGGGTATATGCTGGATCGTGGCACCCTAGAATGGCTCGATCAGGGCCTTGGCTAAAGCTTGGTAGGAGGCTAGCTGGGGTTCCTTGACTTCGAACAGCCCGTTCATCTGGTTCACCACTAGGCTCGAGTCGCTGTATATGTCCAGGGATGGGATTCCCATCTCCTTGGCTAGTTGTAAACCGGCTATGAGGGCCTCATATTCAGCAGCGTTATTGGAAGTGTTGAAGAGGAACCGTAGGGCATACTCGTACGATTAGCCATCGGGCGAGGTTAGCATGACGCCGGCTCCGCTCCGCTTACTCGTTACGGAGCCGTCTACGTAAAGCTTCCAACCGTTGGGGAGGCCTGGTTCGATCTTTACTGCCTGAACTGCCTCCTTGCCCTCGTACCGGCCGGGGTGCACTTCTGCCACCATTGGGGTGAGTTCACATATGAAATCCGCAGCTGCCTGTCCCTTGATAGCCGTTCGCAGAGCATAAGTGATGTCGAACTCTCCCAATTCAACTGCCCACCGTACGAGCCTGCCGCTGGTGTCCGGTTTTTGCAGGATCTGCCGCAAAGGGTGATTGGTATATAGGGTGATGGAATGAGCCTGGAAATAGTGTCTGAGCTTTCTGGCACTAACGATCAGGGCCAGAGCCAACCTCTCAATGTCGGGGTACCGGCCCTCGGCTCCGGTAAGTCCCTTCCCTGCATAATATACCGGGAGATCGAGCGTGCCCTCCTTCCTGACGAGAGCCGCGGAGACGGCCGCTTCGGATGCAGCTATGTAGAGGTATACCATCTCGCCCGGCACTGGTTTGGATAGGAGAGGTACTGCAGACAGATACGTCTTGATGGACTGGAATGCCGCTTCATGCTCCGTCACCCAGTGGATTTTCTTGAACTGTTGTGCTTTGAGCAGTTTAAAGAGTGGGGCGCTCTTATCGGTCAGGCGGGAGATGAATCTGGCCAGGGCGGCCAGCCGGCCGGTCAGCATTTGGACCTGGTTTCTTTCCCCTGGTGTTTCCATGTCTAGGATTGCCTGGACCTTCAGCGGCGTAGCTTCTATCCCTCGCTGGCTGATGATGTGGCCTAGGAACAAGCCCTCTGAAATCCCAAAAATGCACTTCTTCGAGTTCAAGCGCATTCCAAACTTGAGCATCTTACCGATGACTACCGCCAAATCTCGGACGTGGGCCCCTGCAGTCAAGCTCTTGACCAGCATGTCATCTACGTATACTTCCACCGTTTTACCCATTTCTTGCTCCAGCATGCGATTCACCATCCGCTGGTAGGTGGCTCCGGCATTCTTTAGACCGTACGGCATCCTCTTATAACAGTAGGTACCTCGGTCAGTTGTGAATGATGTGTGCTCTTCGTCATTCGGGTTCATCCTTATCTGATTGTACCCGGCGTAGGCGTCCATGAAGCTGAGTAGCTTAAAACCGGACGTGGAATCTATAAGCTGATCTATCCGGGGGAGCGGGAAGCTGTTTTGGGCACGCCCAGTTTAGATTGGTGAAAGCCACACACATGCGCCACCGGTCGGTTCCCTTCTTTGGTACCATAACCACATTAGCAAGCCACCGGGGGTACTGGACTTCCCGGATGAAACCTATGCCCCTTAGCTTCTGTACTTCTTCTCTGATCGCTTCATACTTTGCCGGGCTGAAGGACCTCCTTTCTTGCCTCACCGGGGGAACATTGGGCAACGAATTTAGCCTATGGACGGCTATCTTCGGGGATATGCCTGGCATGTCCTCGTAGGACCATGCGAAGACCGAACTGTAGTCTCGGAGGAAGGTGATGAGCTCTTTCCTGACAGCCGGAGCGAGCTTCGTCCCTATCACCACTTTTCGCTCCAGGTGGTCCTCTGAAATGGAGACTGTTTTGGTTTCTTCCACGGCCGAAGGTCGCTTTAGCCTCTCGTCGTCAGAATCGGTGTCATCACGGGGGTCAATACTCAGACCCGGCACCGGCGCTTGTTGAGTGGCCGTGAAGACCTCGGTCCGCTTTCTCCCGTGGGTCAGGGCCTCCGCATAATACCTGCGAGCGATCCTCTGGTCCCCGCGTATGGTAATGACACCGACCGGTGAAGGCATCTTCAGCATCAGCATATGGCCGGCTATAAATGTTTTCAGCTTCCATAACCCTGGCTGACCGATTATGCCATTGTACGATCACAGGTAGTCCACGACGATGAACTCCAGGTACTCCTTCTTCGTCCTGTCTCCCTCGCCGAAGATTAGCGGTAGGTAATCCGATCCCAAAGGCTGGACCACCTCACCGGAGAAGCTTATCAGCGGCTCGTTATCCTGGGATAACTTATTCTTTCCTCTCTGCAGCCCTTTGTATGCGTCTCGGAACATCACGTTGACAGAAGCTCCGGTATCGATCAACATACGGCTAGTTATCCAGTGGTCTATTTGAACCGTAATGAGGAAGGGGTCGTTGTGCGGTTGAATCAGATCCTCCGGCTCTTCTTCCTCGTAGAAAGTAACCGAGTTCCATCCGGTTTTAGCGGCCTGGCCGCTTCCTCCTCCAAAGGCATATACCTCATTTCCCCGGATCGCTCTTAAGCACCGCTTCTTTGAACTTCAGGTGAGTCGATCTATATGGTCCCCACCATGTATCATGTTTATGCTCCCGTGCACCTCTATCCCCCCGGGGTCTCGGGTGCTTATGGTCCCTACTTGCCGAGCTGCCTGTCGGTCCTTTTGCGGGTCATCCGGACGGACTCGGCTGTCCACCACCGTCCTCTGGGGTCTTTGGTTGCTACTCCGAAGGGCTGGATCTTCGGGTTTTTCTGCGGCATAATGGCTAGAGCCCGCGGTGGTCGCCCCGCTGGCGCAGCTGCCAGGGGCCGTGCCGGTCGCACAAGTGGTGGTCTTCTACCTGACCGTGAACTGTTGTCACTGCTCCGTCGGGGTCGCCAATCCTCCCGTACTTCGGCTTTCTTGCTAGTCGCAGGTGTATGGTTGCGATCTTGCCGCCCAGTCTTGCTTTCATGGGGAGACGGCGGTAGCGGGTCATCCGGACTCCGCTTGGGCATCTTCTCCTCATACGTCTCGTGCTCCGCCTGGGCGTGCCTGACGGCCACAGCCATCAACTCATCGTACCCCAGCGGCTCCTTTACTCGCAAGTTGTACGAGAGTTCCCCAGGTTTTAACCCCTGCTTGAATGCCATCCCCACTATCCTTTTATCCAAGTTTCTGATCCCGGCCGTGGTGATATGCCACCGGTTAAAGAAAGCGCGTAGCGGTTCGTGGTCAGTCTGCATGCAATCGAAAAGAATCGTTGATGTTTGGGCCGTCTTGGCTCTAAGGGCGAACCGGCCGACAAACTTATCAGCCAGCTGTTCGAAAGTTTCCACCGAGTTCACTGGCAGCTCGTAAAACCAACTCAACGCCTCCCCCGAGAGCGTCTCTTGGAATATGTTGCAGCACGTGGCATCTGAGTAGCCCCTTGTGCCCGTCTGCGACTTAAAGCTGTCCAGGTGCTGGTACGGGCAGCTCGTTCCTGAGTACATCAGTTTCAGGGGCCTTTGGCTACCAGATCTTCCTGACTCCCTAATCCGGCGCGGAAAAGGTCCAGTGCGTTCGCTGAATCGTGCGCTGTCCCGCAGTCGCCCCGCTTTTCTCTCACTGATCTCTAGGCGGTCCTTCATGTCCGACACTGAGGCGGAGAGCGCCTCGAGCGTCCTTGTGGTGGGGCTGTCCTGCTCGCTCGATGCCAGGCTTGTGCGGTACGGGGGCTCAACCGGGCCGGAGTTTTTTAGAGCTTCCGGAAAGAGAGGTGTGGGCACATGCGCGGTCATTCTCCTTCCCGTAGGCTGTCCCACCTCTAGGTGCGGGAATTCGTTAGCATTGCTTGCGGGCCGCGATGCCGCCCGAGAAGTGCCCTGCTGGCCCCTTTTCTCCAGGGCCGCCACTAAGGCGATGTTCACTGCTTCCAATTCTTGGCACCGGGCATCCGCCCTTAGTCGGTCCCAATCACCCTCTTCTCGCAACCGCGCGACTTCTGCCTTCATCTTTTTTATTTCCTCCGCCGCATCATACCGGTCGGGGTTCTCTGAGTCTTGGCGATCGTGGGTTCTGTCTTGGTCGGGAGAAAGGGCGAACCTCGCACCGACCTCAGCCTTTATGTTTTGGGCCCGGTCGGGGATCTGAATTCGCTCTTTCGACCTTCCCGCGCCAGCTTTTATCTTCCTTCCTTCCATGGCCTCCAGACTGCGGATTTAACTGCTTTCCAAAGGATCGATCGGGTTCTATTCTCCGGTAGAGCAACGCTTACTTTTCTCACGGATCAAACCGTTCCCACAGACGGCGCCAATTGTTTCTGCACAAACCCTGGGGCCTGGTAGAGACAGATGAATCCTCGTATGATCTCCTGCAAACCTGCTTACTAAGGGGAATACCGGGCTGGCCGGTCTTCTCCTCTCCGATGCCTAAGTTAGTATAGTTGGAATAGATATAACTTAAGCACGTATATAAGCGGTAGGAAGGATCAGTTACCTATTAATGAGGGTAGTTGAGGCCTTTATATAGGTGGCTGGGAGTGAAGTCTGGCCTTACCCTTCGATGTGGGGCTGGTTCCCTTCTGTTTGCACACCAAAGGACAGGTCTGGTGACCTCTTTGGCAGGCAGGCGCCCCCGGTCCCCGGGCCCCTGGTAGCAGGATAGACTGCTGGACCCCGAGGCCGGGTGCTGGTGATCCGGTCCCGGGCCTCGGGCCGGCCCCTGGTACACTAGCTGCGGGTCTGTGGGCCTGCTGTAGCCCCTCTGTGGCCCTGCTGTAGCCCCTCTGTGGCTACTGTCAACAATACACATAAACAATAACCATTTTAAGGATTATCATAACTACAATGTACATGATAGGAGCACAATGTGCGACGATATTAATATGTATTTGCCCTCGTTTATGCTTTGTTTAACCCTTATTTATCTAAGATAGAGTCATAATATAGTTTAGTGTCATTTTAGAAGAGTTTTGGAAAAATGTGCTTAATTGTCAGAAAAACGACTAAGTATAGAAATCTGAGGAAAAAGTGCAAAATATGTTGTTTTCGTGATTTTGAGGCCTGTGCTTGACTGACTTATTATTTTCCAAATTTGATGCAATTTGGCAGGCATATAACTGGCAAGTTGGAGTGTATTGTGTCAAAATTGCAGATCAATCGAAGTTAGGAAAGTCACCCAAAAGATGGCTGCAACTTGGCAGTTTGAACAAAGATCACCAGGGACTATCAGGATTTTCCTAGGACTGTGTCCTGACTTCCGGAATTTCTGTGGGACACATCGCTTGGAACCAGAGGACGTGCCATATGCCGTTTGAAAGCTCTACGTGTCTAGTTTCTCTGAGACTTAGAATGGCATCAATCAGAGCTCCGAGGAGGGATTTATGCCAGAATTACCAGAGCAAGGTCATTCCTGCAGAGAACACCAAGTTTCTGCCTCTTTTCCTTTATTTCTGTTTTCGATGGACATTTTGGCGTACAATTGCATACTTGAAGATTGTCCAAGCTTATTGAAGGATAAAGGAAGATATTGAGCTAAGGCAATGAGGAAAACACGAAGAAAGAAGCATTCCTAGTCAAGCTAGGAGAATGCTGCCGATCGGCAAACAAAGCTGCCGGTTTTGTGTTCTTGGCGGTTTGTGTATTTTTCATGGATCAAAGTTCACCAAATAGACTTGTCAATTCCACATATGAAGTCCATGAAGATATGCAGCCCATGCTATGAAGAAAAATCAGAAAAAGAAGTCCAAGAATGCAATATTTATCCCACAAGGAAACATAAGCCAATTAGGAAAAGGAGTTCCCCTTCCTTGTGTGGCCGGCAAACCCTAGCCTTTTTCCTCTATATAAAGCCATCTTTTCCACAGAAAAGGAGGTCACATTCCAAAGCAAAAAAAAATCTAGCCAAAGCTCTATCGAAATTTCCCCAAGAATCCTACAGAAAACCCTAGCCGAAAATCACCCCCATTTCACCTTACTTTTTCTGCCGACACATAACCACTGCCGAGCAGCCGCTCCTTTCACCTTCCGCCGGATCCACACGAGTCGAAGTAATCAAGGTGTCTACAAAAGTGTGATCCACTCCCCTCTTTCAGTTTTGTAATTTTTGTGTAGTTATGTTAAACTTTGTCTATAAAGATAGCATGAATTCTTGATTTCAAACACTATGTCTATGTATTGTTTGGATTGAAGTTTGGTTTTATGATTTGCATGTTCAATTTGTTTTCTTTATTTTTAATTGGTTTTTGAGAGTAAAGAATCGGATTGTATGTTAAAGAATAAGGAAATTATGTAATGAATTAGTAAATAGGGCAATCGACAAACATGTGTTAATTTGGTTTTAGATTTTTCTTGACTTGTTTTTTGAATCCGTGTGCTTAAAGGTTGGTAGTCTATGTGATACGACCCGAATTTTGGGTCACTTTTTGACCGTTTTATCTTTTATTTTTATGTTATGAGGAATTGTTGTTACGATTTAAAAGTTCCGAATGTTGACTTTTAATTAAGTTGACCCGATGACGGATTTTATTTCTCGATGAGTTTGAAAACGTCAAAATGAGCTCATGGACATGTGGCACGTTTAATTTGGAGAATCTTATGCGAGATATTCGAAGAGGTTGATTTTTCTAAAAAAAAAAAAAAATCTATAAATGGCACTTGCCATTTCGGGAAAGTTCCAGAAATGGAAACTTTCCATTTTCGGCAGAATGGGGCAGATCGGCCTCCCAACTTCTCGAGCTCACCGGCGACGATTCCGACCACCTATGGTGGTGTTCTTGGTGTCCAAACGAAGCTGCTTTCCTCCTCTTCAAGTCTAGGTAGGTATCTCATCCCCTTTCGTCGCCGATTGAGAGAAATCAATCGAATTAGGCTGATTACCATTCATTCATTCTTTTCGTCGATTCTCTTTTCTCAGGCCGTTATTGATCGAGTTCTTGGTGTTGAATTGAAGCTTATGTCGTCGTGAACAACCCCTCCAAAGGATTCGGCTCAATTTGCTGTAGGTAAGGAGAAATCAAAGAATTTAGTTTCTAGGGTTCTTGGTGAATAGTGCCGAATTGGGGGTTTTTGTAGATTGACCCATTTAGGCTTGAAATTGGTGTTTGTTGTAGAAGGGAAAGATGTTAGAAATGTTGAGATGAAGCTTCGGTCAAATTTTAGAGATTTTTGGGGGCGGTGGCAGCCGTTGACCGCCGTTGACCGCCGCTGCCGGCGGCGGTGCAGCCACTTTGGGTGGTTTCTGAGGTTAAATTTCGAATAGTTTTGTGAAATAGAGTATCTTGGTATATATTTTGGAATTTTGAGGAGTTTAACAATGTTTAGGCTAATTTTTTGAAAATAGATTAAATGTTTTGTGGAGGATTAAAAGCTTAAGGACTGAATTTAGAATAATGGTGTTGATCTTGAAGATTTGAGGAGGATGGTTGGGAATTTAAGGTCTAAGGACTGAATTAAGGAAAATGAATATAAAGGTTAAGGGACAAGGTTTTGGCACGCGAGATGATTACTTGAATAAGTTATTATTTTTTTGAATATTATGAGCATTTGAGGAGAGGGGAATTAATTGTGTAATTTATACAGGACGCTCATTGTGACGAGACTTCCGAGAGGCGTCAGGCTTAGGCCATATTTGTGAGTGGATTTTTATTTTTATTTTTAAAAAAAACAAATGCATGCATGATTATTTTTATTGAAATGAAATTTCTTTTAAAAATGAAATTTATTTTGATTAAATGATTTTGAAGTATGAAAGATTATATAAGGAAAAGAAAAAGATATGTTAAGGAATATATGGTTTCGTTTTATCGACAGTAATGATATTTATATTGGATTTTGCTAATTCCTCGGGAAATGAGATTTCCATGTGGTTTTATATTTTCGAAATATTTTGAGTATGTTAATCAGTAGACCGGAATGAAATTCCGGGGATTTTGTTGATTTTATTATTTATGATTTTTCTGACATGCGAGACATGTCGATGGGATTTACGTATATTTGATTTGATTTGACGGCATGGTGATTGTCAGGTACTTATGTTACGACATGTTGATTTGCCGGGGATTCATGGTTATATCTGGAGGCTAGAATATTGTTATATGATTATGAGCCTCAGATGGTTGATGATTTATCAGGGGAAATGTATTTCGAGATTTGTTTTCACCACACGAGGGTCCACGTTATTATTATATTGATGCTAGCTAGCGGAGCCTCATCCCACACGAGGTGACGACTTGACCATATAGGTCAGATTCACGCTCGGTGGTCGACGTAGGGTTGTATATATTGAGGCGGTGACGTGTCTAGGTAGTAGACTTAGACACGGGGGGAGTCAATAGGACTCTCGAACCAGGGCCTGACGAGGCTCCAGTGGTGGGTAGACATTTCCCTGTTGCATGGCCAATGGGATTTGGTCATGAGGATGTTTTTCACTGTGATTGCGGGAATATTTCCTCTGTGAAGCTTTCAGTTTTAATAAATTCCCGCATCAGTCGATTGAGATTTTTATATTATTATATGACGTGATTGAGATTTTTATACGATTATATGATGTGGCTTCGGGAATATTTCATTTATGAGACTTTCAGCTTTTGATAGATTCCCGAAGCAGTGGAATAAGATTTCTATATTTTTATATTATCTAGTTTCGGGAATATTTCCTCTATGAGGCTTTCGGTATTTCATAGATTCCCGAACCAGTGGAACTAGGATTTTATATGACCAAAGAGATTGATCGAGATGTATTATAAGTTGATTTTCAAATGGTTATGATTTTTATATATATATATATATATATATATATATATATATATAAACAAAGGAGTTTTGTTTATTTGAGTTGTCAGCGAGGCTGAGTTGTTTTAATAGAGTTTTTCATAAAATGTGGTACGTTTATATATATACATATGCATGCATTGTGATTTTCCGATTAGTATGAAAATGTGGGAAAGTGATATAATGTCTTTAACTAAAAGTACTAGTTTTTAAATTATTTTATTTTTATCTACTCACTCTAACATTTTTAATTTACTTTTCCCCTGGGCTCTTCGTTTTAAATCGCCCAGTTGCAGACTAGTTTAATTGAGGTCAAGAGTACTCGGAGTCGAGGCATAGTCGTCGTCTTTGCTTCTGCTTGGTAGAATCCGTTGATCCTTGTACTTTTTGATTCTTGTATCTCCAATTCATTATTAGATTGCTCTGATGGATTGTAAATCAATTGAATTTGGTCTTGTGTCGAATTAGGGAAGTTGTTTGATTATGGGGGAGCAGGTGGCTCCTGGAGTCAGGATGGTTTTGTTGAAGTGTTTTATGTTTTGTTTGACAGGTTCGGGTTGTCCATTTTAAGAGAGGTCATGCCGATTTTTTAGTACAATCTCTCTTAAGGTGGTCCCCGCAGGACCTTACCCGGGTTTCAGAAGGGAAATCTGGTTCGGGTCCTGTCAGTTTGGTATCAGAGCACTAGGTCCTTTCATTCTCATGTGTCAAGTCGTCTTTTCTACTTAATGACGCCTAGCATTCTTTGAGTGATCGTCCGACCGCGGCGGATTTCCATCACATTCTATGATGCTAGTGTGTTCATTAAGTGTGAGCCAGATTTCTTGGTATTTTGTCATGTACTCGGTAGAGTACTATTTTATTCTGTTATTTTATATTCTTGGTAATGCTTGGTACCTCTGATTGATGGTCCGACTGCAGCGGGTAGCCATCATATGTTCTTTGGTGCTAATGTCATTATTAAGTATGTAAAATGCATTCCAAATTTTGAGTTGTATCTTTTAGACTATGCCTCGAGTACATCGACCTCTTAGGACGTTATTCTTGCGTACGTCATAGGTATGTGGGTTATACCTGTTTCGTTGTGCGTTTGATGTTTATCTGACGTTTTAGCGTCAGGGTATGAGCTGGGAGCTCGGATATTTCGAACCTATTTCTTTTGAGATAGGAAATGTATTATGCTTGGTAGAGCTACATATTGAGATTTGGGTCTCGTATCCACGTTGTGTTATGTGGGTGGCACAAAGGGAGTGTGTTCGGTTTTGGATTTGGCGGTGTGGCTTTACCGTGTGAGCAGTGGGAGTTTATATCTGAAATAACGATATCAAGAATCTATTTAACCATTTTGTGGTTAGCTTAGTAATTCGAATGAGAAAATTCTGGTAGCTGCACAGAATTGTTCAAGTGGCTTTCTTCGACTGGTCGTTCTATAATTATTTATATTTGATTAGACTTCTTTCTCTTATTTGTGTTATTATCGAAGATTACGACGAAACTTTCGCAGATCATGAGTTTTGATCCGTAATTCCGGTTATGAATCCCTGAGTGGCTGCGGATTCTTAACGGTGCAGTCTCTCTACCTATGGTAGTAGGAGTGAGATTCAGCAATGAGTTCCAGAAAGCATTTCTCTCGAACAAAACACGACAGCTATTCGCCATCTACCCTCCTTTCCTTTTGTCATGTTCCATGTTCCCGACAAATTGATTTTTGTTCATCTATCCAAAGTGTGCTTAACCTCAAGAGGTTGTTGTGCGAGTCTTGTGCTTTAGAGTTCAAAATTTCTTCATTTGCTTAAAGTTTCGATCTGTGGTTGAAATTAATTTGGTTGACTGGGTGCATGTGGTTAAGAGATTTTTTTAAGATTTGTTTTGAGTTGATGGACGGCTGATTTCTAAGGTTTGAGGTAGGGAAAGGAAAATTTTTTTACATCTTTGATTCAATTGAATTTGTGACTGATGTTTTTTCTTGTTGAAACAATTCGGTTGCTATTGTGTTAAATTGTTGTCTGGCAACAATTATATATATTTTAAATGTTTGGACCATGGTATTAAATTTATGATTGTATTGGATTTGCTCTAGCAACCACGTTCTTTCCCTTCACAATTCCTTTCTATTAAGGTCTGAGGGCAGCAATGATTCTTTAGTCTTTACCAAAATGTTTTATTGAACAATTTGATCTATGTCTACCTCAGTTTTGAAAGTGATGCTTTGTGATTTTACGGATGGCTATATTTGGGTCTGTTTCTGATTTCGTTCTGGATATCTGCAATGATTGTATGCATTTCATTTATATAGTTTTTGTCGATAAAGTCGTTTGCTATTGAATATTTAAAAAAAAAATTAATTGGTCTTAGTAACTCATAAAGAGAGGCCACGTTTTTATTAATCGTTTTGGGCCAACAATTTTGTTATAGAATTTATGTTCTGAGAATAACGTATACAGTAGCCACTTTTCATTTAATCAAAATTAATTTTTAAGTAATCATTCTTACTGTGATGACTTGAATCACAAGATCTAACATTTTTCATAAATTTATTTAAATATGTTTCAATCGTTGTTCTCACTCTTTTCTCGTATGTATTACAATTCTTTTATTTCTATATCAGAAGAGAATATTTCCATCCACCTGTGGAGTTCTTTATATTAAAAGTTCATAATCCTTTAGTCTTGTGGCATATTCTTTGAAGTATGAGCATGTAGCCATAACTATTGTTTTTCTTCTTTTATAAATATTTAACTCAGTTGTGGCAAAATGACTTTTATGTTTACACCGATTTTGGTCTACTATTTAAATGACCGAGTTCATTTACTTATGTTATTCGGGAAAGTCTTGAGCATTCAAAGGAGAACAGATTGGTTTAAGTTTTTCTTGTACTAAATTTTCGTTGCTGCCATAAACCTTAATTATTGAGGTCTCCGATTTTACCCTACTAAGTTTTGGGTCACAATTAAGTTAAAGCAATTTCTTCTTATTTATGGATTTTAATGAGAACAGAGTTAAGATCTGTATTAATATGTATATTAATTGTTGAATTTTAAATGTTTTAGACAAAGCTAAAGCTCTTATGTGGCATTCCTTCTATTTTTCTGGATTATGGCGAGTATTGTTTCCTCATGTATGTGTTTATTTCTCGATAAAATTTAAGTTCAAGTTTCCTCTTACTTTGTTTCTATGTCCAAGTTGCTTATCCAAAGGTTGATGTTTAATAAATTCTGGTTTTACCAGATTTTCTGTCAAAGTGAGTTGAAATATATTGATTGGTTAAAATGTTTTACATTTTGTTTGGTCTCGTTCCTATCAGAATCAGGTTCTGATATTCGTGAATGGCTTTTGCTGACTGTATTCTTTTCTGCTAAGGACCATTGTTAAATGTTTTTATTTACTCCCTAACATTTAGTTCCTAATGAGGAACTGATTTGAATATGTTTTACCATCGACCTTGATCATTCTTTAGTATCTTTGTTTTGTTTTAAAAAGGCAGTGTCTTTCAAAGTTATTGAAATATTATCTGATTTCCAGTAACATATGTGATCTACTATAGGCATGTTTCTTGATAGAAATGAGATTTATTTTCAAAGAGGCTACTGCTTAGTAATATTTTAATCTGTTATAAGAAAAGAGATTTCAAAGTTCTTATAGAAAATTTGATTTATGGTAATGAGATGTGTTATGGTTTCGCAGTGCCTATTTTTGAGTATGTTTTTGATTATCTTTTTGTAAATATGTTTCCTGACATAAAAGAAAGCTATTCTATTTAATGTTCCGGTAGAATTTTATCTGCTACCGTCCTAGAGATTATTGATTGTCGAATATTATCTAACTAGAGTCGAATGTTGGCATTGACGTTGACTATTTGATTAGTCACAAAGTACTTGTCAGACAAAAATATTAGCTTTGTTCTTTACTTGACAAGTGAAAAAGGTGTGGATGATTCCGTCTTAGATTCGTGCTACTATAAATGTAGAGTTTTTGGTGCCAAAGAGTTGGCGAGATTGATCGCAGCTTGGGAGAGAAGAATTAGTTGGTATGGCTCGATCGGAGTATAGAAATAAGTCAAGCGAAGTTGTTAAGTAAAGTGAATCTCAAGAACGGTATTATGAGTCACAAATAATTATTTCCATGCTGGTTTTGTGGGGCAATGCCAGGTAAATTGTTCGAAACGTTTCAGTTGTGACTTACAGTATAGCCTTACGAAAACAAGGTTTCCCAATTGACTCAGGTAGTGCTTCGAGTCAAAGCTTGCGTAAAGAATGTTGCATCAAGAGTAATATATGTTGTTATAAGTTAAACGATGTCTTGATATTGTGAGAATTTCTTTTGGGATCATATTGTGGTGGGACCACTTACTGATCCAGTGATGACTTGAAAAGTCATCATTTTGTAAATGTGGATTAATGTTTTCCTGAGGTAATCATTATTTTGAGTGATTTTCATATCAGTTCTCGTGGGATGAGGTGTCGACTGAGACGTCGATAGTTAAATTGAGGTATCGATAATCTTATTTCTAGAGAAGCAATGAGAGGTCAGTACCTCCATTCATTTCTTGGCATATACGTAAATTTCGGGGTCGAAATTTTTATAAGGAGGGGAGAATTGATACGACCCGAATCTTGGGTCACTTTTTGACCATTTTATCTTTTATTTTTATGTTCTGAGGAATTGTTGTTACGATTTAAAAGTTCCGAATGTTGACTTTTAATTAAGTTGACCCGATGACAGATTTTATTTCTCGATGAGGCTGAAAACGTCAAAATGAGCTCATGGACACGTAGCACGTTTAATTTGGAGAATCTTATGCGAGATATTCGAAGAGGTTGATTTTTCTAAAAAAAAAAAAAAAAATCTATAAATGGCACTTGCCATTTCAGGAAAGTTCCAGAAATGGAAACTTTCCATTTTCGGCAGAATGGGGCAGATCGGCCTCCCAACTTCTCGAGCTCACCGGCGACGATTCCGACCACCTATGGTGGTGTTCTTGGTGTCAAAACGAAGCTGCTTTCCTCCTCTTCAAGTCTAGGTAGGTATCTCATCCCCTTTCGTCGCCGATTGAGAGAAATCAATCGAATTAGGTTGATTACCATTCATTCATTCTTTTCGTCGATTCTCTTCTCTCAGGCCGTTATTGATCGAGTTCTTGGTGTTGAATTGAAGCTTATGTCGTCGTGAACAACCCCTCCAAAGGATTCGGCTCAATTTGCAGTAGGTAAGGAGAAATCAAAGAATTTAATTTCTAGGGTTCTTGGTGAATAGTGCCGAATTGGGGGTTTTTGTAAATTGGCCCATTTAGGCTTGAAATTGGTGTTTGTTGTAGAAGGGAAAGATGTTAGAAATGTTGAGATGAAGCTTCGGTCAAATTTTAGAGATTTTTGGGGCCGGTGGCAGCCGTTGACCGCCGTTGACCGCCGCTGCCGGCGGCGGTGCAGCCACTTTGGGTGGTTTCTGAGGTTAAATTTCGAATAGTTTTGTGAAATGGAGTATCTTGGTATATATTTTGGAATTTTGAGGAGTTTAACAATGTTTAGGCTAATTTTTTGAAAATAGATTAAATGTTTTGTGGAGGATTAAAAGCTTAAGGACTGAATTTAGAATAATGGTGTTGATCTTGAAGATTTGAGGAGGATGGTTGGGAATTTAAGGTCTAAGGACTGAATTAAGGAAAATGAATATAGGTTACGTTTGGGGGGGCTTTTTTGGTCCCCTGCTTATAAGCGCAGCTCCATCTGCTGTTTGGTAAAACAGCTTTCCCTCCCCGGCTTCCAGAAGCTGCTGCTTTTTTGTTCCAAAAGCAGAAGGAGGGGGTAGCCTCCTTTTGGAAGCTGGCTTCTGCTTCCGCACTGTAGCGGGAGCACTGTAGCTAAATGATTTTTTCAATTTGCCAGAACTGGTAGGGGTCAGATTGATCAAAAATCATTTCTCCTTCTCCTTCTGCCCGCACCAGCGTTCCGACGACCCTGTCCTCCCCACCCACCTCGAGGTGTCGTCGAGCAACTCGCCGCCATCTCTCCTCCTTCCCCCTCGACTCCGTCCTCCCCACCCACTCGAGGCATCGTCGTGGATGGCTGGAGACTGTCGTGGATGGCGCTGGGCTCGGCTACTGCAGCTCCAATCGAGAGAGGGACGCCGGCAAGGGAACCAACAACGGATTCGATGGGCTGAGGGGTCGCTAGCCAGACGAACCGCATCGACTGAGCAGCTTCGCGGCGGGGAGGCGTCAGAGGAGGCTCGACCAGCGATGAGGAAGGACGCCGGTGAGGGAGACGATCTCATGGGTGCCCAGAGCAAATATCTGGGTATCCTGAGCATATTCATTCTCTGCCGACAAAGAGGTCGTCGGCAGGGTTTAACTTTTCTTTTTCCGACAAAAGGTTGTCGGCAGAACCTGGGACTAGGAATTTGTTTTTTCTTTCTTCCGACGACAGAGTTGTCGGCAGAATAATTTCTAGGGTTTTTTTTTATTCTTTGATTGAAACCTCAGAATTTATGAATTTTTCATGACTATTAGACGAATGCGAGATCCCCGCCTCAGTCAGTACTACCGGATGGCTAGTTCAATGCATATATTAACAGCCATAAAATTTCAAATTAATCAGTATTACCAATCAATTAAAATTAAAATTTCTTTCATGTCTAAATTGGTCATTTACATACAAAAAGCACAAGCCAGGTTTCAGTTTACCAAACACTTTACCAATGTCTTTTCCACTAAAAGCTCTAAAAAAAAGCCAGTTTACCAAACACTTAGTCAATTTGCTTTTCAGCCGCTTATTTTAAAAAATAAGCAGAAGCCAGCTTTTCTGAGAAGCCCAGCCGCACCAAACATACCCATAAAGGTTAAGGGACAAGGTTTTGGCACGCGAGATGATTACTTGAATAAGTTATTATTTTTTTGAATATTATGAGCATTTGAGGAGAGGGGAATTAATTGTGTAATTTATACAGGACGCTCATTGTGACGAGACTTCCGAGAGGCGTCAGGCTTAGGCCATATTTGTGAGTGGATTTTTATTTTTATTTTTTAAAAAAACAAATGCATGCATGATTATTTTTATTGAAATGAAATTTCTTTTAAAAATGAAATTTATTTTGATTAAATGATTTTGAAGTATGAAAGATTATATGAGGAAAAGAAAAAGATATGTTAAGGAATATATGGTTTCGTTTTATCGACAGTAATGATATTTATATTGGATTTTGCTAATTCCTCGGGAAATGAGATTTCCATGTGGTTTTATATTTTCGAAATATTTTGAGTATGTTAATCAGTAGACCGGAATGAAATTCCGGGGATTTTGTTGATTTTATTATTTATGATTTTTCTGACATGCGAGACTTGTCGATGAGATTTACGTATATTTGATTTGATTTGACGGCATGGTGATTACCGGGTACTTATGTTACGGCATGTTGATTTGCCGGGGATTCATGGTTATATCTGGAGGCTAGAATATTGTTATATGATTATGAGCCTCAGATGGTTGATGATTTATCAGAGGAAATGTATTTCGAGATTTGTTTTCACCACACGAGGGTCCACGTTATTATTATATTGATGCTAGCTAGCGGAGCCTCATCCCACGCGAGGTGACAACTTGACCATATAGGTCAGATTCACGCTCGGTGGTCGACGTAGGGTTGTATATATTGAGGCGGTGACGTGTCTAGGTAGTAGACTTAGACACGGGGGGAGTCAATAGGACTCTCGAACCAGGGCCTGACGAGGCTCCAGTGGTGGGTAGACATTTCCCTGTTGCATGGCCAATGGGATTTGGTCATGAGGATGTTTTTCACTGTGATTGCGGGAATATTTCCTCTGTGAAGCTTTCAGTTTTAATAAATTCCCGCATCAGTCGATTGAGATTTTTATATTATTATATGACGTGATTGAGATTTTTATACGATTATATGATGTGGCTTCGGGAATATTTCATTTATGAGACTTTCAGCTTTTGATAGATTCCCGAAGCAGTGGATTACGATTTCTATATTTTTATATTATCTAGTTTCGGGAATATTTCCTCTATGAGACTTTCGGTATTTCATAGATTCCCGAACCAGTGGAACTGGGATTTTTTATATGACCAAAGAGATTGATCGAGATGTATTATAAGTTGATTTTCAAATGGTTATGATTTTATATATATATATATATATATATATATATAAACAAAGGAGTTTTGTTTATTTGAGTTGTCAGCGAGGCTGAGTTGTTTTAATAGAGTTTTTCATAAAATGTGGTACGTTTATATATATACATATGCATGCATTGTGATTTTCCGATTAGTATGAAAATGTGGGAAAGTGATATAATGTCTTTAACTAAAAGTACTAGTTTTTAAATTATTTTATTTTTATCCACTCACTCTAACGTTTTTAATTTACTTTTCCCCTGGGCTCTTCGTTTTAAATCACCCAGTTGCAGACTAGTTTAATTGAGGTCAAGAGTACTCGGAGTCGAGGCATAGTCGTCGTCTTTGCTTCTGCTTGGTAGAATCCGTTGATCCTTGTACTTTTTGATTCTTGTATCTCCAATTCATTATTAGATTGCTCTGATGGATTGTAAATCAATTGAATTTGGTCTTGTGTCGAATTGGGGAAGTTGTTTGATTATGGGGGAGCAGGTGGCTCCTGGAGTCAGGATGGTTTTGTTGAAGTGTTTTATGTTTTGTTTGACAGGTTCGGGTTGTCCATTTTAAGAGAGGTCATGCCGATTTTTCGGTACAATCTCTCTTAAGGTGGTCCCCGCAGGACCTTACCCGGGTTTCAGAAGGGAAATCTGGTTCGGGTCCTGTCACTATGCAATTGCAATGTGTGGAATATTGATCTCATTAGCCGAAAATAATATAGATTAAGTAACCTTTAGGGTTATTTTATTTGGTTGTTTTCATGAGGGTTAGAGTGATTTAAAGAACATGCTTGTTAATTAGAAGAGTGACGCCTTGCTTAATTAAATTGTTTCCGACTCAAAAGATTTCGTGCTCAATTACTTTGCATGTTTGTTTTCATCTATAGGAGTTCTCAAATGTTTAGTACAATTTTAGGATTAGGCGTAAAGTTAATTTTGAATACTTATGAAATCTAAATCGGTTAGTAATACCCTATAGGGAGCTAATTAGGTCGGAGTTAAGTCGAGTCTAGAACACTTTAATGTTTTGTCGTGAGTCTTGTTTGCTTTTTTGTTATGTGTTTTGATTGTTTTCGTGCTAGTGCTTTGTGGAAGAATGTCACCAAACTTGTAAATATTATAACTAGGTTTAAATTTCATGTCTAGACGATAGAGGGCAGCCTTGCTGCTGACGCCATTATCTCCCCCCTAAAGTGACGATTTTGATGTGTATATATGTATATATATTTGTCTAACATTCTCATGTTTCAGGTACCCTTAATCCCCGGCTAGAACGATCCCTACTTGCTCATACTACTAACGATATTTTGTAGGGTTATTATTGTGTGCGAGATTAGGCTCTCATCAGTACATAATTACATACTACAAATCTACAATAACTACATAGTTAACTTAAGACCTGCAAGAAATCTGTCCCTACACAAGTAACATATAACCATTGAACCATACAGTCTATACTTAATGCAGCAATGTGTAAGTAACTGATTGTCTAATTATCAATCCATCATACATTGTGTGAGACTGTGAGGTTACTTAGGTACCTGCATCGAAGAAGTTGAGTTAACTAGAACTAATCTATAATAGCAGACAAGTCACATAAACAAGTAACAACCTATAGTCCTATACATTTCATTTATACATGTAATGTGATTCTTAGAAGCTATCATGCTCAGAAACCACTAGTCCATTACAATCAAACGTCAAACCCCTTGCCTACACTAGTTTGGTTCGGTTCGGTAATATTCGGTATGGATCGGACTCAAACCGAACCGGACCGATTGCAATTATTCGGTATTATGTTCGGTTTGGTATTGAAAAAAAAATACCGGTTTATACCGAACATTCGGTATTCGGTTCGAGAAATTTGGTTTCGGTACCAAAAATTCGGTACAAGATCCCAGCCCTATTTAAATTCATCTAAATGAGCATGCACTTTTGCCATGAGCTCAAGCAATGAGAGAGATTGGTAAATAGCTCATGATTTAGTCAGGTTTCGACTGCTCTTGATGGATGATTCCGACGACTTTTTCTTTCAGTTTCAGAAGTTTTTAACTTAATACCATTTTACTTTTACGAAATGTACATTGTTTAGAGGGTTTCTGTTGTAACCCTTTTTCATCATAAGAAAGAAAAAAAAACTATACTCAAAACACGGATCAAATAACCAGCCTCAAAGTGCCATTGAAATAAAACTAACACTAAACATAGAAACGGACATACAAAATAGAACTTAAACCTCCCTAATCGACTAGTCATGTCTTATGCCTATAGCTCTCTCCCTCCAACTTACAATTCAAACCTCCCCTATGGAGCCACTTCATAACATATAGAAGCTAAAACTACAAGCCTAAAACTAAGGCTAAAAATCTAAAAGCAACAAAAATGTACAATAGCATACCGGTTCAACCTAGTTCATCAATACCACCATCTTTCCGATTTCTAAATTATCAAAAACCAGGAATCATCTTGCTCATCCCCGGTTCCGGCTCACCGGAGTCTTTCCTCTTCCTCATTTCCAAAACTTTCCGATGACTATTCGAGTGAACATCACCCGAAAAGGTCGGACTACAAGCCGGTCTATACTCCGGAAACAGCCGGCCGGACTTGTATCGAACCCCGCACGCATTACACAACGTCTTGGGTCCGAGTGGACCGGTTCTCCACTGAGGGGTCTTCTGAACTTGGCAATGGGTGCACCTCCGCTGAACCCCAACTACAGCCTCATCACCGGTCTGAACCGCCGGTTTTCTCTTTTGCTTCTTGGCAGCAGGTTCCCCCCAAAACACCGCCACGTTGTGAACCGGGTTGGTGAGGACAAGACAAGGCGTTGATAATGAAAGCCCTGAAGAACAAGACGATGTCGACGACGGAGACGATAAACAAGAAGTTAAAGACGGTGAGTCACTAAGTGGGTTCCACACTGACCGAAACCGACTGGCCGGTCTGAATCGTTTACTTCTGGCTTTGACTGGGACTTGTGAGGGAAGCCATGAAAGCCTTGAATGTCTTGTCTCCGGTTCAGACCGGTCCTTCTCTGTTTCTGGTTTAAGGTTGCTAACTGGGTGCAGAAGAGAGAGCTCTGAAATAGAGTCGTCAACAAAGTGAGAAACCCATTCAAGCTCTGCTAAATCATCATCCTGACAAACCCAAAACAATTTCACATTTAATTTCCCAAACTAGAAAGTTACACAATCACACAGACGTTGTTGTTAAATATATGGAAAGGTTGTTACCGGAACGGCGAGTTGGCCGGCCAGAGTTGAGTCGGTGGTTAAATAGTTAGAATTGGAATTTTCAACAGAGTCCACCGAAACACAGTCTTTGTCTTCTTCTTCTTCTTCTTCTTCCTCTTCTTCTTCTTCTTCAAGTTCTTGTTCTTCCTCAACAGACCCTTCTTCAAATTCGCCATTAGAGAAGTCAAGAAGGTCGTCCACTGAGAAATCATCACTGGGCACGCCGGAAATAGTAGTAGCACACCAAAGCTCCTCCATTAAAGCATGCTGAGTCGACTTCACGGCCAGTTCTCGGCGCAAACTTGACTTCAAGGCCCTAGCTTCCATGCATAGCTCCATTTTTCTACGCACCCAAAACCTCAACCATCAAAACCCACATAACATAAGCAGAAAACTCGCATAAATTTCATTACTTTAAAGCTTACCTGATGAAACGATGACGCTGGTAATGAAGCAAGAAGAAGGAGAAAAGGTGCGAGGAAGATGAAAGGTGGATGGAGTTCGGTGGGAGTTGGTTGGTTAAAAGCTAGCACCGAAATAAAGTCGAGACAGAGTTATTGGGTTGTGTTTTTATCAACTATTCTATCTTCTTCTTCTGCTTCTACCTATCAATCTCTTCGTCTGGTATTTTTCTTTTTCAATTACCAAGTTGGGTTAAAAATGGGGAGCAAATTTTAGAATTTAGAAAGATTGATTATGAAGGAGCTGGGTTTGATTGAGCATGCGTGTGAGATTGGGGTGGGGAAGTTAGGCTGACTATTCTGGGTCATATAGGGTAGGCATGCTTGGCCTATCCGGACCAAATCCACGATTGCCACCCCTATAAGCAATGCAATGCAATTTGTCTGGTGATGGCTTGACCAAGACTTGTCTGACCATCATCGGATGTGGCTCATTGTTCTTTTCAATTCCATGGTTCCGACCCTTTCAATATTTCCAAGCATCTTAGGAATGGTCAATTTCTGTTGGACGGTAAATTTAGTAATAGGTTTCCATTATATAGAGAGAGAAAATGTGAAGATTCAAATTCGAACAGTCACGTCTAGCCTTTTAAGGTTGGAGCTTTGATTTGTAGACCAAGTTCCACATAATTAAGTTTTCAAATGGTCTTCTTAACGTTACTAAATGTCTAAATAGTTTATACCGTTTCCTTCAGTCCCACATTTTAAGTACAAATTACCCTAATCAGTGCTTGTATAATTTTCGTTATTTCATGTGTGACTTGAAATAACAAAGACAATAATTATGTAACTCCTATTTATAATCTTTTATGTAATTAGATAAACAAATTAAATACTACAATTATTCTTTCGTGAGTCGAAATCATTATTTACTCACGAATATGAGACTATTTCACTAAATAAAAGAGTATTGGTATTATAATTGATGTTTTCAATTCAAATCTGAAAATTAATAATTGAACTTTAAAGACAAATTATTTTCTCAACTGGATCATATATTATTAAAAAATCATGAGTTTGTCAGTGATGCAGTGTTGCATGTTATACATCAACTAAAAAGAATGAGACAGATGCAAAACACAGAGATTTGGAGTGTGATATTTAAAGATTGTCGCCGGAAAACATAAATTGCATACTAATATGCAGCACTGTATAGTAGAAATTTCCACCAAAACCATCATCAGACATCAAACAAACTCTTGCAAGTACAGAATTCTTGACTTACTTTTACCAAAAAAAAACAAAAAAAAATAAAGTTTTTCTCTTAATTGGGAAAATTATGGTGTTTTTGAAATGGGAATGTGGGTTAGATACGGCACTAAATTGATTTGATTACTCTACTTTGGCGCTGGGATGATTCAAAACAAAACGAGAGGAAACAGCCATCATTCTGGTGTTTCTATGTGCGTGACTTTTTCTCTTCCAGACTCACCCCCAGAGTTGGAGTTATTTACGAAAATGCGATTGTGCGTATTGCTTAGCCGCGTTAATCGCGCCTGTTATTCTGGTCAATTTGCATGGCCTTCCCGCCCGTTACTTTCCAACTGTGTAAAGCTTAATTTTAAAATAGGGGAGTTTGACGGCAACGCGCTTTGAATTGAATCATTGTTGCTTAGAGTGGAAACCACGGAGCAAAGGATAACATGCGTTTTGGTTTTTCTCGAAGATTCTTTTTTAGGGTAAAAAGTTCCGAGACTAGTGCTCCACGTCATCATACATGCATGTTCCAAATGTCCAAAGCACGTGTGGCAGTTGCACCATCCACTGACTCCTCTCTCTTGCCTTCTAATTTCGTTTTCTTTTTTTTTTACTAGAATTAAGATTGAAATCACTGATTTTAATTTATTAAAAAAAAAAAAATTATAATCAAATAGAGAATCGAAGTCTCACATAACGTACATACAATATACATATACCAAAAAACATTATAAACAAAAATACTGCTTAGTTTATCCGAACCAAGTTCATCTCGCCGACAATAGAGAATGATAGAAGGAGGAGGGACATCCTACCATGTCATGCCAGACAAGGACAAACCAATATTAACAAGAGCATCAGCCACTTGGTTACTTTCTCTGAAAATATGTGAAGACCGGAATTGCATCTGTGAGATATAGTGCAAACAATTACTCCAAGCAACACGTAAATGTCAAGGAACAAAATGAGGAGCACATAGATAATCAAGGACAACAGTAGAGTCCACCTCAAGCCATATGTGTTTCCATTCTCTAACCCATGCGAGCTCAATAGCTTGAATCACAGCCATGACCTCTGTCTTAACGGAACTAGGAATATCAAGGTTAGAAGCAAAAGCACCATGAGAAAAACCTCACCATAACCAGCTCGTCCTAAGACATGTTGTCACGCACCATCAGTATTAATTTTAACCCAGCCAATAATTGGTGGGTGTCAATTTACCTCAATAATACTAAGAGCTTTACGTGGACGACAAGAAACTCCATAATTCTTCAAGACTCGAAGTTCCTCTACTGAATTAAACATGCATCCCGAAGCCAACTTATTAGCAGCTTGAATGTGCTCCAAAATAAGCCTTCGCAAAGTATCAATGCCAATGAGACAATCATCATACTTCATTTTGTTTCGTGCCTTCTAGATAAACCATAAGGTGGTGGTAAAATAAAGCAGCCATAATTCTCTAATTTGTTGGCTACGTACGACCAACCAATCCATAGAATAATAAATCAAGAATAGTCAATGACAAATTACCCAGCTCAAACCAAACCACCCAACCTCTCCACAACGAAGATGCATATGAGCAAGATAAAAAGATATGAGGTAATGATTCACCATCCAACCCACAGAGCACACAACGCGATGCCAAAGCAATTCCACGCCGTTGTAATACATCCTCCGACAAGACCTTACCATGTAGCACCTTCCAAGAGTGAATAGAGATGCGGGGAGTAATATATTTAGACCATATAAGCTTACTCCAGTTCATTTGGGGAAGATGAGGTCTAAGAAAAGAAAAAGCTTCTTTTGCAGTTAACTCACCTAATGCAGATGGGACCCAAATTAATTTATCTGGTATATTTGGAGAAATAGCGACAGGAACTTCACGAACTAAATCACACAAGCCTGAAAAATGCAACTGAAGCAAAGAGGGAAAATTCCAAGCTCCATTAACAATGTAATTAGCCACTAACCCATCCAACATGAGAGTAGCCAAGCCTGCCGCATTATTCCCAAAAAACTCAAGAAGTGGCTTACCCAAGAAATTGCCATTCCAAAAACGGATTGACCTCCCACAACCAATGAGCCACATTGAATTTTTCTGAACTTGATCCCAAAAACGCTTCACTCCGGGCCAAATAGAAGAGTTTGCATATGACCGACGTAAGGTTCCGTTACGCCAAAACCGAGCACGGAGAAAAGAATTACCAACTGAAGAAGAACAGAACACTTCCCAACTTCTCTTTAGAAGAAGAGACTGATTGTGAAGCTTAAGTTACTTTAAACCCAGACCACCCTCTTCCAAAGAAAAACAACAATTCTTCCAAACTACCAAAGGAACTACTCGCTTAACAATGGAGCCAGACTATAGATAATTCCTACACCAAACCTCCAAACGTCGTAGCTGTGAGATTGGCCATTCATAATCTTGAAAACTGTACACCAACATGCTCTGAAAAACAGACTTAAGCAATTGAACCCTGCCAGCCATGGAAAGAATAGAGCCCATCCAACTAGACAGACGAACTTGAATTTTGTCAACAATTGGCTGAAAATAAGATGCTCGAGGCTTCTCTCGAAAAATAGGCACACCTAGGTAATTAAATGGAATCTCTCCAATAGGAATGCCTAAAGCATTCACAATGGACTGTCTGCAATAATGAATGTGCTTACTGATGAACACCTGTGACTTGGCTTTATTAATCATCTGTCCCGAATTATTACCATACTCTTCAAAAAGAGACATCACCAAAGCCAAGTTCCGTTGATCCCCTCTACAAAAAACAATCATATCATCTGCAAACAATACATGTGAAGGTGCAACAGCTCCCTGCGGAGAAGAAATAGGTTTTAGCCTACCACAATCCAGAAGCTCAGAAAGACCATGGCTAAGAACTTCCTCTCCCAAGCAAAAAAGAAGTGGAGACAAAGGACGTACACCATGACCACAAGAAAAATAACACACTGATCTTCCATTAACCAGAAAAGAAAGTTTCGCAGAATGCAGGAGAGCTCGTACCCAAGAGACAAAAAGATGATGAAAACCGAAAGCCTCTAAAACATGGAGAAAGAAATCTCATAAGAGTGTATCGAAAGCCTTCATAATATCCATTTTAATAGCCACATTCCCACTATGGCACTTAGAATCCAACAAATTAATGCACTCTGAAGTGGTGATAATACAATCAGCAATGTTTCTTCCAGGAACAAAAGCATGTTGCTGCGGAGCGATTATTCTAGAAGCAATAGAAGCAAGCCGAAGTGAAAGAATCTTTGGTATAATCTTGAAAACAAAATTGGACAATGCAATGGGCCTATATTGGTTGATAGTGTCGACATGATCAACTTTGGGAATAAGAATAATCATACTTGAATTGAAAGATGATGGTAAAGAGTCATGTTGGAAGAAGAATTGGATAGCTGAAGTTACATCTGCACCAACAATTAACCAACACGAGGCAAAAAAATGTCCACTGAAACCATCCGGCCCCGGGGCACTATCCAAGTCCATATCCTTGATTGCCAAATAAATCTCTTGAGAAGAAGGCACTGAAGTTAGGGAACTATTCTCATCATCAGTAATCAAAGATGGAATGACCCGGCTAATAAGTCCCGTGTCATAATAATCTTCATGGTTAGCAAATAAATCAGTGTAGTAATTGACAATATGGTTTTGAATAGCAAGGGGGTCGTGAAAAACCTGATCACCATCTCTCAATAATGTAATAGAAGAGCGGGCACGCCGAGCACGACACATAACATGGAAGAAAGTCGTATTGCGGTCTCCATCTGAAAGTCACCTAAGCCTCGATTTTTCCTTCAAAAATAGCTCTTGCACCCGCAGAGACTCAGACAGATTAGTTTGTAACTCACATTCCTTCGCATAATCAACATCTGAACCCCTGGAGATTGTAATATCATGTTGTAGAGACTCTAATGCAGCAAGATCAGCATCCACGCGCTTATTAACATCTCAAAAACCTCCCAATTCCATTTTCGAAGAGCTTTGCACAAGACTCTCAATTTATGTTGTAGTATAAACAACGGACAACCATGCATTCGAACAAAGTCCCAACACTGCTTAACAAACCCTTGAAAATTACTATGCTCTAACCACATCCGTCGAAACCGAAATAGACTATGGCGTGGACCAAAAGCATTAGAACTTGTCATTAAGATAGGATTGTGATCCGAGCATAATCTAGGAGGAGTGCAACAATCAAAAGAGTCCCAACTGTCTAACCATGGAAGATTAGCAAGACAACGATCAAGCCTCACCTCAACATTACCTCTAGCACCACGTCGAAGAGCCCAAGTGAATTCTGCCTCTTTAGTATCAACATGAATAAGCTCACAAATGTCAGTCATGGCTTGAAATTCTTCACATGATCGTCGACATACTGGAGCACCTCCTTTTTTTCTCATGAGCTCCAAGAATTGCATTAAAATCCCCAAAAACAAACCAAAGACCAGAGACAAAATTCTCTTTAACTGAAGCAAGGTCTAACCATAGCCGCAGCCGACCCTCCATAGATGTATGCGCATATACCGGAGTAAGCACACATTGAAATGAATCAATGGTAATAGCAACATAAATTTATTGATCAGTCCTTGAGAGAATATGAACTGCATGAAGAAGATAAGGTTTACAAAACACCCATAAGTTAGGTAAAGCAGCCCCCCGGTCATTAGTACAAACTTCTACCAAGTTCATGGACATCCAAAACTGAGAAGGAATGGAGTCCAAAGAAACAAACGGTTCAGAGATACATAACACATCAGGATGATTATCCCAGACGAACTTTTTGAGAATATCTCGCGTAGGATCCCTGGAGATACCCCGCAAGTTCCAATAAAAAATCTTCATTGGGAAATATCCTTAGAACGATGAAGATAAGCCTCCCGGTAGGATGCCAAGGCAGCTTGACGCTTCATCAATTTCTTCTGAGACTTCAATTTAACAACAGTGAACTCCCCACCCACTTCCTCATGCTCAGTTTCATCCAAGGTATTAAATATCGACGATTACGGAAATATCGATCGTTTGAAAAAAAGAAATTTCGATGGAAATTTCGAGAAAATATCGAATATCGATGGAAATTTTACCAAAAATTTATATAAAAATTGTATATTTAGATAAAAATAGACTAAAAGTAAAATATCGGAAAGATATGAGTATTAATATTGATGTTTGAAAAAAACGGAAATTTCGAGGAAATATCGAGGTTATCGAGAATATTTTAATCCTTGGTTTACATCATACCAAGTTGAAATTGGTGTCAGAGAACCAACATCCTTGGCAGTGGGAGAGATAACACCTTGTTGTACCACCTGTAGCTCATTATTATTACTTTGACTTGCATTATTATTGTGAGCATTAATCAGAACCACAACATTCTCCTCTTAGACTGTAACATTTTGACCTTCCACGGGAGTCACCTCATTGACTGAGATAAGACGACTATGCATTTGAACTTGTTCAGGCTCCACATCAATTGGCTTGTCCCACCCTAATTGCAGTCGACCCTATAATGATGGTGCCATCTCAGTCACCATAGCTTGAGGGGACTGGTTTGAATTCTCCTCAGCCTGCACTTGAATGGGTGACTTTTGAATGAAGGAAGGACCTTCACCATAGTCCATCCTAATACGAGGAGAGGAGTCCACTATTACTTCCTTACCAGCACGCTGCTTTGGAACATAAACCTGAGAAGCTGCTCGTTTCCTTCCCTGCTTCGGACGGCGTCGATGTGAACAACCCCTGCTCATCAGACGACTTTGGAACAACAGGCTTCACAAATTTACAGTTGGTAACACAGTGCCCCACATTCCCGCAATGAGAACAGAGGTCAGGGAGCTTCTCATATTCCACAGCTTGTACAAAGGATTCCCCATTATTCTTCTTAATAACAATCTCCAAAGGAAGAGCAGCAGAGAGATCAACATCCACAAGAACTCTAGCAAACAGACCATACTTACGTTGAAGAGTATTTGGGTCAATTCTCACCGGCACACCAACGCCACTAGCAATCTCAAGTAGGGTGCGAGGCTCCCAAAATTTGAGACCCAAATCCCACAATCTCACCCATACTCGAGCATTTGTGTTAGTTTGATTTGCAGGAGAGAAATTAGGGATCTATTTTAAGAGTCTCATCGTACCCGGCTTGAGGGCAAGAGCACCCTTTGCCCAAACTCTAGACACCGCATCAGCAGAGGCAAAATTGAAGATATAGAACCCTTTTCCCATTGGAATTAGTTGCCAATTTCCCAAATTCCCCCAAAAAAATTCAAGTTCACCAAATGGAGTCGTCCTATCAACATGCGCTTTCACTTATCAAGACCAGCTTGGTAGCTCTCATCCGAGATTACCACCGTTGTTTTCCCATCCTGAACGATCGGCAAAGGCAAGTCAGCGATCGAAACTGCCGCCATCTTGGCAACCGCTGCATAGGAACGGTGTACAGTCGCACCCTCATTCATAAAAGACCAAGGACAAATCACAGAAGATGACATGCATGACTTCCGATTGATGAAACCCTAGCCGAGTTCAGAAGGTTTCACTTTCTGTACCACTTTCGTCTTCGCTATCAGATCACAGAACAGAACTTTCGGCGACCATGGACTAATGAACTCATGAACAAGGAGTAGCCCCTCCTTCTCCCTACTAGCTCTCTGAAACTAAATTACAGGGATTCCTAATTTCCTTTTCCTTATTTGATCTTTTTTTGTGTTTTCATTTCGAGAGGAATATAGGGTAACCTTCCTATAGTCATTTAGTCTCGTGGTATAATTTCTCATTTCTAAGTATGAGGTTGTAGGTGCGACTTACGCTAGAGTTGTTATACTATATCAATTCTTTATATGATAAAAAAGAAAAGAAAAAAAAAACCACTTTTAGGATAGTAATTTAATATATTGACGCATGTGGTATACTCTCTGGTCACTTTAACAACTTTGAGAATCGAACTCAAGTTGTGGGTAGGCGCGGAGGGAATTCATGATGAGAGTGGGCATAGGCCCACACAAAAATTTCAATAGTCCACTAAATGTAAGCTATTATAAAAGTTGTTCCCACACTAAAATTCAAAATACTCTAAAAGTATATTAGTCTAAAACATTATACATAATTAATATATAAAATATATTAAATTTCTAATACCTACTATCGACATTCCCTGATTCTTTATACAACATTTATAAAAAAAAAAAAATTCTTTTGTATTCTAATCAATAAAATATATTAAAAACTAAAAAGTCCTTATTAATTATTAGTTTATTTTGTGACTTGGGTTGCTCAAAAGTCCTGAAACCTCACACTTTGTTCAATATCAGAAAAGCCACACAGGAGATGACAGGAGGTTCTTTTGTAAAGTCTAAATCCATGTTCTTGTGATTCAGGATTTCAAGTATGTTATCCTATGAAGCACGGATATGGACACGAGTGTCTAATACGGACACGATTCGTATACGCGGACACGACAAAATTAAAGTTTTTCCGACACAGACACGTAGTTGACTCGTTAATTAAATATTATTTTTAATACATATATATATATATATTTATATATTTCCTCTCTCCCTGACTCTCCTTCCTCTTTCTCTCTCTTCTTTCTCTCTGTTTCTTTCTCCTTCCTCTTTCTCTCTCCCCGACTCTCCTTCCTCTTTCTTTCTCTTTCTCTCTCCCCAACTCAGCCGAGTCTCTCCACCGACACAGTCGCCACCTCAGGCTAGCTCTACCGTCCTGCCACCGTTCGGCTCGCCTCCGGTGTCGTTCGACTCGTGAATCGCCGCTGTTTAGGTGTACGAAGATCGAGAAGGTTCGCTGGAGCTCCCTCCTCCGGTCACCAATCGACCCGATTCCGGTCGGTAATCAAAGGTCTCGGCTTGTGTGGTAATTTCACGAAAGTAATTGATCTACTTTGATCCAGATAAGGAGAATTTTCGAATTGAAATTCTAGGTTTTGATTTTGCCTTAAACCTCCTTTCTGAAATGTAAAAGTCCCCACGTGTCCAACTGTGTCCAAACCGTATCTGAAATGCAGTACATGTGCCCGTGCGTATTCCGGCGTAACCGTGCGTGTCCGTGTCTAATACGTGTCCGACACACGATACGCGAGCTGAGAGATGTGTCCTTGCTTCATAGATGTTTTCTTACTGCTAGTATTCTCCTTTTCTTTGGTATAATTTCTATTGACAATATTGTGAATTGAGAAATCTGAAATCTCTATTCAAGAGAGATATATGCTGGATTAGACCATTTAGGCATTTAGCTCTGTGTTTAATAGGATTCAAGAGGAGGGAAGCATAGTAAGAAATTGATGTCCTCGTTAAACATCTTATATACATGTAATTTGGTTTGGATTTGTGAGACCAATGGAAAGCACATGGATCACATAAATTTCAGCATACCTTTTGCTTCTGTATCTATGATAATATTATTTTTCTATATATATATATAGAGCGAAGGTTCGCACTAAAATTAACGTGCGAAGTTCTTTTTTTTGACACACTTTTTGGTCATATTTTAACATCTCCACCGTTCAGATGTTTGAACCTAATGTATAGATCATTCATACAAAATTTCATCTAATTTGATTACTGTTAAGGTATCGAAACTATATTAAATCAATGAACAAACCGAATATGTTCAACCTGAACTGTTCGTGTAAATCACAATAATGAAATGTCAAAGGATTATCGAGTTGGATGAAATTTTGCAGAGATGATCTAGACATTAGGTTCTAACATCTGAACGGTGGAAATGTGAAAATATGACAAAAAAAGTGTGTCAAAAAAAGAACTTCGCACGTTAATTTCAGAACGAAGGTTCGCTCTATATATATATATATATACACACACTATACATTATATGTTTGTTTGTCTTAAACACATATCCTCTTTTTTATATGTTTGTTTAGTTGTTTCATTTTTATTTCAACAACACCAATAGATGTGAGTTGTAGTGTCACAATCCGAATTTCATATAATAAAAATTCAAATTCGACAATGTGAAAAGCTCACAAATAAAATTAATATACTTAAAAATTACTATATAAATAACTAAGTACAACAACATAGTTCAAGTGTGTGGCTCAAAACACTCAAAATATTACATCATTAAATACATAGATGTAAATTAGAGTCTCACACTAACACTCTTTAACCCAAAAAAATAAATAAAAGCTAGACCACAGGTTACACCTACTAGCCTCGCGACTAATATGCTGCCTCCTAGCTGCTAGTCCTCACCTGCAGGTCTAACCCCTACACCATCAATTGGTAAACAACGAACTGATAAGCTTTCAAAACTCGTGTGAATAAAACAGACAAATTCATGACAATATAATTTAACAACAAAAAGAAAATCACATTTCTAAAACAGCCACAACTCAAGAACTATAAACTCGCACTGAACAATCAACCAATAAAGAAGTAACTCAACAATTACTCTTTCAATACATGCAAGCATGAGACCCAGATAACTCCAACTTGGTTACCCCTCATGACGTGCAACGACATACATACTAGAGCTCTAACTGATCGTAACCAATTATATGGTCAAAGGCTTGGTTCCCGATATAAATGTCTCGTCACATCAGTGATCGTTCGAAGACAAAAGTACACCACAACCGTGGCCGTCCAAAGACAATAGTAAACACACATCACACATCTCACATCTCACATAATTACAATTACGATAATTTCATAACCAAATGAATTCACCCAAATGCACAATCTCAATATAGATATTTCACGTATATATATATATATATATATATATATATATATAGACATTCACTCAGGAATAGTCCACTAATACCAACCATAGTCATTGATCGCAAAACTCTTTTAAAATTATTTTTATAATAAAATCATTTTACTTACCAATGAAACGTAGTCGATTAAGTTCATTCAATTGAAAACAAATATATATTTTCATAAAACAATTTCACAATTAACGATCCTTTACTATAACTTAACTCGTTAATATATACGAGCACTATGAGGTTTATTTACCTTTATTACTCTCCTTGCGTCTTCGACCTTACAAAGGCGAGATACTCACGCACGGTCAATCACCTAAGTGACATTATCGAAACTTAGCATCAAATTTCTAATAAAATATATTATAATTCGCTCCGATCACATAACCCTTAACCCTGAGACTTGCCAACATGTGACAATCATCCTTCGGAACCTCTCAAGGCTCCTAGACAGCCTAGTCGACCCTAAGATCGAATATCAAGCCTAAATTCTAGGCCGATATAAACGTAAATTAATAATCGCATAATTAAAAGATTCAAAAATGCATAACTTGGTCATACGGCGACCGAGTCACGCAAATAATATATCCCCGTGCTCGTATCGACAAGCACGACACAATAGTATACCCTACTGCCCAAAATACCCTCAGATGCGCTGCCACACGCAGTCCAAAGTGGCCTTACGTGGGCCCCTACTCGTCGCCACCAAAACAACACCCAAACATGCAACCATGACCACCAACATGCATGTAGATCAAGTTTCAAGGATTCGAACCATACCTGAAACACCCGAAAATATGGCCGGGAAGTGGCTGGACACGACTGGAGAAGGCTGGACACGCTGCCGCCACGTGGATCGGACCACCCGAGCTTAGCCACTATTTCCCTTCGATCTGGACCTCGAGGCTAGCATAGACGTTCTCAGAGGAAGGAAAGAAACCCGAAAATGGGTGCCTCGTTTCAGCCTGAAGTGGTTGCAGCTCTACCGTCGACAAACTTGTTTCGTCGAGCTCTACGAATTTCGTGAAGGAAAATTTTTGAAATTCACGATAGTTCAGAAAGTCAACTTTTGACCCATCAAAACTTAAACGTTTTTCGACTTTTAACTCTCGGAATCACTTCCGACGTCGAACAACAACTAATTAAAATGGTATGAAATATGAATTTCCATAAATCACTCTTCCATTAATCTCAAGAAATTTAAAAGAAATTAAATTTAAATCGGGGTTACTACAGTAGTTGTGGGTAAAGTCATGGGAATGTTCCTTAAAAGAAAATCAGATGTGTTGCAACCTCTTGTAAATTGTATTGAGACAGAGATAAATTTGTCAAAACTACCATCAGATCCTGGATTACGAAAAAGAATATCAGATTATCCTTTGAATATTCAAGATCAAGTTCGAAGAGTGTATTTATAAAGGGGTTCTTGTCAACCTAAATATCACAAATTTTTTAAGACCAAGTTAGGAGCTAAGTATAGAAAATTCATAGCTGATTGGTTCAATGATTTTCCTAATTGGCTGGAATATAGTATAGACAAGGATTGTGTATATTGTGCATATTGTTTGTGTCGCTACTTATTTAATTAAAGCAAATACCGGAGATCAAGTAAGTGGCGATTCTTTTACTGGTAAGGCCAGGGTTATCAGAATTGGAAGGAGAAAGTAAGGTTATATGTTCATGTCGGAGACCATAACAATGTCCATAATAAAGCTTTGAAAATGTGTGATTTGAATGAAAGACACAACACATCAGAAATATCATCAACAAGAATGTTATGCAATTTAGTACAGATTATCGAATTCGACTCACTACATCACTAGATTGTATTCATTTTCTTTCGAGGCAAGGTCTTGCATTCCAGGGGCATGATGAGTAAGAAAATTCAAGCAATAAGGGTAACTTTCTTGAGCTTTTACAATTTCTTGCTTATCATGATGTCCAAGTTAGATCAGTGTCATTGAAAAATGCCCTAGAAAACCTCAAATTGACATCACCAATGATTCAGAAAGACATAGTAAATGTTGCAGCAGTTGAAACAACATATGCTCTAATTAGAGACATAGATAATGTATTGTTCTCTATTCTAGTTGATGAAGCTAGAGATGTTTCTATAAAAGAGAAAATGACAGCAATTTTTCGTTATGTGGATAAGAAAGGTTGTGCGATTGCACGTTCTATTGGGATTGTATATGTTGCCAATACAACTGCAAGAACGCTCAAAGAGGTTGTTGATGAATTGCTTTGTAAAATAAATTAAGCATATCGAGTTTACGTGGTCAAGGGTTCGATGGAGCAAGTAATATGAGTTGGGAACTTAATGGCTTAAATACACTTATTTTGAAGGATAATCCCACTGCATTCTATGTCCATTGTTTTGCACATCAACTTCAGTTGGCCATGGTGGCTATGGCAAAGAAACATAGTATAGTAGGTGTTTTCTTCACATCAGTTACTAATATTGTGAATATTGTTGATGCCTCTTCCAAATGTTGAGATATTCTTCGGGAAATGCAACCTCTTAATGTTATTCAAGCATTGAAAGTTGGAGAACTTTTCACTGGTAGAGGGCCAAATCAAGAAATTAAGATTAAGCGGGCAGGTGATACACGTTGGAGCTCTTATCATGGTACGCTCATGAACTTTATAGTTGAAGTGCTATATGAGATTGCATATGACAAAGTACGTTATTGCAGTCTTTTGATTACATATTCAGTTTACATTTGATGAAGACTATACTTGGTATTAGTCATGACTTGTCCCAAGCATTACAAACAGATGATCAAGATATATTAAATGCACTGGATTTAGTTACAGTATGCAAGAGAAAGTTGCAGAATTTGAGGGATAATGAATGGGATTCCTTACTAGACCAAGTTGTTGCTTTTTGCGGCAAAGAGGATATCATGGTTCCCAACATGAATGAACAACATCTATGTAAAAAAAGATCAAAACATAAAAGTCCAGAAATCACAAATCTGCACTATTATCATTTTGATTTTTTTTTTTGCTGTGATAGATCTCCAACTTCAAGAGCTAAATAATCGTTTCAATAAGGGTAATACAGAGCTACTCCTTTGTCTTGCATGTTTTAGTCCATATCGTTTGTTTTCTGCTTTCAACAAAGAACGATTAAGGCACCTTGTTATCTTTTATACGGCTGATTTTTCTACAGTTGAGCTAATGGTACTAGAATCACAGCTAGATATATATATATATATATATATTGATGACATGAAATCTAACACTAAGTTTCAAGAGTTGCATGGGATTTCTGATCTAGTACAGATGCTTGTTGAGATAGGGAAAAGAAAGACATATCTATTTGTATATAAGCTATTACCTTGACACTAGTACTTCTAGTTGCAACAACCACAGTTGAAAGACCATTCTCTGCTATGAACATCATAAAAAATAGAATGCGGAATCGTATGGGAGATCAATGGTTAAATGATAGTTTAACGGTGTACCTTGAGAAAGATATTTTCAATAACATTGGTAATGAGCCTATAATTCAAAGGTTTCAAAATATGGCTACACATAGATCGAGGACACCCATAGTTGACTTTGATTGTTCCTCAGGTATCATCTTTACTATTTCTTCATTTGAGTTTAGTTTGTACTACAGTTAAATCTCGATAATTTAATACTCGATTAATTAATAGCCTCGTTAAGTTATTAATTTTTTCCGGTCCCGACTCAGGGACAATGTGTTAAATTAATATTTCGCTAAATTTATAAGATAATAGACTTTCGATAATCTCTTAAGATCTCATCGAATATATAAATAAATAATAGCTTAAAAAACACATAATAATTTATTAAGACATATAAATTACTCATTTATGAAGACTTCTTAAAATATGACTCAATTGTAAATTGTTGCTTCTTGAAGTTGATGTCACCATGGATCTCATCACAAACTCTTCGTAGTATGGTTATAATTTTTGGAGTAGTTTTTTCATGGTGCAACAAATAATTATTCAATGTTTTCGCTACTTGGAGAGCTTGTTTTCGTGAAGGGGGCTCCGTGACACAACTATCATCTTCAACATTATCACTCTAATCATTTCCCATTATGCTCTCAATTATCTCCTCGTCAGTCGACATCTTTGCAGTTGTGTTATTCTCTTCAAGGTAGTCCAACAAGTAGTCTGCATCCATTCTATTACGATAATTCAACCCTTTAATTAGGCTTTGCAATTCATTAATGCCTTCACCACCTAATGGTTCATTCAAGTTTTCTAAAGCCATGTCATCACTTGACCTAATTTTGCAATGACGATAGCAATTAGCAATGGTCCTTGCATGAACATCAATCGTCCAAGCCGCTACAACAAGATTCATGGCATCTAAAACATTAATCTTCTCAGGATTTGTTTCCCCTACTTCATAACCCTCCAAAAGACTACGATAAAACGATAAATATTTTGATAAATTAATAAATTATTAATTTATCGATTAATTAATACATCGCTAAATTAATAAATTTTGTCAGTCCCAGTATTATTAATTTATAGAGGTTTAACTGTACTTTTAGTGTTAAATCATAGCTAAACTACATGAAAACAGACTTTATTTTATTTTATTTTTCTATTAGAAATTCAATGTCCTTGAGAAAGATGTTGAACAACTTGATGTTATGATTGACATGAACAAGCTTTTGGTGACAAGTCTGGTTATTTAAAGTGCACTCTATCGTAATGTAGGTCCATATGTATACTTGTTATAAGAATCTACTATCATGTAATTCTTTTGAAAATCATGTATGTTATCTGAATATTAAATGGTTTTAGAGTTATTAGTATTACGTAAAAGTGAGCCCCCATAGTTTTATGGGTCTGGTTTCGCCACTGGTTGTGGGTTTTCTTATCTAACACTCGACCATTTAGCCAATTTGCAGTGGCTAGACAATAATTTTAGAGAGAATGACCATTTAGTCAAAACTATTTATTACTAAGTGTTCAAGGAAGGTTAATTCCGTAACTTCCGTGGTGTGTCTTGTCCCAATAAGACTAGAAGTCTAGATACTCTATTAGATAGGGAATCCCTGTTCGCCAGGGATACTTGATGTAATGCCTATATAAAGGCATCCTTATCAATCAATAGAGAGAGAGTTTACTATCAATCTATTTCTCCTACAACACGTTATCAGCACATTGCTCTAGCCTCCCGTCTAATAACCCTAGAAACCCTAATTCCGATATTTTTTTTTCGAAACCCTAAACCCACCGTCGGCCGCCGACTCTTCCCTTCGGCACCGTCGGCCTCTTCTCAGCAGCATCTGCGCTGCTCGCCTGCCGCTTTGTACCTTCGCGTACTGCTCCTCCTCTGCCTCTAGGCAGACAACCCGCTCGCCAGCAGCTCTCCCTTGCGTGCTACTTTTGCACGCATCCGCCAGAAAACCAAAATTGCTCGCAAGCCAAGTAAGCGGCCCGCGAAGCCTTATTCGTGGTTAAGAAGAAATCAAGAAAAGTCGAAGAAAACAAGCTTCTCCAAGAGTCAAGTTTCGTTTGATTAAGCTTCTCTTGAAGAGGTAAATATTTTATAAACGTTCCCGCTTCTGAAATTTTCAATAGTTGGGTTTTGTGTTTTTCTTCCGGGACCTTTCCGTGTCCCTGCTACCTCATCCCGATTCTATCACTTCTCGGGACGGCATACGGGGATTTAGTCACCCCGGTGCCAACGTTTATTGGGGTAACTGTGATGTTACCGGCCACCGTTATGCTTGTGACTGTGATGTCACTGTGAACCATAACGTATTATTCTTTTTTGAAAAGAAAACAAAGGGAAGATATCGATTGTGACTTGAAGTCACGTTATGCATCGATTTATGTGACCATGATATATCTTGGCACTGTTCTAAAAGAACAATCAAACTTGATTAGTATTCAAATATACTAACGTCTCCCTGTTTGTGTTCTGTAGATGGCTGACACTCAGCGTCCAGAATTCGACATCTTGGATGTCCAAGGCAAGGAATACAAGAGGTGGGTCTCAGATGTTGAGAACACTTTCATTGGTAAAAGATTTACTGCCACCATCAACCCTCCTGAGGATGAAAGCTTACACGCTTCTCCTGAACAGAAAGCACAAGCCCTGATGTTTCTCAGGCGCCATATCCATCCAACGCTCAAGAAGCAATACCTGAGGAAAACTGATCCCAAAGAGCTATGGGATATCCTCAAGGATCGCTTCGACAATGTACATGACGCACAACTCCCAGACCTCATGTCTGATTGGGAGCAAATCCGCTTATTGGATTTTGATTCCGTCCAGGAATATCATCAGACTATGCTAAACTTGCAATCTGATTTGAGCTTTTGTGGGGTCGAAAAGACCGATGATGATATGATAGAGAAGACTTTCACGACGTTCCCAGAATCTGCGTCCATGTTGTCACATCAGTACCGCGATCTCCGTGAGAAAGGCACTATCAAAACCTTCAGCGATTTGATGAATGTGCTTCAGAGAAAGGAGAGGTACCATGAGTTGAATCTTACCACCAATAAGAGGCCTCGAGGACTGAAATTCATTGCGGAATCTCATCAAGCCCGTGGTAAAGCTTTTAAGCAGAAGCATCAACCTCATGAACGTCAAGCACCACCACCACGTACGCCAAGAGCAACACGTGGCGGACGAGGAGGGAGAAGAGGCGTCGGCCGTGGCCGACAGTTTTCTTGGACAAGGGATGAGAGGACCCGTCCCGAAAATTCCCTCGGAAAATTCGAAACAGGTCCTAAATTAACTCAAAAACCAAAAATAAAATTTCTTTGCTCCCAAACCGCCAACACCCACCCACTGGGAACAAAGTTCGACCAAATCGCCGCGGTTCTGGAATCGGTCAACGCCGGGCATCGGTCAACGCCAGTCAACGGGTCACCGGTCAACGCAGACCCTGGTCAACACAGTCAACGGTCAACGTTGACTGGTCAACGGTCAGAGTCAAAGTTACTATTCCTCTTACTGTTTAACTTTTTTACTGTTACTATTTACCTTTTTACCGTTTACTAATTACTATTTACAGAATTACCAATTTACCATTTACCATTTACCGTTTAACCTTTTTACCCTTCCGGTTTACCAAAATACCCCTCGCCGCCGGCAGCAGCAGCGCCGCCGCCACCGCCGCCGCAGCTCCGCCGCCACCGCCGCCGCAGCTCCGCCGCCGGAGGCCCAAACACCTCTAATCCGGCCCAAAATTTCACCCTAGCACCGTCACGGCCTCGGGAACTCATCCCTGGCCTCTCCGCCGCCAAAAACCTAAGCATCCGCCGCGTACGGCGGCCGATACGGCGTCCGGAAACCCCCAAAATCAAAATCCAACAAAAATCGTCCAATCCAACATCAACAAACACCCAATCGACTCAAAACGATGCATTGAACCTAATTCTAGCATCAAATCTCGTCAATAACAACAAAATCAACCAAAATCATAAAATCCCAATTCGGGTTTCATAAACCCTAGAAATTCAAAACCGAATTTCTACTTACCGAAGGGGATTCGGGCTAACCCCTTCCTTGGGGTTGTCGTGCCGGGTGAAGCCTCCAATTCCCCCACTCGAACTCGGACAATCGGTGGCCGGAGGTGGAGATTTCGGTCTCTCCGATCTCCTCTGTTTTTGGCCCTAATCAAACGGACGGCGGCGCTACGCGCCACGCCGTCACCGTAGAGAGGGAGAGGGAGAGGAGACGGACCGAATCGCCACCAGCGGTGCTCCGATCCGTGGCCGGACGGCGAGGAGCCAAGAGCGGTCCCCCCGGTGTGGGACTCGGGCTCGGGCCAAAAACGGGGGAAAGAGAGAGAGTGAGGAGAGAAAGAAAAATCAGAGAGAAAAAATCAGAAGGAATATTCTAAAGAATTTGGAATATTCCAAATTCTGGAATTCTCCAAACTCTTCCGAAAATTTTCCGAAATCCTCTCACAATTTTTACGTCATAACTTTTTCCTATGGCGTCCGTTTCACGCGTGCCGCGTGTCTACGAACTCGAACCGTCGTGCTCTACAACTTTCATGAAGAAAACTTTTCAAAAATAACAACGGATCGCCAAGTCAACTTTTTAAAGGGGTATTTAAGATTCGGGTCGTTTCAAGGGATGATGGCAGAGCCGCCGCTCCCAGAGGGAGGAACAGTTTTGGTTCCGGTCCCAGGCGTGGTGGCCATACGCCGAACAATGCTTCGGCTCCTTGCTTCAAATGTGGTTCTAAGAATCATCTCCAACGCGATTGCATAGCAAGTAGAGATATTCAAGCCGCTTACAAGAAACACAAACAATACATAGAACAAGAAGCACACTATGTAGGAGACTTTGAGGAAGAAGTATACGATGAGGAAGATACGAACTTCGCCATCGATGACTTCCAACCTACCAAGAAACGTAGGACTCAGGAGTATGATACTCCGGATTATGAATAAGTATTTGACTCAGGTCATGAGATACATGTTCAAGTTTGATTTTGATTGTTATTTTGACAGAATAGTCAATAAATCACGACTTTGTTCGATAAGTCGTTCTATTTAGAACAACCTTGATGTATTTTTGAGTTGTCATCAATAAAATCTATCTTATTCTACGAATGATTTGAGATTTTTACATCCCTGAAAGCAAAATTGGTTCAATGCGTCCAATTCTCAATGGCATAATCATTTTGAGTTCACCAAAATTCTGGTGATGTTAACTCATATCCGAAAAAAAATCACAAAGACAAAAGGAGAGATCCGCGATACGCCATCCGCGAGCCGCGCTGCACGATCTGCGATCCGAGATCCGCGATCCGAGATCCGCGATCCGTGATCCGCGATCCGATATCCTCCAACTTGGCCGCGATCCGCCAGGCCTCGCTCGCCATGGCTATTCGCCAACTAATCCGAGATCCGCGATCCGTGATCCGCGATCAGTGATTCGCCAACTTGGCCGCGATCCGCGATCCGCGATCCGCCAACTTGGCTGCGATCCGCCATGCCTCGCTCGCCAAAGCCAATAAGCGCTTGGCCGCGACTCGCTAGGCCTCACTCGCCATGGCCACTCGCCACCTTGGCTTAGCACCGAATCCGGTCTTTTTTTTTTTTGAAACCAACAATCGATAGCCTATCGAACAAATGCAACTTTTGCATCAATGGCTTGGCAACGAAGTGTCTTCGGACTCGCCATGCTTCGGACTTAGCTCAACCGTCGCATCGCATTGCCTCAGTGCCAGACCGACCCTCACCACTCGCCTTACTTCGGCTCGGCCTCAGGGTAGCTTCGGCCTTACCACAGCTTCGGCTTTGGCTTGGCCCCAGCCTTTGCCTTGGCCTCGGCCTTGGCTCGGCCACGCCACCTACGACGGTGTCCGGTCTCAATCTCTGACCTAGGCTATGATTATCAATGTTGATACTCGGTGATTAAAATGAGGCTTATCTCTTTCTCTCAAGATTTGTCGTTGCCATGGCTATGTTATTGGCCTTAATGCACTTCATTTTGTGATGATATATTGTTTCAGTACACTTACTTTAATGTGTTCGCCAAAGTCTAAAAGTAGACTATTGATTCCATTTACATTGTTTTTGTAGATGTATCAAGGCGAAATTGAGTGTTTGTTGGATTGTGCAACAACTCACACGATTCTGAGGAATCGGCAATTGTTTTCGGATTTTACGCCAAGAGAATCATCATTATCTACGATGACAGGAACTGGACCCGTAATTAAGGGTCGTGGCACTGCTCAATTCTTATTGCCAAATGGCACTGAAATTCGAGTAGAGGACGCCCTATATGCGCCTAAGGCGCCAAGAACTTTGCTAGCTTTCAAGGATGTGCGTGACAACGACTATCACCTCAGCACTTATGTTGAAGATGGAACTGAATATCTGTTGATCACCTCCACTCAATCTATGCGCACTCGCATTGTGGAGAAGTGTAAGCGAGTTCGAAATGGCATGTATTTCACAACCATTCGAGCCAACGTATCTCATGTTGTTATATTATGTGATTCTGATGCTTATAAGCTTTGGCATGATAGACTCGGTCATCCGGGTCGTGATCTGATGATCCGTATTTTGAAATGCTCCCACGGTCATCCATTTTTCCGATCACAAAAGCACAGAGGACGCCTCGGCCTCGGTTCGGCCGCCATGCCGTCGATTGCCCCCTCTCGGCTCCAAGGAGAGGTTCGGCCTCCTCCTGCTTCTCATGCTTCTGTAGCGATGTCTAATGCTCATCGTTCGTTTTGCAAAGCTTGTTCACTAGCAAAACTTCAAGCAAGACCATCTTTTGCTATTGATAATAAACAGAATATTCCGTTTTTACAACGAATACAAGGTGATATTTGTGGACCTATAACACCAGAATGCGGACCATTTAGATATTTCATGGTTCTGGTTGATGCATCAACGCGTTGGTCACACGTAGCGTTGTTGTCCACAAGGAATGCTGCATTTGCTAAACTCCTAGCTCAGATCATTAAGCTTCGGGCTCACCACCCGGACAATCCGATTAAGTCAATCAGACTGGATAATGCTGGAGAGTTTACGTCAAAGTGTTTTTATGACTATTGCATGTCAGTTGGGATTGAAGTTGAACACCCCGTGCCCCACGTTCATTCTCAGAACGGTCTTGCAGAAGCCGCTATCAAGAGACTACAGCTTGTAGCTAGGTCTCTTGTCATGGCCACAAACTTGCCAGTTTCGGCATGGGGATATGCAATATTACATGCAGCTATGCTTATTCGTCTACGACCCACAGACAGCCAACCATTTAGTGCGTACCAGTTGGTAACTGGTTACGAGCCTGATATTTCGCATCTGCGTACTTTTGGTTGTGCCGTATATGTGCCTATCACGCCTCCACTGCGTACCAAGATGGGTCCACAACGACGATTAGCTATTTATGTTGGATATGAAGCACCAACTATTGTCCGCTATATAGAGCCTATGACAGGTGATCTGTTTACTGCAAGATTTGCAGATTGTCACTTTGATGAGACATCCTTCCCGCCGTTAGGGGGAGATGGGGCCGCATCCGTCCCAAGTGAACGTCAGGAATTGACGTGGTTCTCTCCCACTATGTCTCATTATGATCCCCGTACGTCTCAGTGTGAGACTGAAATACAACGCATATTGGAACTACAAAAGGTGGCGGATACGATGCCCGACTCCTTTACTGATATTGCGAAAGTGACAAGATCAACCATACCTGCTGCGAATGTACCTGCAAGGCTTAACATTCCTCGCCATGCGCGAGCACGCGCCGCCGGTCTCGGACCCGCAGCCCTAGGTGCCATCGGCAGCCTAGGCTCGGCACCTCCAAGTGGAGGGCCGGCGTCGACTTCGGATCCTCCTAGAAAGAGGGGGAGACCAATCGGTTCCAAGGACAATGTACCTAGAAAGAGGGCATGTGTCCAGGCACAAAGCGATCCGTTCATCATCGATACTGTGACGCCGTCACACGAGATTGTCTCCGACTATACCTATGTCCAAGAATCAACTTTGAATCATCTGGGGGACGCCTCAGACTCACCGTTGATGTTGGAGAACAAGGAAATCTCACTAAACTACTTATGCATGCACAATCTGATGGAAAGAAATTCCATGTATATCGATGATGCATTCGCCTACGCCGTTGCTCAAGAAGTCATTGACGACGACGATATGGAACCCCGCACTGTTGATGAATGTCAACGTAGGGCGGATTGGCCGAAGTGGGAAGAAGCAATCCAGGCTGAACTAGACTCTCTAAAGAAAAGGCAAGTATTCGGACCGGTTGTGCCTACACCGCCGAACGTGAAGCCAGTTGGACATAAATGGGTCTTTGTCAGAAAGCGCAATGAGAATGGCGAAGTCCAGCGATATAAAGCTCGACTCGTGGCGCAAGGTTTTTCTCAACGCCCTGGAATTGATTATGAGGAGACATATTCTCCCGTCATGGATACTATTACCTTCCGATACTTAATCAGTTTGGTAGTCTCAGAGAGACTCAATATGCAGCTTATGGATGTTGTAACAGCGTATCTTTATGGGGATCTAGATACGGAGATGTACATGAAAGTGCTAGAAGGACTTTCGTTACCCAAGTCAAGTGAGCAAAAACCACGAAGTTCATTTGCTATCAGGTTGAGACGATCTCTATATGGACTCCGACAATCTGGTAGGATGTGGTACACACGGTTAAGTAATTACTTGATTGGGAAATGATACAAGAATGATGAGTTGTGCCCTTGTGTATTCATAAAGAGAACAAGTTCAGGATTTGCCATTGTAGCCGTCTATGTTGACGATATGAACATCATTGGGTCTCTAAATGAGATCAATGAGACCGCTAGCTATTTGAAATCCGAATTCGAGATGAAAGATCTGGGAAGGACTCGGTTTTGCCTAGGCTTAGAACTAGAGCACCGAAGTGGTGGAATCTTTATACACCAGTCTGCATATGTCCGAAAGATGCTCAGGCGATTTAACATGGACAAAGTTATGCATCCTACAGGCACTCCCATGGTCGTTAGAAGTCTGGATATCAACAAAGATCCCTTTCGTCCGAAAGAAGATGACGAAGAGATCTTGGGAGCTGAATATCCATATCTTAGTGCGATTGGAGCTTTGTTATACTTAGCACAATGTACTAGACCAGACATCGCTTTCTCTGTGAACTTGTTAGCTAGATTTAGCTCTGCGCCAACACAACGTCATTGGGTTGGAATCAAGAACATCTTTCGATACCTTAAAGGAACCCTTGACATGGGCTTGTACTATCGATACACTCATCAGGATTCGACATCTAGTCGATCTCTTGCATCTAACAGCACAAACCATGGCTCGGATTGCCATCCGCCAGCCATATCCGCCAGGACTGGCTTTGGTTCATCCATCCGCCATCCTGCAGCCATATCCGCCAACTTATCCGGACCCGCGGATGCTAAGTCGTGGTCCCGATACGGCTTTGGCGATACCCCCTCCTACTCAGATACACCAAATGATGTGATGGTAGGATTTGCTGATGCTGGATATTTGTCAGATCCACACAAAGGACGTTCCCAAACGAGTTATGTTTTTACCATTGGGAATACGGCGATATCTTGGAGATCAACCAAGCAAACCCTTGTTGCTACCTCCTCTAACCATGCTGAGATTATTGCACTACATGAAGCAGTCAAAGAATGTATTTGGCTTCGCTCAGTTATATCTCACATTCGAGAGTCTAGTGGACTTGAGTCTACTACGATGGGACCAACTTGCATATTTGAAGATAATGCAGCATGCATTGAGCAGATGAAGTTGGGATACATTAAGGGTGACAATACTAAACACATTTCGCCTAAGTTCTTCTACAATCAGCAGCAGCAAGAGACTTTGAATATCCAAGTGAAGCAAGTCAGCTCAGAAGAAAATGCAGCGGATCTGTTCACCAAGTCTCTACCCAAATCTACATTTATGAAGCATGTAAAGCGCATTGGAATGTGTCGCTTATCCGAACTCAAAGACTGACTGACTATCAGGGGGAGTTCTCATCTAGACTTCAGGGGGAGCCTAGTTATGCATGTCTCACATACTTGTAGTTGGTGCGTTGTACTCTTTTTCCTTAGACCATGCTTTTATTTTTGCCCAAGAGGTTTTTGTTTGCTGGCAAAGTTTTTAACGAGGCAACGGTTCATGCATCATTGAGGACGCGACACAAGGGGGAGTGTTCAAGGAAGGTTAATTCCGTAACTTCTGTGGTGTGTCTTGTCCCAATAAGACTAGAAGTCTAGATACTCTATTAGATAGGGAATCCCTGTTCGCCAGAGATACTTGATGTAATGCCTATATAAAGGCCTCCTTATCAATCAATAGAGAGAGACACTACCAGATACGGAAGAATAGCCGACGAAAAAATTTTCGTCGGCCATTTTTTTTTTTCGTCGGCTATACCCTCTGCCGACGAAAATTTCGTCGGCCATAAGTCGTCGGTAATACGCCGTCGGTAATACCAATGGCCGACGAAAAAAAAAATTTCGTCAGCTATAGTTAAGTATGGCCGACGAGTCAAAAAATTCGTCGGGCAAAGGTGGGTGAAATAGCCGACGACTTTCGTCGGGTATTTTTGAGTATGGCCGACGAAATCCATTAAGTATGGCCGACGATTTACTAAAATTTCGTCGGCTATGGTGTTTTAACTATACCCGACGATTTACCAAAATTTCGTCGGCTATGATGTTTTAACTATAGCCGACGATTTACTAAAATTTCGTCGGCTATGCTGTTTTAACTATAGCCGACGATTTCATAACATTTCGTCGGCTATGGTATTTTAACTATAGCCGACGATTTAATAAAAGTTCGTCGGCTATGGTATTTTAACTATAGCCGACGATTTAATAAAATTTCGTCGGCTATTTCCTCGAAATATATTACTATTTTTATAGGTATTAATTAGTTATAGCCGACGAAATAAGGCACTTTTCGTCGGCTATACAAGTTATAGCCGACGAAAATTGGTAAAATTCGTCGGCTATACTTGTTATAGCCGACGAAATAATGCAAAAATCGTCGGCTATTCTTGCATTTGGAAAAAAAAATTAAATTATTTTCTAAATTACCATTCCAAGCAAGCTGCAAATCACAAAAACAATTCATGCATTTGTACCAACAAGAAACACGTCTAAACACCATTTTTATTAAATTCGTTCCAATATACATAAAATATAATCCTAATTATCCCCTAAACTACTAAAGTCTAGGATATCATCTACAGCATCAGGCGCATCATCCTGCTGACCGAACTCGGGAGGGTGAGGCATTGGAGGCTCCACTAACTGCTGAAACGGGAGCGGGGGTGGACGGCCTTCTTGTTGTGCCGCGAACATCTCATAAATCCACTGTTGCTGGCCGTCGTTGTTGTATTGCCGAATTCTGGCGCACTCAGCATTCCAACGGACCATATCCAACTGATACTGCTGGGACTGATATTGTCTGCGGCGCAGCTCCTCTACTGTCTGGGACGAGGTCGCCAATTCTGCGGCCAATCGCTGCACTTCTCCCCTCATATGTTGGGTCTGGCCGCCTCCCTTCTTTTGACCTCCCTTAGTGGTCTTCAGGAGCCCTTGTCCAGAACCTCCTAAACCCCGGCAGTAGTACTCGTTGGACTGGTGTGGGAAGGCTGCGTTGAACATCCTCGCCGCCGTTTGGATATTGGTGCGGTCGACCTGGCGCACGGCTTCCTCCAAATCTGCCTCTGAGATGTCCGGTTGTGTCTCCCGAACTATTTGCTGGAGCACCTCTTGTTCGGCCTGGGTCACCCGCTCCTAATTGGACGGGGAAAAAAAATTAATATTCTAACAAATGGATAGTTAAGTAAAATTAATAATTTAAATTTTAAAATCATAATGAACGACTTACGAGATCGTCTGTCGCTTGTGGATAAGCGATCTTGAACGTCTCCACGTAGGGGTTGCAATCAGGATGATCTCTTAGCGCCTCCTCCTGATATTGTGCAAACGGCCTTGAACCGCCGTGATGGAGGATTGTGTTACGGCGGCGGTTCTCCGAGTTTATCCGAGACCGTTCCTTCAAACAAATAATAAAATATTAGAAAAATGCATCAAAAAATATAACTGAAATAATTATAAAATATTTAAACTAATAATTAAAATTTTAATAAAATAAACATTTATAATGAAGTTTAATATTTACCATCATAGCCGGGTTGTCGAAGACTACGGTCCTCAACCAACGCCACTCGTACTCCCTGAACATGAACTCTCTGGGAGTACCCATACGACCACGGTTGCCGTACTCGTTATAGTGGGAACGGAGCTCGTTCTTCCACTCTTTGAACCTACGAAGAAAACAAAAGTGCATTAGAAATATTATTAATATCATAAAATATTTCTAATTATCAAATAAGACATTCCCAACGTACCTCGAGCTCTGTTGGGAGTCTGCCCAACCCCGCTTGTGTTCCGCAACCACAAAGTATGTCTGAAAGATAATATTTTATTAGTTTTATAATTATAAAAATACCGAAATTTTTTAAATATTACGATAACTAAATTAAATTTTTTTATTTACTCACCGACGCGGCGTTGTTCAACTCCATCTTGATTTCTTCGGGCACATCAGCCCACCGAGCCCACAACATAGGGACTCTGTCCCTAATGAGTGCACCCACGCAACCCGAGTAGTCGCGTTTCTTTTTCGCCCCAACCTCCTGATCAGGAGCTTCGTCAATCTGGATCCTCCCGCTCCGTTCAACCGTTCTCCTGAGCGTCTCAAAACTGATGACACCTCTGGTATTCCTCTGGGTTGAACTGCTAGCGCCTGTCCATATCACATAAACGACGATTGGTTAATAAAATTAAATATTAGTGCGTTAATTTTAATAAAATATTTAATTAATAAAATCGAATGTTACCTGAACCCGATGATTCGGTTGCCGTCGACTTTCCTTTTCTCCTCGCCGAAATCAGGAGGTCAGGGCTCTCCCATGGCTGCTGCTGGTATGCCTCCGCAGCACTCACGAACTGAGGCATATCAGGCCACTGGGGCCGACCCTGATAGTCGACCTCGGGTATCGCAGGAATGTTGTATGGGAGGAAGAGCTGGTTTGGGAGAGTAGGCCCCTCAGTCGAGTCACCAGCAGACTGAGTCGGACTCGGCATCGGCATCGGCTCCCGATGAACCTCAGGCATACGAACCTGAGGAACGTCGGCAGCTATCTCCTCGTGAAACAGCTGCCGACTAAACCTCGGCGCCACAGAGGGACCGACATTCGGAAGTGAAGTGCTCGACGGCCGCCCCGCCTGGAGAAGGGTCTGGTGCCGAGCACTCACACTCCGCCGCGGCTGGGCTGCATCCACACTCCTCCGCGGCTGGCTGGTGGTCCTCTCAGGCTGGCTAGCCGTCCTCTCGGAGTCTGGGGAACCCGCGGCATTTCCAGAACCGGCGGCATTTCCAGAACCTCTAGATCTAGAACGACGACCTCCGAACAACTGCCTAAATGCATCGGCCATCTAAAGCCAGACGCATTAATACATTAATTAATATTAAATTATATTATATTAAATAACAAATTCTAATTAATATAATACCCAATAATACTAACATATTTTAATATTTACCGATTTATATAATAACCAATTTATACATATAAATTATACAATTACACCTAAATTATATACAATTAAAATAAATTTTACAAAAATTACCTAAATTAACATAAAAACCTAAAAACTACATACATTAACATAAAAACCTAAATTATAACTAAATTAACATAAATACATAAATTATACCTAAATTAACATAAATACATAAATTCTACCTAAATTAACATAAATACATAAATTATAACTAAATTAACATAAATACATAAATTATATCTAAATTAATATAAAAACATAAATTATACCTAAATTAACATAAATACATAAATTAACATAAATACATAAATTATACACAAATTAACATATAAATACATAAATTATACCTAAATTAACATAAATACATAAATTAACATAAATACATAAATTATACACAAATTAACATATAAATACATAAATTATACCTAAATTAACAATTATATCTAAATTAACAATTATATATAATTTATTAACCATAATTTAATTTATTAATAATTAAATAACAAAAAAAAAAAAAAAAAAGGGGGCCGGCCGGTACCGAATCGGGGAGGAGGAGGAGGGGGAGGCGGCCGGAACAGAGAGGAGGAGGAGGAGGGTCGGCCGGGGCTGCCGGAACAGGGAGGAGGAGGAGGAGGAGGGGCGGCGGATCGAACCAAGGAGGAGGAGGAGGAGTCGCCGGGCTGCCGAACCAAGGAGGAGGAGGAGGAGGCGCCGGGCTGCCGGAATAGGGAGGAGGATCGACGGATGAAGGAGGGCCGGATTCGAGGAGGATAGGGAAAATCGGGCAAATGGAGGCTAGGGTTCGGCTGCATTTTACTTATACCCGATAGTATAGCCGACGAAATCGCTTTATTTCGTCGGCCATGATATAGTATAGCCGACGAAATAAAGCAATTTCGTCGGCCATGATATAGTATAGCCGACGAATACAGTGATTTCGTCGGGCATACTATGTCATAGCCGACGAAATCATTTTTCGTCGGCCATGGTATGGCATAGCCGACGAAATTACATAATTCGTCGGCTATAGTCTTCGTCCCTCAGAATCCGTCTGATCTCCCCCATCCAACGGTGGATAATGGGAAGGCGCGGATCACCAGACTTTAGCAGACGAAATATAACTTCGTCGGCTATACTTTTGGTCAAACTACAAAGTCAAACCTCTAAACGCTGTAAAACGGAAATTGGGCCGTCTAAATGACGTTTTTTGGCCTGACCTTCAACAGAGAATAGTTTCAGATCGATGCGTCGCATCTAATCGTATAAAAATTTCCCCCAAAATATTTACCGACCGTCAGGCTACCCATAGGAAAACGGGAGTGAAAAACAGCAAACCGCAACATTCGGGACACAGATTTTGTCGGAATCTTCCCATTTTTCAACCGTAGCCGTATTTCAATATTTCGGTCATGTCTTATTTCACGACACATTTGCATTTGAAGGGTCTACGTATAGTAGGTATTTGAAACTATACATTCAATTAAACACTTAGTAAACAAGTTAAGAAACATTAGTGCATATATTCCGATTTTGAATCGCAAAGTTTGGAAAATCTATTTCAACCGTCAGATATCACCGTTAAGATGAAATACATGTATGAAAAAAAATCCAAGGTTATCGGACAACGTTAAAGGCTCGATCGGGTCGGTCAAACTGCAAAGTCAAACCTCTAAACGCTGTAAAACGGAAATTGGGCCGTCTAAATGACGTTTTTTGGCCTGACCTTCAACAGAGAATAGTTTCAGATCGATGCGACGCATCTAATCATATAAAAATTTCCCCCAAAATATTTACCGCCCGTCAGGCTACCCATAGGAAAACGGGAGTAAAAAACAGCAAACCGCAACATTCGGCACACAGATTTTGTCGGAATCTTCCCATTTTTCAACCGTAGCCGTATTTCAATATTTCGGTCATGTCTTATTTCACGACACATTTGCATGTGAAGGGTCTACGTATAGTAGGTATTTGAAACTATACATTCAATTAAACACTTAGTAAACAAGTTAAGGAACATTAGTGCATATATTCCGATTTTGAATCGCAAAGTTTGGAAAATCTATTTCAACCGTCAGATATCACCGTTAAGATGAAATACATGTATGAAAAAAAATCCAAGGTTATCGGACAACGTTAAAGGCTCGATCGGGTCGGTCAAACTGCAAAGTCAAACCTCTAAACGCTGTAAAACGGAAATTGGGCCGTCTAAATGACGTTTTTTGGCCTGACCTTCAACAGAGAATAGTTTCAGATCGATGCGACGCATCTAATCATATAAAAATTTCCCCCAAAATATTTACCGCCCGTCAGGCTACCCATAGGAAAACGGGAGTAAAAAACAGCAAACCGCAACATTCGGCACACAGATTTTGTCGGAATCTTCCCATTTTTCAACCGTAGCCGTATTTCAATATTTCGGTCATGTCTTATTTCACGACACATTTGCATGTGAAGGGTCTACGTATAGTTTGTCGATAGTGATAGAAAATGGAAACAGCTCTGTTTTTGTTTTTTTTTTTAATCATAGCCGACGAAATCAAACCTAGTATTCGTCGGCTATTGTTTTGTCGTTTTCTGTTAAAAAATTATGGCCGACGAAATATATAATATTCGTCGGCCATTGTTCGTAATATTATTATTTTTTTAAAAACTTATGGCCGACGAAATAGTTAGTTTTCGTCGGCCATTGTTCGTAAAATATTTTTTTTTAATAAATTATGGCCGACGAAATAATTAGTTATCGTCGGCCATTGGTCGTAAAATATTTTTTTTTAATACATTATGGCCGACGAAATAATTAGTTTTCGTCGGCCATTGGTCGTAAAATATTTTTTTAATACATTATGGCCGACGAAATAATGCATTTTTCGTCGGCCATTTTCCGTTTAGCCGACGAAATAATGCATTTTTCGTCGGCCATTCTCTGAAAAAAAAACCTAAAAATCAGTGGTTTTACACCTCTCCTATTTCGATGTCCTGCTCACATATAACCAAAATTGAACATAAAAAATCAGAAACCCAACAGTCAACATATTTCAAATTTTTATTTAAGGGGTTTGGAACCCAGCCTAGCTGGGAGGCTCATCCCCACGCCCGGTCATTAGAAATGAGTTGATTACAAGTGAAAGGATTACATCATTTAAATTACTTAATCCGTCGGATTGTAATCGGAATCATCGGATGAGTCTTCTTCGGTTTCTGAATTGCTCGATAGGGGTAATCTATGTCTTTCCTCACCACTAGAGTCCTCGTTAGTTTCTTCAATTGGATCAACATCAACAAGCAGTGGCTCTTCACGTCGAATTCGCACCGGCGTGTCTAGACGAATAAAAGAGGAGTCAGGAATACCGTTTGAGTTGGGCTCTTGATACGCGGTGCCCCCTTCCTCGTTCTCTTCGGCCACTCCAAGTGTAGACGCCCGGTAAATGTTGCGATGGTGGATAGTGTTGACTACTTTCCACGGGTCACCCTTGGCGAGATCATCAAGATAAAACACTTGTTTCACCCATGTGGCTAAAACGAACGGGTCGTCCTCATACCATGATGTACTAGTGTTCACAGAACTTACGCCGTATTGATCGGTTTTCATGCTCTGCGGCCGTGTGTCAAACCATCTACACTTGAAAAGGTGCACTTTCATGCCTTCCCCGTAATGCAGTTCCACAACCGAATGGAGAACACCGTAATAGTCAACTCCACCATCCCCACCATGTGCCATAACCCCTGAATTTTGTGTTTTCAGTCTGAGGTCTCTCTCTTCACATCGAAATAACACACCATTCACCTTGCACGTCGCATAAACTTTTGAATAGACCGGCCTCCTCGCTAAAAGTCTGAGTTCGTGCGACCAATTTGGGTGATTATCATTTGCAATAAGGTCCATCTGCAACCATCAGAATCAACTATAAATATGAATAAATATACACAATAATATATGAACACGTATAAAATAGTGTTAAAGGTACGTACCCAGCGGCCGAAATACTCTGCGAATGTCTGGTTGTGGTAATCGCGATCACTTGCTACTCCTTCACAGCGTAGATGTATGTCCTTCCAAAACTGAACTTCTGGACAGTTGATTAGTACCCACCAATGTGCAATGGCTACCTCATAATCTTTCAACTTATAGGAAACTGGCATGTTTCCACCGAGTACAACATCGTCGGAGAGTATGGAAAGATTGAACTGTGAAGGTACATCTTCCGGTATGCTTTCCTGTAACGCTCCGAAATACAGCTTCATGTAGGTAACGCACTCGTGCGCAATATATGCTTCAGCTATACATCCTTCAGGTGCGGATCTGTTTTGGACAAAACCACCGTATTGTCCAAGTTGCCTATAAATCAAGTTTTTAAAGTGTTATGATAATACATTAACACTATATCACATATATTGATGAGGAAATTAACATAAGGTGTAAAATACGTACCTTTCCATCGGATACATCCAAGTGAAGTGCACAGGACCGGTAAGCAACAACTGCCGAGGAAGATGGATCATGAGGTGAGGCATGATGTCGAAAAAATTTGGAGGAAATATCATCTCAAATTTACACATGATATGAACGATGTCTTGTTGCATTTCCCGGAGGTCAGATTTTCTCACTTCCCGTGTGCATACCTTCTGGAAAAATCTTGCCAACGCTACTAACGGCTCCACAACGTGACGGGGAAGGAACGGTCGAATGAAAACAGGGAAGAGACGTTGTAGCAGGATATGATTGTCATGACTTTTCAACCCGTACAGATTGTTGCATTGTCTGTTGACACACTTGGCTATATTTCCAGCAAAGCCTGAAGGATACTTGGCCCGACTTATCCAATGCAAAATTTCTGATTTATGCTCAGGCTTGACGGTGTAAGGAGCTTGAGGCATTTTTCTCTTCCCTTGTTTCAACCATAGTGGTTTTCTGATATTCATGTTTTGCATATCAGTGCGAGCCTTAGGACCGTCTTTCGTCTTCCCCTCCAAGTTCAGCGTTGTGCCCACCACACTTTCAGAAACATTTTTTTCTATGTGCATAACGTCTAGGAAGTGTCGGATCAACAACTCACACCAGTACGGGAGTTCCCACAATATGCTCCTATGTGTCCAAAATTTGTACTCCTCAGGCCTTTCAGGTATTTCCGCTACAATATCGGGATGATTGCTGAGGGGCCCAAAATCGTACTCATTAAGTCTTGCTAAAATTTCTCTTCCTGTCCATCTTCTGGGAGCACGGCCGTGTTCTTCGGTTCCATCAAATGCGGCGGACTCGTAACGCCAGTGGTGATCCGCCGGAAGGAACACACGATGACCCATTCGGCATATCTTGTTGCAATGAGGGGTGCTCCCATAATCGGTGAGGCACTCTGGACAAGCCTTGTATCCCCTGACAACGCTGCCCGACAACATCCCATAAGCAGGAAAATCACTGATGGTACCAATAACCATGGCATGCATCTGGAACGTCTCCTGCTTGTACTTGTCAAAAGTGGGATGACCAACGTCCCACAATACCTTAAGCTCTTCAGTCAATGGTCTCATATACACATCGAGACATTTCCCTGGGTAACCAGGCCCCGGAATCAACAACGTCAACATATTATATTCCTTCTTCATGCACATCCACGGAGGAAGGTTGTAAGGTACCAAAACCACCGGCCATATACTGTATGAAAGACTCATGGTGCCGAAAGGGTTGAACCCGTCAGTTGAGAGCCCGAGCCTGACGTTTCTGACATCTGACGCAAAATAAGGAAACTCATTGTTTATATGCTTCCAAGCCGCTCCGTCAGAGATGTGTGTCATGATATCTGCGTCTCCCGCGTCCCGCTCACCGTGCCACCTCATAGCTTTTGCGGTGGTTGCTGACATGTACAACCGCTCAAGCCTATCTCTCAACGGAAAATACCGAAGCACTTTCACAGGTTTCCTATTGCCTGCTCCCGTCAACTTATATCGGTCAGACTGACATATCGGACATGCGTCAAGGCTAGCAAGGTCATTCCCTTCTGCATCTTTACCCCAGAAGAGAACGCAGTCAAATGCGCATGCATGGATCTTAATGTAGGAAAGCCCTAGATCTTTGAGGATACTTCGGACCTGACGGTGATTGGTAGGATTACGATGACCCTCCTCCAACAACGAAGAAGTGTACTGTAGATATTCATCTACTTGCCTGATAGTCGATTTTGTCTCGACTTTAATCCTCATTACCTCCATCACACTTTCAAGAACTGTCTTCTCAGAACTTGAACACACAGGGGTCTGTTGCAATGCAATCAGTTTGTTGTACTTGTCAAAGGCAGCAGTGTTGACAACTTGTGGGAATGGCTGCACCGGGTCCTGCATATATTGTTCCCCATGTACACCGCTTTCAAAAGGAAACACGTCGTTGACGAATGTCATTGTTGGATCGTTGGATGTACTACTACTGCCCGCCTCAAAATACTGCCCATGATCATGCGATCCATCTAATGATGGCTCACCGTGATATATCCAACGTGTGTACTTCGGCCAAAACCCATTGCTCTTTAGGTGCTCCCATACTGTCCTAATCGGAAATCGACACATATCACTGCGACACTTACATTTCTTGCACGGGCAATAATGGTACGGTCCTTTTGCATTTTCTTCGACGAACTGCATAAAATCCACAACTCCTGTAGTGTATCGTCGGTCATGCCTTGGAAGCGAAATCCAACTCTTATCTCGATCCATATATAGCCTGATAATAATATATATGTATAACTTTAATTAATAATAAATTAATTAACACATATATATTACAATATATATTATTATCAACATCAACTCATATATATATATACCATTAATTAACAACCATTATTTAAGTTCATTACACTATCAACAACCATTAATTAACATATTTATATATATTTTAACACTAATTAAAATAACATTATTAAATTAAAACACATAATTATACTCTAACTGAAAATCAACTCAACTACAACTCAAAATCAACATATATACATACATTCTAACACTAAAATACAACAACAAAACAAAAAATCACTTACTATATCAAAATCACTAAAACTCAAAATCAACATATATATATACACATATATATATATATATACATACCTATATATAGCTCCACAATGTAAGAGAGGACGGATTTCAATAATACCCACAGATTTTTCACTCTTTCTCCCGTTTTTTTTGAAATGAGCAGCTTCTGTCCAGATCTGAAAATATAAAGACTTATAGCCGACGAAATTTCCCACTTCGTCGGCCATTCTTCCCAAAGTTATATAGCCGACGAAAACTTTAAATCGTCGGCCATTATAGAATTATAGCCGACGAATAACGCTATTTCGTCGGCCATGATATAGTAAAGCCGACGAAATAAAGCAATTTCGTCGGCCATAGGTTTATAGCCGACGAAAAACTTTAAATCGTCGGCCATTCTATGTGTATGGCCGACGAAATAATGAATCGTCGGTCATTCTATGTGTATGGCCGACGAAATTTTTTCTTTGGCCGACGATTTTTAATTTTTACCGACGAACTAATTAATTTTCGTCGGCCATAAATGTAATATTTATTTTAAAAAAACTTATGGCCGACGAAATAATTAATTTTCGTCGGCCATTATTATTATAGCCGACGAAATGATGCATTGTTCGTCGGCTATTCTATGAAAAAAATAAAAAAATAATGATGATGTTAGTGACACTTCGGGTAGCATAAGTTCTCTTTCTCGTGCTTCGATGAAAGGAAAACAGAATGCCAAGCTCTCTGGAGTTTTTATCAAAACAGAATGATGATCAGAAGATGATCCAGGCTACTAAAATGTTCAAACCGAAAGATCCTTTTTTCGCAGTTATCTTGTAACCATTCGACTTCATTAACTACTTAATCCTCACCAGATAACAGTTAATGAAGTTGAATGGTTGCAAGATAACTGCGAAAAAAGGATCTTTCGGTATGACCAATTTAGTAGCCTGGATGACCTTCTGATCATCATTCTGTTTTGATAAAAGCTCCAGAAACCGTCAGATATTCTGTTTTCCTTTTATCGAAGCACGAGAAAGAGGACTTATGCTACCCGAACTGTCACTAACATCATCATTATTTTTTTAACACTAATTAAAATAACATCAAAACCGATTACTCTTTAGGATTAAAATAACATCAAAACATATATTAAAACTCAAAATCAACTCATGCAACTAAAACCCAAAATCAACATATATACACATGTACGTACCTATATATAGCTTCACAATGTAAGAGAGGACGGATTTCAACAATATCTACTGATTTTTCACTCTTTCTCCCGTTTTTTGCAAATGAGCAGCTGCTGGCTAGATCTGAAAATATAAAGACTTATAGCCGACGAAATTGTAAAATTCGTCGGCCATACTCCAAAAGTTTTATAGCCGACGAAAATATTAATTCGTCGGCCATTATTGGAGTATAGCCGACGAAAAGAAAAATCGTCGGCCATTATTAGAGTATAGCCGACGAATTTTACTTTGTACCGACGAAATAAAAATCGTCGGCCATTCTATAGGAATGGCCGACGATTTTTTTTTTTTACCGACGAAAAAAAATTTTCGTCGGCCATTCCTGGGAATAGCCGACGAAAAATCATTTCGTCGGCCGTTGTTTTTTTTTTTCGTCGGCACAACTTATTTTTCTGGTAGTGAGAGTTTACTATCAATCTATTTCTCCTACAACACTAAGATAATTTTAGCAGTCTATAAAATTATTTTAGTAATAAATGCAATTCATTAGTCTGATTGTCTAGCTCTTATTGAAAGTCTTATGTGCATACATTATTGTTTTGCCTATTTTTAGCCTGAAAAATAAGAATAGACACGGAAAACTAGAGTAAATTGTTAACATTTGACGTATGCGTAGATTGTGACACTAGGAAAAAACATATGGTCTAACATAAACTTGTAACAAAATAGACAAAGTAAAAGAAATTCAATATTACTCTGAAGTGTGCACTACTTTAATTGGGTGACCCTATTGCTACATTTTGTCACTAACACATGACACAATCAAGAAGTAACATAGATAACAGCCCCCCCTGCCATAACATCCCACCAAGGAGAGAATGAGTGAGAACTACAGTGGCGGGAAAATCCTAACTTGCTTTTCTCAACCTTAACAAAAAATAATCTTAGAAATAGTACTTTTTTATTTTTTATCGGAAATTGAATTGTATTAAACTGATGGATATTGCATTGTAAGAGCTTCATGCTGAAACTTAATAGCAAACATCAGTGAGTTAAACTGAGATTTAATTAAGTGAAAGAAAAAAAAACTGAGATTTAAATTTGATAGATTGTTTTTTATACCAATTCTCACACTCTTCTGTCACCATCTGTAGGTTCTTTTTTTTAGGGGAATAAATAAATTTATAGACATAAGCCATGCGATCGAGTTGTGCCAGGTCAAGTACGAGTCGAAACTCCACTACAAACTAAACAGTTCTGACAAAAAAAATAACGAAATGAAATAAACGATACTAAGGTTTGAATAAAGCAAAAACATCCAAAACAAGCGGACAAAAAACTACGAAAACAAGTAACCATCATGATAGTAGAGAGGACTCCACCACAACCTTAGGCATAAGACCACACAGTGTACCTTTCAAGTAGAGGTAGAGCAGCCCTCCCTGCTCTCATGATGGGATCCTGGTGCAATAATGCACCACCTCTCGTCGCAATAGTCTCACCGCTAACCTCCGAGTCAATCCCGGGTCTGTCAGACACCCATCTGCAGAATTCCTTTCAGAGTAGTGCAAAGGGTTAACTGATGCTCAAACTAAGGAGCAAATAGACAGAGTCGAGACCCACTACACTGCTACTCACCCTAAAGGGGAATATTATTGAACAAAATACTGAATGCAATAAAAACAGTATAAATAGCATGTCCAAAGGTAGTTTTTAGAGACCCAATCCATGAGGCTCGTCATTGATTTGGTCCAGACCACCAAACTTTGCATCTGCCGCTGTACGAACTATCTGACCACCACCGACGACTTCGACCTACATTACTTGTGCCGCCAAGATGATATCAAGCTGACCAGCAAGAACTAAATCAAATGAAGGGTTGTCCGGCTTCATCCATACGCCCACCATCACACCCTATCCCAGCCAAATCAAATCTGAAAACTTCATGGAAGAAACCCCACCCGACAGAGCCTTTGGAACCCTAGAGTCGATCGACATCCTCGCCTGATAGCAAACCCAAGAAGGCAAGGCCGGAGGCCTACCTTGGACGCAGTCGAAAGAGAAGAGATTTGTTGAAGGTGAGCCGCCCTTCTTTGGTTCTCCTCAGAGAGAGAATTAGGAGGAGATTTCAGTATTGCAAATTGAATTGGTGTTTATCAGCTGAATGATTGTCACCACCTGTAGGTTCACCAGCAATACCATACTCATAATATAAAGAAAAAATAGGGAGCTCAGATAAACAGAAAAGTTGGGCAATACAAAACAGAGCATTTCTTGTTTTGGTTGGGTGTTGAAATTTGAAACTATTATAAAACACTTTCAATTTACAAAATATTTTTGGTTTCCACATGCGATTTCCCAGTACTTCAAGCAGAGCTGGCTCAAACATATTAGGGGCCCTGTGTGAGAGTTTAAAATGGGGCCCTTCAAGCGTTAACATGTATAGACTAAAGTACAGCTACATGAAATTTTGGTTATATGTGTATATAAATCTATATAATGAAAATTATGTTTTTACTGTCAACACTGATTTCACATTAGATTATGCCTAAAAATATGCTAAAGTTCAATACAAAATGCTGCTGCTCAAAGTTCTACACAAAATATTGCTGAAAAAAGGCTAAAAGTTCCTCAAAAAAATCAATCTCAGCAAACTCATGAATATGGGCTGTTGGGATTCGCAGGCAGCTAGAATTTAGGGTTTTTTTTTTTCACTCTCTTTAGAATACAAACTATATATATAAAAAATTTGGGCCTATAAAAATGGGGCCCTGTGCTGTCGCACAGGTTGCACCCGTGCAGAGCCGGCCCTGACTTCAAGCTCTTCGATGGTCTATTGTCTTCAGGTTCTTTTAAGAAAACTAACAGAAAATGGAGGACTGGCACCAATAAAAAAGTAAAAATAAACATGGCGAGGGATGGAAACTTGTACTTGGATTAATTAAAAGTTAGAACACTAGGCTCAGGGAGCTAGGAATTAAATATGGGGTGGGCTAATTTTATGTGTTGTTAAATTTTTTCTTTTCTTTTGAAGCCACCATATATAGACTAATGTGTACGATTAATACATATTCAACTCCTAATTGACATAATACTTTCCTTTTTGAGAGGGAATTGAACCAATTTTGATGAGGAAGATTAGTAAAACGAAGAAAGTAAGAAAGAAGGGAAAGACAATAAAATTAGTAAAAAAAGAAAGAAGGAAAAGGAAGAGATAGAAAAACTGAAAAGGAAAATATTTATGTCCATACCGGTATGAATTTTTTCCGAGATAATTAAATCGTTGATAATATTGTCTAAAATATGTAAATTTATGTACGTCTATATTACTATAGACACAAGTATTTTCTATAAGATAATGAACGAAAACATAAAGTTAAGACTTCAAACCCTAAGTCGAACCAGTGACCTAAAGGAAGGAAATCTGAAGACTTAACCAATGTAACTAAGTGGAAGATGCTCATTTCTGCTACAATATATTTTGTGCAATTATTTGTAGAAATTTCTCTTGGGCTGTAGCCCAGGTAGCCTTGTACGTGGCTACGTGCCTGACCAGGTGTGATGGTACACATTATAACTGAGTTTAAGCACACATTCTCAATAGTGTACTCGACTCAACTAAATACTTGTAATACCAAATTTTGATAACCAAATCTTAAATAAAGTTTACCAACAGGATCACAAACAAAAATATTCTACAACTAAAATAAAGTAAAACATTGTTAAAGCCAAATTCTTTATAAGATTCAGAGGCACTGAGGGGAACGGGAAAGGATAGTCTAATTAGCTCTGGGTGTGGCCCATTCAACCCGGAGGATGAGATTGTCATAGCCATAACCATTCAGTTTGTTGATGGCTCTTTGGGCATCTTCCCTGTTCGCAAAGTTAACAAAACCAAATCCTCTGCTAACTTGGGTTTCTTTATCAAGAGCAACATAAACACGAGTAACATTACCAAAAGGTATGAAAAGTTCACGCAAATCAGCCTCTCGTGTATCCTCGGAGAGGTTGGTGACACGAACAGAGTTGTCATCATTCCTTTTTCTCATATCAGATCCAATCTTATCTCCCCCTCCTAATCTTACGTTTGGAGGAACATATGTGCTTTTGCCAGATCCAGGAACTACAGTTGTGACATCTGATGTAGGAGCTTTATCACTAAAAGCTCCAGTCTGTGGGGCAAGATCTTTGTATGGGCACTGTGCACTCCAGTGGTCACCCTTCTTGCCACATACCCTACAAAGCTTGAGACTAGTACCTCCTTTGCCAAGTTGTGCCAAAGAGTCTCCACCAATCTTTGATTCTTCTGCCTTGGTACCTATTTGAAGTTCAATAGAAAACTTAAAAAAGGGGTGACTTGAAATAACCTTAAATATCAAACTCACCACATGGCATGGAATAATAGGAATGTTTTATGCTTTTAATCACATTGCATCTGCAGCTTCTTTGCTTTATGTTTTTTTGCTTTATGCATTTTTGCTTTTTTGATTTCTCTGGACTGCCAACTGCATTATTACTCACAAATCCTAGAACAAACAACTGCGGAGCAAGATTTTACTATTTCAATTCACTCATTCAAATACCGCTAGCAGAAGAAGAATTAATTTCCTTCAAATCTTAGATGAGTAAGGGAGAGCAAGGGAAAAAGCTTAGTGTCATTAAGCATTTTCCTTTGCTCCCCTTTCAACTTCGCAAATAACAATCAATATATAAAAGAATGCCAAGTTCTGCAGCAAGCAGAAAAAATTGATCTTTCTGAAAATATCATTAAAATCGACATGATCTTCAAGCTTTAATATATTTCCTTCAATAAAGTGGCCATCTTATGTATATACCTACAACAAACATATAGCCTCTAAGAAAGATTAAATCAAGGGACTCAAAATACTGGCGTCTAGGAGGAAGGAGCATCTCAAAATTATATGCAGAACCTAATCATCCTTGCTACACAATCTGGGGGTTTGAGCACTAGTGATTAAAAGCGCATACTCCTGCAAAGGAGGTCTGAGTTTGTTTCTCAAATCCCAATATCATTAACTATCCAAAACAAGTTAGATACAGGTATAAATTTGTCCCTGAAGAAATGCAAACCATAAAACCAATTTCAAGAGTTATTGGCAACTCCCAGCACATTGCTGAAAAACGGACGAAGTCGCAAAGTAAGCTAGACAGACTGAACAGTCATGTAGACAAGGGAACTATCATTGTCATCCCCAACATCCTAGACAGACAGCTCACTCCTGCACTAAATCGCCATCTCATATATAAACCAGAGCACTAAAATGTCACCGAATTGAATTTAGGACTGTTAAATCCAAAAGAAAATATCTTCATCAAAATGAACTCATAAACAAACTAACAAACAGAAATGTAACAGTATTTCACAGCCAGCTAAGCGAATTCCATATGAAATTCCTCACAAATCCTAAAAAAAACAACTGCCCATCAACAATTTTTAACATTCAAACACAACAAGCAGAAGACACTCTAATCCCCTTCGAAACTTCGATCATTATAAATTAGATGTTGGAATAATGAATCGAACGGGTCAACAACTAAATTCAACAACAAAAAAACATGGAAATGTAATGAAATTGAAACACATCGAAAATGCAGGAAATAAAATTCAGAGAGAAAAACGTACCGAGTGCCCTAGGGCGTTCGAGGAGGATCTCTTCAGTAGAGACCATGGTGAGCCTGGCGCCGACATCCTCATGGACGGCGTCGCCGAATTTGGGCCAGGAGCGACGCTCGACGGCCCGCTTGCTGAGGCGAGCGTTGGCGAGTTTGCGAGTGCGAGTGATGGTAGTGATCTTGACCTTATTGCCCTCGTCATTGAATTTGAATTCGATTGTCTTCTTGATGCCGTTGTCGTCGGGGCCAATCACCTGCTTCGGCGGCAGGAGGAAATCCAGGTCCTCGCCGTCGTCCTCCTCCAGCTCTCCCCATCGGACCTTCGTCGGTTGGTTCGCTTGTACTAAAACCATGCCTGCGCCTTTTTCGCCCTCGCAATTCAGAGATGCCTTTTTCTCTCGTTTCTACGACTTTTAGGTTTTGCCCTCTTTTGCTTTAGCTATATAAGCCATACAACCTACGGTGTGGGTTCGGGTCATTCAACCGAACCGATCCGCAGTTTGTTTAATTTTTTTTTTGTATTATTTTTAAAATATACCTTTTCATTTGATTTGTTACATCTAGAGTTGGGCACTTCTTACAGAAATCCAAATCTCGTTCCGGTCCCGTATTGAAAGTTAGCGGGACAAGACGGGATCGATTTTGAAAATGGCAATCTTCTCCCGTCCCGTCCCGTTTTAACATTATCATAACGAGACAAGACGGGATCAGGACAATCCCGTAAAATCTCGTCCCGTCCCGCAATGTTATTATAATCTGATTTTTTATGTATTATTTGATCATATCTGTTCATTTTTTAAATTGAATTAGATCTTATACATTCATTTAAATCTCTCATCTCTCGTTCTCTCAGACTCTCACTCTCAAACTCTTAGTTTCTCTCATTCAATCTGATCCTAGAAGGCTAGAACCCTAAAACTGGTCTCTCATTCAATTCGATCTCTCATCGCTCATTCTCTCATTCTCTCATCTCGACTCCTCCTTCAATTCAATCCTCAATCCTCAATTTGATCCCCAGTCCTTAATTCGATCCCCATCTTGTTCATGGCTAGAGGGAAGAAGGGCCCGGTTCGTCCTCGACGAAGTGCTTCTGGATTGCAGGATTCTTCTAAAGCAACTTCTTCACAACCTTCGCCTTCATGAGCAACAAGTCACTCAACTCCACCTTTGCCTTCACCTGTACTTCTCCTAACAGTGGGAAGTCAACCGGCGACCCAGCCTAGTTCAAGCCAACCTGTGACCCAGCCTGGTTTAAGCCAACCTGAAGCAGTTGCATCTACAAGGGAGACTGATTCTGAAACTCCAGGTATAAAACGAAGCTTTATTTGGGATCATTTTGTAGAGTATGATAAGATTAAAACTGCGATAGATGTCGATGGAAAAGAGTATCAGATAGTTCATAAGAGGGCATATTGCAAATATTGTCCTAGGAGAAAAATTGGTGATTATTCTGGTGAAAGTTATAATGGCACATCTGGTATGATTAGGCACATCAATAAGAATTGTCGATACTTTCCATCTATTTCTGATAAGTCGCATAAAAAAGTAAGTGGTGATAAGACTAGGGAAAATACACTGAGCATAGTAACTGTTGATCAAGATGATTATTTAGAAGCTTGTGTAGAGATGGTTGTAATTGATGAGTTGCCATTTCGTTTCGTCAAGAAGAAAGGATTTAAGAAATTTTGTGCTAGAGTTTGTCCCTTTGTTTGATTTTCTCTCTAGAAGAAAATTATGCATAGCCTTTCTAGATATGTATGATACCCATAAAAAGGAGTTGATGAAGAAGTTGAGGGTGAATTTAACCACAAACACTTGGACGAGTGTGCAAAATGTCAATTACATGGTGCTTACTGCTCATTTTATTGATATTGATTGGAAGATGCATAAGAGGGTGATAAAATTTTGCTGTAATTCAGAATCATCAATAAGCAACAATAGGAAGGCTTATTGAGTCCTGTTTGGTGGATTGGGGAATTGAAAAAGTAATGTGTATTACTCTGGATAATGCTTCTTCCAACAAGTCTGCAATGGAATGGCTTGTTGCTAAAATGATTAGGTTTGCATGTTTTCAGCCAATTTTAGATGGCAAATACATGCACGTGAAATGTACAACTCACATCACAAACTTGATTGTGGGTCATGGGTTAAAGAGGTTGCAGAAAGTTGTGATGGCTATTAGGAATGCCGTAAAGTTTGTGAGATATTCTCCAAACAGATTGGATTACTTCAAGAAGACTGTGGAGAGAGAGAAGATACCACATAAAGGAAGAAAGGGATTGCTAGGATTAACACATACTAACAAAGGAAGAAAACAGAAGACGTTATTTTCTTGATTCGTCAAAGATTGAAATATAGTTATCCCTATGTTCCAAAATGTGAAGAATAAATTAAATTCAGAATAATATAGGTATCATGTACAAAAGATGCGATGAAGAAAAAAAAAAAGATAGGGAATATCCATAGTTAATAGTCTTTACCTACAAATGAAGTCAAACGGGTATAAAAACAATCATGAAATTAAATGGCAAAGAGATTAAAAAGCTTCATGGAATTATACCTATGCTGAGATAACTGTAAGATTGAAAGCAAAAGACAGGAACCAATATGAACAGTACACCTATTTTGGTACCCAACTAGCCTTTTGAACATACTTTCACCTAAAAACTATAATAAACACAATCTTCTTAGCAGACCCTGGAAAATTCAATATCAAAAGCCATGTAAATCTTGAAATCAGTCTAACTTGTAGTGAACTGAAGCTTGTCTGTTTAGTTTCGATCCTACTTTGATCCTCTGGTCTCTAATTTTTGATTTCATATGAACCATAAACTGGGAGAGGGGCCATATGTACTCCAATCAAATCCGACGTCGTCCTGATTCCTGAGACTTTCGTTAGCGCATCGAGGCAGTTCTCTCTTGTCGTCCCGAGATTGTGTGCGAACTGCCCCTAATTACTTCTTTTTGAGTTTTTCTAGGAAAAAGCCTAGCTATTTAAAATGATTTGATCTACTACTCAAATATATTTTCAACTCAATCAAAACTAACTACAGAACAAAAAAAATATTAGATCGATCAATTCCACAAAAGCCATACCTTCTTTAAAAAGTGAATGAAAGTACCCGCAACTCCAACGAATTCTGTTATTGAGTTATACCGAGAGCAACCAAAAGCAAAGCAAACCAAAAATACAATTTTTCATGAGACGTTGTCAGAACGATAAATCAACTACCAAAATAAAACAACGAATACAAAACATATGAAATCAACTTCCTTTTTTTTATTCAAAGAAAACAGTTACAAACTTACAATACTGAACCAAAACGTAAATTTACCAAAACATAGAAATCAACTTCTCTACAAAATGCCTCACATTTACATGCACACTATTCTTTCCATAACTCCAGTCATGAATGGGAAACAGGAAGAAGTTCAAACATTCTGCCACCATACACAAACAATTATATTTTGCACGATTATCACCCATAAAAAACATCATCAATTATGCTAGACTAATAGAGAAGAACGTGTACCTGGAACTATAATTGCTCCAGTAGCTGTAAATTCAAAGAAAACCTGTCAAGTAGAAACTCTAAAATCAATTGAAAACTTTACTAAATGACAATTATCAAACCTAAATTGATGTAAATCTACAAACGATCTACCAATTTGACAATAATTTTCTCCTTCACTTCGTTGAATTTTGCTATGCTCAGACAAAATGAATTCGTATGGAATTGTCAATTGGTGCTAATCGTGCGCTGTAGCAGTTCTCCTTTATTGACAGCGGGGACAATTCTTCTGTTCTTCTAGAGATCGTGGGAACCTACGACTCTTTTTAATTCTTTCGTCCTTCCTCTTTTCTGCGCGGATTTCTTTCTGTGTTTCTTTTGTTTTGACTTTTTACCAAGATTATTATCCTATCCTCCAAACTATATTCAGATATATTTGAAGCTTAATAAACTTTGGGGGTTTTGGGAAGTTCAAAAATTTAACCATCTGAGTTTCCTTCTGGCTTTATTAATAGAGATAAAACTCTCTCCAATTTTACCAAATTTTCTAGTTATTTATAATTCTTCTATGAAAACAATAATTTTCTCTCCATTTATTGATAATGGATTAATGGATGAATGTAAGTAATCATAAAATTCTTATGTACTTTTTATTTTCAGTAATTAAAGTTATGGGCATTTTAAAATCAACATTGAAACTACAAATTTCTTAACAAATGTAAATCAACAACAACTTTGCTTCAAGCACCTAAAACATCATTAAAAATTGAATTTGGTGAGAAAAAATGGACATTAGATTCTTTCTAAATGGGTTGACAGATATACCTCTGTCTATAAGGCTCATTTGCTGCATTTAAATGGAGAAAATAAATGGAGTGACCAAAGTAATATAAGATGGTGTAGTTGAATGACTAAAGTGAAGGATATGAAAGTTGGGTGACCTAAGTGTCGAACGAAACATAGTTCGATGACTAAAGTGATATTTCTGCTAATTAGATATGCTGACACTCGTCAGACTCAAAAGTCCAACGGCGAATATTTGCATTCACATGAGAAGATCACTCATTAGACTTAAAAGTGGATCAGATGTTATTTTTGTAGTAGTGTTGCGGTGTCGACTTTTTCAAATCTCGGATCCACTTTCGTTGATCACATTGATGCCATCAAGATTGTATCTCATAAAGATATGGTGTTTTGCTTTGGAACTTTGAAAGTTGAAGTTAATTTTTCTTTTCAAGGTGCTCAACTGGCAAGGGTGAAAATATCGTTTATAAACTTGTTTGCCGGTGGGATGAAGTATTTACCAGTGCGCTTGCAAACTTATTAGTTCTTGATTGGATAAATAAGATGGTGTTGTCACACTAAATTATTACTTAATTAAAAAATTTTAAAGCTACATTCCGTGATGTATTTTTTTATTCTTAGTTAAAGAGTATCGCGGAACACCTTATTGAGGTGCATATTATTATTATTATTTCTTATAAATACTTAAATTCTCGACTAGGCATAATTATGTAGGCTCATTGAAATAAGTGAGCTGCAATTTACTATTTAATGGTATTGTCTAACTACTTAATTAGATGATTATGAGTAGCAGAATTTAATGTAATTTTTTGAATGAATACATTAAAATGATTTTAGACTTCTACTGTTAGAGAGTCCTTTTTTTTCCATGACATAAAATGATTTTTGTTATGAGTAATTGTTGATAGTAGCCACAGAGGGGCTACATAAGCCCACAGACCCGCAACCAGTGCATCCGGGGCCGGACTGAGGCCCGGAGCAGGATCACCAGCACCCGGACCCGAGGTCCAGCAGTCTACCTTGTGACCAGGGGCCCGGGGACCGGGGGCGCCAGCCTGCCGAACAGGCCACCAGAACTGTCCTTTTGTGTGCGAACAGAAGGAAACCAGTCCCACATCGAAGAGTAAGACCAGACCTCACGCTCGACCACCTATATAAGGGCCTCAACTACCCTCTTCAAGAGGTAACTGATCTCTCAAACTGCTTATCACTCTTGCTTAAGTTATCTATTCATCCCAACTGTACTAACTTAGGCATCGGAGAGGAGAAGACCGGCCCGCCTGGTATTCCCCTTAGTTAGCAGGTTCGCAGGAGGAGATCACGTCTTGATTCATCAGTTTCCACTAGGCCTACGGGTTTGTGCAGAAACAATTGGCGCCGTCTGTGGGAACCATTTGATCCACGAAAAAGTAGCGTTGCTCTACCGGAGGGTAGAACCCGATCGATCCTTTGGAAGGCAGTTTGAAAGTAAGTCCACGATCCGGAGGCCATGGAGGGAAGGAAGATGAAAGTTGGCGGGAGAGGGCTGAAAGAGCGAGTCCGGGTCCCCGACCGGGCCCAAAACCTTAAATCTGAGGTCAACGCGAGGTTTGTCCCTTCTCCCGACCGGGACGGAACCCACGATCGCCGGGGCTCAGACAATCCTGACCAATACGATGAGGGGGGGGGGGAGGTGGGAGATAAAAAAGATGAAGGCAGAAGTCGCGCGATTGCGAGAGGAGGGCAATCGAGACCGACTAAGGGCAGATTCCCGGTGCCAAGAGTTAGAAGCAGTAAACATCGCCTTATTGGCGGCCCTGGAGAAAGGACACCTGGAGGACACCTCTCAGGCGGCATCACGGCCCGCAAATAAAGGTAATGAGTTCCCGCACCTAGAAGTGGGACAGCCTACGGGAAGGAGAAAGACCGCGCATTTGCCCACGCCACTCTTTCCGGAAGCTCTGAGGAATTCCGGCCTGGTTGAGCCCCCATACCGAATGAACTTGCCGCCGGGCGAGCAGGACAGCTCTACCGCAAGGACGCTTCAGACGCTCTCCGCCTCGGTGTCGGACATAAAGGACCGGTTGGAGGCCAGCGAGAAAAGGACAGTGCGACCGCAGGACAGTGCGCGATTCAACGAACGCACTGGACCTTTTCCACACCGGGTTAGAGAATCTGGAAGATCTGGTAACCAAAAGTCCCTGAAACTGACGTACACAGGGACTAGCTGCCCATACCAACACCTGGATAGTTTTAAGTCACAAACGGGCACAAAGGGATACTCGGATGCCACGTGCTGCAATGTATTCCAAGAGACGCTCTCGGGGGAGGCATTGGGCTGGTTCTACGAGCTGCCATTAAACTCGGTGGAAACATTCGAACAGCTGGCTGATAAATTTGTCGGCCGATTCGTCCTTAGAGCCAAGGTGGCCCAAACGTCAACAATCCTTTTCGATTGCACAGACTGACCGTGAGCCGCTGCGCGCTTTCGTTAACCGATGGCATATCGCCACGGCCGGGGTCAGGAACTTGGATAAAAGGATCGCCGAGATGGCATTCAAGCAGGGGTTAAGGCCCGGGGAACTCTCGTACGCCCTGAGAGTAAAGGAGCCGCTGGGGTAAGACGAGTTGATGGCCGTGGCCGTCAGGCACGCCCAGGCGGAGCATGAGACGTATGGGGATAAGATGCCCAAGCGAAGGTCGGATGACCTATTACCAGCATCCTCCCGTGAAAACAAAGCGGGGCGACAGGATCGCAATCGTACGCCTACGACCAGTAAGAAAGCCGAAGTATGGGAGGATTGGCGACCCCGCCGGAGCGGTGACAGCAGTTCACGGGCATGTGGAAGACCACCGCCTTTGCGACCGGCATGGCCCATGGCAGCAATGCCAACTGGGCGACAACCGCGGGCCCTGGCTATTATGCCAGCAGGAAAACCCGAAGACCCAGCCCTTCGGACTAACGACCAACGACCCCAGAGAATGGTTGTGGACGGCCGAGTCCGGACAGATGACCCGCAAAGGGACAGGCAGGGTGCCGGAGAAGTAGGAACCATACGCACCCGAGTCCCCGGAGGGATTGAGGTGCATGAAAGCATAAATATGATACATGGTGGGGACCACATAGATCGACTCACCCGGAGCTCGAAGAAGCGATGCTTAAGGTCGATCCGGGGAAAGGAAGTATATGCCTTTGGGGGAGGAAGCGGCCAGGCCGCTAAAACCGGATGGAACTCGGTCACGTTCTATGAGGAAGAAGAACCGGAGGATCTGATCCAACCGCACAACGATCTCTTCCTCATTACGGTCCAAATAGACCACTGGATAACCAGCCGCATGTTAATCGACACCGGGGCTTCTGTCAATGTGATGTTCTGAGACGCATACAAGGGACTGCACCGGGGAAGGGGCAAGTTATCCCAGGATAACGAGCTGTTGATAAGCTTCTCCGGTGAGGTGGTCCAGCCTTTGGGATCGGATTACCTGCCGTTAATCTTCGGCGAGGGAGACAGGACGAGAAATGAGCACCTGGAGTTCATCATCGTGGATTGCCTATCCTTATATAATGGCATAATCGGTCGGCCGGGGTTGTGGATGCTGAAAACATTCATAGCCGGCCATATGCTGATGTTAAAAATGTCTTCACCCGCCGGCGTCATTACCATACGCGGGGACCAGAAGATCGCTCGCAGATATTATGCGGAGGCCCTGGCCCACGGGAGAAAGCGGACCGAGGTCTTCACGGCTACTCAACAAGCGCCAGTACCGGATCCGAGTATTGACCCCCATGATGACACCGAGTCCGACGATGAGAAGCAAAAACCGAAGCAATCGAAGCAATCTCCATTTCGGAGGATCACCAGGAACGAAAAGTGGTGATAGGAACGAAGCTCGCCCCGGCTGTCAGGCAAGAGCTCATCACCTTTCTCCGAGACAACAGTTCGGTGTTCGCATGGTCCTACAAGGACATGCCAGACATATCCCCAGAAATAGTCGTCCACCGGCTAAATTCGTTGCCCAACGTTCCCCCAGTGAGGCAGAAAAGGAGGTCCTTCAGCCCGGCGAAGTATGAGGAGATCAGAGAGGAAGTGCAGAAGCTGAGAGGTATAGGTTTCATCCGGGAAGTCTAGTATCCCCGATGGCTCGCCAACGTGGTTATCGTCCCAAGGAAGGGAACCGACCGGTGGCGCATGTGCGTTGATTTCACCAACCTAAACCGGACGTGCCCCGCTCCCCCGAATAGACCAGCTTATAGACTCCACGTCCGGTTTTAAACTACTGAGCTTCATGGATGCCTACGCCGGATACAATCAGATAAGGATGAGCTCAGACGATGAAGAGCACACCTCGTTCACTACTGACCGAGGGACCTACTGTTACAAGAGGATGCCGTACGGTCTAAAGAACGCCGGGGCCACATACCAACGGATGGTAAACTGCATGTTGGAGCAGGAGATGGGTAAAACGGTGGAAGTGTACGTGGATGACATACTAGTCAAAAGCTTGACCGCAGGGGCCCACGCCTGAGACTTGGCAGTAGTCGTCGGTAAGATGCTCAAGTTTGGGATGCGCCTGAACCCGAAGAAGTGCATTTTCGGGATTTCAGAGGGCCTGTTCCTAGGCCACATTATCAGCCAGCGGAGGATAGAAGCTAACCCGCTGAAGGTCCAAGCCATCCTAGACATGGAAACACCAGGGGAAAGAAACCAGGTCCAGATGTTGACCGGCCGACTAGCCGCCCTGGCCAGATTTATCTCCCACCTGACCGATAAGTGCGCCACATTCTTTAAACTGCTCAAGGCACAGCAGTTCAAGAAAATTCACTGGGCGGTGGAGCACGAGGCGGCATTCCAATCCATCAAGACCTACCTGTCTGCAGTACCTCTCCTATCTAAACCGGTGCCGAGCGAGATGATATACCTCTACATAGCTGCATCAGGAACGGCCGTCTCTGCGGCTCTCGTCAGGAAGGAGGGCACGCTCGATCTCCCGGTATACTATGTAGGGAAGGGACTTACCGGAGCCGAAAGCCGATACCCTGATATTGAAAAACTGGCTCTGGCCCTGATGGTCAGCGCCAGGAAGCTCCGGTACTATTTCCAGGCTCATTCCATCACCTTGTATACCAATCACCCTCTACGGCAGATCATGCAAAGACCGGATACTAGCGGCAGGCTCGTACATTGGGCAGTTGAGTTGGGAGAGTTCGATATAACTTATGCCCCGCGAACGGCCATCAAGGGCCAGGCCGCTGCGGATTTCATATGCGAACTCACCCCGATGGCAGTAGAAGCGCATTCCGGCCGGTCCGAGGGCACCGAAGCAGTTCAAACCATAAAGGTCGAACTAGGCCTCCCCAGCGGTTGGAAGCTTTATGTGGACGGCTCTGTAACGAGTAAGCGGAGTGGAGCCGGCGTCATGCTAACCTCGCCCGATGGCCAGTCATACGAGTATGTCCTGCGGTTCCTTTTCAATACTTCCAACAACGCCGCTGAATATGAGGCCCTCATAGCCGGTTTGCAGCTAGCCAAGGAAATGGGGATCCCATCCTTGGAAATATACAGCAACTCGAGCCTGGTGGTAAATCAGATGAACGGGTTGTTCGAAGTCAACGAACCCCAGTTAGCCTCCTACCAGCCTTTGGCCAAAACCCTGATCGAGCCATTCCAGGGCGCAACGATTCAGCATATACCCCAGGAGGCAAATAGGCATGCAGACGCCCTAGCAAGGTTGGCAACCGGAAACTACCCACCAAAGTACCGAAGAGCTAAGATTGAAACTCTCCAGAAACCGAGCATAAGCAAGACCATCTCCGAGATATTTGCGGTAGAGGAGGCGCCACCGAGCTGGATGGATGCGATAATTAAATACCTGGTTGACAAAACCAGCCCCCAGGATAAAGTACAGGCTAGGAGGCTACACCTCCGGTGTGTCAGGTGTAGCCTCCTCGGCGGCAAGTTGTACCGAAGAGGGCACAGCTTCCCCCATCTAAAATGTGTAACTAAAGAGGCGGGAGAAGCCATCATGCAAGAGATCCAAGAAGGAGTGTGCGGTAACCATTCTGGCGCCCGATCCCTGTCTCATAAGTCGCTACGGGCAGGATACTTTTGGCCAGACATGGCAGCAGCGTCGAGAAAAATATCAGGCGGCTGCCACAAGTGCCACATGTATGCCACCACACCTCATGCTCCGGCAATCGCATTGTCGATTCTGTTAGCACCATGGCCGTTCGCACAGTGGGGGCTAGACATCATCAGTCCTTTCCCAATAGTGGTGGGACAATACAAGTACGCCATCGTAGCCGTTGATTATCAGACAAAGTGGGTCGAGGCGGAACCCCTAGTCAAGATCACCGAGGAACGGGTGAAAAAATTCCTATGGAAGAACATCTACTGCATGTTCGGGGTGCCGTAAACCATAGTCACGGATAACGGGACACATTTCAACAATGCTGATCTTATCCAGTACACGGCCTCCATGGGGACCCGGATGTTATTCGCCTCAGTGGCGCACCCGCAAACCAACGGCCAGGTTGAAGCGGTCAACAAGATTATCAAGAGTCTCCTCAAGAAGAAGCTCAATGACAAAAAAGGATGTTGGGCTGAGGAACTCCCGGCGGTTCTATGGGCCATCCGGACGACAGCAACCCAAGCAACGGGGGAGACCCCGTTCTGCATGGCATTCGGGAGCGAAGCGGTACTCCCCGTAGAGACCGACATGCCCAGCAGCAGGGTGGAGAATTACGACGCCGAAACAAACGCCGAGGGCATACAGCTCAACCTGGATCTCATAGAGGAGCGGCGCGACCAAGCGCATATGTAAAACCAAACATACAAGCAACGGGTCGCCCGATACTATGACAGAAAGGTCCAGGAAAGGAAGTTGCAAGTAGGGGATTGGGTGATGAAGAAAGTTCAGAAAAAGCCGCTGGCCTTGGAGCCAACGTGGGAAGGACCCTACCAAATCACCGCAGCCGCAGGTCCGGCGACACTCCACATCATAGACACCGAAGGCATCTACTCCACCCGCCCATGGAATATCCAGCATCTGCGGTTCTACCCTAAGTGAGATTACTGTCTTAAAAATGGACAGTACTGTATTTAGTACCAATGTTCAAAACAGATAGTCACTGTCTCTAGAATGAACTACAGCTGGTTACAAAGTAGATACATCTGCCAAGTATATATATATAAAAAAAAAAACCGCTAATCAGCGCCACCGGAGCCTCTAATCCCTGACCCACCAGTCTTGAGAGACCGCTCTGGCTCCAACTTCTCGGCCAAGGCTACCTCAGCCTCCATCCGCTCGGCATCAAGCCACCCTTTCTCCCTTCACTCCAGATACGCATCATTTATGCCCTTCGCACGGGCGGCCTCCAGCATCTCTGCAAGCTCCACCGACTCCCGGAAATCGTCAATAGCTTTATCAGCGGCTTCGGCAAGTCGGGACTCTACGAGCTTCTCCCCTCCCTTGAGGACTGTTGTTACTTGGGTCTGCAGCTCCAAAATCTTCACCTCCAATTCCATATTCCTCTCTTCCCGAGTGACCTCCAGCCGACCGGCCTCCTCCCTCTCCTGCGCAAGCTTAGCCTCCGCCAATGACAGCTGCATGGTGAGGTCCTCCACTTGCCTCTCCAGAACCGGAGTCTCCTCACTAGGCTCAGCGGCGTAAAGGCTATGCACCAGCTGGTACAAGTACACAAAAGAAGAACATTAGCTCGTAGCATCAAAAAGGGAGAGGGAGCGCAGAAGAACCTCAGTGCCACACAGGTACGCGATCAGACTTACCCAAAGACCCAATTCCACAGCTTTCTTCCTGCTCTCGCCCGGCCGCACGTCTCCGGCGGCCTCCCGATCAAGTCCTAAGGCCTCAATGGTAGATGCCACGAACCTACCAAAACCACCATCACCAGAGCCGCGATCAGCTTCCGGCTCAACGGTTTCCCGACTCCTTCGGCCACCGGTTCCCTCCGCCAGAACCAATACTGACCCCCCACCGGCCGAGCTTGACGCCCCAGTATCAAACATCCTCGCCCTCTTAGCCGGAGCTTCGCCAAGACCGCTTCTGCGATACCCAGTCATCTCCGCTGCCTCTCTCTCCCGCGGGGCTCGTATTCCCACCGGCCGCGCTAGAGGTTCCGGAACCGGTGAGCCCAGCGATCCTACATCCCGAATAACAAGTGGGGCATTATCCTCACCGCCCGGCCGCCTACCGTAGTGGGAATCCGGAAACATGAGCGACACAGGAGTCCTATGCACCGTGCCTCTAGGGTGTCCGGATCTACAACGGTTTTCGAGGCCATCTCCCCCATCTCCATCAACCTCTGGGCCACAAGTTCGTCATCCTCGACGGTCTCCTCGCTCCGAACAGCGAGCCGGGGGGCATTAGCTGCAAATCAATAAACCGAGCGGTTAGAATAAAATACGACCGCACAAAACAACAGTGCAAGGCACTTTACCAGGTTTTTTTCCCATCTCGCATATCTCCAACACATTCCACCAGATGAAATTGTAAGAGCTCCGGCCCAGACCGTCTCAGCAAACAAAAAGCCGGGCTATCCGTTGCCTCTCCAGGTCGACCAACCAGTACGATTGATCCTCGATAGCTTGATAAGCCCCGGGAACCCGAAAGCTCCTCGAACTACGCTGCCACCTACCCCCAGCCATCACAACCGATCTCATCCGTACATTCGAAACCGACGACGGCAGGTGAGTGATGGGAGGATCGAAGTCCCGAGCGGCAAAACTGACACAGCCGGAGGCCTGGGCCTTTTTGCAGTAGAGAATCTTATACAGCGCCCGAAACTCATTTATAGTGGGCCAATCCATGTTGCTAAGACTGAATAAGCACCCGAGACCAAGCAACTGCCTCCACTGGTTGCTAGGAAGCTGGGCGGGGGAGACATTTATCAGGCTCAGCACATACTGGACAAACTTCGGCAGCGGCAGAGATAGCCCGTGCCGAAATTGATCCTAAAAAACGGTAACCCAACCCTCCTCCGGGTTGCAGGCAAGTTCCCCGGGATACAAGCCCCGGAGCTTAACGGAGGAGTCAATGCCCCACTTCGCCCGAAAATCCCTTATCTCGCAAGAAGTCATGCTTTTGGTCGGCTCGTCACAAAAAATCACCCTGTCGCCATCCAACAGCTGGTACCTCACGGACCCTCCCGTCGACGCACGGCCGGCACCGACAGGATTGGCTGACCTCCCAGATTCTATAAAACCTAAGAACAGAATTTACCCTACGCCCAGTTAGTTGTGTAGCAAGATAACAACACAGACAGACGGCAGACGAGGAGCCAAGCTTCAACAAAATACGATAGGAAGAGTGGAAGGGGGTGCGCAGCATCTTATAGGCGGCAAAACTACACCTTGTTGATAATTAGGGCAAGCAAAAATGAGAGGCAACCCCAGCCGCAGATTCCCTCCATCTCAGACCGCTCCCTACTGACACGTGTCCCAGCATCGATAAAGTTCCCAAGCCATCATAACTGATGGGACTGATGGGCTATCTCCTTCATTGCATGTCAGCCACCTGTCCCACCTACAAGCGGCAGTTAGGGGAGGTAGGAGCGAGAGCCGAGGCGTACAACCCTCCCCCCCCCCCCCCAAGAGTCAACCTCAAACCAAGGAAAGGCACACCACCGGTTATGTAGTATTCAACCGGCTCCATGGCATCCCACCGGTTATTTACCATTCAACCGGCTCCACGGCATTCCACCGGTTTAGTCACTCTCCTTCGCCCTTGCGGGCAAGGACAAGCCAGCAACAACTCAAGGCTTCAAACACATGGGCTTTATAAACCCGGGAGAGTTTACATCTAACACATGCAAACTCTTCCAGCATGCTATAAACCCTGCATCACACTGAACTGTCATAAATTTGGGGATCTATGGTGAGACTTGTTATCTCCACGCCACCCCACCGGGCAGATTATTTCTCTAACACAGAACAAGTCTCCCTGCAGGCTAGCAAACCTGCACATTACCTCACGCTTATTCTAACACAAGCTGAGAAGAACTAGCAGGTGTTAACCGGTGCTTCAACATGGCCGCAACACCCCACCGGGGTACCTGTTGGCTTATTCCACACTCCAACAGGCCTCCCCGCAGGCTAGCAACCCTGTATATTACCCCACGCTTATTCCAGCACAAGCTGGGCCGAACCATCGGGCTACTCCCCGGCTTGCCTCACCGTTGGGGGCAGTTTCACCCTGGGAACTTGGGGAACTCGTTCCGACATGACAGTGCACTCGTCCGGGTTTCACCCCGCTCCATATCTATTGTATGGCGGATCTCAACGCCACATTGTCATCCCATGCACTCGTCCGGGTTTCACCCCGCTCCATATCTATTGCATGGCAGATCTCAACGCTACATTGTCCTCCCATGCACTTGTCCGGGTTTCACCCCGTTCCATACTCATAATTGTCGCACGTCATCATTAATAGGTACTCATATCACCACGCCTCCTCTGCCCGAACGCCCGGTCACGCCCAATCTTTAATGCGGACTTGGGGGACTGGGTACCGTTGGGTCGGTAACCCTGGGGATCTGCGGGACAGGAGCGAGACATATTAAGTCCCCATTCAAGATTGCACTTGACCGGGAACTTGGGGGACTTATTGACAGTAGCCACAGAGGGGCTACATAAGCCCACAGACCCGCAGCCAGTGCATCCGGGGCCGGACTGAGGCCCGGAGCAGGATCACCAGCACCCGGACCCGAGGTCCAGCAGTCTACCTTGTGACTAGGGGCCCGGGGACCGGGGGCGCCAGCCTGCCGAACAGGCCACCAGAGCTGTCCTTTTGTGTGCGAACAGAAGGAAACCAGTCCTACATCGAAGAGTAAGACCAGACCTCACGCTCGACCACCTATATAAGGGCCTCAACTACCCTCTTCAAGAGGTAACTGATCTCTCCAACTGCTTATCACTCTTGCTTAAGTTATCTATTCATCTCAACTGTACTAACTTAAGCATCGGAGAGAAGAAGACCGGCCCGCCCGGTATTCCCCTTAGTTAGCAGGTTCGCAGGAGGAGATCACGTCTTGATTCATCAGTTTCCACTTGGCCTACGGGTTTGTGCAGAAACAGTAATCATATCAACTCATTTTGACATAAGTGCGCACCCTAGTGGGGCAGACAAAACACTCATTACCTAAGATCCAATATTTTTAAAATTAATGCAACTTATTTAAACTACTCTACACACCCCATGGTCACAGTCAAATTATCTTACTTCATTAAAAACTTTGTTTTCTTTTTAACGGTTAGTGGGCAAGAAATGATCATTAGACACTAGCATTTTTGTTAGTCCACCCTTATGTATTTCAGTTCCAATCAAATTGATATTCGAAGGAAAAAGAATCAGATTTAAATCTACAAAGCTTGAATAATCTTGAAACACCAAGCCGGAGATGATCACCAGAATCTTCGCATGCAAAATCAGGTGGTCGGCGGTGTTAATAAACGTTTAAGCGTATTAACTCAAATAATTAAGAGCAAAGACGTTGGACATTATCAACGTCCCCATTACGGAAGCTACGGCTCCTCGTGATGGTCTCATTAAAGTCAGAGAACTTAGATTTAGTAAAGTGGCCGCAGAGGGAAACTTAAAACTAGCTATCAACTATGTCATCGGCGTCACTAAATCGCCTTGGAGATTGATGGCGATCACCTAAGATATTATGAACATTGTACAGATGTTTGAACATATTAAATTCAGCATGTCATTCAGGAGGCAAACTTTGTTGCCTATGGGTCGGGGATTGTTAACTCCCTTTTCCTGGGAGGCCCAGTTCCCTCAGTGTCATGTTAGTCGTTAACTTCGATATCTTTGGAGCAGGTTGCTCCATAGGTTTTTCCTTGTAATTAGTTATTTTCGTATATAAATAAAAGGTGTTTGATTACATGATATACATGTAGAGAAAGTATAACAAAAGTAAATAGCGGATAGAGAGATTATCTTTATTCACTTATATGTGCTTCTATTTATAGAGGATTACGTAATACATTTAGGTAGGTATAAGAACACCTAATTTTGTGCGGAATAGTAAACCAATCACTACATGGAATAACCTTTCAATTCCTAATCCTTTTAGCATTACAGAAAGACACACAAAAACTAATATCTGTTAAATTATTAAACTCTCTGTTATATATATATATAGGCCTTCTTGGCTAAGGACCTCCGCACCAATCCTTATGGTGCGGATTCGATATTTTAACTAACTTTTCCATTGAATTTTTATATCTCCACCGTCTAATCTTTAGGTACTCATGTATAAATCATCTCTACAAATTTTCAGCCAATTTAATAACCATTAGCATATCAAACTAGATTAAAACAAATAGACATACCGCATTTTGTCAAAACTGAATCATTCATGTTTATGATAGGAAATCACTCTTTTGAATGCTTTAACGATTATCAAATTGATTGAAATTTTGCAGACATGATCTAAAGAAGAAGAAGAAGAAGAAGAAGAAGAAGAAGAAGAAGAGGAGGATGAGAAGCCAGAGGAGGAGGAGCCGAAGGGAAAGAGGAAGAAAAGTGAGGAAAGAAAAACAACAATGGAGGGGAGAAGTCCCAATGCCGACCAAGAGGAGACTTTCAATATTACTATGACAAGCCTTCTATGGGCTTATAGTGTAGCCCATTTAGGTATGTTTAATTTTTTTGTTATCTCATGTTTCCTATGTTGTTCCAAAACTTCTATTAGATATGTTTTTACTGAACAATTTGTTCGCTGTTTTTGTTTATCATTTCGTGAAGAAAAGGGTGAGAATTAAGTTATTGTTCAAGGAAGGTTAATTCCGTAACTTCCGTGGTGTGTCTTGTCCTAATAAGACTAGTAGTCTAGATACTCTATTAGATAGGGAATCCCTATATGTCAGGGATACTTCATGTAATGCCTATATAAAGGCCTCCTTATCAATCAATAAACACAGAGTTTTACTATCATCTATTTCTCCTACAACACGTTATCAGCACGTTGCTCTAGCCTCCCGTCTAATAGCCCTAAAAACCCTAATTCTGAAATTTTTTTTCGAAACCCTAACCTACCGTCGGCCACCGATTCTTCCCTTCGGCACCGTCGGCCTCTTCTCAGCAGCATCTGCGCTGCCCGCCTGCCGCGCTATACCTTCACTCGCCGCTCCCCATCTGCCTCTCGACAGACCGGCCCGCCAACAACCTTCCCTTGCGTGCTATCCATTGTACGCATTCCCCAGAAGATCAAGATTGCTTGCAAGCCAAGCAAGCGGCTTTCGAAGCCTTCTTCTTTACTGAGAAGATATCAAGAAAAATCGAAGAAAACAAGCTTCCCCAAAAGTCAAGTTTTTTTCGATCAAGTTTCAATTGAAGAGGTAAATATTTTATAAACATTCCCGCTTCTGATTTTTCAATAGTTGGGTTTTTGTTTTCTTCCGGGACCTTTCCGTGTCCCTGCTACCTCATCCCGATTCTATCGCTTCTCGGGACGGCATACGGGGATTTAGTCACCCCGGTGCCAACGTTTATTGGGGTAACTGTGATGTTACCAGCCACCGTTATGCTTGTGACTGTGATGTCACTGTGAACCATAACGTATTCTTTTTTTTTCAAAAAGAAAACAAAGGGAAGATATCGATTGTGACTTGAAGTCACGTTAAGCATCGATTTATGTGACCATGATATATCTTGGCACTGTTCTAAAAGAACAATCAAACTTGATTAGTATTCAAATATACTAACGTCTCCCTGTTTGTGTTCTGTAGATGGCTGACACTCAGTGTCCAGAATTTGACATCTTGGATGTCCAAGGCAAGGAATACAAGAGGTGGGTCTCAGATGTTAAGAACACCTTCATTGGTAAAAGATTTACCGCCACCATCAACCCTCCTGAGGATGAAAGCTTACACGCTTCTCCTGAACAGAAAGCACAAGCCCTGATGTTTCTCAGGCGCCATATCCATCCAACGCTCAAGAAGCAATACCTGAGGAAAAATTATCCCAAAGAGCTATGGGATATCCTCAAGGACCGCTTCGACAATGTGCATGACGCACAACTCCCAGACCTCATGTCCGATTGGGAGCAAATCCGCTTATTGGATTTTGATTCCGTCCAGGAATATCATCAGACTATGCTAAACTTGCAATCTGATTTGAGCTTTTGTGGGGTCGAAAAGACCGATGATGATATGATGGAGAAGACTTTCACGACGTTCCCATAATCTGCGTCCATGTTGTCGCATCAGTACCGCGATCTCCGTGAGAAAGGTACTATCAAAACCTTCAGTGATTTGATGAATGTGCTTCAAAGAAAGGAGAGGTACCATGAGTTGATTCTTACCACCAATAAGAGGCCTCGAGGACCGAAATTCATTGCGGAATCTCATCAAGCCCGTGGTAAAGCTTTTAAGCAAAAGCATCAACCTCATGAACGTCAAGTACCACCACCACGTATGCCAAGAGCAACACGTGGCGGACGAGGAGGGAGAAGAGGCGTCGGCCGTGGCCGATAGCTTTCTTGGACAAGGGATGGTGGCGGCGCTGCCGCTCCAGAGGGAGGAACCGTTTTGGTTCCGGTCCCAGGCGTGGTGGCCATACGCCAAACAATGCTTCGGCTCCTTGCTTCAAATGTGGCTTTAAGAATCATCTTCAACGCGATTGCACAGCAAGTAGAGAGATTCAAGCCGCTTACAAGAAACACAAACAATACATAGAACAAGAAACACACTATGTAGGAGACTTTGAGGAAGAAGAATACGATGAGGAAGATACGAACTTCGCCATCGATGACTTCCACCCTACCAAGAAACGTAGGACTCAGGAGTATGATACTCCGGATTATGAATAAGTATTTGACTTAGGTCATGAGATACATGTTCAAGTTTGATTTTGATTGTTATTTTGACATAATATAGTCAATAAGTCACGACTTTGTTCGATAAGTCGTTCTATTTAGAACAACCTTGATGTATTTTTGAGTTGTCATCAATAAAATCTCTCTTATTCTACGAATGATTTGAGATTTTTACATCCCCGAAAGCAAAATTGGTTCAATGCGTCCAATTCTCAATGGCATAATTATTTTGAGTTCACCACAATTCTGGTGATGTTAACTCATATCCGAAATAAGATCACAAATACAAAACGAGAGATCCGCGATCCGCCAACTTGGCCGCGATCCGCGATCCGCTATTCGCCAACTTGGCCGCGATTCGCCAACTTGGCCGCGATCCGCGATCCGCTATTCGCCAACTTGGCCGCGATCCGCCAACTTGGCCGCGATCCGCTATTCGCCAACTTGGCCGCAATCCGCGATCTGCCAAATTGACTGCGATCCGCCATGCCTCACTCGCCATGGCCACTCAGCCGCTTGGCCTCGCTCGCCGAGCCTCGCTCGCCAATGCCACTAAGCGCTTGGCCGCGACTCGCTAGGCCTCACTCGCCATGGCCACTCGCCAGCTTGGCTCAGCACCGAATCTGGTTTTTGAAACCAACAATCGATAGCCTATCGAACAAATGCAACTTTTGCATCAATGGCTCGGCAACGACGTGTCTTCGGACTCGCCATGCTTCGGATTTAGCTCAACCGTCGCATCGCATTGCCTCAATGCCTGACCGACCCTCACCACTCGCCTTGCTTCGGCTCGGCCTCAGGGTAGCTTCGGCCTTACCACAGCTTTGGCTTTGGCTTGGCCCCGGCCTTTGCCTCGGCCTCGGCCTTGGCTTGGCCACGCCACCTACGACGGTGTCCGGTCTCAATCTCTGACCTAGGCTATGATTATCAATGTTGGTATTCGGTGATTAAAATGAGGCTTATCTTTTTCTCTCAAGTTATGTCGTTGCCATGGCTATGTTATTGGCCTTAATGCACTTCATTTTGTGATGATATATTGCTTCAGTACACTTACTTTAAAGTGTTCGCCAAAGTCTAAAGTAGACTATTGATTCAATTTACATTGTTTTTGTAGATGTATCAAGGCGAGATTGAGTGTTTGTTGGATTGTGCAACAACTCACACGATTCTGAGGAATCGGCATTTGTTTTCGGATTTTACGCCAAGAGAATCATCGTTATCTACGATGACAAGAACTGGACCCGTAATTAAGGGTCGTGGCACTGCTCAATTTTTATTGCCAAATGGCACTAAAATTCGGGTAGAGGACGCCCTATATGCGCCTAAGGCGCCAAGAACCTTGCTAGCTTTCAAGGATGTGCGTGACAACGACTATCACCTCAGCACTTATGTTGAAGATGAAACTGAATATCTGTTGATCACCTCCACTCAATCTATGCGCACTCGCATTGTGGAGAAGTGTAAGCGAGTTCGAAATGGCATGTATTTCACAACCATTCGAGCCAACGAATCTCATGTTGTTATATTATGTGATTCTGATGCTTATAAGCTTTGGCATGATAGACTCGGTCATCCGGGTCGTGATCTGATGATTCGTATTTTGAAATGCTCCCACGGTCATCCATTTTTCAGATCACAAAAAAGCACAGAGGACGCCCCGGCCTCGGTTCGGCCGCCATGCCGTTGATAGCCGCCTCTCGGCTCCAAGGAGAGGTTCGGCCTCCTCCTACTTCTCATGCTTCTGTAGCGATGTCTAATGCTCATCGTTCGTTTTGCAAACCTTGTTCACTAGCAAAACTTCAAGCAAGACCATCTTTTGCTATTGATAATAAACAGAATATTACGTTCCTACAACGAATACAAGGTGATATTTGTGGACCTATAACACCAGAATGCGGACCATTTAGATATTTCATGGTTCTGGTTGATGCATCAACGCGTTGGTCACACGTAGCGTTGTTGTCCACGAGGAATGCTGCATTTGCTAAACTCCTAGCTCAGATCATTAAACTTCGGGCTCACCACCCGGACAATCCGATTAAGTCAATCAGACTGGATAATGCTGGAGAGTTTACTTCAAAGTGTTTTGATGACTATTGCATGTCAGTTGGGATTGAAGTTGAACATCCCGTGCCCCACGTTCATTCTCAGAACGGTCTTGCAGAAGCCGCTATCAAGAGACTACAGCTTGTAGCTAGGTCTCTTGTCATGGCAATAAACTTGCCAGTTTCGGCATGGGGATATGTAATACTACATGCAGCTATGCTTATTCGTCTACGACCCACAGATAGCCAACCATTTAGTGCGTACCAGTTGGTAACTGGTTACGAGCCTGATATTTCGCATCTGCGTACTTTTGGTTGTGCCGTATATGTGCCGTATATGTGCCTATCACGCCTCCACTGCGTACCAAGATGGGTCCACAACGACGATTAGCTATTTATGTTGGATATGAAGCACCAACAATTGTCCGCTACATAGAGCCTATGACAGGTGATCTGTTTACTGCAAGATTTGCAGATTGTCACTTTGATGAGACATCATTCCCGCCATTAGGGGGAGATGGGGCCGCATCCGTCCCAAGTGAACGTCAGGAATTGACGTGGTTCTCTCCCACTATGTCTCATTATGATCCCCGTACGTCTCAGTGTGAGACCGAAATACAACGCATATTGGAACTACAAAAGGTGGCGGATACGATGCCCTACTCCTTTACTGATATTGCGAAAGTGACAAGATCAACCATACCTGCTGCGAATGTACCTGCAAGGCTCAACATTCCTCGCCATGCGCGAGCACGCGCCGCCGGTCTCGGACCCGCAGCCCTAGGTGCCATCGGCAGCCTAGGCTCGGCACCTCCAAGTGGAGGGCCGGCGTCGACTTCGGATCCTCCTAGAAAGAGGGGGAGACCAATCGGTTCCAAGGACAATGTACCTAGAAAGAGGGCATGTGTCCAGGCACAAAGCGATCAGTTCATCATCGATACTGTGACGCCGTCACACGAGATTGTCTCCGACTATACCTATGTCCAAGAATCAACTCTGAATCATCTGGGGGACGCCTCAGACTCACCGTTGATGTTGGAGAACAAGGAAATCTCACTAAACTACTTATGCATGCACAATCTTATGGAAAGGAATTCCATGTATATCGATGATGCATTCGCCTACGCCGTTGCTCAAGAAGTCATTGACGACGACGATATGGAACCTCGCACTGTTGATGAATGTCAACGTAGGGCGGATTGGCCGTAGTGGGAAGAAGCAATCCAGGCTGAACTAGACTCTCTAAAGAAAAGGCAAGTATTCGGACCGGTTGTGCCTACACCGCCGAACGTGAAGCCTGTTGGACATAAATGGGTCTTTGTCAGAAAGCGCAATGAGAATGGTGAAGTCCAGCGATATAAAGCTCGACTCGTGGCGCAAGGTTTTTCTCAACGCCCTGGAATTGATTATGAGGAGACGTATTCTCCTGTCATGGATACTATTACCTTCCGATACTTAATCAGTTTGGTAGTCTCAGAGAGACTCAATATGCAGCTTATGGATGTTGTAACAGCGTATCTTTAAGGAGATCTAGATACGGAGATGTACATGAAAGTGTCAGAAGGACATTTGTTACCCAAGTCAAGTGAGCAAAAACCACGAAGTTCATTTGCTATCAGGTTGAGACGATCTTTATATGGACTCCGACAATCTGGTAGAATGTGGTACACACGGTTAAGTGATTACTTGATTGGGAAAGGATACAAGAATGATGAGTTGTGCCCTTGTGTGTTCATAAAGAGAACAAGTTCAGGATTTGCCACTATAGCCGTCTATGTTGATGATATGAACATCATTGGAACTCTAAATGAGATCAATGAGACCGCTAGCTACTTGAAATCCGAATTCGAGATGAAAGATCTGGGAAGGACTCGGTTTTGCCTAGGCTTAGAACTAGAGCACCGAAGTGGTGGAATCTTTATACACCAGTCTGCATATGTCCGAAAGATGCTCAGGCGATTTAACATGGACAAAGTTATGCATCCTACAGGCACTCCCATGGTCGTTAGAAGTCTGGATATCAACAAAGATCCCTTTCGTCCGAAAGAAGATGACGAAGAGGTCTTGGGAGCTGAATATCCATATCTTAGTGCAATAGGAGCTTTGTTATACTTAGCTCAATGTACTAGACCAGACATTGCTTTCTCAGTGAACTTGTTAGCTAGATTTAGCTCTGCGCCAACACAACGTCATTGGGTTGGAATCAAGAACATCTTTCGATACCTTAAAGGAACCCTTGACATGGGCTTGTACTATCGATACACTCATCAGGATTCGACACCTAGTCGATCTCTTGCATCCAACAGTACAAATCGTGGCTCGGATCGCCATCCGCCAGTCATATCCGCTAAGACTGGCTTTGGCTCATCCATCCGCCATCCTGCAGCCATATCCGCCAACATATCCGGACCCGAGGATGCTAAGTCGTGGTCCCGATACGGCTTTGGCGATACCCCCTCCTACTCAGATACACCAAATGATGTGATGGTAGGATTTGCTGATGCTGGATATTTGTCAGATCCACACAAAGGACGTTCCCAAACCGGTTATGTTTTTACCATTGGGAATACGGCGATATCTTGGAGATCAACCAAGCAAACCCTTGTTGCTACCTCCTCGAACCATGCTGAGATTATTGCACTACATGAAGCAGTCAAAGAATGTGTTTGGCTTCGCTCAGTTATATCTCACATTCGAGAGTCTAGTGGACTTGAGTCTACTACGATGGGACCAACTTGCATATTTGAAGATAATGCAGCATGCATTGAGCAGATGAAGTTGGGATACATCAAGGGTGACAATACTAAACACATTTCGCCTAAGTTCTTCTACAATCAGCAGCAGCAAGAGACTTTGAATATCCAAGTGAAGCAAGTCAGCTCAGAAGATAATGCAGCTGATCTATTCACCAAGTCTCTACCCAAATCTACATTTATGAAGCATGTAAAGCGCATTGGTATGTGTCGCTTATCCGAACTCAAAGACTGACTGACTATCAGGGGGAGTTCTCATCTAGACTTCAGGGGGAGTCTAGTTATGCATGTCTTACATACTTGTAGTTGGTGCGTTGTACTCTTTTCCCTTAGACCATGCTTTTATTTTTGCCCAAGAGGTTTTTGTTTACTGGTAAAGGTTTTAACGAGGCAACAGTTCATGCACCATTGAGGACGCGACACAAGGGGGAGTGTTCAAGGAAGGTTAATTCCGTAACTTCCGTAGTGTGTCTTGTCCTAATAAGACTAGTAGTCTAGATACTCTATTAGATAGGGAATCCCTATATGCCAGGGATACTTGATGTAATGCCTATATAAAGGCCTCCTTATCAATCAATAAACACAGAGTTTTACTATCATCTATTTCTCCTACAACAGTTATTATATTAATTACTGATGTTATGCTCTTGTTTTCGGTGGAAGGAGCTAGAGATTTTTTCATTTCACCTGTTTGTTGATATTCAATCTATTACACTAAGCCAAAAACCTCAATAGACAATATTCATCAGACAATGCTATTGATAAAAACCATTGTTTGAAAAAATCAGACAATGGTAAAAAAATAAATATTGTCTGAAGCTGCTATTCAGACAATAGATTTTATGTTACTATTGTGTGAGTCGATTACAGACAAATTCAGTTTACTGTGGTGTTTTAACATTGCGCTGCCTGGGACTTCAGACAATAGTTTTTATTTAACCATTGTGTGAAAACCAGCGACAGACAATACCTTTAAATTTATATGTTGTCTGATTGGTACCTGTCACACAATGCTTTTAGTCAATTATTGTGCATTGTCTATATTTTTTTTCAGACAATTGCTTTAGACAATGTTCATTATTATGCAATATTTTCATCATAACTTATCACACGAAAACGCTATTACGTACTTTTAAATGACCTTGTTTTGTCGTCGGCTATACTTTACGCGCTCAGCAGCCGTCCGATCTCCCCCATCCAACGGCGGACAATGAAAAGTCGCGGATCGCAAGAGTTTGGCCGACGAAATATAGTTTTCGTCGGCTAAACCTTTGGTCAAACGGGTGAGTCAAACCTCTAAACGCTTTAAAACGGAAATTAGCCCGTCTAAATGACATTTTTTTGTCTGATCTTCAACAGAGAATAGTTTCAGATCGATGAGACGCAACTAATCGTATAAAAATTTTCCTCAAAATATTTATCGACCGTCAGGCTACCCATAGGAAAACGGAAGTAAAAAACAGTTAACCGCAACATTCGGCACACATATTTTGTCGGAATCTTCTCATTTTTCAACCGTAGACGTATTTCAATATTTCGGTCATATCTTATTTCACGACACATTTGCATTTGAAGAGTCTACGTATAGTAACTATTTGAAACTATACATTCACTTAAACACTTAGTAAACAAGTTAAGGAACATTAGTGCATATGTTCCGATTTTGAATCTAAAAGTTTGGAAAATCTATTCCAACCGTCAGATATCACCGTTAAGATTAAATACATGTATGAAAAAAAAAATCCAACTACATCTGACAACGTTAAAGGCTCGATCAGGACGGTCAACCGGGTGAGCAAACATCTAAACGCTTTAAAACGGAAATTGGCCCGTCTAAATGACGTTTTTTGGCCTGATCTTCAACAGAGAATAGTTTCAGATCGATGAGACGCAACTAATTGTATAAAAATTTTCCTCAAAATATTTACCGACCGTCAGGCTACCCATAGGAAAACGGAAGTAAAAAACAGTTAACCGCAACATTCGGCACACATATTTTGTCGGAATCTTCTCATTTTTCAACCGTAGACGTATTTCAATATTTCGGTCATATCTTATTTCACGACACATTTGCATTTGAAGAGTGTACGTATAGTAACTATTTGAAACTATACATTCACTTAAACACTTGGTAAACAAGTTAAGGAACATTAGTGCATATGTTCCGATTTTGAATCTAAAAGTTTGGAAAATCTATTCCAACCGTCAGATATCACCGTTAAGATTAAATACATGTATGAAAAAAAATCCAACTACATCTGACAACGTTAAAGGCTCGATCAGGACGGTCAACCGGGTGAGTCAAACCTCTAAACGCTTTAAAACGGAAATTGGCCCGTCTAAATGACGTTTTTTGGCCTGATCTTCAACAGAGAATAGTTTCAGATCGATGAGACGCAACTAATCGTATAAAAATTTTCCTCAAAATATTTACCGACCGTCAGGCTACCCATAGGAAAACGGAAGTTAAAACCAGTTAACCGCAACATTCGGCACACCGATTTTGTCGGAATCTTCTCATTTTTCAACCGTAGACGTATTTCATTATTTCGGTCATATCTTATTTCACGACACATTTTCATTTGAAGAGTCTACGTATAGTAACTATTTGAAACTATACATTCACTTAAACACTTGGTAAACAAGTTAAGGAACATTAGTGCATATGTTCCGATTTTGAATCTAAAAGTTTGGAAAATCTATTCCAACCGTCAGATATCACCGTTAAGATTAAATACATGTATGAAAAAAATCCAACTACATCTGACAACGTTAAAGCTCGATCGGGTCGGTCAACCGGGTGAGTCAAACCTCTAAACGCTTTAAAACGGAAATTGGCCCGTCTAAATGACGTTTTTTGGCCTGATCTTCAACAGAGAATAGTTTCAGATCAATGAGACGCAACTAATCGTATAAAAATTTTTCTCAAAATATTTACCGACCGTCAGGCTACCCATAGGAAAACGGAAGTTAAAACTAGTTAACCGCAACATTCGGCACACAGATTTTGTCGGAATCTTCTTATTTTTCAACCGTAGACGTATTTCATTATTTCAGTCATATCTTATTTCACGACACATTTACATTTGAAGGATAAAGTTAATAGTGATTATAACTTAAATTTTGTCTGCATATGGGCGGGAAATAAACAAAGTTTGAAATTTGGGGGCTCCGCCATCCAAAACAAAACCCTAAAATCATGATTCTCATATTCATTCCCACACCCAAATCAAAAACCCAATTAATCATCTCCCACATCCAACATGAGAGGCGGTCGGCGACCCAAGGCATCAATTAACCCACGCCCCCCGCCACCATCAACCCCACTGGAACACTTCCGTCACCGTGACTCCGACGCCAGCTTCGCCAGCAGCCGCCCCTCCTCCATCGGCATCTCCGGCGTCAACATTGACCTCTACAAAGATCGCTCCTACCAACAATCCGCCCTCTCTGCCATCAACTCCTATCTCTCCTCTCACTCCGTCCAATGCTTCCTCAAATTCCCAATCCCTCCCGCTCGTGAGATCACCGAAGCTCTCCGATTCCTCGTCTCCCGCCTCGACTGGCCCTCTCCCAAGCTCGAGGACGACCTCCCGCCCATTCTTAAATCCCTTAAATGCCCCTTCAAGCTCGAGTTTGAGATGTCGTCATCGATTGGATTGGTTTGGAGTGATAGAAGCTGACAGTAAGGCAATAGTGGGAGGGAGGGATCAAGGCCCTTCCCCCTCACTTTTCATCTGTGGTCGCTCTCCGCCGCCTCTGTTTAAATACGAGACTTTGATTTACTCCTATAAATCCAATTTTGATTGGGTTTTCTTTGTGTTTCCCTTGATATTCAGCTCATCTGTGCTGGAGTATGAGACCTCAATGATTATTGGACCGGTTGCAAGTTAATTCCTCGCTTATTTGAGTTTGGTTTTTGGTCAGCTTTTCAGGTAAAGTTATTGTATTTGAGATTTTTAAGACTTTCATTAATATATGTACTCTCATCAATTATTGGAATGCTGGAATTCAGATTTACCCCAACACTTTCTTTTTCATGGTTGTTTCCACAACAGCCGATTTCAGATAAGATTGTTATCACCTGGACTGAATATTTTATTTTGTGCTTGCATCAACAGCTGTACTCTTTTGATATGAACTAATCAGACTGTTGATGTTATTGGCTTTTCAGGAAACTGGAGAAAATCAAAGATAAACACTGATGCAGTGTTCAGGACTTCAAGTTAGTACTGGTAATGAGCTTCTATGAATTACAATAGCACCAGCTTTCGTTTATTGCAGTTCGTGAAAACGTAGAATGGTAGAAATATGGTCTCTGAAACAGTCTCTTGCCTTCTTAAACTCCTTATTATCTTAGTAGGAATTCTAAAAAACATTGTATGTGAATAACATGCAACTGAAGAATCCACACTATTTCATCGACTTGGTTGTAAGCCTTTGTATTATTTTGAGGGAAAAAATGGAGAGACTTTTCTTGCCAAGATTTGGGTCTCAAACTTTAAAGCTCTGTCCAGTAAATAAATCTGTCTGTAAAAGTATCTTTTTGACAAGGATAAGTAGTACAGATTAGAAATGGCCTTACCACTTACCATGCTTTCCCTTATTTTCAGCATCAAAGGAGGATGAAACCAACACCGATCAATGATATAAAACTTTATCAGCTCCACGTTACTAGGATAGGCTACAGATGACAATTGCATTTGATATGAGGTATAAATATAATCTAGATATGACTAAAAGATATTTAAGCACCTGTACCAGATCTGAATATTTATTTAGTTTTTTCCATGTTGCACTAATGTCTTTGATTCATGGTGACCAAAATGGTGTTGCTACAAATCTTGCTCCCCTCAACTTATTCACAAACACATCGGATTTTTCATGGTTTCAACATATGAATTTTGATTAAATGGTAATAAAAGAGATGATTGAAGATTCAAAGTATATCTATTCATGGGTCTCTAACAATAAATATATATCAGTTTATGAGGCAATGCAAAAACAGTACAAATTACTTTGAAACAGTAGCATGAGTTATAGTTGTACTATTTAGGCAGATACAGTAATCAAATAATAGAGATGAAGTCAAAAGTGGTGATAGCATAAAGACACCAATTTATGATATCAAGCTTTGGTCCATATTGTTCCAAATGAGGATTTTAGTTCAATTTAGTTTTGGATTGTACAGGTGCAGGGAGGAGAAGCAAAGAGTGAAGCTTGGGCCAACGTCAACAGTACAAAGTGCTAAGTAAGGATTAAAGTTCTTTAATCAATTGTTGGTTTTTAGCTATAAGGTCATGTGTCTTCCTGTGCTGTCATTTATATTAAGCTACTTGCATAGTGAAATTATTATGTTTGATTACAACAATCACGATATGATTCAGAGTAATTATCTCAAAAATGTTTACTGCAATCATCATATTTTACTTAGAGTGGGCACGAGATCTGTATGCTACACTTACTCGAGAGGAGAAAAATAATCAAGATGAATTGATCAGTGTATATGGTAACATCTTTGAAGAGACTTGGGGAAAAGAAGCCTCTTTCAAAATCTGGAGTTTCTGAAGTTTTAAAGAATTGACCGAAGAAAGGCTAGAGGGGAGAGTCAATCCCAAAGAAGCTATTTCGATATGTGGACGTCTGCCATTTCACAAGCAGTGTGGATGAATTTCTTCTAGGATGAGCAGCTATACAATGCTGGCAACTTTGATGTGCAACTGTTACTTATTACTCTGATCTGCAACTTTATCTTCTTCTGTGTTATAACTTCTATCTTCTACTGTGATTATAATGTACATATATAATCAGTAGGACATTACGATGGTATATATTGTGAATGGATGGATTTTGATTTGGTTAATATCAATATTAGATGGATATGTTTTAATTTGTTGGTTTTAAGAAATGTATTGTATATCGCTGTGAATTGCAAACAGAAAAAATTGTCTATCAACCATCTAAACAATGGTTTGTAAATCGGAAGCTGAAAAGTATTGTCTGATTCGCAGAATCACTTTACAAACCAAAACGAAACCATTGTGTATATCGGAGTATCACATTACAAACCAAAACAAAACCATTGTCTGAAACTCAGAATCGCAACGGAAGCCATAACGAAACAGTTGTCTGTATATAAGAATCACAATGGAAGGGAAAACGACATCATCGTCTGTAACTCATAATCACAATAGAAACGAAACTAAAACCATTGTCTATAGCAGATGCAGATAACAAATATCAAACACAAATTTGAAAATCTAGAAACGACTGTAGTTTAAATCAACTATGGACAATACATAAAGAGAAAATTAAGTTGTACAAAACTAGTAAAGACAATACATCATATAAATGAGTGTCTTCTTATAATGGCAAAGACAATATTTCCCAAAAGTAATGCTATTGTACAAAATGACACGAGACAATGATTTATAACAAAGTAACATTGTCGTTATTGGATGTCAGACAATGACTCCTTTTGTCCTACCATTGTCCATAGTGGTTATCAGACAATTATAATTTACCATTGTCTGAAGCGTGTATTAGACAATTGCTGGGTAGACAATGGTAATAACACCTCATCAGACAATGCTAAAAAACCATTGTCTATTGAGGTTTTTGGCTTAGTGTTAGTTCATAACATAATATAGTACTTAAGAGGTAGGTTTATGTACTTTTCAATTGCACACTATCTAGGTAGAAAGAAAAGGATAGTCTTGCTCTAAAACAAACTAATCGATTTTTGATGATTTTTTCTTTTTCAGAATAAAAAAATTAAGAGATTTTAACTTAATTCAGAATTGAGCCAACATGGAAAAAGCTTTCCATGAGCAATTTTATAGTGCTGAACAAGAGATTACAATAGCCGACTTGAATAAGATGTATCAAAGATCGACCACACGAGTCGACACACGATTTCTTAGACAGATTCAATGAAGCAAGAAATAAATGCAGAGTCAATTTAAGGGAGCTTGAATTTGTTCGGATAGCTCAACAAGGTTTGAACTGTGAATTGCTCAAGAAATATGTTGCTAAACTCACTACCAGAAAAAAGGCTTTTCCCGACGAAATAAAAAAAACGGCCGACGACTAAAAATTTTCGTCGGTAATTCCATAGAATAGCCGACAATTTTATTTTTCGTCGGTGGAAAAAAAAAATCGTCGGCCATAGTTTAACCATAGCCGACGATACTGTTTTTTCGTTGGTATAAACAAAAATCGTCGGCTATATTCATATTTCAGTCGACGATTTTGGATTTTCTTCGGCCTTTCTCTAAAACATTAGCCGACGAAAACTTTTGAAATTTTAGCCGACGAAATTGACATTTTCGTCGGCTATGATTTAAAACAAAAAAAAAACAAAAAAATGATCATATTCCATTTTCTATCACTAACGATAAACCATTGCTTCATCCTTCAAATGCAAAAATGTTATAAAATAAGATATGACCGAAATAATGAAATACATTCAGGGGTTGAAAAATGACAAGATTCCGATAAAATCTGTGTGCCGAATGCAACATTTAACTTTTGCCATTTGAGTCATCCATTTTTTCATTTGAGTCAGAGGGTTTCCAGTCCTTCGAGACAGAGTACAGTTTTCGGTGCAGATAAACAGCACTGCCAACTGAACTTTGCTTGAACTTCCTTGCCAACTGTTTTTTTTTTTTTTCATATAATAGCAGACGAAAATTTGTTATTTCGTCGGCTATACTCATAATAGCCGACGAAGAATTCATTATTTCGTCGGCTATAACTATATTGAAAAATACATATTTTATTTTAGACAGAAAACGACCAAAGAATAGCCGACGAGTACGAGTCTCTCGTCGACTATGATTTAAAAACAAAAAAAACAAAAAATGACCATATTCCATTTTCTATCACTAACGATAAACCATTGCTTCATCCTTCAAATGTAAAAATATTGTGAAATAAGATATGACCGAAATAATGAAATACGTCTACGGTTGAAAAATGACAAGATTCCGATAAAATCTGTGTGCCGAATGTTGCGGTTAACTGTTTTTACTTTCGTTTTCTTATGGGTAGCCTGACGTTCGTTAAATCAATTTTGTAAAATTTTTATATGATTAGTTGCGTCTCATTGATTTGAAACTATTATCTGTTGAAGGTCAGGCCAAAAAAACGTCATTTAGACAGTCCAATTACCATTTCTAAGCGTTTAGAGGTTTAACTCACCTGGTTGACCGTTCCGATCGAGCCTTTAACGTTGTCAGCTGAAGTTGGATTTTTTTCCATACATGTATTTAATCTTAACGGTGATATCTGACGGTTGGAATAGATTTTCTAAACTTTTAGATTCAAAATCAGAACATATGCACTAATGTTCTTTAACTTGTTTACTAAGTGTTTAAGTGAATGTATAGTTTCAAATAGTTACTATACGTAGACTCTTCAAATGCAAAAATGTTGTCAAATAAGATATGACCGAAATAATGAAATATGTCTACGGTTGAAAAATGACAGGATTCCGATAAAATATGTGTGCCGAATGTTGCGGTTAACTGTTTTTTACTTTCGTATTCCTATGAGTAGCCTGACGTTCGTTAAATCAATTTTTTAAAATTTTTATATGATTAGTTGCGTCTCATTGATTTGAAACTATTATCTGTTGAAGGTCAGGCAAAAAAACGTCGTTTAACTAGACTAATTTCCGTTTTTAAGCGTTTAGAGGTTTGACTTAGTGGTTTGACCTACAGTTTAGCCGATGAAAATTATATGTCGTCAGCTAAACTATTGTGATCCGCGCCTTTTTATTGTCCGTCGTTGGATGGCTCAGATCCAACGACTGTTGATTTTCCAAAGTATAGCCGACGAAATCTTTTAAATCGTCGGCTATTTTCTCAGTTCAGCCGATGAAAATTATATTTCGTCGGCTAAACTCTTGCGATCCGCGCCTTTTTATTGTCCGCCGTTGGATGACTCAGATCAGACGGCTGTTGATCTTCCAAAGTATAGCCGACGATGTTCATAGAATAGCCGACGAGATTCAAAGAATAGCCGACGACATATTCTAAATCGTCGGCTATTCTCAAAGAATAGCCGACGAAATCTTTTAATTCGTCGGCTATTCTCTCAGTTATAAAAGCTGAAAGCCGCAGCAGCCCGACTTTTTCAACCCTAAATCCGCAAAAACTCTTGTTCCGCTCCTCAAATCGGCCGATAAAATATGTGTGCCGAATGTTGCGGTTAACTGTTTTTTACTTTCGTATTCCTATGAGTAGCCTGACGTTCGTTAAATCAATTTTTTAAAATTTTTATATGATTAGTTGCGTCTCATTGATTTGAAACTATTATCTGTTGAAGGTCAGGCAAAAAAACGTCGTTTAACTAGACTAATTTCCGTTTTTAAGCGTTTAGAGGTTTGACCTACAGTTTAGCCGATGAAAATTATATGTCGTCAGCTAAACTATTGTGATCCGCGCCTTTTTATTGTCCGTCGTTGGATGGCTCAGATCCAACGACTGTTGATTTTCCAAAGTATAGCCGACGAAATCTTTTAAATCGTCGGCTATTTTCTCAGTTCAGCCGATGAAAATTATATTTCGTCGGCTAAACTCTTGCGATCCGCGCCTTTTTATTGTCCGCCGTTGGATGACTCAGATCAGACGGCTGTTGATCTTCCAAAGTATAGCCGACGATGTTCATAGAATAGCCGACGAGATTCAAAGAATAGCCGACGACATATTCTAAATCGTCGGCTATTCTCAAAGAATAGCCGACGAAATCTTTTAATTCGTCGGCTATTCTCTCAGTTATAAAAGCTGAAAGCCGCAGCAGCCCGACTTTTTCAACCCTAAATCCGCAAAAACTCTTGTTCCGCTCCTCAAATCGGCCGATAAAATATGTGTGCCGAATGTTGCGGTTAACTGTTTTTTACTTTCGTATTCCTATGAGTAGCCTGACGTTCGTTAAATCAATTTTTTAAAATTTTTATATGATTAGTTGCGTCTCATTGATTTGAAACTATTATCTGTTGAAGGTCAGGCAAAAAAACGTCGTTTAACTAGACTAATTTCCGTTTTTAAGCGTTTAGAGGTTTGACCTACAGTTTAGCCGATGAAAATTATATGTCGTCAGCTAAACTATTGTGATCCGCGCCTTTTTATTGTCCGTCGTTGGATGGCTCAGATCCAACGACTGTTGATTTTCCAAAGTATAGCCGACGAAATCTTTTAAATCGTCGGCTATTTTCTCAGTTCAGCCGATGAAAATTATATTTCGTCGGCTAAACTCTTGCGATCCGCGCCTTTTTATTGTCCGCCGTTGGATGACTCAGATCAGACGGCTGTTGATCTTCCAAAGTATAGCCGACGATGTTCATAGAATAGCCGACGAGATTCAAAGAATAGCCGACGACATATTCTAAATCGTCGGCTATTCTCAAAGAATAGCCGACGAAATCTTTTAATTCGTCGGCTATTCTCTCAGTTATAAAAGCTGAAAGCCGCAGCAGCCCGACTTTTTCAACCCTAAATCCGCAAAAACTCTTGTTCCGCTCCTCAAATCGGCCGATAAAATATGTGTGCCGAATGTTGCGGTTAACTGTTTTTTACTTTCGTATTCCTATGAGTAGCCTGACGTTCGTTAAATCAATTTTTTAAAATTTTTATATGATTAGTTGCGTCTCATTGATTTGAAACTATTATCTGTTGAAGGTCAGGCAAAAAAACGTCGTTTAACTAGACTAATTTCCGTTTTTAAGCGTTTAGAGGTTTGACCTACAGTTTAGCCGATGAAAATTATATGTCGTCAGCTAAACTATTGTGATCCGCGCCTTTTTATTGTCCGTCGTTGGATGGCTCAGATCCAACGACTGTTGATTTTCCAAAGTATAGCCGACGAAATCTTTTAAATCGTCGGCTATTTTCTCAGTTCAGCCGATGAAAATTATATTTCGTCGGCTAAACTCTTGCGATCCGCGCCTTTTTATTGTCCGCCGTTGGATGACTCAGATCAGACGGCTGTTGATCTTCCAAAGTATAGCCGACGATGTTCATAGAATAGCCGACGAGATTCAAAGAATAGCCGACGACATATTCTAAATCGTCGGCTATTCTCAAAGAATAGCCGACGAAATCTTTTAATTCGTCGGCTATTCTCTCAGTTATAAAAGCTGAAAGCCGCAGCAGCCCGACTTTTTCAACCCTAAATCCGCAAAAACTCTTGTTCCGCTCCTCAAATCGGCCGATAAAATATGTGTGCCGAATGTTGCGGTTAACTGTTTTTTACTTTCGTATTCCTATGAGTAGCCTGACGTTCGTTAAATCAATTTTTTAAAATTTTTATATGATTAGTTGCGTCTCATTGATTTGAAACTATTATCTGTTGAAGGTCAGGCAAAAAAACGTCGTTTAACTAGACTAATTTCCGTTTTTAAGCGTTTAGAGGTTTGACTTAGTGGTTTGACCTACAGTTTAGCCGATGAAAATTATATGTCGTCAGCTAAACTATTGTGATCCGCGCCTTTTTATTGTCCGTCGTTGGATGGCTCAGATCCAACGACTGTTGATTTTCCAAAGTATAGCCGACGAAATCTTTTAAATCGTCGGCTATTTTCTCAGTTCAGCCGATGAAAATTATATTTCGTCGGCTAAACTCTTGCGATCCGCGCCTTTTTATTGTCCGCCGTTGGATGACTCAGATCAGACGGCTGTTGATCTTCCAAAGTATAGCCGACGATGTTCATAGAATAACCGACGAGATTCAAAGAATAGCCGACGACATATTCTAAATCGTCGGCTATTCTCAAAGAATAGCCGACGAAATCTTTTAATTCGTCGGCTATTCTCTCAGTTATAAAAGCTGAAAGCCGCAGCAGCCCGACTTTTTCAACCCTAAATCCGCAAAAACTCTTGTTCCGCTCCTCAAATCGGCCGCTCTCCTCCTCCTCCTCCTCAAATCTGCGCCGTTCCTTCCCCTCCTCCTCCATCCGGCCTCCTAGCTCCTCCATCCGGCCCCCTCCTCCTCCTTCCCCTCCTCCTCCTCCGCCAAAACAGATCCGAAGGTTTTTTTTTTCAATTTATTTTAATTTTATAATTTAGGTATATAATTTAGATATTTAAGTGTGTGTTAAATTGTTATATATATTGGTTATATGTATAAATTGTTAGATTAATTATATATATAAATTTGTAGATTAATTATATATATAAATTTGTAGATTAATTATATAAATTGTTATATATTTGTTAATATTGGTTATATGTTAATGTATATTTTAATTGTTATATATAAATTACTAAATTAATTATATATATAAATTGGTAGCCTAATTATATAAATGGTTATATTTTTGTTAATATATAAATGGTTATTTGTATGTATATATATGTTAATAATGAAATATAGTTATATTTGTATATAAATGGTTATATTTAGGTTAATGGTTAGTATTATTTAAAATTAGTTAAAATTTAAATATTAATTTGTTAGTATGTTTTAAAATATGTTAGTATTATTGGTTATTATATTAATTAGAATTTGTTATTTAATGTAATATAATTTAGTATATTTTAGAGAAAAGGACCATCTAGCTTTGTAAATTAGAAAAAAAGCCTCTTGTTTTTCACTTCATAAAAAAGGGCAGGTTTTTAATACTTTTATCACAAAAGGCTATTTTTATTTTTAGTAAATTATAAAAAAGGGCTGTTTTTGATTTTCTAACGGACGATTTTACCCTTAAGCATCAAATTTGTATTCCCGTTCTGTTACTTCCCTCTTTCAGCTCTGTTTTCTTTTTCTTCTTCTCAGTGCCGCCTCTCTCTCTCTCTCTCTCTGCCTCCGATCTTCAATTCCTCATTGCCTCTGATCTTCAATTCATCATTGCCGCCGATCTGCAATTCCATTTTTGCTGCCGATTTTGCAATTCGTTTTCTTCCGGCGATCTGCAATTCAACTGTTTAATTGTTCAATTTGCGATTCAGATTTGTCTCTGAATATTTGCGTTGCGATTTCTATTTGTCTCTGAATGAGGTATGTTAATGTTTTGCAGCTTTTTAGATTTGCTCATTCTGGCATTTTCGTTTTGCCTTTGAAACTTTGCGTCTGTTATTTGTCATACTGTTACTGCTCCGAAAACTTCCTCATACTGCTCCGAAAAGTTCTTCATACTGCTCCGAAAACTTCCTCATCATCTTTTTTCCGTTCTGCATTTTTTTCATAGTTAGTTAGATAGTTACTGACTTACTGTTAGTGAGATATTTACCAAGATGATAGTTAGTACGATAGTTACCAATTTCATAGTTATTATTTCAGCTTCTACGATAGTTAGTAAGCTAGTTACTAGGCTGATAGTTGCTGCATTTTTTAGTAAGATAGTTAGTAAGATAGTTACTAAGTAATAGTTGGTAAGATAATTACTAAAATGATAGTTAGTACAATAGTTAGTAAGATAGTTACTGCGATGATAGATACTAGAATGGTTAGTAAGATAGTAACAGATATAATTATGATGCCCTTTGATAGTATTATAATTATTGATGTTGTTATGATTTTTCCTGTAGGTGCAATGGACAATTTTTATACTGCTAAGCTTGTGTATTCTGGTGAAGGAGCAGCACTTTCGTTTGTTCATAATTGTAGTTTTGTTGATTTTTGTCATAAGATACGTGATCGTTTTCCCGACTTGGAAAGATTGGTTTTCAAACTTAAGTACAATGTTTATCCAGATCCTACTGTTTACTTTCTGGAAAATGAGGTTGATATGCACATGATGTTTAGAGTTTTGGGACGATATCAATCTGATTTTGTTGATGTGGATGTTCATTGTGTGGATCTCATTGCTTCTGTTTCCGAAAGTGCAGTTAGTAATACTATTAGTGAGGAGAGTAGTGTTTTGGTGGAAGAGAATGAATTTTTGGGATGTTATAGGCGTGAGGACCCAAAAATGTATCTTTCTAAAGGATGGAAAGATCTTATTCACTGTAAGGGTCAGACGTTTGAGGGTGGGGTAAAAGAGTTTAGGCTCAAGTTGCGGATGTATGCTGTGGAGATTGGTTTTGAGTATTTTTTTTATAGAAATAAGCCTGAACGCGTTGTTGCTTTCTGCAAGAAAAAAACATTCTGAAGGTTGTAATTGGTGTGTGAAGGCATCTTTATGCAGGTACATTTTCACTAGCCGTTGCACGTATTTTTTAGTTGTTAAATTTAATTTTGTATAGTTGATATCAGCAGTGTTGTGCTGCCATATTTGCGGTGCAGCGGCACGCTGCATTGTGTGCTTCATTTTTATAGTTACTTGTATAGTTACTTAGATATTTATTTATATATTTCTTAGTTTTGAACTCAGACAAACTTTTTTATTTTGATAGTTACTTTGATAGTTACCTATTTTTTTCTTCAGTAGTTAGTAGTTACTTAGATAGTTACTTTCTATATTTCTCAGTGTTAACGTTACTGGAATTGTTAACTGGATAGTTATTAGTTACTTGGATAGTTACTATGAAAAAGTATATATGTTGATTGAGTTTTGCACCTTTTATTCAGGTATAATGGTTTCTTTGTGATCAATGAATTGGTGAACGAACATAGATGTCGTTGTGTCATCCGGCTTCAAGATAGTAAGATGATGTGCAGCAAGATTATTAGGGAGGTGATGCTTGACAAGGTTCGTGAGAATCCCAGTAAGAAAGCTATTGATATACTGCAAGACATAAAGCTAAACTACGGCTTAGATGTCCCCTATCATACTGCTTGGTATGGCAAAGAACTTGCAAGGGATGCTGTGGTTGGTGTTGAGTCTGAGTCTTACCAGAATTTATCATGGTTCTGCCAGCGCACATATGAATTCAACCCATATTCTAGGCTAGCTGTAGAGTACGAATCTGAAACACAAAGGTTCCTGCGTATGTTTGTTACGTATTCTGCTTGGTTGAATGGTTTTCAGTCTTGCAGACCAATTCTCTGTATTGATGCTACATTCATCACAAATAAATACAAAGGCATGCTTCTTGCTGCTTCGACAAAGGATGCGAATTGTGGTACATCACTTTCTTCATTTTTTTGTTCTTTCTTTTCTTCATTGCTGTTGGTTTTCATTTCCATTACTTTCAGACCGACAGTTATTTTGATAGATACTATGGTAGTTTCTTATACAGTTACAGAAAGCTCAATACCAAATAGTTACTTTTGATAGATAGTATGGTAGTTACTGGTATAGTTAAATGAATTTTTCAGATTATATATTTACTTTGATACATACTACTGGAAATTCTTTTATAGTTACAGGAACTTTCAGCATAAATAGTTATTTTGATAGATACTAGTGCAGTTACTTTTACTTTGATAGTTATTTATATGAATCTGACATTATTTTTTTTTCTTTCTTTTGTTTAGGATTATATCCAGTTGCTTATGCTATTGTCGATTCTGAAAATGAGAGTAACTGGACCTTCTTTCTTAAGATGTTGTCTGAAGAGTTGTCGAGATATTCTACAAGGCAAATTACTTTCATATCTGATCGTAATATCGGTCTTCTAAATGCAGTTCGTGCAGTTTTTCCCAATAGTCCTCATGGATTTTGTTATAGGCATCTTCAGGCTAATCTGAGCAACAAGTTTGCATGTGGTTCTTATCTGAGTAAAAGAATTCCATTGTTGTTTATGAAGTGTGCTTATTCTCGCACTCGTGAATATTTTGAGATTAATTTTGAGAAGTTGAAGCATGAAGGTGGTGAGGTTGTTGATCAGTTTTTGAAGGATCTCCCTCTGGAAACATGGGCTTCTAGTTTTTTTAATGGTGAAAGGTTTGGTGAAATGACAAATAATTTGGCTGAGTGTTTCAACAATTGGGTGAAGGATTTGAAGAGCCTTCCCATTATTGAATTTAACGAAGGCATTCGTCTTAAGTCTATGGCTTTAATTGCTTTTCGTAAGGAAGTATCTGCTGGATGGGTTACTGAGCTGTGTCCAAATTTCGAAAAGAAGCTGGTTGACAATTTGGAGTTGGGTAGACACTGGTTAGTGAGTAGATCTGATACATACGTTTATGAAGTTCAGTGCCAAAAGTATTCTGTGATGGTAAACTTGGAAGCGTTATAATGTTCATGTGGAGAATGGCAAGTTCACGGATTTCCTTGCTCACATGCCCTTGTTGTGATTCAGAAACACGGTTCTAATGTGTACTCATATGTCAATCCAATTTTCAAGGTGCACCTCCTTTCCTAAATTTAACATCATTTAAACAGTTACCGAGGTAGTTAGTAAGATAGTTACTTCAAATAAAATAGTTACACTGACAGATACTAGTGAAGTTACTGGTACAGTTACATGAACTTGACATTATATCTTTTATTTTCCTTTTTTGTTTTTGTTTTTTTAGGTGGATAAATATCGTGAAACTTATTCTTTCGTAATCAATCCGGTTCCTACTATTTCAAAGCCAGTGGATCTAGCTCAGCCTGCATTGTTGGTTCAACCACCATTAACAAAGAGACCACCTGGAAGGCCAAAATTACAGAGGTACAGAAGTAAAAATGAAGTGAAAAGGACAGTCAAGTGCAGCAGGTGTAACAAATATGCTGGTCACAACAGAACAAGCTGTACAGAAATTATATAGTTACCTAGATAGCTATTCAAGCAGTTTTTTTTTTTTTTTTTTTTTATGATTGTTACATTTGAAATGTACATTGATTGTTTACTTGTTTTACAATAATTGAAAGGTTACTTTTATTATTTTATTCATGTTGAGTTTGGCAGCGTTCCGCTGCCGTTGCGCGGTGCAGCGGCACGCTGCATTCTGTCCTGCATTTTTTATACTTGGATAAGTCGATCTTCTGTGCAGCAATTGTGTTTTTCATAGTTACTTATATAGTTACTAACACAGAGTCTGATTGGTACTTAGATGATTGCTAGTAAGATAATAGTTACTTTGATAGTTAGTAACTTAAATGATAGTTAGTAAGATAGTTATTAATATGACAGATAATTAGAAAGTTAATTAGGAAGATGATAGTTAGTAAGATAGTTACTAAAATGATAGTTTGTTTGATTGTTAATTTGATAGTTACTTGTACAGTTAATTTGATAGTTAGTTTCCTGCATTTGATAGTTAATTTGATAGTTACTTTTAAAGTTAGTAACGAAAATGATAGTTAGTTTGATAGTTACTGATATGATAGTTAGTTTGAAAGTTATAATGATAGCTAGAAAGATAGTTTGTAATTAAATAACTTCTGAACAGATCTGTACTATGCATAGAATCATTTGTCTAGTTGATCACCTTTCAAACTAGACATAAAAACAGGGGTTTACAAACTAAACAGAAACATAATCATATTGCAAATAATGTATATGAAATAGATATAAATTAAGATGATAGTTAGTTTGATAGTATATGAAAAAAGTGATAGTTAGTCTGATGGTTACTGAAAATGATCCCTAAACTTGTCAGCCTGAATAGATACAAAATTTGTTCCCTAAACTTGTCAGCCTGAATAGATACAAAATTTGTTCCCTAAACAAATTATCATCAATAATTTGTTTAACTGTTCAAAACAAAGCATGAAAAATCTGTTTAATCCATCTAAGAGGGCCTCCAACTATGCCGATTGTCCGCAAACTGCTTTAGAATGTGAGCCCTGAACTTGTTAGCCTCTTTCTTCCCAAACTTCTTTTTGAAATCACCTTGTGAAAAAATGAGGCTCATGAAGTACATCACGTATATTCCACAGTCGACGCTGTTTTGTCAAAATAAAAAGATTACTTAAAGTCAGACAGTTATAAAGATGATAGTTACTGAGATAGTTACTACTATAAAAACACAGAGAATTTACAAAGATGATATTACTCAAATATTTACTAAACATAGTTCTACAGACAGTTACAAGTTGATAGTTATTAAGATATGCTGGGTTTAAAAATTTACGAATCAGATAGTTGTTGAGGCAATTTTCCCTGGAACGGACTTATAGTCAGGTTGGACTTGTAGTTGTTCTTAATCCACCTTATTGTTTTAATTTCATCTTCATTAAGAGCCTCTTCCACCATTTTCAGTTCTGTGCTGGAGCTTTTGCCGGTGTCTATTTTGTACCGGCATCCTTGCTGCAGCATATCATCTGCTTGTTCAAGGACAGCTCTCATCCATATATCAATCATTGCCACCTGTTAATAACATAGTTAGTCAGATAGTTACTCAGATAGTTACTGAGATAGTTGGTAAGATGATAGTTACTCAGATAGTTACTATCATAGTTACATATATAGTTACAAAGACGATAGTTACATAGATAGTTAGTGAAGTAGTTGATAGTTACTAAAACAGATAGTTACTAGAATCATAGTTACTATGATAGTTAGTAAGATAGATACTCAGATTATAGTTACAAAGGTAGTTACTATGATAGTTACCAAAATAGTTGATAGTTACTAAAACAGATAGTTACTAAAATGATAGTTACACAGATAGTTAGTAAGATAGACACGCAGATTATAGTTACAAAGGTAATTACAAAGATAGTTACTAGAATGACAGTTACTATGATATTTACAAAGATGATATTTACTCAATAAATAGTTACTCAATAAGATTTCCACAGACGATAATTACTAAGATAGTTACTAACATACCATTTTTTTAGCATCGTTAAAACTTTGCCCTGTTCCTGGTCTTCTGGATCTGATGGAGTCTAAGTGTGCAAATCTTAATGCTTCCGTGTCAAACAGCAGTAGAGTATGGTGAAAATTCCTCCTGTGAGTAAGTGGGATCAGAATCATTTCTGCTTTACCCAGCTTCTCGTATAGTGGTTCACATAAGAACTGGTGCATTGGTTTTGCTTCTAGCTCTTCTGTGGACATCTGTTTTCAAACAAACAAAACCTATGATTAGTTATCTCATCATTTTTTACAAAGTATAATTGTCCTGTTAAAAATTTATCTTACCCAAGAGTGAGTCTGCATAATTTCTATTTTATAATCATCTGGATCGTCCCTGTCTATCATTTCAGAATGCAGTAGAGCAGCATATCCATCAATCATGTTGTTTGCGACTTCAGTTCCGGTCACCACTTGATTTATTTCATACTTGGAAATTTCTGTTCCCACCTCTTTTCCTTCCCAGAAGAACACTCTGCACAGATGATATTAAATAAGTTGATAGTTACAAGTTACTTTGATAGTTACTATGATAGTTACTATCATAGTTTCTAGTTACTATGATAGTTAGTAGATACATTGACAGTTACTAGTTATTTTTTAATAGTTAGTAAGATAGTTACTAGTTATTTTTTCCTAGTTACTTTGATAGTTACTATCATATTTAGTAGTTACTAATACAGATATTCATAAGTTGATAGTTACAAGTTACTTTGATAATTACTATCATAGTTACTATCATAGTTTCTAGTTACTATGATAGTTAGTAGATACATTGACAGTTACTAGTTATTTTTTGATAGTTAGTAAGATAGTTACTAGTTATTTTTTCATATTTACTTTGATAGTTACTAGTTTTTTTTTCATATTTACTTTGATAGTTACTAGTTATTTTTTCCTAGTTACTTTGATAGTTACTATCATATTCATTAGTTACTAATACAGATATTCAATAAGTTGATAGTTACAAGTTACTTTGATAGTTACTATCATAGTTTCTAAAGAAGATGATAGTTACTTAGACAGTTACTTGCAGATAGTTAAAAAGATAGATAGATGCTCAGTTGATAGTTACTAACATAGTTATTAAAGAAGTTGTCCAGACATATACCCGGAAATAGTTAGTAAGACAGATAGAAGGATAGATTACCCGCTCGGCGCCTTGTTCCAGTATTCTTGGAACCTTTTCTTCGTGTTTTCTTCCATGTGATCTTTGTAGACTGTGTGGTCATCCCAGTCCATCACCTCTTGTTGGCTTGGAAGATAAGGTTCCTCTGAATCACCAACAAGGAATATGGGTTCACCTTCCTCTGTCACCCCAGCCACATTGTCGAATGACGTCTGAACAGCAGTTACCGATTCAACCTGTTCTGGTTGCATCAGGTTTCTCAAACTTTCCTCCTCTTTCTTTTTCCGCCTCTCTTCTTCAAACTTTTTTCTGTTCTCTTCCTGCCGCTTTCTTTTGGATTCCCTTTCAGCTTTGACTTCACCCCACCAGTATATGTCGTCCTTTCTTGACGCCCTCTTTCTGTTTTTTATGCGCACAACATATGAATATATTCCGAGCGACTCTGCTGAAGACCCAGAGTGCATTTCATCAATCTTAAATTCTATCATACTTTTTTCTGATTTGAAATGCACTTTTCTCTTCTTTCTGGCCTCAGCTTGGTTGAAAATAGGCATGGGAACCGGTGACTCTATGATCTGGAACTTGTGAGGTTCAGCCAACATGTCATTCAGAGAGGGTGATCCAGTTGCAAGAGGAATGGTAACTGATGGAGTCCTGAGATTTTCCTCTGGAATATCAATTGGCTGCTGCGGTGATGCAGTTGGGGTGCTGTGACCTCCCCAAGGAGATACAATCCCCGGCAAGATGCTGAAAGAAGGCATTTCCGGCATTTCCGTCACTGGTGTCTTTGGTGACCATCTTGCTTCCTTGGCGATTTTTCTACTATATGTTCTTGTGTCAGCCTCATCGCCTACGAGATAGGAAATCAGATGATAGTTATAGTTACAGTTATAGTTACTAATACAGATACTCAGATGATAGTTACTAAGTTCTTTTGATAGTTACTAACATAGTTACTAAGATAGTTAAACAGATATTTTTCTCAGATGATAGTTACTAAGGTAGTTGCACAAAATAGGTACAAAGATGATAGTTACTAAGATAGTTACTAACATATTTACACAGAATAGTTTTCAAAATCAGATAGTTAGTAAGATAGTTACTAACATAGATACACGGATAGTTTTCAAAATTGATAGTTACCTTTGCTTTTATAGCTACTAAGATAGTTATTCAAAATTCATTGTTACTAACATTGTTTCACAGATAATAACAAATTTTTATTACCTTTGCTTTTTTCTTCCTTTCTTCTTTTTTCAGCCTCTTCTTTTTTCTTCCTTTCTAATTCTTCCTCAACTTTTTTCAAAGCGTCTAGCTGATCTGCTACAAGCTGTTCTTCTTCTTCTTCTTCTTCTTCTGCATTTTTCTCACTGCTTTCCTTCACTTCAGTTGCCTGCTCTTTTTTTTCGGCTTCAGTCGCCAGTTTTTCCAGGCCATCTGATTGAGATTGTGGTGGTGTCATCTCCATTGGGTCGGAGAATTGAGTCAGTGCGGCCACAATTTTCTTTTGCCTCTCCAACTCAGCCTTTAATTTTAAATTTTCCAGCTCTTGCGCCGTTGCACTCTCTTTCATCACCACAATTTCCAGTCTGGCGTCTTCCAAATCTTGTGACATCTGTTCTAGATTTTTCTCCTTTTCTTGCAATTTTTTTTTCCAAATGCTCAATCTGCATTTGCATTTGCTTTTGCCTGAGCTGTTCTGAATTTTCTTTGTTGATTATTCCAGGTTGCATTTGTTCTACTTCAGTTTGCTCAGCTGCTTCCGGTTCATCCTCATCCTCACTTGTCCCTTCCTGGTCTTCTCTGCTTTTTGCGAAATGTTTCTGAAAAAAATAAAATAATAATTACTCACACAGTTACTGACATAGTTACCAAACTGATAGTTACCAAAATGATAGTTACTATAATATTTAGTCAGACATAGTTACAAAGATGATAGATAGTCACTTTTGATAGTTACTACGATAGTTACTAGTTACTAACATAGTTAGTCAGACATAGTTACAAAGATAATAGTTACTAACACAGTTACTAACATACTAACACAGGTTGTTTACAAAATTTATAGTTACTGAGATAGTTACTAAGATAACTACACAAATAGTTTTCAAAATGGATAGTTACTAAGGTAGTTACTAACACAGTTACAGATATAGCTATTCAAAAACGATAGTTACTACGATAGTTACTGACTAACATAGTTAGTCAGACATAGTTACAAAGATAATAGTTACTAGCACAGTTACTAACATACTAACACAGGTTGCTTATAAAATTTATAGTTACTGAGATAGTTACTAAGATAGTTACTAAGATAACTACACAAATAGTTTTCAAAATTGATAGTTACTAAGGTAGTTACTAACACAGTTACAGAGATAGTTATTCAAAAATGATAGTTACTAAGATAGTTACTGAGATGATACTTACTGACAAGTCCTTCAGTTGATATTTCCACATCTTTTTCTTCAACTTCTCCAGGTCCCATTTTCTGACCTGGTGTTGTTCATTTTCCTTCCCTGGAATTGGCTCCACCAAATTTGTCTTCATGCACAGCCAATACTGGTTGCAGAAGGAATGTTAATTTTTTATACGAAGCAAAATGTTGTAATATAAAAAAAAAATAAAGGAATATAAAACTCCCGCACTTACCAGAATGACATGAACACATCCTCCTGTATTCTTGGATGCATGTTTTGATTTCTTGTACATGGTGAGACATTTTCTCAAGAATATTTTTACTTCTTTTGCCCAGGCATATGAGGATGTCTCTTCTAAATCCTCCACAGCTCTGACCATGTCTATGTGGAGGCTTCCCTTTGCATTTGGGAAGAGAAGCTTGACCAGAATGTCGATGATTATCAGCCTTGCTATATCTCTGTTTCTGCTGACTCTTTTCTCATCAGATTGAGGATTCTTCTGCAATTCTGTTGTAATGGCTGAAATCACCATCTTTTTGTTGACTTCCTTTGCTTGTCCAAAAAATCTGATCACAAAATCAGAAATGGGCGTCTCTTTTCTCTGAATGTACACTCCTGTACGGTTGAGCCCTAGAATTTGTGAAATATCTGATGATTTTATTCGGAACTTCTTCCCAGCAAACTGAAACTCATCTCTTACGTGATCGTAAGCTTCTAGCACTATCCCCAATTGGTTGTTTGACTTTGAACCGTAAACAAGGTTCTGGTGTAGTGCTTGAAACAGCTTGGCAAAGGGAGTCCTCTCGATCAGCTGTAGTACTGCCTCTGGTATTTCGCACCCGTACTCTTTGAAATTTGGTATGGTGCTTCTGAACTGTAGGGTTGGGCCTTTTTGCTTCTGCTTCTGTTTCTGCTAATTTTAAAACACAATTAACACAATTAAAACAAAATTAGTATGACAGTTGATAGTTACTAGTTACTTTAATAGTTACAATGATAGTTACCAGTTACTTTCATAGATACTATGTTAGTTACAATGATAGTTACTAGTTACTGTGATAGTTACAATGATAGTTAGTATATACTGTGATAGTTACTATGATAGTTACTAGTTACTCTCATAGTTACCTTGATAATTACCTTGATAGTTACTAGTTACTTTCGTAGTTACTATGATAGTTACTAGTTACTGTGATAGTTACTAGTTACTTTCAGAGTTTCTATGATAGTTACCTTGATAGTTACTAGTTACTTTCATAGTTACTGTGACAGTTGCTAGTTACTGTGATAGTTAGTAAATACTGTGATAGTTACTGTGATAGTTAGTAGATACTGTGATAGTTACTATGATAGTTAGTATATACTGTGATAGTTACTTACAGGATTTTGCAGTTGATGTTCTTGTTTTTCTATCAGTATGATCTTCTTTGCAGCTTTATCATCATCTTCATCAGTTTGATCATCAGATCCACTACCACTGCTTGATGGATCATATTCAGTTTCATCACTATCATCCTGTTGTTGCCATTTTCTTTTTTTATCTCTAGCTCGCCTTTCTTCCGTTATCTGCGCATTTGATAAGCAAAGTTACTATGGCAGTTTTTTCAATTATAACACAGTTAGTAAGATAGTTACTCAAAAGAAAAACAGTTACTATGACAGTTACTAACTGATTGTGATGCTTGCTTTCTTTTTCGTCCATCAGCAGCATCATTATCATCCCCGCTGCTTTCACCATTTGTTTTTCTTTTTCTTTTGGCAGGTGACGATACTTTACCTTCGCGTGGCTGCACATTTAATAAACACATATACTGAGACACTCATTCATTTGTAAGATAGTTACTGAGGTAGTTACATATAAGAAATACAGTTAGTATTTTTTTTTACATACTGATTGTGGTGATGATAGTTACTATCTAGTTTTGATAGGTACTATGATAGTTAGTAGCACCTTTTGATAGTCAGTAGATACTATGATAGTTACTATCTAGTTTTGATAGTTACTATGATAGTTACTAGCACCTTTTAGTAGTTACTAGTTTTTTTTTTCATAGTTACTATTTTATTTTCATAGCTACTATGATAGTTACTGTCATATTTCTCAGTTTCTATAAAAAATAAAAGTTTCAGTTACAAAGATAGATAGTTACCTTTTGCTGAATTTTCTTTGCAGTTGTTTTGTGGACGTTTTGATCATTCTTTTTCTTTGATCTTAACTCGTATTCCATTTCATAGTCACTGCTACTGACCTGTTGTTCTTGAGTACTTGTTTGTTTTTGTTCCATTTCTGCATATATATGTATCAGCAAATTCCACAGTTACTAACACAGTTATTGAATACTTATACAAGATAGTTTCATTCACATAAATTGAAAACAGTTTGATAGTTACTAGAATAGTTATTGATATAGTTTTAACACATTTTCATTCTTCCACACATACACACACAGTCAGAATATTTAGCGCTCAAGCAAAATTCAAAATGAAATAGTTACTTTGATAGTTCCAACCATTTATTCTTTCACAAAATGTTCTATAAACAATGCTAAACCCTGTATATATGTAATAAACCTAAAATCATCTTCGATTTTGATACCTGAGCAGCTTAGATCCGTGGAGATAGAGGAGAGGAGAGCGGTCGAGATACGATTTCGGAGAAGGTTAGGAGACCGGTGGAGGTTCGTCGTCTGAGATTCCGCGTCGGAGAGAATTAAAAGGGGAGAGCGGTGGCGATGCGTCGTCTGATAAGGATTAGGTTTTCGGAGAGCAGAGCAGTGGAGAGAGCACGGCGATGGACAGCACGGCGATGGAGAGCACGGCGATGGAGAGCACGGCGATGGAGAGCAGAGCGATTCGTCGGAGAAGGATTGAGAGAAAGAGAGTGAACAGTTTTTGATTTTCAGAGAAAGAGAGTGAATAGAGAGTGAATAGGGTTTGATCGTTGGTAACCATGTAACCAATCAACGGTAGTGGCCTTTTGCCCGTTCCGTTCCGTTCCGTTTTTCCAGTGGCATGATATGTAATTATATCAGTTTTTTTGAGTATTTGTTAACTGGTGCCCTTTTTTATAAGGTCTTTAAAATTTAGGCCTTTTTTCTAATTATGGACTTTCAATAGCCCTTTTTTATAATTGACCCTATAATTTAATATTAATTAATGTATTAATGCCTCAAGCTCCAGATGGCCGATGCATTCAGACAGTTATTCGGAGGCCGTCGTTCTTCCAGATCTAGGGGTTCTGGAAGTTCTGCCTGTTCCGGAGACTCCGACAGGACCCTTAGCCAGCCTGAGAGGACCACCAGCCAGCCTCAGAGGATGGATTCATCCCAGCCGCGGAGGAGTGTGAGTTCTCGGCACCAGACCCTTTTATCGGCGGGGCGGCCGTCGAGCAGTTCACGTCCCCCTCTCCGGCCAGATGCTCCGAGGTCGAGTAGGCAGCTATTTGAGGACGAGATAGCTCCAGACGTTCATCAGGTCCGTATGCCTGAGGTTCATCGGGAGCCGATGACGAGTCCGGCGCCGTCTGCTGCTGACTCGACTGAGGGGCCTACTCTCCAAAATCAAATCTACCTCCCGTACAACATTCCTGCGATACCCGAGGTCCACGAGCGTGGTGTGCCCATATGGCCTGATATGCCTCAGTACGTGAGTGTTGCGGAGACATACCATCATGAGCCATTTGAGAGACCTGAGCTCCTGATTTCGGCGAGGAGAAAAGGAAAGTCGACAGACGGGTCATCGAGTTCAGGTAACATTTGATTTTATTAATTAAATTTTTTATTAAAATTAACGCACTAATATTTAATTTTATTAACCAATCGACGTTTATGTGATAGGGACAGCCGCTAGCAGTTCAAGCAGGAATACGAGAGGTGTCATATGTTTTGACACGCTCATGAGAACTGTTGAGAGCAGGGGGAAGATCCAGATCAACGAACCCCCTAATCAGGAGGTTCAGGGGAAAAAACGCCGCGATTACGCGGGTTGCGTGGGGGCACTAATTAAGGATAGAGTCCCTATGTTGTGGACACGGTGGGCTGATGTGCCGGAAGAGATCAAGAGGGAGGTCAACAACGCGGCGTCGGTGAGTAATTTAAAAAACTTAATTTCTTTATCATAATATTTAATAATTTTTGGTATTGTTACAATTGTAAAACTAATAAAATATTATCTTTCAGGCATACTTCGAGATTGCCGAACACAAGCAGGCTTGGGCGTACGCGATGCAGAACTCGAGGTACGTTGGGAATTCCTCATCTTATAATTTGAAATATTTTATGATATTAATAATATTTCTAATGCACTTTTGTTTTTTCCGTAGTTTTAAAGAGTGGAAGAACGAGCTTCGTACCCACTTTACAGAATACGACAAACATGGTCGTATGGGTACTCCAAGAGAGTTCATGTTCAGGGAGTACGAGTGGCGTTGGTTGAAGACAGTAGACTTCAACAACCCACTTATGCAGGTAAATACTAAACTTAACTATAAATGTTTATTTTGTTAATATTTTAATTATTAGTTTAATTATTTTATAATTATTACACTAATATTTTTTTATGCATTTTTCTAATATTTTATTATTTGTTTGAAGGAACGGTCTCGGATAAACTCTGCGAACCGCCGCCGTAACACAACCCCCCATCATGGTGATTCTAGGCCATTTTCACAATATCAGGAGGAGGCGCTTAAAGATCATCCTGATAGCAACCCGTACGTAGAGACGTTCAAGAAGACTTATCCACAAGCGACAGAACAGCTTGTAAGTCGTTGATTACGATTTTAAAATTTTAATTATTAATTTTACTTAATTATATATTTGTTAGAATATTAATTATTTTTTTTTCCCGTTCAATTAGGAGAGGGTGAACCGGGCCGAAGAAGAAGTGTTGCTGGAAGTAGTTCGGGAGACACAACCAAACATTTCAGAGGCAGATCTGCAAGAAGCCCTGAGCCAGGTCAACCGATCGAATGTCCAAACTGCAGCGCGGATATTCGACGCAGCCTTCCCACAACGGTCAAACGACTACTACTGCCGGGGTTTGGGAAGTTCTGGAATAGGGGTCCTGAAGACCACTAAGGGAGCTCAAAAGAATGGAGGCGGGGACAGCCAACAGATGAGGGGGGAAATGCAGAGATTGACAGAAGAAAATGCAAGATTGGCGGCCGAGTTCTAGAGATCACAGGAGCAACACCGCAGAACACAACAGTATTATTTGGAAATGTCCGGTTGGCATGCTGAATAGGAGAGAATTCGGCGACATAACTACGCCGGCCAACAAAACTGGTGGTATGCTATGTTCCGGCACAACAACAAGGCCTTGAACCCCCGCCCCCGTTTGAGCCGTTAGATGAACCTCCAATGCCTCAACCTCCCGAGTTCATTTAGCAGGATGACGAGCATGATGGACAGCAGGATGCTGGAGATGACGTGGTGGACTTTAGTGCTTTAGGTGATGATTAGGGTTATATTTTATGTATATTGGAACAAATTAAATAATAAGTCATTTAGACGTGTTTCTTGTTGGTGTAAATGCATGGATTGTCATTGTGAATTACAGGTTGCTTGGAATAGTAATTTAGAAATTAATTTAAATTTTTTTTCCCCAAAATGTAAGAATAGCCGATGATATTGGCATTATTTCGTCAGCTATAATTAATTAATGTCTATTAAAATATTAATATATTCTGACGAAATAACTGACGAAATAGATGAAATCATCGGCTATATTTCAGAACAAATAGCCGACGAAATTCGTCGGCTATAGTTTACGATATCGTCGGCCATACTCGAAAATATCCGACGAATTTCGTCGGATATTTTGCCCAGGTTTGGTCGACAAAATGAATTTTCGTCGGTGATAATTTTGGAATGGCCGACGATTTCGTTATTTTCGTCGGCCATTCGTTTTACCGACGCCCTTTTACCGACGAATTATAGCCGACGACAGTTTCGTCGGTAGAAGGAATAGCCGACAAAAATTTGACATAGTAGACGAAATTTTTTTCGTCAGCTATTTTGTCCGATCTGGTAGTGTGCAAGAACGGCCTCTAAGGGAACATACTACAATAAATGCATAGTGGATACTACAATAAATACAAGAATTATTACTTTATTTCCATTAAGTTATTGTCTTTCGTTTCCTTTATTATCGTCTTTACTTGCTCTTTTGTTTTTTTGTTTTACTTTCAAATGCTTTACTCTCTTTTATTTTGTATTTTACTGTTCGTACTAAGACAATATTTTTATTTTTTTAAAAAAAAAACTTTTTATTAAATAACTCACACACCTTTACATATGTCAATGAGATTTGAACCTATGACCTCAATGTTCGTACTAAGACAATTACATTTGTTAAGAGTTCACTTTAGTCGTCAATTACTATTACTTGGACCTAATTGACTTGAGCCTTGTCTCTAGACAATTTGAGTTCACACACAATCACTACCACATCCAATTCACCAGACGTTTAACCACTAAGTCTTTAGACAACAAGGCAGCGAACCATCGCCCGAGATTGTTTCTTCTTCGGCTAACAATTGTTTGACGAAATCAAAATTCGCACACTACATCAACGATTGTACACTTGGCCTCTCGACCGTGTGTTGGCAGGCCACACAATCTACACTCTAGAATAACGTTTAGACCTAACAGAGTTATCACTTATTCTCTAGGCAATCCAAGCCAAGACGATTTTAGACCTAACATAATTATTACTTATTGGGCAACTCAGCTTGTAGAATTTTTTATTTTTTTTTCCGATAAGTGATGAGTGGAGACTGTTGATCAATTGTGTCGTGACAATTATGGCTGGGCTTGAGCTGAACCGGTCCCAAATTTTTGTGAACCCGACCCAAAGTCTGAAATATCAGGCTCGGGCCAATTCGAGCTTCTCAACCAGTCAACACAGACCCAAACCCCACTAACTCGATTCGAGCAGGTTTCGGACCTAACATAACAATCACTTATTATGCAACTTGTAGATTATTATTATTATTTTTTTTTATAAGTGTAGACTTTTGATCAATTGCGTTGTGGCAATTGCAAATGCACTTCAATTTAGATAGATAGCAGAGTTGCGAGTTCTTGTTTATTTGATATTGGATTCTTGGATAATGGATGATGAATAACGTTGTGGAAATTGCATGGATGTTGAATTACGTTTTCATCAATTGACTCCTGTAGATGTTGTACTTACTACATTCTACATAAGAGGTTCTTGCATTGCTTTATGGAGGTGTTTGTGAGGTATTGTGTAATCAAATCATTGTGGCCAAGCTCTCAAGTACACATTCGTCTATACGTTATGAAATTTGAAGAAGCAAGGAGTGGATTGATTGAACAAAAATAACGTTGTTGGTATACGAAATTCCTCTTAATTCTTGTATACCATTGTTCAACATTCCTTACAACTAGAAGCTTATTGGGTATGCCAAAGCGATCATGGCTGAAGGGAGAAAAGGCACTGAAAGGGAGGCCATTGTTGTAACTTTTAAACATAGGTATGGAGTCAGCTAATAACATTAGGCAAGAGAGTCCGGTTCTGGGACTCAGATGTTGAGCTAGCTAGTATGACTGGTGTAAGAGCGAGAAGCGGCTGCTTTTTTTTTTTAGCTATGGAGTCATGTATGGAGCACAAAGAATACCCTGTGTTTGTTGCTTCGAGTGTTGCAGGCTTGTTTTCTGATGGGTGTACCTTTGTGAGTTCCACATAAACCTTGGTCCAATTTTCGTTCAACATTATAGTAGGCACCAAAAGGAATAAAGGATGGAAGGAATTCTGAACTGAGTCGTTGATATGAAAACTAAATTGTTGACCATAAACTTTGATGAAGACAACCTGTATGCGTTGTATTCCTTAGTCCAAATTCGGCGTCTAAAAAGACTAAAATCCCTTGCTCCAAATTAGGTGTCTAAAAGTGGTTGTAACTTAGAAACCATCTTCATGACACTGCATAGAAACCATCGAGGACAGTTCTCACTGTTAGAGGTATCCTCACTACATGAAAACCATCTTCCCAATACAGATTTCCAAAAGAAAATCTTCCTGCAACTTTAAGTAGGGGACGGAAAACAACCTTGAACTCGAGGCACTTTACTGTAGAGTTAAATAACAACACCGATGGCTTAACTCTGACAGACACGCCGGCAGGTGTTTTAATACGAGCCATGTAGATAGAATTAACTGGACCAACATTTGTGACTGTTCTTGATACTGCCATCCTCTGCTTGAGCTCATGAATGGTGATTGAAGGTAGATTGAGATTAACTTGGACATTGGTCAATTTATGGCATGCGATGCTAGCTCCTGCATTCATAGCACTGATGGCTGAATTGTTATATCCCATGGAGCAAAGAAAACGGATGTAATCTGAAGTTTCAATATCAAAAATGAGCCCGGGAGCTATGGCTTTGTTAGGATTGACATGACCACCACCATGGTCAAACGGATCAGCCTTCTTCTGAGGAGCCCCCTCAGCCTCAATACTTTGACCATACTGATCTTCTAGAAAGGCTGTGAAGAGAAGGACAATCAGTTTTCCAAATCTGTGTTTGAACAAGGTGATTCTATAGAACTGGACGTGCGTCAAAAGCTCAAACTAGCATTCTTATCAAGATTAGGCTCAATCTGTAAACAAGTTTTTATATGACATTTTTGCATAACTCAAATCTTGAGATACATTTAAAATGGAATCGAACAAAGCATGCATCCTTCTATGTTTTATATCAAAGCTTTATGGATATCAATCGTATGTTATCAACCTATGTAAACTTATAATGAAAGCTAATATTGAATTAATTTTCCAAAATGAGCCAGAATATACTGAATGCCATGAATCTAGTCCCTCACCTGTGGTAATAAGGGCAGACTTTATTGCTGCAGGGCTCCATGTTGGATGGATAGCTTTAAGAAGAGCTACAATACCAGATATATGTGGACAAGCCATGGAAGTTCCTGATTCAATTTTAAAGATAACTGGAGATGGTTGATGTTGAGTCACAGAGGTAGAAGATTGTGATAGTGAATAAGCAGGAGACCAAGAGGACAATATATTAACGCCAGGAGCAGCAATATCAGGCTGTAACACACATTTGAATAAGTTAGTCTTATATTAAAACTGTAAAACAAAATTGTTGAACGTTATATATAAACTCAGTACCTTCAATACCGAAGGAGAGACAGAATTGGGCCCTCGAGCAGAGAACAATGCCACTTCTGGGGATATTTGTTGTCCCAATAGAGTTTTTGTAGGGTTGAACTTGACAACTGGATTTCTGTTGCATAGCCACCATTAGAGATTTTTTCTCAGCTCTTTTTCAAAATAATTAAGAACACATAATTACCAGGACTGAAATACAGTTGTTAGGATTTTCTTGCAAAGGGGATGATAAGAAAAAAACATCAAATAATACACATGGTGCTTGACAATCGAGATTTAAATGAAGAAATAAAATATCACCACATATATTCCATAATTGCATTATTGTCTCCCTTGTAGATTTATGCAACAGAAAGATTGACATATAGAGGGTAAAATGAGTAATGGAATTAATCAGTTAAAGAATCATTATCAATATCAATATGATGCATCTCACATTAGATTGTCTAGATACTAATTAGTGTTTAAATGGTCTAAAAGTAAAGAACAACTATGGCTCCACAGCATCTTTTAGTGAAGAGAGCAAATGCACACTAAAAACAACATGGAAGTGATAGGATCATATGCAAAATAGGAAATGATAATTACATCAAGAAAGGATGATATTGACAAGGAGTGGCAGAAATTGAAGCAAGAAAACCACGATGCAGTCAAAGAAATGCATATTATGCATGGAGAAAATTTAGGCACACTGGAATTACCTGGTTGTTCCTATATAAGTGAGAATATATGTACCAATTGCAAAGTCAATCTGAACACACGGCAGACTACCCGAGGACAAAGAAACATCCTTGCTGGGAAACTGAGCAAATATGATACCGGCACCCCCAGCACTCATTACAGTGCCCATTGCAGCAGTAGATGACCTCTGTGATCGAGACTGGAAACAAAGAACGAACTTTCCATTTGCTAAAGTGCCATTTAGAGTTCCTGACTCACAGTTCCTGTTAAAATGCGCGCAGATGATTAACACAGTCTCTATTGCTGCCTAGGAGACTAAAATTCAACTCAAATAAGTACAGATTGTCATACCCAGCACTGTCTTCATCTGCATCAATGGATCCAATGTCTTTTCCATATACAAGAGGGTAGAACTTGTTCACATCCATCCCTGTATGCAAACCCTGACCCTGTATGAAAATATAAATTCATTTCTAGGTCTTTCTACTTTTAGATACGAAATGATATTATCGAGGACATAACATCTATATGGCAATTAATCGAGATGACACCTTGCCCACATTATATATGATTCGATTTCAAACCCTTGGGGAAATGATTTAATGCACTATTGATAAGAACTTTGAAAAGAAGAACGACTGTTTGGTAAATTCTTTGGTACATTTATTTACTCAATCACTTTTTTTTTTATGACAAAATGCACCAACCACAAATTTCCATGTCTGAATGAAAGAAGCGTAGATTACCACTACAGTTTGATTGTTTCCCAGGGATATTGCAGTAGGAAAAGCCCTGTCGATAGTGCTTGCTGCAACAGTGAAAATCCAAGGAGCAGAATTCATGACAGTTTGAGAGTATGGGCCAGAGTTTCCAGCCGAGCATACAACTGAAATTCCTTTGGCCACAGCATGAAAAGAACCAATGGAGAGAACATCTTCAACATAAGAAGAAAGTGGAGGTGGAGAACCAAGAGATACTGACAGCACATCCACTCCATCAAAAATTGCATCATCAAATGCAGCAAGTAGGTCTGCTGAGCTGCAGCCACCAGTAGCCCAACAAACTTTGTAAATGGCTAACCAGGATGATGGAGCACCTCCCCTTGCCAATCCTGAAGCAAGTCCCATAAAGCTTGCATTTTCTATATAACCACCAGCTGCAATGGATGATGTATGAGTACCATGCCCTGAAGCATCTCGGGGAGATAGAAATTCAAACCCATCACTTGTATTTATCTTTCCAAATTCAGCTTCATACCCTTTAATATACCAGCGTGCACCAATTATTTTCCTGCCATATGTATAACATCATACTAGATACTTAACCATCCAATTATATAACTATGGTTCAGCAAACAAAGTTAACCACTGTAACAAGAAGAATCTTGATTACATTAAATTTGGTCTCTCAGGAACTTCACAGGTTAATCAAACTCTATTCCAGTTAGCCATCCGTAAATGGCTCTTATTCATGCATGATAATGGTCTTTGAGACTATCACCACCATATATGGTTTGTGATAGTACAACTATTAAACAACTTACATATAGTAGTTACAGCCAAGCAGTAACATAAAGAAAGAGAGGAAGAGACTTTTACCATTAGATAGTATCCACTCACATTGATACTTGGCTAGTAAAAGATATTTGGATTCATTGATAACTAAAAGAGATGCTTAAAAAAAAAAAACCCGAAAATTAACATCTGTCAAAAAGAAAGAAAGAAAAATTCCTGATATGCTTATGCCACATAGAGTTTTAGAAGCTGGACTACTGCTAAAGGAGTTTCTGCTGTTGAGTAAAAAATAATTCTAAATACACAAGACAATGTGAAGATTGTGCCCAATTCTCCACTGCAAGTATGCTTAAGAAAATGTTCATTACTATCAAGGGCTCCAGTGGAATTAGTGACATGAGATCCAACGGAGCTCTGGAAGAAGCTTCGGAAAGTGGTGATACTAACTCAGCAAAAATTCATGTATGGCATGTTTGTAACAATATTGTCCCTTCCCTTGAGAGATTAGTTTCTCGACTTGATGATTATTGTTTTCATATTTGTAAGTTAAGCATTGGAGCAACTAGATGTATGAGGGGTGAGAATTGGAAGCCTTATTCAGTTGGAACTCTCGAAGTTAATATTGATGGTTCATACTATGAGGTTTCAAAAAAGGGGGATTTCAGTTTTGTGATATGGGACTCTGATGGTCATTTCATTGCTGGTGGGGTGGGCCTCTTAGCCATATGTAATCTGCAGAACAAGCAGAACTTTTAGCTTTTAGAGTTTCTAAATTATGTAGTGGAACATACTATGAAGCCGGTGATCCTGGAGACTGATTCTACCACTATCCAACATCAGCTGAGTACGTGCTTCTTCTGTGTTAAATACTTCTTTGCTGGGAAGGTTGTATGATGGTCTTTTGGTGTTGCTGGAATCGCAGCCAGCATTGGCAATTGTACATGCTAGAACAGGAGCCAATAAAGTGGCACATATTAACCTCTCAAGAGTTTTCTCAAGTTTGTTTCTTTTCAGTTTCTAATGGCCGTGATTGTAGCTGAATTTTGCATCATGTAACTTTTCTAATTTTCAGTAAAGTGTGACATCATTCATCTCAGAAAAAGAAAAAGAAAAACCCTAAACCCTAAACCCTAAAGAAAAAGCTACTCCTTTCTAAAATGGTAGGGTGCAACAAAACAGTAAGCACACAACAAATCTTGACTAAATTATCAAATGAGAAATTGATAAACCACAGATTAATCAATAAACCAAAATTAAAAAATGACCAACCTGTTGCAATGGGAGTGATTGAAATTTTGTCCTTCTTGACATATGCCTCTCCAGCGAGATGGAATCTCTCCCATACCTTCATCTCTAAAGCTTTCAGACTCAGGCCAAATTCCTGAGAAATAAAAGAAAAATTGAGCAAAATTTATACTTACTCCCAAAAACTTTAAAGCATGTCAGCTTTAGAAAGCATGTCAGATTTTCTAAAGCTAACCAGTGTCCATGACTCCAATAATAGACCCAGTGCCTGATTGACTCCTTGATAAAATTCCATTTCTCATATGAGAGTCTACTTGCAGAAAATTCCAACTTCTTGTTGTATGCAAATTAAGAAGCCTGTGACAAATGACACGAACAACACCAGGTACATCTGCATAAAATAAGAGGACATCTGTATATTACTAAGCGTACTTGTATCAAATTAGTAATCCCCCCAGGACTCTTTGACTCAAATCCACAAAAAACACAGTTAACAGGTCACCGGCATTGTAACACCTGCAATAAGCTTGGCTTGAGATGTAGTTAGAACTGCAGCAAAACCCGAAAATCCATGCTTATAGCTGTACAGAATTGATTCCTTTGCAGCCTCTTTGCTGTCAATTATCAATCAAAAGCTTTTACTCTCTTACTATTTCTGGAATGATGTCCAGTTATTCTGTTAAATACTGTTTTTCCAGATGAAATTTCATGTAAAAATAAATACCAAAATGCAGTGTATTATTGTCAGTTGTAAACTCACAGATAATAAATACCATGCCTAAACAATAAGCATTCCCATACAACAGTATGGATGCCTTATTTTTTTTTCTCCTCTCAAGATACTAGCAGCATGAGAATGTGACAAAAGCAGAATGATGTCAAAATTCATGCAGATCATCAGAGTTATTTGAATCTGCAAGCCTCTTCTTACACATAGAGAGCAGAGTCTGTTACTCAGTTTAAACAGTTTTATATCTTAAATGCAGAACACTTTGCTGTTTTCACATATTCATGTCCCACAACATTCAGATTTATTCCTCTAAGGTATTGTATTAAATTATACATCAAAACTTCATAAACGGAAGGCAGAGCTAACCTTCCAAATACATATGACAGAATCTCATGGTGAGACTCAGATACCAGCTCTGGCTTCCCATACTTACTTTCTCCCATATAAACAATGTAAACCTGACATAACAAGTCACCAAAAATCAACAAAATAATAAGAAGAAAAAAAAATCCAAGATAATAAATTTGATCATTGAAAAATAAACAACATAGTAAGAGTAGACTCACATTTGTGAAAGCAAAAGAAAGAAGGAACCCAGAGCACTGAAGAGTAAGAAGAAGCAAAAGGGTGCCAACAATCCCTGGAGGAGGAGCCATATGAGCGGAGAGTGAGAGAAAGTGAGTGAGTGAGCCTGAATTTGAAGACATATACATGCATACACAGCTATATCTGGAACTCATTTAAGTTTTTGGGTTAAAGGGGGCTCTGTGTGTTGTTGTTGTTGTTGACTAGACTGGACTTGCTGGTGGGACTACTGTAGTTGTAGCTCTGCTCCATTATTCCACTAATAATTGGAATGGCATGGCAAGACAGTGCAATATATATATATATATATATATATATATATATATATATATATATATATATATATATAGGTGGCGGCCAAGATTTGGCCTTTTCAGATCAGAGAGAATGTGAAAGGTCTGAGGGAAACCATGGGTAGCAGGATGACTGAAATTTCCACATTGGGAATTTGGGACCCAAAAACCTAACTGGGTCTACTTGGTGTGGTCAATTCATCAACTACCATGAATTGTTGCATGAGTGGCTTGCAGGTTACTATTCCTCCACCATATCTTATTGGATTGACATGTCGTATTGTGTCAAACAGCGGTGCAGATTACCAAAACCCTAAACCTTAAATCCCGAGTTTCCTACGTTTGAGTTTAGGTTTGGAATGGTAGCCTTGGTTTTTGAACAACTTTTGGCTTTCCTCTTTCTGCTCTATTTCATCTACTCTATTTTACTTCGATTCAGTCTAAGAATTTTGAATATATATTACACATATGTAGACTGCAGGTTTAGGAATGTCTTAGGATGCTTGATGAATGCATGACAGTAGAAAATGTGTACATAAATTGTAAGGGTAGTTAGAGTTTAAAACCTCTGCGATATATCCGATATCTCTACCGATATCTCTTTTTTTCGGCTGACCAATATATCTTTGAGGTAAATATCTTCTCTTTTCTCGTATCTACGATAATTTAAAATATCTCTGATATTTAAGATATTTGCGATATATCTCCGATATTTTAACGAAATATCTATAAAATTTTCCAATAAATTTTTTTTTTTCTAGAGATTCGAGAATGTTTAAAAGAAGAGTACTTGAATAAGTAATCAGTGATCACCTCGAGGCATATAAAAAAAATGAGTACTCCGGATTCCTCTTGTCCACAAGTGGTAGAAACTGCGACTGACAGCGGAATTAATGTGAATAAGGTATTATCTGAAGATGTTGGAAACCAAAGAGATAATTCTGATAGTGATGCTGCATGGGGCAGCACTGCAACTCCGGATAGTTCAGATGATGATGGTGGTGGAAGCGAAAAAAGTGGTTGAGATACAGGGTTTAAACATGGACAATCTTCTGTGGGTGGAGACATAAACCAGTTTACATATAAAAGTAATTTTGATCATGTCACCCAAGATGAAGACCACAGATCTAGAGAAGCTCATCATGGTGCGCAAAAGCAGAATCGGCATGGCAGCAGGAGTAGATGTGCAATTGATGATCAAAGTATCCCATCTTCAGTTGCCTTAAGTTTTGATTCTATCAGTTTAGGCACAGAGCGCAGTGTGACGTCAAATGAATCACATGAAGGCAACAATCAATTTGGTTATAATATTTTTGAATATGGTCAATATGGAGAAGTACAATGTCACATCCCGAACCCGATTTTAATTGTGTTAATTATATAAATTTCTCATAATTACTAGAAGCATGAATTACAAGTATATGGAACTTCGTACGCTTTTATTTTAGTTGTCTCGTGATGTCAAAAGTATGTTCGAAGGTTAAATTCGGAAAATGTTTTAAGTTTTAATGGGGGGAAAGTTGACTTTGTCATTCTTTGCAATTTTTGAAAATTTTCCTTCACGAAACTTGCAGAGCGCGATGATACGAGTTTGTAGACACGTGGCACACGTGAAACGGACATTGTATGAAGAAGTTATGGTTTGTTGAAGTTATTTACTGCTTCGGAAAATAACTATATAAAGGGGAAATTTTTCCGGAAAGGGGAAGGTGATGTTTCCATTTTCAGAAAGTTACTATTTACTATGCAAAAATTATTGTTCATCTACCTCTCTCCCCGATCCGGATCGCCGGCGTCTCGATCTCCGCCGTCCGGCCACGGCGTCACGCGCGCCACCCAACAACAGGCTCATCTTCCTCTCCTCTTCCGTTTGGGCTATGGCGCAGCTCGAGGGAGCGACGGTGCGCGGCGTGGCGAGGTGGGGAAGTTTTGCCACCGTAAGCGGCGGTGCTGCAGGCGACGCCACGGGGTGCGCCACCCACCGTTCGGCTGGGTTTCTTCTGGCGCGCCCCCCTGTTGAGGTGGATCGCGCCACTTTACACGGAGTCGCACGGATCGAATGGGTTTCTCCTCGACCCGTTTCGGTTTCTCCTCGACCCATTTCCACTGTTCGACCCGGGTCCGACTCGGCCCAACCCGGAGTCGACCCGATCCGGCCCACCTTGACTCGACCCGGTTCAGATCCGACCCGGCCCATGTTCAGCCGATCCGGTTTAGGCCCGACCCGGCCCACGTTGACCGTTGACCAGACCGTTGACCGTATGTTGATCGTTGACCGGGCGTTGACCTGAGTTTGACCCGATTTCGGAACTTCAGCGATTCGATCCGACGCGATCCCGTAGCGTTCGGACTCGATCCCGAATGGATATTTACCATTTCTGGTAAATTAAGGTGAGTAAACCTCCTTGTATTATTATTAACTACGAGTGTAAATGTTAGTATAATTATCATTATATTTAGAATGCTTTATATGGAAAATGGGTATAGAGCGAGTGGATTTTATGATGCATGCCTAAACATTTTATTGAAATGAAATTACTTTAATTAAATGCTTTTCGTGAGCTTGTTGTGAATCATTGAAAGTATTTGATTATGAGATTTGTTTATTTAATATTTAAAGGAAAATATGGATTTGAGGTATATATGTTCCTACCGTTATATATAATAAGTAATTTTACCCGAAAATGAGATTTCTGGGAATTTCATGATTTCGTTAATTATGATTTCACGACATGTGGGACATGTCGATGTTATGGATATATTCTTCAATTTTTTTTTCGATATTATTTTATGACATGTGGGACATGTCGGTATATATGTATATGTTTGGAGGCTATTATTATATTTGCGATATTTATAAGCCTCAGATGTACGGTCGGGGACCGTACTGATTTAATTCATATAAAGGGGAAACGTGCTTTCGGTTTTGTTTTCGGATTTTCACCATACGAGGGTCCATATATGTTTATTGCTAGCTAGCCTATTAACCTCATCCCACGCGAGGTGACGACTTGACCATATAGGTCAGATTCACGCTCAGTGATCGACGTAGAGTTGTATAGAGGTTTAGCGTGGGACGCTATTGCTAGCTAGCTTATTAACCTCATCCCACGCGAGGTGACGACTTGACCATATAGGTCAAATTCACGCTCGGTGGTCGACGTAGGGTTGTATTGAGGTTTAGCGTGGGACGCTATGGAGTCTGAGAGACTCTGACCCTCAGCCTGGGAGGCTTGATATTAAATGGTGGTAATGACGTTTTTCCCTATTTTATTATATGACCAATGGGATTGGTCATGATTTTATATTATTTAAGTTTCGGGAATATTTTCTCTTATGAGACTTTCTATTATTTTATAAATTCCCGAAACAGCGAGTCTTGGTTTTATGTGACCAATGGGATTGGTCGTGAAACATTATTATTCGATTTAAAAAGTATATTGTTTTGAATATAAAACAAAATATTATTTGATTTGAATTGTTAATTATGTTAGTCATTGTTCCCAGTGGGTGGGAGGTTGTGGTATGGGAGCAAAGAGATGTTTTGTTTGGATAATGGGTTATATTTTGGACCTGTTTCGGATTTCCGAGGGAAATCCTGGGATGGGTCCTCTCAATTGGTATCAGAGCGGGGATATGATCCTAGGAATTTAGCTGTGGGGGAAGAATTAAGATTTAATCAGGATATGGATAATGATTTTCACGGATTATCTGTCGCTGAAATTTTATTTTGGTAAGAGTTATTTGCCTTGAATTATTGGCATTATGGTCATGCTTGCGAATGGTTTCGTATGTGGAATTGACCATAATTGAGTTTTGTTTGAACTAAGAATCCTATTGTGTTGTTCACACTTGGAATTTGGCAGTTGTCATATAATTGGTTGGCCAGTACATGAAAGAGAGTTAGTTATGGCTTTTGTCTGATGATTGAAACAGTTGAGTGATGGTTATGTGGGGTTTGGCTACTGTGGCTTTGTACTTGAAATTGGCTACATCCGGGTTAATTTTAATTATTAGTTAATCTGGTGATAATTGACTTGTGAAAAATGTTTGTAGTCTGTGGGTTTGGTTTTGGTGGCTATTGAATTTGTCAAGCTTAGTGTAATCTTCAAGAAGTATACTGTGATTTTGTGAATATGGATGATATGAATGTAAAGTGATTAAACAATGAGGTTCTTCATAGGTTATTGTTTGTGTTAACTCTAGTTCTGAGGTATTATTTCTATTCTTGATGATTGGGATTGGTCACAAAGTTTGAGTCATTAGTGAGTGATTATCAATTTCTATTAGAAAGGTTTGAGTACACTAGTATAATTTGACCAAAGAATTGGAGTTTTAGTTTGTGTTTGCTTACTTTCAAGAGTGGTCTCGATTTATTGTCAAGATTAGGATATTCGTTTTGAATAATTAGTTTTGATCTCATTTAAGTTGTTGAATTATTGATGTATGTTAGGTTATTATCGGTTGCTTTGGAGTCGTGTTCTTGGCTTCTATTGCAATTAAGTAAAGTTACCTGTAAATTGGTTCTGATGTCGGTTAACGGTTATCTTGTGAGATCCAGAAGTCGCAATAAGGTTTGGTATGATAAGCATTGAGATTCTTCAAGTGTAGGGTCATAAAAAGTTATTGCTTCTTTATTTTTAGATATACGAAGTTAGTATGTCGAAACCAAGTTACTATCATGAGAAAGGTTTAACTTTTTACATTTTGTGTTTCAGTTATATTTTTGTTTCTAAACTCAATTTTTTTTTTTCATTTTTAACCCTACTTTAGGATTTGGTTAGTACCAGGACAGAGTTATATTATTTTAGTTTATTTGATTGGGTAAATTAATTTTCTAATTGTTTCTCAATATCTTTTCTCGATGTATTGGGTCACTTAGTATGATTTGACTAGGATCTTATGAATTGCTTAGAACTTGGATTATTAATTGGATGTCAATATTGAAAATTATTATGAGATCAAATTGTTATCAATTTCGGAATGTATGAAAAAGATAGATTGTCCAGATTGAGACTCTTTTGCAAGTTCTGGGCTGTTGTTTACCAGAATTGAGTTTATTTATGGTGGCTTGGGTTGAGCTGTTATATTGTGTGTAATTTTAATCCAGAACTTTTGGTATTTTCTTAAGAATAAAATGAATAGTAGTGATTATATGAAATTGAGGATGCGGTATCATAGACTGCTTCTGAATTGTGTTATGCAGCTAATTTTTAGCTTTGAATTTGATTTGGATTTTGGGTGGAATTGTTTCCCAATGTTTATACAATTGGTATGGAGAATTGGTGTTGTTTGGTAAAGTACTTGGCTCATACAAGTTTTCTAGGTTAAGTGTTCATAGCAAAAACATAGCTATGTCGATAGAACAGCTGTTTTTAGTATGAATTTGATAGAGATGTTAATTATTCTATGAGTGTACTGTTGATCATGAAATTTCCATGCATTTTGGTAAGGCTATTTATTTATCGATATTTTCTGAAGTTAAAAGTGTAGTTCAGAAATCTTTTTAGATATTTTCAGTACAGTTATTTTGGCTTCGAATTTGATTAGGATTAGAACTCCGTTTCGTTTACAGTCTTGTGGAACTGTTCTACCATGCGTGTTCATGATTTGTTGCTCTTGTTTTGGTTGTATTTCAATATCTGGTTTAAACTTATTGTGGCCTATAACAATAGTGTTTAGGCATGTTTTGGAAATGTTCTTTAGTAACGAGCCATGAGGCTACCTTGAGAATATTTTGAGAGAGTCAGTATTAATTGTAATGAGTTTGGCAGTTTGGCTTGATCGCATGGTTTTACTCTCATGTATTCTATGGTGAATGCACGACTTTAAAGAGAAGCTTGGCATGGCTAGTGTATGCATGTCTAATGTTGGTATGCTTCAAATTATCTTTTGATTGGCATAAGCTTGTTTAATTATCAATATGTTCCGCTTGGCCGTGGATTCCCTTGGTTTGAACTTGAGTTGGTTGAACATATAGATTTTTGCATGGAAATTCCATGGACTTGGTTAATTTAGCATGAACTCAGTATGAGGAATAGGTTCATACAATCAGTTTAGGTGCCACATCTTAAGATTGAATTTTTATTATGTTTGCATACTACTATTATTTCTTCCCTAATTGATACCTCATAAATACTTCTTAAGTAATTTCTTTTGAACCAGCGTGGTGTCAAGTAAGTTGGGATGGTGGCCGAACAACTATGTTGTTGTGCGTGTTTGAACTTATGTAAGACAGGTAGCCTTTATCAGGGGAGGTTGATTATTGGTTGGTGAGTTGATTTATATGTTCCATGGATTAGTGAATAAATGGGAGTGACTAATTTCTATGAATAATTGCATGAAAATATAGACGATTTTGTAGCGGGATATGAGTACAAAATATAAGTATATATATCTATCTTTCCATGGAAAATGAGATGAAATGAATGTGATTGAGGGAATGAATGATACAGGATAGGCACATGAATGCATTCTTAAACATTACGTAGAATGATTGATATTTGGATAAGATGTGGAAATTTCGAGGACGAAATTTTATAAGGGGGGAGGAATTGTCACATCCCGAACCCGATTTTAATTGTGTTAATTATATAAATTTCTCGTAATTACTAGAAGCATGAATTACAAGTATATGGAACTTCGTACGCTTTTATTTTAGTTGTCTCGTGATGTCGAAAATATGTTCGAAGGTTAAATTCGGAAAATATTTTAAGTTTTAATGGGGGAAAAGTTGACTTTGTCATTCTTTGTAATTTTTGAAAAGTTTCCTTCACGAAACTTGCAGAGCGTGATGATACGAGTTTGTAGACACGTGGCACACGTGAAACGGACATTGTATTAAGAAGTTATGGTTTGTTGAAGTTATTTACTGTTTCAGAAAATAACTATATAAAGGGGAAATTTTTCCGGAAAAGGGAAGGAGATGTTTCCATTTTCAGAAAGTTACTATTTACTATGCAAAAATAGTAAATAGTAACTCGAGGGAGCGACGGTGCGCGGCACCCAACAACAAGCTCATCTTCCTCTCCTCTTCCGTTTGGGCTATGGCGCAGCTCGAGGGAGCGACGGTGCGCGGCGTGGCGAGGTGGGGAAGTTTTGCCACCGTAAGCGGCGGTGCTGCAGGCGACGCCACGGGGTGCGCCACCCACCGTTCGGCTGGGTTTCTTCTGGCGCGCCCCCCTGTTGAGGTGGATCGCGCCACTTTACACGGAGTCGCACGGATCGAATGGGTTTCTCCTCGACCCGTTTCGGTTTCTCCTCGACCCGTTTCCACTGTTCGACCCGGGTCCGACTCGGCCCAACCCGGAGTCGACCCGATCCGGCCCACCTTGACTCGACCCGGTTCAGATCCGACCCGGCCCATGTTCAGCCGATCCGGTTTAGGCCCGACCCGGCCCACGTTGACCGTTGACCAGACCGTTGACCGTATGTTGATCGTTGACCGGGCGTTGACCTGAGTTTGACCCGATTTCGGAACTTCAGCGATTCGATCCGACGCGATCCCGTAGCGTTCGGACTCGATCCCGAATGGATATTTACCATTTCTGGTAAATTAAGGTGAGTAAACCTCCTTATATTATTATTAACTACGAGTGTAAATGTTAGTATAATTATCATTATATTTAGAATGCTGTATATGGAAAATGGGTATAGAGCGAGTGGATTTTATGATGCATGCCTAAACATTTTATTGAAATGAAATTACTTTAATTAAATGCTTTTCGTGAGCTTGTTGTGAATCATTGAAAGTATTTGATTATGGGATTTGTTTATTTAATATTTAAAGGAAAATATGGATTTGAGGTATATATGTTCCTACCGTTATATATAATAAGTAATTTTACCCGAAAATGAGATTTCCGGGAATTTCATGATTTCGTTAATTATGATTTCACGACATGTGGGACATGTCGATGTTATGGATATATTCTTCCATTTTTTTTTTGGATATTATTTTATGACATGTGGGACATGTCGGTATATATGTATATGTTTGGAGGCTATTATTATATTTGCAATATTTATAAGCCTCAGATGTACGGTCGGGGATCGTACTGATTTAATTCATATAAAGGGGAAACGTGCTTTCGGTTTTGTTTTCGGATTTTCACCATACGAGGGTCCATATATGTTTATTGCTAGCTAGCCTATTAACCTCATCCCACGCGAGGTGACGACTTGACCATATAGGTCAGATTCACGCTCGGTGGTCGACGTAGAGTTGTATAGAGGTTTAGCGTGGGACGCTATTGCTAGCTAGCTTATTAACCTCATCACACGCAAGGTGACGACTTGACCATATAGGTCAGATTCACGTTCGGTGGTCGACGTAGGGTTGTATTGAGGTTTAGTGTGGGATGCTATGGAGAGTCTGAGAGACTCTGACCCTCAGCCTGGGAGGCTTGATATTAAATAGTGGTAATGACGTTTTCCCCCTATTTTATTATATGACCAATGGGATTGGTCATGATTTTATATTATTTAAGTTTCGGGAATATTTTCTCTTATGAGACTTTCTATTATTTTATAAATTCTCGAAACAGCGAGGCTTGGTTTTATGTGACCAATGGGATTGGTCGTGAAACATTATTATTCGATTTAAAAAGTATATTGTTTTGAATATAAAACAAAATATTATTTGATTTAAATTGGTAATTATGTTAGTCATTGTTCCCAGTGGGTGGGAGGTTGTGGTATGGGAGCAAAGAGATGTTTTGTTTGGATAATGGGTTATATTTTGGACATGTTTCGGATTTCCGAGGGAAATCCTGGGACGGGTCCTCTCATACAAGACCAATCATATAGTTGGATTCATTCTTACTATCTCATTATAGGAGATATCGTCGGCAGTTCCAAAGAGATATATGATTATCATATTAATCACTACAATTCATACTATATAGGTCAAATATCTTGGTCAGACTAGATGTGCAATTGATGATCAGAGTACCTCATCTTCAGTTGCCTTAAGTTTTGATTCTATCAGTTTAGGCACATAGCGTAGTGAGAGGTCAAATGAATCTCATGAAGGCAACAATCAATTTGGTTATAATATTTTTGAATATGGTCAATATAGAAGTGCATGACCAATCAGATAGTTGGATTCATCCTTACTATCTCATTATAGGGGATACCGTCGGCAGTTCCAAAGAGATATATGATAATCATATTAATCATTACAATTCATACTATATGGGTCAAATGTCTTGGTCAGATTAGATGTGCAATTGATGATCAAAGTACCTCATCTTTAATTGCCTTAAGTTTTGATACTATCAGTTTAGACACAGAGCGTAATGAGACGTCAAATGAATCGCATGAAGGCAACAATCAATTTGGTTATAATATTTTTGAATATGGTCAATATGGAGAAGTGTATGACCAATCATATAGTTGGATTCATCCTTACTATCCCATTATAGGGGATACCTTCGGCAGTTCCAAAGAGATATATGATTATCATATTAATCAATATAATTCATACTATATGGGTCAAATGTCTTGGTCAGATTATTGTACTTTTGTGAGGAATTTGAAGCATCTAGAGTCTCTTTGGTACTAAATGAAGCTATTATTTGTATGTATTTATGATTTTATGTGTAAAATGAATAAATTTCATATTTAAATAAATAAAAAATTTCTTTCGGAATATCTCTGATATCTCCGATATATCTTTTTTTCGGCCGACCGATATCTCTACCGATATCGACATTTTAATCCTTGAGGGTAGTTATGAACTGTCATGAGAAAATGAGAATCCTGAACTGGTGATTAGTGAACAAATAATAATAGTTACATCTAGATACTATCTTTGTTGAGACTCGTTATAATCCGCAAAAGGCCCCTGCTGTTCATCACATCTTTCATATTATGACTATGAATTTAATCTTTCTAGCACTAACTAGCATCCCAAAAATTTATGCATCTCATTTGTCGATACCAGTCCCAAAGTTCTTTGTTAGTATTGTATTGCATGTACGTTATGTGTTTATTGGTTGGGAGTTATAGAAGCTAGGCTTGCATACACATGATCATAGTCTCTAACAGTCTAATTAACCTAGTTCCTCCTCGTATCTAACTCGTTCAATGTTTCTTTTGGTTAATATTTGTTGCATTTTAGAAAGTATAATTAATTTTTATCATTTGCTTAATACTTAGTTGTAGCTTAATTGATTTTGTTTGTTGTTTCCGGTTTATCACTTTCTAATTTACTTGTTATTAAAAGTACACAAATGGAGAAAAACTTCAACAAAAAAACACAATAAAAAAGACAAAAGATTGGAACAACGTTTAACCCTCTTATATGAAGAGGGACTGTATATATTTCACTTAGATGTTCAATAGAAATACACACTGTTTTTCTAGCTCTTCAACACTGCTAGCAAATACACACTTTAGCAACTCTACAATACAGTTGCTTAATTATCAAAAAGTAGTTCTTTAACACAACTAGGTTTACAAGATAATTAACGTACTCTAAAGACATTAGGATTTAAGAGAGATTCTTCAACACAATCTCAACCTCTTCAAGAGACAAAGACTCTTTGTCACAGCTTTGTTCTTTTCACAGGTTCACACACACTTTGTGGACTGATATCAATCGTTATCAGAGCTTCAGAGAGAGATACAACTTCGACAAGCAATACAGGATGCAAGACGAATTGAACTTTAAAGACTGGCCGGAGAAGGTTCTTTGCTTATCCTTCACGAAATCAGTACATGTAACTAAGAGCAACCATCAGTATATATATAGGGTAGAGCCCAAGAGAAAAATCTCTTAGACTCCTCCATAAATAATGACACTCATCAATACTTATCCAATATGTATGACATTCTTCCCAAAACTGATTAGATCTCTTATGAAATCAAATAAGGGTTTTTAGGGAAAGAATAAAATCAGATAATCTAGACTCTATCAAATCTCATGTAATCAAATCAAATCCAAGAAGCAAACGAGGAGAATCAATGAGAATCAACCTGTTTGATTACCTTCTATATATTCTGCATTCTTTCCAGGAAGGAGGTAGACTTTCCTAGATGGACTAAAAAAGAATGAATTTGAATAGGAATGCTAATACCTTCAGTTATACTTATGATGTATTTCATGAATGTAATCAATTTGAAGTATTGAACTTCTAGTTTACTACTTTACTTTGATGTTCTTTCTTTTATGGGCAGTAGGTTATGCATCCGAAACAGAACTGAAACCGCAGTTTTTATATATATTTTTCTGTTTTGGTTTTGAAAAATATAAAACCGAGACATTGGGTTTGATTTTCAGTTAGTACTCGAAAACCGAACTGATGACATCAAGTCCACCCATAGTTTAGAGCAATCCAAAATTTAGATTTTGTGAACAGTGCGTCGGTAGCTACCATGTGCTATCGGGGGTCCCCACAGAAAAAGTTTGTTCTGACTTTGATTCCTCCATATTTTTGGTTTTTGAGATCGAGGCGGTAGTGACTTTGGGTAATGTGACATTGATGACTTCTCTATTCTAGATTGTTCGTAAATCTAAGAAAAGTCAGTGATCATTACGAGCGGCAACATGCTTTGGTTTGTGTCAAAGTCGAGGATAAGGAAGTACATCATCGACAAATGAGCTTTTGGTAGGCCAGCAAATTTGTACAGTGGTGTTAGAATTTGAAACTCAGTAGTGGCTGGTGGTGTCTCGAAAGACCAGATCTAGGCTCAATGGGGAAGGGACGAGGGATGGGGAAGGGGAAATTTTGGGCTTCTGCCATTTGTCTACATGTCATGTCTTTGGATGGTAGTTAATTGAATAACTTTGTCAGGCGACAATGTAAATTGATAGTGTAACAGCCCAGTCCATACACTTAGGATATTATCCGATTTGAGTCCCGCCCTCACGGTTTTGTCTTTGGAAGCTCACGAGCAACTTCCCAGTAGATCACCCATCCTAGTATTGCTCTGGACTCAACAAGCTGAACTTTGGAGTTCCCATCATCTCCGAAGCCATTGACCCACCAAAACGCGTCCTTATATATTGACCTAACTCTGTATATATAAGCACAGCATCCACTCTCCCCGGGCGATGTGGAATTCGTGACCTGTCTGCCTACTAGCTTCCCTAGCTAGGTCAGGTCAGGGTCATCACAGATAGTTCCTCATTTAAGGGTTAGATTTTTCTCGTTTTTTCCTAGAGACTTGGATTTTCTTAGAGAGGGTTTGTGTTAGGATAATTCTACTGAAGCTGTAGAAACTATGATTCTAAGAGACTAAGTTAACATACTTCATTCATTGCATAATCTGTCAATGCAGTTACATAATACATATATAGACTTCTCTTACAGATAGAATTCCTACAGATTTAGGAGCAACTTCTCAACTGACTACAACTACACCGAGAGACCAGATGGGCTTGACAACTTACCTACTGAGCTGACAACCTACTTCTCTGAGAGGCAGACTGTCCTCGGCTATCGAAGTTAGGAAAACGAGCAGCAATGTGATGAGCTAACTCCCAAGAAAAATCTTCCATAGGCATGCCATGCTATTGAACGCACTTGGTGACACGAAAACCACGAGACTGCTCCACGTACATATCTAAAATCTTATCCCGATAAACTTCACCGCGATCATTAAACTGTGGTAAAAGAGAGGATGTGGGAACATAATGTGATGACCCGGCCTTAGGGTGGATTGTGTGGACCCAGACCTGACCTGGCTAGGGAAGCTAGCAGGTAGGCGACCTGACTTGGCTAGGAAGCTAGTGGGTAGGTAGGTCACAAATCTCACATAGCCCGAGGGAGTGTAGATGCGATGCTAATATGAGAGGACCCGTCCCGAAAATTCCCTCGGAAAATTCGAAACAGGTTCTAAAATACCCCAAAAACCAAATAAAATGTTTCTTTGCTCCCAAATCGCCGGGCATCGGTCAACGCCGGTCAACACCGGTCAAAGTCAACGCAGTCAGCGGTCAACGCTGACTGGTCAACGGTCAACGTTGACTGGTCAACGGTCAGAGTCAAAGTTACTATTTTCTTTACTTTTTACCTTTCTTACTATTACGATTTACCTTTTTACCGTTTACTAATTACTAAATTACTGAATTACCGTTTTACTGTTTACCGATTTACCAAATTACCATTTACCAATTTACCTTCTTACCTTTCTAATTTACTAATTTACCCTCGCCGCGGGCAGCAGCAGCACCGCCGCCACCGCCGCCGGAGGCCCAAATTGCCTCCGAACCGGACCAAAATTTCGCCCGAGCATCGTCACGGCCCCGGGAACTCATCCCCGGCCTCTCCGCCGCCAAAAGCCCCCGCAGCCGCCGCGTACGGCGGCCGAAACGGCGGCCCGAAACCCCCAAATCCACAAATCAACAAAATCAACCAATCCAAACCTCAAATCATACAATTTCACCTCTAAACATCATCCTAGAACCGATTCTAACCTTTAATTACAACAAACAACAACCAAATCATCCATTTCATAAAATCCCAAATCGGGTTCTAAACCCTAGAAATTTCAATTCGAAATTTCTCACTTACCTTGGCCGAATCCGGTTAAATCCTCTCGAGGAGAGGTTGCACGGTTCGAGGTGATCCATTTCCCCCCGAGGATCGACCCGATCGGTGGCCGGAAGTGGGAGTTCCGGCCTCTCCACCTCCCCCCTGTTTTGGGCTCGAATCGGCCGCACGGCGGCGCTTGGCGCCACGCCGCTACCACCAACAGAGAGAGGGAGAGAAGCCGCGTCGTCCGCCACCGATACCAACCGGATTGGTGGCCGGACGGAAAAACGGGAGGAGAGGGGGAGGGAGAGAGGCTCGGCCGATCGGGGAGAGAGAAAGGGGAGGAGAGAGAGAGTGAGAAAAAGAAAAGAAAAATAAAAAGGAAAAGAATATTCCTCCAAGATTCCCGAATATTCCTTTCTGGAAAATTCCGCTCGTTTCCGGAATTTCCTCTCCCAATTTCACGTCATAACTTTTTCCTACGACGTCCGTTTCACGCGTGCCGCGTGTCTACGAACTCGTACCGTCGTGCTCTACAACTTTCATGAAGAAAACTTTTCAAAAATAACAACGGATCGCCAAGTCAACTTTTTAAAGGGGTATTTAAGGTTCGGGTCGTTTCAATCTACCCCCCTTAAAGAAATTTCGTCCACGAAATTTTCAAAGCCACTAAACTCACAGGTAGGGTACAATTATCTCATTGCCTCTTTCTACACTGTCACATAACTTGCCAACGTTGAAAAATTTAAACAACTCAACATTTCTAATTAAAAGAGACAATCAAATCAACAAATGTTTACTGGTTTCAGGTTACTAAGCCGAATACAAATTCTTAATGATCTCGTGGGCTCCATCTTAAGGAGATACTATGTCTAAACTTTTTGACATAATCTCCCCTAAAATTTGGATAGCCCTACCTGCATAAGTTTCAATAAAACACTCCTTAATACAAATCCTCATCACCGACCATCACATACAAAAACACAATTTCACCAAATTTATTTGTAGGCGCAAACAATCAATTAAAAATAAATAATCCCAAAAATTATCCAAATACTATCACCGGTCAACCCTATTAGTCTCTTCTCAATTATTTCTACGGGTTCAAGAAATTATTAAAATATAAACATTTTCATAATATTCACGGGTTCAAAACATGCTTGTTTAAAAACCACAATACATGCATTTTTGTGTATAAAACATAGGTACGTTTTATGAAAATCTCATTTGAAACACATCAGCCTCGCTAATAATTCACATAAACAAATATTTCTTTGTTTGAAATTTATACTCAAAATCATATACGTTGGAAATCAAATATATACTCAAAATCATATTTCTTTGAAATCAAATCATAAAATCTCTTGACCATTCTCATTGGTCATATAAAAATCTCAACTCGCTGGTTCGGGAATCTATTAAAAACTGAAAGCCTCGTAGAGGAAATATTCCCGAAACTAGATAATAACATAAAATATATCAATCTTAATCCACTGCTTCGGGAATCTATCAAAAGCTGAAAACTTCGTAACGGAAATATTCCCGAAGCCGCATCATATAATCGCACAAAATTCTCAATCACGTCATATAATAATATAAAAATCTCAATCGACTGATGCGGGAATTTATTAAAACTGAAAGCCTCACTGAGGAAATATTCCCGCCATCACAGTGAAAACATCCTCATGACCAAACCCCGTTGGCCATGCAACAGGGAAATGTCTAACCACCACTGGAGCCTCGTCAGACTCCGGTCCGAGAGCCCTAATGGCTCCCCCCGTGTCTAAGTCTACTACCTAGACACGTCACCGCCTCAATATACACAACCCTACGTCGACCACCGAGCGTGAATCTGACCTATATGGTCAAGTCGTCACCTCGCGTGGGATGAGGCACTGCTAGCTAGCATCCATATCAATATCATAATCACGTGGACCATCGTGTGGTGACAAACAAATCTCGAAATACATTTCCCTGTTAAATCGACATGCCGAAAATCCAAAAATACCCGGCAAATCACCATGCCGTCAAATCACAAATACTCGGCAATCATCATGCCGTCAAATCACAAACACCCGGCAATCACTATGCCGTCAAATCAAATATACCCGGCAATCGCTATGCCGTCAAATCAGAAATACGTAAATCTCAAAATCATATCGAAAGAAGTAATCACCATCGGCATGTCGAGAAATTCCAAATAAATAAACTCAACAAAATCCCCGGAATCTCATTCCGGTCTACCGATTAAATATCCAAAATATTTCGAATTTATAAAACCACATGAAAATCTCATTGTTGCTCTTCGATAATCAAACATTCTCAAAACACTTTTCGAAAAGTCTCAGGGTACTTAGTTTACTTTAAAAGCATTTAAAACAAACCAATAGAAATGAAATATCCGTTTAAATAACATTCTTGCTTTTCGATAATCTCAAAACCTTTTCAAAATAATTACCCAAAAAAAAAAATATATATATATATATATAACTCTCATATACTCAAAATATTCATGCATATAATTTTACATGAGATAGTAACAATTCATAATGAATTACCACACATCACCGTATTTTATTATAAGAAATTAAATCTCATGGTAAATAAACTACCTCATTAGTAGATACCATAAATAAAAACAGAATGTAGTCATGGATGCATAGGTGATACACAATTTTAACAACAGCACATTTACTGAGACTTTCTTTAAGACAAATCCAAAAGGATAAAAGGAAAAACATTTACAGATTGAGAATATAAGCTTATTAAAAATTAAACGAATGAATATAATCATCTTGGTCATCATGTCGATTACCATATGCAATCATAGCGGAAGATCGATTTCAACCGAATATAATTTAGAATAGTAACAAGTTTTTAAATTAATCAAAAGTACGATCCTATTTCATACTCAAGAATTTATACCCAATTATCGTATTCCCGCTCCAACCTTAATATACCAATCAGAATCATGGTCCGAGAGTTGAACCAGGCTCTGATACCATTTGAGAGGACCCGTCCCGAAAATTCCCTCGGAAAATTCGAAACAGGTTCTAAAATACCCCAAAAACCAAATAAAATGTTTCTTTGCTCCCAAACCGCCAACACCCTCCCACTGGGAACAAAGTTGAACCGAATCGCCGCAGTTCCGGAATCGCGTCAAAACCGGGCATCGGTCAACGCCGGTCAACACCGGTCAAAGTCAACGCAGTCAACGGTCAACGCTGACTGGTCAACGGTCAACGTTGACTGGTCAACGGTCAGAGTCAAAGTTACTATTTTCTTTACTTTTTACCTTTCTTACTATTACGATTTACCTTTTTACCGTTTACTAATTACTAAATTACTGAATTACCGTTTTACTGTTTACCGATTTACCAAATTACCATTTACCAATTTACCTTCTTACCTTTCTAATTTACTAATTTACCCTCGCCGCGGGCAGCAGCAGCACCGCCGCCACCGCCGCCGGAGGCCCAAATTGCCTCCGAACCGGACCAAAATTTCGCCCGAGCATCGTCACGGCCCCGGGAACTCATCCCCGGCCTCTCCGCCGCCAAAAGCCCCCGCAGCCGCCGCGTACGGCGGCCGATACGGCGGCCCGAAACCCCCAAATCCACAAATCAACAAAATCAACCAATCCAAACCTCAAATCATACAATTTCACCTCTAAACATCATCCTAGAACCGATTCTAACCTTTAATTACAACAAACAACAACCAAATCATCCATTTCATAAAATCCCAAATCGGGTTCTAAACCCTAGAAATTTCAATTCGAAATTTCTCACTTACCTTGGCCGAATCCGGTTAAATCCTCTCGAGGAGAGGTTGCACGGTTCGAGGTGATCCATTTCCCCCCGAGGATCGACCCGATCGGTGGCCGGAAGTGGGAGTTCCGGCCTCTCCACCTCCCCCCTGTTTTGGGCTCGAATCGGCCGCACGGCGGCGCTTGGCGCCACGCCGCTACCACCAACAGAGAGAGGGAGAGAAGCCGCGTCGTCCGCCACCGATACCAACCGGATTGGTGGCCGGACGGAAAAACGGGAGGAGAGGGGGAGGGAGAGAGGCTCGGCCGATCGGGGAGAGAGAAAGGGGAGGAGAGAGAGAGTGAGAAAAAGAAAAGAAAAATAAAAAGGAAAGGAATATTCCTCCAAGATTCCCGAATATTCCTTTCTGGAAAATTCCGCTCGTTTTCGGAATTTCCTCTCCCAATTTCACGTCATAACTTTTTCCTACGACGTCCGTTTCACGCGTGCCGCGTGTCTACGAACTCATACCGTCGTGCTCTACAACTTTCATGAAGAAAACTTTTCAAAAATAACAACGGATCGCCAAGTCAACTTTTTAAAGGGGTATTTAAGGTTCGGGTCGTTTCATAATATGTGCAGGGTTAGCACAATATGATGAGACGCGTTTTGGGGGCGCAGTGGCTTCGGAGGGGATAAGAACTCTGAAGTTAAGCTTGCTCATCCCGTAGCAATCCCAGGATGGGTGACCTACGGGGAAGTTGCTTGTGAGCTCCCAGAAACAAAACCGTGAGGGGTGATTCCCAAAGCGGACAATATCTCAAAGTGTTCCGGGCTGTTACACATAATCACCAAGTCGTAACTTTAACAAAGAAACATGAAACACCAGATGAATTTTCAAAGATGGAGGAAGATCAAGTTTGTAGGCTACATTCCCAATATGCTCCAGTAACCGAAAAGGACCATAAAAATGTGGAGATAACTTATGATGAGGACGCTTCATTACAGAAGATTGTCGATATGGATGCAGGCGCAGAAAAACCAAGTCACCAACTTGAAATTGACGGTCTGTGCGATGCTTATATGCTTGTATCTTCATGTGTTATTGTGCTTGAGACATATGAAATTTGAGAGATTGCAGTAAAAAATCTCTTGATTGTAGCGCTGTATCTACTGCAGGAATTGCTGCAGTTCCAGGAAAATAACAATCAATTGAAGGAGGAGCGACTTCATACAAAACTTGGAATGGCGTCATACGAATGGTTGAATGAAATGTTGTATTGTACCATTATTCTGCCCAATGAATCTATGTACTCCAAGAACAAGGTTTATCAGCGACAAAACATCGCAAATAATGTTCCACTGACCTATTAACAACTTCTGTCTGACCATCTGTCTGTGGGTAATATGCAGTGCTCTTATAAAATGTAGTGCCTTGGAGTTTAAAGAAAGCACTCCAAAAGCGACTAAGAAACACAAGATCACGATCAGAGACAATTGAGCGTGGCATTCCATACAAACAGAAGACCTCTTTGAGAAACACCTCGGCCATTTAAGATGCAGTGAAAGAATGGGACAATGGAATAAAGTGACCGGACTTAGAAAGCCTATCAACGACCACCAGAATGGCATTCATTCCCTTCGACAATGGTAAACCTTTCAATGAAATCCATGGAGACATCACAAAAAACTTCTTCATGAATTGGCAATGGTTGAAGCAACTAAATTAATTGCTTCATAATTATGACGTTAACATTGATCACAAGAGGTATTGAAAGGCCTTCACATTTTTCCACATTCCTGGCCGTGAAAAGTTTCGAGATAAACACACCAAAGTACATAAATAACTAGAATTTTTTCTTTGTCTATTTTCCCTGCTCTAATTCTTCCAAAATCTTCTTTGCAAATGGATCACGACGACAAGCTTGAGCAATTAGTTGAAAGCTCTCAAAGATTGGAGAATATATATTTTGCAAAGCACAAAGCTCATGACGCCGAGAAAGTGTGTCGGTCACAATACTAAGGGCACCAGAATGATACTCAATTTTGTAATTGTAACCAAGTAGCTTGGAAAGCCATTTATGTTGAGAAGATGTGGAAATCCTTTAATCAAGTAGATGTTTTAATGTAGCATGATGAGTAAGTATTGTAAATTCATTGCCAAGCAAATAAGGACGCCATTTCTTGACTACGTACAAAATTGTAGGGCTGGCATGGTACGGTTACCAATATTTTTTTACCATTACCATTTACCAACTAATTATAATCGGTAGACAAAATTCTATTACCATTACCAACCACCAAAATCAGTATACCAACAGTTTGGTACGGTATGGTACATGTCAGTACGGTACGGTTGGGCCTTGTACCAACATTAAATTGGGCCAGTTTTTTTTGTGAAAAAATAAGACATGGCCCAAATCTTTTAAGGTTTTCCTGCTATGAATTGATTCATAATGTCAATATATAATTATTGTAATATGAAATGATCAACAAAGAGTTATAAAACCAACTTAACAAAGTTCATACAAGTGATACAACCATAAAGTCACAACTTACAACTCACAAACACAGTTCAAAATTCAAATTGTTCAATAACACTGTTGTTCACATTGTTGACTGCTACACCTTCAATTAATGGCTAGGATTAGATAATGTTATATAATTATATATATATATATATATATATATATATTAGTCGGTACGATAATTACCGTGGTATGGGAAATGTATTACTGTGTCGTACCGCAAATAGAGGAGTTGGTACAGTTACCGTATCGTGCAAGTCGATTACCGACTATGTCGGTTACCAATTTAATATGTTCGGTTGGTTTTGCGGTAATTGCGGTAAATTATCATACCATGCTAGCCCTACAAAATTGCCATTATCTCTTTATCATAAACAGAAAGAGTCTGATTTCTAGGAGAAAGAGTCTTACTCAAATATGCAATCAGATGTTTGTGTTGTGATAGGACTGCACCAATCCCAACCTTGTTGGCGTCAGTTTCCAAAATAAATGGCTCATTAAAATTTGGCATAAAAGGACCGGCGTCGTAGTAACAGCTTCCTTCAAAAATAAAAAAAAAACATCCTCTGCTTCTTTTGTCCAACAAAAATTGTCTTTCTTCTACATGGAGTTTAGAGGCTATATATGCGATAATTTAACAAACCTCCTATAATAACCTGCCAACCCGAGGAATCCTCGAAGACCTTTGATTGTTGTAGGTTTAGGCCAGTCCTTTAAGCTCACCACTTTTTCTTGATCGACAGCTACACCATCGCTTGAAATAACATGTCCCAAGTATTGAATATATCTTTGACCAAAAGAACATTTTTGCTTCTTCAATTTCAAATCATTCGCCAACAATATCTTAAACACTTCCTCCAAATGCAATAAGTGAGACTCTAAATCAGGATTATAAACCAAAATATCATCAAAGAACAATCGAAATAAAACATTCATGAGAGCTTAGAAGGTAGAAGGTGTATTACAAAGACCAAACGACATCACCACAAATTCATAATGTCCATCATGTGCCTGGAAAGCCGTCATGTGAATATCTACTTCGCACATCCGTATTTGGTGATAACCTAATCTTAAATCCAATTTAGAGAAATACTTTGCTCCATGTAATTCATCTAAAATTTCATCAACTACCAGACTGGGAAACCGACTTTTAATAGTCACCGCATTAAGACTACGATAATCAACACAAAATCTCCAAGTTCCTTCTTTCTTTCAGACCAACAAACAGGTTAAGAAAAAAGATTTCTACTTGGTCTGATGAATCCACTGGTCAACATATCTTGAACTTGTGTCTCTAACTCTGCTTTTTGTGAATGTGGATAATGATGTGGTCTAACATTAACAGGGCCTGTGTTTGGTAAAAGGGGAGTAGCATGATCGATGTCCCGAGATAGAGGCAAACCGGTAGGAGAGGCAAAAAGGTTATAGTATTTCTCCAATAATTGTGTTAATTATGGAATTTGACTCTCCTCTTCCTCCATGACTGACCTACAAGTGGAAGAGTTTAACACTACAAGAAAAAAAACTTCACGCGACGAAAAGTTAAAAATTTCGTCGCCTAAGAACACAAATTTCGTCCTCTAAGAGTATGTTTCATCGTCTAAGAAGTTCTTAGACGACGAAACAATTGTTTCCTCATCTAAAAACCTTCTTAGACGACGAAACATTAGTTCCTCATCTAAGTGGTTCACTTAGACGAGGAAAAAAATGTTTCCTCGTCTAAGAAAATACATAGACGACCAAAATTATTTTCGTCGTCCGGGTTCTTCTCTTAGACGAGGAAACTGTTTTTTCCTCGTCTAAGTGGACCACTTAGACGACGAAATTATTGTTTCCTCGTCTAAGTGAACCACTTGGGAGAAAAAAAGAAAGAAAAAAAAAACCTAAGTATTCTGCAAAAAAAATCAAATTGAAACCAATTCAAAGATAATTAAAATTGATATCGAGAAAGTCAATTAATTTATTTTTCATTCGATGAAGGTTTATAGCTAATTAATAGTGACTAGTATTTTTCATTCAATAGGGAAATTTATTTAAAAGATTCTGATATGCACGTATGTTATTAATATCGTCAATCTTATTTCCTTCTATTTTTTTTTTTGCAATGGTTATTTCCTTGTTCTTAGAAAATTAAAACTAATTATAATAAATTTTTATTAAACTTTGAAACTATATATTACTAATTAAGGAAGGGAAAATGTCCATTTAGTATAAAAAAGGCCCCCTCATTACCCATTTCAATGACCATCTTATTTTTCTCCCTTATTCAACATAAGGTAATAACTCTATTGCCCATTTGAACAAATCTTTTTCAATTCTAGTACAAATTTATTTATTTTTCTTCCTTTTTTGTCCTTTTGTCTTGTCTAATATATTTTTGAATTATAATTTGTTGAGAAAATGGAAGATAAAAAAACGAACTTTGCCGAAATATCACTCAACTCCCTCCGGCCTCCCATGGCCGGTCGCCGGAGTCGCCGGATTCCAGTCACCAAATTTTTTTTTCGCCGGAATTTTTTTTTTTCGCCAGATTTTTTTTTTTTTTTTTTTTTTTTATAATCAGGTTATTGGACGATGGTTACTGACCCTCAGTAAATAATTTACAGATTACTGACCTCTATTAATCGATTACTGACCCCCAGTAATCAGGATACAGATTTCATATTTTCCAGTAATCATGTTACTGACCCCCAATAATCGATTATTGACCCCCAGTAATCAGGTTACTTGAGTTACTGATCCATAGTAATCAAGTTACTTACCCCCAGTAATCGATTACTGACCCCCAGTAATCAGGTTACAGATTTCATATTTTCCAGTAATCATGTTACTGACCCCCAATAATCAATTATTGACCCCCAGTAATCGATTACTGACCCCCAGTAATCGATTACTGACCCCCAGTAATAGTATTCCCAATTCGATCAAAACCCTAATGTTGGAGGAGGAGGAGGACCCGCCGTCAATAGTATTACTGACCCCTAGTAATCGATTACTGACCCCCAGTAATCGATTACTGACCCCCAGTAATAGTATTCCCAATTCGATCAAAACCCTAATGTTGGAGGAGGAGGAGAACCCGCCGTCAATAGTATTACTGACCCCCAGTAATCGATTTCTTAGTGCTTCAACAGAGAAAACGATCGACACAAATTGACAAAACTGATGCATATGGAGAAAATTCAGACAAGCCAATTGAAGCTGCAACATCAAGCGGTGAATTACATCAAACACAGATGGATACAAAAGATGAAATATATAGAATCAGAAATAAGATCATTACATTATCATTACAGGATATGAGAAGGGAACATGTTCATGTATTATTCAACTTCACAACGCTGCATGCACACAAAGCAAGATCAAGCTTCATGTAGTCTATAACTAGTACCGCTAAGATCCTTTGATTTCTGAACCATTCTAACCATAGAAGATGTTTCATAAGCACCACCCTGGGCGATGATGTTGGACTCCCAAATGGAATGGCACCACCCTCCGTTTGGATTCGGTGGCCGAGAGAGAGAGCTCGTCGGCTAGAGAGAGAGAGGAAAAGGAGAAAGAAGATATTAGGGTTTAGTATAGGGTATTTAGGTATTTTTAATAAGATTCATTGGAGTGGGATATAAACATTGGAATGGGCAATTTTTAAACCCATTTTGTTCAAATGGTCTTTTTCCCATTAAGGAACGATATGTTGATATTTCTATTAAGATCTCAGATAATTAACACTAATCTGGCAAAAAAAATAATATATTTTTTTAGTCAAAAGGAAAATGATCCATTATATATACTGATGAAGAGATTACAAAGTTAATCATTCAATTGTCTTGTTTCGATTTAGGCTCCTCAATCTCTTTTAATCTTCTGTTTGGACCTAAAATTTCATATTTTCTTCTTTGATGCTTTAGAGATCCGATCTGAGATGTTGACCTTGGAGGTTGCTAACGCAAGTGAGGCTGCAAACGATTGTTTGACGCCGTCAAAGTTGATGACGTTGGCTTGGAAGCATATTTAGTAAAACGTTTAATTATTTTGCCCACTTCAGCGACGAAAAGAAAAAAATATGTGTTACTTTGATTTAGGATATTAACTCAATATCCTAAATATGTATCGAACAATATATAAGAGAACTTTGAAAATATTCATATTTATAATACGGCATATATTGTTAATTTCATTCCATTGAAGTTCAATGTAATTAAGACTAATCAACATGATTTACTCAACAAAAGGTAATTAAGACTAGCTAAATATTAAAACGTAAAACGAGCTGGCTAATGATCTATATATGCATATACTGAGAAGGTCAATTTTATTTCATTCCATTAAAGTTCATAGATAATTAAGACTAATTTAGAAATTTTTTGAAATTTAAGACACATTAAGAACCAACTTTATTTCATTCCATTAAAATTCACAGAAAATTAAGATTAAGGGTTTAGAATTAGATATATGTAATATATACATGAATATCAATTAAATAGTATAAATATTAGTTATTTCATTCCGTTAATTCACTTCAGAAATAGAAAGTGAAATTGAAAAGAAAAATAATAAACCTTAGATTACAAAATTTTATAATTCGTTTTAAGTAAAACACATCGTCCAATTAAAAGACATGGCGCGGATCGATTGCTTAAGCCATTAGATAGATCAGATCCAACGATCCTTATCTATCCATCCCCTCACAACCTCAAACATCTCTATTTCTCTCTTTCTTATCGTTATCTCTCTTTCGGTCTTTCTTCCTCCTTCCTCCTTCCTTCTGATCCTTCTGCCGACCCATCGGCGCTCCACCATAAACAACAGCCACCTTCCCAGACCCAGTCTAAGCACAAGCCATCAGGTCCCTTCCGGCCATGGCTATCGGAATCGCGTGGCGGTACACTAAATTCCCAAATCGATTATGCTATTCCCCAAACCCTCAATCCCACTCTTTCTCAATTCCAATGGTGCCCAAAGTAGAGAAGAAGCCAGCCGAGAAAGTCCCCCGAGAAGGCCCCAGCAGAGAAGAATCCCAGTGGCCTCTGATCCTTCTTCCTCCCTTAATCTTTACTGATGAAATCATATCATCTCAAATCAGATCCATCTCTTCTTCCTCCTTCCTGTAAAGTCATATCTCTCCTTCTTCTTTCTTAATTTCCCACTCTCTTCTCCCTTCAGATCGAAGGTTTTGCACGATCTGGGTTGTTTGTTGTTTATTTTGTGTTGCTGTTTGTTGTGTATTTGGTGTTGGTGAGTGGCGCCAGGGCGGTGGTATCTGGTGGCTTCATATTTGATTGGGTCTGGTCTAGCTTGAAATCATGAGGTTATTCTAGATATCGGCTATTGGGGAGCTCGGTGGTGGCGGTGGGTATGGTATTTAAGGGCTCAGTGGTTTTGGTATTGGGAGTTCGAAGAAAAGAGATGGAGGCGGAGGCAATAGGCCGCTGTTTTGGTAGTGTGGTGATGGTGATGGTTTTGATTGGTGGGTGGCGCGGCGGAGAGTCGACGGAGGTGGTGGTTGTATTTGGGTTGTTTCAACAGATACTAACCAATTAATAGAAAAAGCAAAATATATAAACAAAATAATAACAAATAAAATTAATTTTTGATATAAGAAAATAATTAAAATTAATAATTTTTTATTAAATTTTCAATACTAAGGCGACGAAAATAATGATATTCGTCGACTAAGTGGACGACTTAGGCGAGGAAACATTATATCTTTGTCGCCTAAGTAGTTTAATTAAACAAAAAAAAAATTACTGAACAACTAAGTCGACGAAATATTATGTCTTTCGTCGCTTTAGTGGTACACTTAGGCGACGCAAAAAAAATTTCGTCGTCTAAGTGAAGTTCAAGCAGACGAAAAATTTCATCCTTTAAGAACATTTGGTCATCACCAAAATACTTAGAAGACGAAAATATTTCGTCGTCTAAGTGACTAAGGCGAGGAAACATTAATGTTTCGTCGTCTAAGTACTTAGACGACCACTTCTAGACGACGAAACTTAGGCGAGGAAAATTTCGTTGTCTAAGTACTTTGGCGAAGAAAAAATCTCTTAGACGACGAAAATTTTTCGTCGCCTAAGATTTTCAATCTGGTAGTGTAACTCACCCTCTTCTTGCAGCATTAGACTCATCAAAGTTGCATTCTCAAAGACATTAGGATAATCAACACAGCCTATTAATTGCATTTGAGACATCAACGTCATAGTTGAGCGCGGATCAACTTGTCTTGGGCTGCGCTTTATACCTCGTAAAATATGAACTCGTCCTTCTTGTTGAAAGATCATCACCTTATCCAAAAAATGCCAACCCATCTGTTTCTGCCTAAACCCGGGGGTCTAGTAGATACTTGATGAATCCAACTCGATCTCCTGCAATCCTGCTTACTAAGGGGAATACCGGGCGGGCCGGCCTTCACCTCTCCGATGCCTAAGTTAGTATAGTTGGAATATATATAACCAGGGCACGTATGTAAGCAGGGAGAGAGACAAGTTACCTATTTATGGTGGTAGTTGAGGCCCATATATAGGTGGTTGAGGGTGAGGGCTGGCCTCATCCTTCGATGTGGGACTAGTTCTCTTCTGTTTGGACATTCTGGTGCCCTCTTTGGCAGGCGGGCGTCCCTGGTCCCAGGATCCCTGGAGGCAGGATAGACCGCTGGGGCCCGAGGCCTGGTGCTGGTGGTCCGATCCTGGGTCCTGGTCCGGGCCCTGGTGCGCTTGCTGCGGGTCTGTGGGCCCTGGTGTAGCCTCTCTGGCTACTGTCAACAAGTCCCCCAAGTTCCCGGTCAAGTGCAATCTTGAATGGGGACTTAAGATCTGTCTTGCTCTTGGCCTGCAGACCCGCAGGGTTACCAACCTACCGGTGCTCAGTCCCCCAAGTCCGCGTTAAAGATTGGGTGTGACCGAGGTGAGTATCTGGATCTTGAATGGGCGTTCCTAAAGTATCGAAACGAGTCCCGGATGAACCATATCGGTGCGAGGCGGAGTTCACGGGAGCTCGACGGGCGTCCTGCCATATCGAAACGGGTCCCGGATAAACTTGCAGACTAGCCTTCGGGAAGGCCTGTTTGTGCGTGGAATAGGCCAACAGGTGCCCGAAGGGTGTTATGGCCGCGCTGAGGCGTTGTTTTAACACTTGCTAGCTCTTCTCAGCTTTTGTTGTTTAAGCGTTGAGGTAATGTGCAGGTTTGTTAGCCTGCGGGGAGACTTGCTCTGTGTTAGAGAGACAATCTGCCCGGTGGAGTGGCGTTGAGATAACGAGTCTCGCCATGTATCCCCAAGGGTATCACAGTTCAGTGTGATGCAGGGTTTTTATCCTGCTGGACAAGAGTACATTGGTTAGATGTAAGCTCGCCCGGGTTTATAAAGCCCATGCGTTTAGAAGCCTCGAGTTGTTGCTGGCTCGTCCCTGCCCGTAGGCGTAGGGAATGACATCCGGTAGAATATTTTGGAGCTGGTTGAATGTCGCATGCCCGGTGGAATGCCATAGTGCTGGGCGGATCTCGACCGGGCGGTCTGCCATATCGGGGTGAGTCCTCCAGTGAAATGGCATACAGCCGGTGTAAATAACCGTGACACGTCATGGTGTCGGGTTGATTTGAAGGTTGACCTTCTTTGTGAAGCGAGGAGAGGGGACGCCTCGCTGCGTGCTCCTTGCTTACTAACTGTTGCTTGCAGGTGGGACATGTGGCTGACATGCAATGAAGGGGGAGCCCATCAGTTCCATCAGTTATGATGGTATGGGATCCTTTATTGATGCCGTGGGCACGTGTCGGCAGGGGGCGGACTGAGATGGAGGGGATCGACGGCTGGGGTTGCCTGACCTTTGTTGTTGCCCTATTTATCGTCTCATCTGCTTTCCTCCTGCCGCACTTTGCTTACCCTTTGCCTTCTGCTCTCCTCTTCCATCTTTCGGCAGAACTGAACTTTTGTTTTGAGGTTTGATGGCGTCTGGGAGATCTGCGCATTATGCCAGTGGCGGTCGTGGGCCTAGGAGGCACGAGCTGCGGGATGGTGATGGGACGATTTTCTGCGACGAAGCAATCAGAAGTATGGACGAGAGGGAGATTAGGGAGTTTCGGTCGAGGTGGGATATCAACTCTTCCGTTAAGCTTCGAGGCTTGCATCCCGGCGAGCTGGCCTGTAATCCGGAGCCGGGCTGGGTCGCCGTTTTTGATGACCAGTTCCGCAACGGACTATCGCTGCCGTTGCCGGGATTTGTCCAGTACATGCTGAGCTCACTGAATCTTTCCCCAGCCCAGCTTCCGAGCAATCAGTGGAGGCAGTTGCTTGGGCTTGGGTGCCTGTTCTGTTTGAGTTATATGGACTGGCCCACGGTTAATGAATTTCGGGCGCTGTACAGGATTTCTTACTGCAGAAAGGGCCAGTGCCGTGGTTGCGTGAATTTTGCCACGCGGGATCATGCTGCTGCCATTACGCATCTGCCGGCGACGGTTTTGGATGGCTGGAGGAGGTCGGTGGTGCTGGCCGGTGGTAAGTGGCAGCGTACCTGGAGGGGTTATCAAGTGCCCGGGGCATATCAACCGATCGGGGACCAGACCTATGAATTGGAGAACCTGGAGAAGCAACGGTTATTCCGTTTGTTTTATGGCTGGGACCATGATAGCCGGAGCACCTACAATTTCACTCGGTGGAACGTGCTGGAGGTGCTGGGGATGGGGAGAAAACCTACTAATGGTCCTCGGCCCGCGCTTAAAGTTGAGGAGACTATCGAGCCGGATGAGGAGCTTATAGCAGCGAGGTTGATGGAGATAGGGGACGAGGCCGCAAAAATTGTTCTTGACGTGGCTACCCAGAAGCGTACGGAGCATGCAAGGCCGGTGCCGCTAGTGTTCTCGGACGCTCATTATGGGAGGCGGCCGGGCGGCGAGAACAATTCCCCACTCCGCATTCGGGAGGTGCGGGTGGAGGGCCCACTGGGGCCAGAACCTGTGGCGTGACAAATGGTAGTGCGTACCTCGCGGGAGAGGGAATCGGTGGTTTTGCCCGAGCACCGTCGAAGCAGTCACAGTGAAGGTCCGGCAAAGAGAGCGAGGGTATTTGATGCCGGGGCGTCAAGCTCAGCCGGGCCGATGGAGCGAGCCATAGTCCCGACTGTGGAGGCGGGTGGTCGAAGGACTCAGGAACCGGAAGCCGTTCGTAGCTCTGGTGGTGGATTTAGTAGGCTTGTGGCTGGTATAATCGAAACCTTGGGGCTCGACCGGGAGGGGTCCTGGACCGAACATCCGGGCGAGAGTATGGTGGAGCCCGTGGGACTAGCTCTACGGGTAAATGTTTTTCTGTGAGTCCTCTTCCGTGATGTGACATGAGCTGATGCTCCTTTTGCTTTCTTTTGGCAGCTGGCTCAGAGGTTTTATGTCGCCGGCCCCAGAATGGAGGCTGCTGCCGTCCTGGAGAAGCGGGTAGAGGAGCTGGGTGTTAAGGTGGGTGTGGCGGAAGCCAAGCTTGCGAAGGAAAGGGAGGAAGGCGGTCGGCTGAGCGCGGAACTCGTGCGGGAGAGAGAGGAAGCCAACCGACAGCTTGCCACTCGTGATGGGAGGATTGTCGAGTTGGAGGCAAAAGTTTTGGAGCTGCAGGCCCAAATGACGGCGGTCGTCCGGGGATGGGAGAGGCTAGTGGAATCCGAACTTGCTGGAGTGGCCGATAAGGCCGTTGACGAGTTTCGGGAGTCGCCAGATTTTGAGGAGATGCTGGAGAAGGCCCGTACGGAGGGTATAAGTGATGCCTATCTGGAGTGGTGGGAGAAAGGATGGCTCGACGCCGAGCGGATGGAGGCAGACATAGCCCTGGCCGTGATGAGGGAGCAGGAGCGGGAGCTAAAAGGTGGCGGGCTGGGGGTTGTGGGTTCCGGGAGCGCTAGCTAGGTATTTGCTCTGTACATATATCCTGTAATTGGTGTAGTTTCTTTAATGCCATAACTGCACATTGCAATGCTTGCCGATTACACTTTCGTTCCTTTATGATTGCTACTATCTAGGGTAAAAGCGTAGGTGTTCGATATTCCACGGCCTGGTGGAATAGATGCCCGTAGTGTCTATGATGTGGAATGTTGCCGGGCCTACGGCCGCGGTGATCTGGTAGGGTCCTTCCCATGTTGGCTGCAAGGCCAACGGCTTTTTCTGGACCTTCCTCATGACCCAGTCGCCGACTTGCAGCTTTCTTTCCTGGACCCTTCTATCGTAGTACCGGGCGACCCGCTGCTTGTAGGTTTGGTTTCGCATGTGCGCTCGGTCGCGCCGCTCCTCGATGAGGTCCAGGTTGAGTAGTAAGCCGTCGGCGTTTGTGTCGGCGTCGTAATTCTCGACCCTGCCGCTGGGTATCTCAGTCTCCACAGGGAGCACTGCTTCACTCCCGAATGCCAAGCAGAATGGGGTCTCTCCTGTTGCCTCTGCTGCCGTTGTCCGGATGGCCCATAATACCGCGGGGAGTTCCTCGGCCCAGCATCCCTTCTTGGCATCCAGTTTCTTCTTAAGAAGAGTTTTGATAATCTTATTGACCGCTTCTGCCTGGCCGTTGGTCTGCGGGTGTGCTACCGAGGCAAACAGCATCCGGGTCCTCAGGGAGGCTGTGTACTGGATGAGATCCACGTTGTTGAATTGCGTCCCATTATCCGTGATAATAGTCTGCGGCACCCCGAACCTACAGTAGATGTTTTTCCACAGGAATTTCTTAACCCGTTCCTCAGTGATCTTTATCAAAGGTTCTGCCTCGACCCATTTAGTTTGGTAATCCACTGCCACGATGGCGTACTTGTATTGTCCTACTGCCACGGGGAAAGGGCCAATGATGTCCAATCCCCACTGTGCGAAAGGCCAAGGTGCCAACAGGATTGATAATGCGATTGCCGGGGCACGAGGTACCGAGGCGTACATGTGGCATTTGTGGCAGCCGCCTGATATTTTCCTTGATACTGCCGCCATATCGGGCCAGAAATAGCCCGCTCGGAGCGATTTGTGGGATAATGACCTTGCGCCGGAGTGATTACCGCATACCCCTTCGTGGATCTCTCTCATGATTGCTTCTCCTGCCTCCTTAGTCACACACCTCAGCTGGGGGAAGCTGTGGCCCCTTCGGTATAATTGGCCGTTAATGAGACCATACCGGGCACACCGGAGGTGCAGCCTCCTGGCTTCCACCGCATCCTGGGGGCTGGTTTTGTCGGTCAGATACTTGACTATTGGGTCCATCCAGCTCGGTGGTACTTGTTCTACCGCGAATATTTCGAAGATGGTCTTGCTTATACTTGGCTTCTGGAGGGTCTCGATTTTAGCTCTCCGGTACTCTGGAGGGTAGTTTCCGGTTGCTAGCCTCGCAAGGGCGTCTGCATGCCTATTTGCCTCCCGGGGAATATGTTGGATCGTGGCGCCGCGGAAGAACCCGATCAGTGTTTTGGCCAAAGCCTGGTAGGAGGATAGCTGAGGATCTTTAACCTCGAACACCCCGTTCATCTGGTTGACTACCAAGCTGGAGTCGCTGTATATGTCCATGGATGAGATTCCCAGCTCCTTGGCCAGTTGCAGACCGGCTATGAGGGCCTCATACTCGGCAGCGTTATTGGAGGTGGTAAAAAGGAACCGTAGTGCATACTCGTACGATTGGCCATCGGGTGAGGTCATCATGACCCCGGCCCCACTCCGTTTGGCGGTTACGGAGCCATCCACATAAAGTTTCCAGCCGGTGGGAAGGTCTGGTTCGATCTTGGCGGTTTGTTCTGCCCCTGCGTCCTCGAGCGGGGCGGGATGGTCTTCTACCGCCATTGGGGTGAGCTCACATATGAAGTCCGCAGCAGCCTGTCCCTTGATGGCTGTTCGTGGGGCATAGGTGATGTCGAACTCCCCTAATTCGACTGCCCATCGTACGAGCCTCCCGCTGGTGTCTGGCTTTTGCAGGATCTGCCGCAGGGGGTGGTTGGTATATAAGGTGATGGAATGAGCCTGGAAGTAGTGCCGGAGCTTCCTGGCGCTAACAATCAAGGCTAGAGCCAATCTCTCTATATCGGTGTACCGGCCCTCGGCTCCTGTAAGTCCCTTTCCCGCGTAGTATACCGGAAGTTCGAGCGTGCCCTCCTTTCTGACGAGAGCGGCGGAGACGGCGGCTGCGGATGCGGCTATGTAAAGGTACAACATTTCTCCCGGCAGTGGTTTGGATAGAAGAGGAACTGCAGCCAGGTATGCTTTGATAGACTGGAACGCTGCCTCATGCTCCGCAGCCCAGAGTATCTTCCTGGTTTGCTGTGCCTTGAGCAGTTTAAAGAACGGGACGCACTTGTCGGTTAAACGGGAGATGAATCTGGCCAGGGCGGCCAACCGGCCGGTCAAGATCTGGACCTGGTTTCTCTCTCCTGGTGTTTCCATATCAAGGATTGCCTGGACCTTCAGCGGGTTAGCTTCTATCCCTCGCTGGCTGATGATGTGCCCTAGAAAAAGACCCTCTGAAATCCCGAAAAGACACTTCTTCGGGTTCAAGCGCATTCCGAATTTGAGCATTTTACCGATGACCACGGCCAAATCCCGGACGTGGGCCCCCGCAGTTAAGCTTTTGACCAACATGTCATCAACGTAAACTTCCACGGTTTTACCCATCTCTTGTTCCAGCATTTGGTTCACCATCCGCTGGTAGGTGGCGCCGGCGTTCTTTAGACCGTACGGCATCCTCTTATAGCAGTAGGTGCCTCGGTCGGTTGTGAATGACGTGTGTTCTTCATCATCCGGGTGCATCCTTATCTGGTTGTACCCGGCGTGGGCGTCCATGAAGCTGAGCAGCTTGAAGCCGGATGTGGAGTCAATGAGCTGATCAATCCGAGGGAGCGGGAAGCTGTCCTTTGGGCACGCCCGGTTTAGATTAGTGAAGTCCACGCACATACGCCACTGACCGGCTGCCTTCTTCGGTACCATGACCACGTTGGCGAGCCAGCGCGGGTACTGGACTTCCCGGATGAAACCTATGCCCATGAGTTTCTGCACTTCTTCTCTAATCGCCTCATATTTTGCCGGGCTGAAAGACCTCCTCTTTTGCCTCGTCGGGGGGACGCTGGGTAATGAGTTTAGCCGGTGAACGGCTATCTCTGGGGATATGCCCGGCATGTCTTCGTAGGACCATGCGAAGACCGAACTGTGGTCCCGGAGAAAGGCGATGAGTTCTTCCCTGACGACCGGGTCGAGTTGTGTCCCTATCACTATACTTCGGTCCGGGTGGTCTTTGGAAATACAGATGGCTTCGGTTTCCTCCACGGCCGAAGGTCGCTCTGGTTTCTCGGTGAATGTGAATCGCCTAACTCTACCTGGAGCGATGTCATCACGGGGGTCAAGACTCAGATCCGGCGCTGGTACTTGCTGAGCGGTTGTGAAGACCTCGGCCCGCTTCCTCCCATGGGTCAGGGCTTCTGCGTAGTACTTACGGGCGATTCTCTGGTCCCCACGTATAGTTATAACTCCGGCTGGTGAAGGCATCTTCAACATCAGCATATGGCCGGCAATGAACGTTTTGAGCCTCCATAACCCTGGCCGACCGATTATACCATTGTACGACGACAGGCAGTCGACGACGATGAATTCCAAATGCTCTGTTTTCGTTCTGTCTCCCTTGTCGAAAATGATTGGTAGGTAGTCGGATCCTAGAGGCTGGACTACCTCACCGGAGAAGCTTATCAGCGGCTCGTTATCCTGGGATAACTTGTTCCTCCCTCTTTGCAGCCCTCGGTACGCGTCTCGGAACATTACGTTGACAGAGGCTCCAGTATCGATCAGCATACGACTGGTTATCCAGTGGTCTATTTGGACCGTGATAAGGAAGGGGTCGGTGTGCGGTTGGATCACATCCTCCGGCTCTTCATCCTCATAGAAAGTGACCGAGTTCCATCCGGTTTTAGCGGCTTGGACGCTTCGTTCTCCGAAGGCGTAAACCTCCCTTCCCCGGATTGATCTCAGGCACCGCTTCTTCGAGCTCCGGGTGAGCTGACCGATATGGTCCCCACCGTGGATCATGTTAATGCTCCCGTGTACCTCGATCCACCCGGGGGTTCGTGTGCATATAGTCCCTATCGGCCGAGCTCGCGGTCGGTCCGCGCTGGGGCTACCGGGGCGGGCTTGGTCTTTTACGACCGCCTTCTGCGGTTTCCGATCTGGGATCCGAAGGTCCGGATCTTGGGGTTTTCTTGCTGGCGAAGGAACCGGGGCCCGTGGTGTCCGCTCTGCTGACACAGCTACCTGGATCCGAGCTGGGTGCACAAAAGGTGGTCCTCTCCCTGGTCGGGGATCATTGTCACTGCTTCGCCGGGGTTGCCACTCCTCCCGCGCCTCTATCCCCCTGGCGGCTACAGGTACCCGGCTGTTATGTAGCCGCCCGGTTTTGCTTCCGTGAGGGGATGGTGGTATGTCATCTGAGATCCGCTTGGGCGCCTTGTTCCCATATGTCTCTTGTTCCGCCTGAGCATGCCTAACGGCCACGGTCATCAGCTCGTCGTACGCCAGCGGCCCCTGCGCTTGTAAGTTGTACGAAAGTTCCCCAGCTCTTAATCCTTGCTTGAAGGCCATTCCCGCAATCCTCTTATCCAAGTTTCTTACCCCGGACGTGGCGATCTGCCACCGGTTAACGAAGGCGCGTAATGGTTCGTGGTTAGCCTGCATGCAATCGAAGAGGACCGTCGATGGCTGGGCTGCCATGGCTTTAAGGACGAACCGGCCGACAAACCTATCGGCCAACTGTGCGAAAGTTTCGACCGAGTTCACCGGTAGCTCGTAGAACCAACCCAATGCCTCCCCTGCGAGCGTTTCTCGGAATACGTTGCAGCACATGGCATCCGAATAGCCCCTAGCGCTTGTCTGCGACTTGAAGCTATCCAAGTGCCGGTACGGGCAGCTCGTTCCCGAGTATGTCAACTTCAGAGGCCTTTGGCCGGCAAATCCCCCCGTTTCCCGGATCCGGCGTGGGAAGGGTCCAATGCGCTCGGTAAATCGTGCGCCGTCCTGCGGTCGTCCCGCCTTCCTCTCGCTAGTCTCCATGCGGCTCTTTATGTCCGATACCGAAGTAGAAAGTGCCTCGATCATCCGCGCGGTGGAGCTATCCCGCTCGCCTGATGCCTGATCTGTGCGGTACGGGAGCTTGACTGGGCCGGAATCTTTCAGAGCCTCTGAAAAGAGAGGTACGGGCACATGGACGGTCTTCCTCCTGCCCGTAGGCTGCCCTATCTCGAGATGCGGGAATTCGCTAGCCTTGCTTGCCGTGTGCGAGGCCGCCCGAGGGGTACCTGGCTGGCCTTCTCGCTCAAGGGTTGCTAACAGGGCGGCGGTTACTGCCTTCAGTTCCCGACTTCGGGCCTCCGCTCTTAACCGATCCTGATCGCCCTCCTTCCGCAATCGCTCAATTTCTGCCTTCATCTCTCTTATTTCCCCTGCTCCAAACGGGTCGGGATTCTCTGAGACTTGACGATCGTGAGCCTTGTTTCGAACAGGAGAAAGTGCGAACCTCGCACCGACCTCGGCCTTTATGCTACGGGCCGGGCCGGGGAACTGAATTCGCGCTTTCGGACTTCCTTTGCGGTCGGGGGAAAGAACGAACCTCGCACCGATCGCGGCCCCTGCGTGTGGGGCCCGGACGGGGAACTGAATCGTCCTTTCGATCCTTCCGTGCTGGCCTTTATCTTTCTTCCTTCCATGGCTTCCGGACTACGGATTTAGCGATCTCTCAAAGGGTCACTAGAGCCCTACTTTCCGGCACAGCGACACTGACTTTTTGAACGACCTTCCCACAGACGGCGCCAATTGTTTCTGCCTAAACCCGGGGGTCTAGTAGATACTTGATGAATCCAACTCGATCTCCTGCAATCCTGCTTACTAAGGGGAATACCGGGCGGGCCGGCCTTCACCTCTCCGATGCCTAAGTTAGTATAGTTGGAATATATATAACCAGGGCACGTATGTAAGCAGGGAGAGAGACAAGTTACCTATTTATGGTGGTAGTTGAGGCCCATATATAGGTGGTTGAGGGTGAGGGCTGGCCTCATCCTTCGATGTGGGACTAGTTCTCTTCTGTTTGGACATTCTGGTGCCCTCTTTGGTAGGCGGGCGTCCCTGGTCCCAGGATCCCTGGAGGCAGGATAGACCGCTGGGGCCCGAGGCCTGGTGCTGGTGGTCCGATCCTGGGTCCTGGTCCGGGCCCTGGTGCGCTTGCTGCGGGTCATAGTTGAGCGCGGATCAACTTGTCTTGGGCTGCGCTTTATACCTCGTAAAATATGAACTCGTCCTTCTTGTTGAAAGATCATCACCTTATCCAAAAAATGCCAACCCATCATTCCCAGAGATTCAAGCCATGGCGCACTTAAAAAAAAAAAAATCACAACCCGGAAAGTCATACAAGCGATACAAACTAGTAAATTCATATCATTGTATCTCTATTGGTACGTCCACTGCCATGCTGGAAATAGAGAGAGCATGTCTCGATATTGACATAAAACTAAGCTGCTCTGTTGGAACAATTTGCAAACCCAATTGCGAAGCAACTCTTGGATTCACAAGATTAAAGACTGACCCACAATCAACAAATATAATTGGCATACCTTTAATTGTTCTCTTAAAGCGCATCAATTCACCTAATGTAGTTACATATATGATGCGTAGCCATATATGTACAATGTAGTTACCTAACCGGTTTCTTACATGTATGATTTCTCGACCATTTTTCATCACAGTGAAAACACAATCCTTGAGCTCGTCTTTCTCTTTGATTGCGCGCAGCCTATTGTTTTACTGAATTGTCAGGATTCCTATTGTTGAGCGAAGAACTGGACCCTATGTTGATTGGTTTTGTGGTTGTAGACGAGGTAGTAGTAGATCGAGATAATTTGAAAGCACGAAGGTCCTTCAACTTGGTCTCTACCCTCTGAGCCATTCTTTAAGCCTCTGCTAAAGTCCTAGGTGCCCATAATTGAAATCCATGCAGAATTTCAGGCTTAAGTCCACCCAAAAAAATTGGTAGTAACTGTGCTTCAGACCAACCATAGGCTCTGCTCGAAAGTTTAGTAAACTCCGCAATGAAATCATCCACCGAAGCAGTTTGTGCAAGGCGAGTCAATTCTGTCTGAATGTCGATGACACTACCAGCACCAAAATGTTCCAAAAAGGTAGAACTAAATTGCCCCCAGTTAGCCCAAGGATTTCTTTTTTCAAACATATTCATCCACATATAAGCACTAGGATTGAAATGAGATGCTACTGTGGCGATATATTCGGATGAAGGGATCCGTTGGGAGCGAAGATGCCGCTCTGCCATCGTCAACTAACCTTCTCCAGTGAACATTGGTAAATCTACTTTTGGTGGTCTAAAACCATACGAGTCTACTGGCCCAAAGTTTGGAGGCGGATTTGGAGGAAGATTTGGTGGTTGATGTGGTGGTGAATTTGGTGGTTGATTTGATGGCTGATCGGATGGTTGGTTTAACATGTTGGTTGTGGCAATGATAGAATTCACTGGAGGTACTATAAAGAAGGTTTGAGTGGGTTGCCATGGTATTGTGGGATAGTTGTGGGGTGATGGTGGTGGTGATTCTCTTAACGTCAAAGTCTACACTAGTTTATTTTGAAGTGCAGTCATCTGCTCAGCAATTTGGTGTTGGAGAGAAACTTGTTGTTCGTTGATAGATTCAATTCTATGTTGCATTTCTTCCATATCCCAACGAGGTCTTGTCGCAGAATTAGTTGCGTTTGACAAACTGGCACCTAATACTGGAAACAATTCATGAGAAGTTAAAGGTGGAATATGGGCAGAGTTGTTGGATGCGGCGGAGGGATGCGTGGTCTGCAAATTACGTATTGGAGCCATGATGGCTCTGATACCAGTTGTTAGGATAATTCTACTGAAGCTATAGAAACTAGGATTCTAAGAGACTAAGTTAACATACTTCATTCATTCCATAATCTGTCAATGCAGTTACATAATACATATATAGACTTCTTCTACAGATAAAACTCCTACAGATTTGGGAGCAACTGCTCAACCGACTACAACTACATCGAGAAACTAGATGGGCCTGACAACTTACCTACTGAACTGAGCCTAACAACCTACCTATATATAATAGATAAGAGTTTATTCTTATCAGTTTGGATGAAAAAAGACCGGTTAAAAGAAAATCAGGAAATCATAATTTTTATAATTTTATTTTAAACTTTTTTAAATCATTATTAAATAATTAAATTTATGTTGTAGGAAAGTTATTTCTGTAACTTCTGTGATGTGTCTTGACCTAATTAGACTAGATTAGATGATTATGTAATAGATGAGGAATCTCTGATTTATCGGGATACTTGTTATAATACCTATATAAAGGCCCCTCTATCAATCAATAAATGATGAGTTCTCCCTATTATAATTTCTTCTTGAACACGTTATCAGCACGTGGCTCTAGCCTTTCGTCTAATAGTCCTAAAAACCTAACCCAAAATCCCTACGGTAGAAGTTTTAAGTGATGGTCCTGGGGGAATCACGTTTGAAAGGGAAATTAAAAAAAAAAAAAAAATGCTTGTGTGGATGTTTGAGTACGCCATTGTTTGAAGGTGCGATATGATGTCGCCGGTTTTATGCATCGAAAAGAAAAATTTATGTGACCATATACGTCATAGCCTTTCTAATTCCGTTCTACATACTTGAATGATATATGTCATATTCATACCAAACCGACGTATCTCTTTTCTTGTAGATGTTGTCGTAGTCACGACCCGATTTTACGATTCTTAATCTCGAGGGCAAACAATATCATCGATGTGCTTCCGATGTGTAGCTTGCTTTTCAAAACAAAGGTTTCTCAGTCATTCTGAAATAAGCAGTAGTCACTACCCCATTTGGGGATCATGTCTAGGCCTAGGCACTCATTTTTGAGAACGCCATATTCATCCAATTCTGAAGCGACAACATCTGTCGATAAAAGATCCATAAAAAAAAATGGATTAATTTCAGTTTACTACCAAAAACTTTGGGTCAGGTTTCAGTTTTATCCTTATTCTTTTAATTTAATCACGTGTGCCCTCCTACTTCTAATTTTCTATCAACCCGAGACAAAAATTCAATTTCACTTCGAACATGACGTCATCATCCGACGTGGACGAGACATGCTGGCGCCAAAAATAAAAGGTATGCCATTTGAAAAGGGTTGGAAACTGAAAAGTGGGCCAGCATGTCTCGTCCACGTCGGATAATGACGTTAAGTTCGAAGTGAAATTGAATTTTTGTCTCGGGTTGATATAAAATTAGAAGTAGGAGGGCACACGTGATTAAATTAAAAGAATAAGGACGAAATTGAAACCTGACCAAAAGTTTTGGGTAGTAAACTGAAATTAACCCAAAAAAAATTTTAAGGGACACGCTCCAGTAGCGATTAAATAATGTCCATGACATACTGATCCCAGAAATTTCATTGAAATGGGAAACCATTTGGTTCTTTGGATTATGACCTTGACACTGTTGACATAACAAAAATGATAGAGATCTTATCAATAAGACTCTTGATAAATTCCTCATAGCCTATGATGTCTTATGACACCCATACTGAAATTCAGTTGATTAGGCTAAATAAATAAATAAATAAAAAATTTTGAGATCTGTTGGAATTAAAAAGATTCATGAACCACAGGTTCACTATGGAAAGGCTTCAAAATAAAAGAAATCAAAATCAGAATGCCCCGTATCAACAAGTTTCTAAACCGATATGTGGAAGAAATCTAAATGACAGAAACCATGTGACACGACGCTCTAACACTTGGAGACGAGATGGCGGCAATGCCGCACCTTCAGGGGGAGGCCGATTCGGCCATGGAACTCGTCAAGGTGGCCATGCGCCACCTCTTTCCTAGTCCAACATTAGCAGCATCATGTATGCTCCTTGTTATAAGTGTGGTTCCTCTAAGCATATGCATTGTGAGTGTAATTCTAGCAAAGAGATGATTAATGCCTACAAGAAATATATGCAATTTTTGCAACAAGAGAATTATCATGCTGAGTGAGAACTAGTGATGACAACCTCACGTTAATCTCGTGGCTGAGCACTTCATTCCTGAAGTTAAGTCTCAAGAGCCTACTCAAGCATTAGATGTTCCGGATTTTGATTAGTCTTCATGTTTGACTTTTCATTAAGAATTTTTCAAGTATTGTAATGGCCTTGCCATATCTCAGACTTTGATTTTCTTAGTCGTTTTCTTTGGAATTAGAAGCTTGCTTTTGATGTATTAAATGTTAGCAAGTTAATAAAATTTCTCTGTTTTCCCATATTGTGAGAAATTTTATATTTTTAAGCAATCCCGGTTCGTGGTTTAACGACTCACGTGGTTCTTCTGAAACACTATTGGGTCACATTGGCTTAGTATATTGGACTTATAATTCCACCTCAGCTCAAATCAAAATCAAAATCAAAGAATAATTGGAGCTAGGCTCGACGTCACAAGCCTAGTGGCCGACGTCGGCCTCATGGTGATGATACCTCGGCTTCGGCAGCATAAAGGTGCCACGACACCGTGCTTTCAAGGAGGCTTCGACCTCGGTTCCATTGCCGCCCGAGAAGGTGCTTAGCACCGATCCTAGGAGGCTAAGCCTCCATTCTTCCGGTCACCAAAGGTGTTCAACACCACAATGTGCGAAGCCTCGGCTTCGTTTTAGCTTCTGATCATGATTGCTCGGTTATGTAACATTCAACCTTGCACTTTCCGACTTTAGTCGAAATTATAAAGTCCAAATGCCATGCAATACACTCGATGAGATTTCATCCCCTTTCTTTCTCTATCCTACGGCGTAGTGATTAGACTGTGTCCCGCGAGAAAACCACCCATAGTTTTTCATCTCTTTAGATATCTCGCGGTGAAGTTGAGTGTCTAGCTGATAGTGGAACAACCCACACTATTCTAAGGAATAGGCAGTCATTTAAGTATTATGTGCAATATAGATCATCAATGACTACATCGATTGGAACCTCGCCGGTTGTTAAAGAGCGTGGATTCGTTAACTTTATGTTACCTAATGATACAGTTATCGATTCCATTGAAAGTATCTTATGCACCCAAAAAAAAAAATTCAAATCTTGCTGTGTTTTCCAAAACCTAATTGTCATATGTTATCACTTGGATATATGAGAATGATAACAGTTACTTGTGTATTTCCTCTAATGAATCATTCTAGAGAAGAAGTTAAATCAGATTCAATGAGAATACTTTATTCTGATTGTTGTTATTGGATCTTATGACTCATACAAGCTTTGATATTGCATGACCTATAAATCATAGCTCACTCTTTCAAAAATAGTATATTTTATACCGATGGAAAGATCTATGTGTCTAATTTCCAGAGACATTGATCGTTTGATCATAGCTATCATACTGAATGAGTTATGGCCATTTCGGCAAAGTAGGACGGTTCTGTCCGGAAATCTGCAGATCCATCAACGTCGACAGAGCTTTGTGATCAGCTCGTTTCGAACTACATTATGTACTTTATATCAATGGAAAGCTACGGATGTCTAGTTTCCAAAACATTTTACGGTTTGTCAATACCTTTTGTAATGAAGAAGTTATAACCATTTTAGTACATAAAGGTCATACTACTTGTGAATCTGATTTTCAGAACGAATTTGTATTTTAAGATGCATAATGCTCTTATTGCAAAGCTTGTACACTAGCACAGATGAATCCATTGTTTTCCTTTGTTATGGACACAAAAGAAACCATTCTTACTACAAATCCAAGATGATATGTGTAGACCTATCAACCAGAATGCGGATCCTTTGTGTATTTTAAGGTGCCGGTTGATGCATCGACGCGTTGGTCACGTCGATTTGCTGTCCACAAGCTGCATTTGCCAAGCTTTTAGCTTAAATCATCAAGTTAAGGGCTCACCACCCTGGCCATCCTATTAAATCTATTAGGTTGGATAATGTTAGAGAGTTTAACTCGAAGACATTCGATGATTATTGCATATCCATAGAGATTGAAGTTGAACATCTCGTTTCTCATGTTCTTTCTCAGAACTGCCTTGCAGAAGCCACTCTTCATCAACTCCAGCTAGTAGCTAGGGCTTTTGGTTATGGGAACCAATTGCCAGTTTCTGCAGGGGGATATGCAATACTGCATGCAGCTATGCTTATTCGTTTCAGACCCAATGACAACTAGACGTTTAGTGCATCCTAGCTGGTTACTGGTTATAAACCCAATATTGCGCGCTTACATACTTTCGGTTGTGCTATTTTATGTGCCTATTACGCCTCCTCTGCGTACAAATATGGGTCTCTAAAAACGTTTAGGTATATGTTGGATGTGAATCCCCAACCATAATCCGCTAACAACCACCGAAGATCTCTTTACTGCACGTTTCGCAGATTGTCACTTTGATGAGACACACTTCCCGCCGTTAGGGGGAGATAGGAATGTTCACATTCCGAGTGAACGTCAGAAATTGACATGGTGTGCCCCCAACGATTTGTCTCATCATAATCCCTACACTACTCAAAGTGATGAGATCGCACATACATACTGCAAATATGCCGGTAAGGTTGGAGATCCCATCATATGGGACCGGTCCGGCTGCCCTAAGACCTAGTGCTGTACGGCACCCCCTCAAGAGAGGGTGACGCCGACAGCGGCGCCATCGTACGCCGTGGCATCGCTGTTGTTGAATTGGATCGCAACGGTGCCACTGGTGGACTTTGAAGGGGCAGCAGCTTCGGCCTCGGCTCCCACCAAGAAGAGGGGGAGACCGTTTAATTCTCGAGATTCAAAACCTCGAATGAAGCAAGTTGCGAAGGCATAATTCAATCCGCTCATCATCAACGAGATTGTGTCTGACTATCATTATGTCCATGATCAACTATGTGTTTTCTGTGGGACGCCACCGAATCTTTGTTGATGTCAGATTACACATAAATCTCAATTACACAAGTGCGCACGTGTATTCTGTGGATAGAACTTCCACGTATGTTGATGATGTAATCGCTTATTCCATTGCAGAGTGTCAACGAAGAGTGCATTGGCCGAAGTGGAAAGAAGCAATACAGGCGGAACTAGACTCGTTAAATAAAAGACAAGTCTTAGGATCTATTGAGTTGATCCGAAAAGTCGTTAAACATGTTGGACATAAGAGAGTCTTTGTTCGTAAGCGTAATGAGAGAATGAGATCATGCGGTATAAATGTTTCTCTCAACGACCTGGTATTGACTACGATGAGATGTATTCTCTCGTAATAGACATCATTACTTTCTGCTACTTAATCAGTATAGTAGTGTCCTAAAAATTGAAGTTTGCAGCTTATGAATGTGGTTAATGTATACCTATATGGGGATATAGATGCAGATATATACAAGAAAGTGTTTGGAGGACTTCTAATGCCTCGATCAAGTGACTTTAACCACAAAGTCATTGTGCAACTAGATTGTAACGTTTGTTGTAATACTTGATTGAGAGGGGATATAAGAACAATGATTTATGCCCATGCGTGTTCATAAAAAAGACAAAATCTAGACACAAGAATCCATTCTGTCCTAAAGAGGATGATGAAGAGATGCTTGGAGCTAAATACATGTATCTTAGTGCAATTGGGGCGCTATTGTATTTGGCACAATGTACTAGACCAGACATTGCTTTCGCTATGAACTTACTAGCTAGATTTAGCTCAGCGCCTACGCATCGTCATTGGAATGGTGTTAAACATCTGAAAAGTTCCATTGACCTGGGTTTATTCTACTCCTTTAGCACCAGAGAGGTTTCCACCATCGGTCATCCTCAAACCAATGCCACCGGCAGCTCCGGCAGCGCAGCCGTAAGCCGCGGAACTGCCGCCGACACCGGCGACGTAGAGACCGGCATAGGTGATGATTTCAGCCCTTCTTCGTCCTTCAATAGCCGTCTCCCTTATCCAAAGACTCCTAACAATGTGTTAGTTAGATTTGCATATGCTGGGTATCTCTCTGACCCGTATAGTTTTTTATAATGTGCAACAACAGAAATTCCTAAACATCCAAGTTAATCGAGTGAGTTCAGATGCAAATGTTGCAGATTTGTTTATTAAGTCTTTGAGAAAATCTATGCATGTGAAACATGTGAAGAGCCTAGACATGCGCCATATATCAGAGCTCTAAGTTTGTTAGACATCAGGGGGAGTCTACATCACATATTATTCACAAGTGTAGTGTTGGTGTGTTGTGCTCTTTTCCCTTCGTCCATGCATTTTATTTTTGCCCAAGAGGTTTTTGTTTTGCTAGCAAGGTTTTAGTGAAGCAACATGGTAAACACCATGAAGACATTAGGCGCTCGACACAAGGGAGAATGTTGTAGGAAGGTTATTTTCGTAACTTCTGTGATGTGTCTTGACCTAATTAGACTAGATTAGATGATTATGTAATAGATAGGGACTCCCTGATGTATCGGGATACTTGTTGTAATGCCTATATAAAGACCCCTCTATCAATCAATAAATGATGAGTTCTCCCTATTATAATTTCTCCTTGAATAATTTATACTTAAAGAAATTTTAACTTATGAAGTTTCTAAACTCCATCACTATTTCTAGTTAAGGCTACTTTGCGCATTGAATTATAACGAGCCATAGGAGGAGGTCGGGTGTGATATACGTGTATTCATTCTCTCAAAATTTATAATACACCAAGGATGAGTCGGTCGGTGCATTGTAGCTAAGCTCGCATGAAATTACCGTTTCGCCCGTTAGTTTGTGTTAATTACAGTTTTGCCATTCAATCTCGGGATAAATTTCGATATCATCTAACACGTATGAATTAATTTCAGTTTACCTACTTGAATTTGGGCTCAATCATCATTTCAGTCCCTGTACTTTTGATTTCATCAGCTACACCCCTGTACTTCCCTAAATTAATCAACTGATACCAATTTTGTAATTTCGTCCAAACAATCTATCAATACCAAAGACTTTTTGGTACCATTTTCCTACATTAATGCACCGTTACCATATTACAAATATAAACAAGGCTAAACAATTCATATAATCAAGTTGAACAATAGAAAATAAACAAAAACAAATCATATATGGTGATTTCTTTTTGTTTTACCATATATGATTTGTTTTTGTTTATTTTCTATTATTCAACTTGATTATATGATTTGTTTAGCTTTATTTATAATCGTAATATGTTAACGGTGCATTAATGTAGGGAAAATATACCAAAAAGTCTTTGGTATTGATAGATCGTTTATACGGAATTTACAAAATTAGTATTAGTTGATTAATTTAGAAAGTATAGGGGTGTAGTTGATGAAATCAAAAGTATAGGGACTGAAGTGATGATTCAACCAAAGTTCAAGTAGGTAAACTGAAATTAATTCAACACGTATTATAAATTTATAATGTTTTTCTCTTCCTCTCACCCTCCACTGCTTCCTCCGTCCTGAAATCTCCTGAAGCTTCTATAGCAATCTGGGTTGCTTCCTTAGCCATCTACTTGATTGGAAACCTGCAAAGAATAGGTTGTGGGTTTCAACATAGCCATACGACGAGTTAGACGAAGATGGATCCGAAAGGTATTCCGGTTCATGCCCGGGGAAATGAAACCCGACAAGCAGAGGGCAAGGCGACATGATAAGTGATTCTCTTCGGGTATGTTTGCTTCTGCTGAGTCTTTGGTTTTGGGTAGCTGAGTTTTTGGTTCTGGCTTCTTTTCTTTTAATGGTTTTAGCCCGGAAATTTGACAGGTGTCAAATAACATCCAGATTCATAGGTTTTATGCTTGCATCTGCAACTCTGGGCTATAAAATTGTCATAATGCATGTGATTTATAGCAAAGGTAATACCCACATTGACTAGCGTTATTTTCTGTACTAGGAAAGTATATATCTTATTCCTTAATGTTGCATAGTTCACTGGGTAATATTCTTCACAAGAGTAATCCAATTACGATACCTAAACAGTCATTTGCATCCAGTATATTAGTTACTATTTGTAAGGCTGGTAGTCTTTGAGACATATTTAATGCTAGAAGCCTAGATACACAACATCATATTTCTAATACAACCATACAAATATGTCCCACCTACCCATATGGTACCTAAATGTTGGTTTTTACTCTGGTAGTAAAATGCCAAGGAAAAACCTGGGTAGTATACATCTTATTGTTCTCTTTAAAATACTGTTTGTGGAGAAGGCATTGTTTTCTCCATGCTGAGTTGACTGTTTTGCTGCTATTGGTTTCAGGATGCTGTAAAGGATATTAAATTTATGAATTTTGTTCAAATTCACATATAGCCAACACTTGCTCAGACAAAAAAAAAAAAAAACATGATACCTTCAGTTTTTTGTAAAGTGTTCATGTAGTCCTTATAGTTGAATATGACAGTCCCAGCACTGAACCTAGAGAAGAACATGCAGCCAAATATATCAATCTCCCTATCCCTTGCAGAAGAAAATGAACATTATTGTATAGTGTCTTTGTGTATGGAAAATGAGATCACGCATCGAAAGAATGATGTATAGTGTCTTTGTGTATACATCTTTTCAAATATAACTCTACTTATGAGCTTGCTTCACTACTTATATAGTGATTAAATTTTCCTAATCATGTTGGTTTGATATATGTTGCCATTGCTTTTCTGATATGTTCGTGATCAGTGTCTGTTGCTTATGTAGGGAGCAGGGAAGAGAAGACACTTGGAGACAAACAATTAAACATTTTACCCAAACATTTGTTCACTTAATTCTGCTTCCAAACATTTGGAATTTTGCCTCATATTTTTGGAGGTTTGGAAGCTCTCTGTTGGTACCATATTTGATTGTGATTTATTCTAGGATGGTAATTAGTATGTATTTCGTTTTTAGTTATGGGGTATATGATGAGAGAATGAGGGATTTAGGTTTGGTATAGCGAGAAATTTATTGTTTTAGTTTGGTTTACTGAAAGTTTTTAGGTCAGAAATTGGTGTGTATGAATATGGTCAAAAATGAGGAATCATTGACGCATTTTACTCTTATGATATCATTGATATGCATTTTCCTTTATTCTAATTACCTTGGCACATTTATTTCAACTATTTTATTATATATGCTACTGCATTTTACCTGTAGCGTACTGTATATAACCATCTCTTTTTCGTTGTCTGCTGGTGTGGATACATATACTCAGGCTCTGTTATTTTGATTTCAGTTTTCTTTTTTCCTTTTGTTTCTTAGTCCAGAATAAGAGAGAATGATCAGTATAGTATTTTTGATATTTTGATGGTAATACTATGTGCTTATATATATTCATTATGTTCCTCTGTCTCCATATGTCATTACATTTATGATTTTGATGGCAATCTTACTTTTGTGTATTATATTTTGGGAGTTCTTAAGTGAATTAATGCTTAATTAGAGAAATGTTGCAGATGGTAATAGTTGTAAATGATGAAGATGGAGAGCAAGAGGGAGTGTTATAGTGACAGCACTTTTGGCAACTCGAAAGCTATAGCTTGCAAAGTGCATCTGTTTAGTCCATGTTTGCTGGAGGCATTGATGCTTTGAGGCTATATGAAGGTGGAATAGGACTAGCTTAATTCAAACACATAGTTCCGTTATGTCCGCATGGTGATAATGGTCCATAAATGTACACTAGATAATGATCATTTAACTAGTAGTTATTGACTAGTATTCTGATAATGATTCAAAAATGTAAATAAACTCTTTATCGATGACACCCTATTGCTAACAATATTTTCCACTATCATTAAACCAGTACTCCCCGCTGCAACGCGTGGGCATTATTCTAGTTAGACCTAAACGCCGTCGTTTTGCAGCTCTGAAAACCAAATAAACCTCCAGCCTTGCTTCAGAGTACCTAAAACCGCTGCTAAACCCCAGAAGGTTGAGAGAGAAACATGTTTCGGAGCCGAGTGGTCGCCTTGTTTGTGAAGAACAATACCAAGTCTCTCTACAATGTTGGGGCATCCCGGGTTTCGAATGAGGCTACCTTCAAGCTATTCTCTACTGGGCTCACAAGGAAATGCTACTATAGCTTCCCATCTTTCCCAAAGGTTAGTTTTTCCTCATTGTTTTCTTTATGGTTTGTGTGAGCATTTTTGTGTACTATTATATAGATAACACAATGTATAGATTACCATGTGATATGGGTTTTAGTGTTACAGATCACCCATTAGCTTACTCAAGTTTATTCAGCATGATTTGTAGTTGGAATAATGTCCTTATAATATGTAGAGGATTTAGAGTGCTTTAATTTGGGTGGTTGAGGCCTTGGATTGTGGTTTTCTAGCTCACTGCATTGAGAATGCTGCTTTTCGTATATATTTACAGGCTGAGTTCGCAGAAAAATGTGCTATACTAGTGTTTATGGTTGTTGGGCATATCATATATCATGAAAGGACTCTGATTTGAATAGTTATTTTTCTAAAGTTCAACTTTCAGTTTTCTATGATGCATTCATTGCACCAAAGACGGGATCTTTGTAAGAATTAGTTTATTGAGTGGAAATTTTTACACCATTTTCAGGGTAACTATGTATCATCTATAAGGAACATGTCCACTGTGGCTTCTGTAGGCATCAAAGATAAGGAGGGATTGAAGTATCTTGTAAATGGAGGACCTCGTGCTCAGAAACTTATTGACTTTTGGCTTTTCGGCTCTGCTGCATGGGTGTTTAGCATGGTAATACTTGGAGGTGCTACACGGCTAACCCGATCTGGTCTTTCAATGACTGGTTGGAAATTTACTGGGGGGCTTCCACCTCTCTCAGATGAGGACTGGTTGATTGAGTTTGAGAAGTACAAGCAATCCCCTGAATATAAACGGTTAGTACAAAGTATAAACTATGCTGCTTTTTTTTTTATTTAGCTTTAAGTCAGTTCCCTTTCAACTTCTATAGCTCATAGCACTAAAATGAACATGACTGTAAAACTAGAAAAGGTCAAAACCCTTTTGGAATTTGGCTTTGTTAGATGGCACAGAACAGAAAGATGGGCTTTGGGGGATTATATTAGTGATAATGACATAATGTAGTTGAAGTGGTTTCAGAACATTTATGATGTTACCTGTTTCCTGGTAATTTGCAGGGTAAATGAAGGGATGAGCATTGAAGATTTCAAATTTATCTACTGGATGGAATATGAACATCGTATGTGGGGAAGAGCATTGGGTATTATGTTCGTTTTGCCATTCTCATATTTTCTTCATAAGGGGTATATTACCTTACAACTGGGACTTAGGCTTTCTACTCTGCTTGCCCTTGGTGCTGGGCAGGGTCTAATCGGTTGGTGGATGGTTAAAAGTGGTCTAGAGGTTAGATATCATTTTTTGGGCTTTCATTAGTTGAAATTTTACAGTGTTAATGGCTGTTGAAAATTATTTTGTTTTCACAGGAGCCAGCATCTGAGTGTGCTCAGCCAAGAGTAAGCCCTTACCGACTAGCAGCTCACCTTACTTCAGCCTTTGCTATATACTGTGGCCTTTTATGGACTGGTCTTTCTGTTGTCATGCCTGAACCACCTGCTGAATCTGTAGCCTGGGTTCATAGTGCTGCAAAAGTGAAGAGACTTGCTCTTCCTGTAAGCTTACTGGTTGGGATTACTGCTATCTCAGGAGCATTTGTTGCCGGAAATGATGCTGTATGTAATTCTTGTTAAGTATCATAGTGTTCTAAATCAGTACTTTGTGCTTTTATTTTATTATATTTAGCCTCTGGAAGAGATTGTAGTTACACTTATGTGTGGAATCCCAGGGACATGCTTATAATACTTTTCCCAAGATGGGGGACAGATGGATCCCCGAGGATGTTTTCGACATGAAGCCACTAATCCGGAACTTCTTTGAGAATACATCTACTGTGCAGGTATGACCAATCAATGTATTTTGTTTCAGCAAAAAGGAGATTGGAATTGGTTTGTTGCGTCAATGGTTCCTGTTATAGTAGTTGAAATATTAAGACACTATGCCATAAAACATAGAGAAGCGAACAATTGAGAAGAGGTATTTCTAAAGCTTCTCCAAAGAAAAAAGAAAAAAGAAAAAACAGAAAACTGGTGATTTAGTTTTGTTCAAATTACCTCGGTCAAGGAATTATTATTTTAAAGCCATTGAGATGTACATTCCAATAACAGCACTTACACTATCTTCTCTGATCTCATATTTTAGTTTCGTTAGAATAAATCATACAGTAATTGCATCTGCAGAGATACAGATGGCGTTGCTCCAAAGTCCACACTTTCTTTGTTTTCCTGATTGATAATTGCTTGGAAGTTTCAAGCATCAAGTCTAATAATGATGAATTGTTTTTGTGATTGTAGCTTGACCATCGTATCCTTGCAACTGCAACTTTATTTTCAATTGTCGTTTTGTGGTGGACAACAAGGAAGTTAGACATACACCCTGCAGTTCGATCGTTAATTGGAACTACTGTTGGCATGGCTGGCCTTCAGGTCAAATATCATTTTCATTATCTGTCATTCTCTTCTTATGGCTAGAATATGGTTCTCGTTTGCAATTTATTTCATTGTTAAGATCAGGCTGGTTTAATGTTCCTTGTATACTATAGTAAAGGAATAAGTTGTTTACTTTCTTTTGTCATTGCAGGTCACACTGGGGATATCTACACTTCTGTCGTATGTGCCTGTTGAGCTTGGCACCGCACATCAAGCTGGGGCATTGACTCTCTTCACACTTATGATCCTTCTCAATCACATTGTGAGGAAGCCATCACCATCCCTTCTTAAATCTCTACCTCAAGTAGCAAAGACCACATAGATGCCAATGTTACACAGTTTTCAATTCTGTAACAAGCGCTACACATTTTAATAATAATATATTAACTATTGTGTTGATCTGTTATAGATAAATTGCCGGATTGAAAGCTGGAAATTAGAGTTGCAAGTGTGATTAAGTGTGTATCTTGGGCTTCTATGGGTCATATCTTACTGCATATCAATTCCTCTTTATTGAATACACAGAAGCTTCTCTTTGTAATTTTCTAGTACCATAAATAGAACTTAGTGGAAACAGTATTCAAAAAGGTAACTTTTCTTGAGCTACAGTAAACAATACTCTTTTGAAAGGCACTAACCAGAATCAGGTGATTCCCCAGTGACTGCTGTGTTTTTCATTTCATGTGTTCCACGATATAAGGTACTTTCACTGATCATTGGTAAAGATGATTAGATTTACTTATAATCTTCTTTTTGTTCCATCTTCATTTTTTTTTAACTAATGCTAATGCTTCTTGTGTCATCTGGTAAGAGTAATTGTAGATTGTATTATTGTATTTTTTCTGTTTAGAGCAATCCAGAGGTCAAATGAACTGTTATCAGAATCAAGTGATTCATGGTTTATGTGCATCTACGGATTGTCTGCGTTATGGGCTCATATTAATCGTCATTCAGATTTTATTATCACACACTATGTCACAAACATGGAATGCTTTTCAGTCATTTCAACGTGCAATGGCTTTACTTGTATTCTCTTATTCGACTAGCAATGTTTTTGCAAAAATAACAGGTACCGATTTGATTTTTCTCGCTTCACTTCACAAAATTTAATGCCTTCTAAAAGGATATCTCAAATTTGGTGTCAGCTATATAAATAGAGAAATGCTTGCGACTATATTCTGTTTAATAGCTTGAACTTATATGGGACCCTCTTTCTTGACAAAGTGAAGATTTATTTATGATTGCAGCAATGGGAGGATTCAAGGAGCAGTGAATGGAGTTCTACCCTACAGGCTACAGCAATGGGTGGATTTACTTATGATTGCAGCAATGGGAGGATTCAGGTTTTATTTCTAGTTTTCTTCAGGTTCATGTACATTATCTATCTATTTGCTTAGCCAGTTGAACAAAACTCGATATACTAAGAGATATGTATGTATATATGTAAGTTGACTGTATATGGAGTTGTATGGTATAGGCTCATAAAAATTAAGAAGTTCAGAATAAAGTCGATGTTTTTTGAGTTCCATTTTGTGCGTAGTAGTGGATTCTAAAAAAAATGCTATGTGTGTGTGTAGGCTCATAAAAAAAATGCTAGTATAGGCTCATAAAAAAATGCTATTAGTTAAATAAGCAGTTAAAATGGAGCCTCATTAGGATGACTTAAACCCAGCAATAAGGACTAAATCCAACTGTCGTTTCTGTTGAATGAAAATAAAGAGGGATTTTAATAGGAAGTCATGCTCCGAAAATGTTCTGGCATTTGGTTGTTTTGCTCACTGGTGATGCTTGGCTGTAGCTGGCTAACATTTTTTGGGAGTTAGATTATCGTCTAAAAATATACCGGGGAGCTCCTTCCTCTCTTGAATGAGGACTGGATGGTTGAGTTTGAGAAGTACAAGCAGTCCCAGAATATAAGCAGTTAATACCAAGTGCAAAGTGCATTGCACATTATTGTAGCAATAATCTTATTTTAAGCATTTTGCAGCTCATAGTGATGCAGAAAAGTAGCAAGGTTTGGCTGTAAACTTGAATTCACATACTTATACATTGTTAAAATCACATAATTCTATTAGACAGTTGGCTCAGGTTTCCATTAGGATGCAAGTTTTTTTCTAGTTGGTTGAAAACATCATATATGCTCATTAAAATTGAAGGACTATGAAGCTATACTGTTTTCTTTTACAGTCTCGACTTTGCTGCTTCTTGTGGGAGCTGAAGTTAGTTTAGGTTTTTATGGTGTTGCCTGGTTCTTGGTCTTCCCTGCAGTGCAAATACTCACTCACCCCTCGTATCATCAAAGATTTCAGAGTTAATATGTTTGCTTTGCCATTCTCATACTCCACAAGGGGTGTATTAATTATTATGTTACAACTTGGACTGAGACTTTACACTTCTCGCCCATTGTGCCTGTTTCAATTAAACTTTATTAGAAAATTTGTGGTCCTCAGCGACATTGGAACAGTTCTTGGAGGTGTCAAGTTGATGCTAAATGAGTTTCTGGAGGTCTCATGTCAGCATGTCAGGAATATGGTTAACTGAGTTGCTCATTGGTTAGCACGGGTTTCGTTGAGTATGATGCAAGCTCTCTTTTGCTAGGAGGTTGGTCCTCCATGGCTGATAGATTTAATTGAAGCAGGACATTAGTTTTGTTCCTTGCTTGGTTCATGCTTTATAAATGAGTTTTCATTCAGATCCATAAAAAAAAAAAAAAAAAAACACAAGTAATGGCCTTGGCTTGTCTCAATTGCTTTGATCTTTACTTCAAACACTCACATAGAGAATGCCCAACAAGAAGCAGATGGTGTGATGGAGTTGAATGTGGATGGTTCTTTTCTTCCCAATGTGCCCTACGGTGGTTCTGGAGGTGTGGTACGCAATTCCCAGGGTACTTTTGTGAGTGCTTACTTCTTTTTCCCATAGAATGAACTTTGTAAGTTTCCCTCTTCATAGTGAATTGCTATCCTTGAAAAATGGTGTTGAAGTGCTACAGAAGTGGTGGATTTCACTCGCAGTGATAGAGAGACTGCCTTGCTATGCAAGCTATCAAGACGAGGGATAGTGATCTCTCCCCCTGAGTGTTGTATCCTTTGCAGTTTGCGCCTAGAAGCAATAGAATAGCACGTAGGCTTGCTAGTCATAGCTTTGAACTAAATGTCAATCTTGAGTGGCTTGATTCTACTCCAGAACTAATACTGGATGCACTTATGTACTATATATCGTTATGAAAAAACAGAGTTGCTTCTTTCTTTTAGAATTTTTTGTTTTTTTTTTTTTTAAAAAAAATATGTAGAAAGCTCATTTTTTCTGATGCTTTTCAGACAAGGTTAAATGAAAATATTTGAAAATACCTCAACCGCTACATATTAGCAAACAAGCCATATTGTCAGTGGGATTAGTAGCTAGGAGAATACAGCCATCACCAAACCTGCATATGAAAATCATGCTTCATAGGAGTATCATTTTGAGCAATCCTAGCAAGCATAACTCTTACCCATATCCGCAACCCCATGAGAAGGGAATCAGATCATCCGCCCATTGGATCAAAAGCCCTAAATCTCTTTTGATGGAACTTATGTACAATGTCATTTTTCATGAGCAAGTCAAGCATTTATCTTCATTTTTCTGTTCATTATGTTGGAGAGAGGGTTCTGTAGAAGGATGAGACTAATAGAGCAAGTAATTTGCTTGGGAGGATTCATGTTCCATCTTTTTCTCTCATCTCAAATGCATTAGTCTGATAGTAGAAGCACCTTGCTAACTATTTATAACCAGAAAAATAAACAACTGATTAATTATTCACGAAAAACTCGGTGCTAATTTGGTTTAGTTCTCCAACAGATTCATCCTTGTGGCTTTTCTTTGGACTATATCTTTCACTCACTCTCACATCCATGCATTTTAATTTTCTGTTGATTGACACAAGCATATTCTATTTTTTTCTCTTGACGAGGAATGAAATTGAGAATCGAAGAATTGCTCACTTTTGAGCATTTATTGAAACAATAATAATGGAGATTATTCTTTACAATAAACTTTTCATGAGATCTTAACTTGTATAACTGAAATTGCTTTCTGCTACTGGCCTATGGTATAATGAATGCCTCTCATGCTAGAGGAAGAATAATTGAATGTGCAAGAATTTGTTAGTCATTGTTCTTCATTTCATAAAGTCAGTGATCGGATCTCCTGGTGAAAATGTTCTCTGCTCCATGGTCTGTTTTATCCTTACTTCCAGTTCACTACTGTTCATCTCTTGTCTTGGTCATCTTACTCTGGGCAATGTGCAATCTGGCGATTAAGGGTTTCGGTGCTCTTGTACTTCTGTCAAAGCCCCTTACACAAACATATCCTGCAAATCAATCAATTAGTCAGCAGGTGATTGCACAAGTTGAGTTCTTGTAATTTCCAAATAATATCTAGTTAGTGTTGCAGTTAAATCCATGGTCTTGTGTGCTCTTCTTAGATCTATACTTTGCGTCCAAAGAGCTGTTTTCAAGCAGATAAACCAATATGCATACTTGACTTTAGTATCTTAGTATCACATACCTCTCCAAAAGCATTGCTGGATCTCCTCTGTTGATAGACCTATTACACAAGAATGTCATTTAAGTAATCTGTACTTTAACTGTGTTGTAATATAGTAAATGCTTATAATCTTGATCTTCCGTTACCTCTGAATATTGATGTTGCAGAAGTTCCAAAGTGCACAGTTCGTCTTGGCAAATTCCATATCCACTCCCTTGGAACATCGATTGGGCTGATGCTAGAAGCATGATCTGCAAACATCTGCATGGTGATGAAGTAGTTAATAGCTATGAGTGCAAGGTTTATGGTAATTCTAGCCTGGAAATTTGTACTCTTAATAGTTAAAACTGCTATGAGTTAAATAAAAATCTGAATATTATAGATACACAAGTCTGAAAAAGTCTTACCTCATTAACCTGAAAGTACGTGCCATTGAGTGGAAAGCTCCCCCTCATTGCTGTTCGACAAGGAACCTGTGACAGATTGAGTTAATTTTTGTAAACCTCAGAAGTAGTGTATCACGTTATCTTACTGTTACATAACATACAAAAATGATTTCCTCACCAAAATTGTCCCTCTAACTATCTGTGAGTTTTCTTCTCTTATACTGTTGCATGAAAAGCATGTGTTCTCATTGCACAATGTGTTCCTGTCTTTGGAGCCACAGCTGCTTTGTGGTGGTTGAACTGAATTTGCAGTTTCACCTAGAATATGTGGTACACAATAAATCTCATGAGTTACCAATATGTTAGGAAATTGCATGATTTTTTAAATATGCATGTCAGTTGTCTCTATATCTCCTGTGTTCTGCGAGCTATACAATTAGATGAGCATTTCATCTGCAATCAGAATTCAAACTCTCTAGGATTATCTGGAATTTTACAATGAATTAAACATTTTCAGGGATATTCTCTTCCGAGCTTACCTGGTGTCCATATAGCAAGAAGGTATGGGCTTGGATCATCTGGTTCCCGTCTGTCCATCTGTAAAGTACAATAGTGCTCAACTCAGCATAAAAAGTTTCAAGTAGGTGAATACATATTCAGACATAAAATTTAACATTATAGCTTACACCCTCCAAAAGTGGATGTGAATCTGGTAGTACATACCTGCATTATATCAGCAACAGATGGATCAGTGTCACAGAGAACTTATGTCTATGTAAATATGTTTGCATTTCAATATGGATGTTGAAACCAAGATCGGTTGGCTACTTGGCAGAAGGTTCAGTCAAATTTCCCATTAATTAGAATATGATATCATATATTGGCTGTCGTCAACTATTCTCTAGTTTGGCTTTTGTTCACACTATAAATTGGCTCTTGTCTAGCTGATTTGATATCAGTGTATCCTCTCAAGCATATATGGTTTTGTAACTAGCAAAAGACATGTACTCACACTTGGTGCTCTGTCCGTAGTCGACTGACAATCTTGAGCTTAGGTGTAGGTAGAGAAGCGTCTTGTGGATTCAATGCAACTAAAGCCTTGGACAAGTCGCCTTCTTGGAGATTCATGTTATTTTGCATAAGGTCTTGTAATGTGTCTGTGAACTGTTTCATGCTGATATTGATGGTAGGTATATCATCAGGATCATCATATTCTTCATCTTTCGACAAGTCTTCAATGTCACTGTGTGATTGACCAGTGAAGTCTTGCTCTGGTGACGCTGGTTCTTCTATGATTGGTTCACTTCTATAAGCATCTACTTTCTGAAGCGGGTAGATTTCAGGTGAGGGTAGTGACATCGTATTGCCAGCTACAGAAGGGTTCTGCACAGCTGCAGGTGTAGTAAATGAACTGACAATACTCTTCTCCCCTGGCCCCGGCAGGGCAAGTCTAGCACTGCACCAGAAACAGTTGACATTAGTTCTTTAATAATCTCTTCTTTTCTTTCCTTTTCTTTTTTTACTTGAGAGTTTCATTTTTATTTTAAATTTCTGACTGATAAGTAATGAGGCACTGGATTGCTAATATATGAGGCACTGTGCCTCAATTATCCGAAATTTCTCTTCCGTAATAATAAGTTTATATGTCTGCACAGAAGCAACGGTATGTGTACTATTCAGAGATTAGTGCGAACCTTGCAAAAGCACTTGCAAAGTGCCTACACTCCCCTCTCATTGGACATGCATTGCAATTTGGTTTACTTTTTGTGCAGAATACCTGAGTACAGCTCAATGTGAGACATAATATATAAAATAAATTACTGGTTATGTTTGTAACAAATTAAACGGCATGCATACCTTTCCAAATGTAATCATCTGGTAGTGCAACTCATACCTGCAGTACAAAAGAAAATCAATTACTGAAAGCCTATGTAAATGGAAACAAAAAAGGAAAAAAAAAAAAAAAAAGAGAGCAAATTAATTTGAATTCTGCAGTATTGCATGAAAAGCTTAAGGGAACTATGAGATTACAGGGTCAATTGATCAAGCTTGCATAATCTTGGCCAGAGATACTTTTGAATTGTCTCCAGCATCGGGTACCTACAGAAGAACATAATTAGCATTTGCACATACTGTTAATTTTCTGCATTCACTTTATGAAATACCATTGCTTACAATTCTAAGAGGTGCAGCTGAAGTGATTCAGGTAGCGGTTGAAGGGGAACCCATCCCAGTCGAACTGCTATTCTTCCAACATTTGTGTCAACCTTTACGTATCATGAGAAACAAAAGAAGAAAAATCATTCTATAAGATGCTCTCCATCTCTTTTAAAATCAGTCATTAGACATGTAAACTTTACCGGGAAAGCGAGGTGGTGGAGAGTTAAAAGGCGAACGCATTCCACACTTTTCAAGCCCAAACCCCGAATACTTAATAGATAATCCCTGCAACAGAATCATTTTGTAAAAATTATACGAAGTATGCACTTCAATTTAATGGGGCAATAGTCAATCTTAGAAGAAACTGAATTATATGGAAGGGCTTGGCTTGGCCTACTTTGCTTGATCAGGGGGAACATCTCTCAACCATTCCAAATTGATGCTTCCATGGTCTTTAACCACTCGGTTTAGGAATTCCTGCAAACATTTTGCAGCCGTCAGCGTGAATGATGTTTTATCCTATTTACTGACTCACGATGCTCTTAACAATAATGTGGCTACTAAACTAAACAATAAAAGAAGGGAAAACCTGAATCCGCTCAGCTAACATGTTGTTCATCCCTCGTTCTCTGATAGCATTAGATATCTCTTTAACATTAACATTTTTAAGTGCTTCATAGTCAAGCGAGTCCATTGCATCTTTGTTTCTTTCCTCTTCGCAACCACCGGCAAACACCTTCTTTCTTAAATTATCCCAGTCAACTGTATTGTTTTTGTCACTTTCAGACTTTTTCTTCCTTCCTTTTGAAATATTCGTAAAAGTCTCAGTCTGTGACAATTCATGGGAAGTTTTCTCCTTTGTACTTGAATAAACCGATTCATTGTTCACTGTAGAGGTGCTACCACCGGCATTTGAAGATTTCTTATTTAGGTGATTGACATTTTGGACATCCTGCATATTACCATTCTTCTTTTCTGAAAGTCGTTCACTAAGTTTTACAGGCTCTATGAACGAGTTCTTCTGTAATTGGAAGGTTTCATTCCCCTCATGTTGATGACTGTTGCAGGAAGGTTGATAATATTCATTGGATCTAGGCTGAGAATAATTCTGTTGATCTGTTGAGTGCAGTCTGAGAGCACCATATGGATCCTTTGTGGCAGGTTGTCGAGACCTCCATAAAATGTTTTCTTCCACGGATGAATTAGCAACAGTTCCTGTCAATTCTATATTTCTGAAGCTCTTGTAGTTGTCGTCTTTTTCTGTAGTGACCTTGGAAGCAGTTGAAGGCCACCATGAGGATATGCTTTCTTCACTGAAACTTTCAAATCCAAATGGCTCTGGTTCTCCAGAACTTTGGTATATTTGCAAATGATTGCTGCTGGAAGGATCAATTGATGGTCGTATTTTTTGGCTGTCAAGAATGATTGGATTTGTGACTGAACAAGTGCCATCAAAATAATCTATTCTGTCTGACCTCGACTTTTGCTGTCCCCATTGCTTATGCCTCTGCCTGGATCCATCATCTAATAGTGGACTTCCTTGGACTTCATGGTAAAAGTCTTGAAATACTATATCTTTGTCCATCAGTGGGTATGCTGAATTACAGCAAACCTTGTTGGCTTGGTGCCTAGAAGTAGGATCTTCTGCTTCTGAATTGGAGACGACCAAGTATGATCTATTTTCTGCAGGTACTTGAGTGACTGAGGAACCAAAAGAATCTTGAGATGATAAATATTCTTCCTCCAAACATTGACTGTGTGCCTCCATTAAGTTCCTCTCTGTCCTGGAAGTTAAACCGTCTCTCAGATGTTCTGCACATTCATAGGGTGCCATAAAGATTGGGTTATAGATTGGTTGACTTGTTATATGTTCAGGCAATTTGGTAGCATCATCTGGGATTGGAATGCACAGTTCTGGTTCTTTAACCATTATGTCTGTCCCAACCTTGTCTTGTGTTTGGTGATTGCTCATCGACTCGAGGGGAAATCTTGCAGCCAAAGACATGAAGGCAGAGCTGCACAAAGATAAAGGAATATAAACATGCTGTAAACCTCAAGACTTTACTTGAGAGAAAAATTAGTAGTAAAATGATGCTAAAAAATAAATTTACCTTGATAGATGGTCTGAAACGTTTTGAGTGAGGAAAACTCCGATCACTGAGTCAACAACTGATCCTTTCCACCGAGAAAAACGTCTGTCCCCTGTGTGGTTATATTGGATTAAAGTTATCTGCATGTCCTCAAATAATTGACTATCCAATAATTGAAGAAAATAAGAACAAATTTAAGTTTCCAATACATGAGTAGCAATGGAAATCGCATTAGGTAAATTTTCAATTACAATTGATGCCTTCAGTTAAGCTATCATTACTAGCAGTACATATTGAGCATCATTAACACTGACTGCCAGTTTAGTACTTCTCTATTTTATACGAAAATCCTATTAAAAGGTTTGATGAGATACCAGAAGTGTAGACGGCCATGTTCAAGTTTGATTGTTATAAATTCATGATGATCTAATTTTATGCCAAATTTAAAAGGTAGTGTACCTTGAACTAGGTGCATGCGTGCAATGAATGAGTCAACTCGACCTTGGAAAACCTTTCTTTCATCTTCCCAGTACTTTTTCTTGTCTGGTCCTTCAGTGCCTTCACTTCCTTCCTTCCCCATCAGAAGGTTCCAAACCCTATTTGTTTCTGAGTCAAGCTCTACTCTAGGCCGCGGCTTACGTTTCTTAATATACTCGGACCCTTCATAGGGAACAACTGCACCGTCTCCTTTGTATGGAACAAGTGCATTTTGCTCTTGCTGCATAGATTCATTGCAACTCCCATTGATGCTCAGAACACTAAATCGATGTATGATGTCATCCATACATGAAGGATACGTTGTTATAAGCGGAAGCGCTGCATCAAAATCAAGAGGTATGTTAGTGGAATATAATGACTTTTCTTCCAGATTGATAGGGTTTCTATTGATGGGAAGTACCTAATGTTTTTGCAGAAGACTGTTGATGATTATACAAGAAATTCTGTTCTTGCAGCAATTTATCTGTACTTGATAAAGCAGATTCCAACGCAGTGGATCTCACAGTTTTCTTCCTTGCTGACTTACGTTCCTGAGTTTGCAATTCCTGTCTCTTCCCTCGTCCAGAAGATTTCCCGGGAGGTGACGAGACAAGCTGATTACATGTTTCTGTTGTGGGGGTGGTGGAAAAGCTCACAACTTGAGTGATTTCTTTGCAAGAATTGGATTTGAAAGGCATCTGCTGCTTTTGCAAATTATGCGCAGAAGCAATGGATCCAATGAACCTGTCACTGGTACACTTGTTGCCCCCACTGTTTTCTCTCTCTTTCATTCTGCTACTTCTAATGTAAGAATTCAATATTGTGTGGTTCAGTAATGCTGCAAACCCATTTGAGACGGCTTCATTCGCCCTTTTTCTTTCAAATCTTCCTAGACCCTCCTCCTCAACTGCTGCGTCTTTCAAAGGCATGTGATGGATGGACAAGTACTCTGTGTCAACTTTCTGCTTCTTATGGCTTGAGATTCTGATAGTGCCGCTACTAACCTGATGGCCATCCGATTCAAATGTCTCCTGGCACAAAAGTGAACTAAGCAGATTGTTGGAACAAAGATGTGTCTGCTGAATATTATGACAATAGTCCCTCTTGGAATCGCTTTGTTCATTAGCAGGGGACAGAACTTTTAGTGCTGATTGAAAGGCACCTTGATTGGCACTTTCTTTAGTCTTCTCATGCTTTTCACCATTGGTCTTTGCTCGCATGGCATGCTTGCTAATGCTTTCAGCATGGCTATGTTGTGGCCTGGGCGCGGATTCATATCGACAATCTGCATGTCTTTTTGCAACATGCAAATTGTTTATCTGTGTGTCTCCTCTTGTAGCAAGGAGAGCTGCAGATTCTTGTCCTTCTGGATGAATTATATAGTTACTGCACAGCTGACTCAATGAAGGGCTAGGGTGACTCATAGTTTCCAGTCTCTGGTCTTCTATCAGAACACCATTCTCTAGGTTAAATACATTAGAAGACTTCATTTTAGACTGATTAATTTCAGCAGCTTTGCCCTGCTTTTCAGCTGTGGCAACACCCAGATCAAAGTCTAGAACTCTCCTGCATGTTTTTGCACCTATTCCAGTATCACGGTATGTTACTTCACTTTTACCTTCTGCCACTTGACTTGAGGATTCCTTTTGGATATTTTTTCTTGTGTACTTCCTCTTTCCTGTTCGGGGTTCCGTAGGCTCTGCATTATTTTCAGTATCACGGTATGTTACTTCACTTTTACCTTCTGCCACTTGACTTGAGGATTCCTTTTGGATATTTTTTCTTTTGTACTTCCTCTTTCCTGTTTGGGGTTCCGTAGGCTCTGCATTATTTTCAGTATTACGGTATGTTGCTTCACTTGTACCTTCTGCCACTTGACTTGAGGATTCCTTTTGGATATTTTTTCTTGTGTACTTCCTCTTTCCTGTTCGGGGTTCCGTAGGCTCTGCATTATTTTCAGTATTACGGTATGTTGCTTCACTTGTACATTCTGCCACTTGACTTGAGGATTCCATTTGGATATTTTTTTTAGTGTACTTCCTCTTTACTGTTCTGGGCTCCTTAGGCTCTGCATTCTTTTCAGTCGCAGGCTTTGGAGTTCTTTTGGATTTTCCTTCTATAATTACTTTCGGTCTGTGTTTTCTTCGCTTGGGCGTTTTCTGCTGGGGTGTCTGGTTTAGATCAATACCTTTGTCACCTTCATGGTCAGAATCTTTGGTTTCCTTGTATGCTGTAGAAATGACTGCAGAAGCTGACTCCACGATATTCTGCAAGAGTTCTCCACCAAGATTCTGAATTGCTACATCTCCCGTAGACGTGAAAAAGTCCACCTGTTTCACGTTTCCCTTACTAGAGCTTTCACCAGTAAGAGATGTTTGTATTGAAGGAAGCTGGTTGTTCTCCAGACGATTGGCCCTATATGGTGTGAATTGGAGTTGGCTGGGAACACATGAAGCAGTATCGGCTTCTGTTCCCGGTAAGCAGTTTAGATTTAGATCATAGCTCGGTCGCAAGGGCATGGGCATGGGCAAAACATCTGTGAAGAAAAACAATTTTTTTTGTGAAGTAGTGTTAACAGTTGACACAAGTTCTGAAAACATATTTTCATTTTCTGTTCTAGTGTTCTGTTTTCTAAATCATTTCTCATGTAACATGGATTTGAACAAAATAATACATCATATAAAATTTATGCAACATGTAGATCATTTCTCTAACGTATAACACCAAAGACCAGAATGTTCCTGATATGAGTAATTATTTTATTGACGAGATTAGATAAAACTAAAAGTTTCTGCTAACTGATTTGATATAAAATGGAATGACAATTCCTAAATATCACCTAATTTAGTATCACGTACAGAATTACTAATCATGTTGCATATAGACGAGCCATAATGTGAAATTGATTTGGTGGTAACAGTGTATCAAATTCCAACCTATTTTATTTCGTTTCTAACTTCTTATTATCAATGGAATTATAACTGCATAAACCGTAATGCATGATTCTTTTTAGCAATTGGTTGATGAAAATCATTCCTTCAAGAATTGGATTAAAATACTTACTCGGGCTTATATGGGTTGAGCTGTCACCCTTACTCAACAGGTTTGCACTTGAGCTGTGATTATCGTTGTTAAGCAACCAATTAGCTACATTGGAGTGCCCCTGACTGCCATCAAACCGAGAAGGGAAATCCACAACCACGGGCCTGCTCATCACCGCACTTGAAGGGTATGAACCATTGTTGCAATTTCGGTTGGTCGGCAAGAAACTACTTGAATTGTTTCTTTGGTTGGCCACTGGAGGATGCAATGGAGGATGCAACTTAGGAGTTAAAGGTGCATTTGCTGCCATGTCAACACTTCTGCTTAAATTCCGGTTTGCAGAGCCAACATAAACTGCAGCTGCACCATGATGAGGTAGTAGCTGTGTGAGGGATCCATCGTTCCAACTTGAGCTGTCACTGCCAAGCACTTGTGAAAAAGAACCTGCAATGTGATTTGTCTTTCCATTCTGCGGAGCCAGACCTCCTCCATCAACACCATAAAACCCAACATTTCCTGGAAACTGAACAATGGGACTGAAAGCTTGGCTCATGCCATTGTACATTCCCGAATTATTGCTGAATTGTACATTCCCGAAATCGTTGTGCCAATTTGCTGCTGGTAGGTGATTCCCATAGGGCTCAAGCATGATATTGTGAGGTTTCAACAGAAGAGGCTTCTGGGGTGTTACCGGTACCCATGGAGGCATGGACCGGAACTCCTCATCCACCGAAATTGAAAAATCCCCTCCAAACTTCATCCTTGAGCTCATCCCCTCAGCAAACTAACCCAATTTCCTGGCTTTCCTATTTCATGAATTAGTATTGGAAATGTCCAATACTACTGCGGACCAAATTCCACGCAGGGATCCCTCCTCCAACAAAACAACTTCCACCTGAAATGCAATGCATAAAAAGAACCCACATTAGTGAATAATTCGTTTCCAACAGGAAAAAAAGTAGGATACCATATCTGAAACAAGGCCTGAAATATCATTTGCACCAGACAATTCTCTACAACTATGACCAGCTATATTAGTTTCCAGGATAACATCAATGGCACAAATTAAAGCAAATATATAAACAGTAACTGAGAAATCATATAACATATGATCTCAATGGCAGAAATTAAGAGCCAAAAGATACAATCTGCACAGAATCTTCACCTTCTGGTCAGTATTGCATGAATTAAATGAAAAAATCTTGAGAATTCAAAAATGCAATATCAGGCATTCCTGTACAACAAAACACCAGCTATATATGTTTGTTTCCAGAATAACAAAGAAAACCCAGAATTAAAAGCTGAGATATTACAAAGTAACTCCGAAATGATAATAACTTGTGGGTGTGAATTGACTGACTTTAAATATGAGAATTAAATGGGAAGAACGCAAAAGATAATATCTTTGACACAGAATCTTCATTGTTTGGGCAATACTTGAACAATTAAATGGAAAAGATCAAAACTTTAGTGAAATGTATTCAAGTGGAGGACAAGCTCAGCTCACCGATCTGACTTTGAGCCTCAGAGTCGGACCCCGGCGACTCATGGGTCAGTCAATGCCGGAAAAGTCAGTTAATTCTCATGGAGGGGAGAGAGAGAGAGAGAGAATTAGAAAGAGAGAGGAGAGAGAAAGAGGGAGTAAAAGAAACCAAACTAACATAAATAATAGGCATAAAAAGTGTACTGGTCACTTCTCCCTGAGTTTTACAGAAGTGCGGACACTTATTTAATGACTTGCCAAACTGCTGCAGTGGTTTTGTTTCTTCAATTTAGTACATAAGTGCCATGAATGGAAGTGTAGGTGATTAAAGGTTGCGCTGTTGCCAAGACAGCTATAAGGTATAACGATGACCGTTGTGATTTTACCATTATTTTAGGGTCTTCTGTTTTTTAAGTAACTCCATGCATTCATGTGTACCAACACTAGAAGAGCATCTTCATCTAGGATTTTGCACAAATTTGTAGGAGACTGAGAAAGAGATATAAATATGAGTTTGACATGATGCCTTACCATGAGGACCAATTGTTTAGTACCCCATTTTCTTGCATGATAACGTCACCAAATAAAATACACAAAATAGTTCTTACAAAAAATAAACCACTATTGCGTTAAATCGGTAGTCGGTTAAATTGTCTCAGTTTGTTGTGTCTGATGAATGGAAAATGGGACAATGATACTTTCACACTAGTGTCAAAATGTTTCAGATATTGCGTTTAAGACAATGGAGAATGAAAGACTGTCACTTCACACTATTATCGAAATATTTCAACTATTGTGTTTGCGAGAATTCAGGTTTTGATGCTTGATGGATTCTCGCCAACGACCTATTTATTGACCTGCATGAGTTCGGTAGAGAGGATTCATTTCTATGAAAAGTCAATCCTCTTAAATTCGAGATTTGATTGCATCCGTGAGCATTGATTATTAGTAATAAAACCGTAAATTTTGAGAATGCAAAATCTCTGTGTTGAATATAAAAGGCGAATTTCATTTATGATGAGATCTACGTGATGAGATCTACAGCTAACCCAACCGACAATATTGTTTTCTTTTTTTGCAGAAAAAAAATTAATGAAAAAAGATTGTTTTCTTTATTTGAGGCAAAAAAAGTTAATGAAAAATGATTCGTCATATGTTTATAAGCAAAAATTGACCACACCTTTGAAGTCTGATATAGCCATAAATCTCAGTATGCATATTTCTTGCGAAAGAAATAAACAAAATGTCATTTGTCACGGATTATCCATATTTGAAGTCGATTTGACACACACACACACACACACATATATATATATATGTGTGTGTGTGTGTGTGTGTAAATGTAGTGTGTTACTAACATTAATCTCGTTTTTGTATAAAATCTCTTAAAGGTACTTGAATAAGTAACTTCCTCATAAGTTGAATTGTTTAGTCACTTTAACGTATATGTCTATTTCTCATAAACAAGGTCCCATCAAAAGCTTTCTAGACCCAACGACTGTATCCGTTCTTGAGAAATCTCATGACTTTTTTTTATCTCTAAATGTAGAATGATTGAATTCTTAATAAGTTATCTAAAGTATTAATGTTTTATTTGATTATTTAAGTTACCAAAGTTCAAGATTTTTTTTATTATATAGATATCTAAGACATACAACTACTTTTTTTCTTAGACATACAACCTTCCAATTAGAGGAGTTTTAAATACACTCTCTTAGTTACTTAATACACATCTCTAATATTTTATAATTAAAATCAGATTTTATAGTGATATGAAATGACTAAAATATCCATATATAACAAATTAGAAAATATAAAAAAAATTAAAATACATAAATCAAAATTAATTTTTAAAACTAATTAATGAAGTAAAAGCAAAAAAGGTAATAAAATTTAAGATGACATCTATTGTAATGGAAGTTTATATGGAACATTTGGATAATTAGTCGATTCATTTATTTCTTTTCACAAATTACACTACAGGAAATCTCCTCTTAGGAGACGAAACAAATCCGTCGTTTAAGATAACACATTCGTGTTCTCTAATCTCAGGAGACTATCTGTTCATCGTTGAAGTTCCGTCGTCTAGGTGCCGTGAGGTAGCCACTTAGTCGACGTAACATAAAACAGGCGTCGACTAAGAGGAGTCATAGCCGACGAATACTTCCATGCAATGTCGACAACTCTTTTCGTCGATAATCATTACAGTCGACCAATATGCAGTGTCGGCAATAATCATAGGCGACGGAAATTAAATGCTTCATAGGCGACGAATTATTGTCTGTATAGATATTCACCGACGAAACTACATGCTTCATAGGCGACGAAGATTTGAATGTAGGGATTTTATCCGACGAATTCCTGACAATACTTAGTCGATGACTGATCTGTAATTCGTTGGCTAAGTTGTTTATCTTGGTAGACGAATATGCTTTTCCCGTCGCGTAGGTTTTTTTTTTTTTTTTGAATAATTTTGTACCTTTTTAATTATTTCCAAAAATTACCTAACAATAATCAAACAATGTATACCAAAAGAAAACACATACATACAGTGATACAGATGTATTGATCATTACAGTAATAACAATATATACCAAAATTGCAATGGATTTCGACCATTTTTCATAGACGACTAGCTAGATTGAGAAATATATTGTTCATATATATATATATATATATATATACGGAGCTTTTCAAATACGGACGTCTGTATTTTAAAGTTCCGTGCGGATTTTCACTTTTTTCTCCACTTCCCGATCGAATTTCATCAAACTTCCTTCTAGACTTATCTAGATCATATTGTGTAGATCATCTCTGCAAAATTTCAGCCAATTTGGTGATCGTTAAGGCCCTCAAACTTCAGTTTTTCTGTTATATATCAAAACCGGGCAGATTTCAGACCGGCCGGTTTGTTTTTTTATTTTGAGGGTCTTAACGATCACTAAATTGGCTGAAATTTTGCAGAGATGATCTACACAACATGATCTAGATAAGTGTAGAAGGAAGTCTGATGAAATTCGATCGGGAAATGGTGGAAAAATGGAAATCCGTACGGAACTTAAAATACGGACGTCCGTATTTGAAAAGCTCTGTATATATATATATATATATATATATATATATATATATATATATATATACCTACAAAATAAAGGATGAACTAACTAGGTACAAAACTGTTCATACAATGTACATAAACTAATTCAGGCAAAATGGCCAAGCTAGGGGCACTGTTGTCCAATCCTACACGTTGTCGCCTCTATCATCACTGTTTTGTGGGAAAACTAGACCAGGAGGAGGAAATTGTGGAGGAGGACTGTTTTGTGGGGAAACTAGACCAGGAGGCATACCTAGATGCGCATATATGGCTGCAACTTGGGACTGCACAACATTATACATAGACTCGGCCTGAATGGCACGCTGTTGGACCTCTTGGAATTGTTGTTGGGCACGCTGCTGGACCTGTTCCATTTGCTGCTGGGCACGGTCCTCTGATTCCTTCATTCTCTGCTCATAGCGCTCCTGCACCTCTTGGAGTTGTTGCTCATCAACTCTAGGAGGACGACTACGTGAAATGGAACGCTTTGAAGAAAGGCTCAAGTCTCGCTCGCCTCCTCGTCCCATCTCTCTGATGTCCTTTCCTTTCCGAGGTTTGAGCACTTTATCCAACACCTCAATTTGTTGGGATTGAACAGCTTCCATAATCTCCTCCTCCGTCGCGTCAGGATGCTGTTCCTTAAATGCTTCCTTTCGTTTATTGACCTCATCAACCATGTCATTCTGCATTTAAAATACATCAATTAATAAACAAAACATGCAGCTCAAGAAATTCAGGATCAACAAACACCAAGTATTAGCATAAACACACTGAACACTTTGATTTTGGAATCAGTTCCAGGTTTCTCACTTTCATCTAGGATTCTCGCCAATCCCATCACAGGAAAAGAAAATACTCTGAGAATTCTGATTCATCAAAACATGTCTCTGCCCAATCCCATCACAGGAAAACAAAATACTCTGAGAATTCCTGATTCATCAAAACATGTCTCTGCCATTCAGACTTTGAAAAATCATAACTTCATCTATAAATATACTTTTCAAGTGATTCAAATTCTGGAATGAATCTTAAGTCATCTACTACAAGTCTTATGAAGACACTCAACATAAATAACTAACCAATTATACTACGATTTGAAAAGAAGCCAACTGATTCAGAATCTAAACTATTGATCTACAGAATTTACTGATGCAGTCAAGGTATTAAATATCGACGATTATGGAAATATCGATCGTTTGAAAAAAAGAAATTTCGATGGAAATTTCGAGAAAATATCGAATATCGATGGAAATTTTACCAAAAATTTATATAAAAATTGTATATTTAGATAAAAATAGACTAAAAGTAATATATCGGAAAGATATGAGTATTAATATCGATGTTTGAAAAAAAAGGAAATTTCGAGGAAATATCGAGGTTATCGAGGATATTTTAGTCCTTGGATGCAGTGCCTAAACTTTGAAAAATCATAACTTAATATAAAAAATTCATTTTAAACTGATTCAAATTCTGGAATGAACCTTAAAATGTCTATTACAAATCTTCTGAAGACACCTAGATGAAATTCCAAATGAAACTGTACAATTTCCTGAAGAAAAGAAACTGATGCAGGATGGCCGAGATTGGGACAGTCCCATGGCCAGCCCTAGGAAAACATGACATTATAATTGACAGTGCCTACATTCAACTTAATGGTCTCATATATATACCAATGTCCATAACACACATGCTTGAACCATTTGCTAAGCTTACATTCTAGTAAAAGGAAAGACACATATTTTTTGGTGTATCTTCATCACCGGCCCTGACATAGGCCTTCTCAAAACCTTTGATAATTGGAAGCTTCTCGCCTTGTATTCTGAGTTCCTCCATTGTGTAGATGATATGAGAAGACCCCATGTGGTGGTGCATAGTCTTCTCCTCTCGGTTCCGCTTGTTTGCCAAGGAGAGTCTAATACACGAAAAAATATTAATTAAGCTAATATCTTGCAAATTTCACATTTCAAGTTATAAATACGTAACTATACATGGATGAGCTAACAATAAACTACAAGGGAAACAATGAAGGTAATTAAAAAAGATCACCTTGAAAGCATCTGACTGGAAGTGCAAGCATAGAAACTCCCACTGGACCTCTCTCCCAATGAAATCTTTTGGCATGGCGTTGGGTCCTTCCTTCTGATAAACTTTGTGACACTGGTACTTCCAGTCCTTGTACCTCTCCTGTGCCCTCTCCAGTATCCATTTGAACATTGGCTCATCATTTTCATCCCACTCGTACTTCGGCTAAGTAATAAATAAATAAAAATTCACATGTTAAGCACTGAAAAATAAAATAAAAGAAATTAAAATATCATACTCAATTACTTACCGACATTGCATTCCACACCTTCCAGTTCTACATCTGATCAAGGTCGTAGAACGTGCTTGTGACGAGTCGTCGAAGCGAGATCAAGCAATAATAACCCTACAATCGTTAGTAGTATAGAATAAGTAGGGATCGTTCTAGCCGGGGATTAAGGGTACCTGAAACATGAGAATGTTAACACAAATATTCACAAACATATATGCACACAATTGTCACACTTATATACATATATACGAATTTATCATGGGGGATGAAGATGAGGTTCGGCAGCAAGGGCTGCCCTTTAACACTAGACACGAAATAACTTGCTGAAAATAAATCCTAAGTCTAATATTTACAAGTTTGGTCGACATTTTTCCACAAAGCACCAACACAAAAACAATCAAAACACATAGCAAATTAATAAGACAAGACACACGGCAAGAGCACACAATATCCTAGATCCGACTTAGTTCCAACCTAATTAGCTCCTTATCGGTTTACTAATCGATTAAGACTCTCAAGTACTTCAAGATTAACTTATCGTCCAACCCTAAAGTTATACTAAACACATTTGAGAACACTTATCGTCGAAATCAAATATGCAGAGTAATTAGGCACAAGGTCTTTTTAGTCGAAAACATATCAATCAAGCAAGGCGTCACCACTTCTTGTTAACATGCATAGTCATTTAAACCACTCTAGTCCTATTTTATATTGACAGATACAAGACCAATACTCAAAACACATCGCGAATATGCTAAGTACCAATCTTTGCGGCACACGGATTTAAAGACTAAACCAAGAACGAACTACTAGAATCAGAGTGAACATGCTTGCCTATCTAATCCTATCTCTTTACTTCATATTTTCCTTACTTTTTAACATGCAATCCGTATTCTTACATCCAAAACCCATTTAAAGACAAAGAAAACGAATTGAACATACAAATTATAAAACCAAATTTCACTCCAAACAATACATAGACATAGAGTTTGAAACCAAGAATTCATGCTAACTTCATAGACAAAGTTTAACATAACTACATAAAAATTACAAAACCGAGAGTAGGGAGTGGATCACACTTTTGTAGACACCTTGAATGACTTCGACTCGTGTGGATCCGATGGTTGGTGGAGAAGATGGCTGCTCGGCAATGGGTGTGTCGGCAGGATTTTTGGGTGAGATGGTGGTGGTTTCGGCTAAGGTTTGTATGTAGGACTCTTGGGAAATTTAGGTAGAGCTTTGGCTAGATTTTTGCTTTGGAATGTGACAAGTTTTTCTGTGTAAAAGTTAGCTATTTATAGAGGCAAATTCGGCAGAAAACCTAGGTAGAAAACCTAGTCCGAATCGGCAAAGGCAATCCTTGTGCAACAAGGTTTTGGTTCCTTCCTTTCTTGGTTCTTCTAGGAAACTTCTTTTTCTGATTTTTTTTCTTCAATGCCTTGGCTTGGTCTCATCCTCTAACCTTCCTTAAGCTTGGACCATCATCACATATGCATTTGTACACCATTTGGTCCATTAAAAACAGAAAACACAAAAATGGGGCAGTAGGTTCCTGGAATCGGCAGATTTGACCTTGATGCAGTAATTCCGGCATATCTCCATCCGTGGAGCTCCGATTGATGCGATTCCAAGTCTCAGATAAACTAGATACATATGGCCATCTCTCCATAAAATATCTCGATCAAATTCCTTGTGAGTCGTCGGGAATGATTTTTCGAAGTTGGGACAAAGTCCCAGGAAAATCCTGGAAGTCCCTGGATTGGTTTGCTCGGACTGCTGTTTTGCAGCCATCTTTTGGGTGACTTCCCGAACTCCAATTGATCTGAAATTTTAACACAACATTCCTCAATACATGAATATTAAGCACACTAAATTTCATAGAATTCGGACAAGGATAGATCATATTTTTACTCGTCTCAAAATCGCAAAAAAGACATGTTTTGCACTATTTTCCAGATTTCTCATACTTAGTCATTTTTCGGACAATTAAACACATTTCACCAAAACTCTACCAAAATTGACACTAACTATATTATAACTCAATCTTAGACAAATAAGAGTTAAACAAAGCATAAACGAGGGCATAAGCATATAATATCGTCGCACATTGTGCTCCTATCAGCTTGCCCACATTCCCACCAGACTCCGTATGGCGGAACCGATATCATGAATTACCAAGCTGTTTATCCCCCTCACGCTAAGGCCTTTTAGACGGGGGCAGTACTCCAACTTGATCTTCTGCCCTGTTTGATGAACGATATCCGCCGCTTTCTTTCCAGAACAAAAACTCCGTTTTTTTTTTCGGGGCCGGAGCTACAATAAACATTTGAATACATTATGATACTTAATATAACTTAATACACAAGAGGATACCTCTTATGTGTACTTGGGGCAGTAAACTAATACATGCACATACCTGTTGGGCTTCTGACTTTGATTCGAGCGCTGCCGACGATGCGTCTTGCAGATTCGGGTGTGGTTACAGACGCCGATTGACATCTTGTTGAAGACCCTTCAACTGTAGGACGCCACACGATCAAGGGGGAGTCCCTGGTGGTACTGTCTCAGCCGGCATGGGGTTAGGATGGCTACTACTGCTACTCCTACTCCTAACTAAACCGACGGTCTGCCGTATGGACTCCATCAAATTGTTGGCCTGAGTGTCTCGACCCTTCCTCTTCCCCATGATCACCATATCTTGCACATGAATAACTGAATTGGTTAAATACTTGATTAGTTATTTGGTTTATTCATCAAGCGAGCTTTACTACTGACCTTATTATATTTTCATTTTTTAATCAAGTTTGGGATTGCTGCTCCAAATGTGGTAAGCGATGAGGATGCGAGGAAGGAAGCTCGACTGGCTCCAACTGTTGCCAACTAATATCAATGAAAGTAGATATCAATTCTTTAGACCAAAATATCAATTCTGTAAACAGGAAACCAAGTTCGAAAACCAAACTAAAATATCAAACTGTACTGGATAGAAAATAAAGAGCAAGTTAAAAGAACTAACTTTGAAGGTCAGAGCAGAGAGATCGGAGCCAGCTTGGAAGAGGATGCAGTGGCGATGAGTGGAGGAGGTGGGTGGATGCGCGCACTCTAATCGGTTGCCGATGCGTGGATGGGGTCTGGTGACGCGACTCTGGTGGGATTTGGGAATTGAAGATTCAAAAACTACCAATTTCCGAGTATAAAGAACCCTAGAACAAAGAAAATTGAAGAAGACGAATTGGGGGTTTAGGTTACCTGATCGGATAATCTGAGTCTCTAAAACCTATCGTACGGTCTTGATCGAATTGGAGAGTCTAAACCCTAAAGCTCTACGGAGTTGATTCAATCAATTCTCTCTGTGTCTCTGTTTGGGCTTTTTTTTCGATGGACTCGGGTTGGGAAATTAGAAGAGAGAGAGTGAATTGGAATGGGATTTAAGAAACGAAAATTCGTTCTTTTGGGGGAAAAAAGGGCCCAAAACTTCCCCGCCTAATATTTCGGCCTCCTAAACGACGGAAATGACATTTTCCGTGCCGTTGGTTTTCAAACTAAATCCAATATATTATAACTTTTTTTTCTTTCAGAAAGAAATCCAATTATAACTCCTCTTATTTATTCATACTTAAAAAAGCATACATATATATTCGTATGTATATACATATATATATGTATGTATTTAATTAATTTTAAAATACATTCCATAATTAATCAGAATCGTCAGAATAATCGTACATAATATATATACTAAACGTAAGATAATCTTAATATATATACTAATCGTACTCATGATAATCTGAGTCGTCTGAATCATCCTCCTCCTCAGTTTGGTCAGAATACTCATCATCCTCTATGCTTTCATCATCTATGAAGCCGTCATCATCATGACTGGGGTTGCGATGTTGTTGTAGCGAGATCAGTTCAGATGGTTTAATTGGAATGTAACCTATGATATCCGGAACATGTTGGTTGTTGACACGAATATCCTCAGTATTAGGGACTACATGTGGAGAATCCTCTTGATATGGTTCATGCAGTTGATCCGTTGTTATTAGTTCATTTGGCCCACCCTCATCATCCCCTCTCAGTGTAGCTGCACTCCAAATATTCCTATGTGACATCACCTGCACCACTTTCCAACCCTAACTCATAGCCGGATCATCAAGATAAAACACTTGTTTCGCCATAGTGGCAAGAATAAACGGCTCATTCTCATACCATACACTGTTTGATTCCACTGATAACAAGCCACGATCCATAATTGTACTCTTTTGTCTGGTTGGGTCAGTATTGAACCATTTGCACTTGAATAACACGACTGGCATACGGTTGCCGTAGATTAGTTCGATGACACTAACAAGAATCCCGTAGTAGTTGAAACCCAAACCCTCAACCATAACTCCATTGTTTTGGGTGACATGACCTTCATCTCGTTCTGATGTCACAAACTTAACACCGTTCATAAAACATCCAGCACGAACTCTGTGGCTTTGGGGTCCTCCAGCCAACAAGTGCAACTCCGGGTAGTCAGAAGCAGGAAACTGCTGTTGAATATGCATCATCTGTACGTAACAATTTTAAGAGCAACATTATTACATTATATATTTAATTTACCTAACATCATATATATATATATATATATATATATATATATATATATATATTGATAGAAAGGTACGTACCCAAATAGGAAAGTAATCAGGAAAATCTCTCTTGTGTATGGCTTCATTACCGTCCTGCATTTCCAAATGGCTGTTGAAGTATCGCTCGGCTTCCTCGCAATGTTGAAGGACACACCAATGTGCCTCTTTGATTTCATCATTACTTAACCTACCGTACGGTTCAACATGGTTTGAAACAACTGATAGATTAAATTGTTGGCTACTACCAGCTCCAGATGATTCTCCCACTGTGTCTTCATCATTGAGATATGCGTTGCAGTAAGTTACGCACTCAGCCTGAATGTATGCCGCCATTATTGACCCTTCAGGGAAACGTTTGTTTTTGTTCTTCTTCTTGAAATCCCCAAGTTGCCTGCAAAACAAATATGCAATTCAATCTTAATTACAATGCATATTAAAAAAAAAAAACATTTATCTTAATTAATTTGAATGGATGATTAATTTGAATAAATATGAGTGCATACCTCTCATTTGGATAGCACCAAGTATACTGTACCGGACCAGTAAGCAACACTTGTTCGGAAAGATGGATCATGAGGTGAATCATGATATCAAAGAAAGTCGGGGGAAAGATCCTCTCTAGCTTGCAGATGATGTACACAATGTCTTCTCGCAATGACTGAACACCAAATTTTTAAAGCTTTTTAGTACATATCCTCTGAAAGAACTTGGACAAAGCCACTAACGTGTCAACCACATCACTCTGTAAATACGGTATAATGACCACGAGAAGAAGACGTTGCAGCAAAATATGACAGTCATGAGTCTTCAACCCAGTAAACTTATTATCCCCCATCTTAACACATCAAGCGATATTCCATGCATACCCGTGAGGATACTTAATTTTTTAAACCACTGAAACACTTCCGCCTTCTTCTGAGGATGGACTATGTAACCTGCTTGAGGCATTATGGATTTTTTGGTTTTTTCGTTCTCTACTAGCCATAGGTTAGAGCGAATACCTATTTTCTTTAGATCAACACGGAATTTCAGGGTGTCATTGTTCTTATATTTGAGATTCAAAATTGTTCCAAGAACGCTGTCACAAACATTCTTCTCTATGTGAATGACGTCCAAGTTGTGTCTGATTTTCAAAGTCGACCAGTATTGTAATTCAAAGAATAAACTTTTGTGCGTCCAATACTTAAACTCTTCAGGCGTGGGAGGATTCAAATCCATTACTTCTTTACTGGTGCTCAAAATCCCGAACCAGTGTTGGTTAAGTCTTTCCAAAATCCACTCACCAGACCGCCTTGGGGGTTTCAGATTATGCTCCTCAGTCCCATCAAATGCCTTATCATCCCACCACCACTCGTGATTCTCGTCAAGATATCTACGAGATCCTAAGAAGCAAATTTTGTTAGTGTGACGACTAGAATTGACGTCATCTACGCATACTGGACAAGCCTTGTACCCCTTAGTTTGTTGGCCAGACAACATCTCGTAGGCTAGAAAATCACTGATGGTCCAAATAACAGCTGCTTTCATCATGAATGAAGTTTGACCATGCCTGTCAAAAGTAGCAAGTCCATTTTCCCACAACTGCTACAGCTCGTCAATTAGTGGTCTCATGTACACATCCAAACACTTTCCAGAAGAATACGGCACAGGTACCATAAGCGTGAGAAAATTGTACTCCTTTTTCATACACATGTTGGGAGGTAGATTGTACGGAAATACTATCACAGGCCAAATGCTATAAGACAAATTCATGTTTCCAGTAGGATTAAATCCGTCTGTTGCAAGTCCAAGTCTAACATTTCGACAGTCTTCAGCAAATTCGGGAAAAGAACGGTCAAAGTGCTTCCAAGCCTCTCCGTCTGCGGGGTGTTTGAGATTATCCGAATCTATTCTCTCCTCTCCCTGGTGCCTTGCCTGGTGCCATCTCATATGTTTGGCCGTATATGAAGACATGTACAGACGCTGCAGACGAGGACCCAACAGGAAGTACCGAAGAACCTTCCTAGGAATGGCCCGGTTTTTATGTTTAAATGAAGTGGAAGCTGCATACCTTGGCTCGTGGAAGTGTGGTCACTGAAGGTCATCCTCATTTTCTTTGTAATACAAGATGCAGTTATTGACGCAAGCGTCTATCTTCCAGTGATCAAGACCGAGGTCAGCCAACATCCGTTTTACCTGGTCGAAATTTTCCGGACAATTGTTATCTTTGGGAAGCACTTTCTTCATAAGTGCAATATCATCATCAAAACATATATTACTCTTTCCCGGCTTGTTTTTTATCTGCATGTGCTCCATAACGGTACCCAACACAGTATGCTCAGTACTACCAGGATACAATGGAGTTTGTACTTCCCGTACAAGCCTGTTGTACTTATCATAATCACTGATGTAGTCAACGTGGGAGACATTAGGGGAGGTGTCAGGGGCGTTGTCATAAACAACATTTTGCTTATCATATCTTGGAGAGGTGGCGAACGGGAATGCATCGTTTAAGAGGTTCATCACAGTAGGGTCCCCGTAACTAGCATCGGAAGAACCTGCCTGCTGATTATGTTGTGCTTGAATAATTGGAATTGTAGGCATTTGAACTTGATTTTCCCCGTGCCATATCCATATGGTATAAGTGGGACAAATACAGTAATTAGCCAAGTGAGAATACATGTCTTCATATGTTACTGGGCTCCGATTGAGACATTTGTTGCACGAACATATGTGAATAACTTTGTTTGGAAGACTATGTAGACGCACGAAGTCAAGAAAATCAAAAATGTCTCTCATATAAACTGGGACCCCCTGCCTAATTGCATCCAACTCATATCCATGTTGTACACTATAATAACGTACAGTAAACAAATTAAAATATATAATAAAAAAATCTATATATACCAAGAATTAATATTATACCGCTACATATATATATATATATATATATATATATGTATTTATGTACATATTATTCACATAATTATATCTTTAAATATTATTCACGTTATTATTAATCATACATAATTTAAAAAGTTAGATATATATATATATATATATATATATATATATATACAAACATAATATATATTATATAGTTTTGATGCATATATATAATATTACATGTATGTACAAATTAATTAACGTAACATATTATACACACATATCTGATCCAGTAATAATATATATTAAGCATTTATGCAATTAAGTAAGCAATATTAATAGTCCATTAAAATTGGACCGACGACCTTGTCAAAGTTCGCAGGAAATTAAGTCTTAAAGATCGAAGAAAGTAGCTAAATTAACTAATTCAACTAGTAATATATACACACACAAACACACACATACCAATTAGGAGATCGAGATCGAAGGAAGATCGACCAAGCTCGCTAGCAGATCGAGTAATCTTAGTGCCGAAAGGAACAACCAACTCTTCAGCAACTAATTAAAACAAGTCTACTTATATATAAATGGATAATGTGCACTGTTACTCCTGCAGAATTGTGTCAGTAATAATTGAATATCTTAGTCGACGGAATATATTGGTCGGCTAAGAAAGAAATTTCATCTCCCAAGAAGTTCTTAGCCGACGAAACTCTTCCGTCGCCCAAGCTTCTGACAAAAAATATTCCGTCACAATAGAGAAATCATAGACGACGGAAAATATCGAAAATCATGTTCCGTCGACCATGATTTATAAAGCCGACGGAAAATTGAGGGCACACTAAATCCGTCGCCTAATAGACGACGAAAATTATCAAAATCAAGTTCCGTCGACCAGGATTTATAAAGCTGACGGAACATGGAGGGCACACTAAATTCGTCGCCTATGATGTCTTAGTCGACGAATAAGGTTATCTATACGACAATTATGTTTCCGTCGGTAAGGAACTACGTAGCCGACGGAAACATATACATTCTGTCGGCTAAGTTTGATTTTCCAGTAGTTTTAATTCAATTTTCAAGAGAATTCATCTTAAAATATCGATTGTGCCCTCATTTTATTAATTTTATCTTTTTCTCTTCATCTATATACACATTTGACTCTTTTTTATCTAAACACACCTTATGAGGCGTTGAATTTTTATATGCTTTATAGTATTAATTATTTTATATATATGATTTCAAGAACAGTAATAAATTTTAATCATTTTTTAAGAATATCACAAGAAATCAATGTTGACATTATATCAATATATATGAATCATAGCAAATAAGATATAGTCAAATAATAATGTATTTTATGTTTTTCTGTGGTTAGGGACATTTTAGGTATTTTGGGTAGTGTATTTAGTGGTGTATTGAGTATAGGATGTGTATTAAGAGTTTTGGTGAGTGTCTTCAGTTGAATATGTTTATGATCTTATTGATGCTGAGTTCAAACAATGGAAGGTCGATGTCGTCCAACAAGTGTTTCCAACTAGTATTGCCAATAAAATTTTATGCATTCCTATTGCTCGGAATGATACTGAGGATCGTCTTATTTGGCTACCTAAGAAACGTGGTTTTTTCTCTGTTAAACTACTTACTGGATTGCTCGATCTGAAGTTTTGGAAAATGTGCTTGCTTCTAGTTCCTCAGGTGATTCCTTTCAACCACTTGGAACAAATTATGGAAAACTAATGTTCCTGGAAAAGTGCAGGTGTGTGTATGGCGTGCTTGTCAGAATGTTCTAGCTACTAGGGATTAGTTAATTACTTATAAAAGGATATAATGGGGAGGTACGTTGTATGCTCTGCTCTCATAATTATGAAGATGTAAGTCATTTGTTCTGTAAGTGCCCTACAACCTACAATATTCTCACTAGTGCCCATTTCCATCTACAAAACACTTTGCTGCTATTCACAGTAGCCACAGAGGGGCTACAGCAGGCCCACAGACCCGCAGCTAGTGTACCAGGGGCCGGCCCGAGGCCCGGGACCGGATCACCAGCACCCGGCCTCGGGGTCCAGCAGTCTATCCTGCTACCAGGGGCCCGGAGACCGGGGGCGCCTGCCTGCCAAAGAGGTCACCAAAGCTGCCCTTTGGTATGCAAACAGAAGGAAACCAGTCCCACATCGAAGAGTAAGGCCAGACCTCACTCCTGGCCACCTATATAAGGGCCTCAACTACCCTCATTAATAGGTAACTGATCCTTCCTACCGCTTATATACGTGCTTAAGTTATATCTATTCCAACTATACTAACTTAGGCATCGGAGAGGAGAAGACCGGCCCGCCCGGTATTCCCCTTAGTAAGCAGGTTTACGGGAGATCACGCGAGGATTCATCTGTCTCTACTAGGCCCCAGGGTTTGTGCAGAAACAATTGGCGCCGTCTGTGGGAAGTTTTGGACAAGAAACCGCGTAAGCACTATCAATGGCAGAGAATTCGGAAGCAAGACAGGAAATGAATACCACCGAGGAGCAGCGTGTTGCACTAGTGCGAACGCTTGTCTCCACCCCGGTCGTTATGCGGGAGCAGCGCGGCGACCAGGGTGATCAGGAAGGCGGGAGCTGTGGGAGGCCGACCGGCACGCCGGGGCCACACCACGACAGCTCGCGCGGGAAAGGCCCGGCGGAGGACGACAGGCCAGTGCACCGGGGCTTTTCTCTGACGTTCTCGGATGATCCGAGTGACCGAGAGGAGATCCCGCACTGTAACAGTGACCGGGACACCACGTACAGCCCCGACCAGAGAAGTATGGCGGGGGAGATACGGGCGATGGCCGCAGAGGTCAGTCGCCTGCGTGAGGAGGGCGACCGGGATAGAGCCAAGTCCAACGCCCGGTATGAAGAAATGGAGGCGGTGAACGCTGTCCTGGTAGCCGCCCTGGAGAGAGGACAACAGCGCAACGAAGCTATGACCAGGGCACAAGCACCCCCACCAAGCCAGTCTCGACGGTTTGAGGCGGGGCAGTCATCAGGCAGGAGGCTCAGTGATCCCAAGCGAACGGAGTCACCGGCTGGCACCGCACCGCCCAAGAGCTCGCCGATGCCCCTTCAGCCACATACTTCGTTCGAGGGTGAAGCCGTGACCCCGACTGCACAGGCATTGTAGATGCTCGCCGACACTGTGTCGGATTTGAAGGCCCAAATGGAGGCCAACAAGAGAAGAGCGGCACGGCCGATAGAAGGCGCACGGTTCAACGAGCGCATGGGCCCTTTCTCACACCGGGTTATGGAGTCGGGGAGGTCTGGTAACCAGAAGTCCCTCAAGCTCACGTACTCGGGGTCCGGCTGCCCGTACCAACACCTGGATAGTTTCCGATCCCAGACGTGCGTCAAGGGCTACTCCGATGCAGTATGCTGCAATATTTTCCAGGAAACTCTATCTGGAGAGGCGCTCAGCTGGTTCTATGAGCTTCCGGCAAATTCAATCGAGGCCTTCGAACAGTTGGCCGACCGGTTTGTAGGTCGCTTCATCCTCCGGGTCGAGGGAGCCCGGACATCGACCATCCTTTTTAACTGCATGCAAGCGCCCGGCGAGGAATTGAGGACTTTCGTCAACCGTTGGCAGACGGCGACGGCCGGGGTTCGGAACCTTGACAAAGGTATCGCCGAGATGGCGTTCAAGCAAGGGCTCCGGCCGGGAAAATTTTCCTACGCCGTACGGGTGGAACTCCCGCAGGGGTATGACGAGTTAATGGCAATGGCCATCCGGCACGCCCAGGCCGATCACGAGACGTACGGGCATCACCTGCTGAAGAGGAAGCGGGACGAGCAGCAGGAAGACCACCCCCGGGAGGAGCACCCCCCGCCCAGCCAAGAAGACAAGCCAAGCCAGCGGACCGAGAACCGAGCCGCCCGACCAAGCCGGCCCAGCAGAAATTGGGGGCAACGGCAGCAAAGGCCCTATCATGATAAACCCCAGGGCGAGCACAAGCCGGCACAGTTCCAGCAAGAACGCCCCCTGGCAATCATGCCAGCACAACCGGCCGGTCAAGAGGTCTTCACCGCTCTCACCTCTTCATACGAGGACATTTTGCTCGAGAACGGGAGCATCATTCCCCCACCTCCCAGGAGAAAGTACCCGAAGGGGAAGCTTACCACGGCGCAAACAGGCAAGTACTGCTCCTATCATGATGAGGCTACTCATCGAACGAGCCAGTGCTGTGCTCTCAAGACGGCGGTGGAGGGTTTGATTAGTAACGGCCAGCTCCAACGGTAAATAGGGGAAAGGAGAGCAGATCCCTACCGAGAGCAAGACCGTGGCTGGTAGACTCGCCAAGCCTCCAAGCGGTTAGTTTGGCATATCACCGGTTCAACCGCTGTAACATCACAAGACATATATGCAAACTGCTTTCAAGAAAAATTCCACCGGTTCCACCAATTTAAGTATATTCATAGTCAAGGGATAATACAAGCAGAAGCCGTTCCAGCAAGTTTACAAAAAAGAGCAAGGGCAAAATCCTAAGGAGCTACGCCTCCCCCCTCAGCGGGCAATCCGCCAGCCTCTCCGGATGAAGCAGCCGCGCCTTCAGCAATCTGAGGTCCACCCTCCCCTTCCGGTTGCTCCTCCGCCGACTGCTCATGGATATCCTCATCAGCGGCCTTCGGCATCCGGGAAGTGTCCAGCCACCCCTTCTCCGCCCATTCCGTGTACGCATCCGAGATGCCCGATTCCCTGGCCTTCTCCAGGAACTGAAGGAACTGATAGCTCTCATGGTATTTGAGAACAACCCGCTCGTAAAGTTCCGGGTCCTCTTCCCCGGCTGCAGCGGCAGAGGCGGCGCGCACAGCGGCAGCTCCCACCTGGAGCTCGTCCACCTTGGCCTCCAGTTCAGCCCTCTCCTCCTCAGCCAGCTCCTTCTCCAGGCTCCGGACCTGCTCCTCCAGCTTGGCCACCTGCTTCTTGGCCCTCTCCTCCAATCTGGCCTTCTCCCGCTCCAGCTTGGACTTCTCTGCTTCCAATCGCTCCCGGGCTTCTGTCAGCTCGGCCACCTGCCTCTTCAGCTCCTCCCTCAGATCCGGCTGGTACAGATTGTACAGCAACTGCATAGCAACAGAGAGCCAATTAAGCAAGCAACAAAGGAAATGAGTTATGAGCGGTGCAATGGCACCAGACAATTCTTACTTGCAGGACCGACTCCTTGAACTTTTGGCGCTTCCCGCCCGCCAAGGCTCCGGTGACCCCAGGTCTGTCCAGACCAAGGCCGGCCAAGTCTGCCGCCAGCTGCCAGGCGAGTGCACTCTCCGGGGTTCCCCTCTGTGCCTCCGCAGGCACGGGGCTACTCTGCCGGGCAGCGGCAGCCTTTTCCCCAGCGGAACTCGGTTCACCGCTGGTTACCTTGAGGCGTTTGGCCAGATTCTCACCGGACGACCCGCCGGTCAGCGTCACCAGCGTGGAGGGAGGAACGTCCATGACCCTCCACCTCTTCTCACCCTGGCCGTCCGGCGAAGAAGATTGTGCGCCTGATCGGGTGACCCGGGTGACGAGCGGGACTGACCCCGGCCGGTGCGGGATCTGGCTCACTCCACCGGGAATCTTTAGTGGCCCCCCGGTAGTCTTGCCATTGCCGGGTCCCGCCTTGGGCGCAGCAGGGTGGCTCTTCACACGCCTCAGGCCATAGACGTCGTCCTCAACATCCATGGCCCTTGGTTCGGGATGAACCGTAAGCCGACCGGACTCCTCGTCCACCGAGGTCCGTGAAACAAGAACTTACCGATTAGTATGCTCAACCGAGGAAAGTCCGCTCTGCGAAAGCAGCGAGCAATGGTAGGAAAAGAGTAAAAGAGCACTTGAGGCAACGGATGTCGCGGGGCACCTCCACAGAGCTTTAGCCGGATTTCTCTCTTTCTCTTATTCTCTCTGAGCAAGGAGCAAAACAGAACTTAAGAAGGCGGAGGAGGCCTTTTTATAGAGAGGTCCGGTGCCCTAGGCGCTTGTAATCCCCCCAAAACACGCAATCAGAGCAACTCAAACACCCGCGAATCCAGACCCTCCATCTCAGACCGCTCCCTACCAGCACGTGTCCCAGCATTAGTAAACTTCCCACGCCATCATAACTGATGGGACTGATGGACTTCCTCCTTAAATGCATGTCAGCCACTTGTCCCGCCTGCTGGCGACAGGTAAGGGAGTTAGGAGCGGGAACCGAGGCGTCAGGCCCCCCCCCCCCCCACTTCCCCAGGCTCGCTCGGATATGGCAGAACGCCCGGTCGAGGTCTAGTGCACAAGTTCTCTTGAGGGACTCGTCTCGATATGGCAGAACGCCCGGTCGAGATCCCATGCTCTCCGGCTCGCTCGGATATGGCAGAACGCGGGGTCCAGGTTCCATGCACAAATCTATTGCATGGCGGATTTCAACACCCCATAATCATTCCATGCACACATCTATTGCATGGCAGATTTCAACGCCCCATAATCATTCCATGCACACATCTATTGCATGGCGGATTTCAACGCCCCACTATCATCTCATGCACTCTTCGAGTTTCACCCCGCTCCATGCTCATAGCACTACAACACTTGAGCACAGTACTACTTATATTGCAAACATACTCATAAACTGTTGCACACCATCGGTAACAGGTACTCACCCCGGTCACGCCCAATCTTCAACGCGGACTTGGGGGACTGGGCACCATTGGGTTGGTAACCCTGCGGGTCTGCGGGACAAGGGCAAGATAGTTTAAGTCCCCATTCAAGATTGCACTTGACCGGGAACTTGGGGGACTTGTTGACAGTAGCCACAGAGAGGCTACAGCAGGCCCACAAACCCGGAACTAGTGTACCAGGGGCCGGCCCGAGACCCGGGACCAGATCACCAGTACCCGGCCTCGGGGTCCAGCAGTCTATCCTGCTACCAGGGGCCCGGGGACCGGGGGCGCCTGCCTGCCAAAGAGGTCACCAAAGCTGCCCTTTGGTATGCAAACAGAAGGAAACCAGTCCCACATCGAAGAGTAAGGCCAGACCTCACTCCTGGCCACCTATATAAGGGCCTCAACTACCCTCATTAATAGGTAACTGATCCTTCCTACCGCTTATATACGTGCTTAAGTTATATCTATTCCAACTATACTAACTTAGGCATCAGAGAGGAGAAGACCGGCCCGCCCGGTATTCCCCTTAGTAAGCAGGTTTACGGGAGATCACACGAGGATTCATCTGTCTCTACCAGGCCCCAGGGTTTGTGCAGAAACAGCTGCCTTCCTTAAATTGTAAGGAATAGATGCTTGAGCTACTTCTATGTCTGCGAAGAGTTTTGCACAATTGCTTATGATCATTTGATCTTTATGGAAGAATAGAAAAAACAAGTTTTGGTCTAATTCCCAATAGACCTCTACTGATATCACTCTCAGTAGCTTTGCTTGACTTGGAGAATTTCAAAGAGCTCGGGCTACTCTTAGTAAGCAAGTTTCAAGAGCTTTAAAGTATTGGCAACCACTACCAGATTGGACAGAATAGCCGACGAAAAAAATTTCGTCTACTATGCCAAATTTTCGTCGGTTATTCCTTCTACCGACGAAAATTTCATCGGCAATAATTCGTCGGTAAAACGGCATCGGTAAAACAAATAGCCGACGAAATTCATTTTGTCGACCAAACCTTGGCAAAATATCCGACGAAATTCGTCGGATATTTTCGAGTATGGCCGACGATATCGTAAACTATAGTCGACGATATCTTCTGTTTCGTTGGCTATTTGTTCTGAAATATAGCCGACGATTTCATCTATTTCGTCGGTTATTTCGTCGGAATATATTAATATTTTAAGAGGCATTAATTAGTTATAGCCGACGAAATAATGTGATTTTCGTCGGCTATAAAAGTTATAGCCGACGAAATTTGGTAAAAATCGTTGGCTATAGCACTTATAGCCGACGAAATAATGCCAATATCGTCGGTTATTCTTACATTTTGAGGAAAAAAATTAAATTAATTTCTAAATTACCATTCCAAGCAACCTGCAATTCACAATGACAATCCATGCATTTACACCAACAAGAAACACGTCTAAATGACTTATTTAATTTGTTCCAATATACATAAAATATAACCCTAATCACCACCTAAAGCACAAAAGTCCACCACGTCATCCCCATCATGCCCGTCATCCTGGCCACCATCCTGCTGTCCATCATGCTCGTCATCATGCTGAATGAACTCGGGAGCTCTCGGCATTGGAGGTTCATCTAACGGGTCAAACGGCGGCGGGGGTTCAAGGCCTTGTTGTTGTACCGCCAACATAGCATACCACCAGTTTTGTTGGCCGGCGTAGTTCTGCGCCGAATTCTCTCGCATTCAGCATGCCAACGCTCCATTTCCATCTGATACTGCTGTGTTCTGCGTTGTTGCTCCTGTGATCTCTGGAACAGGGCCGCCAATCTTGGATTTTCTTCTGTCAATCTCTGCATTCCCCCCCTCATCTGTTGGGTGTCCCCGCCTCCCTTCTTTTGAGCTCCCTTAGTGGTCTTCAGGACCCCTATTCCAGAACTTCCCAAACCCCGGCAGTAGTAGTCGTTTGACCGTTCTGGGAAGGCTGCGTCGAATATCCTCGCTGCAGTTTGGACATTCGATCGGTCGACCTGGCTCAGGACTTCTTGTAGATCTTCCTCTGAAATGTTCGGTTGTGTCTCCCGAACTACTTCCTGCAACACTTCTTCTTCGGCCCGGTTCACCCTCTCCTAATTGAACGGGAAAAAAAAATTAATATTCTAACAAATATATAATTAAGTAAAATTAATAATTAAAATTTTAAAATCGTAATCAACGACTTACAAGCTCTTATGTCGCTAATGGATAAGCCTTCTTGAACGTCTCTACGTATGGGTTGTTTAAAGAATGATCGCTAAGCGCCTCCTCCTGATATTGTGAAAATGGCCTAGAACCACCATGATGGGGGGTTGTGTTACGGCGGCGGTTCGCAGAGTTTATCTGAGACCGTTCTTTTAAACAAATAATAAAATATTAGAAAAATGCATAAAAAAATATTAGTACACCATATGGTTCTTCAATGCCATGGCTAGGTGTCGTCCTCCTTCCTTCCATAAGCTTGAATCATCGTCACAAATGCTTTTGTACACCATATGGTTCATCGAAAAGAAGCAATTGTGAAAAGGAAGTAATAGGTTCCTGGAATCGGCAGAAAAGACCTTGTTGCAGTAATTCCGGCATATCTCCATGCTCGGAGCTCCGATTGATGCGATTCCAAGTCTCAGGTAAACTAGACACATATGGCCATCTCCCCAAAAAACAGTTTGATCAAAATCCTTGTGAGTCGACGGGAATGATTTTTCGAAGTTGAGACACAGTCCCAGGAAAATCCTGGAAGTCCCTGGATTGGAATGCTCGGACTGCCGTTTTGCAGCCAACTTTTGGGTGACTTCCCGAACTCTAATTGATCTGAAATTTTAACACAACATTCCTCAGTATATGAATATTAAGCACACAGAATGTCATAGAATTCGGACAAGGATAGATCGTACTTTTATTCATCTCAAAATCGCGAAAAAGACATATTTTGCATTATTTTCCAGATTTCTCAGACTTAGTCATTTTTCGGATTCTTAACCATTTTTCACCAAACTCTACCAAATTAACACTAAACTAAATTATGACTCAATCTTAGATAAATAAGGGTTAAACAAAGCATAAACGAGGGCATAAGCATATAATATCGTCGCACATTGTGCTCCTATCAACTACCCCACACTTATCCTTTGCTAGTCCCTTAGCAAACTAAACTAAACTAGACTCTAAACAAACTATTGCCCCTAACAATTTGTCTCAGGCTCGTATGTACACATATCTTTCAAGTTATGCATGAGAATGTTAAGCACGAAAATTCCGAGCTTCATGAACATGTAACATCAATAAAAACATATAAGAACAAAAAGTAAGCATGTAGACATGTTAAAAACTAATTCAAATCACCTCACTAGGCATACTCTCTTCTTTTCTCTCGAAGCATGGTAATTCACTCATAAGTATATGCAAGCGAAAGATCATGAATTACAAAGAGTGACTTGCATATATCAAAGAAACGAAAGCACTTTGTGAATTTTTATGGAAAAACCTCATATGATAACTATATGCACTAATGAACCAAAACCATATGCTTACTCTTGAGATAATCTCCACAATCAAATTTACCAATCTTAAGAATCATGAAAAAGATCAATCAAAAGGGTTGTAATGGGGCTAGGCTAAGAGGTATTCGATATTTGGATAAGGAGGCTCAAAAACGTCACCATGGCCTTTGGCAAAGCTCAAATCTCCTTATGTCTTGTCGCCGAAAGGGTCAAATTTCATCTTGTTTGACCCATACTTCATTCTTTTCTTCCCATAACATTACAACAATACTCAAGACAATAGCCATGCACAAATTTTTTTTTATTTTCCATGCCTATGCCGTACCCTTTTCTTTTTTCTTCTCTCGGGTTCTTTTATTTTCTTTTTAATCCGAGCCAAAATTTTTTTTTTCTTCTTCTTTTTCTAGGTACGGCATGCATACATTTTTCATATAGATTTATGGCTAAGTCTACCCCACACTTGTTCTTCTTCATCACACATGCGAAAATGCTTTCAAAAATCAAGCTTTGCCGATACTTTGATCAAGGGTAAAGGCACAACTATACTAAGCTCATGGAAAGTGTTTAAGGGTAATGAAAGAAAAGGCTCAACATAGGCTCAAAGGGGTTTACTAAGGTGTCCCACGACGGGCTCCAATAGGGCTCATGCTTTATTTGGCAATGGTGGTAAACTTAAATGATCTTTATTCAATCATATTCAAAATCAAAGTATTTTATGATATAAACGTTTCGAAAATCAACAAGAGTAAGTTCTAGCATACTAGAGTTCATTAAAAACTATGGCACATAGTCATCGAATATGCAAAGAATTATGAGGTTTCATGCTTCCTACGAATCTATCGATTTTTATCTTTTATCGCTCAAGAAGAAAGCAAATTGGCACAAAAGCTCACATAGGTTATAATCGAAATAAATTAGCTAAAACATGCATGCTTCATAATCAACAAGTCCTACATGCTCCTACCAATGCACATAATCCATGAAACTCACAATTTAAATTGAATGCACAACTATCATCTATGTATGCAAAGAGGAGAAAAACATCATTGACATATTAGGGGCATCCTAAGACTCGAAACAAACAAACTTAAACACTCTATTTTTGTGTTACAATTTTCTGAATTTTTCTTTTCTAAACTAAGCACACAAAAAGCAAAAACAAAAACAAAAAAAAAACGGAATATGCTATCCCACCCCACACTTAGAAAATTACATTGTCCTCAATGTAAGCACAAAACAATATCAACGAATTTCCTAAGCATGCAATAGTCTAACATATACCAACATATCATCACAAATCAAAGAAAAAGAGAAGGGTTAAGAAATTTCAAACTCTCGGTGATGGCTCCTTCACTTTTCTTTGATCGACATGGGTTGCCTCCCAAGTAGCGCTTTGTGTTTATAGTCTGTAGCCTAGACTTTCACCGTGTTGCATTGTGTTCATCGTGTTCCAAAGTATCCCAAATCGGCATGAAGAAGTTGGAGGAGTAGCTCATTACATGTTGTATCCGATTCGGTGCTGTTTGGCGTGTCCGAATTGTGCGGCGTATCCAACTCTTCATCCGGCGTATCTGGCGTATCCGGCTCTTGTCCGGCTTCTTGCGTGATCATGTCAACCCTGCCGGCAATGGCAGGTCCGGCAGGAGATGGTGGTGCGGCTGGAGATGGGCAATGCTGCTCGGCAGAAAGTGGTGTGGTAGCTCGGCTCGGTGGTGATGATTGTGGGGCGGTGTAGACGGTGGCTTCTTCCACCGTGTGCTCTTGAAAGGACGAGTAGTATGGCTTAAGGCGATGTCCATTTACTTTGAAAGCTTTGCTTGTGATTGAACTTTGAATTTTGATAGCTCCATGGGGAAAAACTTGAGTAACAATGAAAGGGCCAACCCATCTAGAGCGAAACTTACCCGGAAAGAGTCGAAGTCTTGAATTGAATAAAAGAACTTGTTGCCCAACTTCAAACTTTTTCCCTCGAATCATCTTATCATGGTAGGCTCGTGTCTTCTCCTTGTATATCCAAGCGGCGTCATAGGCTTCATTACGGATTTCTTCGAGTTCGTTGAGTTGAAGCTTTCTATGAAGACCGGCTTCATCAATGTTCATATTGAAGGCCTTGATTGCCCACCATGCCTTATGCTCTAGCTCAACCGGTAAGTGACATGCTTTGCCATAAACTAACCGAAAAGGAGACATGCCTATCGGTGTCTTGTATGCAGTCCTATACGCCCACAAAGCATCATCGAGACGATCACTCCAATCCTTCCTTGAAGGTCCAACCGATTTTTCCAAAATATGCTTGATCTCTCGATTACTCACCTCGGCCATACCACTTGTTTGGGGATGATAAGGTGTAGAAACCTTATGTGTGACTCCATACTTCCTCAATAAGGCCTCAATGGTGCGGTTACAAAAATGGGATCCTCCATCGCTAATCAAGACTCTTGGAACTCCAAAATGTGAAAAGATGTTGGTCTTGAGAAACTCGGCTACCACCTTGGCATCATTGGTGCGTGTAGCCCTTGCTTCGATCCACTTTGACACATAATCAACCGCAAGCAATATGTAGAGAAAACCCTTACTTGAAGGAAACGGTCCCATGAAGTCAATACCCCATAAATCAAAAATTTCTACCTCAATGATAGGCGTGAGCGGCATTTGGTCTCTAGCTCCAATGTTCCCCATTCTTTGGCATCTATCACAAGCTTTACAAAACATGAATGCATCTCTAAAAATCGTAGGCCAAAAGAACCCACACATAAGTACCTTCAAAGCCGTTTTCTTTGGTCCAAAGTGCCCACCACAAGCTTCGCTATGACAAAAAGCAAGGATGGAGCGATGTTCATTCTCCGGCACACATCTTCGAATAACTTGATCACCACATTGCTTCCACAAGTACGGATCATCCCACAAGAAGTGTCGAGCTTGCTTCCTTATTCTCTTTTGTTGGTGGCTCGGCATCGCTTTGGGAAATCGGTTTGTAGCAAGATAATTGGCAATGTCGGCATACCAAGGCTCATGTACTTCAAGTCGAAAAAGTTGCTCATCCGGAAAGGTCTCTAATAGGGGCAGCCGATCCTCTTCCTTCACAAGTCTACTCAAATGATCGGCTACGACATTCTATACTCCTTTCTTATCTTTAATCTCAATATCGAACTCTTGAAGCAAAAGAATCCATCGAATAAGCCTCGGCTTAGCATCATTCTTTGTCATAAGATATCTCAAAGCGGCATGATCACTATAAACAATAACTTTGGAATTCAAAAGATATGATCGAAACTTTTCTAAAGCAAAAATTACCACTAAGAGCTCCTTCTCCGTTGTTGTGTAGTTGAGTTGAGCATCGTTGAGAGTCCTTGAAGCATAGTAGATGGCGCATGGCTTCTTCTCAATTCGTTGTCCAAGTACCGCTCCAAGTGCATAGTCGCTAGCATCACACATCAACTCAAATGGCTCATCCCAATTAGGTGCAACCAAAACCGGCACCGAACATAATAATTCCTTCAATCGGCAAAAGCTTGCCTCACATGCTTCCGTCCACTCAAACGTCACCTCCTTTTGTAACAAGTTGCTCAATGGCTTGGCAATTGAAGAGAAGTCTTTGATAAATCTCCGATAAAATCCCGCATGGCCAAGAAAACTTCTCACATCCTTCACACACCTAGGGCTCGGCAATGCTTGTATTAGCTCCACCTTGGCTTTGTCAACTTCTAAGCCTCTTGCCGAAATAATGTGCCCTAGAACAATGCCTTGCGTGACCATGAAGTGACACTTCTCCCAATTGAGCACAAGATTTGTCTCTACACACCTCTCAAGTATTTTCTCCAAGTTCCCAAAACATGCATCGAAGGTGCCTCCATACACACTAAAGTCATCCATAAACACTTCGATAATGTCTTCAATAAAATCCAAGAAGATAGCATACATACATCTTTGAAAAGTGCCGGGTGCGTTGCATAGTCCGAATGACATCCGTCGATAAGCAAGCGTGCCAAATGGACAAGTAAAAGTGGTCTTCTCTTGATCATCCGGGTGTATCATGATTTGATTGTAGCCACTATATCCATCAAGAAAATAATAGTAAGAATGGCCGGCTAACCTCTCTAGCATTTGATCCATAAACGGCAAAGGCATGTGATCCTTCCTTGTTGTAGCGTTGAGCTTCCTATAGTCGATGCACATCCGATGACCGGTTACAAGTCTTTGTGGCACAAGCTCATTCTTCTCATTCTTGACAACCGTTACACCACTCTTCTTTGGCACTACTTGCACGGGAGATATCCACTTACTATCCGAAATCGGGTAGATCACCCCACAATCAAGCAACTTGATAATTTCTTCTTTCACAACTTTCATCATGGGAGGGTGAAGTCGACGTTGAGCTTCCTTTGTCGGCTTAGCTCCTTCTTCTAACAAGATGCGATGAACACAAGTAGTAGGGCTTATTCCCTTGATATCCGCCAAGGTCCAACCTATGGCGGTCTTGTACTTCTTAAGCACACGTACCAAATCAACCTCTTGCTTCTCACTAAGCATTGAAGACACAATAACCGGTAGTGTATCTTCTTCTCCAAGATAAACATACTTCAAGTGACTAGGGAGCTCTTTAAGTTCTAACTTTGGGGCCTCTTCCACACTTGGTCGAAATTTTGTTGTGGCACTTGGAATTGACAAGAACGAATCAAAAACCTTGTTGTATGGCCGAGCCTCCATCTCTCCACAAACTTCTACTAGACTCGGCATCATCATAAAAGGCTCGGCATTGTTGCTAGGCTCGGCAATGCAGCCCTTCTCTTGTTCAAACGTGACTCGTTCTCCCTTCTTGTCAAATCCGACCCCTTGCTCAATCGCTAATTGCTATGCGTCGAGCGAGGTTGACATAACTTGCTCGACCTCCTCCAAAACATCAATGGCACAACCCTCCTTTAAATCAACATTGGGGAATTTCATGGCATCAAATACATTAAACTTGATCATCTCACCATCAAACTCCATAGTTAGGTTGCCCTCGGCCACATCTATCTTTGTGCGCGCCGTCCTCATAAATGGTCGCCCTAGTAGCAATTGAGTGCTATTGACAGGCGAATCCTCCATCTCAACCACATAAAAATCGGCAGGGAATATCAATTGGTTTACTTGCACCAACACATCCTCCACATAACCCTCCGGATACTTACTTGAGCGATCCGCAAGTTGAATGATGACATTGTCCTTCTTGAGAGGCCCTATACTCAACGTTTGATACACATTGAGTGGCATGACATTGATCGATGCTCCCAAATCCAACATTACATCCTCAAAACGAGTGTTGCCTATGACACAAGGCACATTGAAGCTTCCCGGATCCTTCATCTTTGGTGGCAACTTCCTTTGAATAACGGCCTATACCGTCTCGCTCATAGTCACCACACGAGTCTCCCTCGTATGCCTTCTAGTTGTGCAAAGCTCCTTCAAAAACTTAGCATACTTTGGTACTTGCTTAATGCACTCCAACAAAGGGATGTTGACTTGCACTTTCCGGAAAATCTCCAACACCTCCTCATCGGACTTATCCTTTTTCGATTTAGCAAAGTGAGAAAGGAATGGAATGCTTGATGTCGGCACCCCTCCCTTACTTGCTCGGTTCGGCACTAACTCATTCTTCGATGTTGCGGGATCATACTCAAGCTCGTTGTGCAACCCCCTATCTTTCACATGGTGGCCGGCCTCTTTACCTTGCTCGGCATTCATCTCGGCAGCATCATTGCCGGCAGCATTGTGCTCGGCAGTGGCATCCTTGGCTGCTGCATTGCCTTCGGTCTCCTTAGTATGGCTGCCGGCCATGGCAGGTCCGACAACCATCTCTTCATCCTCAATAACCTCAAAAGTTACTCGCTTTTTCTTTGGACTTGTTGGAGGAAACAACTCTCTTCCACTACGAGTTTGAATGACTTTTGCTTGCTCGTTCCTCGGATTGGGAATCGTATTGCTTGGTAACTTCCCTTGCTCATTAAATCTTCCCATGAAATCTACAAGTTGGCCCATTTAAGTCTTGAGCTCACCAATGTCCTTTTGATGATTTTGTTGCCCCGCGAGTAATGCTTGAGTAGCACTTGACAACGATTGAAGCAAAGCATCGTAGTTGGAATTGCTCGGTGCGGCTTGGCCTTGGCTCGGCCCTCCTTGAGCTTGGTTCGGCAATGCCCCAAAATTCCCTTGGTTCGGCTGAAATTGCTGCCGAGGCACAAAGGGTACTCTCAGTACAAACGGTGCTCCTCCCTCTCTCGGTTGCATAGGTGCCCTAAGCACATTGTCATTATTCGCCCATCGAAAGTTAGGATGATCATTGAACCTCGGATTGAAATTTCCAAAACGTTGGCCTCCTTGAAAACCAATGGCATTGCACTCCTCAACTCCCTCATTTGATCCAAATTGAGGGCATTGTTCGGTCTCATGGCCCTCGGTGCAAATTCCACAAACACTAGCACGATTCTTCATCAAATTACTCACCAAGTCGGTAAGTTTGTCCACTTTCTCCTCTAATTTTGAGCTCGAAAACGTCTCATGCACTTTCTCATTCCTTTGCACATTGCCTCGTGCCATGCCAAATTGTTGGTTGTTCAAAGCACGAACTTCCAACAAACTTCTTGCCGCTCCGGCATTCAATTCCAAAAAGCTACCTCCCGCGGCCGAGTCAAGAAACTTTCTCTCCATGACGCGCAATCCCTCATAAAAATATTGCAACAAGAGTCCATCGCTAATGCCATGCGATGGACACAGAGAAACTAGGGACTTGAACCTCTTGTAATAGTCGAAGAAAGTCTCATCTCCGGCTTGCTTCACACTAGTAATTTGCTTCCTCAGATCAGTGATACGTGAAGCAGGAAAGTACTTGAGTAGAAACTCATCCATCATAGAACTCAACGAAACAATGCGACCACTAGGCACCTTAAACAACCACTCCTTCGCTTGATCTTCTAAAGAAAACTGAAAAGCCTTCATTTTGAAGTGTTGCAAATCGGTCCCTCTTGGACACATGGACTCCGTGGTGAAGTTAAACCACTGTAGATGCTTGTTAGGATCCTCACTCGGCATCCCATAAAACGATTTCAGCTTATGGAGGAATCCACTCCTCAATTCAATCTCTCCAGTCTTGTCAGCTTCCAAGGGAGGATAAGTGATATTCGAAGGAGCAACACCAGCTCCAGCAACATGGCCATTCTGTGATCGGATTGAAGCCATTATCTCTTCTTCTTCCTCTGATTCGGCAAAGGCCTCAAACTCTGGATTCTGAAGATCACACGATGACGAAACAACTGATGGGGAGCTCGGCAATGAATCAGAAACGGATGGCACTAATGGTGATGACGGCAATGATGATGAAACTGATGAACTAGTTGGTGACGATGGCGGTAATGGCACAAAACGAGCAATAGCGAGTTCTTGATCTAAACGTTGCAAACGGCCTTGAAGATCTCTTGTCCAAATATTAGATTCGGACATGCACTATTTCTGAAATTTGCAACATTTAAACAAGTTAGAACATCGTAAAGAAATAGAAAGCAAGAATATACATCATTACATGCCACGGCATTGGCGATTACATAACATATTTCAACAATAGCACACAAACACATTTCGGCAAAACAAAAGAAAATTTCGGCAAAGCACAAAGACATTCGGCAATCAGGAATTAAAAATTGGAACGTTCATGATCATGTAATCGCTAAGTCTAATTTCTTTTAAATTTGTTCTAACTCTCGAAGTACGTGGAGCAGAGGAGATAACGGTGCAATGGACTGATACAGCCCCCGGTAGTATCATGCTTAACCCGATATACCTCAAGAGTTGAACCACACAACATGTTTTATCTTTGAAGAAAATAGGCTACATATGTCAAGTTATGTTCTAGCGTCTAAAGTGAGGTGATGCTTCGGCACAAGCTGTCGACTAGGTCGTGCGGATTTTACGTTTCAAAGGTCATTACAATCACGGAGGGCGAACCCCCTACAGGAACCAGGCAGGACTCGTTGTTGGACACCACGGAGGGCGAACCCCCTATCGACTCACTCACCGAGAATGAACATCAGTCTATGGGCCTTGAGATCCAGTTAAACAAACCTGAGAACCATATCTATGATAATAATTTCCCCATACTTTGTAAAACAAACACGGATCCCTAGCAGTCTACAAGTGTTGATTAAAACCGCCCTCAACCTCATAAAAATGGGTCTGCCAAAGCATCGCTCGTTTGAGTTGGGAGGGCACTACCCTGTTTCCCGGTTGTTCATAAAAGCGGGTCTGCTAAGGCATCATTCGTATGAAGGGTTTTGGTTATGATCAACAAAAGTGGCTTCACCTACATGTTACACTTTAGAAACTACAATAAACTCAAACATACACAACACCATCAACTTCCTAGAAATTAAACTAAGTGATTACCAACATACATCAATATACATCATGCAACTTCCGAAATTTAAACTCTACATGCCGAAGCATATTTCTACATTACAAAATCCCAAAATAAAATTACAATTACAAATTTACAAATTCACAACAAAAATTTCCAGCAACAAATATACATAACAATATCATAAAACAAGCTTTTATAATCCCCGGCAGCGGCGCCGAAGCTCGCATGCAATAATAAACCCTGCAATCGTTAGTAGTATAGACATAAGTAGGGATTGTTCTAAGCCGGGGATTAAGGGTACCTGATATATGAAATTGTTAGACACACATATATACATTTATACATTTAAACGTCACTTATGGGGGATAAGTATGGATCGGCAGCCATAGGGCTGCCACTAATGCTAGGCACGAAATAAAATAGAAAATTAAATCCTAGGTCTAATATTTACAAGTGATCATCATCTCTCACAAAACATTTAGCACCAAAGACTCTTTAACATGTGGACTAATATGCAAGAAGGTAAGGAACAAGTATTAATGTTGTTTCGACTTAACCAATTTCGATCCCAATTAGAGCCTATGAGGTCATCTAATCGTTGATTACTAAAGTCTTAAGATTAACTACGAGTATAATCCTAAGGTATATGTTAACCGATTTTACTGGGATAACAATTAAACACATGAATCACAAATCGAAGACATGCAAACAAGCAAGGTTGTCAATCATCTTGTTTAACATGCAAGTTCTAAGGGTTTTATACTCTTTGCGAAAACACAAACCAAGACAACTACGAGTATGAATTATTCATGTTTTCAAGTTTGATGAAACCTAACACCTAGATTTACATGCAAACAACAAATGCTTAAGCACAACTAATGTTTCAGTTTATAAGGCATACTCCTTAGATTACTAATCGAATTAAGTTCTCAAACAACATCGCATACCTATTGTCCTAGTTATCAAACATAAAAATCTACAAGTCACATATTACAAATTAACATGCAAAACACACAATTTATAAAACCAAAATCGATTCATACATAGACATACAAATCATCACCAAACATACATGAGTGTTTCATAGACAAAACTTAAACATAACTAAACAAAAATTACTAAACCGAAGAAGGGAGTGGATCACACTTTGAGACACCTTGAGAGCTTCACTTGGTGTGGATCCGGCGATGTGTGGATGATGGGATGAGGCTGCACGGCAGTAAGGTGGCTCGACAGGAACTTTTCCAAGTTTCGGCAGAAACTTGGTTGGTGGTGGAGGGTGGTTTTCGGTTTAGGTTTTTGTCTAGGATCTTTGGTGAATTTTGGTAGAGTTTAGGCTTTGTGTTTATGCTTGAGATGAGATGGTTTTCAGAATGGAAAAGTGGGGGTATATATAGAAGAGAGGGGGTGTTGCCGGCAGCCCTTCATACACAAGGAAAAAGAAAACCAAGTGGGAATAGGATTTGAAACCTTCCTTTCATAGTTCAATTAGGTTTTCTTTTTCTGAATTTTTCTTCAAGGCTTGGGCTTCATATCTTCATGGACTTCTTGTATGATCTTGGACTTCATTTGATATGTCTTGGTCCATCGAAAATGCCCAATTTCCGGCAGCAACACAAAGGCACACAATCTGCCTTATTCGACAGCTTCTCCTAGTTTGACTAGGAGAACTTCTTTCGTCATATTTTTCTTCAATGCCATGGCTAGGTGTCGTCCTCCTTCCTTCCATAATCTTGAATCATCGTCAAAAATGCTTTTGTACACCATATGGTTCATCGAAAAGAAGCAATTGTGAAAAGGAAGTAATAGGTTCCTGGAATCGGCAGAAAAGACCTTGTTGCAGTAATTCCGGCATATCTCTATGCTCGGAGCTCCGATTGATGCGATTCCAAGTCTCAGGTAAACTAGACACATATGGCCATCTCCCCATAAAACAGTTTGATCAAAATCCTTGTGAGTCGACGGGAATGATTTTTCAAAGTTGGGACACAGTCCCAGGAAAATCCTGGAAGTCCCTGGATTGGAATGCTCGGACTGCCGTTTTGCAGCCAACTTTTGGGTGACTTCCCGAACTCCAATTGATCTGAAATTTTAACACAACATTCCTCAGCATATGAATATTAAGCACACAAAATTTCATAGAATTCGGACAAGGATAGATCGTACTTTTATTCATCTCAAAATCGCGAAAAAGACATATTTTGCATTATTTTCCAGATTTCTCAGACTTGGTCATTTTTCGGATTCTTAACCATTTTTCACCAAACTCTACCAAATTAACACTAAACTAAATTATGACTCAATCTTAGATAAATAAGGGTTAAACAAAGCATAAACGAGGGCATAAGCATATAATATCGTCGTACATTGTGCTCCTATCAGTAATAATTATAAAATAATTAAACTAATAATTAAAATATTAACAAAATAAACATTTACCTGCATAATTGGGTTGTTGAAGTCTACTGTCTTCAACCAACGCCACTCGTACTCCCTGAACATGAACTCTCTTGGAGTACCCATACGACCATGTTTGTCGTATTCGGTAAAGTGGGTACGGAGCTCGTTCTTCCACTCTTTGAACCTATGGAAAAAATAAAAGTGCATTAGAAATATTATTAATATCATAAAATATTTCAAATTATAAGATGAGGAATTCCCAACGTACCTCGAGTTCTGCATCGCGTACGCCCAAACCTGCTTGTGTTCGGCAATCTCGAAGTATGCCTGAAAGATAATATTTTATTAGTTTTAAAATTATAACAATACCAAAAATTATTAAATATTACGATAAAGAAATTAAGTTTTTTAAATTACTCACCGACGCCACGTTGTTGACCTCCCTCTTGATCTCTTCCGGCACATCAGCCCACCGTGTCCACAACATAGGGACTCTATCCCTAATTAGTGCTCCCACGCAACCCGCGTAATCGCGGCGTTTTTTCCCCTGAACATCCTGATTAGGGGGTTCGTTGATCTGGATCCTCCCCCTGCTCTCAAAAGTTTTCCTGAGCGTATCAAAACATATGACACCTCTCGTATTCCTGCTTGAACTACTAGCGGCGGTCCCTATCACATAAACGACGATTGGTTAATAAAATTAAATATTAGTGCGTTAATTTTAATAAAACATTTAATTAATAAAATCAAATGTTACCTGAACTCGATTACCCGTCTGTCGACTTTCCTTTTAATCTCGCCGAAATCAGGAGCTCAGGTCTCTCAAATGGCTCATGATGGTATGCCTCCGCAACACTCACGTACTGAGGCCTAGCAGGCCATATGGGCACACATCGCTCGTCGACCTCGGGTATTGCAGGAATGTTGTATGGCAGGTACAGCTTATTAGGGAGAGTAGACCCCTCAGTAGAGTCAGCAGCAGACGGCGCATGACTCATCATCGGCTCCCGATGAACCTTAGGCATACAGACCTGATGAACGTCTGGAGCTATGTCGTCCTGAAACCATGACATGCATCTGGAACGTCTCCTCCTTGTACTTGTCAAAAGTGGGATGACCAACGTCCCACAATACCTTAAGCTCTTCAATCAATGGTCTCATATACACATTGAGACATTTCCCTGGGTAACCAGGCCCCGGAATCAACAACGTCAACATATTATATTCCTTCTTCATGCACATCCACGGAGGAAGGTTGTAAGGTACCAAAATCACCGGCCATATACTGTATGAAAGACTCATGGTGCTGAAAGGGTTGAACCCGTCGGTTGAGAGCCCGAGCCTGACGTTTCTGACATCTGACGCAAAATGAGGAAACTCATTGTTTATATGCTTCCAAGCCGCTCCGTCAGAGATGTGTGTCATGATATCTGCATCTCCCAAGTCCCGCTCACCGTGCCATCTCATAGCTTTTGCGGTGGTCTCTGACATGTACAACCGCTCAAGCCTATCTTTCAACGGAAAATACCGAAGCACTTTCACAGGTTTCCTATTGCCTGCTCCCGTCAACTTATATCGGTCAGAATGACATATCGGACATGCGTCAAGGCTAGCAAAATCATTCCCTTCTGCGTCTTTACCCCAGAAGAGAACGCAGTCAAATGCGCATGCATGGATCTTAATGTAGGAAAGCCCTAGATCTTTGAGGATACTTCGGACCTTACGGTGATTGGTAGGATTACAATGACCCTCCTCCAACAATGAAGAAGTGTACTGTAGATATTCATCCACTTGCCTGATAGTCGATTTTGTCTCGACTTTAATCCTCATTACCTCCATCACACTTTCAAGAACTGTCTTCTCAGAACTTGAAGACACAGGAGTCTGTTGTGATGGAACTATTATCCAAGCACAAAGTACCTGCAAAACAACTTCATACACATAATACCCTTCTTGTGTCGATTGTAGTATTGACAAGTAGGGATCGTTCTATCCGGGGAAATCATGGGCATTTAATCACATAAAGTATTGCAAATAAAGGGGGTGTCGATTTTTATAACTAATTTTCCTACTGATTTTTACTAAATTTAAATCATAAATTATTATATACAATTGATCAACATCTTCCACACAATCACAAAACACAAGACTCATTAAACATGCAACGAAATTAAACAAAGTAATAGGGGCAGCAAGCAAATATCGAATTCTAGATCAATTAAGTTCCAATTTAATTAGAGCCAACGCGGTATATCTAATTATTCAAAACATCACAAGTATTTAAAATCAACTACGCGTGTAATCCTAAACATGGTACTAATCGGTTTAATAACACTACGCGTAGAAATTAAACACAAATAGCACATAAGCACAATATGTCGAATTGGAACATGTTAGCAAGTATGGCGTCACTCATCTCACATCGACATGTAAATTTCCAGAATTACTCTAGCCCTTAGATAAATACACATTAAAATCAACTACGCGTATGATCCAACATGTATTAAATCGGCAAGTGAATTCAACATCTAGATATCACTCATGGCCTTTCGAATGCATCTAGATATCTCCTTCGGTTGCACACGAATTAAAGAAATAAACCTAACTAAATCAAGAAAACATGCAAAAGCCTACTGCCCATCATACCATATTCAATTACATAACATGCATAATTCGGTAATTAAACATAAGAAAACCAAACAATTATAACAAGAATTCGGAAATCCCATGAATAAATAATAAAACCAAAATCGGAACCAAGAAACCATACATAATTCATAGACAAATTAATGTATAAATACAAAGAAACAAAAGCCATTGAAATTACAATCCAAGTGACAACCTTGTTGAAGAATTCGGCAAGTGGATTGGTGTTGATGATTGGAATGATTTTATGAAAGGTGGTGGAGTATGGTTCGGCTATGTTCTTGGTGAGGATTCTTAGAGAGATTTCGGCAGAGTTTCGGCAAGTTTAAGTGAGGAAGAGAAGATGATTATTCTGAAATTATGTTGTGGTATTTATAGAGGCAAGGGAGGCAGCTAGGGTTTACAAAACCTAGTTTTTCTCAAACTTATCATGCTGGCAGATTTGACCTTCGAGTGAAGATTATGGAATATCTTTCTCTAGAAAATAGATATTGAGGTGATTCCAGTTGGGTTGGAAACTAGACTCCCGTAGCTTTCTATCCATATAAGGCTCGAATTCTGATTCATTGTGAGCTGTCCGGGAGAGTCCGTGGAAGTTGAGAGACGTGCACATGAATTTTCCCGAAATTAATCAGGATTCTTTTTCTTTCTCTTATTATCTGAATTCTTTTCTTCTAGACTCTTCTTGGCCTTATCTTGGACTTGAATCTTCTCATTAAGTTAGTATGGACATATCTTTAGGTCCATAATATCCGATCCATGCTTCAAAAGTCCAAAGGAAAGCTTTCCTTGTGCAACCGGGAAATTGTTGTTTTCCCGGCATAATGACCTCACTCCAGTAAATCCGGCATAACTTCCTCCTCATAGCTCCGATTGATACGATTCTAAGTCTCAGAGAAACTAGATACACATAGCTACCTCCATATAAAACAGTTTGATCAAATTCTTTATGAGTCATCGGGAATGATTTTTCGAAGTTGGGACACAGTCCCAGGAAAATCCTGGAAGTCCCTGGATTGGTTTGCTCGGACTGCCAAGTTGCAGCCATCTTTTGGGTGACTTCCCGAACTCCGATTGATCTGAAATTTTAACACAACATTCCTCAATATATGAATAATAAGCACACCAAATTTCATTAAATTCGGACAAGGATAGATCACATTTTTACTCATCTCAGAATCACGAAAAAGACAACTTGCATTATTTTCCAGATTCCTCAAACTTAGTCATTTTTCGGATTCTTAACCAACGTTTCGCCAAACTCTACCAAATTAACACTAAACTATATTATGACTCTATCTTAGACAAATAAGGGTTAAACAAAGCATAAATGAGGGTAAAAACATATAATATTGTCGCACATTGTGCTCCTATCATGTTGCAATGCAATCAGTTTGTTGTACTTGTCAAAGGCAGCAGTGTTGACAACTTGTGGGAAGGGCTGCACCGGGTCATGCATATATTGTTCCCCACGTATACCGCTTTCAAAAGGAAACACGTCGTTGACGAATGCCATTGTTGGATCGTTGGATGTACTACTACTGCCCGCCTCAAAAAACTGCCCATGATCATGCGATCCATCTAATGATGGCTCACCGTGATATATCCAACGTGTGTACTTCGGCCAAAACCCATTACTCTTTAGGTGCTCCCATACTATCCTAATCAGAAATCGACACATATCACTGCGACACCTACATTTATTGCACGGGCAATAATGGTATTCATTCCCGTTTGCATTTTCTTCGACGAACTGTAAAAAATTCACAACTTCTGTAGTGTATCGTCGGTCATGCCTTGGAAGCGAAATCCAACTCTTATCCGGATCCATATATAGCCTGAAAATAATATATATATATATATATATATATATATAAATCCTTAATAATTCATTACATTACAATATATATTATTATCAACATCAACTCATATATATATATATATATCAACCATTATTTAAGTTAATTACACTATCAACAACCATTAATTAACATATATATATATATATAATTAAACTCCACACACACACACACATATATATATATATATATATATTAACACTAATTAAAATAACATCAAATTAAAACACATAATTAAACTCTAACTTAAAATCAACTCAATTACAACTCAAAATCAACATATATACATACATTCTAACACTAAAACAACAGCAAAACAAAAAATCACTTACTAAATCAAAATCACTAAAACTCAAAATCAACTCAACTAAAACTCAAAATCAACATATATACACATATACGTACCTATATATAGCTCCACAAGTAAGAGAGGACGGATTTCAACAATACCCACAGATTTTTCACTCATTCTCCCGTTTTTTTTTCGTTTTTTTTTTAAATGAGCAGCTGCTGTCTAGATCTGAAAATATATAGACTTATAGCCGACGAAAATGACAATTTCGTCGGCCAAAATTTCAAAAGTTTTCGTCGGCTAATGTTTCAGAGAAAGGCCGACGAAAATCCAAATCGTCGACTGAAATCTAAATATAGCCGACGATTTTTATTTATACCAACGAAAAAAAAGGATCGTCGGCTATTCCCAAACTATGGCCGATGATTTTGTTTTTCTACAGACGAAAAATAAAATCGTAGGCTATTCTATGAAATTACCGACGAAAATTTTTAGTCGTCGGCCGTTTTTTTTAATTTCGTCGGGAAAAGCCTTTTTTCTGGTAGTGAACCTACTACTGCTGGAATGTTTAAACTCAATGTTGATGCAGCCTTTCTCCCTGCTCTTAATAAAGGAGGAATTTACGTGACCATACAGGACAGGTTATAGCTGCTTTTGCAAATCCAATTGCTCATTCAGCATCTGCTAAACAGACTGAGTTGTTAGCTCTTCGGGATGGACTTGACCTTCTCTACTCCCTTCAGGTATCTAATGTGGTTATTGAAAGTGATTGCACTGTAGCTATAAATGAGGCTGGCACCAAAGATCACCTGCTTTTACCCAATAGTGCTATGATTGATGATATCCAACATATCTTGAATACTCTCCAACATGTCTCCATTCATTATGCTCCTCGGGAATGTAATAGGTAGCTCATAGACTTGCTAGTATTGGCTTTGAATCTCTCGGTGGAAATACTTGGCTTGACCATATTCCACCTTGTATTACTGATGTCATCCAATATGACTGTAATCATCTCTCTTGAGATCATTGTCCCTTTATAAAGTTCTTTCTTGATTCAAAAAAAAAAAAAAAGAGTTTTGGGAAGTGTATATAAAATTTCTCTTCCAATTATATATAGAGAAAAGATGTCACTAGACCAAATAGTATTAGCAATTCAAGAGTATATTCACTAATTTGTGAGGACAATTTTCAGCTTTTCCGAGGGCCGGTGATCAATCTCATAACGGATTGTTTGAATAAACTTGATATAAATGAACAGTAATGTTAACAAGTAATAATTTTTGTCATTATCCTCTATTATTTGAATTTTTTTTTCCTTTTAGATAAATCAAGTAAATGTGAGTTATAAACTGTTGAGGTTGAAATAGTGAGAAACAATTTTATGGTTGTTGTAGGAAAATGGGAATTGGTCTACTCATTTCATTGATAATCCCCTTTATATAGGGTGAGTATTACAACGGTAAAAGTAAATACATTAATGACAATAATGACTACCTAATTACCTCTCGTCAGTTACATTAACGAAGGCACATAATGTGTTTTTCCTTTAACACTCCCCCTTGTGCCGAGTCAGAGGTAAAATGATGCATGTGGTGTTGCCTAATTAAAAACCTTGCCAAGTAACAAAAACTTAATGGGAGAAAATAAAACTTTGGTCGAAGGACAAAAAGAGCGCAACGCACCTATTACATTTGAAAACAACATGTATGTGCCAGACTCCCCCTGATATCTGCACCTCCCCCTGATTTTTACATTAATCATGGGTTTCTCCCTGATTCTTGCATTTGATCAAGGGAGCTTCAGTCTTATTAGCATACTTATGCATTTTCACATGTTTTTCCAAATGTGACTTTGAGCAATGATTTAGTAACTAAATCTTGTCACATCGTCCTCAGATCCAACTTGATTTACTTTGATGTTGAGGATAAGGTTGTTCATGAACTGAATACATAGGTTCATATTGAACATCAGGTTCACTCGTGGTATGACCTTCATATAACAAAATAGTCATAACTTCGTCTAGAGTATGAGTGAACCATTAAGAGATTTGAAATTGATCTGTAATAACAGATTTTCTTATCTCACCTTTAATGCGTTTTTCTTTACGCATAGTTAGCTATGGCGTGGATAATTTCTTTATCATGTCACATTCTATGTAGAGATTGAATAAGCCCAAATCTTTCATATCTTTAATGAAAGAACGATTTGCGTTGCGTAGGTGCAGAGCTAAACATAGCTTTACAAATTTACATCGAATGAGAGGTCGAGTCTTACATATTATGTTTAAGTACAATCATGCGTCATTGCACTTGTATAGGAATTTCATTTCTCAATACTTCTTCGTCATCTTCCTTTAGATGAAAAACGGATCTATTGTTAGAGTAAAGACTTCAACTGATCATGAGAATATATGTAGGCCCCACTTTATTCGTTAGAGTGCCTAAGCCGATTGATGGATAATCACCATCATTACAGTCCTTGAGTTCCATTTCAAGACTGTGTATTCCCAAAATCTTTTTCATTCTCAACTTAGGATTTACAATACACTGAGTTTCTCTTATTTCATTTAGAGTTCATATATATCCATAATGAAAACGCAAGGGCATAATTTATCAATCCCTTTCCAATCAAATAGTCACTTTAGTGAACTGATAGGAGCACAATGTGCGACGATATTATATGCTTATGCCCTCGTTTATGCTTTGTTTAACCCTTATTTGTCTAAGATAGAGTCATAATATAGTTAGTGTCGATTTTGGTAGAGTTTTGGTGAAAAATGGTTAAGAATCCGAAAAATGACTAAGTATGAGAAATCTGGAAAATAGTGCAAAATATGTCTTTTTCGTGATTTTGAGATGAGTGAAACTATGATCTATCCTTGTCCGAATTCTATGAAATTTGGCGTGATTAATATTTATATGCTGAGGAATGTCGTGTTAAAATTTCAGATCAATCGGAGTTCAGGAAGTCACCCAAAAGATGGCTGCAAAACGGCAGTCCGAGCAAACCAATCCAGGGGCTTCCAGGATTTTCCTGGGACTGTGTCCCAACTTCGAAAAATCATTTCCGTCGACTCACAAGGATTTTGATCAAACTGTTTTATGGGGAGATGGCCATATGTGTCTAGTTTATCTGAGACTTGGAATTACATCAATCGGAGCTCCGAGCGTGGAGATATGCCGGAATTACTGCAGCAAGGTCAAATCTGCCGATTCCAGGAACCTACTGCCCCCTTTTTGTGTTTTCTGTTTTTGATGGACCAAATGGTGTACAAATGCATATGAAGATGTTTCAAGCTTAAGAAAGGAAAGAGGAAGACACCTAGCCATGGCATTGAAGAAAAATACGAAGAAAGAAGTTCTCCTAGTCAAACTAGGAGAAGCTGCCGATTGGGACAGATTCGTGCCAAAGTGTTGCTGCCGGCAATTGGGATATTTTCGATGGACCAAGACATGTCAAATGAAGTCCAAAATTATACAAGAAGTCCATGAAGATGTGAAGCCCAAGCCTTGAAGAAAAATTCAGAAAAAGAAAACCTAATTGAACTATGAAAGGAAGGTTGCAAATCCTTATCCCACTTGGTTTTCTCTTTTCCTTTTGCTATAGGGCAGCCGGCAGCTCTCTCTCCCCTATATAAACCCTCACTTTTTCATTCTGAAAATCATCTCATCTCAAGCATAGAATACTAGCCTAAAGCTCTACCAAGTCTATCAAGCACCAACACCTAAATACTTAGCCAAAACCCATCACCACCACCACCAAAACTGCCGTACCCTTCACCTTGGTTTCTGCCGATTCCTGTTCTTGCCGAGCACCAAGAAGCAGCAGCCGAGCCTCACTTTGTCACGTCTTGAGGAGTCTTCAAAGGTTCTAAAAGTGTGATCCATTCCCCTATGGCTTTTGTATTTAGTTTTGTTTGGTTGTCTTGTAAGAACTTGTTTCAATTCTTGGTTTTTGCTAAACTTTTGTATGAACCGATTTGTTGAAGTTTATGTAATTTGTTTTCGCAATTTTAACTTGTGTTTTTGTATGCATCGATAATTAGGGCAGTGGTATTTCACATGTTTAAACTTAAATTGGTTAGAACTAAGGTTAGGGCATTTAAACCGACACACTAGTTATGGTTAGCATGTAATTCTAAGTGCTAGGTTTCATGTGATAGAGTAACACGGATAAGTCATACGCTGGAGTAGTTTGTTTTGTGTTGCTCACCTAGGTCTAACAACCTTAGAACTTGCAAGTTAAATAAGAAGAATGACAACCTTACTTGTTTGCTTGTCTTCGATTTAGACTCATATGCTTAAATGTTAAAACGTGTAAAACCGGATTAGCATCACCTTAGAAGTCAAACGCTGGAGTAGTTTCTAAGAATTTAAGAAGTCTAACAATTGGAAAACTGCTGGAGGCTCTGATTGTGTCGAAACTAATTTTGGTCTTGAACATGTTAAATACTTGTCTCTTACCTTCTTGCATGTGAATCTACGTGTTAAAGAGTCTTTTATGTGAACTGTTTTGTGTGAGAGATGATGATCACTTGTATATAGTAAATTAGGGTTTAATTTTGTGTTTGATAGTGTTAGGGCAGCCCTAGCTGCCGACGCCATACCTTCCCCAATTCATGATGATTTTTGTATATTTGTACATGTGTTTTTGTCTAACAATTTCATATCTCAGGTACCCTTAATCCCCGGCTTAGAACGATCCCTACTTGCTCATACTACTAACGATATTTTGTAGGGTTATTATTGCGTGCGAGCTTAGGCTCCCGCCAATTTTTGGTGCCGTTGCCGGGGATTATAAAAGCTTGTTTTATGTTATTGTTGTGTATATATGTTGCTGGAAATTTTTGTTGTGAAGTTGTAAAGTTGTAATTTTAATTTTATTTTGGGATTTTGTAAAGTAGAAATATGCTTCGGCATGTAGAGTTTAAATTTCGGAAGTTGCATGATGTATATTGATGTATGTTGGTAATCACTTAGTTTAATTTTTAGGAAGTTGATAGTGTTGTGTATGTTTGAGTTTATTGTAGTTTCTAAAGTGTAACATGTAGGTGAAGCCTCTTTTGTTGATCATAACCAAAACCCTTCATACGAATGATGCCTTAGCAGATCCGCTTTTATGAACAACCGGGAAACAGGGTAGTGCCCTCCCAACTCATACCAGCGATGCTTTGGCAGACCCATTTTTATGTGGTTGAGGGCGGTTTTAATCAACACTTGAGACCGCTAGGGTTCCGTGTTTGTTTTACAAAGTATTGGGAAATTATTATCATAGATATGGTTCTCAGGTTTGTCTAACTGGATCTTAAGGCCCATAGACTGATGTTCATTCTCGGTGAGTGAGTCGATAGTTGCACTACCAGATCAGAGGACATAGCCGACGAAAAAAATTTCGTCGGCTATGGCCAAATTTCGTCAGCTATACCCTCTGCCGACGAAATTTTCGTCGGCTATACTTCGTCGGAACAACCCCGTCGGCTATACCAATGGCCGACGAAAAAAACGAATTCGTCGGCTATGGTAGAGTATGGCCCACGACTTTACCGACGAAAACATTTTTCGTCGGCCAAACCTGGGAGAAATTGCCGACGAATTTCGTCGGGTATTTTGCGAGTATGGCCGACGAAATTGCTTAAGTATAGCCGACGAATTTCGTCGGCTATTGTGTTTAAACAATAGCCGACGATTTTCCATATTTTCGTCGGCTATTTGGTTTTAACAATAGCCGACGAATTTATAAAATTTCGTCGGCTATTGGGTTTTAACAATAGCCGACGAATTTATAATTTTTCGTCGGCTATTTCCTCGAAATATATTAATATTTAATACTTATAGCCGACGAAATAATGTAATTTTCGTCGGCTATACAACTCATAGCCGACGAAAATTGGTAAAATTCGTCGGCTATAGTTGTTATAGCCGACGAAATAATGCCAAAATCGTCGGCTTTTCTTGCATTTGGGAAAAAAAAATTAAATTATTTTCTAGATTACCATTCCAAGCAACTTGCAAATCACAAAAACATGCATTTGCACCAACAAGAAACACGTCTAAATACCATTTTCATTAAATTCGTTCTAATATACATAAACCCTAAACTCTAATCATCACCTAAACCACTAAAGTCCAGCAGGTCATCCCCAGCATCCTGCTCTCCATCAGGCTCGTCATCCTGCTGACCGAACTCGGGAGGTTGAGGCATTGGAGGTTCCGCTAACCGCTGAAACAGGGGCGGGGGTGGAAGACCTTGTTGCTGTGCCGCGAACATCTCATAAAACCAGTTTTGTTGGCCGTCGTAGTTGTGTTGCCGAATTCTGTCGCATTCGGCATGCCAACCGGCCATATCCAGATGATACTGCTGTGTTCTGCGGCGCAGCTCCAAATGATACTGCTGTGTGCTGCGGCGCAGCTCCTGTACTGTCTGGGACGAGGTCGCCAATTCTGCGGCCAATCGCTGCACTTCCCCCCTCATATGTTGGCTCTCCCCGCCTCCCTTCTTTTGACCTCCCTTAGTGGTCTTCAGGAGCCCTAGTCCAGAACTTCCCAAACCCCGGCAGTAGTACTGGTTGGACCGCTGTGGGAAGGCTGCGTCGAACATCCTGGCCGCCGTTTGGACATTGGTTCGGTCGACCTGGAGCGCGGCTGCTTCCAGATCTGCCTCTGAAATGTTCGGTTGTGTCTCCCGAACTATTTGCTGGAGCACCTCTTGTTCGGCCCGGTTCACCCGCTCCTAATTGGACGGAGAAAAAAACATTAATATTCTAACAAATCGATAGTTAAGTAAAATTAATAATTTAAATTTTTAAAATCGTAATGAACGACTTACGAGATCTTCTGTCGCTTGTGGATAAGCGATCTTGAACTTCTCCACGTACGGGTTGCTATCAGGATGATCTCTAAGCGCCTCCTCCTGATATTGTGCAAACGGCCGTGAACCAGCACGATGGGGGGTTGTGTTCCGGCGGTGGTTCTCAGAGTTTATCCGAGAACGTTGCTTCAAACAAATAATAAAATGTTAGAAAAATGCATAAAAAAATATTAGTGTAATAATTATAAAATAATTAAACTAATAATTAAAATTTTAACAAAATAAACATTTTTACTGAAGTTTAGTATTTACCTGCATAACTGGGTTGTTGAAGTCTACTGTCTTCAACCAACGCCACTCGTACTCCCTGAACATGAACTCCCTGGGAGTACCCATACGACCAAGGTTGTCGTATTCGTTATAGTGGGAACGCAGCTCGTTCTTCCACTCTTTGAACCTACGAAAAAAACAAAAATGCATTAGAAATATTATTAATATCATAAAATATTAATAATTATAAGATAATTATAATATCATAAAAACAAACGTACCTCGAGTTCTGCTGGGTGTCCGCCCAATCCCGCCTGTGTTCGGCAATCTCGAAGAATGTCTGAAATATAATATTTTATTAGTTTTACAATTGTAATAATATCGAAAATTATTAAATATTAAGATAAATAAATTAAATTTTTTAAATGACTCACCGACGCGGCGTTGTTCACCTCCCTCTTTATTTCTTCGGGCACATCAGCCCACCGGGTCCACAGCATAGGGACTCTGTCCCTAATCAATGACCCCACGCAACCCGAGTAGTCGCGTTTTTTCTTCCCCTGAACCTCCTGATTAGGAGGTTCGTTGATCCGAATCCTCCCGTTGCGCTCAACAGTGCTCCTGAGCATGTCAAAACATATGACACCTCTCGTATTCCTCCGTGAACTGCTAGCGGCTGTCCCTATCACAAAAACGACGATTGGTTAATAAAATTAAATATTAGTGCTTTAATTTTAATAAAACATTTAATTAATAAAATCGAATGTTACCGGAACTCGATGACCCGTCTGTCGACTTTCCTTTTCTCCTCGCCGAAATCAGGAGGTCAGGGTTCTCAAATGGCTGCTGCTGGTATGCCTCCGCAGCACTCACGTACTGAGGCATATCAGGCCATAAGGGCACACCACGATAGTCGACCTCCGGTATCGCCGGAATGTTGTACGGGAGGAAGAGCTGGTTTGGGAAAGTAGGAGCCTCAGTCGAGTCGGCAGCAGACTGAGTCGGACTCGGCATCGGCTCCCGATGAACGTCAGGCATACGAACCTGAGGAACGTCGGTAGCTATCTCCTCATGAAATAGCTGCCGACTAAACCTCAGAGCCACAGAGGGACCGACATGCGGAAGTGAAGTGCTCGACGGCCGCCCCGCCTGGAGAAGGGTCTGGTGCCGAGAACTCACACTCCGTCGCGGCTGGGCTGCATCCACAGTCCTCTGCGGCTGGGATGAATCTACACTCCTCCGCGGCTGGCTGGTGGTCCTCTCAGGCTGGCTAGCGGTCCTCTCGGAGTTTGCGGAACCGGCGGAATTTCTAGAACCTCTAGATCTGCCGGCACGACGGCCTCCGAATAGGTTTCTTAATGCATCGGCCATCTAAAGCCCGAGGCATTAATACATTAATTGATATTAAATTATATTATATTAAATAAAAAATTCTAATTAATATAATAACCAATAATACTAACATATTTTAATATAACAATTGATATGCTAACATATTATATTATATTATATTAAATAATAAATTCTAATTAAATATAATTAAGCTATATATATAATTAAGCTAAATTATACAATTAAGTTATCAATTTATATAATTAAAAAACCAATTTATACGTATAAATTATACAATTACACCTAAATTATACAATTAAAATAAATTTGAAAACAATTACCTAAATTAACATAAATACCTAAAATTTACCTAAATTAACATTAATACATAAATTATACCTAAATTAACATAAATACCTAAAATTTACCTAAATTAACATAAATACTTAAATTATACATAAATTAACATAAATACCTAAAATTTACCTAAATTAACATAAATACTTAAATTATACCTAAATTAACATAAATACCTAAAATTTACCTAAATTAACATAAATACCTAAATTATACCTAAATTAATATAAATACCTAAATTAACATAAATACCTAAAATTTACCTAAATTAACATAAATACCTAAATTATACCTAAATTATATATAAATTAACATTAATTAACTTAAAAAAAAAACTACCTGCTGCGCGCCGCCCGTACGGATTGGAGGAGGAGGCCGGCCGGATTGGAGGAGGCTGGGCCGGAGGAGGAAGAGGGAGGAGGGCTGCTGCCAGAATGGAGGAGGAAGAGGCGGCCGGATCGAGGGAGGAGGAGGAAGGAGGGTGGAGGCCGGCCGGATTGCTTGGAGGAGGAGGAGGGAGGAGGGTGGCGCTGCCGGATTGGAGGAGGAGGAGGGGGGCGCTGCCGGATTGGAGGAGGAAGAGGGAGGAGGGCCGGATTGGAGGAAATGCAGCAAATGGAGGCTAGGGTTCGGCTGCTGCAAAGTTATACCCGACACTATAGCCGACGAATTAAAAAAATTTCGTCGGCAATTCTTAAGTATAGCCGACGAAATGCTTTAATTCGTCGGCTATAGTTTAGGCGCTCAGCAGCCGTCCGATCTCCCCCATCCAACGGCGGATAATGAGATGGCGCGGATCACCAGAGTTTAGCCGACGAAATAGAGTTTTCGTCGGCTAAACTTTTGGTCAAACTTTTGGTCAAACCTCTAAACGCTGTAAAACGGAAATTGGCCCGTCTAAATGACGTTTTTTGGCCTGACCTTCAACAGAGAATAGTTTCAGATTGATGAGACGCAACTAATCGTATAAAAATTCCCCTCAAAATATTTACCGACCGTCAGGCTACCCATAGGAAAACGGAAGTAAAAAACAGCTAACCGCAACATTCGGCACACAGATTTTGTCGGAATCTTCTCATTTTTCAACCGTAGACGTATTTCAATATTTCGGTCATATCTTATTTCACGACACATTTGCATTTGAAGGATGAAGCTATAGTAACTTGATGGAGGAGTTATCCAAGCATAAAATACCTGCAAAACAACTACATACAAATAATACCTTACCAATGTTACCTGTCCTTTGGCACCTATCACATGTCATACAAAATGTGTATGCATCTTTGAAAATCGTTGGCCAATAAAACCCGCTTTCCAATACCTTGAGGGCTGTCCTCTTAGCTCCAAAGTGTCCTCCACACGCCTCATTGTGGCAAAATGCTAGGATCGGCCTATGCTCCTCTTGTGGCACACAACGTCCAATAACTTGATCACTACAAGTCCTCCACAGATATGGATCGTCCCATATGTAGTGTCTTGCATTCTTTTTGATCCTCGTCTTGGCTGCCTGCAAACATGTACTTGGAAAAGTTTTAGTAACTAAATAATTGACAATGTCTGCATACCAAGGTTCTTTTGTGTCCACTCGAAAAAGCTGCTCATCTGGGAAAGTTTCCTGAAGTGGCAACGTTTCCTCCTCTCTCACAATCCTGCTCAAGTGATCCGCCACAACATTTTCGCTCCCCTTCTTGTCCTTGATCTCGATGTCAAACTCTTGGAGTAAGAGAATCCATCGAATCAAGCGTGGCCTAGCATCTTTCTTCTTCATCAGATATCTAAGGGCTGGTGCGTTGCATAAACCAAAAGGCATGCGTCGATAGGCAAACGTACCGAAGGGACATGTGAACGTCGTCTTTTCCTGATCATCTGGGTGAATGCATATCTGATTGTAACCGCTGTACCCATCCAAGAAGCAATAAAATTCATGCCCAGCTAGTCTCTCCAACATCTGGTCCATGAAAGGCAAAGGCATGTGATCCTTTCGAGTAGTAGCATTCAGCTTTCTGTAGTCGATGCACATCCTATGACCTGTCACTAATCGTTGGGGCACGAGTTCATCCTTGTCATTCTTCACCACTGTGACTCCACTCTTCTTGGGTACAACTTGGACATGTGCAATCCACTGGCTATCTGAGATAGGATAAATTACTCCACAATCCAGCAATTTGATCACCTCGTCCTTCACAATCTTCATCATAGGGGGGTGTAAACGTCTCTGACCCTCCCTAGTAGGCTTGGCTCCTTCCTCAAGTAAGATCCTATGGACACAAGTTGTAGGGCTGATTCCCTTGATATCCGCCAACGTCCATCCAATGGCGGTCTTGTTCCTTTTCAGCATGCTAGTCAAACGTGCTTCCTGCTGCTCACTCAGCTGTGATGACACAATAACTGGTAGTGTGTCATCGTCTCCCAAGTACACATACTTCAAATGATTGGGAAGCACCTTCAGTTCTAAAATAGGGGCCTGTTCCACAGATGGCAAAATTTTATTAGTGGAAATGGGAATTGACAAAAATTTACATGTCCTCATCACGTGGGGTGTTGCCTCTAGCTCGGCAATAATACTCATCATGCTCGGCTCAAGTTCAAGCCTTGCCTCTGCCGAATTTACCTCCCCATTTGCATCAATTCCTGCCCCTTGCTCAATAGCTAGTTGCTATTGATCCAAAGTTTCTGATAAAACCTGTGCAAGAGAATCAACCACATCAATATTATAGCAAGGTTTAAGATCAGAAACTGGATACCTCATTGCTTCCAAGATATTGAAGCCAATCACTTCACCATCGAACTCCATGGTGAGGTTGCCTTCAGCAACATCAATCTTTGTTCTTGCTGTCCTCATAAATGGTCGCCCCAACAATAGTTGAGTGGAATTTAGGGGCGACTCTTCCATATGTAACACATAGAAATCTGCAGGAAATATCAGATTATTCACCTGCACAAGAACATCTTCAACATATCCCTCAGGATATTTGTTAGACCTATCGGCTAATTGAATTATCACATTGTCTCTCTTCAATTCGATACAAACGGCCTCTAATGTCGCGTGACCAACTAGACATTCATGTTCTTGAAATTTATTCAAAAGATCAAGTGTTTAGCCAAGGAATTCAAAAAGAAAAATAAAAGTATTTGTGTAAAGTTAGAATGTATATGTTAGTGTTAGGGTTAAAGTATCACACGAAAATATAAGTAAGTATAGGTCAACAAAAATTTCAAATAAAAATTTGTATAAGTATCACATAAAAAATTCAAACGTGTAAATGTATAGGTCTCACACGAAAATACATACAAGTATATTACAAAGAATATGTCACACGAAAATACAAGTATAGCACACACACAATTTTACAAGTATAAACGAATCAAAAATGTGTTTTATGTATCCCTAGTTAAATTGCTAAATGATTTGTTCGAATTTTCAAAGTATGTGGAGCAGAGGAGATAACAGTGCAATGGACTGATACAGCCCAAGGTAGTATCATGCTTATTCCGATATACCTCGAAAATTCAAACCAAGAAATGTTTTCTTTTGAGATTAAAAATTTACTTATATCAAACTTATTTAAGGTTTTGAAGCTCGGTGGACGTGCGGCCTAGGTCTATCGACTAGACACAAGATTCCGTGGTTTCAGAAGGCTAGAACGAAAGTACTAACAATGGAGTGAGGCAAGACTCGTTGTTGGACACCACGGAGAGCGAACTCCCTATCGACTCACTCACAGAGAATGAACATCAGTCTGTGGGCCTTGAGATCTAGTTAAACAAACCTCAATACCAAAATTAGAACAAACGAACTATGAATGCCCCTTACTCTGTTGAGAACCTTATGTTGTCAGTACCACTAAAGTGCATAAAAGCCGCCCTCAACCTCATAAACACGCAAGCGCTAGTATGAAGGGTTAAGGCTAATATCAACATTAGTGACCTTACCTATTCCTCTTCCCCTCAAAATCAAAAACAAATTCAACATAAATAGACTTCTAAAACTCCTTAACAATTTAGCTAGTTATACACATCACACGAAAATTTTTACAAGTATATATATTGGTTTTGTTTTAGAGATCATCGATTATGTGAGTATTGTAACTGCCGAAACTTAGGGTTTCTAGATGTCTTTCACAAAACTTTAAAATTCGAGGTACGTGGAGCAGAGGAGATAACAGTGCAATGAGCTGAAACAGTCCAAGGTAGTATCATGCTTATTCCGATATACCTCAAAAATTAAAGACGAATTTTATCTTTTGAAGAAAAACAGATTCACATATGCTCAAGTTATCTTCTAGCGTCTAAAGTGAGGTGATGCTTCGGCACAAGCGGTTGTCTAGGTCGAGCGTATTTTACTTTTCAAAGGCGGTGTCGTTAAGATTCATGGAGAGTAAACTCTCTTTAGGAACAAGGCAGGTCTCAAAGTTTTTAACCACGGAGGACAAGTCCCCTATCGACTCACTCACAGAGAATGATCATCAGTCTGTGGGTCTTGAGAACCAGTTTTACAAACCTCGAACCATTCAATGAAAATAACTTGCCTTATACTTTGTAAAATAAACTCGAGTCCCTAGCGGTCTCAAGTGTTGATTAAAACCGCCCTCAACCTCATAAAAATAATACCAAGTTAGCGTCTTTATGCGTGGGGGGCCAACGATGGACTAATTCCAACATTGCAGGGCCCGTTTCCCAATCTACACAAAAACATACCTAACATGGCATCACTCGTATGAAGGGTTTTGGTTATGATCAACAAAAGAGGCTTCACCTACATGTTACACTTTAGAAACTACAATAAACTACAAACATACATAAAAACTATCATCTTCCTAGAAATTATCTAAGTGTACAAACAATCACAATAAATATACATCACATTCGGCAATTAAGCAAAATAAAAACCAAAAACCAACAACCAAAAATCGGAAAAACTTCCCTAATTACTATTACATTTCCGAAAATCCTATTAATACATATCCAAAACTATAGCAAAATTAAATAACATACAATATACATAATTACAAAACAACACTTTATGAATCAAAATATTATAATTTCCCCGGCAACGGCGCCAAAAACTGATGGAGGAGTTATCCAAGCATAAAATACCTGCAAAACAACTACATACAAATAATACCCTTCTTGTGTCGAGTGTAGTATTGACAAGTAGGGATCGTTCTATCCGGGGAAATCAAGGGCTTTCAATCACATAAAGTATTGCACAAAAGGGGGGTATCGATTTTTTTATCTATATATCTACTGATTTTTTTACGAATTTAAAACCTAAGTTATATATTTACATGTGATCAACATCTTCCACACAATCACCAAACACAAATCTCATTATACATGCAACAAAATTAAAACAAGTAATAGGGGCAGCAGCAAATAACGAATTCAAAATCAACTAAGTTCCAATTTAATTAGAGCCAACGCGGTTATTCTAATTATTCAAGACATCACAAGTATTTAGAATCCACAACGCGTGTAATCCTAAACATGGTACTAATCGGTTTAATAACACAACGCGTAGAAATTAAACACAAATAGCACATAAGCACATATTCTCGAATTGGAACATGTTAGCAAGTATGGCGTCACTCATCTCACATCGACATGTAAATTTTCATAATTACTCTAGCCCTTAGATAAATACATATTAAAATCCACAACGCGTGAGATCCAACATATATTACATCGGCATATGAATTCAACATTTAGATAACAACCATGGCCTACGATTGCATCTAAACATCTCCTTCGGTTGCACACGAATTATGAAAATAAACCTAATTAAATCAAGAATATATGCTAAAGCTACTGCCCATAACACAAATTTAATTAAATAGCATGCATAATTCGGCAATCATATACAAAATTCCCAAACATTTATAACAAAGATCCGAAGATCCCATATATAATTATCAATACCAAAGATAAATCCAGAAATTAAAACATATTTCATAGACAAAAGTATGTTTAAATACAAAGAATCAAAAACCAAAAAAGTACAATCCATGTTACAACCTTATGAAGATTCGGCAAGGATTGGTGGAGGATGGATTTTTGTGAAAGATGGAAGGTGGATTCGGCAAAGCTTCTTGGTACAATTTCTGAATTTATTTTGGCAGAGGTTCGGCAAGGATTTTATGAGGAAGAGAAGATGGTTTTCTGAATTTAAGATGTGGTATTTATAGAGGCAAGGGAGGCAGCTAGGGTTTACAAAACCTAGTTTTTTCTCAAAATTATCCTGCTGGCAGATTCGACCTTCGAGTGAAGATTATGGAATATCTTTCTCTAGAAAATAGATATTGAGGTGATTCCAGTTGAGTTGGAAACTAGACTCCCGTAGCTTTCCATCCATATAAGACTCGAATTCAGATTCATTGTGAGCTGTCCGGGAGAGTCCGTGGAAGTTGGATGACGTGCACAGGAATTCTGCCGAATTTGATCAGGATTTGTTGCGATTTTCTTCCTCTATTTTCTGCCGAAAATTCCCAAGATAATGGCTGAATAATTGAGCAATATCTCTTTATGTTTTCCATGAATTAATTCAGCCAAAAATCTTGCACAAAGAATGGAATTCAGTCCACATTCGTAAGCCAAATCCATGTAGAACTCGGCTTGCTTCTTCTTTTCCATTCCGAAATTAATCTTTTCTTTTCTTCTTTAATTCAGCCGAATTCTTCATGGATCAATGCTTGATGGACTGAACAATGGACTAGGCTCATAATTCATTTGGACAATTTATCCAAGAGCTAGCCGTAGCTTTCCCTAGTTGAGCCAGGAAAGCATCCTTTGTGTCTTCTTTTCCTGCTTGCATCAGGGAAACTATTTTCTTTTGTTCTTCGACTTCTTCCTTGAAATGATGACTCTCTAATGCTCCAATATGTTCAGTAGCTCATCACTTACAACCTTGGACACGAAATTGTTATAGAAAAATAGAAATCCTTCAAAACGGGCAGCAGGTTCTTCCTCTCGGCAGCTCTGACCTTCTTGCATTCAAACAGACATAACTTTTTTCTCAGGAACGATTTTGCTGCGATTCCAAGTCCCAGAGAAACTAGACTCGTAGAGCTTTCCAACGGCGTATGGCACGTTCTCTGGTTCCAAGCGATGTGTCCCACAGAAATTCCGGAAGTCAGGACACAGTCCCAGGAAAATCCTGGTAGTCCCTGGATTGGTTTGCTCAAACTGCCAAGTTGCAGCCTTCATTTGGGTGACTTCCCGAACTCCGATTGATCTGAAATTTTGAGACAACATTCCTCAGTATATGAATAATAAGTACACCAAATTTCATTAAATTCGGACAAGGATAGATCGTATTTTTACTCATCTCAGAATCACGAAAAAGACAACTTGCATTATTTTCCAGATTCCTCAAACTTAGTCATTTTTCGGATTCTTAACCAACGTTTCGCCAAACTCTACCAAATTAACACTAAACTATATTATGACTCTATCTTAGACAAATAAGGGTTAAACAAAGCATAAATGAGGGTAAAAACATATAATATCGTCGCACATTGTGCTCCTATCAACTACCCCACACTTATCCTTTGCTAGTCCCTTAGCAAAACAAAAACAAAAATACTCAACTACTGCCCCTAAATGATTGTCTCAGGATCTTTAAAACACATAGCTTTCAAGTTAAGCATTTCAATGTAAGCACATAAATCCCGAGCGTCATAGACATGTATCAAAGCATGAACAAGTAAGAAACGAAAATCACAAGCAATGACATGTTATATATGTTGATTTCATCCTACTCACTAGGCATACTCTCTTCTTTTCACTCATGATATGGCAATTCACTCATAGTATATGTAAGAGAACAGATTGTAAGGCAACAAATAGCTCGCATATTTCATCAAATAAAAGCACTTTGTGAATCAATTTTCTGGAAAAACTTCATGTAACAACTATGTACACAAATGAACCACAGCCATAAGCTCAACTCTTGACAAAAATCTCCACAAATCAAAGTTCACCCATTTTAAGAATCATGAAAAGATCAACAAAAAGGTGATAATGGGGATTGACATAAGGCATTCACATTTAGGATAATGGTGATAAAATGTCACCAAGACTTAGCAAAATTCAATAAATCCTTATGTCTTCACTCCAAAGGGCCAAATTTCATCATGTTGGGCCCAACTTCATTCTTTTCTTCCCCATAACATAGTGAATATGAACAAAGGTCAATAAGTATAACAATGCTAGACCTTCAAATAATCATACAATTCCAAATTCACCACAAGAACTCATCCAATTATTTTAGTTGCCGAAATCTCCAATTTTTTTCTTATTCTCGGATCAGATTTTCTTTCAAATTTTTCTGTCCGATTTTCTTTCTTTTCTTTATTTCGGCAACACAATTCTTTTCATGCAATTGGATAAGTTTTACCCCACACGTACTTCACAACATCACTTCAAATAACAAATTCCAATTAAACTTTACCAAGTCTTGACAACAATGGAAAGGATAAACTGTTCTAAGCTCAAGGAATGTGTATCATGGTGATGAAATAAAATGGCTCAATGTCGGCTCAAAGGGGTTAAAACTAAGGAGTCCCACGACGGGCACAAATTAGGCATAAGCTTTGTTTGGCATTGGTGGTAATCCTAACATGATCTTTTCAATCCTTTTCAAAATCAAGGCATTTCATGAATAATAGTCTCAAAAATTGTCAAGAATGAGTTCTAGCATTCTAGAGTTCATTAAAAACTATGACACATAGTCATTGAATAATCACAGAATAATGAAGTTTTGAAAAATTCTGCCCATTTTTATCACTCAAGAAGAAAAGTATATGGCATCAAAGCTCACACAGGTTATTATAGAACAAAATCAACACAAACATGCATGCTTATTACACAATTAAGTCCAAGTCTCAAATGTTCATACCAATCACAATGTCTATGAAACTCACAATTATTTCTTATGATTATGCAAAACCATCATCTATGTATTCAAAGATATATTCATCATAGACTATTTAGGGGCACCTAAGACTCTAAAATTAAAACAAAAATTTAAAAAGCAACGAAATTTTTTTTTTTTTTTTTTAAATTTTTCTGATTTTTCTGATTTTTTATTTTCTTTTCTTTTTATGACTCAAAACAAAAACAAAAACAAAAACAAAGACATGTGAAACATACATTCCCTACCCCACACTTAGAGAATTACATTGTCCTCAATGTTACACAAAAATTATGTAGTAATTTCTAAGCATTTGATAATTCACACAAGTTCCACATTTATACAACTCAACCAAAAAGAGTTTAGGGTTCAGAAATTCAAACTCTCGTAGACGGCTCCTTCAAAATTTTGGTTGAAATGGGTTGCCTCCCATGCAGCGCTTAATGTTTATAGTCTACTCAGCCTAGACTCTTCTCCATATCATCAGGATCTTGGTGCGTCTCTAAATTGTATCTCCTCAATGGTGTGCTCCTCAAAAGGTTCGCAGTAAGGTTTAAGTCGATGACCATTCACCTTGAACGCTTTGCCTGTTTCAATACTTTGAATTTCTATAGCACCATGAGAAAACACATTAGCAACAATATAGGGACCAGCCCAACGAGAACGCAATTTTCCAGGAAATAATCTAAGACGAGAATGAAATAACAAGACTTTTTGGCCAATATGAAACGTTTTGCCTCTTATCATCTTGTCATGATACAATTTCGTCTTCTCCTTGTAAATCCACGCAGCATCATATGCTTCATTCCTGATTTCCTCAAGCTCGCTCAATTGCAATTTCATGTGAAGTCCAGCCTTGTCAAGCTCCATGTTGAATTGCTTGACCGCCCACCACGCCTTGTGCTCCAACTCTACTGGAAGATGGCACGCTTTGCCATATGTAAGCCGAAATGGAGACATCCCAATGGGTGTCTTGTATGCCGTTCTGTAAGCCCAAAGTGCATCATCAAGTCTGTCACTCCAATCTTTCCTTGATGGGCCCACAGTTTTTTCCAATATGCTCTTGATCTCTCTGTTGGACACTTCCGCCATTCCGCTCGTCTGAGGGTGATAAGGTGTGGATACCTTATGGGTGACTCCATATCTTCTGAGTAAAGCCTCTATTGTTCTGTTGCAGAAATGAGAACCTCCATCGCTTATAAGCACACGAGGTACTCCAAACCTGGAAAATATGTTAGTTCTCAAGAAACCTGCAACAACTTTAGAATCATTAGTCCTTGTGGCTTTCGCCTCCACCCATTTTGACACATAATCAACAGCCAACAAGATATATAGAAAGCTCTTAAGTGGGATGGCCAACGTCCCACAATACCTTAAGCTCTTCAATCAATGGTCTCAGATACACATCGAGACATTTCCCTGGGTAACCAGGCCCCGGAATCAACAACGTCAACATATTATATTCCTTCTTCATGCACATCCACGGAGGAAGGTTGTAAGGTACCAAAACCACCAGCCATATACTGTATGAAAGACTCATGGTGCCGAAAGGGTTGAACCCGTCGGTTGACAGCCCGAGCCTGACGTTTCTGACATCTAACGCAAAATGAGGAAACTCATTGTTTATATGCTTCCAAGCCGCTCCGTCAGAGATGTGTATCATGATATCTGCGTCTCCCGCGTCCCGCTCACCGTGCCACCTCATAGCTTTTGCGGTGGTTTCTGACATGTACAACCGCTCAAGCCTATCTCTCGACGGAAAATACCGAAACACTTTCACAGGTTTCCTATTGCCTGCTCCCGTCAACTTATATCGGTCAGACTGACATATCGGACATGCGTCAAGGCTAGCAAGGTCATTCCCTTCTGCATCTTTACCCCAGAAGAGAACGTAGTCAAATGCGCATGCATGGATCTTAATGTAGAAAAGCCCTAGATCTTTGAGGATACTTCGGACCTTACGGTGATTGGTAGGATTACGATGACCCTCCTCCAACAACGAAGAAGTGTACTGTAGATGTTCATCCACTTGCCTGATGCTCGATTTTGTCTCGACTTTAATCCTCATTACCTCCATCACACTTTCAAAAACTGTCTTCTCAGAACTTGAAGACACAGGGGTCTGTTGCAATGCAATCAGTTTGTTGTACTTGTCAAAGGCAGCAGTGTTGACAACTTGTGGGAACGGCTGCACCGGGTCATGCATATATTGTTCCCCACGTACACCGCTTTCAAAAGGAAACACGTCGTTGACGAATGCCATTGTTGGATCGTTGGATGTACTACTACTGCCCGCCTCAAAAAACTGTCCATGATCATGCGATCCATCTAATGACGGCTCACCGTGATATATCCAACGTTTGTACTTCGGCCAAAACCCATTACTCTTTAGGTGCTCCCATACTGTCATAATCGGAAATCGACACATATCACTGCGACACTTACATTTCTTGCACGGGCAATAATGGTATTCCTTCCCGTTTGCATTTTCCTGAACGAACTGCAAAAAATCGACAACTCCTGTAGTGTATCGTCGGTCATGCCTTGGAAGCGAAATCCAACTCTTATCTCGATCCATATATAGCCTGATAATAACATATATGTATAACTTTAATTAATAATAAATTCATTAACACATATATATTACAATATATATTATTATCAACATCAACTCATATATATATATACCATTAATTAACAACCATTATTTAAGTTCATTACACTATCAACAACCATTAATTAACATATTTATATATATTTTAACACTAATTAAAATAACATTAAATTAAAACACATAATTATACTCTAACTAAAAATCAACTCAACTACAACTCAAAATCAACCTATATACATACATTCTAACACTAAAACAACAACAAAACAAAAAATCACTTACTATATCAAAATCACTAAAACTCAAAATCAACTCAACTAAAACTCAAAATCAACATATATACACATATACGTACCTATATATAGCTCCACAATGTAAGAGAGGACGGATTTCAACAATACCCACAGATTTTTCACTCTTTCTCCCGTTTTTCTCCGTTTTTTTTTAAATGAGCAACTTCTGTCCAGATCTGAAAATATAAAGACTTATAGCCGACAAAATTATCAACTTCGTCGGCCATACTCATTTTCAGAGTATAGCCGACGAAAACTTTAAATCGTCGGCCATTCTCGTAGAATAGCCGACGATTTTTATTTAAATTTTCGTCGGCTAATGTTTTCAGAGCATAGCCGACGACAACTTTAAATCGTCGGCCATTCTTGTAGAATAGCCGACGATTTTTATTTTTTAGCGACGAAATAAAAAATCGTCGGCCATTCTATGGGAATAGCCGTCGAAATTTTTTTTTTTCCGACGACAAAAATTTTCGTCGGCTATTCTTGGGTATATCCGACGAAAATAATGTTTCGTCGGCCGTTTTTTTTTTTTCGTCGGTAAAGCCCTTTTTTCTTGTAGAGTTGGTTCGCCCTCCATGGTGTCCAACAACGAGTCCTGCCTGGTTCCTGTAGGGGGTTCGCCCTCCGTGATTGTAATGACCTTTGAAACGTAAAATCTGCACGACCTAGTCGACAGCTTGTGCCGAAGCATCACCTCACTTTAGACGCTAGAACATAACTTGACATATGTAGCCTATTTTCTTCAAAGATAAAACATGTTGTGTGGTTTAACTCTTGAGGTATATCGGGTTAAGCATGATACTACCGGGGGCTGTATCAGTCCATTGCACCGTTATCTCCTCTGCTCCACGTACTTCGAGAGTTAGAACAAATTTAAAAGGAATTAGACTTAGCGATTACATGATCATGGACGTTTTTTTTTTTTTTTTTGCTCTATTGTTGCCGAATGCATGTATGCTTTGCCGAAATTTTTGTATCCTTTGCCGAATGTTTTTGTATCAATGTTTGAAAATTGTTGTGTAATCGCCAATGCCGTGGCTTGTAATGATGTATATTCTTGCTTTCTATTTCTGTACGATGTTCTAACTTGTTTAAATGTTGCAAACTTCAGAAATAATGTATGTCCGAATCTAATATTTGGACAAGAGATCTTCAAGGCCGTTTGTAACGTTTAGATCAAGAACTCGCTATTGCTCGTTTTGTGCCATTACCGCCATCGTCACCAACCAATTCATCAGTTTCATCATCATTGCCGTCATCACCATCAGTGCCGTCCATTTCTGACAGTTTGCCGAGTTCACCTTCCATAGTTTCGTCGTCGTGTGATCTTCAGAATCCTGAATTTGAAGCCTTTGCCGAATCATCATAGAAGAAGAGATAATGGCTTCAATCCGATCACAGAATGGTCATCTTGCTGGAGCTGGTATTGCTCCTTCGAATATTACTTATCCTCCCTTGGAAACTGACAAGACTGGAGAGATTGAATTGAGGAGTGGATTCTTCCATAAGCTGAAATCTTTTTATGGGATGCCAAGTGAGGATCCTAACAAGCATCTACAGTGGTTTAACTTCACCACGGAGTCCATGTGTCCAAGAGGGACCGATTTGCAACACTTCAAAATGAAGGCTTTTCCATTCTCATTAGAAGACCAAGCAAAGGAGTGGTTGTTTGAAGTGCCTAGTGGTCGCATTGTTTCGTGGAGTACTATGATGGATGAGTTTTTGCTCAAGTACTTTCCTGCTTCACGTATCACTGATCTGAGGAAGCAAATTACTAGTGTGTAGCAAGCCGGAGATGAGACTTTCTTCGATTATTACAAGAGGTTCAAGTCCCTAGTTTCTTTGTGTCCATCGCATAACATTAGCGATGGGCTCTTGCTACAATATTTTTATGACGGATTGCGCGTCATGGAGAGAGAGTTTCTTGACTCGGCCGCGGGAGGTAGCTTTTTGGAGTTGAATGCCGGTGCGGCAAGAAGTTTGTTGGAAGTTCGTGCCTTGAACAACCAACAATTTGGCATGGCACGAAGCAATGTGCAAAGGAATGAGAAAGTGCATGAGACGTCTTCGAGCTCAAAGTTAGAAGATAAAGTGGACAAGCTTACCGACTTGGTGAGTAATTTGATGAAGAAGCGTGCTAGTGTTTGTGGAATTTGCACCGAGGGCCATGAGACCGAACAATGCCCTCAATTTGGAGTTAATGAGGGAGTAGAAGAGTGCAATGCTATTGGTTTTCAAGGAGGCCAACGTTTTGGAAATTTCAATCCGAGGTTCAATGATCATCCGAACTTTCGATGGGCGAACAATGATAATGTGCTTAGGGCACCTATGCAACCGAGAGAGGGAGGAGCACCGTTTGTACCGAGAGCACCCTTTGTGCCTCGGCAGCAATTTCAGCCGAACCTGGGCCAGTTTGCAGCACTGCCGAACCACAACCAAGGAGGGCCAACACTACCAGATACGGCCGAATAGCCGACGAAAATTTTTTCGTCGGCCATTCCATTTTTTCGTCGGCTATACCCTCTGCCGACGAAAATTTCGTCGGCCATAAGTCGTCGGTAATACGCCGTCAGTAATACCAATGGCTGACGAAAAAAAAAATTTCGTCGGCCATTCCAACCTTGGCCGACGAATTATGGCCGACGAAAATGATTTCGTCGGCTATTTGTTCGAGTATGGCCGACGAAATTTGATTTCGTCGGCTATTTGTTCGAGTATGGCCGACGAAATTTGGTTTCGTCGGCTATTTGTTCTGAAGTATAGCCGACGAATTGGGCTATTTCATCGGCTATTTCGTCGGAATATATTAATATTTTAAAGTTATAGCCGACGAAATAATGTCAATTTCGTCGGCTATAACTGCATTTTGGGCAAAAAAAAATACCGGATCGGAGGAGGAGGAGGAGGAGGAGGGGAAGGAGGAGGAGGAGGAGAAGGAGGAGGAGGGGAAGGAGGAGGAGGAGGAGGAGGGGAAGGAGGAGGAGGGGAAGGAGGAGGAGGAGAAGGAGGAGGAGGGGAAGGAGGAGGAGGAGGAGAAGGAGGAGGAGGAGGAGGAGGAGGAGGAGGAGAAGGAGGAGGAGGAGGGGAAGGAGGAGGAGGAGGAGGAGAAGGAGGAGGAGGGGAAGGAGGAGGAGGAGGAGGAGGGGAAGGAGGAGGAGGAGGAGAAGGAGGAGGCCGGAGGAGGAGGAGGAGAAGGAGGAGGAGGAGGGGAAGGAGGAGGAGGAGGAGGGGAAGGAGGAGGAGGAGGAGAAGGAGGAGGAGGAGGAGAAGGAGGTGGCCGGAGGAGGAGGAGGAGGGGAAGGAGGAGGAGGAGGAGGAGGAGGAGAAGGAGGAGGAGGGGAAGGAGGAGAAGGAGGAGGAGGGGAAGGAGGAGGAGGAGGAGGAGGAGAAGGAGGAGGAGGAGGAGGAGGAGGGGAAGGAGGAGGAGGAGGAGGAGAAGGAGGTGGCCGGAGGAGGAGGAGGAGGAGGGGAAGGAGGAGAAGGAGGAGGAGGGGAAGGAGGAGGAGGAGGAGGAGGAGGAGGAGGAGGAGGAGGGGAAGGAGGAGGAGGAGGAGGGGGGGAAGGATGAGAGAAAAAAGGCGGGAGGAAGATTTAAAAGATTTAGAAGGAGAATAGCCGACGAAATACAATGTTTCGTCGGCTATACTTAGAGAATAGCCGACGAAATTAATATATTTCGTCGGCTATACTTTGGAAAATCAACAGCCGTTGGATCTGAGCCATCCAACGGCGGACAATAAAAAGGCGCGGATCAAGAGTTTAGCCGACGAAATACAATGTTTCGTCGGCTATACTTAGAGAATAGCCGACGAAATTTGAAAGTTTCGTCGGCTATACTTAGAGAATAGCCGACGAAATTTGAATATTTCGTCGGCTATTCTATGAAAACATACTAAACTGCGGTTTTGAGGCCCTAAACGAACTCGAAAGCCCGAAAAAGCCCACACGTCGTGGCAAAGCAACGAGTTTGATTCCTGGCGTCGTTCCCTTTCCGGAATGGTATCACAATCGTCATTCGGACGCCGGACGCCAAATCTACAGTAAACCGGGTTTTGACTGATTTCATTATTTCGGCACACGGATTTTATCGGAATCTTGTCATTTTTCAACCGTAGACGTATTTCATTATTTCGGTCATATCTTATTTGACGACATATTTGTATTTGAAGAGTGTACGTATAGTAACTATTTGAAACTATGCATTCACTTAAACACTTAGTAAACAAGTTAAGGAACATTAGTACATATGTTCCGATTTTGAATCTAAAAGTTTGGAAAATCTATTCCAACCGTCAGATATCACCGTTAAGATTAAATACATGTATGAAAAAAAATCCAACTACATCTGACAACGTTAAAGGCTCGATCGGGACGGTCAACCGGGTGAGTCAAACCTCTAAACGCTTTAAAACGGAAATTGGCCCGTCTAAATGACGTTTTTTGGCCTGATCTTTAATAGAGAATAGTTTCAGATTGATGAGACGCGACTAATCGTATAAAAATTTTCCACAAAATATTTACTGACCGTAAGGCTACCCATAGGAAAACGGGAGTAAAAAACAGTTAACCGCAACATTCGGCACACAGATTTTGTCGGAATCTTCCCATTTTTCAACCGTAGCCGTATTTCAATATTTTGGTCATGTCTTATTTCACGACACATTTGCATTTGAATGATGAAGCAATGGTTTGTCGATAGTGATAGAAAATGGAAACTGCTCTTTTTTTGTTTTTTTTTTTAATCATAGCCGACGAAATCAAACCTAGTATTCGTCGGCTATTCTTTTGTCGTTTTCTGTCAAAAATAATCGTATAATTATTTTTTAAAAAACTTATGGCCGACGAAATGCTTAATTTTCGTCGGCCATTGTTCGTAAAATAATTATTTTTAAAAAACGTATGGCCGACGAAATAATTAATTTTCGTCGGCCATTGTTCGTAAAATAATTATTTTAAAAAAAACTTATGGCCGACGAAATAATTAATTTTCGTCGGCCATTCTTCCAAAAGTTTATAGCCGACGAAAACTTTAAATCGTCGGCCATTATAGGAGTATAGCCGACGATTTTTCATTTTTACCGACGAAAAAAAAAATCGTCGGCCATTCTATGGGAATGGCCGACGAAATTTTTTTTTTGCCGACGACAAAAATTTTCGTCGGCCATTCTTGGGAATAGCCGACGAAAAAAGTGTTTCGTCGGCCGTTTTTTTTTTTTTCGTCGGCAAAACCTTTTTTTCTTGTAGTGCAAGTCAAGGCCATGCCGCACCGAGCAATCCAAACTACGATGCTTTGCTTCAATCTTTGTCAAGTGCTACTCAAGCATTGCTCGCGGGGCAACAAAATCATCAAAAGGACATTGGTGAGCTAAAGACTCAAATGGGCCAAGTTGTAGATTTCATGGGAAGATTTAATGAGCAAGGGAAGTTGCCAAGCAATACAATTCCCAATCCGAGGAACGAGCAAGCCAAAGTGATTCAAACTCGAAGTGGAAGAGAGTTGTTTCCTCCGACAAGTCCAAAGAAGAAGCGAGTAACTTTCAAGGGCATTGAGCATGACGAGAGGGGTGCCGGACCTGTCATTGTCGGCAGCCATGTTGAGGGGACACAAAGTGCTGCAGCCGGCAACCATGCTGCAGCCGAGAGCCAAGATGCAACCGGCAATGATGCTGCCGAGAAGAGCAACAATGCTGCCGAGCATGGTAGAGATGCCGGCAACAACAATGTGAGGAACAAGGGGCTGCGCAATGAACTTGAGTATGATCCTGCAACATCAAAGAATGAGTTAGTGCCGAACCAAGCAAGCAAGGGAGGGGTGCCGACATCAAGCATTCCATTCCCTTCTCGCTTTGCTAAATCGAAGAAGGATAAGTCCGACGAGGAGGTGTTGGAGATTTTCCGGAAAGTGCAAGTCAACATCCCTTTGTTGGAATGCATTAAGCAAGTACCAAAGTATGCTAAGTTTTTGAAGGAGCTTTGCACAGCTAGAAGGCATACAAGGGAGACTCGTGTGGTGACTATGAGCGAGACGGTGTCGGCCGTTATTCAAAGGAAGTTGCCACCAAAGATGAAGGATCCGGGAAGCTTCAATGTGCCTTGTGTCATAGGCAATACTCGGTTTGAGGATGTGATGTTGGATTTGGGAGCATCGATTAATGTCATGCCACTCAATGTGTATCAAACGTTGAGTATAGGGCCTCTCAAGAAGGACAATGTCATCATTCAACTTGCGGATCGCTCAAGTAAGTATCCGGAGGGTTATGTGGAGGATGTGTTGGTGCAAGTCAATCAATTGATATTCCCTGCCGATTTTTATGTGGTTGAGATGGAAGATTCGCCGGTCAATAGTACTCAATTGCTACTAGGGCGACCATTTATGAGGACCGCGCGCACGAAGATAGATGTGGCCGAGGGCAACCTAACTATGGAGTTTGATGGTGAAATGATAAAGTTCAATCTGTTTGATGCCATGAAATTCCCCAATGTTGATTTGAAGGAGGGTTGTGCCATTGATGTTTTGGAGGAGGTTGAGCAAGTTATCTCGACCTCGCTCGACGCATAGCAATTAGTGATCGAGCAAGGGGTCGGATTTGACAAGAGGGGAGAACGAGTGCAAGAAGAGGCAGAGCCAAGCATTGCCGAGCCAAGCACCATGTTGCCGAGCCTTAGAGAGGTGGCTGCCGAACTCGACGCCACACCAATGTATCCGAGGAACTCGTTCTTGTCAATTCCAAGTGCCACAACAAAATTTCGACCAAGTGTGGAAGAGGCCCCAAAGTTAGAACTAAAAGAGCTCCCTAGTCACTTGAAGTATGTTTATCTTGGAGAAGAAGATACACTACCGGTTATTGTGTCTTCAATGCTTAGTGAGAAGCAAGAGGTTGATTTGATACGTGTGCTTAAGAAGTACAAGACCGCCATAGGTTGGACCTTAGCGGACATCAAGGGAATAAGCCCTACTACTTGTGTTCATCGCATCTTGTTGGAAGAAGGAGCTAAGCCAACAAAAGAAGCTCAACGTCGACTTCACCCTCCCATGATGAAAGTTGTGAAAGACGAGATTATCAAGTTGCTTGATTGTGGGGTGATTTACCCAATTTCGGATAGTAAGTGGATATCTCCCGTGCAAGTAGTGCCAAAGAAGAGTGGTGTAACGGTTGTCAAGAATGAGAAGAATGAGCTAGTGCCACAAAGACTTGTAACCGGTCATCAGATGTGCATCGACTATAGGAAGCTCAACGCTACAACGAGGAAGGATCACATGTCTTTGCCGTTTATGGATCAAATGCTAGAGAGGTTAGCCGGCCATTCGTTCTATTGCTTTCTTGATGGTTATAGTGGCTACAATCAAATCATGATACACCCGGATGATCAAGAGAAGACCACCTTTACTTGTCCATTTGGCACGTTTGCTTATCGACAGATGCCATTCGGACTATGCAACGCACCCGGCACTTTTCAAAGATGTATGTATGCTATCTTCTCAGATTTTATTGAAGACATTATCGAAGTGTTTATGGATGATTTTAGTGTGTATGGAGGCACCTTCGATGCATGTTTGGGGAACTTGGAGAAGATACTTGAGAGGTGTGTAGAGACAAATCTTGTGCTCAATTGGGAGAAGTGTCACTTCATGGTCACGCATGGTATTGTTCTAGGGCACATCATTTCGGCAAGAGGCTTAGAAGTTGACAAAGCCATAGTGGAGCTAATACAAGCATTGCCGAGCCCTAGGTGTGTTAAGGATGTGAGAAGTTTTCTTGGCCATGCGGGGTTTTATCGAAGATTTATCAAGGACTTCTCTTCAATTGCCAAGCCATTGAGCAACTTGTTACAAAAGGAGGTGACGTTTGAGTGGTCGGAGGTGTGTGAGAGAGCTTTTTGCCGATTGAAGGCTTTACTATGTTCGGCGCCGATCCTTGTGTCCCCAAATTGGGACGAGCCATTCGAGTTGATGTGTGATGCTAGTGATTATGCACTTGGAGCGGTACTTGGACAACGAATTGAGAAGAAGCCATGCGCCATTTACTATGCTTCAAGGACTCTCAACGATGCTCAACTCAACTACACAACAACGGAGAAGGAGCTCTTAGCGGTAATCTTTGCTTTGGAAAAATTTCGATCATATCTCTTGAATTCCAAAGTTATTGTTTATAGTGATCATGCCGCTTTGAGATATCTTATGACGAAGAAGGATGCTAAGCTGAGGCTCATTCGATGGATTCTTTTGCTTCAAGAGTTCGATATTGAGATTAAAGATAAGAAAGGAGTAGAGAATGTCGTAGCCGATCATTTGAGTCGCCTTGTTCATGAAGAGGATCGGCTGCCCCTATTAGAAACCTTTCCCGATGAGCAACTTTTTCGACTTGAAGTTCTTGAGCCTTGGTATGCCGATATTGCCAACTTTCTTGCCACTCGGAAAATCCCTTGTACTTTGCCACGCCACCAACGTGAGAAACTAAAGAAGGAGTCACGACATTATCTTTGGGATGATCCGTACTTATGGAGGCAATGTAGTGATCAAGTGATACGAAGATGTGTTCCAGAGAATGAGCATCGTTCTATTCTTGCGTTTTGTCATAGTGAAGCTTGTGGTGGTCATTTTGGACCCAATAAAACGGCATTAAAGGTTCTTAGTTGTGGTTTCTATTGGCCTTCAATTTTTAAAGATGCATTCATGTTTTGCAAGGCGTGTGATAGGTGCCAACGTGTGGGGAAGATTAGCCGGCGTGACCAAATGCAGCTCACGCCTATCCTTGTGGTTGAGATTTTTGATGTTTGGGGGATTGACTTTATGGGACCGTTTCCTTCAAGTAAGGGTTTTCTTTACATATTGCTTGCGGTTGATTATGTGTCAAAGTGGATTGAAGCCAAGGCTACACGCACCAATGATGCCAAGGTGGTAGCCGAGTTTCTCAAGACCAACATCTTTTCACGTTTTAGAGTTCCAAGAGTCTTGATTAGTGAATGAGGATCCTATTTTTGTAACCGCACCATTGAAGCCTTGTTGAGGAAGTATGGAGTCACACATAAGGTGTCTACACCTTATCATCCCCAAACAAGTGTAATGGCCGAGGTAAGTAATCGAGAGATCAAGCAAATTTTGGAGACACCGATTGGAGTGATCGTCTCGATGATGCTTTGTGGGCATATAGGACTGCATACAAGACACCGATTGGTATGTCCCCTTTTCGGTTAGTTTATGGCAAAGCATGTCACTTACCGGTTGAGCTAGAGCACAAAGCATGGTGGGCCGTTAAAAGTTTCAACATGGACGTCAATGAGGCCGGCCTTCATAGGAGGCTTCAACTCAATGAACTTGAAGAGATACGCAATGAAGCATATGAGGCCGCTTGGATCTATAAGGAAAAGACAAGAGCGTACCATGACAAGATGATTCGGGGAAAGAAGTTTGAAATTGGGCAAAAAGTTCTCTTGTTTAATACACGGCTTCAACTCTTTCCGGGAAAGCTACGCTCTCGTTGGGTTGGACCATTTATTGTTACAAATGTGTTTCCTCATGGTGCCATTGAGATTCGACGTAATACATCGAGCAAGACTTTCAAAGTGAATGGCCATCGGCTCGAGCCTTACTTTGATTCATTCGAGGAGCACACAATCGACGACCATGATTTACATGATGTTCCTTGCCACAAAACTGCTGCCACTGCCGGCTCAATTCTTGTTGCTGCTGCCGAGCTGCCTTCACAATCATCTGCTGCAGCCACGCCACCACCAAGCCAAGAGGCTGCCGGACCTGCAATTGCCGGCAGCATCACCACAATGCCGGATGCAGACAAAGAAGCCGAGAGGCCGGACCTTACTCCTGCTGAAACCGAACCACCTGCCGGACCTGCCATTGCCGGCAGGATTGAAGATTCGACGCATGAGGATCAGCACAGCCATATTGAACCACTGGATACGCCGGATACACAAGCTGTCGAGCCGGACACGCCAATTCACCCGGACATGCAGAGGGCAACAGAATCGGATACAGCATGCAATGATCTTCTTGTTGCCCTTCTTCATGCCGATTTGAGTTACTTTGGAACAAGATGAACACATGCAATTAATAAACGGTGAAAATTCTAGGCTATGGACTATAAACATAAAGCGCTACTTGGGAGGCAACCCAATTCGATCAAAGAAAAGTGAAGGAGTCATCACCGAGAGTTTGAAATTTCTTAACCCTTCTCTTTTTCTTTGATTTGTGATGATATGTTAGACTATTGCATGCTTAGAAAATTCGTTGATATTGTTATGTGCTTACATTGAGGGCAATGTTATTTTCTAAATGTGGGGTGGGATAACGTATTCCGTTTTTGTTTTTTGCTTTTGTGTGCTTAGTTTAGAAAAGAAAATTCAGAAAATTGTAATACAAAAAAGAGAATGTTTTAGTTTGTTTTTTTCGAGTCTTAGGATGCCCCTAATATGTCAATGATGTTTTTCTCCTCTTTGCATACATAGATGATAGTTGTGCATACAATTAAAATTGTGAGTTTCATGGATTTTGTGCATTGGTAGGAGCATGTAGGACTTGTTGATTAACGAAGCATGCATGTTTTAGCTAGTTTGTTTCCATAATAACCTATGTGAGCTTTAGAGCCAATTTGCTTTCTTCTTGAGTGATAAAAAATAAAATTCAACAGATTCGTAGGAAGCATGAAACCTCATAATTATTTGCATATTTGATGACTATATGTCATAGCTTTTAATGAACTCTAGTATGCTAAATCTTACTCTTGTTGATTTTCGAAACGTTTTTATCATAAAATACTTTGATTTTGAATGTGATTGAATAAAAGATCATTTAGGTTTACCACCATTGCCAAATAAAGCATGTGTCTATTTGTGCCCGTCGTGGGACACCTTAGTAAACCCCTTTGAGCCTATGTTGAGCCTTTTCTTTCATCACCCTTAAACACTTTCCATGAGCTTAGAATAGATGTGCCTTTACCTTATGTGTCGGCAAAGCTTGATTTTTGAAAGCGTTTTCGCGTGTGTGATGAAGAAGAACAAGTGTGGGGTAGACTTAGCCATAAAATTATATGAAAAATATATGCATGCCGTGCCTATGAAAAGAAAAGAAAAAATGCTCGGATTAAAAAAGAAAAGAAAAGAAAAGAAGCCGAGAGCAAGAAAAGAAGAGGGTACGGCATAAGCATAGGAAATAAAAAATTTTGTGCATGGCTATTGTCTAGGTTGTTGTTATAATTTTTTTTATGGGAAGAAAAGAATGAAGTATGGGTCCAACAAGATAAAATATGACCCTTTCGGCGAGAAGACATAAGGAGATTTGAGCTTTGCCAAGGCCATGGTGACGTTTTTAAGCCTCCTTATCCAAATATCGAATATCTCTTAGCCTAGCCCCATTACAACCCTTTTATTGATCTTTTTCATGATTCTTAAGATGGTTAAACTTGATTTGTGGAGATTATCTCAAGAGTAAGCATATAGTTTTGGTTCATTGGTGCATATAGTTATCATTTGAGGTTTTTCCATAAAAATTCACAAAGTGCTTTCGTTTCTTTGATATATGCAAGTCACTCTTTGTAATTCATTATCTTTCGCTTGCATATACTTATGAGTGAATTACCATGCTTCGAGAGAAGAGAATAGAGTATGCCTAGTGAGGAGGATTGGATTAGCTTAACATGTCTACATGCTTACTTTTGTTCTTATATGTTCATATTGATGTCACATGTTCATGAAGCTCGGAATTTTCGTGCTTAGCATTCTCATGCATTAACTTGAAAGCTATGTGTACATACGAGCCTGAGACAAATTGTTAGGGGCAATAGTTTGTTTAGAGTCTAGTTTAGTTTAGTTTGCTAAGGGACTAGCAAATGATAAGTGTGAGGTAGTTGACAGGAGCACAATGTGCGACGATATTATATGCTTATGCCCTCGTTTATGCTTTGTTTAACCCTTATTTGTCTAAGATAGAGTCATAATATAGTTAGTGTCGATTTTGGTAGAGTTTTGGTGAAAAATGGTTAAGAATCCGAAAAATGACTAAGTATGAGAAATCTGGAAAATAGTGCAAAATATGTCTTTTTCGTGATTTTGAGATGCGTGAAAATATGATCTATCCTTGTCCGAATTCTATGAAATTTGGCGTGCTTAATATTTATATGCTGAGGAATGTCGTGATAAAATTTCAGATCAATCGGAGTTCGGGAAGTCACCCAAAAGATGGCTGCAAAACGGCAGTCCGAGCAAACCAATCCAGGGGCTTCCAGGATTTTCCTGGGACTGTGTCCCAACTTCGAAAAATCATTCCCGTCGACTCACAAGGATTTTGATCAAACTGTTTTATGGGGAGATGGCCATATGTGTCTAGTTTATCTGAGACTTGGAATCGCATCAATCGGAGCTCCGAGCGTGGAGATATGCCTGAATTACTGCAGCAAGGTCAAATCTGCCGATTCCAGGAACCTACTGCCCCCTTTTTGTGTTTTCTGTTTTTGATGGACCAAATGGTGTACAAATGCATATATGAATATGGTTCAAGCTTAAGAAAGGAAATAGGAAGACATCTAGCCATGGCATTGAAGAAAAATACGAAGAAAGAAGTTCTCCTAGTCAAACTAGGAGAAGCTGCCGATTGGGACAGATTCGTGCCAAAGTGTTGCTGCCGGCAATTGGGATATTTTCGATGGACCAAGACATGTCAAATGAAGTCCAAGATCATACAAGAAGTCCATGAAGATGTGAAGCCCAAGCCTTGAAGAAAAATTCAGAAAAAGAAAACCTAATTGAACTATGAAAGGAAGGTTGCAAATCCTTATCCCACTTGGTTTTCTCTTTTCCTTTTGCTATAGGGCAGCCGGCAGCTCTCTCTCCCCTATATAAACCCTCACTTTTTCATTCCGAAAATCATCTCATCTCAAGCATAGAATACTAGCCTAAAGCTCTACCATGTCTATCAAGCACCAACACCTAAATACTTAGCCAAAACCCATCACCACCACCACCAAAACTGCCGTACCCTTCACCTTGATTTTTGCCGATTCCTGTTCTTGCCGAGCACCAAGGAGCAGCAGCCGAGCCTCACTTTGTCACGTCTTGAGGAGTCTTCAAAGGTTCTAAAAGTGTGATCCATTCCCCTATGGCTTTTGTATTTAGTTTTGTTTGGTTGTCTTGTAAGAACTTGTTTCAATTCTTGGTTTTTGCTAAACTTTTGTATGAACCGATTTGTTGAAGTTTATGTAATTTGTTTTTGCAATTTTAACTTGTGTTTTGTATGCATCGATAATTAGGGCAGTGGTATTTCACATGTTTAAACTTAAATTGGTTAGAACTAAGGTTAGGGCATTTAAACCGACACACTAGTTATGGTTAGCATGTAATTCTAAGTGCTAGGTTTCATGTGATAGAGTAATACGGATAAGTCATACGCTGGAGTAGTTTGTTTTGTGTTGCTCACCTAGGTCTAACAACCTTAGAACTTGCAAGTTAAATAAGAAGAATGACAACCTTACTTGTTTGCTTGTCTTCGATTTAGACTCATATGCTTAAATGTTAAAACGTGTAAAACCGGATTAGCATCACCTTAGAAGTCATACGCTGGAGTAGTTTCTAAGAATTTAAGAAGTCTAACAATTGGAAAACTGCTGGAGGCTCTGATTGTGTCGAAACTAATTTTGGTCTTGAACATGTTAAATACTTGTCTCTTACCTTCTTGCATGCGAATCTACGTGTTAAAGAGTCTTTTATGTGAACTGTTTTGTGTGAGAGATGATGATCACTTGTATATAGTAAATTAGGGTTTAATTTTGTATTTGATAGTGTTAGGGCAGCCCTAGCTGCCGACGCCATTCCTTCCCCAATTCATGATGATTTTTGTATATTTGTACATGTGTTTTTGTCTAACAATTTCATATCTCAGGTACCCTTAATCCCCGGCTTAGAACGATCCCTACTTGCTCATACTACTAACGATATTTTATAGGTTTATTATTGCGTGCGAGCTTAGGCTCCCGCCATGAACGTTTCAATTTCTTTTGCAAACGTACTCATGTGATCTAGAGTTACTTGATTTGGGTGGATGAAGTCCGTTTAGGATCCTCATGTATATCTCTTAATTTAGATCCCCATAGAGATATATGTTTTGATCACTTTTCGTAAGCTGCATGTTCAGTTTTTCGGAAACTACCAAACTGACAAGGTAGTGGAGTGCAATGACATCCATTACGAGAGATTGTCTCATCGTAGTCCATTACGAGAGAATATCTCCTCGTAGTCGATTCCAGTGCGTTTTTGAGAGACCTTGCGCAATAAGGTGAGTCTGCATACTCTTATTCTCATTACGCATTCTAACAAAGATATATTTGATAGGGTTTATATTTACGGTGTCGGCGTCACCTGCCCAAATACCTATCTCTTTGTTTATACTGGATCGTTTCTTTCCATTAGGCCAGTTTACTAAGTTGACATTTTTCAACGAAGTATGGTTCGATAGTAGACTCATTATTCCACGTCCTTATGTACACTAGTGTAATGTGTTTGTAGAGATCTCTATACTTTAAGGATTGGTTCTAACATTTGAGGCGTCCCTCAATGATAACCACAATCCATAAATATTCTCATGAGACGGATTTGAGTATCACTGATCAATAGATCAGGTTGTGCCAAACTTGTTTTCTTCATTTACATAAGTATGTATCGAACTTAAGGTGGCCTCCCCCTCTTCCTTGGAGAGCCACGGCCTGTGACACCATTTATGCCACTTATGGCGTCACCATGCCACCATCCATGGTGGTAGTGCAATACCCAATTCTTCTTGGGTGGTACCATGTCCTTTTGATAAAACACAATCCTTGCAGGTATATTTGCAGCAGGTTTATATGATCTCGTCACTTTAATGTATAAGATATCTACACACTTTGCTTTGTGTGATTTTGGGGATCGAGATGAGACACAGTGGGGACAAACCACGACAATTCCTGTCGTTCCACTTGAACATGCTTGTTCTTATCTCCCCCTAACGACGGGAAGACTGTCTCATCAAAGTGACACCCCGCAAATCTAGCGGTGAAGAGATCGCCTGTCAAGGTTTCGACATAGCGGACTATAGCTGGAAGTTCATATCCAGCATAAATATTTATTCATCTCAATGGACCCATCATTGTGCGCTGTGGCGGCGCAATTTTGGCACATAAAAACAGTTAATGGAGCTCAAGGATTGTAGATCCATGTCAATCCAAAAGAGCTCAAGGATTACAAGTTCGTTTGAAATCCTTTAAAATCCTCACACATAGTCACTAGCTATGGTGTAAATTGGTTCAATGATGTGGTCAAGTAACGCTGCATGCAAAAATTGCAGAACCCAAAACGGAAGTATTGGTGTGCTTTACCAATATTAAGACTATTACTGTAGTCGTTTTCCGTGAGACCAATTGGGTTTTTATATAAGAATATGATGTCCATTACAAATCCCATATAATAAGCCATAAAATCATCACACCTACGGAAATTAACCCGGCCTAGGTGCTTTGACTTTCTAGCATAAGCAGCATAAATTTTAATTGTGGATGGTGTCATGACACATGACCAGCGTGTCGACACAACAACCAACACCATAAAATATTTAAGGTGTCCGCAAGTTGGTTGAATCAGTCCACTGAATCATCTTTGGATTCAATATAAGAACATAATGAGAACACATGTTTCCTTTGCATATGATGGTGTCAATCATAATTATACGAGTAGGCTTTGAATGATGTATTTTTATTCATAAAATCACGATGGATATCAGAAGCATAATAGGATATAAGTGCATGTACTTTGTGCATCAATCATAATGCCACCTTAGGGGGGCGGTGGAATCTAGGGTTTGAACATACGTCTTCAACCCTACATGGATTGTATCGAAATAATATTTGAGGATAAAGATCGTCCTCAGTTTCGTGTGTGAACCATATTCTTCTGGTGTTTGCTTCTATTCATCCAAAATATGGGTGTCCATAGTAATTTCTTTAATGTTCGGATCACCAGATCAAAGCCAATGTATGTCAGATTTCCAAAAATATCATTTTCTTTTGACTTTGGGTTCAATTAGCGGTTACATATAACCCACTAAGTTGACATATAAACTACTCTAATACTCGTTTACATCCACAGTCATTAGAGGTAATGCAAAGGAGCTCAGATGAAATTCTCATCTATGTCTTATTACATGAACATCGTGGCAGAAATTTCTTTAAAATGTGGAATAAATTCAATTTTCTTTTATCGCATAAATTGTCAATTTGACATATGCTCAATATATACATCGAAACGTAACTCAAGTTCTTTAAAGTAAATCGATGGGGATTGTAATAAAAAGGTATTGTAATCCCAGTTAGGCAAGTGCATTATGAATCCCAAAGGAACATATATTTAGATCCTTATCACTTTCATTATAGTACTACAGTTCTTCAGTACTATTGTGCTATTTTTGTGATATATTAGTACCATTGTCCTTCAGTACTATTATTCTAGGGATCACATGATGCGTTTCTTTGCCCACAGTTCGTTGTGTCATGCATATATTATGATATGTTGTTTTACTTTATGCAATACTTTGCAAAGTTAGATGTAGAAAATTGAATCATGTATATTATGAATAGAATTTGAATAATCTCAATTCCTTTAGAGAAATTTCAAAAATTAATGTGCCAACGATTACATTTAGTCTTGTCCAATTTAGAGATAGAAACATTAAGACCAAAAGTCTAATTTTAGGTGAAATAGCCTTTATAAGGATATCTTGTAAATTTAAAAGTAGACTAATCAAAGTCTATCTTAGATTGAGCCAGATCCTTTTTGCTCTTTTAATAGCTGCAATGATGAGGTGTGTCATTTGACATATTCTTCCCATATGTTATGTCTTCAGTTGTAAATTCATTTTCGATGTTCTTGTTGGATATTGAAGATACTTTTCCAAAATCCGCGTATTTATATGATTCTTCATATTTATTGAAAGCCGTAGCTAATTCTTTGTTAGCTTATAATGTACGTATCAATAGTTCATTGAATTACAATAATGGCAGAGTGCTTTACTGCACATGACATGTCCCCTATGTCATCTTTTAAATGTTACATTGTTTCCACTTACTTTTGGATGATTATATGAATTTTACGTCCATGGTAAATACCCTTTGTTTTAGGGTCGTTGCATTACTTTGCCCAATTTGTTCAAGAATATATATATATATTTCTAAGACCTTACATCGTCATTTCCTTTTGATTTAGGGTTGTTGCATTACTTTACATAATATGTTCCAGGAAATTTGTTTTTCTCATACCTTACATTGTCATTTAAGATATTGTAATTAGTTTTTAGCTATTTACATAAAGCAGTTTGCATAAATATATCATGCTCAAGCTTTAGTAGGGGAATTTGGCACTCAAGTTCTTCAGAGTCCAATGTGTCAAAGTCAAACTGTGATGGTTAAACCATCTGTAAAATATAGGAAGAATAAAATGTATTAGTTTCGCGGTTTAAATGACATTTCACGACAACTAATATAAACCAAGATACATTATGGTAAATCTGATGCTTTGTGAAATTACGTTATCACTGTAAAATTTTGGTTTCTCCGTTTTCATTGCATGTGAAGCTAATGAAATTCCATAATCGTTGCTTTTTACACAATTAATAAGATATCCATCTTGAAAATTTTTCAAGAAATAAAAATTGGTTTTCAAGACCGAAATTTGTAATGGTCATATTTTTCTTGCTTGGTGAATATGCTTTATCACAAATAGTTGGTTTGTCCATTTTTATATTGTATTGCTCATGAGATTTGCATTATCATGGCAATGCTCAAACTAAATAACATGTTAAATAAAACAATTATTTAACACTAATAAAATAGACATATAATGATGCTCAAATTTCATAAGTATATGTCATGGTATAATAAGATAAGTTTGAGCATTATATCATTAATGATTTAACGAAAATGATGACTTTAATTAGATCTTATTTGTTAGTTTGCCAAATAAACTGCATATGAGACGATTGCTCGATCTCCGATTCCATATTGTCGTCGTATATTTATCGCCGCATTGTAATTAGTATGTCACATGAAAATAAACAATATTCATATGATTAGTCACTTTAATCATACATTTACCATATCAATTAAATAATTTAATATTTACCATTAAATTCGTAAAACAGTAAATAGTCACAGTAAATAAGAATTACAATGCGGTAATTTCAAACATTACCTTTAAATTTTTACCAAAAGATATAAAAACCCTTTTGTTTTTGTGGGTCGGGTCACCCAGATCCGGATTAGGCCCAAAATGGGCTGGGTCGAGTTCAGGCCCAAAGGGGGCCGGGCCGGGTCGGGTTAGTTGGACACGGGCCGGGTCGGATCATAGCAAAGAACCGGGTTGAACGTGAGCCGATCAGAGGCGGATCGGGATTGCAGGGGGGAACGATCCGAGTGGATTGGTGTCGGATTAGCCGGCGAGCGGCGTCGTCGGGCTAGGGTGGCCGGATTGTCGACGATGCTGCGAGGTGTGGTGGCGGCCGATCGGCAGTTCTCAAGGCTGGGTCTTGCTGGGCTAGGCAGGCGGCGGCGTTAGGCTAAGGTTTGCCGTATCGTCGTCGATGTGGGTGGCGCCGTTCAAGGCAGCAACGCCGGTCTGACGGAATCTACGATCGGAGGAGAAGTAGAATTGGGTGCCCAGATCAATTGTCTGGGTGCGTTGAGCATCTGGACCCTCTACCGACAAATATGTCGTCGGCAGAACATGGTTTCTGTGGATTTTCCGACGAAGTGTTGCCGGCAGAAAAGGATTTTAGGGTTTTGGTTTTCTTTTTTTTTCAGATACAAAACCTAGGTTTTTTTTTTTTTTTCTCTGGCTAAAACAAAGTGCTGATAACGTGTTGTAGGAAAATGGGAATTGGTCTACTCATTTCATTGATAATCCCCTTTATATAGGGTGAGTATTACAACGGTAATAGTAAATACATTAATGACAATAATGACTATACCTAATTACCTCTCGTCAGTTACATTGACGAAGGCACATAATGTGTTTTTCCTTTAACAATGGTGAGTTTTTATTTTATTTTATTTTTTATTAAAAATGAGTTAGATTGAGATTCTAGTTAATTGCTCATAGTTGTAATATCGAGTTAGGTATTATGATTGCTTTGTAGTTGCAGGTATTGAATGAAATTTCGTTTGATTAACAAAACCATCAATTATATAAATAAAATTTAATTTCACTATCAATAAATGAACTAATTCAACAAATTTCTTTTATCTTATCAAAATGGAACAAAAAAGGAAAATATTTGTGTCCATACCAGTATGTGCGTCCATACTCTCTTTAATTTGTATATTTTGAGCAATGTAATCAATGATTTTAACTGTTCAAAAGTTGAATTAATCAATAAAGATCATCTCTGTAAAAATTCGGAATAAACTAAAATCGTTTGCTCATTCGATTGCATCAAACAAATGAACAGTTCTAGTGAAAGTTGAGAGTCTCATGATCAATCGTCCATTTGTTTGATACAATCGATTAAACAAATAATATTTGTTTACATTCATTTTTTACAGAGATGATCTTTATTGATTAATTCAACTTTTGAACGGTTAAAATCGTTGATTACATTGCCCAAAATATGCAAATTAGAGAGAATATGGACGGTGTGCGTCCATACTGGTATAGACACAAGTATTTTCCAACAAAAAATAGCAAAGATTTTGCTACTGAGCAATTGTCTTATATTCCTAATATACATCACTAACCTGTTTTATACTTTCTCGTTCATTAATAATTCATTTCAAGCAAAAGAATTATTAAAAAATTTTGTATAAGGATTACGCAACCAATGATGTCAGTCATTTCAATAGGATTAGTTTTGCCTTGTTGAGTTTCGGCATATTTAATTTGTTTATCTAAAATATTGTTAAGCTTATCTAACTAACTTCTCATTAATGTATTATAAAAATGCTAAAATTGGAATATGCAAATGAGGTTATTTCCATACTATATAAACCTGTATTATATAATTTTATTTATTAAGTAATTTTTTGCTATAAATTAAAAAAAAATTATAATAAGTTGTTCGCCTCATTTTACATAGGTAATTTTTTTTTTAACAAAAGTAAATCATATTAAGAGGTATTTAAGATAGGGCCAATTATAAAAAAGGGCTATTGAAAGTCCATAATTAGAAAAAAGGCCTAAATTTTAAAGGCCTTATAAAAAAGGGCAGCAGTTAACAAATAACCAAAAAATATTACATAATTACAAAATATGCCACTATAAATTTTGCAAGCGAGATGTGAGGACATGACCGATCGGCTCCGGGACACCAACTCCTCCTTCTTCGTCAATCTCTACCCCTACAACCTCTTTCGCCTTCGATCCGAGATCTCGATCGCCTTCCCTCTCTTCCAGGACCACCCCTTCAACTTCCTCGAGGACATGACCACCGGCGTCCGCTACAGCAACCTCTTCGACATGATGGTCAACGATGTCGTCTCCACCATGTCCGTCGCCGGACAAGAGAACATCCCTGTGGTCGTCACCGAGACGGGCCGACCCAGCTGGAATCGGGATGCAGATGATGAACAACATGGGCTACAAATGAGGCGGTCTCGGGAAAAACGAACAGGGAATGCTGTGGATATCGGTAGGCAGCTTCATTCTTTGGCTGTGAGGATTGGGCTTGACTCCAATGAGTTCTGTGAGAGTGGGTTTATCAATTTGTGTTCTAAGGCGGGAGAGTTTGACAATGCACGCAAGGTGTTCGATCAAAGTCCTCACAGAAAGCTTGGTTCTTGGAATGCCATCATTTCTGGGCTTTCGCAAGGCGGGCGTGCTAGAGAAGGTATAGAGGTGTTTATAGAGCTCAGGAGATGCGGGTTACTGCCGGATGATGTGACCATGGTTAGTGTCACATCAGCTTGTGGTGGTCTAGGTGACTTGGGATTGGCCTTGCAGCTGCATAAGTTTGTTTATCAAACTGAAATCATGGCGGGAAAGTCGGATTTGCTGATGTTGAATTCGCTTGTTGATATGTATGGGAAATGTGGGAGGATGGACTTGGCTTACAGAGTGTTTTCAAGGATGGAGTAGCAGAATGTGTTGTCGTGGACTTGGTCTTTAATAATTAAAATGCAATTTGGTCTTTAACTATCTAAGTAACTATCACATTTTCGGTAACCATCTTAGTAACTATCACATTTCTATCACATTTTCAGTAACCATCTTAGTAACTATCACATTTTCAGTAACCATCTTAGTAACTATCATATTAAATGATAGTAACTATCTTACTAACTATCGGAGTAACTATCTTACTAACTATCGAGGTAACTATCTGAGAAACAGTTCTTGTTTCTTCAAAACTAATAACTATATAAGTAACTATCAAAGTAATTATCCAAATAACAAGTAACAAGTAACAAGTAACAAGTAACAAGTAACTATATGAGTAACTATCAAAGTAAATATCTTAGTAACTATCAGACTAACTATCACATTTTCAGTAACTATCAAACCAACTATCATCATAGTAAAATATCTTAGTAACTATCAAACTAACTATCATCATAGTAAATATCTTAGTAACTATCAAACTAACTATCATCATAGTAAATATCTTAGTAACTATCAAACCAACTATCATTATGTGCCAGAGAGAAATTCTGACAATTTTCCTATAGACTAGTAACATTATAATATGAAAAATACACCAAAGGGACCAGAACACAGTATCACATTTGCATGAGCTCCAGCTGAGCCAAAGAATCAAAAATAGCTCCATGCCAATGTGAGGGTAAATAAAACATCAGTGCAAAACTACAAGACAATTTCAATAGTTTGTTGATATTAAGGTAGAATTATGCATCATGACGAGCAAGAACACAACAATAGAACATGAAAAAACCACCAGAGAATAAGAGAAAACTCTTGTTTGATTGAAAAATAATAAGATAAACCGTCTACACCCGTTTAAGGATGTTTAAATACTACTAAACCAAACCTAGGGCAACTAACAACAAAACCCTAAAGCCCAAGGAAATAAACAAACCAAATCCAAAACGAATTAAAAAACATAAATTCTGAAAACATATTAAACTGCTGTTTTGAGGCCTTAAACGAACTCGAAAGCCCGAAAAAGCCCACACGTCGTGGCATAGCAACGAGTTTGATTAATGGCGTCATTCCCTTTCCGGAAAGGTATTACAATCGAAAATCAGACACCGAAAACCCAATCTGCAACTTCCAGAACCGCCATATAATAGTTACAAAATTGACAGTTACTAAGATAGTTACTAACATAGTTACACAGAATAGTTACATAGAATAGTTACAAAATTGATAGTTACTAACATAGTTACACATATAGTTACAAACTATCTAACTATCTATCATTAATTATCTAAGTAACTATCATCCTAGTAACTATTTTACTAACGATCTAAGTAACTATCATCTTAGTAACTATCTTACGAACTATCTAACTAACTATCATCTTACTAACTATCTTACTAACAATCGGAGTAACTATCCCTTTAACTATCGGAGTAACTATCGAAATAACTAGTTACTATCAAAGTAACTATCTTACTAACTATCGGAGTAACTATCATCTTAGTAACTATCTTACTAACTATCGGAGTAACTATCATCTTAGTAACTGTCTTACTAACTATCATCTTACTAACTATCTATATAATTACTAACTATCTATATAGTTACTAACTATCTAAGTAACTAACTATCTAAGTAAATATCATCTTAGTAACTATCTTACTAACAATCGAAGTAACTATCCCTTTAACTATCGGAGTAACTATCAAAGTAACTATCGGAGTAACTATCGAAATAACTATCTTACCAATTATCTAAGTAACTATCATTTTAGTAACTATCTTACTAACTATCTTACCAATTATCTAAGTAACTATTATTTTCGTAACTATCTTACTAACTATGTTACTAACTATCTTACCAATTATCTAAGTAACTATCATTTTAGTAACTATCTTACTAACTATTATAATAACTATTATCTTAGTAACTATCTTACTAACTATCAAACTAACTATCTTACTAACTATCATCTCAATAACTATCTTACTAACTATCTCAATAACTATATTACTAACTATCTTAATAACTATCTAAGTAACTATCATTTGAGTAATTATCTTACTAACTATGTTACTAACTATCTCAGTAACTATCGGAGTAACTATCAAAGTAACTATCGGAGTAACTATCCCAGTATTCCAGTAACTATCAGAGTAACTATCGAAATAACTAGTTACTATCGGAGTAACTATCTTACTAACTATCTTACTAATTATCTAAGTAACTATCATTTTAGTAACTATCTTACTAACCATCTAAGTAACTATGATCTTACTAGCTATCTATATAGTTACTAACTATCTAAGTAATTATCATCTTAGTAACTATCAACTTACTAACTATCTAAGTAATTATCTTACTAACTAACATTTTAATTAGTAACTATCTTACTAACTATCTAACTAAACAATCAACATAGCTAAACAATCAACATAGCTATACAATCAACATAGCGGGTGATCGTTTCTTCTCTAAAACGAGTCCCAACTTAGCGGGTGCAATGCTAGAGATACAGTCTACTGTGCTAAACAATCAACATAGTTATAAATCAAATAGCGCACAGAGTATTGATTAGTAACCTGGTACTCAAAAACAGTCAGAGAATGAGTTTTATGCTCCCAGATGAACCAGCTTATAAGAAAACGATAATGTAAAACCAAGGCCACAAGGAATGATGAGTTTTATGCTCCTAGAGTAACTGATCCAGTCTTGTTTAATGGGATTGCATAAAGGACCAATCAATCATGTACCCAACTGTATTAGTAACTACAAACTCAATTAAGCACAAAAATACCATTAGTCATGAGCATGGAAGAACTGAAGTCATTGACACCATATTGACATAACAAAGTCATACTGCTAATGCCAACAAGATAGCAAAGCAGTAGTAATTCAACATGATCATCGGCGTCGAAAATATACTTGATCACGCCGGAATCAGAATCCGTCACCGTTGACGTCGAATTTCTTGAAGACCTGCTCGTCGGCGTCGGACTGATAGCTTAAGCTCGTCGTCATCTGAATCGCGGTTGCCTCACAGAAACGAAGACTAAGAGTCAGTCTCGGATCCCTCCTGGCAGAATTGTCGGCGTCGGATCTACGACTCATAACTCGATCTCGGCGTCGATGGCCGTGGTCGTCTGATCTACGACTCAAAACTCGTTCTCCGACGAGCTCGTCGTGCTGTAGCGATCGTGATCGCCCCACTTTATGTTGTTGAGGTTGATTCCAATGTGGTTCTGTCGGGGTCGTTGAACTCGGGGTTGCGGCCGGTGTCGAACTCGACGGCGAGGAGCAGCGCGACGGCGAGGACAGTGGCGTTGGTGAAGAGGCCGAAGTACTGGTTGGCGAGGGAGTTGGGTGGAGAGGTGGAGCTGGTGAGGACGAAGCAGAGAGAGAGAGAGAGTTTTGAACTTTTGACAAAGAGAGAGTTTTGATTAAGAGAGAAATAGTATTACGATCATTAAGAAAAAAAACAAAAAAAGGGTATTATGGTCACAAATAAAACTAAAAACAGCCCTTTTTTATAATTTAGTAAAATTAAATGGAGTTTGTTATGATAAACATATTAAAGGCATGTCTTTTTTTATGAAGTGAAAAACAAGGGGTTTTTTTTCTAATTTACAAAGCTAGATGGTCCCTTTCTCTAAAATATGGTTTAAGATAAGTATATTGCATAAAATATGTGTAATTTCAGATTCAATGGTATGAACAAAATTTATCTTTTCTAGTGTCGGTGGTTACACTAGTGCTTGCTTGTACACACAATATGGCTTCTTCTTCTTCTTTTTTCAAGTGTTATTTTCAACCTTTCCTTGGTACTTTATTATGAGAACAAACAATTCCCCATGCTATATCATCTGTGAGTGGTTTAAAAATAATTGTATTTCTAAGTTTGATGATATAATTTTCTAAAAAAAAAAAATTATATAATTCTTGTTCGTAATTTACTTATTTTGAAAATATAACACAAGAATATAGCTTAGAACAAGGTTGATCCAATCCGATTCAAATAATGAACTTTCGAAAAGTCCATTATAGGTTAAGACTGAAGCGACGACTTTTTTTTCATCGGTTCAGCACAAAACTCGTCGCTTCAATACCCTAGCGATAACAAGTCGTCGCTTAGCTGCGTCACTTCATTCTCGTCGCTTCGATTCTAAATGACCAATTTTTCTTCAATTGTCGTCACTAGGATATTTCAAGCTACGACACCAAAATTTGTCGCTAAATAGTGAGCGACGAACTTTGAGTCGTCTCTTGGAATTGTAGGCGACAAAGTTTGGGTCGTCGCTTTATAGGTCTAGCGATATTTCTCGTCGTTTTATAGGTCTAGCGATAACAAGTCGTCGCTTAGCTTCGTCACTTCATTCTCGTCGCTTCGATTCTAAATGACCAATTTTTCTTCAATTGTTGTCACTAGGATATTTCAAGCTACGACACCAAAATTTGTCGCTAAATAGTGAGCGACGAACTTTGAGTCGTCTCTTGGAATTCTATGCGATGAAGTTTGAGTCGTCGCTTACTATTTATAGCGACTAACTTCGGTTCAATGTTCATCGCTTCATTCAACGTTACATAGAAGAAAACATGGAAAAATAACACTGAAGCGACTAATATTGATCGTCTCTTAGATTTTAATGCGACAAAGATTGATAAATGTTCGTCGCTTCAGCCCGGGTTACAGAGAGGAATAGCAGGTTTATGTCCAATTTGAACCTATTTCATTTGTGTAACGACCTAGGTTTTATTTTATTTTAAAATAGAAAAGATTTTAATTTCTTTATATTTAAATATATCTCTTTTACTATATATATATATATATATATATATATATATATATATATATAAGTATAAGTGGGCTTTAATTAAATCGATCAGTATGTGTAGATATATATATATATACATATATACTACTTGTGTGTTGTGTAAGTGGGCTTCCGTTTGATATGTTAGCCTAATAGGAAGAAGCCCATAATTAAGTAGTAGTCGGGAGAGAAAGAAAAACAGAAAGCAAAAAGAGAAGAAGAAGAGAGGGCGAGAGAGAGAAAAGAAAGGGGAAGAGAGATGACGGAGGAAGATGAACCTAGAAGAAAAAAAAAATAATAGCTAGAAATCCCCAGAATCTTCTAGCTCGAACCTTTGTCTCATCCCTTCGTCGTTATCACCTTTCTCATATTTTTTTCCTTAGCCCAGAAGCTTAGAAATTCAACCCAAATCTCAGAAAAAGCTGCATCCAAATCCCTAATTCACTTTACTCAAGCACGAGGTGTAAATTCCAGATTGAAACAAGGTGATTCACGCAAGCTACATCCTTGGAAGATGAACCCTAGAACCAGAGGTGGAACCCTAAACTAGGGAGGTGTTAAACCTACTATCCAGGTGTAAGTTCCCTGAGTTATTTGAATCCAAATTGTTCTCTTCATGCTTATCAGAAATTGGATGTTTACTTGCTTAGATGACCACTATAAATAGCTGAGATTTGAAGCATGCTAGATATAATTTCGTGAGTCTTTTTCCTAGTATAAAGTTAGAGAGTTAAGAAGCATAGGGGGTGCTGTAAGGAGAGAGATTTAGAGGTTGGTCCTCTGGTTATAATTTCTGTTTTGATTTGCGTGATTCATTTTCATGGTGTCTTTAAGGTGTTGTTTGAAATTACTACTTGGTTACAAAGACATTCAAACTTTGTTTAGTGTCTATCTTGTACTTCAGATTATTTGTTTTGAGGCAACCAAATCTTACAAAAGAATTTTGTATGTTAGTTTTCTAAATCAACAAAAAGGTGTTATTTGAAGTACTTAGTTCAACTATTGTAACTCATTACTTTGTATGGTTTACTGTGTTTGAAACATTGAAGTTTTTAGTTTCTATCGATATAAGCTTTTTCAGATTTCGAAATGGTGTAGTAATACAGAAAAACTTGCAAAACTGGTTCTTAGTGCAGTTTTTTTTCTGAAACAGAAACAGAACTTTGAAAAATCATAACTAATTGTAGAAAACTTGTTTTCTGAAATTCCAAACTCTCAGATTTTCCTTAGTTTGTCTTCTGTATTTCATTAGAAGACACTGATTTCAGATCATGCACCATTTGGTACAGTTTTCATGTTTTGTACTGCTGGGTCAGAAAAGTTACAGGATTGTTCAGCTTTCCTAAATAGTTTTTCTTTGTTATATGTTAGAGTTTTCATTACATGCTATTAAATCCTATATCTTGTGTGTTATATTAGAGACTCCAGCTTGCTGAAGCACTCAAAGTTGTGGTAAAGGTAGGGGGAATATATGGGGTGTCTCAGCGTATATTTACCAAGAATCTTTGATGGTTTGGTTTTGTGTTTGGTTGCTGTTTTGTGTGGCAGTGGCTATATGGTTGTGTGCTTAGTTTGCTGAAAGTTCATTGTTCTAATTAGACATTCATTGAGGGATAGTAGTGAAGATGAATAGATACTTTTGCGTAGTTGAGTCCATAACCTCGGCAGGTACCACGCCACCATGTATGCCCAAAATAATGCGCAATTAGTGTAGGAAAAAGGGTAATTCGGGGCTGGCGACAGGGGAATGGACAAGACGACTAGCAAAAGGGGGATATGAATAATGGGTTGAGAGTTAGTTCATGTTGTAAAATGTTTAGAGTCACCCTTGTGGTAAAATACACGGTATGGGACGTGTAGGCTCTTTAGATTTTGCTTCATGAATTAACTAGTTGTAGAATGCATTTGGATTTGTTGATATGCATTATTTTGTGAGACTTTTGCTCCCTACTGGGCTGTTTATGCTCACCCCTTTAGAAATTTTGCAGGTCAAGATCTTGAAGGCTAGAAGTGAAGGTGAAGACAAAGACGTGTTTATAGTTTTACTTTCTGTTATGTGCATTTTCAGCTTTGTTTGAAATAAGATGTGGATTGCCATTATAGATGGTAATTCATCTTGTAAATAGGTGTGTTGTTAATAAAGAAGTTTTCCTCTCAGATTAGTAGCCTATCACTGTTCTATTTCAATTTTTTTCATATTTCAGTTTTTAGACTTTTATGTCTAATATTGAAATATGAGTCACACCTCAAAAAAAAAAAAAAAAAAAAAAAAGGTTTTCCCAAAAAAAAAAAATTGGGGTGTGACAATTTGCATCTAAATAACAGAAAACACACATTCAAGTAACATAAAACTCACATCCAACATAACACAAACACATTATATTTTAAAATTACGTAAATTTCCGTCCAAATCCGGGAATATGTTCCATAACAATAATGTACGATAATCAAATTAAAATGAAAATAAATGGTCTTAATCACGGTCATCATCGGGAATACGTAATGAAGCACACGAGGATTTATCAGCGACAGACGGAGTTGTTGAGGCGGCATTGATACCCGGATTGCCTTGGCCCGAGATGACGTCATTGAGGACACACTCCATCCTCGTCTTACGTTGCTTCAGGTCTTCTTTCTTGAGTTTCGAAACTATGCACCGCTCAGTGATGACTGCTAGTTGCCTCTGCAAATCCTTAACCAACAGATCATTGCCTAGCCCTGCAAAATTAGTAAAATTAATTTTAAACCATTTCATCTCTAAAAATTAAAACACAACACAACACAAAATGTAAAAGATAAAACATTTAAAAAAAAATATCGGACCCTTGTCCCCGGCTTCCCACCTAGCTCTTTCTCTATTACTGCCATCTGCTCCTCGACGGTAACGGGGCCCGTCACGTTACTCCCGCCCGCTTCATCAGTCACTCGACTAGCACACATCTCATCCACCTTCCTCTTCACCGCTGCCTGCAAAAAACATAATCCAATAGGTTTGTGTTAGTATAGTTTTTAATTCCAAAATTTCAAAATCACAAGCTAAAAACCAAATCGTTGCATCTAAAATAATGTCACTCACCATTTTCTCCTGCGCATTCTTTGATGATTGATAAGCATCACAGACTGTCTGGAGTAAAGGCGCTAGATGCCCTTTCTTCTCATTTGCAGCGACCCGGTAGCCATAGGGAGTGGTGTCATAATGATGGTTGATTGCATACCCCTTTTCTTTTCCCTTGTTCCGGTTAGCGGCGTTCCGGACACACATCACCTGTAAAAAGAAGTACGAATATAAATTAACACATTTCATATGAGAATCTGAAAGTTCGATAGAGACTATATATATATATATATATATATATATATATATATATATAATCGCCAGTAACTTCTTCATTTTAATCTCATTCATATGATATATATGATAGTTGTTGAACTACACAGAGAAATCTTATTGACTTTTGTTAGTACCAAAAGTTACAAGTTCTTGAACAAAGCAAAAGTGCAACTTCTCTTCTTTTTTTTGGGTAAAACAAAAGTACAACTTGAAGCCATTTTATGAATTGATTTGGACGAAGAATATAGAAAATTCAAAACTTTTCTTTTTCTAAACAGATCAATGTTATTCAAACAAAATAAAACAATTGTTATGTTGAAATGTGTAGCTGTACGTCTTTTCAATAGGAGTATTTTTGTAATCAAATTAGTTACAGTTCCGATTTCATTTAGTAAGTAAATGATATCAATCGTAATTGGTTCGTTCTTATTATAATTCCATTAGTAAACGGACAGCTGAATATAAATGAAATAATCTCACACTGATCAATTGATCTCCCATTCTAGTTGTTTCCGGTTCATGATATTTAGTAGGTAAGTAAACATGTCGCGAGTGTATTCCGCATGCAGTATTAATAGGGAAGACGAAGGTAAAGGAGAGTAAATATGAAATCTAAATTTAGTCAGCTAGGTACTGTAATGCTAACCCTCTAAGCTTTAAATATTAGATTAACTTATCCTAGAAAAATTAAAATAAAAAATTGCAGAGGCCTTCCATGTGGTTTGGTTTATTGGTGGAGACCGTGGAGTTGACTTTAAGGTCGACATCACGTCCTATATGGTGACTTTAAGAGTTCACCATTTGTATTACGGGTGGGGAAGTTTAATGAAATGTATGATTCTGAATTGGTCTGAAACTCTGATAGCTCTTATATATGGCGCTCACTTGTATATATGGAGCGCCGTTAGGTGGATATAAAACCTGCAGGTACATGAAATGCTACAGGATAAGCTTCTTAGCTAGCTGATGAAGTTGACTCAAAATTCGAGTGGTTAATCAGTGGAATCTTTGAGGATGCTAGCTTAGCATCTCATTTCATAACTTATAAATATTCAGGCAACTAGAAATGAATATGGGATGACAGCATGCTAGCTAGTCACGCTATTCCTTCAAGGGCTAATAAGGCCAAGAAGAAAATCGATCAAATCTTGGTTTAAGACACTGTGCATGCTAGGTATGGTACGTGTGATAGAAGACGTATCCTGAATGCTTGATGGGATTGTAAAGTACGTGAAACAAGTATGAAAACTGTGAGCACAGTATGATAAGTACGTTGGAGAGATCAATCGATCGAGGACGAGTAATACCGTAACAAGACTTAATTAATACCGTAATACTAGCTATCAACAAGTCTGGTTGCTCTTGTGGAGAAAGTACGGTCTTCGATCTTAAAGATGCATGATTGGAGCTTTAATATGATTCACTCACGTCATGTGTCCAGTTGAATGAAAGAAACCCTATTCTTATGGAGGTGTGATCCACCATTGCTTTCAGAACGTACATGCCATGGAATGTTGTCTGAGTCTCAGACTCTCAGTGTACGTCCTACTATATAGTTTATACAATACATCACAGACACAGATAGTTAATTAACCGAGAACAAAACTGGGAAAGCCACCTGATCTGCTGTTGCAGCTGAGCATTTCGGGTATTCTGGGGAAGTTGGTTTGTGGTTAGAGCATTTGTGGTTTTTTCTGAACTGAAGGCCATGAAAGTTTTGTTGGAATGAACTTGCTCTTCATGCGGGTTTTAGTCCGATTGATCATCTGGCAGTTGAATAGGTGTAGGCAATTCAAATTAATGACTACGGTGAACTCTTTTCGTGAAGTTTAGTTGAAGATATCAAGGTTGTTACTGTCGACCAAAAAAAATCAAGGTTGTTACTGGTTCGTTTTGAACCAAATCTAGACAATGCAGTCGCAATGCTCATGTCATCTCTCTTTGCTTGGTGCGCTGAGCCGCTGACCATTCCGGTTAAAGGTCAAGTAGTCCGATATGGCAGCTGAGGCACTAGCTCTTCGGCACGGGTATGTGCAGCTTCCTAAGCACTCGGGTGCAAGTCAAATTGAAGTGGAGCCCTAAATGAATGCAACTGGTTTGGACCTAATTAAGTGTCGACATTGGTAGGGTTCTTGATGGAGTAAGGTACGTGGATTCTACATGAACTTAATTTGCACGTACTCGTTTCCTGGATGCATGTTAAGAATGGCAGCAATCAACTTGGTCATGGGCTGGCAAGCTAGGGCTAAGCATGTATTGCCAAGAGGTTGGTCTTATTCCTTGGCTGTTTGACTTAACTAGAGGCTGCTAGGGCTTGCAAGGGACAGCTCTTTTGGAGCAACTGTTGTCCCATAATGGTAATGAAATATGAGATATTTCTTTGGATTTATAAGGGAGGTGAACTAGGAGTTCGCAAATTGATATCTTATATCTTGTCAGATTATAAGAATAGGAATATATTGATTATACTCCACTCATTTCATACACTAATTGTTTTTTCGATGGTAATAGATAGAGCATTTCAGACTGGGTACATATCTCTGCTCCTCAAGAAAAAGCCAAGATGATCTCAGTTGCAAAAAAATATATAATGTGTGTGGAAGGCTACATAAGTATGAATCTGATATAAGTCACTTATCAAATATGTTCACTAAATCAATAACTCATTTATTTATCTATAAGCATTTAAGCATAGAATGGAACTAATACATCAATATCACATTATATAAGATTTTCAGATAGTTGATCTATGTCCCAACAATGGGATAAAGTTCAAATCCAACATTACAACTCCCACCTACAACACGCCCGCCTCGCTTTGAACTGCAGCAGTTTGGCAACTCGCTTACTGCATCCTCAAGACACTTCTTACAATCTGACGCCGAGAGGTCCCTTGTGCATGTAGCCAAACCATATAACGTTGTGTATGTATCAAGTTGTAGCTCACCAGTTGCATAAAACTGCGGATTAGCAGCACCCTCAGAAGCTTCAACAGCTAATCCACTCAATAACTCCTTTACTCTCTCGTTGAATAGTGTTGGATTCTGTACTTCTTGCAAGTTCCACATGTAGAACTTGTTTTTGGTATCAATTTTCCCAAAGAAGTCCACATTTGAATACTTTAAGAGGCAGTGGTCGTACCATATTATGGCTCCTTTGCTGTTGGGACAGAACTCTCTAATATCGTTGCTTGCATCAACCACACAAGTAGTGCAATCTTCAGATGAGACATCGCCTCGGCAAAGAGCAAGGCCATTTGCTTTCTTTTGGCCTTGACCAGTTGAAGCAAGGCCAAATCCGGTAGGGGGAACTGTTTTCTGTAACAGGGTGAATAACCGAGTCAAGCGTGCATCATATGGGGTATTGGCAGTGTAGTTTTCATGGCTGAAACAGAAATGGTTCAGTGAGGAAGCACCAAAGGATGAGTGGATGACAAAACAGAAGACTAAGAAACCTAGAGGGATTGTTTTAAAGCACAACATATTGATATTGGATCTGAGTCTCAGTTTGAGTGTATAAGCACATATATATATAGCCAATGACTGGTGTTGATATCATTGACTTTGCTATTTGAAAATTTGGAACCTAGTAAAAGATATTATGGAATGCTGACTTATTCTGAAGGAAACTTTCCGGTATAAATTACCAACTGTCTAGAATATCACTTATTCTTAGCATTCTACTAGAACGAATGAAATTGTAGGTTTCTGAACATTAATTTATGCAAGCTATTTGTGCTCATTTGAGATATATTTCAGAGAATAAGCATGTCTCTTAGTTGAAGACAAAGTCCTATTGCAGATAAACCTTAAACTTTGACCCAAACTATCGAGGCAAAAGCTTCTACGTAAATGGTGTTGAAGAAGTGTTTTTCTGGAAGCTCTACATTTCTTTGCACACCGTCGGATGTGATTTATTCAAATCTTGGAAGTAGATCATGCCTGAAAATACAAGACAGCAGGTGAGTAATAATCAGTCTCTCTGGAAAACAGCCACGAGTGTCGGCACCTAGAGTTTCTAGACAAACTTTTGACATCCGAGGATGCAAGTTCTTGATAGCTATGTGTAGAGAGGGTGTTTCCAAAACTCTCTTTCGTCAATAAGCATTTTCAAGCTTGCCATTTCCAAGCATGTATTGGAACATCTTTGAATGTTCCAGCATTCCAATCTTTAAAATCTGGGAAATGATACAAAGATTCTTGAACTATTTTGAGGAGGCCTTGCCGGGACGGCACAAGAATCGGAATTTAGCTTAATCCCGAAAGCATGCTCCGTTAGTGAACTTGTCTAAAAAGAGGCAAGATGGTTGTGTGATGGATGATCCCAGCTTGCAGCTAGCAGTATTACTTGGTGCCCAGCTAGCCACTTATTCTCCAAGAAATTAAAATCCTACTGACCACTCCTTCATTCGTCATTCAGGATTAGAATCACAAAGTGTTGAAAAACATAGATAAGGGAAGGACATAATGTGACAAAACATCAACAAAGACACAGAACCTCTAATGTAGAGCCTTCACAAAGGAATAAGAATATCAGACCAAAAAAAAAAAGGAATGAAAAATGCAACGAGTTATGTTTGTGAATATTGGAATGTAAAACTCTACAAGCCAAGTCCTGTCACACCAAATCTATGAATGTCATATTTATACCATTTGGCCTTCTGTTTTACTTGGGTGCTCATGCATATCACGGAATCAATTGCCAAAGTCACTCAAATTTCACCCTAATTACTACTTTTTAAGTGGAATAAAGTCCTAGTGTCATGTATAACTAACAGCTAACAAATTAGAAGGTGAGTTATATATCAACGAAAGATAACCATATTTGCTAGTGCTCCGCCTGAAATTATGTAAATCAATAAATAATTGGAACTCATATTAATAGGTAGACAAAGAATTTAGTATCTATATCACAACAGAGGTGACGATGTGCCTTCTTCCAGTTGAAAGAAGGCAAGCTCCACCATTGAGAAAAATGAAACAAAAAACATAAAGAACAAACAGAAGAAAAAGAAACAAACTGCTCGTTAGTGAACTCATCAGAAAACTTTAGAACACTTCAGCCACCTTGCTTGCAAGAACACGTTCCCGTCTTTCAATATATCCAAATGGGAACCAACCTGCTTTGCCTTTGCATTCGCCTTCTGCCCAACCATTGTTGGTTACCTGTTGAAAACACACACAAAGTGTCTTGAGCATTCATACTAACAGCAAGAAGTCAAAAAAGGCAAAAGGCAATCCAAAACAGAATACAATCTGGGCCTAACAATAGCAAATGAATCCGTGTATAATTAGTTCCTGCAAAGCTAATCTGTTCCCAACCAAATAACCTAAACTGGATCCAGGATCCAGTCATCATACATTAATAATCATTGATAAAAACCAAAATCGGTTTCGAATTTAGATTAGATTGATGGTTTGTACATAATGGGCCACCCCTAATTCCACTTAAAAGAGTCAATATAGTTGGAGTTTAACGATATTCGAGCAACGAATGTAAACCTTTCGCACAACAACGTAGTCACCAATTGACAAACTGAGCTCCACGTCAGAAACAGCTTGATATGTAAACATAACCTGCAATGGGTTAACGAGTAAAACAATATACATCAGCACAGCTATGGTATAGACTTCAACTGGAGCTGTAATAATGTGAAATTTCTTTGGTTACAAACCTCCCCCAAGAAGTAATCCATGCTGTCTGACAATCCATTATGTGTTTGAGAGGCAAATATACCATTTACTTCCTCATAAGGTGGGGGTGGAGACATGCTGTTGTCAACGGTGGGGCAAGGAGGCGCCTCAATACGTTGTCGTTCTGATATCATCTATCAAAATTGAAAGAACATTTACAACAAAAAGAATTAGTCAATGCAGGAACCAAATATTGGATTTTGTACGAATGAAAAAACCTTCACAGGAGCACATGGCATACCTCTCCTTCAAGTTGATCTAGTATCTGAAGGATCCTCTGATGATAAGTACGCTCTGCCTCGACCTTCAGTCATGAATACATCCGATGAGAAGAAGGTTAAAACACTAGTTAAAAGGCGTAAAGAAGTTTGGGCAAAGAAGGGTAAATCCCCAATGTATTTGAAGTCTTTCGTCTAACTAGAAGCTCCAACATATTAGAAATCATAAATCTGTTTCAAGACTTGAGATAAATAGAGGCAAATGTTTAATTAATACTCAGAATCGAAAGTAGATGAGTTGGCAAAGGATTATTGCTCATGGAGGATAGGCCATCCTGGTGCTCCCACCACATAGTGGTGCTGATGTGTGAAAAGGACGCTTGGTGTTTAGGGAACCTACAGTGAGTCGTTCTAGTTTCTTTTTTCATTTTCCTTCTTCTATAGTTTCCCTCTTCTCACAAAACATTAGAAGAATCCACATATGAGAAAATTTCACCTGAACTAAAAAAAAAATACAAAGTATGCAACTTAGAAGAAAACTAGCTGATCATGCCTTCCAGTTGCACAAAATGGAACTCTAATTTGCACCCATAAAGGCTGCTGAAGCCAAGATAGATAACCTGAAGACCCATTTCTATATGCTACTTGAAGATCCAATTTTGCATCCCAGTCAAGTTACCCATATAAATGCCAAAGTCTGCAATTCCACATGGGTTTCGCCGTTCTCGCAAGCTTGCACTTAACAAAGACAGCAGCCCTTTGGCAGATCCGAGAACATATCAGCACCATAAGATCATTGGATCCGATCTGTTCAGCAATTTAAGAGTGAACAATGCCACTGTCAATACTTCCTCTCATCCTTTTTCTTATAATTTTGGAGTGGAAGGTTGGTGGAGTCTCATTCAGATTTATATCCTTCTAAACCACAGGTCCCAACAAAACAGAACGAAAGTTTTCTTTAAGGCTCTCTTTGCTACCCAATTATCCTCTTGTCCAATCTCTCTGTCATAACCACTTGTCTGTAACCATGGGATGCCTACCAAGAAATACAGAATGTCACTTTTTTTTTAAGGAGGTCTCCATTACACAATTATCCCGCATCACCACACCCTCCTTCACTCCCAAATTCTCACATGTATATTTACAATTCCTTTAACTCAACATTTGCCTCTAGTCACAGTGTTCCACATTGATAACGATTCATCTAGAACTCCACAAAGATTCTTAGCAACCAGATTACCATCCCTTAAACCTCCTGTTTTCATTATTCAAGAAACTAAAACCCGTCTCATCGAGTGCCCCATTATATCTTCCCATGCACTATCCCAAAGAACATACCTCATCAGATTGACTATCACTCTAGCAACGCCTTTAGTAATTTTAATACAGACATATACACAGGAATGCTTCCCTTTCGGCAACTGTTTTCTAAGAGTTATCAGTTATCAGGCTTCTCTTAGATTATGCAGCTGTGATTTAGCTTACTCCTTTCTCTCTCTTTTACCAATCTATAATTTCTATCTCAAGAAAGTTTGTTTCTCATTAAAAAAGTATAAAACAGCACAGGACTCATAAAAGAATTTAAAAGAACTTGCACTACCATGGCAATGAGTCTTTGGAGAGTAAGTCTCTGTTGTTGAGCCTCAACTGCTGCCATTGCTGCAGCTGCTTCCTTCCCTAATATTCCCATATTCAACTTCAGATCTTGCAACTTTGCTTCTGATGCTTCTAGCTTCATAACATTCTCAGAATTTCCTGGAGTTTCCCTCACTTTTGCTAGGCGTCTGGAAACTTCAATGGCCTGTCTAGGTTCAAAAGAACACACAATGACGTGCGTGTAAAAGAAAATTAATAGGGTTTCTGTTTTTTAAATGTATGGATATAAGTATGAGGAACATCAACTGAACACAATGCATTACAATGTTATAGTCCAATGAAATGATTTTGCAAGAATGAAATGGATAAAAATTATCAGAAAATATTTGTAATCACAAATTTAAGATACCTGAGCTTCAGCTTCTTGTCGCATTCTGTCATATCGTTGAGCTAGATGCCGAGCATCTTCCAATGGAGCACCCATTACCATTGCTCTTAATGGCTCCGCCACCTGATAACATTTATCAATACACATCGTATAATATCAACTTCTGATAGCAATTATGAGGAAGAAACTATATGAAGATGCATCTTAAAGATAGTCCTAAGTATTTTCTTTAAAGTGCAGTTATAGAGTTATAGTTCATCAGTCAACAAAATGAACTTAAATATGCAAATGTGTTCTTCTTTCCAGGCTTCCAGTACATGCTGAAGAGCATTCAAAAACATACTCTGCTAATCTAATTTAAATCTGCGGTGTTGCGTATAAGTGAAGAAAACTTGTTAAACCTGTGTGCCAAGAGATTTCAACAGAGTCCCCCGCTCCTTCTCCATTTGAGCACGAGCACGTCCATAGCTTAATGAAGCTCTTGATAACGTACTACCACTAGTACATGTATTTTCAGCTCCATATTTTCTGCTATCTTCAGACAACTTTGTTCCTAGACAGAATAGCTTCAGTTAAGACTGTAAATCTTAGGCCTTCAGAAAGCATGTTTTAGCTAGACAAATGACTATGTTTTGCCAACTCACCTATTTCAACCTGTTTGGATCCGGTGACAATATGTCCCTCCACACCACGAACAATATCCCTTTGATAATGCTAAAACATGAATCAACTATTCTTAGAGTAGGGGGTCAAAATGTAAATTAAACTGGATAAATGCCAAAAAGATAGTAAGAAACCTTTCCAGCACGTGTTGATATGTAAAGCTTCTCAAGTTTCTGATGCTGCACTAGTTCTGCCTCATCAGTAACTAAATTATCTGAACCTCCATATCCACCCGCCCCAAACTGCTTGAGGACAGCCTAAAGTAACACGATGGTAATCAGCATGCTTGTTTTTCTCCAATGAAAAAAAAAACATATGTGAACTTTTGTCACTGCATCTAGCATGCAATTTTTCTATCTAAGAAAAACGAAAAACCATTGCCACTAACAGAGAGATATGCAGACAAATAATAAAAGGGATCAGGGTTAAAAATGCACCAAGTCACCAACTAACACGATTTGTTCACCACTTTATCAATGATGGAACATATGTATGAAAACAAAAAGACTACCTATATGAAAAACGAGATGCATTACCACTAACATACGAAAACTTCATAATCAGTTAATTGTCATTGAATTTTGTGACTGAGATCATATACAATATTAACAGTTGCAGAAAATTATTTTGCAAAGGAAATCTTTTACATCTCCTGATTAAATATAATTTAGATATTGAAGTTTTCTTCTTTTTCAACTTCCTGATTCACCCAAATAAGCATATCATATTCCAATCATGTTCACAGATCAATAAACAAAAAAGATCATGTCTTGAGCTCTATCAAATCTGAATGAACACAAATTGGTACAAAAGTTCACAACTTTAAAAAGAGAAGGCATTTTATTGGATCATACAATGTGAAAGAAAAATCGAGAATCTAAAACCCAATAATGAAAACGCATTGCCAGCAGAAAAAGTAACATAAATGAGTGATTGTGAAAGGAATGTGTTAGCGATTGAAATGAATATGGATCCAGCAGATGAGTGAGAGAGAGAGAGAGAGAGAGAGAGACCTGTTGTTGGCGAGCAACCTGTTCGCGGAGCCGGGAGGCTTGCTTTCTGATAGCTTCCATTCAAAATCTGCCCAGCTTTTCTGGGTTTTGAACTTTCAAAATATATGCAGACACCACTTCCAACTTTGGAGTTGTTTTTGAACAGACTTTATATTTGCTAGAGACATAAGGAATTTCGCCTATTTTAAAATTTTTTACTTTTTTTTACAAGAAGAATAATCAAATATTATTTTACTCTTTAAAAGTTAAAAATACACAAGAGTTTTAACATCTGGTCAGTGGCCAGTTGCATTATTCTTCTTGCTGATCAACGATTATTACAATATCGGGTAACCTCGTCATATATTTTATTCCGCCCAGATATGTTTGCAAGTGAAATGTAACTCCCAAACCTCGACTCATGATAGATTCTTGTCGCAGTATTTATTTGAGTTATCATTTCACCATGAAAAACTGAAATATGCAACCGAGTTTTATAAAAAATAATAATAGACAATTTTACATAATCATTGCGAGGAAGCTAAAAGTCAGAAATTAGTAATTCGCAATCTCAACCTTTACCTAGTTTGCAAGTCTTAAAAATGCATCTTCATATAGCTAGTTTCTACCTCATAATTGCTATATGAAGTTGATATTTTACAATGTGTATTGATAATTGTTATGAGGTGACGGAGCCATTAAGAGCAATGGTATTGGGTGCTCCATTAGAGCACCCACACCGGCGAGCAACCGGGTGAGCAAAGCTTAGAGCAAGAGGTGGGGCCGGCCGATTTGCTCGAGCAAGATGGAATTGTGGCACGCACCGGGGTCGAAAACGGAGGGCAGCTGCTCGAGCAGTCCACGGGTCAACGTGCTCGAGCGAAGGCTCGAGCAAAACTTGCTCCGACGCTTGCTCGAGCAGGAGGTGGGGCCGGGCCGTTTCGATTTTCGCTTTTCGGCTGCCACGTGAGATGCACCACATCGTGGAGGTGCTGCCGAGCTCTAGGACGGACCGGACCGATTTTCGCTTTTCGGCTGCCACGTTGCCGCACCTCCCACCGTCGAGCAACGCCGCCTGAGACCGGTGCCAAAGGAACGAGGGCGTCGAGCCTATCAGTTTGGTGGGTGGCACGTCTGCTGGAGTCGCCGGACGGCGGAGAACGCAGCACGGGAACGGGAACGCAGCACGGCGCGGGAAAACCGGGGAAGAAGATGAACAGTGGCTAAATTTGAATGAGCCAATGTCAGGCTGCCACGTGGCAGTCTGACCGGTCAAAAAAAAAACGGGCAAATCAATCTGGGCCTTCCATTTCAATCTGAAATTTTGATCCAACGGTCAGAATTCAAAGGCAACGGCTACAATTTGATCAGAACGGAAATAAACTAAAAAAATAGTAAAAAAATCCCAAAAATTTCAAAACTCTCCCAAAAATTTGCCTATAAATACTACTTCAATTTTTAATCAACTCACACTAATTTGTTGGAGAAATAAAAAATTTATTTATTAAGATGAAATAGAAATACATATTAAAATTAACACACATACTTAATTAAATTGAACACAAGCTTAATAATTAAACTCAAACGTACTCATTAAACACAAACGGATTCAAAAGCACATAATAACGGATATTTAGAGTATTTCACCGGTTTCCACCCTCCAAAGGTGTTTCACCAAGTCTCTCTGGAGCTCTCTATGGATGTAAACGGATTCGAGATCGACAACACGGTCGTGAAACCGTTGCATATTGGCTCCATCTCTACCGATTGGTTCAAAAGGGATTCGATTCCCTTCTACATCCACCGGCCCATCATAAACCCGGAAAGCCCTAGCTAGATTTTGCAAGTCTTCTTCTTCGTCATCCTCTTCTTCCTCATCCTCCACGTACTCTTCCTCAACAATCATGTTATGCAGTATAATGCAAGCTAACATGATGGTAGTCATTACCGATTTGTGGTGCATTGTACAACTATGACGTATAATTGCCCATCGTGCTTGCAAGATGCCAAAGGCCCTTTCCACATCTTTCTGGTATGCCTCTTGTTTCTTTGCGAAGAGTTTATCTTGCGGCGTCTGAGGATTGAAAATTGTTTTGACAAATGTAGAGTACCTTGGATATATTCCGTCAGCAAGATAGTAAGGGGTCGAGTACCTCTATCTGTGGATATCGTAAACGGCAGTTGGACCTCTTCCGGCAAGGATCTCTGAGAACACGTTTGATAGGTGGAGCACGTTAATGTCATTTTTAGCTCCAGGACACCCAAAGAAACTGTGCCATATCCACGTATCATACGAGGCAACCGCCTCCAGAATAATCGTTGGGCGACCCTTTCGGCCCGAATATGCCCCTTGATAGGCGGTTGGGCAGTTCTTCCACTCCCAGTGCATGCAGTCAATGCTTCCAATCATACCTGGAAAACCTCGGCGTTCGCCCTTAGCTAGTAGTCTTCCGAGGTCTGCCGGTGTAGGACTGCGGAGGTATCTTGGACCATAGAGCTCGACCACTTGCCTGCAAAACTCCTTTATACATTCGAGGGTGGTCGATTCCCCCATCCTTGTAATTTCAGTACATTGATCCGCGGCTGATCCGTACGCCAACATTCGTAGAGCCCCGGTGATCTTTTGTTGGGGAAGTAGCCCTAGCAAACCAGTGGCGTCTTCTCTTTGGTGCCAAGATTGGTCATGGTTGCAGAGGTCCGTCATGATAATGTTGAATCGGTCTCTGCTCATCCTGTACCTCCGGCGAAAGTCTTGTGCGTCGAAAATTGGACGATCGATGAAGTAATCTTCCATGAGATTGCGGCCCCTAGATATCCTCAAACGCTCCTTATTCGGTTTTTTACCGTGACGTGAACCGCTTGCTCGTGGTGGTTCGTCGTCATGTTGTGCTTCTGCCATCACCACCTAATTGACGAATGCTTGCTCCATATGGGCATCCTCTTCTTGTTTACGTTGTCTCCGCTTGAAAAAATTGTTGAAGCTGAAAGGATTCATTGATGCAGATGAACAAGGAAATGTTGTAAGTGTTTAGATTGATGGATGAAAGATGTGAGTATAGAATGACCGATTTTAGACCTTTTATAGCCAATTGGTCGAAAATCTTATCAATTATCAGCATCAATTATTTTGCCGACAATGACACGTGGCAGTGACACGTTTCAATTATGTAACGGTCGGAAATCTTATCAATTATCAGCATCAATTATTTTGCCGACAATGACACGTGGCAGTGACACATGTCAATTATGTAACGGTCGGAAATCTTATAAAAAATCAGCTTCAATTATTTTGCCGACAATGACACGTGGCAGTGACACGTGTCAATTATGTAACGGTCGGAAATCTGATCGAAAATCGTGGATAAAATCGAGTCGATAATGATACGTGGCACATAATTATTGGTGGTAAATCTATCCGGTAAAAAAAATTTAATCATTTCACAACAAGACAAAATTGATTTGGTGGAGCAAATTGTTAATGGGTGTGTGAAAAAATCGATTTTGTGGAGCAAAATTTGATTTCTATTTGCTTGAAGCAAAATTTGCTTCTGGGCCCACTAGGTGCTTGAGCAAGATCAAAACATGGGTGCGGATGCTCTTAGAAGATGCTCGACATCTTGCTCAACAATACGACAGAATGCGACAAGAAGCTAAAGCTCGATCAGGTGATTACAAATATTTTTTGATTATTTTTGTGCATTTCATTCTTGCAAAATCATTTGATTGTACTATATATATCATTGTAAGGTATTGCGTTCAGTACATTGATGTTCCTCATACTTATATCCATACAATTAAAAAACAGAAACCCTATTAATTTTCTCTAATAATATGCATGGTTTTATTGTCCAATATTTCAGGTTACCATGTTCATAGGTTCTGGTTAAAGCATTATAAAAACTTGTTGGTAGTTTTTTAGGAGATTGATGAGGATGTATCAAGGATTGTTCTTTCAAAAGTTCAGTGAGCACTGTTTTTGCTGAGGTTTCTAAAAGTCACCCATATATTAGGAATCGGCATACTGAGAGCCATGGCCAACTGGAAGAGCAACAGAAGCCTATAATGAGCGTACACTGCACAGATGGAAACTCCATTTCTGCTATTAAATTTTCAAGTTACTTAATCTGGAACCTGTGGAAATTTTCAGTTTGGTACATGTCATGCTCCAAACTCGAAGGCTGTCATTGAGAAGGTACTCTTTAGACTGTTCCTGATTATTACAGTAGTGGTTCAACTTTTTCCTGTTTTAATACTATTATACATTCTTACCCTAATCAAGATCACTAATGCAGTAATGCAAGGGTCATTAAATTTGTTCAATAAATGATAAAGTTCGGAATGGGCCTAGAAAATAGTGGTTGCATGGGATGGATAAAATTTATTGACTTTAGCTGTACTGAATTAAAATTGAGTCTAAGATTATGAACTCTATTTTTCTTTTGCATCTTTTGTTTTCATGATATCTTGTCTTTACAGAAGTGTATATAGGAGAGATGTTCATTGACGATTTCATCTGCAAATTTCTGGGCTCCATGTTCAAGCATACTGAAAAGATTATCTGTTGAAGCTGTTTGTGCCCCCCTGAAACTACTAGAATTGCTTACCCAAATAAAAGGGTTTAAGAGTTCGCGGCTGATGCAGTCTGTTTGATCTGGCGAGTAATCGGACCAGTAATGGAGCGGTTAGTTAACAACAAATTGGAAATTTGAATTTAATAAAGGAATATGAGTATTCTATCTTATTATACAAGTAGGCATCGAATGTTAATCTTTGCTTGTACCACAAAACGAGCACCAGATTACTTTGTATACTAATTGTGCTAATTAACTCGTTAACTAGCTAGACAAATACTAATTATTCTAGTGAGTAAACTTTCTAAAGCACACTTAGGCCGCGTATTTTGACGTTTTACAAAAACCATTGTTACCTTTCTAAAGCACACTTAGTCGTGTATCAGACAATCGTTGGATAGATAACGGTCGAGTAGCTTTGTCATACAATGGTTAAAAATCATCGTTAATTTTGATTTTTGGCCTAGTTATGTTAGGGTTTTCGTAGCTCCGGTTTGCTCGGTTTTTGGTTATTAGGAATCCGACCATTGGATAATATAGTGTGGTTACAAATTGATTGTCATTATGTTCCGGTGACCTTGGGAGGTCTTGAAGGAAAAGTTGTCTCAAGTGACAAGTCTTCGGATAAGGTTTTAAGTGTTCAATTCGAGTTGAAGTCATTTTATTTTTAATTGTTACTAAGTTGAGATTTTGGCACTTGATTGACGAGGAGTGTGTGCACCTTATATTTTTCGTAAGAGAAGGTGTAGCAGAAGTTGAGGTGAGTAAATCTTACAACGTTCTTCATGAACAAGTTATGTTAGAGTTGTTGAATCGCTAAATGTGAAATTGTCTTATGGAAATAAATGTTAGTTTTTAAACATATGAACTTGATCGACTACTGTTCATGGATAAGTAAAATGTTTTAAAATATAAAAAAATTTAAAAAAAATTTGTGATCAATAAATTATATTTGGTAGCAGTGAACTTTTGTTTTTAGGGGAAAAGAGATAGTTCCATTACAGAAAATCATATGACACAAAGGTCAAACAAGAGAACTTGAGTAAACATGCTTTAATGCACGCTAACAACTATGACTAATCTATGAATTGAAAAAACAACCTTAAAGATGCGTCCAAAAAGGTGGACAAACTAGAAAATAAAATGCAGAAAGCAAATAACCTAGTAAAACAAATGATCATGATTAAACTCGATTGATTAGAAGCCTCTGACCATTGTGCTTTACTTTTCCTCGATCAAGCCATGGAAATCCGATTAGAGTTTACTAGGGATATTGCCCCTCTAAGTCGCAGACTTTCGTTCAAATTTGCTACCCACTGCTCCACCAACCCGATACACTCGACCCGAAGAAAAGGTGAAACACGCTTTACCTGAACAATCCCCTGCCTCCACCAAGTGCCCCACCCAAGAGAGCCATCAAGAAGAACTTGAGAATATCGTACGAAGAGATCCCGTTGTCAGTCCGGTCGCCGCCTTAGGGTTTGGGAATACTCAACTCCATTTTAGATGGAATGACTCGTAGATTGAAAGATGTTATTGGATCTAGAGTAGTAGTTGTACATTTAAAAAAAAAAAAATTAATTATATGTGCAAATGCCTAACCAGCCCTCCTCCTTACCTTTGCTTCGGCTCTGTTACCACAAGGTCACGGCCTTGCCTTGGCTTCAGCCTTGGCTCACCCCCCGCATCCATTTCATTGGCCTAGGTCCACTCTTTCGGCTATGTATCTTGTTTTTCATTCTTTTAATGTTGGTATTCGGTGACTAAACGTGGCTTTTCACTTTATCTAAAGTTATACAGATGACATGGCTACCTAATAGGTCCTCATGCACTTCATTTTGTGATGATATATTGCCTTTAATACACTCTCTAAGGGATCGATATTCGATCACCATCCCTTACTCTATTTTTCTAAATATTTATTCAAAAGTGTTCACTATGTCTAGCATAGACGTTTGATTCAATTTACATTATTTTTGTAGATATTTCACTGCGAGATCGAGTATTTATTGGATTGTGCAACGACTGACACTATTCTTCGGAATAGGCAATTGTTTACGGATTTTATGTCACACGGATCGTCGTTGTCTACGATGACAGAAACAGGATCTATTGTTAAAGGTCGTGGACCCGCCTAATTCCTATTGCCTAATGACACTAAAATTCGAGTATCTGACGCCTTGTATATGCCTAAAGCGCCCCGAACCTTGCTTGTCTTTAAGGATGTGTGTGACAACGACTATCACCTCAATACTGATGTTGAAGATGGAACTAAATATATGTTGGTCACCTCCACTTAAAATGTGCATACTCGCATCGTGGAGAAGTGTAAGCGTGTTCGAAACGACATGTAAGAACTAAATTGAACAATATAACACATTTGTGAATTGTACATATGGTTGAAACACTTGAAATAAAGAGTTGCACTAATGATTTATTTAGACTTGGACATAGAATTGGATGTGCACCCGTGTAGAAGTCTCAGCCAAGAATTGATATTAACAACCTGAATGATTTATTTAGATTTCTACACGGGTGCAAATCCAATTCTATGTCCAAATCTAATTCTATTTAGATTTATCAACTTGCCCAACATCTTCAGTTAAGCATCGAAATATATTGTGGATTATTTTGCACGCGCATATCGCTTGCTGGAAGGCTAGTTGAGGATTATTTGAGTTATTACGTTTTCGAAATTTGAAGTGTGGCATATTTTTTATGTGATTTTTTAAATTTCATCTAATATAATAATTGACGTTCTTTTTTAAAAACACATTACCACCGCAATTCTTTTTTGCTCCACCTAAAAACCGTTAAGGAAAATTTTACAAATACTACACCAACTGTGAGCCACTACTAATTTATATGCATCGAATTCCAAGTATAGGCACTTTGTTACTCAAAACATGAAGAAGACCTACTTATTAACTAGACATGACGTTAACTCAAATTCCAATGTGTGTAGTCTTAATCTGGAGCATTTGGTGTTCTTTGATAAGCTTTAAATTGGCATTTTGTTTGTTTAATAGATAATTGTGAGAGGTGTTACCTTACGGTTTTAGTCAGTTTTTGTTATTGTATTAGAATAGACCTTGTAAAAGTTGGAGTTTCCTGGATAGCCGTAAAGGCTACTTCAATTTCATTTTCATCAGTAATTTAGTAGTTGTACTTCATTTTCGTCAGTCAGTTTTTGTCTGGCATGTGTATATCTAATTAATTAAGTTAGAATGAAAACTACGCATGATGCAATGATCGCTGGGATATATACTGGAATGCAGGTATGTATTGATATGTTTTATGCATGTAAGTTACAAGGTTCTATGACACAAGGACATATGTACACATAAGATCACATTTCAACTTTACTTGATTATATTTGAGTGATCTGGTAGTATTGGGGTTGCTATAGAATTAAAGTTAAAGGAAGTGTTTGACACTTAGTTGGAACATGATCTTTTGTAGATTACACAATTTAATTTATGTCTATTTTGATCATGTTATTCTATTTTAGGACTTAAATGGCAAGATAAATCCCTGCCTTAGTAAATTAATATGCATGTTTCTATTTACACGGGTACTCATCATGTTTCACTTATTTATTTATATGATTACATATCTTGCTGGGCCAGATAATATGCAATAGTATTTGGATAAGGTTCTCTTATATTACATTGTACTTACTTGTCAGCTAATTAATTTATGGTTATATGCTGTGGGGATTTCCTTTACCCTTTGTGAGGATTGACGATTATTTCCCGTACCACTTCGTATGGGAAGGGAAAGATTATCACTGTTATTTTACTTACCGCTTCGTGCGGGGTGATGGTGATTATCCTTTACCGCTTTGTGCGGGATGACGGTGATTGTCTTTTACCGTTTCGTGCATGATGACGGTTATCGGTTATTGCCCTTTATCGCTTTGTATGGGATGATGGTTATCTATTATTACCCTTTACCGCTTTGTACGGGGTGACATATTACGGTTATTACTCTTTTATTGCTTCGTGCAGGGTAAAAAAATTCAGTTATTACCCGATTTACCGCTACGTGCGGATGTGATTTTATTTATAGCTATGTGCTGGGTTTACAGTACGGGTGCGACCACGTCTTGCCCCTAGGCGTAGGATTAATGTACTAGGTTTGCTGCTTTGTGTAGGGATTAGTGTGAGTGCGATCACGTCTTCCCGAGGGGTGTAGGCTTACCACACTGGAGTACGGCTGAGTGCCCGGTATTACCGCTATGTGCGGGAGATTACAGTTTTATGCTAGATTACGGCTGAGTGCCAGGTATTACTATTATGTGCGGGGGATTATAGCTTGGTGTTGAGATTACGGCTGAGTGCCTGGTATTAGCGCTATGTGCGGGGGATTATAGCTTGGTGCTGAGATTACAGCTGAGTACCATATATTACTGCTATGTGCAGATCGCCATGTAGGGGATTTTCTAATCATTCGGTGTTTACTATTCCCTATGGGAATTGCGGCTTTACAGGTAACACTGACTTTTTAATTTTAATTTTGAGGAATAAATTTTTTAAAGAGGGTGAAATTGTAATACCCCGTACATTTTAAAAAAAAAAAAATTAATTATATGTGCAAATGCAAATGACTCGTTATTAATATTTGTATTGAGACGAGCTAATTAGTATTTGTCGGGAAATCTAACTAAACCCGGTGAATACTGAGAATGCACGGAGATTGAAAACGTTAGATTATATTGCTCTAATTGTCGGGAAATCTAAGGTATTTGTCGGGAAATCTAACTAAGGTAAGGTATTTAGCAATATAATCTCACGGCTTACCTTAGATTGTGCAGCTTCCATTTAAGGTTTCTTCAAAGTGTGATTTTTCCTTACTCACGGCTTGCTATATTTCTGTAAATTTACAATACTTTGTCTATGAAGATTGTATGTTTTTATGGTTGTACCGAATTTGGTTTTGTATTTTGATTATAAATTTCGGATTTCATTAGATGTTTATATGACAAATTGCAACCTAGCTATGTAACGATTTCCTGTGTGTGAATTTTAGCCGTGCGTTCTTCATATTTTTTTCATTCGTTCTTGGTTAATTTTCTGATTTTGTGCACACGATTTTAATTCGTTATGTAAAACTTCGACTTTGATTTTGATAAATTTTTCTTCTCTCATATGCAGTATACATGTTGATGATTGAGAAATGGAATGAGTTAGAGTAATCGAAGCCAAAGAACCTACCAAAAATTACAAGGAAGGTTTTATCGCAAATCCAGCAATTTCTAGTAATTTCCTGGGCACATCACTCAACTTCCAGAATTTCTGCAGGACGATCGACAAGTAACTAGAAAGTGTGCCATATATGCACGAAAATCTCTATGAGTCTAGTTTCTATAGAATTTAAAATCGTATCAAAAGCTATCTTGAGGAGAAAGTTATGTCAGCCATAATGCCAAAAGGTCACTATCTGCCAAGAAAGAGAACCTACTGCCTTCCGAGAGGACATTCTGAGTTTCTACACCAATGGCTTCTCCAAATGCATAAATCAAGAGTTGCTGAGTCAAATAAACATTAGAGGAGATGGTCAAGCTAAAAGAAAGTGCAAAATATGGAAAGAAGAGCTTACCTAGTCTAAGCAGGAAAGCTGCCAGTTTTAGAAGAATGCTTTCCCAGTCCAGTTAAGGAGGCTTGCAGTCGAGCCTATAGACTTTTATCTATTAAGCAATATTGCTTATCTATTAAGGAGTCCAAGAAGTATGTGATCCATGAAGAAATCAGACAAAAATGTCTAGAAGATCCAAGACTTGGTCGGCAAGAAACCAAAACCAACTCGATTTAGGTTTTGCATATCCTAGTTGCTGCCGGCAATCCTATATCCTCTCCTCTATACATAGGCACGAATTTCATAAATAAAAATCATCTCATCTCAAACACAAGTACTAACAAAAAGCTCTACCAAGTCTCTCAACCACCAAACAGAAAAATACTTAGCCAAAACCTCACCACCACCTTCCATAAAATCTGTACCCTCACCCTACCTTCTGCGGAGCATCTTCACCACATCTTGTAAAGTCTTCAAGGTTTCTAAAGTGTGATCCATTCCCTCTATGACTACTGTATTTATTCATGTTTGTATAGTTTGTAAGAACTTGTTTCAATTCTTGGTTTTTGTTAAACTCTTGTATGAACTCGGTTTGATGTTTATGTAATTGTTTTTTTATTTTAGCATGTAAATTTTGTATGATTGATAATTAGGACAGGAGGTATTTGATGCATTTTTTAGACTTAAAATCAGTTAGAACTAAGGTTGGGTATTTAAACCGATCACTAGTATTATTTAAAGCATGTAATTCTAAATGCTAGGTTTCATATGATAGAGTAATATGATTAAGTCATACGAGTTGAGTTTTCTTATATTGTGTTACTCACTTAGATCTAATAACCTTAGAACTTGTAAGTTTAATAAGAAGATTGACAATCTTACTTGTTTGCTTGTTTTCGATTTAGACTCTTTTGTTTGAATGTTAAAACGTGTAAAACCGGATTAGCATAAATTTTAGGATCTAAGGCGAATGGCATGATCTTAAAACTTTAGATGGCTTACAATTGGTTAAAAGGCTGATCGCTCTAATTGTAGTCGAAATTGAATTAAGTCTAGGATGTGTCGATACTTGTTCCTTACTTTCAAGTGTGCGAGTCTTGCATATTAAAGAGTTTTTTGTGAATTGCTTTGTGTGAGAGATGATGATCACTTGTATATAGTAATTTATGTTTTATTTTTCGTGTTTAGGTAAAATAAGGCAGCTTGCTGCCGAACCAAATCAATCCCCCATTTGAATGAAAAACGTGTGAATATGTGAATATGTTTGTGAATATGTGTTTCTAACCTTTGATTATTTCAGGTACCCTTAATCTTTGGACTGAACGATCCCTATTTACCATGTGCTACTAACGTCTATTTTATAGGGTTATCATTGTATGCGTGCCTTTGGCATTCATCAAAATTCGAAGTGTGGCGTATTTTTTATGTAATTTTTTAAGTTTCATCTAATATAATAATTGACGTTCATCTTTAAAAACACCTTATCATCGCAATTCTTTTCTGCTCCACCAAAAAACCGTTAAGGAAAATTTTACAAATACTACACCAACTGTGAGCCACTACTAATTTACATACATCAAATTCCAAGTATAGGCACTTTGATACTCAAAACATGAAGAAGACCTACCTACGGGTAAATGATGTTGAGTTTTGAAAGAAAACAAGGTGTGAGTTGTTTTTTCTTGAGTTTAAAATAATAATTTCTTGGCTTCAATTTGGTTCGTTGGATTTCTAATTAACTTTCCCTTGTAATTGTGTGATTTAAGCGTGATTTCCTGAACTAAATTATATACAGGGATGACTATGGTTTTCTTTTATTTGATTTTAAATGTGATTTCCTGAACTACCTTATATGTAGGAGTTGCTATGATTCTAATTGTATGAAATAAGTAATTTCCTTAACCATATTTCTATTAAGACTGATTTTAAACTTGTGTTTTTGTACGGGAGTGCTTTGTGGGTTTAAGTGTTGTTGTTTTTTTTTTATATATATAATTTCTGATAAAATTGTATTATCTGAGCCATTGCAATTAAGTTTACTCATAACAGTACCGGGTTTAATGTTTACAACCCGGTGCACCAGTCCATAATGTGGGAGTTAGACTTGCATGTGAGGATCAGTAGGCTTGAGACGACGATTGATAGTAACGGCGATTAAATGATGATCTTATTTTTAGTTGTATGTCTAGTGTAGTGAGCTATGAGTAAGCATTATATTGTCCATTCACTTTACAAGTTGTGTAAACAATGGTGATGTAATACTTGTGTTTGGCTGAGTCTCATATTTTGACCTCAGTTTCTTAAATACTTGGTAATTTATCATTAATGTTTAAGTATTGAGGATTATTTGAGTTATTACGTTTTCAAAATTCGAAGTGTGGCGTATTTACTATGTAATTTTTTAAAATTCATCTAATATAATAATTGACGTTCTTCTCTAAAAACACATTTTCACCGCGATCCTTCTCTGCTCCACTAAAAAATCGATAGGAAATTCCAAGTATAGGCACTTTGTTACTCAAAACATGAAGAAAACTTACCTATTAACTAGACATGACGTTAACTCCGTTGTTAACTTGCCGTTAGTTTGACGGGTACGTTGGTCTCTTCAGTGTATCAGCCAGAGCGCTCATCTTTTTCTCTCCGGTGTTTCCCCTTCAAAATCCACATCTTTGCGCTACTGAGCTCATCAAGATTGAACAATTTTGTCGGCTAATTCGAAGGACTCTGAACTCACTGCTAAGAATTCAAGTGACAAAGGCAAGATTTTCTCAAATTCCTCTCTCCTCACCTTCTCTATCTAGAATTAGACCAAGTCGAGCACTTGTAGGTGTAGAAGACGACCATTAAGAGGACGACGAGGTGGACCCAGTGGAGAATATTCTATACATTAAGTTCAAACATCTGAACGGTGGAGATGTGGAATTATGACTGAAAAGTGTGTTAAAAAAGGAACTCCACACGTTAATTTCAGAGCGAAAATAGAACTCCATATATATGTGTATATATATAAATATATCTTTACCTGTGATGGATTGATCATATTGTATGTGTTGAATTTAATCTTTGAGTCAAGTTAAATGTTTTCTAGTGTTCAGACCTCAGTCACAGTTGTGACCAGGGTTTAAAATCTCTGCGATATATCCGATATCTCTACCGATATCTCATTTTTTCGGCCGACCGATATATCTTTGAGGTAAATATCTTCTCTTTTCCCGTATCTACGATATATCTCCGATAACTTAAAATATCTCCGATATTTAAGATATTTGCGATATATCTCCGATATTTTAACGAAATATCTATAAAATTTTCTAAATTTTTTTTCTCGAAATTCGAAAATGTTTAAGAGAAGAGTAATTGAATAAGTATTCAGTGATCACCTCGAGGGATACAAGAAAAAATTGAGTACTCCGGATTCCCCTCAAAGGAAATCCAGATGAGAGAAGTGACAGACAACTTGATAAATATTAGTGAGGAGTGTTCTCCTCGAGGAATATGTAAGAAAGTACGAAAGAAGTAATCACCTCGATTGCTCAAATAAGTAATCATCTCGAGTTCTCGAATAAGTAATCGCCTCGAGTGCTCAAATAAGTAATCTCATCGAGTTCTCGAAAAAGTAATCGTCTCATGGATTAATAATTAGTAATCGCTTCGAGTTCTCGAAAAAGTAATCGTCTCGAGTTCTCGAATTAGTAATCACATCGAATTCTGGAATAAGTAATAGCCTCGAGTGTTCGAAGGAAAAAAACCTGTTTACATATGAAAGTAATTTTGATCATATCATCCAAGATGAAGACCACAGATCTAGAGAAGCTCGTCATGGTGCGCAAAAGCAGAATCGGCATGGCAGCAAGACTAGATGCATGTGCAATTGATGATCAAAGTACCCCATCAGATGTTGCTTCAGTTTTCTTAAGTTTTGATTCTATTAGTTTAGGCACAGAGCGTAGTGGGACGTCAAATGAATCGCATGAAGGCAACAATCAATTTGGTTATAATATTTTTGAATATGGTCAATATGGAGAAGTGCACGACCAATCAAATAGTTGGATTCATCCTTATTATCCCATTATAGGAGATGCCGTCGGCAGTTCCAAAAAGATATATAATTATCATATTAATCACTACAATTCATATTATATGGGTCAAATGTCTTGTTCAGATTATTGTAATTTCGTGGATCAGCGTGGGGAATTTGAAGCACCTAGAGTCTCTTTCTGATACTAAATGAAGCTATTATTCATATGTATTTATGATTTTATGTGTAAAATGAATAAATTTCATATTTAAATAAAAAAAAATATCTTTCCGAATATCTCCGATATCTCTTTTTTTCGGCCGACCGATATCTCTACCGATATCGACATTTTAATCCTTGGTTGTGACAGAAATAATTATAACGGGAATCAACTTTTAGTTAAAAACATTAGTCTATCTGCCACTGTAAGTCATAAGAGGTACCATGTGCGGTACCATGAGTACATGTATGTCATGAGGAGTAATCATATGGGTTACATGGTTCTCATGTGTACGTATTTTTAAAAGAGAGTTAATTGTGTTCTTCTTTTATTGTCCATGAGGGACGTGTTTTTCATATTTACAAATATTAATGTGATCATATATGATATTGTCACTAGTTGAAGTGTTTTTCCTTATGGGTAAATGATGTTGAGTTTTGAAAGAAAACAAGGTGTGAGTTATTTTTTTTTGAGTTTAAAATAACGATTTGGCTTCAATTTAGTTCGTTGGATTTCTAATTTACTTTCCCATGTAATTGTGTTATTTAAGCGTGATTTCTTGAACTAAATTATATGCAGGAATGACTATGGTTTTCTTTTATTTGATTTTAAATGTGATTTCTTGAACTACCTTATATGTATGAGTTGTTATGATTCTAATTGTATGAAATAGGTAATTTTCTGAACCATATTTCTATTCAGACTGATTTTAACCTTGTGTTTTTGTGCCGGAGTGCTCTGTGGGTTTAAGTGTTGTTGTTTTTTTTTTATAATTTCTGATAAACTTGAATTGTCTGGGCCATTGCAATTAAGTTTACTCATACAAGTATCAGGTTTAATGTTTAAAACCCGGTGCACCAATCCATAATGTGGGGGTTAGACTTGCATGTGAGGATCAGTAGGCTTGAGGCGACGATTGATAGTTACGGTGATTAGATGATGATCTTATTTTTGGTTTTGTATGTTTAGTGTAGTGAGCTATGAATAAGCATTATACTGTCCATTCACTTTACAAGTTGTGTAAACAATGGTGATATAATACTTGAGTTTGGTCGAGTCTCATATTTTGACCTCAGTTTCTTAAATACTTGGTAATTTATCATTAATTTTTAAGTATCGAGGATTATTTGAGTTATTATATTTTCAAAATTCGAAGTGTGGCGTATTTACCATGTAATTTTTTAAAATTCATCTGATATAATAATTGACGTTCTTCTCTAAAAACTCATTTTCACCGCGATCCTTCTCTGTTCCACTAAAAAATCGATAGGAAATTCCAAATATAGGCACTTTGTTGCTCAAAACTAGGGCTGCGATTTTAAGACCGAAACCCGAAAACCCGGACCGGATTGGCCCGAAACCGACCCGATCGGGCCGGGTTTTAACACTGAAATTTCCGGGTCGGTCTAAAACCGGACCGAATGTAATAGTCCCGGATCGGTCCGGGTTCCAAAAGTGAAAGACCGAAACCGACCCGAAACCCGAAACATTGAATTTTTATGGTTTCTGTTTTTCCAATTCTGCCCCTCTCATTAAACCCTTTTCGTCACTCGTCAGTTCGTCTTCGACGCCTCCCTCAGTCCCTCTCACTCTCTCAGTCTCTCTCAGTCTCTCAATCTCTCATCCAATCTCTCAATCTCTCATCCAATCTCTCAATCCCTCAATCAAAACCCAGTCCCATCACTCCCATGGATTCACCTTTGGGAAACACTGTCGAAACAGAAGCAGGAAGCTTTGAATCCAATTCGAATTCGGATTCAGATTCGGAGGAAGATGTGGAGGTTGATTCTGATTCTGATTCTGATATGGAGCCAGTGGAGGCTGTAGCTGAAAATGCCCTCATCCCTGCAACAACAACTCCATCTCCATCTACCATGACATCCTTGCCACCAAAACCAAAACCCCAAAAGAGATCGAGGAAGAGTTCGTCTGCTGCGTCTTCATTAGGGTCAAGAGAGCGTTCAATGGTATGGGAGCATTACGAGAAGTTTGAGCGGCCGGTGTATGAGTACAAAGATGGGAAGAAGGTCTGGCTTCGTAATGAGATGCGCGCCAAATGTAAGTACTGCTCAAAACTCAAAACATGAAAAAGACCTACCTATTAACTAGACATGACGTTAACTCCGTCATTAACTTGCCGTTAGTTTGACGGGTACGTTGGTCTCTTCAGTGTATCAGCTAGAGCCCTCATCTTTTTCTCTCCAGTGTTTCCCTTTTAAAATCCACATCTTCGCGCTACTGTGCTTATCACGATAAAATCCACATTTTGTCGGCTAATTCGAAGGACTATGAACTCATTGTTAAGAATTAAGTGATAGAGGCACGATTTTCTGAGATTCCTCTCTCCTCACCTTGATCTCTATGCGATTCTTTCTGTATTTAGAATTAGACCAAGTCGAACTTTTTGAGTTTGGGCCTGGTATGAGACAGATGTTTTCTGAAACCGAGGCGCCCCTTTTATATAGTGCAGTAGAGGTACAGATTGAAAGGATGTGGAATTTGCAGAAACCAAACAACCAGAAACAGCCCAAGGCGAGGTGGCGCGTGCACTATACAGCCTCTTCATTGTTTTAGCTCCCAATCCGTGTAGCCGCTTGGATTTAAAGGTCCGTTTACATCATCCTTGCAACATAAATATGAATATTATTATTGGCTTCTTTCTGGGTTTCTTTTTCTAAATTCAGGGAAGGTTACGAATTTTTTGGGCTGAAAAAATAAATCAATTAAGAATCCTGATGATCTGTTCTACCGTTCACTAGCTAAAAGCCTAAACTAATTAGGTTAATTTTCTTTGTTTAATTCAATGATTTGATATTAGGTGTGATATTTCTACAGAATTGTGTGTTTATTATTACTTGAAGTGTTCCAGGATGTTGAGGACTGAAACTGGGAAGCAGAATGCAGTGGTTGGAATATATGCATTTGAAGTTGCAGGTGTGATGTCTAAGCTGGTCCGTCTATGGGCATCCCTGAGAGATGAACAAGGTCTTACGCTCAGAAAAAGTATCTCAGATTCTGTGGGGATAAAAAAGCTCGTGTCACATGATGATGATTTCATTCGAGGTTTAATACTGGGTGATTTGTTTGAGAATATGATCCCTTTAACAAAATTTGTGGCCAGGCTTCAGTGTTATGGTTCTTATCCTAAATTGAAGGATTTTGAGCATGTTGTTTGTGATTGGATCAACAATGGTGTTGACCCCTTTAAATGGAAACTTCCATGGCAGTTGATGGAAAGTGTAGCCAAGGTGATGGGAAGTGCAGTCAAGAAGATGGAAAAGGTAGCCAAGGAGGTGGAAAAATTAGCCCGGCTTGAATCTAATTTGAAAGACGTCACTGCCACCTTGGATGGTCCAATTTTGCTTGATTTCAAGAATAAGGTAGAGCTCAAGCGGCTCCAGGTGGAGAAATGTTTGAAAGAGGGGTTTCTGTGGAACATGACTTTCGATGTCGTAGGTACCCTTTTGGCAAGATTTGTCTTCACAATATTCATTTGTATCAAGTCTGTTTTTGGAGTTCCTCAACTCATGGCAGATGCATATTTCAAAGATTGTCATCACGTTAGTCATAGTCCATCAATTTTAAGCCAGTACAAGCGGTTGGATTTTCCTCCCGATACACTCGGTGTTGCTGCACTGCACTATGCTAATATTGTCATCAGAATTGAACGTTTAGCAAAATATCCCTACAAAATTTATCTTTGCAGAGCTGAGCTGTACAGCATGTTGCGTAAAAATCTGAGAGCTAAGCTAAGTAAAAGGCTGCCCTCCATCTATAGCTTGACTGAATCAGTTAAAGATATTGCAGCAGAGAAGAATGTGGCAATGGCTGAAATATTAGAATGGTTAGCACCACTTGCTCATAATACGAAGAAATGGCTCTCCAACAGGAACATTGAACAGAAAGCCTGTGTTTCGAGGCGCCATGTGCTTCTGGTAGAAACCCTCTACTTTGCAAATAAACAGAAGACAGAAGAAATAATTGTGGAACTTATTGTTGGTTTGCAGTACAGCATGCAAGCTTTTCTAGAGGAAGACCGCGCACTTTACTCTTCCCTGGTTGAGCAGAGTAAGGGAAGTCTCCACTGTTCTCTAGGAGTCCAAACCAGTCACTATATAAGAGAGTGCAGTTGAGTATCAAGCATAGCAGTCATATTAGTATTATTGAGAGTCCATTTAACTATTCAAGTACAATGTCTCTTAAATGCTGTAGTCCTTTGGTACTGTACGAGTAAATGCTTTCACAATGTCTATCAGGACATCTCTTATAGAATATGGTGAATGATATTCAAATTCGGTATTAGTGGTTTACACCCTCATATATGTAGATCTTCATAAGCTGCATATACTTATATAAGAAAGAAGATTAGGCATGCCAAATAAGGGCATGAAACATTTCTACCGAGCTTGTAATCTGTGTAAGCTTGGGTTTGAATTGGCACAATGGCCACGCGTTGCGGCAGCTTTTGTTAGCATTATGATGTTATGTTCTTGTTGATTATGTTCTTTGATAAGTGAGGAGGTAATTTACCAAGGTCAATAAAATTCTTTATTTGATAGGAATAGCCAGGTTTGTTAATATTTGATTGTGTTAGTAAATGCATATTAATAAAGATATACCTTGATATAAATCTGTTGTATATGAGAGCTTATTCTTCCTCAAATCAACTAAGTTTGGAAATTGTTACAAATTGTACAACTGTCTTGCCATCCAGATTTTCATGAGCTGATGTGTATTCTAATTGTCAGAGTGTTTTTTTTTCTTTTTTCTGGTCTTCTAACTTCTTGCACAGTTTACATCTTGCATTCTTCATCCCTTGGTTGTCCATGGAGATATATCTAGCTATTTCCTACTGAGGTCATTCTTGAGTATCTTTCCATGGAGAACCAGTGGAATAATGAACTAAACACAATAGGAGTTGCTCAATGAATTGGTTTTACTGTTTGCTTTCAGTTTATCCTTGTCCATTTTCTTTCCTTGATTTGTTTGATTGTTTATAAATAATCATTAATAGGAGTGTTGGATTAATTTTGAGTTTGTTTTTGTTGGTGGTTACAGATGTAGGGTGTTATGTGGCTTTCATATTGTTATTTGCCTCTCTTATTGGTTTTGGTAAGTGATGTGACCTGAATTTTTGGTGTAATTCATGTTTCTATTTTGAGTTAGAGAGCATTGTAATTTTGTTTTTCTGTGTATGTTTCTGTTGACAACTACAGGTATGGAATATTATACAGCTGTGATGTGGTTCTCTGCTTTGCTTATTGGCGTTGGTAAGCACTCATAATACAAGGCTATTTTTTCTTTTTCTTCTTCTCTATTTGCTTTGTAATTGTTTCTTATTTCTATTTGTCAATGAGGTTTAAGAGGGGTTGGTTGATTGCTTGATTACGTTCCAATATGTTGTGTTTATAATTAGTTTTGTACTGTATTCTTTGTTCAAGTGAAGACAGTTACAGGGGTGGCATCTTTTATGATTTTAAAGACGGTTTTGAATTCCTACTTTTCTATCTAGTAGAAAAATCTGTAAAATGGTTTTGAATTTTTGAAGGTGAAACAGAAATAGAATTTTAGTAACCATGTAAGGGATAAATTATGATTTTGAATCATCCAGGATTTGGTCTATGTTTGATATTCATAAGTCCCATATATAAAAACTCTGAGAAACATAGGAGGACTTCAACTTGATGGCCCTAAACTTGATTGTTAGGTATTGTTCGCTACTGGAAGTCATAACAGATAACTTTGAACAACTGGCAAGAGAGGTTAATCTGATTCGATATCTGCTTTAACATCAAGGCAACAGATCAAGCTTAGGATATCATTGTCTTTACAGTATGACCATCATTTTTTCTTATTCCAGGTACCTCTATTTCCCTTCCAATGGTGTTCAGTCAGATACTCTTTATCTATGTATAGTTATTCAACAGATATTAATTCTTCATACGTAAGGTTGCTTTGATTGGAATGCTGTTTGATACAAATACAAATCATTTGTTGTATCAACCCTTCAATTATTTATATTTCTCAATAGCCAGTCACTACCACAAGACTGCTGTATGTTTGGTTTTGGAGAATATACAAAAGCTGGCTAAGTCGTGTAGGAGCAATGGTGTTATTAAGCAATAGATGAGGTATCAATTACTTCCACGTTGCCTTTTTGTTTATAAACTCTTGCTGAATAAAACATTAATCCAATGTGCAGGGGGACAACCTGAAGTGAACTCAAGCATATTAGCCAAACCATTGGATTCCTGGTATTTTTTAAGTCTTATGTTATAACAGTGCTTTCTAAATACAGTGAAATGTTAATAGTGAAGTTGTCCAGAAATTTAACATTTTCTTTTAAGGTCACATAAAAGGACCCTCAAAAATATTTTATTAAATAAGCCATGACCTGTGTGGTAATGTGTAAGCAATGAATAAGTAAATACACTTTGGGTAACTGTTGATGTAAGTACTTTGATTGCAACATTGCATTTTGCTTCCTGAGAATAAAAGACTGCATGTTTGCGGGGCTTTAGAGAAAAAAATTTACTTGCATGTTACCTTTTGAGATTATAAAGAACTCTTTTGCTATTATAAAATTCTTCAAGCATGGTATGTTTCTCTGTTTTTTATCGGCCGGATGTAGATATACAAATAGACTTGAAGTTTCAAATTATTGAAGCAAATTCTTTCCAAATTGTTCTCTTAAGAGTTTATGGACTTTTTTTTTCTTTTCATTTTTATGGTTTCAGCTGCAAACATTGGAGATGAATGAAATAGGCAATGAAGGTGATCAAGCAGCCCAAAAATCATCATGCTATGGTTAGGAGAGGTAGAGGGAGCTTTCATTGATGTTCAGTAATCATATTACTTTGACATCATATTCCAATTTCTTTGTTGTGGGTTTTCGTATGCTAGATATATGCACATAAAACAGCAGAATGACACTTGCATTGTACTCTAGAAACTCAAGACTTGCTCAAAACTTCGTCCGGAACTTTTCGTTGTGGTCAATGAAGAAGGACCCATCTCTTGAGTCGGCATTGTCTAGGAATTGCCGGTGGATGGCGAACAATCAACTTAAGAACTTCATTCTTAGGTGCCCTGGTCAGGTAGCAAAAGTGAGGTTCATTCAGAACAAGTTCAGGACTCTTGATCTTCAAGGGAAGGCTCTCAATTGGCTTAAGAAGTATCCCTGCTGCTTTCAAGTCTATCTGCAGGGCAATGAGTACTGCTGTCAGGTCACGAAACGGGGATGGCTTTGGTGGAAGAGAGGAGGAATTTGTCAAAGATATGCAGGAACCGGTGTTTGTGGAGATATTGGCAAAGTTACTGATGAGGAGCCGCAACCAGAGACTGAATGTTGTGAAGCTTAATGAACTGAAGTGGAATTTTGTTTTCCGGATGGCTATTTGCTTAGACTTGTGCCCAAGTATCCTGACATGTTTTGAATTGTTAATTATAGTGGCCAGAGGAGTTCCATGGAGATTGAGCTGGTGGCTTGGAATCCGGATTTAGCGGTTTCTGCCATTGAAGCTTCAGCTCAGAAGCAAGGTAGTGAGCAATGTTTCACTCGCTCATTGCTTTCAGCTTGGGTCAAGTCATGGGAAAGATTTCATGAGTTTAATGCAAGTCCTTATATTACTCCGTACTTGGACACCAAAGGTTTAGTGGATGGATCGAGATGGAGAAGAGGACTGTCGGCTTGGCGCATGACTTGTTGTCATTGATTCTATGGAAGAAAGCATCAATTGTCAAGCTTGGGCATTTTCAGAGGGAGTTTGTTTTGCCAGAGAGATTGGATGCATTGCTGCTGAAGTACCCTGGCATAATTTTTGTGTCAAACAAGTATCAGATATATACTGTCCTTCTTAGAGAAGGCGTTAATGGGCGAGAACTGGTTCATAAGGATCCTCTTGTTGTCGTAAAGGAGAAGTTTGGGGAACTTATGCAGGATGGGCTTCGCAGCCGCCATTTAGTAAATATAGAAGAAAAAAGAAACAAAGGAATGGTTTTGGGTAAACCAGATAAAGGTAAGGATTTGTCTGACATTGATGAGCAGGGAGACAAGGGAGGTTTGTTTGACACAGAAGAAAGAAAAAGGTTTTATAAAGTTCTGTTTGACGATGGTGTCCCATGAGATTTGATATCTATTTTCTCCAAGGTTTGTTCTCTCAATGTTTTTGGTTTACTAGGTTTGCAGTTTAATGTTTCCGTGTTGTAGGTTGAGAAAGATTTTATAACATTGGGACTATTCATCGTTACAACTTACAAGCATTGCATTAGGAATACCAACTTTCTCTGTGGTTACGGGCATTCATTATTCTTCAATTCACATTTAGCTGCATTGCGCTGCTCTATAGATAGCTTCTGGTACATATGCTGATTAATATGGAGTTTGGACATGTTTCTTTTTTCTCAAGAAGTAAAAGTAGGATTACAAATAATTCTCTGATTTCACTTTCTTTTTGTGATGGTGACCAGTTCACATGAAGATTGACTAAATATCTTCTGCAATTCTTTCACCGTCTAAATATGCTCCAAAAATTAATTTGCTTCGTCTGCGTTTAGACAAAACGTCTAATTGGTTGTGTCTGCTATGAACACTTGGTGTCCTGAGACAATGCCAGCTGTCCCCATTATGTCAGATTGTGATGGTACTTTTCTTGGCTTCAGGGAACTTATCTGCACCATAGTCAAATCGAGGCTGCACAAGGTATCAAGATTACAGCACAGGTAATTCTAATTCTAGGTTGAAGTCGAGGCTAATCCACTTGCAACTGGTAGTATTTAGCCAGACATTCCATTGAGAGCAATCCTTTATTTTCCATTTTTAACATATGCTAATGCAGGGACTTGAACATGCTATTGGTGGCACTGCCCTTTACGTTATTGGGCCTCATGACGACTTGAATGATATCAAGGAAACAGCTATGGAGGATATGAAATCAGTCTTGAATAGGATTGACAAGAGTGATGAAGGAGTTTGTGTACAAGCATCTACTCTAGGATCCTTGGAAGCATTGCTAGGGTTTCTGAAAACACCAGATGTTAATATTCCTGTTAGTGGTATTAGCATTGCCCCTGTACACACAAGAAGGATGTCATGAAGAGGGCAGTGTAATGCTCGAAATGAAAAAGGAGTATGCCACTATCTTGGCATTTGATGTAAAGTAACACCTGAGGCCCGATACCTTGCAGATGAATTGGGTGTGAAGATTTTCCCGGCTGATATAATCTATCTCTTATGTGACCAATTTAACTACCAATCAAATTTTCGATCTTATTTTCTGAATTTCTGTTCTCTTCTCTTTTACTTGTTTTCTTTTGCTAAGAAACAAAGAGGTCAGCCATTTTTTTTTCTATTTATTTTGAAATGGGAAACCAATGATCGAATACTTGAAATGGGAAAGCATCCATTTAAGAGTCCATGGCTTTGATGCCTTCGTGTTTCTGTCCTCCTGGTTTATTGATTGCACATCGACACTTTTCAATCAACTCATCTTAAACAAATATGTAAGGTCAGGTGTATGTCACAAAACGTAGGTAGGGTGTTTTAGGGGATGACATACGTAAGCAGCTGGTACTTGTTTGATAAAGTTCAAGGCTATAATCAGCTCCTACTTGTTGGATGCGATAAATGAAAGACGTACAGGCTAATCAGAAATCCACTGCAATCAACAGAGGTACACTACTGAAGGGCTTCAGATAGGACCGCTAACAATTCATTTTCAAACGGTAGAAGCCATACTTTGGCTTAAAACCACGCTGCATTTCTGCAACTCTGTCTCCACCATATATAGGAGGAGGACAGAAAATTCATGTAGGCATCAAAGCCATGGACAAAAGGAGAGACGCAGGCCTTACCTATAGGATCCTTGATAAAGTGCAAGACCATTTTTAGCTTGCACTTGTTTGATTCAATAAATGAAAAAACCACACTGCATTTCTGCAACTCTCTCTCTCTCTAGAAAGCATCAGCACCTACATACTTATGCTCAAATCGAATTACATTTATATTCCGGCAAAGTAAAAATCATCACACTGCATGTTGAATAATAGCATAATTAAATTTGTCAATATCAATGCTCCAACTTCTACATATTCATGCTAAATAATACTAACAACCAACCAACCAATGCCTGATCACCGAATTCAGAGTCACAGCCAAGCTCCATATTTTCACCTCAGATAAGACCAACTGCAACTGAAAACTTTTACTCAGCTAAAATAAAGTAAAAAACTCATCATGCTGGAGCAAATATCATGTTGATCACCATCAGCCCAAATTCAGTTTCTTATGAAGTTCCCTGGGCAGCATGCAAACTATCATTTCAATGCTTCTATGAGACAATGAAAGCGTGATTGTATTAAGCAGACGTAATGTGCAACTCCGACCAATTATACCTAAACAATAAGGCTATAATGACATTCAATGGCATTCAAAAAATGACACATTTTTCGTCCATATTGACAATGTAAGGTTACAAGGCATTTCAAATAAAGTAGAATCAATACTTTATCGACCAAAAGAAAAAGAATTAATACTTGTTCTACTTTAAAATCAAGAGCAGCTCTTGAAACTCAGTGAAATGTGGGACAATGCAGAGCTATATATTTCATCAAGTTATACATTTAACTATATCAGTGTAACAGATAGAACCTTAAATTGCTCGGGGTTGTTTGCTACTAAACGGGAGAAACATAGTGAAAGGAATGTCATTATACAATACAAGGATCAGTGATCGCATTACAACAGAAGGCAACTTCTACAAGTACACAAACACCAGTTACCATTAAAAAATGACGATAGTCAAACTCAAATTACAATAAAATTGACTCAGCCGATTATCTATAATCCCTAATCAAGTCCAAATTTCTACACAACTAGCAACTAGAAGCTAAATTGAACACCTAAAAGGCTAAAACTTTCTACACAATTACCAACTAAAAGCTAAATTGACCATTGAACTCATACAGTCGTTTTACCTCATTCCTCGTCAATTGACCCCATGGCCGCCAAACAAGGCAGAGACAAGAGAAACTAAAAAAAGAGAGGCAAAGAAAAACAAAGCTAGAAGCAAGGAAAAGACGGATTCACCTATTTTTTCCCCTATAAATAGTACGTGTAGTGGGAGCAGTTGCATGCATGTCATTTCAAATACACTTGCTATGGCCATTCCCCCCGCCCACTACCCTTTTTGAGAGAGAGGCTTACCCTCATCCAGGGCCGGTCCAAAGTGATCGAGGGCCCTGTGCGAAATACAAATCGGATCCTTTGTATTTATAAAAAGAAAAATAATTATAATTATAATAAATATTACATTTAGTTATGAAAAATTGATCTCCTTGCACTTTTATCTGCAAATTCATCAATCAATTTTTCATAATCAAGTTTCTCTAGGAATTCGCTCTCAATTGAAATCAAAGATAAAACATTCAATCTTGTTTGGGACATAGTCTACCTCAAACAAGTTTTCAACAACTTCAATTTAGAAAAACTTCTTTCCGCCGATGCAACCGTTACCGGAATGGTCAACAATATCTTGTATGCAATAAATAAATTGGGGAAACAATTCGATTTTTGCACGTAGTCTAGCATTGCACCGGCTGTTTTTGTTTCGTCTGGCAGCATATGTTGAATGATTTTCAATTCTTGAAATAATTCATCTCCATCCAAATCTGATACATCTTGTCCATCTTCATCTTTTCCTTGTAGCTTCTCTTCAAGATTTTTGCAGCGAGCCTTCAAGTCTTCATCTAGCAATGATTTCAGCTTATCACATGTGAAAAGGAACCCAAAAAGGTCATCATACTCTTTATATTGCTCAAACCTTCTCTTTAATGACCCAACTGTTTGATCAACAATGTATAAGAAGTAATTAACTCTGAAAACTTCCTCAGCAGATTCTTGGGGTATTGACTCACTTGAAAGTTCATCAAAGTGTCTCTTTTTATATATTTGTCTCTTTTCAGGAAAAACAAGATCAATTCCATAGATGATGCAAGTTCTTTTGCAGTATTGAGGGCTTGTCTGAATCTAGTTTCTCTGTACTCTTCAAAAGAAGCAATAAGCGCCTTAACCTTGGTCATAGCAGTGTCAACAAGCATGTTTTCTGACTATAAGCTTTTGCTAACCATGTTAACTTTGCCCAGTATATCATACCAAATAACCATGCCAACTAGAAACTCAAAATTTTCCAAGTTCAAATGTTGCCAAAGATTTAGCTTCACTTCTGATTTTGGTGTCGGTGTCTCTTTCTTCTGCAAGTTCAAGTAAAGCTTCTCTAACTTGTTGAGCTTGTAGTACTATTGCTTTCACACTTTCAATACGGCTTTCCCATCGAGTGGTTGACAATGATTTGAGAGTTAAGCTTTTAACAGTAACATGATCCACCATAATCTTCCACCTCTTTGTAGAATGAGCAAATATTGTATAAATCCGTTGAATAACTCCAAAAAAGTCTTTGGCTTTTCCGCAAGAACTCGCAATGTCACAAAGTGTTGAGTTCAAACAATGACAACCACATGGAGTGTATAATGCTCTTGGATTTATATCCAAAAGCTTTCTTTGTACACCTTGGTGTCTCCCTCTCATATTTGCTCCATTATCATATCCCTGCCCTCTTACATTATCAATATCAAGATCAAGACTTTTCAACACATTTTGTAACTCTTCAAACAACCCTTGTCTTGTTGTATCATCTACCTTTAAAAATCCTAAGAAATACTCTTCTACTTTCACTGGACTAGCAGAGACATCAACACATCTTATAACCAATGTCATTTGCTCTTGATTACTAACATCAGGAGTACAATCAAGTATCACAGAATATAACTTAGCTTCTTTAATTTTTTTTTTAGAATATAACTCTTAATTTCAGAAGCTAGCATACAAATAAGCTCATTCTGAATTTTGTGGCTAAGATAGTGATGATGTACCTTTTTTTCAAGATGATCCTTCATCACCAAGTCCCACTCAGCAATCATCTCAATCGCAGCCATGAAATTTCCATTGCTCTCCTCATAAATCTTCTCATTGCAACCACGGAATGCTAAATTCTGTTTGGCCAAAAATCTCACAATTGAAATCAACCGAGTTAATACCATCCTCCAGTGCACTTTTGCCTTCTTAATTTGATCTTGAACATAATGATCAATTGTTGTACCTTTCTCTAATCTGATGTGTAATTCAGACCACATAGCATAGCGATTGACATGCTCAATACTTGTCTCATGCTCTTTAAGTCTGGAACTAAGATGCCCCCAATCATGGTATCCCTCATTTGCTAGTTGACTTGGCTGAGGCTCCCTTTTAAACAACTTGCAACAAAAACAGAAAGCTTTGTTTAGTGCTTTCGAATACACCAACCAATCTATATGGTGTTGTTGACCATTTCCTAAAGTCCGAGTGTAGAAGTGCGAAGAGAAACGTCTCTTTGCTTTATCTTTATCTTTAGGACATTTGCCTGATAATAAATCTCTTACAGGACCCTTCTCCACTAGTAGATCCTTCCACTTGAGATCTAAATTCTCCCAATTTCTTGGATCAAAGATGTCAAGTGGAGGAGATGAACTCGGTTCCTCGTTCACAACATTAACATCATCATCATCATCATCATCATTAACATCAGAGTGAGCAAGGTCATCACCGCCACCACTTATATGATCACTATGATTAGCATCTTCAAATTCAGCATCACCAACGTCATCAACATTGTCAAAGCCTAAGGCATCATCATTTTCATTGCCTTCAACATTGTCAATGCCTAAGCCATCATCATTTTCATTGCCTTCAACCTCATTCACATATTCATGTGCATTATTTTCCAACAGTAAACTATCAACTAATCCATCACCATCACTTATATCTTCAACTGGTTGATTTATCAGTATTTTGACAACCCATTTTGCTATATCCCCTTTTTGAGACTCTTCAAGTTGATCAAGTCTTCTTCTCTTTTTGCTCTTCTCATGTCCACTGGGAACTCTTGTAGCTGAAGAGGGATGTTTCCTAGTAGGAGGCATTCCTAACTCCTAATGTTCTGTACTTTTTTTATAAAAAAAAAAAATGTTTAGATTTATACAGAGGGTACTCATCTAGCTTAAGTAAACAATAATTTCTAGTCTACTCTCGTTTTCTCTCTACAACACAACCTAAATTGATATATATATATATATATATATATATATATATATATATATATATATATAGCAAAGCCTAAAACTTATCAAGACAAAAGAAATTGAAAAAATAGACAGAAACAACTAACCCGATCCCCAAGTCTCGATTCCACCGATTGCTTCAAAGCGTCAAGCTTCCAGCCAAATTGATTAACAAGCAATCCTCCAATCTTAATCCAAAAACAATACAAAGAAGTGAGGAACAAATAGATTATTAAATTCGAGACAAATTTAAATAATTTCAAACTTATCTATGCAACACACCTTTCTTCAATCTTAATTTTGGAGTAGAAATTGAAAGAGTAGAAGAGAATTGAAGGGATTTTGGGGAAGAAGAGAATGATCATTGATCATGAACAGTAAAAACAGAGAGAGATAAGTTTGGACAGAGAATAGAGAGAGAAGGAGTTAAAAAGGGAAAGTGCATTCCAACTATTAAATAAAGGGGAAAAAAGGAAAAAAAAAAAAAAAGAACCCAGCCCGTGTCGAACCCCCAACCTCATTGCTACTCTAATTATAAAGACTAGTGTGTAGCCAATCCACCAACCACTTTGTTTGATTATAATAGGATCATGCTTAATATATGTACAATAATTTATTTTCTACTGCAAACAAAAAAAATTACGGCCCTTGCCGGTCGGAGGGCCTTGTGCGGCCGCACCGCCTTGACCGCCCCAGGGCCGGCTCTGGTTGCAAGCACCGCGCTTCCCTAAATCACCAACCCAAGCCCTCCTCTCTACGACTCAGACTTACCTTTGACCGGTCAACGACGGCTTGACGGAGTTTGGTGGTGTAACCTTTCTTTGGTGTATTTCAGACTTTTCCTATAACTTAACAAAAACTTAATGTCGGGAGCGCTGCTTACAGACTGACTGATTTATACACATATTTAAATCCTCAAAAGTAAAAAACATCTGAGCACAGAATACAACATTAATTCATTAAGCACATAATACAACCATAATTCATTAAGCACATAATGCAACCATAATTAGAACAACAACAACATTAAAGGCTAAAATGACTGAAAATCAACTAAGACAACCAAAAGACAGCTCCGGTGCCTAAGACGAACATCCTCGAAGAGTCAGCGGTGTCACTCTTGAGGTTGGTTGAAGGAGCCGCAAAAGCACTTCCACCACCCACTAATTGTACCACGCCTAGGGGTGACGGTGGGAATGGTGGAGGTTTCAGTGACGGTGGGAGCGGTATGGCGGGAGGCATCGGCGTCGCCGGATATGTCGGCGATAAGGCTGATGTTGGAGGAAGAGGAACCGCCGAGGTTGGCAGGAGGGAGGGAGTAGGAGGGACCAATGTCGTAATCAATCGGGTCGCCAAATACGTCTACGTCCCCCTGGGGTGGTTTTAGGGGCTTGTCGGAAAATGTACTGCTGCCGGAGCTAGATGATATGTTGTAAAAGCATGCTTTTTCGACGTGGCGCTGGATTTCGTTTTCAGGGGGTAGAGGGAGGTGGCCAGGTGATCCTCGTTCAGGGAGACTGGGGGATCCTCTATCAGCTGAATTACAGGCTCATCTTCGTCAATACACTGTCTTAACCTGGCAACAATATCAGCTAGATGAAAACAATTTTCTATGAATTCTAATTGAAATATGGGACTCCACTGAAACGTATGCAGTTGCAGTTCAGCCAACATATTGTGGCAAGCATTGAATGCTTCGCACTCTCCCGCCACACCATATATTTGAGATTTTAAACTTGAAACAGAAATCTGAAAATTTTGGGTATCCTGCTTATCCCAAGCTTTTTTTATGAGGGGAAGTTTTTCACGAACGGATACTACAAAATCACTAAGGGAACTTTTTCCAAGTTCCCCCATCTCTTTGAAATCTGTAAAAGTCACCTTGAAGAGTATTGTCGCACAGATGAGGGCAGAGCCGGCCCTGGGGCGGTCAAGGCGGTGCGGCCGCACAAGGCCCTCCGACCGGCAAGGGCCGTAATTTTTTTTGTTTGCAGTAGAAAATAAATTATTGTACATATATTAAGCATGATCCTATTATAATCAAACAAAGTGGTTGGTGGATTGGCTACACACTAGTCTTTATAATTAGAGTAGCAATGAGGTTGGGGGTTCGACACGGGCTGGGTTCTTTTTTTTTTTTTTCCTTTTTTCCCCCCTTATTTAATAGTTGGAATGCACTTTCCCTTTTTAACTCCTTCTCTCTCTATTCTCTGTCCAAACTTATCTCTCTCTGTTTTTACTGTTCATGATCAATGATCATTCTCTTCTTCCCCAAAATCCCTTCAATTCTCTTCTACTCTTTCAATTTCTACTCCAAAATTAAGATTGAAGAAAGGTGTGTTGCATAGATAAGTTTGAAATTATTTAAATTTGTCTCGAATTTAATAATCTATTTGTTCCTCACTTCTTTGTATTGTTTTTGGATTAAGATTGGAGGATTGCTTGTTAATCAATTTGGCTGGAAGCTTGACGCTTTGAAGCAATCGGTGGAATCGAGACTTGGGGATCAGGTTAGTTGTTTCTGTCTATTTTTTCAATTTCTTTTGTCTTGATAAGTTTTAGGCTTTGCTATATATATATATATATATATATATATATATATATATATATATATATATCAATTTAGGTTGTGTTGTAGAGAGAAAACGAGAGTAGACTAGAAATTATTGTTTACTTAAGCTAGATGAGTACCCTCTGTATAAATCTAAACATTTTTTTTTTTTTATAAAAAAAGTACAGAACATTAGGAGTTAGGAATGCCTCCTACTAGGAAACATCCCTCTTCAGCTACAAGAGTTCCCAGTGGACATGAGAAGAGCAAAAAGAGAAGAAGACTTGATCAACTTGAAGAGTCTCAAAAAGGGGATATAGCAAAATGGGTTGTCAAAATACTGATAAATCAACCAGTTGAAGATATAAGTGATGGTGATGGATTAGTTGATAGTTTACTGTTGGAAAATAATGCACATGAATATGTGAATGAGGTTGAAGGCAATGAAAATGATGATGGCTTAGGCATTGACAATGTTGAAGGCAATGAAAATGATGATGCCTTAGGCTTTGACAATGTTGATGACGTTGGTGATGCTGAATTTGAAGATGCTAATCATAGTGATCATATAAGTGGTGGCGGTGATGACCTTGCTCACTCTGATGTTAATGATAATGATGATGATGATGATGATGATGATGATGTTAATGTTGTGAACGAGGAACCGAGTTCATCTCCTCCACTTGACATCTTTGATCCAAGAAATTGGGAGAATTTAGATCTCAAGTGGAAGGATCTACTAGTGGAGAAGGGTCCTGTAAGAGATTTATTATCAGGCAAATGTCCTAAAGATAAAGATAAAGCAAAGAGACGTTTCTCTTCGCACTTCTACACTCGGACTTTAGGAAATGGTCAACAACACCATATAGATTGGTTGGTGTATTCGAAAGCACTAAACAAAGCTTTCTGTTTTTGTTGCAAGTTGTTTAAAAGGGAGCCTCAGCCAAGTCAACTAGCAAATGAGGGATACCATGATTGGGGGCATCTTAGTTCCAGACTTAAAGAGCATGAGACAAGTATTGAGCATGTCAATCGCTATGCTATGTGGTCTGAATTACACATCAGATTAGAGAAAGGTACAACAATTGATCATTATGTTCAAGATCAAATTAAGAAGGCAAAAGTGCACTGGAGGATGGTATTAACTCGGTTGATTTCAATTGTGAGATTTTTGGCCAAACAGAATTTAGCATTCCGTGGTTGCAATGAGAAGATTTATGAGGAGAGCAATGGAAATTTCATGGCTGCGATTGAGATGATTGCTGAGTGGGACTTGGTGATGAAGGATCATCTTGAAAAAAAGGTACATCATCACTATCTTAGCCACAAAATTCAGAATGAGCTTATTTGTATGCTAGCTTCTGAAATTAAGAGTTATATTCTAAAAAAAAAATTAAAGAAGCTAAGTTATATTCTGTGATACTTGATTGTACTCCTGATGTTAGTAATCAAGAGCAAATGACATTGGTTATAAGATGTGTTGATGTCTCTGCTAGTCCAGTGAAAGTAGAAGAGTATTTCTTAGGATTTTTAAAGGTAGATGATACAACAAGACAAGGGTTGTTTGAAGAGTTACAAAATGTGTTGAAAAGTCTTGATCTTGATATTGATAATGTAAGAGGGCAGGGATATGATAATGGAGCAAATATGAGAGGGAGACACCAAGGTGTACAAAGAAAGCTTTTGGATATAAATCCAAGAGCATTATACACTCCATGTGGTTGTCATTGTTTGAACTCAACACTTTGTGACATTGCGAGTTCTTGCGGAAAAGCCAAAGACTTTTTTGGAGTTATTCAACGGATTTATACAATATTTGCTCATTCTACAAAGAGGTGGAAGATTATGGTGGATCATGTTACTGTTAAAAGCTTAACTCTCAAATCATTGTCAACCACTCGATGGGAAAGCCGTATTGAAAGTGTGAAAGCAATAGTACTACAAGCTCAACAAGTTAGAGAAGCTTTACTTGAACTTGCAGAAGAAAGAGACACCGACACCAAAATCAGAAGTGAAGCTAAATCTTTGGCAACATTTGAACTTGGAAAATTTTGAGTTTCTAGTTGGCATGGTTATTTGGTATGATATACTGGGCAAAGTTAACATGGTTAGCAAAAGCTTATAGTCAGAAAACATGCTTGTTGACACTGCTATGACCAAGGTTAAGGCGCTTATTGCTTCTTTTGAAGAGTACAGAGAAACTAGATTCAGACAAGCCCTCAATACTGCAAAAGAACTTGCATCATCTATGGAATTGATCTTGTTTTTCCTGAAAAGAGACAAATATATAAAAAGAGACACTTTGATGAACTTTCAAGTGAGTCAATACCCCAAGAATCTGCTGAGGAAGTTTTCAGAGTTAATTACTTCTTATACATTGTTGATCAAACAGTTGGGTCATTAAAGAGAAGGTTTGAGCAATATAAAGAGTATGATGACCTTTTTGGGTTCCTTTTCACATGTGATAAGCTGAAATCATTGCTAGATGAAGACTTGAAGGCTCGCTGCAAAAATCTTGAAGAGAAGCTACAAGGAAAAGATGAAGATGGACAAGATGTATCAGATTTGGATGGAGATGAATTATTTCAAGAATTGAAAATCATTCAACATATGCTGCCAGACGAAACAAAAACAGCCGGTGCAATGCTAGACTACGTGCAAAAATCGAATTGTTTCCCCAATTTATTTATTGCATACAAGATATTGTTGACCATTCCGGTAACGGTTGCATCGGCGGAAAGAAGTTTTTCTAAATTGAAGTTGTTGAAAACTTGTTTGAGGTAGACTATGTCCCAAACAAGATTGAATGTTTTATCTTTGATTTCAATTGAGAGCGAATTCCTAGAGAAACTTGATTATGAAAAATTGATTGATGAATTTGCAGATAAAAGTGCAAGGAGATCAATTTTTCATAACTAAATGTAATATTTATTATAATTATAATTATTTTTCTTTTTATAAATACAAAGGATCCGATTTGTATTTCGCACAGGGCCCTCGATCACTTTGGACCGGCCCTGGATGAGGGTAAGCCTCTCTCTCAAAAAGGGTAGTGGGCGGGGGGAATGGCCATAGCAAGTGTATTTGAAATGACATGCATGCAACTGCTCCCACTACACGTACTATTTATAGGGGAAAAAATAGGTGAATCCGTCTTTTCCTTGCTTCTAGCTTTGTTTTTCTTTGCCTCTCTTTTTTTAGTTTCTCTTGTCTCTGCCTTGTTTGGCGGCCATGGGGTCAATTGACGAGGAATGAGGTAAAACGACTGTATGAGTTCAATGGTCAATTTAGCTTTTAGTTGGTAATTGTGTAGAAAGTTTTAGCCTTTTAGGTGTTCAATTTAGCTTCTAGTTGCTAGTTGTGTAGAAATTTGGACTTGATTAGGGATTATAGATAATCGGCTGAGTCAATTTTATTGTAATTTGAGTTTGACTATCGTCATTTTTTAATGGTAACTGGTGTTTGTGTACTTGTAGAAGTTGCCTTCTGTTGTAATGCGATCACTGATCCTTGTATTGTATAATGACATTCCTTTCACTATGTTTCTCCCGTTTAGTAGCAAACAACCCCGAGCAATTTAAGGTTCTATCTGTTACACTGATATAGTTAAATGTATAACTTGATGAAATATATAGCTCTGCATTGTCCCACATTTCACTGAGTTTCAAGAGCTGCTCTTGATTTTAAAGTAGAACAAGTATTAATTCTTTTTCTTTTGGTCGATAAAGTATTGATTCTACTTTATTTGAAATGCCTTGTAACCTTACATTGTCAATATGGACGAAAAATGTGTCATTTTTTGAATGCCATTGAATGTCATTATAGCCTTATTGTTTAGGTATAATTGGTCGGAGTTGCACATTACGTCTGCTTAATACAATCACGCTTTCATTGTCTCATAGAAGCATTGAAATGATAGTTTGCATGCTGCCCAGGGAACTTCATAAGAAACTGAATTTGGGCTGATGGTGATCAACATGATATTTGCTCCAGCATGATGAGTTTTTTACTTTATTTTAGCTGAGTAAAAGTTTTCAGTTGCAGTTGGTCTTATCTGAGGTGAAAATATGGAGCTTGGCTGTGACTCTGAATTCGGTGATCAGGCATTGGTTGGTTGGTTGTTAGTATTATTTAGCATGAATATGTAGAAGTTGGAGCATTGATATTGACAAATTTAATTATGCTATTATTCAACATGCAGTGTGATGATTTTTACTTTGCCGGAATATAAATGTAATTCGATTTGAGCATAAGTATGTAGGTGCTGATGCTTTCTAGAGAGAGAGAGAGTTGCAGAAATGCAGTGTGGTTTTTTCATTTATTGAATCAAACAAGTGCAAGCTAAAAATGGTCTTGCACTTTATCAAGGATCCTATAGGTAAGGCCTGCGTCTCTCCTTTTGTCCATGGCTTTGATGCCTACATGAATTTTCTGTCCTCCTCCTATATATGGTGGAGACAGAGTTGCAGAAATGCAGCGTGGTTTTAAGCCAAAGTATGGCTTCTACCGTTTGAAAATGAATTGTTAGCGGTCCTATCTGAAGCCCTTCAGTAGTGTACCTCTGTTGATTGCAGTGGATTTCTGATTAGCCTGTACGTCTTTCATTTATCGCATCCAACAAGTAGGAGCTGATTATAGCCTTGAACTTTATCAAACAAGTACCAGCTGCTTACGTATGTCATCCCCTAAAACACCCTACCTACGTTTTGTGACATACACCTGACCTTACATATTTGTTTAAGATGAGTTGATTGAAAAGTGTCGATGTGCAATCAATAAACCAGGAGGACAGAAACACGAAGGCATCAAAGCCATGGACTCTTAAATGGATGCTTTCCCATTTCAAGTATTCGATCATTGGTTTCCCATTTCAAAATAAATAGAAAAAAAAATGGCTGACCTCTTTGTTTCTTAGCAAAAGAAAACAAGTAAAAGAGAAGAGAACAGAAATTCAGAAAATAAGATCGAAAATTTGATTGGTAGTTAAATTGGTCACATAAGAGATAGATTATATCAGCCGGGAAAATCTTCACACCCAATTCATCTGCAAGGTATCGGGCCTCAGGTGTTACTTTACATCAAATGCCAAGATAGTGGCATACTCCTTTTTCATTTCGAGCATTACACTGCCCTCTTCATGACATCCTTCTTGTGTGTACAGGGGCAATGCTAATACCACTAACAGGAATATTAACATCTGGTGTTTTCAGAAACCCTAGCAATGCTTCCAAGGATCCTAGAGTAGATGCTTGTACACAAACTCCTTCATCACTCTTGTCAATCCTATTCAAGACTGATTTCATATCCTCCATAGCTGTTTCCTTGATATCATTCAAGTCGTCATGAGGCCCAATAACGTAAAGGGCAGTGCCACCAATAGCATGTTCAAGTCCCTGCATTAGCATATGTTAAAAATGGAAAATAAAGGATTGCTCTCAATGGAATGTCTGGCTAAATACTACCAGTTGCAAGTGGATTAGCCTCGACTTCAACCTAGAATTAGAATTACCTGTGCTGTAATCTTGATACCTTGTGCAGCCTCGATTTGACTATGGTGCAGATAAGTTCCCTGAAGCCAAGAAAAGTACCATCACAATCTGACATAATGGGGACAGCTGGCATTGTCTCAGGACACCAAGTGTTCATAGCAGACACAACCAATTAGACGTTTTGTCTAAACGCAGACGAAGCAAATTAATTTTTGGAGCATATTTAGACGGTGAAAGAATTGCAGAAGATATTTAGTCAATCTTCATGTGAACTGGTCACCATCACAAAAAGAAAGTGAAATCAGAGAATTATTTGTAATCCTACTTTTACTTCTTGAGAAAAAAGAAACATGTCCAAACTCCATATTAATCAGCATATGTACCAGAAGCTATCTATAGAGCAGCGCAATGCAGCTAAATGTGAATTGAAGAATAATGAATGCCCGTAACCACAGAGAAAGTTGGTATTCCTAATGCAATGCTTGTAAGTTGTAACGATGAATAGTCCCAATGTTATAAAATCTTTCTCAACCTACAACACGGAAACATTAAACTGCAAACCTAGTAAACCAAAAACATTGAGAGAACAAACCTTGGAGAAAATAGATATCAAATCTCATGGGACACCATCGTCAAACAGAACTTTATAAAACCTTTTTCTTTCTTCTGTGTCAAACAAACCTCCCTTGTCTCCCTGCTCATCAATGTCAGACAAATCCTTACCTTTATCTGGTTTACCCAAAACCATTCCTTTGTTTCTTTTTTCTTCTATATTTACTAAATGGCGGCTGCGAAGCCCATCCTGCATAAGTTCCCCAAACTTCTCCTTTACGACAACAAGAGGATCCTTATGAACCAGTTCTCGCCCATTAACGCCTTCTCTAAGAAGGACAGTATATATCTGATACTTGTTTGACACAAAAATTATGCCAGGGTACTTCAGCAGCAATGCATCCAATCTCTCTGGCAAAACAAACTCCCTCTGAAAATGCCCAAGCTTGACAATTGATGCTTTCTTCCATAGAATCAATGACAACAAGTCATGCGCCAAGCCGACAGTCCTCTTCTCCATCTCGATCCATCCACTAAACCTTTGGTGTCCAAGTACGGAGTAATATAAGGACTTGCATTAAACTCATGAAATCTTTCCCATGACTTGACCCAAGCTGAAAGCAATGAGCGAGTGAAACATTGCTCACTACCTTGCTTCTGAGCTGAAGCTTCAATGGCAGAAACCGCTAAATCCGGATTCCAAGCCACCAGCTCAATCTCCATGGAACTCCTCTGGCCACTATAATTAACAATTCAAAACATGTCAGGATACTTGGGCACAAGTCTAAGCAAATAGCCATCCGGAAAACAAAATTCCACTTCAGTTCATTAAGCTTCACAACATTCAGTCTCTGGTTGCGGCTCCTCATCAGTAACTTTGTCAATCTCTCCACAAACACCGGTTCCTGCATATCTTTGACAAATTCCTCCTCTCTTCCACCAAAGCCATCCCCGTTTCGTGACCTGACAGCAGTACTCATTGCCCTGCAGATAGACTTGAAAGCAGCAGGGATACTTCTTAAGCCAATTGAGAGCCTTCCCTTGAAGATCAAGAGTCCTGAACTTGTTCTGAATGAACCTCACTTTTGCTACCTGACCAGGGCACCTAAGAATGAAGTTCTTAAGTTGATTGTTCGCCATCCACCGGCAATTCCTAGACAATGCCGACTCAAGAGATGGGTCCTTCTTCATTGACCACAACGAAAAGTTCCGGACGAAGTTTTGAGCAAGTCTTGAGTTTCTAGAGTACAATGCAAGTGTCATTCTGCTGTTTTATGTGCATATATCTAGCATACGAAAACCCACAACAAAGAAATTGGAATATGATGTCAAAGTAATATGATTACTGAACATCAATGAAAGCTCCCTCTACCTCTCCTAACCATAGCATGATGATTTTTGGGCTGCTTGATCACCTTCATTGCCTATTTCATTCATCTCCAATGTTTGCAGCTGAAACCATAAAAATGAAAAGAAAAAAAAAGTCCATAAACTCTTAAGAGAACAATTTGGAAAGAATTTGCTTCAATAATTTGAAACTTCAAGTCTATTTGTATATCTACATCCGGCCGATAAAAAACAGAGAAACATACCATGCTTGAAGAATTTTATAATAGCAAAAGAGTTCTTTATAATCTCAAAAGGTAACATGCAAGTAAATTTTTTTCTCTAAAGCCCCGCAAACATGCAGTCTTTTATTCTCAGGAAGCAAAATGCAATGTTGCAATCAAAGTACTTACATCAACAGTTACCCAAAGTGTATTTACTTATTCATTGCTTACACATTACCACACAGGTCATGGCTTATTTAATAAAATATTTTTGAGGGTCCTTTTATGTGACCTTAAAAGAAAATGTTAAATTTCTGGACAACTTCACTATTAACATTTCACTGTATTTAGAAAGCACTGTTATAACATAAGACTTAAAAAATACCAGGAATCCAATGGTTTGGCTAATATGCTTGAGTTCACTTCAGGTTGTCCCCCTGCACATTGGATTAATGTTTTATTCAGCATGAGTTTATAAACAAAAAGGCAACGTGGAAGTAATTGATACCTCATCTATTGCTTAATAACACCATTGCTCCTACACGACTTAGCCAGCTTTTGTATATTCTCCAAAACCAAACATACAGCAGTCTTGTGGTAGTGACTGGCTATTGAGAAATATAAATAATTGAAGGGTTGATACAACAAATGATTTGTATTTGTATCAAACAGCATTCCAATCAAAGCAACCTTACGTATGAAGAATTAATATCTGTTGAATAACTATACATAGATAAAGAGTATCTGACTGAACACCATTGGAAGGGAAATAGAGGTACCTGGAATAAGAAAAAATGATGGTCATACTGTAAAGACAATGATATCCTAAGCTTGATCTGTTGCCTTGATGTTAAAGCAGATATCGAATCAGATTAACCTCTCTTGCCAGTTGTTCAAAGTTATCTGTTATGACTTCCAGTAGCGAACAATACCTAACAATCAAGTTTAGGGCCATCAAGTTGAAGTCCTCCTATGTTTCTCAGAGTTTTTATATATGGGACTTATGAATATCAAACATAGACCAAATCCTGGATGATTCAAAATCATAATTTATCCCTTACATGGTTACTAAAATTCTATTTCTGTTTCACCTTCAAAAATTCAAAACCATTTTACAGATTTTTCTACTAGATAGAAAAGTAGGAATTCAAAACCGTCTTTAAAATCATAAAAGATGCCACCCCTGTAACTGTCTTCACTTGAACAAAGAATACAGTACAAAACTAATTATAAACACAACATATTGGAACGTAATCAAGCAATCAACCAACCCCTCTTAAACCTCATTGACAAATAGAAATAAGAAACAATTACAAAGCAAATAGAGAAGAAGAAAAAGAAAAAATAGCCTTGTATTATGAGTGCTTACCAACGCCAATAAGCAAAGCAGAGAACCACATCACAGCTGTATAATATTCCATACCTGTAGTTGTCAACAGAAACATACACAGAAAAACAAAATTACAATGCTCTCTAACTCAAAATAGAAACATGAATTACACCAAAAATTCAGGTCACATCACTTACCAAAACCAATAAGAGAGGCAAATAACAATATGAAAGCCACATAACACCCTACATCTGTAACCACCAACAAAAACAAACTCAAAATTAATCCAACACTCCTATTAATGATTATTTATAAACAATCAAACAAATCAAGGAAAGAAAATGGACAAGGATAAACTGAAAGCAAACAGTAAAACCAATTCATTGAGCAACTCCTATTGTGTTTAGTTCATTATTCCACTGGTTCTCCATGGAAAGATACTCAAGAATGACCTCAGTAGGAAATAGCTAGATATATCTCCATGGACAACCAAGGGATGAAGAATGCAAGATGTAAACTGTGCAAGAAGTTAGAAGACCAGAAAAAAGAAAAAAAAACACTCTGACAATTAGAATACACATCAGCTCATGAAAATCTGGATGGCAAGACAGTTGTACAATTTGTAACAATTTCCAAACTTAGTTGATTTGAGGAAGAATAAGCTCTCATATACAACAGATTTATATCAAGGTATATCTTTATTAATATGCATTTACTAACACAATCAAATATTAACAAACCTGGCTATTCCTATCAAATAAAGAATTTTATTGACCTTGGTAAATTACCTCCTCACTTATCAAAGAACATAATCAACAAGAACATAACATCATAATGCTAACAAAAGCTGCCGCAACGCGTGGCCATTGTGCCAATTCAAACCCAAGCTTACACAGATTACAAGCTCGGTAGAAATGTTTCATGCCCTTATTTGGCATGCCTAATCTTCTTTCTTATATAAGTATATGCAGCTTATGAAGATCTACATATATGAGGGTGTAAACCACTAATACCGAATTTGAATATCATTCACCATATTCTATAAGAGATGTCCTGATAGACATTGTGAAAGCATTTACTCGTACAGTACCAAAGGACTACAGCATTTAAGAGACATTGTACTTGAATAGTTAAATGGACTCTCAATAATACTAATATGACTGCTATGCTTGATACTCAACTGCACTCTCTTATATAGTGACTGGTTTGGACTCCTAGAGAACAGTGGAGACTTCCCTTACTCTGCTCAACCAGGGAAGAGTAAAGTGCGCGGTCTTCCTCTAGAAAAGCTTGCATGCTGTACTGCAAACCAACAATAAGTTCCACAATTATTTCTTCTGTCTTCTGTTTATTTGCAAAGTAGAGGGTTTCTACCAGAAGCACATGGCGCCTCGAAACACAGGCTTTCTGTTCAATGTTCCTGTTGGAGAGCCATTTCTTCGTATTATGAGCAAGTGGTGCTAACCATTCTAATATTTCAGCCATTGCCACATTCTTCTCTGCTGCAATATCTTTAACTGATTCAGTCAAGCTATAGATGGAGGGCAGCCTTTTACTTAGCTTAGCTCTCAGATTTTTACGCAACATGCTGTACAGCTCAGCTCTGCAAAGATAAATTTTGTAGGGATATTTTGCTAAACGTTCAATTCTGATGACAATATTAGCATAGTGCAGTGCAGCAACACCGAGTGTATCGGGAGGAAAATCCAACCGCTTGTACTGGCTTAAAATTGATGGACTATGACTAACGTGATGACAATCTTTGAAATATGCATCTGCCATGAGTTGAGGAACTCCAAAAACAGACTTGATACAAATGAATATTGTGAAGACAAATCTTGCCAAAAGGGTACCTACGACATCGAAAGTCATGTTCCACAGAAACCCCTCTTTCAAACATTTCTCCACCTGGAGCCGCTTGAGCTCTACCTTATTCTTGAAATCAAGCAAAATTGGACCATCCAAGGTGGCAGTGACGTCTTTCAAATTAGATTCAAGCCGGGCTAATTTTTCCACCTCCTTGGCTACCTTTTCCATCTTCTTGACTGCACTTCCCATCACCTTGGCTACACTTTCCATCAACTGCCATGGAAGTTTCCATTTAAAGGGGTCAACACCATTGTTGATCCAATCACAAACAACATGCTCAAAATCCTTCAATTTAGGATAAGAACCATAACACTGAAGCCTGGCCACAAATTTTGTTAAAGGGATCATATTCTCAAACAAATCACCCAGTATTAAACCTCGAATGAAATCATCATCATGTGACACGAGCTTTTTTATCCCCACAGAATCTGAGATACTTTTTCTGAGCGTAAGACCTTGTTCATCTCTCAGGGATGCCCATAGACGGACCAGCTTAGACATCACACCTGCAACTTCAAATGCATATATTCCAACCACTGCATTCTGCTTCCCAGTTTCAGTCCTCAACATCCTGGAACACTTCAAGTAATAATAAACACACAATTCTGTAGAAATATCACACCTAATATCAAATCATTGAATTAAACAAAGAAAATTAACCTAATTAGTTTAGGCTTTTAGCTAGTGAACGGTAGAACAGATCATCAGGATTCTTAATTGATTTATTTTTTCAGCCCAAAAAATTCGTAACCTTCCCTGAATTTAGAAAAAGAAACCCAGAAAGAAGCCAATAATAATATTCATATTTATGTTGCAAGGATGATGTAAACGGACCTTTAAATCCAAGCGGCTACACGGATTGGGAGCTAAAACAATGAAGAGGCTGTATAGTGCACGCGCCACCTCGCCTTGGGCTGTTTCTGGTTGTTTGGTTTCTGCAAATTCCACATCCTTTCAATCTGTACCTCTACTGCACTATATAAAAGGGGCGCCTCGGTTTCAGAAAACATCTGTCTCATACCAGGCCCAAACTCAAAAAGTTCGACTTGGTCTAATTCTAAATACAGAAAGAATCGCATAGAGATCAAGGTGAGGAGAGAGGAATCTCAGAAAATCGTGCCTCTATCACTTAATTCTTAACAATGAGTTCATAGTCCTTCGAATTAGCCGACAAAATGTGGATTTTATCGTGATAAGCACAGTAGCGCGAAGATGTGGATTTTAAAAGGGAAACACTGGAGAGAAAAAGATGAGGGCTCTAGCTGATACACTGAAGAGACCAACGTACCCGTCAAACTAACGGCAAGTTAACGACGGAGTTAACGTCATGTCTAGTTAATAGGTAGGTCTTCTTCATGTTTTGAGTAACAAAGTGCCTATATTTAGAATTTGATGTATATAAACCATTAGTGGATGTACTATTTGTAAAACAAAAATTCCTACCGATTTTTTGGTGGAGCAGAGAAGGATCGCCGTAAAAATGTGTTTTTAGACAAGAACGTCAATTATTATATTAGATTAAACTTAAAGATTACATAGTAAATGCACCACACTTCGAATTTTGAAAAAGTAATAACTCAAATAATTCATAATACTTAAAAATTAATGATAAATTACCAAGTATTTAAAAAAATCAAAATATGAGACTCAATCAAACTCAAGTATTACATCACCATTGTTTATATAGCTTCTAATGTAAATGAACAATATAATGCTCACTAATAGCTCACTACACCAAACATACAAATTTTGCAGAGATGATTTATACATTAGGTTCTAACATCTAAACGGTGGAGATGTGGACATATGACCAAAAAGTGTATCAAAAAATGAACTTCGCATGTTAATTTCAGAGCGAATCGAAGGTTCGCTCTGAATAGGAACTGTACATATATATATATATATTTATATATATATATTAGCTCTGATTGTTAAAGTATCAAAACAATAAAAAATCAATGAACAAATTGAATATGCTCAGTATGAAACATATATGTTAATCACGCCTACGAATGTTTAACGATTATCAAATTTGATGAAATTTTACAGAGGTGATCTACACACATATATATATATATACTAATTGGTGGAGATGTATAAATTTGACCAGAAAGTGGATCAAATAAGGGGCTCCGCTCTGGATGGGGACTATATATATAGACATGTAGACATTCAAACTCAGCGTATGACTCGATCTATATTATTATGGTAGATGAAATCAACTCTCAAACAACCATCATTGCTGGAATTACATTTAAGAATCAAAATCGTGTGCACAAAATCAAAAATTTAACCAAGAACGAATGAAAAAAAATGAAGAACACACAGCTAAAATTCACACACATGAAATCGTTAAATAGCTAGGTTGCAAATCGTCATATAAACATCCAATGAAATCCAAAATTTATAATCAAAATACAAAACCAAATTTGGTAAAACCATAAAAACATACAATATTCATAGACACAGTAAAATTTACAGAAATATAGCAAGCCATGAATAAGGAAAAAGCACACTTTGAAGAAACCTTGAATGGAAGCTGCAAAGGTGAGATGCGAATAGGTGATAGTGTGGTGTTTTGGCTATGCGATTTCTGTATAGGTTATATGGAGAGATTTTGGTAGAGTTTCGACTTGTATTTGTGTAAAAGAAGTTATATTTTTCTGGTGGAAATTCGTGCTCTATATATATGGATAGCATAGGCACAACCTTCTTTGTATCAGACAAACTCTTTCACAAGACAGAATATGATTCTTCTCTCTCTTTTAATTCGGCATATATTACCATTATGTGATGAATACGACATATCTCTCTTTAGAAAATAGCTATCGAGGTGATTCCAATTGATTTGAAAATTAGACTCCCGTAGCTTTCTATCTATATATCAAAAATAGTCAACTACTACTCTAGATCCAATAACATCTTTCAATCTACCAGTCACTCCGTCTAAAACAGAGTTGAGTATTCCCAAACCCTAAGGCGGCTGGACCGACAACGGGATCTCTTCGAATGATATTCTCCGGTTCTTCTTGATGGCTCTCTTGGGTGGGGCACTTGGTGGAGACAAAGATTTGTTCAGGTAAGACGTGTTTCACCTGTTCTTCGGGTGGGGTGTATTAGGTTGGTGGAGCAGTGGGTAGCAACTTTAGACGAAAGTATGGGACTCAGAGGGCCCGGGACAAGATCCCTAGTAAACCCTAATCGGATTTCCATGGCTCGATCGAGAAAAAGTAAACCACAACGGTCTGATGCTTCTAATCGATCGAGTTTAATCTTGATCATGTGTTTTACTAGGTTATTTGCTTTCTGCATTTTATTTTCTAGTTTGTCCACCAGTTTGGACGCATCTGTAAGGTTGTTTTTTCAAATCATAGACTAGTCATAGTTGTTAGCGTGTATTAGAGCTTGTTTACTCAAATTCTCTTATTTGACCTTTGTGTCGTATGATTTTCGTCAATGGAACTATCTCTTTTTTCCTTAAAAAAAAAAGTCCACTACTACCAAATATAGTTTATTGATCACAAAATCCTTAAAAAATTATGTTTATTTTAAAACATTTTACTTACCCATGAATCGTAGTTGATCAAATTCATATGTTTAAAAACTAACATGGAAACAATTTCACATTTAGCGATTCAACAACTCTAACATAACGTGTTCATGAAGAATGTTGTAAGATTTACTCACCTCAACTTCCGCTACATCTTCTCTTTCAACAAATATAAGGTACATACACTTCTCGTCAATCAAGTCTCAATATCTCAACTTAGTAACAAGCGAATATAAAATGACTTCAACTCGAATCGAGCACTCAAAACCTAATCCGAAGACTTGTCACTCGAGACAGCTCTTCCTTCAAATTCTCCCAAGGTCACCGGAACATAATGACAATCAATATGTAACCACACTATATTATCCAATGGTCAGATTCCCAATAATCGAAAACCGAGCAACCTGGAGCTACAAAAATCGTAACATCACTAGGCCAAAAATCAAAATTAACAATGGTTTTTTAACTATTGTCTAATAAAACTACTCAATCATTATCTATCCAACGATTGTCTGATACACGACTAAGTGTGCTTGAGAAAGTTAACAATGGTTTTTGTAAAACGTCAAAATACTCGGTCTAAGTGTGCTTTAGAAAGTTTACTCACTAGAATAATTAGTATTTGTCTACCTAGTTAACGAGTTAATTAGCACAGTTAGTATACAAAGTAATCTGGAGCTCGTTTTTTTGTACAAGCAAAAAATCAACATTCCGGTCCATGCCTACTTGTGTAATTAGATAGAATACTCATATTCCTTTATTAAATTTAAAATTTCTAATATGCTGTTAATTAACCGCTCCATTACTGGTCCGATTACTCGCTGGAGTTAGAGTGCATCAATTGTGGCCTCTTAAACCTTTTTATTTGGGTTGGCAATGTTAGTAGTTTCAGGGGGGCACAAACAGCTTCAACAGATAATTTTTTAAGTATCTTTGGACATGGATCCCCAAAATTTGCAGCTGATATCGTCAATGAACATCTCTCCTGCCCTATACACTTCTATAAAGACAAGATATCAGGAAAACAAAAGATGCAAAAAATATATAATTCATAATCTTGGACTACAATTTTAATTCAGTACAGCTAAAGTCAATAAATTTTATTCATCCGATGCAACCATTACTTTCTAGTCCCATTCCGAACTTCATCATTTACTAAACAAATTTGGTGACCCTCGCGTTAGGGCATCTCCATCAATCTACCCAAACCCATACCCAAACTCAAATTTTGGGTACTTTGGTTGTTTATCTCCAACAAGAGTAATCCAAACCCATACCCAATTTTATATTTTAATTAATTTATATTTTATATCACTATAATTTAGTCATTTTTTATATTTATACATCATATATAATATATTATTTAATTAAAAAATAACGAAAAATATTTTATTTTCAGAAAATAGTAAAATGTTAATTTGACTCGAATTGCCGATTCCAACTAAACTATGTGTCTTTGCCATGTGTTAAATGTTGATAAGACGGTGAGATTGCGGTTTAAATTTTTATCCAACACGTGTCAATGCCTATCTCCACAATAAATACGATTTCGATAAGAATTTTGATTTGAAATTAAATAAGATATTTGGGCACCACGTGTCGTTGCTTGAGAGGCTGGTGAGATTATGTTTAAGATTTTTATCTGCCACATGTCATATATTATCTTCACTAATCATTGTAAAATTGTCCTTAAATACTACATCCGGAACTCCATCAAACTCACTAATTCATAAACATTTCTCTCTCCCTCAAATCAAAATTTGAGTTTTTTTTTTTTTTCGTTCAATAACTTTAGTGATTTGAAGCAATGAATAGGCTTCGAAAACTGCTAAAGAAGGAGGAAGAAGATTCCATTACAAGAAATCGTCAAAGAGCCTTGGTCATGTAAGCAGCTACCTCAGAAATCCAGAGGATCCAAGAGGAAGAATCGCAATGCAGAGTTTCTCGAGAAGGTCGGCGGTACATCCGAAGAGAGCGGGAAGATATAGATCAACGATTGAAAGCTCTGTACTTCACTTCACCATGTAGGTTCCAGGGCGATATTTTTCGTAGAAGACCCATAATACATCCTCATCTATTTGACCAGATGATGCATGAAGTTGCCAACCACGATCTTTTGTTCGTCCAAACACGTTACACTTCCGGCAGAGTTGGCTTATCTACAGAACATAAGCTAACATGTGCGATGCATATACTTGCTTACAGCCATCCTGGGGATATGTGTGACGAGTTCCTTAACATAGCTGAATCTTCAGCTATGGAGATCTTGTAACACTTTACTAGAGCAATCTGGAATGTGTACTACAAGCATTACCTCCGCCCACCATCACCAGTGGATTTGCGGTGGTTGCTCAAAGAGGCTGATAAAGGGGGTTCCCTAGAATAGTTGGAAGTTTCGACTGCATGCACTGGAGTTGAAAGAACTACCTCGCTTCCTGGCAAGGGCATTTCACCGGTCATAAAGGAAAATCGACAATCATTCTAGAGGTAGTTGCATCGTATGATACTTGAATTTGGCATGCATATTTTGGACTTCAAGGTTCCCTTAATGACATCAACGTCCTTGGAATGTCTCAACTATTTGATGATGTATGCAGAGAAGAATCTCCTCGAGTAAAATATCGAGTAGCAGATTGAGAATATGACCAATGTTACTACCTAGTCGATGGGATCTACACTAAATTGGGGACTTTTGTGAAAGCAATCAGAAATCCAATTACGCCACAACAAGCTCACTTCACAAAGATGCAAGAGTCGTTCAGAAAAGATGTGAAGAGGGCGTTTGGAATTCTCCAAGCTCGTTTTGCAATTGTCAGAGGATCCGCTCGTGGATACGCCAGGGAGGATCTCTCATACATCATGATGACATGTATTATTTTATAAAATATGATTGTGGAAGATGAGTGCGAGGAAGAAGAGGAAGTGGTAATTGACCATGATGAGATCACAACAAGACCAAAGGCTACATAAGTATATGAAATGTATGAACATGATCATGAAGTGGAGCGTAACGTTTCTGCTCTTGATGAATTCTTGCATCGCTACCAGGAGGTTACATGTTTAATTATGCGTAATTATCTCCAAGAGGATTTGATTAAACACCTATGGAATGTGAAGCTACAAGCACAGCGGAACCGCAGATGATGCAGGATTTGATTTTTTTATGCTTTCAATTATTGACAGCGTGACTATAGTGTGTTTGCTTATGTATTTATTTTCTGTTGTTGTAATTTAATATATGGTTATGAATAAAAGTGACATTATAAATAAAACAAATCTGTAATTTTATTTAATAAATTGAAATAGAAGCCCTTACATTAAGTAGCACAACAACTTAAATTAATAAAATATTTCAATTTCCTCCCATCCACTGAGTTTCTTGAAACGACATATATGAGTCTAAGAAGTCGTCTTCATTTTGTGTAGAGGGTGCTTGAGACGAAGGCCGGTTATGGGTATGGCCTGGACCTATAGTCTTGTTTCTCCCTCTCAATAATTCGTGCTTGTTTCTTTTCCCAATAACCCCTTTTTCTTAGTGTGTAGATTGATGGATCTACCGCCATTGTTACTGCATCATCCGCACGCTGGTCGGCAAGTTGGGTCTCCTCTCGAAGATGTTGCCTATGTTCGAGATCACCTTCTCCTTAGTCTGCAATTCTTTGCATCTGGACTAATAGTTCTAATGAAAAGGTTTGGGCGACCTTCTTCTTAGCTGCCTTTTGAGCTTTTTGGCCTAGGGGTTGTGCATGCACACTTGAACTACTTGGGGAGTGATCATCTTGTGTGTCTTCTTGCTCCAAATTAATAGGTGACGGACCACTTCAAAAATTCATACATGGAGGATTGCTAAACTTTGGTATGTCCTTCAATATCGGCCAACAATGTGCAAATTCAAACTCATGCCCTTTACTTTTTATATGATACGCGGACTTAGCTTGTATTTCCTATGTATGTATAAAGAAAATAAATTTTAGTAAGTTTATGTAAAAGAGGTTAGACATAATCATAATATTATCATTTAATATATACATGCATTTACACAAGTACGCACACAAATAAACTTAATTACAATAATAATGTATTTGGTGGAACACTATAGCCTTTAATGTAACTGATCATATGCATCATATTAATCATTTATTAGTAACAAATTTAGAAATACAAGCATAAAATTCATATAATTGTTACAAAATTATATCGATATATATTACTAAATTTAAGTACGAAGGACGATTACCTCATCGAGGGCATTTTCACCACTTTTACGAGCGGCCGCCGCCATAGTAAGGGCTGCATGCCATCTTTGGCATGCCGGTCTAATCTTTCTCCAACGAGATTCACACTGTCCTCCGGATCTACTATCTCCATCAATCGGCTTCACCATAAGGTACACTTCGTGTATACGTTCCCACAATTTTTTGAATACTTGCTTGTTGGCCGTATCACCATCTTCACCAATTGTAACCACCGCTATGCACAAAGCAACATCTTCGGAAGGTTTCCAAGCCGTTCCTCTTTTTGCCCCTTTGGACATATTTGAAAAAAAAAAAAATTAAAAGCTAGCTACATGAAGAACTAATGTAAAAATGATGAGTTTGGGAGGAGTGGAAGAGGTTTTGGAGTTAAAAAATATGAAGAAAATATGTGGTATTTATAGAGATTTTGGAGTAATGTGCTGCAACGGGATGTAAAATTCTCAGATTTTTTTTCTCCATTTTTTTTCAATTTAATTAGAGTTTTCTTAAACCTGCCCGTTAAATTAATTTAGTGAAGTATTTTCGCAGCCGTTAGATCAATTGATCCGTTGGTATACCAACGGTAATAATACGTGGGGCCCAGTTGTCAAATTACCTTTCATTGCAATACCAGCGCGTGCAAACTAATTACATCAGTTATTTTATCTTTTGTGCAATTCAAGGAGAGGAATTGCATCCCAGCGCGTTAGTTGGATAGTGGCAGAAATATGGCTCAACAATGAATAGTTATTGGTTTTCCTCCTAAGAAGCCGACCTAAAATGGGTGGTCAAACGGGTTTAATAGTTGGAGAGTCAACTTTTGGGGAGGAGTTTCAAAATGGGTATGGGCGGGTCTCGTTGGAGATACCCTTATTGCATTAGTGATCTTGATTAGGGTAAGAATGTATAATAGTATTAAAACATGAAAAAGTTGAACCGCTACTGCAATAATCAGGAACAGTTTGAAGAGTACATTCTCAATGACAGCCTTCGAGTTTGGAGCATGACATGTACCAAACTGAAAATTTCCACAACTTCCAGATGGAGTAACTTGAAAATTTAATTGCAGAAATAGAGTTTCCATCTATGCAGTGTACACTCATTATAGGCTTCTATTACTCTTCTAGTTGGCCACGGCTCTCAATATGCCAATTCCTAATATATGGGTGACTTTCAGAAACCTCAACACAAACAGTGCTCACTGACCTTTTGATAAGAACAATCCTTGATACATCCCCATCAATCTCCTCAAAAATTACAAACAATGCAAGTTTTTAGAATTAACCAAGACCTAGGAACATGGTAACCTGAAATATTGGACAATAAAGCCATATTATTAGAAAAAATTCTAAGGCTTGTCCTAATTGATTTGTCCTAATTTTGTACCATTGTTGAGTTGGATGGTTACAACCAACTTGACACTTGTTCTTAGGCCTATAGGGTCCAACATAACTGCATGCCTTGCAATCACCATTTGCATACATGGTCCAGTATATTTCTATGCTTTGCCCATTGATCCATAGTTGACCCTTGTCCATACTTCCCATGTCCAAAGACAAAGGTTCATCTCCTTCAGGTGCATGAAAATTGACCTGAGAGTTCAACTATAATTGTTAACTGATAGGAGCGTAAAATGCGACGTTCTTAATATGTGTTACCCTCGTTTATATTTTACTTTAACCCTTATTTGTTTAGAATTAAGTCATAATATAGAGTAATAAATATTTGATAGAGTTATAATAAAAATGTGCTAAATATAGAGGAAAATACATAAAATCAACAAAGTCGTTTTTAATAGCCATAAGAAACCTAGTCAAACTAGGAGTCTTTAAAATGTTTCGTTCAATCTGTAAAGTCTCGATATTGTTTTTTGTGAATTTAACGTCTTTAATTTTTAGTAGACACATTGATGATTTGGTAATGGAAGAAGTTATAATAATTGGACCAAGAAAAGATGCCAAGAATTGCAAGAGAATCCGGACGCGGAATCATCAAGTTCTTGTGCACATCATCTAACTTCCATAATTTCTCAAGAACAGCTCACTTGGAACTATAAGACATATCATATATACATAGAAAGCTCTGTGAGTCTAGTTTCCAGAACACTTAGAATCACATCAATAGCTATTTTTTAGAGGAAATTATGCTTAAATCAAGACACAAAGCTCAAATCTGTCAAGAAGAAAACAGACTGGAAGCTAACATGCAGCCTGCCGAGAAGACAGCGCAGTTGCTGATCGCAGACTTGTAGCCTGCCAAGGCGTGTCCGACACTAACATCTCATGTCCGACTCGTATCTAAGGTAATTTCCATTACCAGATCGGAGAGAATAGCCGACGAAAAAAATTTCGTCGACTATGCCAAATTTTCGTCGGCTATTCCTTCTGCCGACGAAATTTTCGTCGGCTATAATTCGTTGGAAAAACGGAGTCGGTAATACCAATGGCCGACGAAAATAACGAAATCGTCGGCTATTCTCGAGTATGGCCGACGATATTACCGACGAAAATTAATTTTATCGACCAAACCTTGGCAAAATATCCGGCGAAATTCGTCGGCTATTCTCGAGCATGGCCGACGATATCGTAAACTATAGCCGACGAAATTCGTCAGCTATTTGTTCTGTAATATAGCCGACGATTTCATCTATTTCGTCGGAATATATTAATATTTTAATAGGCATTTATTAGTTATAGCAGACGAAATAATGCCAATATCGTCGGCTATTCTTACATTTGGGGAAAAAAAAATTAAATTAATTTCTAAATTACCATTCCAAGCAACCTGCAAATCACAAAGACAATCCATGCATTTACACCAACAAGAAACATGTCTAAATGACTTATTATTTAATTTGTTCCAATATACATAAAATATAACCCTAATCATCACCTAAAGCACTAAAGTCCACCACGTCATCCCCAACATCTTGCTCTCCATCATGCTCGTCATCCTCGGGAGGTTGAGGCATTGGAGGTTCAACTAATGGCTGAAACGGGGGCGGGGGTTCAAGGGCTTGCTGTTGTGCCGCGAACATATCATTCCACCAGTTTTGTTGGCCGGCGTAGTTGTGTTGCCGAATTCTCTCGCATTCAGCATGTCAACTGGCCATATCCAAATGATACTGCAGTATTCTGCGGCGTTGCTCTTGTGATCTCTGGGCCTCGACCGCCAATCTTGCGGCCAATCTCTGCACTTCCCCCCTCATCTGTTGACTCTCCCCGCCTCCCTTCTTTTGACCTCCCTTAGTGGTCTTCAGGATCCCTATTCCAGAACTTCCCAAACCCCGGCAGTAGTATTGGTTTGACCGGTGTGGGAAGGCTGCGTCGAACATCCTCGCTGCCGTTTGGACATTCGATCGGTCGACCTGGCGCAGGGCTTCTTGCAGATCTGCCTCTGAAATGTTCGGTTGTGTCTCCCGAACTACTTGCTGGAACACCTCTTCTTCGGCCCGGTTCACCCTCTCCTAATTGAACGGGAAAAAAAAAAATTAATATTCTAACAAATATATAATTAAGTAAAATTAATAATTAAAATTTTTAAATCGTAATCAACGACTTACGAGCTGTTCTGTCGCTTGTGGATAAGCGATCTTAAACGTCTCCACGTACGGGTTGCTAGCAGGATGATCTCTAAGCGCCTCCTCCTGATATTGTGCAAATGGCCTAGAACCACCATGATGGGGGGTTGTGTTACGACGGCGGTTCGCAGAGTTTATCCGAGACCGTTGCTTCAAACAAATAATAAAATATTAGAAAAATGCATCAAAAAATATTAGTGTAATAATTATAAAATAATTAAACTAATAATTAAAATTTTAACAAAATAAACATTTATAGTTAAGTTTAGTATTTACCTGCATAAGTGGGTTGTTGAAGTCTACTGTCTTCAACCAATGCCACTCGTGCTCCCTGAACATGAACTCTCTGGGAGTACCCATACGACCACGGTTGTCGTATTCGTTAAAGTGGAAACGGAGCTCGTTCTTCCACTCTTTGAACCTATGGAAAAAAAAAAGTGCATTAGAAATATTATTAATATCATAAAATATTTCAAATTATAAGATGAGGAATTCCCAAAGTACCTCGAGTTTTGCATCGCGTCCGCCCAATCATGCTTGTGTTCGGCAATCTCGAAGTATGTCTGAAAAATAATATTTTATTAGTTTTACAATTATAACAATACCGAAAATTATTAAATATTACGATAAATAAATTAAATTTTTTAAATTTACTCACCGACGCGGCGTTGTTCACCTCCCTCTTGATCTCTTCGGGCACATCAGCCCACCGTGTCCACAACATAGGGACTCTGTCCTTAATCAGTGCCCCCACGCAACCCGTGTAGTCGCGGCGTTTTTTCCCCTGAACCTCCTGATTAGGAGGTTCGTTGATCTGGATCCTCCCCCGGAGCGCAACAATTCTCCTGAGCGTGTCAAAACATATGACACTTCTCGTATTCCTCGTTGAACTGCTAGCGGCTGTCCCTATCAAATAAACGACGATTGGTTAATAAAATTAAATATTAGTGCGTTAATTTTAATAAAACATTTAATTAATAAAATCAAATGTTACCTGAACTCGATGACCCGTCTGTCGACTTTCCTTTTCTCCTCGCCGAAATCAGGAGGTCAGGGTTCTCAAATGGCTGCTGATGGTATGCCTCTGTGTCACGGGCCGACTTTGCGGGAGCGCAAAGAGGACCGTGCGGCACTTACTGTCCCTTTGAGAAGGTAGTAAGTCAGCCTTGAGCGTACCTATACTAGTTCACTAGTCCAACAGTCGCCGACTAGGAACCCCCCTGTATAGAGTAAATCGGACAAATAGTAACTTGGCACAGGGAAACATGAATATAACATGAATATTCCCAGGAGGACCAAGCTAAAACAAAGGAAACATAAATTATAAAAATGCCACTAGCACACAAGCAACCGGCCATAGGCTTAACTCTTGACCTTGTACAAGGTTGCTTGTGACATTACAAGTTATATCCCTAACATGCTCCCCCACTTAAGCTGTCGGCGCTCTCGACGACGGCATTAAGGCTAGAGTGCTGCAATCTTCTCCCTGAGCTGCTGGCTGCGTCTTGTGCCTTGAAGTCTTCAATCTGCTGCTGGAACCTCCTGAGTGCTTCGACGTTCTCCCAGCTTGTCTCTTCGTCTCCAACCCCCTTCCACTTGACTAAGAACTGCTGCTGCGGGACACATCGGACAGCTTGACTGGTGCCTTGGCGATACTGGTTCACCACCCGTTCGGCAAGGATCGCTTCGACTTCCCTCGACTTAGTGGCCTTGATCTCCACATGGGGTCGAGTTGGCTTGTTGCGAGAGCCATCTTCAGGATCTGGATGATGGGGTTTGAGACTGCTGACATGAAAGACCGGGTGAACCTTCATCCAAGTGGGGATGTCGACTTTGTAAGAGCACTTCCCCACTTTCTTTAGCACCGGGAGTGGGCCTTCATATCGGCGGAACAACCTCTTGTCTTTGTTGCGAAGGAACCGGAGCTGTTCGGGGAGTAACTTGACAAGCACCATGTCTCCCTCTTTGAACTCTCGAGACTGGCGGCCTTGGTCGGCCCACTTCTTCATTCGCCTCGCCGCTTTCTCCAAGTAACTCTTGACAATCTCTGTATTGGTTTTCCACTCTTTAGTGAAGTTGAAAGCCCGCGGGTTCTTCCCCTTGTACACTTCTTGTACTGTATGAGGCAGGAAAGGCTGCTGACCCATCACTACTTCGAACGCACTCTTGTTGGTGGCTGAACTCTTCTTCGAGTTAAAACAGAACTGGGCCACATCTAGGAGTTCCACCCAATTCTTCATGTTGGCATGGACAAAGTGTCGCAAATACTCTTCAAGCATTCCATTGAATCTCTCAGTTTGCCCATCTGTCTGAGGATGGTAACTGGAAGAGATGTTGAGCTCCGACCCAAGCAGCTTGAACAACTCTGTCCAGAAGGACCCAGTAAACCTTGTGTCTCGATCACTGATAATATTCTGTGGCACGCCTCAATACTTGACCACATGCTTGAAAAAGAGACTTGCTGTGTCTTCGGCAGAGCAATGCTTTGGGGTTGGCACGAATGTTGCATACTTAGAGAACCTGTCCACCACAACGAGGATACCAGAAATGTCCCCCACCTTAGGGAGGCTTGTAATGAAGTCTAGGGAGACACTCTCCCAGGGCCGAGTCGGTGTGGACAGTGGTTCCAACAAGCCCGGTGTCTTTTGTCTCTCTACCTTGTCTTGCTGGCAGATGAGGCAGGTTCGAGTGTACTCCATCATGTCATCTCTCATTTGTGGCCAATAGTATCCTTGCTTCAGAAGAGCATGTGTTCTCTGCCATCCTGGGTGCCCTGTCCACCAGGTGTCATGACACTCTTTCATAAGCATTCTTCGTAACCCATCAGCACGAGGGACATACATTCGGCCCCCTTTTGCCATTAGCAGGCCGGCTTCCACCCAAAACCTTTGACTTTTCCCTTCTTCTACTAGCTTGACAAGGGCTTGAGCGGCAGGATCCTTTCTCAGACCCTCTTTAACTCTTCCTTTGATGTCGGTTGCGACGGCACTACCTGTCAACGTCGCTAACACTCGGGTGCTAGCAAGATCCGCCTTCCGACTTAAGGCATCGGCCACTTGGTTCGAGTGACCCGCTTTGTGCTCAAACTGGAAATCAAATTCTGCTAGGAACTCTTGCCACCGCGCCTGTTTAGAGGTCAGCTTCGGGTGTGTCAGGAAATGACTGACTGCAGAGTTGTCTGTCTTTACAATAAATTTTGCCCCCAACAAGTAATGTCTCCATGTTCTCAGACAATGGATCACCGCCAACATTTCTCTCTCATGTGCGGTATATCTCCTCTCTACCGGAGATAGCTTGTGGCTTTCATATGCCACTGGATGTCCTTCTTGCAACAAAACTCCCCCGAGCGCAAAGTCAGACGCATCAGTCTGCACTTCAAATGGCTTGTTCAGATCAGGTAATGCAAGGACAGGATCTTTCATCACGGCCCCTTTTAACTTCTTGAAGGCCTGTTCACATTCCTCCTTCCAGTCCCACGTCACTCCCTTCTTTAGAAGCTCTGTCAGGGGAGTGATCTTCAGCGAGTAATTCTCAATGAACCGCCTATAGTAGTTGGCCAGTCCAAGGAAAGATCACAATTCTTTCACATTCTTGGGGCTTTGCCACTCTTCAATGGCCTTCACTTTCTCCATGTCCATTCGAATTCTCCCCCTTTCTATGACATGCCCCAAGAATTTAATGGTATCCTGCGCGAAGGAGCACTTCTCGCGCTTGACATACAGCTGGTTGGCACGCAGCTGCTGGAACACTATCTTTAGATGTTCCACATGCTCTTCCAAGGTGGAACTGTAGACCACAATGTCATCTAGGTACACCACCACGAACTTGTCCAGGTAGTCATGGAAGACCTGGTTCATCAATGTGCAGAATTGATAGGAGCACAATGTGCGACGATATTATATGCTTATGCCCTCGTTTATGCTTTGTTTAACCCTTATTTGTCTAAGATAGAGTCATAATTTAGTTAGTGTCAATTTTGGTAGAATTTGGTGAAAAATGGTTAATTATCCGAAAAATGACTAAGTTTGAGAAATCTGGAAAATAATGCAAAATATGTCTTTTTCGCGATTTTGAGATGAGTGAAACTGTGATCTATCCTTGTCCGAATTCTATGAAATTTGGTGTGCTTTATATTCATATGTTGAGGAATGTTTTGTTAAAATTTCAGATCAATCGGAGTTCGGGAAGTCACCCAAACGATGGCTGCAAAACGGCAGTCCGAGCAAACCAATCCAGGGACTTCCAGGATTTTCCTGGGACTGTGTCCCAACTTCGAAACATCATTCCCGTCGAATCACAAGGAATTTGATCAAACTGTTTTATGGGGAGATGGCCATATGTGTCTAGTTTACGTGAGACTTGGAATCGCATCAATCGGAGTTCCGAGCGTGGAGATATGCCGGAATTACTACAGCAAGGTCAAATCTGCCGATTCCAGGAACCTACTGCCCCCTTTTCGTGTTTTCTGTTTTTGATGGACCAAATGGTGCACAAATGCATATGTGAAGATGGTCCAAGCATATTGAAGGATAGAGGAAGACATAGGGCTCGAGAGATTGAAGAAAGCACAAGAAAAGACGCTTTCCTAGTCAAGCTAGGAAAGGCTGCCGAGAAGACCATAATCTGCCGGTTTTGTGTTCTTGATGAATGGGACATTTTCGATGGATCAAAGTCACCAAATGGAGTTGTCAAGCCTACATGTGAAGTCCATGAAGATGTGCAGCCCAAGCCTTGAAGAAAAATCAGAAAAAGAAAATCAAGAATGCAAATATTTATTCAACAAGGAAACATAAACCTACAAGGAAACCTATTCTTTGTTTTCCCTTCTTGTTGGCCGGCAGCCTCTCTCCCTTTTCCTCTATATATACCACCACTTATGCATTCTGAAAATCATCTCATCTCTTGCAAAGCACTAGCCAAAACTCTACCAAATTTTCCTACCAAAGTTCTAACCCGAAACCCTAAAAATACCAAGTCACCGATTCACCACCACCAATCACCACCGATCCCAATCCCTAGCCTAGCTACTGCCGAATCTCTTCCACCACACCAAGACGAAGCTCTCCAAGGTTTCTAAAGTGTGATCCATCCCTATGACTTGTGTTTTTAATTTCGGTTTAGTCACATATTGTTGTTATAAAAATACTTTGTTTCATTTGGTATTGTATGATGAACATGAATTACGATTTTATTTGGAATTTATGTGATGAATTTTGCAATTTTTAATGCATGGATTTCGTATGTTTGATAATTAGAGCAATGGTATTAGAAGCATGTTTAGGATTTAAATTGGTTAGACCTAAGGTGAGGGCTTATAATCGGTACTTAGTGTTGTCTTTGAACATGATCTAGGTATTAGGTTTAATTTGCTTGAGTTATAATGAACTAAGTAGACGTATGATCACTTTGATTTGTTGTGCTCACCTAGAGTGGTTAACCTTAGGACTTGCATGTTAAATAAGAAGATTGACGACCTTACTTGTTTACATGTCTTCGGCTATAGACTTTTGTGCTTCAATGCTATTACTTGTATAAGGTAGCATAACCTTTAGGATCACCTCGCGAAAGCTCGATCTTAAAACATTAGAAAAAGTCTCACAACTAGGTAAAAATCGGAAACGTTCTGGTTGTAGGTTGAAACTAAGTTAAGTTTTGAGCATGCTAAATACTTGTTTCTTACTTTCTTACATGTGAATCTTTGTGTTAAATTGTGTTTTGTGCTATGTGATGCGTGAGAGATGATGATCAAACATTGTATATAGTAGCCTAGGATTTATTTTCTGTTTTTATTACCGAGCCTAGTGTAGGGGCAGCATTGCTGCCGAACCATTATCCCCCATATGTGTGACGATTTGAAGTGTGATTTTGTATATTTGTACATGTGTTTTTGTCTAACAATATCATATTTCAGGTACCCTTAATCCCCGGCCTAGAACGATCCCTACTTGCTTATACTACTAACGATCTTTTGTAGGGTTTATTATTGCATGCGAGCTTCGGCTCCCATCAATTTTTGGCGCCGTTGCCGGGGATTATAAAGCTTGTTTTATGTTATTGTTGTGTATATAATGTTGCTGGAAATTTTTGTTGTGAAGTTGTAAAGTTGTAATTTTTAATTTTATTTTGGGATTTTGTAAAGTAGAAATATGCTTCGGCATGTAGAGTTTAAATGTTGAAAGTTGCATGATGTATATTGATGTTTGCTTGTGATCACGTAGTTTAATTTCTAGGAAGTTTATATGTTGTGTATGTTTGAGTTTATTGTAGTTTCTAAAGTGTAACATGTAGGTGAAGCCTCTTTTGTTGATCATAACCAAAACCCTTCATGTGAATGGTGCTATGTCGGAGGGCGTTTCTATGTAGATTGGGAAACGCGGGATACTTCCCCCCCACGCATATAAGCGTTTCTTCGGTAATAGTATTACTTCTATGAGGTTGAGGGCGGTTTTAATCAACACTTGAGACCGCTAGGGATCCGTGTTTGTTTTACAAAGTATGGGGAAGTTATTATCATAGATATGGTTCTCAGGTTTGTTTAACTGGATCTCAAGGCCCATAGACTGATGTTCATTCTCGGTGAGTGAGTCGATAGGGGGTTCGCCCTCCATGGTGTCCAACAACGAGTCCTGCCTGGTTCCTGTAGGGGGTTCGCCCTCCGTGATTGTAATGACCTTTGAAACGTAAAATCCGCACGACCTAGTCGACAGCTTGTGCCGAAGCATCACCTCACTTTAGACGCTAGAACATAACTTGACATATGTGACCTATTTTCTTCAAAGATAAAACATGTTGTGTGGTTCAAACTCTTGAGGTATATCGGGTTAAGCATGATACTACCGGGGGCTGTATCAGTCCATTGCACCGTTATCTCCTCTGCTCCACGTACTTCGAGAGTTAGAACAAAATTAAAAGAAATTAGACTTAGCGATTACATGCTCATGAACCTTTCGATTTTTGATCCCTTATTGCCGAATTATATTGATGCTTTGCCGAAATTTGCTTGTGTTGCCGATTATTTGTGTGATTTTGCTGTGTGTACTTATGGCTTGCCGATTGTGATTTTGTGTATCATTGTTTGAAATTTGTTGTATCGCCAATGCCGTGGCTTGTAATGATGTATATTCTTGCTTTCTATTTCTTTACGATGTTCTAACTTGTTTAAATGTTGCAAATTTCAGAAAATAATGCATGTCCGAATCTAGTATTTGGACAAGAGATCTTCAAGGCCGTTTCCAACGTTTAGATCAAGAACTCGCTATTGCTCGTTTTGTGCCATTACCACCATCGTCACCAACCAATTCATCATTGTCATCATCCTTGCCGAGTTCACCTATTGTGCCGTCAGTATCATCATCAGGACCGAGCTCACCTTCTTTTGTGTCATCGTCTTGTGATCTTCAGAATCCTGAATTTGAAGCCTTTGCCGAATTAGAAGAAGAAGAAGAGATCATGGCATCAATCAGATCACAGAATGGTCATGTTGCTGGAGCTGGAGTTGCTCCTTCTAATATTACTTATCCTCCCTTGGAAACTGACAAGACTGGAGAGATTGAATTGAGGAGTGGATTCCTCCATAAGCTGAAGTCATTTTATGGGATGCCAAGTGAGGACCCTAATAAGCATCTACAGTGGTTTAACTTCACCACGGAGTCCATGTGTCCAAGAGGGACCGATTTGCAACACTTCAAAATGAAGGCATTTCCGTTCTCATTAGAAGATCAAGCGAAGGAGTGGTTGTTTGAGGTGCCTAGTGGTCGCATTGTTTCGTGGAGCACTATGATGGATGAGTTTCTACTCAGGTACTTTCCTGCTTCACGTATCACTGATCTGAGGAAGCAAATAACTAGTGTGAAGCAAGCCGGAGATGAGACTTTCTTCGACTACTACAAGAGGTTCAAGTCCCTAGTTTCTTTGTGTCCATCGCATGGCATTAGCGATGGACTCTTGTTGCAATATTTCTATGAGGGATTGCGTGTCATGGAGAGAGAGTTTCATGACTCGGCCGCGGGAGGTAGCTTTTTGGAGTTAAATGCTGGTGCGGCAAGAAGTTTGTTGGAAGTTCGTGCTTTGAACAACCAACAATTTGGCATGGCACGAAGCAATGTGCAAAGGAATGAGAAAGTGCATGAGACGTCTTCGAGCTCAAAGTTAGAAGATAAAGTGGACAAGCTCACCGACTTGGTGAGTAATTTGATGAAGAAGCTGATAGGAGCACAATGTGCGACGATATTATATGCTTATGCCCTCATTTATGCTTTGTTTAACCCTTATTTGTCTAAGATTGAGTCATAATGTAGTTAGTGTCAATTTTGGTAGAGTTTTGTGAAAAATGGTTAAGAATCCGAAAAATGACTAAGTTTGAGAAATCTGGAAAATAATGCAAAATATGTCTTTTTCGTGATTTTGAGATGAATGAAACTGTGATCTATCCTTGTCCGAATTCTATGAAATTTGGCGTGCTTAATATTCATATGCTGAGGAATGTTGTGTTAAAATTTCAGATCAATCGGAGTTCGGGAAGCCACCCAAAAGTTGGCTGCAAAACGGCAGTCCGAGCATTCCAATCCAGGGACTTCCAGGATTTTCCTGGGACTGTGTCTCAACTTCGAAAAATCATTCCCGTCGACTCACAAGGATTTTTATCAAACTCTTTTATGGGGAGATGGCCATATGTGTCTAGTTTATCTGAGACTTGGAATCGCATCAATCGGAGCTCCACAGATGGAGATATGCCGGAATTACTGCAACAAGGTCAAATCTGCCGATTCCAGGAACCTACTGCCCCCTTTTTGTCTTTTCTGTTTTTGATGGACCAAATGGTGTACAAAAGTATATGTGAAGATGGTCCAAGCATATTGAAGGATAGAGGAAGACATAGGGTTCGAGAGATTGAAGAAAGCACAAGAAAAGACACTTTCCTAGTCAAGCTAGGAAAGGCTGCCGAGAAGACCATAATCTGCCTGTTTTGTGTTCTTGATGAATGGGACATTTTCGATGGATCAAAGTCACCAAATGGAGTTGTCAAGCCTACATGTGAAGTCCATGAAGATGTGCAGCCCAAGCCTTGAAGAAAAATCAGAAAAAGAAAATCAAGAATGCAAATATTTATTCAACAAGGAAACATAAACCTACAAGGAAACCTATTCTTTGTTTCCCCTTCTTGTTGGCCGGCAGCCTCTCTCCCTTTTCCTCTATATATACCACCACTTATGCATTCTGAAAATCATCTCATCTCTTGCAAAACACTAGCCAAAACTCTACCAAATTTCCTACTCAAAGTTCTAAGCCGAAACCCTAGAAACACCAAGTCACCGATTCTACCATACACCACCACTCATCACCGATCCCAATCCCTTACCTCAGCCACTGCCGATCCTCTTCCACCACACCAAGACGAAGCTCTCCAAGGTTTCTAAAGTGTGATCCATCCCTATGACTTGTGTTTTTAATTTCGGTTTAGTCACATGTATTGTTATAAAAAATACTTTGTTTCGTTTGGTTTTGTATGATGAACATGAATTGCAATTTTCATTGAAGTTTATGTGATGACTTGTGCGATTTTTAATACATGGTTTTTGTATGTTTAGATAATTAGAGCAGTGGTATTAGAAGCATGTTTAGGATTTAAATTGGTTAGTAATCTAAGGTGAGGGCATGAAAATCGATACTTGGTGTTGTCTTTGAACATAATCTCGGTATTAGGTTTAATTTGTTAGGGTAATTACAAACTAGATGGACCGAGAGGACTCTATGATTTGTGTTATTCACTAAGGGCTATTAATCTTAGAACTTGCATGCTAAATAGGATGATTGACAACCTTACTTGTTTACATGTTTTCGATTTAAGACTCTTGTGCATTATATGTTAAGTCTTAACCGGATTAGCATAAATATCTTTAGGGCTAGAGCGAGAGTTTGTCCTAAAAGAACTTAAGGAAGTCTAGTAACTAGGTATAGAGCGAGAGCTCTAGTTACGGTCGAAACGAATTTGAATTTTGAGCATGCTAATACTTGTCTCTTACTTTCTTGCATATGAATCTTTGTGTTAAATTGTGTTTTGTGCTATGTGATGCGTGAGAGATGATGATCAAACTTGTATATAGTAGACCTAGGATTTTATTTTCTGTTTTTATGCCGTACCTAGTTTAGGGGCAGCATTGCTGCCGAACTCTTATACCCCCATATTTGTGATGTTTTTGTATATATGTGAATATGTTTGTGTCTAACAATTTCATATCTCAGGTACCCTTAATCCCCGGCCTAGAACGATCCCTACTTATGTCTATACTACTAACGATTGTAGGGTTATCATTGTGTGCGAGCTTCGGCTCCAATCAATTTTTGGCGCCGTTGCCGGGGATTATAAAAGCTTGTTTTATGTTATTGTTGTGTATATATGTTGCTGGAAATTTTTGTTGTGAAGTTGTAAAGTTGTAAATTTTAAGTTTATTTTGGGATTTTGTAAAGTAGAAATATGCTTCGGCATGTAGAGTTTAAATTTTGGAAGTTGCATGATGTATAATGATGTATGTTGGTAGTCACTTAGTTTAATTTCTAGGAAGTTGATATGTTGTGTATGTTTGAGTTTATTGTAGTTTCTAAAGTGTAATATGTAGGTGAAGCCTCTTTTGTTGATCATAACCAAAACCCTTCATGTGAATGGTGCTATGTCGGAGGGCGTTTCTATGTAGATTGGGAACGCGGGATACTTCCCCCCCACGCATATAAGCGTTTCTTCGGTAATAGTATTACTTCTATGAGGTTGAGGGCGGTTTTAATCAACACTTGAGACCGCTAGGGATCCGTGTTTGTTTTACAAAGTATGGGGAAGTTATTATCATAGATATGGTTCTCAGGTTTGTTTAACTGGATCTCAAGGCCCATAGACTGATGTTCATTCTCGGTGAGTGAGTCGATAGGGGGTTCGCCCTCCGTGGTGTCCAACAACGAGTCCTGCCTGGTTCCTGTAGGGGGTTCGCCCTCCGTGATTTTAATGACCTTTGAAACGTAAAATCCGCACGACCTAGTCGACAGCTTGTGCCGAAGCATCACCTCACTTTAGACGCTAGAACATAACTTGACATATGTGGCCTATTTTCTTCAAAGATAAAACATGTTGTGTGGTTCAAACTCTTGAGGTATTTCGGATTAAGCATGATACTACCGGGGGCTGTATCAGTCCATTGCACCGTTATCTCCTCTGCTCCACGTACTTCGAGAGTTAGAACAAATTTAAAAGAAATTAGACTTAGCGATTACATGCTCATGAACTTTTCAAATTTTCTTCTCTTGTGCCGATTGTATATGTATGCTTTGCCGAAATTTTTGTTGCCGTGTGTTATATTGCCGTGTACTTTATATTGTTGCCGATTGTGTATATGTGTTATGGTTTGAAATTTGTTGTGTAATCGCCAATGCCGTGGCTTGTAATGATGTATATTCTTGCTTTCTATTTCTTTACGATGTTCTAACTTGTTTAAATGTTGCAAATTTCAGAAATAGTGCATGTCCGAATCTAGTATTTGGACAAGAGATCTTCAAGGCCGTTTGCAACGTTTAGACCAAGAACTCGCTATTGCTCGTTTTGTGCCATTACCACCATCGTCACCAACCAGTTCATCAGTATCATCATCCTTGCCAAGTTCACCATCTGTGCCGTCAATATCATCATCAGTGCCGAGCTCCCCATCAGTAGTGTCATCATCGTGTGATCTTCAGAATCCAGAATTTGAAGCTTTTGCCGAATTAGAAGAAGAAGAAGAGATCATGGCATCAATCAGATCACAGAATGGTCATGTTGCTGGAGCTGGAGTTGCTCCTTCTAATATTACTTATCCTCCCTTGGAAGCTGAAAAGACTGGAGAGATTGAATTGAGGAGTGGATTCCTCCATAAGCTGAAGTCATTTTATGGGATGCCGAGTGAGGATCCTAACAAGCATCTACAGTGGTTTAACTTCACCACGGAGTGTATGTGTCCAAGAGGGACCGATTTGCAACACTTCAAAATGAAGGCTTTTCCGTTTTCTTTAGAAGATCAAGCGAAGGAGTGGTTGTTTGAGGTGCCTAATGGTCGTATTGTTTCGTGGAGTACTATGATGGATGAGTTTTTGCTCAAATACTTTCCCGCTTCACGTATCACTGATCTGAGGAAGCAAATTACTAGTGTGAAGCAAGCCGGAGATGAGACTTTCTTCGACTACTACAAAAGGTTCAAGTCCCTAGTTTCTTTGTGTCCATCGCATGGCATTAGCGATGGACTCTTGCTACAATATTTCTATGAGGGATTGCGCGTCATGGAGAGAGAGTTTCTTGACTCGGCCGCGGGAGGTAGTTTTTTGGAGTTGAATGCTGGAGCGGCAAGAAGTTTGTTGGAAGTTCGTGCTTTGAACAACCAACAATTTGGCATGGCACGAGGCAATGTGCAAAGGAACGAAAAAGTGCATGAGACGTCTTCGAGCTCAAAGTTAGAAGAGAAAGTGGACAAGCTTACCGACTTGGTGAGTAATTTGATGAAGAAGCGTGCTAGTGTTTGTGGAATTTGCACCGAGGGCCATGAGACCGACCAATGCCCTCAATTTGGAGTTAGTGAGGGAGTTGAGGAGTGCAATGCCATTGGTTTTCAAGGAGGCCAACGTTTTGGAAATTTCAATCCAAGGTTCAATGATCATCCGAACTTTCGATGGGCAAACAATGATAACGTGCTTAGGGCACCTATGCAACCAAGAGAGGGAGGAGCACCATTTGCACCGAGGCCACCATTTGTGCCTCGGCAACCTTATCAGCCGAACCAAGGAGTTTATGGGGCAGTGCCGAATCAACAACAAGCCATGCCGAGCCAAGGCCAAGCTTCGCCAAGTAATCCTAACTATGATGCTTTGCTTCAATCTTTGTCAAGTGCTACTCAAGCATTACTCGCGGGGCAACAAAATCATCAAAAGGACATTGGTGAGCTCAAGACTCAAATGGGGCAAGTTGTGGATTTTATGGGAAGATTTAATGAGCAAGGGAAGTTGCCAAGCAATACAATTCCCAATCCGAGGAACGAGCAAACCAAAGTGATTCAAACTCGTAGCGGAAGAGAGTTGTTTCCTCCAACAAGTCCAAAGAAGAAGCGAGTAACTTTTAAGGGTATTGAGGACGATGAGAGGGCTGCCGGACCTGTCATTGCCGGCAGCCACATTGAGGGAAGAGAGGCAGCAGCCGAGCATGAAGCAACCGGCAATGGTGATGCCGAGCAAGGGCATAGTGCCGGCAACAATAGTGCAAAAGACAAGGGGCTGCATAACGAGCTTGAGTACGATCCCGCAACATTAAAGAATGAGGTATTGCCGAGCCAAGCAAGTAAGGGAGGTGTGCCATCATCTAGCATTCCATTCCCTTCACGTTTTGCTAGAACAAAGAAAGATAAATCCGATGAAGAGGTATTGGAGATTTTCCGGAAAGTGCAAGTCAACATTCCTTTGTTGGAGTGCATTAAGCAAGTGCCAAAGTATGCTAAGTTTTTAAAGGAGCTTTGCACGGCGAGGAGGCATACTAGAGAGACTCGTGTGGTGACAATGAGCGAGACGGTGTCGGCCGTTATTCAAAGAAAGTTGCCACCAAAGATGAAGGATCCGGGAAGCTTCAATGTGCCTTGTGTCATAGGCAATACACAGTTTGATGATGTTATGTTGGATTTGGGAGCATCGATCAATGTCATGCCACTCAATGTGTATCAAACGTTGAGTATAGGACCTCTCAAGAAGGATAATGTCATCATTCAACTTGCGGATCGCTCAAGCAAATATCCGGAAGGCTATGTAGAGGATGTGTTGGTGCAAGTCAACCAATTGATATTCCCCGCCGATTTTTATGTGGTTGAGATGGAGGATTCGCCGGTCAACAACACTCAATTGCTTCTAGGGCGACCATTTATGAGGACCGCGCGCACAAAGATAGATGTGGCCGAGGGCAACCTAACTATGGAGTTTGATGGTGAGATGATAAAGTTTAATGTGTTTGATGCCATGAGATTCCCTAATGTTGATTTGAAGGAGGGTTGTGCCGTTGATGTTTTGGAGGAGGTCGAGCAAGTTATGTCGACCTCGCTCGACGCATAGCAATTAGCGATTGAGCAAGGGGTCGGATTTGACAAGAGGGGAGAACGAGTGCATAATGGAGCTGAGCCAAGTCATGCCGAGCAAGGGATTGCCGAGCCAAGCAACCATGCCGAGCATTGTGCCATATTGCCGAGCCTTAGAGAGGTGGCTGCCGAGCTAGACGCCACACCAACGTTTCCAAAGAACTCGTTCTTGTCAATTCCAAGTGCCACAACAAAATTTCGACCAAGTGTGGAAGAGGCCCCAAAGTTAGAACTTAAAGAACTCCCTAGTCACTTGAAGTATGTTTATCTTGGAGAAGAAGATACACTACCAGTTATTGTGTCTTCAATGCTTAGTGAGAAGCAAGAAGTGGATTTGATACGTGTGCTTAAGAAGTACAAGACCGCCATAGGTTGGACCTTAGCGGATATCAATGGAATAAGCCCTACTACTTGTGTTCATCGTATTTTGTTAGAAGAAGGAGCTAAGCCGACTAAGGAAGCTCAACGTCGACTTCACCCTCCCATGATGAAAGTTGTGAAAGAAGAGATTATCAAGTTGCTTGATTGTGGGGTGATCTACCCAATTTCGGATAGTAAGTGGATATCTCCCGTGCAAGTAGTGCCAAAGAAGAGTGGTGTAACGGTTGTCAAGAATGAGAAGAATGAGCTTGTGCCACAAAGACTTGTAACCGGTCATAGGATGTGCATCGACTATAGGAAGCTCAACGCTACAACAAGGAAGGATCACATGCCTTTGCCGTTTATGGATCAAATGCTAGAGAGGTTAGCCGGTCATTCTTACTATTGCTTTCTTGATGGATATAGTGGCTACAATCAAATCATGATACACCCGGACGATCAAGAGAAGACCACTTTTACTTGTCCATTTGGCACGTTTGCTTATCGGAGGATGCCATTCGGACTTTGCAACGCACCCGGCACTTTTCAAAGATGTATGTATGCTATTTTCTCGGATTTTATTGAAGACATTATCGAAGTGTTTATGGATGATTTTAGTGTATATGGGAGTACCTTCGATGCATGTTTGGGGAACTTGGAGAAGATACTTAAGAGGTGTGTAGAGACAAATCTTGTGCTCAATTGGGAGAAGTGTCACTTCATGGTCATGCAAGGCATTGTTCTAGGGCATATAATTTCGGCAAGAGGCTTAGAGGTTGACAAAGCCAAAGTGGAGCTAATACAAGCATTGCCAAGCCCTAGGTGTGTAAAAGATGTGAGAAGTTTTCTTGGCCATGCGGGGTTTTATCGACGATTCATCAAAGACTTCTCTTCAATTGCCAAGCCATTAAGCAACTTGTTACAAAAGGAGGTGACGTTTGAGTGGACAAAGGCATGTGAGGAGGCATTTTGCCGATTGAAGACCTTGTTGTGCTCGGCACCGATTCTAGTTTCCCCTAATTGGGATGAGCCGTTTGAGTTGATGTGTGATGCTAGTGATTATGCACTTGGAGCGGTACTTGGACAACGAATTGATAAGAAGCCATGCGCCATTTACTATGCTTCAAGGACTCTCAACGATGCACAACTCAACTACACAACAACGGAGAAGGAACTCTTAGCGGTAATCTTTGCTTTGGAAAAGTTTCGATCATATCTTTTGAATTCCAAGGTTATTGTTTATAGTGATCATGCCGCTTTAAGATATCTTATGACGAAGAAGGATGCTAAGCCGAGGCTTATTCGATGGATTCTTTTGCTTCAAGAGTTCGACATTGAGATTAAGGATAAGAAAGGAGTAGAGAATGTTGTAGCCGATCATTTGAGTAGACTTGTGCAAGAGGAGGATCGGCTACCCCTATTAGAGACCTTTCCGGATGAGAAACTTTTTCGACTTGAAGTACATGAGCCTTGGTATGCCGACATTGCAAATTTTCTTGCCACAAACCGATTTCCCAAAGAGATGCCGAGCCACCAACAAAAGAGAATAAGGAAGCAAGCTCGACACTTTTTGTGGGATGATCCGTATTTATGGAAGCAATGTGGTGATCAAGTAATTAGAAGATGTGTGCCGGAGAATGAGCATCGTTCCATCCTTGCTTTTTGTCATAGCGAAGCTTGTGGTGGACATTTTGGACCGAAGAAGACGGCTTTGAAGGTACTTTCGTGTGGATTTTTTGGCCTACGATTTTTAGAGATGCATTCATGTTTTGTAAAGCATGTGATAGATGTCAAAGAATGGGGAATATTGGAGCTAGAGACCAAATGCCGCTCACGCCTATCATTGAGGTTGAGATTTTTGATTTATGGGGTATTGACTTCATGGGACCGTTTCCTTCAAGTAAGGGCTTTCTCTACATATTGCTTGCGGTTGATTATGTGTTAAAGTGGATCGAAGCAAGGGCTACACGCACCAATGATGCCAAGGTGGTAGCCAAGTTTCTCAAGACCAACATCTTTTCACGTTTTGGAGTTCCAAGGGTCTTGATTAGCGATGGAGGATCCCATTTTTGTAACCGCACCATTGAAGCCTTATTGAGGAAGTATGGAGTCACACATAAGGTGTCTACACCTTATCATCCCCAAACAAGTGGAATGGCTGAGGTGAGTAATCGAGAGATCAAGAACATTTTGGAGAAATCGGTTGGACCTTCAAGGAAGGATTGGAGTGATCGTCTCGATGATGCTTTATGGGCTTATAGGACCGCGTACAAGACACCGATAGGTATGTCTCCTTTTCGGTTAGTTTATGGCAAAGCATGTCACTTACCGGTTGAGCTAGAGCACAAGGCATGGTGGGCAATCAAGGCCTTCAACATGAACATTGATGATGCCGGTCTTCATAGAAACCTTCAACTCAATGAACTTGAAGAAATTCGCAATGAAGCTTATGATGCCGCTTAGATATACAAGGAGAAAACAAAGGCTTACCATGACAAGATGTTACGAGGAAAGAAATTCGAAGTAGGGCAAAAAGTTCTCTTATTCAACTCAAGACTTCGACTCTTTCCGGGTAAGCTACGCTCACGTTGGGTTGGTCCCTTCATCATCACTCAAGTTTTTCCTCATGGTGCAATAGAAATTTCAAGCCTCACCTTGAGCAATATTTTCAAAGTAAATGGTCATCGTCTCAAGCCATATTATGATTCCTTTTCCAAACACACAATTGAGAAGTGCATTGTTGACGACGCACCACCTTCGGGACATCAAGAGGACATTGCCGGCAGCACACACATGGAAGAACCGGCCTCACACATGGATGCCGAGCAGCAGCCACCGATTCCGGCCTCACCACTACAACCTGCCGGACCTGCCATTGCCGGCAGGGTTGACACAAGGCCACAAGAGGCCGGCCACATGCCGGACACGCCATTGGATACGCCGGATACTGCAGCAGCTACGCCAGACACGGCAGAAACAGAGCCGGACACGCAGCCGGATACGTTCACTTCTACAAGCACCGAATCGGACACCTTATGCAACGATCTTCTCATTGAACTTCTTCTTGCCGATTTGAGCTGTTTTGGAGCGCGATGAACACATACCAAACACGGTGAAAAGTCTAGGCTATGGACTATAAACACAAAGCGCTACTTGGGAGGCAACCCATGTTGATCAAAGAAAAGTGAAGGAGCCATCACCGAGAGTTTGAAATTTCTTAACCCTTCTCTTTTTCTTTGATTTGTGATGATATGTTGGTATATGTTAGTCGATTGCATGCTTAGGAAATTCATTGATATTGTTTTGTGCTTACATTGAGGGCAATGTAATTTTCTAAGTGTGGGGTGGGAGAACGTATTCCGTTTTTGTTTTATGTTGTTGTGTGCTTAGTTTAGAAAAGGAAAATTCAGAAAATTGTAATACAAAAATAGAGGGTTTAAATTTGTTTGTTTCGAGTCTTAGGATGCCCCTAATATGTCAATGATGTTTTTCTCCTCTTTGCATACATAGATGATGGTTGTTCATACAATTGAAATTGTGAGTTTCATGGATTTTGTGCATTGGTAGGAGCATGTAGGACTTGTTGATTAACGAAGCATGCATGTTTTAGCCAGTTTATTTCGAAAATAACCTATGTGAGCTTTTGAGCCAATTTGCTTTCTTCTTGGTCGATAAAAAGATAAAAATTCGATAGATTTGTAGGAAGCATGAAACCTCATAATTCTTTGATTATTCGATGACTATGTGCCATAGCTTTTAATGAACTCTAGTATGCTAGAACTTACTCTTGTTGATTTTCGAAACGTTTATATCATAAAATACCTTGATTTTGAATGTGATTGAATAAAGATCATTTAGGTTTACCACCAAAGCCAAATAAAGCATGAGCCCTATTGGAGCCCGTCGTGGGACACCTTAGTAAACCCCTTTGAGCCTACGATTAGCCTTTTCTTTCATCACCCTTAAACACTTTCCATGAACTTAGTATAGTGATGTCTTGACCATTGTGTGTCGGCAAAGCTTGATTTTTGAAAGCGTTTTCGCGTGTGTGATGAAGAAGAACAAGTGTGGGGTAGACTTAGCCATGAATTTATATGAAAAATGTATGCCGTGTCTTAGGAAAAGAAAAGAGAAAAAGTGTGCACGGAATCAAAAAGAAAAATAAAAGAAAACCGAGAGCAATCAAAGAAATAGAGTAAGACACGGTATAGAAAAGAAAAATTTTGTGCATGGCTATTGTCTAGATTATTGTTGTAATGTTTTATGGGAAGAAAAGAATGAAGTATGGGTCCAACAAGATAAAATTTGACCCTTGGCGAGAAGACATAAGGAGATTTGAGCTTTGCCAAAGGCCACGGTGACGTTTTTGAGCCTCCTTATCCAAACAACGAATACCTCTTAGCCTAGCCCCATTACAACCTTTGTGATTGATCTTTTTCATGATTCTTAAGATGGTTAAATTTGATTGTGGAGATTATCTCAAGAGTAAGCATATGGTTTTGGTTCATTGGTGCATATAGTTATCATATGAGGTTTTTCCATAAAAATTCACAAAGTGCTTTCGTTTCTTTGATATATGCAAGTCACTCTTTGTAATTCATTATCTTTCGCTTGCATATACTTATGAGTGAATTACCATGCTTCGAGAGAAAAGAAGAGAGTATGCCTAGTGAGGTGATTTGAATTAGCTTTTACATGTTTTCATGCTTACCTTTAGCTCATATATGTTCATATTGATGTCACATGTTCATGAAGCTCGGAATTTTCGTGCTTAACATTTTCATGCATTAACTTGAAAGTTATGTGTACATACGAGCCTGAGACAAATTGTTAGGGGCAATAGTTTGTTTAGAGTCGTAGTTTAATTTAGTTTGCTAAGGGACTAGCAAAGGATAAGTGTGGGGTAGTTGATAGGAGCACAATGTGCGACGATATTATATGCTTATGCCCTCATTTATGCTTTGTTTAACCCTTATTTGTCTAAGATTGAGTCATAATGTAGTTAGTGTCAATTTTGGTAGAGTTTTGTGAAAAATGATTAAGAATCCGAAAAATGACTAAGTTTGAGAAATCTGGAAAATAATGCAAAATATGTCTTTTTCGTGATTTTGAGATGAATGAAACTGTGATCTATCCTTGTCCGAATTCTATGAAATTTGGCGTGCTTAATATTCATATGCTGAGGAATGTTGTGTTAAAATTTCAGATCAATCGTAGTTCGGGAAGCCACCCAAAAGTTGGCTGCAAAACGGCAGTCCGAGCATTCCAATCCAGGGACTTCCAGGATTTTACTGGGACTGTGTCCCAACTTCGAAAAATCATTCCCGTCGACTCACAAGGATTTTTATCAAAATGTTTTATGGGGAGATGGCCATATGTGTCTAGTTTATCTGAGACTTGGAATCGCATCAATCGGAGCTCCACAGATGGAGATATGCCGGAATTACTGCAACAAGGTCAAATCTGCCGATTCCAGGAACCTACTGCCCCCTTTTTGTCTTTTCTGTTTTTGATGGACCAAATGGTGTACAAAAGTATATGTGAAGATGGTCCAAGCATATTGAAGGATAGAGGAAGACATAGGGTTCGAGAGATTGAAGAAATCACAAGAAAAGACGCTTTCCTAGTCAAGCTAGGAAAGGCTGCCGAGAAGACCATAATCTGCCAGTTTTGTGTTCTTGATGAATGGGACATTTTCGATGGATCAAAGTCACCAAATGGAGTTGTCAAGCCTACATGTGAAGTCCATGAAGATGTGCAGCCCAAGCCTTGAAGAAAAATCAGAAAAAGAAAATCAAGAATGCAAATATTTATTCAACAAGGAAACATAAACCTACAAGGAAACCTATTCTTTGTTTCCCCTTCTTGTTGGCCGGCAGCCTCTCTCCCTTTTCCTCTATATATACCACCACTTATGCATTCTGAAAATCATCTCATCTCTTGCAAAACACTAGCCAAAACTCTACCAAATTTCCTACTCAAAGTTCTAAGCCGAAACCCTAGAAACACCAAGTCACCGATTCTACCATACACCACCACTCATCACCGATCCCAATCCCTTACCTCAGCCACTGCCGATCCTCTTCCACCACACCAAGACGAAGCTCTCCAAGGTTTCTAAAGTGTGATCCATCCCTATGACTTGTGTTTTTAATTTCGGTTTAGTCACATGTATTGTTATAAAAAATACTTTGTTTCGTTTGGTTTTGTATGATGAACATGAATTGCAATTTTCATTGAAGTTTATGTGATGACTTGTGCGATTTTTAATACATGGTTTTTGTATGTTTAGATAATTAGAGCAGTGGTATTAGAAGCATGTTTAGGATTTAAATTGGTTAGTAATCTAAGGTGAGGGCATGAAAATCGATACTTGGTGTTGTCTTTGAACATAATCTCGGTATTAGGTTTAATTTGCTAGGGTAATTACAAACTAGATGGACCGAGAGGACTCTATGATTTGTGTTATTCACTAAGGGCTATTAATCTTAGAACTTGCATGCTAAATAGGATGATTGACAACCTTACTTGTTTACATGTTTTCGATTTAAGACTCTTGTGCATTATATGTTAAGTCTTAACCGGATTAGCATAAATACCTTTAGGGCTAGAGCGAGAGTTTGTCCTAAAAGAACTTAAGGAAGTCTAGTAACTAGGTATAGAGCGAGAGCTCTAGTTACGGTCGAAACGAATTTGAATTTTGAGCATGCTAATACTTGTCTCTTACTTTCTTGCATATGAATCTTTGTGTTAAATTGTGTTTTGTGCTATGTGATGCGTGAGAGATGATGATCAAACTTGTATATAGTAGACCTAGGATTTTATTTTCTGTTTTTATGCCGTACCTAGTTTAGGGGCAGCATTGCTGCCGAACTCTTATACCCCCATATTTGTGATGTTTTTGTATATATGTGAATATGTTTGTGTCTAACAATTTCATATCTCAGGTACCCTTAATCCCCGGCCTAGAACGATCCCTACTTATGTCTATACTACTAACGATTGTAGGGTTATCATTGTGTGCGAGCTTCGGCTCCCATCAGAAGCGTGCTAGTGTTTGTGGAATTTGCACCGCGGGACATGAGACCGAACAATGCCCTCAATTTGGAGTTAATGAGGGAGTAGAGGAGTGCAATGCAATTGGTTTTCAAGGAGGCCAACGATTTGGCAATTTCAATCCAAGGTTCAATGATCATCCGAACTTTCGATGGGCGAATAATGACAACGTGCTTAGGGCACCTATGCAACCGAGAGAGGGAGGAGCGCCATTTGTATCGAGGCCACCATTTGTGCCTCGGCAGCCATACATGCCGAACCAAGGGCAATTTGGGGCATTGCCGAGTCAAACACAAGCTGTGCCGTACCAAAGCCAAGCAGGGCCGAGCCAAAATCAAGCTGCACCAAGCAACCCTAATTACGATGCTTTGATTCAATCTTTGTCAAGTGCTACTCAAGCATTACTCGCGGGGCAACAAAATCATCAAAAGGACATTGGTGAGCTCAAGACTCAAATGGGGCAAGTTGTGGATTTCATGGGAAGATTTAATGAGCAAGGGAAGTTGCCAAGCAATACTATCCCCAATCCAAGGAACGAGCAAGCCAAAGTGATTCAAACTCGAAGCGGAAGAGAGTTGTTTCCTCCAACAAGTCCAAAGAAGAAGCGAGTGACTTTCAAGGGCGTTGAGGATGACGAGAGGGCTGCCGGACCTGTCATTGCCGGCAGCCATGTTGAGGAAGCCGAGGAGAGCATAGCCGAGCACAATGCTGCCGGCAACAACCACCATGCCGAGAAGGATGATGCCGAGAAAGAGAGAGCAGCCGGCAGGGCTGCAACCGGCAAGGAAAATTCTGCCGAGAAGCAAGATGTGGCCGGCAATAATGTTAAGGGAGGGGTGCCATCATCTAGTGCCCCATTCCCTTCACGTTATGCTAGAACAAAGAAGGACAAGTCCGATGAAGAGGTGTTGGAGATTTTCCGGAAAGTGCAAGTCAACATCCCTTTGTTGGAGTGCATTAAGCAAGTGCCGAAGTATGCTAAGTTTTTGAAAGAGCTTTGCACGGCAAGGAGGCATACGAGGGAAACTCGTGTGGTGACCATGAGCGAGACGGTGTCGGCCGTTATTCAAAGAAAGTTGCCACCAAAGATGAAGGATCCGGGGAGCTTCAATGTGCCTTGTGTCATAGGCAATACACGGTTTGAGGATGTTATGTTGGATTTGGGAGCATCGATCAATGTCATGCCACTCAATGTGTATCAATCGTTGAGTATAGGGCCTCTCAAGAAGGATAATGTCATCATTCAACTTGCGGATCGCTCAAGCAAATATCCCGAGGGCTATGTAGAGGATGTGTTGGTGCAAGTCAACCAATTGATATTTCCCGCCGATTTTTATGTGGTTGAGATGGAGGATTCGCCGGTCAACAACACTCAATTGCTTTTAGGGCGACCATTCATGAGGACCGCGCGCACAAAGATAGATGTGGCCGAGGGCAACCTAACTATGGAGTTTGATGGTGAAGTGATAAAGTTCAATGTGTTTGACGCCATGAGATTCCCCAATGTTGATTTGAAGGAAGGTTGTGCCATTGATGTTTTGGAGGAGGTCGAGCAAGTTATGTCGACCTCGCTCGACGCATAGCAATTAGCGATTGAGCAAGGGGTCGGATTTGACAAGAGGGGAGAACGAGTGCAAGATGAAGCCGAGCCAAGCCATGCCGAGCAAGGAGGTGCCGAGCTATGCAATTATGCCGAGCCTTATGCCATGATGCCGAGAATTAGAGAGGTTGTGGCCGAGCTAGACGCCACCCCTACTTACATGAAGAACTCGTTCTTGTCAATTCCAAGTGCCACAACAAAATTTCGACCAAGTGTGGAAGAGGCCCCAAAGTTAGAACTTAAAGAACTCCCTAGTCACTTGAAGTATGTTTATCTTGGAGAAGAAGATACACTACCGGTTATTGTGTCTTCAATGCTTAGTGAGAAGCAAGAGGTAGATTTGATACGTGTGCTTAAGAAGTATAAGACCGCCATAGGTTGGACCTTAGCGGATATCAAGGGAATAAGCCCTACTACTTGTGTTCATCGTATTTTGTTAGAAGAAGGAGCTAAGCCGACAAAGGAAGCTCAACGTCGACTTCACCCTCCCATGATGAAAGTTGTTAAAGAAGAAATTATCAAGTTGCTTGATTGTGGGGTGATCTACCCAATTTCGGATAGTAAGTGGATATCTCCCGTGCAAGTAGTGCCAAAGAAGAGTGGTGTAACGGTTGTCAAGAATGAGAAGAATGAGCTTGTGCCACAAAGACTTGTAACCGGTCATCGGATGTGCATCGATTATAGGAAGCTTAACACTACAACGAGGAAGGATCACATGCCTTTGCCGTTTATGGATCAAATGCTAGAGAGGTTAGCCGGCCATTCTTATTATTGCTTTCTTGATGGATATAGTGACTACAATCAAATCATGATACACCCGGATGATCAAGAGAAGACCACTTTTACTTGTCCATTTGGCACGTTTGCTTATCGGCGGATGCCATTCGGACTTTGCAACGCACCCGGCACTTTTCAAAGATGTATGTATGCCATCTTCTCAGATTTTATTGAAGACATTATCGAAGTATTTATGGATGATTTTAGTGTGTATGGAGGCACCTTCGATGCATGTTTGGGGAACTTGGAGAAGATACTTGAGAGGTGTGTAGAGACAAATCTTGTGCTCAATTGGGAGAAGTGTCACTTCATGGTCACGCAAGGTATTGTTCTAGGGCACATAATTTCGGCAAGAGGCTTAGAAGTTGACAAAGCCAAAGTGGAGCTAATACAAGCATTGCCGAGCCCTAGGTGTGTGAAGGATGTGAGAAGTTTTCTTGGCCATGCGGGGTTTTATCGACGATTTATCAAGGACTTCTCTTCAATTGCCAAGCCATTGAGCAACTTGTTACAAAAGGAGGTGATGTTTGAGTGGACAAAGGCGTGTGAGGAAGCATTTTGTCGATTGAAAGCTTGCTTGTGTACGGCACCAATACTTGTGTCCCCTAATTGGGATGAGCCGTTTGAGTTGATGTGTGATGCTAGTGATTATGCACTTGGAGCGGTACTTGGACAACGAATTGAGAAGAAGCCATGCGCCATTTACTATGCTTCAAGGACTCTCAACGATGCACAACTCAACTACACAACAACGGAGAAGGAACTCTTAGCGGTAATTTTTGCTTTGGAAAAATTTCGATCATATCTTTTGAATTCCAAAGTCATTGTTTATAGTGATCATGCCGCTTTGAGATATCTTATGACGAAGAAGGATGCTAAGCCGAGGCTTATTCGATGGATTCTTCTACTTCAAGAGTTCGATATTGAGATTAAAGACAAGAAAGGAGTAGAGAATGTTGTGGCCGATCATTTGAGTAGACTTGTACAAGAGGAGGATCGGCTGCCCCTATTAGAATCCTTTCCGGATGAGCAACTTTTTCGACTTGAAGTACTTGAGCCTTGGTATGCCGATATTGCAAATTTTCTAGCCACACGCCGATTCCCCAAGGAGTTGCCGAACCATCATCAACAAAGGATAAGGAAGCAAGCTCGACACTTCTTGTGGGATGATCCGTACTTATGGAAGCAATGTGGTGATCAAGTTATTAGAAGATGTGTGCCGGAGAATGAGCATCGCTCCATCCTTGCTTTTTGTCATAGCGAAGCTTGTGGCGGACATTTTGGACCAAAGAAGACGGCTTTGAAGGTACTTAATTGTGGTTTCTTTTGGCCTACGATTTTCAAGGATGCATTCATGTTTTGCAAAGCATGTGATAGATGCCAAAGAATGGGGAACATTGGAGCTAGGGATCAAATGCCGCTCACGCCTATCATTGAGGTTGAGATTTTCGATTTATGGGGTATTGACTTCATGGGACCGTTTCCTTCAAGTAAGGGCTTTCTCTACATATTGCTTGCGGTGGATTATGTGTCAAAGTGGATTGAAGCCAAGGCCGCACGCACCAATGATGCTAAAGTGGTAGCCAAGTTTCTCAAGACCAACATCTTTTCACGTTTTGGAGTTCCAAGGGTCTTGATTAGCGATGGAGGATCCCATTTTTGTACCGCACCATTGAAGCCTTATTGAGGAAGTATGGAGTCACACATAAGTTTTCTACACCTTATCACCCCCAAACAAGTGGTATGGCCGAGGTGAGTAATCGAGAGATCAAGCAAATTTTGGAGAAATCGGTTGGACCTTCAAGGAAGGATTGGAGTAATCGTCTCGATGATGCTTTGTGGGCTTATAGGACCGCGTACAAGACACCGATAGGTATGTCTCCTTTTCGGTTAGTTTATGGCAAAGCATGTCACTTACCGGTTGAGCTAGAACATAAGGCATGGTGGGCAATCAAGGCCTTCAACATGAGCATAGATGATGCCGGTCTTCATAGAAAGCTTCAACTCAACGAACTTGAAGAAATCCGTAATGAAGCTTATGATGCCGCTTGGATATACAAGGAGAAAACAAAGGCTTATCATGATAAGATGATCCGGGGTAAAAAGTTTGAAGTTGGTCAAAAAGTTCTCATATTCAATACTCGACTTTGACTCTTTCCGGGTAAGCTTCGTTCTCGATGGGTTGGTCCTTTCATAATCACTAAAGTATTTTCACATGGAGCCATTGAGATCCTTAACCCGAGCACCAACAAAGAGTATAAGGTTAACGGGCATCGCTTGAAGCCGTACTATGATTCATTCCAAGAATGTGCCATTGCGTCCCAAACCTTTGATGATCCCGTGCCACCACCACCACACCTAGAGGCTGCCGGACCTGCAATTGCCGGCAGCATCACCAAGAGACCGGACACGGATACACAAGCTACACACAAGATGAACACGCATCACCTTGATCCCGAGCAACCATTCTTCATCTCTGCCGCAAGAGAACAACCTGCCGGACCTGCCATTGCCGGCAGGGTTGCTCAGATGCCACCGGACACCGAGGGGATACACACAGATACGCCGGATACTGCAGAAGATATGCCAGACACGGCAGAAACAGAGCCGGACACGCAGCCGGATACGTTCACCTTTACAAGAGCCGAATCGGACATTTCTTGCAACATTCTTCTCATGGAACTTCTACTTGCCGATTTGAGCTGTTTTGGAACACGATAAACACATACAACACGGTGAAAAGTCTAGGCTATGGACTATAAACACAAAGCGCTACTTGGGAGGCAACCCATGTCGATCAAAGAAAAGTGAAGGAGCCATCACCGAGAGTTTGAATTTTCTTAACCCTTCTCTTTTTCTTTGATTTGTGATGAATTGTTGGAATATGTTAGTCGATTGCATGCTTAGGAAATTCGTTGATATTGTTTTATGCATACATTGCAGACAATGTAATTTTCTAAGTGTGGGGTGGGGTAACGTATTCCGTTTTTGTTTAATGTTTTTGTGTGCTTAGTTTAGAAAAGAAAAATTCAGAAAATTGTAACACAAAAATAGAGTGTTTAAATTTGTTTGTTTCGAGTCTTAGGATGCCCATAATATGTCAATGATGTTTTTCTCCTCTTTGCATACATAGATGATGGTTGTGCATACAATTAAAATTGTAAGTTTCATGGATTATGTGCATTGGTAGGAGCATGTAGGACTTGTTGATTAATAAGCATGCATGTTTTAGCTAGTTTATTTCGATTACAACCTATGTGAGCTTTAGAGCCAATTTGCTTTCTTCTTGAGCGATAAAAAGATAGAATTCAATAGATTCATAGGAAGCATGAAACCTCATAATTCTTTGCATATTCGATGACTATGTGTCATAGCTTTTTAATGAACTCTAGTATGCTAGAACTTACTCTTGTTGATTTTCAAAACGTTTTTAATCATAAAATACCTTGATTTTGAATATGATTGAATAAAGATCATTTAGGTTTACCACCATTGCCAAATAAAGCATGAGCCCTATTGGAGCCCGTCGTGGGACACCTTAGTAAACCCCCTTTGAGCCTACGATTAGCCTTTTCTTTCGTCACCCTTAAACACTTTCCATGAACTTAGTATAGTGATGTCTTGACCATTGTGTGTCGGCAAAGCTTGATTTTTGAAGGAGTTTTTGCGTGAAGTGATGAAGAAGAACAAGTGTGGGGTAGACTTAGCTAGAAAAGTATATGAAAAATTGTATGTGAGCCGTGCCTATGAGAAAACAAAAGAAGAAAAAATTGAAATCGGAAAAAAAAAAAAAAAAAAAAAGAAGAGAAAAATCAAGTCCGAAAGAAAAGAAAAGAAATAGGCACGGTTTCAAAGTGTAATTTGCTAAGTCTAGTTTTGAAAAGTGTTGTGAATTTGGAGTTTTGTTTATATGTGAAGGTCTACTATTGTTATATTTTGACCTTTGTTCATATTCACTATGTTTTGGGGAAGAAAAGAATGAAGTAAGGGTCCAACAAGATGAAATTTGACCCTTGGTGAGAAGTCATAAGGAGATTCAAGCTTTGCTAAAGGCCTTAGTGACGTTTTTGAGCCTCCTTATCTAAATTTCGAATACCTCTTAGCCAAGCCCCATTACATCCCTTTTATTGATCTTTTCATGATTCTTAAGATGGTTAAATTTGATTGTGGAGATTATCTCAAGAGTAAGCATATGGTTTTGGTTCATTGGTGCATATAGTTATCATATGAGGTTTTCCCATTAAAAATTTCACAAAGTGCTTTCGTTTCTTTGATATATGCAAGTTACTCTTTGTAATTCATTATCTTTCGCTTGCATATACTTATGTGTGAATTACCATGCTTCGAGAGAAAAGAAGAGAGTATGCCTAGTGAGGAGGATTGAACTAGCTTAACATGTCTACATGCTTACCTTTTGCTCTTATATGTTCTTATTGATGTTACATGTTCATGAAACTTGGAATTTTCGTGCCTAGCATTCTCATGCATTAACTTGAAAGCTATGTGTACATACGAGCCTGAGACAAATTGTTAGGGGCAATAGTTTGTTTAGAGTCTAGTTTAATTTAGTTTGCTAAGGGACTAGCAAAAGATAAGTGTGGGGTAGTTGATAGGAGCACAATATGCGACGATATTATATGCTTATGCCCTCGTTTATGCTTTGTTTAACCCTTATTTGTCTAAGATAGAGTCATAATTTAGTTAGTGTCAATTTTGGTAGAATTTGGTGAAAAATGGTTAATTATCAGAAAAATGACTAAGTTTGAGAAATCTGGAAAATAATGCAAAATATGTCTTTTTCGCGATTTTGAGATGAGTGAAACTGTGATCTATCCTTGTCCGAATTCTATGCAATTTGGTGTGCTTAATATTCATATGTTGAGGAATGTTTTGTTAAAATTTCAGATCAATCGGAGTTCGGGAAGTCACCCAAACGATGGCTGCAAAACGGCAGTCCGAGCAAACCAATCCAGGGACTTCCAGGATTTTCCTGGGACTGTGTCCCAACTTCGAAACATCATTCCTGTCGACTCACAAGGAATTTGATCAAACTGTTTTATGGGGAGATGGCCATATGTGTCTAGTTTACGTGAGACTTGGAATCGCATCAATCGGAGTTCCGAGCGTGGAGATATGCCGGAATTACTACAGCAAGGTCAAATCTGCCGATTCCAGGAACCTACTGCCCCCTTTTCGTGTTTTCTGTTTTTGATGGACCAAATGGTGCACAAACGCATATGTGAAGATGGTCCAAGCATATTGAAGGATAGAGGAAGACATAGGGCTCGAGAGATTGAAGAAAGCACAAGAAAAGACGCTTTCCTAGTCAAGCTAGGAAAGGCTGCCGAGAAGACCATAATCTGCCGGTTTTGTGTTCTTGATGAATGGGACATTTTTGATGGATCAAAGTCACCAAATGGAGTTGTCAAGCCTACATGTGAAGTCCATGAAGATGTGCAGCCCAAGCCTTGAAGAAAAATCAGAAAAAGAAAATCAAGAATGCAAATATTTATTCAACAAGGAAACATAAACCTACAAGGAAACCTATTCTTTGTTTTCCCTTCTTGTTGGCCGGCAGCCTCTCTCCCTTTTCCTCTATATATACCACCACTTATGCATTCTGAAAATCATCTCATCTCTTGCAAAGCACTAGCCAAAACTCTACCAAATTTTCCTACCAAAGTTCTAACCCGAAACCCTAAAAATACCAAGTCACCGATTCACCACCACCAATCACCACCGATCCCAATCCCTAGCCTAGCTACTGCCGAATCTCTTCCACCACACCAAGACGAAGCTCTCCAAGGTTTCTAAAGTGTGATCCATCCCTATGACTTGTGTTTTTAATTTCGGTTTAGTCACATATTGTTGTTATAAAAATACTTTGTTTCGTTTGGTATTGTATGATGAACATGAATTACGATTTTATTTGGAATTTATGTGATGAATTTTGCAATTTTTAATGCATGGATTTCGTATGTTTGATAATTAGAGCAATGGTATTAGAAGCATGTTTAGGATTTAAATTGGTTAGACCTAAGGTGAGGGCTTATAATCGGTACTTAGTGTTGTCTTTGAACATGATCTAGGTATTAGGTTTAATTTGCTTGAGTTATAATGAACTAAGTAGACGTATGATCACTTTGATTTGTTGTGCTCACCTTGAGTGGTTAACCTTAGGACTTGCATGTTAAATAAGAAGATTGACGACCTTACTTGTTTACATGTCTTCGGCTATAGACTTTTGTGCTTCAATGCTATTACTTGTATAAGGTAGCATAACCTTTAGGATCACCTCGCGAAAGCTCGATCTTAAAACATTAGAAAAAGTCTCACAACTAGGTAAAAATCGGAAACGTTCTGGTTGTAGGTTGAAACTAAGTTAAGTTTTGAGCATGCTAAATACTTGTTTCTTACTTTCTTACATGTGAATCTTTGTGTTAAATTGTGTTTTGTGCTATGTGATGCGTGAGAGATGATGATCAAACATTGTATATAGTAGCCTAGGATTTATTTTCTGTTTTTATTACGGAGCCTAGTGTAGGGGCAGCATTGCTGCCGAACCATTATCCCCCATATGTGTGACGATTTGAACTGTGATTTTGTATATTTGTACATGTGTTTTTGTCTAACAATATCATATTTCAGGTACCCTTAATCCCCGGCCTAGAACGATCCCTACTTGCTTATACTACTAACGATCTTTTGTAGGGTTTATTATTGCATGCGAGCTTCGGCTCCCATCAAGAATGTGGCTGGCGCGTTGGTCAATCCGAATGACATCACTAGAAATTCAAATGCGCCGTATCGGGTGACGCAAGTAGTCTTTGGCTCATCCCCTTCCGCAATGCGTACTTGATAGTATCCCGACCGAAGATCCAGCTTGGTGAAATATTTGGCACCACTAAGCTGGTCGAACAAGTCGGCAATCAGAGGGATAGGGTACTTGTTTCACACCGTGACCTTGTTGAGAGCTCTGTAATCTACACACAATCGCAAGCTCCCATCATGTTTCTTTTGAAAAAGTACCGGTGCGCCATATGGGGCCTTCGAAGGTTGAATGAACCCAGCATCTAATAGCTCTCCCAACTGTCTCCTTAACTCGGCCAGTTCTGGTGGAGCCATTCGATAGGGAGCCCTCGCGGGTGGTTTAGCCCCGGGGAGCAACTCAATCTCATGATCCACATTCCTTCTTGGAGGGAGTTCTTTGGGAAGCTCTGCCGGCATCACATCTTTATAGTTCTCGAGCACTCCCTGAACTTCTCGTGGCACTACTTCCTGTTCTATCTCGCCTTTCCTCAAAGGAACGAGAACATAAGAGGGGTCCTGACGCTTCACCCCCTTCTTGAATTGGAGTGCTGACAAGAGTCGAGGTTCACTTGGCGAGATTATTTTCGCAGACACTACACATGGCTTCTCTCCCATAATTAGTAAGTTTCGTGCATTCGGAATGGGGATGGCTTTGTTCTCCAGCAAGAAGTCCATCCCTAGTACGACATCGAAGTCATCCATCTTTACAACAACAAGGTCTGCCTTCCCTTCCCAACAGTCTAGTTTCAAGGACACCCCTCGAGACAACCCGACTGTGGGTGACGGTGGGGAGTTGACTGCTTTCATGCGGCCGACATCTTTCTCCCACTTTAACTCCAGTCTGCGTGCCTCTACTTCTGACACGAAACTGTGGGTGGCGCCAGTGTCAATCATCACACTCTTGGCCACTTTCCCATTTAGGCTTCCGCTCACAAACATGAGACCTTTAGGTTGAGACTTCTTAGATGCAATCGGTTGCTTCCCCACTGCATTCAGAAAACTCAGAGCCCCCATATGACCAGGTTCTTCCTCTTCATCTGGGTGGACTTCCGACTCCTTTGCATAAATGTGGGCTTGCAGGGCTGTCAATGCTGTCTTGTGTGGACATTCATTCACCCTGTGAGACCCTTTACACAGAAAGCATGATGGGGGTCTTGGTGTGAACCCAGTAGCATTAGGTTGTCTTGGAGGGTACACCCCAGTTGAGGCAACTGGCTTGGAGGAGGCGGTATCTCTCACGTTACCCGCTCTTCTGTCTCCTCCCCCAAAACTCGAGAACCTTGACTCGGCTCCCCCACTTTTGTTCTGTCCTGGTCTCGCATTTCTGTGGACATTCATGTTTGTAGAGGTTGTGGGTCTCTTGGCGGAGTTCTCTTCAAAAGTATAATCTGTTAGTCTTTCTGCAGCTGCCTGAGCAGAAGCTAGATCTTGAACTCTTTGCCTCTGGAGTTCCGTCCTTGCCCACGGTTTCAATCCTTCAAGGAAATAGAATAGTCGATCCTTCTCTGACATATCTGGAAGGTCGAGCATGATCACAGAGAATTTGCTCACGTATTCTCGGATATTGTTGGTGTGTTTCAACTCCCTTAATTGCCTTCTGGCAATGTAATCTACGTTCTCGGGGAAGAACTGTGCCTTCAATTCTCTCTTGAGGTCTTCCCATGTTTCAATAGTACAAACATTCCTTTGAATGTCGTTGTACTTCGTTCGCCACCATAGTTTTGCATCGCCTGACAAATACATTGTCACCATGTTCACTTTGGCTTCTTCCAAATCTGGTTTCACCGCTCGGAAGTATTGCTCCATATCAAATAGAAAGTTCTCAAGCTCCTTGGCATCTCGCGCCCCTCCGTAAGCTTGAGGTTCCGGAACCTTCACCTTCCTGTAGTCCGTCATAGGTTGGGTGTTCATCGCCCGGATAGCTAGGTTGAGCTTTGTGTTCATCTCGAACAGCTCATTCTTAAACGCATCGATAGTGGCACGGACATCCTCCGTCATCGTGTCCACAGTCACTTGTAGCGTCTCAAGGGCATCGCTCATTGCCCCCACTTGCTCTGGAGAGACAATTCCTTCGTCTCTTTCAATCTCTGTTTCAGACCTCGGGGCTTCCTTCTTCTCAAGGGCCTTCACTCGCCCTTTTAACCCTTCAAGGTCCGGAACACGCGTCACCAATTCATCTAGGTCGACGCGGCGGTAGAGCGGCACTAATATCAATCACCGTGTCAGGGACACCCGCAAGTTCTGCGAGTTGAGTCTCGATCCATTCGAACTTTTGTGCATTCGTCATCCCTCCCGGCATGTTCTGAGCCTTCGAGCCAAGTTGGCTCTGATACCAGCTGTCACGGGCCGACTTTGCGGGAGCGCAAAGAGGACCGTGCGGCACTTACTGTCCCTTTGAGAAGGTAGTAAGTCAGCCTTGAGCGTACCTATACTAGTTCACTAGTCCAACCGTCGCCGACTAGGAACCCCCCTGTATAGAGTAAATCGGACAAATAGTAACTTGGCACAGGGAAACATGAATATAACATGAATATTCCCAGGAGGACCAAGCTAAAACAAAGGAAACATAAATTACAAAAATGCCACTAGCACACAAGCAACCGGCCATAGGCTTAACTCTTGACCTTGGACAAGGTTGCTTGTGGCATTACAAGTTATATCCCTAACACTCTGCAACACTCACGTACTGAGGCATAGCAGGCCACATGGGCACACCACGAAAGTCGACCTCGGGTATCGCAGGAATGTTGTACGGGAGGTAGAGCTGATTTGGGAGAGTAGGCCCCTCAGTCGAGTCAGCAGCAGACGTCGTCGGACTCGTCATCGGCTCCCGATGTACCTCAGGCATACGGACCTGAGGAACGTCTGCAGCTATCTCGTCCTGAAATAGCTACCTACTGAACCTCAGAGCATCTGGCCCGACAGGGGGACGTGAACTGCTCGACGGCCGCCCCGCCTGGAGAAGGGTCTGGTGCCGAGAACTCACACTCCTCCGCGGCTGGGATGAATCCACACTCCTCCGCGGTTGGGTGGTGGTCCTCTCAGGCTGGCTAAGGGTCCTGTCGGACTCTGCGGAACCGGCGGAACTTCCAGAACCCCTAGATCTGGAACGACGGCCTCCGAATAACTCTCACAATGCATCGGCCATCTGCAGCTTGAGGCATTAATACATTAATTAATATTAAATTATATTACATTAAATAACAAATTCTAATTAATATAATAACCAATAATACTAACATATTTCAAAACATACTAACAAATTAATATTTAAATTTTAACTAATTTTAAATAATACTAACCATTAACCTAAATATAACTATTTATATACAAATATAACTATATTTCATTATTGACATATATATAAATACAAATAACCATTTATATATTAACAAAAATATATAAATGGTTATAATTAGACTACCAATTTATATATATAATTAATTTAACAATTTATATATAACAATTTATATAACAATTTATATAATTAAAATTAAATATATAACAATTTATATACCTAAATTATAACAAATATATAACAATTAAATTTATTAACAAATATATAACAATTTATATAATTAAAATTAAATATATAACAAATATATAACAATTTATTATATAACAATTTATATAATTAAAATAAAATATATAACAAATATATAACAATTTGTTAAAATTAAATTTATTAACAAATATATAACAATTTATATAATTAAAATTAAATATATAACAATTTATAAAATTAAACTAAATTGAAAAAAAAAACAAAACTTAACCGGATCGGAGGAGGAGGCCGGAGGAGGAGGGGAAGGTGGTCGGACGAGGGGAAGGCCGAGGGGAAGGAGGAGGAGGAGGAGGCCGGCTTGGAGGAGGATTTGAGGAAGGAGGAGGATCGGAGGAGGAGGAGGCCGGAATTGGAGGAGTGTGGCGCCGCCGATTTGAGGAGGAGGAGGAGCAACGCGGCGGATTGGAGCAGGAGAGCGGCAGATTGGAGCAGCAGCAGGAGGAGGAGGAGGAGGAGAGGAAAAAGTCGGCTAGGGTTCGAGAGTTTCTGATTTATAGCAGAAAGAATAGCCGACGATTAAAAAAGATTTCGTCGGCTATTCTTCAAAATAGCCGACGAAATCTTTAAAATCGTCGGCTATTCTTTGAATGTCGTCGGCTATGCTTTAAACATCGTCGTCTATACTTTAGGAGATCAGCAGCCGTCTGATCTCCGCCATCCAACGGCGGACAATAAAAAGGCGCGGATCGCAAGAGTTTAGCCGACGAATTCAAATATTTCGTCGGCTATGCTTTGGAAAATCAGCAGCCGTTGGATCTGAGCCATCCAACGGCGGACAACAAGCGGATCGCAAGAGTTTAGCCGACGACATATAATTTTCGTCGGCTAAACTGTTGGTCAAACCACTAAGTCAAACCTCTAAACGCTTTAAAATGGAAATTAGTCTAGTTAGACGACGGTTTCTGGCCTGACCTTCAACAGATAATAGTTTCAAATGGATGAGACGCAACTAATCGTTTAAAAATTTTCCTCAAAATATTTACCGAACGTCAGGCTACCTATAGGAAAACGGAAGTAAAAAACAGTTAACCGCAACATTCGGCACACAGATTTTGTCGGAATCTTGTCATTTTTCAACCGTACACGTATTTCATTATTTCGGTCATATCTTATTTGACGACATATTTGCATTTGAAGAGTGTACGTATAGTAACTATACATTCACTTAAACACTTAGTAAACAAGTTAAGGAACATTAGTGCATATGTTCTGATTTTGAATCTAAAAGTTTATAAAATCTATTCCAACCATCAGATATCACCGTTACGATTAAATACATGTATGAAAAAAAATCCAACTACATCTGACAACTTTAAAGGCTCGATCGGGACGGTCAACCGGGTGGGTCAACCGGGTGAGTCAACCCTTTAAACGCTTACAAATGGTAATTGGCCTGTCTAAATGACGTTTTTCGGCTTGACCTTTAACAGATAATAGTTTCAAATCGATGAGACGCAACTAATCGTTTAAAAATTTTCATCAAAATATTTACCGAACGTCAGGCTACCCATAGGAAAACCGAAGTAAAAAACAGTTAACCGCAACATTCGGCACACAGGTTTTGTCGGAATCTTGTCATTTTTCAACCGTACACGTATTTCATTATTTCGGTCATATCTTATTTGACGACATATTTGCATTTGAAGGATGAAGCAATGGTTTGTTGATAGTGATAGAAAATGGAAGCTGGTCTTTTTTTGTTTTTTTGTTTTATCATAGCCGACGAAATCAAACCTAGTACTCGTCGGCTATTCTTTTGTCGTTTTCTGTCTAAAATAAAATATGTATTTTTCAATATAGTTATGGCCGACGAAATAACGCATTTTTCGTCGGCTATTATCAGTATAGCCGACGAAATAATGCATTTTTCGTCGGCTATTCTTTGAAAAAAATAAAAAAACAGAAATTGAACATTAAAAATTGAACATTATATCCTATTCATATATAACCAAAATTGAACATTAAAAAAACAGAAACCCAGCAGTCAACATATATAACCAAAATTTAACCAAATTTTTTTTTTAAGGGGTTTGGAACCCAGCCTAGCTGGGAGGCTCATCCCCACGCTCGTTCATTAGAAATGAGTGGATTACAAATGAAAGGATTACATCATCTAAATTACTTAATCCGTCGGATTGTAATCGGAATCATCGGATGATCAGTCTTCTTCGGTTTCTGAATTGCTCGATAGGGGTAATCTATGTCTTTCCTCACCACTAGAGTCCTCGTTAGTTTCTTCATTTGGATCAACATCAACAAGCAGTGGCTCTTCACGTCGAATTCGCACCTGCGTGTCTAGGCGAATAAAAGAAGAGTCAGGAATATCGTTTGAGTTGGGCTCTTGATACGCGGTGCCACCTTCCTCGTTCTCTTCAGCCACTCCAAATGTAGACGCCCGGTAAATGTTGCGATGGTGGATAGTGTTGACTACTTTCCACGGGTCCCCCTTGGCGAGATCATCAAGATAAAACACTTGTTTCACCCATGTGGCTAAAACGAACGGGTCATCCTCATACCATGATGTACTAGTGTTCACAGAAGTTATGCCGTATTGATCGGTTTTCATGCTCTGCGGCCGTGTGTCAAACCATCTACACTTGAAAAGGTGCACTTTCATGCCTTCCCCATAATGCAGTTCCACAACTGAATGGAGAACACCGTAATAGTCAACTCCATCATCCCCACCATGTGCCATAACCCCTGAATTTTGTGTTTTCAGTCTGACGTCTCTCTCTTCACATCGAAATAACACACCATTTACCTTGCACGTCGCATAAACTTTTGAATAGACCGGCTTCATCGCTAGCAATCTGAGTTCGTGCGACCAATTTGGGTGATTATCATTTTTAATGAGGTCCATCTGCAACCATCAGAATCAACTATAAATATGAATAATTATACACAATAATATATAAATACGTATAAAATAATGTTAAAGTTACGTACCCAGCGGCCGAAATACTCTGCGAATGTCCGGTTGTGGTAATCGAGATCACCTCCTACTTGTTCACAGTTTAGATGCATGTTCTTCCAAAACTGAACTTCTAAACAGTTAATTAGTACCCACCAATGTGCAATGGCTACCTCATAATCTTCCCTTGTTTCAACCATAGTTGTTTTCTGATATTCATGTTTTGCAGATCAGTGCGAGCCTTAGGACCGTCTTTCGTCTTCCCCTCCAAGTTCAGCGTTGTGCCCACCACACTTTCAGAAACATTTTTTTTCTATGTGCATAACGTCTAGGAAGTGACGGATCAGCAACTCACACCAGTACGGGAGTTCCCACAATATGCTCTTATGTGTCCAGAATTTGTACTTCTCAGGTCTTTCAGGTATTTCCACTACAATATCGGGATGATTGCTGAGGGGCCCAAAATCGTACTCATTAAGCACTGCTAAAATTTCTCTTCCCGTCCATCTTTTGGGAGGACCACCGTGTTCTTCCGTTCCATCAAATGCGGCGGACTCGTAATGCCAGTGGTGATCCGCCGGAAGGAACACACGATGACCCATTCTGCATATCTTGTTGCAATGAGGGGTGCTCCCATAATCGCTGAGGCACTCTGGACAAGCCTTGTATCCCCTAACAACGCTGCCCGACAACATCCCATAAGCAGGAAAATCACTGATGGTACCAATAACCATGGCATGCATCTGGAACGTCTCCTCCTTGTACTTGTCAAAAGTGGGATGACCAACGTCCCACAATACCTTAAGCTCTTCAATCAATGGTCTCATATACACATCGAGACATTTTCCTGGGTAACCAGGCCCCGAAATCAACAACGTCAACATATTATATTCCTTCTTCATGCACATCCACGGAGGAAGGTTGTAAGGTACCAAAACCACCGGCCATATACTGTATGAAAGACTCATGGTGCCGAAAGGGTTGAACCCGTCGGTTGAGAGCCCGAGCCTGACGTTTCTGACATCTGACGCAAAATGAGGAAACTCATTGTTTATATGCTTCCAAGCCGCTCCGTCAGAGATGTGCGTCATGATATCTGCGTCTCCCGCGTCCTGCTCATCGTGTCATCTCATAGCTTTTGCGGTGGTTTCTGACATGTACAACCGCTCAAGCCTATCTCTCAACGGAAAATACCGAAGCACTTTCACAGGTTTCCTATTGCCTGCTCCCGTCAACTTATATCGGTCAGACTGACATATCGGACATGCGTCAAGGCTAGCAAGGTCATTCCCTTCTGCATCTTTACCCCAGAAGAGAACGCAGTCAAATGCGCATGTATGGATCTTAATGTAGGAAAGTCCTAGATCTTTGAGGATACTTCGGACCTTACGGTGATTGGTAGGATTACGATGACCCTCCTCCAACAACGAAGAAGTGTACTGTAGATATTCATCCACTTGCCTGATAGTCGATTTTGTCTCAACTTTAATCCTCATTACCTCCATCACACTTTGAAGAACTGTCTTCTCAGAACTTGAAGACACATGGGTCTGTTGCAATGCAATCAGTTTGTTGTACTTGTCAAAGGCAGCAGTGTTGACAACTTGTGGGAAGGGCAGCACCGGGTCATGCATATATTGTTCCCCACGTACACCGCTTTCAAAAGGAAACACGTCGTTGACGAATGCCATTGTTGGATCGTTGGATGTACTACTACTGCCCGCCTAAAAAAATTGCCCATGATCATGCGATCCATCTAATGATGGCTCACCGTGATATATCAAACGTTTGTATTTCGGCCAAAACCCATTACTCTTTAGGTGCTCCCATACTGTCCTAATCGGAAATCGACACATATCACTGCGACACTTACATTTCTTGCACGGGCAATAATGGTAATCATTCCCGTTTGCATTTTCCTCGACGAACTGCAAAAAATTCACAACTCCTATAGTGTATCGTTGGTCATGCCTTGGAAGCGAAATCCAACTCTTATCCAGATCCATATATAGCCTGATAATAATATATATGTATAACTTTAATTAATAAGAAATTAATTAACACATACATATATATATATATATATATATATATATATAAATCCTTAATAATTAATTACATTACAATATATATTATTATCAACATCAACTCATATATATATACCATTAACAACCATTATTTAAGTTACACTATATATCAACCATTATTTAAGTTAATTACACTATCAACAACTATTAATATATATATATATATATATATATATATATATTTTAACACTAATTAAAATAACATCAAATTAAAACACATAATTAAACTAAAACTCAAAATCAACTCAACTAAAACTCAAAATCAACATATATACATACATTCTAACACTAAAACAACAACAAATTAAACAAAAAATCACTTAATAAATCAAAATCACTAAAACTCAAAATCAACTCAACTAAAACTCAAAATCAACTCAACTAAAAGTCAAAATCAACATATATACATACATTCTAACACTAAAACAACAACAAAACAAAAAATTACTTACTAAATCAAAATCACTAAAACTCAAAATCAACTCAACTAAAACTCAAAATCAACATATATACACATATACGTACCTATATATAGCTCCACAATGTAAGAGAGGACGGATTTCAACAATACCCACAGATTTTTCACTCTTTCTCCCGTTTTTCCCTTTTTTTTTTTTAAATGAGCAGCTGCTGCCCAGATCTGAAAAATATATAGACTTATAGCCGACGAAAATGTCAACTTCGTCGGCCATACTTCCAAAAATTTTCGTCGGCTAATGTTTCGGAGAAAGGCCGACGAAAATACAAATCGTCGACTGAAATATGAATATAGCCGACGATTTTTTGAAAATACCAACGAAAAAACGGTTTTGTCGGCTATGGTTAAACTATGGCCGACGATTGTTTTTTTCACCGACGAAAAATAAAATCGTCGGCTATTTCTTAGAATTACCGACGAAAATTTTAATTCGTCGGCCGTTTTTTTTTTCGTCGGGAAAACCCTTTTTTCTGGTAGTGTTCCAGACTTATCCGAGGCGTATCCCAGGCGTATCCAAGAAGACCTGCTGAGAAAAATGATGTATCGGATATGTGTCCGATACTGGCACCCAGCCTTTCGAGTCGCTACGCGCATGCCTGCACGCTGCCTTGTGAGTATCCTGCCGAGAGCTACCGAGAGTTACCGAGGAGTATCCGATACTGGCATAGGCTGCACCCGAGAGAAAAGCTGAATTTTCTGGTAAAATTTCCTATGGGCTATATCGTTTCCAAGCTGTCTCCTAATAGGAGCACAATGTGCGACGATATTAATATGTATTTGCCATCGTTTATGCTTTGTTTAACCCTTATTTGTCTAATATTGAGTCATAATTTAGTTTAGTGTCATTTTGGTATAGTTTTGAAAATATGTGCTTTAGAATCCGAAAAATGACTAAGTATAAAAATTCTGGAAAATAGTGCAAAATGTGTCTTTTTCGTGATTATGAGATAAGTGGAATTGTGAACTATCCTTTTCCAAATTTAATGAGATTTGGTATGCATATTATTGGCTTGCTAAAGGGTCTTGTGTCAAAAATACAGATCAATCGGAGTTAGGAAAGTCACCCAAAAGATGGCTGCAAATCAGCAGTGCGAGCAAACTAATCCAGGGACTTCCAGGATTTTTCCTGAGACTGTGTCCCAACTTCAAAAATTCATTCCTGACGTTTCGTAGGTAATTTGATCAAGCCCTTTTATATAGAGGAAGCACTATGTGTCTAGTTTCTCTGAGACTTAGAATCACATCAATCTGAGCTCCGAGGAGGGAGTTCTGCCGGATTTACTGAACCAAGATCATTCCAGCCGATTCCACCAAGTTTCTGCCTCCTTTCCTTTGTTTCTGTTTTTGATGGACATTTTGGCGTGCAATTGTATATATGAAGATTGTCCAAGCTTATTGAAGGATAGAAGAAGACATTGAGCCAAGGCAATGGAGGAAAACATGAAGAAAAGAAGATTTCCTAGCTAGCCAAGCTAGGATTGGTTGCCGATCGGCAAGCTTTAGCTGCCGGTTTTTGGTTCTTGGCGTTTGGGGCATTTTTCCATGGATCAAGTCCACCAAATGGAGTTGTCAAGTCCACATATGAAGTCCATGAAGATATGATACTATGAAGAAAAATTCAGAAAAAGAAGTCCAAGAATGCAAAAATTATTCAACAAGGAAACATAAGCCAACTAGGAAAAGGAAAACCTCCTATCCTTGTTGTGACTGGCAACCCTAGCTCCTTCCTCTATATATAGCCATCTTTTACACAGAAAAACTTGTCACATCTCAAGCCAAAACACAAGTCCAAAGCTTTACCAAATTTTCTACCTTAAGTCCTAGATAAAATTCTTGCCGAAACACCATCACCACCACCCATAAAATTCCTGCCGAACCCACCATCATCCTCCATCAAGATCAACCGAGCTGCTGCCTTAAGGTGTCTAAATGTGTGATCTACTCCCTTCAGCTTGTAATTTTATTGTTTTACTAAACTGTTTCTGCACAAACCCTGGGGCCTGGTAGATACAGATGAATCCAACTTGATCTCCTGCAAACCTGCTTACTAAGAGGAATACCGGGCGGGCCGGCCTTCTCCTCTCCGATGCCTAAGTTAGTATAGTTGGAATATATATAACTTAAGCACGTATATAAGCGGTGAGAGAGATAAGTTACCCATTACTGAGGGTAGTTGGGGCCCTTATATAGGTGGCTGGAGGTGAGGGCTGGCCTCACCCTTCGATGTGGGACTGGTTCCCTTCGAAGGGCAGTTCTGGTGACCTCTTTGGCAGGCAGGCGCCCCCGGTCCCAGGGTCCCTGGCACCCGGATAGACTGTTGGGCCCCGAGGCCGGGTGCTGGTGGTTCGGTCCTGGGTCTCGGGCCGGGCCCTGGTGCACTTGCTGCGGGTCTGTGGGCCTGATGTAGCCCCTCTGCGGCTACTGTCAACAAGTCCCCCAAGTTCCCGGTCAAGTGCAATCTTGAATGGGGACTTAAGTCTGTCTTGCTCTTGTCCCGCAGACCCGCAGGGTTACCAACCCAACGGTGCCCAGTCCCCCAAGTCCGCGTTGAAGATTGGGCGTGACCGGGGTGAGTACCTGTTTACCGATGGCAAGCAACAGTTTATAAGTATGTTTGTAATATAAGTAGTACTGTACTCACGTGTTGAGGTGCTATGAGCATGGAGTGGGGTGAAACCCGGAGTGTATGAGATGATGATGCCATGCAAAAGATGTGTGCATGGGATGATGATGGAGCGTTGAAATCCGCCATGCAATAGATGTGTGCATGGAATGATAATGGGGCGTTGAAATCCGCCATGCAATAGATGTGTGCATGAAATCTCGACCAGGCACTCTGCCATATCGGTACGGAGCAGAGTTCACTAGGCCACTGAGCGGAGTTCACTGGGCCACTACCGGGCGTTCTGCCATATCGAGACGAGTCCCAAGGTGAACTTAAGTACTGGACCTCGACCGGGCGTCCTGCCATATCGGTACGGAGCGGAGTTCATGGGACTTCGACCGGGCGTTCTGCCATATCGAGACGAGTCCCAGGTGAACTTAAGTACTGGACCTCGACCGGGCGTCCTGCCATAACGAGACGAGGTGGAGTAAAGGACCTCGACCGGGCGTTCTGCCATATCGAGACGAGTCCATATTGCTAGGCTGCGGGGAGATTACCTCGGTGTTGCGGGCTGTTTGAAGCGCCGGTGAACACTTGCTAGTTCTTCTCAGCTTGTGTTGAATAAGCGTTGAGGTAAAGGGGGGGGGGGGGGGGGGGGTGGCGTTGAGGTGACAAGGCTCGCCGTGCATCCCCACGTTGATCGCGGTTCAATGCGATGCAGAGTTTTTATCCTGCTAGACAAGAGTACATGGGTTAGATGTAAACTCGCCCGGGTGTATAAAGCCCATGCCGGTCGAATGTTCTCATGACCGGGGTCATGCCATGGAGCCGGGCGAGACTCGACCGGGCGTCCTGCCATATCGAGACGAGTCCCCCAGTGAAATGCTATGGGGCCGGGTGGATCGCGTTCCCGAAAAATGCTCTCGAGCCGGTTGGATGTTACGTAACCGGTGGGTGGATCTCGACCGGGCGTCCTGCCATATCGAGACGAGTCCCCAAGAGAGATGCAGCTGGGTGGATCTCGACCGGGCGTTCTGCCATATCGAGACGAGTCCCCCAGTGAAATGACGTGCAACCGGTTGAATGATCATAACCGTGAACTGCCATGGTGCCGGGCGGACCTTGACTGGGCGTTCTGCCATATCGAGACGAGTCCCCCGAGAGATATGCAGCAGGATGGACCTCGACCGGGCGTTCTGCCATATCGAGACGAGGCCCCCAGTGAGATGCCGTGAAGATGCTATGCAGCCGGTTGGATGATCATAACCGTGAACTGCCATGGTGCTGGGTGGATGGCTCATACCCAGAACGATGCTCTCGAAGCGGTTGAAAAATCATAACCGGTGAGAGGTCTTCAAGATATGCAGTGAAGAAGCCATGCAGCCGGTTGAATGATCATAACCGCGAACTGCCATGGTGCCGGGCGGACCTCGACCGGGCGTTCTGCCATATCGAGACGAGTCCCCCGAGAGATATGCAGCAGGATGGACCTCGACCGGGCGTTCTGCCATATCTAGACGAGGCCCCCAGTGAGATGCTGTGAAGATGCCATGCAGCCGGTTGGATGATCATAACCGCGAACTGCCATGGTGCCGGGCGGATGGCTCATACCCGGAACGATGCTCTCGAAGCGGTTGAAAAATCATAACCGGTGAGAGGTCTTGAAGCCTAGGGAAGTGGATGGGGGCCTGACGCCTCGGTTCCTGCTCCTAACTACCCTGTCGCCAGCGTGCGAGACAAGTGGCTGACATGCATTTAAGGAGGAAGTCCATCAGTCCCATCAGTTATGATGGCATGGGCAGTTTACCAATGCTGGGACACGTGCCAGTAGGGAGCGGTGTTGAGATGGAGGGCCTGGATTCACAGGCGTTTGAGTTGCTCTGATTGCGTGTTTGGCGGGATTACGAGTGCCTAGGGCACCGGTCCCCTCTATAAATAGGCCTCTTCTGCTCTTCCTTCTACTTTTGCTTCTTGCCTTAGAGAAACTAAGAGAAAGAGAGATACCCGGCAAAAGCTCTGAGCCCCTTGCCCCACGAGATCCATTTCCTCGAGCGCTCCCTACTCTCTTCCTACCATTGCTCACTGCTTTCGTAGGGCGGACTGTCCTCGGTTGAGCATATAATTAATCGGTAAGTTTTTGATTTCTTTGCCCCGGTGTTGTTCTTGTCTTGGTTTTGTTGTTTTGCGGCGGGGGGGGGGGGGGGGGGGGAAGGGATCTCTGTCGCTGACTGAGTTGCTCTGCGGCAAACTTGGGGAGGGGCCGTAGAAGGCGCCGTTGTAGCCTGTTGCTGACGAGCGCTAGGGTTTTGTTTCTTCCCCTAGGTTAAGATGTCTTCTTCAAGTTCTGACCGGGCTTCCGAATCGGCTGCCAGGGGTCCTATCGTGGACGATGTGGAGAGGTTGGAGGACTGGCTCGGTTCGGAATCTCCGGAGACGGAAGTCGCTGACTGCTCCGGGAGCAGGGCTTCGTCTCCGGCATCGTCTTCGTCTTCCGAGGCTGAATCCTCAGAGACTGAAATACCGCACGGGGTGCGCCTTGCGGGTGCTCCGGCTGTGAGTTTCACCATTGGCAGAGGGAAGGATGCCGTGGTGTGCGATGAACCAGAGGGTAGCATGACCCCTGGAGAGATAGCTGTGCTTCGGGAAACGTGGAGTATCCCAGATGAGGTTCTGCTGCGGCCCCTGAATCCTGGAGAGTCAGCCTGCAACCCGGAGGCAGGTTGGGTTTCCGTGCACCAGGATCAGTTTCGGCATGGATTCTCGCTCCCGCTGCCAGGTTTCGTGCAGTATATGCTCAGTGCGCTGCAAGTGTCGCCCGCGCAGCTTCCTGGGCTCCAGTGGAGGCGACTACTGAGCCTCGGCTGCTTATATGAGCTGTCCGGAATGAGTATGCCAACGGTAAACGAATTCCGGGCCTTGTATAGGTTGTCCTACTCGAGGAAGCATGGGTCTCGGGGTTGCCTGTCCTTCAACGCCCGGAACCATCAACCGATCATCACCAATATGCCTACCTGGGTAGACAACAGCTGGAGAAAGAAGGTGGTGATGGTGGGCAGGAGGTGGCAGGTGAGGAGGAAGATGTACCGGGTTCCTGGCGCCTTCCAACCCATTGGCGACCAGTCGTTCGAGCTATCCGATCTGGAGCAAGAGAGGATCTCGACGATACTCGGATGTTGGGACAATCTGGAACGGAGTTCCTTCAACTTTATCCGACGAGAAGTGCTGGAATACTGCCAACTCGGGCGGGATCCCGGTGCGTAGCAGGCCTTAGCAGTGATACTTGTGCTAGCTCTTGCAAAATACTAACTGTTCGCTTTCCTTGCAGGTGCATCTTCCCGGGCGGTCATCAAGCCCGAAACCACTCTCTCAATGGACAGGGAAGACCTCCTTAACAAGCTGAAGGAGAAAGGCGAGACCGTTTCGCGGACGTCGGTGGACGAGGAGTCCGGCCGGCTCACGACTCATCCGGAATCGAGGGCCATGGATGTTGATGACGGCGCCTACATCCTGAGGCGGATGAAGTGCCATCCTGCTGCGCCCAAAGCGGTGCCCGGAAAGGACAAGACTACCGGGGGGCCAGTGAGGATTCCCGGTGGAGTGAGCAGGATCCCCAACCGGCCGGTGTCTGTGCCGCACGTGGCACGTGTCGCCCGGGTAGGCACACGATCTTCTTCTCCGGAAGGCCGGGGAGAGAAACGGAAGGGCGGGGACATTCCTCCCTCCGCGCTGGTGACGCTCACCGGCGGGTCGTCACGGGAGAACCTGGCCAAACGGTTCAGGGTAACCAGCGGTGCACAACCTAACTCCGCTGGGGAGAAGGCTGCCGCTGCCCGGCAGAGTAGTCCCGCGCCTGCGGAGGCACCGAGGGGAAGCCCGGACAGTGCATTCGTCCGGCAAGTGGCGGCGGACTTGGCCGGCCTTGGTCTGGACAGACCCGGGGTTGCTGGAGCCCTGGCGGGCGGAAACCGCCCAAAATGCAAGGAATCCGTCCTCCGAGTAAGCACTAACTGGTGCCACTACACTGCTTATAGGTTGTTTCTCTTACTGCCCGATTAACTGTTTCTGTTGTTTTGCAGTTGCTGTACAGTCTGTACCAACCGGACGCGAGCGAGGAACTGCCGGAGCTGAAGAGGCAGATAGCTGCTTTATCGGAGGCCCGACAGCGCCTGGAGGTGGAGAAGTCCCGCTCGGATCAGGAGAAGGCCAGATCGGAGGAGAGGGCCAAGAAGCTGGAGGAGCAGAACTGGAGCCTGGAGAAGGAGAGGGCCGAGTTGGAAGCCAAGGTGGACGAGCTCCAAGTGGGAGCTGCCGCTCTGCGTGCTGCCACTGCTGCTGCGACCGGGGAAGACGACCCGGAACTCTATGAGCGGGTTGTTCTCAAATACCATGAGAGCGATCAGTTCCTGGAGTTCCTGGAGAAGGCCAGGGAAGAGGGCATCTCGGATGCGTACACGGAATGGGCGGGGAAGGGGTGGTTGGACACTTCCCTGATGCCGGGTACCGCTGCTGAAGGAGACATCCATGAGCAATCGGACATCCATCAGCAGGCAGTGGAGGGGCAGCCGGAAGAAGTGACTCGCTCGGACTTGGATTCTTTTACCAACGGTACCAAGTCTCCCCAAGCCAGAGTCGGTGCCGGAACTGAGGTCAACGACGAGGGTACCGCAGGAGAGGCCAGCGGATTGCCTGCTGAGGGTGGAGTCGTGGCTCCTTAGGATTTTCCTTGCTCTTCCTTGTAATCTTTCCGGAACGGTTACTGCTTGTATACTTGCTTGATTATGAATATACTTGAACTGGCTGAGCCGGTAGAATTCTCTCAAAAGTAGTTTGCATATATCTGTGATATTTTTTACAACGGTAGAACCGGTGATATGCCAAACTAACCGCTCAGAGATTTGGCGGGTTCACCAGGCCTGGTCATGCTCCCAGTCGGGGTCTGCTCTTCTTTCCCCTTCGTACCGCTGGAGCTGGCCGTTATTAATCAAGCCCTGCACCGCTGTCTTGAGAGCACAGCACTGGCTCGTCCGATGAGTAGCCTCATCATGATAGGAGCAGTACTTGCCCGTCTGCGCCGTTGTAAGTTTCCCCTTCGGGTACCTTCTCTTGGGCGGTGGGGGGATGACGCTCCCGTTCTCAAGTAAAATATCCTCGTAGGAAGTGGTGAGAGCGGTGAAGAATTCTTGACCGGCCGGTGGTGCTAGCATGATCGCCAGGGGACGTTCTTGGCTGTACGGCGCCGGCTTGTGCTCGCTCTCGGGCTTGTCAGGATAAGGCCTCTGCTGCCTTTGTGGCCAGTTTCTATTGGGCCGGCTTGGCCGGGGGGCGCGGTTCTCGGTCCGCTGACTGGGCTTGTTCTCCTGGCTGGGCGGGGGGTTCTCCTCCCGGAGATGGTCTTCCTGCTGCTCATCCCGCTTCCTCTTCAGCAGGTGGTGCCTATATGTCTCGTGATCGGCCTGAGCATGCCGGATGGCCATTGCCATCAACTCATCATACCCCTGCGGGAGTTCTACCAGGACGGCGTAGGAAAACTTCCCCGGCCGGAGCCCCTGCTTAAACGCCATCTCGGCGATGCCCTTGTCTAGGTTCCGAACCCCGGCCGTTGCCGTCTGCCAACGGTTGACAAAGGTCCTCAGTTCCTCCTCGGGTGCCTGCATACAGTTGAAGAGGATGGTCGACGTCCGGGCTCCCTCGACCCGGAGGATGAAGCGGCCTACAAACCGGTCAGCTAACTGCTCGAATGCCTCGATCAAGTTCGCCGGAAGCTCGTAGAACCAGCTGAGCGCCTCTCCAGACAGAGTTTCCTGGAAGATGTTGCAGCATACTGCATCAGAGTAACCCTTAGCGCAGGTCTGGGATCGGAAACTGTCCAGATGTTGGTACGGGCAGCCGGACCCTGAATAGGTGAGCTTGAGGGACTTCTGGTTGCCAGACCTTCCCGACTCTATGACCCGGTGCGAGAAAGCGCCCATACGCTCATTAAACCGGGCGCCCTCCATCGGCCGCGCGGCTCTTCTCTCGTTGGCCTTCATTTGGGCCTTCAAGTCTGACACAGTGTCAGCTAACATCTGCAATGCCCGTGCAGTCGGGGTCTCAACTTCATCCATAGACGAAGTGTGGAGCTGGCGGGAGGTTGGCGCGCTCTTCGGCGGACCTGCACCGCCCGGTGACCTTGCTCGCTCAGCATCACGGGGTCGACCGCCCGATGACTGCCCTGCCTCGTACTGCTGAGGTTGGACTGGCGGGGGTGCCGCTTGCGCCCTGTCCATAGCGTCGCTGCGCTATTGTCCTCTCTCTAAGGCGGCTACCAGGGCAGCGTTCACCGATTCCATCTCTTCGTACCGGGCGTTGGACTTGGCTCTGTCCCTGTCGCCCTCCTCTCGTAGACGATTGACCTCTGCGGCCATTGCCCGTATTTTTCCCCCTATATCGCTCTGGTCGGGGCTGTACGTAGTGTCCCGGTCGCTGTCACAGAGCGGGCTCTCAGATCGATCACTCGGCTCATCCGAGAATGTCAAGGAGAAGCCCCGGAGCACTGGACTATCTTCATCCTCTGCCGGGCCTTTCCTGTGCGAGCTGTCGTGGTGTCCCGGTCCCGGCATGCCGGACGGCCTACCACAGCTTCCTCCTCTCTGACCATTGCCCTGGGCGCCATGCAACACGTCCCTCCTCGGTGGTACCTCTCTCTTGCCTAATGCAACACGTCCCTCCTCGGTGGTACCTCTCTCTTGCCTTGCTTCTGAACTCTCGGCCATGGGTGATGCTTACACGGCTTCTTGTTCAAGTTTCCACAGACGGCGCCAATTGTTTCTGCACAAACCCTGGGGCCTGGTAGATACAGATGAATCCAACTTGATCTCCTGCAAACCTGCTTACTAAGGGGAATACCGGGCGGGCCGGCCTTCTTCTCTCCGATGCCTAAGTTAGTATAGTTGGAATATATATAACTTGAGCACGTATATAAGCGGTGAGAGAGATAAGTTACCCATTACTGAGGGTAGTTGGGGCCCTTATATAGGTGGCTGGGGGTGAGGGCTGACCTCACCCTTCGATGTGGGACTGGTTCCCTTCGAAGGGTAGTTCTGGTGACCTCTTTGGCAGGCAGGCGCCCCCGGTCCCAGGGTCCCTGGCACCCGGATAGACTGCTGGACCCCGAGACCGGGTGCTGGTGGTTCAGTCCTGGGTCTCGGGCCGGGCCCTGGTGCACTTGCTGCGGGTCTATGGGCCTGATGTAGCCCCTCTGCGGCTACTGTCAACATAAACTATGTCTATATAGTTTGTATGTTCTTTTGGTATTTGTTTTTATGTCTATGTAAGAACAATGAGTTTGTTTGGTTTTGCATGTTTAATATGAAAGTAAAATTTCGTATCTTGGTTTTATTTGTTAATTCTAAGTGTCGAAATTGGTTGTTCTTAAAGAGATAATATGTAAATGTAATATGTAGAAATCGTAGGTAGGTACTTAGGGAAGCATGTTCACAATTTGATTCTTTTCTTAACTTGGTTTGTTCTTTAAAATCCGTGTGCCTTAAAGATTTGTAGTCTATGCAACTGCAGTGTGTAGGGTATCGGTCTCACTTAACAAAATAATTTAGGTTAATTCGAATGTGTCATTGTTTTAACTTGAATTGTTTTTAGGTTCGAGTGGTTTAAAAGAACTTACTTGGTAATAAGAAGAGTGACGCCTTGCTTGTTGACTTATCTCCGACTAAAAAGACTTTGAACTTAATTACTTGGCATGTTTGTTTTCGACTTTGTAAGTGTCTTCAAATATGTTTAGTATAAATTTTTAGGGTTAGGCTTTAATAGAAAACCTTAAAGTGCTTAAGAAGTCTAAAATCGATTAGTGAAACGTTGTAGGAGCTAATTAGGTCGGAACTAAGTTGAGTCTAGAATATTTTGTTGCATGCTTGCCTTGAGTCTTACTTGTGATTTTCTATGTGTTATGATAGTTTTTGATGAGTGCTTTGTGTGGAAGATGTCGACTAACCTTGTAAATAGTAGCTTTAGGATTTAATTTTCAGCTTTTCTTTTCTTGCAAATTTTCGTGCCAATTTGTTTAGGGCAGCCCTATGGCTGCTGAACCATTCTCTCCCCAATGTGACAATTTCATGTATATTTATGTGAATATTTTTAGTTTAACATTCTCATGTTTCAGGTACCCTTAATCCCCGGCCTAGAACGATCCCTACTTATTCTATGCTACTGACGATTGTAGGGTTATTATTGTTTGATGCTCGCTTCGGCGACTCATCAATTTTTGGCGCCGTTGCCGGAGATTATAAAATCTTGATTTATGTGATTGTTTTGTATATAATATTGCTGGAAATTTTTGTTGTAAAGTTGTAAAGTTTGTAATTTTTGGTTTTATTTGGGATTTGTAAAGTAGAAATATGCTTCGGCATGTAGAGTTTAATTTCGAAAATTGCATGATGTATAAAGAATGTATGTGTGTAATAACTTAGTTTAATTTCTAGGAAGTTGATAGTATTGTGTATGTTTGAGTTTATTGTAGTTTCTAAAGTGTAACATGTAGGGAGAAGCCGCTTTTGTTGGTCTTAGCTTTAACCCTTCATACGAGCGATGCCTTAGCAGACCCGTTTTTATGTAGATTGAGAAACGGGGAGAATGGTCCCCCCCCCCCCCCCCCACGCATACGAGCGATGCTTTGGAAAATCTTTTTTTATGAGGTTGAGGGCGGCTTTGATCAACACTTGTAGACCACTAGTGACCCGAGTTTGTCTTACAAAGTATGGGGCAAGTTAGTTTCATTGATATGGTTCTCAGGTTTGTTTAACTGGATCTCAAGGCCCACAGACTGATGTTCATTCTCGGTGAGTGAGTCGATAGGGAGTTTGCTCCCCGTGGTGACCAACAACGAGTCCTGCCTGGTTCCTGAAGGGGGTTCGCCCTCCGTGAATCTTAACAACACCACCTTTGAAAAGTAAAACACGCTCGAACTAGTCAATAGCTTGGGCCGAAGCATCACCTCACTTTAGACGCTAGAAAATAACTTAATATATGTGATCTATTTTCTTCAAAATAAAAACAATTTTTGTGGTTCGAACTCTTGAGGTATATTAGATTAAGCATGATACTACCGGGGGCTGCATCAGTTCATTGCACCGTTATCTCCTCTGCTCCACATACTTTGAGAGTTGGAACAAATTTTAAAAAGAAATTAGATTTAGAGATTACATGTACACAAAATGTTCGAATTTTTTCTCTTTGCCGATTGTATCTCTTCTCTGCCGATCCATGTATATGTGTGCCATTGATTGAAATTTCTTTTGTAATTGCCAATGCCGTGGCTTGTAATGATGTATATTCTTACTTTTTATTTCTTTAACGATGGTTCTAACTTGTTCAAATGTTGCAAATTTCAGAAAAGTGCATGTCCGAATCTAATATTTGGACACGAGATCATCAAGGCCGTCTGCAACGTTTGAATCAAGAACTCGACATTGCTTTGTTTGTACCACTGCCCGTATCCGAGCCATCCAGCCCGATTACGCCATCATCGTCACCACCTAGCTCGGCACCAAGCTTGCCGAGCTCTCCATCCGTCATATCACCATCAATTGATCTCCAAGAACCCGAATTTGAAGCCTTCGCCGAGCCAGTTGTTGAGCAAGTAGTAATGACTTCCATAAGAGCACATAATGGTCATGTCGCAGGAGGAGGAGGAGCTGTACCTTCTAATATCACTTACCCCCCATTGGAAACCGATAAGACTGGTGAGATTGAATTGAGGAGTGGATTCTTCCACAAGTTGAAGTCGTTTTATGGTATGCCAAGTGAAGATCCCAACAAGCATCTACAATGGTTTAATTTCACCACGGAGTCTATGTGTCTGAGAGGGACCGATTTGCAACACTTCAAGATGAAGGCTTTTCCGTTCTCATTGGAGGATCAAGCGAAGGAGTGGTTGTTTGAGGTGCCTAGTGGTCGCATTGTGTCATGGAATTCAATGATGGATGAGTTTTTACTCAAGTACTTTCCCGCTTCATGTATCACTGACCTGAGGAAGCAAATTACTAGTGTGAAGCAAGCCGGAGATGAGACTTTCTTCGACTATTACAAGAGGTTCAAGTCTCTCGTCTCTTTGTGCCCATCTCATGGCATAAGTGAGGGACTTTTATTGCAATATTTCTATGAGGGATTGCGTGTTATGGAGAGGGAGTTTCTTGATTCGGCCGCGGGAGGTAGTTTCTTGGAGTTGGATGCTACACCAGCAAGGAATTTGTTGGAGGTTCGTGCCTTGAACAACCAAAAATTTGGTATGGCACGAAACAATGCGCCACGGAATGAGAAGGTACATGAGACGTCTTCAAGCTCGAAGTTAGAGGAGAAAGTTGACAAGCTTGCCGATTTGGTGAGTAATTTGATGAAGAAGCGTGCCATGGTTTGTGGTATTTGCACCGAGGGTCATGAAACCGAACAATGCCCTCAATTTGGATCAAGCGAGGGAGTCGAGAAGTGCAATGCTATTGGTTTTGGAGGAGGTCAAAGTTTGGAAATTTTAATCCAAGGTTCAATGATCATCCAAACTTTCGATGGGCAAATAATGATAATGTGTTGAGGGCACCGATGCAACCGAATCAAGGTGGTGCTGCACCCTATGCATCGAGGGCACCATTTGTGCCAAGGCAGCCCTATCAACCGAATCAAGGGCAATACAATGCCATGCCAAGAGAGATGCAGCCGAGCCAACCTCAAGTGGGATCGAGTAATCCTAACTACGATGCTTTGCTCCAATATCTTTCAAGTGCTACTCAAGCGTTGCTCGCGGGGCAACAAAATCAATAAAAAGACATTGGTGAGCTCAAGACTCAAATGGGACAAGTGGTGGACTTCATGGGAAGATTCAATGAGCAAGGGAAGTTGCCAAGTAATACAATTCCCAATCCGAGGAACGAGCACGCAAAGATTATTCAAACTCGAAGTGGAAGAGAGTTGTTACCTCCAAGGAGCCCTAAGAAGAAAATTATATCGCTCGATGTTATCGAGGAGGAGGAAGAGGCTGACGGACCTATCATTGCTGGCAGCAATGAAGATGCCACAAGTGGCAATTCAGCCGAGCCGAGCAAGGCTACTGCCGAGAAGGGTACCACCGAGGGTGCTGCCGGTGGTGCAGCTGCCAAGAAAGGAGGAGCCGAAAAGAAGATTGCCGGAAGAGAGGGGCTGCGCAACGAGCTTGAGCGTGATCCCGCAACTTCGAAGAAGGAGTTATTACCGAGCCAAGTGAGTAAGGGAGAGATGCCTCACTCAAACATTCCATTCCCTTCTCGCTTTGCTAGATCAAAGAAGGACAAGTCGGATGCAGAGGTGTTGGATATTTTCCGGAAAGTGCAAGTCAACATCCCTTTGTTTGAGTGCATTAAGCAAGTGCCTAAGTATGCTAAGTTTCTCAAAGAGCTATGCACAGCTAGGAAGCATACGAGGGAGACTCGTGTGGTGACTATAAGCGAAACGGTATCGGCCGTTATTCAAAGGAAGCTACCACCAAAGATGAAAGATCCGAGAAGCTTCAATGTACCTTGTGTGATAGGAAACACTCATTTTAAGGATGTGATGTTGGACTTGGGAGCATCGATCAATGTCATGTCACTCAATGTGTACCAAACGTTGAGTATAGGGCCTCTCAAGAAGGACAATGTCATTATTCAACTTGCGGATCGCTCAAGCAAGTATCCGGAGGGCTATGTTGAAGATGTGCTTGTGCAAGTAAACCACCTAATATTCCCCGCCGATTTCTATGTTGTGGAGATGGAAGATTCGCCGGTTAATAGCACTCAATTGCTACTTGGCCGACCATTCATGAGGACGGCACACACTAAGATAGATGTTGCCGAGGGCAATTTGACAATGGAGTTTGATGGTGAGGTGATCAAGTTCAATGTTTTTTATGCCATGAAATATTCCATTGCCGATTTGAGTGAGTGCCACGTTGGTGATGTTTTGGAGGAGGTCAAGCAAGTTATGTCGACCTCGCTTGACGCATAGCAATTAGCGATCGAGCAAGGGGTCGGATTTGATAAGACGGGAGAGCGAGTCACGCACGAACAAGTAGAGGAGATGTTGCCGAGCCTAAGAGAAGTTTGTGCCGAGCTAGAGGCTCGGCCTTATGCTAGAATTTTTGATTCATTCTTGTCAATTCCAAGTGCAACAACCAAATTTCAACCAAGTGTGGAAGATGCCCCAAAGTTAGAACTAAAAGAACTCCCTAGTCACTTGAAGTATGTTTATCTCGGAGAAGAAGATACTCTACCGGTTATTGTGTCTTCAAAGCTTAATGAGAAGCAAGAATATGATTTGATAAGTGTGCTAAAGAAGTATAAGACCGCTATAGGTTGGACCTTAGCGGATATCAAGGGAATAAGCCCTACTACTTGTGTTCATCGTATATTGCTAGAGGAAGGAGCAAAGCCAACCAAGGAGGCTCAACGTCGACTTCACCCTCCAATGATGAAGGTAGTGAAAGAGGAAATCATCAAGTTGCTTGATTGTGGGGTGATTTACCCTATTTCGGATAGTAAGTGGATATCTCCCGTGCAAGTAGTGCCAAAGAAGAGTGGTGTAACGGTTGTCAAGAATGAGCTTGTGCCACAAAGACTTGTAACCGGTCATCAGATGTGCATCGACTATAAGAAGCTCAACGCTACAACAAGGAAGGATCACATGCCTTTGCCGTTTATGGATCAAATGCTAGAGAGGTTAGCCGGCCATGCTTTCTTGATGGTTATAGTGGTTACAATCAAATCATGATACACCCGGATGATCACGAGAAGACCACTTTTACTTGTCCATTTGGCACCTTTGCTTATCGACGAATGTCATTCGGCCTATGCAACGCACCCGGAACTTTTCAACGATGTATGTATGCTATCTTCTCGGATTTTATTGAAGACATTATCGAAGTTTTTATGGATGACTTTAGTGTTTATGGAAGCAACTTCGATACTTGTTTGGCGAACTTGGAAAAGATACTTGAGAGGTGTGTAGAGACCAATCTTGTGCTCAATTGGGAGAAGTGTCACTTCATGGTTACTCAAGGAATCGTCCTAGGGCATATAATTTCGGCAAGAGGGTTAGAAGTAGACAAAGCCAAAGTGGAGCTCATCCAAGCCTTGCCAAGCCCAAAGAATGTGCGTAATGTGAGGAGTTTTCTTGGCCATGCCGGGTTTTATCGACGTTTTATCAAAGAATTATCTTCAATTGCAAAGCCATTAAGCAACTTGCTACAAAAGGAGGTGACGTTCAAGTGGACGGAAGCTTGTGAGGAAGCATTTTGCCAATTGAAGGTATTATTGTGTACGGCGCCGGTCCTTGTTTCTCCAAATTGGGAGGAGCCGTTTGAACTCATGTGTGATGCAAGTGATTATGCGCTTGGAGCGGTACTTGGTCAACATATAGAGAAGAAGCCATGTGCTATTTACTACGCCTCAAGGACTCTCAATGACGCTCAACTCAATTACACTACCACGGAGAAAGAACTCTTAGCGGTAATTTTTGCTTTGGAAAAGTTTCGATCATATCTTTTGAATTCCAAAGTCATTGTTTATAGTGATCATGCCGCTTTGAGATATCTTATGACAAAGAAGGATGCTAAACCGAGGCTCATACGATGGATTCTTTTGCTTCAAGAGTTCGATATTGAAATCAAAGACAAGAAAGGAGTGGAGAATGTTGTGGCCGATCATTTAAGTCGCCTTACCATTCATGAAGATCGGCTGCCCCTTTGTGAAACCTTTCTGGACGAGAAACTCTTTCGACTTGAAGCACATGAGCCTTGGTATGCCGACTTGGCCAATTATCTAGCCACTCGGCAACTTCCTAGCACTATGCCAAAACAAGCAAAGCTTCGGATCGTCAAGCAAGCTCGTCATTATCTTTGGGATGAGCCATACTTATGGAAGCAATGTAGTGATCAAGTGCTTCAAAGATGTGTAGCCGAGCGTGAGCATCAACCGATTTTAAAGCTTTGTCATAATGAGGCGTGTGGAGGGCATTTTGGAGCAAAAAAGACCGCTTTAAAGGTACTTGAATGTGGATTCTTTTGGCCTACAATTTTTAAGGATGCTTATATGTTTTGTAAGTCATGTGATCGATGCCAAAGAATGGAGAATATCGGTCCACGAGATCAAATGCCATTACATCCCATCACTTCTATTGAGATTCATGATCTTTGAGGGATTGACTTCATGGGGCCGTTTCCTTCAAGTAAGGGCTTTCTCGACATCTTTTTAGTGGTTGATTATGTGTCAAAGTGGATAGAGGCAAAGGTTACACGCACCAACGATGCCAAAGTAGTTGCCGAATTTCTCAAGACCAACATCTTTTCATGTTTTGGAGTTCCAAGAGTCTTGATTAGTGATGGCGGATCCCACTTTTGCAACCGTACCATTGAGGCCTTATTGAAGAAATATGGGGTCACACACAAGGTATCTACACCTTATCACCCCTAAACAAGTGGCATGGCCGAGGTAAGCAATCGAGAGATCAAGCAAATACTTGAGAAAACCGTTGGACCTTCAAGGAAGGATTGGAGTGATCGTCTCGATGATGCTTTGTGGGCTTATAAGACTGCGTACAAGACTCCTATAGGTATGTCACCTTTTCGGTTTACATATGGCAAAGCATGTCACTTATCGGTAGAGCTTGAACACAAAGCATGGTGGGCCATTAAAGCATTGAATATGAATATTGATGAGGCCGGTTTTCATAGAAAGCTTCAACTCAACGAACTTGAAGAAATACACAATGAATCCTATGATGTCGCTTGGATCTACAAGGAAAAGACTCGTGCCTACCATGATAAGATGATTCGAGGGAAGAAGTTTGAAGTTGGTCAAAAAGTTCTCTTGTTCCATTCACGACTCAAACTTTTTCCGGGTAAGTTACGTTCTCGTTGAGTTGGCCCTTACATCGTCACTCAAGTATTTCCATATGGCACCATCGAGGTACGTAACGAAGCCACGGAACACCATTTTAAAGTCAATGGTCATCGCCTTAAGCCCTACTACGAGCCCTTTGATGCCATGAATGAGGAGCAATGCATTGATGACCCCACTAACTATGCAGTACCCCAAGCTGCCGAGCAGCCTTGTCGGCTGCCTTCCACAGTACCACAAATCCAGGCCACTGCTGGGCCACACCTACTGCCGGTTGCTGCAGCTGCAGCCGATACGACCAATGGCACGACGGACCAGACACGATGCAAGCAACCAATGCCGAGCAATCTTCCGGCCATCCTTGCTGCCGAGTTGAGATTCAATGCTCACGATGAACACACACATACAACGGTGAAAAGTCTAAGCAATGGACTATAAAAACAAAACGCTAATTGGGAGGCAACCCAAGTCGATCAAAGAAAAGTGAAGGAGCCATCACCGAGAGTTTGAAATTTCTTAACCCTTCTCTTTTTCTTTGGTTTGTGATGATATGTTGGAATATGTTAGTCTATTGCATGCTTAGGAAATTCATTGATATAGAATTGTGCTTACATTGAGGGCAATGTAATTTTCTAAGTGTGGGGTGAGATAAGCATTCCGTTTATGTTTTCGTGTGCTCAGTTTTAGAAAAGAAAATCCAGAAAATTGTTCCACAAAAAAAAATAGAGTGTTTAATTGTTTGTTTCGAGTCTTAGGATGCCCCTAATAAGTCAATGATGTATTTCTCCTCTTTGCATACATAGATGATGGTTGTGCATACAATTAAAATTGTGAGTTTCATGGATTATGTGCATTGGTAGGAGCATGTAGGACTTGTTGATTAATTAAACATGCATGTTTTAGCTAGTTTGTTTCCATAATAATGTGAGCTTTAGAGCCAATTTGCTTTCTTCTTGAGTGCTTAAAAGATAAAATTCGATAGATATATAGGAAGCATGAAACCTCATTATTCTTTAATTATTCAACGATTATGTGCCATAGCTTTTTAATGAACTCTAGAATGCTAAAACTTACTCTTGTTGATTTTCAAAACGTTTTATGTCATAAAATACCTTGATTTTGAAAGTGATTGAAAAGATCTCTTAGGTTCACCACCATTGCTAAATAAAGCATGTGCCTATTTGTGCCCGTCGTGGGACACCTTAGTAAACCCCTTTTTGAGCCTACGATTAGCCTTTTTCTTTCATCACCCTTAAACACTTTCCATGAGCTTAGTATAGTGATGCCTTTACCTTATGTGTCGGCAAAGCTTGATTTTTGAAGGAGTTTTCGCGTGAAGTGATGAAGAAGAACAAGTGCATGTGGGGTAGACTTAGCCATTAATATGTATATGTATGCCGTGCCTTAGAAAAGAAAAGAGAAAGAAAATTATTGCTCGGACCGTACCAAAAAGAAAAAGAAAGAGCCGAGAGCAAGAAAATTTCGTAAGAAAAGAGAAAAAAAAAATATATATATATAGAAGGCACGGCATGAAAAAGAAAAAATTAGCATGGCTTGAGTTTTGAAAATTTTGTTGTAATATGTTTGGGAAGAAAAGAATGAAGTATATATGAGTCCAACAAGAAATAATCCGACCCTTGGTGAGAAGACATAAGGAGAATTGAGCTTTGCTAAAGGCCTTAGTGACGTTTTGAGCCTCCTTATCCCATAAATTTCGAATACCTTTTACCCAAGCCCCATTACATCCCTTTTCATTGATCTTTTCATGATTCTTAAGATGGTTAAATTTGATTTGTGGAGATTATCTCAAGAGTAAGCATATAGTTTTGGTTCATTGGTGCACATAGTTGTTACATGAGGTTTTTCCATAAAATTTCACAAAGAGCTTTCGTTTCATGGCATATGCAAGTCACTCTTCGTAATTCATTATCTTTCCCTTGCATATACTTATGTGTGAATAGCCATGCTTCATGTGAAAAGAAGAGAGTATGCCTAGTGAGGAGGATTGAATTAGCTTAACATGTCTACATGCTTACTTTTGTTCTTATATGTTCTTATTGATGTTACATGTTCATGAAGCTTAGAATTTTCGTACGTAGCATTCTCATTGCATCAACTTGAAAGCTATGTGTGCATACGAGCCTGAGATAAATCGTTAGGGGCAATAGTTTGTTTAGAGTTTAGTTTTATTTAGTTTTGCTAAGGGACTAGCAAAGGATAAGTGTGGGGTAGTTGATAGAAGCACAAAGTGCTACGATATTAATATGTTTATGCCCTCGTTTATGCTTTGTTTAGCCCTTATTTATCTAAAATCGAGTCATAATATAGTTTAGTGTCATTTTGGTAGAGTTTCGGAAAATTGTGCTTAATTGTCAGAAAAACGACTAAGTATAGAAATCTGAGGAAATAATGCAAAATATGTCTTTTTCGTGATTCTGAGGCTTGTGTTAATGGGACTTAACCTTTTTCAAATTTGATGAAATTTGGTATGCATATAGTTGGCAAGCTAAAGTGTGTTGTTTCAAAATTTCAGATCAATCGTAGTTTGGGAAGTCACCCGAAAGAGGGCTGCAACTTGGCAAAGATCACCAGGGACTACCAGGATTTTCCTGGGACTGTGTCCTGACTTCCGGAATTTCTGTGTGACTCATCACTTGGAACCAGAGGACGTGCCATACGCCGTTGGAAAGCCCTATGCATCTAGTTTCTCTGAGACTTGGAATCACATCAATCAGAGCAATGAGGAGGGAGTTATGCCGGATTTACTAGAGTAAGGTCAATTTTGCCAAGAAAGCTATATTTTCCTGGTTTCATTAGGAAAGCTCTCCTTTGGATTTTTGGAAGCATGGATCGGATTTAATGGACATAATACTTGTTGAACATGTCCATGCTATGCCAATGCTGCTGGAGTCCAAGATCAGAAGTGAAGTCCAAGAATGCATTGCTTTGCCCACAAGGAAACCTTAACCAACTTGGAAAAGGAATTATCATTCCTTGGAGCTGCCGGCAAACCCTAGGCTTTCTTCTATATATAGCCAACGAATTTCTCATAAAAACTTGTCACATCCTAGCACAATTCACAAGCCTTAAAACTGTACCAAAATTTCCCCAAAAATCCTACATTAAAACCCTGGCCGAAACACATCATCCACCACCATCTCACCAAGTTTCTGCCGAAACTTGAACCTACTGCCGAGCAGCTATTCAGTCCTTCATCCACTGAATCGACATGAGTCGAAGTTATCAAGGTGTCTATAAAAGTGTGATCCTCTCCCCTCTTTCGGTTTTGTAATTTTTATGTAGCTATGTTTAGTTTTGTCTATGAAACTTGCATGTATTTTTGGTTTCGAATTGTATGTCTATGTATGTTTCGAATTGAGTTTTGGTTTTATAATTTGTATGATAATTTCGTACTCAAGTTTAATATAAGGTTTTTCAAGGATAAAATACGGATTGCATGTTAAAATTGTAAGGAAAATATTTAACAAGATAGTAACTAGTAATCGGCAAATACATGTTAATTTGGATGTAGATTTGTACTTGGTTAGTTCTTTAAAATTCTTGTGCCTTAAAGGTTGGTGTTCTATGCAATTGCAATGTGTGGGGCATTGATCTCATTTAGCCGAAAATTAATATGAATTTAGTACACGCTGCGTTGCTTTATGGGTGGAGTAGTTTAAAAGAACTTGCTTGTCTAATATGAAGTGTGACGCCTTGCACGTTAACTTGTTTCCAATTAAAAAGACTTTGTGCCTATGTGCTAGCTAGAGAACGTGTCTACACTGTGTGTCATGTAAACCGGTTAGTAACAAGATTAGGATTATACGCTGAGTTAATTCTAAGTACATGAGAAGTCTAGTGACGATTAGGTGACCGCTATGGCTCTAATCCAAAATTGGAACTAAGTCGAGTCTAGATCACTTTTTCATTGTTTGCCGTGAGCCTTGTTACTTGAAAGTTATTTGTTTTGATTGCTTTTTGATGAGTGCTTGTGTGAAAGATGTCGACAAAACTTGTACATAGTAGTTTAGAATTTAATTTCCTGCATGTTATTTTCGTGCCTAGCTTTAGGGCAGCCGTATGGCTGCCGAACCTCTCTCAATCCCCCTTGATTTCGTGTGAATATGTATATATGTATCTAAGTGTGACAATTATGTGCATATATGTGTTGTTTTGTATTGACATTCTCATGTTTCATACCCGTAATCCCCGCCTTAGAACGATCTCTACTTGCTCATACTACTAACTATATTTTGTAGGGTTATTATTTGTGCGTGCTTAGGCACTCATCAGCAATCGAGGCGATTACTTTTTTCTTACATATCTCTCGAGAAGAACACTCATCACCGATACTTCTCAAGACTGTCTGTCACTTTTCTCATCCGGATATCATTTGAGGGGAATCCGGGGTACTAATTTTTCTTATATCCCTCGAGGTAATCACTGATTACTTATTCAATTACCCCCTTAAACATTCTCGAATTTCGAGAAAAAAAATTATTGATAATTTTTACAGATATTTCGTTAAAATATCAGAGACATATCACAAATATATCAGAGATATTTTACGTTATTGGAGATATATCGTAGATACGATAAAAGAGAAAATATTTACCCTAAAAAATATATCTGTCGGCCGAAAAAAAGAGCTATCGGGGGGTATATAGGATATATCGCAAAGATTTTAAACCCTGGATATAGTCCATGTAAAGCAACTGGTCCAGTTACTCCAGTATTCTGCATCTCAAAATGAGGGCCGGTACCATTGTTCTATGACATCTCAATCAGAAGGAAAAAAATAAAAAATTCAGCCCCAAAAAAATGAAATATGGCTGATTTCATTATACACCCATTTTGTATACCCACTTTTAAATTAAACCCAACAAATATATCTATTAATTCAGCTGACCTAAAAAATAATAATAATAAAAAATTTGGCTAAACAACAAAACCTGTTTTTGTTCAAAATTACAGAAATTGTCACTTAAAAAAATTTATTACTAATATTAATCAACCTCTTCGAAAAATATTAACAGTAAGTATTCTATGATTAAAACTCATTTAACTAATATTGTAATTATAGATTTATATCACCAACTCTAATATTGTTATTGATAATACTACTTTCATTTAAGGTATTATATTAAATTATTTTATCCACTCACTCTAATGTTTTTAATTTACATTCTCTTGGGCAATTCGTTTTAAATCGCCCAGTGTGTAGACAGTTTATTGGGTCAAAAGTACTCGGAGTCAAGGCATTGTCAACATCGTCATAACTTCCGCAAGGTAGGATCTGTTGATCCCTTATCTTTCTATTTTTCATTCTTTTTCAGTTCATTGTATGAGACTGGTCTAATTTCTAGTGAGCCAATGAACATATTAGTTCAGATTGATATTATTATTATTTTTGTGTTTATTTGTGGTGATGGTTGTGATTTGGGGAGCAGATGACTTCAGGTGTTGAGGTTGGAACTGAAATTAGAAGTGTTTTTATTTGTTGTAGGTTTCAGGGTTGTCCATCCTAAGATTTGCTTATCAATTTATTGATAGAGTTAGTCTTAAGGTGGTGCATGTAAGGCATCATCTGAGTTTTAGGACAAAATTCGGGGCAGATCCTGTCAATATATCCATGATAATTCTGCTAAATGTTCATAGGTACCATTAAATGTACGTCTTGAATATAATCTAGGCTGTAAATAATTTCTACAGCCACCCTAGGCTGTATATGCCATGTGATTGACATTTACTTTCTTTACTTGTCAATTCATTTTTCTGTATGTTGTCATGATACTATTTTTTTTTTCTCAGTTTGTTTTTGAGGGAAATCAGTAGTGAGGTTGTAGATTAATTACAGTCAAATATAACACGATTTGAGAGAATGAATTTATGATATTTATTCATCTCACATTGGAGACTATATAAAGAGCATACAAGATGTACTACGTATACGGAATATGTAAGTACTAACTACCTAATTTACATTCCTAAATTATATGACTCACGCTAACACTCCCTCTCAAGTTGGTGCATACACATCAACCATGCCCAACTTGCTAAGTGAGTCATAAAAGACTTTCTTAGACACTCCTTTTGTGAGTACATCCGCAAGTTGCTCCTCTGAAGGAACAAAAGGAAAGCTAACGATCTTAGCATCTAACTTCTCCTTTATAAAGTGACGATCAACCTCCACATGTTTAGTACGATCATGCTGAACTGGATTCTGTGATATATCAATAGCTGCTTTGTTGTCGCAATATAACCGAATCGCATTTGGCAACTTAACACCCAAATCACGTAGCAAATTTCTCAACCACAATAATTCACACACTCCATGAGTCATACCTCTATACTCAGCCTCAGCACTAGATAGAGCCACAACTTTCTACTTCTTACTCTTCCATGTAACCAAATTACCTTCCACAAAGGTAAAATAACCTGATGTCGACCTCCTATCTGTAATATTTCCAGCCCAATCTGCATCTGTGAAACCACTAACCTCAAGAATGTTGTTGTGTTTAGAGAACATTACTCCTCTTCCTGGACTTGACTTCAGATATCTCAAAATCCTCACAACAGCATCCATGTGATCCACACTTGGATTATGCATGAATTGGCTCACTACACTTACTGCATATGCAACATCTGGTCTGGTATGTGCTAAATAAATCAAGCGTCCAACTAACCTCTGATAACAAGTCTTGTCGGTAGGCACTTAATCTGGATACTCTGCTAATCGATGATTCTGCTCAATAAAAGTGTCGATAGGTGTGCAATCTAACATACATGTCTCAGTCAACAGATCAAGAATGTATTTTCTCTGACACAAGTAGATTTCTTCTCTCCCTCTTGCTACCTCAATCCCTAAGAAGTACTTGAGGTCACCTAAGTTTTTCATCTCAAAATCAGAAGCAAGCTGTCTCTGCAGTCTATCAATCCCTATAGTATCATTACCGGTAATCACCATATCATCAACATAAATAATTAGGACTACTACCTTTCCTTGTTGATGCTTGAGAAACAAGGTATGATCAAAATTACTCTGTCTGTAACCAACCTTTCGCATGAACTGTGAGAACCTCCCAAACCAGGCACAGGGTGACTATTTGAGACCATACATGACTTTCTTAATTTGCATACAAAATCACCCGTAGAAGTAGTTACATACCCAGGAGGAAGACTCACATATACCTGTTCGGCTAATTCTCCATGAAGAAAAGCATTTTTGACATCAAACTGTCGGAGTGGCCAGTTCAAACTAGCAGCAAACGAAAGAAGAACCCTGATAGTATTCGGGAGCAAAAGTCTCATCATAATCAATACCATATGTCTGAGTAAATCCCTTTGCAACAAGGCGTGCTTTATATTGGCTCACTGATCGATCTCTGTTGTGCTTCACAGTAAACACCCAACGACATCCCACAGCCTTCTTTCTATGTGGTGGAGATACAAGTTCTCAAGTATCATTCTTCTGCAATGCTTTCATCTCTTCCTCCATTACTTTCCTCCACTTTGGAACTCCCAACGCATCTTGCACTTTGTTAGTAACTGATACAGCAGATATTTGATTCACAAATGATTCATATGACTTTAATAATCTCTTAGTAGACAGATAGTTGGCTACTGGATATTTTGATTTGGCTTGTAAACTACGTTCATATCTTTTGGGGGGATGACCTCTAGTAGACCTGTTAGGTAACACATAATGTTCACTATTAGGCTCACTACTATTAGGGTTAGTGGAAGGACATTCCTCAAATGATTGATCTTCTATAGCAGGGAGTTGAGGATCAGGGGTATGAGTGATGATAGGAGGGGCAGATTGATCTTCTACAGTAGTTGTGCTCTCAGCTATTGGTTCAATTCCTGGAACATAGATGTCTGAGGCTTCCACCTCTGGTTGAGCTTCTGTCACTTTCGATACAGCTGGTACTGAGGCTTCTACCTCTGGTTGAGCTTCTGTCACTTATGGTACTGCTGGTACTGAGGCTTCCACCTCTGGTTGAGCTTCTGTCACTTCTAGTACTGCTGGTACTGAGGCTTCTACTTCTGTTTGCTCTCCCTCGCCATGATACAGCTCTTCAAAGTATGAATGCTCCCCCTGAAGGGCTGGATCATCCGAGGAAAAATAGCTCATGTCCTCAAAGAAAGTAACATTCATAGTGACATAGTATTTTCTGGTAGGTGGATGATAACACTTGTATCCCTTTTTATGGCTTTCATAACTAACAAACACACACTTAATCGCCCGGGGATCTAATTTAGACGTTCTCTGGCTCTTAGGGACATGAACAAAAGTCACACAACCAAAGACCCGGGCATGTATATTATGATAAGAAGGAAGAGAGACATGAGATGCAAGAACCTGAAGCTGAAATTTTCCTTGAAGAGCACTAGATGGAAGGCGATTGATAAGATAAGCAGAAGATGCGACAGCATCACCCTAAAGATTCTTAGGCATATATGCATTAAAAATGATGGAACGAGCCATTTCAAGAAGATGTCGGTTTTTCCTTTCAGACATCCCATTCTGCTCTAGTGTTCGTGGACATGTGGTTTGATGAACAATCCCATGAGTTCTGAGAAACTGGTGAAAAATACGATTGACATACTCCCCTCCATTATCAGAACGAAGAACTTTAATAGTGTCATTATATTGTGTTTGGACCTGAGAATGAAAGGCTTGAAAAGCAGGAAAGATCGACTTCATCTTTGGTTTGAAGAAGAACAATCCATGTCAACCTTGTGCAATCATCAATAAACGACACATAATACCTCATACCCGTGATCGTAGGCTCTTTAGAAGGTCCCCAAACATAAGAATGAATCAATTCAAAAGGGATACTACTCTTGGAGGAACTCGGAGAATAGGTAGAACGATGGCTTTTAGCAAGAACACATGTTTCACAGCGCAAGGAGGACTCTTCCACACCAATAAACAGAGACGACATGGATTTTTTCATAACATGGAAAGATGGATGCCCTAAGCGACGATGCCATAACTAAATTTCACTTAGTTGATTCGAACTTGCAGTCAAAGCAGTGTGTGACGGTGCTCCTGGTTTCTCTCCCGCATATGTCTGATCCAGGTAAAGGGTTCATTTTTGGGCTACTCTAGGGGTGTTGATCTCTTCAAGAGTTCAAAGATTACTCTCTTCAGGCCAATCTCTTTTATTGAGATGTATTTTTTTAGATGCGTCTTGATTTTATCCTTTATGTTCTATGCCAATATAGAATTGTTTTAACTACTTCTAGCTCTACCACTTCAGTCCACTTAAAGATAACGTACACACTTATTTCTTGATTCTATACTACTGTTTGTCTGTTGAATTGTGTTCGGTTGTTTAACATTATCTATAGAGACTGCAGCTGCTATAGTTTTGATTCTAGAAAGCTTAATGCAGCAACGTGTGTGCACGAAGATCATGTCTCTGCTGTGTAAGTTAATCATGTTGTAATTGAAGTTCTTCTTTCACAGGTTAACTTGTAAAGTCTCATTGTGCATGTGGTGGACACATATTATATGACTTGTATAGCGAATCTCTACGTTTTGTCTTTCAGGATGGATAAAGATTATTGTCCAACTGGTCAAGAATTTGTAAGTGTGTCTTATGATAGAACTATGTGTTTTGTAATTTTAAGTTATCAAATCTGACCTTAACAATTTGGTAATTGGCATGAAGTGCTGTAGTAATAAAGTACATCTTTTCCATGTGAGAATTTTCTAGTATGATGGCGGTAACAGTAGGGAGATTAACCATACAAAGAGAATGGAAGGCTTATCCCCTTTTATCTCTTGATTGTTTGGCTTCTTGGATTTTGTTGAAGACATGTAAAAACAGTATGCAAATATCCAACTGTCCACTTCTTTAGCAATGTGGTTGTTGGAATGTTTGATGAAATTATATTTCTTTTTAGAAGATTGAACTTGTTGTTTATGTTCCCCTTTCTTGTAGCGTGTTCTGTGTCAAGTTGTTGAGACCAAGAATAAAAAGAGAAAGCAGAGAAGAAAGAATATAGAAGGAAATGCAGAAGATAAGAAAATAGTTGTTTTCATTCATAAACTTCCAAGAGCATACAGGCAGTCATATAAGGCACTAGGGGTTCCTTACACTACAGCTCACTACACGTGATCGGCACATGATACTAATTGGGTTGGGCTGGTGCATGAACTAGCTAGTCTTACGGTGATTCTCAACATGTACCCCCCCCCCCCCCCCCCCCCCCCCCAAATCAGATGCAGCCTCACCTGAGGTAAAGAAAACTGGGAACTTAGCTGCGATGGCGTGGGCATCCTCCCATGTCGCGTCTTCCTCTGGTAATCCCTTCCATTGCACCAACCATGTTGTAATCAATCGATCTTTTATTTTTCTTGATCCCATATCCAGTATACATTTTGGTTCCCAGACTATTTCACCTTGATGGTTGAATTGGGGAAGAGTGCCCGACACCGGAATCGTGTCGCCAATTCGCTTTTTGAGGAGTGAAACATGGAATACTGGATGGATTCGCGAGTTCGGTGGTAGCTCGAGTCGATAGGCAACCTGGCCAATGCGTTGTGTTATCTTGAACGGGCCGAAATAGCGAGCGGTCAGTTTGTGAGCTAGGCGTTTGGAAAGACTCTTCTGCCGGTAAGGTTGTAGGCGTAGATATACCCAATCGCCTTCGTTGAACTCCCTCTCTGTTCTGTTGTTGTCTGCCATTTGCCTCATTCGATTTTGTACCTCCTGCATGTGTGATTTCAAGGTAGAGAGGAGGGAGTCTCGTGCTTGAAGAGATGTGTCAACAGCTGCATTTTTGGTTGTGCCTGGCAAGTAAGTTTCTATAGTGGGAGGGGCAAAGCCGTAGAGTGCCTGGAAGGGGGACATTCGAATTGTAGAGTGATAATTTGTGTTGTTCCACCATTCTGCCCAATGTAGAAGATTTGAACAGTCCGTAGGCTTGTCCGCAATGAAGGATCTAATGTACTGTTTCAGTAGTGCCCGATTGACCACTTCAGATTGGCCATCAGATTGTGGGTGGTAAGCAGAGCTACGGCACAGGTTTGTTCCTTGGAGTTTGAAGAAATTGAGCCAAAAGTTTGATAGGAAAATTGGATCTCTGTCACTAACAATTCGCTTTGGCATGCCATGGAGCTTGAAGATGTTGCGCATGAAAGTATCCGCAATGCGATGAGCTATGAATGGATGAGTTACTGGAATGAAGTGAGCAAATTTGGACAAACGGTCCACCACCACCATGATTGCATTGTATCCATGTGAGTTTGGTAACCTTTCCACAAAATCCATAGAGATGTCCTCCCACACTTGTGCCGGAATGGGGAGGGGTTGCAACAGACCTGGAGGGTGGATTGCCTCGTATTTCTGGCGTTGACATGTGTCACAAGAAGCCACAAATAACTTGACATCTTTTCTCATTCCTGGTCATTTGAAGTTACGGGAAAGGCGAGCCAGTGTGCGGAGGTACCCGGAGTGACCAGCTTGGAGGGAGCTGTGGAATTCATGGAGAAGTTTTGGGCACCAATCTGATGTTGTAGGTACGTAAATCCGGTCTTTGTACAATAGGCGGCCCTGTGCCAGTGTATAATTCTTGTACTTATCGACATTACTGAGCACCCCTTGTATTATGACTTGTGTGTCTGGATCGTGTTGGCATGCCTTGTCGATGAGTGCTACACCGTCGAATATAGGAGCTGAGGCCGTGTATATGGCGCATAGTTCGTGTGTCCTGGAGAGCATATCAGGTACTATGTTCGTCTTGCCTGCCTTGTATTCTATGGTGTAGTTGTAGCCTAACAATTTGGCTACCCATTTGTGTTGTGCAGGTGTAGAGATTTGCTGCTCCATTAGGTATTTTAGAGTTTGATGATCAGTGAGGATCTTGAATGAATTCCCAAGGAGATAAGGGCGCCATTTGTCAACTGCAAACATTATTGCGAACATCTCTCGATCATAAGTGGACATAGCTTGGTGTTTTGGAGACAATGATTTGCTGAGGAATGCAATGGGGTGTTTTTCTTCGCTGAGGACAGCTCCAATCCCTTTGCCATTGGCATCCGTTTCTATCACAAATGGCTTATTGAAGTCTGGCAGTGCAAGGACTGGGGCTGAAGTTATCGCAGTCTTCAATGCTTCGAATGATGTTAGTGCCTCTGGTGTCTAAGTGAAGTTGTTTGTCTTCAGCATGTTGTGTAGAGGCTGAGCAATGGTTCCAAAGTGTGGAACAAATCTCCTATAGTAACCTGCAAGTCCCAGACAGCCTCGTAGCTCTGTAGGATTTTTGGGCCTAGGCCAATACACAATTGTTTTTATCTTGTCTGGGTCCATGGCGACTCCCTGTTCTGTAATTATGTGGCCCAAATATGCTATTGTGCTTTGAGCAAATGAACACTTTGAGAGCTTAAGGAAGAATTTGTTAGACCTCAATATTTGAAAAACTTCTTCAATGTGCTCCATATGTGTATCAAGGTTTTTGCTAAAAATTAAGATATCATCAAAGAATACCAAAACACACTTACGAAGGAGACGTTTGAGTAACTCGTTCATCTCTGATTGGAAGGTGGATGGTGCATTTGAGAGGCCGAATGGCATGACCAAGAATTCATAGTGTCCATCATGTGTTCGGAAAGCCGTTTTTGCAATATCGGCTTCATTCATCCGTATTTGGTGGTAACCCGAATGAAGGTCCAATTTAGTGAAGTACCTTGCGCCGTGGAGTTCGTCCAATAACTCGTCTACCGCCGGAATTGGGAACCTATCTTTGACCGTTACCGCGTTCAAGCCGCGGTCGTCCACACAAAATCGCCATGTGCCCTCTTTCTTTTTGACTAATAGAACCGGAGATGAGAAGGGGCTGGTGCTTCGACGGATGATCCCATTCTTAAGCATTTCGGTGACTTGGGCCTCAATTTCATTCTTTTGTGAATGGGCATATCGGTAAGGCCGAGACTTGACTGGGCATGTATTGGGTTGTAGTGTTATCTTGTGATCGGTGGCCCTTTTCGGTGGAAGCCCAGTTGGTGGTTGAAAAAGTTCTTGGAACTGGTCCAATAACAGTTGCACACGTGTATGGTGGTGGGTCGCTGTTTCTGGGGGGGTGGATGGGTGACCATGTCTGGCCGTTTTCGAGCAGGGTGAGGAGACTTGTGGCGTATGTTCTGGTTTGTTCCGGGTTGTACCCGGTTAGCAAAAAACACTGGTTATGCTGGTAAAAGATCATGATCTTCTCTGCAAAATGAAGGCCTATAAAACCCAAAGTGCTCAACCAAGGCGCGCCTAGTACCAGGTCGCATTCTGCTACCGGCAGTAAGAGAAAGTCATCCTTAAATGAATAGGCTTGCAGCTGAACTGTGACGCCTTTGACTCTACCTATTGGTTTCAAGTCATGTCCCGACGCGGATGTGTAGCGCACTTTGCAATTGTGGTGGACCTGCAACCCTAATTGTTCTGCTATTGCTGGGTTGAGAAAATTGGAGGCTGAGCCACAATCAATGAAAACCCGAATTGGTGTCCCATTGATTGACCCTGGCATACGCATCACCTCATTAAGGGTGGAGTTGGATATAGCATGCAGCGGTAAGATTTCCTCGTTGTCTGGCATTTGTTCCTCTAATTGGGGTTGGGCGTCGTGGATTTCCGGTTGTTCGTCAATGGTGAACGGTTCCATGATGGCCATAAATGGCTTTTTGCAAGTGTGATACTTGGAGTAGGGCTCGTCACAAGTGTAGCAAAGGCCACGCTCCCTGCGGTCACGTTGCTCTGCTTTGGACCATGTTCGAACCGGGGTTGATGAGTTTGTCTTGTACGGTTGGTTGGTTTTATTGGAGGTGTGCAGAGCTGTCGTGTGGTTTTGGGGGTTGGGTGGACTTTGTTGAGCTTAAGCAGCGACAGCTGTGTATCGTGGTCCAGAGTGCCAAGTCGTTTTTGTAGGGCGGAAACCAAATTGTTGGTTGTCCTTGTGCATCGCCTCAAACTGTCGTGCCAGCCGTTGCGCATGGGATAAGGAACGTGGTTCCAATGCTAATACAGCGTTTCTGAGATCTGACCGGAGACCGCCGTAGAACATTGGAATGAGATCAACTTCAGACCAATCAGCTGCTCGGCAAGACAGCTTGGTGAATGTCGTGATGAATTCGTCTACCGTGTTGCGTTGTTGCAAATGGGATAGTTGTGCCTTGAAATCACAGCTTGTGTTGGCACCAAAGTGCTCCAAGAATTCCAACACAAATTGGTTCCAAGAGGGACATGGGTGACGTTGTTGAAAACCATTCATCCATACAGAGGCATCTGGTCCAAAATGTAACGCGACCACAGAAATTCGTTCGTGCAGGGGAACGTTGTGGAGACGCAAGTATCTCTCCGCCATGGCCATCCAACCCAGAACATCGTCGCCGTTGAAACGAGGTAACTCGACTTTTGGTGTTTTGTAGCTCTGGTTGTCTTGGAAACGTATGTGTTGGAAATTTGGGTTATTTTAGTTTGGGTATGCTTGTGTCATACTTGATGGAATGGCGGTGACTGTGTTGGTGGTGAAATGTTGTTGGGGGCTGTGGGTGGTGTTTACAGATGGAAGGGTTGAGTAGATGGATGGGCTGGAGAAGGAGGAGAGGCTCATGGAAGATGGTGTGTGGGTTGTGTAAGGTACACATGAAACGGGGTTGTCTCCGATGAGTGGTTGAGGTGATGTGGTTTGGAGTATGCCGAATTGGAGGTGGTGGGAGGGTAGTTGGTCTTGGTTAGGTGGTGGAGGAGGAGGGGATCTTCCAGCGGCGGCTGCTATGATTGTGCTTTGTAAGGCAGCGATCTGAGCTGCGATTTTGTTTTCAAAGGAGGATTGAGATTGGGATAGGGTGTGTGCCAACTTGGTCTCAAACGCTACTTGCGATTGTGTGAGGTTTCTGGTGAAGTCTTGCATCGAAAGATGCAATTCGTCGTTTTGGTTTTGCAAGAATTCTACTGTATTTTGAAAATTTGTGAGCTGTGTCTCAGCAGGGTTTTGGGATGAAGATGGAAGGTGTATGTTGGAAGGTGGTGGGGGTGGTGGTGGGTCGACGAGTGCTGATGAGAAGGACATCGACGGCATTTGGTTTTGCAGGTTTCTGGACATCGTTCTGGCTCTGGATACCAGTTGTTGAGACCAAAAATAAAAAGAGAAAGCAGAGAAGAAAGAATATAGAAGGAAATGCAGAAGATGAGAAAATAGTTGTTTTCATTCATAAACTTCCAAGAGCATACAAGCGGCCATGTAAGGCACTAAGGGTTCCTTACACTACAGCTCACTACACGTGATCGGCACATGATACTAATTGGGTTGGGCTGGTGCATAAAGTAGCTAGTCTTACGGTGATTCTCAACACAAGTCCAGCTATGATGTTAGGTGTGCTATTTTTGTGATTGATGACACTAATCTCAGGCTTTGGAAGGCCAAAGCATCAGAAAAATTGGGAGTTGTAAGACATTATTTTGCTTTCCTCATGTCTCAATAGTTGCCTTGGCTTCACTATATAAATTGTCTCTAGTGTAAATGTCTGTGTCTTGTTATGCTGCAGCTTCTTCGAATGCAAAAGAAAAGGCATGAATATCATGAAGCTGTCAAGAATCGCTACAGGCACCTCCCTGAAGTCAAGCGCATAGTGGGTATAGAAGGATACAAGAGTTTATAATCTTATTGGCTCTGCAATTTTTATTTACATATATAAAATCTATGTTTGTATGGGATCTATAAAAGATAACACAAGCAGTATGCTTGTTTCAATTCACTGTGTATCATAAGTACATTTCATGATTTTTTAGGTAAAAAGTAAAAAGCATAGAGTTAAGTATAGCTTTATTCCCGTCTAGAGTTACCATTGTTGATTCTGTCTAGAAAATAAAAATTAAAAAAAATTTGGGTGAAGTTTTTCCGTATAACGAAAATAAGAAAATAAGTTGGGAGAGGATCCTCTCCTAGCTTTTCTTGGGAGTTGGATCCTCTCCTGGCTCATCCAACAGCTCACAACAGCCCAGACCCCACCCCACTGTCTCAGTCTTCCTCACCCAAAACGGCGATCTTCATCGGCAATTTGCTCTAACCATTTCTCTTCATCAGAAACACGTCTCAATTCTCACCCCGGAAGCTCGCTAATCCCTGTATCTTCGAAACCCAGAAACCAAACCCTAATTGTCTCAATCGAATCTTCTTCAGTCTCAGTGGTAAAATTCTTCTCTTGGTAACTTTGACATTTCGATCAATTTTGAAAATTCCTCACTTAATTTCTGATATGTTGAACTTTCCTTTTTGTTTGTTATGTATGCACATCAAGGTTTTTCGTCACTTGATAGAGTGAAGCAGTCAGGGCAAGAGGTAATATGTATTTTATATTTTGGTAATTGAATCAAATTATTTATTTTATTTGTTGATTATCTGATTTGATGATAAATGAATTCTGAGGTGAGGTGATTAAGTGATCAGTGAGACTAAACATGTCATTGTATATTGGAGTTATCAATTTACCGAGTCGCTATTCCTCTGCTTTGAATGCAGTGAGGTGTCAACCCTTAGGTCAGTCAAATTTAGGTCAAAACCAGATGGACCTGCTAATGGCTTGGTGATATACAATATGGTTGTACAGCTCTTTCTCATTACATTTTGCAGTTAGATAGAGTGCGCTAGACAAAGGGGCAGACCTAAGTTGATGATGTGAGCATTCCAATTGTTTATTGAAATCGTAATGAAAGGAAACATTATATAATCATCGATTCACTTTTCTTGTTGTGCAGTGCTGCTACTGATGATTTTTTTTGTTTCAGTATTAATAGTTCATTTGTTTTCATGAATGTTCTACTCGTCATATCATGTTGATATTATTTGAGAAATCCTCCTATGCTGTCAGGACATTTGTTGTTTTGATATTGATGCCTTCCGAAATCCTATCATTTACTCATCCTATCTTATTTACTCATCCTATGTCGCCATTGATGACAGTAGAAAATGCCCAAGGTAAAGACTAACCGAGTCAACTACCCAGAGGGCTGGGAATTGATCGAGCCTACTCTACGTGAACTGCAAGCAAAGATGAGAGAAGCTGAGAATGATACTCATGATGGTAAGAGAAAATGTGAAACCTTATGGCCTATTTTCAAAATAGCACATCAAAAGAGCCGCTACATTTTTGACCTTTACCATCGGAGAAATGAAATTTCCAAGGAACTGTTTGAGTTCTGCCTGGACCAAGGTTATGCTGACCGCAATCTGATTGCAAAGTGGAAAAAGGTTTGTCTCAGAATCTCTTGTATTTTAATTAATACTATTAGGCGAATTCTGGTTTGTTTTAATCGTCAATACAGCTGATTCAGAGATTTAGGGAATTTGGAAAATCAACCTGCCCACATGTGATTTGAAACATTAGTAATTAATGGCGAATATACACTATGAGCAACAATACATAGTAAGGAAAGGATTAATTTGGAACTGGCACAGCATGTTATAACTTTACACGTGCAAAGCAGATACATAGAGGTTATATGCACTTATAATATGATATGCACACCTAAGAAATTCCTGAGTCGATAGAAAAGGTGTTCAATATTTGTTAAACCCATTACTTCAGTTTTATGCCTCATGCATTGGAAGTGGCCTATGTTTGATATTAAGATGCTAAAGAAACTCTTATACGGTTATACCATACATATGAAGATTGCCTGGAATTATTGGATGAACGTTACTTCAATTTGTATGTCGAAAGTGGCCTGCATATTCGGCAGGTGTTTAACATTGGTTAAAAATCATTTCATGTAGTTCTCTTGCTACATGCAATGGAAAGGCATGTTTGATATTACAATGCTTAAGGGACTACATGTGTCATATATTTGGAAAGTGTTATGTAGTTTTTTTTGGAAAACGGTTGAAAAATCTTCCATCAAAATTATATACTGTGTATTTATTAAAAAGTCTCTTAATTTCTCACTTCAACTTTAATTATATCTGTTTTGTAGCCTGGTTATGAGCGCCTCTGCTGTTTGAGGTGCATGCAGCCTCGGGATCACAACTTTGCCACCACATGCGTCTGCCGAGTGCCTAAGCATCTGAGGGAGGAGAAGGTTATAGAGTGTGTGCATTGTGGCTGCAGGGGCTGTGCCAGTGGAGATTGATTTCTGGTCTCTTCTTCAAACTTAAATGGTTTTACCTAGACTATCCTTTGTATGATGTATGCCTTTAACTGACCTTAAATCTTCTTAAGCTGGGACTTGTAGTCTTGTATTGTTGTGATGTTTAACCAACCGCAACCTGAAAGCTAAAAGAAAGTTGCCTTGGGACTTGCATGACTTGATTTGTTTCTTCATGGGTCTGTTTATTGACTTTTTTTTTTTTGAAGACATGGATCTTTTTCTTTTCTCGGTAATTTGTGAGGGGGTCCTTTTATGGTACATTAGTGTGCCGATAAGCCAAGTAGACTAGTTTGATTCAGAAGTAGTGGACTGTCCAAATTAATAGGAAGAAACGTCAGTGTTCAGGTCTATGGTTTAGGTTGAGTGGTTCATGTCTGACACTCAAAATGTTGCCCTAGCCTAATCTAGCTCTCTGGTTCATTTCATTATTGGGTGGTTCTTTTCATTATCGTGGAAAATCTTATTTGAGACTGGCTGGGATGTGGACGTTTCATTTAGGTTTCGAGGAATGATTTGTGAATGAAACCTAATCAAAAGGTTTGGTATCTTCGACTTTTTAGAACAAAATGAAACCTTTTGCATAATCTGCACCCTGACAGTAATTTGTTTCTTAACTAGAGAAATGAAAAGGAGAGCAGAATCCTTCCAACTCATACCTGTTTGGATATAATGTGCGTGTCTAACTTGTCGAGCATTATGTCCCAACTGTAACATTCACGGTACGGAGATCTCCCAGATCACTACTGTGGATGATGTATGCTTTGGCTATTGGACTCTTAGGCTGCCAATATATTCCTGTTCGAGGAAAGCTTGTGTGGTTTATGTTTTGATCGTAATGGGATTCTTTTGGGATGTTTCAGGGAAGCTTGTATAGTTAATTTTGCAGTGGGGTAATGCGAATTGGATACGCCTAAACACAATAGACTAATTTTGATGCTCAGTTTCCACAATGAAAAGGAAAGAAAGAGGCCTCAGTGGTCATGGTCAGTCAGCGTTGCACCCACAAAGGGATCCTGCACATTAGTTTCCTTGCGCCTTGCAGGTTTAATCGCCCGTTGCGCCTTACAAGTGGTGCGACTACCGTTTCTAATCATGAGTCAGGTTAACTAATGAAAGTTCCCTCTACTATCTCGCGTTATATCACTAACATTTTCTTTATCTAGAAATGATCATAACACTAACTCTTACAATATAGTACTTGCAACTGCTTATTTTCTTTGATCGTATTTTTAGAAACAAAACTCTTACACCAGCTCAAGTTGTTTCTATGACTGCTAGTTTCCTAAACCATTACTTTGCAGTTAATACAAACCCTCCCAGATCTTCTATACAAGTACTCATTCGCTGGCAGCCTCCTCTCGGAAATGTCAGGCATAATTCTGAGGGCTCAGTCCTCGTTATCATAGTAATGCACGTGGTTTAATTTTTCAGGATATGCTACTGGGAAATCAGTTCTTGGTGCTGCAAATTCTTTGCCCACCACTGACATCTTAATAGCTGAAGCACTTGCTTTAAGAGCATGTCTACATGCTACATAGTTACACGGTTTCTCTCATCTGGAAGTTGAGGGAGAGTTTAAAACTTCTCATTGATAGTCTAGATGGTGTTATCTACACAAGGAAGATTCAAACTTTAATTTGGGATATTCATCACTTGACTAAGAAGGTTGTTGTCAAGACTTGGAGACATCAAGCATCATGAAGGTACTTTTGTTCAGTAACAAGTCTCTTCACAGTTCTGCTACTAATTAGGCTGTGTTAGGGGAAGTGTGCTGTAATTTCTTTTATTGTACCACCCCGAAAATAGAAAGGGTTACCATGCTGTTAACGGTAGAGAAGGATCACTGAAGCCTCCTGGCCTAGTAGTGTTAAGTGCTTTCTTTCAGGGGAACGTACAGTAATAATATAAAGCAATTATTCTGCTGGTGATCTGTGGCATAATGATTTCCTTTAAAAAAATAAAAACCATAGAGGTCTTTGAAGCTCACTGTTAAGGATCTGTCTGATATTATTAGTTGATGCCATTCTCATATATTTTGATGATATTTCCAAGGGTATCAACAAGTATATCATGAATGTTATGCGCGGCATCTTTACGCTGGATATGATGTATCATACATGGAAGTAACTGTTCAATTTCGTGACATGATAATTTCGCACAATCAAATCATAACTCGAAAAAGGATAGAAAGCAAAGCCTCAATTCTGTTACAATAAATTACTATGCTAAATGGTGCTGCAATCTACAGTAATAATTTTAAGCAACTTTATATTGGATATACAACTGCAGCAGCATTGTCATTATTGTTTACAGACATTAGTTGCATGGAATGAGGCATGTCTTTTGGTAACAAACTATTTGTGTTGGGAACTGCGGGAAAGCAAACACTGCAGAAGAAAAGGCAATGTAGTCGAGTGAGGGTCATGCAGTAGCGGTTAAGGACAAAACATTATCAGACCAGCTATCGATTGTCCAATTGATGAAACTTACACTAGAATCTTGGGCTGGCAGAGACGTAAGCGTAAATGATGGCCAATAGGATAAACAATACCATAATCTGCATCCAAAGATGGATTAGTAAATGCAATCTCTGGAATTATATTGATCCCTTTCTAAAATAATTTTCTATTTCTATAAGTAACTCACCAGAGCTGAATTCTGACTGTGCTCACTCTTGATTATATATGATTTCCTGCAGTAATCCAAAGATACTTATCAGAAATCAATGCAGAATAACATCCAATACTCAGATAACGGAACTGTGCACTATAAATTACCTGTTGGTAAGGGCTCCAGAGTCCCTGCATGTTTTCTGCACCGATTCCAGCCTGCTCAATGTTTTTGTTGCATTGGGATCCTTCTTGTCAACCTGTAGCCAAGATCCAATTTATTGTCTGAGAATTACTACAGAACATGGACAAAGAAACCAATACATCGAAATGAAAGCGCGGATGACAGCAGTAGTACTGTAACCAGAGTGAGCTTTCACTAAGCATTGGAGCCGTAATTGCTATGTTTAACTATTTTCATAATTTAACCAAAGTCATGTACAATTCAGTTATTTCTTTCTTGATAATTTTCAGTTAGACATTCAGACATATCTAAACCTAGTTTCCTGGGTTTACTTACTGTCAGCCGAGGCAATATATTAACAAGCTAGTACATCCTTGATTCAAAAAGCATCTTACCTTGGACTTTAGAATTGACGAAAAATCATAGAAAGCGGCATAGACATCAGCCATTGTTCTTGTTTTGTCAATGATTTTAGCTGTAAGACCTAAAAAACATGACAATAAATGAAAAATCATTACTGGATTAGGACGAAATATCACAAGTATTAAGTTCAACGCTGTATCATGATACTACTTTCTATCCAAATCCCATGAGAATATGAAAAGAATGATGCTAGGATCAATCGAAGTTGACACTAAAATCATATGGCCTAGGCCTACCCTCTTTTATAAATCATTTATTATCCAATTGTTTCAATCTAATTCGGAATGTATCAGTTTCAACTGAGAAAATTAAAAGATCTTGTTGAGAGATTGATATCTTACCACGCCTCATTTTCACCACACCTCTGAAGACCTCAATGTTGTTGTAGCATAGTGCTAGTGTGCCAATTGCCATGATCTAGTACAAGCAGCATAAACAAAAGGAGATTCAAACTTCATTTAGAGTTTCAAGAGAATTATGGATGAATAAATCACTGTAAATTTCATAGACCCTGACAATTTAAAATGACGAGCAGAGGAGTTTTGACAAAGAGCCAATCAGAATCAGCATATCAAAGCCTTCAAATACTTCAAAGAATCGAAATCTCAACTGGAGAGTTACTATTTAGTTAAAATAGGCGAGAAATCTAAGAAGCAACACCACTAGATACTGCCTAACTAACAATTTTATACAATTATCAGCAAAAAAATAATAGAACGTTTTATCATTCACTTACTGATAGGCACGTAGCATTATACATAAAATTCTTAGATCAAAGACTTCCCATCGAAGCAACAATTCAGTTGCACAAATTAACAAAAGGGCCATCTTAGAATTACTGATGATATTCTAAGGGAAGAATTCTTAACCTTCTCTAATTACAAAGAGTAAATAAATTCCCCCTAGCCAACATGGCAAAATCAGAAAATCCCTCTTTTCTTGTCAATATATGTAGAAATATCCTCCTAGCAAACTGCTAGTGTAATTTTATATGAACAAACAAATGAAAATATTTATGAGTTTAAATAACATGACACAAGTTTCCCATTCAATATCAGGCCAATATTTTTCATATATATACAAATAGACATGTATTATAAATATAAGACTGACCAACAGTAGCGATTTTTGGTTAAGAACATCTTATACCTGTGGGATAGCGCAAAACTTAAATATAGCAGGATCTCGCAAATCAGACATGTACTTCAAGCAGTCTTCTGCATGTGTCAAAGCATTAGTGACCATGTCATTCAAGCACTGCACTGCCTTGTCTGAGTTTTCTTCATATTTCAAGTCCTGCAACCATCCAAAAATAAATCAATTCAGTACATAATTTCTATTGTGTAATGGGTTGACTCTAAAGACTTGTGTAATGGAGCAAAGTCATTGGATCCAAAGCAATAGCCTAAGTTGTACCATGAGATCTGCGATAATACCTCGAGTTTGTTAACATATTTACTCCAGATCTGGCGGGGCCAAAACATGCGTGACTTGGGTATTTCATTAATATCCTCCAGATAATCTCGAATAATGTTTGTTTTCTGTAATAAGCAAATCCATACACTGTTTATTAGAATCATACTTCTAAACCAAACTTGATATGTAAAGCAGTCCATGCGTCATATGCCATTAATTTACCTGAAGAAATAAGCCCATTGAATTTGAGAGTTCATCGGTAGCCAAATCTTCCAACTCAGCAGCATGGAAAAGCTTAGACAAACCCAAACCAACCAGTCCTGCCACATAGTGGCAGTACTCATCATAGTCATCAACTGTTTCTACCTGCAAAATTACGGGAAACATAAGTGGTGGTGCACTTACGTTTTTACACATTTTCAAATATTATACTCTGAATGTAGTTAGAAATGGGAGTCATGCCACTTAAGAAAAGAAGAAAAAAAAAAAAAAAAAAAGGAGTCGATGAGTCATGCATGACATATCAAGTACTTAATTGCAGAATCTTACTTCCCAAGGTACAAAACTTTGTACTTCCATACATGCCTAAAGTATGGTCCATAGTTTAGATAACTTACAGATGAATATAAAACGTGGACACTAAATACTGATGACAACAGAATATAAACATTCTATTTTATGTATAGTTGCAAGCTAGGAAGCACGGACACCGCAAACTAGCAGCGTATCGCGTGTCGGACACGGATACGGACACAATACGTCCGGATACGGCAAAATATGGCAGGACACGCATGTCAAATTTTTATACGCTTAGGACACATTTTAGACACGGAGGGTCAGGTCGTCGGTGGTTTTGAGATTTAGGATGCGGGCGGAGATGCGTGGGTCGGCGGAGATGGTGATGTTTTAGAGCTAACGCCAGTGGTGAGATGGCCTGGGATTTTTCAATTAAGAGATAGGTTTGGTGGATTGTTCTGTCGTTGTAGGTGAGGAAGAAGCGGATGATAGGCACAAAGAGATCATGGTGGCTAAAAATTAGGTCCGGGTGTGATGAGTGATTGAATAAGCATGAATGATTATGGAAGATATAAGGGTTGGATTGGTGAGGCAGAAGAAGATTGCGATGAATGGAAAAAAACAAAAAACAAAAAAATCCCCAGTTTATATGAGAGAGAGAGAGAGGAGTTGAATACTATTTAATGAAAAACCTTGTAATATATACTTTTAAAAACCTCAATCAGCTATATCTAATTAAATTAAATGACTTTTAGTAATGAAAGGTTTAATTTATATTTTTATAAAATGATTAATGAAGTCTTTTTATATGTAGTTACATATTAAAAAATATTTTTAATATTTAATTAACGTGTCCATCACGTGTTCGTGTCCAAAAATTTTAAATTTTAATGTGTCCACGTATCGAATCGTGTCTAATACGGACGCTCGTGTCCGTGTCCGTGCTTCTTAGGTTGCAAGTATTAACTCATAATTCTGAAGTTACTCGATAAAATCCTAGTTTAAAAAGAGAATCTATAAATCATTTCTATGGTTGACCTAAATTTGGTCTCTTTCAAAAAACAGCAGTAAAATAGCACTCAGAAAAAAAAAATCCCATGCTTATGTACATATGCAAGTGTAATATCATGCAAATGTCCAGCCGCGTAGTAAAAAAAAAAAAAAAAAGCAATGTAATCGGTCAAAAGGCTAAAATGTCTCTAAGAAAGGGATTTTCCTGTCAGTAGGATATAAGGTGTTATTTGGTAGAAATGAGAGGTAGAAAAAAAAAAAACAAATTTTCTTATGACACCGTAAGCAACTCTAGGGCCTTTTTATCAGCATGTGTGTCTGCATGAGCATATGCTGTGATATTAATATGGATCCATAAGAATCATGAAAAACAGTATATAACATCCTCCAAGCTTCGTACGGAAAAAATGCAGTACAAACCTCCTTGCAGATAAACTTTGCCATCCCTGCCCCCATTCTCTTGGTAATATCCTCAATTGCCTCCTGATAACTGCAATGTAGTGTATCAATTGGTTAGTTGAATAAAATCTCCAATGATATAGAAATATTTTAACTACAAATGAAAACACGTAGAAGCAGAGAGTTGTTACAACATGAATTCAAAGCCTCACTTCAAACCACAATTCAACCTTGCAATATAAGTAATTCCTTCGGGGCAAGGGACATGTATCATAGTCTTACATGTACTATATGTTGAGATATAAATCCCACATGGGAAAATGGGACCTAGCCTGTCGGTTTATAAGGGTTTGGGCTACTCCATCTATTGCCAATTGGTTTTGGATTGGAAAACCCAAACTACTTTATCATGGTATTAGAGCGGGTTACCCACGTGTGTGTGTTTTCTATCTCTCTCTTCTCTCTCTCTCCCCCCGAGCCACACAGACTCCACGTCACCCAAATAGTTGTCCACGTGTATGGCTTGAAAGTTCGCCACACGTGCGGGGGGGTGTTGAGATATAAATCTCACATGGAAAAATGAGACCTAGCCTGTGGGTTTATAAGGGTTTGGGCTACTCCATCTATGGCCAATTGGTTTTGGATTGGAACCCCATACTACGTTATCACTATATCTTATATCACTAACAGAAGACTATGATCAGAGCACTTGTCATTAACAGGTGCATGATTCGAGTAAATAAGCACCAACTGAGTTATGTTTACACAGGACATTTCTAGACATCATAGAACGAGAAAAATCAAAACAGTTGGCTACTATATGCAAGAGAATTTAGTCAATACCAACCTCATGAAATCAATAGGGGGAGCTTCAACACATGGCAGATTACCATGTCAAGTCAATACATTTGTTTGGAAGTTTAATGCTGATACTTTTGACCCAACCAGATTGGAATGCTGTATCTGTCTTTTTTAAGATTTATAAGTCTGATATAATTTTATAGTAATAATAACAGGGAACAACTGCCTCCCAACTTTTGAATCCAGCCAGATCAGAATGCTGTATCTGTCTTTTTTAGGGTTTAAAAGTCTTCTATAAATTTACAGTAATAATAACAGAGTCTACAACTTTCTTCGAACTCTTTTATCCCAATTGATATTTCAGATGATATGGCAATACTATTTATAATTAAAAGCTTCACACTGGGCCCTGAAATGAAAAAAAGAAATTTCTACATCATTTTGAATGTCGACCACTTGAATAAGCACACCTAGGCTTAAAAAGATCCCAAGCCCTCGTTCAACTGCTAGATTTAATTCGCAACCTTTATTTGTGCATCTACTTGATGCAATTGGCAGAGGACCAGTCTAATCATCTACGACTTGTGTGCTACAAGTAATCTAAGAAACTAGGTGTGCTAAGTATTTAAGGAGCCTTCAGAAAAGTAACAAGATGAAAGAAAAGAAAATAAAGCAAGCAAAGATTAGGTTCTAATCAGTTCATCAGAATAGAAGCTCGCATGGTTTCTCATAGAATGACTAGATGATTAGGAATCCATTAAAAAATAAAAAAATCTAATTGGATAGAAGAACTTACCCTTTCCCAAGTTCCAGAAAAGCAGTTGAAACATGATGCAACTCATCCATGAGAATTTTGTACTCCTTTGTACCACCTAAAGACAAAGAAGCAGCTATTAAAGCAAGTAGACTATGATTCCATTAACATATTAACATGCAAGTACCTAATTTTACACAAACCTAAAAGCTAAAACAACAGTACCTGAGCCTTATCTATTATAAATGTAATCCAGTAGCTTTCGCATGCATTATATATGTGTGTGCATGAAATGAAAATAGAATTAAAAAAATTAACCAATGTGAGCATTATTAAAGGAAATACAAATAGAATCAATTTCATTAGTAAAGTTTACTGACGCAGGATACATCTCCATAGAATTGTTTTGTCTACAGATATATACAGAGAAATAAAGGATGGAGTGTTCGAATCTGAAATCACTCACATGCAAAATGCCACTTGGGATCATATATGTGACGATGGAAAGCTATCAGGATAGGAAGTTTGACATCAGTCTCTACCGCTGTATCATCCTCTGTAAAGAATCCACCGGGATAAGATATAGTTAGATAGAGATAATACATTAGCACGGAAGTGGGAAAATTGAAACACCAAATTAAACGACACTACTAGGAACAGTAACAAAAGTAATCAACCTGAAATAGGAGCAGACTCTATATATCAATGACAGATCATTTCTATGCTGCCCCAAGTAATAGAAGATGATGCTAATACAACATTGAAGAGTATAACTTTGAATATGCAAGATCTGTCTTTTCATAGTTTTTGTAAAGCAATGTTATGCAATCTTTGATTCATTAGCTATCTTTATATGCATTGAGAACTAATTTTCTAGTACCTCTTTTTACTCCTTGATTAAACCTGGGGATTTAAATATCCTATACGAAAAAAATCATCAATTGCAATCACAGAAAAGCGTATGACGTGGGGTTAAAATCCTACTGGAAAAAGAATCTATCATCAAGTTATACAATGGATTATCACATTAGGTTAAACAATTACAAGCGGACCAAACAATGTTTATATAGCTACATGTGAAAAAACAAATGTTTAGTCCAGTCAAGTCACAGTAAACATTATGCTGACATTTTTCCCAGCAAACAACAGCACATGCACAAGGCTAATGAGCATAAGCACAGACTTAACTAGACAAAATGGATCTTTCAGAAACAATCAAGAGTAAGCATTTCAAAAGCACAAGACCAAAGATTAAACATACGTACCAACAGTGTCCAAAGCTCGAAGAACCAGATAAAAGATACAAACCTGCAATAGCAAAACAAAACAAAACAAAAGTCAACATAAGCTGGCAGTCATGAACTACATTGGCCCACAAGTAACAAGTAGTAACAGAAGTAAACAACAATGTGCAGTTATTTGCCAGAAATACAAATAGGACACCAAAGCCGCAAAGTTGTAATAAAAATCCAATCTCTCCCATAAATATTGGAAATTATTCAAAACAGTTGCATACTTGAGCTTACAGATCATCTTCATACATAATCAAGATTAGATTTTTCGACATCATAAAAGGACAAGCAAAGAACTTTAAACTGAAATCACAACAAACAACAAGAACCAAAGAGAGCTCACAGCATTACGGAGCTCAGGACCGAGCTGCTGAATAACGAGAGCAAAGCTGCGAGAGACCTTGTGAAGCATGGTGTAGCAGAAAGCCCAATGAGGCTGCGCAGGGATCTGCTTCTCCAGATTCCTCGCAGCCATTTTGAGCTTCAAAAGTGGATATATGTCATCTGGGTGTTTCAGCATCGCCCCTAAGCTACCCATCTCTTGATCTCAACTCAATCACAAAACCCAAATCCCACAATCTGAAACAGAGCACGAGAGAAAGAAACAGAGAGAGAGAGAGAGAGAGTCTGTGGCAAGTGAGAAACAAAGTGGGGAATATTTGGTGATACAAATAGAGGAGGTGGGCTGGTCCAAGGTGGCGTCCTCGACTTTTGAAAATAATGAATATAAACAACTAGACTTGGAGAAAGTCGTTGATGATCAGCTCTCTCTCTCTCTCTCTGCTCACATACACACACTGTGATTCTCGTTTTTGTGTTTTGTGGGTATTGTTTGTTTAATATTGTAGCCTGTAAAAATCAAATCTTTCTCTAAAATAAGAATGATGGCGATGTGTTATATGAGAGTAGTGAAATTTGTTTGGACTTTAAAGAGGGGCGTGATTTGTTTGCGAACGGGATTCTCTCCTCATAATACCCTCCTCATACCCTCCTCATAAAACAATCTGGGCCATCCAATTTTAATCCAACGGTTCAAAATCTTTGGTTACTATTCAGACAACCCCTGCAAAATAATCTGGGCCGTCCAATTTTAATCTGACGGTCCAGATCACATGAGGAGGGTGAGGAGGGAAATTTATGAGGAGAGAATCCGGGTCCATTTGTTTGACGATAACATCGCGCATCTGCCGGGGGTAGGTAGATTGTTCCGAAAAGTGTGACTTGTGAGTTTGAGTTTGAGTTGGAGTGGAGTTGGACGTCTCTAGTAAATCTAGTTCAAGTAGGGGAGTTATTGTCTTTCTGACCTGGCCTTTTGGTAGGTAGATTGTTCCGAAAAGTGTGACTTGTGAGTTTGAGTTTGAGTTGGAGTGGAGTTGGACGTCTCTAGTAAATCTAGTTCAAGTAGGGGAGTTACTGTCTTTCTGACCTGGTCTTTTGAGCGAGCGAACAGAAGTAAGAAAATTGTACGGAAATCTAAGGTAAATGTCTATCTTGAATGAATACACATGGCGGTATTTATTATTTAAGCTTTTGGCTGTTTGGCTTGTGAATGCCTGGCCATAATTTTTGAATTTATTCTCGACTCATTGTTGATCCTAGACTTTTCAGTAGAGTAAGCTGAACTGTAATGTAAGTCCACCGCACCCTCCCACTTTTTTACTTCACCTTTATTTTTTTTTGTAAATTAAAAGACTTGGCTTTCATTGATAGAATCAAGTAATTTGATTACTATCATAGCTTACAATGTTTGATTACTAAACCAGTTAACTTTCATTAATGGAATCAAGATTTGGCTTTCGAATCATTGTTGCAAAGACTTCTAAGTAGAGTAAGCGAAACAATAATTAAATCTGGAATTGGGTCCGCATTCCCACTTTTTATATTCGGCTTCTTATTAAAATAAGCAAATATGAAAATTTTAAGGACATACTTTTAATAAGAAACTCACCTATAATGTTGTTTATCATGGAACCTCTACTTCAATCTCGATTGACATAAGTGAAACAAAATGCAATTTTGTCCGATAGTTCTTTTATTCATGAGAGAACTACACTGAGTAGGATATTTAGACCATGTTACTTTCAAAAGTTTGTTAAAAAAATTGATTTAGGAAAGCAAAAATTTTTATCAAATAATTAAAAAGTCCATGCGGAAAAAAAATAAAGTAAAACTTTAAGAACAATACATAAACTATTATGTATCCTGAACTTATGTACATATCAGATCTTTAATTTTAAAATGACACATGACTTTCAAACACGACTCAAATTTGATACATATCATTAAATGCTCTGTTAGAGCATCTACAACAACTCTTGTATAAATTAACTATTATAGGATGAAATCACAAAATCTCTAACAAGAAAATGCTCAACTCCAACAGCTAGCTCCTCTATTCTATCATACAAAAATAAATTTTTTTATGTATAATTTAATAAAAAGATATAAATATTTAGCAGCACTCTAGAACTAACTGGTTAGTTTCATAATACCAAACTAACCAACTTATAAACCAATATTTCGATGAATATTGGCATCTTAATTCTTAACCGTTCAGCTTTTGGATTCCTATGAGTAGATCATCCCAAAAGAAATTCAGCCAAATTGATTAACGTTTGGGTACCGAATAAGATCAAATTAATGGATGAATCAAAATTGTCCAACATCAACCATTCATTCATAATTGATAAATCACAATTATGTATACCCAAACGTTAATCAATTTGGCTGAATTTTTCCAAATGTAATCTTCTCATAGAGACCTAAAAACTGAAAGTTAAGATGACAATATGTGATCGAAAAGTTGGTTAGTTTCGTATTATGAAATATCTTCAACAACATTGCTAAAAGTTATATTTATTAATTTTTTTTGGCAACTATGAGTTTCAGCAGCAGTGCTACATTTTTGCAATCTTTGAGAATTGGTATGAAGAATTAACAGATGGGGGATTCTAGTTGTACCTCCAAAATTACTATTTATACATTCACTACTTATTACACCTCATTTTTAATTTTTAACTATTGAAAAATCTAATTGTACCTCCTTTTGTTTACTAAAATGTCCTTTGACTATCTTTATCTCACTACCAGAAAAAAGGGTTTTCCCGACGAAAAAAAAAACGGCCGACGAATTAAAATTTTCTTCGGTAATTCTAAGGAATAGCCGACGATTTTATTTTTCGTCGGTGGAAAAAAAAAATCGTCGGCCATAGTTTAACCATAGCCGACGAAACTGTTTTTTCGTTGGTATTTTCAAAACATCGTCGGCTATATTCATATTTCAGTGGACGATTTGTATTTTCGTCGGCCTTTCTCCGAAACATTAGCCGACGAAAATTTTTGGAAGTATGGCTGACGAAGTTGACATTTTCGTCGGCTATAAGTCTATATATTTTCAGATCTGGGCAGCAGCTGCTGATTTAAAAAAAATGAAAAAAAAAAAGGGGAAAAACTGGAGAAAGAGTGAAAAATCTGTGGGTATTGTTGAAATCCGTCCTCTCTTACATCGTGGAGCTATATATATATAGGTACGTATATGTGTATATATATATATATATATATATATATATATGTTGATTTTGAGTTTTAGTGATTTTGATTTAGTAAGTGATCGATTTTTTGTTTTTGTTGTTGTTTTAGTGTTAGAATGTATGTATATATGTTGATTTTGAGTTTTAGTTGAGTTGATTTTGAGTTTTAGTTTAATTATGTGTTTTAATTTGATGTTATTTTAATTAGTGTTAAAATATATATATATATATATATATATAGATATATATATATATATATATATATATATGTGTGTGTGTGTGTGTGTGTGTGTGTGTTAATTAATAGTTGTTGATAGTGTAATTAACTTAAATAATGGTTGATATATAGTGTAACTTAAATAATGGTTGTTAATGGTATATATATATGAGTTGATGTTGATAATAATATATATTGTAATGTAATTAATTATTAAGGATTTATATATATATATGTGTATGTGTTAATTAATTTCTTATTAATTAAAGTTATATATATATATATTATTATCAGGCTATGTATGGATCTGGATAAGAGTTGGATTTTGCTTCCAAGGCATGACCGACGATACACTACAGGAGTTGTGAATTTTTTGCAGTTCGTCGAGGAAAATGCAAACGGGAATGAATACCATTATTGCCCGTGCAAGAAATGTAAGTGTCGCAGTGATATGTGTCGATTTCCGATTAGGACAGTATGGGAGCACCTAAAGAGTAATGGGTTTTGGCCGAAGTACAAACGTTGGATATATCACGGTGAGCCATCATTAGATGGATCACATGATCATGGGCAGTTTTTTTAGGCGGGCAGTAGTAGTACATCCAACGATCCAACAATGGTATTCGTCAACGACGTGTTTCCTTTTTTGAAAGCGGTGTACGTGGGGAACAATATATGCATGACCCGATGCAGCCCTTCCCACAAGTTGTCAACACTACTGCCTTTGACAAGTACAACAAACTGATTGCATTGCAACAGACCCCTGTGTCTTCAAGTTCTGAGAAGACGGTTCTTGAAAGTGTGATGGAGGTAATGAGGATTAAAGTGGAGACAAAATCGACTATCAGGCAAGTGGATGAATATCTACAGTACACTTCTTCGTTGTTGGAGGAGGGTCATCGTAATCCTACCAATCACCGTAAGGTCCGAAGTATCCTCAAAAATCTAGGGCTTTCCTACATTAAGATCCATACATGCGCATTTGACTGTGTTCTCTTCTGGGGTAATGATGCAGAAGGGAATGACCTTGCTAGCCTTGACGCATGTCCGATATGTCAGTCTGACCGATATAAGTTGACGGGAGCATGCAATAGGAAACCTGTGAAAGTGCTTCGGTATTTTCCGTTGAGAGATAGGCTTGAGCGGTTATACATGTCAGAAACCACCGCAAAAGCTATGAGATGGCACGGTGAGCGGGACGCGGGAGACGTAGATATCATGACACACATCTCTGACGGAGCGGCTTGGAAGCATATAAACAATGAGTTTCCTCATTTTGCGTCAGATGTCAAAAACGTCAGGCTCGGGCTCTCAACCGACGGGTTCAACTATTTCGGCACCATGAGTCTTTCATACAGTATATGGCCATGGTTTTGGTACCTTACAACCTTCCTCCGTGGATGTGCATGAAGAAAGAATATAATATGTTAACGTTGTTGATTCCGGGGCCTGGTTACCCAGGGAAATATCTCGATGTGTATATGAGACCATTGATTGAAGAGGTTAAGGTATTGTGGGACGTTGGTCATCCCACTTTTGACAAGTACAAGGAGGAGACGTTCCAGATGCATGCCATGGTTATTGGTACAATCAGTGATTTTCCTGCTTATGGGATGTTGTCGGGCAGCGTTGTTAGGGGATACAAAGCTTGTCCAGAGTGCCTCAGCGATTATGGGAGCACCCCTCATTGCAACAAGATATGCAGAATGGGTCATCGTGTGTTCCTTTCGGCGGATCACCACTGGCGTTACGAGTCCGCCGCATTTGATGGAACCGAAGAACATGGTGGTCCTCCCAGAAGATGGACGGGAAGAGAAATTTTAGCAGTGCTTAATGAGTACGATTTTGGGCCCCTCAGCAATCATCCCGATATTGTAGCGGAAATACCTGAAAGACCTGAGGAGTACAAATTCTGGACACATAAGAGCATATTGTGGGAACTCCCGTACTGGTGTGAGTTATTGATCCGTTACTTCCTAGACGTTATGCACATAGAAAAAAATGTTTCTGAAAGTGTGGTGGGCACAACGCTGAACTTGGAGGGGAAGACGAAAGACGGTCCTAAGGCTCGCACTGATCTGCAAAACATGAATATCAGAAAACAACTATGGTTGAAACAAGAGAAGAGAAAAATGCCTCAAGCTCCTTACACCGTCAAGCCTGAGCATAAATCAGAAATTTTTCATTGGATAAGTCGGGCCAAGTATCCTTCAGGCTTTGCTGAAAATATAGCCAAGTGTGTGAACAGACAATTCAACAATCTTTACGGGTTGAAAAGTCATGACAATCATATCCTGCTACAATGTCTCTTCCCTGTTTTTATTCGACCGTTCCTTCTCCGTCACGTTGTGGAGCCGTTAGTAGCGTTGGCAAGATTTTTCCAGAGGGTATGCACACGGGAAGTGAGAAAATCTGACCTCCGGGAAATGCAACAAGACATCGTTCATATCATGTGTAAATTTGAGATGATATTTCCTCCAAATTTTTTCGACATCATGCCTCACCTCATGATCCATCTTCCTCGGCAGTTGTTGCTTACCGGTCCTGTGCACTTCACTTGGATGTATCCGATGGAAAGGTACGTATTTTACACCTTATGTTAATTTCCTCATCAATAGATGTGATTTAGTATTAATGTATTATCATAACACTTTAAAAACTTCATTTATAGGCAACTTGGACAATACGGTGATTTTGTCCAAAACAGATCCGCACCTGAAGGATGTATAGCTGAAGCATATATTGCGCACGAGTGCGTCACCTACATGAAGCTGTATTTAGGAGCGTTACAGGAAGGCATACGGGAAGATGTACCTTCACAGTTCAATCTTTCCATACTCTCCGACGATGTTGTACTCGGTGGAAACATGCCAGTTTCCTACAAGTTGAAAGATTATGAGGTAGCCATTGCACATTGGTGGGTACTAATTAACTGTCCAGAAGTTCAGTTTTAGAAGAACATGCATCTAAACTGTGACCAAGTAGGAGGTGATCTCGATTACCACAACCGGACATTCGCAGAGTATTTCAGCCGCTGGGTACGTAACTTTAACACTATTCTATACGTATTTATATATTATTGTGTATAATTATTCATATTTATAGTTGATTCTGATGGTTGCAGATGGACCTTATTAAAAATGATAATCACCCAAATTGGTCGCACGAACTCAGACTTCTAGCGATGAAGCCGGTCTATTCAAAAGTTTATGCGACGTGCAAGGTGAATGGTGTGTTATTTCGATGTGAAGAGATATACCTCAGATTGAAAACACAAAATTCAGGAGTTATGGCACATGGTGGGGATGATGGAGTTGACTATTACGGTGTTCTCCATTCAGTTGTGGAACTGCATTATGGGGAAGGCATGAAAGTGCACCTTTTCAAGTGTAGATGGTTTGACACACGGCCGCAGAGCATGAAAACCGATCAATACGGCATAACTTCTATGAACACTAGTACATCATGGTATGAGGACGACCCGTTCGTTTTAGCCACATGGGTGAAACAAGTGTTTTATCTTGATGATCTCGCCAAGGGTGACCCGTGGAAAGTAGTCAACACTATCCACCATTGCAACATTTACCGGGCGTCTACACTTGAAGTGGCTGAAGAGAACGAGGAAGGGGGCACCGCGTATCAAGACCCCAACTCAAACGGTATTCCTGACTCCTCTTTTATTCGCCTAGACACGCCGGTGCGAATTCGACGTGAAGAGCCACTGGTTTCCCTAAATATACGAGAGGAGTAAACCTACTGATTTTTTTTACCTTTTTCATATAATGGCCGACGAAAAACACGTTATTTCGTCGGCTATATTAATAATAGCCGACGAAAAATTCATTATTTCGTCGGCTATACTAATAAAAGCCGACGAAAAATTCATTATTTCGTCGGCTATAACTATATTGGAAAATACATATTTTATTTTAGACAGGAAAAGACAAAAGAATAGCCAACGACTACGAGTCTCTCGTCGGCTATGATTTAAAAAAAAAACAAAAAATGATCATATTCCATTTTCTATCACTAACGATAAACCATTGCTTCATCCTTCAAATGCAAAAATGTTGTGAAATAAGATATGACCGAAATAATGAAATACGTCTACGGTTCAAAAATGACAAGATTCTGATAAAATATGAGCGGCGAAAGATGCGGTCAAAGGTTTTATTCCTTCGTTTCCCTATTGGTAGCGTTACCTTCGGTAAATATTTTGAGAAAAAATTTATACGATTAGTTGCATCTCATCGATTTGAAACTATTATCTGTTGAAGGTCAGGCCAAAAAACGTCATTTAGACAAGCCAATTACCATTTCTAAGCGTTTAGAGGTTTGACTCACCCGGTTGACCGTTCCGATCGAGCCTTTAACGTTGTCAGCTGAAGTTGGATTTTTTTCCATACATGTATTTAATCTTAACGGTGATATCTGACGGTTGGAATAGATTTTATAAACTCTTAGATTCAAAATCAGAACATATGCACTAATGTTCCTTAACTTGTTTATTAAGTGAATGTATAGTTTCAAATAGTTACTATACGTAGACTTTTCAAATGCAAAAATGTTGTGAAATAAGATATGACCGAAATGATAAAATACGTCCATGGTTAAAACTGACAAAATTTCGATAAAATCTGTGTGCCGAATGTTGCGGTAGACTGTTTTTTACTTTCGTTTTTCTATGGGTAGCCTGACGTTCGATAAATCAATTTTGTAAAATTTTTATACGATTAGTTGCGTCTCATTGATTTGAAAATATTATCTGTTGAAGGTGAGGCAAGAAACCGTCGTTTAATTAGACTAATTTCCGTTTTTAAGCGTTTAGAGGTTTGACTTACTGGTTTGACCAACAGTTTAGCCGACGCAAATTATATGTCGTCGGCTAAACTCTTGCGATCCGCGCTTTTTTATTGTCCGCCGTTGGATGGCTCAGATCGGACGGCTGTTGATCTTCCAAAGTATAGCCGACGATGTTCATACAATAGCCGACGACATTCAAAGTATAGCCGACGATTAAAAAAGATTTCGTCGGCTATTTTTTGAATAGCCGACGAAATCTTTTTTAATCGTCGGCTATTCTTTCTGCTATAAATCAGACAGTCCCGAACCCTAGCCGACTTTTTTCTCTCCTCCTCCTCCTCCTTCCTCAAATCGGCTGCGTCACTTCCTCCAATCCGCCGCTCTGCTCCTCCTCCTCCTCAAATCGGCGACGCCTCCACCTTTCCTCCTCCTCCTTCCTCAATTCGGCCGGCCTAGCTCCTCCTCCTCCTCCTTCTCTTCCGCATTCCCCTCCTCCTCCGACCTCCTCCTTCTCCTTCTCCTCCGGCCTCCTCCTCCTCCTTCCCCTCCTCCTCCGATCGAGCTAGGTTTACCATTTTTTTTTCCAATTTATTTTAATTGTATAATTAAATTGTTAAATTGTTATATAAATTCTTATATAATATTTGTTAATATTAATTATATAAATCGTATATATTTTTATATATTTGTTAATAAATTAATTATATATTTGTTATATATTTGTTAATTATATAAATTTGTAAATATATTTGTTAACAAATCGAGCTAGGTAATTAATTATATAAATTGTTATATATTTGTTAATATATACACATATTTGTATATATATATATATATATATATGTTAATGTATATTTTAATTATTATATATAAATTGTTAAATTAATTATATATATAAATTGGTAGCCCAATTATATAAATGGTTATATTTATGTTAATATATAAATGGTTATTTGTATGTATATATATGTTAATGATGAAATATAGTTATATTTATATATAAATGGTTATATTTATGTTAATGGTTAGTATTATTTAAAATTAGTTAAAATTTAAATATTAATTTGTTAGTACGTTTTAAAATATGTTAGTATTATTGGTTATTATATTAATTAGAATTTGTTATTTAATGTAATATAATTTAATATTAATTAATGTATTAATGCCTCAAGCTACAGATGGCCGATGCACTCAGACAGTTATTCGGAGGCCGTCGTTCTTCCAGATCTAGGGGTTCTGGAAGTTCTGCCAGTTTCGCAGACTCCGACAGGACCATTAGCCAGCCTGAGAGGACCACCAGCCAGCCGCGGAGGAGTGTGGATTCATCCCAGCCGCGGAGGACTGTGGATTCATCCCAGCCGCGGAGGACTGTGAGTTCTCGGCACCAGACCCTTCTCCAGGCGGGGCAGCCGTCGAGCAGTTCACGTCCCCCTCTCGGGCCAGATGCTCCGAGGTTCAGTAGGCAGCTATTTCAGGACGAGATAGCTCCAGACGTTCCTCAGGTCCGTATGTCTGAGGTTCATCGGGAGCCGATGACGAGTCCGGCGACGTCTGCTGCTGACTCGACTGAGGGGCCTACTCTCCCAAATCAGCTCTACCTCCCGTACAACATTCCTGCGATACCCGAGGTCGACTTTCGTGGTGTGCCCATATGGCCTGATATGCCTCAGTACGTGAGTGTTGCGGAGGCATACCATCAGGAGCCATTTGAGAGACCTGACCTCCTGATTTCGGCGAGGAGAAAAGGAAAGTCGACAGACGGGTCATCCAGTTCAGGTAACATTTGATTTTATTAATTAAATGTTTTATTAAAATTAACGCACTAATATTTAATTTTATTAACCAATCGTCGTTTATGTGATAGGGACAGCCGCTAGCAGTTCAACGAGGAATACGAGAGGTGTCATATGTTTTGACACGCTTAGGAGAACTGTTGCGCTCCGGGGGAGGATCCAGATCAACGAACCTCCTAATTAGGAGGTTCAGGGGAAAAAACGCCGCAACTACACAGGTTGCGTGGGGGCACTGATTAGGGACAGAGTCCCTATGTTGTGGACACGGTGGGCTGATGTGCCCGAAGAGATCAAGAGGGAGGTGAACAACGCCGCGTCGGTGAGTAATTTAAAAAATTTAATTTATTTTACGTAATATTTAATAATTTTCGGTATTGTTATAATTGTAAAACTAATAAAATATTATCTTTCAGACATACTTCGAGATTGCAGAACATAAGCAGAATTGGGCGGATCATATGCAGAACTTAAGGTACGTTGGGAATTCCTTATCTTATAATTTGAAATATTTTATGATATTAATAATATTTCTAATGCACTTTTGTTTTTTCCGTATGTTCAAAGAGTGGAAGAACGAGCTCCGTTCCCACTTTAACGAATACGACAACCGTGGTCGTATGGGTACTCCCAGAGAGTTTATGTTCAGGGAGTACGAGTGGCGTTGGTTGAAGACAGTAGACTTCAACAACCCACTTATGCAGGTAAATACTAAACTTAACTATAAATGTTTATTTTGTTAAAATTTTAATTATTAGTTTAATTATTTTATAATTATTACACTAATATTTTTTTATGCATTTTTCTAATATTTTATTATTTGTTTGAAGGAACGGTCTCGGGTAAACTATGCGAACCGCCGCCGTAACACAACCCCCGATCATGGTGGTTCTAGGCCGTTTGTACAATATCAGGAGGAGGCGCTTAGAGATCATCATGATAGCAACCCGTACGTGGAGACGTTCAAGATCGCTTATCCACAAGCGACAGAACAGCTCGTAAGTCGTTGATTACGATTTTAAAATTTTAATTATTAATTTTACTTAATTATATATTTGTTAGAATATTAATTTTTTTTTTCCCGTTCAATTAGGAGAGGGTGAACCGGGCCGAAGAAGAAGTGTATGAGCAAGTAGTTCGGGAGACACAACCGAACATTTCAGAGGCAGATCTGCAAGAAGCCATGCGCCAGGTCGACCGATCGAATGTCCAAACGGCAGCGAGGATGTTCGACGCAGCCTTCCCACACCGGTCAAACCAATACTACTGCCGGGGTTTGGAAAGTTCTGGAATAAGGCTCCTGAAGACCACTAAGGGAGGTCAAAAGAAGGGAGGCGGGGACAGCCAACAGATGAGGGGGGAAGTGCAGAGATTGGCCGCAAGATTGGCGGCCGAGTCCCAGAGATCACAGGACCAACACTGCAGAACACAGCAGTATCATTTGAATATGGTCAGTTGGCATGCTGAATGAGAGAGAATTCGGCGACACAACTACACCGGCCAACAAAACTGGTGGTATGATATGTTCGCGGCACAACAACAAGCCCTTGAACCGCCGCCCCCTTTTCAGCCGTTAGTTGAACTTCCAATGCCTCAACCTCCCGAGTTCGTTCAGCAGGATGACGAGCATGATGGAGAGCAGGATGCTGGGGATGACGTGGTGGACTTTAGTGCTTTAGGTGATGATTAGAGTTATATTTTATGTATATTGGAACAAATTAAATAATAAGTCATTTAGACGTGTTTCTTGTTGGTGTAAATGCATGGATTGTCATTGTGAATTGCAGGTTGCTTGGAATGGTAATTTAGAAATTAATTTAAAATTTTTTCCCCAAAATGTAAGAATAGCCGACGAAAATAGCATTATTTCGTCGGCTATAAGTGTTATAGCAGACGATTTTTACCAAATTTCGTCGGCTATAACGGTTATAGCCGACGGAAATGACATTATTTCGTCGGCTATAACTAATTATTGTCTATTAAAATATTAATATATTCCGACGGAATAACCGACGAAATAGATGAAATCGTCGGCTATATTACAGAACAAATAGCCGACGAAATCTATATTACAGAACAAATAGCCAACGAATTTCGTCGGCTATAGTTTACGATATCGTCGGCCATGCTCGAGAATAGCCGACGAATTTCGTCGGATATTTTGCCAAGGTTTGGTCGACAAAATTAATTTTCATCGGTAATATCGTCGGCCATACTCGAGAATAGCCGACGATTTTGTTATTTTCATCGGCCATTGGTTTTACCGACGCCGTTTTACCGACGAATTATAGCCGACGAAACTTTCGTCGGCAGAAGAAATAGCCGACGAAAATTTGGCATAGTAGACGAAATTTTTGTCGTCGGCTATTCTGTCCGATCTGGTAGTGTCTCTACATTAGTCATCGCTCTCGTAAATTATGCACCACTGACCAAATTCTCTTTTCTCTAAGATTGGCACCCCGAACATAGAGAAAATGAAGATTCAATGATTAACTGCAATAAATTATTGAGATTTCAAATAACATTGTTCATTTTGAAAAACAAACGGTTCTTATATCATTTGTTCTTACGAAAAGGTACTACATAACTTTGTTTTGCAAAATTCCTTTACTTGTCTGCATCTTTGAGTTTTTTTTTTTTTTGCTTGGTCATGTCTAGAGATATCGGGCAATGATGAAGACATAAATCAAGTATAAGCAAGTTTTAAAAGAACATCAATTTGAAAGAGAATCTGTTTTGAAAGTGTAACCAAGAAAAGAAGAGATAGTGGGAGGTAGAAAGAGCAAAATTTTTTTCCTCTTCTGATATTCATTTATATGTCCTTATCTGTCATTTCCTTCAAGTTGATAAAGTCAAATAAATGTAAAAAAACACATGGAGGTATAAATAACAGTTTTAGAGGTGCAAATAGAACTCCCCTTAACAAATTTGTCAATTCATTTAGCAATGCTACTAGAGCAGAATTTTACTCTAAATTTAGTTTGTGCCAAATATAGCCACAAATTTAGCATCACTGTTGGAGATGTTTTTTTTATTAAGAATATTTAAATATTATGTATTTATTTAAATAAAATTAAATTAAATGCTCTTCTTTATGGGTATAGGGTGTCTTGATGTATAGCATACATCAATTTATTATATATATATATATATATATATATATATAGTTTGTGAAACATGCCGGTAGTTTTTACTTTGAAGACTGCATGGAGTAGCAAATGTAATGTGGAGTTTATTCAGTTAATTAACTACTAAAAGGAAATACAATGTGGTAAATGCAAGTTGAGATCCAAAGCTGAAGGGAAAGGATCTAGCCAACCTTTCATCGGAAAGCCAAATATTGTGTTGACATTTTGACAAGCCAATAGTAATTTTCATTTGTTGTTGCATGTGTCAGACATGAAACCTTTTCAAAAGCTCTACGTACTTAACTAGTCTTAGTAGTCTTCCTAATCCAAATTATACGTGGATGTATCTTTTTTTTTTTTTTTCTTTCTAGAGCTCCCTTGTACGATGCTTGAGCAGTCAAGAAGTTATAGGTCTTTTTTTGCGTTATATATGTGCTAACTTATTATCATTTTAAGAAAAGGTTGAAGGAGATGATCACATCACCGAGCTCAATAATCACTTCAATGAGGCTAACACTGAGCTGTTACTTTGTTTGACAAGTTTGTCTCATAATTATTATTTTTCTACTTTTGACAAGAGAAAATTTATCCGCCTTGCTCAACTTTATACATATGATTTTTCTTCCATGGATCTTCAGGTGCTAAAAAGTTAGCTTGAAACTTATGTTCTTGACATGCGTTCTAACGTAAGGTTTTCTTATTTGAAAGTAATAGCTGAACTTGCCAGGATACTAATGGAGATAAGAAAGCATGAGGTATATCCAATAGTTTATTTGCTCATCAAATTGGCATTAACACTTTCAGTTGCAACAATTTCGGTAGAGAGAGCAATTTATGTTATGAATATGTTCGCGTCGGATTTGACACCTGACGAACAGTCAACACCTGGGGGTGGCGAACGTCGATTTCAGTCCTGTTGTGATGTACGTGAGCGTTCCAGTATCTTTGGGTTAGATACAACCTCGATGCGGACGACCTCTGGCGAGCGGATGACCTTTGGCGAGCGTGTTCGTCTGCTCCCTGCTACCTGACTTCTCGATCAAGCGACTGTTACGCGGGCGTTAACTAGGCCGGCGTAAAGGGCTCGAACAAGACCTAATAAAAGTTTACTAGGATTTTCCTCCCAACCTATTACAGATTGAGAAATCTTACTTCGATCCTGGGATGCAAAGCAGAGCTTTAATCAAGACCGCGGAAAAGGGTTCCTTCCAACCTATTGCAGATTGGGAAGGGTTTGATCCAACCTTTGGCAGATTGGTTATAAGTTGTGTTACCGGAGTAACGACTCGATTTGCTACTGACGTAGCGACTAGACACGATAAGTCTTAGCGATGCTTCGACACGAATGCAAGGCACTTTCGACAACCGCGGCAAGCGTACAGCGACCGATGTGGGTGTAGGGTTGCGGGCAAGGTTGGAACGGTGATTGTTTGCAGTTTGTGGAAGGCAGTTCGCGTACGATTGCTCCGGAGAGGCTTTGCAAGATTTGCGAGGCGCAAAAGCTTGTGTGTTTGTAAGATGGTTGAGAACCCTTTTAAAGTTGTACAAGAGTTCTTTATATAGAGAATGCAGAACCTCAATACTTGCGTATCAAGAGTAATAGATTCAGAGATCATCTAGGATTTGTTTACTGAAAACCACCTCTATAAACCCAATCCTCCTCTAAGAAGGAAACGTTAATTAAATAATTGATTAACCGGATTATTCATAGTTAAATAAATAACCCCCTGGGCCTCGACCCACTGTCTCGGGTCAATGTCAAATTGGGCCCAAACAGAATATTGTGATTATTTGCTCATCAAATTGGCATTAACACTTTCGGTTGCAACAATTACTAGAAAGGGCATATTCTGTTATGAATATTGTGAAAAATCAAATGCGAAACAAAATGAGAGAATAATGGTTGAATAATTCATTCATCATGTATCTTGAATAAGATGTATTTAATGTTATTGACAATGAGGCTATCATCCAACGTTTTCAGAACATTAAGTCTTGTCGAGGACAACTTTAAATATTTGATCAAAATTTGTTTTTCTTAGCTAAAATTTTGATGTATTTTAATGTTCTTTGTTTTACTAAGTACTATTCGAAATACTAAGTAATGATTGTCTCTAATTATATTGTTTGAAATTTTTTAATTATTTTTTCACTACACCCCCATGGAAATAAAATTATGGGTCCGGCACTGTAAACATTTGTTAGAATTCCCAAAGATGACCTCTTTCACTGTTTCATTCATATATTTTTGATTTTTTGAGCCACAACACACATGGGAGCCCCTTCAGTCTCTAGATGCTTAAGCGAAAATCCTCAAAGTGGAATTGGTGTACTTTAAGTTTAATCCCCAATGGAGCTGTATCTTGCTTTCAATAACTTGAAAGCAAAAGCACATGATCATGAGTCAGATGGAGCGAGGTAGATGGAAAAACTTGGGCATAATGAAAAATATCCATCCAAGTCATTGTACAAATTGCCTATCTAGACAAAGTAGGGTATCTACATTCCCCAAGTCTCCATGGAACCATGATAATCCATGTCGAGCAAATCTGCATAACCTAGCTAGAGCCTCTATAAATCCCCGCATTTGTCTATCCGGGCGTATGGGACCATCAATCTTCTCTCCACTATTCAATATCTCATTGAAATATATGGTTATGACCTAAGGGAGCAAATGCAAGTCTGTTAGGTATCAGAGTAACATCCACGACTTATCACGATCACTGGTCCGTGCATATTTATTAAATTAAACCAGTCAATCTCCAAGATGGAAATCCTACATCCCCCACCACCATAGCATCGATGTAGTGAGGCGACTTGGTTCCAATATAGACCTCGCTCCTAACATTACTCGAAATGAGAACACCAGAATATATATAGAGGAGTTTCATTCATTTTCATTGAAAAGTTAGGAACTGATCGATATCCTAAAGAAACAGACACAACGCAAATTCTTTGGGTCCACTTCAATTTATTTTAGTCAAGTTTGATGGAAGCAAAAACAACACAGCTGATCGATTTACAAAATTTGCAACTTCACATCTGCATTCCAGAAGAGTCCCATTCCCCCGGATCGACCATCACTGAGTTCAAACTTAGCCTCCGAAAACCCTAGGGTAATTTTCAGCCTCACGAAATCTTCTTCCTTAGTGATCTTAATTTCGCAGGAAAACACCACTTGGGGATGATCCTGAGAGATAAGATCGTTGTAGTATCTCCGCATATGCCTCTGCAATTCCAGCATAACAGATCGAGCATAATATTTGTTCGATCTTCAAATGATTTGAATTAGTGAAGACTAGCCCATGCCAAGACACTCGGTAAGGTTGAAAGAAGTCAGTTTTGGCAGTTTAGCGGGTATTTTACACATGAGATTAATTCTCAACAATTGGAGGCATCAAATATAAGAGAGCATTTCCCTTTTTCTTAGTAAGCAAATAATCATCTTCGTTTAACTTAATTTTAACTAAAAACTACCACCAATCATTAATCCATTATATTTGATTATTAAGATATGCTCAAGAGATATTACTTGGTGCAGTTTGTACCTAAACTAGTGGTTAACTGTTATGGTACCTTGAGTGACTGTAACCCTCATGTATATATTAAGTTGTTAATGTCAACTGGTATTTCACCAGATGTAGGAAATCGAAGTTCAATCCCAGTATTGAGCTCTTTTAGGTTATAGGAGTCATATTTGCTAGACTAATGGTGATTGTTTGGAACTTATGGAATAATAAAAAAGACAAAAACTCTTGAACAATGGAAAGGAAGCAACTGTTGACTGTTGTCATGCTTTTAATTTCAATGACCCGATATAAATAAATGTAAAGTCTCAGAGGGTTATTTTGAAGCTACATATAGATGAAGCCTTAACCACTCGACCATTTGTTAGGATTCTCAATGATAAGCCCTTCTATGTATGGAGGTCATGTGGATTGCAAGTTATGACCAACTTGAATTGCTCCATTGTGTCCTACAAGCGTGGAGGAATTTTTCAGTGTGACGGGTTTGACACGTGAGATTTTATGATAAAAAATTATTTCAACTATTTTGTCAAATACTATTTTAGATTTATTATTATTTTTCTAACCCTACACCCTAAACCCTAAACCCTAAAACACTAAACCTTCAACCTTACACCATGAACCCTAAATCTTGAACACTAAAAGATTGATTAAAGTCATTTTACAAAAAGTATAATACATAAATTTATAATTTTTGTGATAAAATTTCACTTGTTGAAATCTAATTAGAAGAGATGACCACTAGGCATTACCACATGGTTCTCCCGTCATATTTAAAAATTTCTCACAAGCGTTTAGAGTTACAGTAATTAATTAGAGTGGTTCAATCTTGACGTAGCTTGCAAATGGTTAGTCATTGTGTAAAGTAGGGTTGGGCGTTTAGGCCCGATGGACCGAAAACCCGGCCCGAAAAATCCAAAAAAGTCCGAAACGGGCCGGTTTATATATATTCAAAGCCCGGACCAAATTTGGGCCCGAACCGAAATAAAAAAATCAGGTCGGGCTCAGGCCCTGTTTTTTCTTGGACTGAAAGCCCGATTTCCATAATTAATTGAAAAAAAAAAAAACAAAACATGTTCTGCTTCTCGGCCTTCTCCTTATTTCTCTCTCTTCTTCTTCTTTTTTCTTCTTTCTTCTTCTTCTTCTGGCGATTTTCCCCCAACTCTCAATTTTAACTCCACCGGCAAGTTTTTCATCTTTGTTCATAAAGTTGCAAACTTTAATTATGCTGATAATTTTGAGGGATCCTGAATTGGGCACTTTTGTGGTTCGATCTGGGGTGTTGATTATGTAATTCGTGGGGTTTGGGAATATGGGTAGCTACTGTTTTAGCTTCATGGGTAGAGATTATGGGTCCTTAGAGCCAATTTGTGATTGAGTTTATTAATATGTTTGGTGAAATTTGATATGAATTAGCTTAATTGGGTGATTTATATGTTGTGGAGTTTGGTTGGGATTGAAGAGTTACGGCTGGGCACGGGATTGTGGAGTTTGGTTGAGATTGAAGAGTTAATAGGGCTGGGCACGGGGTTGTGGAGTTTTGATCTATGGAGGCTTTTGGAGGGGAGGCTTTTGGGCACGGAGGTAGTTGGGAAGAGAAGTGTTGACATGACCCGAACCAGATTTCACCCTGAAACCCGGATAAGGCCCTGCGGGGACTACCTTAAGATTAACTCTATCGATAAATCGATAAGCCAATCTTAAGATAGACAACCCTAAAAACTGTAAAATTTAAAAACACTTCTAATTCCAGTTCCAACCTCAACACCTAGAGCCATCTACTCCCCAAACACAACCACCGTCATAGATAAACACAAAATCAAATTAATTTAATATTCAAAGGCTCACAGGTAATCAGAGCAATCTAATACATTGAACTGGAATTTCGAATTATAAAGTAAAGGATCAACAGATCCCACCAAGCGGAAACAAAGACGACGACAACTATGCCTCGACTTCGAGTATTCTTGACCTCAAATAATCTAGTCTGCAAACTGGGCGATTTTAAAACGAATGGCCCAGGGGAAAGTAAATTAAAAACGTTAGAGTGAGTGGATAAAAATAAAACAATTTAATATAATACTTTAATTGAAAGTATCATATTACTTTCCCAATATTTTATAAATAAAACCACATTGCATGCCTTTAATAAACCGTCCCACGTTGTAAGAAAATCGTATTTCAAAATCAGCCCCGCTGATATATCAAATAAACAAATAATGATTTTGTTTATATATGTATTTCAAAACGAAATATTTTTGAAAATCAATTAATAATATTTCACGACCAATCCCATTGGTCATATAAAAACCCAGCCCCGCTGGTTCGGGAATTTATTAAATTACAGAAAGTCTCATAGAGAAAATATTCCCGAAAACTAAATAATATAAAATCATGACCAATCTCATTGGTCATATAATAGAATAGGAGAACGTCATTACCACAATTTAATAGTAGCCTCCAAGAGTAAGGGTCGAGCCTCCAAGACTCTATATAGCGTCCCACGCTATGCCCGTACACGTCGACCACCGAGCGTGAATCTGACCTATGTGGTCAAGTCGTCACCTCGCATGGGCTCAGGCGACTAAATTAGCTAGCATCAATATATATCTGGACCCTGATATGGTGAAAATCCGAAAACAAAACCGAAAGTACGCTTCTCCTTATATATCATAAATCCGTACGGTCCCCGACTGCACATCTGAGGCTTATAATAATCATTAGTATAATAGCCTCGAAATATACTCATATATATCCGACATATCCAACATGCCGTAAAATAATATCGAAAATTATATTTATAACGTCGACATGTCTCACATGTCGAAAATCATAAATAACGAAAATATAAAATCCCCGGAAATCTCATTTTCGGTCACTACCTTTAATTAAAACTTATTTAACATAATCAATTATAAATAATTAAAACATACAATTTCCGGAAACCTTGTTTCCGGATAAAATCACATACTACCAAAATAGTAGTAAAAACAAAACCCTAAAACCATATTTCTTTAAATATTAAATCAACAATATTATAACAGAAGTATATGAATTATCGACTTTCGATAATTCATATCATGCTTACGAACTCATTTAATTAAATAAATTGCATTTCAATAAAACGTAATTGCATGCATTTATTTTAAAATAAAATTCACTCACAGTACGGCCGAGCGTGCCGCAATTCCTCGCTCTCATTACGTCGAGTAATTTCTCGACCTGTAATAGAGACGTAATTAAAAAATATCTCAGAACTCGAAATTTGATTATAAAGTGAAATTTACGAAGTCCTCACTTAAATTATCGTTATCGGTATTGGAGTTACGTCTCAAAATTACTCAGGACACCCATCCCGAGTCCGATCAATCCCTTTTTTGATTATTTCATCGTAAAACCATTTTAATTAGTTTTTAACCTTTTTACGGTAAGTCAACCGTCGTATTTATCGGTCAAACAATAATAGTCAAAGTCAAACAGTAAATTTGGAAAGTCAAACAGTAAATGGTCAAAGTCAAAATTACTATTTACCATTTACTTTTACTGTTTACCATTTACTGAAATACTGTTTACTGTTTTACCATTTACTATTCACTTTTTACTGTTTTACTGTTTTCACTGTTCATCTTCTTCCTCAGCCGTCGGTAGCCGCAGCGCCGCCGCCCGCCGCCGACAGCTCCGCCACAGGAGGCCAGAAACGCCTCTAATCAACTCCAAAATCTCCTAACATCGTCGCGACTCCCTCACGACCTCGTCCCCGCCGTCCCCGCCGCCAAAAACAGCCTCAGCCGCAGCAGACGGCAGCCGACACGGCGGCAGAAATCCTTAGACCTCCAATTTCTCCAAAAACCAACCAAATCAACCTCAAATTACACTCAATCGACTCTTTTTAAAGCTTTGAACATAATTCCAACCTCCAAATCCACCAAAACATAAAAGATTCTCAACCTCCAACAAAAACACAAAAACCCTAAAATTTTCAATTTCGAATTTCTCCTTACCTGGGCCGAACTGGGCCAATTCCTCCCATGGACTTGACGTGCAGGTCGAGGCGCCCATTTCCCCCTTAGAAACTAGGCCGATCAATGGCCGGAGAAGGGCAATTCGGGCTCGACACAGTCGAGCCTTCTTGAGCTGCAACCGGTCGAATCGCAGCGAAACCCACCGGCCACCACCACAGAACGGAAGAGGAGGGCGAGACAAAGCTATCGGCACCGATGGCTCGCCGTTTAGTGGCCGGACGACGGAGATGGGAGGAGGGCGGCGCGGGTCGGTGGGCTCGGGCCGAGTCGGGGAGAGAGAAGAAGAAAAGGAGAAAGAAAAAGAAAAGAAAGAAAAAAAATAAAAGAAAAACTTGCCCTTTTTTTGGAAATTAACCCGGCTATTTATACTCGTCCAAAAACGGCAATTTAATGATTTTTACGTCGTAACTTTTTCACACGAACTCCAAATTGAACGTGCCTCATGTCCACGAGCTCGTTTCAACTTTTTTTAGAATCTTAATAAAAAGTTAACTTTTAGAATTTTCGAATCGTAAAAACAAATACCGGAACGTAAAAATAAAACATAAAACAGTCGAAAAGTAACTCGAGATTCGGGTCGTATCAAGTGTGCAATTGATTGTAGGAGTTCTGCTCCTCACCTCTTTCGATTGGAACGAGGTGGCGTCTACGACATCGCCTGGGGCGGCGTCGATGTCTTCTCCGCAGTCGAGTTCATCGCCATGCTCCACTGTGAGATCCTCGACTCCTTCCTCCACGACCGCGTCCAGTCTCGCAGCGCCTCCCTCATCTCCGGTCTCGTCACCCGCCTCGAGATCCCCGCCGCCCCTATATTTGGGCCCGAAAAAAGCCCGAACCGGCCCGAGCCTGAAATTTCGGGCTTTAGGTCGGGTTCTCGAAAATTTGGGCCCGGCCCGGCCCGTGCCCACCCCTAGACTGTAAAGTATTTGCCTACTTGGATACACACCCTTTTTTTTCTCTTTTTTAACTAGGATAATACAACAAGAATGAAAAGATTGATTCTATATACATAGTAAAACAAAGCATACAAATTATTGTGCCATCTCTATGTTAAGCTTCTGAAACATCACATCAGGAACTCGTCGATTGATCTGAGCTTTTCGAGGATCACTTTTTCTTGCTTGGCATCTATTTGATGTGTAGTCAAGTGCTGAACGAATGAAAATGATATAATTTCTCAATCATCCAAAGTATAATTTCTGCGTTCTGTAAATATGAGTATGCAAAACGGATGCAAAGAATATAATTTAACAAAAGACAAATATATCCATCTTTGGCTGAAAAGGATACATTCCATATCAGGGTTCTCGGTGAAATTTGAATGCAGAGCATTTCCAAGGCTGTCCACGATGGCCGAGGTAGTCATGGATGATTCAACACATAAAATGGCTGTAATGGCATCTAACCTAGTCACCTCATTTCTGAACATCAGTCTTGCATGTGCTGCAATATTAGACTAAACATCTTAGAAGTATTAGAGATATACTTAAAGGCACACACATAATACATAGGATAGTGTACCTTGTGCTAGGCGTATCAAACTTTCAAGCATACGCACGGTTGTCCTCGCTGAATCACAAAAAATAAAAGGATCAATTACATGAATATGCATGGTAGAAAGATTTAACAAAAGAGATATTTTGGGTGGAACCTGCATTGTCCACTGCAGATTTTCTTTGGAGTTGATAATATCTGGAAATAACCATCTCAGCCTCCTTTGTAAGGACTGGTTTGAACTTCCCTTTAACATAGTGAATATATCTGCACAGTTATCCACAATATGTTGGAACTTATGCTCTCACAAACAAACATATGTATGAAGAACTAAGGTTCTCATATTATGTATTGAAAATCTGTCAAACAGATTTATAAGGTCAATTTAGCTCAGAATGTTCTATAATTCTAGAATGTGGAGGTTTCATGATCACTTAACGAGGAAAAAGTTTCAATAATCTCTATTTCCTAAAGACACTGATTGATTGTCTTAATGTAAGTGTCAACTACATTCTGAGAAGTTGCTACTTGTTACATGTTGTGATTCTCAAATCTCAATAAGATAAATACGAAAAAAAGAATTTTCTTATAAACGACTAAGCAAAAATGAAAGGCAAAAAAAAAAAAAAAAATGAGGGTTATAAGTCTTAGCTATCTTCAAGTACAGAAAACATATTACCTACGCAGCATCGGGAACGGCCAGATGTCTGCTAAGTTTTCATCATGCTTGGCTTGGTCTGGTTCTCCCTGAAAATGATTCAATTAAAAAAGGGAATAAAGTGATGATTAGATAAATCCAAAGGGTTTCATAAGATAACAGTGCCAATTACACAAACGTAAGATCACAATACCTCAGAAAGGATGTGAGATGACACAACTCCATCCCATTCAGGATTCTTTGTATCCAAGAGTACAAGGACTATGTCAAATCGGCTGAGTAAGGGACCCGAGAGTGCAGTATTAACAGAGAGGGCTATAAAGCAGGTTTAGAAGAAGTCAGGCAAAAGAATGACTGCTGTCACATATACTCTAAGTGATTCAATTATACAAAGTTTAGTCTCTACACAAAACCAAACGACTTCCACAATAAAGTAACCAAAATGAAGGTAGCAAATCCAACACACTATATCTTCTGAATGAAAGTATTACATTGATCAGGATCATACTGGCCCTTTGGATTTGTTGCTCCAAAAACAATTGTTTTAGTGCTGAGAGTTGTCACAAGACCAGCCTAGAAGAGAGACGGAGAGATACACAAGATAAACAGTTAGCTTCGTGATATAATAGAGCACTAGACAAAATTCAATCAATAATAGTATAGGATACGGATTCTGCAAATGGTTTTGAACAAACAGAAGAGGTTTATAAGCAACAACAAAAATTGAGGGTAACATATGTAATTTATATAGCAGAAAATTAGAAGCACCAGGGGAAATCCAATTTCAGTAATCCTATTTAAAATTAACTGCATCCTACTATTTCTTATCTCATTTACTGTATTAATTCTCAGATGTATGTTGATAAGATAAAAGGAAATAGGTGCCACTTATTGACAAATGGGAATCATATCGTTGGTACTTAGTAGGACATTTAAGGACCCTGACCTTGCCCTGGTTTCTAATATTTGAAAAAAGAAAAAGAAAAAAAGAAGATGATGTAAAAAGAGATAAAACTCTGATGTTCTTGAGAATAAAATAAAGTAACTTCATCATCTGTTGCCTCACACAGAAGCCCAAATTTTACCAAGGCAAGGCTTCTTATGCTAAATCAAATGTTCATTAACAGATGAACAGAACAAACCCTCAGAAGGTCAACGGTTACGGAGGTCCGCTAGTATTTATATTATGAAGCTTACTGATTGCCTAAGAATAACCTTGTGCTTAACCCAAGTCTGCAAATCTGCATATACCTTTGGAATTTTTTTTGCTAAGCACGATCTAAGTTTAGTTCTAAGTTTTGAGCTATTTATCATAATAAAAGTTGGATGCAGGCGATTTTTAGCTCAAAATCTCCTATGAGGACGACCACATTCCTTGTAATAAAAGTTGTTACCTTGGCGACACTTATTGTCTGCTGTTCCATTGCTTCATGTATGGTTGCCCTATCGTGTTCTCTCATGCTGTCCAAGTTAAATTAGCTTGATATTATATGCCAAGAAGCAAGGAAAAAAGTTCAATAGAAACAACTAATTAAACACATACTATGCAATTATCTGAACCGGTGTCTTAATTTTGGCAATGCTAATATGATTAAAATAGAACTTGAGACAAAAACCTGCACTTCCCTCAATGCTAATATGATTGTTTCAAAATTAAACCCAGTCGCTGAAAAGAGCTTACAGATGCAAAGGTCCAATTCAACCAATAAGCATCAAGGGAAAGAAGGAGAAAGAAATAAAGTGTCTAACAGTTGAAATTTTCTTTCCTTCCATTGAACAGTTGAGACTAGCTCCCTGAACATAGGTGTTTCTGTTAGCTTGATATCCACTGTCGTTTAATCCCTAAAAGCTGTAACTTCCTTGTTGATTTGCATATTGTGGGGTTCGGCTGCATCTATGTGCATTTCTCTGCCTATGTGCATTTCTTTGTTTTCCATGTGATGAAGGGTTTTTAATTTATATAAGTTCTTGGGAACTCACTAACAGAATAAGCTTTTTGGGGCTAGTGTTGTCTGACAGTTATACTCATCAACACTGAGACAATAAAATCTAAATGATAGAAAGAAACGTTTTACAAAGGAAAATTGAAAAGCTATAAACAAATAATCTATAAGACAATTGAATGGCATACCTATCAAACTCATCTATACAACAAAGTCCTCCATCTGCCAAAACAAGGGCTCCAGCTTCCAACATCCACTCACCTAAATGTGGCACAAACATATTTCACACATTAAGTGCTCCAGCAAAATTTGACTATATGATATGCAGTCCCCAACATTGATGCTTCCTATTCTATTGATTTCCAATAAAGTCACAAAAGGATGAAAGAAACTTACATATCTAATGCAAAAGAATAACATATGAATCATATAGACAAAGTAGTTATGGAACAATCCTAATGTAACCAGTTCCATGACTGCAACTTGATGGTTCAGCTGGAGGAGCAGGTACCTACCACCATCCTTGACTGTAGTGACAGTTAATCCAGCGCTTGTGCTTCCTAGTCCAGTTGTAATAACAGATCGGTTGCTCAACTTTGCAGCAAACTTCAAGAACTGAGATTTCCCAGTGCCTGAGTTTCAATAGTAATGGTTATATAGGTGTATGCCCAAGATTCCAATTAAAGGTCTCAACGTTGGTGGTGATCCTGAAACATCTATGTATTTAGACGGTTTCAGGGTGCATGCATGTTCAGTTGCATGATTATGACTGATATCTGTTGAAGCTAGCATGTATGAAATCAAGTAATTTCACAAACAAAAGAGTAAATTCTTTGTAATGTAATGAAAATAGGCTTTAGAAGTCAATATCAATGTCTTACATTGAAGTGTGAAACAAATAAATCAATAATAGAAATGAACCTGGATCACCAACCAAAAGCAAATGAGACTCTCCTCGAACCTTTGTCCCAGAAGCATCAACATGTTGCACGCCTCCAATAAGTGTTAATGCAACTATTTTAAACAAAGATAATGTGTATGTAAAACTTCCAAAAAGGACACAATTAAAAATGGAGCAAGCAAATTAAAAATATATATATTAGTAAAAGGGAACAGATAAACAGACTGATCAGGTTTTCATTTTTGTTGTATAGCCAAAAAATAGTACATTCTTAGTTTTAAACAAATAAGTAAACAACATGAGACACAATATGTATTTAACTTTAGAAATATCACTTTCTTCAGTAAGATTTTGTTTAGTTTGAATCCAAATAAAATAAATAAATAACAAAATGAGTTGTGGGGAATACCCGCAAGCTTTACAGTAAACAGTCCAAAGATTTGTGGGCATATTCCTTTTAGGATGGCATTTCTCCCTGTTCAAGTCTCAAAAGAAAACAAATTGGAGTGATATCGGAAAGAGATCTTAGGCCCAGAGCATAATATTCCATAATAACATAATTCCACAGAAGAGCAGATGATCGCTAAATCTAATACATCCTTCAATGCTACAGCCCACAAGGACTAGTGTTTACCTTTCAAAGGCGTATCTTTGAAGTCCGACCAGAATTGCTCGAATTTTGTGATAACATCATAGGGTATATCAATTTCCGATTTCAGCTCATTAGTCCTCCTCATTATGAGATACGGAATGAATCAATTCCTCTATAAACAATCAAACGAGAAATTCTATAAAGTAAGGCACAAAAAAGGAATATCAAAATTTTTAGTTTCCAAACAAGAATATAAAATTGAAGGCAAAATGGAAAAAATTAAGTATTTCTGCTTTTATATAAATATGATTTTCATTTTTCTTTTGGGAAGCAGCACAAAGCATTGTCCAATCCACTACTTGTATCATTTAGATTTTCTATTGTTCGGGTACTTATTGATATCCTCTTCAATATGCAAATAAACACTAGTCAATATCAAGCGTTATATGCCTACAAGATTTAGAAAGCTATAAATATATTCCATTCAGTACTAATTAATCTGTACATGATGTAAGTCCAATAAAGATATTAAACTTACCTGACGCAATTAGCGACCAATACAGGATCAAGATCACATCGAACATCTTTCAAGTCTGGAGACCACTTTGCAGTTAATATCCCAGTAACATTTATGTCATCTGCATCAACATTTTGTTACAGTAAATTTGACCACCTCAATGAAAAATTGGTGATATGAAAAATTACTTATCAAGTTGGTGACATGCATCTACGGCAGAACTATGAATGAGAGTTAGCAACAAAAAAGATTAAGAAAAAAAAAAAAGAGAGGATATATTAACATCCAATGGAAAACAGCAGCCACAAGTTAACATAATATTGTGTTGTAAGGACTCTAAACTGCTATGACAGCAGAGTTACTGATAGCAACTGGTTTTAAGGTTGAAAGCACTTGGGTTTATGGCCATGGTCAATAGCACTTGCAGCCACCGACTACAATCTCAACTAGAGCTCTCAAAATTATTCACATTTTTGTAGTTTTCATTGCTAAATACCAATCAGAGTCAGTTTCCTAGTCTGATCTGACCGACATCCATCACACATACAGAAACTCTAATAGTTAATGGAAGCTCAAGAACTTTTGTGCCCGTATGTCCAACATTCCACTGCAATTAATGCTAATTATTACCGGAAAAAGACACGCACACCTAGTCTCTAAAGGGGGAAAATTCTTGGTTTGTGACATGCAACTAAAATAACATACAAAGATAACTGAGACAATGAAGAAGTACCATAGAAATTTCCTGCAAAATGACTTTAAATATATATATATATATATATATATATATATACATACATCAGGCCAGATCTAGAGAGGACATCCTCAAAATGTCTAATAGTGCGGATTTTCATTTTTAACCCACTTTTCGATCGAATTTTTTCATCTCCACCGTCTAGTATCTAGATAATATTGTGTAGATCATCTCTGCAAAATTTCAGCCAATTTAGTAATCGTTAAGGCCCTCAAAATTACGTTTTTCTGTTATAAACATGAACGGTTCAAATTTGACAGAATTCAGTTCGTCCATTTGTTTTTCCAGTTTGAGGGCCTTAACGATTACCAAATTGGCTGAAATTTTGCAACGATGATCTACACAATATTATCTAGTTACTAGACGGTGGAGATGAGAAAATTCGATCGAAAAGTGGGTCAAAAATGAAAATCCGCACTATAACACAATTTTGAGGACATCCTCTCAAGATCCGGCATGTACATATATATATATATATATATATATCACCTCTTCATGAGAATTTCCCCACTCATAGCACCTCTTCATGATGCTATTTTTGCAGTAATTTCAAATTTGAGTAAAATGGAACAGTATTGTATTACTTTAATACATCAATCAATATATGGTAATCTCATTTCAGTGCTGAAAAGAAGGAAAAAAATAAACAGCTTAAGGCTTAAGCACACGTTTCTACAATTCCAAAGTGTATAATTACTTCTTTGCAAATGGTACAACTGAAACGAATTCTACGCAGATATTATGATACCCTCTCCAAATATTCATCAATAAGAATCTGAAATTTAGCACTTTAAGAAAATTAAACTCTAAAATTTCAGTATGTAAGTACCTCCAGCTTTAAGAATATCAACAAGATCATCTTTTAGAATGACAGGAATTGAGCGCGGAATGGCCCCAACACCCAAAACATGGGTACTCTCCTGGATTTTAATTTACTAATCATGGCATGATATAGAACCTTCCAAATGCGCGAACTTTGTGCCTTCACAGGCTTTAGTCTGTCATACACATCAGATCAGACACCAAATCTGAAAAGACACTTTAAAAAAATTATGCTGAAAAGACACATTAAAGTAATACAATACTGCTCCATTTTACTCAAATTTGAAATTCCTTTCAAACTAATAAATTCCAGTCCAAATACAATGCAACAGAAAAGATGTCGCACTTCGATAGTGAGGTGCAATGTCCCCTCTTGCTTTCAAACACTTATGCCAAAGTGGCAAAGCCTTACCCCTATCCAATCAAAGATTTAGATTTCGAAGAAACAGATACAGTAATTACTGACTTCTTAATGTTTTAATGTTTTACTTGTTAGCTATTTCATTTTTGTCATACGACTTTTGCAAATGATTATATAGCAATAATTTTAGACTGTCAGGGTGGAATAGGCAATAACCTGAGAGGGGCAATATGAGGGTAATCTTATGGAGTTTCTTGATTCCAGCTCGGGATAAACAAGGAATCTGCAGTAGACAAGCATTGTTAACCAACAAGGAAAAGAGGAAGATATTCCACTATAAACAGACATAATGCATATGTTGTTTCATACATATATACAGATACTTCCACTAAATCACATGATAAGGTTTTCCTCAAAGTAAAAAGGTTAAAATATAGTACAGTACGCACCAATTTACGAACACCATACCTATCAAGCACAGTTATCTAAACACATGAAAATGAAGAATGTAATCGAGTAAAAGGTGACTCACTCGTGCTTGCATTTCTGGCACATATACTTCCTCTCCCCTTCATACATCTTAATCCCCCCAGACCGAATCACCGTCCCTTTAAGAGTAAGCAGAATCCCACGATGCTTCACCCTCACACGTCCAATGCTCGGAAACGTCTCTACAATGCACACACACGTCACCCAACAACTCAATAACCAAAATCAAACAACAACTGAAACGAAAACAAACAAACAAACAAAAAGTCTTGAAACAATTCAAATGGAACCGCACCGGGGTATTCGAGTGGCGAACCGCTGACGTCAATCCCCTTTACCTTGCAATTGCAAATCGCCTAATACAACTTTCTGCAAAAACTAACCCTAATCAAAATCAATCATCTTAAAATTTTTAGTTCAATTAATCAAGACTATAAGGAATTGCATTGTTGACCAAAAGTAAAAGGAGAGAGGAAATTGGATTTACTGACATGAGCCCAGAGAGCGGCGTCATCGAGAAGGCGCAGGTACTCGGTGGGCCAGGGGGGGATCGTCGTCCATGAGCTCCGCGAATCTGAGATTAGAGAAGAAGCGAGTGAGAGAGAAAATGAGGGGTTGGAATTACGTACTGGAGGTGGAGTCTGGGGAGAGAGTCATGGAATGAAGCTGGTGAGTGTCTCACGTCCTCTCCTCTTATTATTAGGAGAATCCACTTACAACTTAGCATGCTTCCATTAGACCAAATAGTAGAGTTGTATGTGCCTCGGTGATCAAAACATTCATTCGAAAGAAAGACAGTTACACTAACTGGTTAGCTGCATATAATAATAATAATAATAATACTCCACCTGCAACAACACCCTACTGATTTCTGGCGGCCACATCTTGCTTACTCCCACCAAAACGACACCAAAAGAATTATTGTTCGTTTGAAAAGTTGTTATGGAATTGCCGCTGGTACATCCTCAACCTAAAATGATATACACTCTCTTCCTCAATCCGCCCATCTCTACTTCTTCCTCCTCATTGATGCTCATTTCGTTGATCGGAAATGAATCTGAAAACAATGTCGCTTCATTCACACACAACTCACCTCCAACCCCAAAACCGCTTAGCCAACTCTTCAGTTTTGTACAACCCATTTCAGACCCGTAGCTCTGTCCGTTACGACATTAAGCCGCGAAGTTTGCCTACTTTGGTGGCGAAAAATGCGGGTGGGAGACGATTAGTTACGGCGTGCATTGGTGGCAGTAGTGTTGACTCATTTGAAGAAGAGGAGGAGAAAGTGGTGGTGGAGAAGAGTCTATGGAAGCAGGTGAAGGACATTGTCATGTTTTCGGGTCCGGCTACCGGGTTGTGGATTTGTGGGCCGCTGATGAGTCTCATCTCCACGGCTGTTATTGGACAGGCTAGCTCTACTGAGCTTGCCGCTTTGGGTAAGTAGTACTACTCACAAAGTTACCTTTTATGGAATAATTGTTGGTGGCGCAGTTAATGTGTTGATTTGAGTTTATGGTTTGGATGGGCAGGTCCGGGAACAGTGTTCTGCGATAACATGAATATTTTGTTCATGTTCCTGTCCATTGCTACTTCTAACATGGTTGCCACCGCGCTCGCCAAAAGGGTTAGTAACATATTGGGAGGACTAGCTTGTTTCCTAAGCTTATTGATGCATTGAATTCTTGGATGTGGCTTTACATAACATCAAATTTATGCATGAAGAATATGTTTACTGATAGTTCAACCTGACAAAAGAAACCAAGGGGTGTCTGACATAAGAGTAGAGGCTCTAAATCCAACTCTAGGGACAGTTAGATATTGTTTGGATTTTGCAAAAGCTGCTACTTTAGGTGAAACTGAGGTGATGTTTTGGATAGTTATCAGACAAGATAATAGGTGCTTCCAGAGACTGAAGCAGTCCTTCCTTGGAAAAACTTAACTACGTAGTGCATATTTGTAATTACGTAGTGAATTACTGATTACTTCTACATTTGTTTACATGTTTAGAGAAATTGTTAGCATCCTACTCTGTATGTTTAAACACTTCCGAGTATAAGCGTGTCCATGGCTTATCTTATGCTTTGGTTCTTATTTTAACTACGAACTCCCTAGTAGGTACTGGAATTCACTCCTATTAAATTGACAAGACCCTCTTTCTGCAGGATAAAAAGGAACTGCAGCATCAGATATCTATCTTGCTTTTCGTTGGATTGACTTGTGGAGTTATGATGCTCTTGTTTACACAATTCCTTGGTTCATGGGCACTAACAGGTATTGAAGACTGAATTTTCCTTCACTTAGATGCACAGACGTACTAAATTTGGAATGATTGCATTTAGGGTACCACTGTAGAATAGCATTGAATGCAGTTAACACTACATAGGCCAAATCTGATGAATTTTTTCTGATTTTGGTTTTACAGCTTTTGCTGGACCCAAGAATGCTCATATCATACCTGCAGCAAGCAAATATGTTCAGGTTCTTTTTCTTGTAATTGAATCTTTTATTTATAAGTACTTCTTAGCTCTCATAGTTTGTATAACAAATCATTATCTTATCAAGTGAACATTTCTTTCCTGTCAGTAGATTCGGGGGTTAGCGTGGCCTGCGATTCTTTTCGGATTGGTTGCTCAAAGCGCAAGGTATGGTAACATTCTTCTCGTCTGCATCATGGATCAACTTAACAGTTGGCATGATCCTAGTATGGCCATTTGCAATTTACTTCATTGTTCAGTTTATTACTTGCAAGGACTTCCATATCAATCTTATTAAGCCACTTTAGTCATGCTAAAAGCTAAGGAGGAATGGAGGGAGGTCCCTTTATTGTACTGGATATTCTTTGCATTCTGTTTTAGTATTGCTAAAGCTATAAAGTCCATCACTCATCAGCTTTATTACCTGAAGTATATTTCATCTTACTCCACATTTCTGGTATTGTAGATTGCAAGTCTCAAGTGTTGTTAGAAATTTAGCTTTAATCTTATATTTTGTTGACTCTTATTTAGTTATTCGACTAATTGATGGCCCCTATACACCTTAAATCTGAAACGCATGAAGTCTGCTTCCAATACACATTTTACCTTGTCTTTTCTCTATTTGTAAAATATTTATGCCTAAAGTGAAAGAAGCTGTGTCTTCTAATTTCAGTCTTGGCATGAAAGATTCATTGGGACCTTTAAAGGCTCTGGTGGTTGCCAGTGTTGTGAATGGCCTTGGTCATGTAGTCCTATGCAACTTCTTACACTATGGTATTACTGGTGCAGCATGGGCAACAATGGCATCACAGGTATATGATTAGCATTTCAATAGTTACCACATATAATCTCACACATTTGTCCTATTGTATTGCCAACTTTTTTTTTTAGACCCAATATATTACACAGACATTGCCACTGAATCATTGATCATCATTTGTTTCAGATTGTTGCTGCTGGTATGATGATTGAAGCTCTGAACAAGAAAGGATTTAGTGCATTTTCCATCTCTGTTCCATCACCTCGTGAATGTCTGCAAATATTTGGGATTGCAGGTCCGGTGTTTGTGACAATGTTCTCAAAGGTTTGCCACATTATTTTGTAATATATAGCTGAATTATGCTAACATGTGAACGCATCACAGTATCTGACACGCTTGGATGTTTTAGGTGGCCTTCTACTCACTGATGACATACTTTGCTACTGCTATGGGTACGAGTGTAGTTGCTGCTCATCAGGTTAGCTTTATTTGCTCTCAAAGGTAGCTATAGTATTCATCTACAAGGAATAAACAACAATTATCTTGACATGTGCAATTTAATATAGGTCATGATACAAATGTATGGAATGTGCGTGGTATGGGGTGAGCCTCTTTCTCAAACTGCGCAATCATTTATGCCTGAGTTACTATATGGAGTTGACCGAAGTTTGGAGAAGGTTCGTTATGTTCAAGTTCGATAATGCTTCAACCATTGTCCTATTGTATTTTTGTGATCTGTTTCTACCAAGATTTTCATGTGTCAGTGATATGCGGACAATGCAGAAATTCCTTTCTTCAAATGAACTGGATGTAAAAGTTTTCTAGTTAAAAGATATGCTTACCCATGATGTCTCGTCTGCGAAAAGTGTTATAATATTTTTAATGAATACTGAACAGGCCCGAATGCTGCTAAAGTCACTTGTAATTATTGGAGCTTTTCTTGGATTGGCAATAGGAGCTATTGGGATGTCTGTTCCTTGGTTATTTCCCAACATCTTCACATTTGATCTTAAAGTCATACAAGAGGTTGGTTCTTATTACTGAATTATAAAGTTCTTTTCTTTTCATATGATTTTTGATCTGACAGGAAAATATATTTGTGCAGTATAGATAAAAGGGAAGTAATTCTTCCATGAGGAAGTACATGATAATTGTCTGGTTTAGTGTTTGCAGCATTGCCTGTAATAAATTGTCTAGTTAAATTTTATGCTGCAAATGAGAACTAATTAGGTTGGACCTAAATGAAAATTGCATTATGCATTAACTCGTGTGTATATGCGGATGGAATATATTTGTACTTGAGTGAAGTTGGGATATCCGAATGTGTCTCATGTATTTTTTTGGTTTTTACCTGTGTCATGCAGATGCACAAAGTATTGTTTCTGTTCTTCCTGTCGCTATCTATTACGCCTTGTACTCACAGCTTTGAGGGCACATTGCTGGTACGCTTGATATAGTCTAATCAGACCCCCTGTGTGTTCTTTTATGTTCCTCTTTCTTCTTCTTAAAATCACACACGTGCTATGGGCAGGATGCATAATACATGATACAAGGCATCTTCAATTCATGATATACGTCTCTAATTTCTACTAGTTCAAAGACATCTGATATTTATGTACTAATATTGCAGTCATTACCAAACTGTGAAATTTCAAGCCTCAATTTTTATCCTTTGACAGAAGCTCTTGCTGCTAACCCCTTTCCTAAACGCTATTCAATTAATCACATATTTGGGCCAAATGTTGGATAAAACAAATTATTAACACATAAAAAATTTTAGTAAGGTATGCTGTATCCAAGTTTACAAACATATTTCTCATAGAACTAAAATACTGCTAACTATATCCGCTCACTCTTCCTGAGACTTCCTGACACACTCAATTATAGGTTATTCATGTAAACTTCTCTGAACATGTTAGATTCAGCTGCAAATGAAATAGCATCATGTTGCTCATTAAGTAACTATCAGTAGCATGAAGCAACAAGTACTATAGGTATGTTGCTCGCTCTATTGATAGCCCTTGTGTTTAGAATCAAAATGTTTTATTTTCTGTTTCAGGCTGGACGTGATCTTACCTTCATCAGCTTCTCAATGAGCAGTTGTTTTTCCTTGGGTGCTCTTCTACTGTTGGTATAGATCTATATATTTTTTGTTCTGTCAAACTTTTGGGTGCCATTTTCTTCAGTCATCATTATATAATTATAATGCCTCTTATTCTTGTTGTCTCCAGCTTTTGAACAGCAAAGGATTTGGTTTGCCAGGCTGCTGGTTTGCCCTTGTTGGCTTTCAATGGGTAAGACAGAAATCCTGATCACTTTTTATGTTGTTTATACTACACCTCCATTATATCGTTGAGCTAAATACCTAATATTAAAACCATAAACACCAATTACATCTCTCTACCTAATACTCTAGTTTTCTAGACAATAGAAACACAAAATATGTTAAGGGCCACCAAATGCAGGCTACCCTTTACCAGTGACTAAGCATAAGAGCTCTTATCGTACCTATAGAGTCTCTCTGCCTAATAGAATGAGTATTCAACACATGCAACATTTGATTTTATTGGTGCATTTTACTGAATACATGAGTTTCATACACAGGCTCGATTTTTCCTTGCTCTCCGGCGGCTTCTTTCTCCCAATGGCATGCTCCATACAGAAGAGCTTGGCTCCTATAAAGTGGGGAAGTTGAAAGCTACTTGATATTTGGCTCATTTTTAAGTAAGAGACTCTGAGGAAGCCACTTCCATGGATTTTGCTGATAATTCTCAAATCATGGAATTTAGCATACGTGTCTAGCCTGGATGCCAAATATTAGTGTTTATCATCATTTTTCAAGTTTTCCACACTATCAGATAGGTCAATGATTAGTATATATAAGAAAGTGATTGATGGCAAGTAGTTATGTGCCCTTAAAGGACTTTTTTTATTTGTTTTGTTGTCTTTGTAAAATTAGTGATATTTCATATTGGAGAGGGATTTGAACATAGCGACGAGTATTTAAAGGGAGAAAGACCACTTGGTTAAAAACATGACTTTTGCTCAGTCCAATGATGATATCCCGCTCTAATGAATCTTTTGAAAAAGTATGAAATACCCAAACTAATGTATTTGAGTCCTTCACAAACACAAACTAATCAGTTTATAACGGTTTCTTCAAATAAAAACCCCAAAAACCGTTCGCGTCCTCCTCTCCCGCGCGCTGCTTCGCTCTTCTTCTTCCTCCTCTCTTGCTCGCTGTTTCGCTTTGTGTCTGCTTCTCTCGCTTGGTCGATCGCCAGCAAAGCTTCCTGTCTCGATCGCACAGACAGACGGTCTCAACAGACCGGAGTACATTTATGGCGCCATAGAAAAGGTAAGATTCTGATTAGATAGATGAGATTCCGACTTGCATGTGCTTTTTAATGTGTGTGTAATTGAAGTTGAATTTGGGTGTTTTAGAGTTGATTGATGAATCTAAGGTTTTCTCAATATATTGGGTGTACTAAATAGATTGGGTTCACTTACTGATTAGATTGGGTTTACTGAATCGATTATTCCTGAGTTTGATATCTATATTTGTTTTGGGATTATGTTGTTTGGGTTTACCGATCTGTTACTGGAGGTCAGTAAGAAGTGGTTTGAACAACTAAATTTTGTTATTGGGGTCAATAAGAGTTGGTTTGAAGAACAAAATTTTGTTTATAGGGGTCAGTAATCAATTATATTGAATTGAACGATGCTTACAGGGGTCAGTAAAAGATGCAAGTTGTTCACTTGATATTACTGATTCCTAGTAATCAGTTAACATGCTTTCCGAAACAGAATGGATGCTTATTGGGGGTCAATAAATTGATTATTGAACCTCAGTAACATACTTGATTGGGTTCAGTATGTTTTTGAAAAATGTTTTGTTGGTAGTCAGTTTCTGGTGGTCAGGAAATAGTTTGGAGATATTGTGATTACAATTGAATGGTGCTTACTGATCCTCAGTAATTTTATATTTTAGAATCGATAATGTCCAGGTGAGTTTTACTTACATATTTATGTATGATATATGCAGAAAAGCAGTTGAACAACCAGAATATGAAACAAATAGTTCAATCGATTAATCATCACAAAACGCGGCAGATGATGATTATGATGACCAAAGTGTTGGTGATGATGATGACTGAATCGTTGACGATGACCAAGGTGATGGTTATGATAATGACATAGCTGATGATGATGATGATAGAGGTGACCGTGATGACGATAATGATGACGATGATGAGGTGGTGAACCAAACGACAAGGCAGTTCTCCATAAGTCATAGAACGCGCAGTGTAAAAAAAAAGGACTTAAGAAAACGATACCAAGAACAAGAAAATTGTCACGAAGAAGAGGAAGATGAATGAATCAGGAAAAAAAAAGGGAGCAATAACCAAAAAATCAAAGTCCAAAAAAGCATAAGGGGACACCAACGTGAAAAAGGTAAAAGACACAATAAACTAGTCTCTCAAATATGAATTATTTGGTTGTTTACTAGATTAACAACTTAGTTACTGGAGGTCAGTAACATACTTATTGGAGTTCAGTAACATGATTATTAGAGGTCAGTAATAGGTAGAGTTCTGAGTTTTTGGATTGTATGATGTTTATTGATTTTTGGTAACCACTTATTAGGGGGCAGTATCAATAATTAATCTTTATTTACTATTTACTGATCCTAAGTAACTTGTTACTAGGGTCAGTAATCTGAATTCTTTGAATGTTAATCGTTATATTTTTGTTCCTTTACAGAAACGGAATGTGAAAACAGTGAAGAGCAAACCCGAACCAACATCTTCGAAAGAGCAGAAGGCACCTCAGTTACCAAGAGTGCAATGCAAGTGTAGAAATTGATTTCACATTGATTTAGATTGCATTCTGTACAGTATATATATAGCCAACAATATGTCAACTGAATCAAAGACATTGATTGCTATATTAAAGCTGCATAATTCTAGCATATGATAGATCACAATTCTAAGGATATGGCGTGAGTGATTGAAGGGATTGCAGGCCATGATTTCATACTGCCTTGATTGCCGGATGATTCTGTGGCTGAGATTTATCAGTTTCAACATCCCCCCTCAAACTGGGCAGTCCTGGATGCACAAGTTTGATAGAGAGAAGCTGATGACGATGCTTATGCAATGGCTTCGTAAGCAAATCAGCAGGTTGGTTAGCAGTAGGGATATAACACACTCTATGACTACCACAAGCAACCTTCTCACGTACATAGTGATGATCAAGCTCAATATGCTTGGTGCGAGCATGAAAAATAGGATTGGAAGCCATATATGTAGTGCTCATATTATCACAATGTAAGAAAACAAGAAAGTGAACACGCGCACCAAGTTCATAGAGTAAATATCCTAACCAGGTGGTTTCGGCACTCGCATGAGCCAATGAGCAATACTCAGATTCCGCACTCGACCGGGCTATGGTAGGCTGCTTTTTGGAGCACCAAGAGATGAGACTAGATCCAAGATAAACAAGATAGCCCGATGTAGACCGCCTAGTGAATGGACACCCAGCCCAATCGGCATCCGAATATGCAGAGAGCTGAACCGGGTGATGTTGAGGCTTAATCAACAGACCATGACCAAGTGTGCCCTTAACATATTTAAGAATGCGCTTCGCAGCAACGAGATGAGGAGAGTGAGGCTGACTCATAAATTGAGACACTATGTTAACAGCAAAAGTGATGTCAGGACGAGTAATGTTGAGATATTGTAGAGACCCAATAAACTCACGGAAAACGGTTGGATTTTCAAGCAAGGGACCATCAGTTGCATTGAGCTCAAGTTTAGCAGACATAGGTGTAGCAGATGGCTGACACAATAAAAGATCATGCTTGGTCAAAAGATCAGTAGCGTATTTGAGCTGATTCACATGGAGCCCATCGGGAAGAGTAGTGACTTGCAGACCCAGAAAGTAATGCAAAGGACCTAAGTCCTTGATGTCAAATCAACGTCCCAAACAATCAATAAAACTTTGAAGAAGGTGATTGTCACTTCCGGTGACTACAATGTCATCAACATAAAGCAAAAAATAAATCGTATGGGAACCATGGCGATAAATGAATAACGAAGGATCAGCAACACTCTGAATAAAGCCAACAGATAATAAGAATGAACACATACGTTGAAACCAAGCGCGAGGGGCCTGCTTCAAACCATAAAGCGCCTTGTTCAGCTTGCAGACATAGGTAGGATTCGAAGGATCCACAAAACCAGGTGGCTGGACCATGAACACAGTCTCATGAAGAATACCATGGAGGAAAGCATTCGTAACATCTAATTGCCGAAGAGACCAACGTCTAGAAACAGCGATAGTAAGCACAGTGCGAATAGTGGCAGGCTTAACAACCGGACTAAACGTTTCAGCAAAATCAATACCTTGCTGTTGATGGTAACCTTTAGCAACCAGACAAGCCTTATACCTTTTAATGGATCCATCAGACTTCCGTTTGATCCGAAAAACCCATTTACAGCCAACGGTGTTCTAAGAAGAAGAAGGAGGCACCAAAGTCCACGTGTTGTTCTTGAGCAAAGTATTGATTTCTTCCGTCATTGCCTGTCGCCATTCCGGTTTCTGAGAAGCTTGAGAATAGCATGAAGGTTCAACATTTTCAGCCAAAGAGAGTAAAGCATGAGGCACTGGATAGCAGACAGTACCATCCGTGCGCTGTCTGGGTTGGACAATACCTTGTTGAAGACGAGTAGTGACACCAGGACGTTGGGGAGGAGCAGCGTCGAGTGCAGGAACCTCAACGGGTACGTCGGGATCGAGTCTGGGCTCAATGATAGGAGGCGTCGTATCTGGTGCGACGGACTCGGGCGGAACAGAGCCGGAAGAGGTGGAACCGGAGCCGGGGTCGGCCATTGAAAGGGAGCGTACCGAGACAGAGGAAGAAGCTGCATTGTCAGAGGGCTGGTGCGTAGGAGCAGAGGACTGAGCATTGGGTTGCAGCGGTGGGGCTGCAGCGACCGGCGCGGTCGAAGGGCGACGGCGAGAATAGCGGAGAAGTGGCGGTGGCGGCGATGGCTGCGGCGGTTCGGTTGAGGAGGATGGATCGGGATGAAGAGGAGCAACGGTAGAAGGTGGGGAAATTGAGGAGGATGCAGGCACGTGGGACGAATGCACGGGTTGAGGGCTTGAGTGTGAAAGACTGAGCCTGAATTCAATGGAGTCAGATGAAGATGACGATGGGCTCGGCAGTTGGGCCTGCGGAGGAACAGGATAAGATAGGGACACCAACTCAAGTTGACATGGAGATGAACCCTGTAAATCTTTATAAGGAAAATAAGATTAGTTAAATAAAACATGACGCGACACATATACTTGACCTGTTTGACGATTGAGACACTTATAACCCTTATGAGTAGGACTATACCCTAGGAAGACACACTCGATACTTCTACTAGAAAGCTTGTTTGAGACATAAGGGCCTAAATGGGGATAACAAGAACAACCAAAGGTACGAAGAAGGGAATAAGATGGGGGAGTGCCGTAGAGACGGTGATGAGGAGTGACCCAATCAAGAACAGGAGTAGGAAGAATATTAATGATGTGGATGGAGGTTAGAACAGCCTCAACCCACAAAGAATGAGGGGCCCCAGCGGTATGAAGGAGAGTACGAGCCATGGTAGCAATATGTCTGTGCTTCCTCTCAGCTAGCCCATTTTGTTCAGGGGTATGTGGACAAGAGAAACGTTGTTGAATACCCAGAGTTGTGCAAAAATGAGAAAATGCCGTATTGACATATTCCGTGCCATTATCACTTTGAAGATACTTGACAGTCCCATTAAAGAGATTGCGAATAAGAGCAACGAGGGTTTGAAAATGAGTAAGCACTTCATTTTTACGGCGCACGGGATAAAGCCAGGTGAAACGAGAGAATTCATCAGTAAAGAGAACATAATACTTGAAACCAGACACTGAAAGGGAAGAAGACATCCACACATCACTATGAATTATTTGGAACAAACTAGTAGCATGATTTTTATTGGAGACAAATGGTAACTTATGAGATTTACTGACAGCACAATCACAACAAAAATCCTTAAAGGATGACGAAGGACCAAGAGTAGTCTTCAAGGAAGACAGGACCGCAGCAGAGGGGTGACCAAGACGTTGATGCCACAAAGATGAATGAAGTGTGGCAAGAGCTTGAGGAGAGGACGGAAGAGAGGACGGAGATAATGGATAGAGGCCATCTTTACAAGGGCCCTGAAACAAGAGAGCACCAGTGAGTAAACAACGAATTTGATAAAAGTTAGGTGCGAATAGGAAGTTAACAAGATTATCTTTAGTGAATGTGGCAACTGACAACAAATTTTTACGAATAGAAGGGATTTGCAATACTTTCTCTAGGGAAAATTTCTTAGCACCCAATAGAAGAGGAAGGTTACCATAATGAGAAACTGGCATAGAATCACCGTTTCCCATGTAGACATTGTGAGGACCACCGTGATTCTAAGGATTTTGGACGGGCATTGAGGTCATATGGTGGGTAGCACCAGTGACAGGATACCAGCTTGGATCACCATAAATATGAGCACCAGCAAATGGAGGAGCAGAAGATGGGCCAGAAAACCGATGCGGGCAATGATGTAGCCCATGCTGATATGTACTACAGTTGAAACACCATTGTGGGCCTTGAGGACTAGGACCAGGCCCAAGAAGACCATTGGACCAAGGAGGACGAGTTGACCAAGGCTGAGAGGGATTTTGGGAGAACGGTTCCTCATTATTGGGAAAAGACGCAGGCTGAGAGGAAGCTTGCGGGCGAGCACCACCACGCCGGAATCGATGGTTGCCTCCTTGATTTCTACCACCAAAATGAGAAAATCGGCGATTGTCACGGCGAGGTGGACGAGAGTGCTGGTCATGAGTAGGGCGAGTCTGCTGTTCATGAAACAAGGCAGAGCCAATCGCCAAATCAGAGGGACGACTTTGTTGGGCATCGAAAGCAAGGATCCGAGCACGAAGTTCAGAAAAGTCAGGGAGAGAAGACGGTTGAGCAAGTGCTATCCGGAGCATGAGGTAATCGGATCCGAGGCCATGAAGAGTGGCAACGACCAAGTCTTCGTCAGAGACAGGCTGGTTGATGGAAGCCAAGGAATCAGCTATGGTCTTGGCTTGTTGAAGATAGTCATCAATAGACTGTGTCCCTTTCTAAAGATCAAAAAGTTGGAGTTTGAGGCTAGTGGCACTGGCAACAACTCGTTGATTGAAGTGGCGAGCAAGGCAGTCCTAGATGCCTTTGGAGGTGTCAAATCCAATGGTGAGACGAGCCACACTATCAGTGAGTGAGGAGGTGAGAATATGAACAATCTTTTGATCTGCAATGAACCATTCTTTGTATTTGGGATTTTGAATATTGGTGGCAGGGTTATCATCGGTAGCAGGAGTGGTGACAGTGGGAGAGGGTTCGGGGATAGAGCCATCCACATAACCCCATAGCTCAGCACCATTGAGATATGATTTGATGGGGCGAACCCAAGTCAAATAATTGGTTTCTGTGAGTTTGGGAAATTGAGAGGGGCTTTGGGAGGCTGAGGAGGAAGAAGCCATGAAGGGAGGAGAGGAAGAAACAACACAGATGAAAAATGGGAGGATCGAAATTAGGCTGATACCATGTAGAAATTGATTTCACATTGATTTAGATTGCATTCTGTACAGTATATATATAGCCAACAATATGTCAACTGAATCAAAGACATTGATTGCTATATTAAAGCTGCATAATTCTAGCATATGACAGATCACAATTCTAAGGATATAGTGTGAGTGATTGAAGGGATTGCAGGCCATGATTTCATACTGCCTTGATTGCCGGATGATTCTGTGGCTGAGATTTATCAGTTTCAACAGCAAGCAACAAAAATGTGCACTACACCAATTCTATGTGTTGATGAGAGATTACTAGGAAAAGGTTTCACAAGAATCTTGGGATTTACTCCAAAAGACATAATTCTGGGATATGATTGTAGCTTTCAAGATTGGAAAAATCGACGACTTTGAAGTTCAAAAACATGAATCAAATTTGGTTATCATATTGAAGCACTTAGACAAGAAGAACAATGTGTTCAAATTCGTACAAAAAGAGAAGTCAATCAAAGCTAAGAAAGTCCATGTGGTTGGATTTTAAGGATGTGTGCAGGGATAAAAATCAGACATCTGCAACTTTCACGCGTGAAAAAATCAATGACATCATTAAACAGACACTGATGAGCGAGCTCAAGAAGAAGAAGAAGGATCCTAAGAAGATTGCATCAATCATATTAATGTACTTGTTTGCAGTATTCTTCTTCAACAAAACAATCACAACCACTTCCAAACTCCTTCATAGCAGACACATCAACATGTTCCATCTTATATATCCTAGCACAATAACACAACATCTTCAAATCTTCCTCACTATCCAAATAAATCACAGGACAAGAAGGAGACGAATACTGAAGACAAAATTCATCAGTAGAACATAACCTAAATCGTCGATGAATAGTAGCACACAAATCAGAATAAGTCATGTACTCATTCAGTGAACATATAAACTGCGCAAGCAACAAATGAGCCATGTTCCTGCATAAAATAGAATGAACAAAAAATTGAAATTACAGACCGTAAGTATACAACAAACATGCAACACAAACAAGACAACACATACAGAATTACTGACCATCAGTAACACAGAATTACTGGCTATCAGTAACTAATACAAAAAGTACTGCATGGATCCTAAAAACATCAATTAAGCAGTATCAAGGCCAAGAGCAAAACACAATTACTGACCATCAGTAAAATATTCATGCAGAAATAACAAAACAATAAACACATAATTACTGATCGTCAATAACAAATACATGAAGAGCTCCTAAATGACATGAAAACAAGTAGACATATACGATAGACTGAAAAGATGATATAAAACCTAAATTCAACTGCATCAAAAAATCAAGAAGAAAGGAGAAGAGATAAACGCACGGAAAATTCAACATGTTCGAATACAATCCTCAAATTTTCATATTTCTGATTTCCGAATCAAGGCAAAATCAAAGCAACAAAATCTCATAATCAAATTATCTTATTTGTATTTAAGAATCTGAGCGATTTGAATCACTCAGATTCTCTCTCTCTCTCTCTCTCTCTCTCTCTCTCTCTCTCTCTCTCTCTCTCTCTCTCTCTCTCTCTGTGAAACTCGCCTTCTCTTTCTCCTTCCTTGCGAAACTGTCGCTCTCTACCTCCTAATCTACTGTTGCAGTTTAAACCTCTCAGCATGTTATTATTCAAAAAACAATTAGATAGGGAAAAAAGGCAAAAGAGGAAGAAAAAAAATATTAAAATTGTACTAGGGTTGAAAAAAATTGTTGAAATCAACAATATGAGTTGTTACCTTATGTTTAATAGGGCAAGAAATTAGAGTGTTCATTGGAATGGGTGATTAGGGGCCAAAATTGTACTAAATAGACATTTTTTTGTATTTAAATTATGATCACATGAATCAAGTGAAAAGCTCACGAAGCAAGTGAAAAAAAAACTCTCTGCTAGGGTTTGAGAGAGCGGCGCAGTTCGGTGACCTGCTTTGTAAATTCCTCCATCTTCGATGGAGAATATCAGCGGCACTTCCCCTAGTTCCAGTCAACCCAATTGCAGAGAAAACCATGCATGTCTTCTCCCTCTTTGTTTTTTACTTTTAAGGCGGGGTTCTTGACCTCTCATACGGCGGCTGATCATGATTTCTCTCCCCTCCTTCGTCTTCTTTTCTCTCAGATCTTGACGATATGGGATTAAAGGAGGTTGATCAGGACAAAGGGTTAGCAACCTTACACGAGCATGGAGAACCCTTTTGGGTCGGATACGGATCTGGGATCTGGGATCTTGGGCAATTGCCCGAACCTCGGGTCATATTTTAGGGTAGAGGCGGTTGGATTTTGACCGACGTTTGCACCAACAAAGAGATCAAATGTCAGATCGGTGTTCGAAATTACAATTGTTTGCTGTTCCTCGTGGTTGTATAGGTATCTTGACGACTGGTCTTGGTTCTTGCGCTTTCAAGGGAGCAATGTTAGTGTGGTGGCGGCGCTCGTGTAGCCGACGATTAGGACTTCCTTTTATGATTTTTTTGATAGTGGATGGATGCCTACGGGGAAGGTTTGGGTACCCATAGAATATTTGGGTTCTCAAAAGTGGGCATGTGCTATCTTACGCTTAGATGTAGTGGAGTGTGTTATGGATACAAGGCCTACTCATGTATGGGCACTGATTTGGGACCCTGGTGGGTGGTTGCTGACATTGAATGTGAGATACCGGCTTACATTGACCTGGTATTGATTCTGGTTGTTAGGAATTCGTTTGCTAATTTTCGAGTTTTTGACACTCTCGGTTACTCTTGAGTTCCTAATGAGCGGATCGCATCTTCTAGGTGATTACAAAATCGGATACGGTCACAGTGATTATTACGATTACATTTACGCTGCTCTTATAATATATGCAGTGCAACGATATCGTGCGACATCAAGTTACTTGGTTACTCTTCATTCTAGATGCATATGTGCATCTTGTTATCTTTCATTATTTTATTTCAAATGCGTTTGTGCATCGTTATGTATTAGTGTTTCTCTTCGATGTATTTGCATCGTTCTATGTATTTTTTACATTCCATCTAATATAATTATGTCATCTTTTCCCTAAAAAAAATAAAAAAATCACCCCCACCAAAACTAACCATAACAAAAACTCACAGACTGTATGAATATATTCTTGTTAGTTGAACATTTTTGTTTGTTTTACAAAATCTGGCCATCTTGGTAGTAGGATATCTTGTCTGGTCAGTGATTACTATATTTTATCTAATAATTACAATCTTTCTTTCTTAGTATGCATGTGGCATATAATAATCTGAAGCGCAATTGCACACAAAGTGAGGACGACTTCTTGGACCCTTATGTGCTGGTTCAAGAAACTCAATTGATGGGGGGAAATTGAAATGTTGTTGTACTATTAACTTACGTTGTTGTATTTTGTCACATTTATTTAATTTTAAGAAATAAAATTGTAAATTTCTTTAATTAATAAAACTCTCCCATTTATGGTAGATCCCGTCGACTAGGTAGTAGCACTGGCCACATTCTCGATCAGCTACACGGTATTTGACTTGAGGAGACTCTCTTCAGCATATTTCATCAATTAGTGGAGACATTCCAAGGGCGCTAATTATGTCGTTGAGGGAGCCTGGAAGTCTAAAATATGCGTGCCAAATCTAAATATCATATGATGCAACCGCCTCTAAAATAATTGTCAATTTTCCTATATGACAGGTGCAATGTCCTTGCCATGACATGGGGCAGTTTTTCCAGCTCCAATGCATGCAATCGAGACTTCCAACCATTTCAGGGAACCTTCTTCTGTCAGCTTCATCGAGCAACCGCCGTAAATACTCCTTCGATGGTCGACGGAGGTAATGCTTGTGATACACATTCCATATTGCTCTAGTAAAGTGTTTCAGAATCTCCAAAGCCGTAGATTCTGCTATGTCAAGGAAGTCATAGCACAGATCCGCCGGAAGTCCGTAAGGAAGCATCCTCATGGCGCAGGTTAGCTTATGTTCTGTGGAGAAGCCAACTTTGCTGGAAGCGTCACGCGTTTGGAAAAATTAAGGATCATGGTTGGCAACGTCATGCATCATCTGGTTAAACACATGAGGTCGCATTTTGTACCTTCTACGAAAAATATCCCCTTCGCACCTACATGGTGAAGTGAAGTACAAAGCTTTAAGTCGTCGATCCATATCTTCTCGTTCTCTTGCGATGTAATCTTGGCCTTCTTGTGAACCACCCCATAGCGATTCTTCCTCCTAAATCCTCTGGATTTCTGAGGAACCTGCCTGCATCACTAATGCTCTTTGACGATTTCTTATAATGGAATCTTCTTCCTCCTTCTTTAGTAGTTTTCGAAGCCAATTTATCTTTACAACAACTCACAAAAATTTATCAAATGAAAATGAAGCTCAGAATCCTGCAAATTCTGATATGAGGGAGAAAAAGAAATGTTTGTGAATTGGTGAGGTTTGATGGAGTGAAGAATGAAGTATTTATGGACAAAAATACGAAGATAGGATATGACATGTGGCATATAATAATCTGAAGCGCAATTGCACTAGCCTCTCATATAATGTCACGTGATGCTGAAATCTTTAATGAAATTTGAAATAGAACTCTTATCGAATATGTAAATATTCTACGTGAAGAAAGACAATGACACGTGGTGGATAAAAATTTAAATCACAATCTCACCGGCCTATCAATATTTGGCATGTGGCAATAACACAAATATTTGACGTTTGATGTCTACAATTTTTATAATTTTTTACTTTTTAATTAATAAATATATTAAATATAATTTAAGAATTATATAAAATAATTAAAATATAAAATGGGTATGGGTTTTGACTCACCATTTTTAGCAGTTTTTTAATTATTTTTTATTTTATTTTTTATCATAAGCTTGACTGTGATGTTAGACCTGTCATGTAGGTCATGGTGTATTGTATTTTAGCAGGTGCATAATCTTTTAAGTAAGCACAATGGCCCTACCTACTCTAAAAGTAATAATGTTCTGCAAAATCGTGTGCTACTCTCTGATTTCCAACTCCAAATTAATCCGATCACCATCATGACTGGTGATTTGTAGTTCAAACTTGCTTTGACGTTTGGTTCTTGATTTCATGCATTGCACTTTCCACGACATCCTTTAGCACTCAGGCACACAAAATTCTCTCTTATATCAGTACTGCTTTTGTTTGGTTCCTCAGGCTGGACGAGATCTTAGATTCATTAGTCTTTCAATGAGTAGCTGCTTCACTTTAGGTGCACTTCTAATGCTGGTAGGTTTATGTTATTCATTTTTCTGGTTTCTTAGAAGAGTATTGATTCTTTATATATTCACTGCCATCCTAAAATGATATACACTCTCTTCCTCAATCCGCCCATCTCTACTTCTTCCTCCTCATTGATGCTCATTTCGTTGATCGGAAATGAATCTGAAAACAATGTCGCTTCATTCACACACAACTCACCTCCAACCCCAAAACCGCTTAGCCAACTCTTCAGTTTTGTACAACCCATTTCAGACCCCTAACGGCCTCCGTAGCTCTGTCCGTTACGACATTAAGCCGCAAAGTTTGCCTACTTTGGTGGCGAAAAATGCGGGTGGGAGACGATTAGTTACGGCGTGCATTGGTGGCAGTAGTGTTGACTCATTTGAAGAAGAGGAGGAGAAAGTGGTGGTGGAGAAGAAGGAGGAGTTGGTGGAGAGGAGTCTATGGAAGCAGGTGAAGGACATTGTCATGTTTTCGGGTCCGGCTACCGGGTTGTGGATTTGTGGGCCGCTGATGAGTCTCATCTCCACGGCTGTTATTGGACAGGCTAGCTCTACTGAGCTTGCCGCTTTGGGTAAGTAGTACTACTCACAAAGTTACCTTTTATGGAATAATTGTTGGTGGCGCAGTTAATGTGTTGATTTGAGTTTATGGTTTGGATGGGCAGGTCCGGGAACAGTGTTCTGCGATAACATGAATATTTTGTTCATGTTCCTGTCCATTGCTACTTCTAACATGGTTGCCACCGCGCTCGCCAAAAGGGTTAGTAACATATTGGGAGGACTAGCTTGTTTCCTAAGCTTATTGATGCATTGAATTCTTGGATGTGGCTTTACATGCATAACATCAAATTTATGCATGAAGAATATGTTTACTGATAGTTCAACCTGACAAAAGAAACCAAGGGGTGTCTGACATAAGAGTAGAGGCTCTAAATCCAACTCTAGGGTCAATTAGATATTGTTTGGATTTTGCAAAAGGTGCTACTTTAGGTGAAACTGAGGTGATGTTTTGGATAGTTATCAGACAAGATGATAGGTGGTTCGAGAGACTGATGTTTGTTTCATAACAAACATCATGCTCATAATGACCTTGCATTAAAACCGTAAAAACCAAATACAGAGCAACAATATAAGTATTGCGTCAAGAACAGCTTCATACCATCAACTCCTCTAATTGGATCCATCTCGAGCTTGAAACTTGAAACAATAAACAAATAGGCTTTGTCTTTTGTAAGTTCACCACCAATAGTCTCTGATATGGATAAAATGAATGCTAGAATGCGATGGGAACAATAGGGACAGAACCACCTATATATATAGGATCAAAGTCTCAAGATTCCTTCCATAAAAGACTTGTTTCTGCACAAACCCTGGGGCCTGGCAGAACCACAATAATAAAGGTAGAATACGAACACAAGTAAGTATAGTGGTTCACCGTGCCATCGGAGGGCACGGCTACGTCCACTTGGAATTCACTATAGCCGGCTAATAAGTCATCGGTGGTGGTTACATGCCAAGAGTAGCAAGTATCCAAGATCCTTAATACTAAGGGGGAAGCCTCCTATTTATAGGGAAGGAAAGCTCCCTCCTTTACAATGTTTCCAATGTGGGATGCTTATTACACTATTACATAATTCCCTACTCACGAAGCTACTTCAAGCGCCCGGTGGCACTGCTTCCGAGTGCGGCACCGGTGATGTGGAACAATGGAGATGTAGCCGGGGTTGCGGTCTACCCGCTGGATGCCGGAAGTGGGACCTATGACGCCGGTTGCACGGTCCACGAGGTCGCCAGATGTGCTTGGCGGTGTACTATATGTACTGTCAACAAGACTACTTGAAGCCTAAGAATCCCAATTAGATACTGAATGAATTACTTCAGTATTCTTCTCATAGAATCCGAATAGGTTTTTTAGTTTAAAGGATAACACACAGATTCCTAAACCAACTAGTATAGAATGCAAATCATTATCCATGTTGAACTATTTCTCATACTTTGCATAAAATTCATGTAACATGAATATTATTGTAACAAGTCTAATTATTTTCTAATAATCTCCCACTTGGACTGTTGCAATATATCATGAAAGCAATGCACCTGTAAATATAAGAAATTAAACAACTTACTTTAGGGCGCGTCAGACAACAACATGACATCAAGACCTATTCTCCAAACTGTCAGACTGCAGCTACTTACGCAGAGCAAGAAACATCTAACACTTTAACAAAAATGAAGAGCTTCTATACCACTAACACAAACATCTGCAATCCACATGTTAAATGCAATAATTCTGATATAATCTAATGTGCATTTACGAGTAAAAAAACATATAACAAAGTCCACCTAATGTTTCATAAACTAGAAACTCAAGCAAAACTAAATACCAATGGCTTTCTAAAAGCTTGAACTGTATTATCACATATACCATGATATAAAACCTTCTGATAGCAAGTATAAATTCAAACAGTAAGATAAATTTCAGATAAACAAAACATAATGCTGCAACAGCCAAAATATTCTGAAAATACCTCAATTTATTGAAAAAAACTAAATAACTGTTATTACAAAACAAAATATGATTTAAAAATCACAGCAAGATTCAAGAACTCAAAAACTGGAAATTTTTTAATTTTTTCTTCTAATTTTAACTCCCACTGGACCTAAAACTCTAGGCTTGATAAAACTTCCATGTTCTTGATGTGCTCCTTAAAAACCCTACTGCAAGAAGTTTAATGAAGGGATCTGCAAGCTGTGAGTTAGTGATACAACCCGAATCTTGAGTTACTTTTTGACTGTTTTATGTTTTATTTTTACGTTCCGGTACTTGTTTTTAATATTCGAAAATTCTAAAAGTTAACTTTTTATTAAGTTGACCCGACCGAGAATTTTATTTCTCGTCGAGATAGAAGACGTTGAAACGAGCTCGTGGACATGAGGCACGTTAAATTTGGAGTTCGTGTGAAAAAGTTACGACGTAAAAATCGTTAAATTGTCGTTTTTGGACGAGTATAAATAGCGGAGGATGAAATCTCCCGAAAAGGCAACTTTCATTTTTTCTTCTTTTCTTTTCTTTTTCTTTTTTTCCCTCTTTTTCTCTCTTTTCTCCCCGACTCGGCCCGAGCAGCGCCGACCGGGTCGCCGCCCTCGGTTCTTCACCGTCCGGCCGCCGTTCGCTGCGCCACAGGTCCCGTTTGGACCGTCTCCTCCTCCTCTTCAAGTCTGTGGTGGTGGCACGGTGGGAATCGCCGCCGTTCGGCCGATTCCAGCCCAAGAACTTCAAGCCCAGTTGGGCTGGTTCTCCCTCCTCCGACCAAGGTTCCACCCGATTCTTGGGGGGAATTGAAGGCCTCGACTTGTGCAACACGTCCATGAAAGGAATCGAACCAATTCGTAGCAGGTAAGGAGAATTTGGGTTTTGAAATTCTAGGGTTTTTGTGATTTCGGTGGAGGTTGGGTATTTGATGTTTTTGGTAGATTTGGAGGTTGAATTCGTGTTTGGGATGTTGTAAGGAGTTGTTTGGGTGTTGTTTGAGGTTTGATTGGTTGAAATTTGGATGAATTTTGATATTGGGAGGCTGTGGCGCCGTGTCGGCCGCTGTTTACGGCGGCTGGAGCTGTTTTTGGCGGCGGGGACGACGGAGACGAAGTCCTGAGGTGGTGATGGTATTGGGTCGATTTAGAGTCGAATTGTGAGGTTTTAGGCCACTGTAGTAGCGGCGCCGGCAGCGGGGCGGCGGAGCTGCGGCTGCCGGCGGGAGGAAGATGATGAATAGTAACACAGTAAAAAGTAAAAGAAAAATAGTAAAACGTGAAAAGTAAAACAGTAAAACAGTAAATGGTAAATAGTAATTAGATTTTAACAATTTACTGTTTGACTTTCAGAATTACTGTTTGACCTAGAATAAATACTGTTTGACCCTTGGATTATTACTGTTGACTTACCGTAAAAAGGTTAAAAGCTGATTAAAAGGGTTTTACGACGAATTAAATAGTAAAAGAATTGATCGGACACGGTGTGGGTGTCCTGAGTAATTTCGGACGTAGATTTTCGGTATTAAGGCGAAATTCCTATACTGATAATTGAAAAAGAGAAAATTAGGAGGTTTCTTGCGAGTAAGGACGTCCGTAGATTTAACGTTTATAATTAAATTTCGAGTTTCGTAATATTTAGAATTTCGTCCCTGTTACAGGTCGAGAGGTTATTCGACGGGACGAGAGATCGGATTAGTGACGCGCTCGGCCGTACTGTGAGTGGATTTTTATTTTAAATAAATGCATGCATAGTTGTTTTAATGAAATGAAGTTTATTTCAAATAAATGATTTGAGAAGCATGAAAATTCATATAGTTAAAATGAAATGATATTTAAAGAAATATGGTTTTGGGGTTATGCTTTTACTACTATTTTAGGAGTACGTGATTTTATCCGGAAACGAGGTTTCCGGAAATAGTATGTTTTAATTATTCATAATTGATCATGCTGAATAAGTTTTAATGGTATTCAAATGAAAGGACTGGAAATGAGATTTCCGGAGATTTTATGCTTTCGGTATTTGTGATTTTTCCGACATGTGAGATATGTCGAAGTTATTTATTCTTTTCGATATTATTTTTATGACATTGAGACATGTCAGATATATATATGTTCCTTCGAGGCTATGATTTTATTTGATTATATATATATATATATATATAAGCCTCAGATGTACGGTCGGGGACCGTACGGATTTATGATATATATGTGCTTTCGGTTTTGTTTTCGGATTTTCTCCATATCAGGGTCGGGATATACATATATTGATGCTAGCTAGCTTAGTCGCCTGAGCCCACGCGAGGTGACGACTTGACCATATAGGTCAGATTCACGCTCTGTGGTCGACGTGTACGGGCATAGCGTGATGACGCTATTGGGACTCTTGGAGATTTGACCCTTAGCCTTAGGGGCTACTATTAAATGGTGGGTATGACGTTTCCCTATTTTATTATATGATATGACCAATGGGATTGGTCAGGATTTTATATCATTTGGGTTTCGGGAATATTTTCTCTATAAGACTTTCTGTTATTTAATAAATTCTCAAACCAACGAGGCTGGGGTTTTTATGTGACCAATGGGATTGGTCGTGGAATATTATGAATTGATTTTCAAAAGTATATTGTTTTGATTATATATGAACAAAATAATTATTTGTTTATTGGATTATATCAGCGGGGCTGATTTTTTTTAAAATATGATTTTCTTAAAATGTGAGACGTTTTATAAAAATGCATGCTCTGTGGTTTTATTTTTAAAACTTTGGGAAAGTAATATGATACTTTCATTTAGAATATTATAATAAATTATTTTATTTTTGTCCACTCACTCTAACGTTTTTAAATTACTTTCCCCTGGGCCATTCGGTTTAAATCGCCCAGTGTGCAGAGTAGTGATCATAGGTCAAAAGTACTCGGAGTCGAGGCATAGTCATCATCGTTGTCGCTTCCGCTAGGTGGGATCTGTGATCCCTTATTCTTTTATTTTCATATTATATTTCTTGTTATATTTCCATTTGTAATTCTAGTTCATTTTGTTAGATTGCTCTGATTACCTGTGAGCCAGTTGAATTAGATTTTGTGTTTATTGGTGGCGGTTATTGTGATTTGGGGAGCAGGTGGCTCCAGGTGTTACGGTTGGAACTGGAATTTTAAAAGTGTTTTGGTTGTTGCAGGTTTTAGGGTTGTCCATCTTAAGATTGTCTTAAGGTGGTCCCCGCAGGATCTTCTCCGGATTTCAGGGTGAAATCTGGGGCGGGTCCTGTCAGTTAGTGTTAATCCTTAAAACACTAACTTCTCCACGTTTCACTCTCTGTCTAACATCATAGTATTTCAAATCAATGTGTTTTGTTATTTTTACAAAAATATACAGGTGCTTCATTATCACAATAAATCATAAGTTTATTTTCAACAATGTGACTTAACACTTCAGTTTGAATCAGAAAATTTCTAATCCAAAGTCCCTCACACATAGTCTCATAAACTGCAATATACTCAGCCTACATTGTAGAAGTACTCACGAAAGTCTGCTTCATGGTTTTCCAGGCTATAGCTCCTCCAGCCATCATATACACATAACCACAGGTTGACTTTTTAAAAGTAGGAAAATTCCCAGCAAAATCAGAATCCGAATAACCTGTGAGTTACTTGTCTATACAACAGCATATGACTTTTAGTGCCCTGCAGGCTGTAGGTACCTCAAAACCTTTTTCCCTGCAACCCAATGCTCATGACTAGGATTTGATTGAAACTTTGACATAATACCAACTGGAAAAGCTAAATATGGTCTTGTACAGACTTGAACATACATCAAACTGCCTACAAAGTCTTGCATATAGTTTAGAATCCATAGCATCTTTTCCGTCTTTTGATTTATTTTTAATCAGCTTGTCACCTTTTGACATAGACACCTCACCAGTTGAGCATTTTTCCATATTGAATCTTTTCAGAATTTTAGAAATATAACTTGTTGGTGGTATAAATGGTGCACCGCCAAGCATGTTCAGCGACCTCTTGGACCGTGCAACCGGTGTCATGGGTCCCACTTCCGACATCCGGCGAGTAGACCGCAACCCCGGCTACATTCCCAATGTCGGAGATCACCGGTGCCGCACCCGGAGGGCGTGCCACCGGGCTCCCGAAGTAGCTTCGTGGGTAGGGAAATGTGTCGTAGTGTGGGTTTGTGTCCCACATTGGAGAAGTTGTAAAGGAGGAAGCCTTCCTTCTCTATAAATAGGAGGCTTCCCCCTTAGTATAAAGGACTTTTGGTTCCTGGGCATTCCACCCTTGTACCACCGATGGCTTATTAGCCGGCTATAGTGAATTTCAAGTGGACGTAGCCGTGCCCTCCGATGGCACGGTGAACCACTATAGATCGTTGTGTTCTTATTATATCTTTATTGTCCTGTATCTACTAGACCCCCGGGTTTAGGCAGAAACAATTGGCGCCGTCTGTGGGAATCAGTTCAAAAGGCTGTGTTGCTCTACCAGCGGGTAGAGATCGGTCAGTGTTCTTATTATTCCATCGGCAAAAAAAAAAAAAAAAAAAAAAAGAGAAAAGAAGAGAGAGAAGCCCTACTTGCAGCCCAGTTCATGTTGGCAGCCCGGCCCGGTCGCAGATCAGCCCGGTCAACCCTGCCCGGACAGCAGGTCCGGTCAACCCTGCATGATCCACGCGCGAGGCTCCGGTGCGGTTTCGGACTTGGGCGCCAATTGTTTCACCGGCCAGCAGTCTCCGTCCCCCGAGCAGCCCCCCGGTGCAGCATCGCCGGCCCAGCATGCATCGCCGGTCAGCAGCATGCAGCTCAGCCGATCCGCGCGCGAGGTCCGACCCGGCTTCGTCTTCCGGTGCGGCAGCTCCGGTGCAGTGGCTTCCAGCAGATTCCGGTCCGGTGCGGTGCTCCGTGCTCGGTGAGCTCCGGTGCGGTTCATCGACCCCGGTGCAGCATCTCCCGGTCCGGCATGCAACCCAGCCAGCATCGCCGGCCAGCAAGTCAGTCCTCCCAGCTTCGTCTCCGGTGCGGCTCGCCTCTCTCCTCCAGTGCAGCAGGGTCCGGTGCAGCAGGTTCGGACCGGTTTCGTCCTCCGGTGCAGCCCGTCCCCGGTGCAGCAGCTTCCACCAAGGTCCGGCCCGGTGCGGAGCAGTTCGTCCCCAAACAAGAGCGACCGGACGAGAGCCACCGGACGAGTTGGAGTTACCTGGACGAGTTAGCCGGACGGGGGTCCCCGAGAGAGATAGGCCGGACGAGAATCCCCGGTCGGGAGCGATGGAGAGCGCCGGATGGGAGTCCCCGAGCGGGAGATGTTCTGCCGACCGCATGGGGATGTCGGCCGAGCGGAGGTGCCGGTCGAGGAGCGTGCCGATCGAGCGGTGATGCCGGCCGAGAGAGTCCCCGGTCGGGAGGGCAGTCCGGTCGAGAAGAGGCAGCGAGCAGCGAGCAGAGAAGGAAGAGAATTGGCGGGAAAGGAGGGAAATTCAAAAAGTGTCCCGATCAACCCGGACCCGCCCGGTCAACCGGTCAGCAAGGGCAGCAGTTGGGCCGGGTCCATCCAGCAGCAATCCGGGCTAGGTTTGGGCAGCTTCCAGCAACCCTGGGCCATTCCAACTGCTCAGTTTTCAGCAGCTTGGACACCCAGAAATTTCCTTTGGGCACCCACTGCTGCAAACAGCAAATCAACCTGCAGCAGCTTCCAGCAAAGCTAAGTTCTTTAATTCTTATAGTTATATTTACTCCACCTTTATGCGAGTACTGTTATATTTGGCAAGCATGTGAATTGTTTTTCCCGCATGATAATGAATGTGCATGATTACCTGCTACATCGGTAATTGTTAGCTTTGTGGTGCATTGCATATAGTCTTTCATGTGTGGCTGGCCGGGATCTTTTCCTCCGGGAAACAGTAAGCCAGTAACAACGGCTGAGGCATTCTTTTCCTCCGGGAAACGGTAAGCCAGTAACAACGGCTGAGGCATTCTAACTGGGGGACTCGTCTCGAAATGGCATTACGTCCGGGCATCGGTCGAGGTCCGTCCGCCCGGTACCATGGGCATCCCGACGGCTAAGCCAACACTAACGAAAGACTTTGCATGACATCTTCAAGCTACACACGCCTTCATTTTATACGTGATCATGATTTATGTGTTCCATTGATATTTGTGTACGTATCATTGGTAACCCCGGGCAGTATTCGTATCACCGAGCGGTAACAAGTAGCTACCCGGTGCTTGATTCCAGTATGTGGCTTAAATTCTGATCACTTGTTTATTTCTATTTTTGTTTTATTAGGTACATATCATCCAGAGGCAAAGGCGATCACCTCGAGAAGAGCCCAATCTTACTTAGGGACTTGGGGGACTGGAGGTAGTAGGGGTGACTCGGTCACCGCCTATGCTTGGAAGCGCATGATGATTAACTCCCCAAGTAAGATTGCACTCTTACTCGGGAACTTGGGGGACTTGTTGGTGGTATATATGGTGCACCGCCAAGCATGTTCGGCGACCTCGTGGACCGTGCAACCGGTGTCATGGGTCCCACTTCCGACATCCGGCGAGTAGACCGCAACCCCGGCTACATTCCCAATGTCGGAGATCACCGGTGCCGCACCCGGAGGGCGTGCCACCGGGCTCCCGAAGTAGCTTCGTGGGTAGGGAAATGTGTCGTAGTGTGGGTTTGTGTCCCACATTGGAGAAGTTGTAAAGGAGGAAGCCTTCCTTCTCTATAAATAGGAGGCTTCCCCCTTAGTATAAAGGACTTTTGGTTCCTGGGCATTCCACCCTTGTACCACCGATGGCTTATTAGCCGGCTATAGTGAATTCCAAGTAGACGTAGCCGTGCCCTCCGATGGCACGGTGAACCACTATAGATCGTTGTGTTCTTATTATATCTTTATTGTCCTGTATCTATTAGACCCCCGGGTTTAGGCAGAAACAATTGGCGCCGTCTGTGGGAATCAGTTCAAAAGGTTGTGTTGCTCTACCAGCGGGTAGAGATCGGTCAGTGTTCTTATTATTCCATCGGCAAAAAAAAAAAAAAAAAAAAAAAAAGAGAAAAGAAGAGAGAGAAGCCCTGCTTGCAGCCCAGTTCATGTTGGCAGCCCGGCCCGGTTGCAGATCAGCCCGGTCAACCCTGCCCGGACAGCAGGTCCGGTCAACCCTGCATGATCCACGCGCAAGGCTCCAGTGCGGTTTCGGACTTGGGCGCCAATTGTTTCACCGGCCAGCAGTCTCCGTCCCCCGAGCAGCCCCCCGGTGCAGCATCGCCGGCCCAGCATGCATCGCCGGTCAGTAGCATGCAGCTCAGCCGATCCGCGCGCGAGGTCCGACCCGGCTTCGTCCTCCGGTGTGGCAGCTCCGGTGCAGTGGCTTCCAGCAGATTCCGGTCCGGTGCGGTGCTCCGTGCTCGGTGAGCTCCGGTGCGGTTCATCGACCCCGGTGCAGCATCTCCCGGTCCGGCATGCAGCCCGGCATGCAACCCAGCCAGCATCGCCGGCCAGCAAGTCAGTCCTCCCAACTTCGTCTCCGGTGCGGCTCGCCTCTCTCCTCCAGTGCAGCAGGTTCGGACCGGTTTCGTCCTCCGGTGCAGCCCGTCCCCGGTGCAGCAGCTTCCACCAAGGTCCGGCCCGGTGCGGAGCAGTTCGTCCCCAAACAAGAGCGACCGGACGAGAGCCACCGGACGAGTTGGAGTTACCTGGACGAGTTAGCCGGACGGGGGTCCCCGAGAGAGATAGGCCGGACAAGAATCCCCGGTCGGGAGCGATGGAGAGCGCCGGATGGGAGTCCCCGAGCGGGAGATGTGCTGCCGACCGCATGGGGATGCCGGCCGAGCGGAGGTGCCGGTCGAGGAGCGTGCCGGTCGAGCGGTGATGCCGGCCGAGAGAGTCCCCGGTCGGGAGGGCAGTCCGGTCGAGAAGAGGCAGCGAGCAGCGAGCAGAGAAGGAAGAGAATTGGCGGGAAAGGAGGGAAATTCAAAAAGTGTCCCGATCAACCCGGACCCGCCCGGTCAACCGGTCAGCAAGGGCAGCAGTTGGGCCGGGTCCATCCAGCAGCAATCCGGGCTAGGTTTGGGCAGCTTCCAGCAACCCTGGGCCATTCCAACTGCTCAGTTTTCAGCAGCTTGGACACCCAGAAATTTCCTTTGGGCACCCACTGCTGCAAACAGCAAATCAACCTGCAGCAGCTTCCAGCAAAGCTAAGTTCTTTAATTCTTATAGTTATATTTACTCCACCTTTATGCGAGTACTGTTATATTTGGCAAGCATGTGAATTGTTTTTCCCGCATGATAATGAATGTGCATGATTACCTGCTACATCGGTAATTGTTAGCTTTGTGGTGCATTGCATATAGTCTTTCATGTGTGGCTGGCCGGGATCTTTTCCTCCGGGAAACAGTAAGCCAGTAACAACGGCTGAGGCATTCTTTTCCTCCGGGAAACGGTAAGCCAGTAACAACGGCTGAGGCATTCTAACTGGGGGACTCGTCTCGAAATGGCATTACGTCCGGGAATCGGTCGAGGTCCGTCCGCCCGGTACCATGGGCATCCCGACGGCTAAGCCAACACTAACGAAAGACTTTGCATGACATCTTCAAGCTACACACGCCTTCATTTTATACGTGATCATGATTTATGTGTTCCATTGATATTTGTGTACGTATCATTGGTAACCCCGGGCAGTATTCGTATCACCGAGCGGTAACAAGTAGCTACCCGGTGCTTGATTCCAGTATGTGGCTTAAATTCTGATCACTTGTTTATTTCTATTTTTGTTTTATTAGGTACATATCATCCAGAGGCAAAGGCGATCACCTCGAGAAGAGCCCAATCTTACTTAGGGACTTGGGGGACTGGAGGTAGTAGGGGTGACTCGGTCACCGCCTATGCTTGGAAGCGCATGATGATTAACTCCCCAAGTAAGATTGCACTCTTACTCGGGAACTTGGGGGACTTGTTGGTGGTATATATGGTGCACCGCCAAGCATGTTCGGCGACCTCGTGGACCGTGCAACCGGTGTCATGGGTCCCACTTCCGACATTCGGCGAGTAGACCGCAACCCCGGCTACATTCCCAATGTCGGAGATCACCGGTGCCGCACACGGAGGGCGTTCCACCGGGCTCCCGAAGTAGCTTCGTGGGTAGGGAAATGTGTAGTAGAGTGGGTTTGTGTCCCACATTGGAGAAGTTGTAAAGGACGAAGCCTTCCTTCTTTATAAATAGGAGGCTTCCCCCTTAGTATAAAGGACTTTTGGTTCCTGGGCATTCCACCCTTGTACCACCGATGGCTTAACCACTATAGATCGTTGTGTTCTTATTATATCTTTATTGTCCTGTATCTACTAGACCCCCGGGTTTAGGCAGAAACATAACTCTTCTGCGATAAACCTAAAAGCTTGCGAGTTCTGTCTCTTTTAATTTCTATTCCTAATACATATGATGCTTCATCTAGATCTTTCATATCAAAACTCTTTGACAGAAAGCTCTTGGTATCTCTTAGCATTATAACATTAGTGCTGGCCAAGAGTATATCATCAACATATAATACTAGAAATATGAAATTATTTCCATAAACTTTTAAATAGACACACTCATCAACTATGTTCTCAGTGAATCTAAAAGAAGAGATCACTGAATCAAATTTCTTATACCACTATCTGGAAGCCTGCTTTAACCCATAAATGGATTTCTTTAATTTGCAGACTAAATGCTCACTGCCAGAATAAATAAAGGTTGTTTCATGTAAATCACCTTATCCAATTCACCATTCAAAAAAGTAATTTTGACATCCATTTGATGAAGTTCCATATCAAAGTGAACCACTAAAGCCATGATAATTCTGAAAGAATCTTTTGTTGAAACTGGTGAAAAAGTCTATGTAAAATCAATTCCTTCTTTCTGTGTAAAACCCTTAGCTACAAGTCGTGCTTTATATCTTTCAACATTTCCAGATGTATCTCTTTTGGTTTTATACACCCATTAATTTGTAGCCTATAGGTTTTTGGTTTGGATTTGGTTCAATTAGCTCTCTCACAACATGATTATCCATTAACCTAATTTCTTCCTCCATTGCTTTTTACCACTTCATTGACTCTGAACTTTCTACTGCTTAAGCAAAACTTGTGGGATCATTGTCATCAGAACAGTCTACTTCGACATCTTGCTCATTAAAATAGACATGATAATCACTATCTTTCCCATATTTCGGTTTCTGGTCTCTGTTAGATCTTCTAAACTGAGGAGGTGGATTTTGTTGATCTACATGATGATTCTATCGGCTAATATTTTGGTCTTGTTGATTCACTTGAGGCTCATGCTGAACTGCAGGTTCAGCTTGATCCTCATCCATGTATGATCTAAATTTTGATCTTCTGCATTATTATTTTCTGTTAAACTTCCATATGCTAAATTATTAGTTTGAAAATGCACTACCAGATCGGACAGAATAGCCGACGAAAAAAATTTCGTCTACTATGCCAAATTTTCGTTGCCTATTCCTTCTACCGACGAAACTTTCGTCGGCTATAATTCATCAGTAAAACGGCGTCGGTAAAATGAATGGCCGACGAAAATAACAAAATCGTCGGCCATTCCAAAATTATCACCGACGAAAATTTATTTTTCGACCAAACCTGGGCAAAATATCCGACGAATGGATATTTTCGAGTATAGCCGACGATATCGTAAACTATAGCCGACGAAATTCGTCGGCTATTTGTTTAGAAATATAGCCGATGATTTCATCTATTTCGTCGGAATATATTAATATTTTAATAGGCATTAATTAGTTATAGCCGACGAAATAATGTCATAGCACTTATAGCCGACGAAATAATGCCAATATCGTCGGCTATTCTTACATTTTGGGGGAAAAATTAAATTAATTTCTAAATTACCATTCCAAGCAACCTGCAATTCACAATGACAATCCATGCATTTACACCAACAAGAAACACGTCTAAATGACTTATTATTTAATTTGTTCCAATATACATAAAATATAACCCTAATCATCACCTAAAGCACTAAAGTCCACCACGTCATCCCCAGCATTCTGCTGTCCATCATGCTCGTCATCCTGCTGAATGCACTCGGGAGGTTGAGGCATTGGAGGTTCATCTAACGGCTCAAACGGGGGCGGGGGTTCAAGGCCTTGTTGTTATGCCGCGAACATAGCATACCACCAGTTTTGTTGGCTGGCGTAGTTGTGTCGCCGAATTCTCTCGCATTCAGCATGCCAACTGGACATTTCGAAATGATACTGCTGTGTTCTGCGTTGTTGCTCCTGTGATCTGCGTTGTTGCTCCTGTGATCTCTGGAACTGGGCCGCCAATCTTGCATTTTCTTCTGCCAATCTCTGCATTTCCCCCCTCATCTGTTGGCTATCCCCGCCTCCCTTCTTTTGAGCTCCCTTAGTGGTCTTCAGGACCCCTATTCCAGAACTTCCCAAATTCCGGCAGTAGTAGTCGTTTGACCGTTGTGGGAAGGCTGCGTCGAATATCCGCGCTGCAGTTTGGACATTTGCTCGGTCGACCTGGCTCAGGGCTTCTTACAGATCTGCCTCTGAAATGTTCGGTTGTGTCTCCCGAACTACTTCCTGCAACACTTCTTCTTCGGCCCGGTTCACCCTCTCCTAATTGAACGGGAAAAAAAAATAATTAATATTCTAACAAATATATAATTAAGTAAAATTAATAATTAAAATTTTAAAATCGTAATCAACGACTTACAAGCTGTTCTGTCGCTTGTGGATAAGCCTTCTTGAACGTCTCTACGTACGGGTTGCTATCAGGATGATCTCTAAGCGCCTCCTCCTGATATTGTGAAAATGGCCTAGAACCACCATGATGGGGGGTTGTGTTACGGCGGCGGTTCGCAGGGTTTATCCGAGACCGTTCCTTCAAACAAATAATAAAATATTAGAAAAATACATCAAAAAATATTAGTGTAATAATTATAAAATAATTAAACTAATAATTAAAATATTAACAAAATAAACATTTATAGTTAAGTTTAGTGTTTACCTGCATAAGTGGGTTGTTGAAGTCTACTGTCTTCAACCAACGCCACTCGTACTCCCTGAACATGAACTCTCTTGGAGTACCCATACGACCATGTTTTTCGTATTCGGTAAAGTGGGTACGGAGCTCGTTCTTCCACTCTTTGAACCTACGGAAAAAACAAAAGTGCATTAGAAATATTATTAATATCATAAAATATTTCAAATTATAAGATGAGGAATTCCCAACGTACCTCGAGTTCTGCATCACGTACGCCCAAGCCTGCTTGTGTTCGGCAATCTCGAAGTATGCCTGAAAGATAATATTTTATTAGTTTTACAATTATAACAATACCAAAAATTATTAAATATTACGATAAAGAAATTAAGTTTTTTAAATTACTCACCGACGCCGCGTTGTTGACCTCCCTCTTGATCTCTTCCGGCACAAGTCCACAACATAGGGACTCTATCCCTAATTAGTGCCCCCACGCAACCCGCGTAATCGCGGCGTTTTTTTCCCTGAACATCCTGATTAGGGGGTTCATTGATCTGGATCCTCCCCCTGCTCTCAACAGTTCTCCTGAGCGTATCAAAACATATGATACCTCTCGTATTCCTGCTTGAACTGCTAGCGGTTGTCCCTCTCACATAAACCACGATTGGTTAATAAAATTAAATATTAGTGCGTTAATTTTAATAAAACATTTAATTAATAAAATCAAATGTTACCTGAACTCGATGACCCGTCTGTTGACTTTCCTTTTCTCCTCGCTGAAATCAGGAGCTCAGGTCTCTCAAATGGCTCATGATGGTATGTCTCCGCAACACTCACGTACTGAGGCATATCAGGCCATATGGGCACACCACGCTCGTCGACCTCGGGTATCGCAGGAATGTTGTACGGGAGGTAGAGTTGATTTGGGAGAGTAGGCCCCTCAGTCGAGTCAGCAGCAGACGGCGCCGGACTCGTCATCGTCTCCCGATGAACCTCAGGCATACGGACCTGATGAACGTCTGGAGCTATCTCGTCCTCAAATAGCTGCCTACTCGACCTCGGAGCATCTGGCCAGAGAGGGGGACGTGAACTGCTCGACGGCCGCCCCGCCGATAAAAGGGTCTGGTGCCGAGAACTCACACTCCTCCGCGGCTGGGATGAATCCATCCTCTGAGGCTGGCTAAGGGTCCTCTCGGAGTCTCCGGAACCGGCAGAACTTCCAGAACCCCTAGATCTGGAAGAACGACGGCCTCCGAATAACTGTCTGAATGCATCGGCCATCTGGAGCTTGAGGCATTAATACATTAATTAATATTAAATTATATTACATTAAATAAAAAATTCTAATTAATATAATAACCAATAATACTAACATATTTTAAAACATACTAACAAATTAATATTTAAATATTAACTAATTTTAAATAATACTAACCATTAACCTAAATATAACCATTTATATACAAATATAACTATATTTCATTATTAACATATATATACATACAAATAACCATTTATATATTAACAAAAATATAACCATTTATATAATTAGGCTACCAATTTATATATATAATTAATTTAACAATTTATATATAACAATTAAAATATACATTAACATATAACCAATATTAACAAATATATAACAATTTATATAATTAATCTACAAATTTATATATATAATTAATCTAATAATTTATACATATAACCAATATATATATAACAATTTAACACACACTTAAATATCTAAATTATATACCTAAATTATAAAATTAAAATAAATTGAAAAAAAAAAACCAAAAAAAACCTTCGGGATCTGTTTTGGCGGAGGAGGAGGAGGGGAAGGAGGAGGCCGGATGGAGGAGGAGGGCCAGATGGAGGAGGAGCTTGAGGTCGGCGCCGATTTGAGGAGGAGGAGGAGGACGAGAGCGGCGGATTGGAGGAGGAGAGCGGCCGATTTGAGGAGCGGAGGAGGAGTTTTTGCGGATTTAGGGTTGAAAAAATCGGGCTGACTGCGGCTTTCAGCTTTTATAGCAGAGAGAATAGCCGACGAATTAAAAGATTTCGTCTGCTATTCTTTGAGAATAGCCGACGATTTAGAATATGTCGTCGGCTATTCTTTGAATCTCGTCGGCTATTCTATGAACATCGTCGGCTATACTTTGGAAGATCAACAGCCGTCTGATCTGAGCCATCCAACGGCGGACAATAAAAAGGCGCGGATCGCAAGAGTTTAGCCGACGAAATATAATTTTCGTCGGCTAAACTGAGAAAAAAGCCGACGATTTAAAAGATTTCGTCGGCTATTCTTTGAACATCGTCGGCTATACTTTGGAAAATCAACAGCCGTTGGATCTGAGTCATCCAACGGCGGACACAAAAAAGGCGCGGATCGCAAGAGTTTAGCCGACGACATATAATTTTCGTCGGCTAAACTGTAGGTCAAACCACTAAGTCAAACCTCTAAACGCTTAAAAAAGGAAATTAGTCTAGTTAAACGACGGTTTCTGGCCTGACCTTCAACAGATAATAGTTTCAAATCAATGAGACGCAACTAATCATATAAAACTTTTACAAAATTGATTTAACGAACGTCAAGCTACCCATAGGAAAACGAAAGTAAAAAACAGTTAACCGTAACATTCGGCACACAGATTTTATCGAAATCTTGTCATTTTTCAACCATAGACGTATTTCATTATTTCGGTCATATCTTATTTCACAACATTTTTGCATTTGAAGAGTCTACGTATAGTAACTATTTGAAACTATACATTAACTTAAACACTTAGTAAACAAGTTAAGAAACATTAGTGCATATGTTCTGATTTTGAATCTAAAAGTTTAGAAAATATATTCCAACCGTCAGATATCACCGTTAAGATTAAATATATGTATGGAAAAAAATCCAACTTCAGCTGACAACGTTAAAGGCTCGATCGGAACAGTCAACCGGGTGAGTCAAACCTCTAAACGCTTAGAAATGGTAATTGGACTGTCTAAATGACGTTTTTTTGCCTGACCTTCAACAGATAATAGTTTCAAATCAATGAGACACAACTAATCATATAAAAATTTTACAAAATTGATTTAACGAACGTCAGGCTACCCATAGGAAAACGAAAGTAAAAAACAGTTAACCGCAACATTCGGCACACAGATTTTATCAGAATCTTGTCATTTTTCAACAGTAGACGTATTTCATTATTTCGGTCGTATCTTATTTCACAACATTTTTGCATTTGAAGGATGAAGCAATGGTTTATCGTTAGTGATAGAAAATGGAATATGGTCATTTTTTGTTTTTTTTTTTTTAAATCATAGCCGACGAGAGACTCGTACTCGTCGGCTATTCTTTTGTCGTTTTCTGTCTAAAATAAAATATGTATTTTTCAATATAGTTATAGCCGACGAAATAATGAATTTTTCGTCGGCTATTATCTATGCAGCACGGACACGCTGCAGGAGGCGCGTGTCGCGTGTCCGACACAGATTGGATACGGATACAGTCCAATTCGCCTAAAAAACAGCAGGACACGCGAATTGAATATTGGACACGCCTTGGACACGCCCGATGTGTTGGACACGGGGGTATATGCGTCTTTTACCTTTCAATTTTGGGGGTTAGGGATCGATCGATTGGAGTTTCTCATTCTTCAGAAGTTCAGATCGATTCGATTCTGCCCCGCTCCTCTCCTCCGCTCCAGTCCTCTCCTCCGCTCCCTCTCCCGCTCCAGCTCCAGTCCTTCTCTGCTCTACTCTCTCATCTTCTTCTCTGCTCCTCTCCTCCGCTCCAACATCCCATCTTTCATGGTGAGAATTGATTCTGAAAAGCACATTGACTTTGCCATCACAAGTCCTCTTGGAGGTGGCCTCCCTGGAAGAGTGAAGAGAAGGAACCAGAAGGCTGCTGCTAAGAAGGCAGTTGGTGGTGATGGTGGTGAGGAAGATGAGGAATGAGCAATGAAGCGTCATGTCCTGTTGCTCGGATCTCATTTTAAGTTAATGCCCCTTTTGGCTTTGTGCTAGTTATCTTCCCAGACTTGAGAGTTTATTATTGTAGTGATGTTTGTCAAACTATCTCGTTCTTGTTTTAATTTGCGTTAGAGTGGATGAGGAGCATCGCTTGGACTTGCTCCAAGTCGCCGAAGCACCATCCTCGGAGACGATGAGGATGAGGAAGAGAAGAAATGGGAGGAGAAGGAGCAGTTTGGGAAAGGGTTGGGGAAGAGGGTGGATAGTGATGGGGTTAGTGCTTGGGCTTGGGCTTGGGCCATGGTCTCGGGCTCGGTTTTGGGCTCGGGCTGTTTATTTTTTTGTTTAATTATATATATATATATATATATATATATTATTTAATTATCGTGTCCACCGCGTGTCCGTGTCCGAGTAAAAATTGATTTTGACGCGTCCACGTATCGAATCATGTCCAATACGGACACTCGTATTCGTGTCCGTGCTGCTTACGCTATTATGAGTATAGCCGACGAAATAACTTGTTTTTCGTCGGCTATTATATGGAAAAAAAAAAAACAGTTGGCAAGGAAGTTCAAGCAAAGTTCAGTTGGCAGTGCTGTTTATCTGCACCGAAAACTGTACTCTGTCTCGAAAGACTGGAAACTTTCTGACTCAAATGAAAAAATGAATGAGTTAGTCGAGACGATAGACTTGAATGAACGTCTCTACGCAAAAGTTAACCGCAACATTCGGCACACAGATTTTATCGGAATCTTGTCATTTTTCAACCCCTGAATGTATTTCATTATTTCGGTCATATCTTATTTCACAACATTTTTGCATTTGAAGGATGAAGCAATGATTTATCGTTAGTGATAGAAAATGGAATATGGTCATTTTTTGTTTTTTTTTTTACAAAAGAATGGTCGACGAGAGACTTGTACTCGTCGGCTATTCTTTTGTCGTTTTCTGTCTAAAATAAAATATGTATTTTTCAATATAGTTATAGCCGACGAAATAATAAATTTTTCGTCGGCTATTATGAGTATAGCCGACGAAATAACAAATTTTAGTCGGCTATTATATGAAAAAGGTAAAAAAAATCAGTAGGTTTACACCTCTCATATTCCTATTTCCTGTTCATATATAACCAAAATTGAACATCAAGAAAACAGAAACCCAGCAGTCAACATATTTCAAATTTTTTTTTAAGGGGTTTGGAACCCAGCCTAGCTGGGAGGCTCATCCCCACGCCCGTTCATTAGAAATTAGTGGATTACAAATGAAATGATGACATCATCTAAATTACTTAATCCGTCAGATTGTAATCGGAATCATCGGATGAGTCTTCTTCGGTTTCTGAATTGCTCGATAGGGGTAATCTATGTCTTTCCTCACCACTAGTCCTCGTTAGTTTCTTCATTTGGATCAACATCAACAAGCAGTGGCTCTTCACGTCGAATTCGCACCGGCGTGTCTAGGCGAATAAAAGAGGAGTCAGGAATACCGTTTGAGTTGGGCTCTTGATACGCGGTGCCACCTTCCTCGTTCTCTTCAGCCACTTGAAGTGTAAACGCCCGGTAAATGTTGCGATGGTGGATAGTGTTGACTACTTTCCACGGGTCACCCTTGGCGAGATCATCAAGGTAAAACACTTGTTTCACCCATGTGGCTAAACCGAACGGGTCATCCTCATACCATGATGTACTAGTGTTCACAGAAGTTATGCCGTAATGATCGGTTTTCATGCTCTGCGGCCGTGTGTCAAACCATCTACACTTGAAAAGGTGCACTTTCATGCCTTCCCCATAATGCATTTCCACAACTGAATGGAGAACACCGTAATAGTCAACTCCATCATCCCCACCATGTGTCAAAACCCCTGAATTTTGTGTTTTCAGTCTGACGTCTCTCTCTTCACATCGAAATAACACACCATTCACCTTGCACGTCGCATAAACTTTTGAATAAACCGGCTTCATCGCTAGAAGTCTGAGTTCGTGCGACCAATTTGGGTGATTATCATTTTTAATAAGGTCCATCTGCAACCATCAGAATCAACTATAAATATGAATAATTATACACAATAATATATAAATACGTATAGAATAATGTTAAAGTTACGTACCCAGCGGCTGAAATACTCTGCGAATGTCCGGTTGTGGTAATCGAGATCACCTCCTACTTGTTCACAGTTTAGATGTATGTTCTTCCAAAACTGAACTTCTAAACAGTTAATTAGTACCCACCAATGTGCAATGGCTACCTCATAATCTTTCAACTTGTAGGAAACTGGCATTTTCCACCGAGTACAACATCATCGGAGAGTATGGAAAGATTGAACTGTGAAGGTACATCTTCCGGTATGCTTTCCTGTAACGCTCCTAAATACAGCTTCATGTAGGTGACGCACTCGTGCGCAATATATGCTTCAGCTATACATCCTTCAGGTGCGGATCTGTTTTGGACAAAATTACCGTATTGTCCAAGTTGCCTATAAATCAAGTTTTGAAAGTGTTATGATAATACATTAATACTAAATCACATATATTGATGAGGAAATTAACATAAGGTGTAAAGTACGTACCTTTCCATCGGATATATCCAAGTGAAGTGTACAGGACCGGTAAGCAACAACTGCCGAGGAAGATGGATCATGAGGTGAGGTATGATGTCGAAAAAATTTGGAGGAAATATCATCTCAAATTTACACATGATATGAACGATGTCTTGTTGCATTTTCCGGAGATCAGATTTTCTCACTTCCCGTGTGCATACCTTCTGGAAAAATCTTGCCAACGCTACTAACGGCTCCACAACGTGATGGGGAAGGAACGGTCGAATGAAAACAGGGAAGAGACGTTGTAGCAGGATATGATTGTCATGACTTTTCAACCCGTAAAGATTGTTGAATTGTCTGTTCACACACTTGGCTATATTTCCAGCAAAGCCTGAAGGATACTTGGCCCGACTTATCCAATGGAAAATTTCTGATTTATGCTCAGGCTTGACGGTGTAAGGAGCTTGAGGCATTTTTCTCTTCCCTTGTTTCAACCATAGTTGTTTTCTGATATTCATGTTTTGCAGATCAGTGCGAGCCTTAGGACCGTCTTTCGTCTTCCCCTTCAAGTTCAGCGTTGTGCCCACCACACTTTCAGAAACATTTTTTTCTATATGCATAACGTCTAGGAAGTGACGGATCAACAACTAATACCAGTACGGGAGTTCCCACAATATGCTCTTATGTGTCCAGAATTTGTACTCCTCAGGTCTTTCAGGTATTTTCGCTACAATATCGGGATGATTGCTGGGGGCCCAAAATCGTACTCATTAAGCACTGCTAAAATTTCTCTTCCCGTCCATCTTTTGGGAGGACCACCGTGTTCTTCGGTTCCATCAAATGCGGCGGACTCGTAACGCCAGTGGTGATCCGCCGGAAGGAACACACGATGACCCATTCTGCATATCTTGTTGCAATGAGGGGTGCTCCCATAATCGCTGAGGCACTCTGGACAAGCCTTGTATCCCCTAACAACGCTGCCCGACAACATCCCATAAGCATGAAAATCACTGATGGTACCAATAACCATGGCATGCATCTGGAACGTCTCCTGCTTGTACTTGTCAAAAGTGGGATGACCAACGTCCCACAATACCTTAAGCTCTTCAATCAATGGTCTCATATACACATCGAGACATTTCCCTGGGTAACCAGGCCCCGAAATCAACAACGTCAACATATTATATTCCTTCTTCATGCACATCCACGGAGGAAGGTTGTAAGGTACCAAAACCACCGGCCATATACTGTATGAAAGACTCATGGTGCCGAAAGGGTTGAACCCGTCGATTGAGAGCTCGAGCCTGACGTTTCTGACATCTGACGCAAAATGAGGAAACTCATTGTTTATGTGCTTCCAAGCCGCTCCGTCAGAGATGTGTGTCATGATATCTGCGTCTCCCGAGTCCCGCTCACCGTGCCATCTCATAGCTTTTGCGGTGGTTTCTGACATGTACAACCGCTCAAGCCTATCTCTCAACGGAAAATACCGAAGCACTTTCACAGGTTTCCTATTGCCTACTCCCGTCAACTTATATCGGTCAGAATGACATATCGGACATGCGTCAAGGCTAGCAAGGTCATTCCCTTCTGCATGAAGAGAACGCAGTCAAATGCGCATGCATGGATCTTAATGTAGGAAAGCCCTAGATTTTTGAGGATACTTCGGACCTTACGGTGATTGGTAGGATTACGATGACCCTCCTCCAACAACGAAGAAGTGTACTGTAGATATTCATCCACTTGCCTGATAGTCGATTTTGTCTCGACTTTAATCCTCATTACCTCCATCACACTTTCAAGAACTGTCTTCTCAGAACTTGAAGACACAGGGGTCTGTTGCAATGCAATCAGTTTGTTGTACTTGTCAAAGGCAGCAGTGTTGACAACTTGTGGGAAGGGCTGCACCGGGTCATGCATATATTGTTCCCCACGTACACCGCTTTCAAAAGGAAACACGTCGTTGACGAATGCCATTGTTGGATCGTTGGATGTACTACTACTGCCCGCCTCAAAAAACTGCCCATGATCATGCGATCCATCTAATGATGGCTCACCGTGATATATCCAACGTGTGTACTTCGGCCAAAACCCTTTACTCTTTAGGTGCTCCCATACTGTCCTAATCGAAAATCGACACATATCACTGCGACACCTACATTTATTGCACGGGCAATAATGGTATTCATTCCCGTTTGCATTTTCCTTGACGAACTGCAAAAAATTCACAACTCCTGTAGTGTATCGTCGGTCATGTCTTGGAAGCGAAATCCAACTCTTATCCGGATCCATATATAGCCTGAAAATAATATATATATATATATATATATATATATGTGTTAATTAATTTCTTATTAATTAAAATTATATATCGTTAATAATTAATTACATTACAATATATATTATTATCAACATCAACTCATATATATATATACCATTAACAACCATTATTTAAGTTAATTACACTATCAACAACCATTAATTAACATATATATATATATATATATATAATTAAACTCCACACACACATGCACACACACACACACACACACACACACACACACACATATATATATATATATATATATATATTTTAACACTAATTAAAATAACATCAAATTAAAACACATAATTAAACTCTAACTTAAAATCAACTCAACTACAACTCAAAATCAACATATATACATAAATTCTAACACTAAAACAACAACAAAACAAAAAATCACTTACTAACTCAAAATCACTAAAACTCAAAATCAACTCAACTAAAACTCAAAATCAACATATATACACATATACGTACCTATATATAGCTCCACAATGTAAGAGAGGACGGATTTCAACAATACCCACAGATTTTTCACTCTTTCTCCCGTTTTTTTTTTTTCGTTTTTTTTTTTAAATGAGCAGCTGCTGTCTAGATCTGAAAATATATAGACTTATAGCCGACAAAAATGTCAATTTCGTCAGCCAAAATTTCAAAAGTTTTCGTCGGCTAATGTTTCAGAGAAAGGCCGACGAAAATCCAAAATCGTCGACTGAAATATGAATATAGCCGACGATTTTTGTTTATACCAATGAAAAAACAGTATTGTCGGCTATGGTTAAACTATGGCCGACGATTTTGTTTTTCCACCGACGAAAAATAAAATCGTCGGCTATTCTATAGAATTACCGACGAAAATTTTTAGTCGTCTGCCGTTTTTTTTTATTTCGTCGGGAAAAACTTTTTTTCTGGTAGTGAGGTAAAGCTATTTTCATATTTTCATCTAGCATAATTTCTTTAAATTCTCTAGATAAATCGTCAAACTTTGTATTATGCATTTTTTCACTTTGAAACTTGACTTGATATGTTTCAAAGATTTTAGAAGAACAAAGCTTATAACCCTTAGATTTATCCGGATAACCAATAAAATAGCAACTAATTATTTTTGGATCAAGCTTATTTATATTCGAGTTATAAACTCTAGCTTCTGCATGGCATCCCCATAAATGATAGTGATAAAGACTTGGTTTTCTTCCACACCACAATTCAAATGAGGTTTTATCTATAGCTTTACTTGGAATTTTATTGCAAATATAATTTGCTGTTTTTAAAGCTTCTCCTCATAGGAATTGAATTTAGGTAGGACAATAGTGCACATGCATCTAACCATATTTAAGTGTCTTATTGTTTCTCTCAGCAATAGCATTCTGTTGAGGATTAAATGATGTTGTATATTGAGCTTTAATGCCATGTTCCTCAAGAAATAAAGAAAATGGACCCTTATACCTTTCTCCGTGTATTTTCCAGAAAACTCCCCCCCCCCCCCCCCCCCCCCCCCCCCAATCTGATCTTAATATTTTGATTTTCCTCCCCAGTTGATTTTTTACCTCAGTTTTAAAAAATTGAAAAACTTTAAGTGTTTGAGATTTCTTAGATAGTAGAAAAATATAATAGAATTTGGAATAGTCATCTATAAATGTGATAAAATACACATTTCCACATATAGTTTTATGCTTAAAAGAGCTACAGATATCAGTATGGATTAACTCGAGTAGGTTTTGGCTTCTCTACGAAATCTTTTTTCTTAAATTTGTAAGTTTTCCTTCATAGCATTTAACACATTCATTTAAATATAAAAAATCAAGTTCTGGTAAGATATTGTTTTTTATCAGAAGTTTCAATCTTTCTGCATAAATATGGCACAGTCTCCTGTGCCATAAATATGCAGACTTTTCATTGATTTTGGTTCTTTTAACACATGTAATGGTGTTAGTACTTGGAGTGCTTTTTGATTCAAGAGTTCTATATGTTTCAACAAGAGAAATTTCTTGCTGAGGTGTTGAACAATTTAACTGTAAATAACTATTCATGATAGCAACAGAACCAACTTGAATTGCATAGAATTTCTTGAAATACTTATTCAATTATCATCAATCAAAAGTCTAGAACCAGCTTTAACCAAAAGACTAACAAAAACTAAATTTCTTCTAATGGAAGGTACATAAAAAAAACATTTTCTAAAACTAAAAATCTTCCATATCCAAAACTAAGTCTTAATGTGCCTATGGCCTTGACTGCTACTCGCATGTCATTTGCTACTCTTAGGTTGATTTCATCACTTCTTGGGGTTCTCTTCCTTGTGAATCCCTGCATAGAATTTCTTATATGTATTGGAGAACTAGAATCTAACCACCAACTAGTAGGCTCAGCGTTCATAAAATTAATTTCTAAAAAAAAAATCAATCCATAAAATTGCTTACCCTTTTTGACCGACCAATTCTTGTAGATAGTACAATCCTTCTTCATGTATCCTATCGTTTTACAAAAATAGCAACCGGAATGGTTTTGGTTCTCCTGATGTTGAAACCTTGGTGATGGTTTTGACAGCTTTGAGCTTATTCTGAGGCTTTTTCTTTTTAGGCTTTTCAACAAAGTTTACTGTAGTGCTAGGTTCACCTTGCTCTTTCTTAATCCTTGCCTATTCATCACAGCATATTGAGATTAACTTATTTATGGACTAGTTTTCCTTTTGAGCATTGTAGCTAGTTCTGAGGTGGCTATAGTTGTTTGAGAGTGTATCAAGCATATGATGTACTATCAACTCATCTTTAACTCCTTGTCATATCTCCCTTAGTCTAGCATTGACATTTATTAGTTTCAAAATATGCTCCCTAACAGATCCGGACTGAGAAAATTCAATGTTAGGATATTCTTTGTTAAGCCTATCTATCTCAGCCTTCTCACTTTCTCTTAATTTTACTGCAATAACATCCATAAAGTCTGTTGCTAATTCTGGTTCTGCTATGTTACCCCTTACTGAACTTGACATATAGGTTCTTATGACTTTTTAGCCATCCTGTTGGATCTCATCCACTTCCTATAATGATCTTTAGATTCTCTGGAATCAACTACAACTGGGACATCAGGCATATCTTCATAGAAACAGTAATCTATGTTGTCTTGCACACTCATGTAGTTCTCGACTGACTCTTTCTAAGCTCTATAATTAGTTCCAGTGAGCATCAACACATAGTTGAGGTTCACATAGTGTTTTCCTAGAAGCAAAAAGAGAAAAAACTTAGTGGGTTCTCAGTTTTGTAAAATTTTATTGAGTTTTCAGTGTTTTATGAAGTTGTAGCTTATTCTGTATCACATAATAACAAGCAAAAAACATCACAAGATCAAAACCAACAGAGAAAACACATCATACTACATACTTGCATCTTTCAGTCCATAAACCAAAAAATAATATTTAAGCAACACTTTTATTTCTGTTTAAATCCGGAGAGCTAAACAAGAAGCATAATATAGATAGGTTGACACTTTATAGTGGTTCGCCATGTCATTGGCGGGCATGACTACGTCCACTTAGAATATACTATGATCAGCCAATAAGCCAGCAAGGTGTTACAAATGTGGAATGCTAAGGATTCCAAGAGATCTCATATCTAGGGAGAAGCCTTCATTTTATAACTAAGGAAGACTTCCTCCTTTTACAAGTTTCCAATGTGGTATGCATAAACAGTTTTACTACTCACAAAGCTACTTAATACGGAGCCCGGAGGCACGTCTTCCGGATGCGGCACCGGTGATCTTCCACAATGGAGAGGTAGCCGAAGTGTCGGCCTACTGGATGCATGCCGGAGTCAGGACCCACCGTGCCGGTTGCACGGTCTACGAGGTCATTGCTTATGTTTGGCAATGCACCATATATACCATCAACAACTTTTGAGCATAAGCCAAAGATTCTGTAGTTCTTGATCAATAAGTCATGTTAAATAAAGCTATGTTATACAAAGAAATCAATCCACATCTTTGGAAAGAAGAAAAATTTCAATGTATCCAAAAATAACTTTATTTGACATGCATACTGCTGTTTTGAATTTTAAAACCACACACAGTCACTTCTTTGGAAGATACAATGGTATAATTTTAAAACATACAACACAATTTTCAATTTTGTTTTCCAAAAGTACTCCCCTAACATCAATGAGGAATGCTTTGTGCAGTATGTTCATTGATATCAACAAAATACAACAAAATTTTATGATTTCCTACTTTATACTCTCTAACCAGAATTATTTCTTTATAAGAGAACTTAAAGAAAACCCTACATCTGTAAATATTTTATAACATATAAAACTTTAAGGAGGTCAAAATATACATCATAGAAGTACAGATACATTAACATGTTTCAATCTAATTCCATAGAGCATATCCTGCATTGAAACTTCATCCAGCCACAGAACAACTGAATCACCAACTTATGTGCACGTTAGGAGTACTTTAGGGTTCTTATGCATAGATATACATGTATATATTATAGTATAACATGCTTGAATCGAAATCAGATACGAAAAACATAGTTTTTGCTTTTTTCCCAAATTGCTGCATAAATTTTTTTAAGCGGAAGCATTTTCTTTACACCAGCATCAAATTCTTGGCTTCTTGATCCATGACTTGTTGGATTTGAATTCCTTTAGAGACACACAGTATCTCGAGCCTCTCTGATTCATCCATTTCCCAACTGCTTCGCAGAAATCGACCGTTAAGAGTCAACGGCTAATTCTGCACTTTAAATACTTTTGCTTCGGGTCTGGTTTGAATCGGGTCAGCGTCTGCATATCGGTTTTGCCAAGAACATGACCCGAAAAACAAAACAGAAATTCTTTTGATTCTTTAAAAATTGGTTTTCAAAACATTGATCAAGCAACCCATTTCATGAGCACAGATGTGCTCTGATACCAATTGTTATTTCATAAAAAACATCATGCTCATAACTGAATTCATAAAGCTTCTGCATTAAAACCAATTATGTAAAAACCAAATACAGAGCAACAATACAAGTACTGCATCAAGAACAGCTTCATACAATCAGCTCCTCTAATTAGATCCATCTCAAGCTTGAAACCTTAAACAATAAATAAGTAAGCTTTGCCTTTTGTTAGTTCACCACCAATAGCTTCTGATATGGACAGAATGAATGCTAGAATGCGATGGGAACAACAGGGACAAAACCACATATATATATATATATATATATAGGATCAAAGTCTCAAGAGTCCTTCCATAAAAGACTACTTGAAGCCAAAGAATCCTAATTAGATACTGAATGAATTACTGCAGAATTTTTCTCATAGAATCCGAATATGTTTCTTAGCTTAAGGGATCAACACACAAATTCCTAAAGCAACTAGGATAGAATGCAAATCATTGTCCGTATTGAACTAGTTCTCATACTTGCATAGAATTCATGTAATCTGAATATTATTCTAACAAGTCCAATTATTTTCTAACAACTGAAGCAGTCCTTCCTTGGAAAAACTTAACTACGTAGTGCATATTTGTAATTACATAGTGAATTACTGATTACTTCTACATTTGTTACATGTTTAGAGAAATTGTTCGCATCCTACTCTGTATGTTTGAACAATTCCGAGTATAAGTGTGTCCATGGCTGGTCTTATGCTTTGGTTCTTATTTTAACTATAAACTTCCTAGTAGGTACTGGAATTCCCTCCTATTAAATTGACAAGATACTCTTTATGCAGGATAAAAATGAACTGCAGCATCAGATATCTATGTTGCTCTTCGTTGGATTGACTTGTGGAGTTATGATGCTCTTGTTTACACAATTCCTTGGTTCATGGGCACTAACAGGTATTGAAGACTGAATTTTCCTTTACTTAGATACAGAGACGTACTAAATTTGGAATGATTGCATTTAGTGTACCACTTTGGAATAGCATTGAATGCAGTAAACACTACATAGCCCAAATCTGATGAATTGTTTCTGATCTTGGTTTTACAGCTTTTGCTGGGCCCAAGAATGCTCATATCATACCTGCAGCAAGCAAATATGTTCAGGTTCTTTTTCTTGTAATTGAATCTTTTATTTATAAGTACTTCTTAGCGCTCATAGTTTGTATAACAAATCATTATCTTATCAAGTGAACATTTCTTTGCTATCAGTAGATTCGGGGGTTAGCGTGGCCTGCGATTCTTTTCGGATTGGTTTCTCAAAGCGCAAAGTACAGTAACATTTTTCTCATCTGCATCATGGATCAACTTAACAGTTGGCATGATCCTAGTACGGCCATTTGAAATTTACTTCAGTGTTCAGTTTATTACTTGCAAGGACTTTCATATCAATCTTATTAAGCCACATATAGTAAGAGGAATGCCGGGAGGTCCCTTTATTGTACTGGATATTCTTCGCATTATGTTTTAGTATCGCTAAAGCTATAAAGTTCATCACTCATCAGGTTTATTACCTGAAGTATATTTCATCTTACCCACATTTCTGGTATTGTAGATTGCAAGTCTCAAGTGTTGTTAGAAATTTAGGTTTACCCTTATATATTATTGAATCTTCTTTAGTTATTCGACTAATTGATGGCCCCTATACAACTTAAATCTGAAACGCATGAAGCCTGCCTCCGATACACCTTTTACCTTGTCTTTTCTCTATTTGTAAAATATTTTTGACTAAAGTGAAGGTGCTATGTCTTCTAAATTCAGTCTTGGCATGAAAGATTCATTGGGACCTTTAAAGGCTCTGGTGGTTGCCAGTGTTGTGAATGGACTAGGTCATGTAGTCCTATGCAATTTCTTACGCTATGGTATTACTGGTGCAGCATGGGCAACAATGGCATCACAGGTATATATGATTAGCATTTTAATAGTTCGACATATAATCTCACATATCTGTCCTATTGTATTGCCAATTTATTTTTTTATACCCAATATTTTACACAGACATTCTATCCTGCCACTGAATCATTGATCATCATTTGTTTCAGATTGTTGCTGCTGGTATGATGATCAAAGCTCTGAACAAGAATGGATTCAGTGCATTTTCCATCTCTGTTCCATCACCTCGTGAATGTCTGCAAATATTTGGGATTGCAGGTCCGGTGTTTGTGACAATGTTCTCAAAGGTTTGCCACATTATTTTGTAATATATAGCTGAATTATGCTAACATGTGAACACATCTCAGTATCTCACACGCTTGGATGTTTTAGGTGGCCTTCTACTCACTGATGACATACTTTGCTACTGCTATGGGTACGAGTGTAGTTGCTGCTCATCAGGTTCGCTTTTTTGCTCTCATAGGCAGCTATAGTATTCATCAAGGAACAAACAACAATTATCTTGACATGTGCAATTTAATATAGGTCATGATACAAATGTATGGAATGTGCGCGGTATGGGGTGAGCCTCTTTCTCAAATTGCGCAATCATTTATGCCTGAGTTACTATATGGAGTTGACCGAAGTTTGGAGAAGGTTCGTTATGTTCAAGTTTGATAATGCTTCAACCATTGTCCTTTTGTATTTTTCTGATCTGTTTCTCCCAAGATTTTCATGTGTCAGTGATATGCGGATAATGCAGAAAGTCCTTTCTTCAAATGAACTTGATGTAAAAGTTTTCTAGTTAAAAGATATGCTAACCCATGATGTCTCGTCTGCGAAAAGTGTTCTAATATTTTTAATGAATACTGAACAGGCCCGAATGCTGCTAAAGTCACTCGTAATTATTGGAGCTGTTCTTGGATTGGCACTAGGAGCTATTGGGATGACTGTTCCTTGGTTATTCCCCAACATCTTCACATTTGATCTTAAAGTCATACAAGAGGTTGGTTCTTATTACTGAATTATAAAGTTCTTTTCTTTTCATATGATTCTTGATCTGACAGGAAAATATATTTGTGCAGTATAGATAAAAGGGAAGTAATTCTTCCATGAGGAAGTACATGATAATTGTCTGGTTTAGTGTTTGCAGCATTGCCTGTAATAAATTGTCTAGTTAAATTTTACGCTGCAAATGAGAACTAATTAGGTTGGACATAAATGAAAATTGCATTATGCATTAACTCGTGTGTATATGCGGATGGAATATATTTGTACTTGAACAACAGTGAAGTTGGGATATCCGAATGTTTCTCATATATTTTTTTGGTTTTTACCTGTGTCATGCAGATGCACAAAGTATTGTTTCTGTTCTTCCTGTCGCTATCTATTACGCCTTGTACTCACAGCCTTGAGGGCACATTGCTGGTACGCTTGATATAGTCTAATCAGACCCCCTGTGTGTTCTTTTATGTTCCTCTTTCTTCTTCTTAAAATCACACACGTGCTATGGGCAGGATGCATAATACATGATACAAGGCATCTTCAATTCATGATATACGTCTCTAATTTCTACTAGTTCAAAGACATCTGATATTTATGTACTAATATTGCAGTCATTACCAAACTGTGAAATTTCAAGCCTCAATTTTTATCCTTTGACAGAAGCTCTTGATGCTAACCCCTTTCCTAAACGCTATTCAATTAATCACATATTTGGGCCAAATGTTGGATAAAACAAATTATTAACACATAAAAAATTTTAGTAAGGTATGCTGTATCCAAGTTTACAAACATATTTCTCATAGAACTAAAATACTGCTAACTATATCCGCTCACTCTTCCTGAGACTTCCTGACACACTCAATTATAGGTTATTCATGTAAACTTCTCTGAACATGTTAGATTCAGCTGCAAATGAAATAGCATCATGTTGCTCATTAAGTAACTATCAGTAGCATGAAGCAACAAGTACTATAGGTATGTTGCTCGCTCTATTGATAGCCCTTGTGTTTAGAATCAAAATGTTTTATTTTCTGTTTCAGGCTGGACGTGATCTTACCTTCATCAGCTTCTCAATGAGCAGTTGTTTTTCCTTGGGTGCTCTTCTACTGTTGGTATAGATCTATATATTTTTTGTTCTGTCAAACTTTCTGGGGCCATTTTCTTTAGGCATCGTTATATAATTATAATTCCTCTTATTCTTGTTGTCACCAGCTTTTGAACAGCAAAGGATTTGATTTGCCAGGCTGCTGGTTTACCCTTGTTGGCTTTCAATGGGTAAGACAGAAATCCTGATCACTTTTTTTTTTTTTTTTTTTTGAAAATGATGTATATATTCGGCAAAAGCCATACGACCGAATTATGCGTAGTCAAGCAGGAGTCCTGCTCCACTATAAACTAAAAGTTTCCAAAACAAAAGCAACGAAACGAAACGAAATGAACGAAACCAAAAATCCGAATAAAGAAAATGTCCAAACAAACGGATGACAAACTACGAAACCAAATAGCCATCATGATAGTAGAAAGGACTCCACCAAAACCCTCAGGCCTAGAGACCACACGGTGTACCATTCACATGAAGGTAGAGCGACCCTACCTACCCTCATGATGAGATCTTGTTGTAGCTGGTGCTCAGGATCACTCCTTAATTCCGATCCATCTCCAACCTTAGAGGCCGACCCTGGCTCGATCGAACCCCCACAGGCATGTTCACCTTCTTCAGGATATTAGACGTCCCAGCAGCCCCAGACGATGACACCATCGAGTCAAAGTTCAAATTCATTGTCGGTTTCTTGTTCTTACTCCCTCTGGGACGTCCACGCTTCTTCAGAACTTTGCGAGCGAGACCAATGGAGCCATCATTTCCCACCATGAATCCTAAATCTTCAGGTCCAAGTTCCAGAGGAATAATCTCCAGGCAGTGCTTGGAACGCTTACCAGAAATTGAATCCTCCTCATCCCTAGTAAGCCGAACTCCTGCCACCTTTGGTGGAGATGGATGTTCTAGTACTTCCCGAATCTGTACCTGGCGTTTTTTCTTCGGAAACAACCCTGAAAGAGATGAAAGTGAAGGAAAGGGGGATTTAGGCATAACTGAGACCGAGTTTGCCCTAAATACCATCACTGGAGGCACAACAACTTGAGAGGTGATGATGTTGGAGCTCGGCTGTTCTTCCGCCTCCACTCCCTCACTCGAGCAAGTCTGTCCTCCATGATCAATTCGAAAGCAGGTACGACATCTCCCCAGCAACCGCTCATACTTATATTCCACATTGATAACATCATAAGGGGAAACCCTAAACCAGTGTTCAGCTTTCACTGGAGCATTAAGCAGAAGGACAAGACGAACCCTAGCGATGCCTCGGTTCAGAGCAGCAGTGTCAACCTGAATGATAGGACCTATCGTCTTCCCGACAAGGCGAACAGTAGCCACAGTTGAGAGCACCGGTGGTAAACCTGTGTTTACAACCCAAATCCAAATAAAGTAGAGAGGGACTTGCTTGGTATCAGAGAAACCATCGTAATTTTTAAGGATTATCATGGCCCTCTGAAAGCTCAATGGATCTCCCTTCTTAACCCTAGACAGATCACGCTCGTTGTTGAACTTGAAGAGAAACCTCTCATGCCGTGCCGCTACCTCCACAGGAACCGAGGTTTTCCACATATAACGCACTGCACTGTGGGAACTGGGAAGAATCAAAAGACATTGCCTTGCTTGTGTTGAGACGTCCAACCAAATCAAACTGAGGTGCAACAAAATCTTTTGCCAGACATCGGAGATCCCCGAGGTCCACTGACTCTTCTTCCTTTCCGGGAGAGAGCTTGGACACCAGACATGTAGTCATGGAAGGTACCAAAGCCATCACTGCTGCCATTAGAGTCGCGCCACTCAACTACGTTCAAAACCTGAACCCTAGGTTTTCTAGAGAGAGAGAATAAAGAGAGAGGCTGCTGTTTCTTTTTTCATATCCTGATCACTTTTTATGTTGTTTACTTGTACTTATGGTCAGTCATTTATTCAGTCCCTGAAGTTTCAGTTTTATCTCTATAGTTTTTCAAGTTCTAACTTTTAATTTAAAAAGTTTATTTCGTCAATTCCTCCGTTAATATGATGAGGTGGCAGTTAAAGACCCTCCAAAATAATGTCAAAATTACTAAAATACCCTTGTACTTGTTTTCCCTTTAGATTTCCTTCAATAATTTCTTTCTAATGAGTTTTCATTTTATTTTAAGGAGAAGTGAATGTCTTTACTCACTAAAATCCCTTTCCATTTATTTTTTTATGTCTACATCGGATTAATTTAACTTAAATTAAAAATGATAAATTTGTTTTAAATAATTAAAGAAAATCAAAGGGAATATTATTTTAAGAGTATTTTGGTCATTTTACAATTTTTTGAAGGGCCTTTAACGAAGAATTTGACGGAATAGATCTTTCAGATTAAAAGTTGGAACTTAAGGATTATATAGATAAAACTGAAATTTTAGGGACTGAATAGACGACCGACCAGCACTACAAAGACTAAACAAATGTTTACTCTTGTTTATACTACACCTCCCATTATATCTTTGAGCTACGTACCTAATATTAAAGCCATAAACACCAATTACATCTCTCTACCTAATACTCTAGTTTTCTAGACAATAGAAACACAAAATATGTTAAGGGCCACCAAATGCAGGCTACCCTTTACCAGTGACCAAGCATAAGAGCTCTTATTCGTACCTATTGAGTCTCTCTGCCTAATAGAATGAGTATTCAATACATGCAACATTTGATTTTATTGGTGCATTTTACTGAATACATGAGTTTCATACACAGGCTCGATTTTTCCTTGCTCTCCGGCGGCTTCTTTCTCCCAATGGCATGCTCCATACAGAAGAGCTTGGCTCCTATAAAGTGGGGAAGTTGAAAGCTACTTGATATTTGGCTCATTTTTTAAGTAAGAGACTCTGAAGAAGCCACTTCCATGGATTTTTTTTTTCTGATAATTCTCAAATCATGGAATTTACCATACGCGTCTAGCCTGGATGCCAAATAGTAGTACAAAATCTAGCCATCTTGGTACTAGGATATCTTTTCTGGTCAATGATTACTACATTTTATTTAATGATTACAATCTTTCTTTCTCGTTTCTATCAAGTGGGGTCTCCAAATTGAAGGAATCTTAAAAAGTTTTTTTGAGTCCACACATATTTCTACTGCTTTTTACTCCCACATTTGATAAGTCACGTTGCCAATTGATAAACGGGTAAGATTAGAATGTTTATACATATCATGCGTCAACTTTAATTTATTTTATAAAAAATTCTTAAAGTAATAGTATTTAGTCCTCAAATTTGTTATTGAGTTCTTAAAGTTTTTTTTTTTTTAGACACAACGTCAAACTACCAAAAAAAGCATGTACATATTGAGAGTTTATTCTCTTACAAAGTTGCAAGGCAAATCCCGTTAAATTAAAGTGTACAAAACACAACCGCCTAATCAATAGATATACATCAAAATTACTAAATAAATTATTATATTAACCCTAAAGCGGTCCTATAAGTTCAAGTTAGTTATGACATTCAACTTCCGCACCCCATTTGAGACATCGTCACCAACTCACTTAGATGCGGCTTCCAGCACCGGCACCACCAACATCATCTTGTCTCCACCACCAGAAATCCTGGGTTTGCCATGCTTCGTTCACACTTGTGAATTTCTCACTGCAGTCGGTGACTAGCTGTTCCCACTATCAATCCGCCCATTGCTGCAGTAGAAGTGATACCCACAAAGAACACCTCAATGTTAGATTTCGTAGAGAGAATCGCTACCGTTTTGGTTGAGTCGATTATGAAAAGACGAGGTGTTCGGGAGCTATAAAATTGACAAAATTGGTGGAGAGAGAAATGAACTTTTGGTGCTACAAAACCAAAGACTCGACGGAGAGCCATCGAGACTCGGGAGCAAACTTTCCAGGGTTTTCAACAATTTTAGGGTTCAATTAAATTCTTAAAGTTGTAAAATAATTTACACACTAGTCTTTAAACTAGTAATATTAATTCTCAAACCGGTCATTAAAAACATTGGCCGAAGAAGGAGTTGGTTAAATTTCAAAACTAATCGGAAAAAAGAAAAGGCGGCCAACCTTCCACGTGGGTCACCTACTTGAGTTCAAATTTCAAAACTATAGAAACCACTCACACCCCTAAACCCTGTCCCCCCCCTGTCTCCCTCTTCATTGCTTCTTAGGGGCACACCCCACTCTTTCCCTGTGCCCCATTTTCCAGGAAGAACCCAAAAATGCAAGCTCTCATTTCTCACTCTCTCTCTTCTCAACCTCCTCTCCTCTTCTCCACCACTCCTCCGCCCCCACGCTTCAACGCCGCCGCACCGCTTCGATTTCCGAGTTCACGCTTCTTCTCCTCCTCGTCCTCCTCAGCTCCAAAACGACGCCGTTCGATTCGGCCTGTAATCGCTTGCATTGGCGACGGTAACGGAATCGGCGAGGTCTCGGAGTCGGGAGAAGCTGCGGAGGTTAAGGGAGAGCTGGAGAGTCAGAGCATATGGAACCAGATGAAGGAGATCGTCATGTTTACTGGGCCGGCGACTGGGATCTGGATCAGCGGCCCGCTTATGAGCCTTATCGATACTGTCGTCGTCGGTCAGGGAAGCTCCATTGAGCTTGCTGCTTTAGGTCTTCATTTCCAAGCCTTTTCGCTTTAGCATTTTTATTTTTTTTTGGTTGTTGTGGTGGAAGTTTAATTAGCTGAGCTGTCTGTGTTTGCAGGTCCGGGAACTGTAATGTGTGACAATATGAGCTATGTGTTCATGTTTCTTTCAATCGCGACGTCGAATATGGTTGCTACCTCGCTTGCAAGAGGGGTTAGTTTCGAGCTTTGTCATATCTATGTGCACTATTGCTATTGTTGTGTCTGCTGAATCATTAACTACTAATGCAGTGTGACCTGATAGGAAAGTTAGAATTAATTGTATTGTGTAGTTTTGGATTGACGTGTTTAAGGAGAGTTGTTGCACGCTAGATTTACGGAGGATCAATCACTATTGTCACTATATCCTGAAGTGTATGGGTTCACATTTTGGGCTCTAGGTTTTTATTGATTTATTTCGCTATGGGGATTTCTGTGTTTCTGAAATTGCGATAAGCCTTTGAGATACTTTTTCAATTTCTATGTTTGAAAGTGAGCAGCTTTTATGCTGTAGACAGCATAGTTTCACTAAATGCCTACATGCTATAAAGCTGGTACTCTTTCAATTATTGTAAGCTGGTACTCTTTCCGCTTTAATTAGCAAAATTGGAAATGCAATTTATTTACCACAAGTAGTGTTTACTCTTTAGTCAATTAATTTCTCATTTCATGTAATTGGGGTGTGAATAGGTTTCCTTTTATGGGGGAGATTCTCATTGCAGGCCACAGAGCTGAACTTTAACTGTTGTGATTAGAGTTGATACCCTCCGATCTGTTCCATGCATATGCTTGCCTTCGGAAAGTCGACACTGATTCCAAAAGCTTATGTCATTCAGAATATAACCAAACATTATATGTCACGCTCACCACAAAACACAGCTTACACTATCCATCAATTGTGAGGACTGTCTTACAAAAGGGAACCGTATGTGGGCTGATACGTTCTAAACCAAATATTAATATATATATAAGAGTTTAAATTGTTAGGAATAAACCCTAGCATTGTCAAGCATAACATAACAGAAAGTAGGAATCAATTATGTTCATGCATCTTGTTCACATACATTGTCAGATATGTATGCACTTTAGACTATACTGGCACAATTCACTCGATTGTTAATATTTGATTGTGAAATTCTACATTTACTGGAGTGACATGGAACCATCTCTTTCTAAAATGAAAATAAAAACCTTTGTGTACTTTTTAAGTCTTCTGATGTATATGTCTGATCACTAGTATTTTTCTATGCTCTCTCTCGTGTGTGTGTGTGTGTGTCTTTTTTTCTGAATGCATCGTTTGACCATCAAGCTTTCGTGCAGGATAAAGATGAAGTGCAACATCACATATCCACCTTGCTCTTTGTTGCATTGACCTGTGGCTTCTTGATGCTTTTATTTACAAGACTTTTCGGCTCATGGGCACTCACTGGTAATAGGAAATGTTTGAGATATGACGTGATGATACTGAAAGATAGAATGCTTGATTTTGTTTTGTCTTGTTTCCTACCATCGATGCATTTTAGCCAAAATTTGATATTCTTAGCCTGTCAAAGTAGCATTCGTGAATAATGATTGCCTCATCTGTGGTTTTTCAGCTTTTACTGGATCAAAGAACTTACAAATTATTCCAGCAGCAAATACATATGTTCAGGTGTACTTTCTTCTTTAAGCTAAAAGTTGTTGGTTACTCCACTTATTATAAGATTTTTTGCTTTCAAATCATTTAGCTGGTTTGGAAGTATTAAAATATGATCAAAGCCTTTTCTGTTTATCTGTTCATTTGATATATACGATAAACAAAAACTTTGTAGACTTTACATTATTTTGTCAACATATACCATGACGAATGGGTCATTCTTTTGCTATTCTCATTGTTCATTCTTCATATTAATGGACAAGGTCAAAGTGGATAGTTGTTTAGGAAGTTCTGAATAATGTATCTGCTAAATTAGCTTAACGCGGAACTCAGTCAAACTGTGTATACTTGATTGGTATGATGTCATCCTCCTAGGATCTTCATTTGCATATCCTTATACTTTTTTCACAAGTAATTCTTTTATCATGGTTTTTTTATGACATATTTAAATACTAAATTTCTTCTAAATGACTTCATAACTAAACATATTACATTCTATTGGTAGATACGTAGTTTGGCATGGCCTGCTGTTCTTGTTGGTTGGGTTACCCAGAGTGCAAGGTGAGATATCTTAACTGTACGTACATTATCTACCGTACAAATCAGCTCAGTATATTGAATAAAAAAATCATAATGATAGAAGATTTAGTTGTCCTGTACTCTTGTTTGCTCGATGTTTTTGGGGAGAAGAATATACTGCTAAAACAAATTGTTTGGCACCATGTATGGATTGAAATATGAAATTCCACCAAGTGTATGAGTGGTTACAAAAATTTCATGTCAAAAGTAATAAGTATCCAACACACACACCCACACACTATCATTTTGACTTGAGTTACTGTTTACTGCCTAAGGCAAATTTATCTCTGACAGGGAGTTTTAGATGCTGAGGTTAATGAGATTGTGAGAAGCTGTTTCTTCATGTTCGTACTCTGATACTCTCCATCTGTTTCCAGTCTTGGCATGAAAGATTCATGGGGTCCGTTGAAGGCCTTAGCTGTAGCCAGTGCCATTAATGGCCTTGGTGATATACTGCTGTGCAGCGTTTTAGGGTATGGTATTGCTGGTGCAGCATGGGCTACAATGCTGTCACAGGTATGCCGAACATCCATGTTTCGAATATGTTATTAATGGTAATTAATGGTCTGACTATATTATCATATGTTCTTGGTAATGACACAGACGTTTCCCTTCCACTTATATTGACTGATGTAATACTAGATTGTTGCAGGATACATGATGATTGAATCTCTGAACAAGAAAGGATACAACTCTTATGCTATTTCTGTTCCCTCACCCAAAGAACTTCTAAGTCTGATTGGGCTTGCTGCTCCAGTGTTGGTGACGATGATGTCTAAGGTTACAATTTGCGCAATTATATTTTTTATCCAGTCCCAGAAAACTCTTCAGTAGTTTTATTTGACCATACCATAATTGACAGTTCAAACAATTAAACCCCGATCATGAAAAAGATTCTATATAGCAACCAGTCACCTAATTATGAAACTAGTCCACACCACAGTAAGGATATCAAAATATCAGATCCTCTCTAACAAAGACACTGCAATGTGTAGGTTGCTTTCTACTCCCTCATTGTATACTTTGCAACATCTATGGGCACGTATACAATGGCTGCTCATCAGGTTAGTTTTAGACAACCTTGTAAAGTTAGTTGACTTTTTTCTTTCGAGATATTTTGTAGTAGATATTAACTACTTACCACAACTCTAGGTCATGATTCAAACATTCTTCATATGTACGGTGTGGGGAGAACCTCTGTCTCAAACTGCACAGTCATTTATGCCTGAGTTGATATATGGAGTGAATCGTAGTTTGCCCAAGGTTTGTGATAACTGGTGACTCAAAGTCAAATTCTATCACTATGGAAACTCTAACCTAATCTTGCTTTATTGGTCATTTTCTGTATTGTTCATTGTTTATATATAGTCTTCTGAAATTAATGAAATGAAACAGGCTCGAATGCTACTCAGGTCACTTGTCATCATTGGAGGAATCCTTGGTCTGGCTCTAGGAATTGTTGGAACATCTATTCCATGGTTGTTTCCTAACATGTATACACCTGAGCAGAGGATCATACTGGAGGTTGGTTCTTTCTTTTGTGAGCTTTCGTATTCTTCCTAATTTCTTTTGAAGCTTTGATTATTATGTTGGGTTTACTCTCTTCTACTTAGCTGTTAGACACTGTATAGTATCTGCATCATTCCATTGAACCACTTTCTATAAGTAGATAACTCTTAATAACCGAGTCATGAGCATTTAATATTCCAATGATAAGGGTCATCATGAAAAGTTATAATAAATTATTCAGAAATGTTAACATGAGCATTTAATATTCCAATGATAAGGGTCATCATGAAAAGTTATAATAAATTATTCAGAAATGTTAACTCCTCTTGATGTTCTATTATGTTTTAATGCAGATGCATAAACTACTGATACCATTTTTTCTGGCGTTGGCTGTGACACCTGCCATTCTCTGCTTTGAGGGAACATTGCTGGTATGTTTGGTTTTAACTTAATTACAGGCATTGTTGTTGCACATCTTGTTCCCATCTGTGTCCTCTATATGCTGCGTTAGCAGTGGAGGAATTCATTCTGTTTATATTATAGTTGGGTTCCAATTAATGCTTTGAAAAAACATTCATCTTGAGGTTGAATATAAGCTTTCTTGTAGATATAATGATCATGGTATAGTTGAATTGGATTCTGATATCTCTGTGGCAAAGCATGTGATGCGTGTTCTTGTAACTAGTCTCTTCTTTTTTTTGGTAATGATATATGCACCTTGGGAGAACTCAATTTCCTCCATCTATTGAGAGTATATAACTGCTGCATTGGCCAATAATTTGACTAGATTTCTCCTTCTCGGTTTTCATACATATATTCTGTTTGCTTTGCAGATATCAGACTAGTTTCTTTGTTTATTGATCTCAGCTATAAAGTTCATACATGTACAAAAGCTGACAATTGACCTACATGTTTAAACCTAAGGTATCAATGGCCCAATATTAAGCAATTTAGGTAATTGTTTGCCAACAGCGGATGCAGTTTTTGACCCATGTTCAAACTTTGCTGAGAAATTATTGAGTAATAATTCAGTTTTTATTATTTTTTATTTTATTTTTTATTTATTTTTTTATCATATGCTTGACTGTGATGATAGGCCTGCCATGTAGGTCATGGTGTATTTTAGCAGATGCATAATCTTTTAAGTAAGCACAATGGCCCTACCTACTCTAAAAGTAATAATGTTCTGCAAAATCTTGTGCTACTCTCTGATTTCCAACTCCAAATTAATCCGATCACCTTCATGACTGGTAATTTGTAGTTCAAACTTGCTTTGACGTTTGGTTCTTGATTTCATGCATTGCACTTTCCACGACATCCTTTAGCACTCAGGCACACAAAATTCTCTCTTATATCAGTACTGCTTTTGTTTGGTTCCTCAGGCTGGACGAGATCTTAGATTCATTAGTCTTTCAATGAGTAGCTGCTTCACTTTAGGTGCACTTCTAATGCTGGTAGGTTTATGTTATTCATTTTTCTGGTTTCTTAGAAGAGTATTGATTCTTTATATATTCACTGCCATCCAAAATTTTTGTTTCATCAGCTTCTGAGTAGCAGAGGATGTGGTTTAGTAGGCTGCTGGTGGGCACTTGTAGCATTTCAATGGGTAAGTGACCATCTATATGGCTTTACATGTGTTTTTATCAATTTTCAAGTTATCTAAACACAAGCTTTAATTCTTAGGCTCGGCTTTTCCTCTCTTTACGACGCCTTATATCACCTGATGGCATACTCTACTCTGAAGATACGAGCCGGTTTAAACTGGAAGAACTCGGAGCTGTATAGTTTAGGAAACCCTGAGTGATAAGACTGCAAAATAGATGGCAGCACCTTGGCAAGGGTCAAAGTTCTTGTATTAAAGTCTACCCTTATACAAAGTATCAAAAGATGAAGTCGGCACGAGTCCTTTTTATTTGCAACAAGGCAGAGAGCACGACCAAACGTGGAGTCAAGATACATTGAGCACATGGAGACAATAGATGGCGTCATGAAATTAATTTCAAGTAGCTGCTAGTTCTCTTTCCCATTCTGAGAAAGTTTAGGAAGATCTTGCTCATCAGGATTATCATCTTCAGCTTTTTGCTGCTTTCCATTCTGATAAAATTTAAGAGGATCTTGCTCCACTGCTAGTTTTCTTTAATCAGTTGTTGTAATTATTCTCTATCTTAAAAACTGCATCCCTAAAGGCCTAAAGTCCAAGCAGTTCGAGTCTCCTATTCAAATTCTTCTATCAAACTCTCTTTGTTCAATTACTATATTTTAATGTTGCACATGAATTATTTCGAAATGGTGTAAGGAAAATAATTTTCTACCATACTAGACATCATCTCATCTTCTGTATCAGAGCATTGCTTCTAAAAAGTGACTCAAAAATGGCCATTCTAAATGACTTTGGATATCTGTTGAGGAAATATGCTGCAGTTATAATATCACTGATTTGGAAGAAAACTGATAATGCATATCCATAAGTTTCCAATTTCTGAAGATATTTAAGTATTAACAATCATGAGAACAAGCAGTATGCAGAAGTACAATCAGACATAAAAGACCCCAGCCAAACAGTCTGAACAACATTCATTTCTGCAAGTAGGTTCTCCTATCTTAGCTGCAAAATTTCACATTAAATCATGGGTCCAAGTAGATTATCTCTGAGTGCACCGAGGCACGGCTAAGCCTGAGCAACTTTTTTAACAGTTCTGAAGAATTACTGACAGAAGCAGGTTGAATAATCATCATCCTAAGCACAGGTGAACTTGAAAGCAAAAATCTTATAAAATCTAGTTCAGCTTTGGCACCAGAGATGCTGCTTATTTTGACAAGTCGCAGATCAGTGAATGAGGTTGTCATATAACCAAGAGTTCACCTTTCCCACAACAGCTCGATCGTAAGGGCAGGCCTACAGAATGCCTATAGCGTCAGAATATTACAACTGTTTAAAATATTGCTTTACAGTAGAGCAAAACTTACAGCGATTTCTAGCTTTTGCAAAGCAGGGAAGCAAATCAGAAGGCCTAGAACAGTAAAAATTTCCTCCAGATCATTGAAGTGCATTTCTATAGTAAGAGGTTTCAGATAAAAACATGGTTCAGGCAGCTTGCTTGATAAGGCACCAACAGCCAAATACTGGAGCAGGAAGGATGCAGAAAACAGCGGGTACGGTTAATATATGTCCTCAAATTTCAATGGCCATGTAAAAAAGTACGAAACCACAAGATCATTACCTTTAGAAAGTTACCCCTGATTCCAAGTTTTCGAACACGAGGAAGGTGAAGGAAAAACAAGACCATATTGCTAAAACTACCGGGAACCCGTCTTTGGTCAACATTAGGCTCCAAAAAAATGTTAAAACGACCAAGATTTATGGTGCTTCGAAGACTAACATCATCAAAACAACCATCAAAGCGCAAAAACTTGAATTTGGGAGCATCAATTTTGAGATGGGTGAAACCATCACAGCCTACCAAAGTCAATGCCATGAGAAGAGAACAAGAAATGATAATAGATTCAAGAGCATCTTGAGCCAAGGTAACGTGCACAATATCAAGCCTCTTCAAGCTCCTGAAGCCTTCGAATGTGGGCAAAGGTTTTAGAATGCAATTCTTCAGCCTTAAATGAATAATATCTTGCCAAGAAAACAAACGTGAGGGAAGCTTGTAGCGATCCCCTTCGGTAAGTCTAACAAAAAAACTCTTTGATAGAGTGTTTTGACAGATGAACAATCCATCGATCGAGATCTCTACTGGCTAGAAAACCTTGTTGATAAAGTTTGAAGCTGTGTAAGGGGCCAGTGTGAACTAAGAGTGCATGATCAACAACAGTGACGAAAGATGTATGGTTTTGAGACGAGACACATTGATCATCAAACACAAGCTCGGGAAGCTTTGCCTCCACTTGTTGGATAAAAACACTAGTCCTCACTGCGTCCTTAATTGCATAAAACACAAGATAAATTAATAGTCTCGATTAAATAATAATTTAAGTCACTCATGAGGAAACTACATAAAACCCATATACAAAACTAAATTTGTAAAAAGTTCTTATTGTTGAAGGAAAAACGTATTATGTGCCTTCGTCAATGTAACTGACGATAGATAATTATGTAGTCATTATTGTCATTAATGTATTTCCTATTACCGTTGTAATACTCACCCTATATAAAGGGGATTATCAATGAAATGAGTAGACCAATTCAGTATTTTCTATAACACGTTATCAGCACTTTGCCTAACCATGAGTTTTTAGAAAAACAGAAAAAATCTGTCGAAAAAAAAGAAGAAAAAAAAACCCTAGAAATGTTTTCTCGTCCCGCCGCCGCTAGCTGGTGCAGCTGCCCTGCTCCTATGCCAGCCCACCTCCGATGACGACACTCCAGCCGGACCCGAGGTTCCCCGATCCGGGCGCCCCCCCCCCCCCCCCTCACCGCTCCTCCGATCGCCTCAGCCTAGTCGCTCTCCCTGCCGCTCCAGACTCTGATCGGACCCACATCGATCCAGATCGGACCCCATCCCGCGCCGACGACGCTGCCTCGCCTGGCTCGATCCAGCAGCCCAGACGACGCCAACCTCCGATCGGCCTCGACCCAGTCGCGGCGAAGACGTCTGCTCTCTCTGTGACCCAGCCGAGCGCCGACGACGCCAGCCCAGCCGAGCGCCGACGACGCCAGCCCAGACCTCGATCGACGATCGGATTGCTCCACTGACGCCGGTCCAGCCGCCCCGATCCATCGACGCCGCCCCAGCAGCCCCGATCCGATCCCGTTTCTACCGACGACAACTCGTCGGGAAAGGCTGCCTCCCAGAAGTTCTACCGACAAAGCTTCGTCGGCAGAAGCTTGACCCGACCCGGTCTTGTTGGGCCTGACCCGGATCTGCTGACCCGACCCACGAAAAAAAAACAGAATTTTTTTGGGATAAAATTTGAAGGTAATTTTAAAATTACCGTATAGTAATTCTTATTTACTGTGACTATTTACTGTTTTATGAATTTAATGGTAAATATTAAATTATTTAATTGATATGGTAAATGTATGATTAAAGTGACTAATCATATGAATATTTTTTTTTTATGTGACATATCAATTTAATGATGCGGCGATGAATATGCGACGACAAATTTGGAGTCGGAGATCGAGCAATCGATTCATATGCAGTTTATTTGGCAAACTTACAAGTAATATTTATATTGACGCTCTGCTTTCATTATATTTTGTTTCAGTTATTTATATGAAATAATGCTTTATTCGATTTGATCGCATTAGTATTTTATATAAATATGAAACTTGAAACATTATATGCTCATTTTATTAGTGTTAAATAATTGTTTTATTTAACATGTTATTTAGTTTGAGCATTGTCATGATAATGTAATTTCATGAGCATTCTAATATAAAGAAAAAGTGACAAACCTATATTGTGAAAAAGCATTTTCACGAAGTAAGAAAAATATGACCATTACAAATTTTGGTCTTGAGATCCAATTTTAATTTCTTGAAAAATTTTCATCATGGATATCTTCTTGATTATATAAAAAGCAATGATAATGAAATTTCATTAGCTTTACATGCAATGAATATGAAAAAATCAAAATTTTATTGTGATAACGAAATTTCACGAAGCATCGGAGTTATCATAATGTATATTGGTTTATATTAGTCGTCGTGCATGTCATTTAGACTACGAGATTAATACATTATATTCTTCCTCTATTTTAAAGATGGTTTAACCATCACATTTTAGTTTTGACATATTGGACTCTGAAGAATTTGAGTACCAAATTCCCCTATTAAGCCGACTAAGGCTTGAGCATGGTATATTTATGCAAATTGCTTTATGTAAATAGCTAAATAAATAATTTCAATATCTTGAACGACAATGTAAGGTCTAAGAAAAAAAATCCCTGAAATTTAATTATGCAAAGTAATGCAATCACCCTAAAACAAAGGGCAATGATGATGTAAGTTATGAGAAAACAAAGAGTAATGACGATGTAAGGTCTTAGACAAAGAAATTTCCTGAAACAAATTATGCAAAGTAATGCAACAACCCTAAATCAAAAAGCAATGACGATGTAAGGTCTTAGAAAAATATATATATTCTTGAACAAATTGGGCAAAGTAATGCAACGACCCTAAAACAAAGGGTAATTACCATGGACGTAAAATTCATATAATCATCCAAAAGTAAGTGGAAACAATGTAACATTTAAAAGATGACATAGGGGACATGTCATGTGCAGTGAAGCACTCTATCATTGTTGTAATTCAATGAACTATTGATACGTACATTATAAGCTAGTAAAGAATTAGCTACGACTTTCAATAAATATGAAGAAACATATAAATATGTGGATTTTTTAGAAAAGTATCTTCAATATCCAACAAGAACATCGAAAATAAATTTACAACTAAAGACATACCATATGGGAAGAATATGTCAAATGACACATCTCATCATTGCAGCCATTAAAAGAGCAAAAAAGGATCTGGCTCAATCCAAGATAGACTTTGATTAGTCTACTTTAAAAATTTTAAGATATCTTTATAAAGGCTATTACGCCTAAATACGACTTTTGGTCCTAAATTAGACTTTTGGTCTTAAAGTTTCTCTTTCTAAATTGGACAAGACTAAATGTAATCGTTGGCATGTTAATTTTTTGAATTTTCTCTAAAGGAATTGAGATTTTTCAAATTTTATTCATAATATACATAATTCAATTTTCTGCATCTAACTTTGCAAAGTATTGCATAAAGTAAAACAAAACAACATATCATAATATAGGCATGACACAAAGAACTGTGTATAAAGAAACGCACCATGTAATCCCTAGAATAATAGTACTGAAGGACAATGGTACTAATATATCACAAAAATAGCACAATAGTACTGAAGAACTGTAGTACTATAATGAAAGTGATAAGAATCTAAATATATGTTCCTCTGGGATTCATAATGCACTTGCCTAACTGGGATTACAATACCCTTTTATTACAATACCCATCGATTTACTCTAAAGAACTTGAGTTACGTTTCGATGTATATATTGAGCATATGTCAAATTGACAATTTATGTGATAAAAGAAAATTGAATTTTGTTTTCCACATTATAAAGAAATTTACGCCACGATTTTTTATGTGAAAAAGACACAAGTGAGAATTCATTTGAGCTCCTTTGCATTACCTCTAAATGACTGCGAATGTAAACGAGTATTAGAGAATATTATATGTCAACTTAGTAGGTTCTAAGTAACCGCTAATTAAATCCAACGTCATAAGAAAATGATCTTTTGGAATTCTGACATAGATTGGCTTTGATATGGTGATCCATACATTAAAGAAACTACTATGGACACCCATATTTTTGGATAAATAGAAGCAAACACCAGAAGAATATGGTTCACACACGAATCTGAGGACGATCAATGAACATTTGATCCTCAAATATTGTCATATAGGGTTGAAGACGTATGTTCAATTCCTAAATTCCGCCGCTCCCCCAATGTGGCATTATAATATATTTGATGCACAAGCATATGCATTTATACCTTATTATGCTTCTCCTATCCGTCATGATTTTATGGATAAAAGTACATCATTCAAAGCCTATTCGTTAAAGCAATTATGATTGAGATCATCATATGCAAAGGACACATGAGTTTCTCATTATGATGTTATATTGAATCAAAAGAGGATTCAGTGGATCGATTCAACCAACTTGCGGACACCATAGATATTTTATGGTGTTGGTTGTTGTGTCGACACGCTGGTCACGTGTCATGACACCATCCACACTTAAAATTTATGCTGCTTATGCTAGAAAGTCAAAGCACCTAGGCCGGGTTAATTTCCGTAGGTGTGATGATTTTATGGCTTATTATATGGGATTTGTAATGGACATCATATTCCAATATAAAAACCCAATTGGTCTCACGGAAAACGACTACAGTAATAGTCTTAATATTGGTAAAGCACACCAATACTTCCGTTTTGGGTTATGCAATTTTTACATGCAGCGTTACTTTTTCATCTATGGCCATCATCATTGAACCAATTTACACCATAGCTAGTGACTATGTGTAAGGATTTTAAAGGATTTCAAACGAACTTGTAATCCTTGAGCTCTTTTGGATTGACACGGATCTACAATCCTTGAGCTCCATTAAATGTTTTTATGTGCCAAAATTGCGCCGCCACAGCGCACAATGATGGGTCCATTGAGATGAATAAATATTTATGCTGGATATGAACTTCCAGCTATAGTCCACTATGTCGAAACCTTGACAGGCGATCTCTTCACCGCTAGATTTGCGGAGTGTCACTTTGATGAGACAGTCTTCCCGTCGTTAGGGGGAGATAAGAACAAGCATGTTCAAGTGGAACGACAGGAATTGTCGTGGTTTGTCCCCACTGTGTCTCATCTCGATCCCCAAAAATCACACAAAGTAAGGTGTGTAGATATCTTATACATTAAAGTGACGAGATCATATAAACCTGCTGCAAATATACCTGCAAGGATTGTGTTTTATCAAAAGGACATGGTACCACCCAAGAGGAATTGGGTATTGCACTGCCACCATGGATGGTGGCATGGTGACGCCATAAGTGGCATAAATGGCGTCACAGGCCGTGGCTCTCCAAGGAAGAGGGGGAGGCCACCTTAAGTTCGATACATACTTGTGTAAAGGAAGAAAACAAGTTTGGCACAACCTGATCTATTGATCAGTGATACTCAAATCCGTCTCATGAGAATATTTATGGATTGTGGTTATCATTGGGGGACGCCTCAAATGTTAGAACCAATCCTTAAAGTATAGAGATCTCTACAAACACATTACACTAGTGTACATGAGGACGTGGAATAATGAGTCTACTATCGAACCATACTTCGTTGAAAAATGTCAACTTAGTAAACTGGCCTAATGGAAAGAAGCGATCCAGTATAAACAAAGAGATAGGTCTTTTGGGCAGGTGACGCCGACACCGCAAATATAAACCCTATCAAATATATCTTTGTTAGAATGCGTAATGAGAATAAGAGTATGCAGACTCACCTTATGGCGCAAGGTCTCTCAGAAACGCACTGGAATCGACTACGAGGAGATACTCTCTCGTAATGGACTATGATGAGACAATCTCTCGTAATGGATGTCATTGCATTCCACTACCTTGTCAGTTTGGTAGTTTCGGAAAAACTGAACATGCAGCTTACGAAAAGTGATCAAAACATATATCTCTATGGGGATCTAAATTAAGAGATATACATGAGGATCCTAAACGGACTTGATCCACCCAAATCAAGTGACTCTAGATCACATGAGTACGTTTGCAAAAGAAATTGAAACGTTCACTAAAGTGACTACTTGATTGGGAAGAGATTGGTGAATTATGCCCTTGCGTGCTCATTATGGATATACACAGACTCTCAATGAATTAAGAGATACTCTATGTATTGTAAATCCTAAGTTAAGAATGAAAAAGATCTTGGGAATACACAGTCTTGAAATGGAACTCAAGGACTGTAATGATGATGGTCATCCATCAATCGACTTAGGCACTCTAAAGAATAAAGTGAGGCCTACATATACTCCCATGATCAGTCGAAGTCTTTACTCTAACAATAGATCCGCTTTTCATCTAAAGGAAGATGACGAAGAAGTATTGGGAAATGAAATTTCTATACAAGTGCAATGACGCATGATTGTACTTAAACATAATATGTAAGACTCGACCTCTCATTCGATGTAAATTTGTAAAGCTATGTTTAGCTCTGCGCCTACGCAACGCAAATCGTTCTTTCATTAAAGATATGAAAGATTTGGGCTTATTCAATCTCTATATAGAATGTGACATGATAAAGAAATTATCCACGTCATAGCTAACTATGCGTAAAGAAAAACGCATTAAAGGTGAAATAAGAAAATCTGTTGTCACAGATCAATTTCAAATCTCTTAATGGTTCACTCATACTCTAGACGAAGTTATGACTATTTTGTTATATGAAGGTCATACCACGAGTGAACCTGATGTTCAATATGAATCTATGTATTCAGTTCACGAACAACCTTATCCTCAAGATCAAAGTAAATCAAGTTGGATCTGAGGACGATGTGGCAAGATTTAGTTACTATATCATTGCTCAAAGTCATATTTGGAAAAACATGTGAAAATGCATAACTATGCTAATGTTACTGAAGCTCCCTTGATCAAATGAAAGAATCAGGGAGAATCCCATGATTAATGTAAAAATCAGGGGGAGGTGCAGACATCAGGGGGAGTCTAGCACATACATGTTGTTTTCAAATGTAATAGGTGTGTTGCGCTCTTTTTGTCCTTCGACCAAAGTTTTATTTTCTCCCATTGGGTTTTTGTTACTTGGCAAGGTTTTTAATGAGGCAACACCACATGCACCATTCTATCTCTGACTCGGCACAAGGGGGAGTGTTGAAGGAAAAACGTATTATGTGCCTTCGTCAATGTAACTGACGATAGATAATTATGTAGTCATTATTGTCATTAATGTATTTCCTATTACCGTTGTAATACTCACCCTATATAAAGGGGATTATCAATGAAATGAGTAGACCAATTCAGTATTTTCTACAACACTTATATGTTTCATGTTTTGATACTCGGTCATGTCAGTATAAATCTCACTGTTAAATTATAACTATTAACGATTGTCAACTGAGCCGATGATGATTAAATTACTAACACGTCCGAGTACTGAACATATAAGACTTTTTTATTATTATAGTTAAACCTCTATAAATTAATAATTTCGGGACGAACAAAAATTATTATTTAATCGAGACAATTAATTTATCGAGGTTAAATTAGCAGTAATTCTTCATTTTAGGACTGACAAAAAATATTAATTTATCGAGATTATCAATTTATCGAGTATTAAATTATCAAGATTCTACTGTATTATTATTTTATTATCACCTACTTTATTTGTCAAACGTAAAACTATTTTCACTTTTTCGGATAATAAAACTGAACCAAACAAGCCAAATTGGTCTACCTTACAAATTGGGCCTTTGTTTAATTCAAACCAAACCAAATTTTTGTTTGCATCCAGAAAAAACATAGAAATTGCATGGCGTCTTCTAAGATATCCAAATTGAGGTACTTCATAGAAATTGGTTCACTATGATCCTCTATTAATTTTTCATTTCTGGTTCATTTTCTTTGCTTTCACCTTGTTACTGTGTTGCTAATTGATTGATATCATCCACATTTGTATCCCTAGCGTTTGGCTGAATTTAAGTTTTCTTGTAGATCTTATAATGATCATGTTATATTTGAATTGGATTCTAATATATATGTCGCAAAACATGGATGTTATTGTCACTTGTCTTTCTTTGATGAAAGACAAAGAAGTGTTCTTGTCACTTGTTGGTATAACTCGATTAATTTCTCCATTTATTGATTGCTTTCACTCCCAACATGCTATATATTCTTCCTCTCGTAAACTCTAAAGAAACAAATCAAAAACAAAGATAGAGATTAGTACGTACCATCAAAACTCTTCGCAATATATCATTTATCATTTATTAATCAATTTCTTAGTCATGTTTTTTATAATATTAAGTGATCTATGATTTACGTACTATGCCTTATAATAAGCATATTAACGAATCGTACGTCACTGTGGCTTCTGAATTGTGTTAGATCATTTTATTGATTAATTTCTCGTGTAGATTGTAATTTGTAAAATAATTTGATCGACGACATTTCTATGAGCAATGTGTGGTAAAAAAAAATGGTGGTTTATTGATTATGCATCCTATGTATTTATTGATGAGTACTTTTTTTTTTCTTTGTACGTATGTGAACATGATGTTGAGATTTTCGAAGAATTAAGCTTCTATTCATAGCTTCAATATTAATATTTGAATCTCCTTACTAGACCTCCTACTTGCTTTTACAAATAACTGATATGTTGTCAACACCTCCCTAATTTTCTCAAACTACCTATCGTCCAATTAAATCAAGAAATTTCTAAAAATTCGAAATCATACCTCCTTCCATTTATGAACAATATTTCATATTTGATTTCAATTACAATTAATCCGTTTCTTAACTTCCTTTTAGCTAACTCCATAAAAAAAACAAAACAAAAAATTATGGATTTAATTGTTTAAAGAAATATTATTTTCATATCTTCGGTGTCTGTCTTGACTTAATTAGTATTAAATAGAGAATTTAGGTTAGATAGAGAATTCCTGATTATGCGGGATACTTGATGTAATGTTTGTATAAATACCTCCTTATTCATGAATAAAGATGATGTTTCTTCCGATTATCTCTCTTATTTTTTTGTCCTAGAACACTTATGACAAGAGTCTTTTGCAAAATAGTTTTTTTCTCTGCGTTCTTTGTTTTTTTTTCCATGAAAACGTTAGCAAAGTAAAGTCTATGATATGCAGTGACCACATCTTGTACTACCTCAATCGTATTTATAAGTAGATTGTATATAGAGACTTTCACATCGATAATTTAGTAAGGATTTTTCTTCAACCATAGATGAGTACCCGGTGGAAGTAGATAAGGAAATGCATTGTTGTAGCACATAGAAAATTATACCATAATGTCAAGTCAAATCCTTTTTCTTTTTTTAATTAGCGACATATCGTAGAATTTCAATGAATAATAAATGTATTCCAAATTTTTATGTGTTAGGGTTTTTGTTGGAAGATAAGAAGATTTTCCCCTAAATTAAATACTATTTTAGAAATCCTTTTATGCGTCTTTGTTGGTAATTTTACATAAGTAGAAAAAGTAAACAAATTAACTTTGAACAAACTAGAGGTTTAAATGCAGACTTTCACTACGACAACAAATGTGATTTCCGACAATCAAAATAGTCGTAAATACCTATATTTTGGTCGGTAATACACTTTCCGACCAAATAAAATTCGTCGGAAGCGGTCGGTATTACCATGGTGGCAAATACTTTTTTTCCGATCAGACGTCGGAAATACTTGTCATTCCCGACTAAATCACTGTCAGAAATTGGTCGGAAATTTTCGGTCAATAAATTAGTTTCAATACCACTTTTGTCGAAATTTATATTTACAAATATTTATATCTTACCTTTTTTTATCAGTTTTTCTTATTTATTTTTTTTAAATGGTTTTTCTTATTTAATGGTTATTTTATTTACATTTCTTTTTCCCAATAGTGTATTTTATTAGTCTCTTTATACGTATGAAGTATTCACCGTACAAAAACAAATACTTAGTATATCCCAAGCAAGATTCCAAAGTCCCTTGGGTTCTTCTTCCATGTAAGGGCAGATCTAGCAACTGTATCTCTTCATTTTTCTTCAACAACATCAAGAGAGTAAAAAACCAGACAACAAGTCCTCTTTCAATTTCAGATCGCATTAGCAATTGTATTTTCTTTCATGGTTTTCCATGTGATCTACATACATAAATGGATCAATGATGAACAAAATTTCTCAAATTTGAATATAGAATCGATTTCAGTAACAAAAAGAGAAAAGAATTTAGCCTTAGATAGTTTTGATACCTGATGATATGAAGGCAACTGCAACCAATTACATCTTGATCTTCTCTATTGAACAAAGTTAAGTCATATATGTTGTTCTGCAAAGAATAGAAAAAAAAAATAAATGATGGAAGAAAAAGAAAGTAGGAAGAAGGAAAGTATGCAAACCACCAATTTTGCATATTAATGTATCGCGAAGAAGTGAAAAACTGCAGGCTATCTGCGTTGATCCCTAAACTAAAAAAGAGGAAAAGATAAGGTTTTGCTTTCTGAATTTGAAAGAAATGATTGAACATACATATCTTGTTTTGAGATAAATAAGGAAAGGAGGTGGATATCTAAAAAAAAATGTAACTCCCTTACAGAGGTCTAGAAACCACCTTGCATGGAGCAGTTTAAGGAGAAAAAACCTCATCGTAGGAGTTTGTGGGTTATCAATGCTAACATTTATTATTAGGGAAAAAAAACACATATATAAAAAGAAAAACAACTATCAGTGCTATATATTTTTACTTTCTTCTAAATAAAAGTCTATAAAAACGAAAGTAAACAGGTTATATAAGAAATGTCTAAATAAAATATTGGTAAAAAAGGTTAGTTTGTTATGCGTCTAGCAATTGTTATGCATGTGTTAAAAGGTTAGTTAAAATATTAAGTATCATTTCCGACTAGCATTCTTCATATAAGGTTTGCATGTGTTTCTTAATCAGAACTAAATCCAATATTTTCCGACAACAAAAACCTCATTGGAAAAAAAAAATTGCGAGAAGTTTTCCTAAAAGGTATCTATTTCCGACCATATTTTAAGCTTTTCTGAGAGATTTATTGCCCGTCGGAAATAATGTTCATCCATAAATTGTATTTCCGACAGCCATATATTTTTGGTCAGAAATAACACTATTTTTGACTAAAAATAGATGTTGTCGGAAAAAGTTGGTCGGGAAAGAGTGTTTGTGTTGTAGTGTTTTGAGGTATGAATAGAAGCTTCATTCGAAAAAACATCATAAACCCAAGAAAAGAAAATAGCTCTCTCTCCTAAAATCCTAGGCGGCATGAGTGGTCTTCCAACATGGTTGCATCTCCAATCCGACTACAAGCCATCACGGCGGCGTCGTCTTCGGACGGGCTCGAGGTGACTTTGTGACCCTATCTGAATGTTTTTATAGTCGGTCCTAGAACAAGCTTAGATGGGGTGAAGTTGACGTCACTACAAAAAAAAAAAAAAAAAAAAAAAAAAAACCTTAGGCGACGAAAAGATATAAATTCAATCGCCTAAAAAGACCACTGCGACGAAAAAAATTTCGTCTTCCAAGAAAAAAAATGTGTCGCCTAAGTACCTTCTTAGGCGACGAAACTAACAATTCGTCACCTAAGAACTTTCTTAGATGACAAAACGACCAATTCGTCGTCTTAGAGAAGAACACTGACGACGAAAAAAATCGTCGTCGTTTGAGTTTCTTCTTAGGAGACGAAATATTGTTTCTTCCCCTAAGTGAAACCACTTAGGCGCCGACGTACTGCTTCTTCGTCTAAGTGAAACCACTTAGGCGACAAAATACAATTTCTTCACCTAAGTCAAACGTTTCGTCGCCTAAGTGGTTTCTTGGTTAATTCGACGAAATTGATCAATCTGACACTCTCATCTCATTTATTTTAATTCATTTTGTCTTTAGTTAGTTTGAATTAAAAATAAACACCAATTGTAAAATCTAAGTCAACATAGTGGATATGCTACAGATGAACCGACTAACATCTACAAATAAACACCAATTGGAGAGAGATATAAAGAGAGAGACCGGTGTAATATGAGTGTTTATCTTGTTTTTTTTTTAAGATTTTTTTTTTTAAGGTAAAGCATTGAAAATCAAAAATGAGAAATGTTCATCAGTTTCAAATGACAGACACAAAGAAAAGTAATGCATAAATAGATCATTCATCTGTAATTTGGAATCGAAATTATCAAATTGATAGCAATGAAATTAAACCAACTAGCATATTAAAGATTCTAAGTGAAGATGAAAACAAAAAAAACTTTGATTCTTCATCTTGGGGCATCAAAGACTCACTAAGGCAGCTCAATATTTTCGTAATCCTAGTCTTTTCTAGTCAGACATCTCACACTTTGTTCCAAAATCAAGCAGAAGTTAAAAGCACAAGGATATAGGGCTAGGTGGAGGGAGTACTTAGTCTTGAACGATTTGATATACATAACAAGAGTGATGATTGCAATTATGGACTCATAAACATCTGGAATCCAAGTGATTCTTCTCCATAAGCATCTTGTTTTGAATACAACGATTATTCTTGCAATACCTTAGTATGTCCACAATATAGAGGATTGGAACTACAATTGCAACGCCAACTCTAGCCCCTTTCATCCATGAATCCCTTTCCTTCTCAGCTATAAATGGTTTGAGAACATATAAAAAAACTTTTTCCTTATCTTCGCGATGAAACTAAGTTTCTCTTCTAATTTCATCGGATCAGTATCGTCCTTTTTCCGAGCTCTTTGATGGCTGTCCATCTGGCTTGGAGAATATTTCGCCGAGTTCTGTCCATTTTATTAATAAAAGTGTTGATCCGATTTTCTTAAGTAGCCAGAGTCAACACATGCCCATCAATAATCGAATTTAACCTGATTATCTCTGCCTCCTTAATATTCAGTAATTTACTCAGAAATTTTTTGAATTGACACAATACGCGCTTGATTAGCGTGGTTGTTATTCTCACACTCATCTCTAATCTGCTCTTGCAGAATCTCATGAAGTGCATTTATGCGATATCTTGTGACAGTATAAGACCATTATACTCAAAAGTTGAAATCAAATTGGCAATCTCAACATTAGGACCTAGTTGACGTGGTTGAGGTTGGACTCCAGCCATTGCAAACTGCACACAAGCAAAAATAGTTCAAGGTGTTTGTCTTGTTTATTTACTTGAACTATTCTTTTATTTTTCTTGTTATATTTTTTTTAATATTGAAGAGTAATTTTAGAAATTTTAGTGTAATAAATCAAATGTAGAGTGAGCAAATGAATAGTAGAGGGTATTAAGCCCGCACCCTATCATCGTTTGTAAATTGTTAGACATTAATTTTTATCTGCAGTGAGGCCTATAGAATGTGAGATGACATATATTTTGGTCTTTGCTTCTAATAACCAAAATCAATTTAATAATCATTACATTATGAGAAAATATCAAATTCATTACACCAAATTTACATAATTAACCCTAAAGTACCAAATGCACTACAATAAGCCAGTTTCCAGGAGTATACCAACATATCAATTATCAATCTGTCTATGTACATTAGAAGTCAATTTTCACAACAAAGACTAAGATGTATCCTTTCCTTTTTGTTATCAATTGCACTTTTCAACTCCTTAATAGGTGGCAGAAGTCTTGGACGGTCCTTATGAACATAATTAAAAAGTGAAATAACAAAGATTTGAAAAAGAGGTGAGAGAAATTCATTATAAAATTACCTATCTAAGGGGTAGGTTCATTGTCCCACCTTACGAAAAGATACATGCATACCTTAAGACTCTGTCGGAACCAAACTCTGTTACTCAACACATATCAGAATCAAATTGAAAGCTTCACTTAAAGTATTTTTCAAAAAGAATAAATAAAGTAGCATTTGATTAGTTTAAAAATCAATTTCAGAACTTAAGTGAAAATAGATGACATTTGACCGAATTCTGAATCCAATCAATATTTAAGTTTTATTATGAAACATGTATACGTTGTTAGGAAATGCATATAGAATATTTGTGAACTGAATAGTTGAAGCATAACCTATGATAAATTGTTGATTCGATTAACAAATTTTTGCATGGTTCGCCGCTAGCATCATCTTCCTCTTCATCTTCTTTATTTGCAGCTACCTCACAAATGTCAATCGATATTGTAAATGTTATGAAAATAAGATTTGTTCATGCCTCTATCTCAATAGTTTTCACTTAATTTATAAAAAGGCGACCGTTTCCAAACGCTACTGATTTTGGCAAAACAATGGGAGAAACAACTAGTGGTTTTGGCAAAACAATGGATTAATTAATATTGTGCGTGAATTTTCTTGAATTTTGGATTTTTAGTATATAGTCGTTTTTTTGTCAGTTTCGGTTTCACTTTATTTTACTTATTACAATTGCTCAATACAATGTTTGACCTATACAAAATATATATTAATAATATGAATTTTTCTCATCATATTTTTAAACTTGTAAAATGTTTACCAATTTTTGAATTGATTGATGCTAAAGACAACAAATTTTCATACCAAATGATGTGGCATATGTGATATCATTACTTTTACGTGCCACGTCATTACATAATGATTTCCAAGAAATACAAAACTAATTGATTATTTCTAATACAATGAAAATATTTTTTCATTTTAAAAGAATATGAAAACAAAAGCCGACATACCCTAAAACTCATCATATGGACAAAAATGTTCTCCTATATTAGGTGATCCATCATTTTTCCTTTTGCTTAGCTTTTCTAAAATAAATATTATGATATTTGGATGATTAAGGATTATTCATAATAATGAGCTACATCGATTATCCTACTAACAATATTAGAGAGAAAGAGAAAGAAAGCGAACAATATAATATGCGTTTTTAACTTTTTATCTTGTTTATTTATTTGAATTATTCTTTTTATTTTTCTTGTTATTTTTATTTTAATAATGAAAGGTAATGTTTGAAATTTTAGTGTAATAAATCAAATGTATGGTGAACAGATTGGACGGTAGAATGGTATTAGCCGCACCCTATAGTTGAACATTAGTTTTTATCTGTACTGAAGTTGTCTAATAGAATGTGAGATGACATATATTTTGGTCTTTGCTTTTTATAAGCAAAATTAATTTGTGAACCGGAAATATAGAATGAGGTTAACTGCTTTGTATGAATGGATAGGTTGTAAGATTGTCGATATCCTCCCAATATTAAGTTAAAAAATGTATCACTTTTTTAGATATCATTTCAATCCATTAAAATAAACAAAGTGAAATGTGTCTTAAATTTTCATTTAGAATATCATTAACAGCTAAATAAAATGTCGATATATCAATTATGGTAAAACAAAAAGCTCAGACCACCTATTTTGAAATCTGAATATCGTTCACTTTACGTAATTCACTTTTATTTCTATGATCCATGAATGGAATGAATATGTATTGTCTCAGACTGACAAATTTTCAAATTATGTCAATCATGCGTCCATGCCAATTGAAAATGATGACAAAACTTGCGTATATACAAAAAAAAAATAGTTGATGCAAAAACTATAGTTTCATTCATCTACCTCCTATATAAGTACTCATGAACTGCAACAATTCTCGATACATTTCTCCATAAACAGAGAATGTGTCCTACCGCCCACATTCATACTTGTATTTTAATTTATCATAGTAGATGACGAACGTATGTTCCACACAACAGTGACAAAACACATAAGATGTCAGAACCACTGTTCTTATCTGTTGAGAATTTTTAATCAACAAAGTTTTCGAGAATCTTCCTCATAAATTCTGAATAATCCTTTAACTCTGTCAAAGTATGGGGACCTCCTGCACAGGCACTGGGGAGTTTCTTCTCCGTGGTGCCCCAGATGCAGTCACTCAGCTTGTCGAGGGCGAGAGTAACTTGCATGTACACCCAAGGTTAGTGAACCTATGTTGAGCTTCTTGATCCATTCGGTTGGGTCTTGGGTTAGCATAAAAAAAGTCTTGATGAGGCGACTTGCTCAACATTCTCCATGAGAAGTTGCTAAACTCTTTCTTATACTTGGTATTCTCATACTGCAGGGAGTGCAAGTTAACAAGTCTGTGTTACAGTGAAGTTCTTAAATATTGGATGAGTATCATTCTCCAGTGAAAGAAAACACTGAATTATAATAATTTTAAAAGCATAAATGACATTTCAAGGATTTTCTTAATACGTGTTGTTAGAGATTTTGCCTTTTTTCAACTGTATCTGTAAAAAATCAAGTCGCAAATATTGTGGTCACAAATTGTGCAGCTGTTCACTCTACTAGATTACATTCACATAGATGTAAGTAGAAATAGATAATTACAAGTCAATTTGTTATTTAGTAACCACTATTTTTTAAGATGATATATAATACCTTATCTTTTTTATATGAGAAAATTAGAAAATAACCCAAATAAGTAGCCTTTCTTTAAGATAAATCCACATTTTTTTTTCTTTTAATATACACCCATTTCATATTATATATATAACCTGCATTTTTTCGTAATTAGCATTTTTTTTCATTTGTTTTGCTTTATTTTCCACTATAAAAAATGAAACCACTTATTAAATCAATCTTTGACAATTTTTTCAAGGAGCTGAAATTCCCACCCCCTAAAAGTGAAATCCCCACCCCCTCTCATTTTTTTATTAATATTCTTCCTCATTAACATTGATTTTCCGAAATTACCCTTTATCTTTATTTTACTATTGACTCTATTCCTGTTTTTTTTTTCTTTTTACTTTTCTTTTTGGTGGAATTCACATTCTCACTCTTTCGACCAACTCTTTCGACTCGCTCCCACGCCAAACACAATAGCCTATGCCTAACTCCGGCGCCTGAAATCCTCCCAGAATTGAGCCGCTCCGCACCCGATGGAGGAAACGCTTGAACTCGCACGTGCCATCGATTCCAATTTTATTGTATGTTCTTTTCATGGATTATCATATCTGTTTTCGGTTTTGATCTCTGTTCCCTTAATCGTTGATTTCCTTATATGGGTTCTTATGGGTTTGTGTATGATTTTAATGGGTTCTGATTGCTTAAACTTCTAGCTCAGTTAGCTAGTGTGTAACCTTCCAACTTTGTTGTTGATAAAATTGAAACTTTTCAAGATCGCTTGCTTTGAATCTGGTGGATTGGTCTTTGCATAATGTATTGGCTCTGGGGTTGGGGAACTGTGTTTAATTATGGAATGCTTGTAGCAGTAAGGAGAGCTTCCTTAGCTTTGTGTTTATTAGTTTCGACATTGTTCCGAATTCAACAAGTCATTGTTTTGATCATCTGGATGGTTGTTTGTGGTGGTGGATGTGTGAAAGTTTGGAACTTTTTAGTCTTATGATCTACATATTATGTGCTTCTTGCAGGTAACTAAGTTATGCGACTTGGGGAACGATGATAGTGTTTGTTCAGTGGGCTGAGCGCAACGGGAATCTCATCTTGCTGTGGGAACTGGCAATGGAAAAGTCCAGGTAAGATATAGTTGTATTTAATTGCATCTAATATATATACTGCATGCTTAAAATGCTTGAACTTGAGACGTGGCTTTTCTTCTTTTGGTATTGCTATGATTATAAGTGATAAAAAAGCTATTAAACTGTTGTTTTAATTGAATTTTGATCTCTGAAGTTTGGTACTTTAGGGATTTTGAGGGTTTTATTGTACCCTGTATACCAATATATGGCTTTTTGTTACATGTATAATGGAAAACTAGTGTTAATTTAAGGTAGTATTGATGATCAAGAAGGTAATGTCCTTTTCAAAGCTGAGTTGTTTTGGTTCTTTTCAGGAAGACCCTTTGGATGCTGAGTTACAAAATATTGTTGATATGGTGACCTCAGACAATATGGAAGAGGAGCTGCAGTTTACCCATTCGTCTAAAACCATTGAAGACCTGACTATTGTTGGTAAGTTTTTCTTGCATTTTCTTTTTACAATGTCTTACATCATATCAATATATATTTTTGTATCTAAATCTTAATAGCAATTTCATTTTGTTCTTTACTGTAATAACCCTTAACTGAATGAAGAGGTCTAGTAAAATTATAAGTTACAGCCATCATTTAACCTTGTTAGCTATAGCTCTAATTATAAATTATTCTGTTTATTTATGACTTAGGAAATGGAGACATGTTTGATGCTTCTGATGAATTTCTCTTACTAACGACTAAAGTTTATGAAAATCAAGAAGACTTTATTAGTGATGTTCGTAGAATTGGATTGGTGCAAGGATTTGTTGTGGTAATTAAAAGGTCTAGGACTAATAAAGGGAATGTTACTTTGGGTTGTGATAGAGGGGGTTCCTATAATACTAGAGTTGTTGATGGAAACAAGAAAAATAATTCATCTTCGCGTCTGATTAATTGTCCTTTTGAAATAATGGGAAGGAAGAAAGCTGAATGGGTGTGGAAGGTAGAGATAATTACATTGTTACATAATCATGTGCATTCCACTAACATGTCTGGGCATCCATATAGTCGTAGATTTTCTAAAGAGGAAGCCAAGCAACTTAAGCAAATGGATAGGGCTGGCATAAAACCACGCCAAATTCTCTCCTCACTTCGGCAAAATAATCATAATCTTCTAGCTGTTTCTAGAGATGTATACAGCAAGACCGCTCAGTTTAGGAAGGAGAGTCTAGGTGGGCGTTCAGTAATTCGAGCATTATTGGATGAGCTTGGGGAGGCTGGTTTTACTCATAATGTCAAGCATGATCACAATGGTAATTTGACTCATTTATTTTTTGCTCATCCCACTTCTATTGTGCTGACTAAAAGCTACCCTAATGTCTTTGTGATGGATTGTACTTATAAGACAAATAAGTACAAGATGCCATTACTTGAGATTATAGGAGTTTCGAGCTTCAACAAATCATTCTACTCTTGTTTTGTTTTCTTGCAAAAAGAAGAACAAGAGGATTATGAGTGGGCTATGGAGATGTTTAGCAAGTTGTTGGGTGTTGGTGATCATCCGTTGACAATTGTTACCGATATGGAATTAGCACTAATGAATGCTGTAGAAGTTGTGTTTCCGCGGAGTTCTAATCTCTTGTGCATATGGCATATTAATAAAAATATTACTGCCCATTGTAAGAGTCATTTCAAGGATGATGCAGATTGGGTTGTTTTTATGTCTTCATAGACTGCCTTAGTGAAATCATGTCATTGTTTACTGAAGCTTGGAATAATTTACAAATTGAGTACAAAGATTATCCTAAAGTTCTTACTTATATAGAAAATACTTGGCTTCCATGGAAAGAAAAAATTGTATTTGCATGGACAGGGCAGATTTCCCATTTCGGTAATAGTGTTACTTCTAGGACAGAAGGTGCACATGCAACCTTAAAGAGGTATCTTGAAGTTTCAAGAGGTGGAGTTCGTGAAGTGAAGGAAAAAGTGTGCCTTGCTATTGAAAACCAGTTTCAGGAATTTAAAACTCAACTTGAGAATGAGAAGATTCGTATTCCTCGAAAGCTTTACATCCCTTTCTTCAAAGAGACGCTCAATAAGGTATCTTTTCATGCTTTGTTAGAGGTGCATAAGCAGTATGTATTGGCAAATACCAAGGACTATTCAACACTATGCAAGGGGCAATTCTACAAAACCATGGGTCTTCCATGTGTGCACATGATCAAAGAGAAGAATTATGAAGTGTTACCTCTAAATCAGATTCATGAGCAATGGAGAATAGACACAAGATCTTTTGATAATGATCACTGTGCAAGTTTGGTTCAAGAAGATCCACTTACTAGTCTCTTGACTGATATTAAACAGAAGTATGAAAAACAACCACTTGTGGAGAAAGAAAATACCATTAGACAACTTTCTCAGATTTTTGGTGCATCTTCTCCTTTGATATTTGAACCTACTATTCAACCTCACAAATGTCGTCTGGTAGGTGCTGCAAATAAAAGAAAGGAAACTAGCTCTACAAGGCGGGAACATTCATTGTTTGAGATAGTGGAGAAGACACCTCGAAAGTGTAGTAGATGTGGCAATATCGGCCATTACAAAAACAAATGTCAATTTATTACTAACTCTTTTTATCTTGGAATACAATAAGGTAAAACGTCATTCTATTAGTGTAGCTAATATCTATTTTCAATGTTTCTTTTTATGTTGGTTCCATTATGTTTTTGCTTGTTCTTATTACTGCTTCTTATGCTTTCAACAGCTATTGGCAGAAGAACAAGAGGAATGGAGGCACTTGCAGCGAATAAGAGGAATGGAGGCACTTGCAGCTTTGGTGGCACTACTATGCTGATCAACAGTGACCCAAGTAAGTCTTCTTTCCATGTTCATTTTGTGAGTATGATTCCTTGCTATGTTAATGGATGAGACCAAGTAAGCCTGTTACTTGTTGATTATTGGGATTGTACCAGGAAATATCTTACTTGTGTTTTGAATAATTATATATATAGGGAGCTGAAATTCCCACCCCCTAAAAGTGAAATCCCCACCCCCTCTCATTTTTTTAGTTGTTTAAAAGGTATACACCCAGTTATTGAAAGATTAGCAATTCCTATTTCTGTGAGTTGAGAATTGAGATGGATGAGGTTGACTCTTAATCCGACTTCAACCCATATTAAAGCTTCATTTGATTTTGACTGTCATTGTAGAACACAATTAATTTTTGTAAGGATTTTCAGCTATATGTTAGTTGTTTAGAAGGTCTGGAAATTTTTGAAGATATATGTGATTCTTTTGCTATAACTTGTTAGCTTTTGTTGGTTCATATTGGATAATCTTTTTTGCATCAGACTCTATATAGTTGGTGGTCTTGCTTTTTCAATGGCAATTTTGCTTATATAATGATGTTTCTTTTGTAGGGTATCAATTATGTCGTTTTATCATCACCTAAATGCATCAAGATTGGTAGCTGATGCTAATCACCTAGGCTAGGACTGAGTTAGGGGAAACTAAACTCTAAGATGGTCTGTAATTTTGCGTGGCATCTGTGCTCAACTGACAAGTACTCTTTTGAATTGTAATCCTTTTAATTATGATACCATCTTTCCTATGAGTAGAGAGATTTAGCAGCTTATTTGGGAGCTTCCTTTATGTAGATACTTAGAAAGATGTGTGTAGCTCATCTCTGCTACAAATTTCATTGCCTACTTTAATGAAGTATTGCCAGTCAATCCCATCAGAGATTAGCACCACCTAGTCTCTCACACGCTTCTGTTCATATTTGCTCTCAAATGCATTAAATCAGAAAAAAAAAATCTTTAAAAAAAAAGAAAAAAGAAAAAAATCTTTAACAATGAGTGAATGTGAATTTTCAGAAAGAAAAGTAAAAAAGAAAAGAAATAGAGTCAACAGTAAAAACAAAAAGTTAAAGGTAATTCTGGAAAACAAAAGTTAGTAAGAAAAAATATTAATAAAAAAATAAGAGGGGGTGGGGATTTCAATTTCAAAGGGTGGGAATTTCAGCTCCCTTTTTTCAATCTAATTAGCATGTCTCAGTTTTAAACATAAATGTAGAAATTAAATATTGAAGTCGGTAATTTAGTCATGAGAAAATTTAGGATGCGAAAGAGTTAATCAGTGGATATAAATCAATGTAATTTTGTAATTTATTTGCCCTATTGGTAGAATTTTCACACACACACACACACATATTCCTCGATGAGATCGACTATTACTTTAGAAGATGAAAAAAAAATTATTTGAATATTGAGAGATGCAAGACGAGGGCAATCACGCATAATACTTCTCGTTCATGTCTCCTATTGATGGTTGAAGAAAGGTAATGACAAGAAAGAAAAGGTTTGTAGGTGAGATCAAGAAATATAAAAGGGTCTGAAATATGTTTATGGTGAATGCTCCTCATCGTATGATATCTATCTTTTTCTTAGATTATTTGTCTTTCTTATAGGTATATTTTGTTCTTCAAATCATATCTCTAGAAGATGACATTAAGAAATTGCATGTTTTAGATACATAACATAGAGATATCTAAAACAATACACTTTTTGTCGAAGTATTGAAAAAACTTAACTCCTACAAGTCAAGTATTTTGCAACTCCTATATGCTAGATAGTTTACTGAACTCTTACAAATCAGATACTTTATCCAACTCGTACCAGTCATGTATTTTATAATAAGTATAGTGTTGTCAAAAGAACCTCTTTATTAAGTAGTACAAATAATATAAACTAACTTCCTAATAAATAATTTACCTATGTGATAGAGAATTTCATAACCAAAAGAAAGATATAATAATTAAGTAGCAATCAACTTTTACGAATTTGGGAAAAAGAGAAAAAAAAAACTAAGATTGTATTATTCGAGCAATATTCATATAATAATATTAAATTATGAGTTACAAACTCATAATTACAATAGTCATTGAACGAGCTTCATGGAATATTTATATGTAATTTTTGAAATATTTATATGTAATTTTTAGAAGAGGTAAATTAGCATGAGTAATAAAAAATTTCTAATGGCAATTTTTTTTAATTTTGAAAAAAACTAGTTTATTGTAGAACCCAAATACTTTTTTTTTTTTTTTTTAATTCAACCTAATTAATAGGGTTGTGTGTTGGGTTTAACCTAAAACAGGTATATAAAAACAGGTGTATAACGAAATTCCCCTTAAAATATCAACACCATCAACAACCGAACTCGATCTATAGGTTCTTTTAACCAAGATGACTGATAATCCACGAAAATCAGAATACATATTTATAAAAATTCTATATTTTTTATTTGTGAAAATATTCTAAAAATTCTAAATACAATAACAATATAACAATACTGCTCAGTAGGGCTGGACATAGGACATGATGGGAAGAGATTCACTTGATCCCGGTCCTGTCCCGTGACATTTTAAAAAGGACAGGATGGGACGGGATGAGACTTTTTGAAAAGTGATCCCATCAGTCCCGTATCCCGTGACCACACACATGAAAACTATATATGAACTTTTCAACCTAAGCAGTTTTTTTTTTTTTATAAGCTTTGAACTTATGATTTATAAACCAAAACTATTTAGGGGCTATCATTACTTGATGTATTCTCCTTTAGTCGCTTGGTTTTATGAATTTACAGTGACCATAAACAATACAACTAATTCAACTAAAATGAACAAACATATGATAGATAATCCAAAAAAACAAACCAATTCAGGTAAATGAAAATAAAATCAAGTTCTCAGCTTCATAGCAAAAAACAGCAAAACAACTAAACCAATTCAGAACAACATGCAAATCCATAGATAAGCAAAGTATTTCTATCTGTTTAAAATACTTGCAAGTTAGAGTATTGTAACTGATTGTTATAATTCATATCAAAACCTGCAAGAATGAAACTAGAAATGTAGAGTAAACCATGCTGAGACGAAAGCAACCGGCTCTTAAATTAGTAGCAATCAAACACTCGCCAAGCATAGTGGTCTTTCTACTCTGGCAAGGTTGCAAATATTCTCTACTAATTATTAGGAATTGTGAAACTGGTACACTGGCAAGGTCTACAGAACCAGATATTTCATACAAGTAACAGAATTTCCATCGAGAGGCGCCTGCATCTAACCATTGCTGACATATCGATAACCTTTGAAATGCAATGAGCAAGAAAAACAAGAAAATTTCAGCAAAAGAAAACAGGGGGAAAGATGACATCAGGAAATAAATATTGTTTATAGACTAAGACAACTCACATGAATTAGGAAGGCCCTCTTCAAAACAGTCTAGCGTCAATCAAACTTTTCGAGCTTCGGATCAGGTGGCATGCTTGAAGAAGCACTAATATTGCTCCATCTACCAAGCAGGGTATCAATTTTGTTATTGTCTCTTATTCTGCACACATATCATATAGTAAGCATGATAAAACGGCAAATGTCAAACTCATAAATTGATATGTGGGGGGGGGGGGGGGGGGGGGGGGGGCGGGGGCAAGACATGAAGCACAAAAAAGATACAAAGGCAAATGTCAAACTCATTGGCTTATCTTTGTTTTCAATGTCATGTAAGTAGGAGCATTAACAATAGACCAACAAGACTTTCTCCTAATATACATACAGATATACACAACACATAAAACATTAGAATAACTGGAGGGGCTGGCTGAGCCAATGAGCAAGTGAGCATATAGACTTTGAACATCAAGAAATAATCAACAACAATTAAATTCAACTCAAATTATCGACTCTGTGATAATACTATGCAGTTCCAAAAAATACAAATGCACACAAAGATATTGGTGATAAGCTGAATTCATATGGCACAATAAAGCAACAATGGATAATTCAGAAAACTTTGCAAATTTTGCTGTACGAGGGTAACATTTACATAACTAAACGACAAGCCCAAATGAGGATTACAAATCTTTTTAAGATTCAAGAGCTCTCTGCTGTGTTGTGGCCAGCCATTCTATTTGTCCCAAAACTGGTTGCACTAGATACTGTATAGGTCATTACAAACTTACAATAAGCCAGCTGTTTTAAGAGCCCCTTCAAAAGCCTCATCTGTATTCTTAACCTCTGGTACTTAGATGTCAAAATACTGCTCAATTTTTGACATGACCAACTCGCATTATCATCACAAATCAAGTTAAATATAGGAATGTATGCTCTGCCAATTCTATGCAAGTACACCTCATAATCAGGCTCTAAAGAGAGGATATCACTAATAGGAATGTACAACGGCTAATTGGCCAGTGTTTTAACCCATTTGGAAATAACCTAAATTCACTAAATTCGTCAACAGGCTTCCAATGATTCTGTAAGTTCAATTTTCTGTTTGAATCCCCACCTACCTAAGGATACAGAGAGTAACCAACTAAACAATTCCGGATTAAATCCCCTATAATGTCCATATCACAACCAGCTCATGATTTCCCAGTAAAACTAAAACTGCATAGACTGTCATAAACACAAAAGTTTGAAACTTGGAATAACACACATGGGTGAACTCGGAATAAAATAACTCCTAGAGAAGATTGTCTTGAATTGACTTGAAATCCATAAACACAGACATACAGAGACTTCACTAACAAAGTCAGAGAAACCGAAGACAAGGTTACAATAACAACAAGATTCATATAAAGCATTTCACATAAAGTTGGTTACCTTTCTTCAATCCAGGAGAGATATCTTCTTCCATTGACGAGGAGCGGAAGAACAAGAAGGAGCGGGAGAGGAAGAAATACCGACCGACGCAGAGGACTTGGGTTCTGAGGACTTGATGGACTCCTCCTTCGATTGAGGAGAGGTGAGGTGACTCAGGTGAGAGGCTTAGAGGACGAGGACTCAAGGTAGAGGAGACTCAGAGATAAGTGAGAACGTGAGATCAGTAATGTAATCTAACGGTTGATTTTTTTTATAGTTTTTGTTATCAACGGCTGAGATCAAGTTAAAATGTATATATAATATAATTATTTTAATTTTATACTTAATACGGATAGGACCGGACGCAACTAGACGTATTTAGCTTATTTCGACATGTCCCGTTGTTTTAAAACGGAATCGGGATATGTATTTTTCAAACATAAATCTTGTCTCGTCTCGGTAAATTTAAGGACGGATTCGGAATTTCAGGAGGAAATGTCCAGCCCTACTGCTCATAGCTGATAATATTCTTACTTCTTTTTCCCTTGATTGGAATGGATGGATAGCTGCTCAAATTCATTGTCTCTAGTGTCATAAATAATACCAAGTGGTGTAATTTTTTTGTCTTTCTTTATTGGTTCATCTGGAAATGGAGAAAGAGGGTGGGTTCTTTATCCTAGTTTTGTTATGCCTATGTGTCTCGAGAAAATAATATGGGATTATGTTGAGGAATGGATGAGTTCTCAAGCTAAAGCCAACATTAGCACTCTGTATAGTTACACAATGTTGGCTTGGTACAAGCCCCTATTAAGTGTTAACTGTTTTAAGCTGAATATTGATGAAACTAGATTTTCTGGGACAATTAGAGCTGATGGAGTCATAAGGGATCATTTAGGAAATTGGGTGGATGGTTTCCAAATTAATTTGGGCACTGGAGAGATTCTTGATGTCAGTCTGGGGTTTTGTATATGGTCTCAAGTTGGTTCTTAAACATCACATTCTGAACATAGAAGTTGAAATTGATTCTGCACTTCTCAGTCCAATTAATGCAGAAGCCTCATACTGATACCTTTCTTCACCCTCTTAATTGATTCTTTATTAGAAGGTTGTGTTGCATTTATGAACAAGTTCCATTCTGTCAAGCTGAATCATATATTTAGAGCAAGTACACCGCTGCTCAATCAGCGTAAAATCTAGGGAAAATGCCCATAAACCCATTTTTTAAGAATTTTTTTCCCACTGGCAATAAAAAAATTTCAGATTTTTCCACTTGCACAAAAGATTGTAAAAGAGTGTTCCCACTTGCCCATTTTTTCACTTTTTTCATATTTTTTGTATCCAAAATACCCATCTTAATTTTTTATCTCTCTTCCCTCCCTAATGGGTCAACAGTCAATGGTCAACTGTAAACCGTCGTTGGTTAACGGATTACTATCAACCCTCTATTAATCTAATAGATGGTTATTTATTTATTCAGAGTTTCAGGTTATCAAGGTTCTATTAGGGGGCAGTAGGGGTTTATTGGCGCAATATGGTTCTATTGAGGGGCAGTAGGGGTTTATTGGCGCAATAAGGTTCTATTGGGGCAGTAAGGGTCCATTTGGGGGAAATAAGGGTCTATTGGGGAACAATTATACTAGAGTAGTAGATTGTCTATTGGAGGCCAATAATAGGTCTTATTGGGCGGATAGTAGGGGCCTATTGGGAGGCATTAAGGCAGTAGGCAGTAGGATTCTATTGGGGGCAATAGGAGGTTTATAGGGGGTCAACGGTTAATAGTCAATGGTCAACGGTCGCCGGAATCCGGTCACATTTTACTCGAATCCAGCCACCGGTCAACGGTCAATAGTTAAAAGTCAACATTCAACCCCCTATTACCCTAATAAATGTATATTTTGGATTTATTTAATCGATTAAGGGTGTTATTTTTAGGTTGATGCGAATTTTTCTAAAGGATGAGAGGTTCTATTCGTACCTCCTAAATTGGCATTTGGACCTCATTCCTAAATAGACCTCCGACTGAATTTCACAAATTACCAATTTGCTAATTGGACCTCTTTATGTTTCCCATATTGTCCCTCATCCATTGAACTCAATTATCATTTATACAATGGATGAACTCAACAAATTCACACCTCTAAAATGATCAAAATTCATACCTCCTTGTTGCACAAATTCACAATTCAATAGATTTACCATAATGCAAAAGAGAAACCCCGTAATTCACTAAATCTAATATTATATATATATAAACCCATTTCATAACACTTGAAACTCATAAGATATACTATAAGAAAATATACATAGTAAGGATGGGAAAATGGTTGATTTAGGGTTTTTCTTGGTATATATGGTGTCGGGCATGTTTCTCAGGATGTGATGTTGGAAGTTTAGTCTATCTAATTAAGGTTCGAAAATCTTAGTGACAAATATATATATAGAGCCCGGTAAAGAGAAACAAAAAAAGCCTACTGAGATCTATCTAATGATTGGATATGTGATGTATTTTTTTCTCTAATTGATCACTCTCTTCATTCTCCTAGTTGAATGTCTACGTATTGTTCAAATGGAAAATAAGTGATTTGTTTTTATTTTAATTTTTTACCAGTTGGTATTGTTTTTAGTAATTTAACATTTGTTGACAAAGTCAACTATCAAATAGAAAAAAAAAAGATCTAAGTACTAATTTTAGAGGTATGAATAAAAGCTCCATTTTTCTAATCTTATTTTGCCGGCGGGAACAAAAGTTCTAAAATATGGACGAGTGGTCATTGACCCTAAAATCTATCCACCGCATGCATGGATCAAAAACATGGTCAATCAAACCCTCAGTCAGCTTTTGGCTCTTCATGTGATCGACCAATACTGTTGGGCTGGCCAATTAAAAGCTCTTGAAACACTTTATTTATGTGCTCTAATTTTCTCTTTCCAGTTTTGACCCTAGTATCTTTCTTCTCTTTCCACCTCGTCTTTCTTCAGTTGACAATTTTGAGTGGCATAGGCTGAGACCTTATTAGGAAGGAAGAGGGAAAGAAATGTAGGGAGAGAAAGAGTGGCAGAAGCTGGAACAGTGAGCCAAAGGAAGTAGGGAGCGAGAGAAAGAGAGGTGCTTTAAATTTGAAATCTGGGTTTTTAACAGGCTCATAAGGTTAAATCTTTGTAAAAATGAAAGAAAGAAAGGGGAGAAATTTAAAGGAAAAAAGAAAGAAAGTAAAAGCTCAGATTCAAACATAAAGAGAAAAAGTAGTAATTGTGAAAAGAATATACAGTCGGAGATTATGAGGTTAGAACTGAGATCATCTTCTAAGGAAACCCTCATGATATTGCTTAATAACTAAATCTTGACCATCCATTGTAAATCAATGGCCAAGAACCATTTTGTCTTTTCTTCTTTCTTTTTTTTTTTTTTTTTTTTAACTTCTGTTCATACCTCTTAAATTGGCAATTAAACCTCCTTACTCAGTATACCTCTAATTTACTTTTACAAAAAACTAAAATACTAATTACACCTCCTTAATTTTTTCAAAATACCCACTGAGCAATTAAATCAATAAAAGTTTTTTTTTAGAAAATTTTACTAATATCTCTAAAATAAATCGTTAGACCTCTATTAATTCTAAATTATTTCACTTCCAATTTAGGAAGAATAAAAAAATGAAACACTCAATTTGATTTGATAAAAAAAAAATTACCAAACCCTCAGTTTATTATGAACAATCTTGTGACAAGTTTTATGTAAACTGTTGCAAAACATATAATCGATACACTTGTTTTTTTTTTTTATAATAATCGGCTAACGTACATAGAAGATAAGTTTTCGAACACACAGAGTGGCATGAAATAAGTCAAAAATTATAACATGTAACTCAATATTTAGAAAACAAATTGTGGTGAGTATATTTAAATGTTTATGCATTCTAAAATAATTTATTAACTTTATATGTGATCTTATTGGTAATTACACATGAGTTGACAAAGTCAACTGAAAGTTGAAAAAGAATAGAGGTCTAAGTACCAATTTGGGAGGTATGAATAGAACCTCCTTTTTTCTTACTTAATTAAGCTTCAGTATAAACATTCTCTCTCCTCTAATCCATAAACTCTCTGAGTCTCTTCGACCCTTTGCTAGAAAAAAAAATTGCACTCCAATCTTGGAAGCTCTCCGCCGCAGATAAACCGCCCGCGTCAGCATCCTCTTCGGTGACCCAACTCCTCCCTTTTTTTTTCTCGATTCAAACTCTCTCCTCTCATATCGTGATATCCCCAAATCCTCATCAAGAAGGTATTGAAAGTATTCGATCTCTCATCTCTTCTAACAAATAAGTCTTTTGGGAGATTAAGAGGTGCGATATTATTATGTTATTGTTAATTTGTTGTGCTTTATTATTAGTGAGATGATTATTTACTGTAATCGGAGAAAAAAAAAAGAGAAAAAGATATGATTGTTGATTTTTCTTTGTGGTGTTTATTGAATGTAGGTTTTGAGAATGGACGAGTTTGTGGAACAAGACTTGTCATGGAGACCTAAACTAAATATGGAATTTGATTTTGAGCTAGTTGCGTTTGATTTTTATAATGAGTATGGAGGCAGAGAATGCTTTAACATCAGAAGAGAAGTTTGTGCCATGGATAAATGTCATGTACTCACTTCAAGGACTTTTTTTTGTTGCAAGGAAGGTTTCTGAGGGAAGGATAAGAGAAACGATCTAGTCAAAAAACCCAAGTGCACAGACAATGACCGGATGTGGAGCGCATGTGGGCATTAAGTTGGTTAGGCAGACATGTAAGTATTCTGTTTACCGGTACTCTGAAGAACGTAATCATGTTCTTGTTAATGGAACATACTCTGAAAGAATATGTGCATATGTTGCCATCTCAACGGAATCTCAGAGCTTCGAATAGTGCATTTTTAGACTTAACTTCAAATTCAAGAGTTCTACCAAAAGCTGCATTTGAATTAATGGGCAAACAAGCTGGTGTTAATGAGTTATTGAGATTTACAAAGCAAGACCACAAGAATTATCTTCGAACTGTCCGACAAAGAAAAATGAAGTATGGAGACGTTGATTATTTGTTTGAATATTTTTCAAAGCAAATGTTAGAAAGTCCATCATTTTCTTAGGAGATGTAGTTGGACACAGAGGAGATGATCACCAACATTTTCTGGGCAGATGCTAAAATGATAATGGACTATGGTATTTTTGGCGATGTTGTAAGTTTTGATACAACTTACAAAATCAATGAAACCAATCGACCATTTGCAGTGTTTGTCAGACTAAATCACTATACGGAGACAATTATATTTGGAGATGCTCTAATGTATGACAAGACAACGACATCCTTTATATGGTTGTTCAATGAGATTGGTAAGAGAATGCTTCAATCATGCTTCAATCAATATGACTACAAAGTACAAACACACAGGTCATATATTTACAGTCTTTGAGGTATAAAAGTAGTGAAAGTTGGATGCATTTATGTAATACTCATAATACAGTTAGGATTGAGATATAAGATCAATAGAAGTCTGGCCTTAAAAGTATTTCAGTTTAGATCAAAATCTCTTTAATGGTGGAGCCCATTATGTATTTTGCAATTTTCACAAACAAGAGATTGCTTTGCATTTATATTGGTAACATGGATCCTGATCTATCTTAAATTCTTTAATAATAATATAAATATATCAGGTGTCAACCATAATGCTAATTGAGAAATATCTTTACTAATGCTGTATAGATTCATATATTTTCCCAGGGTTATATATAAACAACAAGATCATCAAGAGACATAAACATTTTTCTTATTATTTCAATTGAACAACTTCTTAAGTCCCAGAGAAAAACATCAAAATTAGCAATTGTATTAATGTTGAATCCTCATTCATTCCCAAACCAAATGAATGAAATCTAGAAGAACACAGAAGAATTTCTCAACTCACAAACAATAACAGAAGCTGATGCATAGCCAAATTGAGATTCTTCTTGGTCGTCATTGTCTTAGATCATCGCGGAGAGCTGGCGGTTGAGGGACGAAAGAGAGATAAGAGATCGAATATTTTCGATACCTTCTCGATACGGATTTGGGGATATCAAGATAAGAGAGGAGATAGTTTGAATCGAGAAAAAAAAAAGAAAAAAAAAAGGAGGAGATGTGTCGCCGGAGAGGATATCGGTGGCGGAGAGCTTCCAAGGTTGGAGTGCTGATTTTTTTTTCCGGCAAAGGGTGAAAGAGACTCATAGAGTTTATGGATTAGAGGAGAGAGAATGTTTATACTGAAGCTTAATTGAGAAAGAAAAAAAAAGAAGAAAAAAGAAAAGATAAAATAGTTCTTGGCCATTGATTTACAATGGACGGTCAAAATTCAATTATTAAGCAATACTATGAGGTTTCCTTATGTTTCTGCCTAAACCCGGGGGCCTGGTAGATACAGATGAATCTAACTCGATCTCCTGCAAACCTGCTTACTAAGGGGAATACCGGGCGGGCCGGCCTTCTCCTCTCCGATGCCTAAGTTAGTATAGTTGGAATATATATAACTTGAGCACGTATGTAAGCGGTGAGTGAGATAAGTTACCTATTATTGAGGGTAGTTGGGGCCCTTATATAGGTGGCTGGGGGTGAGGGCTGGCCTCACCCTTCGATGTGGGACTAGTTCCCTTCGAAGGGCAGTTCTGGTGACCTCTTTGGCAGGCAGGCGCCCCCGGTCCCAGGGTCCCTGGCAGCCGGATAGACTGCTGGACCCCAAGGCCGGGTGCTGGTGGTTCGGTCCTGGGCCTCGGGCCGGGCCCTGGTGCACTTGCTGCGGGTCTGTGGGCCTGGTGTAGCCCCTCTGCGGCTACTGTCAACAAGTCCCCCAAGTTCCCGGTCAAGTGCAATCTTGAATGGGGACTTAAGTCTGTCTTGCTCTTGTCCCGCAGACCCACAGGGTTACCAACCCAACGGTGCCCAGTCCCCCAAGTCCGCGTTGAAGATTGGGCGTGACCGGGGTGAGTACCTGTTTACCGATGGCAAGCAACAGTTTATAAGTACGTTTGTAATATAAGTAGCACTGTGCTCAAGTGTTGTGGTGCTATGAGCATGGTGTGCGGTGAAACCCGGAGAGTGTATGAGATGATGCCATGATGCCATGCAATAGATGTGTGCATGGAATGATAATGGAGCGTTGAAATCCGCCATGTAATAGATGTGTGCATGAAATCTCGACCGGGCACTGTGCCATATCGGTACGGAGCGGAGTTCACTGGGCCACTACCGGGCGTTCTGCCATATCGGTACGGAGCGGAGTTCATGGGACTTCGACCGGGCGTTCTGCCATATCGAGACGAGTCCAGGAGTATGGGACCTCGACCGGGCGTTCTGTCATATCGAGACGAGTCCATATTGCTAGGCTGCGGGGAGATTACCCCGGTGTTGCAGGCTGTTTGAAGCGCCGGTGAACACTTGCTAGTTCTTCTCAGCTTGTGTTGAATAAGCGTTGAGGTAAGGGGGGGGGGGGGGGGGGTGGCGTTGAGGTGATAAGGCTTGCCGTGCAGCCCCACGTTGATCGCGGTTCAATGCGATGCAGGGTTTTTATCCTGCTGGACAAGAGTACATGGGTTAGATGTAAACTCACCCGGGTGTATAAAGCCCATGCCGGTCGAATGTTCTCATGACCGGGGTCGTGCCATGGAACCGGGCGGGACTCGACCGGGCGTCCTGCCATATCGAGACGAGTCCCCTAGTGAAATGCCATGGGGCCGGGTGGATCGCGTTCCCGGAAAATGCTCTCGAGCCGGTTGGATGTTTCGTAACCGGTGGATGGATCTCAACCGGGCGTCCTGCCATATCGAGACGAGTCCCCCAAGAGAGATGCAGCTGGGTGGACTCGACCGGGCGTTCTGCCATATCGAGACAAGTCCCCCAGTGAGATGCAGCGAAGAAGCCATGCAGCCGGTTGAAAGATCATAACCGCGAACTGCCATGGTGCCGGGCGGATGGCTCATACCCGGAACGATGCTCTCGAAGCGGTTGAAAAATCATAACCGGTGAGAGGTCTTCAAGCCGGTTGAAAGATCATAACCGGTGAGATGCAGCTGGGTGGACGTCGACCGGGTGTTCTGCCATATCGAGACGAGTCCCCCAGTGACATGCAGTGAAGAAGCCATGCAGCCGGTTGAAAGATCATAACCGCGAACTGCCATGGTGCCGGGCAGATGGCTCATACCCGGAACGATGCTCTCGAAGCGGTTGAAAAATCATAACCGGTGAGAGGTCTTCAAACCGGTTGAAAGATCATAACCGGTGAGATGCAGCTGGGTGGACGTCGACCGGACGTCCTGCCATATCGAGACGAGTCCCCCAGTGACATGCAGCGAAGAAGCCATGCAGCCGGTTGAAAGATCATAACCGCGAACTGCCATGGTGGCGGGCGGATGGCTCATACCCGGAACGATGCTCTCGAAGCGGTTGAAAAATCATAACCGGTGAGAGGTCTTCAAGCCTAGGGAAGTAGAGGGGGGCCTGACGCCTTGGTTCCCGCTCCTAACTACCCTGTCGCCAGCGTGCGAGACAAGTGGCTGACATGCATTTAAGGAGGAAGTCCATCAGTCCCGTCAATTATGATGGCATGGGCAGTTTACCAATGCTGGGACACGTGCCAGTAGGGAGCGGTCTTGAGATGGAGGGCCTGGATTCACAGGCGTTTGAGTTGCCCTGATTGCGTGTTTGGCGGGATTTATAAGCGCCTAGGGCACCGGTCCCCTCTATAAATAGGCCTCTTCTGCTCTCCTTTCTACTTTTGCTTCTTGCTTTAGAGAAACTAAGAGAAAGAGAGAAATCCGGCAGAAGCTTTGAGCCCCTTACCCCACGAGATCCGTTTTCTGGAGCGCTCCCTACTCTCTTCCTACCATTGCTCGCTGCTTTCGCAGGGCGGACTGTCCTCGATTGAGCATATTAATCGGTAAGTTTGTTGATTTCTTTGCCCCGGTGTTGTTCTTGTTTTGGTTTTGTTGTTTTGCGGCGGGGGGGAGGGATCTCTGTCGCTGACTGAATTGCTCTGCGGCAAACTTGAGGAGAAGCCGTTGAAGGCGCTGTTGTAGCCTGTTGCTGACGGGCGCTAGGGTTTTGTTTTCTTCCCCTAGGTTAGGATGTCTTCTTCAAGTTCTGACCGGGCTTCCGAATCGGCTGCCAGGGGTCCTATCGTGGATGATGCGGAGAGGCTGGAGGACTGGCTTGGTTCGGAATCCCCGGAGACGGAAGTCGCTGACTGCTCCGGGAGCAGGGCTTCGTCTCCGGCTTTGTCTTCGTCTTCTGGGGCTGAATCCTCAGAGACTAAAATACCTCACGGGGTGCGCCTTGCGGAGTTGCGGGTGCCCCGGCCGTGAGCTACACCATTGGCAGAGGGAAGAGTGCCGTGGTGTGCGATGAACCGGAAGGTAGCATGACCCCTGGAGAGATAGCTACGCTTCGGGAAACGTGGAGTATCCCGGATGAGGTTCTGCTGCGGCCCCTGAATCCTGGAGAGTCAGCCTGCAACCCGGAGGCAGGTTGGGTTGCCGTGCACCAGGACCAGTTCCGGCATGGATTCTCGCTCCCGCTGCCGGATTACGTGTAATACATGCTCAGTGCACTGCAGGTGTCGCCAGCGCAGCTTCCTGGGCTTCAGTGGAGGCGACTACTGAGCCTCGGCTGCCTATATGAGCTGTCCGGAATGAGTATGCCAACGGTAAATGAATTCCGGTCCTTGTACAGGTTGTCCTACTCCAGGAAGCAAGGGTCCCGGGGTTGCCTGTCCTTCAACGCCCGGAACCATCAACCGATCATCACCAATATGCCTACATGGGTAGACAACAGCTGGAGAAAGAAGGTGGTGATGGTGGGCGGGCGGTGGCAGGCGAGGAGGAAGATGTACCGGGTTCCTGGTGTCTTCCAACCCATTGGCGACCAGTCGTTCGAGCTATCCGATCTGGAGCATGAGAGGATCTCGACCATACTCGGATGTTGGGACAATCTGGAACGGAGTTCCTTCAACTTTATCCGGCGAGAAGTGCTGGAATACTGCCAACTCGGACGGGGTCCCGGTGCGTAGCAGGCTTTAGCGGTGATACTTGTGCTAGTTCTGGCAAAATGCTAACTGTTCGCTTTCCTTGCAGGTGCATCTTCCCGGGCGGTCATCAAGCCCGAAACCACTCTCTCAATGGACGGGGAAGACCTCCTTAACAAGCTGAAGGAGAAAGGCGAGACCGTCTCGCGGACGTCAGTGGACGAGGAGTCCGGCCGGCTCACGACTCATCCGGAACCGAGGGCCATGGATGTTGATGACGGCGCCTACATCCTGAGGCGGTGAAGACCCATCCTGCTGCGCCCAAAGCGGTGCCCGGAAAGGGCAAGACTACCGGGGGGCTAGGGAGGATTCCCGGTGGAGTGAGCAGGATCCCCAACCGGCCGGTGTCTGTGCCGCACGTGGCACGTGTTGCCCGGGTAGGCGCACGATCTTCTTCTCCAGAAGGCCGGGGAGAGAAACGGAGGGGCGGGGACATTCCTTCCTCCGCGCTGGTGACGCTCACCGGCGGGTCGTCACGGGAGAACCTGGCCAAACGGTTCAGGGTAACCAGCGGTGCACAACCTACCTCTGCTGGGGAGAAGGCTGCCGCTGCCTGGCAGAGTAGTCCCGCGCCTGCGGAGGCACCGAGGGGAAGCCCGGACAGTGCAATCGTCCGACAAGTGGCGGCGGACTTGGCCGGCCTTGGTCTGGACAGACCCGGGGTTGTTGGAGCCCTGGCGGGCGGGAACCGCCCAAAATGCAAGGAATCCGTCCTCCGGGTAAGCACTAACTGGTGCCACTACACTGCTTGTAGGTTGTTTCTCTTACTGCCCGATTAACTGTTTCTGTTGTTGTGCTGCTATACAGTCTGTACCAACCGGACGCGAGCGACGAACTGCCGGAGCTGAAAAGGCAGATAGCTGCTTTATCGGAGGCTCGACAGCGCCTGGAGGTGGAGAAGTCCCACTCGGATCGGGAGAAGGCCAGATCGGAGGAGAGGGCCAAGAAGCTGGAGGAGCAGAACCGGAGCCTGGAGAAGGAGAGTGCCGAGCTGGAGGCCAAGGTAGATGAGCTCCAGGTGGGAGCCACCGCTCTGCACGCTGCTGCCGCTGCTGCTGCAGGGGAAGAGGGCCCAGGGAAATATGAGCGGTTCGTTCTCCGATACCGAGAGAGCGACGAGTTCCTGGAGTTCCTGGAGAAGGCCAGGGAAGAGGGCATCTCAGATGCGTACACGGAATGGGCGGGGAAGGGGTGGTTGGACACTTCCCTGATGCCGGTTGCTGCTGAAGGAGATATCCATGAGCAGTCGGACATCCATCAGCAGCCGGTGGAGGGGCAGCCGGAAGAAGTGATTCGCTCGGACTTGGATTCTTTTACCAACGGTACCAAGTCTCCCCAAGCCAGAGTTGGCGCCGGAACTGAGGTCAACGACAAGGGTACCGCAGGAGAGGCCGGCGGATTGCCTGCTGAGGGTGGAGTCGTGGCTCCTTAGGATTTTCCTTGCTCCTCCTTGTAATCTTTCCGGAACGGTTACTGCTTGTATACTTGCTTGATTATGAATATACTTGAACTGGCGGAGCCGGTAGAATTTTCTCAAAAAGTAGCTTGCATATATTTGTGATATTCTTTACAACGGTAGAACCGGTGATATGCCAAACTAACCGCTCGGAGATTTGGCGGGTTCACCAGGCCTGGTTATTCTCCCGGTCGGGGTCTGCTCTTCTTTCCCCCACGTACCGCTGGAGCTGGCCGCCATTAATCAAGCCCTGCACCGCTGTCTTGAGAGCATAGCACTGGCTTGTCTGATGAGTAGCCTCATCATGATAGGAGTAGTACTTGCCCGTCTGCGCCGTTGTAAGTTTCCCCTTCGGGTGCCTTCTCTTGGGCGGTGGGGGGATGACGCTCCCGTTCTCAAGTAAAATATCCTCGTAGGAAGTGGTGAGAGCGGTGAAGAATTCTTGATCGGCCGGTGGTGCTGGCATGATCGCCAGGGGACGTTCTTGGCGGTACGGCACCGGCTTGTGCTCGCTCTGGGGCTTGTCAGGATAAGGCCTCTGCTGCCTTTGTGGCCAGTTTCTATTGGGCCGGCTCGGCCGGGCGGCGCGGTTTTCGGTCCGCTGACTGGGCTTGTCCTCTCGACTGGGCGGGGGGTTCTCTTTCCGGGGATGGTCTTCCTGCTGCTCATCCCGCTTCCTCTTCAGCAGGTGGTGCCTATACGTCTCGTGATTGGCCTGAGCATGTCGGATGGCCATTGCCATCAACTCATCATACCCCTGCGGGAGTTCTACCCGAACGGCGTAGGAAAACTTCCCTGGCCGGAGCCCCTGCTTAAACGTCATCTCGGCGATGCCCTTGTCTAGGTTCCGAACCCCGGCCGTTGCCGTCTGCCAACGGTTCACAAAGGTCCTCAGTTCCTCCCCGGGTGCTTGCATACAGTTGAAGAGGATGGTCGACGTCCGGGCTCCCTCGACCCGGAATATGAAGCGGCCTACGAACCGGTCGGCTAACTGCTCGAATGCCTCGATCGAGTTCGCCGGAAGCTCGTAGAACCAATTGAGCGCCTCTCCAGACAGAGTCTCCTGGAAGATGTTGCAGCATACTGCATCAGAGTAGCTCTTGGCGCAAGTCTGGGACCGGAAACTGTCCAGATGCTGGTACGGGCAGCCGGACCCTGAATAGGTGAGCTTGAGGGACTTCTGGTTGCCAGACCTTCCCGATTCTATGACCCGGTGCGAGAAAGGGCCCAGACGCTCATTAAACCGGGCGCCCTCCATCGGCCGCGCGGCTCTTCTCTCGTTGGCCTCCATTTGGGCCTTCAAGTCCGACACAGTGTCGGCTAACATCTGCAATGCCCGTGCGGTCGGGGTCTCAACTTCATCCACAGACGAAGTGTGAAGCTGCCGGGAGGTTGGCGCGCTCTTCGGCGGACCTGTACCGCCCGGTGATCTTGCTCGCTCGGCATCACGGGGCCGACCGCCCGATGACTGCCCTGCCTCGTACTGCTGAGGTTGGACTGGCGGGGGTGCCGCTTGCGCCTTGTCCATAGCGTCGCTGCGCTGTTGTCCTCTCTCTAAGGCGGCTACCAGGGCAGTGTTCACTGATTCCATCTCTTCGTACCGGGCGTTGGACTTGGCTCTGTCTCTGTCGCCCTCCTCTCTTAGACGATTGACCTCCGCGGCCATTGCCCGTATCTTTCCCGCCATACCGCTCTGGTCGGGGCTGTACGTAGTGTCCCGGTCACTGTCACAGAGCGGGCTCTCAGATCGGTCGCTCGACTCATCCGAGAATGTCAAGGAGAAGCCCCGGAGCACTGGACTGTCTTCATCCTCTGCCAGGCCTTTCCCGCGCGAGCTGTCGTGGTGTCCTGGTCCCGGCATGCCGGACGGCCTACCACAGCTTCCTCCTTCCTGACCGTTGCCCTGGGCGCCCCGCGGCTCCCGCGTGACGTCCGGGGTGGAGGTGAGCGTTTGCACCAATGCAACACGCCCCTCCTCGGTGGTACCTCTCTCTTGCCTTGCTTCCGAACTCTCGGTCATGACTGGTGCTTACATGGTTTCTTGTTCAAGTTTCCCACAGACGGCGCCAATTGTTTCTGCCTAAACCCGGGGGCCTGGTAGACACAGATGAATCCAACTCGATCTCCTGCAAACCTGCTTACTAAGGGGAATACCGGGCGGGCCGGCCTTCTCCTCTCCGATGCCTAAGTTAGTATAGTTGGAATATATATAACTTGAGCACGTATGTAAGCGGTGAGTGAGATAAGTTACCTATTAATGAGGGTAGTTGGGGCCCTTATATAGGTGGTTGGGGGTGAGGGCTGGCCTCACCCTTCGATGTGGGACTGGTTCCCTTCGAAGGGCAGTTCTAGTGATCTCTTTGGCAGGCAGGCGCCCCCGGTCCCAGGGTCCCTGGCAGCCGGATAGACTGCTGGACCCCGAGGCCGGGTGCTGGTGGTTCGGTCCTGGGCCTCGGGCCGGGCCCTGGTGCACTTGCTGCGGGTCTGTGGGCCTGGTGTAGCCCCTCTGCGGCTACTGTCAACACCTTAGGAAATGATCCCAGTCGAGTTTAGGAACGAAAATATAGAAGATGAAAAAACAAGGGCACAAACAGAAAACAAAAAAGAATTAATTTCAGTTTACCTACTTGAATTTTGGCTCAATCATCACTTCAGTCCCTATACTTTTGATTTCATCAGCTACACCCCTGTACTTCCCTAAATTAATCAACTGATAGCAATTTTGTAATTTCATCCAAACAATCTATCAATACCAAAGGCTTTTTTGTACCATTTCCTTACATTAATGCACTGTTACCATATTATGATTATAAACAAGGCTAAACAAATCATATAATCAAATTAAACAATAGAAAACAAATAAAAACAAATCATATATGGTAAAACAAAAAGAAATCACCATATATAATTTATTTTTGTTTGTTTTCTATTGTTCAACTTGATTATATGATTTGTTTAGGCTTGTTTATAATCGTAATATGGTAACGGTGCATCAATGTAGGGAAAATGTACCAAAAAACCTTTGGTATTGATAGATCGTTTGGACGGAATTTACAAAATTGGTATCAGTTGATTAATTTAGGAAGTACAGGAGTGTAGCTGATGAAATCAAAAAAATAGGGACTGAAGTGATGATTCAACCAAAATTGAAATAAGTAAACTGAAATTAACTCAACAAAAAATGTACTCTATTGAAACCCAAAAACCAATAAAAAGCCAAGAAAAAGCCGCCAAGCGTCCTACGTGGCCTTAGCGGTGGGTTAATTTGTGTTTGAATTATATTCCTTATTTGTTTTCTTTCTCCTTGACAATATTTTTCCTTATTTCAATTCCCCTTCTTCCTTTTTTTCTCGGGCGGAGGTTTCTCTGCCTCCATTTCCCAGCAAAAATGCACACCAAAACCCTAACAGCTCACCCTCTTCCTCTTCCTCACCCCATTCTCCTCCCAAACCCTAACCGCGGCACCTCACTCCCCCTACCTTCCCTCTCTCCCTTCTCTCTCCCGCCTCACCTTCCAAAGCTCCGCTCCTCCGCGCCAACACGCCGCCTTACGACTCTCTCTTGCCTCCGCGAAAATCTCGACTACACTCAGCCCGGAGACGACGATGGAAACGACGCCGCTTTGGTCTCGGAAGCCGTGGAGTTGGAGAGTCGGAGTATATGGAATCAGATGACGGAGATTGCAATGTTCACTGGACCCGCTACTGGGCTGTGGCTGTGCGGCCCACTCATGAGTCTGATTGACACTGTGGTCATCGGTCAGGGAAGCACAATTGAACTCGCGGCGTTAGGTATGTGCTTCAGTTTTTTACTTTTTACTTTTTACTTTTTACTTTGTGGTAGATTTTATTGAGCTGAGGATGTTGGAGTTTATTTACTGTTTTTAATTGTGGCAGGCCCTGGAACTGTAATGTGTGACTATATGAGCTATGTGTTCATGTTCCTTTCTATTGCAACTTCCAATATGGTTGCCACTTCACTTGCGAGACGGGTTAGTTCCTTTTACGAATTTTGATAATATACATCTGCTTGTGTTTCTATGAGAATTGGTTCAAGATGAAATTTTCAATGTACCTTGCAAAGAATCAACAACTGTTAAAGGGATTGGATTTTGAATGACTGGCACTTGAAGTTTGAACTTGCCTCGGCTGCCAGATTGGTTTTTGAGATCATTGTGAATTCCATTTTGAACAAATGATTTTTTAAGACATGTTTTGGCTCCTTTTTTTCCTGTCATTTTGTAAAGGCTCCATTCTAGATTAATCACTTTCTGTATCTTTAATTGCGAATTGTCTCAACTCCTTTTCTGTGAAAGCGGGCTTTTTTTAAAGCAGAATGACAGATTGTTGAATGAGGTGTCATGATTGGCAATGCTATAGGATTATTAAGAAAAAGATGGCAGTCAGGCCGGTGGGGTCATTGAACTTAACTTGTCAAAATGGATTAAAGTGAGGCCCTAATTAGGTGTCCATTAGTCATGCATGCCAGTTGAATAAGTAATATTTGAGTCTTTGTTAACGTGTTTTAGTAGATATATTGCCATTTTCATTGCATGCTATGTAACTGAATATAGTTGGCTGCAGCTATACTCTAGATGTCAATTCCTGTCATAAGAACTAATACACTTCATTCCATCCCATGTTTGGCGAGGCAGCGAAAATAGTTAACATGAAGTACCACCATTTGTTGCAAGGCTAAGTTAATAGGAGTTAGAACACAAGCCTAATGACATATTAAGCCTAACACACTAATACTATCTGTCATATGTAAGCACCATCTAAGGACTGTAACCACATGCGACCTTTTATTCTCAGAAGTTAGGACCCAAACTTTCATCACAAATCCTATTGAAGTTCTGATACAGTGTTCACGTACTGTTGATTCTAAAATGGGCATGAAATAGTAAGCCTATCACAAACACAGTAAAAAGTTAGGTGTCTTTTTTTTTATATGATTGAGATTATATTTCTACATATTTTGGTTTCTTATTAAAAAGTCAGTAGAAGTTTTCTCAAATAACACATATTATGAGCGCTCATGAATTTCAGTAGAAGTCCTGTACATATTCCTCTTTTTTTTTATAATTATTTTATTAGTTTTTTTAGGCTTGTGAGTTCTCATGCTCAATAATATGCTACATTACCTTTACTTTCCGTGCCTTTTTTATTTTTATTATTGTATTTTGATTAATTGGTATTAGTACAGGACAAGAATGAAGTGCAACATCAGATATCGGTCTTGCTCTTTCTTGGATTGGCGTCTGGCTTCTTAATGCTTTTATTTACGAGATTCTTCGGTTCATGGGCACTAACTGGTAAGAAGGATGTCTAAATGCTTTTACTATCTTTCTGTTTGCTTGTCTTATTTTCCTTTTACTTTTTTTAATTTTTTTTTATGTAGTAAATAGTGGATGGTATGAGTTTTCAGAGTGGTTACAACTTACAAGTAACATAGTCGATTAATGACCTATGCAATTATGCCTTTTCAGCTTTTACTGGATCAAAGAATGCAGAGATAATTGCTGCAGCAAATACATACGTTCAGGTGTTTTATTGTTATCTTTTTCAATCGTTCATGTGATGTTCTCATCAAGTTTTAATTGTTGGTAACTTCTCTTTCAAAGTTCTTTCTGTATTTTGGTAAACCATAATATCAAGTAGATAGTGTGGTTCTTTCTTTACATTTCATATGCTATTTTCTTAGAATTATGACATTGGGGGAGGGGAAATTCCAGGCCAGCTAGTTGGGTAGCCATATAAGGGGATTAAGTGTCATAACCACAGAGCTACAAAGTACAAATCCCCACTACATTTCATTTTCTCTTAGATCTTACATGGTGTGCTTATACCTGAGATTGATGTTTGCGCAAGTTAGCAGAGTTGAGATTACCTAGTTGTCAAGATAATCTGACCTGATGTTACTGGTATATCTTCCATACTATAAAGATAAACTATTGGAATGAAATAACATTCAAGATAAATTGGTTTACCCTTATGTAGACCTTTCATACGATAAAGAGAATACCAAACTTGTGAAGGAATTCCACATATATTGACATTGTACCCCAACTTTATTACCTGTGGCGGGGTCAGATTATTTTGATGGTCTTCTATCTGTCTTGGTTTCTTTGAAGTGTAATTGAACACTAAATATCTGTTGCAGATACGAGGATTGGCATGGCCAGCACTCCTTGTTGGTTGGGTTGCTCAGAGTGCAAGGTTAGTATATCTCATCCCATGAATTTCTAGATCACAGATATCTTACTGTTAAGTATATATACAAGGTGATCTCTAAATCATAGAAGCTCCAGTGGTCCTCTTCATAATGGATATTCTAAAGTAACAGCTCTCAAGCATAGGGATTGCTGACTCTTTTCTTATTTTTATTTTTATATTTAGTTACTGGTAGAGAAAGAGTTTGCTACCTTCAAGGCATCAAAAAATCAACTTATACCAAGTAAATATGAATGGGTAAACGGAATAGCATGTTAAAATCTACATGAAACACGCATACACATCTTATATAAAAAAATAAAAAATTTATTGTCGTATGGAAAAATCTTTGACAGTAGTTTATAATTTTATGTTAAAGAGATTGTGATTTTTGAGCAGTTGTTACTTTGTGTGTATACTCTGATATTTTCAATTTGTTTTGCAGCCTTGGAATGAAAGATTCTTGGGGTCCTTTGAAGGCCTTGGCTGTGGCCAGTGTTATAAATGGTGTTGGTGATGCATTCCTGTGCAGCTATCTAGGCTATGGTATTGCTGGTGCAGCATGGGCAACCATGGTTTCACAGGTGTGTTTGAAGGAGATACTAAAAGAAATTCTATGGTTTGAATTTTATCATATTTCTTATTGATACATTGGTTTACGCTTCCACTACTTAGTAACCGGTGTAAGTTTAGGTTGTTGCAGGATATATGATGATTGAAGCTCTGAACAAAAAAGGTTACAAAGGCTATGCCCTTTCTGTTCCATCGTCCAAGGAACTTTTAACAGTACTTGGGCTTGCTGCTCCAGTATTTGTGACAATGATGTCAAAGGTTACAAATTGGTTGTATAAACTCATGCGATTGTTTCATCATTTGACATTCATTGCTAATCTAGAACATCCTTAATACTATTAACTTCCTCCAAATTGTTCATGTACCCCATTCATTGTGAATAATTCTTGAATTATAAAAAGGACTGATTTATTTGAGGCTAGGTCTCAGATTGATATCCTCATGCCATGTTAAGAAAATAGGAGACTTAGGTTGCTTATTGACAACCTCAATGGGATTTCAAGAGAAATCCTATCTTAATCCAAATAGAAGTTGAAAGAACATCAAGCCACCTGACTTGAAAAGCTGAATCACATCTGAAACACTTTAGGCAACCAAACTATTTTTACTTGGAATCTTCATTGGAATATACTTTCATTCTCTAAAAGAGAGATTGTTATGTACAGGTGGCTTTCTACTCTCTCCTTGTCTATTTTGCCACATCTATGGGAACACATACCATGGCTGCTCATCAGGTTAGTTTCGGTTAAAATTGTCGCCGTCTTTGATCTTTATTTTGGAGACAAGTGATTGTTATTTGTATTGATGATTTACATTTACTTTAGGTCATGATACAAACATTCTGCATGTGTACAGTGTGGGGTGAACCTCTCTCTCAAACTGCACAATCATTTATGCCGGAATTTCTATTTGGAGTGAATCGTAGTTTGCCCAAGGTTTGTCATACTCAAGGTTTCTGATGTCATAACATTCAGCTTTTATTACTTCTCACATTGGTAAAGATATAAGTTCTCATTTGTATTTTGTTGTGAAGTGTGAGCAAGTAAACTGTATGGACTACTCCCTTTTTCAATGAATATAATTAATTTTTTTCCTATTAATAGAATCTATTCAATATTGATCTCTCTTTGCTCTGTCTTCTAAAAATCCTATGATATGGAGCAGGCCCGTACATTGCTAAAGTCACTTGTCATCATTGGAGCTATTCTTGGTTCAGTATTAGGAATAGTTGGAACATGTGTTCCATGGTTCTTTCCCAATATCTTTACACCTGATCAGAATATCATACTAGAGGTTGGTTCTGTCCCTTTTGTACTCTTTCAAACAATACCCAATCCATATTTCTTTTGTTGGCATGATTCATAACTCGGTACTTTAGTATCTTCATCAAGGCAACAATTAAGTTGGTATTATGGCTCCTTATTGTATATCATTTTATAGTACCTGCAGCTTTCCACCAAGCTACGACCAGTGGGTTGTGACTAGTGACTACTGCTTGTAGTCTGAATCATTACCATTTAATCTATGCTGATTTGTTTTCACTAAGAGTAGTTCGCTGAGTTTAATTCCTCTTGATACTCGATCTTTTGTTGATGCAGATGCATAAGGTGCTAATACCATATTTCCTTGCATTAGCTGTAACACCCCCGACTCACTGCCTTGAGGGAACATTACTGGTATATTTTCTTTTATCTTCACTGATGATTTTCTCATGCTTACGATAAGAGCCTTGTCTTGTCTTTTGAACTAAATATTGATGAAAACTATGAGTCTATATCTCCTATGTTAATGATGTCAGCCTTCATGGAAGGATTTTAATTAGTCTAGTAGTCAGAATCCTTGAATGGAGTTTTGTATATATGGATGGTAAATTGTCTGGGGGGCTCCTTTTTTTTTTTTTTTTTTTTTTTTTTTTTTTTTCTTCTTATGAATTATGGAATATGTACTGATCTTAAAGGGACCAGTGTACCCAGCCATTCATTATCTTAGGTCAGATTTATGGTGATGATACAACTTTTTTATTTATTTATTTATTTATTTTTTCTTCTTTTCCAAGAATTGTCACTGGTAAGAAACCTCTATTGCATATGAACAAAAGGGAACCATCTTTGTATTGCTTTTGCTTGAAAAGGGATGTACTTTCAGGCCTGGGGCACACCTTCACTAAGGTGGTAGTGTTCATTTCTCTTCAGCCTATAGTTCGCTTAGGTATTGGGCATTTACATAATTACATCCTTGCCAATCACCCGAGTGATTGTCTTCATTATAGAAGTTACCTATTGAGAAAGTACATGTAAACATAAGCCTCTTGAGATAAAGTCCCCCAAAGCTCATTCATGCTCCTCTTAGGTATTTTGGAAATTTCTGTGCAGCTGGAACTGAGGAAATTTCTTTGCCTATCTATTTCAAAATGCTGATGTATTAACAAGATATATATGGTAACTTATTTGTTGCTTTCTAAGTAACTGAAATCCCAGGGTTGAGTTTCATGACTGATAATTAGGAGTTCAAACTGGATTCAATTAATGTATAAATATGAAGATAGCTCTGATATCGCTAGTATAAAATTTGGCTTTAACTACAGTGTTCTTTTATTTTCAGGCTGGACGAGATCTGAGATTTATTAGTCTGTCAATGAGTGGATGCTTCTCTTTGGGTGGACTTCTATTGCTGGTACGTTCTGGTTCTTTTTGTGTTGTTAAATTTACTTCAACAGTTATTGTGTTTGTTTAAAACATAGCCTGACTGCACTCCCCTCCCCATTTTCATATAACCAGCTTGTGAGCAGTAGAGGATTTGGTATAGCAGGTGTCTGGTGGGCATTGGCAGGATTTCAATGGGTAAGAAACATCTAGAGCTTTACATATCTAATTATGAGTTTATGACCTATTTGAATTTTTCTGAATATAAATCTTCTTTCTCAGAGTCGGTTTTTCCTCTCTCTATGCCGCCTTATTTCCCCGGATGGTGTACTTTACTCTGAAGATATGAGCCGGTATAAAATGGAAAAGCTCAGAGCTGTTTAGTGTAGGAATAGATGAATACGTGAGATGATGTTAACACCTTAAAAGGTATCAAAATTCATGTTTTGGTTGCTACTTCACCAAAGATTGGTACACTGCCAGTGGTGAAAAGGCTGCCCCCATTTCTTTTTTCTGCAATATGAGGCTGCCTCAATTCATTTATCTACAATGACCCTGGAATTGGAAGCTAGGAGCTGCTTCTAGATTTGATGAACAGATGGAGCCAATGATGGTCCCAAGATTTAGTATGTCTCTAAGCAGCACCTTGTTCTCTTTGCTCACTTGCTGTAATTGTTATCTGGATTACAAAATTGGGAATTAAAAAGTTCTTGACCTGACGTGTCTTGTACAATTTTTTTTTTTTTTTGCAAGCTAAATGTTGTCGAAGTACAAAATAGGGAGAAGGACAAACCACTCTTCTAGCAACATTCTTTTTTGCCTTTTCTCTGAACTAAATGTTGTCTGGTAATGAATATTTGATTTTCAGATGCAATGGCAAAGAAGAGCATGAAGTAAAACATGCGAGTCCAAACAAGCATAACAAGCATCAGCATCAAAATTCAAGCACCTTCCTAAGGTACTCAACTCATGAACTTACATCCTAAGTTTGTCGAAGGTGTTAATTGTCTTCACTTATGTCAGCCACATATATAGTATCCGGTATCCACACATGCCTAGGCAGTTTTTAACACGTCTAATTTGGCATCACAAGATTATCAAAGGTCCAATAATCAGTCTAATTCCTGCAATCATCATGCCAATTGTCTCACTGAGCTGTTGATTCCCTTTACAGAAATGACTGTTTACATAAACCACACACTCTTCAACATAAAATGGAAGGTACTTGAGCGTCTGGGTACGCATGTTATAGGAGACTACGCATCTATCAGCAGTACGCATAACAACATTGTCACTTCCAAAATACAGGTCCAATAGTTACATGTTTTGTTCAAGAACTTCTAAAACCACCAGACTGATCCATCACCCATATAACCAGCAACTTTTGTGGGCAATAAGAGCTATGGATTCTTTCCACACAGAAAGGGTCTTGAAGAATCCTTCCCTATAATCGATACTCTCTGGAATTGATATCTCATAAAAAAGCTCCACTCATATCAAATGCCAGGAGGATTTCTGAAGTCGCTTCAAAACTAGTTCCACCATTAGGTGCATAGAAATAACAAATTCCCTCGAGGGATATGTTAAACGAAGAATAGTAAAAGACAGAGGCTTCCGTATGAATATTGATCTCTCTCCAAGAAGCAGAACCCACAATGAAAACCTCTGCTCTTGAACGATGTGGGGTAAAAACTTTACCCGACGAAAAACCAACAATTCTCACAACCTTGTATACTTTAGCTTTTGAGTCAAATCCAAACCCCCCAGGAAGATTCTAACGCATCATAATAGTCCTCTTCATTATCGAAATCATCAGGATGTTTGGGAAGGTTTGGATAATGAAGAGGAGTATTATCGATTCTCACAACTTTAGAATCATCCCTTGAAGTCTCACGCAATGCCATCACAATGACCTGAAATTGTGATAGGAGAAGAAAGAGGGAAGTCTTGAACAACGCAACCAAAGTTGTTTAGGTCATCGTCAAGAATGACTAATGAAAGCAAAGTGTCCTTCCTATTGTTGTTGTACTCTCTTAGGATTGAAGTGATTTCATTCTTATCCCTGATGGTTTTGTCCTTGAGGACATTATGCTTGAAGAGCATGCAACTCATGCTAGTGTTGTTCTTGGAATAAGAGAGGTTCTTGGCCACAAAGCTAGGAGAGAGTATCAGATTGTACCACGATTGTATCATATTCTGACATATTTTAATTATCCCAATATGTGATCTTCTCATGATTTGGGGTATATATATACTAGCACAAATGGGATTGGTAGAAAAGGGATTGGTCTCATTACCAGCACAATATCAGACTATCATCATGAGAGAAAGAAGAATAAATACTACCATCACATCATTGATTTTATCTCTCTCCTTGAATGTATCGTCCAGAGTAAGTTTCCCGATTTCAGAACGCATGATGCCCTGAGCAACCTGAATAGCTGACTGAATAGGACGCTTAGATCCATAGGAGGCCAGGCAGGGGTTCTCAATCTGCATTAAGAAAAGGAAAAAGGATCGGAAAAGAGAAAACAAACTCGAACAACAAATCTGCAAATCCCTGTTTAATAATGCGGTATACCTTAAGGTGAATAACCCCATCAACATCAATCCTGACATTGTCTAGGGTGACAGAAGCCTGTCCTGGCACATTAAAGTTCTCCTCTTGCAACCAATAAGCATTTCAGTCGTGTGGTATTTCCCAAAGCGCTCAATCACATAAGCATAGTTGTGTGGCACAAACCGAATTCCCCAGTTGTCCCGTTGATTGGAGGATCAATCTTATCATTCCTACACATAAACCCCCAAACAAGTAGGCCAAGAACTCACTCAAATTACACCAAACCAACTCATAAACGATCCATCGATCAGCACACACAGTAATATTGAAACAAAATATAAATTCAGGCACAATCCATATCATAGCTTTTACTTTCTACACATGCATAATCCCCAAATACGTCGTCAGGAACTCACTGACTACTTCTAAAACCCTAAACCCTAGCAATCCGTGACTACTCTAACCAACCGAAACCAATCGATGTCCCCTTATAACAATCCTAATAAAACACAAGAAAATAAAACTCCTTACAAGTTGTTGCAGTTTTTGCTGCTGTTGTTGCTGTTTCTGCTGTTGCTACTGTCATGGAATTGTCTAACGCCACCGAGAAAACTTAACACCGGAAGGATAGAAGAAGATGGCGCAGAGGACACGATGAAGTGGTTGCGGAGGAGCGAAGAGCAGGTGGTGATCGAGGGTCCGGACCATCGCTGCCGGCGACTGAGAAGGCTGAGAAATCTCACGGCGTTGAGCGAGCAGAGCTTGTTCATCTTTTGGAAATAGGGAGAGGTCTCTCCGTGGGTTTTGGTAGAGAGCAAGACCTTCTCTCTAGGGTTTTAGATTTGCAGAGTGATCAGGAGGGTTTTAAACGACGTTTAATTATCATAACGTACGGAGCAAGCGACTGGAAAATTTTATGGGTGCTGGCCTAAAATTCGTTTTTGTTTGAACAAATTTTAATTTTATTAGTTTGTATATGAAAAGGTATTTTTCAAATTAGATATTGAATATTTTGTACATGACTTTTAATAAGCCGTTGATTTTCGTGGATTTTCTAGACTCCGCAGACTGTTTTCAAAAGATTCAACTGTATGCCAACAAGATTTGTTGGAATTTTACCTATTGAGTGACATTGAACTTAATTACTACCTATGCATAACCCATCATTAATCGAACTTGTGATAACACAAGACATGTACTGAAAGCAAAATCCCACTCTGTTAGCACTCAAGTAAAACCAGCCCTTCACCTAAATGATCAAAGAATTAATATCATTGTTAAATCAGTTCCAACCCAAACACAAGTTTCAATCTCAGGATTAGTCTCTATCTCTGACAATACCTTGGAGTTAATTACAGCTCATATTAAAATGGACAAATCTGCTGAAAATATCCAAAACTGCTCTGATAGTGATACTGAGCAAATTTACCTATATTCTACTTGTGGTTTTGAAGAGAAAACCCAGGTCCATCAGTCACCTTCTTTGAAGCCTTATCTTCATCAACTGTTTCATCAATCAGCTGAGTTGCTTGCTGAGATTCTTCCGAGGGTGCCTTATGGCCTCTGGTTGATCCATTGGTCGGATCCCCACCTAACCTTTTGTAAAGAGTAATGGCTTGAGAAATCATGGAGGAGACACCAGTAGCATCATTAGGAAGAAACACTGTTGAGGTGCCCTGGAGAAAAGGTAAAGGAAATACAGATTAGAAGGCAGGCTATTTCAATAATCAGTTGAGCATATGTAAACACAGCACACACAAAAAGTAGAATGCTTCTTCTTTCACCTGTTTGGCAAGATTTCCAAGGGCCATAACATACTGCTCAGCAACTTTTAAACCAGCAGCCTGCAAATCAAATTGGACCGTTAGTTCCTTCTTCCATCCATATAATTATGATTTTCACAAGTCTGCATCCCACAAGACATCAATAGATAGCAAAAGTATACATGATCATTCTTATGAAAATTCAAATTATAGTATACACTACATACAGTTTTCTTTTCACTCAGCACGACAGTAATGAATAACTGGCCTGCCTTAGGATTTACCGATTATTTAAGAATATAACTATTGAAACATCATGCAACCGAAAGAAGAGTTCTCAATTTAGAAGCTTTAGTCCATCGATCAATCAGTTACTTTTTGGCCTATTTCACAAGAGCAATGAGGGAAAACATTATGAAGAACATATGCTGTTACAGCTTAGTAACAATGGAACCACTTGAAACAACTGTGTTAGGATGCACAGTTGATAATACTAAAATCACAACAAATGGAGTTTAGAACCTCACCTCTACACCCCCATTTTCCATAAGACTCTTCGATATAAGTGAAATTCCTTTAGAAGCGGCATCTGCTTTAGCAAGTTCTCCTATCGAACAGAAATAAAGAATGGAAAAGTCAGCAGTAGAAGGTACAAGTGCCAAAGAGTAACCAATTAAAGGAAACATCAAAATCAAACTCATCAATATTTCATAGTACTACTGGAACTGAATTGCATAAAAAATGTAGCTACCTTCTGCAGCCAAAAATGCAGCACGCCTCTCCCCTTCTGCTTTATTAATGGCGGCGTCCCTTTCACCTGAGAAAGATTGGTGAATTTCAGTAAATTTGACTTGCTACTTAATGAACCTTGTAACTAGAATATCAAACAACAAATGGTTTCTTACCTTCAGACGCAAGAATTGTTACTCTCTTTTTCCGTTCTGCAGCTGCTTGCAATTTCATCGCTTCGCCCACCGTATCAGGAGGAGTTAAGTCCTCTAAACAAGTATGCCAATTCAATCGGTTACACAAACATTTCTCACGGACTTAATAAAAGTATGTCTGAATGAAATACTTGCAAAAAGAGGTGTCTTACTTATCACATATCGGATGCACTTCAACCCATATGCTGTAGTAGCTTCGTTGACAACCCTCTACAGGATTAAACGTAAGCTTATAAGATAAACGTTATCACTTAACCAAGGTAACAATCTTAAAAACAGCAATATAGTGCATCAAACTGGAATAATGTACAGAAACATATTTACCCTGCTTTCTTGCCCAGCAGATTATCAAAATACAGGACAAACACAGGAACTCAGAAAAACAAAATAGAACAATATATTCGAATGTGGAAGAGCTAATGAGTTGCAAAGAAGAATATACATTTACCACTATCGCATTATTCAGTGATATCTTTTCCAAATGGGTTGATCGACAACCCTACTATTACTATCTGCATCAGACATTTTCTTATTACCACAAAAGATCAGACTACCATCATGAAAGAAAGAAAAAAACATACCACTATCTCATCATTTAGGCTTTCTCTTTCTTTGAATGCATTGTCAAGTGTAAGTTTCCCAACTGCAGAACGCATGGTGCCCTGAGCAACCTGAACAGCTGCATCAAAAGGATGTTCAGCTCCATACGAAGCCAGGTGAGGGTCCTCAATCTGCATCAACAAAAGGAAAGAGGACAAGAAAACAAACTCTCAGTGACCCAGTTAAACAACAAAACCAAGACACGCAGATCCCTTTTTAAGAATGTGATATATATATATATATATATATACCCTAAGCGTAATAACCCCATTAACGTCAATCTTGACATTGTCTAGGGTGACAGCAGACTGGTTTGGCACATTAAAGATCACATCTACCAACTTATGCACATAAGCAATTCTGTCGACAAACGGAATCAAGAAATGGATCCCAGGCTGCAAAGTTTTGTGATACTTCCCCAGGCGCTCAATCACAAAAGCCATACGGTTGGGCACAATCCGAATCCCCCAGTTAATTGGAGGCTCAATGTCATGGTTCCTACACATAAACCCCCAAACAAGGCGGTTAAGAACTCACTCATATTACACAAACCAACCACTAAACAATCCATCAACAGTTCAACACAGTACTAGTAAAAGAAACCATATATGTAAATTTAAGAAGCAATTGCAGAATTAAACTCCCAAATAATACAATGACCAACCGACTAGTTCTAAAACACTAAACCCTAGCAATCCATGACTACACTAACCAATCGAATTGCCCTTAAAAACCCAAAATCCTAATAATCGACAGAAGCTTGTAAAAAGAAAGAAAAGAAATAAAAATCACTTGGAATCGCTGTTGCGGCTTTCGCTGATGTAGCTGGAACCACGGTAATATCGCAAGGCACCAAGCAAACTTGAAGATGGCGAAGAGGACGCGACCGACTGGTTGCGAAGGACCGAAGGAGAATGGCAGAGGAATCTCACGGTCGAGTTCAGGGAGCGAAGCTTGACGAGGTTGTTCATCTTGGATGTGTGGGTTTTCGTGGAGAGCAAGACGAAGGGTCTTTGTAGGGTTTTAGATTGCAGACCGTCAGCTGGGCCTTCTATCCACTATATATATTGGGCCTAAGCCTCGGCGCAGGCCTATAATACGTTTTCGTTCAACCATTTATAATTTTACTGCAGACAAGTTTTACATACACACCCCTCAATAACTTAATACACACATTTTTTCTTTTCATCAAATTTTCATCTATACCCTTCATCATTTATAGTAAATAAAAATTAAGGGTTTAATATGTCAAAGGCTAAATTCTCTCATCATCTTCATGATGAGATTCAAATATGATTTTGAACATCAACCACCAATTATTTCATATCTGAACCAACCAAATTGTTAAAATGTGAGAGATGTTATATTTATCTTGCATATATGAATATATTAGTATTTTACCTTGATTGCATAACAACAACATTGGCGCATTATATACTGATTTTAATACTGTTCATGATTATATGGATCATGTAGAAACTGACATATATCGAATCTCTTAAAATATTAAAGAACAACGAAAATATAAAAAGTCAAGTCATTCTATCTTCACTCATATATAAAGAAAAAGTAATTAGAAATTACCTTATAAATATGTGGTTTATTTTATTAGTAATCAATGATACAATTAATAGAAATAAAGATAGTAAACAAGTAATAAAAATTCACGATGTGATTTATATTTTAAAATTTTATTATGAAGAAGGTATAGATGGAAAGTTTGATAATAAATTAGACAAAAAAATACAAAAAGTGTGTATTAAGAAATTAATAGAGTATATATAAAATTTCTCATCGCTGCAAAAAGTAGCTACATTTTCGAAGTAATTTAGTACCAGTAGTCCCTCATTCAACATTGTGAACAGCTTAATAGCTTATAGGTATGCTTGTGAGGTCTGTATAACCTTTTTGGTCGACGTCCTACTGGAAGACAGTCTAGTCTTCTAGCAACATACATTCTTTTGCATTTCCTCTGAACTAAGAAATGATAAGAAATTCTGAAATGTATATACTGTGCATAATACTTTGGGAGTGATTTTTTTTATTTTCAGATGCAATGGCAAAGAAGAACATGAAGTAAAATAGCATATGCAGATTTCGTCCTAGCAACAACAAACAAGCATAATACAAGCACACCATCAAAATTCCAGCACCTCTCTAAGGTACTTAACTCATGAACTTACATCCTAAGTTTGTCCAAGGTGTTGATTTTGGCCACTTATGTCAGCTGTCAGCTACATCCACCCGGAATGATCCAAAGAAAATTTTCGCTTTATATATGCCTTTGCACGGTAAGGGCCATAGTATCCACACATGCATAGCTTTGAAGGTGCCAGTAAGATTTCAGTTCTTAACACATCCAGAGTTCCATTACCATGATTTGACAGAAACTAGACCTTGGGTCTTCCACGGCTATCACGAACCAACATCCTTGGTCTTCCTTTTTTCTGAAATTCGATAGATGTTGGTCTTGAATATCTCTGCTTTCGCTTTAAAAATATCTTCCGCATCTGCTCTTTTTTCTCCTCTGCTTTCAGCTTGGTGAGACTTGGCCTGTAAAGAATCACTGTTCTACCAATCCGACCGACAACAACTGAACCAGTTGCTGCCTCCAATTGCTTCACCGCATCATCAAGCTCCGCTGGACATGTCCCATGTATTTTAACCTGTTCACCACATCAAATTTGCAACCAATGTTAGCTGAGCAGACAAATTATTTTTCTATTTTTCTATCTGAGCCAAAGTTATTTCAGTCCACTACAGTATATTGGTAAAGTACACTAGCAAAACACAAGGAATGAATATTGACAGCAACAACTAATTTTCTGACGAGAACTCATCTTTTCTGAGTTAGTTTTCATTGTACAACTACTTCGGTTGCAGGGCTACTAGGGAAGTTCCAAATCAGAATCTCAGAGAGTTACATGAAGCTACTTAGGTGAAGATTCTACCGGGCTCATACTCCATATTAGGGACAAGGGATTGGTTTATTACCACTTCCAGGTATCTCAGGAGGTGAGGGGTGGTCTGAACCACATGTATACTAATAAGCATCCCAAAACCAAAACTACAAAAAATTTCTTCTTCTATGGAGTACCTGATTGTAAGGGAAGCTTATGAAAGATGTAATTCAAATAGCTTGTTGGTTCATGCAGCAGTCTTTTCAACCAAATATGATATCAGGAAAGTACTAAAAGCAGGGGGGATAAGTCTGAAAGTCAGATATCACAAGAACACAGGTATGCCCCACCTCCCTCCTTGAGCTCCCGCAGGCATGATCTGATCTTAAACCTGATCAATACTACAAGGTGTACCATTTCACGCTATAATTCATGACCACACCCTTGATCCCTTGCTCACCCCACTTAGCTCACACACTCGATGCCTAGTAAAGTTGATTTTCTTGTATCACTGGATAGGCATCTATCAATACTGCTGTTCAAAGTTTCTACACCTCCAAATTACTTGTGCAAGGAATGCTGATCTACAAGAAAATAGCTCTCTCAAGAATTATATCTTTGCCACATTCAAAGAGAGCTAAGTGTCTACGAACAAGATTACTCAATTAACTAAGCTCAACCCGACTAAGCCCCTGACCTAATCTTCAAATTATATGGTGATTCTTTCTAAAATCCGAGACGTGAAAAATCAATTTACCAAAAACCGGTAAATTATAGACATTCAAAGTAAACTGAGAAAGCCAAAACATAATAGAATCCAACAACCTTGCACTTCTAAGTCAATCAACAATCTTACACATGAAACTAATATGAGAAACCAAACAAACAAACATTCCTATGGCAATAGGATAAAGCAAACAAGTTGAGTTATGTAGTGAAAAGTCAGAGAAAGTGTGACTGTACCTTAAGAAGCTCATTAGATTCAAGATTCTCAACAAAAGAAGCAGCAACATTGGGCGTAACACCGGACTTGCCAACCAACTGAGACTTGAGCTTCCTCCCCAAGCTGTTGGCATACGAAGCCAACTCCTTCTTTTCCCTCACCGTAAGCGTCGGAAGGTCAACCGGGTTGACCCGGTTTCTCTTGAGAACTGTGGAAGGGTCTAAATTCATACGGGCGGCGTCGTTAGTATCCAGCTTCCCAGCTTCAACCTCATTTTCAGAGTCGAGACCCATCTGGGCATTTTCAGTTTCGTCATCGAGTTGTTGTTGTTGCTGCAAAGAGGCTTTGGTGGAAGGAAGACGAAGAGAGTGGCAGAAGAGGTGTGAGGGGATAAAAGGAAGACAAGTGGGCCGTAATAGTTGGGGTTGTTTGGAGATGAGGAGAAAGGATGGAGGCGCTGGGTGGTGGAGGATGCGGTGGAGCAGGGTTGGGACTCCAACAAGTGCTGCTGCTGCTACGACTGCCATTTCATACGCTGCTTCTTCACTTCTCATATGCTTCACGCCCTATTTTATTCTCAACAATGTGTTACAATTATCTTCATAATTATATTTCTTTTTTATATTTTATATTTTGAAAAATATATAATATATGCCAAAACCTTTTAGATCTATCTCGTTTGTAAGTGAGAGGTTATGAATTCGACCCTATTTATTTATCATTCATGCGAATGGTCTGAGTGGCTAGCGTGGTGGGGAAGCGTTCTAGCATGCTTAGAGCAAGTCTAACAGATTCCCTATAATAGGGATTTTATTTAAATTTAGGGATTTTGGGCTCTAAATCTCCTCCAACAGATTCTCCATCTCATTCCCTAAAATGGGGATTTGGATGAGAGAGAATATATGCATCCCTATATTTGTAGAGAGAGAAAGAAAAATTTGCAGAATGAAAAATTAATGATCAAATCAATTTGACACAGAAAACTAAAAAGTAATCATTAATTATAGAATTTTATATAGATTTTTATTTAAAATAAATAAATTTATTATTATAGAATAACTTAAAAGTAATCATTAATTATAATTTACAATAAATCTATATTTGTAGAGAGAGAAAGAAAAATTTGCAGAATGAAAAATTAATGATCAAATCAATTTGACACAGAAAACTAAAAAGTAATCATTAATTATAGAATTTTATATAGATTTTTATTTAAAATAAATAAATTTATTATTATAGAATAACTTAAAAGTAATCATTAATTATAATTTACAATAAATGTATTAGATATAAAGTATTTATTACATGTTTGAAAATAAATAAATAAAAGAATATTATATTGTTGAAATAAATATGAATGTAGTTGTAGTAAATGTGAAAATCTCCAAAATGGGGAAGCTCTTGGAGTTGGAGCATAATTTTTTTAGAGATTCTGACTTTTACATTCCTATTTTACAAAAAAAATAAGGAAGTTGTTGGAGATGCTCTTAGGCACGATGAGGTCATTGCATTTGGGTGTGGTTTCACAAAATTCTAACTAGTCGTGGTGGCAAAAAAAAGTGAGACGGTGGACGAGGCATCTCAACGTGGTCGTGGATCACGGCTCACGGAGCCTGATCGCAATCCGGTGCAGTGGCCAATGACAAGACATAATTTTCTAGGGTTGGGTTTAGAGCAGGTACCAGATTCAGATGTGAGATTTGGCTAGGCAGATTGGTGGGTTACCTTGGTAGAAGATTGCTCTTTATCCAATGTATCTTCATATGTTGAATAGACAAGATGAGTCATACTACTGATTATTTTAATGGAAGATCATCCTTTATTCGACATTATTTTTTATGAACATTCGACACAATTTTTATATAACCTATATGTCGTCTGCGTCTTGTTGAGTACTTTTTTGTTTCATTTAGTTTCTTCGCTAGGTTCGTTATTGTTGTTTTTTTTTAAATCAAGTAAACAACTCAAATGCTACAACTAATCTAGCGTGAGTCAAACTCACAACCTCTCACTTACAAAAGGGAGACTATGCAAATGCCATTATTTTCATTTTGATGTAGTCTTTAAATTGTGTTTTCCCTTCATTCTCCAACAAAAAAAATTCAAAACGGCGCGTTTTGGGACTGGGCAAATGTTTCTGTGGTACTTTTGAAGCCAATATTGAAGAAAGAGAGGTAGGTCGTTGAGCTTCAGCTTTACTCCTACGCTGTTGTAACTCTTAATCAAGTTCATTGACATTTCAAAGGATCTTTCACACTCTGGTTTATTTATTTCTCACTGTGCTTGATTCTGTTTAGCGATTGATGGTGCATGTAAGATTATTATAATGGGTTTTTGATCAAATTTAGGCTTTGAGATATTTGGAATATTAGATGAAAAAAACTTGGCTGACCAGCTCTGGTCAGTTAGAACTGACACTAACCAATAAAATGACGACACGTAGCCTTTAAAATGAATTAAATAATAATCTAAATACCCACTCAGTCCCTGTAAATGTCTTTTATGCCCTTGTAAATATCATTTATGTCTCTGAAAATGTCACGTGTCATCTCTTTATTGGCTAGTGTCAGCTCTAGCTGACCAAAGCTGGTCAGGCAAGTTGTATCCATATTAGATATTGAGTTACATCAATATGAATTGTAGTAGACATTTTCTAGTGAATATGTTGAGAGGTCACAATGTGTTGAGAGAGGTTGGGAGCTGTAACTCACTGTTTTGCTATTAAGTCAAGATAAAGCTACATTGATGAGTGACTTGTTGTTTCGCTTTTGGGTATATAATCGGGTCTAGTTTCTTAGTTGGGTTAAGCATATCTACGGTTTAATTAAATTGAAATTAGGGAAATGATGAAAATAGAGATACGGATATCAAATCTTTTGGCCATGATTCAACTAGTTCTTGCTTATGTTTGTATTTGAACTAGTTTAATTTCTTTTTTGCCAACTGCTAGGAGGGTGTCGTATTTTTCCTTCGCCATTTAGTGAGTGTTTATTGAAAATCATATCGTGTGATATTACATTATTAGATGTTCCTCTTGACTTGTTCAAAATACTGACTAGAATCATGTTTGTGTTTTGAGCAAACGTATATGTTGCATATATATATATATTTCAAAAACTATCAACCTAATAAAATCAAAACAAAAACAAATAACATACCTACAAGAAGAAATTAATTTTAAACGAATCGATCAACAACTACAAGATCCATTACTCCAACAAAAAATTAAAAATTTTGAAGAAAAAATTATTAAAGAAATTTGTTCTGACATCCCCACTGCCTTTTGGCATAGGAAACAACACGTAGTCACTCCTCCATAAATCAAAGAATTTAATGAGAAAAATATCCCTACTAAAGCACGACCCATACAAATGAGTAGTGAATTAATGGAATTTTGTAAACAAGAAATTGCAGATTTACTTCAAAAAGGAATAATTCGTCATAGTAAATCTCTTTGGTTTTGTGTAGCCTTCTATGTTCAAAAGAATGCTGAATTAGAGCGAGGAACTCCTCGTTTAGTTATCAATTATAAACCTCTTAACACAATCCTATAATGGATAAGATACCATATTCTTAATAAAAGAGATCTTATTAGTAGACTAAATAATTCTGTCATTTTTTCCAAATTTGATATGAAATCTGGATTCTGACAAATTTAGATAAATGAAAACGATAAATACAAAACTGCTTTTGTTACACCCTTTGGTCATTACAAATGGAATGTTATGTCATTTGGCCTAGAAAATGCATCTAGTGAATTTCAAAACATCATGAACGATATTTTCAACCCTTATAGTCACTTCTCCATTGTCTACATAGATGATGTCCTCATATTCTCACAGTCTATAAACCAACATTGGAAACATTTAAATCAATTCTTTCACATAATAAAAGCTAATGGACTGATGGTCTCAGCTTCAAAAATTAAACTTTTTTAATCAAACATCTGATTTCTAGGATTCAACATCCATCATTTACGATCAACAATAACAGCTACATTCACGATTAACAGTAACAGTTAGATTTGCAATAGACGATAGCAGCTAGTTTTGCAATAGACAGTAGCAGCTAATTTTGTAATAGACAGTAGCAGCTAGCTTTGTAATAGACAGTAGCAGCTAGATTTGCAATAGACAGTAGCAGCTAGCTTTGCAATAGACAATAGCAATTAACTTTGCAATAGACAGTAGTACCTACATTCACGATCAACAATAGCAGTTAGATTTGCATTACACAGTAGCAGCTAGCTTTGCAATAGACAGTAGCATCTAGATTTGTAATAGACAATAGCAACTAGATTTGTAATAGACAATAACAACTAGATTTGTAATACACAGTAGCAGCAACTAGGACTAAATGCGTGCTTGTAAATATTAAGGGCAAAATAGTAAATTAGTTGATAACATGTGGCAGCTTGTCATGCACATACATGCACATAGTACTGATTTGTTAATTTTTGTCCGAATTTGTTTAATTGAATATGTATGTAATCTATATTAATTAAGCCAATTTAACTTATGGAACTGCCAAGCGTGTGATACCATTTTTTTACCCCTCCTAATGTTAATTTTCTAAAACAAAATTAAATAAAGAAGGATAAAACAGTAACAAATGAGTAAAAAAAATATATGGATAAATTTTCAGTTGTTAAACCACCCATCTCTCCCACTTCTTTACGACTCCAAAAACTCCTGTTCAATTCAAATTCTCACTTCAAGTCATACAGAAACTCTTCTCCAGTTGATTTGAATATGTATACATTACCACTCATCCTTTTTTCAATTTACAAAAACGAAAACAGAAGGAGAAGAAAATTTTAATCTGACCCAAAAGTGGGAGAAACGCCGTAGAGCAGCGCAAAATCAAAGGTACGATGGTTCCTTTCATTTGGGTGTTCCCGTTTTCAAGTTTTCTTCTTTCTCATGCTGTATTATGTGATTAATTCATTCTTTACAGTTGTTGTGTTGTCCAGAACAGAGGTTACGGTGAAGGGAAATTAGGGATTTTAGTTACGTTGAGCTCGAGGAGGATCCACTCCTTGGTGTTGGTGGCGATGGACCAGTGAGAGCGGAGGTCGGTGTCGAGCACGTGACTGGAACAAAGCTACTACTACAACCAACTGAAGCAACCAAGTCTTTTTCTAAATCTGCTACTGCTCCAATTGATCAAGACCTCAAAAAATTGGTTTTCTTTTACAATTTTCTGGGAATACCCTTTAAGAGGAGTGTGTACTGTGTAAATGGTTATGAAGATTATGAAATTGGGTTGTAGACAGACACCAAATATATGATATTCTTGATGAGAGTGTTGATCTGTTTGTGTTATTATTCTCATATCGTTGCTTTTGCTACGTTTTTTAATCACTAATCGGCATTGCTTTGAATGTGAGTATAGCTGTTTTGAGTTTTTACTTGAGTGACACTACCAGCTTTGACAGAATAGCCGACGAAATTTTTTTCGTCGGCTATTCCAAATTTTCGTCGGCTATAATTCGTCGGTAAAAGCCCGTCGGTAAAAGTAATGGCCGACGAAAAAAACGACATCGTCGGCCATTCCAACCTTGGCCGACGAATTATGGCCGACGAAAATGATTTCGTCGACCAAAGCTTGGTCGAATATCCGAAGAAATTCGTCGGCTATTTTCGAGTATGGCCGACGAAATTTGGTTTCGTCGGCTATTTGTTCTGAAGTACAGCCGACGATTTGGGCTATTTCGTCGGCTATTTCGTCAGAATATATTAATATTTTAAAGTTATAGCCGACGAAATAATGTCAATTTCGTCGGCTATAACTGCATTTTGGGCAAAAAAAAATTACCGGATCAGAGGAGGAGGAGGAGGAGGAGGAGGAGGAGGCCGGAGGAGGAGGGGAAGGAGGCCGGAGGAGGAGGCCGGAGGAGGGGGGGGGAAGGAGGAGAGAAAAAAGGCGGGAGGAAGCGATTTAAAAGATTTAGAAGGAGAATAGCCGACGATTTAAAAGATTTCGTCGGCTATACTTAGAGAATAGCCGGCGATTTGATATATTTTGTCGGCTATACTTTGGAAAATCAACAGCCGTTAGATCTGAGCCATCCAACGGCGGATAATAAAAAGGCGCGGATCGCAAAAGTTTAGCCGACGAAATATAATTTCGTCGGCTATGCTTTGGTATTTCGTCGGCTAAACTTAGAGAATAGCCGACGATTTACAATATTTCGTCGGCTATTCTATGAAAACATATTAAACTGCCGTTTTGAGGCCCTAAACGAACTCGAAAGCCCGAAAAGACCCACACGTCGTGGCAAAGCGACGAGTTTGATTCCTGGCGTCGTTCTCTTTCCGGAATGGTATCACAATCGTCATTCGGACGTCGGACGCCAAATCTGCAGTAAACCGGGTTTTCACTTACAACGGTCAATCTGCTCTTCAATTTTGTCGGAATCTTGTCATTTTTCAACCGTAGCCGTATTTCATTATTTCGGTCATATCTTATTTGACGACATATTTGCATTTGAAGAGTGTACGTATAGTAACTATTTGAAACTATACATTCACTTAAACACTAAGTAAACAAGTTAAGGAACATTAGTGCATATGTTCCGATTTTGAATCTAAAAGTTTGGAAAATCTATTCCAACCGTCAGATATCACCGTTTAGATTAAATACATGTATGAAAAAAAATCCAACTACATCTGACAACGTTAAAGGCTCGATCGGGACGGTCAACCGGGTGAGTCAACCCTTTAAACGCTTAGAAATAGTAATTGGCCTGTCTAAATGACGTTTTTTTGCCTGACCTTCAACAGATAATAGTTTCAAATCGATGAGACGCAACTAATCGTATAAAAAATTTTCTCAAAATTTTTACCGAACGTCAGGCTACCCATAGGAAAACGGAAGTAAAAAACAGTTAACCGCAACATTCGGCACACAGATTTTGTCGGAATCTCGTCATTTTTCAACCGTAGACGTATTTCATTATTTCGGTCATATCTTATTTGATGACATATTTGCATTTGAAGAGTGTACGTATAGTAACTATTTGAAACTATACATTCACTTAAATAAAATTTAATTTTAATCATAGCCGACGAAATGAAACCTAGTACTCGTCGGCTATATAGACTTATAGCCGACGAAAATGCCAATTTCGTCGGCTAAACTTTCAAAAGTTTTCGTCGGCTAAAGTTTCAGAGAAAGGCTGACGAAAATACAAATCGTCGACTATTCCATGGGAATAGCCGACGATTTTTTTTGTTTACCAACGAAAAAAAAAATCGTCGGCCATTCTATGGGAATAGCCGACGATTTTTTTTTTTACCGACGAAAATAAAAATCGTCGGCCATTCTTGGGAATAGCCGACGAAAATTTTAGGTCGTCGGCCGTTTTTTTTTTTCGTCGAGAAAAGTGTTTTTTCTGGTAGTGTGAATGATTCACATGATATTATCTCCTTTTAATTTGGTTAATAAGTGAAGAGTTTGTTCCTGTAGTTTAGGAGATATTTGTTAAGATTTGTTAAGATTATAATTTGTTAAGATTTCACTCATATGAGCAGAGATTAGTAAGAAAGATTAACAAAGTCGGTAAATGGTTTTCTATATAGTGGTGGCAGACAAATTGTGAAGTGTGTTACCTAAAAATTGTGTTACCTATTGGTTGATCAAACAAGTTGATTATATATAACTTGACTCTTACGTTTCTTGCATTTCTATGGAATGGTTAGACCATGATGAATATCTAAAGTTAAATGTTATGTGCTGGAATTTTCTGTATTATGCAGTCCAGCAGTTTCCATGTTTAATTTATAGAGATTTTCTTATGTTAATGTGTTCAGTGCTGAAAATTTAAGTGTTTGTAGAGCAGCAGTTTTCAGTTTTGGATTTGATTAAGTTTTAGGTCTCCGTTTTACTTGAAATTTTGTGGAGCTTTTCTCCCATATGTGAACTATTGATCTGAAAAATTCGATGCATTTCTATCGAATGGTTAGACAAGTTGATGATGCTATCAAGCGACTGAATGAGTTTTACATAACCAAGTGATAATGTATAAAAAGGTATGACGTCTCTGTGGTACCAAACAATAATGTCACTTATTTATACAATTATATTGTATTGTTGTGTATGAAAGGGAATTCAGAACCATGACCAACATACTTCTACATAATAATAGTTGTAGCCAAGAGGTCAAGAAGACGAGAGAAGCAATTTTCAATGTTCTTCGCAAGATCATGTCAGAAATTCTTCCACTTTATGCCTTGATGATATTATGAGCTCTGTGATCTGTGTTTTCAATTGGTTGCTATGCGTTATTCGTCATTTCTTATATGTTCATATTTGGTTGCTCTGTATAGGGTTGCCTAATATATTGATGATTTACTCTACTTGGATTTGCTCATTTTCAGCCAAATATGTCTAAATGTGTCTAATTGTTGTCTGTCTTTAGGAATATTGGTAGTACATGGACCAAGTTCATTGACCATTAGTAGCTTGGCATCCTTAGACAGGACCACACATCTATGAATGTGCTTTATTTCAACTCCACTCAAATATAACTGAAAATATTTGACCCTTATTCTGAATTATTTCTCTGTGACCTATATTTTAATTAGTTTCTTGCAGAAACAACGATGCAGACATGAAAACTCTGGGAATGTTATCCCCTCTATGCATGAGGTCCAGGTGTGGTTGCGGAGTTATAGATATGAGGATTTGACTTAATTTGTTTGCAGACCATGAAGTAAGTCTATTCTGCAGTCAAGAATAATATTTGAATATGGTCCATTTAGTCTTTCTCTTTGTATTAATTGTGCGTTACTCTATTATTTTTCTGTGCAACTCTTAACTAAAACCATATCTACCCAGTATTGAGTCATGATATGGCTTATATATCTTCAGAGCACTGGTTCTTTGTACTTGCAGGATTTTTGAAGAGGTTAGTGCGTCTAAAATTGGAACAAGAAGAAGCCAAAGTTAACTAACTTCATACAGTGAATTTTTTTTTTTTTATTCGTTAGCTCAATTTTGGTAGCTTTCAAAACATGGTGCCAAAAATGAAGCAGCCACAAAAAAGTTAATCTTGGTGTCAACTTAAGAACTCCGTGTATTTGTGAACTATGACCAAAAAAAGATTACACAATTGCAGGCATGTCATTCTAGCCTCAGTCTCAAATATCACTTTATATTTCGTTTAACCCTACTTACTGAGATCCGCTATAAAACACATTTCATTTCAACGTCCTCCACGAAGTACATTTACCATGGTAATTGCTTGATTCTTTTTCTCAACGACTTATGTTTGATAGATAAATAACAATCTACTAACAATCACATGCGTGATCGCGACACGTATTACAATCATGAAGGAATGGATTGTGATTACTATGTTTTCTTGACAATAGACGATGTAACAAAAAATGGTTTTGTATTGTTATCAATTAAATTATAAAAAAAAAATTAAAACAATCAGAAACAAAGTTGAGGCCAAGTTATAAGAAGCAGTGAACAAGATAATAAGGATGCGGGATAAAGTCTTTAGTGCACGTCGTATAAATACACGACCCAATGTGAATAGTTAAAATTTAAGAGTTTAATAGAGATGGATGGTGGTTAAAACATATACACGACTAAGATTGCGTTAGTGTACATGCAAGCCATGCACGCAAGAATTTCTAGAATAGCAAATATAAAATCAAATGTGCAAGTGTAAGTTATACACAAGCGTGAGCGCGGCACTTCTACACACGCGTACATAATGGTTCAAATTACCGCACGACGGTCTCTTGGGAAAGCAAATAGAAAAAGAAGTAAAACACAAAAAGCAATACACATCCGCGCGTGCAGAAAAGTTAGTTTATTTGTTAAACAAATTATTGTCACGTAGTTTGTTATAGAATTTACTATATACTATTTTCCAGTTAGGTCGGTCGTGTTTTTTTCCTCCTTTCGTATTAATTACAAGTTTGCCGTTCGCCCTCAATCGGCAACTTTTTAATCTTTAATTTTTTTTCTGCGTCCTCTCTTTCACTCTGTCTATTTGTGATCATGAACGTCAAGAAATAGGTTCCTTTGGTTCTTTTGATGAATCAATTTGATTACCTTCTGTCTTGCTGAGGTTTTGATTACGGGAATTGGGTTTTCGTCAGCAACGTTATTCAATAGGTGTAAGTTCCTCAATACTCTCTGTGCCTGCGTGTTGTTTTCTGTCAATCCAATTGTTATTGGCAGATTACAAACTCAGGGTTTCATTATTTGGGTTCAACAGGAGAAATTGGTATCCAACTATTGAGTTTAAGTTGGTATTGATTTCAACTTTGTGATTTCAATTATGTTGAGATCACTTGGGATTTCTTTTTCTCTTTGTCTCTTCATTTTTCAGTCTCTATTAATCAGTTCACCATGCTCAACATCTCCTCTTTTTATTATTAATTTTTTTTTATTGCAGGTTTGATTTAACACCAATGTCAACCATCCTAGAGTAGTAACGTGAGTTGAATGAGATGAAACGGCAAACGAAATAGTAATATGAAATAATGTTTAGTTATTAGAGCAGCAATCTTCTTAATAACTAGGTCTGTGTGAGTTATGATTTAGTTAGGGGTTAGATGTTGTTTTGATTTGAATAAATATCTGGCACGATGTCAATGTGTGAAGAAATCTGATACTGTACTTCCTCGATCAAATGTTGGTATCAAAGCTTTGTTGGCATTTTCATTGTAAGTCTTACATTTTAACTTATAGTAAAGATTTTTCTTTCTTTCTTAAAACAACAAATATGCTACTTCCCCTGCATCGGATTTTGAATTTACAGCTTATTTTGATTGGGTTTAGGGCGATGCAGTTCAATTGATATAAAAAAAATTACAGAAAAGAAAAGCCGTGGCATCGCGCGGGCAAACTGGCTAGTTTGTACTATTGTTTGATTGAATTATACTGGCGTTTTCATTGATGTTCAGTAATCATATTACTTTGGCATATTCCAATTTCTTTGTTGTGGGTTTTTCATATGCTAGATATATCCACATAAAACAGCAGAATGGCATTTGCATTGCACTTTAGAAACTCAAGACTTGATCAAAACTTCGCCCGGAACTTTTCGTTGTGGTCAATGAAGAAGGACCCATCTCTTGAGTCGGCATTGTCTAGGAATCGCCGGTGGATGGTGAACAATCAACTTAAGAACATCATTCTTAGGTGCCCTGGTCAGGTAGCAAAAGTGAGGTTCATTCAGAACAAGTTCAAGACTCTTGATCTTCAAGGGAAGGCTCTCAATTGGCTTAAGAAGTATCCCTGCTGCTTTCAAGTCTATCTGCAGGGCGATGAGCACTACTGCCAGCTCACGAAACGGATGATGGCTTTGGTGGAAGAGGAGGAATCTGTCAAAGATATGCAGGAACCAGTGTTTGTGGAGAGATTGGCAAAGTTACTGATGATGAGCCGCAATCAGAGACTGAATGTTGTGAAGCTTAATGAACTGAAGCGGAATTTTGGTTTTCCGGATGACTATTTGCTTAGACTTGTGCCCAAGTATCCTGACATGCTTCGAATTGTTAATTATAGTGGCCGAAGGAGCTCCATGGAGATTGAGTTGGTGGCTTGGAATCCGGATTTAGCGGTTTCTGCCATTGAGGCTTCAGCTCAGAAGCAAGGTAGTGAGCCATGTTTCACTTGCTCATTGCCTTCAACTTGGGTCAAGTCATGGGAGAGATTTCATGAGTTTAATGTAAGTCCTTATATTACTCCGTACTTCGACACCAAAGGTTTAGTGGATGGATCAAAGGAGATGGAGAAGAGGACTGTCGGCTTGGTGCATGAGTTGTTGTCATTGACTCTATGGAAGAAAACATCAATTGTCAAGCTTGGGCATTTTCAGAGAGAGTTTCTTTTGCCAGAGAGATTGAATGCTTTGCTGCTGAAGCACCCTGGCATATTTTATGTATCAAACAAGTATCAGATATATACTGTCCTTCTTAGAGAAGGCTATAATGGGCAAGAACTGGTTCATAAGGATCCTCTTGTTGTCGTAAAGGAAAAGTTTGGGGAACTTATGCAGGATGGGCTTCATGAATATAATCGCAGGCGCCATTTAGTAAATCTAGAAAAAAAGAGAAACGAAGGAATGGTTTTGGGTAGACCAGATGTAGGCAAGGATTTGTCTGACCTTGATGAGCAGGGAGACAAGGGAGGTTTGTTTGACCCAGAAGAAAGAAAAAGGTTTTATAAAGTTCTATTTGACGATGGTGCCCCATGAGATTTGATATCAATTTTCTCCCAGGTTTGTTCTCTCAATGTTTGTGGTTTACTATGTTTGCAGTTTAAGATTTTATAAATTTGGGACTATTTCTCTTGCCTGAAATTGATTGTTTTAGTTTGGGATGTGTAAGTCTGGGCCCTTTAAGAATCGGATACAAAAAAGAATCAGATACACATCTCTTAGTATTTGATTCCATTGTTCTCCATGATTTATTTGTCATAAAATTTCAATTTTTCTTTCCAATGCTAAAAGTGGTGTAACTTTTTTAATGAGTTACAACATGTTCTAAGTTTATCAACTAGCTTGTGTGTGTGGGGGGGGGGGGGGGGGGGGGTACTATTTTGGTTTTGAAGAGCTCCTGATTTTGTTTCCCTTCTACCTCTTGATCAAAAGAAATAAAGAAGTTATAAAAAATAAAAAAATTACTGTCACGAAAAGGATTTAAAATTTAAACTTATATTTAATTGCTCAGAGGCTCTATACTAGTAAATTTATCTTACAAACTCAAATATTTCTGTTCCTCAGTTTGTCATAGAAGCAGATTCAATGCCATTGGTAATTTCAGTATTTGCTTGACTAGAAATTACAGTATAACAAAACAAAAGCTGCTGCCTACTATGAATTGAATTTTATCACAGCCTTCAGATCGTTTATTTTCACCGGACTTTTGATTTTTGAAAAGGAATGTTTTAATTGTTTCATAGAGTTTCCCTTTCGTGGCGTATTTAATGAAATATAACTTTTTCTGCTACTTTGGTAATGCTTGCAAACTTTTGGCATCAGTTCTTTCAGAAATGGTTACCGATGGTAATTGTCAGCATGGTTTCGAGATGATTATCATTCTTGATTTTGCTTTCTTATTTTCTTTTAAGGACCTATGGTTGTTTCAATTCGAGCTTTGTTGACACCCCATTTAATGAAAGAACTTCATGTCAAGGTATGGTTTTCGTTTCAGTTTTAATTTTTTTATAGTCAAAACGTCTTATTGGTTGTGTCTGCTATGAACCCTTGATGTCCTGAGACAATGCCAGCTGTCCCCATTATGTCAGATGGTGACGGTACTTTTCTTGGTTTCAGGGAACTTATCTGCACCATAGTCAAATCGAAGCTGCACAAGGTATCAAAATTACAGCACAGGTAATTCTAGGTTGAAGTCGAGACTAATCCACTTGCAACTGTTGATATTTAGCCATTGACATTCCATTGAGAGCAATACTTTATTTTCCATTTTAAACATATGCTAATGCAGGGACTTGAACATGCTATTGCTGGCACTGCCCTGTACGTTATCGGGCCTCATGGCGACTTGGATGATATCAAGGAAACAGCTATGGAGGATATGAAATCAGTCTTGTATAGGATTGACAAGAGTGGTGAGGGAGTTTGTGTACAAGCATCTACTCTAGGATCCTTGGAAGCATTGCTAGATTTTCTGAAAACGCCAGACGTTAATATTCCTGTTAGTGGTATTAGCATTGGCCCTGTACACAAGAAGGATGTCCTGAAGGCCAGTGTAATGCTCAAAAAGAAAAAGGAGTATGCCACTATCTTGGCATTTGATGTAAAAGTAACACCTGAGGCCTGAGACCTTGCAGATGAATTGGGTGTTAAGATATTTATGGCTGATATAATCTATCACTTATGTGACCAACTTAAGTCATATTTCGACAATCTCAAAGTGGAGTTAAGATTTTAATGGCTTTTATAATCTATCACTTATGTGACCAACTTAAGGGATACTTAGACAATCTCAAAGAGGAAACGAAGAAAGAAGCTGCTGATGAAGCTGCTTTTCCGTGTGTGCTCAAGATTTTACCCAACTGTGTTTTCAACAAAAATGATCCAATTGTCTTGGGTTTTGATGTTCTTGAAGGCATTGCAAAGGTATATACTGCAGTTGCTTTACTTTGTGGGGTATAATGAGGTTTTATGATAATCATGACATGTCATATCTAGCTTTGAGAAATTCCATTTTAATAAATTCCTGGATAGTGAGTTTCAAACAAATGCTTTGATTTTAGTCACCTTCTCAAGTCTCAGAAGGATCCTTTTACTACCAATCAAATTTTCGATCTTATTTTCTGATTTTCTGTTTTCACCTCTTTTACTTGTTTTCTTTTGCTAAGAAACATACAGGTCAGCCATTTTTTATTCTATTTATTTTGAAATGGGAAACCAATGATCCAATACTTGAAATGGGAAAGCACCCATTTAAGCATCATTCTCTATTTTAACCCAGCCAGTTAGTAGAGGTGTTGAATGTTTACTGTAGTTGAAACCACAGTTGATTAATTACCATTCATCTCTCATGTCATAAATCTTATGTAATCACAGTTCATTTTATGTTTATTTAATTTGTTATCTTTGACTAAAAGACATGTGGATGATGCTTAGTGATTGCATTGTAGTTTTCTAATTACTTCGGTATTGCCATAATGTGCAACTTATATGCGACAATTGTTGTTTTATTTGCTGTTTTCACAGGTAGGGACTCCAATTTGCATTCCTCAGAGACTGTATACACACACAACATTACAACCTTAGTCCCTCTTTATGAAGTGACACTCTATTTTCTGTTTATTCAGTGCTCTCTTATATGCGGTTAAGTAGTGCTACTACTGATGGGATACTTTTTAATATTGGTTTTCAAATTATAAGTTGTGTCAGTCAGTAGTAGGTGATCAGGTTTTTGCAGTGTTACAGTCTGGTTTGGCATGTTCATGGGGCAGTACTTGAGTATTTCTCAACGTGTATCGTTTTAGTTTTCATCGTCACCATTTTGGATATAGCATACTCTGTTCTGTGCTCTCTGGAATTCTGGTTCCCTGGCTGTTATTTTCTTTCCATTTGTTTTAGTGATCAGCTGATTATATCTGTGTACTGGTCATCTTTTAGTTAACTATGCTTTTCATTATGAAATAGATTAAGACTTGATGAGTGCTTGTGGCACTTGTTTGTTCTGTTATGGCAAATAGTAGGCACAAATTCTGATGAGCAGCAAAAGATGTATGGTAGGCACTTTGAAATTGAAGATGGACTTGTTAGCCATATCTCCAGGAGAGAGATACTGAGCTATTGGTTTATGTTGACCATTCTGCAACTGCAAGTACATCCTGAATCGGAAGATACTTGAGCGTCGTCTCGGTACGTATGTTATAGGAGACCATGAATCCATCAGCAGTGCGCATAAGAATCTCATCACTCTTCCAAAACCTTAATGGTGCCTCACATTCTACAGGTCCAATAGTTAAGTGTTTTGTCCATGCACCTCTAAAAACCACCAGACTCACCCATCACCCATACATGCAGAAATTTCGGATCAACATAATTTTTTGTAGGCAATAAGAGCAATGTATTCTTTCAACACAGAAAGACTCTTAAAGAATCCTTCTTTATGTTGGATTTTCTCTGGAACTGATATCTCATGAAATGGCTCTTCACTCATATCAAATGCAAGGAGGATTTCTGTAAACACTGCAGAATATGCATAGAAATTACAAATTCCCTTGAAGCATAATTTAAAAGATAGATCCGAACAGACATAGGCTTCCGTATCAAAATTGATCTCTCTCTAAGAAGCAGAACCCACAGTGAAAACCTCTGCCCTTGATGTATGCTGGGTAAAATAGTAACCAGACGAAAAGCCAACAATTCTCACAACCTTGTAAACATAATCATATCCAACTTACCTCGCTAAGACGATCCTAACGGTCATAATAGTCCCCCTTCATTATCGAAATCATTACGAAGTTAGGGGGGGGGGGGGGGGGCAAAAGAAGACATGACTTGGGAAGGTGTTCAAAAGTTTCCTTGATTGCCAGATTGCGCAAAATAGCATCATCCTCACCGTCAGTAAAAGTCACAAGACAAACAATGGCATCACTATGCCCTACCAGGGGATAGAAACAGATAGGAGAAGGAAGAAGAAAGTCATCAACAACGCAACCAAAGTGGTAATGGTCATCGTAGTTAGAAAGAGTGACTAATGAAAACAAAGTGATGTAGAACATATGGCAGCAAGGATAGAAGAGCAGATTGACCGTCGTAAGAATGGAAGGATCGGTATTGTTCCTGTCTGGGCTGCGAGAGCAGAATAGGGCATGTGATACCTTTTTGGAAAGAGAATGCGCCAGAAACAATACTCGTCGCTTTGCCACGACGTGTGACCTTTTTCGGCCATCCGACGATGTTTAAGCCCTTAAAATCAGCTTTTAGTATTTTTCCGAATTTATTTCGGATTTATTTGTTTTGGACTTTTATTTTATTTCACCTATGGGCTGGGTTAGACTTTTGTTAGCTACCTAGGGTTTTGTTATCAGTATTTAAGCCACTTCTTGTGGCTGCTAAACGTGATTTTTCATATTAATAAACATTGAGTTTACTCAATTTCTCTGGTGGATTCTAGATTTTCTCATGGATTCGAGAATTCTAGTCTTGTGGATTCAAGGTTGCCGTTGGTGGATTCCAACGGGATAATTCCGCTGCATCACAAAGTGTCCTTCTTATTGTCGTTGTTCTACATCCTTACGATTGAAGTGATGTCATTCTTATCCTTGATGCTTTTGTCCTTGAAGACAGTACGCTTGAAGAGCATGCAACTCATGCAAGTGTTGTTCCTGGAATAAGAAAGGTTCTTGGCCACAAAACTATGAGAGTTTTTCAGATTGTACCACGATTGTACGCATTTGAATCGCATTAGAGGTTTTGGAGGCAATCTTGACAGGATTTCCTACATCCTCCGGCAAACACAATTCGCTGAGACATTTTGCCATGGCAGGATCTGGATCCTCGATCTGCACCTTTCCTCTTTTTGTTTTTGTCTGCCAATTTTTCTCTCTTTGTATTCGAACGGGCACTGATATAGGACATTAATGAAGCCTAAAATTTATGGCATTAATTCTCTATCACGTGCCATATTACCTAAACGCATCATCAATTGAAAAATTCATGTTATGTCATTCTTAAATAAAAAGACAATGTTATCCTCTTCATTAAAAAATGCGTACATCTAAATTTAATTAGTTTATATACAATTATTTTGGTTAATAATCATACCAAATTAGGTAATAATCATACTAAAAAAATTTCATCGAGGTGATTTAGTTACCTTACATGAACTATTTAAGTTTATTTATAGGTTACAATTATGATATTCAATAAAAAAATTTCACCTTTGCCAATCTTAATTTAATTCTTTGATTTTTTCTATGTATCAAGTTTTCTTAGTTTAATGGGTTAGAATTATGATATTTATATACCATAAAGAGAAATTCAAATAACATTAAAAAATAGAAAAATCTCTATTAATTTTTTTTTGGTTACAAAAATCTCTATTCAAATAACATCAAATAACTTTAATGGATTAGATATACACAATTCTATTTCACAGTCGATTTTTATTTTTTGGTTACAACAAATTTTTTTCTCTGAATAAGTAACAAAATTTTATTTCTTAGAACAAAATTATATATATGGATGTTCATATGAACTCACATTTTCGAACAAGTATACTTTCAAAAATACAGAAATTTTCTAGTATTTTTGTTGTTCCATTCTAAAAAGAAAAGTATTCTTAGAGTTTAAATCTAAGTATTATCGTGATATAAAAAGAAAAAATATTTAAAAAAAACTGCAAAAATATATTTTTTTGTATATAAGAAAGACAAAATATAGAGCCGTTAGATTAAAATGGACACGATCGTCTTTTGAATTAAGAATGAGATGACATGATTTTTTTCTAATTGGTGATGTTTATAGGTGACATAACATGTCACCTAAGATTGAGGCCACAAATTTTAGACCTTAATGAGTCCCCAAATCATTTTCCTTGCAGAATAAGTGAATTCGATATATACGTATTCTATTAGGTAACAAATTTTTTTTTTTATTTATTATTTTTTTTTTAAGAAGGAAACAATTTTCTTAGTAAATCTTCATATCAAATTTCTAATAAGATATTGGTTGCTATAAAGATGACCAAGATGGCGGAATCTCAAGGATGACATTGCGACCCAAGGTCGATGAATATTTATTGAACATAATAAAATTACCCCTGTTCAAGGAAGGTTAACTCCGTAACTTCCGTGGTGTGTCTTGTCCTAATAAGACTTGTAGTCTAGATACTCTATTAGATAGGGAATCCCTGTTCGCCAGGGATACTTGATGTAATGCCTATATAAAGGCCTCCTTATCAATGAATAAACACACAGAGAGATTTATCAATCTATTTCTCCTACAACACGTTATCAGCACGTTGCTCTAGCCTCCCGTCTGATAGCCCTAGAAACCCTAATTCCGAATTTTTTTTTCGAAACCCTAACCTACCGTCGGCCGCCGATTCTTCTCTTCGGCACCGTCGGCCTCTTCTTAGCAGCATCTGCGCTGTTCGCTTGCCGCACTGTACCCTCGAGTACTGCTCCTCCTCTGCCTCTAGGCAGACAACCCGCTCGCCAGCAGCTCTCCCTTGCGTGCTACTTTTTGCACGCATCCGCCAGACGATCAAAATTGCTCGCAAGCCAAGCAAGCGATCCGCGAACCCTTATTCGTGGTTAAGAAGAAATCAAGAAAAATCGAAGAAAACAAGCTTCCCCAAGAGTCAAGTTTCGTTTGATCAAGCTTCTCTTGAAGAGGTAAATATTTTTATAAACGTTCCCGCTTATGAAAATTTCAATAGTTGGGTTTTGTTTTCTCTTCCGGGACCTTTCCGTGTCCCTGCTTCTTCATCCCGATTCTATCGCTTCTCGGGACGGCATACGGGGATTTAGTCACCCCGGTGCCAACGTTTATTGGGGTAACTGTGATGTTACCGGCCACCGTTATGCTTGTGACTGTGATGTCACTGTGAACCATAACGTATTATTCTTTTTTGGAAAGAAAACAAAGGGAAGATATCGATTGTGACTTGAAGTCACGTTAAGCATCGATTTATGTGACCATGATATATCTTGGCACTGTTCTAAAAGAACAATCAAACTTGATTAGTATTCAAACATACTAACGTCTCCCTGTTTGTGTTCTGTAGATGGCTGACACTCAGCGTCCAGAATTTGACATCTTGGATGTCCAAGGCAAGGAATACAAGAGGTGGGTCTCAGATGTTGAGAACACTTTCATTGGTAAAAGATTTACTGCCACCATCAACCCTCCTGAGGATGAAAGCTTACACGCTTCTCCTGAACAGAAAGCACAAGCCCTGATGTTTCTCAGGCGCCATATCCATCCGACGCTCAAGAAGCAATACCTGAGGAAAACTGATCCCAAAGAGCTATGGGATATCCTCAAGGACCGCTTCGACAATGTGCATGACGCACAACTCCCAGACCTCATGTCTGATTGGGAGCAAATCCGCTTACTGGATTTTGATTCCGTCCAGGAATATCATCAGACTATGCTAAACTTGCAATCTGATTTGAGCTTTTGTGGGGTCGAAAAGACCGATGATGATATGATGGAGAAGACTTTCACGACGTTCCCAGAATCTGCGTCCATGTTGTCGCATCAGTACCGCGATCTCCGCGAGAAAGGCACTATCAAAACCTTCAGCGATTTGATGAATGTGCTTCAGAGAAAGGAGAGGTACCATGAGTTGATTCTTACCACCAATAAGAGGCCTCGAGGACCGAAATTCATTGCGGAATCTCATCAAGCCCGTGGTAAAGCTTTTAAGCAGAAGCATCAACCTCATGAACGTCAAGCACCGCCACCACGTACGCCAAGAGCAATACGTGGCGGACGAGGAGGGAGAAGAGGCGTCGGCCGTGGCCGACCGCTTTCTTGGACAAGGGATGATGGCAGAGCCGCCGCTCCCAGAGGGAGGAACAGTTTTGGTTCCGGTCCCAGGCGTGGTGGCCATCCGCCGAACAATGCTTCGGCTCCTTGCTTCAAATGTGGTTCTATGAATCATCTCCAACGCGATTGCATAGCAAGCAGAGATATTCAAGCCGCTTACAAGAAACACAAACAATACATAGAACAAGAAGCACACTATGTAGGAGATTTTGAGGAAGAAGTATACGATGAGGAAAATACGAACTTCGCCATCGATGACTTCCAACCTACCAAGAAACGTAGGACTCAGGAGTATGATACTCCAGACTATGAATAAGTATTTGACTTAGGTCATGAGATACGTGTTCAAGTTTGATTTTGATTGATATTTTGACAGAATAATCAATAAATCACGACTTTGTTCGATAAGTCGTTCTATTTAGAACAACCATGATGTATTTTTGAGTTGTCATCAATAAAATCTATCTTATTCTACGAATGATTTAAGATTTTTACATCCCTGAAAGCAAAATTGGTTCAATGCGTCCAATTCTCAATGGCATAATCATTTTGAGTTCACCAAAATTCTGGTGATGTTAACTCATATCCGAAAAATCACAAAGACAAAAGGAGAGATCCGCGAGCCGCGATACGCCATCCGCGAGCCGCGATACACGATCCGCGATCCGAGATCCGCGATCCGCTATCCGCCAACTTGGTCGCGATCCGCCAGGACTCGCTCGCCATGGCTATTCGCCAACTAATCCGAGATCCGCGATCAGCGATCCGCCAACTTGGCTGCGATCCGCCATGCCTCGCTCGCCAAAGCCCATAAGCGCTTGGCCGCGACTCGCTAGGCCTCACTCGCCATGGCCAATCGCCAGCTTGGCTCAGCACCGAATCCGGTTTTTTGAAACCAACAATCGATAGCCTATCGAACAAATGCAACTTTTGCATCAATGGCTCGGCAACGAAGTGTCTTCGGACTCGCCATGCTTCGGATTTAGCTCAACCGTCGCATCGCATTGCCTCAATGCCTGACCGATTCTCACCACTCGCCTTGCTTCGGCTCGGCCTCTGGGTCGCTTTGGCCTTACCACAGCTTCGGCTTTGGCTTGGCCCCGGCCTTTGCCTTGGCCTCGGCCTTGGCTCGGCCACGCCACCTACGACGGTGTCCGGTCTCAATCTCTGACCTAGGCTATGATTATCATTGTTGATACTCGGTGATTAAAATGAGGCTTATCTTTTTCTCTCAAGTTTTGTCGTTGCCATGGCTATGTTATTGGCCTTAATGCACTTCATTTTGTGATGATATATTGTCTCAGTACACTTACTTTAAAGTGTTCGCCAAAGTCTAAAGTAGACTATTGATTCAATTTACATTGTTTTTGTATATGTATCAAGGCGAGATTGAGTGTTTGTTGGATTGTGCAACAACTCACACGATTCTGAGGAATCGGCAATTGTTTTCGGATTTTACGCCAAGCGAATCGTCGTTATCTACGATGACAGGAACTGGACCCGTAATTAAGGGTCGTGGCACTGCTCAATTCTTACTGCCAAATGGCACTGAGATTCGGGTAGAGGACGCCCTATATGCGCCTAAGGCGCCAAGAACCTTGCTAGCTTTCAAGGATGTGCGTGACAATGACTATCACCTCAGCACTTATGTTGAAGATGGAACTGAATATCTGTTGATCACCTCCACTCAATCTATGCGCACTCGCATTGTGGAGAAGTGTAAGCGAGTTCGCAATGGCATGTATTTCACAACCATTCGAGCCAACGAATCTCATGTTGTTATATTATGTGATTCTGATGCTTATAAGCTTTGGCATGATAGACTCGGTCATCCGGGTCGTGATCTGATGATCCGTATTTTGAAATGCTCCCACGGTCATCCATTTTTCCGATCACAAAAGCACAGAGGGCGCCTCGGCCTCGGTTCGGCCGTGCCGTCGATAGCCGCCTCTCGCTTCCAAGGAGAGGTTCGGTCCCCTCCTGCTTCTCATGCTTCTGTAGCGATGTCTAATGCTCATCGTTCGTTTTGTAAAGCTTGTTCACTAGCAAAACTTCAAGCAAGACCATCTTTTGCTATTGATAATAAACAGAATATTCCGTTTCTACAACGAATACAAGGTGATATTTGTGGACCTATAACACCAGAATGCGGACCATTTCGATATTTCATGGTTCTGGTTGATGCATCAACGCGTTGGTCACACGTAGCGTTGTTGTCCACGAGGAATGCTGCATTCGCTAAACTCCTAGCTCAGATTATTAAGCTTCGGGCTCACCACCCGGACAATCCGATTAAGTCCATCAGACTGGATAATGCTGGAGAGTTTACCTCAAAGTGTTTTGATGACTATTGCATGTCAGTTGGGATTGAAGTTGAACATCCCGTACCCCACGTTCATTCTCAGAACGGTCTTGCAGAAGCCGCTATCAAGAGACTACAGCTTGTAGCTAGGTCTCTTGTCATGGCCACAAACTTGCCAGTTTCGGCATGGGGATATGCAATATTACATGCAGCTATGCTTATTCGTCTACGACCCACAGATAGCCAACCATTTAGTGCGTACCAGTTGGTAACTGGTTACGAGCCTGATATTTCGCATCTGCGTACTTTTGGTTGTGCCGTATATGTGCCTATCACGCCTCCACTGCGTACCAAGATGGGTCCACAACGACGATCAGCTATTTATGTTGGATATGAAGCACCAACTATTGTCCGCTATATAGAGCCTATGACAGGTGATCTGTTTACTGCAAGATTTGCAGATTGTCACTTTGATGAGACATCCTTCCCGCCGTTAGGGGGAGATGGGGCCGCATCCGTCCCAAATGAACGTCAGGAATTGACGTGGTTCTCTCCCACTATGTCTCATTATGATCCCCGTACGTCTCAGTGTGAGACTGAAATACAACGCATATTAGAACTACAAAAGGTGGCGGATACGATGCCCGACTCCTTTACTGATATTGCGAAAGTGACAAGATCAACCATACCTGCTGCGAATGTACCTGCAAGGCTTAACATTCCTCGCCATGCGCGAGCACGCGCCGCCGGTCTCGGACCCGCAGCCCTAGGTGCCATCGGCAGCCTAGGCTCGGCACCTCCAAGTGGAGAGCCGGCGTCGACTTCGGATCCTCCTAGAAAGAGGGGGAGACCAATCGGTTCCAAGGACAATGTACCTAGAAAGAGGGCATGTGTCCAGGCACAAAGCGATCCGTTCATCATCGATACTGTGACGCCGTCACACGAGATTGTCTCCGACTATACCTATGTCCAAGAATCAACTCTGAATCATCTGGGGGACGCCTCAGACTCACTGTTGATGTTGGAGAACAAGGAAATCTCACTAAACTACTTATGCATGCACAATCTGATGGAAAGAAATTCCATGTATATCGATGATGCATTCGCCTACGCCGTTGCTCAAGAAGTTATTGACGACGACGATATGGAACCCCGCACTGTTGATGAATGTCAACGTAGGGCGGATTGGCCGAAGTGGGAAGAAGCAATCCAGGCTGAACTAGACTCTCTAAAGAAAAGGCAAGTATTCGGACCGGTTGTGCCTATACCGCCGAACGTGAAGCCTGTTGGACATAAATGGGTCTTTGTCAGAAAGCGCAATGAGAATGGCGAAGTCCAGCGATATAAAGCTCGACTCGTGGCGCAAGGTTTTTCTTAACGCCCTGGAATTGATTATGAGGAGACGTATTCTCCTGTCATGGATACTATTACCTTCCGATACTTAATAAGTTTGGTAGTCTCAGAGAGACTCAATATGCAGCTTATGGATGTTGTAACTGCGTATCTTTATGGGGACCTAGATACGGAGATGTACATGAAAGTGCCAGAAGGACTTTCGTTACCCAAGTCAAGTGAGCAAAAACCACGAAGTTCATTTGCTATCAGGTTGAGACGATCTCTATATGGACTCCGACAATCTGGTAGGATGTGGTACACACGGTTAAGTGATTACTTGATTGGGAAAGGATACAAGAATGATGAGTTGTGCCCTTGTGTGTTCATAAAGAGAACAAGTTCAGGATTTGCCATTATAGCCGTCTATGTCGATGATATGAACATCATTGGAACTCTGAATGAGATCAATGAGACCGCTAGCTATTTGAAATCCGAATTCGAGATGAAAGATCTGGGAAGGACTCGGTTTTGCCTAGGCTTAGAACTAGAGCACCGAAGTGGTGGAATTTTTATACACCAGTCTGCATATGTCCGAAAGATGCTCAGGCGATTTAACATGGACAAAGTTATGCATCCTACAGGCACTCCCATGGTCGTTAGAAGTCTGGATATCAACAAAGATCCCTTTCGTCCGAAAGAAGATGACGAAGAGATCTTGGGAGCTGAATATCCATATCTTAGTGCGATTGGAGCTTTGTTATACTTAGCTCAGTGTACTAGACCAGACATCGCTTTCTCTGTGAACTTGTTAGCTAGATTTAGCTCTGCGCCAACACAACGTCATTGGGTTGGAATCAAGAACATCTTCCGATACCTTAAAGGAACCCTTGACATGGGCTTGTACTATCGATACACTCATCAGGATTCGACACATAGTCGATCTCTTGCATCTAACAGCACAAACCATGGCTCGGATTGCCATCCGCCAGCCATATCCGCCAGGACTGGCTTTGGTTCATCCATCCGCCATCCTGCAGACATATCCGCCAACTTATCCGGACCCGCGGATGCTAAGTCGTGGTCCCGATACGGCTTTGGCGATACCCCCTCCTACTCAGATACACCAAATGATGTGATGGTAGGATTTGCTGATGCTGGATATTTATCAGATCCACACAAAGGACGTTCCCAAACAGGTTATGTTTTTACCATTGGGAATACGGCGATATCTTGGAGATCAACCAAGCAAACCCTTGTTGCTACCTCCTCGAACCATGCTGAGATTATTGCACTACATGAAGCAGTCAAAGAATGTATTTGGCTTCGCTCAGTTATATCTCACATTCGAGAGTCTAGTGGACTTGAGTCTACTACGGTGGGACCAACTTGCATATTTGAAGATAATGCAGCATGCATTGAGCAGATGAAGTTGGGATACATTAAGGGTGACAATACTAAACACATTTCGCCTAAGTTCTTCTACAATCAGCAGCAGCAAGAGACTTTGAATATCCAGGTGAAGCAAGTCAGCTCAGAAGAAAATGCAGCGGATCTGTTCACCAAGTCTCTACCTAAATCTACATTTATGAAGCATGTAAAGCGCATTGGAATGTGTCGCTTATCCGAACTCAAAGACTGATTGACTATCAGGGGGAGTTCTCATCTAGACTTCAGGGGGAGCCTAGTTATGCATGTCTCACATACTTGTAGTTGGTGCGTTGTACTCTTTTTCCTTAGACCATGCTTTTATTTTTGCCCAAGAGGTTTTTGTTTGCTGGCAAAGGTTTTAACGAGGCAACGGTTCATGCACCATTGAGGACGCGACACAAGGGGGAGTGTTCAAGGAAGGTTAACTCCGTAACTTCCGTGGTGTGTCTTGTCCTAATAAGACTTGTAGTCTAGATACTCTATTAGATAGGGAATCCCTGTTCGCCAGGGATACTTGATGTAATGCCTATATAAAGGCCTCCTTATCAATGAATAAACACACAGAGAGATTTATCAATCTATTTCTCCTACAACAACCCCAACATATATAGTATAAATTATCTAAAACATCTATATTCGTTTGTATTCTTGAATTTTCATTAGAATATGCGTCTGTATATGTTTTTAGCATAACTATTTTCTTGATTTTTGAATGAGAGTTCAGTCAAAAAGTTGATCAATAATATATCTGATTTCGAGCTTGGATGCAAATCTGACTCAAGTAGAAAAAAAATATTGAATATTTTCTTAATTATTATTCTTCTCCATAAGAAGATATATATATATAGTGATACAACTCTACATCTACAAGGAAAATAATAATCATATACATATAAGGAAAGTAATAATCCTAGAATATTCTACATTCCCTCTCAAGTTGGTGCATAGATGTCAATCATGCCCAACTTGTCAATTGAATCGTCAAAAACTTTCTTTGACACTCCTTTTGTAAGAACATCAGCCAACTGGTCTTCTGTATACACGAACGGGAATCGAATGACATTCATGTCTAAGTTCTCCTTGATAAAGAATCGATCAACCTCCACATGCTTCGTTCGGTCATGCTGAATAGGATTGTGAGCAATTTCAATTGCTGATGTGTTATCACAATGTAAATCTATAGGCTTCTTAAGCTTGATCTCTAAGTCTTTTAATACATTCTAGAACCATAGCAATTCACATACGTCGTGTGTCATACCTTGAAACTCTGCTTCTGCACTTGATCTAGCAACAACCTTTTATTTCTTACTACGCCAAGTCACTAGATTTCCTCCAACAAAGGTGAAGTAACCAGACGTAGATCTTATATCAGTCTTATCACCTGCCCAATCAGCATCTGTATACCCCATGACTTCAAATTTATTTTTCTTTTCGAACAGCAAACCTTTTTCCAGGTTCCTTCTTGAGATACCTCATAATACGGTATACTGCATCCATATGCTCTTCACTGGGACTATGTATAAACTGACTCACCACACTGACAACATAAGCAATATCAGGTCTAGTATGAGACAAATAAATGAATCTCCCTACTAGACGTTGATATCATCCCTTGTCTGTCATGACTTGATCTGGATAAATAGCAAGGTTATGATTCATCTCAATTGGTGTCTCAGCTGGCTTGTAGTTAAGCATTCATGTTTCAGCTAACAAGTCAAGTACATACTTGCGTTGGGATAAAGAAATTCTTTTCTTAGACCTGGCCACTTCAATTCCAAGAAAATATTTTGATTGTCCAAGATTGGTCAGATTATTGTACTTTCGTGGATCAGCATGAGAAATTTGAAGCACCTAGAGTCTCTTTCTGGTACTAAATGAAGCTATTATTTGTATGTATTTATGATTTTATGTGTAAAATGAATAAATTTCATATTTAAATAAAAAAAAATTTCTTTCGGAATATCTCCAATATCTCTTTTTTTCGGCCGACCGATATCTCTGCCGATATCAGCATTTTAATCCTTAGAGAGGACACTTAGTGTTAGCATAAGGATTAGGCTTGGCCGGGAATCGACGAGCTGGAGGTCTAGCTGGAGTTGGAGCTGGAGCACGTGGGAAGCCTGGTGGAGGTCCTTATCGACGTTGAACTGTCATAGCAAAGGACTGTGCGTATCCCATCGCCTGCCTCTCTGAATGTACCTTTCGGACATATGTATAGCTTTGCTCCGAGGTGAATTTGAGATCTTTACGAAGAATTTCTCCACGAACTTGATCATACTCTGAATCGAGCCCACTTAGGAAGATGTGAACTCGCAGTCGTGCAATGGCAGTTGTTTCTTGGACAACAGCACCTACTGTATGATTTTGAAAAGCTGTGCGCTGATTAATCACCTGACCAATTCATTGTAGTAGACGGCAAGAGTACGACCATTTTGTTTGGCTGTAAAACACTTCTTGTTTAACTAAAAAATGCGAGTCTCATCAGAATCGTCATAAAAGATTTGCTGAACGGCATCCCAAACATCTTTTGCAGTGGGAAGTCGAATATAGTGATTCACTAGAGATGACTCCATGGAGTCAATGAGCTAACTTTTAATTTTTTGATTTTTAGTGACCTAAGTGTCCAATTCAGGAGTGTCCGCAGCTGGTGCTGCCGTAGCACCAGTAAGATAACCAACTTTGCCTCGGCCTCCAATTCTCATCTCCATAAGTGGTGCCCACATGGAATAATTATTTTCAGTTAGGATAACAATGGTGAGAAAGGCCGACTTGTCTTGGGTGGTGGTGTGATAATGATTCACAATCTGAATAGGCATTGTGCAGCAGAATCATAGAAACCTATTTTAAGAATATTGTCTTCCTCCATAAAAAAAAAAAATCAGAACTTTGGTCTTGTATGTTGCAGATGGGGTCCACCGGCGTCAGGAGGAAGAGAGAGAGAGCGGCAAGAGAATCACGTCAAGGTTGGTGAAGAGCAGGTCTGTAGCAGGTCCAGCTTGGCTTGATGAAGGCTAGGCGGCGGGGCTTGGGTTGGGTTGGCTGGGCCCGGCTGCTGCTCTTTTGGCTGGAGACAAATCCTGCTAGTGCCTTTCTTTGGGTTTGTGTGTTGGGTTGTGGTTTTGGGGAGTTGTGATTTTAGGTTTTGTGTTCTGTATTAGGGTTTGTGCTTTTGTGAGGTGTGCAGTGGAAAAAATATGTGACGTAGGGTTGAATATTTGCTTAATTATTATTTTTCTCCATAAGGAGATATATATATATAGTGATACAACTCTACATCTATAAGGAAAATAATAATCCTATACTTACAAAGAAAGTAATAATCATAGAATATTCTACAACTCAACACTAAAAAAATATGGCTCACATTCGTGATTGCTAGAATTGTCAAGCTTGGATACTAAACCAATGAACAAAATGTTCTTTCTGGAAAATATGTAGAAGTAAGTAGGAAGAAATACTTCTGCGAATTGAGTTTGGTTGTGCTGATACGTAGCCAAGGCTATTAAATGGCAAAACAAGGACATACAAATTTAATCAAATTTAACTGACCAAATTAATGGTTAAGATATGTCTATTTTACGAGTTTTTTTCCTCGCCCCGGAGGTTTTCTCTCTAACAACTTGAGAGTCGGTGGCGTCTCTCCCCGCCCACCATGGGCGCTTTTCCCCGCCCACCATGGGCGCTTTTCTCCAGAGTTAATCTCTGATCTGAGGCTCTATGCCTCTGTTTTTCCCTTCAGTTGTTTACTTTCCTGTTGTTTTCCCTTTTTGTGCCTTTGTTTGTTTCCCTTTCAGATCTGATCGCATCTACCCATATCTCTTTTGATCTAGACTTCTTCTTCTTCTTCTCAAACCAATTCCTTTCCCTGTCGGTCGCTATCTTTAGCGATCTATATGCTTTTCCTTCTGCCATCTCTTGTAAATATGCTCCTCGGAGCTTTGTTTTAAACGGGGGTGTCCCATTACCGCGCGTAAATCCATTGAACATGGTAGTGCATCCAGGATCTGCTCAGCCTTTGGCTGTCTGTTCCTTTGATCCCTTTGTGGATCTCTTGTTTTTCTTTTATGTTCTGGTTACTGTTTGGGCAGAAGATGATCTCCTTTTTGGAGATGGTTTGAGTTATGTGCTTTCTTTCTTTGCTTCTGGATCCGATTTGGTTGGGTATATCTTGTTCGGATCGGCCATTGCTGCCTCCTGTTTGTTCGGTCTTGTTGGTTTCCGTTGCTTGACTACAGTGGTGATGGTGCTGTGTGTGGGTTTGCCTGGTTTAGGCCTGCAGAGTCTTGTCTTGTTTTGTTTTGTTTGGTCAATTTTAGGGGCTGTGTCCTACTTGCCCTCTGTTTATGTTGGAAGTCTGTTCTTGACTTCTTCTTTGTAATAGTGTTCTTCTTTTTTATAAAGTTGGTTCTACTGTCAAAAAAAAAAAAATGAATGGTTAAGATGACGATACGTCATCCTCAACAACCATGGCGAACAAACTTTGAAGTAGATAGTATGATTCACTTCTTTTTTTTCCCTATAAATAGTGTTGTTGGAAGAGTTGCATGTGCATCTCATTTCAAATATTTTAAATACACTTTATACTTGCTATGGCCATTCTCCCGCCTATTACCCATTTTCAGAGAGAGGCGTACTCGTATTTGTACAACAAGGGTACGTTTGGTACGTGGGTTTGCAATAGCCCAGCTTAATTTCTATAACAACGCTGTCATCCGTTAGCCTGGCTTATTCTATAGTAAGTTTTGGCTCATATTTGGTGCTGCTGGGATAGAGACAAAGGAGCCATCCCTTTCTTAAATTCATTCTTGAGTTCTAAACCAATAAACCCATAATTCCTCTATCTCAAAACCATTCTTGAATTCTTTGATTCAAAACTCAATCGAAACTCATGTTTTTAACTCAATCTCTCATATATAAAGGTAATCACCTCACCAAATTCCAAACTCAAACATCAATTAACCTTTGAATTCACCTCAGCGAAACATGTTCATATCAAACTCTCACCATGAAATTATGTCCTCTCGTGTGACTGAGAGTGAGGAAGAGTCGGCGGCGGCGTGGCCAGGGAGGCTGGCGACGGTTCATGGGGAGAGAGATGGGGCAGGCCAATTATCTGTTTCGGTTTTCCACATAGATAATCAATGATTGGGTTTGGGTGTAACGGCGCCGTCATGAGTGTTTTGACTGAAATAATTGATGGGCAAAGTTGAATCGCAAGTTTATGGAGGTCAGAATGATGAGAGAAGAACAAATGGAGGAGAAGAGGTGAATGAATGAAATAGCTAGGTTTCCATAATCCCATGAGTTTTGGTGGGTTTATGTAAGGAGGTGAAAAGGTGGGCCCCATGGACTCTAAAGTCCCAACAAAAATAGTCCATTCTACTCCCAAACATATGATGAGTCTTGTGTAAGAAAATAAGGCAGTCCAATCCCAGGGTATCCCATGTACCAAACGCACCCTAATACTCTTGCAGGTGACTTTTACAGATTTAAAAATGAATAAGATCTTGAAAAACATGCACATGCAATCACGCCCGTTGGTGAAGAGTAATTGCTGATTTGCCAATTATATTGGTACTCCTAATTCACTATTCATAAAAAATTGGCAATTGCCTTTTCTTTGTTAATACACCAAATGAAGGCAATTTGCCTACTAATCCACTATTCAACATCATAGATTTGAATTAATGTCAAACTTATAATAAAATTAATTAATAATGAGATTAATCATACAACTTTACTTATTATTTTATTTTCTTTAAATATAAAAAAGAAAAAAAAATATTAAATAATAAAAAAATATCTTCAACATATAAGATGTTCGCCCAATCTTTATTTGACGTGTGTCAAATTCAAATATCGTTATCTTCTGAAAATATTTTTAAGATATTTGATAACATTAATTTAAAACCAATATTCACGTGACGCGTGTACTTATCTGAAAATTTTTATCTTCAAAATTGTTAATAAATAAGCTTAAGATCTCATTCTCTACTCACACATTCTTCTCATTCTATATCTTCATATCTTCTGAGTATTATCACTCATCTCATTTCTTATTTTTTCCATAGATGAAAATTGAACAGGTGGTTGCTAGGAAGTGTGAAAATATGAAAGAGTTTGAGCGGATACAAGCTACAAACTCTCAAACGGTTGCAATCAAGTCTCTTTGGCACCAAAAGAGCGTGGAGCACGATGAGTTATGTTTTCGGAGACATAGAGAAGTCTGAGATCATTTTCTTCTGCATTATTATTTTGTTGAACGTCCAGTGTACGACGAAGCTCTTGTGTTTACTACTTGGACAGTTCAGTCATTCGACAAAGCCTATGATAGTCTAAATCTAACACGCCCCTCTACGACATGGTTAGGTGTTTCTCCTACAGACTTATCTGAACTTAGTATGCCCTACCAGGAGTTGACTCTATGAGACATCGTAGCTATAGATAATTTGTTAGGGAAAACAGGATCCGCAGTTGCTTAAGGAGCTCGAACACATGAAAATAGGGGTGGACACGGGTCACTTCGGTTCGTTTTTAGACCAAACTCGTAACCCAACCCAAACCAAATTTAAAATTCAGTTTGGTTTTTTTTCTTATATAAAACATGTAATATCAAACATTAATTTTGTTTAAGAAAAAAAAAACTGTAAAAGCATAATTAGAATTCTTTGTATGGTTGTAAACTTTTTTTTCTTTCTTTTGTATGGTTGTATACTTGTACAGACATACAATAAATAACTATTAATAAAGTATATTCAATGTTTTAAAAGGTGCGCCTTGGGGAAAGGCGAGCCAATTTCGCCTCAAGGCTCCATTTGAAAGGCTTTTCACCCAAAAGGTGAGCTAAAGACGTCCCAAGACGCGCTGAGGCGTGCTGACGCGTCTTTCGTGGATTTTTCTCTCTCTCTCTCTCTCTCTCTCTCTCTCTCTCTCTCTCTCTCTCTCCGTCCTAGGCAAAATGACACAGTTTTGACTTTTTATCACCTTATATAAGGAATAAGAAAACAAATAAGGCTTCCTACTTTTCTTAAGACATCGCGACGTGAGTTTCCTTGATCCTAGTCGATCTCCAGGTTGGGATTCCTTGCTCTAAGTCTTTTCTTTGTCATTTTGATGCTTGAGATGAATTTCATACTGATGTGGAGGTGGATACAATGACTCTTAGTGAGGAAGAGGGAAGAAATTGAAATAAGAGAATTGCAATTTATGTATTCGTTAATTTAAAATGTATGAATTAATGTATTTTGAGTGCTTGTTTGAATTAAAAATTATTTTTATCTCTATTTTATTTATTTGTTTGATTATAATTTAAAATTTTGTAAAGCACGAAAAGGTTCGCCTCAACGCCTTAAGGCTTCCAAGAATTGAGGATTCGACAAAACGCCTCGCCTCGTGCCTTCGCTCTTTTAAACAATGGTATAATTTAAAATTTTTAAAGAGGAGTATAAAGTTCATAATTACACCATTCCACTTCAACATGAAAAATATAAATCCGATAGTCGAAAATCAACTTCAACATGCAAATAAAGAGCCCATAATCCATAATTTAAAATTTTCAAGTCCACCAAAATAAGGTTCAAACCATTGCAAGTGTTAATCTGTGAACAAGAATATGCAAATGTTTATACACTCCATCTCCCCTTCGTAGTAAAATACTAACCAATGATATTCTTTCCTTTAATAAGTTAAGCAACTGCTAGGTGATAGTATTAGTGAAGTAAGAGCATCCAGTGGAGACCCAAATTTGGGTTATTCAAATTTTGGGTCCAAAAATGTAGATTAGAAGCTGCAGTGGGTCAGAAAAAAAAGGACTCAAATTAGTCGGAGAGCCAAATATTGGATCAAATTTGACCCAAAGTGTGAGCAAATTTACTTTGGACTCAAAACTGAGACCCACCAAATGAGGCTGTTTTGCTGAACCCTATTGAAACAACGGCTATATTTTTGACTATGCCTAATAATCTTTTACATGTTCAATTGGTTATTATTGAAGTTGGATAATATTATTATATATTCAAATTCTATATTGAGTTGATATTCAAATTTACTAACACATGTAATTCACGTTGATATTTGTTATATTGTAATGAATAAAAATTATTGATTTTATGTTTCATGTCTGATGAATAAATTCTATTATCTTAAACTAAGTTTATTAATTTTTTTTTTTTAACTTAATTGGAATAAATGTATACATGCTTAAAAGTTAAATCAAACATAAATAAAAGACTCAAGTATGAATATGAGTAAAAAAAAATTGTCTTCTGAACCTACATATGAGTTTACAAAATTTAATTAAAAATATAGGTCCAAAAATAAGTCATGTACCACTACAGCACCCAAAAAAATAAGTCTTGTTATACACTATTCAGATGGACTCAAATCACTATTCATGTTTATTTTGACCCAAATTTGAGTCTAAAAAATAAGTCCCCACTGCTGATGCTCTAACCCATTCATGGAATGCAATAAAACTCCTAACATAAGATAAAACAGATAAAGATGGTTATTTAATGTGATATATGTATATTGGTGCTACTACAATTTTCAAGGGTAATGTTAATGTGCTCACCGTTGGGCTGGGGCATCCTCTTCCTCGTTTTTTTTTTTGATTGACATTACAAACAACAAATAAAAAAACAAAAAAAAGAAAAGAAAAGCCATGAACAAGCCCTCATGGGGAGCATGCAGCTACTGCATCAGATTGCAGAATGTGAAGGAGGGATGGAGGTGGATTAAGAATCCAAGAACTCTCCAAACTTGCACATAACCTATGGAACACCAGTTTCCATTCCAACAGCCATCTATGCAGCCCAAGTCATGTATGTATAACCAGCAGAACCAAAAAGCTTACTTTCTGGCTCATATTCATTCTCAATCTGAAATATAAAATATTAGTAAATGACGTAAATTAGAGTGAGAGAGCACAATCAACCTCAACTGTGAAAGCCTACGATTTTTGCCAAGTATTCTTTCCTTTCTTTTCTATTTCAGTTTTCTCATCTAAGCTGAAAGTAGTGTCAAGTGAAAACACCTTACCTCTAGAAGTGTTTTACAATTAAGCCGGTGATATGTTATACACATAAATTAACATTTGTAATAAAACACTACCTGTGAAAGGATAATGGGCCCACCTTCGGACTCAAATAGCTTTTCCTGCTTCATCAATTGAACAATCTTTCTTGGTAAATATATACATTGCTACTGCAAAACACCCAGACGAGTGATAGTGTAAGTTATCTCACTATATTAATAGAGACTGAATTTCCAATCGCATATCCTCCTTCTCTTTCCACACACACACACACACCCACCCACCCTTGAAAGGCTTATTATCTATTTTGAAGCTAATGCCTGGAACATACTTCAGCCAAATTGGAAAATCCCCTGCATAATGAAATCATCCAATTCATGAACATGTGAAGCAAATAGGAACATCAACACAATTTACTTATATCTTTTGCTCACAAAACCATCTGCTTTGGATATTTACAATTTTTGTGCTCTTAGAAGTTTACAGAATTTTGTGATCCAATTTATAAGCGACCTATTGAAGATTTGGCATTTGGAGTCGCCCGATTCATTCAAGACGGAGGCTTCCTCATAAATTATTACACTGTGAGTTAATTCACTTAACCCCGTATTTGTCACTAGGATTCATAGCTCCAATAAGCCATTTTTGTATTGTTCTATGACTTATATCCAACAATGGGTGGGTATTTGGTCTCGGAAACCCGATTCCGTCACGGAACGGAACCGGAATCAGTTAAATGAATCCCGTTTTGTATAATAAATAAAATTAAAATAATTATATATATATATATATATATATATATATATATATATATATATGATCTCAGCAGTTGTTCTCTCTCAGCCAAGCTCTCTCTCTTAGCCAAGCTCTCACTCTCAGGCTCTCCCGTATTCTCTCCCTCTCTCTAACCAGCATCCCACTCTCGCCGCCGCCAGCAGCCCATTCTCGCCACCTCCAGCAGCCCCCTCTCTCATGTATCCTCTCCCTTCCATCCGTATGAAGGTAATCCCAAATCCCAAATCCCAAATCCCAAACCCTAGCTTTGAAGCAGCCTGATCCCAAATCCCAAATCCTCTTTCACTGAAAAATGAGCTTGATCGCTTGCTTCCGTATAGGCTCTTGTGGATGCCCCTGACATGGTGAGGTCCCAGATGAATTTCAAGAGACTTTCCCTCACCGACATCAAGATTGACATCAAGAGGGTCCCCAAGAAGAAGGAACTACTTGCTGCAATGGAGGCCGCTGGTAGGCTCAACCGTGATTAAATGACTATGTTGTTGTTGTTTGCATGTCTATGCTGATTATTATGTATTTGTTGGTAGATGTGAAGAAGTGGGAAAGCAGCTCTTGGGGTAGGAAACTGATTGTTCAGAAGAGAAGGGCATCTCTTAATGACTTTGATCGATTCAAGCTCATGTTGGCTAAGATCAAGGTTGGTTCTTGCCATATACCCAAAGTGTCACGGGATCCCGTTTTGGTCCCGTACCGGATACAGACCCGTCCTGTTTAAAATCTCACGAGCCAGGATTGGAATTAGGTGAATCCCGTCTCGGCCCATATCCAGCCCTATCCAACATAGTCTAGTGCCCTGGTTGGATAAAAAGTGAAGCTTAACCTTCTGTACTTATACAACATTTCGGTAATCAAATGAAGCATTTTGTGTGGCAGCATAAACTTTAAGGTCTAGCTAGACTTTGAACTCTTGAATCTTGATATATAGCTGTGGCACCTCTCTCATAGAGTTAATGATATAATAAACTACACAAAATACCTCACAACAATATAATTAACAAGTATGTCACATACCATATTTGTTATATAAATTAGGACTAAATTTTACAAATCAGGATAAAATGTTGTCAAGTTACCACTTGTCACTAAAAAATTTATTTTTTTGTCCTTGATATTTACACTTGCATTGAGTTTTAATTGCTGCTACTACCGATTTAAAAACTAATACTTCCGACTTGAAAGCTGCTACTGTCGATAGAGAAGCTAGCTACTATTGTCGGTAGAGAAAGTAGTTGCTACTGTCGGTAGAGAAACTAGCTGCTACTGTTGATAGAGAAGTTAGCTGTTATTGTCGACTGTGAAGTTAGATGTCGTTGTCGACCGTGAAGTTAGATGTCGTTGTCGACCTTACAAATAGCTACTACTGTCAATACTAAGACAACCTGCTACTACTATTGCTCAGCTGCTATTGTGTCTCGTGGTGGCTGAAATTTGAAATTTCAAAATTTCTCAAAATATATGTAATACTATACTTTAATGAAAGCACATGAGGTAAGGAACAAGTTTACACCTTGAATCTTCGCTAAATTGTCGGTGGTTTGGCGGGAAAACTTAAAATTGTCGGAAATAACTAAAAAAATGAGGAGAGAGAAACCTGTCAGTTGGTGGAGTGAGAACATGGTAGTTTTGACGAAATCAGTGACATTTTAGGTATTTCAGCCTCAATTATTCAGCCATTTAGGTCCACTCGATTTTATGCCAAATTCATATCCTTTTTTGTTTAAACATTATTGAAAGTGAGATTTTTGTGTTTGTAAAAATCGGGTTCTACTTTGTAATTTACTTTGATATGTTTTTTAGTCACTTGAAATATTTTTTTCCATAATTAGTGAATTCCGATTATGAACAAGAAATTGAGCTGAAATTTTCATAAGTGGTCAATTCATAGCGATCTATAAATCAAACACATTGTTTGTCTAATATATGAACAACAAATTGATCTAAACTATAGTTAGCTTCTTAGTTCAAAGTTAAGTTAGCTCTATGGCGCTATATCAGACACAAACACAAAGTTAGGAGCATCGATATTATGGTTTACGCTAGTAGCATCGAGGTAGTTTTTTACAATTTTTGTAGTTGCACGTAAAGGATCAAGGATTATTAATTTATTAGGCATATATTTCACTCTCTTTGGTCTAGGCTCCATATCTCTGTGTGAAACCTTAAAGAGTTGGGTTTTCTGTTTTTCCAGGTTGTGCTGATAGTGTGTCACTACTGGAAACAAGGACTGAGGCGACGAAGATTGGAAAGGGAAAATCAAAGTTCGTCGCCTCAACACATTGAGGCGACCAATATTGCATTGGTCGCTTCAGAAAACGAGAGCGACGACTTTTGATCAATAGTCGTCGCTCACATCTTATTGAAGCGACGAATATTGGTTGTTGTCGCCTCCCAATAATGTTTTGTAAACTGTAGCGACGAAAATTCAAAGTTCGTCGCCGACGTAAAATTCAAGCGACGGATTTTATAAATTTCGTCAATATTCGTCGCTGACTTCTTATACGAAGCGACAAGTATTGAGCAATAGTCGTCGCTTTATGTTTTGAAATCTGGTCAACCATATTTTCATAATTTGGAGAGTTGTAGATTTGGCATTTGGTGTCCGATTGACGATTGTAATACATTTTCGGAAAGGAAACGACGCCACGAGTCAAACTCGCCGCTTTGCCACGATGTGTGGGCTTTTTCGGGCTTTCGAGTTCGTTTAGGCCCTCAAAACGGCAGTTTAAAATGTTTTAAATAAGGTTGACCACATCGATCGGGGCTCTAACTTTGTCGGATTTAAGTGATTTTTTTACCATAACCGTATTTCATCATAACGATCAAATGTTATTTCACAGTATTTTTCAAAATTTTACTTCTTTTATATAGTTGCTTCGAAAAGTTGTACACTTGAGTATAATCTTATAATCAAGTTATACCGTATTAGTAAGCATGTTGTCGTTATAATGGCTAAATTCACAAAATGAAAAATTTGACCGTCTGATGTGATCGTTATAGTTAAATATGAGTAGAGTATAAAAATCAGCTCGTTTCGTAAACGTTCGACGCTCGATCGAAACGGTCAACCATATTTTCATAAAACTTATCACACGAAAACCCTATTACGTACCTTTAGATGACCTTGTTTCGTCGACTCTTCCAAACATTAAATTCTCAAATAGATGAGACGTAATCAGCCATGTAAAAATTTGGTAACTTTTACCTCCCGATACTATGGTTCCCCATAGAGAGAAATAAGTTTAAATAAGGTTGACCGCGTCGATCGGGGCTCTAACTTTGTCGGATTTAAGTGATTTTTTTACCATAACTGTATTTCATCATAACGATCAAATGTTATTTCACAGTGTTTTTCAAAATTTTACTTCCTTTATATAGTTGCTTCGAAAAGTTGTACACTTCAGTATAATCTCATAAAAATTTTATAATCTTTTAAATATTATTGAAGCGACGGATTTTGTATTACTTCGTCGCTTCAGTATAATCAATAAAAATTTTAAAATCTTTTAAATATTATTGAAGCGACGGATTTTGTATTACTTCGTCGCTTCAATTTTATATATTATTGAAGCGACGGATTTCGTATTACTTCGTCGCTTCAGTGTTGAATCCGCGCCACATGCTGAGAACCAATTAAAACACATTGCGCGGATCACCCTATGAACCGTCAGATTTTCCAGATCTAACGGCCATAATTCAAAGCCCTTTTATATATATTCTTCCCTCTCCTCCTTCCTCTTCACTCCGTCTCCTCCCTTGCCGTCGCCTCCTCCACTGCCTCCCTCCCTCCCTCCCTCCCTCCCTCTCCGGCCTCCTCCACTGCCTCCCTCTCCTCCGCCCGCTCCTCCTCGCCGTCGCCATCCTCCTCCCTCCCTCCCTCCCTCTCCTCCTCCACTGCCTCCCTCTCCTCCCTCCCTCTCCTCCTCGCCTCCTCCACTGCCTCCCTCTCTCTCCTCCTCTTCCCCCTCTCCTCCCTCCCTCCCTCTCCTCCACCGCCTCCCTCCCTGTCCACCGCCTCCCTCCCTCTCCTCCTCGCCGTCGCCGTCGGCCTCCTCCACCGCCTCCCTCCCTCCCTCTCCTCCTCCCCAACCCCGCAGCGATGGCAGAGCGCCTGCTCGTTCTCCGACTTCGTCGCCTCCTCCACCGCCTCCTCCATCGCCTCCTCTGTCGCCTCCTCCGTCGCCTCCTCCACCGCCTCCAAAAACTGGACATAAAAACCATGAATACAAAATTAAACGAAATCGGCGGGAATTTTTTTTTAAAACGAAAATGGAGACATGAAGCGACGAACATTGATATTCGTCGCATGAATTTTATCATCCCATACACTCTAGCAACGACATTTGAACCAAACTTCGTCCCCTCAAATTGTAAGCGACTACCCAAACTTCGTCTCCTAGAATTGGAAGCGACGACCCAAAATTCGTCGCCTCGAATGCGAGGAGACGACTCAAACTTCTTTGCTCATAATTTGGCGACAAACTTTGAAGTCGTCGCTTGAAATGTCCAAGCGATGACTTTTGTAGCAAAAGTGGTCGTCTCGAATCGAAATGACGAAAACGAAGCGACGACCTCTAGCGACGACTTTTTTGTCTCTTCGGTGTCGTAGCGACGACTTTTGACGACAAAAAGTCGTCGCTTCGTTTGGGTTTTCCAGTAGTGTGTGTTCTCTCTCTAACGAATAGGCAGAAACCATTTACATCAAGTGAGAAACTGCGAATACACAAATCCAATCACAACTATGACAAGATCACACAACTTTAATAAAAAAACACCAGCTGTGGTTGAAAATTTGTAAAAAGGTCATTATTATTTTTTTTTTTCATAAAAGATCACCTGTTCATCGACATGCTACCGAAATACAGTTTCAACTTCTAAGATGGAGCTTATTGTTAATTTCCTTGTACCTTCAGAAACTATATGGATTTATGGTCTTAGGACATCTCCAATCATAAAGTCCTACAATGGGGTCCTATACCTATTATAGGACTTCATTTAGACACTATTCATTATAGGACTTTAACCATCTCCAATGGTAAGGTCTTATAATGGGGTCTCATATTAATAAATTTGATTTTTTTTATATTTTATATTGTAATTAATAATAATTTATATTTGTAAACTATTATTGTACATGATAAAAAAATATAATATTCATTTGAAAAAAAAAAAAAAATTTTGGCCCCGTATGCATTATCCACAATCGGACACGTGTACGATCGACATGTGTCAGTGGATAGGATTTGAAATGGATTTGAAATTAAATTAAACATAGATATTATAGCTTACCACAAATCGGACAAGATTTTGGTAGACACGTGTCGATGTTTAATTCGTTGTCGAGATTTTGTTATCTGCCACGTGTCAATTTCTATCTTCCGAGATCATGTTCATCTTCTATAAAAACGGAGTCGTTCACTCCATCATATCTCACCAATTCACTAACACTCCTCCTCCCACAAACAAATTGTGGTTTCTAAGTTATTGTTTCATACTTTGAGTTTTGTTTTCCACCATGAATAGGTTGTAAAAATTACTGAAGAATGAGGAAGCAGAAGATGTTCCGAGACGGCAACAACAAACCCTCTTGATGTCTGCGGCAGCCCACCAAGTGGAGATGATGGAAAAAGATGAATCCTCACAATGGGGCAGTTCTTCGGAAGGGTGGGAGTACATACAAAGAGATCGAGAAATGATGGATCAGCGCTGAACCATGTAGGTTTAACGACGACAGCTTTCAAAGGCGCTTCTGTATGCAACCTCATCTCTTTGACAAGATGATGCGTAGCGTGCCCAACCACGACCCGTACTTTGTACAGACTATGGATGTCACCGGTAGACTCAGTCTTTCCACCGAACAGAAGCTAACATGCGCTATCAGGATGCTCGCGTACGGTCTACCAGCTGACTTGACCGATGAGTTCCTTGATATTTCTGAATCCACTGCTCTTGAAGTGTTGGATCATTTTACAAGAACTATATGAGTTGTGTACCGTAAAGAATATCTTCACAAACCAACTGCGGCAGATCTACAAAGATTGACAGACACTACAACACAACATGTTATTTCCGACAATCAAAATGGTCGTAAATACCCATATTTTGGTTGGTAATACACTTTCCGACCAAATAAAATTCGTCGGTAGCGGTCGGTAGTATTGTGGTCACAAATACTCTTTTTCCGACCAGTCCTCGGAAATACTTGTCATTCTCGACCAAATAAGCAGTCGGAAAAATGAATTTCATTTGGTCAGTAATAATTTCATTTCCGACGTATTAATTCCGACGACTTTGTTTTGTCGGAAACATTCAAATGCCATTTTCGACTAAAACAATCGTCGGAACTACTATTTTATGTGAGATTTTCCATTTTCAGAATTGAATTATAATTATTTTAAATTTTCTCATAATTGAAATATTTAGTTTGCAAAACCTGAAGAACAAAATAAATGGTAATGAAGATTCAACGATATCAACTACGTAACTTTAATACATGTTAAAATACATCATCCATAACATCCAAATCCAACTTAGTAGAAATAGTTCAAAAACTAAATAGTTCAAGTCCTTATATGTAGCAGCTACGAAGAACGGATCAAAGACCACGACCTTCAGAATCTCCATCAATAGGTCAATTTGGGGAAACAACCTGTCACATCGTCACACACACACACAAAAATTATTAAAAAAAAAACATCAACACATAACTGAGAGATTTAGTAAAAGAAACTGTGGTAGAGAAGATGGTATGGATGATGACAACAGAGCCGAAGCAAAGTAGACTGTACAGAATTGAAGAAAAGAATAATCCTTTGAAACAAACAGCAACACAAAAGTTATATGCATTATATGCAATCACTTACCAAAGATGGTGATACTCTAGCAATCAAAGCTTCCACCACTTGTTTTAAATCTCCCACCTCAGCCTTCAGACTTCCAACTTCTTGTTTCAACTCTCCATACTTCTTTTCACGTTCCAACCATGAGGGTTGGTTGCAAGTTTGGCTACTAGATTCAGAAGCATGTTTCACTGGTTCCATAGTAACGCTGACAAAAGTACATCATATCTGATCACTAAATCAACCTTTCGACCATGGTAATCAAGCATCGTACACTGTAACTCTGTAACAAAAAAGTTAAAAAGAGAGAGAGAGAGAGATAAGTGAATCAATGAAATTGTTAAATATAGAAAAAAGAAAACATCTAGACCACAACATAACTAAAGCAGCTAATCAAGATAAAAATCTCCACAACACTACATGCAATATTCGAAATCATAACTACTTGCACAATCCAATGATGCCTGCTGCTAATCGTCATTACCACACACTAAAATGTACACAGAAGTTTAGTCTGTAATTTAAACCTGAAAGCAGAAGAAGAAACATATTTTACTTCTCTATAAGTCTCAACTAAAGCAACCAAAACCAGTTTCCATGCTTCATGCTACCCTTATAGTATCATATCTATATAATTTATTTATACCTGCAACCTTACAAATTTGGAATAATAACATAATAACATAAAGTGAAAGATACACTATTTCCTTTGAAAGATAGCAAAAAAGGTCATATGCATCTCAGATTTTATTGTCTGTACCCAACATATATGATTCATCAACTCCCTCTAAACTCTAAAGCATACACATACACTATTTTTGCAGCTGTTCCAAACTTACCTAAAAGCAAGTATTCCTGATGGCTTCCCTGGACAATAGGTTAAGATGTTAATAGTCCTGGACCAGGTGAAAGATTAGAGGAAAAAAGAGAAGAACGGTAGATTAGATATACAAGCTAAACATTGACATGGAAACAAACAGACTGTTGGAAATGTAGAAAAGAAAAGATGGAAGCCAACAATGCGTGTCTATCTATGTTTTCCAATCATACTTGTCTCTAACATCAATCTTTCACAATTGGAATTCAACACTAAATCTGCAGCCATGAGCAGTGTTAACAAAACACAATTTCTCTGCTAATTTAGCTAGATTACATGAGAATGATATAATGATTGTGGGAGATCGAACAGAAAAATTATAACAAAACTAAATTGTTCAAAGTGAAAGAACCCGAGAAGATAAAGACTTGGCAGTAGCTCCCCTAAACTTAGCTTCATAGTTAACACAATCTTACCTGGATTAATTAACTGTTAGAGCTTACAAAGTCCACAATAGCAGAATCAGAATCCTGTAAAGAGCAGCTAAAGAGATACCTAAACAAACAAGGGGAAGATTACTGCTTTGAACACAGAAGATTGCTGCTATGTAAACACAGAAATTTACTGCTTTGAACACTCAAACTTCAGAAAATCAATGCGAAATAAACCCTTAAACAAACAAGGGGAAGATTATCCTGATCAAATCCTCAGTCCACTTTTTATTTCCTCCAAACAACAACTAAAATTCAAATCCGTAATTGTTACAATATGCAAAGGCATACTGCAGGTCCAGAAGAATTTAATCTAATACGTGCTAGAGGAAAGAAAATTAAGGATGGGTAAACTGATCAATACCTGACTTTGAAGCTTCCTCTTCCCTGAAATAACTGGGTAAACTGAAAGACGTGAAAGGTGAAAATATGTCATTGAGCCCAAACTAATTGATAAGTTTAAATCAACACTAATCAACGTATACCAGTTCAACCCAAAAGCTCCCATTCCCGAAGATTGGTTTGGTTTTTTAAGAATTCGATTTAAACCCAATAAAATTTTCAAAACCTAATTGAAATCATCCCAAACTAACCACAAAGAGAAGCGCTACAAAACCTATTTCAAGTTTGTAAGAGAAGTCAAAATTAGGTCACCTGGTGCGAATTGGTCTCTGCTTGTTTGTTGCGGTCGCGGTGGTGAGGGCTGCTCCACTCCCAATCTAACGGAATCAAACGACGACTCCTGCGGTTATTATATGTTTATTTTCCCTGGTACCACTTATCCAATTGTTGAGTTTTGGCAAAAAGATCACTTGGTGATCATCTGCATTTAAACATACAGTTCTTAAATTTTAACAACTGCTTAATTGAAAAAACTGGCTTGCGTACCTTAAGAGCAAGTTACAGCATAACAATTATTTCGCTGAGGAAGTTAAATTCCGAAAAAGCCTACAACCAACATAGATCATTCCCTCGATCAACACCAATAAAAAAATATGAATACAATTATAAAGGAAATCGGCTTAATTAATATGATAGAAACCATGTCATTATGCCTTATTTTATTTTCGACGACTTTCCGACAGAATAAAATTATGTCGGAAATAAAAATTATTTCCGACCACATTCTAAGTATTTCCGATACCTCAAACGCCCGTCGGAAATAATAATTATATTTCCGATGTATTTCCGACGGCCAAATGGTTTCGGTCAGAAATAGTGTTATTTCCAACCAAAAATGGATGTCGTTGGAAAAACTTAGTCGGAAAAAGGCATATGTGTTGTAGTGAGACAAAGCTGCAGACCGCGGATTTTCGGGTATGTTGGGTAACCTTGACTGTATGCATTGGCAGTGGAAAAACTGTCCAACTGCTCATGCCAGACAATTTCAAGGTCACAAGGGAAAACCTACAATTGAGGCAGTGGCTTCGTATGATACTTGGATTGGGCATGCATTTTTCGGACTTCCAGATTCTCTCAACGATCTCAATGTCCTGGGAAGGTCGCCATTGTTCGATGAGGTATGCAGAGGTGAAGCTCCTCAGGTGAAGTTCAAAGTGGGCAACAGTACGTACCATCAAGATTGTTATCTGGTGGACGGCATCTACCCTAATTGGGAAACTCTTGTCAAAGCCATCAAAAATCCTACCACTCCAGCGACAAGACACTTTATAAGGATGCAAGAGGCGTTCAGGAAAGACGTGGAGAGAGCATTTGGTATTCTCTAAGTGCGTTTTACAATTGTGAGAGGTCCAACACGTTTATGGAGTAGGGAGAGCCTACAATACATCATGATGACGTGCATTATTTTGCACAACATGATAGTAGAAGATGAGCGTAACGAAGATGAGCAATATGAATTTGACTTAGATGACATCCTGACTCGTCTAAGAAGAGCTACTATATATGATAAAAAGAGTTATGATCATGAGGTGGAGCGTGATCCCCAACAAAGGCATGCATTTGTACGTGCCCGTTACAACAAGATTCGATGTATAGTGATATCTGCTTCACTAAGATCGGATTTAGTGGAACACGGTTGGGCTTTGAAACAGTGGCGAGAGCGCAACAATGGCTAAATTGTGTGTTATCGGCAGCCCATCAAGTTTCTTCGTTTGTTTGTTTTTGCTTTCCTTTAAGTTAGGCGGTCTTTCTTTTAGTTTGTTGTTGGTTTGTTGTTTGTTGTTGGTTTGTTATTTGCTTTGGTTGTACTGGGCATTGTCATCCCCTCTTTAATTCAATTTACTCGTTTATTTAATTAATCATGTGTCAATAATTACATACATTATTAATTACGTGTCAATAATTACATACATTATTAATTAAAGTACAGTACATTATAAAGTAGAGTACATCATTAATTTAAAACATAATTAATTAAACTTGAATACATACAACTCTTAATTTAAAACATAATTAATTAAACTAGAATACATCATAAATGAGATTTCATACCCCTCACGCTTCATCATTATTAAGATACCACTCCGTTTGATCGATCCTACAATATGGGGAGGAACTTGATCCGCCATGAGGAGGTGTAGACGCTTGAGGAGTACGAAATGACCGCCTAGATGAATTTTGTGACTCCACTTCCTCTCGCTCAAGTATCATTTTTTGCTTTCTCTCCCAATACCCTCTTTTACAAGGTGAATATATATTAGGATCCACCGCCATTGTGCGAGCATCTTCCTCCCTTTGTTGAGCCGCCATAGCCTCTTGATAAAGGTGTTCCCTTCGTGCATAATCTCTATCATTTTGATCGGAAAGTCTTTTCATTTGATCATGAATACTCATTGAAAGCTCTTGATTACTTTTCTTCTTTGCCGCCTTGGCCGCTTTTTGTCCCATTGGATGATCTTGCCTAGCTCTAGATGGCACGCTTGGAGTTGCTCTATTTCCGGGCGAATCGTTATCATACAAGTTGATAGGCCTCTCATAATTTGTGCTATCCCCTTCCATTGAAGGCGAATTTGAAAATTTTGGTGTTTCCTTCAAGATATCCCAACAATGTAAAAATGCAAAATGCTCTCCATGAGAATCATCGAAGTAATTTGACTCGGCATTCCTTATCTACAAACAATTGTTATAAATATAATAGTGGTTATTTATTTTAACTATATTTTAATCGACTTGGAATAATTACTTAATACTATATTTTAACTATGACGAATAAAAATACTTACATCATCAATATCATTTTCGTCACTCTTATTAGTCGCGATGGTTTGGTTTATTGCTTGACACAATCTCATGCATACGGGATTGATCTTCTTCTATCGAGATTTAACGCTTGAAGGGGTTCGCTTCGGTGCATTGGGTGGCTTGATACCTTCAAAATACTCATATATACGATCCCACAAGGTTCCGCTCGATTGAGTACGTCTTCACCAATACTCACCACGGCGATGCACAAAGCCTTATCTTCCACTTCACTAAAATTTTCCGCTCGTGGTGACCGTGGTTTTTGTGCCCCTCTCTTTGGACCCATGATGCAAAAAATAAAAATAAAATTTTGCTAGATGAATAAAAATGATGGAGAAGAAAGAATGCTTGAAAGGATGTAAGAAATGGTGTGGAATGAATGAAATTTTGGGTTGGTATTTATAGAGGAAATGTAGATGTACTGATCCAACTGGCAGAAAATTTTAAATAAAATTTTAATTATTTTTTTCATCACTTTTATTACCGTTTTATATAAAATTAAAGTTAGTTTAAATACGAACCGTCGATTAATTTCAAATCTATATTTTGAACCGTCGGATCAAAAATTCATTTAGAAAAATAAATAATAAAATTAAATCTGAGATTGAATTGAGGCCGTTGGATTGGAAACAGATTGAATTATGACCGTTGGATATCTTGACCATTGGGGTTGCAGAGAGCCGTTATTCTCTCTGCCGAGCTATGTGTTACGGGCCACGTTGTAGGTCGCTGTCTGCTCACTCTCCCGAAGCGTCACGCGTCTTTCAGCCGACCAGTTTCTTGTCGTCTTGTGCTTCTGGCGTCCACTCTCTATCCCTCTCACGTCTCTTTTTTCCCGCCTCTCTTCTGCATTGCGTCTGCCACACGGGCCCAGCCTAAATTTTTAACACTCCGTCTCAAATGAAGTCTCAAAATGAGATGGGAGATGAGACCCAACCCTAAATTTCTAAGGTATAGAACCCTTCTTTTTCACTATTGGAGAGGCTGAAATTTTAAGACCCCTATAATATAAAATTTAGAACCCAGAGTTGGAGATGCCCTGTGGATATAGTTTCCAACTCGTACTGAGTTTCCAACTCCTACTAAAATGATGCAAAAAAGGAGAGATCAAGAATTGATAATGCAACGTGTAATTAAAAGTAAACACGTACCAGCAGTGAGCTTCCGATTTATCCAAAAGCAAGAGCCTGCATCTCGATTCTGCATGCAATGAGCGTTTTCACCACCCAATAAGCAACGTCAGACTTGTTGGAAATTGAAACGCCTATGACCTACTAGTTGTTTTGTGGGTGCATGCCCCCATAAACTACACTCATTAACCCTTTCGTTTTCTATTTCCGAGGAACTTATATTAGCTAGAATACTGACAGACTGATTAAACCTGAAGAGGATATGCAGATCATAATCCCATATCTAGTTGCTACTTCACTCCAAACGAACAAGGAGCGGATAAAATCAATCCCAAGTCGTCTTTTTCACTGTATATACTATATACTAATCAAAATAACAAGCCGAAAAAAAATTAAATCCCAGTAATCCTTCACTGCGGCAACCAAAATATACTAATCCCAATTTCCAAATATTCACTGGGTTTTTTTTAATGAGATGTTAAACTGTAAAATACTCGAATATAAAAATAAGAAAAAAAACAACTGGTCAGTTAAAACCAACCCTAAAACTAACAGAATCGATACATGACTTTTAAAATAAATTAAATAATAATCTAAATACTCGCTAAACTCTCTTTGTAATTGTCGTTTAGGTCTGAAAATAGCACGGGCTAGTGTCCAAAACTAGTCAGACAAGTTATATCCTAAACACAAAGACAAAAACAAAAGGACAATATGGGAACTTCAATACATTACACTATTACAGTACAACAGAGAGTTTAAAGGGAAGATCAGGACCATTCAATCAGATGGTGGAACTTGGAACCCACCACCTGACCATGATGATCAGAAGGTTCAGGTGCCCAGTTCCACCCCCGCCAAATTTGCCTCATCTTCTCCCACAAGTTTCCCACACGCGCCTGCAGACACCACCACCACCTAAGTCGTGCATGCCCTAGAAGTTGACCCTAGCTAGTACCTCTACCAACTGTAGTTGCTTCTTCACTACACTCAAACCTACTAAAACTAATCCATCACGTGTGCACACTAGAGAACCAGATCGACCAACTAAACGACTAAACTCTCTGCCTCCCTTAAACAAACTAACACACACAGTAACCTACTTAACTATCAATCCGATTCTGAGCTCGATTGAGACTGATGCATACAGCGGGCCCAATAGCAGAGAAGATATCCTCCTGCAAAACTGAGATCCTGGCATTTATTGAACTGAAGCAAGCAATCACCATCATCAGCTAGCCATAGCTTCTGAGCTTCCTTCTTCCTTCTCTCCTCCTTCCAAGTTCCACCTTGTCCCTTCAATCCAATCGCATCCCATCCCATCCTTCAAGCTTACCCACAAGTCTTCTCCCCACCAACTTCTCTGATCCGTTCCGCGCTGGACTGAAACACACCGGCAGCACATTCTCCGACTCACATGGGAACCTCATTGTTTCAAAATGTTCAACCAAATCCTTCTTGCCCTGCAACAAGTATATATAATTATATATCATCCTCCTCATCTTTATGTGCAAACCCTAGCCTAGAAGTACTGCCAAAAGCCCAAAGGTGTAAGATATAACTAAAATACCTGGATTCGAGCGTAGGCGATTTCTCGAATCTTGTTGGAGTGGAAGGTTTCCCATGTTTGGCAATGAGCGGCCAAAAAAAACTTCCACACAGCTTTTGGGTGTGTGAAGTTCACAAATGCATAGCCCTTGTTCATGCCAGTCCTGAGTTATCCAAAAATCGAAAAACACAAGCATTAACCTCTAGATTGTTAAAGGTCTAAAAGCCCAATCTAATCATGCAGTGCAATAGGACAATATGACAACTAACAGTTGTAAACTGCAACAACCATCATAATCCATATTACTTCTAACCGATGATACAAAAGCATTCTTCATCAACAAATTGAAAGCCCCAGTTTATATCATTTATGGAATATAGCCAAACATGAAATGACCAAAGCGATCAATATGGTGCAGGCAATCCCCAGGCATATACCGGAAATCAATCGGCAGATACAAGAAATCAAAGGCCGATTCCGACTCCGAATCCGATTCCTCTCCTCCGACAGATTTCTGATTCTCTTTTGCGCAGTGGTTGTCCAGAAAGGTCATCAACAGATCTCGACTTCAACAAGCATAAAACTTTAGCACACCCAAAAAAATCAGAATAAACAAAACGGATGCAGATAGAGATATTAGGGACATACGAGTACTTGTTCGGAATGTTTCTAATCATGACGGTGGTGCCATCACCGTCTTTTACCACCGGCAGCACATCGGAGAAACTCTTCACCATCCTTCTAGGCCTACTCCAGTTGTATTCAACATATTTTTCGGGTACCTTTCTCTCAGACTTCAAAGCAGGCTTCCACTCCTGCTTCTGATCAGTACTACTGCTTCTTCCGATTGGCTGATCAAAGAATCGACCATACCTTCTAAACCCTTTTTTGGAGCCACGAATCCTCTGGACTTTTGGAGGTAAAAGCTTAGGAGTAGCTTCGAGGGTTACAGGGTCATGGGTTTGTTGCTGCACCCCAACCAGCTCTGTCTGATGAGACAGCTCGGTCGCCGGAAACAGATCCAGCTCAAATGGAGTTGGGTATGGAAACTTGGTGGGGAAGTGGGGAGCGTAAGTTGTGGGGGAACTCGGAAAGCAAGTGGGAGTATACTCAGAATAGGTTACACCACTACTTGAGAAAGAGTAAAAGGATAAGGCGTAAGGGTTGAGCGGTGCAGGAAGTGGAGAGTTGGAAAAGACAAACCGGGTTTGAGATTTGAACTCGGCTGCAGACGGGTTCAACCCCTTAGCAGAAGCCATGGCTGCACAAAAGGAAGAGAGCTTTCTGGGTTTACTAACAGCGCCCTAGCTTACTGTGTGGAAGGGGGTCTGAGTATTTATATATGACAAGATGTTCACTGCAGTGGTCGCGTGGGGGAGAGAGCAGAGAGAGAAGAATAGGAAGGAGGCCTTACCGAAGCAAGAGGGAAAAGATCTTACTCATGATTACAAATATTTAATGCCTGGATTTGGTGGTCTTGCTGATATCACAGTTCGCCGACTTAAAACACAGACCTTGTCTCTCTGTCTCCAGTCTCTAGTCTCTACAGAGTTACCAGTTTCGAAATAATTTGTATTTTTTAAATCGAATATCAGTTCTGAAAGGAAAACTGTAAACTCCTGGTTGCAAGTGTATTCAAAGGAACATATCGAAATAGTAAATTATAAGTTCTTTACAAAATGTGGAAATATCACTTAATTATCTCCTAAAGAAGCAAATAAGAAATCGACTTATAATCAGTGATAATATTCATGAATCATGAGTATTGATATATCTTGCCCCCTATTCTCCATCTTCTCCATATACTGAATCTACTGAACATTTATTATTTTCCTAATGCTTATATTAATTATTTCATTTAAGAATTTCTTTGATACAAGTCATACAACCCTTTGTAATTGTTACTCTATTCGGAACAATAATAGAAATCGTTAAGGATCCCATCAAAGTAATGCATAAAAGCTCATAATAGAAAGTATGAGGAAGCTCATAAAACCTTTTTCATATTTCTCATCAAGTGGATGCCTCCCCTTCCAGTAACTTCAAAACTAATGATCTTTTAGTGCCCGAGGTTTTGTTTTTAGAGACAGATCGAGGCAATCCTATTTTAGCAAATTAGCAGCCACAACAGTTCAGGTTTTAATAATGTGTTAATAACGTCAGAAGTTTTATCCCTGCAAGTATGGGTGATTACCCTTTGAGTTTTCTACCCAAATTCATTGTAAAAAAATCCCATTCATTCATTCTCGAAGCTCTAGTATGAGTTTCATATTAAGGGATGACTACCCTCTGAGTTGTCTACCCAAATTATTGTAAAAAATACACATTCATTCTTGAAATTAGAAAAAAAGTAGACGTTTGAACTACAACTAATTTGATCATGCAAACGGTACAAAAGTCAATTTAGCAACTTATAGGTATGCATTAAGATGTCCGATAATACGTACATATAGTTCTACAAAATGAATTTTTTTGATAACCTAAAAAAACTCAACCCAGGTGAAACCGCATAATACTGAAACAAATTCTGGTTCGCCACAACATATTCGTACCCCTATCAGTGTTCTAGAACCACAAGTGGTCTAATTCCTTTTAGGGCAACTAGTCCCTTTTCTTAAGTGCAGTTGTAATAACAAATAAATCCTCGAAATAGGCTTTTGAGCACTCTTGTTGAATCAGATGATCGATCACAATTCTTACCACAGGTTACACCTTCTTATTGATAAAATCATGAGAAAAGAAAGTGACTAGCTAGGAATTTGTATATGGTTATCAAAAACAAGTATCAAGTATCAAGTATGCAACTTTATTCTTCTCACTCCTAAGAAGATTACAAAACAAACTCTAGCGCAACCACATCCTAAGTTATCATATGAATTAATTTTAGTTTATCTACTTGAATTTTAGTTCAATCATCATTTCAGTCCTTATTCTTTTGATTTCATTCACTACACCCATGTACTTCCTAAATTAATCAACCATTACCAATTTTATAAATTCCGTCCAAACGATCTATTAATACTAAATACTTTTCGGTACCCTTTGCCTACACCAATATACCGTTACCATATTACGATTATAAATAAGGCTAAACAAATCATATAATCAAGTAGAACAATAGAAAACAAACAAAAATAAATCATATGGTAAATGTCAATTGACATCGATTGATTAATATAGAAAACACAGTGTGTAACTGATGAAATGAAAATAATAGAGACTGAAATGATGATTGGGTGAAAGTTGAAGTAAGTAAACTGAAATGAACTCTTATCATATTATCAAACTTTGGAATGTTGTCTTTGGCAGATAGGCAATGGCGCCTCAGTGAGCCTCAGTTTCAAACTTCCAATTATGCAGGATGCTTGGATTCCTTCTCTGCCTTTTCACAAACCGCAGACAATGCTTGATCAGCAGAACCCGGTGGAATGTGTTATTGATCGAATTGGGCGGGGCACATAAGGGGATGAGGCCGTAGTAAATAGATGCTTTATTCCAAATGAGGCAGAAGCTATACTTTATATACCGCTGAGTTCCAGAGGTCCCGGAGATCGTCTTAGTGTCCATTGGACAAGAAGGGTATGTTTACAGTCAGTCAGCCTATAGATTTGCTTTCTCAAAAATTGCTTCTACTCTTTCTCCGGCGGTGGTCGCAAACACAGGAGTTTGGAAGAAAATCTGGCAAGATAAAATGCCAAACTCCGCTGAAGCAACTGCTTGGAAGATTATTGGGTGCATGCCGGCAGATTTGAATAAAATGCGGTACGTCTTGTTCAGCTTCACAGCTTGGGATATGGATTTCGATAATACATCTGATAAGGTGAAATACTATCACCCTGGCCGAGTACACGTTCAGGAATGAGACTCTCACTAAGTTCCCCATCGACTACAAACTGATAAGTCACCGTTCGAATGCATCCCATTATCCATCTTATCCATTCCACATATAACTAAAAGGTGCGTGTGAGCAGCATCATTCTCGGCTGGTTGAATGGATTGCTACACCACACGGCTGGTTAAAAATAACTGTGATGGTGCATTCAATAAGACTAAGGGGAAGGCATTGCCTGAGGACTGTACGTTTCGAAGACCTCTGGTAAATATATTAATTATTTGCTGACCATGAAGAAGTGATGGCTTGCATGGAGGCTGCAGTACAATATGCAGTCCCTGCATGATGCTCTACAACCTGGAATCTTTGAACCAGATTATTTCAACTTCGAGCAACAGCTTCGTCAAGATAGAAGGCAAAACCAATCTTATATAGTTGATGATCTCTATGAAGAGCTGAAATTAATTCCTCATGTTAGATTGGTTTATGCTCGAAGGGAAGCAAACAAAGTTGCACATAAGGTGGCTGCTCATGCATTTAGTATTGATACTAGCTTCTTTAATTTGGTCAATCTATTCCCCGTTCTTACAAGATGTAATATGTGCTTATAGCGTTCCTTAATTTGCTTTATTGATCAATAAAATCTGACCTCTTTCAACTCAAAAACTTTGTCTACGCTATATTTAAAAGGAGTTGCAGAATTAGTATATTTCACTATAGTAGCCTAGTTGGAATGGCAATTTCTCTTTTTTTCTCTTTTTTTTTTTTTTTTTTTTTTTTTTTTTTTTTGAGAATCATTCCTAAGATTTAGGAGTGCATGAGACTTTTTGGTGCAAGGTTTCTTGAGGTGATAAATGAATGATAAACGCTTGTCTTGGTGTCAACATACTCCTTTGACCGGATTCACAGTAAACCCGTCTATCTCTAGTGTTAGAAAATTTTCAAGCTTTCATGGGAAGGATATGAGCTTAAGGTTACAAAACAAACCCTCTAACACAACCACATCCTAAATTATCAAAATAGGCTGAGGAATAGAGTTAAGACATTCAAACCAATCAAACCAAGGAAACTACTTTGAATGCCTAGAATGAAATTGATTTTGTAGAATACTACAATGCTTTAGTATGTTACGTCACAATTGTTTGCAAAGTGGATGTGGAAGCAGCTAATAAGTTTGATTCTTTTACTCAGCAGACCTCACTACACTACGTTTGCAAGTTAAAACTTCGGACAATATGGTCTGATTCACAAGTATTACTTTCTTTTGGAGTTGATGGTTTTTCGACAACTAATCACCATCATAACCATCCTTTTGATTCTGGCGGTTTTTGCGACTCACTGGCATTACTTTCCTTTGGATTTGTTGGTTTTGGCAATTCACCAGCATTACTTTCTTGAGTTTTTTCCAAAATAGAAGGTTTTAGAACCTCACCAACATGACCTTCTGAATTTGGTCTTGGCAACTCAGCAACATTAGCTTCTGAAGTAGTGATACTTTTCTGAACACCCGATTCTGTGTCGCTTGATGGAATGTCCTTAGTGGTACCAACTGCATCAACTACTACTTTTGGCATTTCATCCGTTAAACTTGATGGTTTTGGCAGCTCCCCAACACTATCTTCTGCAACTTTACCTTCAGTATCAGCGGAGGTACTTTCTTGTACACTAGTTCCCATGTTGATTGGTGCAAGCTTCTTGGTAGAATTAACTACATTAGTATCTACCTCTGTCGATCCATCCTTGGAAGGTTTTGGAAGCTCACCGACGTTACCTTCTGAAACTTGCCAAGAGTGATAGTTTCTTGAACACTCTTGGTAGAGTTGACTGTAGTAGGCACTTTGGTCGATCCATCCTTTAAGTCTGAAGGTTTTGGCAGCTCGTTGCTATAAACTTCTGAAACTTGCTTCCGAGCTGTGACAGTTTCTTGAAGACTCTTGGTGGAACCCAATGCATTAGTTCCCACCTCTGCTTGTTCGTCATTTGCATGTAATGGTGTTGGCAGCTCAATAAGATTGCCTTCCGAGACTTGTTTAGTTCCCGTGTTGCTGGATTCAAGCTTCTTGGTAGAATCTGCTGCATCAGTTCTTACTTCTATCAACCCATGCTTTGAACTTGAAGTTTTTGGAAGCTCACTGACATTAACTTGTGCAACTTGCTTCAAAGTAGGTGTAGTTTCTTGTACACTCTGTGTAGAACCCGCTGCATTAGTCCCTCCTGTTGATCCACCACTTGAATTTGATGGTTTTGGTGCCTCACAGTGAATACCTTCTGAGACTTGTTTTTGAGGAGCCATGACAGTTTCTTGAACACTTTTAGAACCCGCTGCATTACTACTAGCCACTTCCAGTGATCCTCCCGTTGAATTTGATGTTTTTGGCAGCTCAATTAAATTACCTTCTGAGACTTGCCTTTGGCCAGTGGTAATCTTTTCTTGTACAACAGATATGGTATTTTTTGACGTCTCCGTTACAGAACTCACTGCATTAGCTTCTATTTCTTTATGTCCCTCTTTTGAGTCTGATGGTTTAGGCAGATCTCCATCATTAGCTTACGACAATTCCGTTGTTCAAGTTTGTGTGGAGACAGTTTCTTGAACACCAGTTCCTAGAGTATTTGATGCAATCTCCTTGGTAGAGCTCACTACATTACTATCTACTTTATTTGTTCCATCCGTCGACTTTGAAGACTTCAGTGACTCACTGAGATTACCTTTGGAGACTTGCTTCGGAAGAGTAGGGACAGATTCTTGAAGACTCGTGGAAGAACCAACTACATCATTAGCTACTACTTTCGCTAATTCATCTTTTAATGGTTTTGGCAATTCACTGTAATCACTTTTTGAGACTTGTTTCACAGTAGCGGCATTTTTTTGTGCACCAGATCCTGAATTGCTTGATGAAATGTCCTTTGATGATTTTGGCAGCCGACTGACGTCACTTTCTGTGACTTGCTTCACAGGAGTTTTGGCACATTCTTGAACACCAGATCCTGTACTGCTTAGTGCTATGTCCTTGGTAGAATCCATTGTATTATTTCTGTCTGTAGATCCATCTTTTGGATTTGATAATTTTGGCAGCTCACCAACACTATCTTCTAAGTCCTCCTTAGGTGTACTATGAGTGATGACAGTTTCTTGAACAGCAGTTCCTATATCAAATGATGCAGTTTCCTTGGTAGAGCCGATTGCATTGGTTCCAAATTCTGTTGACCCGTCCTTCGAATTTGATGATTTCGGCAGCTCACCATCATTAGCTTCTGAGACTTGCTTGGGAGTAGTTTTGGCTCTAACTTCTGTTGAACCATCTTTTAAATTTGATGTAGGAAGCTGAGGATCAACATCTCCTGAGACTTTCTTCAGAGAATTAGGAGTAGCAGCAGGCTCTTTAGCACCAGTTTTTGTGTTGCTTGGTGCATCCTCCTTGGTAGAACCCTTTGTACTAGTTTCCACTTTTGACGATCCATCTTTTGAATTTGATGGTTGTGTCTGCTCACCGACATTAGTTTCTGACAATTGCTTTGGAGAAATATTAGCGACAGTTTCTTGAATACTTGTTCCAATATTTCTTGAAGCAATGCCTTTTGTAGAATCCAATGCATTGGTTCCTATTCCCATTGATCCATCTTTTGAATATGATGGTTTCAGCTCGTTAACTACTGAAACTTGCTCCGTAGCAGTATGAGTACTGATAGTTTCTTGAACACCAGGTGCTTTATTGCTTGATGCTATCACTTTGCTTGATGAGGATTTAGCACCCACAGGAAGCAAGTTTTTCAGATTGGGGTCTTGGACTACAACTGCATTTACGTCCTTGATGCTTGAATCTTCTTTCGACTCCAAGAAGACGATTTGTGGTTCCTAAAATGTCAGAGAAAGTGAGAAGCCATGATTAGACAGACTCCTATAAGTTTGTATGTCAGTATTGAGAATAATTATGAACAAGGCTTTGAGCCGATGTCCCTAGTCAAAACATAACTAAGCCGAACCAGAAGAGTTGGTTTGAGTAATTCCAAAGTACAGATCAATTGCCAAATGCACAGAAGTAAAGATGGTTGAAAACAAGATTCCAACAAACTATTAAGACCACGGAATTGCTTAAAACGTCTTTTGTCTGACATACATGAAAGCATCCAGAACTTCTTATGTTCGGTGTATTAATATGGGAACTAACATGCATGATCCAACAGAAAGGATATAGTTGAATGTTGTGGCGGAGTAACAAAAAATTGAAAGAATCATAGCTGATAGCATCAATAGCGCCTAAAATGAAATTTGCAAAACAAATGTGAAAAAGAAGAAAAAAAAATAATAGAAACAATTCCTCTGTTTTTTTTTTTTTTTTTTTTTCGAGAATGTGTTTTTTGTTTTTTTACATTACTTCAAAGCAAGGGAAATGTAATTCCTCATTGAAAAAGCAAAAAAAAAAAAAACAAAAAACAAAAAAGCATATACAACTGTTAGAATAAGTACCAAGAAAAATACTTTCATGTTATATTTACGGAATTTATTTATTTTAACATTTAACAGAAAAAACTTTCGTTTAAGTAAAGCCAAATTAATATATAGAAACAGTTGATATGGCAATATGAATACAACTTTCACTTCAGTAGACGAAATAGTAATAGGGAAATATGATGTCTAATAAAATTTTGGCATATCCAAGAGTAACAACATAAAGAAGGAAAGTGCTCAACTCAGTTATGCCAAATCAGAGTAACTGACAAAGTCATTACACTATTCACCAAAAACAACGATAGTCAGTTACACTATCTGTAACAATAATGCAGTGTTCTAGACAATTCAAGCAATAAACAAGAAAAACGTTCAATCAAATTAAGTATTTTAACTAATAAGTCTGAATGAATACTGAAATACAATAGCGGTCAATGATTGTATGACTTACAGGAAGTGCATTATGATCATCAAAAGATGGTTGATCTTTAGACATACTGGATGATAATAAGCTTTTCTCCTCTGCCGACGTCTTATCTTCTGAAGAAACACACTGAGTAGAGTTTGGAAAAGCTGCTTTCACATTCAAATTCTTAGGGAGATCATCATGTACTGAGTGAGAAGATATTAAGAACAGTCGGTTGCATTCTCCGCCACTTTCATTTTCAGCTGATGCATGTACATGTGAGCTGGCACCAATCTGTTCATTTCGTGAAGTACCCTTTTCTATGCTCTCACCATGCAAGTCTGAATATAGGGTTTGGTCCACAGATGGAACACACATTTCAGCTGATGATGGAACTGTAACAACTTCAGAGACCTCTGCTTGAATATCAGAAGAAATGGAACTACAGGAAAGGACCTTTGAAGATCCTGGGGGGCTTGTGTCATAGACTGGCTCCTTATGATGAGTGTCATCCACCACTCCACTCATAGTTTGCACTTCCGTCTCAAATGGCTCAAAAAATTTTGATCCATCTTTCCTCAAATCTGATGATTTCTCATCCACTTCTGATGACGATGACGAACTAGACTTATTGCTGTTTTTATCTTCAAATACTTCTAGTCTCAAAAAAGTTGGAGTAGTAACAGATTCCAAAGGAATAACCAATCCTCCTGTACCAGACAAGCTTGCATTCCCATTCTCCACCACGCCTAATTTTATTTCTGACTCATCATGCTGGATATCTTTTTCCCCGGACCGTTCCATTTCCAGAGGATCTAGATCTTCAGAGGAAGGACTTCTATGTTCAACAAGATGTGAACCTTGGTATATATTGGTGATCACTTCTGCTTCTTTAACGCGCTCACTGAACTTCCTTTCATCCAGATCTTCTCCAGAACTTGCCGACTCAGTATCAGGAATGGAACTCAACTTTGAATCACTAGAGTCTCTTGGTAGTCTTTGGAATGAGGAATAGCTTGTTCCTTCAGAAGCCAACTGTTCCGGAACAAAAACAGGTCTCCATTTAAGGTCTTGCCTCTCTTGCTTGGCATCCCCTAACCTAGATGGTCTAAAGCTTTGATGCCTACAGAAGATTGTATTAGTGGGGAGAACTGTTGCATATTCGTGCTTGACATGGTCTCCCTTGAGCTCAGGATTCTCTTCATTTGGCTCATACAGAAGATCAAAGGGGTTTCTTCTTGGTAAGTAAGTCGACGGAGCAGAACCGGGGATAGGTGGCAACCCCATATCATCATAGGAATCATGTGAAAGGTCAAATGGGTTTCTTCTTGTTGTCGAAATTTTTGTGACATTAAAGGGATTTTCAGAAGTATCTAAATCTATCAGATTCTTCTCATCTATTTTCGATGCTCTTCTCATTGTAAGAACTTTCTCCAAGCATCGGTTCCTTTCAAGCTCCAAATTCCCCAAGTCTCTGAGATTCATTTGGTCATCCTCTGTCCACTTGATTGCAGATTTGCTATCATCCTCTTTACCATCATGTGCTTCTTCATCACCATCATTATCATCAACCCCATACTCTTGTACTCCTCTACTCCGGATTTCAGTGTCCTCATCATCTGACTCGTTACTGCCATCATTACTCCTATCAGACTCAAGACCAGAATTATCAGGGGATATATGCACAGGTAGTGGAGCATCTAAGTCTAAAAGTGGGTGTAGCTCACCAAGAATTGGAAGGGTGTCTGCTATTGAAGCATCTGGTGACGTACTCTCTGCTCGGTCTGAGCCAGAACTTGTAGCCTCATCATCACCACCACCACCACCCTGTGAGGACTCCGAATTATCACCTTTGAGGGAAGCCGGCTTCTCAATAGATTTCACATTCCTTGTTATGCCATCAATCCCCAATTTCTCCTTATGAATGACCCTCTGGTTATCCAGCTCCTTACTGTCTAATTCTCTCCTTTCACTGTCAGTGTAATGAAATGCCTCATCAACAAGTGGCACATAACCAATTGAACCTTCAGGATCACTACTGTATCTACTGCAACTCACTTCGTCTATACCCTTTCCTTGGAACTTGTCTATAGAAAACCTCTCATTCCTCTCCAAACTAACAGTCTCTGCTGAAACCCTGGTTCTAACAGAAGCAAATTCATGGGTAATCTTCTTTTCCCTTTCAGTTTTTGGTAAGTCTGGTTGGCCAAAAATCAAAAGGGTCCCAAGAAGAATAACTGAGCAGATCAAAACAGGGGATGCAGTCACCAAAAGAGAAAAAGCAAACGGAAAGAATCTGTTCAGAAATGTCAAGAAAACCAGAAATGCCGCGAGAACTGGATGATGTAAAAGTGATCTGTAACATGTTCTCACAGATTTCCTGATATGAACTCCAATTTCTAACACAAACCCCATGTCCTCTGGTTAACGGATGCAAATATTGGTTTCAGCTCGAATCTGTATAAATGTAAAAATCAAAGGTGTACCCAATAGATCAAAAGCAAAATCAATGATTGTAATAGGCATGGAGAATTTAGGAGAAAAAAGAACACTACCAGAAAAGTTGAATCAAAGTAAAATTCTAAAATTTCAGATGGTGATCAAGATGAATCCAATACCTAAAGGCAACAAATGTATACAAAATTGAGATTGTTCGAAAGGAATAAGAAATGGCATAAAGATTACCTCGGTAGAGAAAGCAGTCACCAGAAGAGAGAAAGAAAAGCAATGTGTTTTCCTGACTTCCTCAGCTTTGCTCTCTCACTTCTTATTCTTCTCAGCATTTTAGGGAAAACTGCTACGACAGCTGAATGTTATGCATCAATGTACTTGACCATCTGATTACATACCAGAGAAAACAATATAATATTTGTTGGTGGTTACGCACATATATTCTCCATTGGATCAGTTATTTGCATTGGGAATGTTGATGAGATAGATCTTCAATAATCATTGTGGTTGGTTGGATTTAGTCCAAATGAGACAGATCAGGCCGACCCTTCCATTTGGGGAGTCTAGGAGGCACTTTTAAGAAAACTAAGATAAATATATAATTAAAATTACATATGTTTACTGATGCAACATTTTTTTTTTCTCATAATCCACTGAGATTTCTTCGATGCAACATTTTCTTAGAGCATAGGCTACTTAATCAGAAGCTGCTAATTACTAGTCCAGTATATATGTGCAACTATACAAATGTAATCTTACATAAACAAGATTCATTTCTCATGGACTCCCCTCAAAGCCAACAAAGCAGCTCCATATGCAGCCTCAGTTTGAATTGCAGAACTTACAGGCAAACCAAGCACTCTCTCTCTTATCTTTGTCCATTTCTCATTTCTGGCACCACCTCCGGCTGTGAACACTTCATCAACTTGGGTTGCGCCTAGTTCCTTGAGTAAGTTGTAAGCTTTTGCCTGCTTATTGCCAAGTGAGAAGGTTCCAAAGTGGCAAAGTCATCAGACCTGAAATCCTATTACAACAGCTTAATTAGAAAGAAGGCAAGGTCCATTATTATTACCTCTATACGTGCAATGGATTCAAGAATTCCATGCAAAAACTCCGCCTCACTTTCTGGACGTGGGTGTAATCTGCACAGGAATAAAACTTAATAATCTGCATCTGATTATTTTTATTCTATTATCAAGAAAAGAGTGTGGTCATTGGCTTCTACTTCCAGCATCTAAGCTATTTAATTATATAATGATTTCTGTCGAAGGTATCTCATTGTTTACTGCTTTTGTTTGGCAAAAGATTGACAATGCTTCCACACATTAAGATCTAATCATACGTGCAAAAGATACTACTCTCAACCATCTAATCATATTTGTTTCCTAGTCCCTTCGAGAAGTACAGAAAAACCAAATACCTTGGAGCCATATTTGGATCTGCCACTGGAAATCTCTCACCAACTGATTGCAGTGGGTAGTAGTCGAGAGGAGAAGCTTCCATGGGATCAATCTGTTCACTCAATTTCTCCAGTTGGTCGTCGGTGAAAATTTTCCTAAGTACTGCTCCACCAGTATTTGAAGCACCTCCAACAAGCCACTTATCGTCAAGGCGATGACTATACACCCCAAACCGTGCATCCTCAATCCTAGTAGTGCTCAGCAGTTTTATGGCAAGTGTCGAACCCAAAGAAGTTACCTGGATACAAAGTATGAGACTATTTACTTGATACAATCTATAGCAGGCATGTGTACATCTAGAGGCAACAAGATCTCAGGAAAATCCAATTGCAGCATTCGATAACTTATAAAAGCACATAGACTGCATTATACGCCATAATGTTTGCATAGGATGGGTAAGTTCAGAAATATAAAACGTGTACGGAGTAAAAGGAAACAAATATAAGGAGCCATATAGGCAATGCCCTACAAAACTTTCTGACTGAGTAAGAAAAAACACATGTAACTCACAGCTTTCCCAGGTTGTGTTGCACGAGCTGCTAGAAAAGCTGCTATACTATCAGTGGTTCCTGTGCATACAGCACAATCACTTGGAAAACCTACAATTACATATTTCATATGTTCTCAGGTTAAGCATACTGCTACAAAATATGCAAAGATATCCATCTACTCCATTGCTTGCAATATTGTCAGTCGTGAGTCTTGCCTGAAACAGAGAAGCATACAAGAACAATACAATATGCATAGCCCTATTGAATACCTTAGTAGCCTGAGCACCGTTTTTTGGTATACAATTGTACAACGACCATGCATGGTATTATTTTTAAATGGACTAGCAGCACCAGGAGTTTCGTGATAAAAAGTAAAAAGTGTAACATGGGAACCATCCAATGGAGAAAAGGAAAAAGGAAATATATTTCTTAGATCGAATGTATATAAACAGTCTGTTTGGAAGAAGTTGTTTAACTGCTATATGCCAAATTGCCAATTGCAACAAAAGCTTACCAAAATCCAATCTTATGTCCTCTTTCAACTGACCGATTGAAGTTCCAGGAGCTCTAACAGAAGGTAAAAGTTGTGAATAGGGCTGAGAGAGTAGCCAGGGTGGATAAGATTCAAGCTCAGGATCATAACCAACCTAAAGCATATAAATGGAACTACGTTATCCTAACATAGAAATTTAATTATTCAAAGCTAGACGATGAAAAAAAAAATAACTAGAAGAAAGGATTGCAGAAAACTACCTTGAGTGCATTATTATAATCAGACACTCCGAGCTTTCCATGAAGAAGCCACAAAAGCCAATCCACTTGATGCAACAATAGTGCCGATTTTTTATTTGGAGCATCATTCTCCCACCAGGAGACAAGCTTGCACAGAGTAGAGGAACCAGAGCAGACTGTATGGTTTGGAGGAGCAATAGATTTAACTGTTGGTAAGGCATCGGGGCAACTTTCATTGTAAAGGAAAGGTCTCCATAATGGTTCTCCTGTGTTGCTGCATATTCAAATCAAACGCCTACTTTATATTTTGATCTTGATGTGGAAAATGGGATTCAACAAGAGCAAGCATATGCATCAAATCCTGAAGGTATTCACCTGTCAACAATGAGAGTAGTTGCAGAAGTCCCATCAATGGAAATGGAAGCAATCAATTTGCAAAGATGAGATGGAATATCTCCAAGAAGTGAGAAGAGTGTCGCCTTCCATGAACACGCCCAATCCATTTTCTCTTGACTCTATCTAGACAATGGAAAGGATCTCAGTTACTTGGGCAAGCAAACATACTGCAAAGTTTCATACAAACTTTTCATTGTTCTTGTTAGGTCCTCAATACTGGAGTCCTTAACCTTTTAGTTATCATGTTGTATGTGGAACCATAGTATCCGTACAATTTTGTTCCAATTATCCAACAGCTTTTTGACTCATCTTCCACAAAATTCTGAAAAGCATTCATGACATTATCACAATGCTGTCTCAACCGCAACCCATGTCCTACGTTATTGCTCCATAAGAAATTGTAGATACTAACATTTTCGTTTTTCAAGTTGTTTAGTCAATTATCTTGACATTACACAAACAAGGCATTCACTTGAATCACTTCACCTATCATCTATGTTATGCGCACACACCCACATGCCCCTCAACAACACAAACGTTTGATCTCTCGTTCTCTACCCATCAGAAATAGATCATTCCTAAAAAAATTTCTAGCATTCTATTTCTTCCATCATCTTGTATTATATAGCACTCAGACTCAACAAACTTGAGTCCATAAACAAGCCAAGAACCGAACCAAGCAGCCCTAAAGAAAATGTAGCATACCAAAAAAAGAGGGTACTCTCTCTTTCCCTCAGCATGAATAATCCCACGTTTATCGATGAGCGCAAACCTCGCTCCAGAAGTCCCAAAGTCCATTCCCAGATAAAGCCGCTCCCCAACTCCAAGTTCACTTCCATTGCTCCCAGAAGCCATTGCCCTTAAACCTCTTGGTCTTCTTAGCTTGATCACAGCTATGTTCAAGTCCAACCCAGTTGGTGGAGACTGCCTTCTTGGACTGGGGAACCCTGAAGATGATCAAACACATAAACACAGAGCTTAGAATAATGGGTGTGGCTAGAAAAGGAAATGAAGAAAGAAGAGATGAGATGGGGGGTACCATGTGAGCAGGGGAACACGAAGGAGGTTGCAAATGTAGGATGATGGTGAAGTGAAGAGAGCATTGATCTCGCTAGTGACTGGGAGAAGTGGCTGTGTGTCAGTCTGTCTTGCTTCGGATAAAGAGATGACTGGATTTTCAACCACAGGGGAGTCTTGTGGCGCACAGTCTTAGGCCCAGTTTGGAATTGCCGTGCTGTGAGCAGAATTGCTTTTGAATTTGCGGTGAGCATAATTACTTTTGAATCTGCTCTGAGGAGAATCAGCTGAGGTGTTTGGTAAATTGTTTTTAAAAGTGCTGTGAGAACCAAAAAATAATTTCGTGTGTTTGGTGAGTTATAAGTAAAAATTGTTTTGGATGGATATAATGACAAAAATAGACATTGTTATAAATTGATATTAAAATAAATAATTGTTTCTTTTGTATGTAATTATAAAGTTAATCCACAATATTATATAAGATTTCTTAACACCATAGTAAATGATTGATTATGATTTAATTAGATTAGTATATCACAATCTAAGAAAAAACAAATATTACCATTTGTTACAAATATAACTAATTCCTGCAAAAGCATCTCTTACCCTGCTTCTTCAAAATCCAGTTTTAAGATAATCAATTCTTCTAAAATCAGTTTTACGGGTTGTTACCAAACACTTAAAATTAGGTCCAGAATCACTTTTGACCCCAAAAGCAGCTTGGGAAGCAATCCCAAACTGGGCCTTAATTCGTCCGGAATATAAAAATAAAATAAACTCTCTTTTAATACATGCAACTCTGTAAGGACCATTTGCACAAAAAGGGTGAAAACTTAAAACTTATATAGAATATATATATAGAATAATGTTAAAGCTTAAAAGAAAAAAGACCATTTGCACAAAAAGGGTGAAAAACTTGTCAATTCCAATATTATCTACCCATTCCAATGAATTTTTGTAAAAATACCTAATTACCCTATACTAAACCCTAATTATCTAATATCCAAATTCTCCTCCTCCTTTTTAACCACCAGACCTCACACCTCTCTCTCTCTCTCTCTCTCTCTCTCTCTCTCTCTCTCTCTCTCAACCGACGAAGACTACTACTCCAGCGCCGCCGTGAAGAACGAGGTCGACGAAGATCTGGGGTAGTAGTCTGCTTCTTGGTCTTTACCCTCACCTGCCCAATACACGTCACCTTAGGAGAAGAAGGCTCCGGGTTTTCGAACCCGCCTCGCTTCTTGCTCCCTTCGCTGCTAGGGAACATCGGGGAGGCGCCGCCCTTGATTTAGCCACTGGTTCTGAGGCGGCGGCTGAGGGAGGAAGAGAGCGAGATTTGGTGGGTTTGGTCGCGAGTACGGCCCGGGCTGAGTAGGGACTTGGAAGAGAGCTTCATGGAAGAAGAAGAGGAGAGGCGAGAAGTGCTGAAGCAAATGAAGAGCTCGCTCATGGTTCCGCTGCTACTCTTGCTGCGATGGGGTCTCTCTAACTCCACCACCATCATTATTATTATTATTTATTTTTTTTTTGGTTAAATTATTTGTGGTACTGAGCTGTAGCAGCCATAGAAGCAAGATGAGTGCGTTGGATACTTGGACTGATGAAGATTTGTTGTGTGAGAGAGAGCAGAGAAGAGTAGTTTGTCTGTATCAAAATGTTGGGGAGTGAGTGGATGTTTTGTAATTAAAGTTTTGCAACTTCATGAACTCTTGTTCTGGATTACTGGGGTCAGTAATCGATTACTGGGGGTCAGTAACATGGTTATTGAAAAATATTGAATCTGTAATCTGATTACTGGGGGTTAGTAATAGATTACTGGGGGTCAGTAATCGATTACTGGGGGTCAGTAACGGGGTCAGTAACATGATTACTGGAAAATATGGAATCTGTAACCTGATTACTGGGGGTCAGTAACCTGATTACTGGGGGTCAGTAATCGATTACTGGGAGTAGGTAACATGGTTACTGGAAAATATAGAATCTGTAACCTGATTACTGGGGGTCAGTAACCTGATTACTGGGGGTCAGTAATCGATTACTAGGGGTCAGTAACGGGGTCAGTAACATGGTTACTGGAAAATATGGAATCTGTAACCTGATTACTGGGGGTCAGTAACGGGGTCAGTAACATGGTTACTGGAAAATATGGAATCTGTAACCTGATTACTGGGGGTCAGTAATCGATTACTGGGGGTCAATAACATGGTTACTGGAAAATATAGAATCTGTAACCTGATTACTGGGGGTCAGTAACCTGATTACTGGGGGTCAGTAAGATTATTATGGGTCAGTAACTTAATTACTGGAAATCTGTAATCTGCAAATTGCTTACTGGGGGTCAGTAACCATCGTCCAATAACCTGATCATAAAAAATAAATTAAAAAATAAATTAAAAAATCCGGTGAAAAAAAAATCCGGCGAAAAACAAAATTTGGTGACCGGAATCCGGCGACCAGGCTCCGGCGAACGGCCATGGGAGGCCGGAGGAGTTGAGTGACATTTCGGCAAAGTTTGTTTCTTTATCTTCCACTTTCTCAGCACATTATAATTCAAAAATAAGTTAGATAAGACAGAAGGACAAAAAATGAAGAAAAAAATTAAAATTGTACTAGGGTTGAAAAAGATTTGTTCAAATGGACAATAGAGTTGTTACCTTATGTTGAATATGGGAAAAAAAATAAGATGGTCATTGGAATGGATAATGAGGGGTTCAAATTAGCACTAAATGGGCATTTTTCCAAACTTAAAAGTACGCATGTGTTTCGGATTGTCTTTCGGTTTCAAAGGAAGAGAAGAAAGGGTGTCAATTATGTTAGGTGTATTTTTTGAACTGTGGAAGTAGCTCAACGAGTGCTAGAAGGAATATTACTGCCTGATAGAGGCAAAAGCCGGGAGAATTGATAAAATATCTTTGTCGGGATTTGGTCCTTTTACTCCATTGATAAGTATGAAAGCAAATTTTTATTTTAAATAAATGCATGTATAATTATTTTAATGAAATGCAGTTTATTTTAAATAAATGATTTGAGAAGCATGAGAATTCATATAATTAAAATTATGTTGATATTTAAAAGAAATGTGGTTTTGGGTTATACGTTTACTACTGTTTTAGTAGTACGTATTTTAACCGGAAATGAGATTTCTAGAAATGGTATGATTTGATAAATCATACTTAATCGTTTTTATTGTATTTTACATTTGAAAGACCGGAAATGATATTTTCGGGAGTTTATGATTTCATTATTTATGATTTCACGACATGTGAGACATGTCGATGTTATATATTCTTTTCGATATTATTTTTATGACATTGAGGCATGTCGGATATATATATATGTTTCTTTGAGGCTATGATTCTATTTTATTATATATATATATATATATATATATATATATATAAGCCTCAGATGTGCGGTCGGGGACCGTACTGATTATAATATATAAGGGGAAGCGTGCTTTCGGTTTTGTTTTCGGATTTTCACCATATCAGAGTCCAGATATATATATTGATGCTAGCTAGCTTAGTCGCCTGATCCCATGCGAGGTGACGACTTGACCACATAGGTCAGATTCACGCTCGGTGGTCGACATATACAGGCATAGCGTGGGACGCTAGAAAGTCTTGGAGGCTCGTTCCTTAGCCTGTGAGGCTTAATAGTTGTTTCTGCCTAAACCCGGGGGTCTTGGTAGATACTTGATGAATCCAACTCGATCTCCTGCAATCCTGCTTACTAAGGGGAATACCGGGCGGGCCGGCCTTCACCTCTCCGATGCCTAAGTTAGTATAGTTGGAATATATATAACCTGAGCACGTATGTAAGCAGGGAGAGAGACAAGTTACCTATTTATGGTGGTAGCTGAGGCCTATATATAGGTGGTTGGGGGTGAGGGCTGGCCTCATTCTTCGATGTGGGACTAGTTCTCTTCTGTTTGGACATTCTGGTGCCCTCTTTGGCAGGCGGGCGTCCCTGGTCCCAGGATCCCTGGAGGCAGGATAGACCGCTGGGGCCCGAGGCCTGGTGCTGGTGGTCCGATCCTGGGTCCTGGTCCGGGCCCTGGTGCGCTTGCTGTGGGTCTGTGGGCCCTGGTGTAGCCTCTCTGGCTACTGTCAACAAGTCCCCCAAGTTCCCGGTCAAGTGCAATCTTGAATGGGGACTTAAGATCTGTCTTGCTCTTGGCCTGCAGACCCGCAGGGTTACCAACCTACCGGTGCTCAGTCCCCCAAGTCCGCGTTAAAGATTGGGCGTGACCGAGGTGAGTATCTGGATCTTGAATGGGCGTTCCTAAAGTATCGAAACGAGTCCCGGATGAACCATATCGGTGCGGGGCGGAGTTCACGGGAGCTCGACGGGCGTCCTGCCATATCAAAACGAGTCCCGGATAAACTTGCAGACTAGCCTTCGGGGAGGCCTGTTGGTGCGTGGAATAGGCCAACAGGTGCCCGAAGGGTGTTATGGCCGCGCTGAGGCGTTGTTTTAACACTTGCTAGCTCTTCTCAGCTTTTGTTGTTTAAGCGTTGAGGTAATGTGCAGGTTTGTTAGCCTGCGGGGAGACTTCCTCTGTGTTAGAGAGACAATCTGCCCGGTGGAGTGGCGTTGAGATAACGAGTCTCGCCATGTATCCCCAAGGGTATCACAGTTCAGTGTGATGCAGGGTTTTTATCCTGCTGGACAAGAGTACATTGGTTAGATGTAAGCTCGCCCGGGTTTATAAAGCCCATGCGTTTAGAAGCCTCGAGTTGTTGCTGGCTCGTCCCTGCCCGTAGGCGTAGGGAATGACATCCGGTAGAATATTTTGGAGCTGGTTGAATGTCACATGCCCGGTGGAATGCCATAGTGCTGGGCGGATCTCGACCGGGCGGTCTGCCATATCGGGGTGAGTCCTCCAGTGAAATGGCATTCAGCCGGTGTAAATAACCGTGACACGTCATGGTGTCGGGTTGATTTGAAGGTTGACCTTTGTGAAGCGAGGAGAGGGGACGCCTCGTTGCGTGCTCCTTGCTTATTAACTGTTGCTTGCGGGTGGGACATGTGGCTGACATGCAATGAAGGGGGAGCCCATCAGTTCCATCAGTTATGATGGCATGGGATCTTTTATTGATGCCGTGGGTACGTGTCGGCAGGGGGCGGACTGAGATGGAGGGGATCGACGGCTGGGGTTGCCTGACCTTTGTTGTTGCCCTATTTATCGTCTCATCTGCTTTCCTCCTGCCGCACTTTGCTTACCCTTTGCCTTCTGCTCTCCTCTTCCATCTTTCGGCTGAACTTTTGTTTTGAGGTTTGATGGCGTCTGGGAGATCTGCGCATTATGCCAGTGGCGGTCGTGGGCCTAGGAGGCACGAGCTGCGGGATGGTGATGGGATGATTTTCTGCGACGAAGCAATCAGAAGTATGGACGAGAGGGAGATTAGGGAGTTTCGGTCGAGGTGGGATATCAACTCTTCCGTTAAACTTCGAGGCTTGCATCCCGGCGAGCTGGCCTGTAATCCGGAGCCGGGCTGGGTCGCCGTTTTTGATGACCAGTTCCGCAACGGACTATCGCTGCCGTTGCCGGGATTTGTCCAGTACATGCTGAGCTCACTGAATCTTTCCCCAGCCCAGCTTCCGAGCAATCAGTAGAGGCAGTTGCTTGGGCTTGGGTGCCTGTTCTGTTTGAGTTATATGGACTGGCCCACGGTTAATGAATTTCGGGCGCTGTACAGGATTTCTTACTGCAGAAAGGGCCAGTGCCGTGGTTGCGTGAATTTTGCCACGCGGGAGCATGGTGCTGCCATTACGCATCTGCCGGCGACGGTTTTGGATGGCTGGAGGAGGTCGGTGGTGCTGGCCGGTGGTAAGTGGCAGCGTACCTGGAGGGGTTATCAAGTGCCCGGGGCATATCAACCGATCGGGGACCAAAACTATGAATTGGAGAACCTGGAGAAGCAACGGTTATTCCGTTTGTTTTATGGCTGGGACCATGATAGCCGGAGCACCTACAATTTCACTCGGTGGAACGTGCTGGAGGTGCTGGGGATGGGGAGAAAACCTACTAATGGTCCTCGGCCCGCGCTTAAAGTTGAGGAGACTATCGAGCCGGATGAGGAGCTTATAGCAGCGAGGTTGATGGAGATAGGGGAGGAGGCCGCAAAAGTTGTTCTTGACGTGGCTACCCAGAAGCGTACGGAGCATGCAAGGCCGGTGCCGCTAGTGTTCTCGGACGCTCATTATGGGAGGCGGCCGGGCGGCGAGAACAATTCCCCACTCCGCATTCGGGAGGTGCGGGCGGAGGGCCCCCCGGGGCCAGAGCCTGTGGCGCGACAAATGGCAGTGCGTACCTCGCGGGAGAGGGAATCGGTGGTTTTGCCCGAGCACCGTCGAAGCAGCCACAGTGAAAGTCCGGCAAAGAGAGCGAGGGTATTTGATGCGGGGGCGTCAAGCTCAGCCGGGCCGATGGAGCGAGCCATAGTCCCGACTGTGGAGGCGGGTGGTCGAAGGACTCAGGAACCGGAAGCCGTTCGTAGCTCTGGTGGTGGATTTAGTAGGCTTGTGGCTGGTATAATCGAAACCTTGGGGCTCGACCGGGAGGGGTCCTGGACCGAAAATCCGGGCGAGAGTATGGCGGAGCCCGTGGGACTGGCTCTACGGGTAAATGTTTTTCTGTGAGTCTTCTTCCGTAATGTGACATGAGCTGATGCTCCTTTTGCTTTCTTTTGGCAGCTGGCTCAGAGGTTTTATGTCGCCGGCCCCAGAATGGAGGCTGCCGCCGTCCTGGAGAAGCGGGTGGAGGAGCTGGGTGTTAAGGTGGGTGTGGCGGAAGCCAAGCTTGCGAAGGAAAGGGAGGAAGGCGGCCGGCTGAGCGCGGAACTCGTGCGGGAGAGAGAGGAAGCCAGCCGACAGCTTGTCGCCCGTGATGGGAGGATTGTCGAGTTGGAGGCAAAAGTTTTGGAGCTGCAGGCCCAAATGACGGCGGTCGTTCGGGGACGGGAGAGGCTGGTGGAATCCGAACTTGCTGAAGTGGCCGATAAGGCCGTTGACGAGTTTCGGGAGTCGTCAGATTTTGAGGAGATGCTGGAGAAGGCCCGCACGGAGGGTATAAGTGATGCCTATCTGGAGTGGCGGGAGAAAGGGTGGCTCGACGCCGAGCGGATGGAGGCTGACATAGCCCTGATCGTGATGAGGGAGCAAGAGCGGGAGCTAAAAGGTGGCGGGCCGGGGGTTGTGGGTTCCGGGAGCGCTAGCTAGGTGTTTGCTCTGTACATATATCCTGTAATTGGTGTAGTCTCTTTAATGCCATAACTGCACATTGCAATGCTTGCCAATTACACTTTCGTTCCTTTATGATTGCTACTATCTAGGGTAAAAGCGTAGGTGTTCGATATTCCACGGCCTGGTGGAATAGATGCCCGTAGCGTCTATGATGTGGAATGTTGCCGGGCCTACGGCCGCGGTGATCTGGTAGGGTCCCTCCCATGTTGGCTGCAAGGCCAATGGCTTTTTCTGGACCTTCCTCATGACCCAGTCGCCGACTTGCAGCTTTCTTTCCCGGACCCTTCTATCGTAGTACCGGGCGACCCGCTGCTTGTAGGTTTGGTTTCGCATGTGCGCTCGGTCGCGCCGCTCCTCGATGAGGTACAGGTTGAGTAGTAAGCCGTCGGCGTTTGTGTCGGCGTCGTAATTCTCGACCCTGCCGCTGGGTATCTCAGTCTCCACAGGGAGCACTGCTTCACTCCCGAATGCCAAGCAGAACGGGGTCTCTCCTGTTGCCTCTGCTGCCGTTGTCCGGATGGCCCATAATACCGCGGGGAGTTCCTCGGCCCAGCATCCCTTCTTGGCATCCAGTTTCTTTTTAAGAAGAGTTTTGATAATCTTATTGACCGCTTCTCCCTGGCCGTTGGTCTGCGGGTGTGCTACCGAGGCAAACAGCATCCGGGTCCCCAGGGAGGCTGTGTACTGGATGAGATCCGCGTTGTTGAATTGCGTCCCATTATCCGTGATAATAGTCTGCGGCACCCCAAACCTACAGTAGATGTTTTTCCACAGGAATTTCTTAACCCGTTCCTCAGTGATCTTTATCAACGGTTCTGCCTCGACCCATTTAGTTTGGTAATCCACTGCCACAATGGCGTACTTGTATTGTCCTACTGCCACGGGGAAAGGGCCGATGATGTCTAATCCCCACTGTGCGAAAGGCCAAGGTGCCAACAGGATTGATAATGCGATTGCCGGGGCACGAGGTACCGAGGCGTACATGTGGCATTTGTGGCAGCTGCGTGATATTTTCCTTGATACTGCCGCCATATCGGGCCAGAAATAGCCCGCTCGGAGTGATTTGTGGGATAATGACCTTGCGCCGGAGTGATTACCGCATACCCCTTCGTGGATCTCTCGCATGATTGCTTCTCCTGCCTCCTTAGTCACACACCTCAGCTGGGGGAAGCTGTGGCCCCTTCGGTATAATTGGCCGTTAATGAGGCCATACCGGGCACACCGGAGGTGCAGCCTCCTGGCTTCCACCGCATCCTGGGGGCTGGTTTTATCGGTCAGATACTTGACTATTGAGTCCATCCAGCTCGGTGGTACCTGTTCTACCGCGAATATTTCGGAGATGGTCTTGCTTATACTTGGCTTCTGGAGGGTCTCGATTTTAGCTCTCCGGTACTCTGGAGGGTAGCTTCCGGTTGCTAACCTCGCAAGGGCGTCTGCATGCCTATTTGCCTCCCGGGGAATATGTTGGATCGTGGCGCCGCGGAAGAACCCGATCAGTGTTTTGGCCAAAGCCTGGTAGGAGGATAGCTGAGGATCTTTAACCTCGAACACCCCGTTCATCTGGTTGACTACCAAGCTGGAGTCACTGTATATGTCCATGGATGAGATTCCCAGCTCCTTGGCCAGTTGCAGACCGGCTATGAGGGCCTCGTACTCGGCAGCGTTATTGGAGGTGGTAAAAAGGAACCGTAGTGCATACTCGTACGATTGGCCGTCGGGTGAGGTTATCAGGACCCCGGCCCCACTCCGTTTGGCGGTTACGGAGCCATCCACGTAAAGTTTCCAGCCGGTGGGAAGGTCTGGTTCGATCTTGGCGGTTTGTTCTGCCCCTGCGTCCTCGAGCCGGGCGGGATGGATTTCTACCGCCATTGGGGTGAGCTCACATATGAAGTCCGCAGCAGCCTGTCCCTTGATGGCTGTTCGTGGGGCATAGGTGATGTCGAATTCCCCTAATTCGACTGCCCATCGTACGAGCCTCCCGCTGGTGTCTGGCTTTTGCAGGATCTGCCGTAGGGGGTGGTTGGTATATAAGGTGATGGAATGAGCCTGGAAATAGTGCCGGAGCTTCCTGGCGCTAACAATCAAGGCTAGAGCCAATCTCTCTATATCGGGGTACCGGCCCTCGGCTCCTGTAAGTCCCTTTCCCGCGTAGTATACCGGAAGTTCGAGCGTGCCCTCCTTTCTGACGAGAGCGGCGGAGACGGCGGCTGCGGATGCGGCTATGTAAAGGTACAACATTTCTCCCGGCAGTGGTTTGGATAGGAGAGGAACTGCAGCCAGGTATCTTTGATGGACTGGAACGCTGCCTCATGCTCCGCAGCCCAGAGTATCTTCCTGGTTTGCTGTGCCTTGAGCAGTTTAAAGAACGGGACGCACTGATCGGTTAAACGGGAGATGAATCTGGCCAGGGCGGCCAACCGGCCGGTCAAGATCTGGACCTGGTTTCTCTCTCCTGGTGTTTCCATATCAAGGATTGCCTGGACCTTCAGCGGGTTGGCTTCTATCCCTCGCTGGCTGATGATGTGCCCTAGAAAAAGACCCTCTGAAATCCCGAAAAGACACTTCTTCGGGTTCAAGCGCATTCCGAATTTGAGCATTTTACCGATGACCACGGCCAAATCCCGGACGTGGGCCCCCGCAGTTAAGCTTTTGACCAACATGTCATCAACGTAAACTTCCACGGTTTTGCCCATCTCTTGTTCCAGCATTTGGTTCACCATCCGCTGGTAGGTGGCGCCGGCGTTCTTTAGACCGTACGGCATCCTCTTATAGCAGTAGGTGCCTCGGTCGGTTGTGAATGACGTGTGTTCTTCATCATCCGGGTGCATCCGTATCTGGTTGTACCCGGTGTAGGCGTCCATGAAGCTGAGCAGCTTGAAGCCGGATGTGGAGTCAATGAGCTGATCAATCCGAGGGAGCGGGAAGCTGTCCTTTGGGCACGCCCGGTTTAGATTAGTGAAGTCCACGCACATACGCCACTGACCGGCTGCCTTCTTCGGTACCATGACCACGTTGGCGAGCCAGCGCGGGTACTGGACTTCCCGGATGAAACCTATGCCCATGAGTTTCTGCACTTCTTCTCTAATCGCCTCATATTTTGCCGGGCTGAAAGACCTCCTCTTTTGCCTCGTCGGGGGGACGCTGGGTAATGAGTTTAGCCGGTGAACGGCTATCTCTGGGGATATGCCCGGCATGTCTTCGTAGGACCATGCGAAGACCGAACTGTGGTCCCGGAGAAAGGCGATGAGTTCTTCCCTGACGACCGGGTCGAGTTGTGTCCCTATCACTATACTTCGGTCCGGGTGGTCTTTGGAAATACAGATGGCTTCGGTTTCCTCCACGGCCGAAGGTCGCTCTGGTTTCTCGGTGAATGTGAATCGCCTAACTCTACCTGGAGCGATGTCATCACGGGGGTCAAGACTCAGATCCGGCGCTGGTACTTGCTGAGCGGTTGTAAAGACCTCGGCCCGCTTCCTCCCGTGGGTCAGGGCTTCTGCGTAGTACTTACGGGCGATTCTCTGGTCCCCACGTATAGTTATAACTCCGGCTGGTGAAGGCATCTTCAACATCAGCATATGGCCGGCAATGAACGTTTTGAGCCTCCATAACCCTGGCCGACCGATTATACCATTGTACGACGACAGGCAGTCGACGATGATGAATTCCAAATGCTCTGTTTTCGTTCTGTCTCCCTTGCCGAAAATGATTGGTAGGTAATCGGATCCTAGAGGCTGGACTACCTCACCGGAGAAGCTTATCAGCGGCTCGTTATCCTGGGATAACTTGTTCCTCCCTCTTTGCAGCCCTCGGTACGCGTCTCGGAACATTACGTTGACAGAGGCTCCAGTATCGATCAGCATACGACTGGTTATCCAGTGGTCTATTTGGACCGTGATAAGGAAGGGGTCGGTGTGCGGTTGGATCACATCCTCCGGCTCTTCATCCTCATAGAAAGTGACCGAGTTCCATCCGGTTCTAGCGGCTTGGACGCTTCGTTCTCTGAAGGCGTAAACCTCCCTCCCCCGGATTGATCTCAGGCACCGCTTCTTTGAGCTCCGGGTGAGCTGACCGATATGGTCCCCACCGTGGATCATGTTAATGCTCCCGTGTACCTCGATCCACCCGGGGGTTCGTGTGCATATAGTCCCTATCGGCCGAGCTCGCGGTCGGTCCGCGCTGAGGCTACCGGGGCGGGCTTGGTCTTGTACGACCGCCTTCTGTGGTTTCCGATCTGGGATCCGAAGGTCCGGTTCGTGGGGTTTTCTTGCTGGCGAAGGAACCGGGGCCCGTGGTGTCCGCTCTGCTGACACAGCTACCTGGATCCGAGCTGGGTGCCCAAAAGGTGGTCCTCTTCCTGGTCGGGGATCATTGTCACTGCTTCGCCGGGGTTGCCACTCATTTCGCGCCTCTATCCCCCTGGCGGCTACAGGTACCCGGCTGATATGTAGCCGCCCGGCTTTGCTTCCGTGAGGGGATGGCGGTATGCCATCTGAGATCCGCTTGGGCGCCTTGTTCCCATATATCTCTTGTTCTGCCTGAGCATGCCTAACGGCCACGGTCATCAGCTCGTCGTACGCCAGCGGCCCCTGCGCTTGTAAGTTGTATGAAAGTTCCCCAGCTCTTAATCCTTGCTTGAAGGCCATTCCCGCAATCCTCTTATCCAAGTTTCTTACCCCGGACGTGGCGACCTGCCACCGGTTAACGAAGGCGCGTAATGGTTCGTGGTTAGCCTGCATGCAATCGAAGAGGACCGTCGATGGCTGGGCTGCCGTGGCTTTAAGGACGAACCGGCCGACAAACCTATCGGCCAACTGTGCGAAAGTTTCGACCGAGTCCACCGGTAGCTCGTAGAACCAACCCAATGCCTCCCCTGCGAGCGTTTCTCGGAATATGTTGCAGCTCACGGCATCCGAATAGCCCCTAGCGCTTGTCTTCGACTTGAAGCTATCCAAGTGCCGGTACGGGCAGCTCGTTCCCGAGTATGTCAACTTCAGAGGCCTTTGGTCGCCAGATCCCCCTGTTTCCCGGATCCGGCGTGGGAAGGGTCCAATGCGCTCGGTAAACCGTGCGCCGTCCTGCGGTCGTCCCGCCTTCCGCTCGCTGGTCTCCATGCGGCTCTTTATGTCCGATACCGAAGCGGAAAGTGCTCGATCGTTCGCGCGGTGGAGCTATCCCGCTCTCCTGATGCCTGATCTGTGCGGTACGGGAGCTTGACTGGGCCGGAATCTTTCAGAGCCTCTGAGAAGAGAGGTACGGGCACATGGACGGTCTTCCTCCTGCCCGTAGGCAGCCCTATCTCGAGATGCGGGAATTCGCTAGCCTTGCTCGCCGTGTGCGAGGCCGCCCGAGGGGTACCCGGCTGGCCTTCTCGCTCCAGGGTTGCTAACAGGGCGGTGGTTACTGCCTTCAGTTCCCGACTTCGGGCCTCTGCTCTTAACCGATCCTGATCGCCCTCCTTTCGCAATCGCTCAATTTCTGCCTTCATCTTTCTTATTTCCCCTGCTCCACCCGGGTCGGGATTCTCTGAGACTTGACGATCGTGAGCCTTGTTTCGAACAGGAGGAAGTGCGAACCTCGCACCGACCTCGGCCTTTATGCTACGGGCCGGGCCGGGGAACTGAATTCGCGCTTCCGGATTTCCTTTGCGGTCGGGGGAAAGAACGAACCTCGCACCGATCGCGGCCCCTGCGTGTGGGGCCCGGTCGGGGAACTGAATTCGTCCTTTCGATCCTTCCGTGCTGGTCTTTATCTTTCTTCCTTCCATGGCTTCCGGACTACGGTTTTAGCGATCTCTTAAAGGGTCACTAGGGCCCTACTTTCCGGCACAGCGACACTGACTTTTTGAACGATCTTCCCACAGACGGCGCCAATTGTTTCTGCCTAAACCCGGGGGTCTTGGTAGATACTTGATGAATCCAACTCGATCTCCTGCAATCCTGCTTACTAAGGGGAATACCGGGCGGGCCGGCCTTCACCTCTCCGATGCCTAAGTTAGTATAGTTGGAATATATATAACCTGAGCACGTATGTAAGCAGGGAGAGAGACAAGTTACCTATTTATGGTGGTAGCTGAGGCCTATATATAGGTGGTTGGGGGTGAGGGCTGGCCTCATTCTTCGATGTGGGACTAGTTCTCTTCTGTTTGGACATTCTGGTGCCCTCTTTGGCAGGCGGGCGTCCCTGGTCCCAGGATCCCTGGAGGCAGGATAGACCGCTGGGGCCCGAGGCCTGGTGCTGGTGGTCCGATCCTGGGTCCTGGTCCGGGCCCTGGTGCGCTTGCTGTGGGTCTGTGGGCCCTGGTGTAGCCTCTCTGGCTACTGTCAACAATAGTAAATGGTGGTAATAACGTTCCCTTGTTTATTATATGACCAATGGGATTGGTCATGATTTTTATATTATTTGGTCTTCGAGAATATTTTCTCTATGAGACTTTCTGTTATTTAATAAATTCCCGAACCAGCGAGGCTGGAGTTTTTTTTATGTGACCAATGGGATTGGTCGAGAAATATTATGAATTGATTTCAAAGGTATATTATTTTGAATATATATATAAACAAAATAAATTTTTATTTATTTGAATATATCAGCGGGGCTGATTTTTAAATATGATTTTTCTTAAACGTGGGACGTTTTAATAATGTGCATGCATCGTGGATTTTATGTACGAAAATGTTGGGAAAGTAGTATAATTCTTTTTATTTATTTACTTAAGTATTATATAAAATTTGTTTTTATCCACTCACTCTAACGTTTTAAATTACTTTCCCCTGGGCCCTTCGTTTTAAACCGCCCAGTGTGCAGACTAGTTATCGAGGTCAAGAGTACTCGGAGTTGAGGCATAGTCTTCGCCATCTTTGCTTCCGCTTGGTAGAATCTATTGATCTTTTTTATTTTTGATTTTGTATTCTCATTTTTTTATTAGATAGCTCTGATGACCTGTGAAAATTAAAAGTGATTTGTATTTGTCTTGTGGAAGTTGTTTGAATTTATGGGGGAGCAGGTGGCTCCTGGAGTCAGGATGGTGATTGTTGAAGTGTTTTATGTTTGTTTGGTAGGTTTGGGTTGTCCATTTTAAGATAGGTCATGCCGATTTTTCGGTAAAATCTCTCCTAAGGTGGTCCCTGCAGGACCTTATCCGCGTTTCAGAGTGAAATCTGGTTCAGGCCTTGTCATATGTAATGCTAGCAGAGTTAGCAATGACGGCATAATTTCTCAATAGTGTTTTTAATATAATTCATGTAACCAATGTAAAAATGTACTCAAAAATATTATTACTATCCCTAATTATGTCTTATCTTAACCCTAAATATATGAATGTTATCTTCATTATTTCTGTTTCAATGATATCTTTAACTACCCTGTACAATGAGTTTTTCTTGGATTTGATATGTATCTTGATTATGCAATTGTTTAATGGACCAATTATAGATGTAGGTGTTGTAGGAAGGTTTAACTCCTAGATGTAGGTGTTGTAGGAAGGTTATTTCCGTAACTTCCTGGATGTGTCTTGACCTAATTAGACTAGTATAGTTGATTCTGTAATAGATAAGGAATCCCTGATTTATCGGATACTTGATGTAATGCCTATATAAAGGTCTCTCTATCAATCAATAAACACACAGTTCTCCCTATTATCTTTTCTCCTTAAACACGTTATCAGCACGTAATCTCCCTGAGCCATAGAAAAACCCTAATAACTTTTTCCTCCTCCTCCATCCCTTCTGTCGGCAGCACCTCCCTCCTCGGGACCCGTGGGCCCCCCCCCCCCCCCCCCCCACTTTTTCTCGGTCTCTCCTAGGCCGCAGCCCCTGCCAGGCCGCCTGCCTATTCGCCCGCTCGCCGGCCCGCGCGCTCGCCAATTTGCTCGCTCGCCAGCCTACTCGTTCACCAGCCGGCTCGCTCGCCAGCCTGTTAGCACGCCATCAATTTTTCAAGACGGCACCTCCAAATTACTAGCGTAAAATGAGGCTCGAGAACCAGACAAGAGTCGAAGAACAAGTTTTACGCTCTCGTTCCTTTGATCAAAAGGTAAAAAAAAATTATAAAATTATAAAAGTTCCTGCTTTTGAACTATAGATATATTATATCGAGCGCTATTAGCCTTTCTTCTACTCCGATTCCGGCCATTCTTATATCGCCGATGAGACCTAGAATGGGGATTCCATCACCCCTACGGTCGCAGTTTTAAGTGATGGTCCTGGGGGAATCACGTTAAAAGGGAATTAAAAGAAAAAGAGATGCTTATGTGGATGTCTGAGTACGTCACTGTTTGAAGGTGCGGTATGAAACCGCCGGTTTATGCATCAAAAGAAAACAATTTTTCACATCGAAACTAGTTTTCATGTGACCGAATATATCCCTTCTAATTCCAATCTATACTTGATGGTATCTGTTTCAAGTGATACTAATCCGACGTATTATTCTCTTGTAGATGTCGTCGTCGTCACCGTCACGCCCTGATTTTAAGATCTTGGATCTTCAAGGCAAAGACTACCATCGATGGGTTTCCGATGTTGAAATTGATTTCCAAAGCAAAGGCTTTCCAGTCCTTCTGACTGATACAGCCGCCACCACCCCTTTTGGGGACCATACCAAGGCTCAGGCCCTCATGTATTTGAGGCGCCATATCCACCCGACTCTGAAGCGATAATATTTGTCGGTAAAAGATCCCAAAATTTTATGGGACATGCTCCAACAGCGATTTAACAATGTTCATGACATGCTTCTTCCAGAGCTCACCCTTAAATGGGAACAAATCCGTTTCTCGGATTATGACAAAGTAGACAAATATAATCAGGATATGATTAGTCTACAGGCGGATCTTGGCACGGTTAGCGTCATCAAAACCGATAAAGATCTTCTGGAGAAGACATTTAATACATTCCCCATGGCCTACGATGTCCTTGGACATCAATATAAAATCTCAGTTGATGAAGGAAGAATCAGGACATTCGCTGACCTTATGGCAATATTGGCTAAAAAAGAGCGCCATTTTGAGATTAGGCTCAATAGTAGCCAGAGACCTGTTGGTACAAAACCAATTTCAACACCACAGGCTCATTATGGGAAGACTTTAAAGCAGAAAAATAAAGGCTGCAATGCCCCGTACAATTCGATACGTGGAAGACATCAGAATGCTGGAAACAAAGTGACACGACGCTCCAACACTTGGAGGCGAGAAGGTGGCGCAGCCGCACCACCTTCAGGGGGAGGCCGGACCGGCCACGGACCACGTCTAGGCCCGGTACTAAACCCTCCTAGACCTCATAGCAATGATCGGAATGCCCAATTTGCTCCGTGCTACAAGTGTGGTTCCTCCAAACACTACCATCGCGATTGTCGAACTAGTAAGGAGATGTTAAATGCCTACAAGAAGTACAAGAGGTTTCTGTCTGAAGAAAGCAATTATGCTGAGGACGAGATGATTGACGCAAATTATGCTCATCATGTGGATTCTCCAAAGGCGCAACAACAAACTCTTGATGTCCCGGATTTTGATTAGTCTATGTATTTGACTTTTCTAGTTTATCAAGTACTGTAATGGCATTCGCCATGTTTTTATGACTCTTGTTAGTCTGTTCATTTTGGAATTAGAAGTTGATGTATTCAAGTTGGCACTTAATAAAATTTCTATGTTTTCCCATATTGTGAGAAATTTTATGTTTTTATGCAATCAGGTTCGTGTATTAACAACTCACGTGGTTCTTGTGATGCCACATTTGGGTCACATAGGCTCTATATTTTGGACTTATAATCCCACCTACGCTCAATCCCTAAATAAAAAAATAAAAAATAAAAAAGGGAGGCGAACGGGCCACCATCGGCCCATTAAGGTGAAGTAGGCTCGGCATCCGCCACACTCTGGTGCCACGACACCATGTGTCTTTGACATCTACAGCTTCGGCTGGTGTGCAGCCTGAGAGGTGTTTTAACACCAATCCTAAGAGGCTTGTCCTCGTTTTATTCCAGTTACCAAAGGTGTTCAACACCACAATGTGCGCAACCTCGGTTTCGTTTTGGTTTCTGATGATGATTGCTTGGTTATGTAACATTCAACCTTGCATTTTCCGACTTTAGTCGACGTTATAATGTCCAAATGCCATGTGATACACTCGATGGGATTTATTCTCCTTTCTTTCTCTATCCTACGTCGTAGTGATTAGACTGTTCTCTCGAGAAACTAACCCAAGTTTTCTTCTCTTTGTAGATGTCTCGTGGAGAAGTTGAGTGTCTAGCTGATAGTGGAACTACCCACACTATTCTAAGGAATAGGCAGTTGTTTACGGATTTAATGCTGTATCGTTCATCTATGACAACATTGATAGGTACCTCGCCGGTTGTCAAAGGGCGAGGAACCGCTGAATTTATGTTACCAAATGGTACTGTTATCAATGTCAGTGATGCTCTCTATGCGCCGAGAACAAATCGAACCCTGCTGAGTTTTAAGGATATCTGTGCCAACGGTTATCACTTGGATACCTATGCTGAGAATGGTGAAGAATACTTATGCATTACTTCTCAAGAACGCGGCCGCCGGCGTATCTTAGAGAAGATGTCGTGCATTGAAGACAATGGCTTATATCTCACTACACCCCGTGTCTTCGAATCATATGATGTCACTAATAATTTTTGTGACACTAATGATTATAAGATTTGGCATGCTCGACTAAGCCACCCTGGCCGTGATATGATGATCCGGATTTTAAAGAACTCCCATGGACATCCATTTTTCAAGTCGAAAAAGCGATTGGAAGAACCTGTTACCGCGATGCAACATCATGATTTACGCAGGAGCCAAGCTCCCCACAAGGTCGTGGCCTTAACGCCACACTTGCCACCCCCCCTCCCCCCCCTTCACAGGGTTTCGGGGGCCGCGCACCTGGCGGATGAGGAAGCGGCCTTTACGCCGCACGTCGTGTCGTCCCACCATTCACAGGGACATGGGGCGTCACCACATGTGTCATCTTATGCCACAACGGCAATTTCCAATGCCCATCGCTCATTCTGTAAGGCTTGCTCGCTTGCTAAATTGCATGCTCGTCCTTCATTTGCCAGAGCTTCAACTGATAATATACCATTCTTACATCGAATCCAAGGTGATATTTGTGGACCAATCAAACCAGAATGCGGCCCATTTAAGTATTTTATAGTGCTGGTTGATGCGTCGACGCGTTGGTCACACGTCGCGTTGTTGTCTACAAGAAATGCTGCATTCGCCAAGCTTTTAGCTCAAATCATCAAGTTAAGGGCTAACCACCCTGACCATCCTATCAAATCTATTAGGATAGATAATGCTAGTGAGTTTACCTCTAAAGCATTCAATGATTATTGTATGTCCATTGGGATTGAAGTCGAACACCCTGTTCCTCATGTTCATTCTCAAAATGGCCTTGCAGAAGCCACCATTCAGCGACTCTAGCTAGTGGCTAGAGCATTGGTTATGGGAACCAATTTGCCAGTTTCTGCTTGGGGATATGCAATACTACATGCAGCGATGCTTATTCGTTTTCGACCCATTGCCAACAATGCGTTTAGTGCCTACCAGATGGTAACTGGTTTTGAACCCAATCTATCGCACTTACATACTTTCGGTTGTGCAGTTTATGTGCCAATTACGCCTCCTTTGCGTATCAAAATGGGTCCACAACGCCGTTTAGGCATCTATGTCGGGTATGATTCGCCAACGATAATCTGCTACTTAGAACCAACCACCAGTGATCTATTTACTGGGCGATTCGCAGATTGTCACTTTGAAGAGACACACTTCCCGCCGTTAGGGGGAGATAGGAATGCACTCATTCCGAATGAACGTCAGGAATTGACATGGTGTGCCCCCAACGATTTGTCTCTTCATGATTCTCGCACTGCTCAAAGTGAGCTTGAAGTGCAAAGCATTATCGATCTTCAAAAAGTCGCGGAATCGATGCCCGACGCTTTCACCAATATTGCGAAAGTGACAAGATCACACGTACCTGTTGCAAACGTACCGGCAAGGTTGGAGGTCCCGAATTACGGGACCGGTTTGGCTGCCCTAAGACCTAGTGTTGTCGGCATATACTCAGGTGAGGGTGACGCCGGCGACGGCGCCATCATACGTCGTGGCATCGCTGTTATTGAATCGGATCGCAACGGTGCCCTGATGGACTTTGAAGGGGCAGCAGCTTCGGCCTCGGCTCCCACCAGGAAGAGGGGGAGACCGAAGAATTCTCGAGATAAAAACCGTAGAAAGAAGCGAGCGAAGGCACAAAATCCGTTCATCATCGACGATGCGAATCCATCGCATGAGATTGTCTCTGACTATAGTTATGTCCATGAGTCAACTGAATCATTTCTGTAGGATGACACAGAACCAATGTTGACTCCAGAGAACAAAGAAATCTCGCTCAGTTTGAATAACGCGTGTCTCTTAGTGGATAGAGCTTCCACACACGTCGATGATATATATGCTTATTCCGTCACACAAGAGATCATCCATGACGACGAAGTTGAACCACGCTCAGTGACTGAATGTCAACAAAGAGCAGATTGGCCGAAGTGGAATGAAGCAATACAGGCAGAACTTGACTCATTAGATAAAAGGCAAGTCTTTGGATCTGTTGAATTGACCCGTAAAGGCGTTAAACATGTCGGACATAAGTGGGTCTTTGTTTGTAAGCGCAATGAGAAGCATGAGATCTTGCGATATAAGGCAAGACTCGTGGCGCAAGGCTTCTCGCAGCGTCTTGGTATTGACTACGAGGAGACGTATTCTCCCGTAATGGACATCATTACTTTCCGCTACTTGATCAGTTTAGTAGTGTCCGAAAAACTGAGTATGCAACTGATGGATGTAGTTACAGCGTATCTATATGGGGATTTAGATACCGATATCTACATGAGAGTTCCTGAAGGAATTCATGTGCCCGAATCAAAAGACTCTAAACCACGGAGTGCTTATGCAGTTAAACTGCAACGTTCACTGTATGTACTTAAACAATCCTGAAGGATGTGGTTCAATCACCTACGTGAATACTTGATTCGGAGATGTTACAAGAACGATGAGTTATGCCCATGCGTGTTCATTAGAAAGACCGACTCTGGATTTGCTATTGTAGATGTCTATGTTGATGACATGAATGTCATCGGTACTTCAAGTGAGATTGAAGAGACAGTTTCATTCTTGAAATCTGAGTTCGAGATGAAGAATCTTGGGAAGACTAAGTTCTGTTTAGGACTTGAGTTAGAGCATAGAACCAAGGGTATTCTGGTTCACCAGTCTGCTTATACGCAGAAGATGCTCAGGCGTTTCAACATGGATATATGTACGCCGTTGTTTACTCCCATGGTTGTTCGTAGTCTGGACATAAACAAGGATCCATTCCGTCCCAAAGAGGATGAAGAAGAGATTCTTGGTGCTGAGTACCCATACTTAAGTGCGATTTGGGCACTTTTGTATTTGGCACAGTGCACTAGACCAGACATTGCTTTCGCTGTGAACTTACTAGCTAGATTTAGCTCAGCGCATACGCATCATCATTGGAACGGTATCAAGCATTTGTTTCGTTACTTGAAAGGTTCCATTGACTTGGGACTGTTCTATCCCTTCAGCACAAAGAGAGAAAATCCCGCCAATCACCCTCCTCACACCAATGTTTCCGGCCGCCTCCATAGTGCCATCGTACGCCGTGGTACTGTTGCTGGCGCCGGCGGCATGGAGGATGATGATGGCGACGCGTCCGGCCATCCAAATGTGTCATTCTCTGGACGTCTCCCTTACTCAATGACTCCCAACAACGTGTTAGTTGGTTTCGCGGATGCTGGGTATCTCTCTGACCCGCATCGTGCTCGTTCCCAAACTGATTATGTTTTTACCATGGGAAATACAGCGATATCCTGGAGATCAACCATGCAAACTTTGGTTGCTACTTCATCGAATCACGCAGAGATCATCGCCCTCCATGAGGCTGTTAGAGAATGTGTCTGGCTAAGGTCAGTTATTCGCCACATTCGTGATTCGTGTGGACTAGTGTCTACCACCGATAAACCTACGTGTATCTATGAAGATAATGCTGCCTGCATTGAGCAGATGAAGTTGGGTTTTATCAAAGGTGATAACACTAAGCATATATCGCCCAAGTTCTTTTACAATGTACAACAACAGAAATTCTTGAACATCCAAGTTAATCAAGTGAGTTCAGACGCAAATGTTGCAGATTTGTTTACCAAGTCTTTGGGAAAATCTATGCATGTGAAACATGTGAAGAGCCTACGCATGTGCCATATATCAGAGCTCTAAGAATGTTAGACATCAGGGGGAGTCTACATCACATGTTATTCACAAGTGTAGTGTTGGTGTGTTGTGCTCTTTTTCCTTCGTCCATGCATTTTATTTTTACCCAAGAGGTTTTTGTTTTGCTGGCAAGGTTTTAGTGAGGCAACATGGTAAGCACCATAAAGACATTAGGCGCTCGACACAATGGAGAGTATTGTAGGAAGGTTATTTCCGTAACTTCCTGGATGTGTCTTGACCTAATTAGACTAGTATAGTTGATTCTGTAATAGATAAGGAATCCCTGATTTATCGGGATACTTGATGTAATGCCTATATAAAGGCCTCTCTATCAATCAATAAACACACAGTTCTCCCTATTATCTTTTCTCCTTGAACAGTAGTTTAATTATGAATTGTGTTATGAAATTATACTCTTGCTTTTTAATTGCAATAATTATTCCATTAATTTTATATACTCAATAAATGAACATTGAGTTTACATGTGAATTCATTGTTCCCTAGATATTATGTTGAACCATTGAAAATCAGGTTCTCAATCTTTAATAGTCTGTTGTAGTATATTGTTAATGCAATTTGCAACGATGATAATATCCAGCCGTATCATTAGTAGGTTCTGATACATCATTAATCTAATCTATTTTGTGTTTATGCTTCAAACTGTCATTTTATGATGATAATTTCCGAGCTACCAAACCAAGTTCATGAAGCACTGTGGTGATTTTCAATATGTAACCCAAATTGACTCTACTTTAGTTCTCCAATTTATAATAAAATTTGCCCTCTTTTGGAAGAAACAAAAAAGTCTCTTTAAGAATAGACATAAAAATTTGAACGGTCTCTTTTTTTGAGTGTATGTTCTCTCTATTCCAATAGTTCCTCAATTAGAGAATAACGTTTATGTGGGACTTCAAATTATGTTTTTTTCTTGGATATGAATTTTTGTTTAAAGCTGTGAGTTTCCTATTAGTTTTGCATTACATGTGTTGTAAACTTTTAATACGATCTATGTAGTTTTTGTGAAAATGAACGTGCTCTTTGTAATTTTTCTTTTGGAACAACCGAATATGCTGCATCAGTTCAATTTAATAAACTGTACCCTCACACTACATTCTTTATTTTAAAATGGTAACATGTACATATATTTCGGGAGCATTTTTTTCCCGCATTGTCTAACACTTATATAGGTAACTCATAATTTTATATTGCATACTCAAAAACAGCTTGAAGCGAAAGTAACTATCAAGATCATAAGATCAAATCCATAAATTAAACTGTATATGTCTACCATAAATCAAGTAAATAACTAACAAAGCCTAAACCGACTAGCAAATGTCATTGTTATATCCAAGGAGTAAAATATCGGATATCGAGGAAATATTGACGTTTTAAAATACGGATATTTCGACGGAAGTATCGATAAAATATGGATCTATTAGAATTTTTGACAAAAACGATGGAAACTATAAGAAATACATGAAAATTTGTATTGAAACTTTCTAAGATTGTTTTATGCTATGTTATCGATTATATGTAAGATGAAAATATTGATAAACTCAAATAGATATTAATTTATTGAAATGTTATATGAGTTACTATGAATAGAGCTGATATTTATTGAAATATGATTTAATATATATATATATATATATATATATATATATATAATTTATGCTTGAAACCTAAAAGGATGCTAGACCAGCACACCCTTTAACATTATTTGTACATAATATTTCACGAAAACAACTACATGAAATTTTTAAAACCATACAGAAGAACGATGAGGTTCGAAATTTGCACTGCCTTCTTTATCGTCTTGTGTAGAGTCATGGGTGAACTGCGAACAATATTCGCTAAATGATTGCTCTCCTCTAAAATTCTGTATATATTGACTTACATGCCAACCATATGGATCAAGTGGCAATCTTTGAAGATTTTGGGACTCATAGTATGGACCACGCGTTGCTCCATGATTATCAACATCTGAGTTAGTTTGTGTCTGTGACCATGAGCTATCACTGGATGGCATACCATAAGGCTAATAATTTGATGGATACAGTATTGTAAAGTTCTATGGAAATATCGGAATGTATGTTAGAAATTAAAAAGTAGGTTAGAAATTAAAATTAGGTGTTGAAAATTAGGTAGGTTATTAGTTCTTAAAAGGTAAGTTAAGTTAGTCAATTTCAGAAAATATCGGCGAAATATAAAAAAATATCGGGAAAGTTCGACGAAAAAATGGCAGAAATGAATCGATATATCGATGGGATAGAAAAACGATAATATTGGCGATAATATCGATTTTACATTCCTTGGTTGTATCCATCTCTAACTAACAAATAACAAGTCAATCTTCAAAAAAAATTAAAAACCAAAGCAGAGGCCTGGAGGCGGCTTTTTTTTCTTTATCAAGTCAAACTGACAATAAATTCATAGATTCTCAAATAAGTTAAGCTGAGCTCCTCGCTTTTCAGCATAAACTCAAACAGGGCAAGATTGATAAAAAATAATTTTTTAGAATACTCATATTCAATCTCAGCTCCACTTAATTTTTGCTTATATTTGCAGAAATTGTTGTGGTACATTGACAATACTCTCTTAAATCTCGCAGCAGTTTTGATTTGATATACTGAGGTTGGGCAGGGTATGAAGACGCTATTCTTACTCTCTGATAATTTCAACAATGTTTAAAGAGATCCACGTACATTTCCTCAAAGTGACCAATCCCAAAATCTAACTTTGAATGGTTGTGAATTATAATTGACATGGAACCAATCATTGTATTCATGATCCTCACCCAATGTCATCATCACTATCAAATTGATTATCACTCTCAAACTAAACAATACTCTTAACACATTTCTTGCTGATAACTTCATTTCCCCCACTCCATGATATATGTTAACAATAACATCATCAAACAAATGTATAGCCACAACAACTCCAACTACCGAACTGTCTTCTTTTAAGAGATGAGAAACTCTACGAACCCCATGGATGCTGGATTATCACTCTCGTATCTCTTAGTTTCTTTCGTTTTGAATGCTATAAACTGCGACAACTATATATGTCATAGGTACGAGAAGAAATATAAATAGACTCAGTTGTTTTGCACAAGGAGCGGTGAAACTCTACGAATGTAGAGTTTCACCGCTCCTTGTGCAAAACAACTGAGTCTATTTATATTTCTTCTCGTACCTATGACATATATAGTTGTCGCAGTTTATAGCATTCAAAACGAAAGAAACTAAGAGATACGAGAGTGATAATCCAGCATCCATGGGGTTCGGAGGGAAATCAGGAACAAACTGAGGCTCGTACCCTTGTGGTTGTTTCTGCCATGTACATAAAATTAGAAAATTTTCATCAGAGTGAATCATAGACCACTCTACCTTGAAGTCGGTTGGGGTGACATCAAATTTCACATATATTCAAGAGCATCATTCTTATCTTCTTCTTTTTTTCTTTTTTTCTTCTTCTTATGTGTTAACCATGAGTATTGGCCCTGGCTAAGATATATGAGTTTTGGTTCATTAGATTTAAATGAAATGATCTAAAGGCTGAGATAAGAACTTCGCACTTTAACTCAAGAGCGAACTTTCGTTCTGGATAGGCTATATATATATATATATATATATATCAAACAACTCAAACACTCGTATATATGTCAGTGAGGTTTGATCGTTTTTAGTTAATCTACTTAACCAACTAAGTCAAGTCTCACCGACAAACTTACTTGTAGGTTAATGGGAAAGGTTCTTGTTGACAATAGAAATGTGAAGTGCTTATTAGTTGACTCACACTAGCAATGTAAGATAACTACTTGATATCTTTTTTCCTAAAATTATGGGTTTTACAGGGTTTTTACTAGCCAATTCTACTGATTTTTGAATGAAAGTAGCTTACTTATAGGTTTATGGGGAAAAAAATATTCTACGCAATGGATAAAACTTTATCAAATGGATAATCTTTTCTACTAAAACCACATATTAAAGAAAACTGGGACGTATTAACATCTTTTATATATTAATAGGGTTATATGTAAAAACCCTGTAAATATCTCAGGTTATATATTAAAGGATATTCTAGGCTGAGATTTGTCTGAAATAACCATCTCAATCTGTACGTCATCTTAGTTGAATAAGGGGTTATAGTTATACATATAGATTGTATTTTTACTATTCAAAAGTCATGGCATTTTGATCAAGTTAAACAAAGTTTTACTTATTTTCAAAATAAAAAGTCATCGCAAAACGACTCATTAGGGAGCATTAGCTTTAAAGAACTTTTGGACATGTTCTTACTACCCATGGGCGTCCAACTTTCTTCCTCTTGAATAGGGAGATCACCAACACTCCATTGTTATTCTTCAAAGCAAAATTTTGCTCAAATGCTAAAGGAACACTAGCAGTAGTCTTAGCAACTTTACAACTTATCAGTGGAGTATCAACCTTCCTCTTCACACCCAAGACTTGCACCAACTCAGCCTCATCTTGGATAATGGGATCAGCAGTCGATACTATCAGCGGTTTCAAACTTCTAATTCATAGCTTACAACTCCTTAGATGACATCCCAAGAATAATACACAAATTAAGGTTGCTCGTGGTATCCTTGATTAGTTGGCTTTGAATTTTGAACGTTTGCCAGAACCCTCATTAAGCACCGTCACCTCACCCGACAATGTAGCATCATTAGGATTAAGCATGTGACCAGTGATGGTCTATCACACATGCTTCCAGTGTGTTCACAGTATCCATAGGTATGACAATAGCCTCACCAACTAAGGTCACAATCTCATCAAACTCGAACTCTTAAGATTTATAGTCTTGTTAAACCTTGGTTGGAAGATGATGTAGAATGTGAACCATACCCTGGTCTTCATGCAACCTCTACTTATCGACTTGTTCTAGTGATCCCAGACTGGCGCCAGTCATACTCACCACATCATCAATCAACAATTACGTTGATCTCAACTCTTAAATATTATTATCTAGCACTAGGACAAGCGTTTTTTTTTTTTTTTACCAAAAAAACCAAGGGCTGCCAGTGAGAATTTTACGCTGATGTCATTTCAGGGTAAACAGATGGAGGAATCGCCATTGTTTCTTGTGCACAGAGATCCGGTTGCAGGCTCCTACAACTTGGTCATAGTGTCAATCACCACCCTTGATTCTGGTCTACAACCTGTAGCAAAAAAGAGTTTCCCCACCCTAAAGTGATGGGTGGAGTCAGCAGCCACTTCAACAGCTCAAAGGACTGTTTGTCATTCTTAGAGATGGCAAAAGAGGCTGCAAGACGAGCAGAGTCCAAGTTAACCATGGTATTGAGAGCAGGAGGGGACAAGGAAAAGCTAGAGAATAGAGAATGAAACCCTAACGCTAGCATATTGAAGCAGTCATTATATCTTTAGAGAAACTCAAAAGCAGTCCTAGAGTGAGCCCAGAGTTTCATCAAATGTTGTTTTCTCGTCTTGTGTCATTCTTTATCTTTATTATCTTTTATTCTTGTATTTTGTATAGTGTTTAGTTAGAAGGTTCTTGAGTGTAAGAGCATTTATTATGGGTAGATGAGTCTGGGCTATTTAAAAATTTGTAGTAGCTGTTGTTATAGTTGTAGTTTTAAGTTTTTGAAGATTCAATAGAATAAGTTTATTCAAAACTAGCTTAAAGGTTCTAGTTTCAACCCCCTTTAACTTTTCCTACATACTCTCTAGTCTAGATCATATTCAGAGCCTACATCAGCTGGTATCCGAGCCCATGAATGGGAAAAGGTGTGGTAGGCAGCCAACTTCTGAAGCTTAGCAACTCATGAGTCAAGTTGAGTTTCTAACTCAAAGGGTAACCGAGTTGGAGGCCGCAAGATCTGCTGAGGGAAGTGATGACTCAGACGTAAGTTCTGAGAACCCGTTTCATGGGTGTGCTCTGTGTCAGGATCCACATGTTCAGGATGATTGAATGAGAGATGGATTTCAAGCTTGAGATAGCAAAATTTTATGGTAGCTTACAAGCTTAAGAGTTCATTGATTAGTTGCATATTGTTGAGAGAGTATTTGATCTTAGGAAGTGCAAGATGACAAGAAAGTGAAACTGGTAGCAGTCAAACTAATGGGACAAGCATATTCCTGGTGGGAGCAACTGAAGATGAAGCACGAAAGATGAGGAAAGGAGAGGATCAAGGAGAAGATGAAGAAAAAGCTCAAGGAGAATTTCCTTCCCTTTAATTATGTTCGTACCCTTTATAAGCGTTCGCAAAACCTAAGGCAATGTGATCGAAGGGTGGATGAGTACACTGAGGATTTCTACATGTTAGTGGCCAGAAACGACCTAAATAAGGATGAGGAACAACTGGTTGCAAAATACACACTACTAGCTTTTCTATCAAAGGGCACAGCCATTTTTCCGTGCCTATTGTACAAATTGGGGACGGATTCAGTGCCCAAATTGGTATGGGGACGAAATTTCTGTCCACCCCTAATTGTACAGTCTCCATTTCTGTTTTGTACAATTTAGGCACGGAAAAAGCCGTCCGTGGCAGCTCAGGTACCCAGCCCTCACGCGCCTAGTTCTCTTTAAGCCGGGAGTTGAATAGTGCCCTCCATTTTTATATATTATAATTAGCCGATATAAGCCGATGAATAGTAACAATCCGTCCCCAAATTTAGCATCAAAAGTGGCACACTTCTTCCTCATCCGTGGCCAAATTGTACAAATTTCAGAAAAAAAAAATTGTTTGAAATTTTCAATTAAATTTCTCAGAATTATATATTACACCATTTAAAGGAGAACGATTATACCATGTTTCTACATATTGAAGATGATTACTTCTCAAAAAATAAAGATTCATAAAATCAGAGAATCCACAACTATCTTTTGCATACCCCAAGAATGATTGAGAGAACTTTGTATGCCTTCTTCTGTATCAAACCTTCGTCATCCTGAAGTCAGTTAAAACCATTAGTTAGTTCAATCTTTCCTTTCTCATAAGTTGCAGGAAAAGCTTAAAAACCACGAAAATGAGCAGACGTAAAGAGAAAGGGTTATGGACCTGTAATGCAGGCTTTATAGCAGTAAACAACACATCAACCTCATCAGCATTTAAACCAGGTAAAAATGAAACTGCTAAGTCAAATAGTAGTGCCCTGAAGTTAAGATGAAGGAATAAATCAATGTAAGATATTAAACAGAAAAACAAAAACTACTGCTATGGCCAAGACCCAAGCACAGATTCTGAAATCATACGCAAAGAGAAAACAACATACCTCTGCATGGAATTGGAATTGCTAGAACTTGCAGCCGTGCTAGCCTCTTTAGTGACCCTCAAAAGCTTTTGCATATTACTTAGAAACAACCTTGACACAACTTTTTTATCTGCTATTGAAGCAAACTCACGAATTGTGGACTGAAAATAGTGAAACCATAATTATTCTCCATTTCACAAAACAAGATTGTACAAAACTTACATTTGGAATTCATTATAAAGAGCAGAGAATAACCAAAGGCCTCCCTTAATAAATCCAATTAAATGATAAGACTGAATATTGTCCGATCTAACTTCATCTCATCACTAGTAATGCATATTGCGTACCACTTTTTTATTTACATTGTAACATAAACCTAATTTTCACAAAGGCTATGCATACCTAAAGACATATCATGGTGAAATGCATTAGAAATTTCTACTTATCTACATGACATATGTAATGAGGAGGCGACAAATATAGTTATTATGTACACTTGTCATCTTAACAAGGGTATGCAAGACTAGAAGAGACGGTATTTGTTAGTCCAGTTGGGAATGTCTACAAACTAGCGGCAAGTAGGAACCATCAGGCCAATTTGTATATATTAGTTTTCATAACACTGCAAAGGTGTACTTGTCCAGAAGTTTGCAGGTTCAATACTATCAAACAGATAACTCTGTCAAAATAAAATACCTCACCAAGGTCATCAGCCTCCAAATTAAGAGGCAGAAAGCCAATAAAAGTTTCAGGTCCCATTGCAATAAGAGCCGTTCCCAGGCATTCATGCAGCTATATATTAAAGAAATTATTATGTCAGAAATTCCTTGAGTAAAGAATAAACATACCAATTTGTATTCATAATTTAAAAAGAACCAAGTCCAGAGAACAAAAATATGGTTCATTAGATAAGAAAATGACCTCTTTTCTGAAAGGGAAATCTTCATCAGGCAGCTTTTCCATATCTGCCAAGCTCTTCAGTGTCCCCCTCATGAAATAAGAAGAGTATACCCCTGTATGTAACAACTGTTACACTTCTTACACACAATGAAAACTAAAAACAAGGACATAATCTAACATACCAATTTTGAGTAGGGGACTAGCTCACACTCCTACTCCAAATTTATCAAAAATGCCTACAAAAGCCAACAAATCAAAGATCAAAGCATTTTGACAAGCTCGCATAGCTTCAAATCTATATTCAACTTGAGATAAAAACACACACCTTCGATGCGGTGTCGTTGCTTCGGATCGGCGTTGGTGGAGAGGAGCAAGGCTTGGCGGCCGGAGGCGGCCATGGAGTCGCCGAGGGGGTGAAGACGAGGAGGAAGAAGAGGATGACGATGCCGAAGAAGGCGGCGGAGATGAGGTCAAGGAGGCGCCATTGACGGGGGAGCATCCGCTTCGATGCGGGCAGGTTCAGGTGGCCCATTTTGGGGGTTTCGGATCCGGGTCAGATTGGCATCCAATTGGACCCGATTGGGATTCTGGGTTGGGGGAAAGATTGGATTTTGAGGTCGGGGATGAGAGACATACCCAATGGAGTGCGAGGACGTCCAGCCGACGAAGACGAAGCGGCGTACAGAGATGATGGGCGGAACCCCATGGCTGGTTGAGATGGGCGACGGCGATATGAGATAGAGGATCTAGGGTTTTGGGGAACAAAAGAGTAAAGGTGAGGGAAGGAAAAATCAGGGTTGTACGAGAGTAAGAGAGGAGGAAGAGTGTAAGCAACGAAAAAAAAAAAGGGAAGAAGAGGCACGGACGACAACTATAACTAATACAGAGAAGTAATTAATACAAAAAGAGGAAGAAGAGTGTAAAAAAAAAATCAGGGTTGTACGAGAGTAAGAGAAGCGGAAGAGTGTAACCAAAAAAAAAAAAAAAGGGAAGAAGAGGCACGGACGATAACATATCTCTGCTATAATTAATAAAGGGAAGTGATTTAAAGAAAAAGAGGAAGAAGAGTGTAACAAAAAAAAAATTAGAAGAAGAGGCACGGACAACAAGTGCCAAAATTGGAAGAAGAGGCACGGACAACATACATCCGTGCCCAAACTCAACATTACGAAACATATTGGGTATTATCTTAATAAAAATTGGGGACGGAAGTTGAAATATCCGTGCCCAATCTTAATATTTTTATGATGGAAGACGGACTCTGAAGACATCCGTGCCCAAACTCTTACATTTTTTCAATTGGGGACGGATTATGAAAATATCCGTGCCAAAACCCAACATAATGAAACATATGGGGACGGAAGCTCAGTATATCCGTGCTAGAACTCTTATTTTCTGTTGAAAGGGGACAGTAGCCGTGCCCATTACTTGTATTGCCACAGATAAATTTGGGTCCGTGCCCTTTGATAGATAAGAGCACGGATCAGCCGGTCGTCCCCATTAAGTCCGTGCCCTTTGATAGAAAAGCTAGTAGTGACATTGGAGGTTGGAGAGGAGATTTACAGGATGCACTGAAATTCATACTTTTTTATCAGTGTCTGAAGCCCATCAACCAGTTCTAACCATTTAGAAACGGCAAAGCAAGTCTAGTGCTCGGCCATATACCAGAGCTTGTTCCAACCCATTAAATCACCAAACAACATTCGACACACTGGGATCTGTAAAATCTTGTCATTTTGGCTTAACGTTCAGCCGCAGCAGCCGAGACATGTCAATACTTCAGGACCAATCAAGTAAGGTCAGAATAATGCATCCAAGCTTCATTATTTCAAGTGTGGTGAGTCAAATCACAAGTCCTCTGACTGCAGACGAGCTTCTAGCATCTGTTTGGACAAAAACAAATAGCTCATGACTGAATGGTAGAAACTTCATGATGACATTGGAGATCCTATATTTAATGAAGAAGTAGATGAAGAATGCAACGAGGACCTGGTTTATGGAGACATCTGTGAGGCCTTATTTATTTGTAAAAGTTTGCTAATACCTAAAGAAGAGATAGAAGAAGATTGGCTGCGCCGAAATATATTTCATACCGCATGCACCATTGGGGGTAAGGTCTGCAATTTGATTATTGATGGAGGTAGCTGTGAGAATGTGGTGTCAACGGAAGTAGTGCAAAAGTTGAAAGTGAAGCAAGTGAAGCATCCAAAACTTTACAAGCTCTCATAGTTCAAGAAGAGCAATGAGGTAATCGTTGATACTTGTTTCCTTGTATCATTCTCCAATGGAAATAAATATGTGGATGAAGTTTGGTGTGATGTGGTTACAATGGATGCTTGTCATGTTCTTTTGGGAAGGTCATGGCAGTATGATAGAGTTGTTATACATGATGGCAAAAAGAATACATATCTTTTTGGAAGGATAAAGTGAAAATAGTACTACCACCAATGAAGGATGACAATTTTCCAAAACGAATGGCAGCAAAAGGAAACAATTTCCTTTCAATGAACAATGTCTTACAAGAAGTTGGAGAACCTGGAGTATGCCCTGCTTTGATAGCAAAACCAGCCAGTCCTACTTCATCAATTCCAGAAGAAGTAAAGCCTTTATTTGAAGAATTTACGGATGTGTTGCCAGAAGATCTACCCCCAAGTTTGCCTCTGTTGAGGAATAACCAACATCATATTAATCTTGTGTCCAATACCAGCCTTAAAATAAAACAACCTATAAAATGAGTCCAAAAGATCATGAAGAGGTGTGGAAGAGAAAAGAAGAGAGCAATCTGAAGTATAAGGCTGCATCTGATCAACACAGAAGGAGTGTTGTGTTTGAAGAAGGGGATTTGGTGTGGGCAATTTTAACATAGAACAGCTTTCCTACCTGAGCCTAAGTACAAAGATCGTAAAGTTGGCCCCTGTAAAGTTCTCAAGAAGATAAACGATAATGCTTATCAACACTTCTGAGTCACTTAAAGACTTTAACTGTTTTCAATGTCAAATACCTCAGCCCTTACAAACTCGAGGACGAGTTTTCTACAACCCAAGGAGAATGAAGCAGTCAATATATCTTTAGAGAAACTCAAAAACAATCCTAGAGCTAGCCCAGAGTTTCATTAAATGTTGTTTTCTTGTCTTGTGTTAGTTTTTATCTTTATTATCTGTTTTATTATTGTGTTTTGTGTAGTGTTTAGTTTAAAGGTTATTGAGTCTATGAGCATTTATTGTGGGTAGTTGAGTCTGGGCTATTTAAAAACGAGTAATGGCTGTTGTAGTTTTCAGTTTTTGAAGTTCAATAGAATCGGTTTATTCAAAACTAGTTTAAGGGTTCTAGTTTCGATTTTTTTAACTTTTCCTACTTAATACTTACTGTCTAGTCTAGGTCCTATTAATGGCCTGCGTCACAAACATTTGAGACTTGAATTTGCAGTATGATAAATTCATTGGAGTTTTGAATGAACCAAAGTTTCCGAACAATTCATTCCATGGGTTGCAAAAAGCAGAAAATTAATAAATATTAGACTGATAAATGAGATAGTAGCGGCGGGGCTAAGCATTTAATTTTTGAAGTCAGGTATGCTAGATGATAATGCTCCAATAGAGATGTTAATTAGAAAAAATATAGCACCCAAAAAGAATCCTGAGAGTTGGTTTCTATGGCAATGCAGACATTACTCAGATCATCCCTGCCATTGTTTTTGTCACCTCACAACAGATTTCAGTGGCGTGCTGGACATCCAATGGGACTTCTAAACACAGTTTATGTTAAAACTTAAAACTAACATTGTTCGTCGATGTGAACTCTAGCATCATTTGCGACACAGAGATCACCATTGAGGGTCTCCCACTTGTCTCGGATGATTATTCCGACTTAGGAATAATCACTGGATTATCGTGAAGCATGTATACGCCTTTAAGTAATATGGAACAGATTCAAGTTCATGCTTTGAATGTCGCACACTTACTAAGGCTTCCTTTGATCATTGTCCATTACTGTTGACGATTGATTCAGTTGCAACACAGACGGTCTTTCAGTCTCTTCATAATGTGGCCAAAGCATCTTGATTCTTAATATGGTGGGTAGTTTGTGGACATGTACTTAATTTGGCCAGCCCCCCAAATATATATTAGTTCTAAGCCATGCAGACACTAGCCCTACTATCATTTTGTCACCTGAGCTTCCTGCATCCCTAGTCTTCTGACCTCTATTTATGCTGAGACTACCATTGGTTGGTTGACAGAAACTCTATAACCATTTATTATTTTAACTGTTATAACCTAGTGCCCAACCCTAGATTAACTGTGAATTGATGATTTCCTTCAAGTGCCAAAACACTCGAGTAACTCAGACAAGAACTTTAACAATATTGTCTGAACACAAAGCTTTTGATGCATAGAGAACTATCTTGTATTGACCTAAACGAAATGTTCTGGGTTATAGAATTTCTAAAACTAAACAGATTCGCAAACCACGTGGACTATCAACACAGTACAAAAGAGGTCATCTGAAAATTTTCCCATCGGAACACCCGATTTCAGTGTCGTCCTCATCTACTCGGATGATTGCCCTGTCAAGATGAACAAATATCAGGTTGTTGAACTGACTGACAATGGATGTAAAAGAAAATACTGTAAAGGAAATTACACCTGAAGGACATAAAACAAAACAAATTGCCCTCCCCTGTCAAATAGATCCGTCTTTGAACGGGAAGTTTTTAAGCAAATTAAGCACAATTACATGTACACTGTACATAAGCTGGTGCAAACTTACCATTTGCTTCCTCTGATATCAACTGCATAGAAGAATCAGTTGAGAACCCCAACTTCACCATGACTTCTTCCAAACGTTTCATATCTGTCAGGTAGAGATGTCCAACCTACAAACACTCGGGGTCATTTTATGTTAACAAGCCAGAAACTAGTTCCTGAATGGAGAATCATGACATACTCTTTTAGATCTTGAACTTGAATACACATGTTGAATAGTAAATGAAAATATACAGGGGATATCCATTATTAACATACTGGATGCTTTCAGTATACCCTAGGATTTACCCCCTTTCCCGTTAATAATACTTATACACACACCACAAGTTACATAAGAATGTCGTTTGGTGCATATCTTTATCTAATATTGATATCAAGTGGAAGCCACATGACGATAGCAATTAAATTCTAACCAACTCCTGCCTATACACAAGGGTAGAGAGTCTGTTCAGGGATTGAATCCCTGCTGGTGCATGTGCATGTGCATGTGTCATGTTAACTTAAAAGACAGATACAAATCACATGTAGATATTTCTGTAATATGAGGATAATTTTTTGTGTTTCCATCAAGGAAATACATTAAAGATATCTATAAATAATTTGCAAGAATGCACCCATACTACCATAACAACATTCCTCTTGGAATGAAAATACCATTTTCTGAAGCCTAGAGTTAATAAAAAAAAGTCTGAGGAAATAGGGGCACTGACTAATGTTTCCAGTGAAGATGCTCTGTTATAGACTGCTGCACCAGCACGCTTCTTTGTTCGTGTTTTAGCTGAACTGATGTTCTTTCCCCACCTAAGGACATTCCTGAAGCAAAATATCAAACAAGATATCTAAGATAGATATTTTAGAACCCTCAACATGATCAAGAAATGGTGTAGGAGGGAATCTTGATTCAATAAAACAGCTGCTGTTAACAAAATTATAAATTGATCAACAGAGTATAATCAACTCACCTCTCTTCTTCTGATAAAAAATCGTCCTTGAGAAGTCTCTGGAGCAGTGCATCCTGAAATGCGCAGAAGTAGTTTTAGTAAAAGGCCAAGTATTTTAGTCAACAAATTTATGAACCACACCCTTGGGATTTATTGCAGAGAACACATGAGCCCAAAAGTAAATCTCTTTTTCCAAGGTATGTAGAATATAAAAGTCAAATTCTGAGATATACATGCTTTCAGCAAATATGTTAAGTCCAAGATCCTTCTAAGGAAGAGCAGCTGAGTATGGAACAACTACAGAGAAAAGAGTCACAAACAAGTATATAGATTTAATATCAGCAAGTACAAAAGTATAGCGACAGATATCAGTTAAATTACTGTCAGATGAAATGGAAAGGATCACAGAATTGTATAGCATTCTCATATCTTCTTTGACCTTGTATAGAAGACCTAAAGAAAATCTAATTTATATCTTCTAAAAGAATGGAAGATAATGCAATATATTGGATAGCGTCGTCGCTAGTATGAGCATAGCTAGGGACAATAACATAAGGTTAGTTCAATCAGCAAACAGGCCAAAAATTCATTGCAACACTGTAATATTCCCTGCTGTCTTATCAGGACCAAAAACATAAATATTCCCTAGCTTACATAAAATTAGAACACCACAATTTAGGAATTTCGACCTTAGAACCCTCAGATTATAATAAAATATAAATCAATAAACCCGGCCCAAACCCATATAGGGTGGGACAAATCTAAAAATTCTTTCATTAGAGAGATACATGCTAGAAGCATAAAAAATGTTATCATACCTGTGCTTCACAGCGTACAACAGCCATCACACGATCATTATACTCTTCAATACTCAAGGGGGGGAACAAAAAGTGCCTGCGAGCATATAGCTGCATCAGAAATAATGATAGTCAGTGATCAAGTAAGGTTGAGCTCCAGAGAAGGGTAATAATATCACTGATATTAATTCAAACCAGGCAGCATACAAATTTATGTTTTTCTTCTGATCTCTAAATGATGAACTATACATCAGCATTCTGATTATATTATTTAATAGTTTCTGAGACCTTCTCCCACTAAGAGTACATCTTTGGGTGCAATTCTAATTCTTCTTTTTGTTTCTGTTTTAAAATTGTGATGATGGTATTTTGACCTTGATTGAGAGTTCTGGAGTTCGGAAACAGGGCCAGTGACCCAATATGAAGGAAAATCAAGGACGATCAAGGAAGAAACAATCAAGTTTTTTAATTGCTTCACACAAATGAAGAGGTTCAGAAACCAACGGTTGAGGGATCCATTGGAGATGGATTAGGAAGCTAACGCAACTATGTAGAAACACTTAAAAAGGATGAGGTAAGGAAATTACTTTTATTTTGTACACAGATAAGTCACCCGGTTGCAATGGTCCTTCCATTGCAATTAACAATCCTGACTGTCCTAACCAAAGATTTGATAATAGGTTTTGAGGAATTTTAGGAAGCAGGAGTATCAGTGCAGCCACCAATGAGTTCTACATTCCCAAAGTTATTGTCATAACCGTGGTGCATCCAATGGATACACACTGACACCTCACTCTATCCAAAGATTGAAACAGAAAAATTTCATCCAAAAGTTCAGACCAAAATGTATTAAGCATTATTGCTAATGATATCTTTTAGTCTTGTGCACTTCTCAAGATATACCTGCTTCTAGAAATAGCAGCTAAGTCCTTATAAAAACACAGCATAAATGTATTTGACGCTACCAGAACAATAAGCAGTTCTATCTTCAGTACAAAAAAATGAAAAGGGAAAAGTACAAGCGTCCCACCTCATAAATGCAGTCGCCGAGGTAAGCTAATGAGACTGCATTGAGTACGGTCTGAGGCTTCTGAACCTTTGGTGGACTAGGCTTCTGTGCCTTGGGAGAACTAGGCTTCTGTACCTTTGGTGGACTAGGCAACCATCGGTCGTAGCCCATAGATAACTCGTCCAGTCTCGTTCTCTCCTCTACAAGATAAGATCCCAATATTAGAACTTTCCAAATTACATCAATCAGAAAATGAACAGCATCTTACATAATGCAACTGTGTTTTTTTTTTTTTTCTTTTGAGAATGATGCAACTCTGTTTTCATAGTTACTATTTAGCCTCAGAAACACTGACATAGGTTCCAAAGTGACTATTATTCTTTTGAGTATAAAAAACAAAAGCAACAAAAAGGTTCAGAGAACTTCATACAAGTGATTTGTCTAGCAACAGAACACTGACATTTTCTATTCAACCAAGAAACATCATATGTGCAAGTTAGATAAGAATGTGGGAAACTGATTACCTTGAGTTGGGTTTTTGAGGAGTTCGAAAACGTGGCCGGAAGTACGGGTAGTTGAGGCAGTTAGAGTGACGGTTGGAGGGGATTCGGTGGTGGTGGCAATAGAGGTGGAGGAGGGAGTTTGCTTGGTCTTTCTTGGGGCGTTGCGGTTGTACGGGAGTCTTTGTTGGGTGTCCCAAGAAGCTCCGACTCTGACTACTCTGGAACTCATGGGTGAAGGCACTGAGAGAGCATGCATAGTTCGCGCTTCTGCTGTTGGGTGTGTGAGTGTGGGAGATGAGCGAGAAGAGGGAAGCAAGAAGATGGAGACGATAAGAAGACTAGAAGAGGGAATAATTGATAAATTTGGGCTTTTAAGGAGGTGGATAGCAGGCCAGTATTAAAAACAGATCGATGTCGACGCCTGATGTATAGCCAATTAGACATTTTGGTACTCAATGTTTCAAAAAATACTTGAAGTTAAGTTTTATGTAACGTTTTAGTACTTATGTTGACTTTTTTATTAAATAGAAAATATAAAATTGACATTTAAATATAATCTATAAAAATAAAATAAAATCTTACATTTTATAATTTTTTGGGATAAAAACATATATTTTTTAATTTTTTTTTAGTTATGTTGGAAACATAAGTTAAGAAATTCAATCTTGGTAATACAAACACTCACAAGACTACTCCGTGGAGCTATATATAATCAACTAAATGTATTATTATGGGTGTTCAAATCACATTTACTATATTTACTAAACAAAATTTCAATTATTTACTTTCAACACAACTCAAAATTTTAATTCATATTATTTTCTTTTGATAAAAAATTAAATCATATTTATTTTCTCCCAAAAGATAAAAAAAATTATGAATATCAAGGTGATAACCAATAGCCTTAAATGCATAATACTCATGTTTTTTTTTTATATAAATAATATTTAAATGTCAAGTTTACCTTTTACATTTAACAAAGAAGTCAACAAAAGTACTATAGTATCACATAAAACTTAACTTCAGGTACCAAACTGTCATCTTTGAAACGTTGCATACTAAAGTGTCCAATTGGTCATACGTCAAGTACCATACCCTTAAAAATAAGAGTCAAATACAAATTTTGTGTTATAACTGTTCCCAAGAAAATAAAATGGTGAAATATATAATTAAGAATAGACGGCAATTATCCAGTATTATTTTGAATATTTTGTACAGTGGTATAGTATAATTAGTATCTCTTTCATAAGTGGGAAGTTGTGTGTTTAACTTATAGCATGTCATTATTTTTTTCTTATATTTTTATTATAGCATTTCTTACGACTTAATTAAAAGTGTACATTGTATAAAAACCATGAGTAAGATTGTTTTTCTGTTCGATTACAAAAGGGAATTGTGAATGAAAGTCACGAGGACAACCTAAGCTATGGCGGCGGAGCAAGAGTAAGATCTGATTTGGGAGACTTTCTTTATGCCGTGAGCATGAAAGAAAAAGGAAGCAGAAAAACAAATGAAGAAAGAAAGAGCTATCTGAGTTGGAAGATTTGATTGTGGAGCTATATATTTAGGGAGGCCACATGGGAAATGCTAAAGGCCCCTCCAAATGCACGTGAGCCTTTTGAGTGTCACAAAATTGTGGGAGAGGTCACACACACACAGCTCATTGGCTTCTCTTCACGGTCACTGATATATAATTGAATCACTAGCTGGACCACAAAAGAAACAAAAAGTAGCGTACTTGCTATTGCTTTCTCCTAAAACCTCCAAGAAAAAAAAATGAGTGAGCAATTGACCACCCTTTGAGTCACTATTCTTTCTTGGCTTCTACTCTTTCAGCTCCCGGTGGGTTCGGTTCGAATCCGTTTGGTTTAGAGCCTAACGGAGAATTAAATTGCATCGAACTAAATCTTCTTTTGCCTGAAAACCATTGAGATTTTCGATTTATAAGTGATGTGTATGTTATGCTGGTGATTGAGACAAAACCCCCATTTGTAGGAGTGTGTTGCTATTAGGACCTATAGTGACATTTTACAGGACCTCGGTAATACTAGTGGAGTATGCTTAGACTCGAATATGATGCGACTTTTTTTCCCTCTCACATATTATAACACTATCATCGAGTCGATTAGACTCAAATCTACTCAATAAATATCTTTATGGCGCATATATTACTATATATGCTCTGACAATTAAATGAATTGTTAATCTGTTAAATTAAGGCAAACTACATATGTGTGTGTAATCGAGTAATGAATCTTCTGAAAATCTAACCATTTGTTGGTACCTCGAGGAAAATAAGATCATGTCCGCAATCTGGTACGTTTGATTCTCCACCACCAAAGCCCAAAAACAAAGACGAAACTTGTCAATAGCAAGTATTTATAAGGCACTTTAATAAACAAAAACAAGCTTATATAGAAAGGTGCCTCTGCTTATGGAGCATCTTTCTTTTTTTTGGTGAGTTTTCATGACTCTTGTGTTTGTTGTGAATCCTTTTTCTATTGACATCATTAATAAGATAGTTAGACACTATGATTATACATAATAATCATACAACACCATTCTATGCAAGCTTCGGGTCAATCTCAAGGAATATAGATGCCAAGTTTGGTGCAAACTAGCTTGCAATAATTGTCGTGAAGAATCTTCCCTTTGCAGCAGACTCACTCTCGTCTCTTACAGTTTATTGTAAGCTTTTTATCGGGAAATTATGTCCATGTTTCTTAACAAAAATTACACATTTTAAACAAAGAGTTAATAAATAATTAGTGACGTTTGTTTACATCGGTTTTTTATTTTTTCAAAACGACTTTAGTGCTAACTTCTAGCTCTTAGTCGAAAAATTATTAAAAAACCAAAAGAATACAACATAAGCAAGGCATTCCCCTTTCTTGGACTAAAAATACTACAGTGATACCAAACAACTTCTACATAAATAATACGCAAACTAATGAAATCTGTAAACTGATACCGAGGACAAATCTCTTTCATATATATGGTCAATGAAAGCAGGCAGACTATTCCACCATTGATACTCAACATTACGGGCACCAAAGTTAGCCAACGCATCCGCCACCATATTTCCTTCTTTATAAATATGAGAAACTCTACAATCCATCTGGCGAGCAGTATAGAGGCAGTTACTCCAAGCAACTTTCAATCGTCATGGAACAATGTTAGGATTCCTGAAATAATGAACTACTAAGGAAGAATCAGTTTCTAGCCAAAGACGGCTAGGCAACCCGAAAAGCCTCAATAACTGCCAAAACTTCTGCATCAATGGTACTATGAACCTTCACCTTTCTTGCAAAAGTCCCCATAAACAACCCCTCATGATTTCTATAGATACCACTAAAATCTGCGGTAACAAAATCACAAGAAGAACCATCAGTATTTACTTTTACTCAATTATCATGTGGAAGATCCGATCGGACACGAGTGAATTTCGAAACCTTAAGACGCAGCGAAGATAGACTAAGCACCTAAAACATATCTTGTACTCCTGAAATTCTTTCACAAGGAGCAAAAGAAACCAAAATAAACTCCCTCAGGGCAAAGAAAAACGAATGCTTGAACCTTAGTAAATCAAAAACTGCCTCCTGAAATCTGATCTTGTTTTTATACGTCCATATGCACCACAAAGCATTACATAAAGCAAAACTCCATAGCTCTCTATTATTATATGACATACTGTCTAATAACTCCTTATAGATTAACTGAAGGCAAAGAAACTCTAAACCAAGAAACTAGCCATTGCCAAAATGCATTGATTATGGGGCAGCCAAAGAAAAGATTAATCAGAGTCTCGCCGCTCAAGCTACAAAAAGAGCATTTAGAACACAATGAAGTCCCACGTCGTTGTAAGGCATCATCAGTCAACATCCTGCCATGAATGATTTTCCAAGCCACCAGACTTTTCTTCGGCTGAATGGCTTTATGCCAAATTCATTTATTCCACTTAATTGCAGGACGCGAAGGAGAGAAGAAGGAAAATGCAACCTTTGTAGTGAGATGACTTGAAGGAGTATCAGGCCAAATGACCTGATCCGGGACTATATCCAAAGGCAGCTGCACAACACTTATCCTACCATCAATATCCAGAAAGAGCCTGGTTCAGCAATTTTTTAGAAGAAGAGCCTGGTGGAAGCTATAACGATGCTTCGGAAATTTTTTAGAAGAAGAGCCTAGTTCAGGTGGACCAGATTTTTTAAACCTAAACCCTCTTGATCTAAAGGAAGACAATAAGTGTCCCAAGCAACATGAGCCGAGCCTCTCTTCAAAGGATCGTCAAACTAGAAAAAGTTATGTATCCAACCTTGCACCTTCAAAAGAAGAGGTATCGGCCAAGCATAAACTTGAAAACTGTGAATGAGCAGACTCTGAATCACCGACAATATAAGTTGCAACCTAGCAGCTTGAGACAATTGGTTACCTTTCTAAGATGAAAGCCGACATTTGATGTTGTCTGCAATGGCTTGAAAATGAGTAGACTTTGGGTGGCCTCGGAAGGTAGGAACTCCGAGATATGTGAAGGGAAAAGAAGCTTGTCGAATACCCATACCAAAATCTGCTAAATGACAATCCGACGCCTGAGCGCATACTTTCCAAGAAACACTGACGACTTGGCTTTATTCACTACCTTACCCGAATTTCGGGCATACTCATCCATAAACTTCATCTGGTTGCTAAGACTCCGAGGATTACTTTGCATAAAGATCATGAGAACATCTGCAAAAAAGACATGCGAAGGAGAGCTGACCTTTTTAGGAGCTGCAATACTAGTAATCTGATTTCTAGAAACCAGCTGAGATAGCCCCCTACTCAAAACCTTCTCAGCCAAGCAGAAAAGTAAAGGTGATAACGGATCTCCTTGTCGAACCCCACGGGAGCACTGAAAGAACCCACACGACTGGCCATTCACTTGAACTAACAGCCAAACCAATTACATGACTTTTTCAATCCAATTTATACAAACCTTATCAAACCCAAAAACTTTCAGAACATAAAGCAGAAAGCCCCAATCCAAGTTGTCAAAAACTTTGCTGATATCCAACTTTAAAGCTATGTTGCCCTAATTAGATTTTCTGTCTAGAAAGTTGACACACTCAAAAGTGATAATAATTGGGTATGTTATTGAGCGGCTCTTGATGAACTCACTTTGATTAGCGGAAACAATGTGAGAGGCGATTGCACCCAGTCTGTCAGCTAAAATTCTCGTAATAATTTTGAAGACAAAATTGGCCAAAACAATCGGCCTGAAATCTGAGATACTATCTGCCTCTTTTTTCTTGGGAATGAGAGTTACCATATTAGAATTAAGATGCGACATTATAAAACCATCCTTAAAGATGGTAACAACCGCTGCCACAACATCTTCAGCAACTATATATCCCCCTACAAGAATGAAAAAAACACCCACTGAAACCATTTAGACCTGGGGCGCTAGACCCATCCAGACTTATAACAGCCATGTGGACCTCCGTTGCATCAGGTTTACTAGTAAAACAATCATTTTCCGCCATAGATACAAGAGAATGAATAACACGTTCCACTAGCCCAGAATCAACAATATTAGAGTCCCTAGAGAACAAAGAGCTGAAGTGATCAATCACATGAGATGCAATCTGATCATGCCCATGTAACCTCTATTGTCCTACCTTAAGAGAGACTAATGATTTAAGAACCCTCTGGACCTTCAACATATTGTGAAGAAAAGCAGTATTCCCATCGCCCTCCACCAACCAACGCACTCTTGTTTTACTCCTAAAAGAAGACTCATGCATGGACAAAGCAGTCTGATACTCCACATTAGCCTCATCCTCTCTTCTCAAGAAATCTTATGTTGACCCCATATTTGAGATTTCCATCTGCATATAATCCAAGATTTGTTTCGCAGTATTGACCCGAAAATTTATATCCCCGACAGAGCTTAAGTTCCATGCCTTCAAACCACCCCTACATGGCTCGTAATTTTGCAGTCAAAACATACATAGGACAACCAAAAATAAATTGATTACGCCAAAAATCTCTTACCATGTCAATGAAACCTGGGTGCTTGAGCCACATACTCTAAAACCGAAATGAAGTTTTGGGCATGAAAGGCAATCTAGAGCAAGTCACCAGGAGAGGATGATGATCAGAAGTGGCTTTGGTGTCCGGCATTCAACTGACATCCATGCTTCAAACCATTCTAGATTTGCAAAAGCCCTGTCAAACTTTACATCTGTAATGTGGTTTGTCCAAGTGAAGAAAACTCCCTTAGGGCATCTCCAACAATGGGTTCTAAACCCTATATTATAGGGGTCCTATAAAAAATGCTCTCTCCAATGGTATGATTTGGGGTCCTATACCCTATATATTTTAGGTCTTGGTCGGATATGAAGTCTCATTTTGAGACGAGTTTTAGGACGCCTCCTAAACTAAAGGAGTGGGGCCGAGCAGACAGAGGAGAGAGAGAGTGGAGCTGCGCGACGCGGGAGGGAAGACGCGTGCAGGCGAGACGCGCTAGCAGATAAAGAAGTGGGCAGCTGCTTCACGCGCGAAGCACGACGTGAAGGGAGAGTGGGAGACAGCCTTTGTGATGGTGGGCCGCAGCACGTGGTCGGCACAGAGAGAGCAACGGCTCTCTGCAACCCCAACGGTCGTCCAATCCAACGGCCAAAAATCCAAAAGCTTTCAATCCAACGGCCTCAATTCAATCTCAGATTTAATTTTGTTATTCATTTTTCTAAATGAATTTTTGATCTGACGGTTCAAGATTTAGATCTGAAATTAATCGACGGTTCGCATTTAAACTAACTTTAATTTTATAAAAAAACAGTAATAAAAGTGACGAAAAAAATAATTAAAACTTTTTTAAAACTTTTCTGCCCGTTGGAACAGTACATTTACATTTCCTCTATAAATAGCAACCCAAAATTTCATTCATTCCACACCATTTCTTACATCCTTTCAAGCATTCTTTCATCTCCATCATTTTTATTCATCTACCAAAATTTTATTTTTCCTTTTTGCATCATGGGTCCAAAGAGAGGGGCACAAAAACTACGGGCACCACGAGCGGAAAATTTTAGTGAAGAGGAAGATAAGGCTTTGTGTCTCGCCGTGGTGAGTATTGGTGAAGACACCGCCATTGGTACTAATCAATCAAGCGGAACCTTGTGGGATCGTATATATGAGTATTTTGAAGGTATCAAGCCACCCAATACACCGAAGCGAACCCCTACAAGCGTTGAATCTCGATGGAAGAAGATCAATCCCGCATGTATGAGATGGCGTCAAGCAATAAACCAAGCCATCAAGAATCATAAGAGTGGCGAAAATGATATTGATGATGTAAGTATTTTTATTCGTCATTGTCAAATTATAGTTTTATTCGTCATTGTTAAATTATAGTGTTAAGTAATTATTTTATTTATTTTAAAATATAGTTAAAATAAATAACCACTACTATGTTTATTATAATTGTTTGTAGATAAGGAATGCCAAGTCAAATTACTTCGATGATTCCCATGGAGAGCATTTTGCATTTTTGCATTGTTGGGATATCTTGAAGGAAACACCAAAATTTTCAAATCCGCCATCAATGGAAGGGGATAGCACAAATTATGAGAGGTCTATCAACTTAGATGATAACGATTCGCCCGAAATTGGAACAACTCCAAGCGTGCCATCTAGAGGTAGGCAAGATCGTCCAATGGGACAAAAAGCGGCTAAGGCGGCAAAGAAGAAAATTAATCAAGATCTTTCAATGAGTATTCATGATCAAATGAAAAGGCTTGCCGATCAAAATGATAGAGATTTTGCACGAAGGGAACACCTTTACCAAGAGGCTATGGCGGCTCAACAAAGGGAGGAAGATGCTCGCACAATGGCGTGGATTCTAATATATATTCACCTTGTAAGAGAGGGTATTGGGAGAGAAAGCAAAAAATGATACTTGAGCGAGAGGAAGTGGAGTCACAAAATTCATCTAGGCGGTCATTCCGTACCCCTCAAGCTTCTACACCTCCTCATGGCGGATCAAGTTCTTCCCCATATTGTAGGCTCGATCAAACGGAGTGGTATCCTAATAATGATGAAGCGTGAGGGGTACGAAATCACATTTATGATGTTTTCAATTAAGAGCTTTATGTTTTCTAGTTTAATTAATTATGTTTTCAATTAGGAACTTTATGTATTCTAGCTTTATGTATTCTAGTTTAATTACTTATGTTTTCAATTAAGAACTTTATGTATTCTAGTTTAATTAAGTATGCTTGAAACTAATGATGTACTCTATTTTATAATATATTTTATTTTAATTAATGAAGTATGCAATTATTGACACATAATTAATAATGGGAGCAAAAAACACATAATTAATTAATAAGAGAGGATGGCAATGCCCAGTACAACCAAAACAAACAACAAACCAACAACAAACCAAAAGAAAGCAAAAACAAACAAACGGAGAAACTTGGTGGGCTGCCGATTCCACACAATTTAGCCATTGTTGCGCTCTCGCCACTGTTTCAAAGCCCAACCATGTTCAACTAAATCCGATCTTAGTGAAGCAGAGATCACTGGACATCGAATCTTGTTGTAACGGGCACGTACAAATGCATGCCTTTGTTGGGGATCACGCTCTACCTCATGATCATAATTCTTTTTATCATATATAGCAGCTCTTCTTGGACGAGTTGGGATGTCGCCTTCGTCAAATTCATATTGCTCATCTTCATCACGCTCATCTTCTACTATCATGTTGTGCAAAATAATGCACGTCATCATGATGTATTGTAGGCTCTCCCTACTCCATAAACGAGCTGGACCCCTCACAATTGCAAAGCGCGCTTGGAGAATACCAAATGCTCTCTCCACGTCTTTTCTAAACGCCTCTTGCATCCTTGTAAAGTGTCTTGTCGCTAGAGTGGTAGGAGTTTTAATGGCTTTGACAAGAGTAGCCCAATTTGGGTAGATGCCATCCACCAGATAATAACTTTGATGGTGAGTACTGTTGCCCACTTTGAACTCCACCTGAGGAGCTTCACCTCTACACACCTCATCGAACAATGGCGACCTTCCCAGGACATTGAGATCGTTGAGAGAACCTGGAAGTCCGAAAAATGCATGCCAGATGCAAGTATCATACGAAACCACCGCCTCTAGGATAATTGTAGGTTTTCCCTTGTGACCTTGAAATTGCCCGGCATGGGCAGTTGGGCAGTTTTTCCACTGCCAATGCATACAGTCAAGACTACCCAACATGCCCGGAAATCCACGGTCTGCAGCTTTGTCTGTCAATCTGCGTAGATCTGCCGCAGTTGGTTTGCGAAGATATTCCTTACGGTACACAGCCCATATAGCTCTTGTAAAATGATCCAACACTTCAAGAGCAGTGGATTCAGCAATATCAAGGAACTCATCGGTCAAGTCAGCTGGTAGGCCTTACGCGAGCATCCTGATAGCGCATGTTAGCTTCTGTTCGGTGGAAAGGCTGAGTCTACCGGTGGCATCCATAGTCTGTACAAAGTACGGGTCGTGGTTGGCCACGCTACGCATCATCTTGTCAAAGAGATGAGGTCGCATACGGAAGCGCCTTCGAAAGCTGTCGTCGTTAAACCTACATGGTTTAATGAAATATAGAGCTTTCAAGCGCTGATCCATCATTTCCCGATCTCTTTGTATGTACTCCCGCCCTTCCGAAGAACCGCCCCATTGTGAGGCTTCATCTTCTTCCATCATCTCCACTTGGTGGGCTGCCGCAGACATCAAGAGGGCTTGTTGTTGCCGTCTCGGAACATCTTCTGCTTCCTCCTTCTTCAGTAATTTCCACAACCTATTCATGGCGGAAAACAAAACTCAAAGTATGAAACAATAACTTAGAAACCACAATTTGTTTGTGGGAGGAGGAGTGTTTGTTAATTAGTGAGATATGATGGAGTGAACGACTCAGTTTTTATAGAAGATGAACATGATCTCGGAAGATAGAAATTGACACGTGGCAGATAACGAAATCTCGACAACGAATTAAACATCGACACGTGTCTACCAAAATCTTGTCCGATTTGTGATAATATCTATGTAAAATTTAATTTCAAATCATATCCACCGACACATGTCGACCGTACACGTGTCCGATTGTGGAAAATGCATACGGGCTCCAAAATTCATTTTTTTTTTCTTTAAATGAATATTATATTTATTTATCATGTATAATAATAGTTTATAAATATAAATTATTGTTAATTACAACATTAAATAAAGAAAAATCAAATGTATAAATATAAGACCCCATTATAGGACCTTACCATTAGAGATGGTTAAAGTCCTATAATGAATAGTGTCCAAGTGAAGTCCTATAATAGGTATAGGACCTCATTATAGGACTTCATGGTTGGAGATGCCCTTAGTGTCCACGTCCAACAAGCTACAAGACGCACACATCTGCTGAAAATCTCGGCAAGTAGTAGAACTAGGCATTTTGCCACCTCTCTTTTCGTGAGCTCTAAGGACACAGTTGAAATCTCCTAATGCTAGCCATGGGTCCTGAACATAAGTCTGCTTAACAATCACTAAGTCATCCAACAATTGTCGTCGACTTCTAATAGTTGTTCTAGCATAAACTACTGTTATCAGACATCGCACCCCATCGACAAAGCATGCAACTGTAACTTGTTGATCAGTGAAGGAAAGCAACGTAGGCCTGATACTGACATGGCATAATAACCACAGATTGGGGTTTTGCAATCTCCGATCATTAGCAGTAAAAAAGGTGAAGTTCAAAGATCTCCAAAACGAGGCTTGAATAGCACCTGGCAAAACAAAAGGTTCAGAAATATAAGCAAACAAACGTTTATGAGTATGCACCAACTTCTTAAAGACCCTACGCGTGTCTTCATTACCGAAGTCGCGGGCATTCTAATAAATAACTAACATTAAAACCGAAGATGCCTTGCACCCTGCTGAACACAAGCATGAACTGATAATGTTTCGTGAACTTTACGCTTCGATTTCTCACTTTTCTCAACCTTTTTCAACAGTTTCTTCAACTTCTTGGAAATAACCGGAGTAAACTCCCCTTCTTCCTTGCCCAGCTCACTATCATCCTGAGTTGAACTTACTTCAGTAGCTTCATGCAAAACTGGTGTGACGTTTGAATCAACCAAATTCCTATGCTTCCTCTGAAATCCAGGTGGGACACTGTCAATAGAGGAAGATTGGTCGACCGGTACCTGTATTAGCACGTTAGGTTCAACTAACCTCACCATTTGCTCTAGCACATGCACAGACTCTATTGTCTCTTGCACATCCTCAAACATCGTTGCTCTTGTATAGCAGATGCAAGCAAGGGGCTGAGATGGGCAGCCTCATTACTATCTTTCACCCCATGGGGTGGCAAGCTGTGCTTACTTGAAAATGACTTTCTCCATCTAATTCTGAAATGGGAACGAGATCGGACACGATGAGTACTCTCCAAAGCTTCCACAGTTTTGACTACTCGACAAGTATCCTGCAAGTGACCAACTAGACCACACTGAAAATAGACATCCGGTAACGCCTTATCCGGGAACGAGCCTGACGCCCAAACCGATTGCATGTCATCAAAGTTCTGAAAGCTAACCATGAAAAAACCACGACCCAAAGGAGAAAGCGACCAACCCTGTAAACCCGGCCATCGAGCCACCAATTGCGAAGCCAATTCATGTGTTTTGATTGACGTCGAGTTATGCGGAAGCACGATCTTTGTGACCAAGCAAGATTTGCATATATCTAAACCTCTGAGAAAATGAGCCTCAAATATACAGACTGAGACTACGCTATTCTCAACGTCTGGCGACGGGAGATCATCAATATGAAAACCAGGAGGAGGACTGGGCTCGGGCTCCGTTACAGAAGCAAAAGTCAGCTTCAATGTAGACATGGGCACAATAGATGCAGTGGCAGCGGCATAGGCAGTAGGAACAGTAACAATATCACTAGTAGGAGTGGCGGCGGTAGTTGCAGCAGCAACATAAGCAACGGCTGCAACAACATGAGAGACGGTGACATCAGCGTCAGCAGCAGCCGGGGTAGCAGCAGCGGAGACGACTGCGGTAGCGGTAGAAGCAGTTTGCAACGACCTGGCCGCGGTAGGAGCAGCACTGGAGGAAGCTTTGACCCATGACCTGGACGTTGACTGCGAAGCAGACCCAGGCACGCCAGATATGACGACCACGCTACAGTGATCAACGTCCATCAATGGCGATGCTTTCACCGGATTGGGCAATTACAAGTGTCCCGATACGGTCGGCGTCGCACCCAAACTTGAGGTCGATGATGGCCATAGAGGCCTGCTTGCTGCAGAGGCAGCCTTGTCGGCGCCGGAGGGGACGACATCCATCAAAGGCAGTGCTTGCGCTAGTAGGTAGAGATCGCGATGCTAGTCCTAGGTCGTGCGTGAGGCGCATTCTTTTTCTTTTCTCAATTAAAAAAAAACTATTTTCCATACGTTTGTTTACATCGGTTAAAAACATGAAAATTATTCAGCGCACCAAAGTACAAGTGAACCGACACTTAAATATGCAATTTCAATAATTTGTTTAATCACCAAATATTCACATAGTTCTAATATTCGAGGGTGAGTGAAGAAAAAGTTGTAAAATACTATACTTAAAGCAAATTGGAGAGGAGCCACAGTGTCAATATGTTTAGCAACAATATAAATCATAAGAGAAAATGTCATGAAAAGTGGTTTCCACAATATCCAGTCATTGAAGCGTTAAGGGACTCTAACGAAGTTGAAGAATGACAATGTAAACGATTTACACACTATTAATACAAGTGCATCTTGGTACGCTGAATCCGCTCCCATCATCAGATAGCGATTATAGTCTTCTCAATCCAAACTTGAAATACATAACTAAAAGATGTTTTACTCAATTATATTTATTAAAGGTATGCGTATAAATAACTAAATGGAAGAAGCAGAAAACTGTCCTCACTTCTAGGCTCTCAATTTACCAATATGGAGTGTCACCATTAAGGTTAGTGACCACTACTTATGCATCCATATCAAGCCCACTCTAAGATGTTTCCTTCATTGTTGTGTTAGATTCAAAGTACAAGAGAATTGAAGTGAAGCAGCACGAACTAATTGCACGAACTTCAAATTAGGTTTCACATGAAAATAGAAATTGCAGCTCGACATAATTTGGAACAACTCCTTATTCTTAGACTGTCGGTTAGATTCCCCACAGATCAACACCACCAAAACAAACTTAAACGTGATATAATTGAAGAAGCATAGCATAACATACACGCAAATGTGTCCATTATTCTTGTTTTAATACATTATTTCCCACTACAATGAATAGTCACAAGTTTCACAGAGCGGAAGTCTTTTTTTTTTAAATTACTAGAAACATACTTTAAAATTACCGGAATCTCTTTTTAATTCAAGTTTGAACATCTATCAAATGTTTTATAAATTTTATCAAAATTATAATTCGCTGCATGAGAGAATTTTGACTGATGATAGGTTGCAAAGAAGGGGTGTCATGCTCTGTTCAAAATGCATTCTTTGTGGAGTTGATTGCGAAATTAGGAGTTACCTCTTTTGGGATTGTGTTATTGCCTCTAGTCTATGACAGTTGATATTTTAGTTATTCAATATTCATGATCCCATACAGCTATCCTTGTATGAGTTATTCTCAGAGACAGTCATGCCTAGCTTCTCAAAACCTTCCAAGTTGTTGTGGCGTATCACCGTTTGCAACTTACTATAGTGTATTTGGTCCGAATGTAATCGCTTGAAGCATGATGGAGGTAATTTTTCTTTTCTAAGGTTCCAGTATTTCTTTTTTATCACTTTCAAAGAATCAGCTAGCCTCATGTTTGCTCCTTCCACTTCTCATTCAACTACTCCCATGTTTATGTTATTGGGCCTTTCTTAGCTTAGACATGCTGTTCTCATTTATCAGGTGGTAATTTAGAGGCCCCCGGTTTATCCTTAGATTAAGTTTAATACAGATACCCCTTTTAGAGACCCATATCGTGTAGGTTATGATGGTACTACAAGGGACCATGATGGACGTTTGTTGCACGCTTTTACGAGTATGGCTCAGGTTCTGAGTGCATTAGATGCCGAGATTCTAGCTTTCTTGAAAGTAATTTTGCATTGCTAAGCTTCGAGACTATCATTACTTATGGATAAAGACAGACTCGATGATTGTTGTACACTATTTTTAGACACATTCTTTGATTCCTTGGAGACTACGCACTCAAGGGTGCACTCAGGGGTTGAATGGTTTGTCCATTGTTTGAAATTCTCAAATCCGGGTCACACACACTTTTCGTGAAGAAAATGTCCCAGCAGACATGTTAGTGAATTTTATTGCATTTTCAATTGGTTTACATTCTTGGGATGTGTTTCCTCAATTCTTAGCTCCCGTTTATGGACGTGACCTTATTTCATTACCTACTTTCATATGTAGATATGATTGATCTGATTCATATGCTTCATAGTTTTCTTTGATGTTGGTATTTTTTGCTTATGACTTGGTCTGCTGGTTTTCTAGTTTGGTCTATTGTTAAGTCTTTGTTAAATTGTTCATGGGTGCTGTTTGGTTATTTTTTGGAGTGTGGCTTTGATATCGTCCTCCATCTCTTATGTATTTTTTATTTTTTTATCAATAAATTTTCGAGTAGGGCTAGGAGTTAGATCTATTCCTACTTAAAAAAAAAAACAAAATTTGACTGGAAAAATTTCGTTGTACCATTTTAATTATTTACCTAATATAATTTTAAATCTGTGTACAAAACCGAAATTTTTGACAGCTATATCATCTTCCCGACGAGCTGCCGCAAATGTTCCTTTGAGCTGCACAATAAGGAGCCTGCGAATCATTCACAAAGACGAAAGTGGCCCCACCGCTAGATCAAAAATGACTTACCTTCGTCATGTCGCCTTTCAGATCTGACGTGCAAGGTGAGAGAGAGAGAGGTAAAGAAAGCCCATCACACACGCTTTTGGCTTTTGGACAGACTAAGTAAAATAAAATAATCCATGTTGGTAGTTAAAAATTCACAATTATTTTCTCATTCCAAAAATGGAGTGCTTGTCACATCTTCTATTCTTCTATAAGTTTTGTACATGCATAAATCAATTATAAAACGAGTTAATTGGTCGGAGCAAGTCAGCATGGTTGAATAAGAGGTTGTAGGGTATTTGAGGTGAGAGCAAGTCCATCATTTGGTGAATTTTACCGAGGAGACTTCAAATTTAAAATGTTTACTAAACATAATAACATGAAATAAGAGTCACATTAAAATTCTTTACAAATTTTTTACTATAAAAAATATAGTTTATGACGATCGTTAATCCAACCGATTCTCTCTCTCTATCCCTTATAAAATTACTGCGTTTTTAGTGTGTTCGCGTCGGTTTTTACACCTGTCGAACTATCAACACGTGGGGGTGGCGGACGTAGGTTTCAGTCCTGGTGCGTTGTGCGTGAGCGTGCCAGTACCTTTGGGTTAGGTACAACCTTGGTGCGGACGACCTCTGGCAAGCGAATCACCCTTGGCGAGCGGATGACTCTGGCAAGCGAATCACCCTTGGCGAGCGGATGACTCTGGCGAGCGTGTTCGTCTGCTCCCTGCTACCTGACTTCTCGATCAAGCGACTGTACGCGGGCGTTGACAAACCGGCGTAAGGGCTCGAACAAGACCTAAGTAAACAATTACTAGGATTTTTCCTCAACCTTTCGGTAGATTGAGATATCTTACTTCGATCCTGAGATGCAAAGCAGAGCTATATATCAAGACCGCGGATGGCGTTCGTCCAACCTTTTAGCAGATTGGGAAAGACTGTTACCGGGGTAACGACTCGATTTGTCACAAGGTGTGACGACTGGACTCGATTTGTCTCAGCGACGCTTCGACACGAACGCAAGTCACTTTCGACAACAACGGCAGATTTACGGCGACCAGATGTGGTGGGCGTAGGTTTGCGGCTAGGTTGGAAGAGTGTCGATTGCAGTTGGTGGAAGGCTGTTCGCAAGAGAGAATGCTCCGGAGAGGCTTGCAAGATTTGCAGGGCAAAAGCTTGTAGTTGTATGGTGTTGAACCCTTTTTACGTTGTCCTAGAGTTCTTTATATAGTGATCTCAAAACCCCAAATACGTATGCAACAGGTATATAGATTCTGATATCAAATAGAATTGTATTTGTTAAATCAACTCCAAGTCAGACTTGAAGAAGGACTTCGAATCCTTTCTCTAACCGGAAATTGACTAAATACAATTAGATTATCCGTTAATGGACAACCCTACGGGCCTCGGCCCAATGTATCGGTTGAATGTTAATTTAGGCCCAAACATTGCCCCCCAGCCTTCAAGATTAAAAGCCCATTGAAATCGAAGAAGGTTGAAAAAGCCCACGCGGATTTGTTTAAAAATCTGACGAACACGTCGTTCCCTCTAACTGATGCAACTTTACCAAATTGAGCTCAAGCGACTGTTCAATAAACCCTAAATCGCTTCAAATCGTACCGATTCAGAAATCCAGAGACCCCTTTTCAGATTCTATAAAGCCACAACCTGAGAATCGTGAGAACCCATCCGAAACCCCAAACCAATCGTCATGGCATTAGAGATCAAACACACCGAAGCGATTCGCGGCAAGGAAAGAATTCAAAGGGCCGTCTTCGAAATCGGAAGTCCCTGCTGCACCTCCTTAATTTCTCGAGACGATTACAACCGTGCCGGACTGGGCCCAAAGCAACGAGAAGTCACTACCGAAGGCATTTCTTCGATTATGGATTACTGCCGTCCGCCTCCAATAGCCTTCCGCGAACAGGACATCACCCTTCAGAAATGTTCGAACCACTTCGAAACCCCCATCACCACTGGTTGCTGGCCACTACCAACCTCAGAGATGATCAGGTGGTACAAAGCCAGGCAACACCTAGATGCCCTGAGATGGAACCGCGCTGGGATCACAGAAATTCTGGAGCTCTGTTTCAGCTTAAATCAGAAAGGTGGAAATCGATGCGTTTTCTTGCCCCTAGTAAGCTTCTGGAACTCATCCTCCAACACTTTTGACTTTCGCTTTGGTCAAGCTAGCATTACTCTCCTAGACTTATATGCTGGGCTAGGATTTCCTCTGAGTAATAAGCCCTTCGACGCGGATAATTATCCCCAAGACCAGTTCCCATCCTCCGTTATGTACATCACTGGCTCCTACAGCTATCAAGCTTGGATGACTGAATTCAGTCATAGGAATGATGACATCGGAGGAATTTGCTTCCTTGATTTTTGGCTGAACAAGTTCATCTTCTGCTCAACCGCCGCCAAGATGTCAAGAATCTACAGAAGGATGGCAGAGATTATTTACGCCCATCAAGAGATAGGCCTTGGGCAGATAGTTCTAGCCCACCTATATCGGGGACTGCACACCCTCACCATGAATCCCTTCAACTTCACTGTGCCCGGCCCACTTTGGATTTTAGACATCTGGGCGAATATGTATTTTCCGGGACTCGCCGCAGAACCAAGAGACATTGGAGAGAACAGAATCGCAGGCGCAGCATACGTTGGTCAAGAACCAATGTATGGGCAAGGCTACGCTGCGTGCTTCGATATCATCTTCCAGACAGATGCACCCGGCTTCTATTCCGAAGCTCAGATGCTGCTCACTCGCAAGCACCCTCATGCTTTGAAGACCGGCTTCCTCCCCTCAGCGGACCAAAGCAAGGCAGGGAAAGACCTCTTCCTCCAATGCATATCAATGGCAGACCTTCCGCTTCTGACCTCAAACAGAGGTAGTGAAGGCTCAGAGGTGTACGCCCCACATCTGTTTGCTCGCCAATTCGGCTTTACGCAACATGCCCCCTATCCGCCAATCCAAAGCTGTAACATCTTCTCAGCCTGGCGACCAAGCAAGAGTACTCCTGCGACCCCCAACATTCCATGTTCCTCCTGCCTTCGAACGGCCACCTTTCCAACTCCAGACGAATGCATAGAGCTGGTGATCTCCCAAGCAGCCACTGCTGAATATGACAATTGGTGGCACCGGCTTTGTGGGAAGGACTTCCAGATAAAGGAAGGATCAGTCTACTACTTCGGCAAGGTATTCAGAAGACACCGCGATTGTCTTACTGACAATGACAAGGTGGCGCTCGATGGTGGTCCTTTGCACCCTGAATTGCCGACTGAAGAAACTCAGGTAACTACTCGCTACGTTACAACTTACCCTGATTTTGGATAAGTATTAGGAAAACCACTAACTGATTTTTATGTTGCAGATTGTTTCAAAGAAAGTGCTTCCTGATGACAGGAAAAGGAAAGCCCTTGCGACTCCTCCAACAGCAACCAGGAGCAAGAAAAGAGTGAAATCGCCTCCTCCTGTGGTCGAAGAAGAAGATGATGATAATATGCCAGTAAGTCTTTAATAAATTGCCTGAATATCTGTCATCCGCCAACTCTATTTTAGATCAGATTATAACCCTAACGCAGTTGGCGAATTTTCTTCCACAGGGGCTTAGATTGAGACGGAGGGGAGGCGCAACTTCTAGCACCACTCCCACCATGCCGAAACCGATCGAGATCTCTTCTGGTGAGTCCTCCAGCTCCACTAGTTCACCTTCGGGTAGTCCTGAGCCTGGAATAAGAGTTCCAGAGACTTGGGACGAAGTTTCATCCGCCTGGCGAGAATATACAATCCGCCTTGATTACTATAGACGAAAACTCCCTATTGATGCAACTCCGCTAAACTGGCTTCCTGCTGAAACAGGTACAATCTGCACTCCCCTGGCCGCTGCTCCACTCTCAACTTCCCATACTCCACTGACCAGTTCAGTCCTCTCCTCAGAGAAAGTCATGGAGGGAACCTCATCCGCCAGCGCCTCAACTGCACTAACAACTGTGGCAAGCATGTCAAGGATGACACCCCCAAACCCATTCCCTGGACCAGAAGATATCGGGGGACCTGTAGAGGAATATCTGGAAGAAAACCCGGATGTAGTGATAGGCGCCAGCCGCTACCAAGACATGCCCCCAGCCTCACCTCAAGGCGAACCTGTTGAGGCCAACAATCCCATAACTGGGGTCACGGCCGATACCTCTTCTGAATTAGAGGTACCTTTCTAACAACCTTTAATCCATTCATTTTTAGATTGTTATTATGTTAATTCTTCTTACACCTGCATTCTTTTACAGGCAACAGAAACTCCGATCCAGCCTGAGAGTATTGGCGAGCAGAGCATGGTCCTGTTCTGCCCCCAGCCGGATGTCCAAGAAAAAGGGTCTTCTGCCCCCCTTTCTCCTCAAGCCAACACTACTGGTACCCAGATCATTCCACCGCTGAGTGATGATCCGCTACTGCAGCCACCAATCCTCCAACAAGATGGAGCTGAACTGCAAGAAGCCTGGGACCTTTTCAGCCGGCTCTACCAAGAAGATCTCACAAATGCAGGAGTTCGTGAGAAGATCCACATTGCGCTGCAGACCGTGGAGAGTCAACTTCAGTCCTTGCCTGCCGAGGCTCAAAGTAAGATAAGGGAAGTTCTGGACGTCTTCCCTGGCCTCCTCGCGACCTTCCAAGACAAGGCGAATGAGATTCCCAAGCAGGAAGCTGCTGCCAAGGAAAGAAATTTGCTCCTGTCTCAGGCCGTAGATTCCTACTCCTCGCTGATACATTCCGTGGAACAAGAGGACGAAGTAGAACTCAAGCGCTTGAGACAAGAAAGGGAACACATTGACCGGAAGATAGCTCTGGTAAAGGAGAGACAGCAAAGTCGTCTGGATGCAGCATCCGAACGAAGGACTCAGCTCGCCAAGCTTAAGAACGAATCAGAGCAAGGTCAGAAAAACACCCTGAAATCCAAGTCTGACCTCCAACGCATGAAGGCTAAGCTCGCTAGACTAGGCCTTAAGATATTTGAATTCTCTTCTATGCCCCCCGAGTAACTTGGGCTTTGTTTTGTATCCATTTTTGATAATATTGGATAAGTGTTTAACAAACACAACCCATATGCGAGGCCCAAACCTGACTGGCTCGTTTATCACAGCCTTAATTAGTCTTTATCTGCAACTGTCAATTTCCAAGATACGGTCAACAGTCAAACTGACATTCAAAGCTTGTAATTCCCCGTGCTCGCGAGCGGTTGAAAATCATAAACTTCTTCATTATTTCGACGTGAGTGATGATGTGAAACCCTAATTAATCCCAGCCGTTAGATTTCACTTGCTACTCGCTATAAAATGAAGCCCTTAGCATCAAAACCAAAACTCATCTTCTGCTTACCATTCAACATGTCTATCTTAGTCTTTAGTTTCTCTACTAAGCCTCTATGGCTTCCTGAGTCTTTTCCTCCAGATCATATGGAGATGTTTGTCAAAACACCTTAAGTCGCATAGTCTGGTATTAAATATGTTCTAAGTCGCACAGTCTGGTATTATGCCCCTTAAAGAACATGGAATATGGATAGAATCTCCAAAAGAAGGAGCTCTTCTATTGTTCTCCAGGGTATAATAGCTGCTGGTGACTTAGAACCCATTCGCCATCATGGCTGTCACTCTCCTTCTGCGATCTTTCAGACTCCTGTTAGTGATCAGAGGTGACCGTCGGTTGGCATCCACATCCTCATCCCTTAGCTCTTCTTTCAATCCCCAAGGCCTTCCCTTTGAGGTAAGGTTCCAAATAAAGGTATTGGTGGATGAAGAAACTTACGGGACGGTGAAAGCGATGAGGATCGGAGCAGGAGATCGGAGGAGGAACGATACACGTCCACCCCCAAAAGAATCTGTGAAACAGATCCTCTTCTCTCTTTCGTTCAAGAAGTTTAAAAGTATAGGATTTCACATAATTTTGTACTTGTAAAGCTCTTGACCGCAAAGTCATTCTTGAAATAGGATCAATAAATTTAGATCTTATTGACCTTGTTGATAATGAACAAAAAATTTGCTGTTTTCCATGTTGAATGAACAAGAAATTGTTGAAGCCGAAAATTGTTGACAACCATAAGCATTGATTCTCAATTCGACTAAGTAAACAAACCCTAAACAGATTCATAACAAAAGAAAGCAAACTACGAAACTAATGAACCTTGAACAGATTCATAGTCTAAAGAAAGCAAACTACGAAACTAATGAACCTTGAACAGATTCATAGTCTAAAGAAAGCAAACTACGAAACTAATGAACCTTGAACAGATTCATAGTCTAAAGAAAGCAAACTACGAAACTAATGAACCTTGAACAGATTCATAGCCTATATTGCTGTTCATATTATTGGTGATAGCGAACCACTAACAGACTTCATCGCCAAATCATCTATGACCAGTATCCCGTGTATTGCCCCCCCTAGTAACCTTAGGCTGAGGCGAAGTAAACCGCCAAAGCCAAGGGGACTAAGGTAAAGTGTTAGTGTCTCCAAAGAAGGTTTTTAAGTTGAAGGTTGCCCCCCGGCCTCGACCGTAGCGAGTGGCTCTTCATATTCCCATACGCTAGGGAAGTACTTCTTAAGGTGGTGTCCATTAATGGGGCTACGATGGACCTCACCCTCCAAATCTCTGAGTTGATAAGCACCTTTGCCAATAATTCGATCAATGACAAAGGGGCCCTCCCATTTAGGAGACCATTTGCCACGTCCAGTGTCTCGTTCGCCAAAGGGAAGCATGGCCTTCCAGACCAAATCGCCTTCACCAAAAGATTTACCCTTGGTACGCTTGTCGTAAGCTCTGGCGATCTTTTTCTTTTCCAATACGATGTTCTGTAAAGCATCTAAGCGCTGTTCATCGAGGTTCTCATGCTCCTGAAACATTGCCTGAACGTAGTCATCTCCGATTAATTGATGCTGCTCGCGAACTCGGAGGGAACGGACAGTGATTTCCAAAGGAAGAACAGCATCATGGCCAAACATCAAGGCATACGGAGTAGTGCCTGTAGGAGTGCGTTTGGACGTACGATATGCCCAAAGAGTATTGTCCAACTCCGTGTGCCAAGACCGAGGATTGTCCTCCAGCATCCTTTTGATGATAGAAATAATCACCTTATTGCTAGCCTCAGCTTGACCATTCGACTGAGCGTAGTACGGCGAAGAGTGTAAAAACTGAATGCCATACTCTCGAATGAATGTCTGCGTACTCTCCGCCATGAACGCTGCCCCCCTGTCCGCCACAATACATTCAGGAATGCCATAACGGCAAATAATGTTCTGAAATATAAAGCGAATGACTGTCGCTGCGTCACAATTTCGGACAGGGATGGCTTCCACCCATTTGGTGAAGAAATCTGTGCCAACCAGTAAGTACTTATGTTGGAGAGACGAGTTCGGATGGATTTCCCCAACAAAATCAAGTGCCCAACCCCTGGCTGGCCAAGGTTTGATGATAGGCTGCATTGGGATATTAGGAATCCGTTGGACCGGTCCATGAATCTGGCAATCAACACAGCCTTTGGCAAAGCTGATGCAGTCTTTAAGGATAGATGGCCAAAAATAACCATAACGGCGGATTAGCCACCTCATCTTTGATCCGCTTTGGTGCGAACCACAAACTCCCAAATGGACTTCGCGCATTAACCTTTTGGCTTCTACGCCAAAGACACATCGGAGGTCTACGCCTTCCGCACCTCGTCGAAGCAACTCATCACCCTTAAGTAGGTAATTTGTAGCTAAATACCTGGTTCGCCTTTCGGATGGGGCAGACGGGTCTTGTAAATATGTAATGATCGGTTGTCGCCAATCAACATCAATAGTATCAAGGCTAGCAACCAACCAGTCGCCTCGCTGCTCCCTTCGTGCAGCGAAAGATGGTAACGTCCTCCGTTCAACTTTCAAGATGCGTTCCTGAACTCCGTTAGCTAGGGTAATGCCAGTGGCGAGCTGTGCTAACTCGTTTGCTGCAAAGTTCTTTTCACGAGGTACGTAGTCAAGCACCACATCAGAAAATTGATCCAACAACTCTGATGCTCGCTCCCAATAATGTACTAGGTGGAAAGAAACACATTTGTAATCCCCTAACAGCTGTTTGATGATTAATAGAGAATCACCATATACTTCGATTTCTTTGGCGTCCATATCCAGTAAGAGTTCCAGACCAATAATAAGGGCTTCATATGCAGCCTGGTTGTTTGTACAGGTCCATTCCAACTGAAAGGAATAAGAATGGCTTACCCCTGATGGACTTTGGATGCAAATTCCTGCGCCCGCCAAAGAGTGTGTGCTACTGCCATCAAAGTACAGGATCCATGGTACCGTGCCAACCATGCTGACGAAAGGGATAGGCTCCTCAACCGATTCATCTAAAGGATGATGAAGTAGGAAATCGGTGACCGCTTGACCCGTCATTGCCTTGAGCGGTGTATATTGTAAAGAAAATTCAGAAAGAGCCAAGACCCACTTACCAATCCTACCCCTCAAGATAGGGCGAGTAAGCATGTATTTGACCAAGTCCGTTTGAGCTACCACTATGGTGGTAAAGGAAAGCATGTAGTGGCGGAGCTTGGTCGCTGCAAAGTACAACGCTAAACAGAGACGCTCGATGGGAGAGTACCTTGTTTCTGCATCTAAAAGGGTTCTACTGAGATAAGATACCGCATATTCGACTTTCTTACCCTCCGTAGTAGTTTCGTCCTGAGCCAACAGTCCAGCAACAGAACTAATAGATGCAGAGATGTATAACTTGAGTGGGATGCCTTGCTTTGGCGGCCGTAAAACTGGCGGACTGGCCAAATATTGTTTGATTCTATCGAACGCCGCTTGATGGTCAGGTCCCCAAACGAACTGCTCGTCCTTCTTGAGTTTCAACAAGGGCGAGAGAGGAGCGATCTTGCCCGCTGAGTTAGATATGAAGCGTCGTAGAAAATTGATTTTGCCCAACAAGCTTTGAAGCTCCTTCTTGTTCCGAGGTGCCGGGGCGTTTAAAACAGCTTGTGCCTTGTCTCCCGCTACCTCAATACCCCTGTCATGTACTACGAAGCCAAGGAAATCACCAGCACGAACCCCAAAAATGCACTTTGCTGGATTCATTTTAAGCTGATGTTTCCTCATCCGCGTAAAGACAGCGCGCAGATGACCAATATGGTCTACCTTGGATTTAGATTTAACCACTACGTCGTCAATGTAAACTTCTAGGATGACGCCGAGAATGTCATGAAAGATTAAGTTCATAGCGCGTTGATACGTAGCTCCTGCATTGGTTAGGCCAAATGGCATGCTAAGATATTCAAAGGCTCCAGCAAAGCCTGGGCAACGAAACGCAGTCTTATGAATGTCCGGCTCATAAATTGGTATTTGATGGTAACCGGCTGTACCATCCATGAAAGATAACATTTCATGCCCTGCAACTGCATCCACCAAAAGATCCGCAATAGGCATTGGGTATATGTCCTTTGGTGAAGCAGCATTTAGATCTCTGTAATCAACACAGACCCTGATTTTGCCGTTCTTTTTCTTAACAGGAACCACATTCGCCAGCCATTGTGTATATTGGGCCGGACGAATGATTCCTGCATCTATCATGCTCTGAACTTCCCTCTTGACCGCCATAGCGGTTTCGGCGTTCATTCGCCTTTGTTCTTGTCGAATAGGGCGGGCGCCATCCCTAATGGGCAATCGATGGCATACTAGATCTTTGGACAGTCCAGGCATATCTTGATACTTTTCCGCAAAGCAATCCTTGAATTCTTGCAACAAATTGATTAATTGCAATCTCAGGTCCGGATCCAACTGCTGACTAATCCCAACTTCTAAAGGTTCCTCAGGTGTACCGAGATTAACCTTCTCTACTGGGTCTCGTACCTTGGGCGGAGTATCGTCTAAGGCAGCTGGTGCTGGTGGAATGGGCTCGACGTCTTCCGTAGTTATGACGTCGTCTTCATCGATACACTCAACAAGAGCGACCGTGTCTGAAGCTAGTTGCTCTGCCCTAAACATTGCCAGGCGCTGGAATAAAGAGAGTACAGCCTCTGACTCCGCCACTGTAAAACTGTCAATCATGCTGACAATTGGTTGAAAATCGATGGAAACAGGCCGAGAACCGTCCGCCTGAGCCTGTGCTAATCCCCACCGTGTTAAGTCAGTGGAAGTTACCCCTAGCGGACGACCCTTACTATCCACCCCATCAATCACGAGAGGACGCATAGTGCTGTAGTAATAATCCGACTCCAAAGTATTAGTTGCTATAGAAAAGGGACGCTCATCCGCCTTGATTAGAACAGGTTTATCAGAAACTGGATCCCACATTAGCATCTCTTGATGTAGCGAGGATGGGACTGAGGATGTTTTATGTATCCAATCGCGTCCCAAAATCATGGAATATGGGACTGTAGTCTCCGTCACGAAAAGACCCTGACAAGCATTGGAAGGTCCAAGGTTAATTCGGAGTACGAGGAAACCAGCCGTTTGAGCCACAGCGCCCGCGAACCCTCTAACTTTAATAGAGGAGTTCTGGATCTTGGCCGCGGGGATCTGAAGTCGTTCCACCGTGCTGAGCGTAATCACACTCACCGCCGCACCATTATCGATGAGGATTCGGTTGACCTGGACACCCTCCACCTCTGCCGTAACGTAGAGAGGTTTGAGATGTTGGGTCATTGTAAATGTGGGCTTAGTGAAAGTCATGTGCGAACTATTCAGATCAGCGACCCGGTCCTGGTCGCTAAGAGTTGGTAAAGAATTCAAATGCTCGTTGGCAGGAAGATCATCCTCGCCTGGCGCTGGAATGAGACAAACCGGCTTGTCCGCCGCCTCCTCTTGTATAAAATACGCCGTAGGAATTGGTTTAGACAAAGCATATCTAGAGGATAACATGAAAACCATATTACAGTCCAGAATCGGTTCATCTCCATCTGTAAATCCTTCTTCGTCGTCCAGCATCTCATCATCCGCGTCCGGCATGTCTCTATCCACCCCTGATGAACTCGTAGGAGCTTCAGTCTGAGACGTTATAAGAGCTGCCTCTGCTTGCTTCACAGCGAATTCAGTCTTCAATTGCTGAGCTACGAACTGAGGGAAGGGCTGATCACCTTGTTGACTGACAGCCTTCTGACCCGTGAGAAGTTGAGTCGTCTTAGCCGATGACCTGCGAAGGACTGGAGTAGATCCTTGAGTTTCTAATTGTATGTCAAGGACCTTGGTAGGTGTTGATGTAGAAACCGCCGTCATCCCCTTAGGCTGCCATGTCAGAATAACAGAATCTGTCTTCTCTATCTTATCAGCGGTTGTTTTGACAGATTTAGGTGGTGGAACCTCGGCGGCTGAACGCAGAGGCAGCCTTTCTGGAGATAATGCTAGCTTCCTACGAGGAGTTTTCTGAGGTGCACCATCTACTGCTGTAGAATGCATAATTCTTTCGTGAACATTCTTCCTTTGAGTTGGCGGTTTTTCCTCCTTTCGTATCCTACGAGTATCAATATAGGTTTTAGACTTATAACGCTTGTAGGTGTCACGTACGTGCTCCACAGGCATGGAGAGTTCGTTAGGAGTCACCCTTCCTTTGTTCAAAGCCTCTAAAGTCCTTCTCGCTTTACCATACCGCTTTTGAACATTCCTGGTTGGAGGGGCTGGTTCCTCTATGATTGGCTTTGTCCCTGAAGGTCCAGGATCTGGCCAAGACCTCGCTGGGCTATCGAATGCCGTCGTCTCTTGGTGATGGTATTTTGTCCGTTTGAGGTCATCAAACCGAGAGCGAACCGGCCAAGGAGGATTCCTCTTGGCCGTTGCAAGAGCCTTTGCCGTTGCCTCTTCTAGCGCCCTCATCAGCTCTTCATGGGTAAGAGGTATTCGGCAATTTATCTTACAATCAAGGCATAGCTGAGCCCTAGGTATGGTTATCAGTTCTTCCGTGACTGGCGGATTAGCTTGCTTGTCCTTTCGCGAGGTATCATTGGGTTTGCCCTGATCGATTGCATTTACCCAAAAGTGCTGGAAGGGTAATAACGCGCCGTTATCAAACTGGAGGAAACCCTTATTCAACAAGTCCTGAATATGATCCTTCAAACCAATGCATGTAGACGTACTATGATCGTTTGAACGGTGAAAAGCACAACGTGAGCCGCCTGACCTATCCTGCTGATGTTGCGCCAACAGGAAGGCAGGAACAGCCATCCCCTTTTGACTCAATTCTTGCCAAATTTCTAACGCCTTATTCGCGTTGTAGGTATAGGTCTGAAATTTAGAACCCTGTTGACCAGGTTCCAGTTCCCCACCTTGATAAGGAATCAGAGAAACCATATTTACGTCTGGAAAGGGTTTAATCTCTGTCCATGTAGGCTCCTTAGGAACGTCCATCGCCATGAGTTTATCGTTAATCCATGTCTGAATTTGGTCTTTGAGCTTCACACAATCCTTAGTATAGTGATTAGTCATATTGTGAAAACTGCAGTACTTCTTACCCGCCATGTAGTCTGGCTTGGGTATGAAACCACCTTCGTGCTGGAGTCGTCCTTGTTTAAACAGCTCGTTGAGTATCTCCGGTGCTTGATGAGCGTTATAGGTATACTTCTCAAAAGCAGACCTCAGAGGTAAGGAGGCCATAATCTTAATAGGATCCTTAGCGAACCGTACGCTTTTCGGTTGTAGAGGCTGGCGACCCACTACTTCCACAACCGCTACATCCTCTTCATCCTTGGTATCATCAACCCAAGTGACTATGGGTGCTGAATCAGCATCTATAGTCGCCACCGTTTTAGTAACAGGAGGGATAGGTGTCTTAGGTTTCAGAGTTCCGGGATAATATGACACTGGAATGCTCTGCCTCTTACTGTTCTGAGCCCTCGTTTGGTCGAGGAAGTGTTGATGTCTGGCTAACCTATTGGTTAAGTCTGCCATATTCGTCACATATACTTGCTGGAAGTGCGCCTGGATTTCCGGTTCGAGTCCCGCAATCGCTAGCTCGACCGTGGTCTCCTCTGTTAGCCTATCCTTGCATTTAGCTCGAAGGAGCTTGAAACGCCTCAGATAATCGATGGCGGACTCGTCAGACTCCTGGTTAGTATCCGCCAGAAACTTAATGGTTACCTTAGCTTCTACTACCCCGAACATAGTCCTAAAGAGACCCTCCATGGATTGCCAATCTGGAATAGAACCTGGCGCTAGGTCTCTATACCAAGCCAAAGCTGATCCTGTGAGAGAAGTTCCGAACAACTTCAGCTTAAGAACGGGATCTTGGGCGTAAGGACCACACTCGTTATGGAAACGAGTGATGTGGGTCTCGGCATCTTCAGAATGTTCGCCCGAAAAAGGGGTAAACCTTATATGCCTGAAATTTGCGGGCCATGGCGTCATATTTACCGCCAGGGCAAGTGGATTGGTATAGGTCATACCGGGATCCGGCAAACCTTGCATGACCCTCAACTGTTCCTGAAACAGTTGTTGTATCTCGTTGCGAGTCATGCCACCCTCAACATCCTCCTCTTGAGCTTCGCCTTCATTGTCAGGTGGTGGGTTCACGTTTCGACCACCTCTCCTCTGCTGTCTATTCGGATTGACAGTTTCAAATCCCCTGTTATTAGGCTTAGTATTTTTGTTGGGGCCTCTCTCTGTTACCTTCGCAAATTTTAGTAGAGGGACCTGTTCGTTCGGCTCAGCTGCCTCAGTCTCGAAACCCATCTGCACCAATCGTTCGACAGTGGCATTGGTCTTGTCCAATTGTTCTTGCTGCTGCATCATATAGTTTCTGAACTCCTCCTGCTGTTGCTGGAGTTGCTCGCTGAAATTATCCTGATGCCCCCTCACCAATCTGTCAAGATTTTTAGAGAGAGAGCTAATATTATCTGTATTCCTATGAGCGTGATCCGCCAGAGCATTAATGTTAGTCATATGACCAATCTGTTCAGTCTTCAACTCCTTCAACGTAGCTTCTATCTTTTCTAAGATGACATCAGTATCCTGAGACTTAGATATTAGAATGCTGAAAGACTCCATTATTTCTTCAGTAGAGGGTGTCCGAGGCAGACACACTCCGTCCCCTTCATGGGCTTCAGTATCCAATGGAGCCACGGCGGCATTTGAGATGTCAGCCTCTCGATGGCGATTAGTGACATCTTCCAAGGTTTCGGGTCCTTGATTAATTCCTTCGAGGCCCTCAGTTAGGTCCTCAATTTCAGGTCTGTCATCTCCAAACTTGGCTTGTAGTTGGGATTCAGATAGACCCCTACATGCAGCTGAGTTATGCTGTTTCAACAACCGATGTTCTGGTTTCTTACAGAACGTCATTGGTCGTTTATAGATATTGGTTTGCGCAATCCTGACACTGGTCCCACTGGGCGTGCCAAAAATGTTCGCGTCGGTTTTTACACCTGTCGAACTATCAACACGTGGGGGTGGCGGACGTAGGTTTCAGTCCTGGTGCGTTGTGCGTGAGCGTGCCAGTACCTTTGGGTTAGGTACAACCTTGGTGCGGACGACCTCTGGCAAGCGAATCACCCTTGGCGAGCGGATGACTCTGGCAAGCGAATCACCCTTGGCGAGCGGATGACTCTGGCGAGCGTGTTCGTCTGCTCCCTGCTACCTGACTTCTCGATCAAGCGACTGTACGCGGGCGTTGACAAACCGGCGTAAGGGCTCGAACAAGACCTAAGTAAACAATTACTAGGATTTTTCCTCAACCTTTCGGTAGATTGAGATATCTTACTTCGATCCTGAGATGCAAAGCAGAGCTATATATCAAGACCGCGGATGGCGTTCGTCCAACCTTTTAGCAGATTGGGAAAGACTGTTACCGGGGTAACGACTCGATTTGTCACAAGGTGTGACGACTGGACTCGATTTGTCTCAGCGACGCTTCGACACGAACGCAAGTCACTTTCGACAACAACGGCAGATTTACGGCGACCAGATGTGGTGGGCGTAGGTTTGCGGCTAGGTTGGAAGAGTGTCGATTGCAGTTGGTGGAAGGCTGTTCGCAAGAGAGAATGCTCCGGAGAGGCTTGCAAGATTTGCAGGGCAAAAGCTTGTAGTTGTATGGTGTTGAACCCTTTTTACGTTGTCCTAGAGTTCTTTATATAGTGATCTCAAAACCCCAAATACGTATGCAACAGGTATATAGATTCTGATATCAAATAGAATTGTATTTGTTAAATCAACTCCAAGTCAGACTTGAAGAAGGACTTCGAATCCTTTCTCTAACCGGAAATTGACTAAATACAATTAGATTATCCGTTAATGGACAACCCTACGGGCCTCGGCCCAATGTATCGGTTGAATGTTAATTTAGGCCCAAACATAGTGTACTCACAATCTCGTATTCAATGTACATATGAGTCGTTTTAGAACTATTTCTGAATGCTTTAAACCCGTTTTCAAACAAGGAATTTGTTAAATACTTTAAGTACCACTTTGATGAGTTCTAAAAGACTAAAACTACACATGACACATCTCTTTGTTTTTATTTACAATTTTTATTACAATAATGATGGATTTTCTTTACTAACACAAAACCGCTTTTGGGTCTTCCATAAAGAATATGAACCATTCGGTATGCATGTTTTATTCTTACAAACTTGAAAGTAAGCAAAAAACACGATACAAAATAATAAAGCAGTAATATCAGAGCATTTGACATCAATTGTATGCTAGGCTGGGTCTTCAGTTAAACCTCCTCACAATCACAGTCCAGCATAGTAGTGGTTACTGTACTCACAGAGTCACAGTTGTACTCTTCTTGTGCAACTAAATTTAGTAAAAACACTTAGACCCACATAATTTGTATAGCTAAATTATGGCAAATGAAACAAGTTCGATATATATATTGAATACCTTTCCTCCTCCCTAAATTGCTCATATCCAATATTTTAGGCCATCTGAATATTTATACCAATTCCAGATTTCGTGAACCCGGTTCCCCAGTCAACTTGACGTTTCATGCAGTAAGTAACTAATTAGACTCCCAACAGAAGAAAGCATTAGTTACAACCACTCACATTAAACTAGCATTCATTGTAGTAAATCATACCCTAACCAAAATTCGTTCAACAACTTGAATTATAATAAAATGTCATTTTACTATTTTATTTCTTTTTAATTATATTAAAAAAAGGAATCAAATTTGTGACTCAGTATACTAAACCTAAGTTCCAACTCAATCTTCGTTCACATCTTAGTCCCACAAACGTCATTCTGTTATTACTCTCGATAAGAATTAAAACAAAGAATCACAAAAAATTACATTGTAAAATTGGCAGAATTGTGAAATAAGTAATTTTCATGTTCAACGTTCAAGTCCAAACTTTATTTAGTGATTAATTTAATTTTACACTCATCGGAAGAACGTGTTATTCGCTCGCTAATCTCACCTTGAATTATTATTTTGAATTAAATAAAAATAATTAAAATTGGCGTTTAGTAAATCGTCCCAATCGGCGGCCGCTGTTATTCCCGCTCTCTGGCAACGTTCAGTTTTCAAAGTCCCTCACTCCCACCGTCTTTTGTTCTCTTCCAAGCGCGGGTGCTTCCACTAATTTAAACCACCCCGCCACGTCACCACCCCAGTAATTATTTTAGTTTCAAATTCCAAATATCCACACCACACCTCTCTCTCACTCTCTCTCACCACTCCCACCTCACCGGTTATTAGTCTCTCTCTCTCTCTCTCTCTCTCTGCAACTCTCTCTCTCTCTCTCTCTCACTTTGCCTTAAAGAAGACGAAACCATCTCCATCTCTCTCTCTGCTACACACAGAGCAAAGCAGAGCTTCGCACTCACATTGTGAGCCACTGACGAATAATAGCTTGAGGAATAAGCGATATAAATAAAGCCGCAACACCGTGCTCTTCGCTTTCGGCTTCTCCCCCAAAACCATGTGACCCCCTCTGACATATTCCTTCTTCTTCTTCTTGTTTAGATTTGTTTCATTTCACCTTTAGTCTATTTGTTGTGTTGTCCGAGTCAATCCCAGCGAGTTGACTCACCTGGATGGCCTCGTCCTCCAGAGCAAGGAGCAGCTCGCCATTCTCGTCCTACCGCAAGCCTTCAAGTCCTTACTCCTCGACCTCCTCCACCTCATCCTCCCGCGCTCTGATTCCTCGATCCTGCTCTAGCTCAGCGACGTCGTTTTACAGCTCCGGAGGTGGACTCGGTCCCCGATCCGCCACGCCGGTTCGCTCCCGCTCCGAATCAATGTACCAAGGCTCCCGGTCCTACGGCGGCGCCGCCTCGCCTGTCGGGTTCGCCGCCGACGAGCTCATGGCCGAGGCCGTGGAGGCGCCGAGGTCCGGGGATAGTATCTCGGTCACGATTCGGTTTCGGCCGCTCAGGTAATTGTGGTTAGATCCGCCGGGATCGGATCGGATCTACGGGGTTTGCGGTTCGGGGAATTTGAACCGTTTGATCTTAGGGTTTTTGAATTTTTGAGGTAATGTGATTTAATTGGGGGTTTTTTGGTTGCAGCGAGAGGGAGTATCAGAGAGGCGATGAGGTCACTTGGTATGCCGATGGTGATAAGATTGTGCGCAATGTGTACAATCCACTTACGGCTTATGCATTCGGTGAGTTTGAATTTGAAATTTGGGATGTAGATTAATGGAAATGAATAAGGAAATGGTTCTAGTTATTAATGCGGCGGAATGGATTGAAAATTTTGAAGTTTGTTGGATTTGAGGATTGTTTTGTTGGTTGCAGATAAAGTTTTTGGACAGGATACGAATTCGCAGGAGGTTTATGAGGTTGCTGCCAAGCCTGTGGTCAAAGCTGCCATGGAAGGTGTCAATGGTATGGCATAACTGCTGTTTCGATTGTTTCAGTACTAATTTAAATGAAACTCCGCTAGCGTAATGTCTGTTTTAGTTGGATAATTGAATGGAGTAGTTGCATTCAGTTTTGTTTGGGAAGTTTCCATTTCTGATAGCTTGGTTGCTAACTATGCAGGCACTGTATTTGCCTATGGTGTGACAAGTAGTGGGAAGACGCACACTATGCATGTAAGTGTCGCTTGTGTTTTCTTGGGATTTGCTGTTGAGATGTTTAAGAACCATGATGTCTTGTTTTGGTTATGCTCCCTATATTTGATTTTGCATATAGGAAATTATATATAAGCTATCTATAGCACACATGCATGATACTGGTGTGATTGTTCTACATCTGTACATTGCATGAGAGAGATTTAGAGGAGTTGGAGATCTTAGGTGTTACTGTACTCATTTTGCTGTGATATGTAGTTAAATGTATTTCATCACTAAACCTTAATTACATCTGCTGGATGTGAATTTTAGTTATTTTTTCATGATGAATAATAAGTGCGAATTAGCTTTAAAATCTGGAAAACCTTAATATTATAATTAAAAAAAAAATGTGAGGAAATGGTCATGCCGACTCAAATGAAAATGTTAACAACTAACAAGATACTTGATATTTGGATGCTGTCATCCATACTTGCTCATCTTTATCAACTCCTTACAAAGTTTATTATAAACCACGCTTGATTATTAAGTTACTGGTAGAAAAATTGTATTCTATTTCTCTGAGGCTCCGAGGAAGTCAATCGGTAGTAGTTTTATGCTAGTTACCATACTTAATAATTTTGTTCCTGTTCTCTTACATTAGTACAAATTATGTCTCCCTTTCACACACCGTGGATAAGGTAATATCCTTGGACTATTGTTGATTTGTCTCATTTGTTGTCTACACAGGGAGATCATATTGCTCCAGGGGTTATACCGTTGGCCATAAAAGATGTATTCAGTATGATCCAAGATGTAAGTCTTTATTTAATTAATTATGAAGTTTGATGCTGTAATTTACTGCTCTGACTTTGATATTTTCCCTTCGATGTATCTCGCCAATTTAATCATCACACACTACACCCATAATTGCTTTTTTCCTTTTGCATCTTCTAGAGAAGCAATTTGTTTATTGGAAGATTATGAATTACACCATTATAATGATTTTGATTGTGAAATGCGTACAGCAAGTTACGGATGGTAATTTACTTCAATCATATATGTGTTCTTTCTTTGGAGTCTGGTGTTTTTCTACTAGCAAAAGAACCTGAAAGACATATCACTGCTTAATTATCTGTTTTTTGTTAATACTGATGAAAGACCGGTTTGAGTTGCATGTTAATTGATAGCCTAATTTTGATTTCAGACCCCAGGAAGGGAGTTTTTACTTCGTGTCTCATATCTCGAGATCTACAATGAGGTCAGTATTTTATGCTTGCTATCTTTTTATTTTTATATTCATGGTCTTTGTTCTTTTTCTTGGACTGATATCTCTTTACACTTTTTCTTAGTTTGGGTGTTTAGCCTTAACACAGAAATTATTGTTTCTGGGTAATTGATTTTGGTGCTTTTTCAGGTGATAAATGATTTGCTTGATCCAACAGGTCAAAATTTGCGTGTTAGAGAAGATTCACAGGTTTGCTAATTTTCTTTTATAGTTTTTCTAATTCCTTATTGTAATGTCATCTTTTTCTTTTGTTTCTAACGGCCTTTTATTATTATTATTATTATTATTATTATTATTATTATTATTATTATTATTATTCATCTGCTTGCTCTTTAATTCTTCTAATTTTTTTTTTTGATGTGTTTTGCTTTCCTGCATGCATACATGAATATTATTTATGAATTAGCATCGATTATGTTTGCTCATTATGCTTGTATTTTTTTTGGATTACAAACTTACAGTAATGCTCGGATTTTCAGGGTACCTATGTTGAGGGTATAAAAGAAGAAGTTGTTTTGTCTCCGGGGCATGCACTTTCGTTTATTGCTGCTGGAGAAGGTACTTGTAGTGGTGGCTTTTGTTAGATATGCAATTTCTTTTTCTTCAATCAGTTTATTTGCTCAACCTGATTGACTATTCAAATTTTGTTGACTGACTTTTTAATTCTTTTATGGTAATGCCAGAGCATCGTCATGTTGGATCAAACAATTATAATTTGTTCAGTAGTAGAAGCCACACCATATTTACACTGGTAAATATTCTTCCTAAATTATAATTTGAACTGCTATGATTGTAATGCTAATTGTTCCATCTATATATTTGTGATTGCGTTTTTTGGCCTATACTTTATCTATCTTGATGGATCAAGTTCTCCCCCCAAGAAGACATGCATACATTATAAAGTTACTGTGGTAATTAAAAAAGTCATCCTTTTGGCTACTTGTTTAAGCCTTCCCTGTACCTCCTGGAACAAATAAATATTCTTTTTCCGTTCATATTTCAGATACGATGATTGACAATTTTTCAAACATTGTTGTCGAGGGCAATACACAGTTTACGGATCAACTTGTTATCACTTGGACAGTAGTTGTAGTCAAGATTTACCTAATTTTCTTATAAAACTAGTCATTGTTTCTGTGGTGATTTATTCATTTATTTCTGCATGACAAGTTGATCGCTTTAGGGGTCTGTCTGCTAAATTTTCAACTCACATGCATTTGCAGATGATTGAAAGTAGTGCCCATGGGGATGAATATGACGGAGTGATCTTCTCTCAACTTGTATGGTTAAGATATGTCACATTACTAAATATCAGATTGTTTCTGTTTATCCATCTGTGTTTGTCTTAACATCTTGTTTATTTCTTTTCTTTAGAACTTGATCGATCTAGCTGGATCTGAGAGCTCGAAAACTGAAACAACTGGACTAAGACGAAAGGAAGGATCCTACATAAACAAGAGCCTTTTAACTCTTGGAACTGTATGTGCCATGCTATACAAATATATTAATAAACGTTGCGGATCCTTTTGTCTACTCTTTATTTTTGTATCTGTGCATTAATTGTTTATTCAAATCTGTATGGAATTACAAAAGGTTATGTGCACACAGGTAATGGAAATTTATAAAATGCCACCAAAGGCATTTGGCCACTATTTATTTTGGTGGCATTTTTATTTTGGCAATATCATAGTCGATGCACTTTCAACTTTACATCTTATATATTGGTTAATGGTCACTGTATTTTTTTGAGCAAAAGTAAAAACTAATATGAAGGAAAATGATCCATGATTCCATGTACATGGTCACTCTAGTTTAATGAATCACTTTGATGTTTCGACTAATATATAAACCATGAAATTTTTTATTTTGTTTAACCTTGTTTGGTTGCAATGAAGGTAATTGGGAAGCTGAGTGAGGGAAAGGCATCCCATGTTCCATATCGAGATTCTAAGCTCACCCGCCTTCTACAATCTTCACTAAGTGGCCATGGGCATGTTTCGGTGAGTTTCAGATGCTCTGCATTTGTTTGCCCATATTGATCTGTTGCTGTAAATCCTGTAATTCACAAAATGACACATTAATCCATAATTTAATGTCTATTTATTCATTGTTCATAGTTTGTTTGAAACTTCTCCCATGTATGTGCTTTTAAATCAGTAGTTCCTGAAAATATGTATGCAACAAAATTGTTACAACTTTGCTTACTTTTGTGCAATCTTTTTATTGTTTTCCAGCTTATTTGCACGGTTACTCCTGCATCAAGTAGCATGGAGGAAACCCATAATACATTGAAGTTCGCAAGCAGAGCAAAGCGAGTGGAAATCTACGCATCACGTAATAAGGTCCGCTATAATTTATTGTTTATATACGATTTCACGACTCAGTATTATTCACATATAGCTAAACATTATTATGTTCCCTGTTTTTGTTTACTTGAAAAATATTTCTAGCAGATTATAGATGAGAAGTCTTTAATTAAGAAGTACCAAAGAGAAATTTCAGTCCTTAAGCAAGAGCTTGATCAGCTAAGGAAGGGGATGCTTGTTGGTATCAGTCACGAGGAAATTATCACTTTGAAGCAGAAGGTTTTCTTCTCAAACATATCAATTCGCTTGATTGTGGCATGGGTTAATTATTTTTTATGAGTAAGATTTATGTATCTCATTTTCTATTTTCTAACTAGTTGGAGGAAGGCCAAGTCAAAATGCAATCAAGATTGGAGGAAGAAGAGGAAGCAAAGGCTGCTCTTATGAGCAGAATCCAGAGGCTAACGAAGCTAATTCTTGTTTCATCAAAAAATACAATTCCCGGGTGCCTGAGTGATATTCCCACCCACCAACGACACTATTCTGTTGGTGAAGATGATGTGAGTAACTTACTGAAACTAAGTTGCAAAGAAAGCATGGTATTTGCTGTTGTCTTTTCTACCTTTTTTCTTAACCTAGTATGTTAAGCCTTGAAGGCTGTATACTGTATTTTCACATGAGACATATTAATTATGAAGGATGCATTATGTGGAATGTATATACACAGAAGGATACATGTTTATGCCACTGTTCGGTGTCTTAAATTTAGAAATAAGTACAAGGAACCTATCACATATTTTTTTCTGAATTTTCTTTTTCATTTTCTGTTATTTAATCTGTCCAGTCTATCACCCTGTACAATTTCATACTGTTATCAACATTAGTTCTCTCAGAGTGAAAAGCAATAGAGTCCTTAAACTTTGTGGATTTTTTTTGTCAGAAAACGGAAGTGCGAGATGGGTCTTTGCTGATAGAAAGTGAGAATCAGGACTCACCTTCTTCTGCCTCTGGTGTCCCTTCAGATCTGTCATATGATTTCAGACATAAAAGATCTACCAGTAGGTGGAATGAAGAGCTCTCACCAGCTGGCAGTACAATTACAGATTTAACTCAAGCTGGGGAACTTATCAGTGGCTCGAAACTGACAACAGTAAGTTCTACTTTATTTACCTTTTGCTCACATTTCTGCTCAGCATATAAACCTTTGAATACTTTTGCTAATTGTTACAATTTTTTTTCAATTCTAAATACAATTGTGTTTTTAGCCTTTGTGTTCTCACTGAATAATAAATAGTTTTTTTTTATGATGTAATTATATTTCCTTTATTAATATTTATCATATGTATATAGGGAGGGATGACAATGACAGATCATATAGACCTGCTTGTTGAGCAAGTAAAGATGCTTGCTGGAGAGATAGCACTTGGCACCAGCACCTTGAAGCGAATGGTGGAACAGTCTGCAAATGACCCTGATAGCTCCAAAGTTCAAGTAATATTTCAATGCATTGTGCCAAAGCTTATCCTGTGCCGTTACTTTAGAAGTGCTAATTATTGTCCCTTTACACATTATTTGATAAGAAGAGAGTTGATTGCTTAATGTTATCAGAGATGCAATCTTTTTCTATGCATTACAATCCAGCATTCTGCTGTCTGGAAAAATCAAATAGTTGAAAGCTTCATTTTCACAGCTGAAGTATGTGTACTTAAAAGACCCTTGATTATATAATTACGCTTTCCTACAGATTGAGAACTTGGAACGTGATATCCACGAAAAGAGAAGACAAATGAGAATTTTGGAGCAACGCATCAATGAAAGTGGCGAGGCTTCTGTCTCTAATGCAACTTTGGTTGAGATGCAGCAGGTTGTTCTATGACTCAGTTCATTATTTCATATGTATTTCTCTGTGACTCTATATGACTGTGTCTTACTTAATTTGTTTTAATCGCAACAGACAGTTAAAAGACTGAAGACACAATGTGACGAGAAGGGGTTTGAGTTGGAAGTGAGTGCTTATATTATCTTATTGCATTATATATATATATATATATATATCTAATAGTGTTTGATGGATCCTAAGTGGTAGGTAATAACATGGTATTCTCTTATGGTAATAGAATTTCATTCTTTTGAGTATGATTTATGCAGATAAAATCGGCAGACAATCGTATACTTCAGGAGCAACTGCAAAATAAGGTTAGAATATCTCCATCTAGCTTTGTTCTTTCTTTCCTCTGTTTTATATAAATAGATGTGGGTATATATAAATATCTTTCATTCTTTTCAGTGTGCAGAGAACTTGGAATTGCAAGAAAAAGTTAATCAGTTGGAGAGCCGCTTAGCTTCAGTATCTGGTGAGAAATCATCAGGGTCTTCTGAGCATGGTGTATCTGAAGAGTATGTTGATGAATTGAGAAAGAAAATCCAGTCTCAGGTGATTACCGATTTTTCTTAGTTTTTGAATCCATATATCCTAGATTGCCAGGGCTATCTGTTCCTTTAGTGTCAAATAGTCTGCCCATGTGCTCGAGTTGCACTTTGTGTAATATGGTTGGTTTATTGCTCATGCTTCTTGTGCGCTTTCATGTCGACATTGCTGCTGTCATTCTCACGTGACAGTAGCAATTTTGAGAACATGTAATCATTTTCATATTTGGGTAAAAGTTATGGTTATCATTTTTTTTCTTGGTGTTTATTATTAGTACTCCCTAAAATAACAATATATTATCCTTTTAAAGTTAACAATATATTATCCTTTTAAAGTTTTTATGCGAGTGTATAAAATTTTTAATTGGAGTGTAGATTGACATTGGGAGTGTTAATAACTCTCATTGTCTATTGTGCGTGAATATGTTCTTGTACTAATTCAAGAGGTTCCTCTCATTTTGATGTATTCTTTAACTGATTTATGCTTTTGTTATAGGAGATTGAGAATGAAAGACTAAAACTGGAGCACGTTCAGTTCTCAGAGGAGAATAGCGGGTTACATGTGCAAAATCAAAAACTCGCTGAAGAAGCTTCTTATGCTAAGGAACTGGCATCTGCTGCTGCTGTTGAGTTGAAAAATTTAGCTGGTGAAGTGACAAAACTGTCATTACAGAATGCCAAACTAGAGAAAGAGTTGTTGGCTGCTCGTGAGCTAGCCAATAATTCTAGAAGTTCTAACATGCATCCTAGTAATGGCGTTAACCGCAAGCACAATGATGGACTAAGACCCGGAAGGAAAGGGAGGCTTTCTGGTCGTGCAAATGATATGCTGTCCGATGACTTTGAGTCTTGGAATCTTGATTCTGATGACCTAAGGATGGAACTTCAGGCTAGGAAGCAGCGAGAGGCAGTTCTTGAGGCTGCTCTGTCTGAAAAGGAATTTGTAGAGGAGGAGTACAGGAAAAAGGTTGAAGATGCAAAGAGAAGAGAAGAAGCTCTTGAAAACGACTTGGCAAACATGTGGGTCCTGGTTGCAAAATTAAAGAAAGAAGGTGGAGCTATCCCTGAGACAACCACAGAAGAAAGAGATAATGATGCCATGGAAAATAATAATGGTTTTAAAACAAATGATCACAGTGAGAGTAATGCTATCCCCAAAGAGAGACAAGCGTTGGAAGTTGCAAAACCAGCTAATGATGTAATTCGCACTGAAGAACCACTTGTTCTTCGCCTTAAGGTAAAAGAGACTCTGAATTATGTTTTAACTCTAGTGTGCTAGGCTTGTTTTGCCAGTCCTGTTAGAACCTGGAGTCAATATTAGGACTAGGTGTTGATTCGAATAAACAGGCCGCAACTCACTGACATATAATGGGTGGTATGTGGATAAAAGAATAAAGAGAATTAAGCAAATGTCTGCAAATTGTGAAGCTTTGGAGTAGTTAAGAGCTTTGAAGGTTGTGTTATAGATTTGGCTTTTATATTTTCAGGCTCGAATGCAAGAGATGAAGGAAAAAGAGCTCAAACACCAGGGAAATGGTGATGCCAATTCCCATTTCTGTAAAGTATGCTTTGAAGCACCAACTGCAGCAATTCTGTTGCCTTGCCGGCATTTTTGTTGTAAGTGATTTTGAAGTTCTATGTACAGAAGCTTTCAGCTTTTGCCGCTCATTAGTATAGTGGTAACTATGATTTTCATCTTTTGCAGTATGTAAATCGTGCTCACTTGCTTGTTCCGAGTGCCCAATTTGTCGTACAAAGATTGCAGATAGGCTTTTTGCATTTACTTCATGACTGTTATATGCCCTCAAATAAAGGTAACACCTTTTTTTTATTTTTATTAATTATCAGATTGGTTTCAAGAGTTTTTAAGATGGTGACAATATAACTTGTGTTAATGAATTAGTTTGTGAGTTAGGATTGCTTAGAGTACTTTGTAGTTTAGATGGGTAATAAGTTATTTTCTTTTCTTTGTTGATAAGGATGGATGAGCAGTCTTATTTTTTCATGGGTCTTTTAACATTTTCTTTTCTGCCTTTATTTTGCAGGGCTTTCTCATCATTCGCCGGTTTGCAATTTTCCATGATGATATAGGGGGTGCAATTCTTTAATTAGTTTGCTTGTACGTAAGTGTGAGTGTCTAAAAGGTATGTTTTACTTTGTTTCTCTATGGGGGACTGTAAAATAAGAAGGTACAAAAATGGGAAAAAGAAACCGGCACATTTGGGAGTATGAGATGCGGGATGTTGCTTTGTTTCTTCAGCATGCAGCAAAATGTTGTGATTGGTGTTATATTGTTCGTTTGCCGTGTATAGATACAATGTATGCTTCAGAAGCAATATTCTTCATCCATTTCTGCAATATCAATTCATTACATCTCTGCTTTATTCACTTGATCCTCACATAGCGTTAACAAAGTTGTTTCAAGTTGCACATTTATTTTAGACCTGTTACTTTTCTCATAGGGAAAAGCTTTTCTTCTTTTACTCTGCAAAATGTAAATAGTGTGGCATGTACGTGAAAATGTGTGCTACTGTTGCAAGAAATTTATCTACTTTTCTGTATCATCCTTTTCTTCAAGCAGAAATGTACACGCTGAGCTTGTAGGCTCGACTTTTTCTTTTCTTTTGATAGATGAATTGAGTACCTCGTGTGGACTATGGACTACAATATCCATATTGTTATTTCATTATTGGAAAAACAGCTTACCTATTCGGCTTTTTGCAACACAATTGTGAACTGCTCTTGCTATCGGTTTTTGACTTTGCAGCCTCAGCTGCAGTTGAGATGATAGATAAGGCTTCATTATTTGCATCTTGTTCCCACAGGACATAGTGTTGGCTACTCTTTATCTGCTCTAACTCTTCTCTCCTAGGGTACTAAGAGTGAACATTATTAACCGTGCTCAATTGTTGTTGGATTTAGATTCAATGGTGAAAATCCGTAGTCAGTTGTGTTCAATTGCCATAGGATTTACATCTCAAAAAAAAAAACAAAAAAAAATTGCCATAGGATTTAGGTTCATTGGTGAAAAATAACAAGGCAATTAGCAAGCTCATTCTCGTTCACCCGTCGAGCTAAATATAATAATGACAGCATGGACATCTGAGTATAAACTACCAGAATATGACTTGTACTGTATGAATACGCAAACTCCATACCTTTCGTACATAGTTCTCTTTCTTGTACAGTTGTACTCATCCGAACCGATCACAATTATATATGCTACTCCCATTAGTCCCATGATTTCTTATACACCTCCTCCAAACACCCAATATCACATCAAAACCTTGAAAGAAATGTCACACAGATTTTCAAGATTCAAAAAAAAAGAAGAAGAAATGGAAACAAGAAAAAAAAAAAGAAAAAAAAAAAACTGAACTCCTAAAGGCTCACTATCGCGCTTGGTAGATGGTGTGACACAATAGGTACCTAGAGATCACATCTTCTCATGAGAAACAACTATTGCATTCGAAATCTTCCTTCACTAAATTTGTCAGAAACTCCAACTCATTTTACTAAACCTTTTCTCCAAATCTTTCTTCCCCAAACTCTTGTCTTACAAGATGGGTCCAAATATCACCGAATCTCATACATGAGAAAATTGTGGTAGAATCGGAAACATAGGAAAAGAAATGAAAAAAGAGTTGGACTCACTTATTTTCCAACAAGTAAAAGTATAATTTCCCAGAAGCAATATCTCTGCAAAACTGATCTTGTTAATTAGCTCCCTAGCGACATGTAAGGTGCACTGCTTCCAACCTCATAGAAGCTGCTATCAAAATCAAATGAGACGTCAAGAAGGTCTTCTACACGCCACTCGGTGATCTGATCTCCCATAAAGTACTCCGATATGCTGTTAGTCGAAAGCACTGAACCATTGTCACTGATACAGCAATTCTCCTCTACCTTACACGATGAGGTTTGTTCATTGGATCCTGTTCGAGGTCGCTTTGTCGATGACTTGGAGACTACTCTTGCATGGTCAGTGCTTTTTGTGATTGCTACTTCATCAGAGAAGGAAGAACATGATGATGATGAGGTTGGATACAAAGTACAATCAGCAGAAAGCTTTACACCACTGAGAAGAAACCTGTTGTGTTTCTTAGTGTGTTCATTGGCTTTGTGGATTGAATGGTCACACTCCCTGCAAAGAACTGCTCTGTCTTCTTGACAAAAGAGAAACCCGAGCTTTTCCTGCAAATTAAACCCACCAAAACTGACTTAGGACTCATAAGTTTTGTTCATGGCATATTTAGTCTTTGAATAAAAAGTTTGTCACATAAGCTAAATTTAATCTTCTCAACAAGATTTGGAGATACAAAATGACAACAATAGAAAAGTTTCTATTGCCTTGTGGTACAAAATGTAGTAGTAGTCTAAAGCTCTAAATCTCATAATCAAAGATAGGTTGTTTACCATAGTTATATCATAGTAGAATATGCAAATTAACTACTCCGAGTTCATTTTCTCATCGATTTTTTCGTTGTGTTTGGCCGAAAAACGTACTACAATGAAGGTAGACTCAGAGTCATCAAAGAACCAGAAACTGAGCCAAAACAAGGATTTGAGCATGTTACCTGACATATATCACAGTGAGGGGAGTCTTTGCATGTTGGTTGGAGAAGAAAGAAGCGCTTGTGTTTACTTGCAAGCTTATTTGCATGGTGAACACGGCGATCACAGACGTCGCAGAGAGCAGCTTCATCAGCTGAGCAGAACACAGTGGCCTCAGCTTTGTCACATACATCGCACAAGATCTTCATGCTTTCACTTGGATTGATTCTCTGCACTGCTTTTTGTCCTTGATCTTTATAAGTAGTTGATGGGTGCAAAGACTGATCGAGGTTATGGGGGAGAGATGGGGGATGAGCAGGACAAACTAGTTATGGGGCTTTTTTGAGTTTTCAGGGACCAGAGAGAGAGAGAGAGAGAGAGAGATCACAGCTAAGATCTCTGTGAGGGGTGCTTTTAATCTTTGAGAAAGCTCTGGATGCAGTATCTTTCACTCTGACTGTATATATATACATACAGGTTTGAGTTAAGAGGACGTAGCAATCAGGCTTCTCTTGGCTAATATTCTACTCAAACCTAAACAATTTAATGATATTTCCAAGATTATGCGAAGTTGGAGATGGAGGCTTGACAAACAATTAAAGGATGGAACTTTATGGTTAGAGAGAGAGAGAGAGAGAGAGAGAGAGAGAGAGAGAGAGAGAGAGAGAGATGATCCCAGCCTTTTTCTACTGGAGAATAATATTTAAGAGAGAAAGAGATGATGTTGATTGAGCAGTGTTAGATCATGGGAGACCAGATCACACAGTAATATCAATTAGCCAGAGCCCAGAGGTTTGCTTGCTTCACTTCATTAATCTAAAACTGCAAAACCACTTATATTAACGTATTTCTGTCGATTCGGTTTTTAATAGTAAATTATGGTTGTCTTGGAGGTTTCTTTCTATAATTCATTTATTTTCTTTTGTATCGAAAAATTCATCGGTGTCTTTCTTAGAGTTATGTGCATCCGTATATATATATATATATTTCAATAAAGAACAAATTGGACAATTGGATACACTTTTTTTCCACAGTCGCACTTGTGCTTGTATTTATTTCTTGGTAGCTAGTTGCTGCTTGCCATTCATTTGATATTGATAGAGCATTTTGTCATTACCATACCCACACCAGTTGCAGTTCAATCTAGCCAATAATTCTATTCCTAGAAATGAAACTAAATTCCATAAAATAAAGTTCCCTGCAAACCCAGAGGGGAGGGAATGGTTCAAATGGTCATTTTAAGAACACACCATCGATAATCTTCGAGAGTTGGAGGAGGCAAATAAAAATGGCACAGTTGTAGTGGCTTTGGAAATTAGGTTCATATGCGAGGTGCCAAGAATAGTTTGAAACTTCCTTGGAGAACGAAACACACGTTTTTCCCACGGAAATCTATCAATTATTGCACGGCATTATGCCTAACACAACCAAAAATACCTTTTTCATGAGTTCAAGCATGACAGCTTGTTTTCTCAAATTAGCACCCCTACATCATAATGTTTAGGCTTGAGGGTCATCAAAGAAAATGACAACTTGTAATATGATTACGTCTTCTAAGTTTTTGCGAATATCGTGTTAATGTCAGTCAAAACATAACTATATAAAACTAAATAAAAAAAAATGAAATTCTTATATTTAGTTATTTTTGTTACCTTACTTGAAGCACATAAATCCGATTCTTTAACCTGCATATGACGTACGTTTTTTTAACTACTTTTTAATATTGTAATTTTACATCTGTATGTGTGAGACATGTGCACATCGAGATACAAAGAGATTAGGTCATCTAATCACCACCTTTTCCTTTCAAGATTAAGAGACCATTGACTTGTACCTTGATCTTAGGTCATCTAATCACCACCTTTGCCTTCAACATTAAGAGAGGACCATTGAATCGTACCTTGATGATCTTGTTGGTGAATCATCTCAGTTAAGTATGAACCATTGAACCATACCTTCATGAATTTATCCAAAGAGAAATATAAAAACCAAAAAGAAAGCCTTCCATCGATCACCCACCAAACCAAATGCACGTTAGAGCAGAATGGGGAAGCAAAGAAAGAAAATTCGGAGAAGATTGCTTGCAAATAAAGAAATCGGCAAAGGGAGTAGAAGATGACAAAACAACGCTTTTTCAGAGTTCTGGGAATTTGATATTGTGGAGGATCTTGTTGAGACTGATATTATAAACAAGTAGTAGTAGTAGTAGTGCATATCCTGCACTTTTATCTTGAAAGATTTGCCAAGTTGTGGGCATATCGTCTAAAAGTGCAAAGGGGATAAGAGAGAGAGAGAATGGATTTATATTAGGAAGAGACTTGACAGACACGTCTTGATCATCTATAGTTAATACCATCCAATGAGAAGAGGTCATGTACCTTTTTTGGTAGAATAAAGGACATAAGAGGAACTGAGTGAGTATTTACAGACTGAGTGGATATTTATATTATTATATAATTTATTTTAAAAGCCACGTGGTCTCTTCTCATTGGATGTTGTCAGTTCTAGCTAACCAAAACGTGTCTGCCAAGTTTTTTTCTTTATATTATTGGGTTTCAATTGGCTGTGAAGTAGTAGTTTCCAAATCAATACGACTCACATGGATTGAAGGGAGATGGTCACGGAGGTCTTGCAAGAAGATTAAGCAGAGAATAGCCAACTTGGGTGATGAAGGACAGACCATGTGAGAAAGTAGTCACCAGTCTGTCTCTTTGTCACACTTACTTTTATTTAGGAAGAAGCATCATGAGAGCTACAAACGTAACAACTAGTATAGTTCCTCCATTTTGCCACTTGTGATTCTCGACGAAAGAAACAGTCTGGATCAGCAACAGTGAGCAAACCCAATCTTAGTTGGGCCTTGGTCTGTTTGAAGTTTGGACCCCAGAGTGTTCCCATCCTCTGAAAGTTATCCACAACAAAGTGATAATTAGGAAACTCATTCTTGAACGTACCTTCGATTCCTTCCTCCAATGCCTTCATCCTCATCACTATTCATGCCCTCCTCTCTCTCCCTACAACCTCCCCGATGCTCTTATCACTCTCACCAGGTACTTCTTCTTCTTCTTCTCACTCTTTTATGTGAATTTGTTTGGGCAGTACATGACATTTTGTGTGCTTTGTTTTACAAATTGAACAGGTACATTGCTTTGGTATAAGCTCTACGTTTCTAAAGAATTCAGATCATGTGGTTTCGGGGATGTGGAGGCTGAGGCTGTTTCGTTCGACTAATATGATGGATTGTAAGAAGAGGTAATTCACTAATTCTAGATTGTGCAGTTTCACTGTCAATGATTGTCTTGCATATTTTTTGATCAGCTTCTTACTAGAAATAATACTCGAGTCGATGAATATGTAGCCATCAGTACTTGAATTTGGAATAATCCTGGAGAGATATCAGAATCGCTTATTTCATTGAGAACCTAAATTACTTTACAAGATACTAACTACTGATTACATAGATTAGCTACTCACATATACCTCTGCTGAGTTTATTTTTGAAATGGGACATTTGTGAGATAACGATCGCTTTGTATTATACCTACTGGCAGGAGAAAAAGACCTAATGTCTCAGATATCTCTTGGACATCCTATTAGGTTAGTGCACAGAAAGGTAGAGAAACAATCGCTTGGCAAAGGGTGGTACAAACAAATTCACTAAATAAAACAGTGACATTGGAATTATTAGTTGAGCACTTGAGGCCTCAAGGTTCTCACTAGGTGGTACTGGCGGTGCCTAATTATGGTGCAATAGGTGACTCTTTCTACCATCTGTCAATTCAGGCCAAAGTATCTCTTTCCTAAGGGTAAAATAACTGTCGATACCATTCAGTTAGTTAGAAATGACTATTCTTGTTCTGTATTTCTAAACCTAAGGGTAAAATAACTGTTGATACCATTCAGTTAGTCAGAAATGACTGTCGATACCATTCAGTTAGTTAGAAATGACTATCTTTGCTTTGTATTTCTAAATATATGTTCTCCCTTGGTCGTTTACCGTTGGAAAATTATTATTGTCGTTTACAGTGGTTAATATTTTTTTTCTTCTATGAAATATAGAAACCAAGGATTGGGATTTGATTAGGAAATAGCTATTATCTCTGGTTTGGTTTCAATATTTTTGAATATGGTTGATGGAGCTGTCAATAGTAAATTGAGTGTTTCAATCTAATAAAACAGGAGAACTTTGATGTGTGCAGTCAATCAAGCTGCTGAGGAAGCATTCAAAAAGACTGTAGAAGTCGATAGGCTGATAGACAAATTGAGGGAAGCAAATCCAGTTGAAGTAAGTACATATGTCTTTTGCATTTTCTGTAGCAAGTATGGAAACTGAATTAGATTCTTTTACATGATGGTCTCCTATTTATATTTTTGAGTTGATTGAGATGAGAGTCATAAGACCGATCACATCATTATCTAAAGGAAAAGATAGGAATTGTTAAAAAAGACATCTATTGTTTGATTTTCTGAAAATTTGTGAGTTAGATCCATAAAGGCAATTCTTTCATTTCTTTACGGCTGGTTCTGCTTTTGCCTGCTAGGATACCAGAAAAGTGAACCAGACTAAAATTTATCTATTTATTTAATTTATTTTCACTACTGTTTCTAGTTCTATGTATCATATATAAAGCTGTGCAATTGAATGGGTTGGAAGATAAGATATAAATTTTTAATTTCTTAAGACTGCAGCACACCTTAATTTGACTTGCAATTTGGAATTATGTCACTGGAATCAGGGCTGAAACCAGCCCAAGGCATGCCTGGGCTGGAGCCCTGGTAAGTTTTGTGAGGTAAAAAATAAATCTACTTCAAGTATGATCAAGTGAAAAAAAAAACCTAGCTATTGACTAAGAACTACGTACTTACTTTAAGTATATGTTTCCTAGCCTATTACTACTACTTCCCGAGTCCAATACTAACAACTTTAAGTATATACACGACAATCTATTGACTTCCTTGATTTCCATCTTGCTAAAGCCTGCAGCCCACACATGAATGCTTCATTCCAAATTTTTCTTCCACAATCCTTACGATTACTCTTTGAAATTAGGAATTACTATCAACAAAGGTTCATGTTTTTATTTTTGATTTTCACTAACATGACTGAAGCATTTTCAAGCATATAGCTAAGACTCATCAATCTACCATCACATTTGGAACCCAATGTGTAGATTTGGAACCATCAAAACAACTTATGTCTGTTTTTATTAACAAAAAATCATCGCACTGTCGAGATGTGTTGAAATTTGTTTTTCTGTTACAATTAGCCTGGGGAAGAATTTCATCCTGATCCGCCACTGACTGGAATTCTTATTGTTTGTTACCCTTTGTGAACAGCTTCAGAAGCTTGTTGTTGAAAATGTGTTGGCATTTAACGAGGGCTTTTGGATACGGCTTGCAGCAAGAACTGATACCTGCAAATCAGAAGATGATAAAGCATGGCTTTCAACTTGTTTAATTCTGATTTTATGATGATAATTTCCTTGTTAGTCTTCTTCAGTTCTTGAACTGTGCCAGGATGCTTACCCTTTTACACTCTTTCAGAAAGATTATGAGGAATTGGCTATATCCGTAATGAGCATAGTGGATCGCCTTGTTCACAAGACCAATGTACCTCTCTCTCTCTCTCCACACATAAACGCACACGCGCGCGCGCACATACACACCCTCTCATAATATTGAAGAGAACTTATTCTTGAGTTGTTCCAGTACAACATAAGTTTTTATTTGTTTTTCACTTTTCACCCCTTCCCTGCAGGAAAAGATAAATTCAGCTACTGATGTCCTCAAGGGGATTCTGAAACCCGTGGTTGATGATGTTGTAGAAATTCAGTGGCCTCCTAGAGATCCTGAGTCTCTTAAATTAATGGAAAAAGTGAGTCCTGTTCTTTGTGTTTGAACTCTCTTCATTGTGGCATATTCAAATCTGTTTGAGGGTAGTTATAAATGTGTACCCTTTGGAGGAGGTTCTCTATCAACTTATGTCTTCTTAATTGTTTTGCCCATCCTTAAAATTATAGCCCCGTTTACTGCATTACAGGTTTGGTTTGCAAATGATGTTAGAGATGCCAAGTTTACTTCCAGTGAGAATGTTGTAACAAAATTTCAGTTATCTGTGAGAAATAAAGAAGTCTTTAGCATTAAACATTATTTACTTCTTTCTCTTAAATTGGTTTTGGTTGGCCATCAGATTTAGCTTCCAAATTAGTCATCATTAATTGTGTCTAAATATATAATTCCTAGGTCTCTCCGTACAGATTGTTTCTGTTCGATGCTCCATTTTGAATTCCCAATTTATTTTAAGGCATCTGGGTGCAATTCAGCGATGTAGGGGTCCATATCCACAAAGATATTGATCCACATGTTTGGCCCAGTGTGACCACAGATGAGGGAATTGTTGTATACACTAATCGATCCCATATATTCTCAACCCCTCCATCCATAGCCCTACTTTTTGGAATTTTGGGTTGGATGCTCTACCTTTACTATTTCTATGCAAAACTGGATATTGTTTCATAATATTGTGTATTTCATGTTTCCTCTTTTTGATCATTAGGAAATCACTGAAAGGGAACAAGACGGGCTACTGGATGAAGGCTTCCTTTCAGAAGTTAACGCACAACTAAGACAAGTAAGTGTTTTTCTAATATTTATGGTGCTACCTGCCTGAATATTCTTTCAAGTACACCAGAAAAGTTCTCAATGTTTCACTTGCTGTCAAGTTGCATAATCTTCAGTATTGCCATTTATTCTCTTTTCTTCCTTTAATAGTTCAAACTGATGCTACTACAATCTGATGACACAGCTCATGTTATGCTTTAAATGCAAAGTAATTGATGAAAACCATATGAAAATTTTGGGTAAAAGTCCTTAGTATAGTGTAGATTTTTGAAAAAATGTTTTATTCACTTCAGTGATGTTTTATATGCTACTCTCTTAGCTTATGTCCAAGATTTTTCAATTTAAGTTATAATTTATTTTGTAATACAGCTAAATGTTATTCTTATAGGGGATTTTAAGATCATCATATATGATACACTGGCTAATGTTTGTTTTATGTCATTTGCAGGCAAAAGAAGATGGTGATAAGCCAGGGCTTGAGGCTATGTTACAAAAGGTTTTACAACTATATGCTTCTAAAGTTCTATCAAAACGCAGTTATGCAAAGAAAGGTAATTCCAGCGTCCACATTGTCATATGCCGTAGTGGCTAGTGAGCTATGTGTACATGTTTATGCTAGTGGTCAGAGTGCCTTACCCTCTGGTTAGTAATCCTAATATATCTAATTGTTGCTGTCGTCGGTGACATTTCAACAAGGGTTTTCGATTCACCACACCAGGTAGTACATGGGTCTGCTGGTGTGGTCTACGCGAGCGTGTTTTAGTTCTACATCGCCTCATTTGCTGATAGATTTCTTAGGACATCTCAATGAGTGAGCTTCCCTTGCATCATGATAAATAATATGTTTGCACACCCAATTCTGCAAACACTAAAAGCCTGAGCCATGATAGGATGTTGGGGAGTTGGGTGTAATATACTTTCCATTGGTGTTAGTTGGATGAGCATCTCTTGACTCTCATATTTTTGGTATGTTGGGTTGATCTAAACTTTTTGCTTAGATTGACTATCTTCGTGAAATTTCCAAACCTCAAGATCTCAAACTGGCACCTGAAGAGTGTTATTTGCACTCACCCTGGTTGGTATAGGGTTCTTTAATCATTCAGCAATGCAAAGAGACTCAGCGAATGAATTCTCAGTGTTTCTAAATTCTAATCAGGTCATGTCCTATTTACTTGTATAAGATGCGGCTTCAAAATTGCAGGAACAACTGAAAAGAAGTCTTTTTAGGCATTCCGATAGTGTGAAAAGTGCTCCTTTCATTTTTTTGACAAATTATATCGGAGATTAAGGCCGTTTGGTGGCTCCTCTGTTTGCCTCCTCGCAAAGATGTATGGCCCAAGAGGTGGTCTTTGGGAGTCGATGCACTTTATAGTCAAGGCAGGTAGTCAAGAAGGTTGAAGAACTTGATGGGGGACATGAGTCATAAGTCATGACTTATTCATGATCTTGTCTTTAGAATATATGCTTAGACTATATCTCTTATCCAGACGCAAAGAAAAGATAGTATGTCTCTGGAGAAATGAATGCATCTTCCTTGTTTGTTCCTTTTGATAGTTAATGACAATTATCCATCCCAAAGAAATCTATCATCAAGTACTTTTTTTTTCTTTTAGAATAAATCTCATTGTTACATTATTGTGCTTATATTGTCTCAAAAACCAAAACTTGGTGTTGTTAATTCTATTTAGTGTTTGCTAATTTGCAGGGGATGAAATTCTGAAGGCCGAGGAGTTTCTTGAATCCATAATTAAAGGTATCTTGCTCTTTTGTCAGAACTAGAAAATGAGAAATAAGAAAATTTATCATGAAGAAAATCTTATATTTCTATTTATTTGCCAATCATATATTTGATCAAACTTCAGGGTTCTGAAGAAAGAGAATTTGTATTGCTCATATGCTTCTCTCTATACTACATGTGTATCAGTGCAGTAGCTGTTGGTGCATTTTCTTTAAAAATTCGATGTTAGTAAATTAGTAATGGTCCCCCCTTGAAATGCCTTGTTTCTGTGGTGTTGTGTATAAGAAACTTTGCTATTTGGGGGGTATTTTTACGTCTACAATTTCTGCCTGGTATATTGAAGGAATCCCCTGGAAATGTGGTTGAAAAGTTGATACAGATGATTGCTCAATTCCCTTTTAAGAGAAACAAATTGGAGTTCTGTTTAAGAGTCAGTTGCTGATGAAGGCATCTTGCACTTCCAAGAGATTGTTCAATTCAATGATCAGGAGCTTACTTTGAAACGTTTGATTCCAACACCTTCAGGCTGATGTGATTTGAACTTTCAGTTTGAATTTTCCTTATATGATCTTATATTAAAGGCCGGAAGCATTGGAAAGAGTCTGTTTCAATGCCATTGAGGGACTCAAAATTGTTTTTTGCTCCAAGTATTGGGTACATGTAATAATGAGTGCCGCAGCTGCTGCTTTAGTGTTTGTTTATGTATGCCAGGAGTTTTTAGTCATTGAATTGCCTGTTTAGAAACTCTTAGGATAGTGTCAAGTATCAAGCACCAATAAAGTGTGATGCACAAAAGAAGTATGTGCAACACTTTGTTTTTGCATTTTGATCATTTTGTCTTCTTTTCACTGTTTCCTTAAAGAAGCAATTTATAGTAGCTAAAAATGTCATGGGGAGGTTGGTTCACCTCTTTTTGTTTTGGTCGTTAGGTTGGTTCACCTCTTAAATTATCTCTTTTCAATAGTTATAAGTGGAAGCTCTATTTTTTTTTTTTAAGAGTTCATGTCTGTTGGATATGGCCCACTTATAGGCATTTTCATTTGTTGCAGCTCCTGAGGAAGAATGGAACAATCTATTGCTCAGTGGATTGTCAATTGGCAAAGGTGAAATTCCACCACCGGACCTCTATGCTGTCATCAAGAAGAGGATTGAACGAACTCTGATCCGAACGGTGAGAACAACCTTTGTCCTTCAATTTGATTGTCTTTTCAATTGCTTCTATTTCCTTGGTCCTGATGCTTCAGCGTGTTGGTTTCGAATTTTATTTTATTTTATTTTATCAGGAAGGTGGTTCTTACCAGCAGCGTGTTCTTTCTGAGTACCTGAACGGTATTCAATCGAGAGCAGAGCAAGTTGTCCAAGTATTAGAGGGCAAGCCGCAATAGTTGTACATGTTCATGATTTGAATGTGGATTGGGAATTGCTAGCATGCATAAACGTTGCCTGATTTTCAGAACTAAGATAAGAGCAATTCAATGAGTTTGGAAGTTTATATGTGAATAGGAAGTCACTGTCAAGTATCATGGAAATGTGATCATGACAGGTTTAGCAAAATTAGATGATATGTACCACGTATGCATAATTATGGAATGTACACCGACTGGACGACATCTTTTTTCTCCCCAAACTTGTAATGGCACACATTATCTTTTTAGATTCAAAATGCTTCAATACTACAATACCGAATTCAAGCGTTAATATTGTCCATATTTTTTTAGGATGTAAATACATGGTTCATCACTCGTGTACAAGGTATTAAATATCGACGATTAAGGAAATATCGATGGATTGAAAAAAAAGAAATTTCGAGAAAATATCGAATATCGATGGACATTTTACCAAAAATTTATGTAAAAATTGTATATTTAGATAAAAATACACTAAAAGTAAAATATCGGAAATATATGAGTATTAATATCGATGTTTGAAAAAAACGGAAATTTCGAGAAAATATCGAGGTTATCGAGGATATTTTAGTCCTTGCTCGTGTATCTGCCATCGTTGCTAGTTGCTACAGACCTTTAGGGGGCTCAACGAACACACGGCTACATGATTGATTGTAATTTTCTTATCAACTAGCGCACACTAAATTTTGTAACCACTGTTCTGTTCTGTTTTGTTATTTTTCTTTTTAAGAACACCCTTCTTTTTTTACTTTAATAAAGAAGTCCAAGAATCTTGATTTTTCACAAAGTTTTTCGTGTAGACCAAGTCTTTTTATCATTCATGCCTAAAAAACATACCTTTACGTGGAGACAAAGTCTTTCTCGATATTCATTTGCGAAAAACCACACAAAAACCCATATTTCCAGAGAACAGTCGCCACCACCCCATAATTTTTTTTTTTTTTTTTTCTCAATTCAGGTAACATTTCTCACACTTGGCAATAAAGCCACGTGGAAATACCTGATTGGTAGGTTCACGTGCACCAATGGACTAGATCTCTTCCACTCTCGACTCTCCAACTATTATATAAATCAGACTCTTCCTTATCAGAAAAAATTAGAGAAGAAAAATCACTCTGTCTCTCTCTCTCTCTCTCTCTCTCTCGTTCGCTCGCTGTGAAAACCTAACCCCCAAAATTCCTAATCTCAATTCCGATCACCAAAACATAACCATGGCAGCCACCTTCGATGACTTCGAACTCTTGCAATTCGATCAAGACTCCGATCAAGAATCCCTCTGGGAATTCGTCGACATCTCCGACGCCGACTCCGAGCCACCGGAGCCACTGCACCACTCCGGGCCCACAATCGGGTCCTCCGACGTGCTCGTCGTCCCCGCCACCACTCCAATCGCTTCGCCCGTCTCCGACCCGACCCGGGCCCACAGCCGCCTTCGCGAGACCCGTCTCGTCCGCCTAATCGATCTTTCTTTCCAGACTCCTCTCAATTTCGACGGAGATGACGTCAGCGGTGACGAGGATGAGGAGGAGGAGGAGGAGGACGGGTATGGGTTGGATGACGAGCTGGTGCCATGGTCGGTGAGCGAGAAGCTTGGGCGGGAGAGGATGAGGAAACTAGGGAAGAGGACGTTTGCGAAGATGCACAACTCGAAGAGGTCGCCGTACTTGGTTGTGAGGCCTGGCTGTGTTCGCGGCAAGCATGGCTTGGGCTTGAAGCACATTTACTAGAGGACGGTAACTTTTACATTTAATTACTGGGACTAGAACTCGTTGTAATCGGCTACTTTCTTTGTCTATTCTCAATTTCTGACTGCTCAATCTTTCATTGTCTATAAGAATCTGATTGCTCAATTTCCCTTGTCTATGCAAATTGGAATTCGGGTGTTCATTTCATGGTGCAATTGCTGCTTTGATTTATCATGACTTCTTGCTTTCGTTTTCGTTTTGGTAATTGGTGATTCAATAGTCCAGGAAGGTCTTATTACATTGATAGTAGATAGTGTTGCAGTAACAATTCTAAGACTGTTGCATTTACCGAGTAATTCTGGCAATCTATAGAATAGTAGTCCCAATTCTAATATAACTATACAGAAACCATTGGATTAAAACATTACACAAGTATGTCGGATTAAATAGCACATGATTGAAGGCACTAACCCTGCTTTTTGGGTGCATGAAAAAATTCGGGGGCAAAGGAAAAAAGAGTAAAAATGGGAGGCAAGACCTTGCATTTTGCCTATTGATAGAAAATTCGGGTCGCCTTCCGAACTTCCTAACCCAAGACGGAAACTGATTGAAGACAATAAACAATAACAAAGTAAGCGAACACAAGAATTTAATGATGTTCGGTCAAAACAGTTGACCTATGTTCTCATGTGTTGATGAAGGTAGATCCATTAAAACAAGAAGAAGATTACAACTAAAGAACGATTTGGTTCTTCTACTCTCTAAAATAACATCTCTCTTCACAACTTAAATTCTCAACAGAGAACTCTCTAAATCACCTATTTCTCAAACTTTGCAACTCTCTAAATATTAGAACTTTCAATTGATCCACACCGGATCACACTCTTAGATTTCTCCAGAACACAATATCGATTTACACACCCTTACCAACAATGCGGATGATTGCCTCGACCGCGCCTCTTCGGCTAACTTCTTGAGTACCATGCCTCGATCATGCCTAGACGACCATACCTCGAACTATGCCTCTGAGGTCCTATTTATAAGTTCACAACTCTGAACTACACAATAGAATTCATAAACATTCACTTCTAAGAAAACTCAAATCCTAGTAGAGAATACATCTACAACAGACAAGAAATTAGCATTGAGTCGCAATCCCAACACTGAACTACACAATAGAATTCATAAACATTCACTTCTAAGAAAACTCAAATCCTAGTAGAGAATACATCTACAACAGACAAGAAATTAGCATTGAGTCGCAATCCCAACAACTATTGGGGTGCATTTGCTCTAATTAGGGATATACTAACCAAACCCACAAATGTGAATTGTCCAATAAATTAATAGACTTTGTTCCAATAAAGAATTATGCTGCCCATACTCCTTAGAGCGATACCTCTCCATCTAATAGGTTCGTATGTGATCGGATTTCTAAGATGTTGAGTTGCACAACTATTCTAGAAAGTATTGTGAAATGTGATGTAAATATTATTATTGCGTCATATTTTGGGAACAATTTTTACTAACTAGTATCTACTGCATAGTATATTACAGTAAAGTATTGTTCATTCAGAGCGAAGGGGTCAAATTTTGATCTACATAAATGAAAGTTTTCCACGTTAAAAGATACTATCACGTTGTTGAAAAGATACCAGCATAGACATTAAACGGTAACATTAGTGTTGAAAAAATATTGAAAAGCGATGGAACCGTCACAATAAGAAAAATTGAAAACCACTAACCATATGCCACAACAAAGCGTCAGCCTTTTCGTCTTGTCAACACTCTAGGTTTTCTCTAAATCCATTGATGGGAGAAGTAGAAAAAGGAGGAGAAGGAAACCTGATCGAGTTCCTCTTATTTCCGTCGTGGCCCTCATCCAAGTAATGAAACATGGTTGCGCCTTGAGCCCTTGATCGATTCATTTCTCTTGATCAATTGTCACTTTTACCACACACTATCTCGGCTTCATCAACTTATTCTCATCTGAAGAGTGCTTAGATTAGCTTAACTTCATATGGGTTTAAAATATTCACCCTCCTCGTTTAGTGTCGTGATCTTGAAGTGTATTTTGAGCTATTGCTTTGGTCTCAACTTTTGTTCTTCCAAAGCTTGACATGTATTAGTTTCATACGGTCCACCAAAACATAAACCGAACCGAATGGAACCGAATCCACCCCTAGTCTTCACTGTAGAGTTTCAAAGCTCCTCTTCCGCCGCAGCTAAAGCCACCTCTTCGTCTTCACTACAGCTCAGATGACGTCTAAAATAATGAGGAATCTGTTTTGTAGGGAGGCAAAAAACTGTTTAGAAGGGACCAAGTCCCGTTGTATTTCTCCAAAGAGGAGGTGAAGGAGCTTTTGAATTTGGAGGTTTGCGTGCATTTTGATCCTAAGGTTCTAGCCTCACGAAGAAGACAAAAAAGATGTTCAGCTGAAAGCGTTGGTGTCGGAGATGTCCAAGGTGAAGGGGGAACAGCTGAAGTTGAAGGAAGAGTTGAAGGCATCTATCGAGTATGTGATTGGTTTTCTTAACCTTTTGCTGGATAAGGTGGCAGCACTCCACCAGGCCAAGGAGGACCAGACCAATAGTCATAAATAGGCTTCACATTGTTTTATGCATTGTTCAGTGTTTAAGAAATTACCTCAGGCATAGGACCGGACCGGGTCCAAATTTTCGTGAACCCGACTCAAAGTCTGAAATTTCGGACTCGGGCCGGTTCGGGCTTTTCAACAAGTCAAGATCGACCCAAACTCAACTAGCTCGGTTCGGGCCGGGTTTTGGGCTTTTTCGGGCTCAAATATAGGGGCTGCGGTGCCGAGCTGCGAGCTGTGGTACTGGGCGTCGGGGATCTCGAGGCGGATGACGAGACCGGAGATGAGTGAGGCGCCGCGGGACTGGACGCGGTCTTGGAGGAAGGAGCCGAGGATCTCACGACGGAGCATGGTGATGAACTCGTCGGGGCGGAGGGTTTTTCCGAAGTTGAAGGCGGCGAAGACACCGACGCCGCCCCAGGCAATGTCGTAGACCTCCTTGTCATGGGTGATGAGCTGGGTGTCGACGACCTCACGCTCGATGTTCCAGATGGTGCCTCCGCATCGTCCCAATTGAATGAGGTGAGGTGCAGAACTCCTACAATCCCAAAGAGCTACTACAGTACCAATTAAAAAAACGGTTGTCGCTACGGGACGACGAAATGGATTTTGGAATTTATTAACATTTTCCAAAAAAGGTATTGTTAATAATCCCGCGGGTACTGAAACCATTAAAAGAACACCCAATAACTTATTTGGCACTGTACGAAGTAATTGAAATAATAGAAGAAATACCATTCAGGCAATATTTCCAAAAGAGTTGCAAATGGATCTGCGGGTGGTTAGCCTACGTTACAAACAACCCCCCCTCCAAAAGCCTCCATAGATCAAAACTCCACAACCCCAATATACTCTTCAGTCCCAGCCAAACTCCACAATATATAAATCACCCAATTGAGCTAATTCAGATCAAATTTCACCAAACAAATCAATAAACTCAATCATAAATTGGCTCTAAGGACCCCATAAACCCATAACAGAGTGCATCTCTACCCATAAAGCTAAAACAGTAGCTACCTAGATTCCCAAACCCCACGAATTACATAATCAGCACCCCAGATCGAACCACAAAAGGACCCAATTTAGGATCCCTCAAAATCACCAGCATAATTAAAGTTTGCAACTTTATGAATAGAAATGAAAAACTTGCTGGTGGAGTTAAAATTGAGAGGTGGGGAAAATTGCCGGAAGAAGAAGAAGAAGAAGAAGAAAAAGAAAAGAGAGAAATTAGGAGAAGCAAAACATGTTTATTTTCATTTTTTTTTTTCAATAATTTATTGAAATCGGGCCTGGTCGGGTTTTCGGTCCAAAGAAAAACAGGGCCAGAACCCGACCTAATTTTCTTGTTTCGGTTTGGGTCCAAATTCGGTCCGGGCTTTTAACATATAGAGACCGACCCGTTTCAGATTTTTTCGGACAGGATTTTCAGTCCATCGGGCCTAAACGCCCAGTCCTATTCAGGCATGTATGAAATATGTGAGCATAAGATAATTAGAAAACTTATTTTAATGGTTGGTGACCAGCAGTAACCAAGTATAACATCTCTATTAATAATTGTTAAAAAGTTGTTTATATAAAAAAAAAGTCTTATGCGTAATTTGTAACACATAAGAGCATAGTTCATTTTATACTCTTTTAAGAATCGGTCTCATAAAACAATCAATACAAATCTTCACTTTAACATTGTTAGCACATACATAGCACGGATATGATGGAGTTTATATCAAAACAACATGTATCTGCAATAAAACTTCATACATATAATATCATTTTTGTATCATCGTTAGTATAAGACAAGTACGGATTGTTTAGTCCAGGGAAATAGAAGGACTCTCAATCACATGAAGTGTCACAAATTCATATAGGGGGACTTGATTTTTGTTTCTAAACCTACTGAATTTTACGAAATTAAAAACCTATAACTATTATTTACACATGATCATCATCTTTCACACATAACATTTCACACAAAACATGCAACAGAATCACACATAGATTTCACGGCAGCAAATCGTCATATTCTCAAGATTCAATTTGGTTCCAATTTTAATTAGAGCCTGAACGAATCATCTAATCGTTAACACTCTACAAGTATTTAGAATTAACTCAGCTTATAATCCTAAACTTTATGTTAATCGGTTTAAAGACACTCAGCATAGAAATTAAACATGAAGAACACATAATTAAGCACAAGAGTCAAATTGGAGACATGTAAACATGTATGGCGTCACTCATCATATTTAACATGCATATTTTCAGAATTACTCTAACTCTTAGAACAAATAAAATCAAACCAACTCAGCGTATGAATCAATTCATATTAATTCGGCGTATGAAATCAACACTCAAGGTATTACCATGGCCTAGACAACCCTCAAGCATATGATTTGTGGCGCATACGAATTCAGAAAATAAACCAAATATTGTCAAGATTACATGCGTTTTACTACTGCCCTAACCCTTGATTAAATTTGTTACATATTAAGATTACAATTTATCATATAAAAATCGCATGCATTTGAAATTCATAAACAAAGAATAAAACCAAATTCAACATCCATAAAAACATACAATCTTCATAGAAAAAATATTCTAAAATTATAGAAAAATAGAGAGCCATGAGAAGGATGTAGCACACTTGTAGAAACCTACAAAAGAGTTCGACAAGATGGTGAGACGATTTAAGGTGGTGGTGATTTGGCTAAACTATTTTCTGTATAGGATTCATGGTGAGGCATTGGAAGAGTTTCAGCTTGTGTATATGTGAGAGATGAGATGGTTTTTCTGTCCATAAGTTGTATTTTATATAGAGGAAGTCTTGGGAGAGAGTCGGCAACAATTGAATCCAATTAGGTTAAAGAATTCTAATTCGGTAAATATGACTCCCGTAACTTTCTATCTCTATATGCTCGTAATCTAATTCAATTTGAGATGTCCTGAAGAGTCTGTGGAAGTTGGATGACGTGCACATGAATTTACTCGAGTTTAATCAGGATTTTTACATCTCTTCAATTCTGACTTGCATTCAACTTCTTCATCATGTGCTTGGCATGCCTTTTCTTTTCCTCTATAATTTTCTGAAAACATGTGCGTGTCATGCTCCCTTTCCTTGTACTTGTTGCATAGCAATTTCTCTCCTTTAAAATCTCGACAACATCTTCTAATTCAATCTGACTTCCTCTTCATTATTGCTGTCAATTTTTTTTTCAATTAATTCCTGAAAATAAGAGAAAAAAAATATTACAAAGACAAAATAAAAATGTAGCAGAATTATTATGTGGTTGAATCCTAATCCGATTGGGATTTCCCGGTCCAACAAGGAGTCCTACTTTCAATGAAACTCTTAGAGCATTTGACCTTTTTAGAAACGACGAAACATTGTAGACTCCTTATCTGACTAGGTTTCCTACTTTCATAAGGAAACCTACTTTGAATCAAACTCTTGACGATCGTCGTCATTTTGAGAAACGACGAAATATTTTCAACTCCTACTTCAATTAGGATTCTTAGTTCAACTCAAACTCTTCATGAATTCTGCGTTTTTTGACGTGTTAGTTCTTTACACAAACCAACTCTACCTTAGACTCCTAACTTGAATAAACGACTTAATATTACAAGAATAAGGGTTAAACATCGCATAAATGAAAGTAAAAACATATCAAGAACGTCGCATATTATGCTCTTATCAGGATACGAATACGTGTGTCCGTATTCGACACAATACGATACGCGGATACGCCAAGTTTTTTTTTGAATACGGACACGTGGTGCACACGTTAACTAAAATATATTTTAAATATTATATATATGCATAATAAAAATATGTGAAATGTAAACAAAATAGTTTATAAAATTAAAACGTAGTCAATCCATATCCAAATCCAAACAAAGTTTCATAATCAAATTACAATGCAAATAAAAAGAATTAAATGATTTCATTCATCTTCATCCATACCATCCTCTTCAATGTATTCCACTTCAATATTATGCATCATCATCAAACAAAACTGCCTCTAATTGTGGTTCATCAAGTGAGAGTTTGGCAATCTCAAGTCTTCCAACATTAGAGTCCTCAAATGAATCAATTCATCACCTCAAACATCCCACATTTTAGTTCCTCCTTCATTGTACTTGGGGCTTTGCCTTGCTAAGAGACGAAGCTTGGTATGCACAAATACCAAATCTTCTTCTCTTTATGGTGTTATCTTGTTCCTCTTCAAAGAGTGAATGAAATTGTAAGCACTCCAATTTCTTTTACAACATGAGGAAGAACACAGTTGACCTAGAAGCTTGAAGGCTTTGAAGGCTATGCCTTGAAGAATTGGTGTCGAAGATCCATGGACCACCCACCATGTAAGCAGCTCCAATAAAGATCTATCCTTGATTGCATCTCTATTTCCAAATTGAGCCATACACATAGAAAAATTGGCAAATTCTATGTTAACCTTTCTTCTATCATCTTCATTGGCAAAGTACCGAAAGAGACAACTTTTTCTTTCATTTGTAATGTCTTTATGTTTATGAGGAGCAATACGACTAGGTTCTTCATTAAGTCATTCCGCACTATAGTACCTAATTAAATAAGTAAATTCATATCCATGCATAAGTGTGATTTCTATGAAATAAATATAAATATATTCAATTCATAACCAATATAATAAAGCAATTGATGAAAATAAAAGAAACACTTACTTGGGATTCAAAGAATGTGCCAAGCAATGGAGGGCCGTATTGCTCTTGGTCCAACAAGACATTAAAACTTTATATACCGCATTCCAAAATAGAGATTCTTGACCCGGTTGCTTTATTTCCTTCCCATATATAGTCTTCTTCACTTTTTGAATCATACTATCTCACCACTCATACACCAAATGAAGACAAGGTTTATCCGTATCCGCTCTCCTAATCATTTCATATGTAAGCTCCGTAAAAGAAAGAAGGTAATCGATATCATCCCAAAATAACTCATTCAACAACTTCTTTTTTACCGAATCTACCCTCCTATTGTCATCCCACTTTGTACTAATCACCATTTTTTGTAAACCATTCTTGATTGTCTTAAATCTTTTGAGCATAATAACAGTATAATACCTTGTTGGAGCAACCGAAAGCAACTTCAAAAGGCAATGATCATTAAACATAACAAATCTCATTCCATGATTCATAATGAAGTTTTTAATAAAACTTACATCCTCCGCTATCAGTTGTATCTAAGAACATACACCATACACATTCATATTGCTCACAAATTTAGAAGGTGTGCAAATGTTTTTCAAAACGAGATTCAAAGTATGAACTACACAGTGTCCAAAAGATAGTAGAATACTTACTTGTTATGACATTACCTGCTTTTGAACAAACGAGAGCATTGTCTGTAATCACTTGCACAACAATTTATGGCCAACTTCCTTGATGGAATCAATAATCCAATTTGCAATCAATTGATGGTCCTTGTATTCTCCCTCATAATTTACTACTCTCAACATCATTAGACCACGCTCATATGCAGTTATCACATTAATCAAAGGTCTTTTTTGTGCATCGGACCAACCATCACTACTGTTTCTGTCTAAACCCGGGGGTCTAGCAGATACTTGATGAATCCAACTCGATCTCCTGCAATCCTGCTCACTAAGGGGAATACCGGGCGGGCCGGTCTTCTCCTCTCCGATGCCTAAGTTAGTATAGTTGGAATATATATAACCAAGGCACGTATGTAAGCAAGGAGAGAGATAAGTTACCTAATAAAGAGGATAGTTGGGGCCCATATATAGGTGGTTGAGAGTAAGGGCTGACCTTACTCTTCGATGTGGGACTGGTTCCCTTCTGTTTATACCTTCTGGTGCCCTCTTAGGCAGGCTGGCGCCCCCGGCCCCTGGGTCCCTGGAGGCAGGATAGAGTGCTAGGCCCCGAGGCCGGGTGCTGGTGATCCAGTCCCGACCTTTGGGCCGGGCCCTGGTGCGCTTGCTGCGGGTCTGTGGGCCTGCTGTAGCCTCTCTGCGGCTACTGTCAACAAGTCCCCCAAGTTCCCGGTCAAGTGCAATCTTGAATGGGGACTTAAATCTGTCTTGCTCTTGTCCCGCAGACCCGCAGGGCTACCGACCTACCGGTGCCCAGTCCCCCAAGTTCGCGTTAAAGATTGGGCGTGACCGAGGTGAGTACCTGTTACCGATGGGAAGCAATAGTTTTATAAGCATATTTGCAATATAAGCAGTAATATGCTCAAGTGTTGTGGTGTTATGAGCATGGAGCCGGGTGGAACCCGGTGAGTGTATGGGATGATGCCATGATGTCATGCAATAGATGTGTGCATGGAATGATAATGAGGCGTTGAAATCCGCCATGCAGGAGATTTTGTGCATGGGATGATAATGAGGCGTTGAAATCCGCCATGCAAGAAATGTGCACGGAATTTCGGCCAGGCACTCTGCCCTGTCGGTACGAAGCGGAGCTTCACTGGGCCTCAACTGGGCGATCTGCCGAATCGAAGCGGAGCGGAGTTCACTGAGCTTCTACCGGGCGATCTGTCGAAACGGGATTCACTGAGCCTCTACCGGGCGATCTGCCGAAACGGGATTCACTGAGCCTCTACCGGGCGAACTGCCGAAACGGATGGGGTGAAGTTCATGGGACCTCGACCGGGCGTTCTGCCATATCGAGACGGGTCCCTGGTGAACTTCAGTACTGGACCTCGACCGGGCGACATGCCATATCGAGACGAGTCCAGGAGTATGGAAACTCGACCGGGCGTCCTGCCATATCGAGACGAGTTTCCCATTGCTAGGCTGCAGGGAGATTACCCTGGTGTTGCGGGCTGTTTGAAGCACCGGCGAACACTTGCTAGTTCTTCTCAGCTTGTGTTGAATAAGCGTTGAAGTAAGGGGGTGGCATTGAGGTGACAAAGCTCGCCGTGTAGCCCCATGTTTGATCGCCTTTCAATGCGATGCAGAGTTTTTATCCTGCTGGACAAGCGTGCATGGGTTAGATGCAAACTCACCCGGGGTTATAAGCCCGCCGGTCGAATATTCTCGACCGGTGTCAGCCATGGTTCTGGGCGGAACTCGACCGGGCGTCCTGCCATATCGAGACGAGTCCCCCCAGTGAGATGCCATGGGGCCAGGTGCATTATGTTCCTGGTAGGGGGGTGGCGTTGAGGTGACAAAGCTCGCCGTGCAGCCCCCTTTTGCCGCAGCTAGTGCGATGCAGGGTTTTTATCCTGCTGGACAAGCGTACATGAGTTAGATGTAAACTCACCCGGGTGTATGAAGCCCAAGCCGGTCGAATGTTCTCATGACCGGGGTCAGCCATGGTACTGGGTGGAACTCGACCGGGCGTCCTGCCATATCGAGACGAGTCCCCCAGTGAAATGCCATGGTACCGGGTGGATCCTATTCCCGGAATATGCTCTCGAGCCGGTTGGATGCGTCGTAACCGGTGGGCGGATCTTGACCGGGCGTTCTGCCATATCGAGACGAGTCCCCCAAGAGAGATGCGACTGGACGGACCTCGACCGGGTGACATGCCATATCGAGACGAGGTCTCCAGTAGGATGGCGTGCAGACGGCTGAATGATACCTAACCGCGAACTGCTACGGACCGGGTGGATCTCGACCGGGCGACATGCCATATCGAGACGAGTCCTCCGGTGATGTGCCATGGAGAAGCCATGCAGTCGGTTGAATGATCATAACCGCGAACTGCCATGGTGCCGGGCGGTCCTCGACCGGGCGACATGCCATATCGAGACGAGGCTTCATACCCGGATGGGTGCTCTTCAAGCGGTTGGATGATCATAACCGCGAGAGAGGTCTTCGAGATATGCAGCGAAGAAGCCATACAGCCGGTTGAATAATCATAACCGCAAACTGTCATGGTGCCGGGCGGACCTCGACAGGGCGACATGCCATATCGAGACGAGGCTTCATACCCGGATGGGTGCTCTCAAGCGGTTGAATGATCATAACCGCGAGAGAGGTCTTCGATATATGCAGCGAAGATTGTCGTGCAAGCGTGGAATCTGGGGAAGTGGGAGGGCCTGACTCCTTGGTTCCCGCTCCTACCTTCCTGTCGCCAGCGTGTGGGACAAGTGGCTGACATGCATTTAAGGAGGAAGTCTATCAGTCCCGTCAGTTATGATGGCATGGGTGGGTTACCAATGCTGGGACACGTGCCAGCGCGGGGCGGTCTTGAGATGTAGGGCCTGGATTCGCAGGCGTTTGAGTTGCTCTGATTACTTGTTTTGGAGGGATTTCGATTGCCTAGGACACTGGTCCCCTCTATAAAAAGGCCTCTTCTGCTCTTCTTTCTGTTGTTGCTTCTTGCTTTGGAGAAACTAAGAGAAAGAGAGGAATCCGGCGAGCACTGTGAGCCCTTCTTGCCCCACGAGATCCGTTTCTTGAACGCTCCCTACCATTGCGCGCTGCTTTCCCAGGGCCGATTGTCCTCGGTTGAGCATACTAATTGGCAAGTTTGTTTGATTTCTTTGCCCCGGTGTTGTTCTTGTTTTTGGCTTTGTTGTCTTGCGGAGGGGGGTGGAGGGATCTCTGCCGCTGACGGAACTGCTTCTGCGGCGGACTTGGGGAGAGGCCGTAGGAGGTGCCGTTGTAGCCTGTTGTTGACGAGCGCTAGGGTTTTGTGTTCTTCTCCTAGGTTAAGATGTCGTCTTCAGGTTCTGACCGGGCTTCCGAATCGACTGCCAGGGGTCCCCTCGTGGATGATGCGGAGAGGCTGGATAACTGGCTCAGTTCGGAATCTCCGGAGACCGAAGTCGCTGACTGCTCCGGGAGCAGGGTATCGACTCCGTCCTCGTCTTCGTCTTCCGGGTCTGAATCCTCGGAGACTGAAATACCACACGGGGTGCGCCTTGCAGGCGCTCCGGCCGTGAGCTACACCATCGGCAGAGGGAAGTACTCTGTGGTGTGTGATGAACCGGAGGAGAGCATGACCCCTGGAGAGATTGCAGCGTTCCGGGAAACGTGGGGTATCCCGGATAGAGTTCTGCTACGGCCCTTGAATCCTGGAGAGTCAGCCTGTAACCCAGAAGAAGGTTGGGTTGCCGCGCATCAGGATCAGTTCCGGCACGGACTCTCGCTCCCGCTGCCAAATTTCGTGCAGTATATGCTGAGTGCACTGCAAGTGTCGCCAGCGCAGCTTCCTAGGCTCCAGTGGAGACGACTACTGAGCCTTGGCTGCTTGTACGAGTTTTATGGGATGGATATACCCACGGTAAACGAGTTCCAGGCCTTGTACAGGTTGTCATACTCCAGGAAGCAGGGGTCCCATGGTTGCCTGTCCTTCAACACCCGGAAGCCTCCACCGATTGTCACCAATATGCCTACATGGGTAGACAACAACTGGAGGAAGAAGGTGGTGATGGTGGGCGGGAAGTGGCAGGCGAGGAGTAAAGGCTGATGACTCATGCGGAGCCGAGGGCTATGGACGTCGATGACGACGCCTATGTCCTGAAGCGGGTGAAGACCCATCATGCTGCAGGCCTCCTAGCGCCTGGAAAGGGCAAGAGCACCGGGGGGGCAGTGAGGATTCCTGGTGGGATGAACAGGGTCCCCAACCGGCCGGTGGCTGTGCCGCAAGTGGCTCGCGTCACCCCGGTAAGCGCACGATCTTCCTCTCCAGAAGGTCGGGGAGAGAAACGGAACGGGGACGTTCCTTCCACCGTACTGGTGACGCTTACCGGCGGGTCGGCACGGGAGAACCTGGCCAAACGGTTCAAGATAACCAGCGGTGCGCAAACCAACGCTGCTGGGGAGAATGCTGCTGCTGCTGCTCGGCAGAGTAGTCCAGTGCCTGCGGAGGCACCAAGGGGAAGCCCGGATAGTGCACTCGTCCGGCAAGTGGCGGCGGACTTGGCCAGCCTTGGCCTGGACAGACCCGGGGTTGCTGGAGCCCTGGCGGGCGGAAATCGTCCAAAATGCAAGGAATCCGTCCTTCGGGTGAGTACTGCATGGCACCACTATACTGCCTGTGGTCTGTTTCTTTTGCTGCTTGACTAACTCTTTGGTGTTGCGCAGTTGCTGTACAGTCTGTACGAACCAGACGCGAGCGAGGAGCTGTCGGAGCTGCAGAGACAGATAACTGCTCTATCGGAGATCCGGCAGCGCTTGGAGGTGGAGAAGTCTCGCTCGGACCAAGAGAAGGCCAGATCGGAGGAGAGGGCCAAGAAGCTGGAGGAGCAGAACCGGAGCCTGGAGAGGGAGAGGGCCGACCTGGAGGCCAAGGTGGACGAGCTCTAAGTGGGAGCTGCTGCTCTGCGCGCCGCCTCTGCTGCTCCGGCCGGGGAAGATGACCCGGAACTCTATGAGCGAGTCGTTCTCAAATACCGCGAGAGCGATCAGTTCCTGGAGTTTCTGGTGAAGGCCAGGGAAGAAGGCATCTCGGATGCGTACACGGAATGGGCGGGGAAGGGATGGTTAGACACTTCCCTGATGTCGACTGCTGCTGAAGGAGATATCCATGAGCAGTCGGACATCCATCAGGAGGCGGTGGAGGAGCAGCCGGGTGAAGCGATTCGCTCGGACTTGGATTCTTTTACCAACGGTGCCGAGTCTGCCCGAGCCGGAGTCAACACCGGGACTGATGTCGACGACGAGGGTACCGCAGGAGAGGCTGGCGGATTGCCCGCTGAAGGCGGAGTCGTAGCTCCTTAGGATTTTCTTGCCCTTTTCCTTGTAATCTTTCCGGATCGGTTACTGCTTGTATACTTGCTTGAATATGAATATACTGGAACTGGCAGAGCCGGTGAAATTTTCTCAAAAGTAGTTTGCATATATACTTGTTTTTACAACGGTTGAACCGCGAACTATGCCAAACTAACCGCTCGGTGCTAGCGAGTTTTACCAGGACTGGTCACGTTCCTGGTCGCGGTCTGTTCTTCTTTTCCCCACGTACCGCTGGAGCTGGCCGTTATCAATCAAAACCTGCACCGCTGACTTGAGAGCGTAGCACTGGTTCGTTCGATGAGTAGCCTCATCATGGTAAGAGCAGTATTTGCCCGTCTGCGCCGTTGTAAGTTTCTCCTTCGGGAACTTTCTGATAGTTGCATAAGGCCCAGTTTGGGATTGCTGTGCTGTGAGCAGAATTGCTTTTGAATTTGCGGTGAGCATAATTACTTTTGAATCTGCTGTGAGTAGAATCAGCTGAGGTGTTTGGTAAATTGTTTTTAAAAGTGCTGTGAGAACCAAAAAATAATTTCGTGTGTTTGGTGAGTTATAAGTAAAAATTGTTTTGGATGGATATAATGACAAAAATAGACATTGTTATAAATTGATATTAAAATAAATAATTGTTTCTTTTGTATGTAATTATAAAGTTAATCCACAATATTACATAAGATTTCTTAACACCATAGTAAATGATTGATTATGATTTAATTAGATTAGTATATCACAATCTAAGAAAAAACAAATATTACCATTTGTTACAAATATAACTAATTCCTGCAAAAGCATCTTTTACCCTGCTTCTCCAAAATCCAGTTTTAAGATAATCAATTCTTCTAAAATCAGTTTTACGGGTTGTTACCAAACACTTAAAATTAGGTCCAGAATCACTTTTGACCCCAAAAGCAGCTTGGGAAGCAATCTCAAACTGGGCCTAAATATGCAACTTTCTTGGTCTTTAATGTATTCCCTATACTTAGATTCTTGTTATGAATTGAGCATTTTAACTATGTTTTATTGTTTTATAGGTCTTTTGGAGAATTATGACAAAAGGAGCACATTAAGCTGATTTTGGAAATTCTGCCTGCTACTAGTCAGTCAACTTCGACAGAGGACTGGGAACGTACCAGGAGGAATTAAATTATGATTTTTACATTCTTGGAAAGCCCTGGATGTCCAGTTTCCGTAGCCGCTTCCGGAACATCATTCCGAATTTTCTAGAGGAAGTTATGGCCGATTTACTACAGAGAGGTCATTCTGTTCGGAAATGCTGACTGTGGACCGAAATGCGTATTTGGAGGCCCAAGTCTTATTGTGATGATCATGGACGAATTTGTGGACTTGGACCCAACTAATTACTGATTTGGATTGTGGAAAAGAAGCCAAAAGCTGAAGGGATTAATTAGTTGGATTTGTTTTGGGCTAGGGTTTCCTTGTCAGCTTGGTGTTGGACCAATGAGGGAAAGGAGATTAAAACTCCTAGAGCCATCACGTGAAAGGGATACACGGACTGGAGGAGAAAAATCAGATTGGGAGCAGAGAGTTAACGCAAGGAGAAGCTGCTGCCGACTAGGGTTTTCCATCTCTGTTTGTATCAAAACTCCTCCATCATGTTTTGCTATTATATTCTTATGATTATGAGTAGCTAAACTCCATAGTTAGGGGCTGATCGAAGCCCTAGATATACTACGATTTTGAACCCCAGTTGATTTTAATAACTATTTGGATGAGTTTTATTCACTTATTATCCCATTGATGATTTCTATCTTATGTTTCTATGGTGATCAACGTAGTTGCATGATATAGGATCTAGCATCTATAATGTGTACATGACCACCATACCATTGCATGTTCAATAGAGATAATACAGGCTCCTGTGTGAATGAATCCTAGGTGATGTAAGAGCACCCACCATAGTAGCTCTTGAAGCTTTGTTGTTCTTCAAACATTCTTCAATCTTAATGACTCTAGTTCTCTAGGCTTACACCACCATATGTATAAGTCGGTTGATTAGGGATCAAGAAAGAGCGGACACCATTCCTTCTTTCATGCCAAGTAAGAGAGTGTAATATGCAAGATGACTTAACCATAGCTCGTGCATGGGGAACATTCATCCATGGTTATTAGAATTAGTTTGGGGAGTCGTAGGATGTCTAGGGTGGAGAGAAGTGCCTAACTCCCATCACATTTGATTTACATCAATATTTACTTTTCTGAAATTTACTGTTTTCTGTTATTTACTTTATTTGGCCGAATTATTTCGGCAACCAAATCAATCCCGTTTTAAACCAAAATTTACGTGGTAGTCCACCACTGTATCTAGTGTCTTGTGTTCAAATTTCGTGTTCATTGGTCAAGTAAATATTTAATTATAATTTTCGAAGTGTCTAGAGATCGAGAATTCTAGTTTTCTGGAATTCGCGTCTTTTGTGTTTTGTTGTGTCATAGACTTAGTCTCACTAACTCCTCGTGTTCGATAACCCTTGTATATGAGTATTACATCGATATATCTTGAAAATATAAGGTATCTTTGAGAGGTGCTTTTGCACTCATCACCTTCTCTAGGGCGGTGGGGGAATAACACTCCCGTTCTCAAGTAGGATATCCTCGTAGGAAGTGGTAAGAGCGGTAAAGACTTCTTGATTGACCGGTGGCGGTGCTGGCATGATTGCTAAGGGGCGCTCTTGGCGGAACGGCGCCGGCTTGTGCTCATTCTGGGGCTTATCAGAATAAGACCTCTGCTGCCGCTGTGGCCAGTTTTTGCTATTGGCGTTCCGGCTGGGCCGAGCGGTGCGGTTATCGGTCCGCTGATTGGGCTTGGCTTCCTGGGCGGGCGGGGGGTTCTCTTCCCGGGGATGGTCATCCTGCTGCTCATCCCGCTTCCTCTTCTGCAGGTGGTGCCCATAGGTCTTATGATCGGCCTGGGCATGCCGGATGACCATAGCCATCAACTCGTCGTACCCCTGCGGGAGTTCTACCCGGACGGCGTAGGAAAACTTGCCCGCTCGGAGCCCTTGCTTAAACGCCATCTCGGCGATGCCCTTGTCCAGGTTCCGAACTCCGGCCGTAGCCGTCTACCAGCGGTTGACAAAGGTTCTCAGCTCCTCTCCGGGGGCTTGTCTGCAATTGAAGAGGATGGTCAACGTCCGGGCTCCCTCGACTCGGAGAATGAAGCGGCCTACGAACCGGTCGGCTAACTGCTCGAATGCCTCGATCGAGTTTGCCGGAAGCTCGTAGAACCAGCTGAGTGCTTCTCCGGACAAAGTTTCCTGGAAGATGTTGCAGCAGACTGCATCGGAGTATCCCTTGGCGCAGGTTTGGGACCGGAAGCTGTCCAGATGCTGGTACGGGCAGCCGGACCCTGAGTAGGTGAGCTTGAGGGACTTCTGGTTGCCAGATCTTCCCGACTCCATGACCCGGTGCGAAAAGGGACCCATGCGCTCATTAAACCAGGCGCCTTCCATCGGCCGCGCGGCTCTTCTCTCGTTGGCCTCCATTTGGGCTTTTAAGCTCGACACGGTGTTGGCCAGCATCTGCAGCGCTCGCGCGGTCGGAGTCTCAGCTTCATCCACTGACGAAGCGCCAGGCTGGTGGGAGGTTGTTGCGCTCTTTGGCGGGCCTGCGCCTGCTGGCGACTTCTGCCGTACGGGGTCACCGGGTCGTCCGCCCGAAGAGTGCCCTGCTTCGGTGTGTTGAGGTTGGACCAGCGGGAGTGTCGCCTGTGCCTCAGCCATGGCATTACTGCGCTGTTGTCCCCTTTCCAGGGCGGCCACGAGGGCAGTATTCACCGCCTCCATCTCTTCGTACCGAGCGTTGGACTTGGCTCTGTCCCTGTCGCTCTCCTCTCTCAGACGACTGACCTCTGCGGCCATCGCCCGTAGCTCTCCCGCCATACTGCTATGGCCGAGGCTGTACGTAGGGTCCCGGTCCGGGCTCTCAGATCGATCGCTTGAATCATCCGAGAACGTTAAGGCGAAGCCCCGTCGCTCTGGGCTGTCTTCCTCCTCTACCGGGCCTTTACCTCGCGAACTGTCGCGGTGGGGATCCGGCACGCCGGATGGTCCCCCACAGCTCTCTCCATCCTGACCGTTGCCCCGGTCGCCGCGCGGCTCCCGCGTGACGGCTGGGGTGGAGGTGAGCGTCTGCACTACTGCAAGGCGTCCCCCCTCGGTGGTCTCTTTCTCTTGACTCATCTCCGATCTCTTTCCCAATGGTGTTGCTTACACGGCTTTTCGTTCAAGATTCCCACAGACGGCGCCAATTGTTTCTATCTAAACCCGGGGGTCTAGCAGATACTTGATGAATCCAACTCGATCTCCTGCAATCCTGCTCACTAAGGGGAATACCGGGCGGGCCGGTCTTCTCCTCTCCGATGCCTAAGTTAGTATAGTTGGAATATATATAACCAAGGCACGTATGTAAGCAGGGAGAGAGATAAGTTACCTAATAAAGAGGGTAGTTGGGGCCCATATATAGGTGGTTGAGAGTAAGGGCTGGCCTTACTCTTCGATGTGAGACTGGTTCCCTTCTGTTTATACCTTCTGGTGCCCTCTTAGGCAGGCTGGCGCCCCCGGCCCCTGGGTCCCTGGAGGCAGGATAGAGTGCTAGGCCCCGAGTCCGGGTGCTGGTGATCCAGTCCCGACCCTTAGGCCGGGCCCTGGTGCGCTTGCTGCGGGTCTGTGGGCCTGCTGTAGCCTCTCTGCGGCTACTGTTAACAACTACATATACTTACACCTTTATCCCTTTATGTAAGCTTATTGATTGGCTCTAAATGCTTCTCAATATTTTTTCTTTCCTTTGCAAGAAGAGTGGTCCTTAAAAGATTGTAACCTGATGGTACATAGCCTGGAAGAGTGGAAGCTCGAACATAAGACATCCGATAGTGTGGATTTCTTGCAAGATTGAATGATAGGCTACCAGTGTAGAACATCCTTGCAACTTCACCATCACATTCCTCCCTAGCCGAGTTATTCTAGGATTTTACAAGAGCACCACCACTTATTTTCATATTCTTCCCCATGTCAGATGTTGTAGGTTTTTGCGTATAGGCATGATAAGTACTCATCCCAGTGCTGCTAGTGGCATGATTCCCTTTTTGTTGTCTTGATGATGGTAGAAGAACTTGTCTAGCAGTTGTATTTTCTACTCTCCTTTTGCACTCATTCACCGACTTAAACATTTTGGCATATGCATCAGGATTAACCTTAGTGCAAGATGCCACTCCACTTATTCCTTCTTTCAGCAAATGACTACGAGCTTTGGTGTATAAGCCGTTGTAGAACAACTTGCAAAAACTGTATTGCCACATCCAATTACCTCCACTTGGAGGTTTGCTAATCTTCTTCACAAATATCCATAACGGATTTTTATCATCTCCTAAACTTTGTTCACATTCAGTAGCTCTACCTCCACTACTAGAACCGACATTAGCAGAGTCGGTGTTGGAACTGATAGGAGTTGATCCTCCAGTACTCATGGTTCCTAAAATATAAAAACAAATAACATCATATGAGAAGCCATTGATTCTGTGGGAGATTAGCCTGAAACATCATATATGACTATTGAATATGGATGATATATACAGCATAAAGCAACAATGACAAAAAGCCATTGTTCCTGTGTTAGAGATGCTGAAGAAACAGTCTCCAATCTAGTTTGCCATTTTTTCGGAGACACTCTAAAAATTAAAAATCAGATCAAAATGGCTAGCAATTCATATCTCCTAACAAATAATAAACAATCTGAAATCTATTCTAAGCTCTCTACCTAATATCCTACTCTCTGCATAGCACCGACCTAATTAACAAGAGGCATGAATTCATTCATTTCAGATTGTTTACCACTTATAACTTATATGGTTTTAGTCGTCTTATATCAAGAGGCCTATGAGGCATAGGTCTAATCAATAATCTGAAATGAAATTCATCAAATTTATCATCTCCAACCTAATCAACAATCTGATTTCAGTCGTAAAGTTATATCAAGAGGCCTATATCATTCAAATATTATAAGAGTTTAGAGAAGTAACTCCAGTAAGGGAATATACCTAATGGCGTGATGCGATGGCGATGGCGTGATGCGATGGCGATATTAGTATCCCCTTTCTGACTTTCTCTGACCTATAAGCGAAGGAAGAACGCAACGACTCCAGCGACTCCAGCGAAGGAAGAACGCAGCGACTTAATTAAGATTTTTTGACTAAAATGTCAAATCTACCCCTCATGTCCTGCTTATTTACGTGTCCACCCAGACACGCACGTGTCCAAGCCAAATTCATGTTTGTCCATATCGTGTCCGAACGTATTTAGCCGTATTTCACCGTATCGTGTGTGGGTCCGTGTCCGATACGGGATACACCACCATTTTGGCGTGTCCGTGCAATGTAAGTTACCACACATAAATAGAAGAACGTGCATGCTTCATTGTTTTTCATCGAATAAAAGTTATTCATTATTTGACTATTAGTATTTGAATATAACACAATTTAGGAGAATAATTTTCTGATAAGTATTCATCTCACGTTGGAGACTATATAAAGAGTATACAATGAGTAATACAACCCTACTTACCATGTATTACATATACTGAATAGATAAGTACTAACTACCTAATTTACATTCCTAAATTACATGACTCACGCTAACACTCTCCCTCAAGTTGGCGCATACACATCAACCATGTCCAACTTGCTAAGTGAATCATAAAAAGCCTTCTTAGACACACCTTTTGTGAGTACATCTGTAAGTTGCTCTTCTGAAAGAACAAAAGGAAAGCTAATGATCTTAGCATCTAACTTTTCCTTTATAAAGTGAGGATCAACCTCCACATGTTTAGTACGATCATGCTGAACTAGATTCTGTGATATATCAATAGATGCTTTGTTGTCGCAATATAACCGCATCGCATTTGGCAACTTAACGCCCAAATCACATAGCAGATTTCTCAACCACAACAATTCACACACTCCATATGGCATACCTCTATACTCAGCGTCAGCACTAGATCGAGCCACAATCTTCTGCTTCTTACTCTTCTATGTAACCAAATTACCTCCCACAAATGTAAAATAACCTGATGTCGACCTCTTATCTGTAATATTTCGAGCCCAATCTGCATCTGTGAAACCACTAACCTCAAGAATGTTGTTGTGTTTGAAGAACATTACTCCTCTTCTTGGAGCTGACTTCAAGTATCTCAAAATCCTCACAACAGCATCCAAGTGATCCACACTTGGATTATGCATGAACTGGCTCACTACACTTACTGCATATGCCACATTTGGTCTGGTATGTGTCAAATAAATCAAGCGTCCAACTAACCTCTGATAACGAGTCTTGTCTATAGGTACTTGATCAGGATACTCTGCTAATCGATGATTCTGCTCAATAGGAGTGTTGATAGGTGTACAATCTAATATACCTGTCTCTGTCAACAGATCAAGAATGTACTTCCTTTGGCACAAGTAGATTCCTTCTCTCCTCCTTGCTAACTCAATCCCTAAAAAGTACTTGAGGTCACCTAAGTCTTTCATCTCGAACTCAGAAGCAAGCTGTCTCTGTAGTCTATCAATCCCTATAGTATCATTATCAGTAATCATCATATCATCAACATAAATGATTAGGACTACTATATTTCCTTGCTGATGCTTGAGAAATAAGGTATGATCAGAATTACTCTGTCTGTAACCAATCTTTGGCATGAATTGTGAGAACCTCCCAAACCAGGCACGGGGTGACTGTTTGAGACCATACAGTGACTTTCTTAATTTGCATACAAAATCACTAGTAGAAATAGTTACATACCCAGGGAGAAGACTCATATACACATTCGGCTAATTCTCTATGAAGAAATGCATTCTTGACATCAAACTGTCGGAGTGGCCAGTTCAAACTAGTAGCAAACGAAAGAAGAACCCTGATAGTATTCATTTTTACAACGAGAGCAAAAGTCTCATCATAATCAATAACATATGTCTGAGTAAATCCCTTTACAACAAGGCGTGCTTTATACCGGTTCACTGATCCATCTGCGTTGTGCTTCACAGTAAACACCTATCGACACCCCACAACCTTTTTTCCATATGGTGGAGATACAAGTTCCCAAGTATCATTCTTCTGCAATGCCTCCATCTCTTCCTCCATTGCTTTCCTCCACTTTTGGATCTCCCAACGCATCTTGCACTTTGTTAGGTACTGATACAGTAGATATTTGATTCACAAATGATTCATATGACTTTGGTAATCTCCTAATGGACATATAGTTGGTTACTGGATATCTTGATTTGACTTGTAAACTAGGTTCATATCTTTTGGGGGGGATGACCTCTAGTAGACCTAACACATATTGTTCACTATTAGGCTCACTACTACTAGGAACAGTAGAAGGACATACCTCAAATGATTGATCTTCTACAGCAGGGAGTTGTGGATCAGGGGTATGACTGCTGGCATGAGGGGCAGATTGATCTTCTACAGCAGTTGCGCTCTCAGCTGTTGGTTCAATTCCTGGAACATGGATGTCTGAGGCTTCTGTCACTTCTGGTACTGCTGGTACTGAAACTTCTACTTCTGGTTGAGCTTCTGTCACTTCTGGTACTGTTGGTACTGAAGCTTTTACTCATGGTTCCTCCCCCTTGCTATGATACAACTCTTCAAAGTATGAATGCTCCCTCTGAAGGGCTGGATCATCCGAGGTAAAAATAGCTCATGTCTTCAAAGAAAGTAACATCCATAGTGACATAGTATTTTCTGGTACGTGGATGATAACACTTGTATCCCTTCTTATGGCTCTCATAACCAACAAACACACACTCGATCACCCGGGGATCTAGTTTAGACGATCTCTGGCTTTTAGGAACATGAACAAAGGCTACACAACTAAAGACCGGGCATGTACATTATGATAGGAAGGAAGAGAGACATGAGATGCAAGAACCTGAAACAGAGTTTTTCCTTGAAGAACACGAGATGGAAGGCGATTGATAAGATAAGCAGAAGTTGCGACAACATCACCCCAAAGATTCTTAGGCATATGGGCACTAAAAAGGATGGAACGAGCCATTTCAAGAAGATGCCGATTTTTCCTTTCAGACACCCTATTCTGCTCTGGTGTTCGTGGGCAGGTTGTTTGATGAACAATCCCATGAGTTCTGAAACACAAGTCAAAAACACGATTGACATACTCCCCTCCATTATCAGAACAAAGAACTTTAATAATGCCATTATATTGTGTTTGAACCTGAGAATGAAAGGCTTGAAAAGCAGGAAAGACTTCATCTTTGGTTTGAAGAAGAACAATCTATGTCAACCTTGTTCAATCATCAATAAACATCACATAATACCTCATACCCGTGACCGTAGGCTCTTTAGAAGGTCCCTAAACATCAGAATGAATCAATTCAAAATGGATAGTATTCTTGGAGGAACTCGGAGAATAGGTAGAACGATGGCTCTTAGCATGAACACATGTTTCACCGCGCAAGAAGGACTCTTCCACACCAACAAACAGAGACGGCATTGATTTTTTCATAACATGGAAAGATGGAAGCCCTAATCGACGATGCCATAACCAAATTTCACCTAGCTGATTCGAACTTGCAATCAAAGTAGTGCGTGACGGTGCTCCTAGTTTCTCTCTTGCATATGTCTGATCCAGGTAAAACAATATGCCCCTCAAGTCCCCCCGACCAATTATCTTCCTGGTGAGAAGATCCTGAAAAATCACATACATGGGATAAAAGGTTACAGAGCATCGAGACTCAGTATTTAACTGGAGAATAGATATCAAATGGTGTGAGAGGTCAGATACATATAGAACATTGTGAAGGGTTAAATCAGGGGTTACACGAACTAACCCTATCCCTAACACAAGAAAAGCTTCACCATTGGCATTAGTGACATATGACACGGGTGGAGGAGATAAATCATTAATGCAGTGAGAATTGTCATAAGTCATATGATCCGAGGCACCGGAATCAATAATCCAAGAATCAGAACCACCAAAGCTAGAAGCTTGTAAAGCCATACTGATCTTACCAAATGCTGAAGTCTTATTAGTTATGGGAACATTACAATTATTGCAGTATTGACCAACCGCATGTATAGATTTATGTGGGAACTCAACTCTCTAGCCATTCTTGCCATCTAACTCATAAACGACATTCTCTGCATCTTTACTATGCCCAAAATTGATGAAAACATAACCCGGTGGCCTTCTTGCAACCCATATTCTTCTGATAATGCCGAAGCCACGGAACTCATTTTCGAGTTCTCTTTCTAAAATCCAAGAACTCAAATTTCCAATATACACCCAAGACATTTTTTCGGAGCGGGTTGGATCAGCTGGGTCGGACTGAACCGGATCTGAAACCGGGTTGTACTAGATCGAACCAAGTCAGGTTGGGTCGGGTCGAAGCAAGAGCCGGGTCTGTCGGGCCGAAGCAGGAGTCGGGTCAAGTCGGGTCGAAGTAGGAATCGGGTCGGGTCGAGCCGAAGTAAGAACCGGGTCGGGTCGAAGCTTTGACGAAACTTTTGCTGGGTTTCGGAGCAGGTGCGACGTCCGAGGAGGGTGAGAAGGCGACGACGCCGGAGGACGACTCATTATCTGGGTGAGGGAGGAGGGGACGACTTGATCCGAAAACCGGCAGGAGACGAGCCGGTGCAGGAGTCGTGCTAGTGCAGATGCCGGTGTTTCTGAAAAATTCAGGGACAAAATTGACCTGTGGGAGATGACGCCGAGAGCAAAAGAGGGGCCGCCGAGACGCCGGATCGGAGACGCAGAAGCAAGGGGAGGAAGGGCCGACGAGGTTGTTGTCGGCAAAAGAGTGCAGAAAACAAAAGGCCCTTCTTTCCCGACGAGTCTGTTGTCGGCAAAAAATGTCTGGCTGATAAAACCTTTCCCAACGAGGTTGTTGTCGGTAAAAATATATGGCCGATAAAACCAAACACCGGACCAAACGCAGGTGATCTGATTAGGAAGAATTTAACAAACCCTAACAATGAGGTTTAGTTGGAAGAAGACAAACCAACTTCACACGTCTGATAGAGAACCAACGGCAGACGAAAAAATTGCAGCGGAAAATAAAGAGACAAAGTCTTTTCGGATCTTTGCTCTGATACCAAGTTGAATATAACACAATTTGGGAGAATAATTTTCTGATATGTATTCATCTCACGTTGGAGACTATATAAAGAGTATACAAGGAGTACTACAACCCTACTTACCATGTACTACATATACAGAATAGGTAAGTACTAACTACTTAATTTACATTCCTAAATTACATGACTCACGCTGACATTTGTTGCCTCTTCACTGTTTACATAGTAAAATGTTGATATGCTCTATGCGTGAGCACAATGGTTTCTTTGTGTTTGCCCGGTAATTCAAACAAGGGACACTATGATTCATGGCTGAAATCTCAATCCAAGTCCATATGAAATCTCTTGAACGTTTAGATCGAATGTCCTTTTAACCTCCTTATTTTCATCCTTCAAAACATTTTTTTTCAGACTCTCACTCCTTGGCTTCGATGGAATGCATCCTTTATAATAATCTGATTGAATTAAGATTTATTTGTCATTCTTCTTTTCAAAGTAAGTCTTGAATCATTGTAATTGCTGAAAACTCACACTTCCAACATAGTTGGTAATGATTAATTAGCCTCTTCTTGGTTCGTCGAAAGTCCATGATTCTCTATAAATTGCACAAATCTCCTTCATTTCTCTTATATCTTCAATTATTTCGGAAAACCTAATAAACATAAAAAGAACTAAATTGAATGGAAAAAAAGATAAACTAAGAAGGTAAATATGGGAATTAACGTGTATATCGTTGGTAAATATGGGAATTAACGTGTATATCATTGCATAATTATGCTCCTATCAAGAATATCTGGAGCTACTTTATCGTGTTACTACTTGCTACTACTACAATGTAATGATTTCAATATTATACATTTGATACCCTCCTCACTTATAAGTGTTAATGAGCAATTGTTCTAATCAATTGGATCTCCTTACAGGGTAAACAAATATATATAAATTAGCTAGCACTACCAGAAAAGGCGTCATAGCCGACGACGCCATCTCGTCGGCCGTTTCCATTAATTCGTCGGCTATAGTCATAGCCGACGAAGTATCGTCGGCTATAGTCTCGTCGGGATAGCTCCGTCGGCTATACTATAGCCGACGACACGAGGCGTAAGTCGTCGGCTTATAAACCGCGGGGTATAGCCGACGAATAAAGCGTCGTCGGCTATACTTCCAACATTGCCGACGACAAGATCGTCGGCTTCAACAATTACGCAATTGCCCCTAAACCGAAGTATAGCCGACGACACTATCGTCGGCCATAACAATCGCCGGTACCAGGAACGGCTTTTTTTTTGCCTGAAGCCGGGAGGGTATAGCCGACGACATATGGTAAACATCGTCGGCTATAGCCCTTATAGCCGACGAAATATTGCCAATATCGTCGGCTATAACCCCTAAATATTTAAAAAAATTTAAAAATTTAACTCGGGCCCAATTTCACTTCGTCTTCGGTTTGGCTGCAGAAAATGCACAAACAAACATCCAAATATCCAACAAATATCCACATCAATCCATCCCTAATATCCTACATACTGTACAAATTAACCCACTATCTACTCATCATCACCCCCTAAACGCGTAGCGTCGTCGACCGGATCGTTCGAGTTCCGGTGGCTATGGCTGTCCTGATCGGCTGGCGTACTCCGATGCGGGGGGGGGAGTGGGGACGACGAACTGGGGCATCTGTGGCGGAGGCGGGGGCTGGAGTCCAGCCTGCTGGGCCTGCCAAGACTGCTGCATCCATCGGTACATCTCCGCCACAGATGCGTCTCTGGCCTGCTGCGCCGAAGCCTCCACGGCCCTCGCCAACTCCGCCTGCTGGAGCGCCTCCACCGCCCTCGCCAACTCCGCCTGAGTCCTCTGCAGCTGCGTCTGCAAGTCTCCTCTCGTCGAAGCCGCACGCTGCGTGCTGGGATTGGCCGACGTGTACTTGAGAACCCCATCTCCCGCCGCGCCTAGGCCTCTCTGGTAGAAGTAGTTGTTCCCCGTCCCTACCGCCGCGTGCATGATCTGAGAGGCCAAGCGCGGCTCAAGGGTGTCGATCGTGGAGGCAAACTCCGCGATCGCCTCGTCGGACGCCCCGTCTCCCAGGGTGTCTCGCGCGATCCCGAAGGTGATCGCGTCGGTCTCCGCATCGATTTCCGCCTAATTGACAAGAAAATATAATAAACGAATTAAAAATATATATATATAAATTAATTTAATGAAACACTTTTATTGAAGATGGGCGAATACTTACCACTTGGTCGGGACGCCCCGGATACATCTGCGCATGAATCCACGACAACGGCCTCAGCGGTCGGTCCCTCCTCGCCATCTCTGCCCACTGCCTCCAGGAGCGGGCGCCGCCGTGGTGGGGGTGCTCGTTCCTCCTGCGGTTGTCGCTGTTCGTCCGCGAGATTTTCTGTATTATAAGAACGAACATATAAACGCAAATATAAATTAGTAACTAAATTAAAATATTACGAACTAACCAAAATAAAATTATTAACTAATTTAGTTACTAACTAATTTAATTTAATTAGTAACTACTTAACTAACTAATTTAATTTAGTAACTAACTAACTTACTAACTACCTAATTTAATTTAATTTAATTTAATTTAGTAACAAACTAACTAACTACGTAACTAACCAACTAACTTAATTTAATAACTAATAACTAACTAACTAACTAATTAATTTAATTAAGTAACTACATAATTTAATTATTAACTAACATTAAAAAGTTATATACTAGCAGGCTAAATTTTCTTACCGAGACCCTGTCGCTCCCGAAGTAGGCTACCAGCCATAGCCACTCGTACTCCCTGTACCGGAACTCGTGGGGGGTTGCAGCTCGCCCCAAGCGCTGCTCCACATGGTACGTCCTGTAGTGCGTGGACAGCTCGTTCTTCCACTCGGAGTACCTATATTAACAAAACACAACTGTTAGATATATTCGTACACTGCCAATAAATATATTTATTCAAAAAAAAGCAAAACACATAACCTGTTCTTCAGCTGCTCGTCTCTCCACCAGTCCAAGGTAGGATGGACTCTAAACCATTGCTGCAATATTATAAATTAATTAGAAAATATTTTTATATAGTTATAAGGACTGAATTCATAAATATTTATTTTCTATAATAAAAATCATATTTAACTCACCGACAGTGCATTGTACACTCGCGCCTTGATCTCATCGGGCACAGAGCCCCAGTCGGGCCACAACAGTGGGACCCTGTCCCGCACGAGCGTGCCCGTCGCGTTGATGTACTTGGTGGTGGTGTCTCTCCGCTCAATCGGGCGTCCATCCTCACCGGGACCGGGCAGGATCTCTCTGATCCCACCGGCCAGCTCCCTCTCCAGGGTCGACATGTTCGCTGGCCCTCTGGTCCGTCTCGTCCCCGCGGGTTTATTGACGAGGACGCCTGTTAAAATGAACACATAGTTAAATAATTATTTAAACTAACTAATTAAATAATTAATTAAACAATCTAAATAATTAATTAAACTAACCAATTACCTGCGTCGTTGTACTGCTTGTCCTTCTCACGAACGGCCCACAGGCCGCGGCAGTCCTCTGAGTCGAAAGGACTGTAGAAGTAGGCCTCCTCCCAGGGAATCTCGTGGGGCCGGTCGTGCCTCCAAATCTGCCTCCCCCTGGCGTCGTACTCAGGGATGGCAGGGAGGAACTGGACCATGTACATCCCCGATGGCGGAGACATACGGGGCGTGGACCCTGAGGGGCCTGCTCCCCCTGACGGTGGGCCCCGTAGCTGTGGACGCTGTCGCTGTGGGGGGACAGGGAGCATCTCTGGAGGGTCCAGATCGGCGCGCGGTGGGGTCGGCTGCCGATCCTGGAACAGTGCTGAAGTGCACTGGGGTCTGGTGGCTCTGCGTCCTCCTCCGACACTCGAGTCAGGGCCCGCTCCCGTCGACTCATACGAGGAGCCCCCACGTGGATCGCTCGGGGTCAATCCCATCAAGGTCTCCTCTCGTCGACTCATAGGCCGGCCTAGGCCCCGACGACCGCTGGATCCGCTCCCCCAACGGCTGGATCCTGCCTGAGCGTCGGGGTCGCTCTCGGTCCGTCTGCCAAGCCATCGGTCTACAAAGCGACGGTTTCCTGCACAATTAGTATATAAATTCCATAAATTACACAAAAATTCCACAAAAAAATTAAAAACTTCATTCAATGTATATATACCTAATTATATATATACGTACCTAAATATATTTATACCTAATTATATATATATATTCCGAAATATAACACAAAATTCCTTAAATTTCACAAAAAAATATAAAACTTTTTTATGTATATATATACCTAATTATATATATACATAACTATATTTATACCTAAATATATATATATATATATATATTCCGAAAAAAAAAAATATATATATATATATATATATCCTCCTAAAAATTACACAAAATATTTATACCTAATTATATATAAATTAGTATATAAATTAGTATACTAGTATATAAATTCAACAAAATTCCACAATTAGTATATAGAAACCGTAAATTTAACAAAAAATCCACAAAATTAGTATATAAATTCCACAAAATTAACAAATTTAACAAAAAATCCACACAATTCCATAAATTTCACACAAACCCTAAATTCCACAAAAAATTCACAAAAACCCTAAAATTCACAAAATTCGACAAAATTAATAAAAACCCTAAATGAGGCTCGATCGGGACTACCTGACATGGTGGTGCAGTCTGGACGAGGACCGGTGGTGCGGTGCGGCGGCGGCGGCGGCAGGGGCGGCGGCGGCTGCAGCAGGGGCGGCAGAGGCGACGCAAGGCAGGGGCGGCTACGGCGGCAGGGGAAGCTACGGCGGCTCGGGGCGGCGGCGGCAGGGGGTTTCGGGTCGGGGAGGGGTCGGGCACGACGGGGAGGGGGCGGGGAGGGGGAGGGTAGGGAGGGGGAGGCTCGGTCGGCGTCGGTGGTGGTCGGTCGGCGTCGGGGAGGGACGGGCGGCTGCGGCAGTGGGGATTTAGGGTTTCTGGAAAATGAGGGAGGCGCCCTCTGTTTCGGTTTAAATCGAAGGACTATAGCCGACGATGTTATTTTAATTCGTCGGCTATAGTTATAGCCGACGAATTTCGTCGGCTATACTCTGACGGGCCGGGCCGAAATCCGGGCCGGGCCGAAGTTGGGCTTTGCGGGCCGGTTATAGCCGACGAAGTTAAGAATATCGTCGGCTATAATATGCATGTCGTCGGCTATACTTTACGCTCTCAGCAGCCGTCAGATCTCGCCCATCCAACGGCGGACAATGAAACGGCGCGGATCGCAAGAGTTTAGCCGACGAAGTTAAGGATTTCGTCGGCTATTCCCTGGTCAACTGCTTGGTCAAACCTCTAAACGCTTTAAAACGGCAATTGGCCCGTCTAGATGACGTTTTTTGGCCTGACCTTCAACAGAGAATAGTTTCAAATCGATGCGACGCAACTAACCGTATAAAAATTTTCCTCCAAATATTTACCGACCGTCAGGCTACCCATAGGAAAACGGAAGTAAAAAACACCTAACCGCAGCATTCGGCACACAGATTTTGTCGGAATCTTCCCATTTTTCAACCGTAGTCGTATTTCAATATTTCGGTCGTATCTTATTTCACGACACTTTTGCATTTGAACGGTCTACGTATGGTAACTATTTGAAACTATACATTCACTTAAACACTTAGTAAATAAGTTAAGGAACATTAGTGCATATGTTCCGATTTCGAATCTAAAAGTTTGGAAAATCTATTCCAACCGTCAGATATCACCGTTAAGATTAAATACATGTATGAAAAAAAATCCAACTACATCTGACAACGTTAAAGGCTCGATCGGGACGGTCAAACTGCTTGGTCAAACCTCTAAACGCTTTAAAACGGCAATTGGCCCGTCTAGATGACGTTTTTTGGCCTGACCTTCAACAGAGAATAGTTTCAAATCGATGCGACGCAACTAACCGTATAAAAATTTTCCTCCAAATATTTACCGACCGTCAGGCTACCCATAGGAAAACGGAAGTAAAAAACACCTAACCGCAGCATTCGGCACACAGATTTTGTCGGAATCTTCCCATTTTTTCAACCGTAGTCGTATTTCAATATTTCGGTCGTATCTTATTTCACGACACTTTTGCATTTGAACGGTCTACGTATGGTTTCGGTCAATATACTTTAGCCGACGACTTGCAAGTCGTCGGCTACAGTATAGCCGACGAATTGGAAGTCGTCGGCTACAGTATGGGCATTATAGCCGACGAATTATGGTCCATTTCGTCGGCTATAACGCTGATCTTTCTGAAAAATGGGCATTATAGCCGTTTCTGGTTCTCAATAGTGGAGGGAAGTATAACTTTGAAGAAATTCGCCACAGAATCCGACATCCGGAGGGAATTTTCCGACGGAGGAACGGCCATTTTTCAATGATCTTCACCAGAAACCAGAAAGCTTTGTCTTTGTGGTTTGGTTGGTTTTCAAGTCTCATTTATATATTCCATTTACGTTCAACACTTGGGGTCTTTAATACAAACCCTGTGACTGAGCTCAGTTCACTGTGAAAACTTCAAAAGTGAGAAGTGACGTCTTTACCAGAGATACAATCCGCTGGAGCACATTAAGCGCTGCATCTGTTTTCGGATCTAGCCAATCCACACTGCTAAAGATCTCTTGGACTTTTGCAAATGCTTCCACTGGAAGGCCATCTTTCTCCTCAAAACCAGGTGAATCAATTGATATAAGAGAAGTACCAGCATCCATCTCGGAGAGTAAACTAATGAAATTCCCAAAATGTCCTTAAGATTTGGACATGAGTGGCACGTGTGGCACGTGTCATTGTTTTTAACGGCAGAATTTGAATTTTAACGGCTGATTTAGACGGAGTGATCAAAGTGAACACAAGTGTAATTCGATAGTGAGCAAAGTGATATTGGACAAACTTCAGTGAGCAAAATTTAGAATGGGGCATACTTCAGTGATCAATCCAGCCATTTTCCCTTAAAACATCGTCAATCTCTCTAATTAATTAAACACAATGTATTTTTTATATATACCAACAATATATTTTTAATTACAATTAAATTAATTAATATATATATACATTTTTTCATCAAATTCATCTAAAATCACCTATAAATCAACAATCAATCACTAATCTTCAACAAAACTTCAATTCTATCTAACCAATACAACATATATATCAACCCATTAATAATCTCATCTCAACATATATATATATATATATATATCAAATTAATCACACATTTATTCTAATTAAACTCTAAATTAACACACCTCTGCATATAACCAACTAAATCAACACACACAGCAATATACGTACCTTTCAAGCTTATGGCCGAGGTTTTGGACGATTTCAGAGCGTTTTGGACGATTTCATCGACGAATGAGCTCTCTGCTGCAGAAGGTCGATCTGATATAAGAGTTATAGCCGACGAATACCCTCCTCGTCGGCTATAACCAAAAACTTTTCGTCGGCTATACCTCTTATAGCCGACGAATACCATTCTCGTCGGCTATAACCAAAAACGTTTCGTCGGCTATACCTCTTATAGCCGACGAATACCATTCTCGTCGGCTATAACCAAAAACGTTTCGTCGGCTATAACTATAGCCGACGAGTTGTCGGCAGTCGTCGGCTATAATATTATAGCCGACGATGTGGCCGACGAAATAGTAATTCGTCGGCTATAAGGGGTTATAGCCGACGAGGTACTATTTCGTCGGCCGTTTTTTCCCATATCGTCGGCTATAACCCCTTTTCTGGTAGTGTAGAGTGACGTGTAACGAAATGGTTGATATGGAAAAAATATTAACTATCGAATATAGTGGTATTCTTGCATAGTACGTGGTAGAGCAAGTTGATATAGTAAGAATCAATGCCAAATCGTAACAAAAATTATAAAGGCAAACATTTAGAGCAAAATCTATTAACGATTAAGAATCTTCTACATTCAGCAGCAATAAATCATGTCTTGAATCTTGGATATGGGATGACAAATTGTTTATAACTGCAACTGCTTGATTCTAGCATTGGATTTCAAAATCTAGATCACTCTGCACTTGAGATTGTCTGTGAGAGGCTCTTTGGTTTTTGGTTAAAAAGAGGAAAACATCCTCACACAGTCTTGATATGGTAATAATTCATAGAGTTTTTTGTGCCCAGACATTTGTGGATTCAACTATCAAGGAAGATGATGTTGCTAAAAGGGTAGGGGTATCAAGGTAACTGAAACTACATTTTATTTCTTAATTTGACCTTTGATTTTCCATGTAACAATTGCAAGATCATTTACTTTAATTTTGTATCTAATCGTAGTTGACATTAAGGGAGGACGTTATTCTCCATCCAAAAAAATACATGTATCCTTTTCCCAAAAAGAGGGTTCTTAGAGCTATGCAGTATCTATACATATATTTATAAGGTTTAGACGTAATCACTACCAGATGCGGATGAATAGCCGACGAAAAAAATTTCGTCGGCTATGGTTATATTTCGTCGGCTATACCATCTGCCGACGAAATTTTCGTCGGCTATACGTCGTCGGAACAACCCCGTCGGCTATACTAATGGCCGACGAAAAAAAAGAATTCGTCGGCTATAGTAGAGTATGGCCGACGACTGTACCGACGAAAATATTTTTCGTCGGCCAAACCTGGGACAAATTGCCGACGAATTTCGTCGGGTATTTTCGAGTATGGCCGACGAAATTCATTAAGTATAGCCGACGAAATACATAATTTTCGTCGGCTATTTTCTCAAAATATATTAATATTTAATATGCATTAATTAGTTATAGCCGACGAAATAATGTAATTTTCGTCGGCTATAAGTTGTATAGCCGACGAAAATTGGTAAAATTCGTCGGCTATAGTTATTATAGCCGACGAAATAATGCCAAAATCGTCGGCTTTTCTTACATTTGGGAAAGAAAAAAATTAAATTATTTTCTAAATTACCATTCCAAGCAACCTGCAAATCACAAAAACATTCCATGCATTTGCACCAACAAGAAACACGTCTAAATACCATTTTTATTAAATTCGTTCTAATATACATAAACCCTAAACCCTAATCATCACCTAAACTACTAAAGTCCAGCAGGTCATCCCCAGCATCCTGCTCTCCATCAGGCTCGTCATCCTGCTGACCGAACACGGGAGGTTGAGGCATTGGAGGTTCCGCTAACCGCTGAAACGAGGGCGGGGGTGGAAGGCCTTGTTGTTGTGCCGCGAACAGCTCATAGCACCAGTTTTGTTGGCCGTCGTAGTTATGTTGCCGAATTCTTTCGCATTCGGCATGCCAACCGGCCACATCCAACTGATACTGCTGTGATCTGCGGCGCGTCTCCTGCTGATACTGCTGCGTACTGCGGCGCAGCTCCTGTACTGTCTGAGACGAGGTCGCCAATTCTGCGGCCAATCGCTGCACTTCCCCCCTCATATGCTGGCTCTCCCCGCCTCCCTTCTTCTGACCTCCCTTAGTGGTCTTCAGAAGCCCTAGTCCAGCACTTCCCAAACCCCGGCAGTAGTAGTTGTTTGACCGGTTTGGGAAGGCTGCGTCGAAGATCCTCGCTGCCGTTTGGACACTGGACCGGTCGACATGGCGCATGGCTTCTTCCAGATCTGCCTCTGAAATGTTCGGTTGTGTGTCCCGAACTACTTGCTGGAGCACCTCTTCTTCGGCCCGGTTGACCCTCTCCTAAGTGGACGGGAAAAAAAATTAATATTATAACAAATATATAATTAAGTAAAATTAATAATTAAAATTTTAAAATTGTAATGAACGACTTACGAGCTGTTCTGTCGCTTGTGGATAAGCGATCTTGAACGTCTCCACGTACGGGTTGCTATCAGGATGATCTCTGAGCGCCTCCTCCTGATACTGTGCAAACGGCCGTGAACCAGCATGATGGGGGGTTGTGTTCCGGCGGCGGTTCGCAGAGTTTATCCGAGACCGTTCCTTCAAACAAATAATAAAATATTAGAAAAATGCATCAGAAAATATTAATGTAATAATTATAAAATAATTAAACTAATAATTAAAATATTAACAAAATAAACATTTTTACTGAAGTTTAGTATTTACCTGCATAATTGGGTTGTTGAAGTTTACTGTCTTCAACCAACGCCACTCGTACTCCCGGAACACGAACTCCCTGGGAGTGCCCATACGACCAAGGTGGTCGTACTCGTTATAGTGGGAACGCAGCTCGTTCTTCCACTCTTTGAACCTACGAAAAAAACAAAAGTGCATTAGAAATATTATTAATATCATAAAATATTAATAATTATAAGATAATTATAATATCATAAAAACAAACGTACCTCAAGTTCTGCTGGTTGTCCGCCCAATCCCGCCTGTGTTCGGCAATCTCGAAGAATGTCTGAAAAATAATATTTTATTAGTTTTACAATTGTAATAATACCGAAAATTATTAAATATTACGATAAATAAATTAAATTTTTTAAATTACTCACCGCCGCGGCAATGTTCACCTCCCTCTTGATCTCTTGGGGCACATCAGCCCACCGGGTCCACAACATAGGGACTCTGTCCCTAATCAGTGACCCCACGCAACCCGAGTAGTCGCGTTTTTTCTTCCCCTGAACCTCCTGATTAGGAGGTTCGTTGATCTGGATCCTGCCGCTGCGCTCAACAGTTCTCCTGAGCGTGTCAAAACAGATGACACCTCTCGTATTCCTCCGTGAACTGCTAGCGGCTGTCCCTATCACAAAAACGACGATTGGTTAATAAAATTAAATATTAGTGCGTTAATTTTAATAAAACATTTAATTAATAAAATCAAATGTTACCTGAAGTGGATGACTCGTCTGTCGACTTCCCTTTTCTCCTCGCCGAAATAAGGTTGTCAGGGTCCTCAAATGGCTGCTGCCGGTATGCGTCCGCAGCACTAACGTACTGAGGCATATCCGGCCATAAGGGCACACCCTGATAGTCGACCTCCGGTATCGCCGGAATGTTGTACGGGAGGAAAAGCTGGTTTGGGAGAGTAGGAACCTCAGTCGAGTCAGCACCAGACTGAGTCGGACTCGGCATCGGCTCCCGATGAACCTCAGACATACGAACCTGAGGAACGTCGGCAGCTATCTCCTCGTGAAACAGCTGCCGACTAAACCTCGGAGCCACAGAGGGACCGGCATGCGGAAGTGAAGTGCTCGACGGCCGCCCCGCCTGGAGAAGGGTCTGGTGCCGAGCACTCACACTCCGTCGCGGCTGGTCTGCATCCACAGTCCTCTACGGCTGGGATGAATCTACACTCCTCCGCGGCTGGCTAGTGGTCCTCTCAGGCTGGCTAGCGGTCCTCTCGGAGTCTGCGGAACCGCCGGAATTTCTAGAACCTCTAGATCTGCTGCCACGACGGCCTCCGAATAGGTTTCTTAATGCATCGGTCATCTAAAGCCCGAGGCATTAATACATTAATTGATATTAAATTATATTATATTAAATAAAAAATTCTAATTAATATAATAACCAATAATACTAACATATTTTAATATAACAATTTATATACTAACATATTAAATTATATTATATTAAATAACAAATTCTAATTAAATATAATTAAGCTATATATATAATTAAGCTAAATTATACAATTAAGTTATCAATTTATATAATTAAAAAACCAATTTATACGTATAAATTATATAATTAAAATAAATTTGGAAACAATTACCTAAATTAACATAAATACCTAAAATTTATCTAAATTAACATAAATACCTAAAATTTACCTAAATTAACATAAATACCTAAATTATACCTAAATTAACATAAATACCTAAATTATAAATAAATTAACATAAATACCTAAAATTTACCTAAATTAACATAAATACCAAAATTATACCTAAATTAACATAAATACCTAGCTAAATTATACATAAATTAACATAAATACCTAAAATTTACCTAAATTAACATAAATACATAAATTATACATAAATTAACATAAATACATAAATTAACATAAATTAACAATTATAACTAAATTAACAATTAATTAACATAAATGAAAAAAAAAAAATTTCCTTACATTGCTTGATTCGGGCAGAGGAGAAGGAGGCCGGCAGGAGGAGGGAGGAGGAGGGACAGGCCTTTCGTCGGCACTGGAAACGGAGAAGGAGACGGCCGGAAAAAAATGGAGGAGGAGGGAGGAGGTGCCGGGGCTGCCGGCCGGATTGGAGGAGGAAGAGGGAGGAGGTCGGGCCGGGGCTGCCGACGTGGAGGAGATAGAGGGAGGAGGGCCGGATTGCACGTCGAAGAGGAAGATTGGAAAAATGCAGCAAATGGAGGCTAGGGTTCGGCTGCAACAAACTTATACCCGATAGTATAGCCGATGAATTAAAAAAATTTCGTCGGCTATACTTAAGTATAGCCGACGAAATGTATCAACTCGTCGGCCATAGTTTAGGCGCTCAGCAACCGTCCGATCTCCCCCATCCAACGGCGAACAATGAAAAAGCGCGGATCACTAGAGTTTAGCCGACGAAATTAAATATTTTGTCGGCTATACTTTGGAAAATCACAGCCGTTCGATCTGAGCCATCCAACGGCGGACACTAAGCGGATGGCAAGAGTTTAGCCGACGAAATATTTGATTTCGTCGGCTAAACTTTGGAAATAGCCGACGAAATCAAATATTTCGTCGGCTAAACCTTTGGTCAAACTACAAGGTCAAACCTCTAAACCCTATAAATTAAAACGAAAATTGGACCGTTAAAATGACGTTTTTTGGCCTTATCTTCAACAGAGAATAGTTTCAAATCGATGAGACGCGACTAATCGTATAAAAATTTTCCTCAAAATATTTACCGACCGTCATGCTACCCATAGGAAAACGGGAGTAAAAAACAGTTAACCGCAACATTCCGCACACAGATTTTGTCGGAATCTGCTCATTTTTCAACCGTAGACGTTTTTCAATATTTCGGTCATATCTTATTTCACAACACATTTGCATTTGAAGAGTCTACGTATAGTAACTATTTGAAACTATACATTCATTTAAACACTTAGTAAACAAGTTAAGGAACATTAGTGCATATGTTCCGACTTTGAATCTAAAAGTTTGGAAAATCTATTCCAACCGTTAGATATCACCGTTAAGATTAAATACATGTATGAAAAAAAATCCAACTACATCTGACAACGTTAAAGGCTCGATCGGGACGGTCAACCGGGTGAGTCAAACCTCTAAACGCTTTAAAACGGAAATTGGCCCATCTAAATGACGTTTTTTGGCCTGATCTTCAACAGAGAATAGTTTCAGATCGATGAGACGAAACTAATCGTATAAAAATTTTCCTCAAAATATTTACCGACCGTCAGGCTACCCATAGGAAAACGGAAGTAAAAAACAGCTAACCGCAACATTCGGCACACAGATTTTGTCGGAATCTTCTCATTTTTCAACCGTAGACGTATTTCAATATTTCGGTCATATTTTATTTCACGACACATTTGCATTTGAAGAGTCTACGTATAGTAACTATTTGAAACTATACATTCACTTAAACACTTAGTAAACAAGTTAAGGAACATTAGTGCATATGTTCCGATTTTGAATCTAAAAGTTGGGAAAATCTATTCCAACCGTCAGATATCACCGTTAAGATTAAATACATGTATGAAAAAAAATCCAACTACATCTGACAAAGTTAAAGGCTCGATCGGGACGGTCAACCGGGTGAGTCAAACCTCTAAACGCTTTAAAACTGAAATTGGCCCGTCTAAATGACGTTTTTTGGCCTGATCTTCAACAGAGAATAGTTTCAGATCGATGAGACGCAACTAATCGTATAAAAATTTTCCTCAAAATATTTACCGACCGTCAGGCTACCCATAGGAAAACGGAAGTAAAAAACAGCTAACCGCAACATTCGGCACACAGATTTTGTCGGAATCTTCTCATTTTTCAACCGTAGACGTATTTCAATATTTCAGTCATATCTTATTTCACGACACATTTGCATTTGAAGGATGAAGCAATGGTTTGTCGACAGTGATAGAAAATGGAAGCTGCTCATTTTTTATTTTTTTTAATCATAGCCGACGAAATAAAACCTAGTATTCGTCGGCTATTCTTTTGTCGTTTTCTGTAAAAAATAAAATATTTATTTTTAAAAAAACTTATGGCCGACGAAATAATGAATTTTCGTCGGCCATTGTTCGTAAAATAATTATTTTTAAAAAACTTATGGCCGACGAAATAATGAATTTTCGTCGGCCATTGTTCGTAAAATAATTATTTTTAAAAAACTTATGGCCGACGAAATACTTAAATTTCGTCGGCCATTGTTCGTAAAATAATTATTTTTAAAAAACTTATGGCCGACGAAATACTTAATTTTCGTTGGCCATTGTTCGTAAAATAATTATTTTTAAAAAACTTATGGCCGACGAAAAATTTATTATTCGTCGGCCATTCTCTGAAAAAAAAACAAAAAAAATCAGTGGTTTTACACCTCTCCTATTCCGATGTCCTGTTCACATATAACCAAAATTGAACATAAAAAACCAGAAACCCAACAGTCAACATATTTCAAAATTTTTTTTAAGGGGTTTGGAACCCAGCCTAGCTGGGAGGCTCATCCCCACGCCCGTTCATTAGAAATGAGTTGATTACAAATGAAAGGATTACATCATTTAAATTACTTAATCCGTCAGATTGTAATCGGAATCATCGGATGAGTCTTCTTCGGTTTCTGAATTGCTCGATAGGGGTAATCTATGTCTTTCCTCACCACTAGAGTCCTCGTTAGTTTCTTCAGTTGGATCAACATCAACAAGCAGTGGCTCTTCACGTCGAATTCGCACCGACGTGTCTAGGCGAATAAAAGAGGAGTCAGGAATACCGTTTGAGTTGGGCTCTTGATACGCGGTGCCCCCTTCCTCGTTCTCTTCAGCCACTCCAAGTGTAGACGCCCGGTAAATGTTGCGATGGTGGATAGTGTTGACTACTTTCCACTGGTCACCCTTGACGAGATCATCAAGATAAAACACTTGTTTCACCCATGTGGCTAAAACGAACGGGTCGTCCTCATACCATGATGTACTAGTGTTCACAGAACTTACGCCGTATTGATCGGTTTTCATGCTCTGCGGCCGTGTGTCAAACCATCTACACTTGAAAAGGTGCACTTTCATGCCTTCCCCGTAATGCAGTTCCACAACTGAATGGAGAACACCGTAATAGTCAACTCCACCATCCCCACCATGTGCCATAACCCCTGAATTTTGTGTTTTCAGTCTGAGGTCTCTGTCTTCACATCGAAATAACACACCATTCACCTTGCACGTCGCATAAACTTTTGAATAGACCGGCCTCCTCGCTAAAAGTCTGAGTTCATGCGACCAATTTGGGTGATTATCATTTGCAATAAGGTCCATCTGCAACCATCAGAATCAACTATAAATATGAATAAATATACACAATAATATATGAACACGTATAGAATAGTGTTAAAGGTACGTACCCAGCGGCCGAAATACTTTGCGAATGTCTGGTTGTGGTAATCGCGATCACCTGCTACTCCTTCACAGCGTAGATGTATGTCCTTCCAAAACTGAACTTCTGGACAGTTGATTAGTACCCACCAATGTGCAATGGCTACCTCATAATCTTTCAACTTGTAGGAATCTGGCATGTTTCCACCGAGTACAACATCGTCGGAGAGTATGGAAAGATTGAACTGTGACGGTACATCTTCCTGTATGCTTTCCTGTAACGCTCCGAAATACAGCTTCATGTAGGTGACGCACTCGTGCGCAATATATGCTTCAGCTATACATCCTTCAGGTGCGGATCTGTTTTGGACAAAACCACCGTATTGTCCAAGTTGCCTATAAATCAAGTTTTTAAAGTGTTATGATAATACATTAACACTATATCACATATATTGATGAGGAAATTAACATAAGGTGTAAAATACGTACCTTTCCATCAGATACATCCCAGTGAAGTGCACAGGACCGGTAAGCAACAACTGCCGAGGAAGATGGATCATGAGGTGAGGCATGATGTCGAAAAAATTTGGAGGAAATATCATCTCAAATTTACACATGATATGAACGATGTCTTGTTGCATTTCCCGGAGGTCAGATTTTCTCACTTCCCGTGTGCATACCTTCTGGAAAAATCTTGCCAACGCTACTAACGGCTCCACAACGTGACGGGGAAGGAACGGTCGAATGAAAACAGGGAAGAGACGTTGTAGCAGGATATGATTGTCATGACTTTTCAACCCGTACAGATTGTTGCATTGTCTGTTGACACACTTGGCTATATTTCCAGCAAAGCCTGAAGGATACTTGGCCCGACTTATCCAATGCAAAATTTCTGATTTATGCTCAGGCTTGACGGTGTAAGGAGCTTGAGGCATTTTTCTCTTCCCTTGTTTCAACCATAGTGGTTTTCTGATATTCATGTTTTGCATATCAGTGCGAGCCTTAGGACCGTCTTTCGTCTTCCCCTCCAAGTTCAGCGTTGTGCCCACCACACTTTCAGAAACATTTTTTTCTATGTGCATAACGTCTAGGAAGTGACGGATCAGCAACTCACACCAGTACGGGAGTTCCCACAATATGCTCCTATGTGTCCAGAATTTGTACTCCTCAGGCCTTTCAGGTATTTCCGCTACAATATCGGGATGATTGCTGAGGGGCCCAAAATCGTACTCATTAAGTCTTGCTAAAATTTCTCTTCATGTCCATCTTCTGGGAGCACGGCCGTGTTCTTCGGTTCCATCAAATGCGGCGGACTCGTAACGCCAGTGGTGATCCGCCGGAAGGAACACACGATGACCCATTCGGCATATCTTGTTGCAATGAGGGGTGCTCCCATAATCGCTGAGGCACTCTGGACAAGCCTTGTATCCCCTAACAACGCTGCCCGACAACATCCCATAAACAGGAAAATCACTGATGGTACCAATAACCATGGCATGCATCTGGAACGTCTCTTGCTTGTACTTGTCAAAAGTGGGATGACCAACGTCCCACAATACCTTAAGCTCTTCAATCAATGGTCTCATATACACATCGAGACATTTCCCTGGGTAACCAGGCCCCGGAATCAACAACGTCAACATATTATATTCCTTCTTCATGCACATCCACGGAGGAAGGTTGTAAGGTACCAAAACCACCGGCTATATACTGTATGAAAGACTCATGGTGCCGAAAGGGTTGAACCCGTCGGTTGAGAGCCCGAGCCTGACGTTTCTGACATCTGACGCAAAATAAGGAAACTCATTGTTTATATGCTTCCAAGCCGCTCCGTCAGAGATGTGTGTCATGATATCTGCGTCTCCCGCGTCCCGCTCACCGTGCCACCTCATAGCTTTTGCGGTGGTTTCTGACATGTACAACCGCTCAAGCCTATCTCTCAACGGAAAATACCGAAGCACTTTCACAGGTTTCCTATTGCCTGCTCCCGTCAACTTATATCGGTCAGACTGACATATCGGACATGCGTCAAGGCTAGCAAGGTCATTCCCTTCTGCATCTTTACCCCAGAAGAGAACGCAGTCAAATGCGCATGCATGGATCTTAATGTAGGAAAGCCCTAGATCTTTGAGGATACTTCGGACCTGACGGTGATTGGTAGGATTACGATGACCCTCCTCCAACAATGAAGAAGTGTACTGTAGATATTCATCCACTTGCCTGATGCTCCCTTGTGTCTCGACTTTAATCCTCATTACCTCCATCACACTTTGAAGAACTGTCTTCTCAGAACTTGAAGACACAGGGGTCTGTTGCAATGCAATCAGTTTGTTGTACTTGTCAAAGGCAGCAGTGTTGACAACTTGTGGGAACGGCTGCACCGGGTCCTGCATATATTGTTCCCCACGTACACCGCTTTCAAAAGGAAACACGTCGTTGACGAATGCCATTGTTGGATCGTTGGATGTACTACTACTGCCCGCCTCAAAATACTGCCCATGATCATGCGATCCATCTAATGATGGCTCACCGTGATATATCCAACGTGTGTACTTTGGCCAAAACCCATTACTCTTTAGGTGCTCCCATACTGTCCTAATCGGAAATCGACACATATCACTGCGACACTTACATTTCTTGCACGGGCAATAATGGTACGGTCCTTTTGTATTTTCCTCGACGAACTGCATAAAATCCACAACTCTTGTAGTGTATCGTCGGTCATGCCTTGGAAGCGAAATCCAACTCTTATCTCGATCCATATATAGCCTGATAATAATATATATGTATAACTTTAATTAATAATAAATTAATTAACACATATATATATTACAATATATATTATTATCAACATCAACTCATATATATATATACCATTAATTAACAACCATTATTTAAGTTCATTACACTATCAACAACCATTAATTAACATATTAATTTATATATATTTTAACACTAATTAAAATAACATTATTAAATTAAAACACATAATTATACTCTAACTGAAAATCAACTCAACTACAACTCAAAATCAACATATATACATACATTCTAACACTAAAACAACAACAAAACAAAAAATCACTTACTATATCAAAATCACTAAAACTCAAAATCAACTCAACTAAAACTCAAAATCAACATATATATATACACATATACGTACCTATATATAGCTCCACAATGTAAGAGAGGACGGATTTCAACAATACCCACAGATTTTTCACTCTTTCTCCCGTTTTTTTTCAAATGAGCAGCTTCTGTCCAGATCTGAAAATATAAAGACTTATAGCCGACGAAATTGCCAACATTGTCGGCCATTCTTCCAAAATTTGTATAGCCGACGAAAACTTTAATTCGTCGGCCATTATAGGAGTATAGCCGACGAAACATTTTTTTTAGGGACGACGGAAAAAATCGTCGGCCATTCTTGTAGAATAGCCGACGATTTTTCATTTTTACCGACGAAGTAAAAAATCGTCGGCCATTCTATGAGAATGGCCGACGAAATTTTTTTTTTTTGCGACGACAAAAATTTTCGTCGGCCATTCTTGGAAATAGCCGACGAAAAAAATGTTTCGTCGGCCGTTTTTTTTTTTTTCGTCGGCAAAGCCATATTTTCTTGTAGTGAATATTTGTTTAGTTACATGTGAATTTGAATTGGTGAGATCTAATTGGATGAGAAAAAATGTCCAAAATTTCATGACAATATTTTCATTAGTGGAACCAATCTATAACAGATTTACTATGCAAGCAGAATTCAAATCAAAATTTGATCTCACAGTATGCACATTGTAATTAGTATTTGATTGTAACTGTGGCTGAGTAGTGGGAAGTGCCTGTATAGTCCATTTGTATTGTAAGACTAAAAGTGCTTACAAATTTGTAACTCCATGAGTTTTCCCATGTGAAACAAAACCCTTATCCGGGCATCTCAAATCGTTAGGATCGACATGCTCGTCTTAGTTCTCTAAGGGGGCGTTTGGTAGATGGGATTAGATGGGATGAGACTGGACCATTTACTGTCACAAGACCAAATCATGTTTGACAGCAAATAGGACTCTCTTAGGCAGGGTTATAGAGTCCCAAAAACCCCTAGCTCCAACACCTTCTTACATAAACCCATTAAAATTCATGAGATTCTCCAAGCCACAATCTCACTTAAACACCACGACCTCCTCTTGTCACGACATGTGATCATCGTTGCCCTCCGCTCCCTCCCCGGTGCTGCCTTCTTCCGCCGCCGCCGTCGATCTCCTCCTCACCCTCAGTCACACTCTCATTACCGTTGTCGGCCTCCTCCTCTACCATCACAAGGGTCGATTTTTGGGCAAAAATTGGGTAGAATAATTTGGGAAAATTGGTTGTAGGTCGAAACCAAGTGAAATTGATGCAAAAGAAGATATGAGAAGGGTAGTGAATAAGGGTTTCTGGGTTGGAAATTGTTTATGAGTTGTAATTATTATACAAATTCATGAAGGATTTGATGTCTGGGTAATTGAAGATGAAGATGAGGATGAGTGAGTGATTGATAGGTCGAATTGCAGATGAAGATGATTGGGTGATTGATTATAGTCAGACCAAGGTCGAGTTGCATGTGAAGATAATTCGATGATTGATTAAGGTCAGATTTAGGTTGAGTTGCAGATGAAATGATTGGGTAATTGGGTGATTGGAATCTCCCAAATTTAGTTCAGAATGAGGTTGAATTGTAGATAATTCAGTGCTTGAAGATGAAGACGGAGATTGAAGACTCCTGCCTGCATGGAAATTTGGGTTGGGTGTTTAGTCTACACCTTGAAATTGTTTGAAGAGATAGCACCATCTGAAACTGGGATGATGACACCAAACATGAGTCATGACTTGTACAACATAGGGTAGGCTTCAAGAGCGTGGGAGCGTAAAAGGAAATTTGGGTTACGTACCCTTAGGAAAGTTTAGAAGCTAGCCTTGCAGTCATTGAAACCAAAGAAACAGTCATGGGGAAGAAGGAGCTCACCGCACAACTAAACAATTTTTGAAACCCTAACCCTAGTGTGAGGCGCACAAAGAGAGAGGGAGAGAAAATATAGGCGGTAGTATATATGTTCCTATTTGGCTATGAAATTAAAAAAATTATTCTAGTTAATAATAATTTTAAAAAAAAACTATGGGCTCAAATTAAGTGATAATGTGTACAATTATATTGTAGAAATTGACCATTTCATACAGATTTGGGAATCTCGTTTTCCAAACCAATGACCACTCTAAAATATTGTCTAATTGAACACAATATAACCACATCTATTACCCAATTAAATACATGTTCACTAAGACCTAATAAATTATGACTATTTTGCCCCTAAATTTTACAATCACATGCATAATCACCGAACTCCGGTCATCTATTACCCAATTAAACATATGTTCTCTCTGTCGCAGAGAAGGGAGAGAGACCGCGATCTTCGCAGAGAAGAGAGACTAAGTTTCGCAGAGAATTTGGGTGAGTCAAATCGCTGAGATTCTTAGATTCAAATTGGAGGATCGGAGAATTTCGAATCTGAGATCTCGTAATCAGGTAAACAGACTCTCAGTACTCAGGTTGCTGACCCCCAGTAAGCAAACTACAGATCTCAGTAAGCATGTTATTGACTCTCAGTAAACAGGTTACTGACTCCCAGTAATTAGGTTACTGACCCCAAGTAAGCAACTTACTGACCCCAAGTAAGCAACTTACTGACTTCATGTAAGCAATACTGACTGCCCAAATTTTACACAAGATATAATACTACCTACTAACCCATAGTAATCTGAACACCTTACCCATTCGTTAACGCTTGGAGTACTATAATCTTTCTCTTTGCTACTATCCTCGGGTCGGGTCGGCATTGAGAGAGAGAGAGAGAGAGAGAGAGAGAGAGAGAGATGGTTATAGTTTTTTTGGTGGGAGAGAATAGTTTTTTTGTGGGAGAGAAATAGCGGTTTCGGTAAGGGAACAATTTGCGTTTGAATTGGACTGAACTATTCAAGATAACTGTTTAGTCAAAATAGTTCAGCCATTTGGAACGATTCATTGGAATAGGCTCTCATCAATGGACTTGGCAAAAAAAAAATCTCATTTTTGACTAATTGGCCATTTTCCCAATAATATAAGAATCTTTCATTTTGGCAGCAAACATTGGACTGATTAAAAATTACCTTAATTTTGGGCATTTAGTCATTTTTCCATTATTTTGGATACGTGCTAGAATCATTAGATTTTTTAAAAGAATAACAAATAATTCTAGAACGCAGACTGTACTCAAACTGTTAGAAGCATTCAAACCCAAAACTATAAAAATTCCAAATTAAGCATAGTGGCAGTTAATTATCAAGAGTGAAAACGCTAAGTTGATTAAGAGTGAGGAGGCTATATAAAAGAGTCGAGTACAAATCAATGCGAATTTCCCGGGTGCAAGGACGAATATTATTGTATCAACCTAAAAAGCTGATGTCTGAGTAAGAATTCAGAAACTTTGCACATTGGCTCTATCATTTTTCAGTAATACTTTTTGAACTGATTGACATCCCCTTATTGGTGATACTACTGTTAATGCCTCTTCACGCTTTTAACTGTTAGACTGGATTTTGTAATCTAACAAATAACTGTTTGACACTTTGACTGGATTTATCAATAGGGTATTACTGTGCTGTGACAGAAAACTAAACAGCTGGACAATGAGATATATATATATATATATATATCATTTCATCGGTAATTATTCTTAATCTTTTTGTAAAATGATTGTTGGATGGATAAGGTAAGGCATTCTCGATTTTCTTTTGTAAGGACTCACTGGCCATATATATATATATATATATATATATCCCAGAAGACAAATACACTCATCCGAAACACAGTTATCCTTTTTGAATCATTTAGCAAACAACGTTACCTTTAGAGAACACACCATGCAGGCATGGTACCTTTGCTAATGTCTTTCTAATTGTTTTTATTCCAATGCTGAGTAAGTATGTCGAGACAGTGACATGAAAGGTGTGACTTTGATAGTACGTACTTGAAACATACTAAGGAGCCTAGTCAGAATCCATGGAGGATTCGAGTTAATTGAGTTGATTATTGGCATAACATACTACTGTAATTGATTTATTATTTCTACTGCTAAATACTGTATCCACACTATCCTTGATTAATATCTTTGTTTATAATGTTTTGAGTATGATGAAGAAGCACAGTATCACTCTAATTAATCTCATGTTTAGCATCTAATAAGAGCTCGCTAGGCATCTGAAAATGCAGCAGGCACTCAAACCTATAGAAATTAAAGGGATCTTCTCCGGCCCAGAACAGCCAGTCTTGTTCCTCTTGGTTAATTCCATCACAAATTAAGAAGGAAAGTAATAAGATCATCAACTTTCCGATTGAGTACATAGTTGCAAAGAGTCGTGATTAATCGATCTCAGTGATCGATGAAGGATCAATGGTGAGGCTGAGGCAAGGAGGAGGCGGAGGAGGACGGGGTTTAACAATGGGATCAAGGTTAAGGTGCGAAGACTGTGGGAATAAAGCAAAGAAGGAGTGTGTGTACAAGAGATGCAGGACCTGTTGTAAGAACAAAGGGTTTCAGTGCCAAACTCACGTCAAATCGACCTGGGTTCCTCTCTACAAAAGAAGCCTACTTCATGAGCAGCAGCACTGTGATGATGATGATCGCCACCAGCAACAGCACCTTGCTATTCATCAAGGACACATCTTCATCAATCCTAATAAGAGGCCAAGACAACACAACCCCTCTTCATCATCTGCAGGTACTAGTTATCACTATGTACATATCAGTTTAATTAGGTCATTCAGAATATGAGGTATGTCTGATTGTCTGTTTGTATTTTCACACAAAACAGCTAAGCGAGAGAGAGGATAATATTTCTCTGCTGAGGAATGTGACTGTACTTAAACCCTAACCTTTGAGTGCATATGATCTTCTGGCAATCACTGACCATGGAAATTACTATAGATCTACAATAGCTACCTTCTATATTTAGATGTTGAGATCTTAGATCAATTCGTTTCCAGTCTATTACTATATATTTACACAGGTATATAAGTTCTTGATTGGATATGCATGATTTATTAATTAGGTTTGTACTTGAGTGCAGGGCTGAATCGAGAGCATCAAGAAGCTAATTTTCCTGCTGAAGTGAATACCATGGCAAAATTTCTGGGTGTTCGAGTGAGCTCCATGGACGATATGGTGGATCTAGATCAGTATGCTTATCAGACAAGTGTGACTATTGGTGGCCATGTATTCAGGGGCATTCTCTATGATCAAGGCCCTTCTGTTCATCAGATGAGTTATTACACTTCAGCTTCTGCAGCAGATCAACCACATCTTCCAACTTCTTCATATCAACTGCTTAATCCTTTTAATGCTTTTATGCCTGCAGGTACGCAGTTTTTCCAAAACTTGTCATCTTAATTTCTTACTAAATTAGGTTCTGCAGCTTGAAGTCCTCCGATCTCTTGTAATTAGAAGGACTAAGGAAAAAATATGCATCATATATATTGTCAAAATTTTTTGCCTTCAATCCTATTTTCAAATTATAGATAAATGTATGATCGACCAAAACATTATGAAATATACATAAATTAAGATCGATCTCATCATCAAATACGTGTATGTTGCAGTACAGGCTCTCACCATCCATTAGTATTAATCAGTTTCTGCTTAACTTGTTCGATTCCTATGTCGTCTAAAGTTTGTGACTTGTTCGAATCCATAGTACTAGCTAGCTAGTTAAGTGTGGAACAATAATTTGGTATGTATGTCTTACAGTACGTAGTTTGTCTTCTTAATTAGCTATGTTTAGCGTCAGAATCATCTTCATCAAAGTTAGGTTCAAGTAATATATAATAGTTAACTAGTTGTTTATATCTTTGAATCAACTTTTTCCCAGGATTAATTATTTCCTGCCTCCTTTATGGAATAAAATTGTGTCTCAACCGTACTGCAAACATTTTTACTTTTTGTATCTAAAAATTAAGAACTAAGGAAAGATGTGAAATGTTCACTAATTGTAATTTGCATGTAGCTATTGATATTGATCTATAGTAATATAAGTTTCTTTTTTATAAACATGACAAGTCTAAAATTCGACTCTCAGACAACTAACTAGTTAACTTTCCATGTCCTTAATTATATTATCTACCAAGTAGTTTTAGTTAACTTTATACATTCATACTTGGTTGATATATATATAACTCTCATATATAATAAACACTATGGGTTCGGTCACCTGTGAGGAATCACAACCCTATAACCATAAAACTAATTTAATCCCATGGTACATATTTATATTGAACATAAAAAATCCAGAATGTATAAAAACTAGCTAGCTATAGATGGGCATCTTATTGTGATAACTTGAGACTTTAGTAAGAAAGCAGTATTAATCAAAGAAAACCCCATATATATCCTGATCTTTTATGATAAAATAATTGACACATTCTCACATCAACTATAGAAAAAGATTGATACCTCTATATATATATGACATTGCCTTCAGGAATATATCCTTAGTAATTCAAAATAGAAAGCCTACATTTATATATTCTTAACTAAAAGTAGTCATTATACATTGCAGCTCTGGTTCTGTTCTCATAATTAAGATAGGAAGCCATATATATATATATATATATATATATATATGTGTGTGTGTGTGTGTGTGTGTGGGATAACAGTGGATTCTCGCATATTAGGAGGATTGCCAATAATGGTCGACATATGAATGATATGATAGTGGAAAGTTTTAGAAAATGCTTCAATAAGAAGACATTGTCAACCTTTTCAGCTTTCTATAATAAGGCATGGGATACTGTTTCTTAGGTAAATAAGATGCAGAAAGCTAGCATGCAGGCATATTTGGAAGTTCCACTTTCAAAAGCGCTTAATCTAATTGCTCTCTCTCTCTCTCTCTCTCTCTCTCTCAATTGAACTCTCATGATATATAGGGTTTTCTGCATCACATGTATCTTGTATGAAAGGTGACGAAAGATATTTATTTTTATGTGCAAAGATGGGATAAAGGAAGGGCAAAATGAATAATTCAATTGGGATATGATTCTGCAGATCGATACAGGTTAAATGTGTTCCAAAAGGGAATTCTGCAGGTTACAGGTTCAGTGTTTAAAATTGCATACACAAAGAATGCTTGCCATTTGAATCAATTTGGCATGCATGAGAGAGCGAGCAATAAACACTGAAAAGCTTCCTTTTTTCAAGATGTATAGGGGCCGGTACCGGCACTACCAGATCCGAGGGAATAGCCGACGAAAAAAATTTCGTCGGCTATGGCAATTTTTTGTCGGCTATTCCTTCTGCCGACGAAATATTCGTCGGCTATAAGTCGTCGGGAAAACGCCGTCGGTAATACCAATGGCCGACAAAAATAAAGAAATCGTCGGCTATAGTCGAGTATGGCCGACGATGTTACCGACGAAAAATTATTTCGTCGACCAAACGTGGGCAAAATATCCGACGAAATTCGTCGGGTATTTTCGAGTATGGCCGACGAAATTCGTCGGCTATTTCTGAAATATAGCCTACGATTTCATCTATTTCGTCGGTTATTTCGTCGAAATATATTAATATTTTAATAGGCATTAATTAGTTATAGCCGACGAAATAATGTAATTTTCGTCGGTTATAAGTTTTAAAGCCGACGAAATTTGGTAAAAATCGTCGGCTATAGTGCTTATAGCCGACGAAATAATGTCAAAATCGTCGGCTATTCTTACATTTGGGGAAAAAAAAATTAAATTATTTTCTAAATTACCATTCCAAGCAACCTGCAAATCACAAAGACAGTCCATGCATTTGCACCAACAAGAAACACGTCTAAATGACTTATTATTTAATTCGTTCCAATATACATAAAATATAACCCTAATCATCACCTAAACCACTAAAGTCCACCAGGTCATCCCCAGCATCCTGCTCTCCATCATGCTCGTCATCCTGCTGACCGAACTCAGGAGGTTGAGGCATTGGAGGTTCAACTAACGGCTGAAACGGGGGCGGGGGTTCAAGGCCTTGTTGTTGTGCCGCGAACATATCATACCACCAGTTTTGTTGGCCGGCGTAGTTGTGTCGCCGAATTCTCTCGCACTCAGCATGCCAACTGGACAGATCTAAATAATACTGTTGTGTTCTGCGGTGTTGCTCCTGTGATCTGCGTTGTTCCTCCTGTGATCTCTGGAACTCGGCCGCCAACCTTGCATTTTCTTCTGCCAATCTCCGCACTTCCCCCCTCACCTGTTGGCTCTCCCCGCCTCCCTTCTTTTGACCTCCCTTAGTGGTCTTCAGGAGCCCTAGTCCAGAACTTCCCAAACTCCGGCAGTAGTAGTTGTTTGAGCGGTTTGGGAAGGCTGCGTCGAACATCCTCGCTGCCGTTTGGACATTGGACCGGTCGACCTGGCGCAGGGCTTCTTCCAGATCTGCCTCTGAAATGTTCGGTTGTGTCTCCCGAACTACTTGCTGGAACACCTCTTCTTCGGCCCGGTTCACCCTCTCCTAATTGGACGGGAAAAAAAAAATTAATATTCTAACAAATATATAATTAAGTAAAATTAATAATTAAAATTTTAAAATCGTAATGAACGACTTACGAGCTGTTCTATCGCTTGTGGATAAGCGATGTTGAACGTCTCCACGTACGGGTTGCTATCAGGATGATCTCTAAGCGCCTCCTCCCGATATTGTGCAAACGGCCTAGAACCAGCATGATGGGGGGTTGTGTTACGGCGGCGGTTCTCAGAGTTTATCCGAGAACGTTGCTTCAAACAAATAATAAAATATTAGAAAAATGCATCAAAAAATATTAGTATAATAATTATAAAATAATTAAACTAATAATTAAAATTTTAACAAAATAAACATTTGTAGTGAAGTTTAGTATTTACCTGCATAACTGGGTTGTTGAAGTCTACTGTCTTCAACCAACGTCACTCGTACTCCCTGAACATGAACTCCCTGGGAGTACCCATACGACCACGGTTGTCGTATTCGTTATAGTGGGAACGGAGCTCGTTCTTCCACTCTTTGAACCTACGAAAAAAAAAAAGTGCATTAGAAATATTATTAATATCATAAAATATTTCAAATTATAAGATGAGGAATTCCCAACGTACCTCGAGTTCTGCACAGAGTCCGCCCAATCCCGCTTGTGTTCAGCAATCTCGAAGAATGTCTGAAAGATAATATTTTATTAGTTTTACAATTGTAATAATACCGAAAATTATTAAATATTACGATAAATAAATTAAATTTTTTAAATTACTCACCGACGCGGCGTTGTTCACCTCCCTCTTTATCTCTTCGGGCACATCAGCCCACCGGGTCCACAACATAGGGACTCTGTCCCTAATCAGTGCTCCCACGCAACCCGAGTAGTCGCGTTTTTTTTCCCCCCTGAACCTCCTGATTAGGAGGTTCGTTGATCTGGATCGTCCCCCTCAGATCAACAGTTCTCCTGAGCGTGTCAAAACATATGACACCTCTCGTGTTCCTTGTTGAACTACTAGCGGCTGTCCCTATCACATAAACGACGATTGGTTAATAAAATTAAATATTAGTGCGTTAATTTTAATAAAATATTTAATTAATAAAATCGAATGTTACCTGAACTCGATGACCCGTCTGTCGAGTTTCCTTTTCTCCTCGCCGAAATCAGGAGGTCAGGGTTCTCAAATGGCTGCTGCTGGTATGCCTCCGCAGCACTAAACATATCAGGCCATATAGGCACACCACGATAGTCGACCTCCGGTATCGCAGGAATGTTGTACGGGAGGTAGAGCTGATTTGGGAGACTAGGACCCTCAGTCGAGTCAGCAGCAGACGTCGTCGGACTCGTCATCGGCTCCCGATGAACCTCAGGCATACGAACCTGAGGAACGTCTGCAGCTATCTCGTCCTGAAATAGCTGCCGACTGAACCTCGGAGCATCTGGCCCGACAGGCGGAAGTGAACTGCTCGACGGCCGCCCCGCCTGGAGAAGGGTCTGGTGCCGAGAACTCACACTCCTCCGCGGCTGGGATGAATCCACAGTCCTCCGCGGCTGGGATGAATCTATACTCCTCCGCGGCTGGCTGGTGGTCCTCTCAGGCTGGCTATGGGTCCTGTCGGAGTCTGCCGAACCGGCGGAATTTGCAGAACCCCTAGATCTGGAACGACGGCCCCCGAACAACTGTCTGAATGCATCGGCCATCTGCAGCTTGAGACATTAATACATTAATTAATATTAAATTATATTACATTTTATAACAAATTATAATTAATATAATAACCAATAATACTAACATATTTCAAAACATACTAACAAATTTATATATAACTATTTAACTAATTTTAAATAATACTAACCATTATCCTAAATATAACTATTTTTATACAAATATAACTATATTTCAATATTAACATATATATATATATAATTAGACTACCAATTTATATATATAATTAATTTAACAATTTATATAACAATTTATATAATTAAAATTAAATATATAACAATATATATACCTAAATAATAACAAATATATAACAATTAAATTTATTAACAAATATATAACAATTTATATAATTAAAATTAAATATATAACAATTTATATAATTAAAATAAAATATATAACAAATATATAACAATTTGTTAAAATTAAATTTATTAACAAATATATAACAATTTATATAATTAAAATTAAATATATAATAATATATAAAATTAAATTAAAAAAAATAAAAAATAACCGGATCGGAGGAGTTTGGATCGGAGGAGGAGGAGCCGAATGGAGGAGGAGGAGGAGAATTCGGCCGGATGGAGGAGGAGGAGGAGGAGAATTCGTCGTCGATTTGAGGAGGAGGAGGAGGAGGTGCGGAGGTTTCTGAATTGCTGCGGATTAGGGACGGCGGAGGAGAAAGCAGAAAAAAGGGGAAAACGGAGGCTAGGGTTCGGCAGTTTCAGACTTATACCCGATAGAATAGCCGACGATTAAAAAAGATTTCGTTCGCTATAGTAACGAAATATTTAATATCGTCGGCTATACTTTGAATGTCGTCGGCTATACTTTAGGCGCTCAACAGCCGTCCGATCTCTCCCATCCAACGGCGGACAATGAAAAGGTGCGGATCGCAAGAGTTTAGCCGACGAATTTAAATATTTCGTCGGCTATACTTTGGACAATCAGCAGCCGTTGGATCTGAGCCATCCAACGGCGGACAATAAGCGGATCGCAACAGTTTAGCTGACGAAATATTTGAATTCGTCGGCTAAACCTTTGGTCAAACAACGAAGTCAAACCTCTAAACGCTTAGAAATGGAAATTGGCCTATGTAAATGACGTTTTTTTGGCCTGACCTTCAACAGATAATAGTTTCAAATCGATGAGACGCAACTAATCGTATAAAAATTTTCCTCAAAATATTTACCGACCGTGAGGCTACCCATAGGAAAACGGAAGTAAAAAACAGTTAACCGCAACATTCGGCATACAGATTTTGTCGGAATCTTGTCATTTTTCAACCGTAGACGTATTTCATTATTTCGGTCATATCTTATTTCACGACACATTTGCATTTGAAGAGTGTACGTACAGTAACTATTTGAAACTATACATTCACTTAAACACTTAGTAAACAAGTTAAGGAACATTAGTGCATATGTTCCGATTTTGAATCTAAAAGTTTGGACAATCTATTCCAACCATCAGATATCACCGTTAAGATTAAATACATGTATGAAAAAAAATCCAACTACATCTGACAACGTTAAAGGCTCGATCGGGACGGTCAACCGGGTGAGGCAACTCTTTAAACGCTTAGAAATGGAAATTGGCCTGTGTAAATGACGTTTTTTGGCCTGACCTTCAACAGATAATAGTTTCAAATCGATGAGACGTAACTAATCGTATAAAAATTTTCCTCAAAATATTTACCGACCGTGAGGCTACCCATAGGAAAACGGAAGTAAAAAACAGTTAACCGCAACATTCGGCACACAGATTTTGTCGGAATCTTGTCATTTTTCAACCGTAGACGTATTTCATTATTTCGGTCATATCTTATTTCACGACACATTTGCATTTGAAGCATGAAACAATGGGTTGTCGATAGTGATAGAAAATGGAAGGGGGTCTGTTTTTGTTTTTTTTTTTATCATAGCCGACGAAATCAAACCTAGTACTCGTCAGCTATTATTTTGTCGTTTTGTGTCTAAAATAAAATATGTATTTTTCAATATAGTTTTGCCCGACGAAATCTCGCATTTTTCGTCGGCTATAATTAGTATAGCCGACGAAATAATGCATTTTTCGTCGGCTATTCTTTGAAAAAAATAAAAAAATCAGTTGTGTTACACCTCTCGTATTCCTATGTCCTGTTCATATATAACCAAAATTGAACATAAAAAAAACAGAAACCCAACAGTCAACATATTTCAAATTTTTTTTTAAGGGGTTTGGAACCCAGCCTAGCTGGGAGGCTCATCCCCACGCCCGTTCATTAGAAATAAGTGGATTACAAATGAAATGATTACATCATCTAAATTACTTAATCCGTCGGATTGTAATCGGAATCATCGGATTAGTCTTCTTCGGTTTCTGAATTGCTCGATAGGGGTAATCTTTGTCTTTCCTCACCACTAGAGTCCTCGTTAGTTTCTTCATTTGGATCAACATCAACAATACCCACAGATTTTTCACTCTTTCTCCCGTTTTTTTTCGTTTTTTTTAAATGAGCAGCTTCTGTTCAGATCTGAAAATATAAAGACTTATAGCCGACGAAAATTCCAATTTCGTCGGCCAAACTTTCAAAAGTTTTCGTCGGCTAATGTTTTAGAGAAAGGCCGACGAAAATCCAAATCGTCGGTCATTCTAAGGGTATAGCCGACGAAAAATATTTTTTAGGGACGAAAGAAAAAATCGTCGGCCAGTCTTGTGGAATAGCCGACGATTTTTTATTTTTAGCGACGAAATAATAAATAGTCGGCCATTCTTGGGAATAGCCGACGAAAAAAGTATGTCGTCGGCCGTTTTTTTTTTTTCGTCAGTAATGATCTTTTTTCTGGTAGTGCGGTGACCTAAGCCTAACAGTCATATAATACGGCTATGACATTTTTACGGTAATTAACATCATCTGGTTTCGTAACTCTGTTCAATGCTTTGATGTTCTTATAAAACTAAGTGCGTGGCCAACAGTCATATCCAACAAGCGATTCACGAGTTGGCGTCTCATTCTGTTCAAAATGCATGTTTGATGAGATATATATACCTGCTCATCTAGTTTCATCGCTTGATCGACCTCGCTCTTAGGGTTATCGATTCTGGTTTTACCACCATTGCCACTTTTGAGGTCAACTACGTATAGTTGTACCATTTTGAGCTGGGTCGATCGACTTTTCACTGGCAACAAAGTCCCTAGCTAGCCTTCATGGGTATGATCGATCTCCTAGCTAGTTTGGGAGTTGTATGGCCTTATATTGGTTGGGGAGCACAAAATGACGTTTATATCTTCAAGTTTGATCGTGCTGGGTTTGTACAATTACCATTATGATGGCCTAAGAATTGGTGATATATATATATATATATATATATATATATATATTTATATGATCTATACCCGAGTCACAGAAGTTACATCATTCCTATGTATGGCAGCGTCCTACTCTCGCCGGGCCACAATATATAGATCACTGGTTCTCCATTTGAAGCGTGAGATACTTTATACTTTACAGCTATGTATGGTCTAACATGCAATTAATTAAGCTGCTTGTGCACACTCGAACAAAATGAGTTGAAGCAAGCAGGGTTGGGAAGGCAGCCGGTCGAGAAGATTATTTCTAGGCTATATCCAATCCATTAATCCAACAGCTATGCTCTTCAAGGCTACCAAAACCACCTGCTCTCGACTCAAGAGTTGATTGTGTAGCCCTTGTTCCGGCTCAACCGAAAGTTACAATATCATGTCTAGGGTTTCAGAATTCATCACCTGTATATGCAGTAAAATTGAGCCTTATTTCATGCAACAATGCTCATGATCCTAACTGAGTTGATCAATCATGAGTATTGTTAAATATGCAGTGCATGTATTGAATGAGTCTTGATGGCACTTCTTCGATCAGTCCTCAAGACGCCGTACAATTTTGCATCAATAAACAAAACACCAATCAGGCTCGTTGTGGTATATGATTGAATGGTGGTCTTGGCTGGACATTACTATTAAGAAAAAGCATGTGTAAAAATGGTTTTTACACGGTTGTAACAAACAATTTACACACAGCTCGGTGAAACCAGCCTCAACTTACAAATAAAATCACCAGAACATCATCTAGCCATTCCTATTAGAGCTCTATATAAGAAAATTTCTAGATTCATCTACTTGACTACATTGAGTGGTTGCATATACAATTATTAAGCAGATCAAATGGACCCATAGCATTTGGATCATGGTGTGAAGGTCTTAACAAACTTAGACTTGCTATGAAAGGATTTTGATTGTTATAAAGGTGATTGGCCTAGACGTCCCTTATGTGCAATGAGAAATATGAAATGAAGCATTGTAACAAGGTATGCTACCAAAACAAAAAAAAGGTATGCTAATAGCTCAGAGGCACAACAAATATTGGGTATAGGTCCATGCGTCGAGCACATAGCAAACTGTTCTTACCGTTATTACTGCATGCACTCAAAGTGGCTTTTCTAGAAGGGTGCACCTCTCGGAAAACTATGGCTGCACAAGTATTGAGGAGATGCGACCATGAGGTGAATCTGAAATACGAAACTATGGATTCCCTACACATCTGGGAAATAGAGGAATCCAAGCACTTCAGCACTTCCAAAACTACTCCGGGTAGATGGGGATTCAACAGATCAGTATCGATACAATTTTCCACTGATTCTAAATTCTTAGTCTTCAATACTTTTGTCACACTCTAGAACTGTGTACAACAACCTACTACTCAATGCCATTCACCCAATAAATACAACTACACGAAATAATTTACATACACTTCGATCACCAGCAAAAACACTGAAATTCCGACATTAATCAGTAGTGGCCTCTTGCCACAATTTAAAAGCAACGTCAAATGTCAACCAATGCATTTCTTGGTTCTGCTATCACACTCTTTTGACACTGTCGCCCTGAACAGCCACAAATCCCTCACTTGCAAGTGTAGCAATTGCATTCCTCAGCTGAAATACCAATAAAAACAAATTAGTATTGGTTGATATAAATTAACATCTTTGAGAGAGAGAGAGAGGGAGAGAGGAATTTACTAACATCGTTGAGGTGGATTTCGCTGCCAGAACTCTGCTTCTTCTGCTCCTCCAGCAGCTACAGAACATAAATTAAGAAGAATGGGATGTTAGTTCTCGGTCTTCTAAACATTTGTATTTTGAATCTATGTATATCTTGTAAGAAAGCATACCTCTATTAAACGCATTGAGGGACCCCCGAGTTGCATCTTCTCCATAATTAAGTTGCGAGCTGATGACACTAGATTCTCCCGTCGCATTCTTTCACTTGCCGAAATTCCAGTATTAATGAGATCCATATCGATCGTACCTTCAGTAACAAGTCAGGATATTAAACTGTCTGTCTTCATGGAAGAAAGAATAAGAAAAAGCATGCACAACTGCAGTAAACTTATACCAGTGGAGTGGTCTGTTGCTGATTGTTGCATTGCAACTTCGAGAAGCCGAAATGCCTCCATTACATCATGCTTTTCAACCTGCATATATTAGGGCATAGTTTTGTTTATATTACCCAACACTCATGATGTAGTTATTGTGAAATGTCAAGTTAGAATGCAATCTTTGCTAACCGTTTCTGAAAACCGAATCCGAGCAAGAGCTTCACTAAGACGGATCAAACTCTCAATTTGCCTAGGTGTTGCTGTTATCACCTGTTAAAATTATCACACGAATGATCTTGATACATAGGCATCCAAATAGGTATTCAAAAGATCCAAGTCAAAGGAAAAAAAAAACTGTGATAACTTAAGTAAGTAATAAAACACATAATAATAGCCACATTGATTTTTTTTTTCTTACGAAATGAAATTGCAAATGCAAGTGCGAAAAGATAAGCACTTGATGCAAGAGAGGATAATCTTTACTAAGGGAAAGAGCAATCCAGATGCATCTAATAACTGCCATATTTATCATTACAGAATAGGCTAGTACAACTCTCAGAAATTGATATCTGTGACTAAAGTGTGATATTAATTTTATAATTATACAAAACAAGTATTACATAAAGAGTATATAGGAACATGCAGGCAACATTATACCTTTTTGCTGCTGCCTGGAAAATTTCCTCTCCTCCTCAACTCTACATAGCCACGAGTCAACTCCTCTGCTGCTTCATCAGATAATTGGGGGTGAACATGCTTTCGAGCATATCCCACATACGCAGTCAATGTGGCAACGTCTAAAACATCCTGCTGTACAGTCTGCAAGAGGAGACATGGCGTGTTAAGTAAAACAAAGGGTTTGCCAAAACCATTGCATTTTCTTTAACAGATATCCCAGTCACCAGACCTCAGGATTCTCAAAGTGCAAGGCAACAATATGCTTGGCAAGGCGCCTGTCTATCTGCTCATCAGCCTTGTCAAGGATTAAGTAGATCAGATCGAACCTGAGAAAATCACCAGAGAGCAGGTCAAGTCCGTTATAAGCTGTAGTATGTGTGGCAATGACCTCATAAAAAAATGAATTTAAAGAGAGAGAGAGAAAAAGAGAGAGAGAGAACAATCAGAACATATTCAAGATATATACAACATTTATACACCAACTAACGCAGTGCCCTTCTAATGTCACTATTGGCTCAAACGATTTATTCTTCTAGTGGGATTGGTTAAGTATTTCATACCTGGATAATAAGGTAGGAGGAAGATGTATGTTGTCAATTACTGACAACCGAGGATTATACCGAGATCCACTTGGATTTGCACAAGCCAGGACTGAAGTCCTAGCATTAAGGGAAGCAATGATTCCTGCCTTTGCTATTGAAACTGTTTGCTGCTCCATCACCTGCAAATATAAGTATAAATAGAAACAGAGCCATCAATTACTAAAATGCACTTTCTCAATAGTCTTGGTTTAGAGATATTAAAAATTAGTATAGTATCTAGTTGAGTGTATTATATGCCTGACATATTAATCGTTAAGGAAAAGTGATTATGCTATTAAACTATGGAATAAAGAATTTTCTTCACTCTTCATTTATCATGAACAAGAGGTAGAAGTTAAGCAATTTAAAAACAGATATGCTGTTGAAAGATAACAAAATAACCAACCTCATGCAACATGCTCCTTGCACTGTCAGACATTTTGTCAAATTCATCAATGCAACAAATACCTCGATCACTCAAAACCAAGGCTCCACTTTCTAAAACCTGAGAAGTTGTATATTGTTTCCAATCAACTTCATATTGTATTTACAAATGTATATGAATAAATCATAATAAAAAAAATAAAAAAGAGAGAGAAAGAGAAAGAAGAATCATACAGTTTCCCCAGTTTCAGGATCTTTTGCAACATAAGCAGTTAAACCAACAGCAGAACTCCCTCTTCCACTAGTGTATATGCCACGGGGAGCAAGCTTGTGTATGTACTGGAGCAGCTGGGATTTGCTGGTTCCAGGATCACCAACAAGAAGAATATTAATATCACCACGGAACCTTGCACCAGATGGCAACTTTAAAGCATTCCCGCCAAAAATCTGCATTGAGGACAAAGGATTACAAGCATTGATTCAGAAATTATCGCAAACGAACTAATTGATGTGATTATTCAATACTGAAAGAATCGGTAAAAGTAACATATACGTACCTGGCAAAGAAGGCCTTTTTTGACATCGTCTAACTCCCAGATGTTTGGTGCCAAAGATCTGGTTAGGCGATCATATATGTCAGGCTGTTTCGCTAACTCTTTCAATTGTTCCACCTGCAATTGAAACATTGAGATATGATAAGTGTTGGCCATAAAACAAACAAACCCTGATGCGAGTACAAGTGAAAAGATGGTATAAACTGATCTACCTTCTTGTCATCAAAAAGAATCTCATCTGAAGCTCCACCCAAGGAATTATCAACTTCAGTCTGCTCCTCCGCCAGCATTCTCGACTTATCAGACTTTTTTATGTGCAGACAATCAATATAAGTCTGCAAAAGAAAAAGATCACTGCATGCATTATAGGAAGCCACCTCAATGACAAAGAGCAACATTTAACGGAGAAAAAGATAGAAGCATGCCTTGAATAATGATTTTACAGTTCTTTGTGTTGGTCCAACTCTTACGCTCATAGCCCGATATATCCCAGTAACCTATTGGAAACATTGACCAAATAAACAATTTATATCTTTATCGTCCTTGGGACCGACAACAATTTACCATGGTGGCATTTTGGCCTTACCTCAACTCTGTCACCTGGTTTTCCAGCATCAACCAGTTTGTCATGCATCAACAAACTCACAGTATGTGGTGTCCCTCCTTCAGGAATCTCATCAGGCGTCTCCTGTAGCCTCACAATCTGTTTATCCGTAAACCTGATTCACAAAGAAGGACCAATTAAAATAGTCTCATAACAAAAGTCAGTTCTCCAAACTACAAAAGTTACATTTTTAAATCAACTATTGCCTGAATGACTTCATTTTATAAACGTTTATCTCTTTGTTCTCTCTCCTATTAGGTCTTTCCCTAACATACTTCATCAAAACCAGCTTAGAACAAAGCACAACTGGCTCCATTTTAGTCATTCTTCCAAGTAACAAAATGGTTTTGCGCTTTGCTTCAACTAAAGAAAAGCAATTACTGCAACTTGTTTTATTTATAAACTTGAGACCCACCTTTCCACGGTAGTATTTAAACACAGATTTCTACAAGATTTATGATCTACTTAGACTAAAAACTACAAATGTTATAAACTTATCGATTGTCTAAGCAAAATAAAAACAGACAGAATGCCCCCAGAAATGAAAGAGGGTTACAGACGACAAACCAATTTATTATTACTTTACAATAAGAACAAAAAATTAATTAATTTCTTCTATGTGCCAATAGCTTCTAGCAAGCAATGATCATACAAAGAAATCAAAATATTTTTATGAAGAATACCCACTACAACTTGAAGATGTCAGTAATAAACAAATATAAAGTTCTAAGAAAGCAAAATGATATAAAATGTAACAGTTCTGGCCATTGAGCGATAATCAAACAATTAAAACAGCATAAAAGCAGAGTCATAAATTAACTTGAGGTCACACAAACTCCAACATAATGCCATGATTTACCTGCAACGATTGTGCACGAGCGTCATAGAATTCTTGGCTTGACACTCTTCTTTCATGCATCTTAAAGGTTCATTTATTTTACCTGAAAGCACTCAATATCAGCAAAATGATAGATAAATTCATAGACAAAAGTAAGCTAACAAACACAAGCTCATAACAATTTATACCTTTTTCTACAGGAAGAGGGTCGGAGTAGTAACCACACACTAAGCATCTAAATATTGCTTCCCTTATCTCGGGTATTATTGAACTCGACCGAATAATCATTCCCTTTATCGAAACCATCCTCTCAATGTCTACAAACAGATAAAGAGATCAAACCAGTCAATTTCTCCATATCCACATCACACATTATAAACAACAAACGAAAAGAAGGCAAAAGAAAACTAACCAGAAGGGTTCAGATTTCTCATTGAAGTGGATGTTTTGAGATTGAAAATCCGAGTCTGAATGTGCTTCTCAAACAAGGGGTTTATAACAGGCAACAATTCCATCAAAACAATGTCGAAAATCGCAAGAACCTCAAGCGGATACCTAACCATCTTAGCATACAAATCGGAATCATAATCAAACACATTACGAGCATCCACATCGAGAGAGTCCTCTTCCATTTCCATAACCCTCCTTATGGCCTCAAAGTACTTCCCCTCAATCTGATACTCACTCTCCGAGCTCTGCGATTGGTCCCGAAAGTTCTTGAGAAACCTAGAAATGGCGATCTTGACGTCATGGACGCTGATGTTGGTGCCCCAGACGTAGGTGGGGCGGTCCTCGTCCATGCCGTAGCTGTCGCCGGCTTCGGAGGACGGCGGCGCGTCGTCGGTGGAGGAAGGGGTGCGGCGGCGCGTGCGGGAGGTTGGGGTTGGGGTTGTCTCAGAGGCGGCGAAACGGGAGCGGGAGACCGGAGGGGTCGCGAATGAGGTGGGGGTGACGGATCGGCGGCGGCGTCTCTGGCGGGCGGCGGCGGAGTCGGCTGGAGAAGAGAAGGTGTTGCCGATTGGGCTGGAGATTGAGTCATCGGGAGATGAAGGGCCTGTTGAAATTGGGAATCGGAAACAAATTAAATCAAATTGGGAAATTAATTAGGGATAAGAGAGAGAGAGAGAGTTACCATTGTTGAAATTGGGAGGAGAAGAGTCGGAAGCCATGGTTGTTAGAGAGAGAGAGGTTTTAGGGTTTCAGAGAGAGTGGTGAGCTACGCAGAAAGTGTTTGCCTTTTAGAATAATTTTAGCGGGAAGGGGCTGTGATTTTCCCGCCAGTTTTGCTGTTGGGGAAGGGTTAATGGGTCTTTTACTCTTTTTCTCCTCTCTTAGTCCTTTTTTTTATTCTTTTCATTAGCTTGTTTTATAAATTAATATCGATTATTATACCCAACTGAATGTGCTGATATTGATGAGTTTGGAGATTGTTGTTCGTCTCTAATAGTGTTCTATGAGCTCGATTGCTCTCTCTCTGACACAGTTGCTCTTCGCTGATTTTCTTCATAGTTGTTCTTGTCAATTTGTTTACCACAAATAAGCTTTTCACTTCTATTTTTAATGACCGTTTTGGGTTCTACTTAATTTGTTTATGATGTTAGAGACTAGAGCTTGGAGTCTTGTTTTCCACTGTTCCTTTTTCATTCGGGACTTCTAGTTCTCTTGCTTACACTTGGTTAAAGTATAAGAATAAGTGAATTGTGGTAGAGGTGTAGAGGTGTAGAGGTGTGTTTTTTCGATGTGATCTGAGTGATGACTGTCTGTCAACCGTTATGGGTGACTGATATTGTTCTGCTTGCTCAACTACATTTTCAACTCATTAAGTTTCAGCATATATGGAGAAATTCCAAGTAACATTATTTACTCTTATAGTCTCCTGATTCTTACCTTTGTTGCAGTAAAATAATAAGGATCTGTGGAAGCTCTCATCGATCAACTGTGGAACGCTAAAAGCAATAAAACAATTCAGCTGCACTACTCGTTCACGAAATTGTTAAGATTATTGCAGACAAAGCTTACCTCAAAAATTTGATGACTTGATATCATTTAATCAATTGGTGAAAGAATACAAGACTAATATAAATGCCGCTATATCTCCTTTACCTTACTGATACAATTAACAATCAATACATGGGATTTTGTGGTGAGGAACAGATTTTTGTGCAGAAAAAAATGAGAACTAAGCAAAGAGCCTGCAAAGGGGCGTATAACTTGAAACTTGTATCTCTGTATATGTTTGTTTTACCCTGCTTTTGATCTCTTCCATACAATAACTGTACCATAGAAATCAGATGAAGCTAATAAATTCTCTCCATGGTTCCAAGCCACCCCAATAACAGGAAACCGATGACCCTGCAGTCACATATTTCAGTCATTTAGGTTGAATCTGCGAGAACAGATAACCATTCAATATTTGTATCTAAAGAAGACAAACCTGTAACTTGTTTACACATGTATGCTTCGGCCGAGTTAAGTCGTAGAAGTAGACATTTGAATCCTCACTTCCGGCAACTAGGTATCATAACACATGGCAATGTTAGCAAGAAACAGCAAACATAATTGGTCATATATGGTACAGAGATATTATGACTGCCCAGAAAATAAGTCGGGAGAAAAAAAAAGTTGATTACTAACTTATATCTTGTCACTAATGTTCGTCATTTGTATACCTTATCATGTAGCTCTGAAACTTATTTATTTATTTATTTGTCAAAATGTAGCTCAGAAAATTTACAAGCATCATAACCTACTTCTATGAATTATGAGCAAGTCTCTTAATTTAGTAATTCGGATTGACTTGATGAAATAATAGAAGCATTTGCAATCATCCGAAAAATGACCAGCACACAGCATCTAAAAGTTATAATTGAAGAAGCTCCCATCTATATTTAGTCTACCAACTTTGCAACAGCTCAGTTGGCATTTAGATCCAATGAAGTAGGGAGTTACCCCGCCAAAGGTTTATAACGTATCATGAAAAACACCCCCTTCCTCAAGAGAGAGAGATTGTATGTCACCGGTATGTGTATGGAATCACCATGCATTGTAGAAATTAAAGGACACTTCGAAGAAAAGTTGAACTTATGATTCAGTGCAGGTACCAGTTAAAAAAGCACTTTCTAGAAAGAACCATAAAAATCATGCAGAGACTAAAATTGCTTTATTAGACACAGATAGATATACAAAAAAAAGACAGATATACAAACCTATATATTCTCCTTTTTCAAGGGAAAGCAGAGGACAAAAGGAAGCCCGGATATTGTATATCCTTGGAGTTAATTTGAGTGAGCAACGAAGAGTCAAATAACCTTGTATTTCCAGTGCAACACTACGACAAAAAATCATCTTGTCAGTATTATATATATATATATATATATATAATTGGAAGTAAAAAATCTTGAAGAAAAAAAAGGCCAAATTCTGAGACCAAACCTGAAGAAAGACAAACTTCCATCTTGAGTACATGTCAGCAACACAGGGCCTCGAGCCAACAGAGAAAAACTTCGGTACTCCACAGTTGTGACTGGAGATTTCTGCCTGCTGCTACTTCGATGCCGATGAGAACGGGATAAGACTCCTGTGTGAGAATTCATACTGACAGAATATATACACCCCTGCAACAAATTATCCAATAGAGTACATCAGTAAAAGTTATGCAGGTTCATCATCAAAGAACTGCAAATAAATATAGGCAATAACACACCGTCCCATCTCCACAGAAAATGATCTGTCCAGTGTGAGCGTGGTCCATAGCGGTAACTTGACTGTCAAATGATGTCTTATGAATGATCCTCCCAGTACTGAAATTGAAAACCTGATATACGAATGCAGAAATACCACCAATCAAATCTAGTCTATCAAAGTAATCATATCAAGGAAAGATCAACAGTATGAAGAAATGAAAAAAATAAATAAATAAAGAGTTTTCACGTGCTTCGGATTAAGAAAAATGAAAAATAGATTTCCAGGCAGCTATGTCCTTTTTTTTATATACATTACGGCTTGTGAATGAAATTGCCAATAATGATTGTATTGCATTGCATACAAACACATGAGATTGTAATCAGTCAATTAACATCAATAAACTCTGTAGTTTAAAGCATTACAAATCAAGTTCCATATTTAATTGAGATCCTGAGGATTATAACAATAGCATATAATACCAACTCAACATCATAATTTTATGGATTTTTAAAATGAAGGTCAGATGACTAAAAGAATATACAGCACTTTTATGCTTGCCAGAACATCAATATAGTTCTCATTAGCTCAGAACTACATTACTTGTGGTTTCTGAAATCAATCTCCAGATACTCTACAATCATGCCAAATCCATTCATTTTTCAGAAAATCCTCTCAAGCAGTAAGGCAAAAGTTAAAATATTTAACCATAACTGTGATTAAACAACTATAGTTCAAGGTTGAAAACATTATGGTATGGCTAACTGATTTTCTATTTGCTTGATTATTAGAAGTTTATTCTTTCAAGAAATATTTAAGGGGTTTGGATGTGGTAACACTATAGTGTGCCTAAAGAGGTAATTAACACAACAATTACAAGTTCCTTTTTTGAACCACAAGTAGAAAAAGTGTTTCAGGCTTTCAGCAGTCAGCACACAAACAGAAACTCCAATATTATCAAATATTCTAGCCATTCAAAGGGGTCACAAAGGGGTCACAACGCAGCTATATCTAAGTCCATAAAAATAGTAATAAAAATGAAAGTATGAGCTGCAATATGCAAGAAGATCTGAGGCCAAACAAAACCAGGATGACCAGATAGATATTTGTGACATCATGTTTGAAACCAAAAATCTGATGTTTTCTTCCTTTCAAAACAACAAGCGTAAATTATTTCAAAAATTAAAAAAATTGATAAACAACAAGCCTAGGTATGAAACCTTACCGTAATCTCTTTGTCCGCATTGCCAACTGAAAGGAAGTTGTTATTTACCTGCATAACAAATATAAAGCAAAAAAATAGCTGTTCAAATTTGCAGTATGGCACATGATGATTAATACATACATATTAAAAAATTAAAAAAATTAAAAAAAAAATATCCCAATTATAATCATCCACTGAAAGTGATGGGGGGAAAGGCATTAGTAGCTGACTGTAAAAATATGAAAAAAAAAACAGCACTTGATTGAAAACATGGTGGACTCGCGTCCAATGGGGGGAAAAAGTTGTTGCCAACTTGGGATAAATAAGACAGAGGGCCCTCAAACAAATTGCATAAATGATGATGAAAGACAATAATTTCAAGCATTTATATTTATTAATTTATCTATCATAGAAAAGAATAGCAGCCACTTAGAGGGGCTAGATATTCTTATGTTTGTGTACACTTACAGGGTGAAAACGAATACATAGTTGTGGAGAAACACCATATATTACACGTATGCATACGCCTTTTGAAATCTCCCACACTCTCACAGTTTTATCCACTGATGAGGATGCAATGTACTGATTGTTTGACGAGAAATCAAAGTCTGAAAATAAACAAGAACATGATGTTTAAAACAAAGACCTATACGAGGAAAAATGGAAAGACTATGACTGCAATTTATGCATCTTCTAACAAAATTACACTTCTAAAAGTAGGTTTCAGTGCCAAACAGGATTCCAATTGAAAATCTCAGAGATTATGCAGAATCTACTGGGAAACTAGCGTTGGAACCATAACCAAGTGGGGATGGTGATGCTGGAAACAAAACCTTACTAAGGAAAATACATCCCATTACAGAATAATGAAGTAATGTTTTATCATTTGAACCACCGTGAACACTTAAGATGTTTTGCAGTTGACTTATTAACTTCACTGCTACAAGTTGATTGGTTTAGCCAAAAAAAAATAATTAACAAAAGTCGCAGTCATTAAGAGTGTTCACTTGTAACAAACTTATAAGGCCTACTTAACAGTACTACTTTTCATACCTCTATCTATTTGAATATCACCACTAAAATTTTGGGCATACTAATATACTTATTAGTGGAGTCAAGAACTTAGAAACAGATATATGAATGCAAAAGCAAGAGAAAAAATAATAGTAACAATACCAGTCAACCCAACCTGTAACATCTTTGGAGTGACCATTCAAATGCTTTGAAACTGAAGGGGGATCAGAAACAGTGCAAACTGTCAAGGTTCCATCTGATGCTCCATACGCAAGCAGATCCGAGCTCATGTGCCCAAACTTCAAAACAGTAACTGCACATAGCAACCAATGAAGTTCATCCTCTGGAAGAGAAAAAAAAAAAAAAATATATATATATATATATATATATATATATATATATACACATCTTCACTTATCTTCTTAATATAGAAATTACCAGAGGCTCTGCACTGGTCGAAGATGCAATGCATTCCTACAAACGAGTATGCAGGCTGTTCACCCCGTCGATGTGGCCGGTCAGTATCACTAGTAGTCGAGCTAACACTTCTACGAGACGAGAGTATACTGGGACTCGGCAGATCCTGCAAACAAAACAGAGCTCTACTCATTACAACGTGCCAGAACCAAAACAGTTAACAAAGTAAACTCCATAACCAAAATGTTCATTAAAGAAATTTCGTAAAACCAAAACCGGAAACCGAGGAAGCTACATTGCAACATACCCTGCCAGGAGTCCAGCTTTCGACGTCATACAAAAGTGAGAGTGGAGTCGGCGGTTGAATCCATCGCCCGCTGATGCATCATGAATCAGCCTGACGTCAGCAATACGAATTTAACACAAATCAAAGCACTGACTAAAGCAAAAGCTTAGATGAACTACATGATCACTAATGAAAAAAGCTTGAGATGAATTGTGATTGAAGACTGTACCTGTTTCCCGGAGTGGTTTGGAGGCTCGGAGTCCGGAGACTATCCTTCTCCCAATTCCTCGGCCTGCGAATGAAATTCCGGTACGCCACGTAGCCCTTCCCATTGCATCTCCAATCCTTTGGAATCCAAAACTCTTAGAAACTCAAATTCACAGCAAAAAGATGAGTATAAATGTTGGATTGAGATGAAGAGGCTTACGAGGCGGCGGTGAATGGAGGACTGCGACTTGCGGGAGAGGAGAAGCCGGCGAATGCCGATGTAGTCGGGATCGGAGTCTGCGGGGTAAGGTTGGAGCAAGCACATCACCAGCTCCGGATCTGAATGCTTCTCCTTCTTCTTGTTTTTCTCGACGACGCCGCCGTGATTGTCATCGTCTTTCTCTTTCTCTTCGTCCTCCTCAGGTGGTGGATCGCCACCGCCATTTTTCTGCGCCATCTGGATTCGCAAATGAATTTTTGGCTACGTGTCTCTCTGGCCTCTTTTTAACTTAAGAGTGAGCGCAGCTTTGACGTTGACTTATACCCAATACTATACCGCTTTCTTTTTTTAAGTCCTAAACCTCTCTTCTTTCCTCTTCAAAGAAGTTGCAAATAAAAGCATGTAAATAGGTCAGAAGTGCACCTTTTTCAACCACTACATTGGCCGAGTAATTTTAGTACGAGAATCTCTCATACCTAGTTGCTTGGTGGACATAGAGGAGAAAGCGTTTTGATAATATTTTCTAGGTAGATTAATCTCTTTGTCTAAAATTTCAAATATGGTACTCTGAGCGTGTAAAACGTTCATAAAATTTTACTAATTTAACCACAAACAATACTAAAAGTAAGAATGGTAAGTTCGAAAACATCTCCAAATTAAAATGTAGAAATAACTGTAGCGATGATGTCATTGATGTGGAATCAATATAAGACATGTAACAGAATTCAAATTACTTCTTCTGGGCCATAGAATTTCACCTGTAAATATCCAGAAGACACGGCACGCTGGAATAGGAAGCAACTTCCCAGAATACCTTGCAAATTCCAAAACCTCAAATATCCATAACTTGCCAGTGTTATGGATGGGCCAACTTCAACCAGTTCACTACTTCATTGTCTTTCTAATGGCCAGTGCATTACTTATCTCTTTCTCAATATTAAATTATTTTTTCTGGTTAAATGTATTGGTATCAATGGCCTCTCAAGTAACTAATCAATTATATCAAAGTTACCAACTCTCTTCTTTTCAGTCTTCATACAAGCATGCAACAGCTCAACCATAGAGTCTATCTCTCCAGGAGCTAGTTAATGGCAATCAAGATCCCCAGCAACAAATCTACAAGCCTTATTAGTTATTATTAACATTAACTACGCTAAAACCAGCAACAACCTTCACCCCTTTTTCTTTCACCAACCTTCTGGTACTTGCAGCATCAACCCACAACCCCCCTGCTGCGTAAATACTTGAGGCAAGTAAATACCCAGTTAAACTTTCAGGCTCTAACTCAAGGACATGAGAAGCAGCTTCTGTGCCGATGTCACTATTCCCATATGTTCTACAGGCACTTAATAATGCACTCCAAGCAGAATTTGCCCCAGCAGCCTTTAAACCGTGTGGGATTTTCTTGATAAAATCCATAGCCATTTGGAGCTTTCCTGCTCGGCCCAACATATCAACAACACACGTGTAATGTTCCAATCTCGGTTTGATTCCATGATCTTGAACAAGTGAGTTGAAAAAGGAGAGACCCTCTTCAACTAAGCCTCCATGACTACATGCAGATAGCACAGAAAGGGCAGTCACTGCATTTGGCTTCAGAGCGTGTAGCTTCATTTCCTCAACCAAAGCTAAAGCTTTGTGAGCAAGACCATTCATACCATATGCAGCTATCATGGCACTCCATGAAATTATGTTCTTTTCAAAAATCTGGTCAAATGCCTTTCTTGATTCTCCTATTGCCCCACATTTTGAGTACATGTCAACAATTGCAGTTCCGATAACTACCTGATCTCCAGCTGCCAAACCTCTTCTAATAGCAATTCCATGTGTCCCTTTTGCCCAGCTCAATTCTGCTGAAACAGCACAAGCTTCAAAGAGATTTAGGATTGTAATCTCATTGGGCTTCTGATCATCCTGTGCATGCAGCTTGGCCATCTCACCAAAGACAGCAATCGCTTGATCAGGTCTGCCACAATGTGTAAACCCTGCAATCATAGTGCTCCACGAAACAACATCTCTTTTCTTCATCCTCTCAAAAACTTTCCATGCAAGCTCGATACAATTGCACTTTGCATAAGCATCAATGAGAGAATTCAAAATCAAGTCATTTGATTCAAATCCCCACCTGATTGTTGCACAGTGCAGTGACTTACAATGAACTGGCGGCAAATGCTTGCATGATTGAAGAATACTCACCAGAGTCACTTCATCTGGATTGATACCTTCCTTCCCCATAAAATAAAAGAGCGACAGGGCATCCGTGCATCTCTCATTATGGACAAATGCAGACAACATAGAATTCCACGACACCCTATTTCTTTCCGGCATCGCCTTGAAAACTTTAAAGGCAGAATCCACATCATTACACTTTGCATACATATCAATCAAAGAGTTCCCAACAAATAGATCACAATCTAACCCTCTACAGATCACCAACCCATGAAGCAATGTCCCCATTCTCAAGTCCCTCAAACTAGTGCCACCCTTTAGAACACTGACCGCTGTTACGCCATCTGGTTCAACACCAACCTCACATACCATCTTTCGGAACATCTCCATGCCGATTTGAGCTTCCTCGCAATGGACATAACCTCCAATCATCACACTCCAAGAAACGACATCTCTGTCAGACATATCGTCGAACAGCTTGCATGCACTTTCCATGTCACTATCTTCAGCATACAGGCTCAACAACGAGTTCTGAACCGAAGATATACAACAAAACCCGGCTTTAATCACGTAACCATGTACTTTGATTCCTTCATAATTAACTCTAAGCCGCCGACAGGCTTGAATTACAAGAACCAAAGTAGAAGTATTGGGTTGAAACCCAGTACTTAAAACCCTGTACTTGTTGAACCACCATAAACCTCGTTCTAAATTCCCCTTATCAAGGCTTCCATAAACCATTATATTCCAAGACACTTGGTCTCTACACCTCATACTCATAGAGTCAAAAACAGCCAATGCAGAATCTGGGTCATTTATTTTGAAGTAAAAATCCATGGTGGAGTTACTAATGGAAGTGTAGGAGTCACACCCATTTTTTATCAAACACCCATGTATGGATTTTCCATTGGAGTAGGATAGGAGGTTTGAGCAGGCTTTGAGAATTGGAGGGAAGACTGAATAGTGTAGAAGTTGAATTGCTCCAGCTCTGTTTACTTGATGGAAGTGGCTGAGTAATTCTACCCATTTTGCATTGGAGGATAATTCTTTGAGCTTCAAATGCCAATTACAGAGGTTGGTAGTGATGCTTGGAACGCGCATGTCCAACTAGAATGCACGAATTGTTGTTTCTGTTTTTGGCGCTCTACTTCATGGTAGGAGTAGGAGTACGACACAAAAATAATGTCTCTTCTTCAACAAAGGTCGTTAATGTTGCCATCGCTCTAGTGAAACCATACACGTGTAAAACTATGCACTTTTTAAAACTTTAATCGGAACCTAATCGGAATTACGATTGCTCTAGTGAAACCATACCGGTGTAAAATAATGTCTCGCTTTTGAACTTTATGCTGTGTTTGGATTGAGGAATTTTATTTTGATGGGAATTTTATTTCTCGTAATATAAAAATTCAGGAATTGAGAATTCTTCTGTTTGGATACTATAAATTAAAATTTCAAAAATAATTAGAATTACGTATTCTCCTATTTGGATTGAAAATGAAATAAAAAGTAAAAACAAAATTTTGAATCGTGAGTAAGGAGCACAATATATTTAGAAAGAAATTATTATCATGGTCTAAATTATTGTAGATGAAAATTCAAAATATAATCATTAAAATATTAAACTTGAAAGAAGCATGTCAATTTTGTTTGTCGTCGTGGAAAAAGGGTTTCACAGCTGAGAGAATTGAAGAATGACACATCTTTCTCAGGGAAAATAAATAGGGAAAACACGTATTAAATTCCCCTGATTTTTTCCCGTGGAATTTTCACTTTTCTAGTAATTTCATCCCAAACAAGATATTTTGAGATAAGGAATATCAAAATTCTGGAATTTAATTAAATTCCTCCTTCTTTTTCTTCATCCAAACACAACATTAGTGGTTTTACAACTTTGAGAAGGAACCATTCTCCTTTAGGGTAAAACACCAATTGGTACCTAATCACAATTTGCTTTACAAATAAGTCACTTACCTAATTTCTTCAATAAATAGGTACTCTATAAGATTTTTACTATATAGTAAATTTTATTTTTTTTTCAAAATTCATTTTCTTTTATAACTTATATTTTAGACGGAGCGTGGTGTACCCATGAATTTGTTTATTTAACATAGTACGTATATATAATTCATCATCTATACTCAAATGTAAACAGTTAATTTTAATCATTATCATTTCTCATCGGCGTTTAAGTTATTTAGAGTGTTGCTATTGGGACCTCCAAATTTGCTCATTTTACCTCTCATGCTCATTACACCTCATTTTGACTTTTGAATCCATACCTTTGCTCACTAGACCTCTTCTTAAATACCCAAAATAACCTTTAATATACCAGTCACTTAAATTACAATAAACTGTTTATTTTACCTTTTATTCACTCATTGAAACCTATATTGCTTGAAATTTTTTTTTTAACTTTTCTTTTTTGCATGTGCCTCCAATTCTTTTTTTTTTCTTTGTTCTTTTTGCAAGCAATCTAATCTATGTTCTTTTAGCTCTCTAATTTATGTACCTCGATCATGATATTTTTTAAATATTTATTTAATTTGTTTTGAAATTAAAAATATATATACTAAATCATCTTGTTTATATATGAGTTCAACCTATATAATTTTTTTATGTCACAAGCTAGTTCTCAATCATAATTTTAATAATTATTAAATATATAAATGTCTATATATTAAGCTGCAGGAAAATTTATAAAAATAGATAAAAAAATAAAATATGTACGTAGTAAGTTATAATTAAATGTGTTATTAAAATTAGAAAATAAATATAGATAAGGAAATAATAATAGTACTGCAATATATTAGTTTATTGAATTAGAAAATTTAGAGAAAATAAATATAATATATTTTTGATATAATTATTATCCTTAATCGTCATTGTATAAGAGGACATATATGTAATCTAATAATTAAAAACAGAAAGAGCTTAAGTGAGCAAATGTGGAGGTCCCAATAGCAACACTCTATTAGAATTACTGAAAAAGAAGTAAAAGATAAAAAAGAAAAATTAAAAAAATTAAAAAGCTATAGAGAAAGAATTAGCAGAAGAAGATGAGATTATTGGGATCTGACTTTCAGATTTACCAAAATAATATATATTCTAGAAGAACAAATTGCAGAACTTAAGAAAGTTCATCACTTAGAACAAGAACCCCTTGACATTTTGAGTCACGGTTAGAGCCGCTGGTTAGATCTGCCTAGGTTGGTATCAGAGCATGTTTTGCTCAAAGCAGGTAAAGAAAAAGTCTATATGCCATAAAGTTGGCTTCTCTTAACTAACAAAAGAAAACCAAAACTTAAAAATTGTCAAACTCTTTGTATTGAAAAAGAAAGTGACAAGTAGAACTTGTATTTTCATACAAGACACATCCAAGAAAGCCATTACTCTATTGAATACGTGTGTAGAGTTCTTAACTCTCTATACGACGAACATATTCATCTCTAAAAGGATATAGGAGTAGACGAACTTGATCCTTCCAGACCAAGTTCAGTTGAATTTCTAGATCATCTATCTAGAGATAAAGTAACTGAAAAAATAACAAAACAACTCGAGAGATTTAATCTTATGATTAATCAACTCGGAGAAATCCAAACAAAAATATCAAGCTTGAAGTAAAGTTAGATTATCGTAAAGAAAAACAATATCTTTCAGATATTGAAAAGAAATTAATAAGAACAGAGAATCTTGCTAATAACATTAATCAGCAAGCAGCTGAATTAAGAAAAACTTAACAAGACTTGAGAAAACTTTTAGAGACTCTTATATCCAGAATAGGATGAAACAAAGAGTAGAACTGCAAGTAAAAATGGAAGATGAAAAGGCTCTAAGTTTTTATCTTCCTACATAAAAACTTGCTGAAAATGTAGAAACAATTATACATCAGCAAAATTATAGCAATATTTATCTCCAAGAAATAGGAAGAGATATAGAAGAACAATTTCAAGAAATAAACGCAAGAATCTCAAATCTACAAAAAAGTGTAGAAAAAATGAAAGAAAACTATAATGTTGAAAGAATCAACGAAAAAAAAACTAGCTCAGACAGTAGCTAGTAAGATTATCATACTTTTACCAAAGGTAGAAAGCGGGTTTAAATTTAGTAAACATAAATTACTCGAATGGAAAGAATCTAAAATCTCTAAAAGAGACATAAAAATGATGAGTAGAATACTCAGTAAGAGATACAATGTGCCGCCTGTACAGCTCATAAATGCTCAAAATTTTGAATATAAAGAAATTGAATCTAATGTGAGAGAAGCATAAGCTCCAAAGTTTAGCTTTAACGAGATCTACAAAAGAGGATCGTTTAAGCTAGATTCACATAGATTCAAGATATTAGAATTAACAATCCCAGCAACTAGTGGAGAAACAGATATCAGGTTAACCACCCCAAAAGAAGTTAGTGAAGCATTTCAGAAAAAATATAATTACATGCATATTGGTGTAGTACAAGTATCCATAAAACTCCTAGCAAGAGATGGAATAGACTGTTCTGTCTTGTGTATGTTACAAGATGACAGAATAATAGATTTTAAGAAAAGTCTGTTAGGAACAGTAGAAGCATCCTTATGCAACCATGTTGCATACTTTAATGTCTTCCCAAACTTTACCACCCATCTAAAAAATGTAGCACACTGTTTGCGATTGAGAATCAAAACAGATGAGATTTCCATGAAGCAATGAACGATGGAATTAGCTGTAGACTATAGAATTTACCACAAGCTAATGAGTTCAAACGTAACTCCCAACACTAGGTTTATAAATAGTCCGTGCACCACTACATCAATCCTTACTAATCCAAGAAACAATTCCCAACAAAAACATATCACCAATTGGGATGAGGTCTCATTCCTAAGAGAGTACAATTTAGCTCCCCCTGAGAGACAAATGCAAAGCACCAATGCTTCCATCTATGAAGATACAAAAGGGAAAATAAGCCTCCAATTTCACAGAAATTCGTTTGCTAACTATGAGCAAGCAACTTCAGGAGGAATTCATGAAGAAAACTTCGAAAAAGAAGATTTAAAAAGGCCTATAAGAATGTTTAAGATAGAAGAACTATATGTACAAGCAGCAATTTGTGAATCCATAGAAGGATTAGAAGAAATTATATAGAAGATCTCTTTAACCCAAAAAGGAAAAAAGAAAAGAAAAATACTACACTACCAAGCTGCAAAAGAGGAACTAGGAGAGGCATCCGCAGATGCAGAAACTCCTATGGAAGCAGAAACAAGTAATACATAAATAGGACCACTAAGAGGAAATACTATAATTCAAAATATCACCAATAATCCTACCAAGATTATTAAAGAAGAAAAAATCAAACTTCCTAAAGGACAAGCGCCTACGGGAAGATTGGGAGAAAGAAGTTCCCATAAGTACATTCCTACATAACCAAAATGGGGACAACCAGTCTCCGATAGAGGTGTCTATCTAGACCTAGATAGAGTAGGAGATAAAAGAAAAGTACTAAATAACGGGGTTGCTAGTCTGAAACTAACCCAAGCATTACTCATATCCAAATTCTCCTACGTAGATGCTCATGCATATTTTGAGTCTACCTTAACAGGAATAGTCCAGAAATGGTACAATTCCTTTAAGAGAAGCTCTAAATAGGCTGATTGGAAGACCAAGCTAGCTCGGACTAATGATCCGATGGATTTTGCTATTCTCATATATGGACAATTCTGTGGAGATATAACAGCGCATAGTGAGCAGTCCAAAGAAAGAGCTAAAGTAAATATCCAAAAATTAAGTATCTATAACATGAGATACTTTGAAGAATATACAAATGAGTTCTAAAATTACTATTGTACAATCGAAGATTTAGAAAACGAGGAACTTATTAGAACCTACTACCGAAAATTACCAAAACTCTGGAACAATGCGGTAGCACAATCCGTAGAAGAAAATCCTCCTTGGTGTTTTACTATTGGAGATATAGCAGAAAGAGTAAGAGATCTCTTAAGAAAACAATGTACAGAAAATCAAAAATCTAGAACTGCAAAGAAACAACTCAGAGGAGTTGAGAACATGTGTCCAAAAATATTGGATACCCCGACACAATGGGGATGTCACAATCTCAATGATAGGAAAAACAAGAGCAAATTCAGAAATAAGAAATACAACAGTAAATTTACTCCTAACAAGAAGTATAAATTTAGAAAAAGTTTTAACAAAAATAAAGAAAAAACATCTCCTAGAAAGAGATTCTTTAAGAAAAAACCGACAAAACAAAATCCTGCAAGAGAAACAAAGTCCTGTAGATGCTGGCTCTGCAAGACAGAATGACATTATGCTAATGAATGTCCTAAAAGAGAAAAAAGAACTTCTAAAGCTCTTATAGCAGAATACGATGAAGCCATAGAATACGTAAATCTAAAAGGATTCGAAGTAGTCTATTCTGATGAAGAGAATGCGTCAATATACCCTCTTGAGTATTCATCGGAAAGTGATACAGAAAGCACTTCAGATGACTCTAAAGAAGATTCTCAGCGCCCTATATTCATGTTAATCTAAAATTGGAAATAAGATAATATTGATAACATCAATAGGTTAGAATTTCTACCAAACCCTGGAATATTTACATGTGACTATTGTGATTGTTACGATAGTAACATGATTCACATGCATTGTAAAGAAACAGGAGAAACATACCACAAAGAATGTTTCATAGCTGAGCTAAGAAGAAAAATAAAAGAAAATGATGCACACATACTAGTAGATCAAGAATACGATATATTCTATGATCAAAATCAAAAGCAAGATCTTGAGAACAACCTCAAGAAAATACAAGATTTTGAAGATGAATTTAAGAAAATGAAGTTAGTAACTTCATCAAGGCAGGAACCAAAAGAAACATCAGTAAATGATCCACTTCAAGAGAGAATCAATCCTTTCATAGAAATTATCTCTGAAAAAGCAATACAACCAGTCAAACAGGTGCAGACGAACATATATAGCAACTACATCATAGTAGGGCTAAAATTTCCTGAATATAAAAAATATCATCTACATGCTTTTGTAGATAATGGCTCAGGATATAGTCTTGCAAAGAAATATGCCATACCTGAGGAATATTGGGAGAAATCTGACAAAGATGTTACTGGAATAGGAATGGGAGATAATGAATTCACTATAGATCACGTAGCTCGAAATGTCAGAATTTCTATAGGAGGAGGAACTTTTATCTTCCAAAGAATCTGGCAATGTGAAGCTCAAGAAGCCGATCTGTTAATAGGAAATGATTTCCCACTTCAGCAGAAGAAAGTCCAGACCCTCGAAATGATAGGGTTTGAAAAGAACAATAGGTTCTACTGGGAATCCAGACTGATGGATGCGGTTAGCATTGCAAATAAAGGATTCACTGAGCAATATCAGAACTGATCAGCAAAGCATGGTGATCATAAACCACCCTATAAACCAGTTGTACAACCGGTATTAGCCTTAAAAAGAATTCCAAGAAATTATACCAAATGAAGCAACCAGTTCAGAAAAATCAGAATCAGAGGAAGAACCTCAAAATTTAGAAAGCTCAGATGGTGAAGAAGAGTTCGTCAAAGAGCACAATCTAAAAATATATATAAACAAGATAGAGCAAAACAAAATCTCTAATCTTGTTGAAATAGAACATTTACTTAAACCCATAATTAATGAAGATCCCCAGCTATACTGGAAAAGAGATCCAGTTTTTTGTCAGCTAAAAATGCATAATGCAAATGCGATATGTCATGTCAAAGTCATGCCTCATTATAAAGATGAATATAGAAAAGAAATAGAAAGCCAAGTTCAAGAATTGCTTGAAAAGAAACTAATTAGACCCTCATATAGCCATCATCATGCTCATGCATTCCTGGTTAGAAACCACGTAGAGCAATTAAGAGAAAAAGTAAGAATGGTAATAGATTATAGACATGTCAATAAGAAACAGTCAAAGATGGCTATCAAATAGCACAGGTAAGAGTCCCCATCAATAGATTAAAATGACCAAAGATTTTCTCAAAATTTGATGCAAAATCAGGCTTTTGGCAAGTAAGGATACATCCTAATTCCATAGCTTTAACAACATTTGGAACTCCTCAAGGACATTATGAGTGGCTTGTAATGCCATTTGATCTTAAGCAAGCTCTATTTATCTTTCAAAGAAAGATGGATAACATTTTTAAGTCATACTCATACTTCTGCATAGTTTACATTGATGACATTCTAGTCTTCTATAAAACTATGAATGAACATCTGAAGCAACTTGAGCCGATTTGCAAAATTATGGTCCAGAAATGAATCATTCTTGGGCAAAAGAAAATTCATCTCATAAAACGAGAAATAGATTTTCTTGGCATACATGTGAAAGATGGAGAAATTCGTCTTCATGAACATATTGTTAAGAAAACTAGTCAGTTCCCTGACAATATCCCAAATACAAAACCTCTTCAGATATTTTTAGGAGTTGTTAACTTTACGAGAGACTTTATTCCTCAAGTTAGTGGTCTCACTGCTCTTCTTTCTCCAAAAACAAGCTAAAAAAAGAAATGGTCATTTACAACGGATGATAGTAACACCGTTAAGAAAATCAAAGAACTCACAAAGCACCTTCCGCCTTTATAGTTACCTGAAGAATGTGACTTAATCATTTTGCAGACTGATGCAAACGATTATTACTGGGCAGGAGTAGTTTTAGCAGTCACGCCAGATACAAATCAAGAAAAAAATTGTAAATTTATGTCAGGAAAGTTCAATCTTGCATAATTGAATTACTCCACAGGGGATAAAGAAGTTCTACCCCTGATAAAATCCATTAAAGTAGCAGAAGCCTTTTTAGGAAATAAGTTTCTGGTTAGAACCGATAACAAAAGAGTAAAAAACTTCAAAAATTATAAACTCACAGATGCAGCTGATAGTGGAAGAGTTCTTAGATGGCAATTTTTTTTAACACAATATGATTATGATGTTGAAATGATTGCAGGAGACAAGAATTATCTGCATGACGCTCTTACAAGGGAAATGCCAATATTTGAAAGAAGTGAAGGCCGTAACCCTACAAGTAGAAGACCAGAGCAAGAACCTGAAGAAAGAAGAAGACCAAATCTTGAAGAAAAAAGGAACCCAGACTTAGAAGGAAAAGAAAGGTAAGTACCCCAAGAAGGGAAATTGAAGGCAAAAACCATGTGGGAAAGATACAAAGACGGAGATTGAACAGTTGGACCATTACACGATGGACTAGGCTACCAATATATTATATCTTACTCTACTGCAGAATCAAGTAAAATCTCTGAAAGAATTCATGAAGATCCAGCAGAATGGGATGATCATCAAAATAATATAGCATCCTCACAAGAAGGGACTCATTCAGAAGATGAGAAAAAACTCCTAGATGAGTTTTTACAGCATCCCAAAACTACTGATACAAGGGATAGATTCCAAAGAAGGTCATCCAGGCATTTTCAGATAGCAGGACTAATTCATGATAGGCTAGCAGCCTTCAAGAAGAGACAACCGGTTGTAACCGGTATAACCACGATATTCAATCATCCAATGAGAATCTATAAGAAGCCAGTATTCATAACCAGTAAAAAATTACAATTCAATCAAAGAGTCATTATGGATAATCTCCTGACTGCCTCTCGAGATCATAATGAAGCTCTTGTGCTTCAAGTTTTAGAAGGTTTAACTGAATAACTTTCCAGCTACAACATGAGAATAAAAGAACAAGAGCCTGAAAATGCCAACAAGGTCCAGTATCTTGAAAATTCTGAAAGCGCAAAAATTCCTATAATGGATTTATCAGAGTTAGAATAGTTCCGTTTTCATAATCTTTTAGGAGATTTTAAAAATAGGAAAGCTCTCCAATTGACTTTATCAGTTGTAGCAGGTCCCTATTATGGAAGATATATGGTTGATGTTCAAGCAGAACATCACCAGAGATACAAGTTGTGGTTGATGAAAACAGTTTTGTTCATAATCTGTGGACAAAAATGTAATAACCCGATTTTTATTACTAATTTCTTGTAATTTAATCGTGAACTATTTGGAGGATGATTTTTGAGAATTTGTGTTTCGTACATTTTAATTAGTTGTTGCGTGACGTCGGAAGTGAGTTTCAAGAGTTAAAGATTTGAAAAACGTTGAATTTCAAGGAGCTAAAAGTTGACTTTCTGATCCGTCATGAATTTCGACAAGTTTCCTTCATGACAGTCGTAGAACTCGACGATACGAGTTCGTAGACACGTGGCACGCATGAAATGGACGTCGTATGAAAAAGTTACGACATGTTGAAGTTATTCCAAAATCTGAAATTTCTATAAATAGCAATTTAATTTCAGAAAAATCAGAAAATTCTGAAAATATCAGAAAATATCGCGAAACACTGTTCATCGTCTCCAAATTGAATCCGGAGCTTCTTTCGCGTAGTTCTCCCTCGTCCGACCACCTTTCAAGGCGTGCTACCTGTCAAAATGCTCAGCACGACTTCCTCTTTCGTTTGAGCCGCGCCACGCCAGGAGCCACCGCCCGTGCACGGAGCAGCGGAGCCCGATAGCTTCTGCTGCTGTCGGTGGCGGTGCAGCAGCCGTTCCAGGCATCGCCGGAGCTCGAGCCACCCACCGATCGACTCATCTCCTCCTTGTGCGCCTCCATGTGGACGTCGTTTTTGCCGTTTCAAGCTCGATCGATCGGATCGAAAACGATCCGATCCGATCTGCAGTCGACCCGTTTCCTGCAGACGACCCGACCCGACCCGGAGTTGACCCGACCCGGTCCACGTTGACCGTTGACTGACATTGACCGTTGACTGACGTTGACCGTTGATCGGTACTGTAGCGATCCGACCCGACGCTGTTTCAGCCCGATTCGACCCGTTCTCTCCGAGGCCCGACGCGAAACGGATATTTACCATTTCTGGTAAATTAAGGTGAGTAAACCTCAGTGTATTCGTATTAAATACGAGTTGATTACGAGTTAATTATAGTATATGGATCGTATATGCAAAATGGTTTTATGGAAATGATATTTGTTTTAAATTCAATGAACTTGATCGACTACGGTTCATTGGTAAGTAAAATGATTTTAATATAAAAATGATTTTCAAAGGGTTTTACGATCAATGACTATAGTTGGTATTAGTGGACTATTCCTGAGTGGATGTCTACGTATATATATATTTACGTGAAATATATAATGTGAGTGTGCAATTGGGTGAATGTATTATGTTGTGAATTTATCATATATGTGATTATGTGAGTGGTGTGATGTGTGATTGGGTTGGTATGGAAACCAACGGCTAGTGTAAGATCTCTCCTGTGTGGCGAAAGGAGATCTTACATGTTTGGCGGTTAGGATCCCTCCTGTGTGGCGAAAGGGGATCCTCAGGCAAATATATCGGGAACCAAGCCTTTGGCCGGGTGATTGGTTACGATCAGTTAGAGCTCTAGTCTGTCTGCCTTGTGAGATTTGTAGGGGAATGACGATGGTCAGTGAGCCCTAGTCTTACTCTTTTGGTTGATTGTGCATCGTGAATTTTATAATGCATGAGTCGTGGTTGGTTGGGAGTGTTTTCCTTTGTTGTTTTATTTATTTTATCCTGAATTTGTTTGTTTTATTCACACGAGCTTTGAAAGCTTACCGGGTTCGTTGTTTACAACCCGGTGCACCAATTGATGTGTAGGGGTTAGACCTGCAGGTGAGGACCAGCAGCCAGGGAGCGGCATCTGAGTCGCACGGCTAGTAGGTGTAGGCCTTGGTCTAGCTTGTAATTATCCTTTTTTGGGTTAAAGAGTAATAGCGAGAGACTCTTTTCTTACATCTACGTTGTTGATGATGTAATATTTTGAATGTATCGAGCCACGCACTTAAACTCTGTTGTTTTACTTGGTTATTGTATGATAACTTTCAAGTGATTGAGTTTATTTGTAAATTTTAACATTGTCAAATTTGAATTTTATTATTCAAAATTCGGGATGTTACAAAAAACCACCAAAGACCTAAAAGGTCTTCCTGAGATAATTTACAATACGGTTAAGAGCATTAGACCAGAAAGATGCATTATAAGGTTGAAGTTTATCTCAACTTCTCCAGAATGGACAACTGAGGGAGGACATAAGAGCTACATTTCTCCATACCATTATATCAGAATAATTCAGAGCCGAATGTATAAAGACAGTTCATCGTTAAGGAATGGATCACCAAACCATATCATCCCTTGGATGAAAGCAATGGCAATAAACCTTATACAAAGGTTGGTCCGAAGAGATCAGTGTACCACTCTTCTAGCTAGTGGAGAAAAAATAATGGTTACTAGTTACAATCATCCTTCTCCAGAAAATTGTGATTTCCATAAAGTCTTAGAAAGGAGAGAAATTGATGGAACTTTGGCCACCACTATGTGGATGGAAAAGATAGAAGAAGAACAAAAGCATAAGGTTCCATATGACTCAAATATGGAATCCGAAGAAGAAGGTGAATACACAGACTCATGAGCATCTTTTCATGATGAAGAAGCGCACAACATTGACAACATGATGGAAGGTTAGGCTGCCGACGCATAAAGACGAAACCTTTAGATAATGGAATGACAGCACCAAAGTAGCTTTAATTGAGTGGAAGTTGCCGACACTTGAAGACAAGTATCTTTAGCTTAGTGGACAAAGCTTTTGCAACTTTAGTTTACGATAAGATTCCTCTTATCCTCAGTTTCATAAGGAATTTAAAGGAAGTTTTGAAATCTGAGGCCTATATAAGGAGAGGAAACCCTCTAGAGAATGCATTCAAAATCAAGAAAGAGAGAGTATTCTGAAGATTCAGAGTCTGTCTAGAATAGCTGTGAGCAAAGTGTGAGATAAAGAGGGTGATATTGTGTGATATTGTAAGTGTGCTATTGAATCATACTAGTCAACTGGTGTGGTGTACTTTTATTTACAAGTAAGTTTGTATTTCCAGTTCTAGTATGAGTAGCTAAATATGTTTTAGCTGTTTACCTAAGAGTGAAGCTCTGAGTTATGTATATATAGTTATGCTTGAATAAATAAATTTTAGTTGGTGTTCACCATATCCGTCAAGTTTCTAGTTTGTTTTTAAAGATTTTCTCAAACCCCAGATGGAGGATTACCTCCTAGGAGTGGTATTTGAGAATTCTTTTTGTATTACAATTGTCTGAAACTGAAACTGTACTAGGTCTTAAGAAACTCTCCATACTTAAACAGCAGTGAAACCGCCAGAAGAGTAACCGCTTAGACATGAGGTCGTTAGGTGAAATTGGCATGTTGAAGGCTAGTTTTACAATTAGTGAGTGTTACTAAGGTCTAGTATAATTGGTGAGTGTTACTAAGGTCTAATATAAGAGAGTGTTATCACCAACCCAAAACTAACATATTGTTATAATTTTTATGTCAAAACTACCATTCTTCCTCAAATCTCTCTCTCTGCCCTACCTCATAGACACCGACACCTCCCGACCTCGCCGACCTCGCCAACACCCGGACGCCGCCCGACCTCGATGACAATGACGCTGCCTTGAACCTTTCGCCCCCACCAAATTCTTCTAGATCACTGGTTTCCTACTCCGCCAAATTCGACTTCACATTCGAGGGTGAGGTAATTGAGGAGCCTTGAGATTTCCAGCTTGAAGATTCTTAACTCAACAAACTACGGTAATTGAGTCTCTAGTTTGCTCTACCCAGAAATAGCAAAGACTCAATGGAAGCTTCTGCTTTGCTTTGCTTCCATAATTGAATTTAGAATAGACAATAAGATTCAAAAGGCAGTTTTGAATAGGTGATGATGGTGACTATAGGGACAGAGAGTGACATAGTAATATAGAGGAAAGAATTCGGAAGTGATCAAATTTTATGGTTTCTCTGGTTGTATATATGAGATGATGGTTGGTTGTTTATTATATTTTTATTAGATCTTTTAGATTTAGAGTCTTAGTGTGTGAGGTGATGCTTTCTTGGGTTTTGGTGGATAAGTTTCTCCAAGGTCATGAATGTGCTTCTTTTTTTCTTTTTCTTTTTTTGTTATACTGAATTTTTTGTCCTCTTTACTTTCACAAAATCACTCAATACATTAGATCAATGACAAATTACTGATCACTCCTTATATTTATAATGTCTCGATAGTTTAATCCTTGTACTTTCAATTTCAATTTATCACTCCTTATAGTTTCAATTTTCTACCAGTTGGTCCATTTCATCCAAAATGATTGTTTACCATTTTTCAACTTCCTCAAATGCCCTTAGGTTATTTTTCTTATTTTTTTTACTTTCTCTTCTTCAAAACCAAAACTGAGAGAAACTCTAGAATATCTGGGTTTATGATTGTCGATTTTCAATCTAAGAATTTTACAATTGCAAACTGATTGCAATCAGAAAAAAAAAATGCAAATTGATTTGTTACATACTGCTAACAAAATTAAATAACATTATCATAATCATGATGAAATAAAATTCTATCAAATCTTCATCAATTTAAACCAAAATGAGATTAAAATAAATTTTCATCATCATCCTTAGTATTAACATCACTCTCTAAGCTCCCATGAATGAAAATATATAAATAACTACCATTTCATATAATTAAGCTTACAAACAACACTACTACACTAGGCTTAATTTTTTATTTTTGACAATAAGACTCAAACTTAATTGGGCTACATAGCCTTTCATGGTAGGTTACGTTATATATTCTTTTGTTTTGGTTTTGAAGAAAAAGGAAAAGAAAACAAGTAAAAAAATAACAAAACAATACCTAAGGGCATTGGAGGAAATTAGAAAATAGTTAACAACCATTTTGAACAGATTGGACCAATTGGTCGAAAATTGAGACTACGAGGAGTAACCAGTTGAAATTGAAAGCACGATGACTAAACTGTCGAGACTCTAAAAGTGTAAGGAGTGATCAGTATTTTGTCCTTAGATTAATTACTTTTCACCAACTAATTAATATGTTTTAGACGACATCTCTTCCACTTATTTCACTTATTTTTCATTCATTTGAGGAGAATCAAGGAGCTATTGGGGGCTGTGGGGGTCTTATTGAGGGGCAGTATGAGTTTATTGTGGGACAGTAGACCTTTGTGGTTCCAATTGAAGGGAGAAGAGGATGGACTCAGCGTCTGTGGTTTTATTTCTGGTGCATTTTGGGGGTTGGGATTTGAAGGGGGGAATGTGAGGTTGTGACTACGTTATGAGGAGGTGATGTCGTCGATTTGGGAATGAGCCGACGATTGCGTAATCGGAAATTTCTAATGAGGAGAGGAGAGGAGTAAGTAATGGTTTTGTCTCGATGTCTTGGCCTTGTAGTGACGGCGACACCGTGCATAGCGGTGACTCCTTGTTTGGTGATGTAACATGTGTGGCGGTGAGTCCGCGACCTTTATTCCCTTTCTAGTTTTGGTTGCTCGAGTCATGTGTTAGGTCGAGTTCTTGGGCTTCCATTGGTTTTTCTTTGTTTGAGGGGTTGTAGAGTGTGCGATATTTTTTTTTTTGGCTTTCCTCGAGTGCGGTCTAGAGGCAAAAAAAAAAAAAGAATAATAAGCTTGTCTAATTGAAAAACGACGTGATTTGACGTGCGGTGGATCCTGGCCAGTCAACCAATCTGTCCTTCTTTTCTCTTTATTTGAAGTTGTGAATTGTATGGTCTGGTTGTTCTTTGATTACTCATAATTCACACAATTTTGTAAATTTGTAATCTTTGTGCATGTTTAATGACGTTTCTCTTTATAAAAATAAAATAAAATAAAATAAAATAAAATAGGGGGACTGAATAAAAATACTGAAAAGTGGCAAATTTGTAGGAAATTTCCTCAAATTAGTAAAGTAGAAGCTAGTAGGACCCTCAGCATAAATTGAAGATATGGAGAGGGACTCGTGGGACGTGTAGGCTTAAGGGGTTGCGAGCTGTGGCGAAGAAACAAACAAACAAGATTGAGGGGAATAATAATTAGACATACATACCCAGTAATAGTCTAATACTCCTCTTCATCTCCTCTCTCTGGGTTTTTGACTGTTTGTGTCGCACCTAGCTCAATTTATACACAAAGAGCCACTAATCCCAAATCCAATTAAATCACTGAGAGAGCGAAGCAGAGAGAGTAAGAATGGGTGGATGCTGTCCCCCTATGGATCTGTTCCGTTCGGAGCCTATGCAGCTCGTCCAGATCATCATCCCAATCGAGTCCGCCCACCTCACCGTCTCTTATCTCGGCGACCTCGCCCTCCTCCAATTCAAAGACGTAATTCCGATTCCTTCTTTCGATTTGACTTTGATTTTACTGCGATTTGGGGTTTCCGATGGTTTTTGTTGTCTAGGTTATTGAATTTGATTGGTTTCCTTTGAGCAATTCGATTCGTTATGCGTAGTTGTTGATCGCGATGACAACAGTAGAGATTGATCGTAGTGGTTTAGCTCTCTGTGAACACGTAATGTGGACTGACGTCAGTCTCGTGATTCCGGTGGTGCTGGAAATTTAGTTAATGGATAAGGATTTGGTGACTTGATTACTAATGGATGGTGTAAAGAAGCTAGGTTAAGCAATCTGGGAGTGTTAGGATGCAAAACACTAGACACTGAAAGCAGCGTGTCGAAACTTGGGGAAAGTGTACTGATTGCCAGGCAATGATAGTGTGTATAGTGGGTGGGTAGGTGTGTGACTTTGCGCCCTCTACGGTTGTAATGTGCCCTTCATCTTATATATAGAAATCGTAAGCAGGAAAAAAGAGCAATTTTTGTTGTTTTTAGTTTATATGTTAGAATGTAGAATATCGTAAATGAATTGAATTTGAAGCTGATGCTTAGAAAGACGAAGCATATCATGAAGCACTATGCTTTTAGTTCCTGGCCTTTCTTAATCCAATATATGTTTCTTTGCTTTTTCTGGAAACTAATAATTTGATGACTGATTTGTTCCAGCTTAATTCAGAGAAGAGCCCGTTTCAGAGGACTTATGCTACTCAGGTGTGTTTACGCTCTTATCTTACTGAGAAACTATATTGTTTCATTTCACAAAAAAAAAATGATACTGTTATCTTTCATCATCGATACTCTGAATGTCTGTTTGGCCATGAATTGTTACTGTTCCTTAAAGTTCAATTGTAAGGCTTTGCACTGGGGGATTGAAACAGACTTCTCGCACTTATATTTGACATGTAATTGTGATTTATAGCTTCTTATAAGTAACCAATAATGAATATCAGTGCTTCCTGTTGATATTCAAGAGATGGGAATTTCTACTTGTTTCTAGTTCAGAGCTGAACCTGGAAACTACACTCTGATCTGTTTCATATCTGCAGAAGTTCATGGTCACTTTAGCACCAGACCATACTTGAAATAACATAATTGAAAAATAGATGGTTGCTGCTGTGCATGCAACCGATATAATTTGAAATGTTTACTTGATTAGCTGAAACATGTAGTTCAAGTGCACTTTTAGCTGTTCCCTCACCCTCAAAGAGAGACAGTTGCATGTTTTAGCCAAATACACTTTACAAGTTTCTGTGCTTTAGCTTTCATGATATCACTTGGTTTTCGTTTGAACTGTTTCAAATTGTTTTCAACCAAAGATGAATCTTGAAAGGTACTTGACATCCAGTTTTTAGGAGGAAATCTGAATACCTGCAATCCATTCTTTTTATAATTGTATAAGTGCATAGGACTTATGTTTGCGTATTGGTTGCTAAGCCAATTGGTCTTTTCTTCTTTGTAGATTAAAAGATGTGGTGAGATGGCACGCAAATTACGTTTCTTCAGGGACCAAATGTTTAAGTCTGGTCTGCCTCCTCCAAAGTCTATAAGACAAGCGGACCTCAATGTAGATGATCTGGAGGTATTATAAGATGTTTGTTGTCTAGCAAAAGATGCATAGTATTGCATGTCTTAACACTACATTGTGTGTGTGCTAGGTAAAACTTGGTGAGCTCGAGGCTGAGATGATAGAGATTAATGCAAATGGTGACAAGTTGCAGCGTTCATATAATGAACTTGTAGAATATAAGCTCGTCCTGCAAAAGGTAACCACTCTTCTGCTTGTTCAGTCTCTCCTACCATGCAACTAGTGTTATTAGGACATTAGTTTATTCTCTATCTTATGGGGATAGTCTATAGGATGATGATTATTCTTACTTTTATTTATGTAATGGCAGAAGTTTGTTGTAAGGAAAGGACAAATGCTAGTTTCATGAGGGAATGAATGCTCCACTATATTTTCTAACCTCAGTTCAAAGATGAAATCTAAGTTATAACAACAATGACCCTTAAAGTGTTTGATTGTCCAGCTTGTAATGATCGGCATGTCCTTGGTCCTAGTTGGTCAGTAGAAAAGAATAGAACCATATACCCCCATGTCCATACCACATTAAGGCGCACACACACACACACGTCTTGAACTAATTAGTGACATTAAACTGTTCAAAAGCACAAGTTATGCCTGATCAGATAATGTGTCCTTGTACTCATGCAGGCATTATAATTTAAATGAGTCAAAATGGAAATTAGATATAGTTTTATACTGAAGAGTTGGTTCAGAGAGTTCTCGATCTTGGATCGTACAAGAGGTTGTTCTTGATTATTAATATAGAAGGCAATATGGATTTCATATGTTGATATAGAAGTTTATAGAGTTTCCTCGCAAAAATGTTTATCTTATTCTATACTACTGTTATGGGACTAAAAAAGTATCTTTCAGGCTGGTGAGTTTTTTCATTCAGCTGAAAGCAGCGCGAGGTCGCAGCAGAGAGATGAATCCCATCATGCTGGTGATGACTCCCTGGATACGCCATTATTGGTGGACCAAGTATGGATTTCAATTTTTTATTTATTGTAATAGGGTAGGACTAATCACTTTGTTTTACTTCTGCTGACTAAATTCTTTTTGTTTGGCTACTCCTCAGGAAGCATCTACTGATCCATCAAAGCAAGTCAAGTTGGGTTTTCTCACTGGTCTTGTTCCAAGGGGAAAGTCTTTGGCATTTGAGAGGATTCTATTTCGAGCTACTAGGGGTAACGTTTTCCTAAGGCAGGCTGTTGTTGAGAATCCTGTTACAGATCCTTTGACAGGAGAGAAGGTACTTTTCCTGCCTGTCATGTATCTTCTATTAGGAAAATGAGAAGCAAGTGTTTTCATCTTTCCCTTTTTGATCAATTTTTGGTTGCTCTCTTTGACCTCAATTGGTTCAAGGAGTGGAGTTCTTAGAGGAAAAAAATATCAGATTTGTAAAGGTTGACCTATGTTCACGTACAAAAGTAGGAGATACTTTAGTTTCAGTTGCAATAAGAACTCCAAATCTCTTGGTATATGGATATTTTAAATAGTAACTGTTGACATGAGTTGGATTAGGGACACCTAAGTTGGCTTGAAGAATATGGATGCTGCCTTGATATATACATCATTTGGCCAAGAGGTTAACAGAACATTTATCATACTATTGGAAAGAAACTTAAGAAGCTGAGGGCCAGTCAGGTTTTTGCGGTGTAGTTGTTCTTTTATGTATGGGAAAGCTAGGGTGAGGATGCCAGATTGCCATTTGTTTTTATTTTCTTGGGGCTTGTTATTAGTTCGTATCTGTACCTTAAAGAAGTTGTGTTCACAGGCACCTTGATAAATCATTGTTTAGCAGCAAAAATATATGAAGTCGCACCATTTTGTATGATCTACCGAAAAGACATATTTTTGAATAATACTCTGTAATTAAATATATTTCTTTGTAATTAAATGCTCTGTTTGACTATGAATGATGATCTGCAGATTGAGAAAAATGTTTTTGTGGTATTCTACTCTGGAGAAAGAGCAAAGAACAAGATTCTTAAAATTTGTGATGCTTTTGGAGCCAATCGTTACCCTTTTACTGAGGACCTAAGTAAACAAGCTCAAACGATTAATGAGGTATTCACTGATTATACTTGGATATTATTACTATTACTTTTACATGAGAAGATGACTGCTCTTTTTCTGGTACATTTTTCCTCATCTCAGTTACCTTTCTGTTTCATTTCTCATTATCAATGCCATTTTCCCCAGCTTGAAGTACTGTCCATAGAAATTTTACTTACTGTTACATCTGTATTATAGTTAATTTGTTAGCTTCGAGCCCATGCTTATACAGTAGTTAAATTGAGCCTTTTACCTGGCCAAATATATTTTGCAGATTGCCTGTACTTCATCAAGTAATAGGGCTCAAGCCTCTCTTTTGTTTTCTTATTATCTACCATCCATAAAAGTACCTTCACGTGCGGCTTTAGTTGACTAAAATATCTAGCTGTCAGTGATACAGCAAGGCCTGTTAGCAATATAAATGAGGCTTTACTAGTGATCTTTAAAATAAAGGTCATTTCTTTGTACTAGTTCAATTATTTCATAAAGTGATAAAACCCTATGTGGTTCAGTTTCTTTCTACTTCACTCCAAAATGATTATGCTTTAATTTTAGAACAAGAATTTCTATATTTGGCTTGGTTGTCTATCTGAGTTTGTGCCTTGCATTTTTTGTAGTTTTATGTTATTTTTTTGTGCATTTCATCTCAGAGTTCTCCTTGTCACCTTCATTTGATATTACCATTTATTTTAAATTCAGGTTACTGGTAAACTTTCGGAGCTGAAGACTACTATAGATATTGGAGTTTTACACCGGGGAAGTTTGTTACAGACTATTGGCGAACATTATGAGCAATGGAACCATTTGGTGGGTTTAAAATTATTTATTCGATAAAGTTATTTCCTTTAATTTTTTGGAAGTATGAGTAGTGCTCCCTCAAATATATGGTGTTTGTGTGTATTGCAAAATGTTGCAAAAAGTTGAGGTTTTTGATAATGTTTCTATGTACTCATGAAGGTGAGGAAGGAGAAAGCCATACACCACACTCTTAATATGCTTAGCCTCGATGTAACAAAAAAATGTCTTGTGGCTGAGGGGTGGAGTCCTATCTTTGCATCAAAGCAGGTACTCATTGGTTTAAAAGGAAGAAAATAGTAATTCTGCATACTATGATGAGTTCCTTCTGGTGCACGATTAAAATGAAAAGGTTTTTAATTACGCCATACAAGTCTGATGTGTTATGGAATTTCTTTCTTTGAAATGATTGTTGCAGATCCAGGAGGCATTGCAGCGGGCAGCATTTGACTCCAATTCTCAAGTTGGAGCTATCTTCCAGGTTCTGCATACAACGGAAGCACCTCCAACATACTTCCGCACAAACAAATTCACGTCTTCATTTCAAGATATTGTCGATGCATATGGGTGAGTTTCATAGCAATACTGTACTGTTCTGTGCTCCTCTTAATCTCTTATATTGTTTATTAGAAAAGGTAGGATAATGGAAGGAATACGTGTGCACGCCTTACACAGAACTTGTCATGTGGTATCATGCATATACTCACTTTTTCTCTAAAAAAAATGAATTTTTTTTAACAGAAATAACCTAAATTAATTTTTTCCCCCCTTAAAATACTAGTGGCCCTCTTCTGGATTCACTAACTTTGGTCCTCTTGTGCATGATAGTCTGACTGATATATAATATCTACTTCCATATTCAGTCGTTTTTAACACTTTCCAAGTAAGGTATAAAGTCATATACTGGAAAGGCGTACCTCATGAACTAGTTGGTTTTTTATGTGAATGCTTTACTCTTTCTAAGTTTATTATCCCTATCATGTGACAGATCATTGATTTGTTTGGCATTTCCTTGACCATAGTCTACTAAGTAATTGAACATTATTAAATTTCAGGTAATATGTAATATAGCAAACACTAGTGATTTTCTCAATCTTCTTCTGCTTTAACTCTTAAGTTTCTATTTACAGTAGACACTAGTGAAGGACAATTGTTGAAATCAATGAACCATTAGTGAGTGATCATAGAAATATAATCACAAGGTTTGATGACATTTTACTTTCTGACAACATTACATATACTGGGTACTGAAATGTTTTGGTTTAATGTAATTGCAGTGTGGCCAAGTATCAAGAAGCAAATCCTGCTGTCTACACTATCATCACATTTCCGTTTCTATTTGCTGTTATGTTTGGTGATTGGGGACATGGACTGTGTTTGCTTCTTGCGACATTATATTTAATAGTCAGGGAAAGGAAGTTTTCTAATGAGGTAATAGTTACTTGCTTTTTAACTACTTAATCTGTTGTTATGTCCAGTGGTCAGCAATATATTGTTTCTCTATTGGACATAGAGTATACACAAAAGTATATGATATTATATCTGGCAATTTGTATGGTTATTGATTGTTCCGTCATCTTGGCTTGGTTTAATTGTAATATAGATATTACGATTTAGTAATGCTTTCTTATTAATAAAAATGTGAGCAGCAGCCATCAATGACACCTGCTTGTTGTTTGCCCAGTTATACTACCAGTATTGGAATGTATATTGTTCATAATTTTGCATGTTTAGCCACTTTGGTGGATCTTATGGATGTTTATGCTTTTTGATCACTATTGAGTCTAAATGATGCGGACAACCTGCTCTAGGGTTCTTTTAAGAAAAGGGGGTTAGGATATGGGTTTAAGAAAGGGATAGAACTACTAGCATCACATCAGTAGGGTTTCTAGGCATCAAACCCAGAGGTTGGGCTGCATCACACAAACCTGGATAGAAAGCAAAGCTCTCAACTTTTTATTTAAACTCAATTCTCATCTGCCAAAAGGCTACAAAGACCTCTATTTATTGAGAGGCTAAATAAACCCTAGAACTTTAGGATCAAGTAATCCATAAGATTCCCTAATAATGAAGTAAATATTCCCTAATAATAAAACAAATCCTAATAAGGAAGAAATCATAAAATTTTCCAAAACTTGACCAGAAGATATTCTGCTCATATTCCCTATCACTAAATCTTCCTGGAGGTAGCTTCTGGCTTCTGGCTTCTAATAGGTTAAAGTTGAGTTGAAAAGTGAAAATCATAAGGTGTTAGCATTTGCCCTTATGCTATTTATTGTTGCTTTGTCGGTTTATTCTAAGCCTTTTATGGTCTTCAACTCTAAATCTGTTGAATACTGATTATAGCTTGTGCCTAATAATCTGAATAAAAGGGTTAGGCTTTAAAACAAAAAAAATGAAGTCTTGTATGTTATTTTTTTCTCTTGTCTTATTCAGGGTTTTCTGATGAAAATATAAGTGCTGACTAGAATAAAATATTATGTAGCTTTGGCCTATGTGGAATGTTTTTTGTTGGTCTGTGTGGATTAAGGCAGCATTCTGTGGTAGAGAAGCTTCAGTTTGTCAACACTTAGACATTGGATATTGGCTAAAGCTCCGTTTTCAAAATGCGTCAACTTGCCTAACCTTGCAATTACTGTGCTTCCTTTTTTGTCATGAGCTTGTTTCTTTGCGTAATATTTGGATTGTTTGTTGTAGTTGGTTCCTCTTTTACCTTGTTACTTGATATTAAAACGATCTAAGGAATTCTAGTTTTGTAGGTAGATAATATATAAGCTATTTCCGTAGACATGCAATATCATTCTTGCTTCCATGTTCGATTCTAATTGAATACAGTTATACTTTCACAGAAACTTGGAGATATCATGGAGATGGCATTTGGTGGCCGTTATGTTATTTTATTGATGTCGATATTCTCAATCTACACCGGTTTCATCTATAATGAGTTCTTCTCTGTCCCATTTGAACTGTTTGGTCGCTCAGCATATGCATGCCGCGATCTTTCTTGCAGGTATAAGCTTAAACTCTCTATCATCTCTACTTTGGCTTTATCTTTTCTTTGAGGTTCTGATAGTAAACTGAAATGTTTTTGTTTTCAGAGATGCTACTACTGCTGGCTTAATCAAGGTGGGTCCCACATACCCGTTTGGTCTGGATCCTGTATGGCATGGATCTCGCAGTGAGCTGCCGTTCTTAAACTCATTGAAGATGAAAATGTCAATTCTTCTTGGGGTGGTGCAAATGAACCTAGGAATTGTGATAAGTTTCTTCAATGCAAAGTTCTTTCAAAATGGCTTGAATGTTTGGTAAGCTGTGCATTTTCTACTTTTGAGTTTTTATTGTGGCTGTCAATTTGACTATATATACACTGTTAATGCGAGTTATTTCACATATATATACTATGAAGGCTTGCATCTGTTGTATGACTATCATTAGTCGCTTTCCTATCCCCTTTCACCCTCTTTATTTGCTTATATACATTCATATCTTGCATTGGTCCAGGTTCCAGTTTATCCCTCAGCTGATATTCTTAAACAGTCTATTTGGCTACCTGTCTGTTCTGATTGTTATGAAGTGGTGGACTGGTTCAAAAGTTGATCTATACCATGTAATGATATATATGTTCCTAAGTCCTACTGATGAGCTAGGTGAAAATCAGCTTTTCAGCGGTCAGAAAACAGTTCAGGTTAGTCCATTTTCTAGTCCTCTTTTTTGGCTCTCTCTCTCTCTCTCTCTCTCTCTCTCTCTCTCTCTCTCTCTCTCTCTCTATATATATATATATATATATATATATATAAGCCCCCTTCCAATGAGAGATCCCTCATTTTGAGGGTTCCCTCATTTAACCTACTTTTCGATAATATATTAACATCTCCACCGTTCAACATTCATGTTTATATGGGTAGATCATATCTGGAAATTTTCATTCCATTTAATAATCGTTAGAGCATTGAAAATTGTAATTTACAAATAAAAACATGAATTTTGGCTAAAAATTCACATGAATGATCTACACATATAAACCTAGTAATTGAACGGTGGAGATGTAAAAATTCAATCAAAAAGTTGGCATAATAATCAATCCCTTAAAATGAACAAAATAAGGGATTTCTTAGTGGAAGGGCCTTATATATATATATATATGGTGTAAAGAATATTAGTATTCATCACATTTCATTTTCTTTTTCCAGTTAGTGCTATTAGGATTGGCTCTTGTAGCTGTACCATGGATGCTGCTTCCAAAACCTTTCCTCATGAAGAAGCAACATGAAGCTGTATGTTTGCTTACATCCTTTCATTAGTTTCTCTCAGTCATTTTGATCCATCGCTTCATATTATTCTGCTGTGTCTGATATTATGTTGTTTCAGCGGCACCAAGGCCAATCATACGCTTTACTTGAGAACACAGAGGAGAGTTTACAAGTGAGTTCAAACCATGATGCCCATGGTCATGAGGAGTTCGAATTTAGTGAAGTTTTCGTACATCAACTCATACACTCAATAGAGTTTGTACTTGGAGCGGTCTCAAACACGGCTTCTTATCTTCGACTTTGGGCGCTAAGGTAGTTTCTGGCTTTTGTATATGACTCCAAACCCAAGCTTACTGTTGCATGTGAATGTATATCTATTTGCTTTTACTGTTTGCTTTTCTATAATTATTGGTTTTCTATATTAAATATTTTGAATCATATGAACTTTCTAGCTTTTTTCGTGTGACATTAAGCAATAAGAAAATTTGCATCTATGTTAAGTTGTTGACCTTGTTACTCTGCAGAATTCAATTTGACATGCTGCCTAATTGTTAACCATGCATGTCATTTTTTAAAATTAGCCATCAATCATAATGGAAGCATTTTCACTGTGATGGCTGTTAACTAGGATATTGTGTTCTTTTCCAATTTGGTTTGTGGCATGACTTAATACGTTGTCAGGTTAATGTGTTACTTGGGTTCTACTTATAAGTGATTACAAATAGAGTATGGGAATTAGTTTTATTTGTAAACATTTATATTATCATATTTTTGCACAGTTAATAATGCTAATATTGTGTATTTGTCTGTCATGAACAGTCTTGCTCATTCAGAGTTATCCAGTGTGTTTTATGACAAGGTTCTGCTGATGGCTTTTGGGTATGTAATCATTTTATACTGCAGTCGTTTTTAAAATACAAAGTCTTTGTCGACTCGTAAGTGTAGAAAATAGAGCAGTGATCGAGCATAATTGATCAATGAGCGTCCGATGCTTGCTCCCCTTGTTATTTATATTTATCCAACAGTATATTTTACCTGCACCCAAGGAGTTGATAGTTGAAGAGTTTCATCTATAAACTATTTCATGTTTCACAGGTTCAACAATTGGGCTATACGTATTGTGGGCATCATCGTCTTTGCTTGTGCGACTATTGGTGTTTTGCTACTCATGGAAACTCTCAGTGCTTTCCTTCATGCTTTGCGACTTCACTGGGTGGAATTCCAGAACAAGTTTTATGAGGGAGATGGTTACAAGTTCTATCCATTCTCATTCGTGTTGCATGATGATGAAGACGAGTGATACCCTAAATCAAAAGTCATAGGCGGTGTTTTAAGCCGTGGAATTGAGTGTGAATAGGTATGAACTGAAGTTGATTCTTTCATTTGAATAGTACAAGAAGGCAATTGTGGTGCTCCATGAAGGGGTTGGCGGATGGTTTTCAAATTCAGCATCACTCCTTCAGTATTTTTATTTGTTGTTGGAAGAAATAAGCAGTTTAGGGCAAACATCTTCATCTGTAGTGGTAGTTGTGGCCTTGTGTAATAATGGGAATGCTTAATGATCTTTCTATTTATATATTTGATTATTTATTATTAGGCATAACCTAAGTAGAGTTTACTTGGTCTATCTGTTTAGATTTATATTGCTTTCGCTTGGTCTATCAGTAATTACCGATAGCAAAACTTAAAATTTTTATACCATCAACACTAAATAAACAGTAACAGCTATTAGTAATTACTCATAATATGCCTATCATACCCTTCTCTCACCTTCTTCCCACTTCCACTCGACCCCTGCATTCCTCAAGTCTCCAACATCCCCCTTTAATTTCTCCAATCTCCTAGCCCGACTTCGACTTTGATCTCCTCCTCCCCTGAGCTCGACTCTGACTCTGATCTCCTCCTCCACCGCATTGATCAGATCTCCTCATCTCCGAGCCCAACTCTGACTCCGACTCCGACTCCAACTCCAATCTCCTCCTCCCCCGAGCCTGACTTCGACTCCGCATCGACCATATCTCCTCCTCCCCCGAGCTCAACTCCGACTCCAATCTCCTCCTCTAATCTCATCACCTAGATCTGACCTCCTTCTCCTCCCTCTTCTACCTCATCTTCGATCACATCGTCAAGCCTCTCCAGGCCCTCGGTTAGTTCCTCAGACTGAGGGTGAGGCTATAAGGAGAAACTTAATCTAGTTTTGTGTCATTATGCCACTGAGGGTCAATATACGACGAATCTTGATTTTCTGAGGCTCAGTGGCATTGCGGGGGAGGATGGCGGAGGCTGACTTTCTGAGGCTCAGTTGTATTGGAAGCGTGGCGGAGGACGACAGATCTTGATTTTTGAGACTCGGTGTCATTAAAAGTGTTGCGGAGGACGAAAGATCTTGATTTTCTGAGGCTCAGTGGTATTGAAAAAACGCGGCGGAGGACGGCAGATGTTGATTTCTGATGCTCAGTGGTATTGGAAACGCGGTGGAGGACGGCGAAGGTTGGTTTCTGAGGCTCAGTGATATTGATTTCTGAGACTAATAGCATTAGAGGTACATAATTTCTGAAAGGGGTATTTTGAGGGTAATTTTATAATTTATGACTTAACGGATTCTGTTAGTTTTAGATGGAAACCTGCTAGTGGTAATTTTAAAAAACAATCTTGCTACTGGTAAATATGAATACAAAATTGTAGTTATGAGTAAAAACCCTTTTTTTTTAGAATGAAATTAGTTGTCTATGAGTGTATGGCTTCAATGTTTAAATTCGACTAGTCTGCAAATACTTATAGTTTGTTGCAGAAAAACCATGCTAAGTTCATTTTCACAAATCAAATTCACAACTTGAACATGAAGTTTCTTTTTGGTTGTGAAAGAAAGGGTGTCAAGCCATCGTGTCCATACTAAATTTTCTCTTTAATAAATCCTCCGAATCCTCTATTATCGTTGTCCATTTCTTGTTGGTACTGAAGAGTTCCTGCCCTGAAGAAAGGGTAGCTTTAAACGCAAGCCGACTTAGCAAATAGCTCACTGGGAAATGGGATTTGCACTCTAGTCGAACGCCGCGCCTGAGAGATTATACTCTCTGAAGTATGCAATGCGAACCTGAAAGTTAAATAGAGAAGCAAAATATCAAAATTGGAATTAACAAGATAAACCATGGTTTTCCTTCGTTTGAGCATCAAAGCCAATTATGTGTCCTATGGCTCAACTGTAGCAACAGTCGAAACCATGGAGTCCAGGCCACAGATATTACGGCCCCTGGAGATTTTGTAGAATCCCTTCTCTCCCCAGTACTCACCCCATGAGTTTTTAATGATCCGGTATGGCTTCTCCTTCATTGTGACGGGTGAGTTGCCAGCCTAACCGTAACCAATTAGCAATACTCCATGTCTCCAAATGTAGGGGCATGACACTCCACCAACATATGTTTTCATGAACACAGCATTTGAACAATATTAAGAGTTAATATCAGACTCTGAGAGCTATTCTTGCGAGGAACCTGCATCCCAGCATATGGAAACCCTTTTTCTTGAAAGGGAGGGGAAGAGAACAAACCACATAAATCATAATAAATTACCTGCAAGCGCAGGTCATTCTTAACAAGATTGGCAGCAATTTGATCTTCATCAAGGGAGACAACACTGAAGTTGGAAACTTTGGCTGCAGTTTTGGGAAGAGAAAATAGAGGGGTGATGAGCATAAGTGATCAATGAGCATCCAATATGCTTGATCCCCTTGTTATTTATGTTTATTCAAACGTATATTTTACCTACAAAAACAAAGGAGATGATAGTTGTGGACTTGAAAGTTAGAAGTATCTACAGACTAATTCATGTTTCAAAGGTTCAACAATTGGCTTATACGTATTGTGGGCATCATTGTCTTCAATTCTGCGACTGTTGTATTTTGCAACGCATGCATGGAAACTCTCAGTGCTTTACTTCATGCTTTGCGACTTCACTGGGTGGAATTTCAGAACAAGTTTTATGCGGGAGATGGTTAAAAGTTCTATCCATTCTCATTCGTGTTGCATGATGATGAAGATGAGTGATACCCTAAATCAAGCCATAAGCAGTGTTTAAGCCGTGGACTTTTTTTTGAATGGGAAGTTAAAAAATTTTATTTAGTAAGCAGTATAAAGATAACACACTCAAATGGCCGATAATAAGAGTTATCTCTTATGACTCACAAACTTATATTAGGTTAAAAGAACTAAAAATACACTTACATTAAACACGAAAATTTTAATGTCAGAGTACTTAGAAACAAGAATAAAAAAATTTTAATGTCAGAATACTTAGAAACAAGAATAAAAAGTAACATTCAACTTAATCTAACTCAGCAACGTGAGGAGAAGCCTCCTCCATCATTGGTTTGTCTGTCTTCACTAATTTTCAACGATTGTGAACTATAACAGGCCCAAGTCTGAAAATGTTCAGATCAGGCCCATCAAGCCCACCCAAATCCAACCATATGTGGAAGCCCACCTCCCACAAAAGACCAGCCGCCGCCATCACAGATCCGACTACCTCCAAACCACCAACGCCCGACCAAAGATCACCGTCACCACCATCTACACCTAGAGCGCAGAGCCACCCCTGCAACCCTAGTTCCAAGTAGCCGCCATCGCCAGGGGTCGATAGATCCGCTAACAGGTGCAGCCAACTCGAAGCCTGGTCTAGAGCCGAGTCCAGACGTGAACCGGCGCACCCGACCTGAGCCACGATAGCTGCTCGGTGGCACCCAGCCCAGGAAGCTGCACGCCGCCAAACCCAGCACCCCAACCAGATCCATCCAGGCCACCAAAATACAGCAAATGTAGAGTCAACCCCGATATGGGATTGACACTAGCTTACCCTCACGATCAGAAAAGTCACCTTAGGCTGTTTCAAGCCGCCATTAGGCCTACCTCTCGACCTTAAACCAGCTTCATAATTTCAATTTAAGCCGTGGACTTGATAGCACTCATTCAACTTCTATATAATTTCAATTTTCTTCAACATTTCATTTGTACGTGAACTTCATAATTTACTTAGATAATTATTGTGATTAAATTTTGATAATAATAGTTATATATGAGCGTATGTTTAAATTGGACTAGTATTGCACATACTTATAGTTTGTTGTCACCTATCGCATAAGTTTCAGAAACACCATCGAATGAAATCATGCTAAGTTCATGTCACAAATCAAAATTCACAAATTGAACATGAAGTTTTATTTTGGTTGTGAGAGAAGGGTGTCAAGCCATCGAATCATTGATGGACACCAAGTTTTCTCTTTATTAAATCCTCCGAGTCTACCATCTTGAAAAGCTGTGAACATATATTGTATTGTTAATTTGAACTTAAGAAAACCCTTTTAATAAGATCTTTATACTGCTTACTGAATAAAAATTCATAAATAATAAGACTTTTGATAAAAAAAAAGACTCAAAATTATAAAAAAAATGTTCATAATTTGGACTCATTATAAATAAAATAGGACTTTTGATAAAAAAGAGACTCAAAATTATAAAAAAATGCTCATAATTTGGACTCATTATAAATAAGGACATAGCCACAATCGCTACCCCTAAAAAATAAAATAATTACAAACCATGCCACTAATACATGAATAAAGCAGTCGTACACCCGCTCCCTCGGCTCTCCGATCAACTCTTCCATGCTCATGAGCGCCGAGTTTAATCTCCTCGGCAACAACAACCCTACCTTCATGCTCCACTTCAAGCCCCAGTTTGGCGACTTCTCCGTCAATAAGTCGTCGCAGTCGTCGGTCTTGGACAAGATGCTTGGGGCCCAAAACGGCGTCGTTTCCGCAGAGGCGCCGACGTGCTCTTGGATTAGCGTTGGGGCGGTGGCCGGTCTGTTGTCAGGGATGGAGGTGTCGACGAGGACGACGGTGCCGGTGAGGAACCGGGCCGTGGTGAGCTTGCAGTGGGGGTGAGGGTTCCAGCGGAGCTGAAGAGCAGCGGGGATTACCGGACGGCGTTTCAGAAGATCCCGTTCCTGGTGATGAACAAGATCAGGATCGAACACATGGACGGTGGGGATTCGAAGGGAAGGGACGGAAAAGCCGTGGTGGTGGTTGGTGCGGCGGTGACGTTTCCGGGGAATGTGGAGGTGGCGGAGGCGTGTTTTAATGTGAAGCGACAGTTAGAGGCTTTGCAGAGTGAGTATGGGATGCTAAGGAAGGCTGTGGAGGAGTTCCGGCAGGAGATTGCCGGCGGGGTTTCGGTTCGGGGAAGTACCGGGGAATGGAGAGGAGTGGTGGGAATTGAGGGTGTGGAAATAATGAGAAGAAATTGCAGGAGGCGGATGTGAGTGAGGGGTTGAAGAAGAAGGCACTGATAGGTGCTTGAATTAGCCGAAAATTCGATTTGAGGTTGTTTACCGATTTGACAATGTTATTTTGGTGCTGTTATTGCTTGAAATTAGTATGGTGGGTGTACATTGCTACTTAATAAGGGTAGGGTGGTGATAGCAGTGGAGTTTTGGATCAAGTTATGAGTTTTATATGATTTTGGTTAGTTATGCAATAGCTTCTACTGCTAGACTTTGGTTAATTTGATAGAGCTGTTTGGTATTAGTATCAGTTTTTTTGCTTCTGGTCAGATGACAAAGAAGTTGGGTTGCTATCTTTGCTCTTTGTAAATGCTGAAATCCAATTACATTTCCTTCCAGGCTGATTTGGTCTCTAGTATTTTTGAGTCTTACTATCAGTCCATCTTTTGTTATAGTGTTCCAGCACCACTGCTGCAAGAGTTCACAAAACTAAGGGTGGGTGCTATAATTTGGGGATATATGAAAATTTTTGACGATTTTATGAGAATTCTACTTAGGGGGTCGAATTGCTCCCTATATTTTATCCAGCTCTATCTTTCTTCCAAGTGCTGCATCCCTTGTTCCTTTGGTGAAACTGGTGATTCAAGGACTATAAAGGATCTTATGGGTTTGATTTCATGTGGTAGTGGTGATAGAGTGGTTGTATTAAGAAAAGAACATAATATTAAAAAGAAAATTGTGTTACTTTTGTGGTTGAGTTTGCTTAGTTGCCGTTCAAAATGTGTTGAGAAGTCGTGGGTATGAGTTTTTGGTGGTTGAAGTGGTGTTTTTGGTGAGGTTGAACTGTTACCATTCTGTCATCCACTTGCTACAGTAAAGCTTTTATCTATATATATATCTATCATCGTAACTTATTAATAAGATAGTTATAAAGTTAATAGTTACTCAGATAGTGACTAACATAGTTACACATAATAGTTACTCAAAAAGATAGTTACTAAGTTAATTAATAACTTAGTTACACAAGTTACTAAGATAGTTAATAACATAGTTACACAGAAGATATACTCATATGATATACTAAAATAGTTACACAAAATAGGTATAAGAATGATAGTTACAAAGATTGTTATCAAGGTAGTGATATACATAGTTACAAAGTTGATAGTTACTAAGATTGTTACCAACATAGTTACAAAGAATAGTTTACTCAGATGATAGTTACTAAGATAGTTACTAAGGTAGTTACACTGATAATTATCAAATTTGATAGTAACTAAGGCAGTTACACATAATAGTTTACTTAGATGATAGTTATTAAGATAGTTACTAAGATAGTTAGTAAGGTAGTTACACAGAATAAGTACAAGGAAAATAAAATAAGACAACCAAGTATAGAGAATTTATGCTTACCTAGTGATTGAAGATCTTTACCACCACCAAGAAGAAATCATTGTCCACTTCTGTAGTATCCTTCACTCCAAAAACAACATCCTTCTTCATCTTGGACAACTTAGGATCCTGATGTTCCCCAATCTCAGTCTTGAACCACCCCTCCTTAAACAACCTAATACACATATCACTCATCTGAAACGCCTCAAAATACACATCATCATCACCATCCTCATTCACCTCCAGTTTCACCATCGCAGTCACCCACTCCTTGAGCTCACTCTCGACATGATACTCTGCCGCCTGCAAAACCTCCCTATTCGACAATGTATAGTCCTTCTTGTCCTGCCCCACCGACTGAGTAAATATAAACCCGACCCGACCCGCCTCATCCCCAACCCCAAAGCAATCGCCTCCACCGTCTTCTCCTCCTCCGCATCCGGGAAAATGGTCTGGCTCTCCTCTGTCCCTTGCTGCGGTGACTCATAGATGAAGTCCACCTCCACCTTGCCCTTCTCAAACACTGTGCCGTACATGAACTTGCCGCGCTTCACCGCAAAAGCCACCGTGTCGTTCACATAATGCTGGAACGCATTGGCGTAGTTGCGATCGAACTAGACGAGCTCGCAGTGCTGGGTCTCCTGGCGCGTGGCCTTCATCTACTTGGCGATGAGGTCATCCATCTTCAGCTTCCAGCCGAATGACCCCGTCGGGTGGAAATTGGGCCTGGCGACGGACTGCAATGGTCACACTGTAACCTAAAAGGCAAATTCCAGTTTCCGAGACCTACTAGCCCACAAGACTAACAGGAAAGGGCACACAAGCAAGAGTCAACCATTCATGCCAAATACAGAACCTCTGAGGAACATTAGACTAGGGAAAGCAAAACTGCAGCAGTACTAAATAGTGACCTTGGATAAGCCTCAACGTCAAGCTTGGAGACTTTAGCTATCTCTGATTGGTTGAGGTCCTTGTATTGCCCTAACACAAAGTAATGTCTGTCCAAACACCACGGACTCCTCCTCAGTAACTCTATTTCTCTGTTTGATTTTAAAAACTGAAGCAAAATCAGAGCCATTGTTTCAATTTCAAATTCAATTCTAATAAGATTCGAGCTAGGCTTACTTGATGACGGCGGAAAGGAGGAGGCTCTGGAGGTAGCTACACCGTGAGTACTTGAAACCTGGAATGAGCTCCTCTATCACAGCTGCTGCACCGATGACATGGCGGCGCTCGAGGACGGCGACGGAGATTCCGAAGCGTGCGAGGTTCGCGACTGTGGTGAGGCCTTTGTAGCCGCCTCTGATGACCAGAGCGTCCCATTTCTTGTCCTTCAACGCGAAGCGAGAAGGCCTAGCCAAACCAGCCGAAGCCATGGTGACGTTGATCTCGAGATTCTCGCCGTCGAACTCGATCCAAGTTCGGATGTTCTCCCCGCTCCGCATTTGAACGGGCACGAATCCGCCGCTAGAGTTGTATTACCCGGCAGAGGTGGTGACGGCGGACTCGATGTTGTTGAGGTTGATTCCGATATGGTTTCCGTCAAGGTCGTTGAACTCGGGGTTGCGGCCGGTGTCGAACTCAACGGCGAGGAGTGGCACGACGACGGAGACAGTGGCGTTGGTGAAGAGGCCGACGCACTGGCTGGCGACAGTGTTGGGTGGAGAGGTGGAGTCTGAGAGGAGGAAGAGAGAGAGAGAGAGAGAGAGAGAGAGAGAGAGAGAGAGAGAGAGTTTTGATAAAGTGGGGAGAAAAGTAATATGATCGGAATCATCGGATCGTGTTAAACAAAAAAATATAAAAAAGAGTATTATGGTCAAAAATAAAGCTAAAAACAGTCTTTTTTTAGTTATTTAGAAAAAAAAAGACCATTTTATCCTGAATATATTAAAATTATGTCTTTTTTTATTAAATAGAAAAGAATGAGTTTTTTTTTTCATTTTCAAAGTGAAATGGTCATCTTTAATAATATGTTGTAATTAATATACAGTAAAGTAAATAACAATTTTACTTATTCATAAATAGGTAACATTTAAGTAAAAAGTGAAAAGTATGAAGTTATCTCTCTGTTACATAGTGTTTCTGCACAAACCCGTAGGCCTAGTAGAATCTAGATGTGATCTCCTCCTGCTTAACCTGCTCACTAAGGGGAATACCGGGCGGGCCGCTCTTCTCCTCTCTGATGCCTAAGTTAGTACGGTTGGGATGAATAGATAACTCAAAGCACGTATGATAAGCAGTTGGAGAGATCAGTTACCTATTAAAGAGGGTAGTTGAGGCCCTTATATAGGTGGCCGGACGTGAGGTCTGGTCTCACTCTTCGATGTGGGACTGGCTTCCTTCTGTTCGCACATAAAAGGGGCAGCTCTGGTGACCTCTTTGACAGGCTGGCACCCCCGGTCCCCGGGCCTCTGGTCACAAGGTAGACTGCTGGACCTCGGGTCCGGGTGCTGGTGATCCTGCTCCGGGCCTCAGGCCGGCCCCGGATGCGGGTCTGCGGGCTTATGTAGCCCTTCTGTGGCTACTGTCAACAAGTCCCCCAAGTTCCCGGTCAAGTGCAATCTTGAATGGGGACTTAATATGTCTTGCTCCTGTCCTGCAGACCCACAGGGTTACCAACCCATCGGTGCCCAGTCCCCCAAGTCCGCGTTGAAGATTGGGCGTGACCGGGCGTTCGGGTAGGGAAGGCGTGGTGATGTGAGTACCTATAATGATGAGGTGTGACAGTTATGAGTATGCCTGCAATACCGATGATATTGTGCTCAAGTGTTGTCGTGCCATGAGTATGGAACAGGGTGAAACCCGGACAAATGCATGAGAGGACAATGTAGCGTTGAGATCCGCCATGCAATAGATATGGAACGGGTGAAACCCGGACGAGTGTATGGGAGGATGTGGCGTTGAAATCCGCCATGCAATAAATGTGCAACGGGGTGAAACCCGGACGAGTGCATGGGAGGATGTGGCGTTGAAATCCGCCATGCAATGGATGTGCAACGGGGTGAAACCCCGACGAGTGCATGGGAGGATGTTGTGGGTGAGGACTCGACCGGTAGACTGCCATACCGGAATGAGTCCCCCAAGTTCCCAAGGCGAAATTGCTGCCAACGGCAGGCTGGGAGTAGCCCGGTGGCTCGGCCCAGCTTGTGTTGGAATAAGCGTGGGGCAACGTGCCTGCGGGGAGAGTTATGTGTTAGAGAAACAATCTGCCCGGTGGGGAGGCGTTGAGATGACAAGTCTCACCTTGAATCCCCATTTTGATCGCAGTTCAGTGCGATGCAGGGTTTTTATCCTGCTGGAAAAGAGTACATGTGTTAGATCACCACTCCAGAACATGTTCGAAGCGACGACTTTTTGTCGTCGCTTCAGCGAAAAAGTCGTCGCTTCGCACTGAAGAGACGACGCGGTCGTCGCTTGAAGTCGTCGCTTCGTTTTCATCATTTCGACTTCGAGGCGACCAATTTCGCTAAAAAAGTCGTCGCTTGGATATTTCAAGCGACGCCATCAAAGTTTGTCGCCACATACCGAGCGACGAATTTTACATCGTCTCCTCAAATTCGAGGCGACAAATTTTGGGTCGTCACTTCCACTTTCAGGAGACGAATTTTGACTGGTCGCTTACAGTTTGAGGCGACGAAGGTTAGGTCGTCTCCTCACATTCGAGGCGAAAAATTTTGGATGGTCGCTTACAATTTGACGGGACGAAATTTGGTTCAAAAGTGCTCGCCTCATTGTAGTCTAAGCGACGACGTATGAGCAATATTCGTCGCTTAAATATTTGTTATAGAGACAAAATAACAAAATGTCTATCTTTTTTCCATTTGAATATGCATGGAGCGACGTATGTTGTACAATATTCGTCGCATCAACGAAATCTAAGCGACGAACAGTGATCAATGTTCGTCGCTTCAGAATTTGATACATAGGCAGAATACCAGCATTCTGGTATTCTGAAACCTGCATTTCATTCATTTGTGAGACCTGCATTTCCTCGTGTTTTTCTTTTTGGCGTTTTGCGCCCCGGGGGGGGGGGTGCTCTGTCACCGACTGTGAGTTGTTTTCAGTGGGGTGTCTGCGGTAATCTTGGGGAGGAGCCGCAGAGGGCGCTGTTCTAGCCTGTTGCCAACCAGCGGTGGGGTTTTGTTTTCTTCCCCTTAGGTTTAATTGACTTCTGCAAGCTCTGCTGGGGCTTCCGAATCGGCCGACAGGCGTTCCGTGGTGGACGATGAGGAGAGATTCGAGGAGTGGCTCGGTTCGGAGTCCCCGGAGTCCGAAGCCGCTGACCGCTCCAGGGGCGGGGTCTCGTCTTCCCGGTCCTCGGGATCTGAGGGCATCCCGCACGGGGTGCCCTTTCCTGGCACTCCGCCCGTGAGCTACACTATCGGGAGTGGGGAAGAGGCCGTGGAGTGCAATGAGCCGGAGGGTACTATGAACCCCGAAGAGATTGCCGCCTTCCGGGAGACGTGGAGTATCCCCGATGAGGTGGCGTTACGGCCGCTGAATCCCGGAGAATCGACCTGTAACCCGGAGGCGGGTTGGGTAGCTGTTCACGGAGACCAATTTCGCCACGGGTTCTCCCTCCCGCTGCCGTACTTCGTGCAATATACGCTTAGCGCTCTGCAAGTGTCCCCCGCGCAGCTTCCCTAGAACCAGTGGAGGCGGCTACTGAGCCTCGGTGCCTGTACGAGTTGTCCGGGATGAGCATGCCAACGGTGAACGAGTTCCGGGCACTGTACAGAATATCCTTCTCGAAGAAGAGGGGGTCCCGAGGTTGTCTGACCTTTAGCGCCCGACACTTCCAGCCTATCATTACCCGTCTCCCTTCCTGGGTGGACAATAGCTGCAGGAAAAAGGTGGTGATGGCGGGTGGGAAGTGGCAGAAGAGGAGTAAAATGTACCGGGTTCCTAGTGCCTTCCAGCCCCTTGGCGACCAATCGTTCGAACTGTCTGAGTTTGAGCGGGAAAGGATTATGACTATACTCGGATGCTGGGACGATCTCGAGCGAAGCTCCTACAACTTCATAAGGCGGGAAGTGTTGGAGTACTGCGGTCTCGGGCGAGATCCCGGTGCGTACCAAGGTTTAAGCGGTGGCACTTCTGCTGACCAAGTTGATACTAACCATTTGTTTGTCCTCACCAGGTGCCTGCATGCAGTTGAAAAGGATGGTTGATGTCCGGGCCCCCTCGACCCGGAGGATGAAGCGGCCTACGAACCGGTCGGCCAGTTGCTCGAACGCCTCGATGGAGTTTGCCAGAAACTCATAGAACCAGCTGAGCGCCTCTCCGGATAGGGTTTCCTGGAAAATGTTGCAGCATACTGCGTCGGAATAGCCCTTGGCTCACGTTTGGGACCGGAAACTGTCCAAATGCTAGTATGGACAGCCGGATCCTGAGTATGTGAGCTTTAGGGAATTTTGGTTACCAGATCTCCCCGACTCCAGGACTCGGTGCGAGAAAGGGCCCATGCGCTCGTTGAATCGCGCGCCTTCCATCGGCCGCGCCGCCCTTCTCTCGTTGGCCTCCATTTGGGCCTTTAGATCAGACACAGAGTCGGTGAGTATCTGTAATGCCCGTGCGGTCGGGGTCACGACTTCATCCTCGGATGAAGCGCGCGACTGCGGGGGCGCCGGCGTGCTCATTGGCAAAACCGGGCCGCTTGGGGACTCCGCCCTCCTGCGGTCGCTGGACCTTCCTCCCGAAGATTGCCCTGCCTCAAGGCGCTGGGGTCGGCCTGGCGCGGGTGTAGTTGCCCTTGTCATGGCGGCGCTGCGCTGCTGGCCTCTTTCCAAGGCAGCGTTTACCGTCTCCATTTCCTCATACCGCGCATTGGATTTTGCTCTATCCCGGTCGCCCTCCGCACGCAGGCGACAGACTTCTGCCCTCATCGCCCGTATCTCCCCCGCCATATCGTGTCGGTCGGGGCTGTACGTGGTGTCTCGGTCGCTGTCACCGAGCAGACGTCCGAGAATGTCAGCGAGAAGCCCCGGTCGGTTGGTTGGTCTCCCTCCACCGGGCCTTTCCCGCGCATGCTATCATGGTATGACCCCGGCGTGCAGGTCGGCCTCCCACAGCTGCCGTCTTCCTGGTTGCCCTGGTCGCTGCGCTGCTCCCGTACAGCGACCGGGGTGGAGATGAGTGCTTGCTCTGGTGCAACCCGCTGACCCTCCGTTGCATTTCTTTCCTGGCCCGCTTCTGAGCTTTCTGCCATTTTGGTGATGCTTACGTGGTTTTTATGTAAGAACTTCCCACAGACGGCGCCAATTGTTTCTGCACAAACCCGTAGGCCTGGTAGAATCTAGATGTGATCTCCTCATGCTTAACCTGCTCACTAAGGGGAATACCGGGCGGGCCGGTCTTCTCCTCTCCGATGCCTAAGTTAGTACGGTTGGGATGAATAGATAACTCAAAGCACGTATGATAAGCAGTTGGAGAGATCAGTTACCTATTAAAGAGGGTAGTTGAGGCCCTTATATAGGTGGCCGGGCGTGAGGTCTGGTCTCACTCTTCGATGTGAGACTGGCTTCCTTCTGTTCGCACATAAAAGGGGCAGCTCTGGTGACCTCTTTGGCAGGCTAGCGCCCCCGGTCCCCGGGCCCCTGGTCACAAGGTAGACTGCTGGACCTCGGGTCCGGGTGCTGGTGATCCTGCTCCGGGCCTCAGGCCGGCCCCGGATGCGGGTCTGCGGGTTTATGTAGCCCTTCTGTGGCTACTGTCAACACATAGAATGTCATTATGAACATTTTAAATTAGTAGAAGGTGCACGGTTGTTTTTTCATAAAACTTAGAAGAGATATATATGACTTGGGTACATTATGTGTGTAAATGGATTTAAAAGAGAATTCACAATCTACACCATATGATAATGGATTAAAGAAAACTGATAACCTATGTTATAAGATAATGTATAAATTTTTTTTAACAACTTAGACCTACAATATATAATTGAGAGGACGGATCAAATATACTCAGATTACGTATCCTGAAAACAAAGAAATGGGAGACTATGGGATAGCCTAGAGTTACTATTCCTTGCGAACACTGGGAAACAGTGGGATAACATGTATGAGGAGATCATCCAAAACAGACTATGAGGTGATCAACCAAAATAGCCTCGTCATATATAGAAACTCTTTCAGGTCTAGCAAGTGAGTACCAGTATCATATAAGATAAAATGACTAAACCCCAGTTAAAAACGAAAGAGAATGGATAGAACTAATGAGATACCACTGTCGATTTTAATTATTATTATTATTAGCACTAATTAAACTTCTATATAATTAATTAAACTTCTACATAATTTCAATTTTCTCCAATATCTTATTTGTCATAATCCATAATCCACTTAGATAGTTAATGTGTTTGAATTCTGATAATAATTTCAAATTAAAAATCTATGATAAGTGTGGCTTCAATGTTTAAACTCGATTAGTATTGCGCATACTTATAACTTATTATCACGTATGACTGCAATTTTGAATGGAATCATGCTAAATGCATGCACATATCAAATTCACAAATTGAACATGTAAAATCTTTTTTGTTTTAGTTACAAAAACAATTTGAATGGTGTTATTTTTAGTAAACGAGTCTCTACCATCGTGTGTAAAGCTGTGAACCAAATATGAATTATTGAGTGAGCGAAAGAAAACCCTTTTCATATGATGATAGGAATCGTCTATTATCTTTGTAATTATCTTTGTAAATGACGGGCTTCCCAACAATTGGCTTCAGTACCAAAGTTCATACCCTAAAGGGTTACCTTTAAAGTTTAGACACAAACCGACTTGAGCTAGTTCACTGCAATTGCACTCTAGTCGAAAGCCCTCTCATTATCAATTGCATATTTTAACAGAATCAGCGATGGAGACTGCTTCATTTGTACTCTCTTAAGTATGCAAGGCCAAGCTAAAGAGCCGTCACGAACTGAATCCAATGTTAAATAGAGAACCAGAAGCGCAAACGTGGAATTTGTATGTCGACAGTTCATTTGAGGCAAATTCATGAATTAGCAATCAAAGCAAATTATGTGTCCTAGTGCTAAATTTGGAAGCGATGCTATAGATTAAGATAATGAGTTTTCTCCATAAAAAAGCTCCAAATGGAAGTTCGATTAACTTACATTACAAACACATGCCACATAAAAAGGACATTTAAGCTGTTTTGGACACCCCAAAGAATAAATACATGTATGATTATTTGGAAGTCGCCTATGGCGTTGCCCAGTAAATGTCATAATTCTTGTATATACAAAACAGAAACATGACCATGTAACTTAGGGTTGACACCTATAGCTCAACTGCAGCAACAGTTGAGACCATGGAGTCCACACCACAGATATTACGTCCCCTGCAGATTTTGTAGAATCCCTTCTCTCCCCAGTTCTCACCCCATGAGTTCTTTATGATCCAGTACGGCTTCTCCTTCATTCTAACGGCTGAGTACCCAGCAGCACCATAACCAACTAACAAAACTCCATGGTCCAACCTCTTTGAGCAAATGTAGGGGCATGAGACTCCACCAACATATGTTTGCATGAACACAGCATTGATAGCAACTGGAATTAAACAATATCAAGAGTTAATATCAGACTTTAACAACTATTCTTCCTGTATCATAGCATAAGGAAACCCTTTTTCTAAAAAGAGGGGGGAAGAGAACAAAGAACACAAATCATAATATATTACCTGCAAGAGGGCCATTCTTAACAAGATTGGCAGCAATTTGATCTTCATCAAGGGAGACAACACTGAAGTTGGAAACTTTGGCTGCAATTTTGGTTTTGTCAAACTTGCAGGTTCCACGATCAGTACCAGTGTATGGATAATCTTTTTCCTTCATGAGTCCACCGGCTTTGAGCGTGTACTCAAAGGCGCTGTTCATGAGCCCACCATTGCAGCCAGCGTCGCATGAACCTGCCTCCTCTGGATCGCACTGTCGAAATTAATACATGAGTAAGCAACAACAATTGAGGAACCTTCCATTTTCTAAGACTAGGAGACGTCAAATCAAAATTTCAAATCCACATTTTCAATACAAAATCCGTATGTATTGCATGACATGCTAAACAAGAACATAAATTTGTGCAGTCCAGTACAATTGAATGCATTGATATTAAATGATAGCCAGTATTACAGCATACAAAATCAAGTACCTACTTCCAAAGGCTGTTAAATTGAAGTCCTTCAATAAATTTGAAAACTTTAGATGCCAATAGAAGCAGGATATTTGTACACAAGTTGGACCACTAGGTTTGTCATTCTTGTACTTTTATGTCTCTATTTGGCTTTTGTCGGTAGAAATTCAACATTCAAAGAAATTAAATGTAGCTAGCAACCTAGAGCCTACAGCCTAGATTTGACTTGATAATCCAAGAAAACTAAAGGCCAAGGTATATGCGTCTATCTGATAATGAACTTCCAATCCCAACAGTCCACTGTCAGTGATGACATCCAGCTTAGTTTGTCATATTACTAATCAAAAAGAAAGAACCAGTGTCAAAAGTGTCCACTATCCCCTCAACACATAGCAGTTAGCATCTCCAATATCTCATCCCAGTCAATTTTTAGAAATATCTTCATGGTACTAAAAATAACCAATTCATAAAAATTATGGGTACTAATAAAACCCAAACAATCAATTTTGTTTTGCTAATTACCAAAAGATCAACAAGTATATTCAACTATAAATATTTAATTTCATATTTCATATCATAATGGAAAAAAAAAAACAAAAAAAAGTCAAACCTCGTGGTCGCAATCCACAAGCTGCTGCTCGCTGAGGCTCACGAGCTCCCCAGTCGCAAGGAAGTGTGCACCTTCCAAAGCTCCGGTGGTACTGAAACTCCAGCACGATCCGCACGAACCCTAATTTTCCAAATCAAACAATTCCCAAATCAATTCAACAATTAACTAAATAACGTAATTAAATCTAATTAATCCCGACCCTAATTATAGAAAAAAAAAAACAATTGAATTGATTAAAGACCTGATTTTTGACTTCAGTAACGGCTCCACGCTCTCTCCAATCAAAATCCTCCGGCAAATTCTCAGTCGGCAAAATCGGCGCCGTGTTGGCATCGGCCGGCAGCTTCAGCCCGCGGAGGCCCAAGTGGGTCCTCCTGAACTCGGCCGGAGTCAAATCGGAGAACCGAGTGACGCCGTGCTGGGCGGTGGGGTCCAGCCTCTGGTGCCTCTTGGCCCTCCTCATGTTGGTCTTGAACACCTCGAATCTGTAGTCGTGCTCCTCCTGGCTTGCGTACGACTTGCCGTATCTGCTCTTGAACAGCAAGAAGTGGTGGTGCTCCGCTCCGAGATTCTCGCCGTGGTGGTGGGATTCATCGGCGCCGTCGACGACTTGGCGGATCACCGGATCGGCGCCGTCCACGTCGGCGCGGACAAGGGAGATGAGGAGAGAGGAGAAGAGGAAGAGAGAGAGGAATCGATTCATGGTTTGAGAAAACTGAGAGCGGTAGCTATGCTTGGGCTCTTCAGCACTCTTTATAAACTAGGGGAGGACGACGACGTTTATAATCGACTGTGTTACGGGTTTGCAAGTTTGAGAGATCTGGACCGTTGAAGGAGAGTCAAAGGTGAGATTCTGTGTCAATGACGGTTGGGAATGAGAAGAGGACGGAGGGTTTTAAGGGGGTGAGGTAGGAGATTGATGCGGGTAGATAGCTTACGGGAGTGGGTAATGAGGAACCAATGGGAGAGGGACGCGTGCTGGATGTGGAGTGCGGGAGTTTGAATGGTAGTTGGATGATGCTTCTGTTTGTTCGTTCTGAAACTTCGATTGAGTCGGCGATTATTTGGTTTTTTTTTTCCGATGATGGAGACTTTTTTTTTTGGTTTTTGGTCTGGTTTGAGAAGGTGAGAAGAAATTTTGAAGAGGTAAAAATAGTTTCAATGTGAAAAATTGTGAGAAGATTGCTCGGAATTTCAATTTATAATAAAACTCATATATGATAATAAATTATATCCGTACACAGACAGAACACAAATTAATAAAAATTAAAATTCGACTATTATATAAATTAGGTTTTCATTGTACCGGTTTTGTTCTATAAATATAAACCTTCATCACATCATGGAGTGCTCACAGTGCCGAGCTTGACTATAGACAGGCTAGGCATTGATTTAGGGCCTCTATGGTAATGGGGCCTCTCTTTATGTGAATTTCATATATATGGCATAGTAAATATAATAGATTCTGTGTTATACTCTGCTGTGCTTGATGTTACAGTAGAGTGGTAAGTAGTTTAAACTGCTTTGATCCGGTCCAAGTTCGATTCTCACCTAGGTCTGTTTTGTTAATACCTTTTATAGGGTTTATATTAATTATTATTTACTTTCCAGTAATTGTGTTTTAAGTCTAAGGGAGACCTCACCCGATAGACAGGGCCGGGCCTGAGTGCTCATCATATTTTTTTTTTTTATGTTCTTGACGATTTAGCAAGAATAACAATATGACAGTTAGGTTCAAGTATAGAATCCTGAATCTGTAATTTTTAGTTGCATTTTGTGAGTATATAAGATGAGGTCATTCAGAGTTGGGATGCCATGAATAGTGTATACAGTTTTGAAGTTGTGGGCATGCAGACGACCTAAACATTTGCTTGCAAACTAACAGGTTTCTTGCGTGGAAGTATTCGATGAAGTGTGCTCAAGTATCATTGCAAAACCAAAGACGTTTGATTTTGATGTCATGTCGCATATAGCTGGGCTGGCCTATCCATTACCTTCGACTTCGAGTATCTTGAGTCAACAACCTCAGCTAGCTACGCTTTGCTTTAGGAAACTTATGCTTCCAGGGCACATAAAGATTTGTGTAAATATCACAAATGAAGCAAAAGTGGAAGAATTGATTGCATATGAAAAGCATATTTTACAACAATGCTATCTACGCCCGCACGAGCATGGCTTTTCCACAAGCGCGTACGTGCATGCAGGAAGGCTATGACATATACATAAATCCGACCTTAAAATAGTGGCAATGGAAACATAATATTTGTATATAATTAACAGCAAACATATTAAAATCGTAAAAAAAAAAAAAACACACGTAAGCGCAATCTTTTTACACGCAAGTATGCGCGTTGGAAGGTTAGATAAACTTAGCTCCCCCCAAGAGATCACCAATAGATTGAGTTTGGGTATTGAGTCTGTCTGAATCCATAGATTCACAGATAGCGGTGGACTCCGGGTCGATCTTCTCTTGGAAATACCCTGCTAACTAGGGATGACCAGATTTGGTCGGTCGATTCCACTTCGATGCTTAAGTCAGTATAATTGAAAATAGTTATAGATGATTACATAAAGTACTTAAACTTGGGATTGGTTGGTTACCATTTAAAAAAGGTGGTTGGGCCAATATATAAGTTTCAAGCCTCAGGAACTGGACCTATCCTTCAATGTGGGACTGAGGTTCCTTTTGCATAACTAAGTGCTCCCTTGGTCCACTCGTTCTGGGCTTCTTCCATCGGCTGCCGACTCCCTATCGGTCGTTAGGTGGCTCAGCCTTGAGCTCCAGGTATATGGGTTTTCACCCCGGCCCCTAGCTCAGGTTTGTGGGCCCCGATAGCGTAGTTGTTGCTACCGTCAACATGTATCAATAGTTACTAATGGCTGAATAACAAATTAATTTAAGAAAAGAGCAATCATGCATAATAGTATAATTAAAATTGTTTTTATTAGTTCACAGCTAAGCTATTTCTCAAGAGGAAATAAAGTGCGAGCACTTATACTTAAAAATCATTGAAACACATAAAACAAAAGAGAATAAACGATATGCACACACGTGAGTGCGGCCATTCCGCACGCACATCGCGCATCCAAGAAAGCTAGTTTTTATAAAATTTGATTTTTTATCGTCTGTTTTTTACTTTTATACGAAATATATGAATTTTATTTTTTACTTTTCACTTAATACGACATTTCTATACGAAATATATGAATTAAAACCCTTCCATTCACAAAAAAAGAACGTAGCTAACACACTTTTTTTTTTCTTTAAAAAAAAAAATTTAAAATTTTCACACCTACCCTATGTCTTGACTCGAAACCAGGACCTAATAGCCTATTTCCTACGTAACGAGACTTTTTTACTTCTTAAGCTATTCTATTTCGTCATGTAGTTAACACACCTCGAATGATAGGCATTGTCATAAAGCAAGATAGAAAAAGTATGGGATCGGTCTTTACCTTTGTCAAAACATAAAGGTTTAAACTGATAAGAGTTAAAAGGACATCCACTACTAGTGAACTAAAACTCTGACGATCAGTTTGGGTAGAGATTGGAGTTTCGAAAGTGCACTTATACAACGTGATATTTATCTTCATCAACAAGATCAATTCTTTCCATAAAAAGATACACGATGACAATTCCTAATAAAATTGTACTATACAACGTGAAATGGGATAAAGGAAAATCTCATACTGTTTGATAGAAGTTGTACTCAAGTTTGAGTATGGGCTTTGGCTTCGACCAGTTGGCGCGGCTTGGTGATTTGCAGCGGGATATAAAGTGGTTTCCTTCAGTACCACAATTGCATCTTTGTTTAATGGGAAGTTAAAAATTGATTTGCCCTAGACGATCCATGATTTACCTTTTTTTTTTTTTTAAGTTAGAAAGCGAGCTCATCAAAGATAACAGAGATATGATTGCCTAAAATTATCGACTATCTTGTTGTAAGTGCTTCATTCGAATTATTAGAAATTGCCCGCTATTTAGAATAGTGCATTCAATTTCTATTCAAAGAAGAAAAGAGTTAAGATAGAGATAAATGACATTAAGGGGGATGTATTGCATTTGGATTTATATGGATATTTTGTAATTTACATATTTTTTAAAAAGTCCACGTCTATTTAAAATGTTCATAAATTTATGTTGATTTTTTAGAACTATCGACTTTTACACAGACTTCATACTAATTTATAAAAATCTACAAACTTTATTATGAATGACTTGTACAGATTCTCAATACTAACAAAAAAAAAATTAAAATAAAAAACAAAATTCATTTAAGTTGATGTAGGGTGATACTCCAATCTGCTACGTATAATCGATTCAGTACCTAAAAGTTGAAACAAAACTTCTAGTCACGAAATAATTGAGCGTTCGTCTCCTTATAAGATGTTAATCATGACAGCCTTATAGACCGACTACAAATATGTAGTTTGATTTTTATTTATTTGATCAATCTTATTCATTAATTAACGAGTATTGGGAAAAATGAATTTGAAAACTCCATAACTGACTCGTGCAAACGATAATATTTTTGTTTTAAGATTTCATAAATAAATGAGAAATAAATTAAAAATACTTGAAAAATAAATTCAATAATAATGAACATGTTAGTATAAGAGTTTGATTGCATATATAGAAAAAAAAAATGAGAGGAAAAAAAAAACATGAAAGACAAATGATATGTTAAAAAATAAAGAGATGACGGATGATTAACCTCTTCATAGGCAGAAAAAGTCTATCGTGGACTTTTCGAAATCTTTGGTATGGAGACTGGAAAAATATTGGAGTTTTGTATGCATAATTTACACTATGTTCAAGGAAGGTTAATTCCGTAACTTCCGTGGTGTGTCTTGTCCTAATAAGGCTAGTAGTCTAGATACTTTATTAGATAGGGAATCCCTGATTACCAGGGATACTTGATGTAATGCCTATATAAAGGCCTCCTTATCAATCAATAAAGACACAGTTTATTATCATCTATTTCTCCTAGAACACGTTATCAGCACGTTGTTCTAGCCTCCCGTCTAATAGCCCTAAAACCCTAAAACCCTGATTCCGAATTTTTTTTTCCGAAACCCTAATCCCGACCGCCGTCCTTACCTCCGGCACCGTCGGTCCATTCTCGGCAGTACCTGCGCTGCCGACCTGCCTCCCTGCCGTGCCGTGCCGTACCTTCACGAGCTGCTCCTCATCTGCCTCTCGGCAGACCCGCTAGCCAGCAGCCCTCCCTTGCGTGCTATTCTTTGCACACATCCCTCGAAGACCAAAAATTGCTCGCAAGCCAAGCAAGCGGCCCTCGAAGCCTTCTTCGTTACTGAGAAGACATCACGAAAAATCGAAGAAAACAAGCTTCCCCAAAAGTCAAGTTTCTTTCGATCAAGTTTCAATTGAAGAGGTAAATATTTTATAATCGTTCCCGCTTATGAAATTTCAATAGTTGGGTTGTGTTTTCTTCCGGGACCTTTTCGTGTCCCTGCTACCTCATCCCGATTCTATCGCTTCTCGGGACGGCATACGGGGATTTAGTCACCCCGGTGCCAATGTTTATTGGGGTAACTGTGATGTTACCGGCCATCGTTATGCTTGTGACTGTGATGTCACTGTGAACCATAACGTCTCTTTTTCAAAAGAAAATAAAGAGAAGATATCGATTGTGACTTGATGTCACATTATGCATCGATTTATGTGACCATAATATATCTTGGCACTGTTCTAAAAGAAAAAGAAAAAAAAATCAAACTTGATTAGTATTCAAAATACTAACGTCTCCCTATTGTGTTCTGTAGATGGCTGACACTCAGCGTCCAGAATTCGACATCTTGGATGTCCAAGGCAAGGAATACAAGAGGTGGGTCTCAGATGTAGAGAACACCTTCATTGGCAAAACATTTTCAGCCACCATTGTCCCTCCTGAGGATGAAAACTTGCATGCTTCTCCTGAACAAAAAGCTCAAGCCCTGATGTTTCTCAGGCGCCATATCCATCCAACGCTCAAAAAGCAATACCTGAGGAAAACCGATCCCAAAGAGCTATGGGACATCCTCAAGGACCGCTTCGACAATGTGCATGACGCACAACTCCCTGACCTTCTGTCAGATTGGGAGCAAATCCGCTTATTGGATTTTGATTCCGTCCAGGAATACCATCAGATTATGCTTAATTTACAGTCTGATCTGAGCTTTTGTGGGGTCGACAAGACCGATGATGATATGATGGAGAAGACATTCACGACGTTCCCAGAATCTGCGTCCATGTTGTCGCATCAGTACCGTGATCTCCGTGAGAAAGACACCATCAAAACCTTCAGTGACTTGATGAATGTGCTTCAAAGAAAGGAGAGGTACCATGAGTTGATTCTTACTACCAACAAAAGGCCTAGAGGTCCAAAATTCTTAGCCGAATCTCACCAAGCCCATGGTAGGGCTCCTAAGCCAAGGAGTCATCTTCGCAAACGTCAAGCACCACCACCACCACGTGCGCCAAGAGCAACACGGGGGGGAAGAGGAGGAAGAGGAGGTGCCGGCCCTAGCCGAAACCTCACATGGAAACGGGACGGCGGCGGTGCCGCCGCTCCTAGAGGGGGGAACCGATTCGGTTCCGGCCCCAAGCGTGGTGGCTACGCCTCAAACAATGCTTCGGCTCTTTGCTTCAAAATGCGACTCTAAGAATCACTTTCAACGCAATTGCAAAGCAAGAAGAGATGTCCAAGCTGCCTACAAGAAACACAAGCAATACATAGAACAAGAAACAAACTATGTAGGAGACTTTGAGTAAGAAGAGTACGATGAAGAAGATACCAACTTCACCGTTGATGACTTCTAACCTACCAAGAAGCGTAGGACTCGGGAGTATGATACTCCGGATTATGAATAAGTATTTGACTTAGGTCATGAGATACATGTTCAAATTTGATTTTGATTGTTATTTTTGGCTTTCTTTAGTCATAATTCACGACTTTGTTCGATAAGTCGTTTGATTTAGAACATCCTTGATGTACTTTTGAGTTGTCATCAATAAAAATTCTCTTATTCAATGAATGATTTGAGATTTTTACATCCCTATGAAAGCATAAATGGTTCAATGCGTCCAATTTACAATGGCATAATTATTTTGAGTTCACCACAATTCTGGTGATGTTAACTCAAATCCGAACTAAAATCACAAAGACAAATGAGGGACTCGCGAGAAATCGCGTTGCACATTAGGCCAGCCTATCGGCAGGAGCTTGGCCGCGACTCGCCAAGCATTGCTCGCCAAGGCCACTCAGCCGCTTGGCTGCGATTCGCCAGGCCTCGCTCGCCAAGGCCACTCAGCCGCTTGGCTGCAATTCGCCAGGCCTCGCTCGCCAAGGCCACTCAGCCGCTTGGCCGCGACTCGCCAAGTCTCGCTCGCCCAGGCCACTCAGCCGCTTGGCCGCGACTCGCCAGGCCTCGCTTGCCATGGCCACTCGCCAAGGTTGGCTCAACACCGAATCCGGTTTTTTTGAAACCAACATCAATAGCCTATCGAACAAATGCAACTTTTGCATCAATGGCTCGGCAACGACGTGTCTTCGGACTCGCCATGCTTCAGATTTAGCTCAACCGTCGCATCGTATTGCCTCAATGCCCGACCGGCCTTCACCACTCGCCTTGCTTCGGCTCGGCCTCAGGGTAGCTTCGGTCTTACCACAACTTCAGCTTTGGCTTGGCCCCGGCCTTTGCCTTGGCTCGGCCACGCCACTTACGACGGTGTCCGGTCTCAATCTCTGACCTAGGATATGTTAACTCTCAATGTTGGTATTCGGTGATTAAAATAAGGCTTATCTCTTTCTCTTAAGTTATGTCGATGCCATGGCTATGTTATTGGCCTTAATGCACTTCATTTTGTGATGATATATTGCTTCAGTACACTTACTTTAAAGTGTTCGCCAAAGTCTAAAGTAGACTATTGATTCAATTTACATTGTTTTTGTAGATGTATCAAGGCGAGATTAAGTGTTTGTTGGACTATGCAACAACTCACACGATTCTGAAGAATCGGCAATTGTTTTCGGATTTTTCGCCAAGAGAATCGTCGTTATCTACGATGACAGGAACCGGACCCGTCATTAAGGGTTGTGGCACTGCTCAATTCTTATTGCCAAATGGCACTGAAATTCGGGTAGAGGACGCCCTATATGCGCCTAAGGCGCCAAGAACCTTGCTAGCTTTCAAGGATGTGCGTGACAACGACTATCACCTCAGCACTTATTTTGAAAATGGAACTGAATATCTGTTGATCACCTCCACTGAGAATTTGCGTACTCACATTGTGGAGAAGTGTAAGCGTGTTCGAAATGGCATGTATTTCACAACCATTAGAGCCAATGAATCTTATGTTGTTGTCTTATGCGATTCAGATGCTTACAAGCTTTGGCATGAGAGACTCGGTCATCCGGGTCGTGATCTGATGATTAGTATTCTGAAATGCTCCCACGGTCATCTGTTTTTCAGATCACAAAAGCACAGAGGGCGCCTCAGCCTCGGTTCGGCCGCCATGCCGTCGATAGCCGCCTCTCGGCTCCAAGGAGAGGTTCGGCCTCCTCCTGCTTCTCATGCTTCTGTAGCGATGTCTAATGCTCATCGTTTGTTTTGTAAAGCTTGTTCACTAGCAAAACTTCAAGCAAGACCATCTTTTGCTATTGATAATAAACAGAATATTCCGTTCCTACAACGAATACAAGGTGATATTTGTGGACCTATAACACCAGAATGCGGACCATTTAGATATTTCATGGTTCTGGTTGATGCGTCAACGCGTTGGTCACACGTAGCGTTGTTGTCCACGAGGAATGCTCCATTTGCTAAACTCCTAGCTCAGATCATTAAGCTTCGGGCTCACCACCCGGACAATCCGATTAAGTCAATCAGACTGGATAATGCTGGAGAGTTTACATCAAAGTGTTTTGATGACTATTGCATGTCAGTTGGGATTGAAGTTGAACATCCCGTGCCCCACGTTCATTCTCAGAACGGTCTTGCAGAAGCCACTATTAAGAGACTACAGCTTGTTGCTAGGTCCCTTGTCATGGCCACTAACTTGCCGGTTTCGGCATGGGGATATGCAATATTACATGCAGCTATGCTTATTCGTCTACGACCCACAGATAGCCAACCATTTAGTGCGTACCAGTTGGTAACTGGTTACGAGCCTGATATTTCGCATCTGCGTACTTTTGGTTGTGCCGTATATGTGCCTATCACGCCTCCACTGCGTATCAAGATGGGTCCACAACGACGATTAGCTATTTATGTTGGATATGAAACACCAACAATTGTCCGCTACATAGAGCCTATGACAGGTGATCTGTTTACTGCAAGATTTGCAGAAACTTTAATGAGACATCCTTCCCGCCGTTAGGGGGAGATGAGGCCTCATCCGTCCCTAATGAATGTCAGGAATTGACGTGGTTCTCTCCCACTATGTCTCATTATGATCCCCGTACGTCTCAGTGTGAGACCGAAATACAACGCATATTGGAACTACAAAAGGTGGCGGATTCGATGCCCGACTCCTTTACTGATATTGCGAAAGTGACAAGATCAACCATACCTGCTGCGAATGTACCTGCAAGGCTCAACATTCCTCGCCACACGCGAGCACGCGCCGCCGGTCTCGGACCCGTAGCCCTAGGTGCCGTCGGCAGCCTAGGCTCGGCACCTCCAAGTGGAGGGCCGGCGTCGACTTCGGATCCTCCTAGAAAGAGGGGGAGACCAATCGGTTCCAAGGACAATGTACCTAGAAAGAGGGCATGTGTCCAGGCACAAAGCGATCCGTTCATCATCGATACTGTGACGCCGTCACACGAGATTGTCTCCGACTATACCTATGTCCAAGAATCAACTCTGAATCATCTGGGGGACGCCTCAGACTCACCCTTGATGTTGGAGAACAAGGAAATCTCACTAAATTACTTATGCATGCACAATCTTATGGAAAGGAATTCCATGTATATCGATGATGCATTCGCCTACGCCGTTGCTCAAGAAGTCATTGACGACGACGATATGGAACCCCGCACTGTTGATGAGTGTCAACGTATGGCGGATTGGCCGAAGTGGGAAGAAGCAATCCAGGCTGAACTAGACTCTCCAAAGAAAAGGCAAGTATTCAGACCGGTTGTGCCTACACCGCCGAACGTGAAGCCTGCTGGACATAAATGGGTCTTTGTCAGAAAGCGCAATGAGAATGGTGAAGTCCAGCGATATAAAGCTCGACTCGTGGCGCAAGGTTTTTCTCAACGCCCTGGAATTGATTATGAGGAGACGTATTCTCCTGTCATGGATACTATTACCTTCCGATACTTAATCAGTTTGGTAGTCTCAGAGAGACTCAATATGCAGCTTATGGATGTTGTAACAGCGTATTTTTATGGGGATCTAGATACAGAGATGTACATGAAAGTGCCAGAAGGACTTTCGTTACCCAAGTCAAGTGAGCAAAAACCACGAAGTTCATTTGCTATCAGGTTGAGACGATCTCTATATGGACTCCGACAATCCGGTAGGATGTGGTACACACGGTTAAGTGATTACTTGATTGGGAAAGGATACAAGAATGATGAGTTGTGCCCTTGTGTGTTCATAAAGAGAACAAGTTCAGGATTTGCCATTATAGCCATCTATGTTGACGGTTGACGATATGAACATCATTGGCACTCTAAATGAGATCAATGAGACTGCAAGCTACTTGAAATCCGAATTCGAGATGAAAGATCTGGGAGTGACTCGGTTTTGCCTAGGCTTAGAACTAGAGCACCGAAGTGGTGGAATCTTTATACACCAATCTGCATATGTCTGAAAGATGCTCAGGCGATTTAACATGGACAAAGTTATGCATCCTGCATGCACTCCCATGGTCGTTAGAAGTCTGGATATCAACAAAGATCCCTTTCGCCCGAAAGAAGATGACGAAGAGGTCTTGGGAGCTGAATATCCATATCTTAGTGCAATTGGAGCTTTGTTATACCTAGCTCAATGTACTAGACCAGACATTGCTTTCTCAGTGAACTTGTTAGCTAGATTTAGCTCTGCGCCAACACAACGTCATTGGGTTGGAATCAAGAACATCTTTCGATACCTTAAAGGAACCCTTGACATGGGCTTGTACTATCGATACACTCATCAGGATTCGACACCTAGTCGATCTCTTGCATCCAACAGCACAAACCGTGGCTTGGATCGCCACCGGTCAGCCGCCAAGACTGGCTTTGGCACAACAGCACACTGCCTTGCCACAACAAGCCGCGGCTCAGCCATCCGCCATCTTGCAGCCATATCCGCCAACATATCCGGACCCGAGGATGCTAAGTCGTGGTCCCGATACGGCTTTGGCGATACCCCCTCCTACTCAAATACACCAAATGATGTGATGGTAGGATTTGCTGATGCTGGATATTTTTCAGATCCACACAAAGGACGTTCCCAAACCGGTTATGTTTTTACCATTGCGAATACGGCGATATCTTGGAGATCAACCAAACAAACCCTTGTTGCTACCTCCTCGAACCATGCTGAGATTATTGCACTACATGAAGCAGTCAAAGAATGTGTTTGGCTTTGCTCAGTTATATCTCACATTCGAGAGTATAGTGGACTTGAGTCTACTACGATGGGACCAACTTGCATATTTAAAGATAATGCAGCATGCATTGAGCAGATGAAGTTGCACTACAAGAAAAATGGGCTTTGCCGACGAAAAAAAAAAAACGGCCGACGAAACACTTTTTTCGTCGCAAAAAAAAAAATTTCGTCGGCTATTCCCATAGAATGGCCGACGATTTTTTATTTCGTCGCTAAAAATGAAAAATCGTCGGCTATTCTACAGGAATGGCCGACGATTTTTTCCGTCGTCCCAAAAAAAAAATTTTCGTCGGCTATACTCCTATAATGGCCGACGATTTAAAGTTTTCGTCGGCTATACAAATTTTGGAAGAATGGCGGACGAAGTTGACAATTTCGTCGGCTATAAGTCTTTATATTTTCAGATCTGGACAGAAGCTGCTCATTTGAAAAAAAACGGGAGAAAGAGTGAAAAATCTGTGGGTATTGTTGAAATCCGTCCTCTCTTACATTGTGGAGCTATATATAGGTACGTATATGTGTATATATGTTGATTTTGAGTTTTAGTTGAGTTGATTTTGAGTTTTAGTGATTTTGATATAGTATGTGATTTTTTGTTTTGTTGTTGTTTTAGTGTTAGAATGTATGTATATATGTTGATTTTGAGTTGTAGTTGAGTTGATTTTCAGTTAGAGTATAATTATGTGTTTTAATTTAATAATGTTATTTTAATTAGTGTTAATTTATATATAAATATGTTAATTAATGGTTGTTGATAGTGTAATGAACTTAAATAATGGTTGTTAATTAATGGTATATATATATGAGTTGATGTTGATAATAATATATATTGTAATATATATATGTGTTAATTAATTTATTATAATTAAAGTTATACATATATATTATTATCAGGCTATATATGGATCGAGATAAGAGTTGGATTTCGCTTCCAAGGAATGACCGACGATACACTACAGGAGTTGTGGATTTTATGCAGTTCGTCGAGGAAAATGCAAAGGGGAATTACCATTATTGCCCGTGCAAGAAATGTAAGTGTCGCAGTGATATGTGTCGATTTCCGATTAGGACAGTATGGGAGCACCTAAAGAGTAATGGGTTTTGGCCGAAGTACACACGTTGGATATATCACGGTGAGCCATCATTAGATGGATCGCATGATCATGGGCAGTATTTTGAGGCGGGCAGTAGTAGTACATCCAACGATCCTACAATGGCATTCGTCAACGACGTGTTTCCTTTTGAAAGCGGTGTACGTGGGGAACAATATATGCAGGACCTGGTGCAACCGTTCCCACAAGTTGTCAACACTGCTGCCTTTGACAAGTACAACAAACTGATTGCATTGCAACAGACCCTTGTGTCTTCAAGTTCTGAGAAGACAGTTCTTCAAAGTGTGATGGAGGTAATAAGGATTAAAGTCGAGACAAAAGGGAGCATCAGGAAAGTGGATGAATATCTACAGTACACTTCTTCGTTGTTGGAGGAGGGTCATCGTAATCCTACCAATCACCGTCAGGTCCGAAGTATCCTCAAAGATCTAGGGCTTTCCTACATTAAGATCCATGCATGCGCATTTGACTGCGTTCTCTTCTGGGGTAAAGATGCAGAAGGGAATGACCTTGCTAGCCTTGACGCATGTCCGATATGTCAGTCTGACCGATATAAGTTGACGGGAGCAGGCAATAGGAAACCTGTGAAAGTGCTTCGGTATTTTCCGTTGAGAGATAGGCTTGAGCGGTTGTACATGTCAGAAACCACCGCAAAAGCCATGAGGTGGCACGGTGAGCGGGACGCGGGAGACGCAGATATCATGACACACATCTCTGACGGAGCGGCTTGGAAGCATATAAACAATGAGTTTCCTTATTTTGCGTCAGATGTCAGAAACGTCAGGCTCGGGCTCTCAACCGACGGGTTCAACCCTTTCGGCACCATGAGTCTTTCATACAGTATATGGCCGGTGGTTTTGGTACCTTACAACCTTCCTCCGTGGATGTGCATGAAGAAGGAATATAATATGTTGACGTTGTTGATTCCGGGGCCTGGTTACCCAGGGAAATGTCTCGATGTGTATATGAGACCATTGATTGAAGAGCTTAAGGTATTGTGGGACGTTGGTCATCCCACTTTTGACAAGTACAAGCAGGAGACGTTCCAAATGCATGCCATGGTTATTGGTACCATCAGTGATTTTCCTGCTTATGGGATGTTGTCGGGCAGCGTTGTTAGGGGATACAAGGCTTGTCCAGAGTGCCTCAGCGATTATGGGAGCACCCCTCATTGCAACAAGATATGCCGAATGGGTCATCGTGTGTTCCTTCCGGCGGATCACCACTGGCGTTACGAGTCCGCCGCATTTGATGGAACCGAAGAACACGGCCGTGCTCCCAGAAGATGGACAGGAAGAGAAATTTTAGCAAGACTTAATGAGTACGATTTTGGGCCCCTCAGCAATCATCCCGATATTGTAGCGGAAATACCTGAAAGGCCTGAGGAGTACAAATTCTGGACACATAGGAGCATATTGTGGGAACTCCCGTACTGGTGTGAGTTGCTGATCCGTCACTTCCTAGACGTTATGCACATAGAAAAAAATGTTTCTGAAAGTGTGGTGGGCACAACGCTGAACTTGGAGGGGAAGACGAAAGACGGTCCTAAGGCTCGCACTGATCTACAAAACATGAATATCAGAAAACCACTATGGTTGAAACAAGGGAAGAGAAAAATGCCTCAAGCTCCTTACACCGTCAAGCCTGAGCATAAATCAAAAATTTTCCATTGGATAAATCGGGCCAAGTATCCTTCAGGCTTTGCTGGAAATATAGCCAAGTGTGTCAACAGACAATTCAACAATCTGTACGGGTTGAAAAGTCATGACAATCATATCCTGCTACAACGTCTCTTCCCTGTTTTCATTCGACCGTTCCTTCCCCGTCACGTTGTGGAGCCGTTAGTAGCGTTGGCAAGATTTTTCCAGAAGGTATGCACACGGGAAGTGAGAAAATCTGACCTCCGGGAAATGCAACAAGACATCGTTCATATCATGTGTAATTTGAGATGATATTTCCTCCAAATTTTTTCGACATCATGCCTCACCTCATGATCCATCTTCCTCGGCAGTTGTTGCTTACCGGTCCTGTGCACTTCACTTGGATGTATCCGATGGAAAGGTACGTATTTTACACCTTATGTTAATTTCCTCATCAATATATGTGATATAGTGTTAATGTATTATCATAACACTTTAAAAACTTGATTTATAGGCAACTTGGACAATACAGTGCTTTTGTCCAAAACAGATCCGCACCTGAAGGATGTATAGCTGAAGCATATATTGCGCACGAGTGCGTCACCTACATGAAGCTGTATTTCGGTGCGTTACAGGAAAGCATACAGGAAGATGTACCGTCACAGTTCAATCTTTCCATACTCTCCGACGATGTTGTACTCGGTGGAAACATGCCAGTTTCCTACAAGTTGAAAGATTATGAGGTAGCCATTGCACATTGGTGGGTACTAATCAACTGTCCAGAAGTTCAGTTTTGGAAGGACATACATCTACGCTGTGAAGGAGTAGCAGGTGATCGCGATTACCACAACCAGACATTCGCAGAGTATTTCGGCCGCTGGGTACGTACCTTTAACACTATTCTATACGTGTTCATATATTATTGTGTATATTTATTCATATTTATAGTTGATTCTGATGGTTGCAGATGGACCTTATTGCAAATGATAATCACCCAAATTGGTCGCACGAACTCAGACTTTTAGCGAGGAGGCCGGTCTATTCAAAAGTTTATGTGACGTGCAAGATGAATGGTGTGTTATTTCGATGTGAAGACAGAGACCTCAGACTGAAAACTCAAAATTCAGGGGTTATGACACATGGTGGGGATGGTGGAGTTGACTATTACGGTGTTCTCCATTCAGTTGTGGAACTGCATTACGGGGAAGGCATGAAAGTGCACCTTTTCAAGTGTAGATGGTTTGACACACGGCCGCAGAGCATGAAAACCGATCAATACGACATAAGTTCTGTGAACACTAGTACATCATGGTATGAGGACGACCCGTTCGTTTTAGCCACATGGGTGAAACAAGTGTTTTATCTTGATGATCTCGCCAAGGGTGACCCGTGGAAAGTAGTCAACACTATCCACCATCGCAACATTTACCGGGCGTCTACACTTGGAGTGGCTGAAGAGAACGAGGAAGGGGGCACCCCGTATCAAGAACCCAACTCAAACGGTATTCCTGACTCCTCTTTTATTCGCCTAGACACGCCGGTGCGAATTCGACGTGAAGAGCCACTGCTTGTTGATGTTGATCCAACTGAAGAAACTAACGAGGACTCTGGTGGTGAGGAAAGACATAGATTACCCCTATCGAGCAATTCAGAAACCGAAGAAGACTCATCCGATGATTCCGATTACAATCCGACGGATTAAGTAATTTAAATGATGTAATCCTTTCATTTGTAATCAACTCATTTCTAATGAACGGGCGTGGGGATGAGCCTCCCAGCTAGGCTGGGTTCCAAACCCCTTAAACAAAAATTTGAAATATGTTGACTGTTGGGTTTCTGGTTTTTTATGTTCAATTTTGGTTATATGTGAACAGGACATCGGAATAGGAGAGATGTAAAACCACTGATTTTTTTGGTTTTTTTTTCAGAGAATAGCCGACGAATAATGAATTTTTCGTCGGCTATACGTACAATGGCCGACGAAAAATTCTTTATTCGTCGGCCATAAGTTTTTTGAAAAATAATGGCCGACGAATAATGAATTTTTCGTCGGCTATACGTACAATGGCCGACGAAAAATTCATTATTTCGTCGGCCATAAGTTTTTTGAAAAATAATTATTTTATTTTTGACCGAAAACGACAAAAGAATAGCCGACGAGTACTAGGTTTGATTTCGTCGGCTATGATTAAAAAACAAAAAAACAAAAAAATTCAGCTTCCATTTTCTATCACTATCGACAAACCATTGCTTCATCCTTCAAATGCAAATGTGTCGTGAAATAAGATATGACCGAAATATTGAAATACGTCTACGATTGAAAAATGACATGATTCCGACAAAATCTGTGTGCCGAATATTGCGGTTAACTGTTTTTTACTGCCGTTTTCCTATGGGTAGCCTGACGGTCGGTAAATATTTTGAGGAAAATTTTTATACGATTAGTTGCGTCTCATCGATCTGAAACTATTCTCTGTTGAAGATCAGGCCAAAAAACATCATTTAGACGGGCCAATTTCTGTTTTCAAGCGTTTAGAGGTTTGACTCACCCGGTTGACCGTCCCGATCGATCCGTTAACGTCGTCAGATGTAGTTGGATTTTTTTTCACACATGTATTTAATCTTAACGGTGATATCTGACGGTTGGAATAGATTTTCCCAACTTTTAGATTCAAAATCGGAACATATGCACTAAGGTTCCTTAACTTGTTTACTAAGTGTTCAAGTGAATGTATAGTTTCAAATAGTTACTATACGTAGACTCTTCAAATGCAAATGTGTCGTGAAATAAGATATGACCGAAATATTGAAAAACGTCTACGGTTGAAAAATGAGAAGATTCCGACAAAATCTGTGTGCCGAATGATGCGGTTAGCTGTTTTTGACTTCCGTTTTCCTATGGGTAGCCTGACGGTCGGTAAATATTTTGATGAATATTTTTATACGATTAGTTGCGTTTCATCGATCTGAAACTATTCTATGTTGAAGGTCAGGCCAAAAAACGTCATTTAGACGGGTCAATTTCCGTTTTAAAGCGTTTAGAAGTTTGACTTTGCAGTTTGACCGTCCCGATCGAGCCTTTAACGTTGTCAGATGTAGTTGGATTTTTTTTCATACATGTTTTTAATCTTAACGGTGATATCTGACGGTTGGAATAGATTTTTCAAACTTTTAGATTCAAAATCGGAACATATGCACTACTGTTCCTTAACTTGTTTACTAAGTGTTTAAGTGAATGTATAGTTTCAAATAGTTACTATACATAGACTCTTCAAATGCAAATGTGTCGTGAAATAAGATATGACCGAAATATTGAAATACGTCTACGGTTGAAAAATGAGCAGATTCGGACAAAATCTGTGTGCCGAATATTGCGGTTAACTGTTTTTTACTCCCGTTTTCCTATGGGTAGCCTGACGGTCGGTAAATATTTTGAGGAAAATTTTTATACGATTAGTTGCGTCTCATCGATCTGAAACTATTCTATGTTGAAGGTCAGGCAAAAAAACGTCATTTAGACGGGCCAATTTCCGTTTTAAAGCGTTTAGAAGTTTGACTTTGCAGTTTGACCGTCCCGATCGAGCCTTTAACGTTGTCAGATGTAGTTGGATTTTTTTTCATACATGTTTTTAATCTTAACGGTGATATCTGACGGTTGGAATAGATTTTTCAAACTTTTAGATTCAAAATCGGAACATATGCACTATTGTTCCTTAACTTGTTTACTAAGTGTTTAGGGAAAATGGCTGGTTTGCTCACTAAAGTATGCCCCATTCTAAACTTTGCTCACTGAAGTTTGTCCAATATCACTTTGCTCACTATCGAATTACACTTGTATTCACTTTGATCACTCCGTCTAAATCAGACGTTAAAATTTTGCTTATGCCGTTAAAAACAATGACACGTGCCACTGATGTGCAAATTTTAAGGACATTTTGGGAATTTCATCTTAACAAAAAAGAGTCCATAGCCTGTAAATTGATGCAAGTACATAGTTCAACAATACAGAAAAATTCTCAAGAACTCGGATACAGAAAGGTAAGATAAATTAACAAAACCAAAAAAGAACAGAAGGCATTCTGATGCCAGATATTACCATTCTTACAATACAAGTGTACACTAGCATAATTTGCTTCAAGTACATCAGCCGGTTGATGGCAGATAATTAAACCTCAGTCAACTGCAGGTTTATTAGCATAGATTTCTCTTGCTTCAATTAAATCAGCAAAATAACGTTTAGATAAAACTTCCACTTGCTCAGGAAAGGACTTCAGCGTATGCTGACCAATATGTTTGACCATTTGATACCATCGCGTTTGGCAAACATCTCCAGGCCTATGATCAAGCAGATCATCCCAATCAACATCTTCAATACAGCAAGAATCCAAGTTATTGAGAGCATCAAGCAGCCGATAGTCATCAATATCAGCCCATAGCTTTTGGCTTACTAACGGTGATGTTAATTGGTTATACCACTTCATGCTGCAAACAGCATTGGTTCTTGTCCCCAACGTTTCACTGATTGCCTCCCAGCAAATATTATCTCGCAGCATGCCGTGCTTGGTTTTCTTTTCTTCGAAAACCTTCATACGCAGATCCTTGTTCACTAAATCAAATAAAGTCTCGTACTCCTCCTGGGACCACTGTCCTTTCTTCTGATTTGGTAGTTTTATTCGGCGCCATGCATCCTTGACATGAATTCTATGTTTACCAAGCTTGTCGCCCAAAGTTCTCCAATCAGCTCCCTTATCTTTATGGAACTTTCTTACCTCTTCATACTCTTCCGAGGTCCATATACGTTTCTCCATGGTAAGGCTGCTCCAATATCCTTCCAACAAGTTTTCAATTCTGGGTGGTTTTTGACATCAGGGTGGGACTTAGAACGCAGAACCATGTTGAGGCCATCATCGCCTAAAGCATGTTCCTCTATGTATCTTAAAACAGCCTCTTCCACAATCTTATCTTCTTCTTCTGAAAACCGTTTACCTCTTACAAGCTCTTCATGCTCATCACTTGGACCATCAGACAGTGAGAAGACATCCACATCATCAGCAAAACTTACCCATGGGAGTAAACTAATGAAATTCCCAAAATGTCCTTAAAATTTGCACATGAGTGGCACGTGTCATTGTTTTTAACGGCATAAGTAAAATTTTAACGTCTAATTTAGACGGAGTGATCAAAGTGAATACAAGTGTAATTCGATAGTGAGCAAAGTGATATTGGACAAACTTCAGTGAGCAAAGTTTAGAATGGGGCATACTTTAGTGAGCAAACCAGCCATTTTCCCAAGTGTTTAAGTGAATGTATAGTTTCAAATAGTTACTATACGTAGACTCTTCAAATGCAAATGTGTCGTGAAATAAGATATGACCGAAATATTGAAATACGTCTACGGTTGAAAAATGAGCAGATTCGGACAAAATCTGTGTGCCGAATATTGCGGTTAACTGTTTTTTATTCCCGTTTTCCTATGGGTAGCCTGACGGTCGGTAAATATTTTGAGGAAAATTTTTATACGATTAGTCGCGTCTCATTGATTTGAAACTATTCTCTGTTGAAGATAAGGCCAGAAAACGTCATTTAGACAGGCCAATTTCCGTTTTAATTTATAGGGTTTAGAGGTTTGACTTCGTAGTTTGACCAAACGTTTAGCCGACGAAATACTTTATTTCGTCGGCTAATCTCTAGTTTAGCCAACGAAATATTTGATTTCGTCGGCTAAACTCTTGCGATCCGCTTATTGTCCACCGTTGGATGGCTGAGATCCAACGGCTGTGATTTTCCAAAGTATAGCCGACGAAATATTAAATTTCGTCAGCTAAACTCTAGTGATCCTCGCCTTTTCATTGTCCGCCGTTGGATGGGGGAGATCGGACGGCTGCTGAGCGCCTAAACTATAACCGACGACATTCAAACAATAGCCGACGAGTTATATATTTCGTCGGCTATTCTTAATTATAGCCGACGAATTAAAGTATTTCGTCGGCTATGCTTAAGTATAGCCGACGAAATATTTTTAATTCGTCGGCTATACTATCGGGTATAAGTTTGTTGCAGCCGAACCCTAGCCTCCATTTGCTGCATTTTTCCAAATTCTCCATCCGATCCAGCGCCGCTCGCCTCGTCGTCCTCCTCCCTCTTCCTCCTCGAATCGCAACCCCCTCCCCCCTCTTGCTCCTCCAATCCGGCAGCCTCCCTCTTCCTCCTCCAATCCGGCCGGCCCTCCTCCAATCCGGCAGCCTCCCTCTTCCTCCTCCAATCCGGCCGGCCCTCCTCCAATCCGGCAGCCTCCCTCTTCCTCCTCCTCCCTTCCATTTTCAATTCGGAGCAGTAAGTTTTTTTTTTTTTTTTTCATTTATGTTAATTAATGTTAATTTAGATATAATTTAGGTATTTATGTTAATTTAGGTATAATTTAGGTATTTATGTTATTTTAGGTATAATTTACGTATTTATGTTAATTTAGGTATAATTTAGGTATTTATGTTAATTTAGGTATAATTTAGGTATTTATGTTAATTTAGGTATAATTTACGTATTTATGTTAATTTAGGTATAATTTACGTATTTATGTTAATTTAGGTAAATTTTAGGTATTTATGTTAATTTAGATAAATTTTAGGTATTTATGTTAATTTAGGTAATTGTTTTCAAATTTATTTTAATTGTATAATTTATGTGTAATTGTATAATTTATACGTATAAATTGGTTTTTTCTTAATTATATAAATTGATAACTTAATTGTATAATTTAGCTTAATTATATATATAGCTTAATTATATTTAATTAGAATTTGTTATTTAATATAATATAATTTAATATGTTAGTATATAAATTGTTATATTAAAATATGTTAGTATTATTGGTTATTATATTAATTAGAATTTGTTATTTAATATAATATAATTTAATATCAATTAATGTATTAATGCCTCGGGCTTTAGATGGCCGATGCATTAAGAAACCTATTCGGAGGCCGTCGTGGCGGCAGATCTAGAGGTTCTAGAAATTCCGGCAGTTCCGCAGACTCCGAGAGGACCGGTAGCCAGCCTGAGAGGACCACCAGCCAGCCGCGGAGGAGTGTAGATTCATCCCAGCCGTAGAGGACTGTGGATGCAGGCCAGCCGCGACGGAGTGTGAGTTCTCGGCACCAGACCCTTCTCCAGGCGGGGCGGCCGTCGAGCACTTCACTTCCGCGTGTCGGTCCTTCCGTGGCTCCGAGGTTTAGTCGGCAGCTATTTCACGAGGAGATAGTTGCCGACGTTCCTCAGGTTCGTATGCCTGAGGTTCATCGGGAGCCGATGCCGAGTCCGACTCAGTCTGCTGCTGACTCGACTGAGGCTCCTACTCTCCCAAACCAGCTATTCCTCCCGTACAACATTCCGGCGATACCGGAGGTCGACTATCAATGTGTGCCCATATGGCCTGATATGCCTCAGTACATGAGTGCTGCGGAGGCATACTAGCAGCAGCCATTTGAGGACCCTGACCACCTTATTTCGGCGAGGAGAAAAGGGAAGTCGACAGACGAGTCATCCACTTCAGGTAACATTTGATTTTATTAATTAAATGTTTTATTAAAATTAACGCATTAATATTTAATTTTATTAACCAATCGTCGTTTTTGTGATAGGGACAGCCGCTAGCAGTTCACGGAGGAATACGAGAGGTGTCATATGTTTTGACACGCTCAGGAAAACTGTTGAGCGCAGCGGCATGATCCAGATCAACGAACCTCCTAATCAGGAGGTTCAGGGGAAGAAAAAACGCTACTACTCGGGTTGCGTGGGGTCAGTGATTAGGGACAGAGTCCCTATGTTGTGGACCCGGTGGGCTGATGTGCCCCAAGAGATCAAGAGGGAGGTGAACAACGCCGCGTCGGTGAGTAATTTAAAAAATTTAATTTATTTATCGTAATATTTAATAACTTTCGGTATTATTACAATTGTAAAACTAATAAAATATTATGTTTCAGACATTCTTCGAGATTGCCGAACACAGGCGGGATTGGGCGGACACCCAGCAGAACTCGAGGTACGTTTGTTTTTATGATATTATAATTATCTTATAATTATTAATATTTTATGATATTAATAATATTTCTAATGCACTTTTGTTTTTTTCGTAGGTTCAAAGAGTGGAAGAACGAGCTGCGTTCCCACTATAACGAATACGACTACCTTGGTCGTATGGGTACTCCCAGGGAGTTCATGTTCCGGGAGTACGAGTGGCGTTAGTTGAAGACAGTAGACTTCAACAACTGAGTTATGCATGTAAATACTAAACTTCAGTAAAAATGTTTATTTTGTTAAAATTTTAATTATTAGTTTAATTATTTTATAATTATTACACTAATATTTTTTTATGCATTTTTCTAACATTTTATTATTTGTTTGAAGCAACGTTCTCGGATAAACTCTGAGAACCGCCGCCGGAACACAACCCCCCATCATGCTGGTTCATGGCCGTTTGCACAATATCAGGAGGAGGCGCTCAGAGATCATCCTGATAGCAACCCGTACGTGGAGACGTTCAAGATCGCTTATCCACAAGCGACAGAACAGCTCGTAAGTCGTTCATCACAATTTTAAAATTTTAATTATTAATTTTACTTAATTATATATTTGTTATAATATTAATTTTTTTTCCCGTCCACTTAGGAGAGGGTCAACCGGGCCGAAGAAAAGGTGTTCCAGCAAGTAGTTCGGGAGACACAACCGAACATTTCCGAGGCAGATCTGGAAGAAGCCATGCGCCATGTCGACCGGTCCAGTGTCCAAACGGCAGCGAGGATGTTCGACGCAGCCTTCCCAAACCGGACAAACAACTTCTACTGCCGGGGTTCGGGAAGTTCTGGACTAGGGCTTCTGAAGACCACTAAGGGAGGTCAAAAGAAGGGAGGCGGGGAGAGCCAGCATATGAGGGGGGAAGTGCAGCGATTGGCCGCAGAATTGGCGACCTCGTCCCAAACAGTACAGGAGCTGCGCCGCAGCACACAACAGTATCAGGAGGAGATGCGCCGCAGAACACAGCAGTATCAGGAGGAGATGCGCCGCAGATCACATCAGTATCAGTTGGATATGGCCGGTTGGCATGCCGAATGCGAAAGAATTCGGAAACACAACTACGACGGCCAACAAACCTGGTGGTATGAGATGTTCGCGGCACAACAACAAGGCCTTCCACCCCCGCTCTCGTTTCAGTGGTTAGCGGAACCTCCAATGTCTCAACCTCCCGAGTTCGGTCACCAGGATGACGAGCCTGATGGAGAGCAGGATGCTGGGGATGACCTGCTGGACTTTAGTGGCTTAGGTGATGATTAGGGTTTAGGGTTTATGTATATTAGAACGAATTTAATAAAAATGGTATTTAGACGTGTTTCTTGTTGGTGCAAATGCATGGACTGTTTTTGTGATTTGTAGGTTGCTTGGAATGGTAATTTAGAAAATAATTTAATTTTTTTTCCCCCAAATGTAAGAATAGCCGACGATTTTGGCATTATTTCATCTGCTATAATAACTATAGCCGACGAATTTTACATATTTTCGTCGGCTATAAGTTGTATAGCCGACGAAATTTGCATTATTTCGTCGGCTATAACTAATTAATGCCTATTAAATATTAATATATTTCGAGGAAATAGCCGACGAAAATTTACAGAATCGTCGGCTATTGTTTTCAACCAATAGCCGACGAATTAATAAATTTTCGTCGGCTATACTTATTGAATTTCGTCGGCCATACTCGAAAATACCCGACGAAATTCGTCGGCAATTTGTCCCAGGTTTGGCCGACGAAAAATATTTTCGTCGGTAAAGTCGTCGGCCATACTCTACTATAGCCGACGAATTCGTTTTTTTCGTCGGCCATTAGTATAGCCGACGGGGTTGTTCCGACGACGTATAGCCGACGAAAATTTCGTCGGCAAATAGTATAGCGGACGAAAAATAGCCATAGCCGACGAAATTTTTTTCGTCGGCCATACTTTCGGATCTGGTAGTGTTGGGATATATCAAGGGTGATAATACTAAACACATTTCGCCTAAGTTCTTCTACAATCAGCAGCAGTAAGAGACTTTGAATATCCAAGTGAAGCAAGTCAGCTCAGAAGATAATGCAGCTGATCTGTTCACCAAGTCTCTACCCAAATCTACATTTGTGAAGCATGTAAAGCGCATTGGTATGTGTCGCTTATCCGAACTCAAAGACTGATTGACTATCAGGGGGAGTTCTCGTCTAGACTTCAGAGGGAGTCTAGTTATGCATGTCTCACATACTTGTAGTTGGTGCGTTGTACTCTTTTCCCTTAGACGATACTTTTATTTTTGCTCAAGAGGTTTTTGTTTGCTGGCAAAGGTTTTAACGAGACAACATGTCATGCACCATTGAGGACGCTACACAAGGGGGAGTGTTCAAGGAAGGTTAATTCCGTAACTTCCGTGGTGTGTCTTGTCCTAATAAGGCTAGTAGTCTAGATACTTTATTAGATAGGGAATCCCTGATTACCAGGGATACTTGATGTAATGCCTATATAAAGGCCTCCTTATCAATCAATAAAGACACAGTTTATTATCATCTATCTCTCCTAGAACACACTATACAAAGTCCATGATTATTCATGAATTACTAATTCCATACGTATAAATGATATTTTGAATACCCTCAAAATTTTATTCATTTTTAAAAGACCTAATTGAATACTCCTAGATTTTATAGATTTCATAAAGACTTTTTAAAATTCTTATTGAATACAACCCAGACTTTTATGGATTATTAAAAGTTTGTATTGAATACACCAAAACTTTTAAATTTTATTGATTTTCTTAAAACATCCACTAATTCCATATACAATACACCCCTATAAGGATGAATGACATTTTCAATAGTTTCCCTACAAAATCTCACTCAAAATTACAACTAAAAATCTTATTAGGGACCATGAAAATTAAGTTCAGAATAAACAAATTACAGCAACACTTAATAGTATATATATATAAAAAAAATTACACAGGGAGAATACAGAACAACAAGTTTTATTTGGATGAGTATGTTTCATTTAAAATTGATTTACAACTATTTCCACGCAACTTTGATTGTTGAAGAATGTAAAATGCTTGCAATCACAACTTTCGTGGTATCATTTTTCACCACTTTCACTTTATTGCAATATGCAATTGAATAACCATTGCATATTTAAGTCTTCCTTTAACAATCAAGTGTACGTTTTATTTGAAATGTTAGAGAAAACTAGTGTGGGTAACCCGTATATGATAACAAAAAAAATTAAGGTCTCGAGTACTCTTGAGCGAGATTTTGTAGGAAAACGGTTGAGAATGTTATTCATCTTTATCTTGATTTATAATCCTAATTTTGGAGCAGAAAGTCGATAAATTAGTTATCAAATTAAAAATTGGAAAAAACTTGGCTGACCCATATGAGTCAGCTCTAACAGACACAAACCAATTAGAGCTTGACACGTGGTAAATAAAAGGGCATAAAGGACATTTACAGGGGCTGGGTGAGTGTTTGTAAATGTCATTTATGCCCTTGAAATGCCACGTGTCAAGCTCTGATTGGCTTGTATTTGTTAGAGCTGACCCATGTTGGTCAGCTAAGTTTTTTCCTTAAAATTTTCTGTTTATCAAAACGGTTTAGTCATGCTACGTTTCTATATGAAAAGGAGAATATAAACTCAAACCCCTCCTTCCACACTGCGTCAAGTAGCTAACGGCATGAATGATACGCAACACCGTAAAGCAAAAAGAAAAAGTATGGGACTATGGATCATTATCTTTGTCAAAGCCGTAAAGGCATGAACTTATAAAGTGTCTAATAAGAACTTCCACTACTAGAGATTTAAAACTCTGACCATCAGTTTTGGGTAGATGGTAGATAGAAGCTACAATATCGCACTCAAAATCCTTTTGATATCTATCTTCATCGACAAAGTCAATTCCTTTTCATAAACAAAAATTTATATTAATTCAAAATAAACTTCATACCGTATAATTAAGGTGAAATAGAGGAAAATAAAAAAAATAAAAAAAAAGTCTAGGACTGCTTGATAGAAGGGGTGGCACACAATTACCCAAACTGTGATATGAATGAAAAGTAACGTAAAAATTCTTTAGCACCATGAAACCGTGCCAAGATTAGATTCTCAGGTCGTTATCCTCGTTTTCCAAGTCAAACAATGCAGTTTCTCTCTCTTTATCTATTCACATTCCCCCCAGAAATTTCTGCGAAGACTCCAAAGTCAATAGAACTCCTTCAATTTATAATGCAAATTTTTATTTATTTCATTCAATAATTTCTATAGGGGATCAAACCAAGTAGTTGTAGCTCATTCAACTGTGTATATGCTTATAGAAGCTATGAATATTCCCCGCATTCTCAGATAGAAAACCATTTACTAGTCCCCATCAACTAGTATATAAGCCCTTGTCCTCTCTGCATAATCTCACCGAAAACGGGAGTGATGGGTTTTGCTTCTGCTTCAGTCTCTTCAATGCTAGGGGCTCTTTTGGTGTTGGGTTTGGTTTTGAATTCGGGGGTGGTCTGTAATGGAGGAAAGACCAGCTCTTTCGTGAGGAAAGTGGAGAAAACTGTGGATATGCCCATGGATAGCGATGTGTTCAAAGCCCCTCATGGCTACAATGTTCCCCAACAAGTATAGTCTCTCTCTTACTAATGGCTTATGATTGCTTTTAGTGCATCAATGGTAGATTTTTCCTGTTTTGGTATAAGTTTAATTTATACATTTTTTTTATTGTGAAAGTTCAACCATTCTAACCCATTAATAAATTGTACCTTTACGTGATATATAAATATATATTTTTTTTGAAAGTTATGGCTTTTTAACCTTTTTTAATGGATTAGTAGGTGTGATTCTGAGTTTTTAGTGGTTAGTTTTGCTCTGGTGTATGATGTGTGTGTATTTGATTATAGGTTCATATAACACAAGGAGACCAGCTGGGAAAGGCAGTGATTGTGTCATGGGTGACTGTGGATGAACCAGGTTCCAGCGTAGTGCTTTACTGGAGTGCAAATAGCAAGAAAAAGATAGCTGTGGGAAAATTTAACACCTACAAGTACTACAATTACAGCTCTCCTTACATTCATCATGTAACAATCAAAAATTTAAAGGTATATTTGATATGCTTTCGTGTTTCAACTCGAACTTTCTTTTGTTTCAAATGAATGGGTTGTACAATCTGGATGTGATGCACCTAACCAGGTTCTGGGATTTGCTGATCAGCTGGTAAATGCAGGCTAAGTCTGTGGATAACATTATGATAGAATCATCTGTGTTCTTTTGCAGTACGATACCAAATACTACTATGAGGTTGGACTTGGACACACAAAGCGGCAGTTCTGGTTTGTAACTCCTCCACCTGTTGGGCCAGATGTTCCTTACACTTTTGGTCTCATAGGTAACCATTTTGTACTAAGCATGATAAATTGTATATTGTTGTAGCTAAATGGTTCTGTATTAAAAGCTATTGCAATGAGACTCTTCCATTTCATCAAAGTAAGATGTCTAATCAAAGTATTGGAATGCAAGCTATATCTTAGAAAGCAGTCTGCTTTTCAGTCATTCTTTGAGAACTACACTCACTCCATTAACTGTGTATGTGCAATAAAAATTGTTACAATTCTGAATATCTCTTGCCATTTTTTGCAGGGGATCTGGGCCAGACCTTTGATTCAAATAAGACACTCACTCATTATGAATTAAACCCACATAAAGGACAAACAGTATTGTTTGTTGGTGACCTCTCTTATGCTGATAACTATCCCTATCATGATAATAACAGATGGGATTCATGGGGAAGATTTGTGGAGAGAAGTGCTGCTTATCAACCTTGGATATGGACTGCAGGGAATCATGAACTTGATTATGCTCCAGAAATTGTAAGCATCTGATAAAACATTATGTTGCTGTGGAAAGTATTGTTACCCTAATAAGGTCAATTAATTTTTTTATGATTATACCCGTTCCCTCTTCTGTTAAATTATACCTTACTGGATTGTGTCATTGAAAGCCTTCAATTTTTAACCAAAAGGTAATATGAAGTTTTCCTGGGGACCTATTTTACAATTATTACTGATGATAATTGTCCTCTTGCTCGTCTTCATTTAACCTAAGTGAGTATAATGTGTATTCTAAAATCTGAATTCCACCTACAGCTCTAGTCTTCCATGTTCTAATTTTTAAACCAGAATATGCTCATTGTGTGAATTTATTTTTTAATTCCTGAAAACTTTATGAATTATTTTTCTTAAAGATTATTTTTTTTTATATATTTTTGCAGGGTGAAACTAAACCATGGAAGCCTTACACTAACCGGTATCGTGTCCCATTTAAGGCATCAGGGAGTACTGCCCCTTTTTGGTACTCAATCAAGAGAGCTTCGTCACACATTATAGTCTTATCTTCATATTCTGCATATGGTAAGGAAATATAGCAAATTCTGAGCTTGTTTTTTTTAACTTGACTGACACCAAGGCTTCTGAATGTCTAATCATGAATATGGAAATTGGAAATCCTTATCTGAATTGTCAATTGCAAATAAAGTAGCCAACACATCTAGATGTTGCCTTTCATTTGTTAAAATCCAGCTCTTGTTTCACTCCCTGTTATACTCTTTTCTCTTAGTCCTCATCAAGCTGAAATGGTTAACCTGTTGTTATCATGGCATTTGACAGAGTGTCCTAGACATCACTGTTCATAGATCTCTCTTAGTGACATGTTAGGACACTTTTTTTCTTAAATTTTTGTACTGATTGCTAAAGTGATATCTTAGCGGTAATATTTCCTGATGACCATCATATCATATAAATAGTCAGCTAATCAGATTATAACATTATCATGTCCCTGAAATTTCCAATCAACTTGTAACTTGGCTGCAAGATCCTCTATTCAGTATGCCCATTGCTTTAAAAATAACATTTGACACATCATTTCTGTATCCTTAGGTAAATATACTCCTCAGTACCAATGGCTGGAGCATGAGCTACCAAAAGTTAACAGGACTGAAACCCCGTGGCTAATTGTTTTACTGCATTCCCCATGGTATAATAGCTACAACTACCACTACATGGAAGGAGAGACCATGAGAGTAATGTATGAGCCTTGGTTTGTGCAGCACAAAGTTGACGTGGTATTTGCTGGTCATGTCCATGCTTATGAACGAACTGTAAGTAATCCTTATTTAGTTTAATCTTATAGTATCACAGTTATTTCGCATTGTGCATGCTATCTACATAGAAGTGGACCTTTATCTCTAAACTTAGTTGGTAAACTGCAAAATTTTGAAATCCAAATCTTCCTATTTATAAGCATTTTAGTTTTTGATAATTTACAAGGAAACCCTTTTGAGGAAAAGTACTTTTCTAGAATTCTTTATAAACAAAGCATGCATATGTTTTTTCATTTACCATTCTCAATTAGTGCTCAAGAATCACGATGTTGTCTGATAAGTTGATTCATATATATACCACAGGAGCGTGTTTCCAACATTGCATATAACATTGTGAATGGTATTTGTGCCCCTGTGAAAGATCAAGCTGCACCTGTGTACATAACCATTGGTGATGGAGGAAATATTGAAGGCTTAGCTACCAAGTAAGTGTACAGTACGTATGATACATTTTGTTTTTTTCTGATACAGTCGATCAAGCAATGAATCTATTTTGTTCTGTTTCGTGGTGCAGTATGACAGAACCACAGCCAGCATATTCAGCATTTAGAGAGGCCAGTTTTGGTCATGCCACTTTTTCCATCAAGAACAGAACCCATGCTTACTATAGTTGGCACCGTAACGATGACGGATATGCAGTGCAAGCCGACTCTATGTGGTTTTTCAACAGACATTACCATCCTATGGATGATTCTACAAGTGCCTAATCATGATGTTAGGATACAAAAAACATCAAAATTGATCTAGGGTCAAGAGTTTTTGTTTGTTTGTTGATCTATTCAATTTATGAATGTGTTACATTATGTCCTTTTGTCTACTTCAACCAAGATGGAATGAGTTTAGAGAATGAAAAGAAAATCCCATATGAACTGGGCAAAATTTCATTTGAGTAAAGGCTCCTCCTCATATGTACCAAAGTGAAAAATTAGCAGTTTGAGGACATTTTATCTTGTCAATCCATACTATGTAGTTTGGTGATTGTCGCCTTATACGCACTTCGTTGATTCTCCTGCGTTGCTGTTGATCCCTGCATCGCTTAGATTATATGAAATTAAAAATTAAAAATTACCATATGCTATACTGGAAAAGGCATAGTTTTCAGTCCGAGATCAGCACCATCACACATCACCTTAAACCCTAAACTCAGTACCAGCTTTCAAACTCCTCTAACCAACCATTGCTTTTTAACAGCAAAGCTAGTCCAGGCAATCCAAAACGCTTTTTAACAGCATTTTACAAGAACAGTTGAGATGTTTCCTGTGAAGCATGGTATACGGTGCTTATTGTCTAAGTGCTTTTACAAGAAGTAAATGGAATGGAAGTCTCCATCCGTTAAGATGAGTACACTGTACATTTAACAAACTATCTCAAGACATTTTTGGGGGACATTATCACATATCACAAATTCCCAGTTTACTCAAGTGTTGGACAAAAACAACACCCCTCGAGTAACAAAACCCTACCAAAAAAGAAAAAGAAAAAGGCAATCCAGTCCCAACTTAAAAATAGCAGCCCCGTCAAGGCCATCACAAATCCTCACAAACATGGTTACATTGGTGACAAAGAAGTTGGCACCAAACTCTAGCATTACAAGAAGAGAAGAAGTAGGTTATGAGAGGACACATCCGAGTCCCAAATGACTTTCTAGACATTTGAATCTTCCTCATTGGCTGCAAGTGCAAGGATGATGACAATGGTGTCTAGGCCCTTCCAATCCACTTCTCTCACCATGGTTTGACAAATCGAGATTTTTTTTATTCTACCTATGTAATTAATAGAAACAAGCAATAGCAAGAAGCTAGATATGGTGGCTTATGAGTAGCAGATGTGGTGGCTATGTGATATGTTTATATGTCTTCTCTGAAAAAGAAGGCAGGAAATTTCGAGTCTTTTGTAAAGACTTCCAAAGTTCCAATGTTGTAAATTTCCAGCATCAGCTAGTCAGCTACAAGCAATAGATCCGATTACAATCAATGTAAGAAATCAAAGGCACCAACTGCTTGCCAATAATCAATACAGCTACTGATCCATGACCAGGATATAGTCACTTAGTTGAAGTGCCTTTTTTTGTTTTTGGTAGTAGGAACCTTCAACTTGTGAACCTGATGCATACTCTCAGTAAAGGTCAAATTCTAACTAATAGTCATATTGCTATATATAGCTCATATTTAACTCATAAGCCATGGGTGCCATGCTCTAACAGATTTAGAACAAATGCCTTTTTGCTTTGCTCAGACATGGGAAGAAACATTGTTGCAAGATCATATTTGGTGGTTAAAATGTTAGTGGCTTGAAAGACCTGCCAATAAGTAAGGCCTTCAATCTTGCTCATTTCACTACCAAGTTTACCTTCCAGTTCAGCTGCTGCCTTATCATCATTTGTCTGCAAGACATAACAAACAAAAAAAATTAGTACTATGTGAATCAGCAAAAGGTAAAATACAACATGCCTACCAAACAGAATATCATGGATTTAAAGTATTTATAAGATCTGTATAAAAAAAAAAGTATTTATAAGATCACAAATTAACCCATAGAGAGAAAAAATCAATGACATGTTCACCCACAAAAACAGATTGAACACAGATACATGTACAAATGTTTACGATTGTAACAGCTTGGTGCATTTGTTAAACAAATGCAGAGTCATAATAAGAAATTGACATGTTATTTTCCTAATATGAACAACTCCTAATTCCATAACCAATCCCAAGTTCTGGATTTTCTTGATTTTCTGCGTGGCTTTTATGGCCCCTGAAGTATCTCTCTATTTGATTTCCACTAAATTTGGTGTGGCATATACACATATTGTTTCGGCTACAAGTAATTCTTTGTTACTAGTTGTGGGTTCTGGAGGTTTGGTTATAAATCTGAGGGACTTCTTATTTTATCTTTCTATTCTTGATTTTCTTCTTAATTTTATATGGTGGAATGGCGGACGCCTCGTGTACTCTAGAAAGAAACAGCAAACTGAAGCAAGGTTAGAAGTTAGAACCTTTTGTCGTAGTTCTTGTTTAAATTTGGTAACCTTTGTGTGGAAGGTTGCAAGATCATTCCTTAGGGTCACCGCATTTTTCTCAAAACTACCAGAGGCACTACGCTTGTAAACAAGAGTAATGTCATTTATCTACATGGCATAACCAAAGAATGATAATAACAATCAGACATCATAGTCTACTACTACTAAATAAGAAAGTCAGACCTCCATGACTCAAACTCTAAGGAACAACAAATACATACATATATATATATATATATATATCAATTATTTATAAGTAGGTTTAAGTGCGACAGCTTACTGCAGTTGTTAAGCAAATGTTTATTTTCATATTGAACAGCCAGTCCTAGTGGTCTATAGAAACCCAATATAATAGCTCCTTCTAATTAGGAAAAGCCAAAAAAGATCTGATGAATAATTTGGATGGACTCGCATCTTATTATGAAGCATGATACCGAAAGCTTACTGTTATCCTATACCACAGAATAATTAGCACCAGAAGAGAGCTGAATACATTCTGATTACAAACAGTAAGTTGACGACTAGTCAAGTACATCATATGCCCTCCATTTGAGATTACCGATTTATGGGGTTAGGCCAACTTAAATTAGAAAACGCGAAGACATTTGAGAAAGCCAGAAAGGGTTAGAAAATGAAGATGTATTGGCACTTGGCTGATCCCAAGCCCATTTAACAAACATATCAAAATCCAATCATTTGTGACGACATTTGATGCACAAAAACAGTAGAAGCTGGAAACAAATTAGAAAAAAGTAATTCCAATGTTCACCATACTGGTAGGATATGTATATGCTTTATGAATGACACTCACCCGATCATGACAGTAGGAAACTTGAAAGCAGAAACCATATGAAAGAATAAAGAAAAAATTACTGATTGAGTGCAGTCGTGCTAAAAGTACCTTTTGTTGTGACCGTGGTTCAACTGTTGCAACCTCTGTGTGATCATTCCTCACAGTCACCACCTCATCTTCATCAACACAAATTGGGAATGAGGCTATACGGTCATAAGCAACAGCAATGTCCAAACTATTAAACCCCCCATTTTCTTCGATCCACTCCAGTAATTTAATTTCCTCAGTTTCACGCCACGCAGCAATAGGTGTCAATGATCTATTTACAAATGTTCTTCCATGAACAACAAGATCAAAATAAAACAGTTTCAAGAATAGTACACACCCGCTGATACAAGTTATATTTTTCTTCTTAAATGCACCAAGGCCTTTAACTAGAGAACTGAATGAAAAAGTGGCCCAATTTTTTAACTTTATACCATTGATGTCCGTTAGTGGATGCAGATACTTTGCTGTCACATCACCTGAACTACTTGGACAAAGCAAGGTGGCCAATGCAAATAGAACAAACCCGACTCTAAAGGTGTCATCTACATTCTTCATCTCTTTCAACTTCGCAGCCAATTCACTCAAATTACAGATTCGGTATCTGTTCTTCCCAAAGTGGATGTCCTTTAATTCTTGTATGTCAGCCTTCGAGCCACGGATTTCAACATCATGTCCCCCATCTTTGACCCCCATTATGTTCTCAAAGTCGGTTGGACCAAGCTTGTATATCTTGCCATGTACCTCAATGGAAGACTTGCTGGGATCAAATCTATCAATCAACCAACCACACAAACCAAGCTGCAGGTGCTCACACTTGAGCTGCAGCAACAGCCCAAAACCCATTTCTTCCACTGCAGCTTTTTTTTCATACGAAAATCTCGAAACAACATCCTTAAACAGCTTTGGACGACATCGCAAGATTTTAGGTCTTACCCCACCAAACTCATATTCTACATTGCTCTTACCAACTCTAACTACACATGGATTTGCAACAACATGGTTTGTCTTCTTTTCGGGTTTCATAGACCTCAGTTGTTTACCAAACTATTTCCCCAACTGAACCACATATGTATGAAATTTTCAAGTACCTTCAACAAGTAAACCCTTAAAAATTGCTCAAACGCATTAGAAAAGAGCTGACCATCACATCCACTGCATATTTTGCTCCTCCTATTCAATTAAACATTTCAGCATTTCACACCTCTTAGAATAGAAAGTAATTCATCAATTTGATAGAGAGAAAAAAAAAAACAATGGATGTTTCATATACTTGACGGTGTTTCTGAGTTTCTCTTACAGAGAGGGATTGAGTGTCCTTAGGGCTAAAGCTCAATAAACCAATTGGGCATTCATTACAAACCTGAGAAATCAATGATGCAAGTAAAGAAGAGATGACACTAAAATACCTCCAAATGTATGGTGATCTGCTGTGTATCGAGTGCAGCTTAGAAAGAAGAGGAGGGGAAACCCAATACTGATCGGGAGGAAAATGTTTGGGTTTGGGTGATTTTTCTAGTACTCTTTGGCCTCCACATAACAATCCAGGAGAGAGAGAGAGAGGAGAATCTAATTTCTTTTCTTTTTCCTTTTCTAAACAAATAGTTACTTCTCCTAAGGGGTGTTCTATTTGCACCTCCAAAAGTGCTATGTATACCTCCGCTAGTTTTTTTTATTTTATTTTGATATTATCAACTCATATGAAATGACAGATAAGGATAAATATATAAATAAAAAATTAATTAATTTTTTACTCTTTCTACCTCCCTCACGTACAATCACGTATTGGAAAATTAATATCTCAAACTTCAATATGAGAATACATATATTGTGGTAGAACATCAGAGTATATATTACTAGTTATAACATCAGAGTATAAATAAGCCAGAATCATTGAAACTAGTTAAATGAACATGTATAGCTAATGAGAGGAGAAAGAATCACGCCATTACAGATCGAAAGAGAGAGATTGGTGATGAATCTGGTAGCCATTTTTGGAGAGATAGAGAGAAAGAGATAGTGTGGTCGTGTCGAGTCTACGAAACAAATTTGGTATAGATAGAAATAGGTGTAGGGGCATTATAGTAAAGAAGAAGAGGTACACTTAAGTTTTCTTAGAAGTTAAAAAGTGGAATGGAGGTATATTTAGTAGTGGAGGTACACACAACACTTTTGGAGGTGCAAATAGAACTCCCCTTCCCCTAATTTCTTAACTTTTTTTTTAAATCGACAAAAGAACTTCTATTCATACTTCTAAAGTTGGTACTAGAACCTCTTTTTTTTTTTTTTTTTAAGTTGTACATGATTTTGTCAATTCATACGAAATTACCAATAAACACACACAATGGTTAGCGCGAAAAAAAAAAATTATCTTCTTATCTCAACGACTTGCTCTACATCAACTGTGAGAAAATTTTCTACCTCAGCATAAACCCTAATACAAACGTCCAACTCTTGAAAGAATTTGACGATTTATTAAATGAGCAAACCATGCTTTTTAGGTCTTTGCACAAGGTATACAATTATTGATTTTTATTTTTATTATGTGTATGAATTCTTATACATATCATCATATATATATATATATATATATATATATATATATATATATCTTAGTTTTGAGATTGAAATTAAGGTTTACTAAAACGGGGGTTTGATTGATTGATACGAGCACTAGAAAGCTTTGATGCAAGGGGGAGGAGAATCAAGCAATGACCATGAAGATGTCATGTCACTTACATATGCACACCGCACACGGCTTAAATATCTTTATGCTGTAAAGTTCGGATTTTGTTGTGTAAAATAAGAGATCTAAAGTCGTGATTGTCATAGTATCAATAATGTTCATCAAACAATATTCAATCATATCGTAAACTTGTAATCGTGTGGGATCTAATTGGGAGGTGTAGATAGCAATTCAGTTAATTGTAAAAGTAAACATGAGGTCTATTGATTAGAGAGGTTCAAATGTCAATTTTAGAGGTATGAATAGAAGTTCCCACTCGATGATTTGTAGAGTTTCTATTTTTTTATTTTTTTTATTTTTTTATTATTATTTTTTATATAAAAAATCTATTTCGTGGTTAGAAAATTCTATGGAACATTAATGTATCAATTACATTAAGTAGATTCGAGTTGATATATTGTTAGACCAATTCCATGCATAAATACTCTGAAAAATTTCAAGAACAGTAACGAATTTGATCAACAAGCAGCTCACTCTAAATTAAGGGTAATTATTTTTTTTTTTTAAATTTAAAACGATACAAAACATAAAGAATTCGACCTAATTTTTGTACACGCCGTCAACCCCTCCAATCAGTTAGTTTCAAAGATCTCTATCAATTTTGCAGGGTGTTGATGCCATATATGCTAAGAAGCACGGACACGCGATATTGCTCGCGTCGTATCACGTGTCAAACACGTGATACTGGTCGCGTATCGCGTATCAGACACGTATCAGACACGAACACGCCAGGATACGCCTCAATACGCGTGGACACACGAACTGGGATTTCGATATGGCTTGGACACGCGAAATGAGGTTGGATACGGGCAACTGCTACTGCTACTGCTGATATGTCACCGCCGCAAATACCAGAACCCTAGCCAGCTTCAGACCCTCCGCCTCCGCCGCCGCGGAGCACACCGTTGTCCTCAGAGGCCTGATCAATCCTGCCGCCACCGTAAATGGAGTCAAAGAGATGGACTCTTCGATTGCTATCAACAGTTCCTTCGACATGGATTTGCCCTTTAGAAGCTTCTCAGTGTTTCTAAATTCGTCGATTTCTCTCATGTTCAAAGCATAGTACAAATGATCTGTAAAACCATACCGGGTGTCCTTTCCCCTAAATCTGAGGAACACGTCATGTTCCCAATTAGAGGGTGAAGTAACTGTTTGGGGCTTGGAGGATGTTTCTGTTAGAATCCGAGAGGACTCACAGAAGCACAATAATAAAGCTATAAACAGACACGGGCAAGTATAGTGGTTCACCGTGCCATCGGAGGGCACAGCTACGTCCACTTGGAATATAGTATGATCGACCAATAAGCGATCGGGTGGTTACATGCCAAGAGTAGCAAGTATTCAAGATCCCTAACTCTAAGGGGGAAGCCTTCTATTTATAAGGAAGGAAGGCTCCCTCATTTACAATGTTTCCAATGTGGGATGCAAACCCACTTTTTCTACTCTGGATGCTACTTCAGGTGCCCGGTGGCACGCCTTCCGGGTGCGGCACCGGTGATGTGGAACAATGGAGATGCAGTCGGGGTGTTGGTCTATCCGAGGTGTGTTGGAAGTAGGGCATATCCGACAGGTTGCACGGTCCACGAGGTCACCGAACATGCTTGGCGGTGCACCATATATGTCCCCAACAGAGGAGGAAGATGATGAAGGTAGATCCATATGAAGAAGAGTGATGGAGATACAATCTGGGTTTGAATCGATTTTCAGGTTCTAATAGGAAAAAGGAAGTTTCAGAAAAAAAAAAACAGGTGAAATTTCATTTTCCAGATTGGGTTCCACAAAGACTCGGGCTCTGGAGAAAGGTGTGTCTCGGGCTTGGGCTTAGGCCATGGACTCGGGCTGGGGCTGTTTATTTTTTTGTTTAATTATATATATATATAATATTATTTAATTAACGTATCCACCGTGTGTCCGTATCCGATTAAAATTTAATTTTGATGTGTCCACGTATCGTATCGTGTCCGTATTGGACACTCGTGCCAATTGAAACCTTGGCTGCATCATCATGGTGGAAGATCATCGGTGCCGCATCCGGAAGACATGCTCCCGTGCTCCGCAATAAGCTTCGTGAGTCGTTATTATGTGTATTTGTCCCACATCAGAAACAAGCATTATGAGGAAGTCTTCCTTAACTATAAAAGGAAGACTTCCCTTATATAGAAAGGATTGAATTCCATCATAACCATTCCACACTTGTAACATTGCAAAGGCTTATTGGCCGACTATAGTAGAATTTTAAGTGGACGTAGTCCGTATGACGAATCACTATGAATATTGTGTCGAACTATCTATATTGTGCTTCTTGTATAAACAAAATCATTTAGTGCCGTATGTGGGAACCAGTTCAAAAAGTTTGTGTTGCTCTACTGGTTAGGCTACCACGACAGCTCTCGGGCCATTGAGGTAACAGGGTACCCCAACACGTTACTCCTGGCATAGGCCACCCAGTCAGCGGGTCCAAGTGGTCAACGGGCCAGGAAGACCCCCATTTATTTCATCCGTATCAGCAGGTCAGCAAGCCCAATCAACGGGTCAGCGGGCCAGTTCTCATCTGGGCATATTTTCGACCCTATGAGCATGGAACTTACATGATGCTTCCGGTACCCAACAACCCGATCCGAAAAATCACCTCCCGATGACCCTTGCCAGCATTCTACGCATCTCGAATGTGTATCCGACCCGGTGGCACTTCAAACCTAGCTAGGCAAGTTCATTATCACCTGCACCGAAAAACCGATCTCGTCGACCCACCAAGCTCGTCAACTGGTACGGTATTTCTCCACGAGGCCCGCTGACGCAACTCATCAGCTCGCTGGAGTAGTCCAATAGAGATCTCTTCCGGGTTTGACGGTCTCAACTCTACCGGAGATCACAACTCCCCGAGTTCTCTTGTCCTGAAAGCCGGTGTGGGCACTCAGCCCAGAGAGCGTAAGCAAGAATGCATATCATTTCTAGCTAGGAAAGCTAAGTCTTCATCCTCCTCTAATTTTCAAATCAGCAATGATCATATGCCTACGTATATTTGCCTTAACTTGTGCAAGTACTGCCTGCTCTGTACGCATCGATCTGTTTCAAACAAGCATATTAAGATCGAGTTTTCCGCTGCAATAGTCGTATAAGCATATATATGGTTGTCTCTTGCTAAACACATGATCGCTTTTTACTAGCTAAAATATAAACCATGTATACGTGTTCACACAAATTAAAGTAGTGATTCCATCTTACCACGTACCCGCTCCATTGCACACCCATGCGGGTTATGCAAAAATATATAGAGGTTGTGCATGTATCTCTCTCATGCAAAGACTTTGTAGTACACAATTATTACATGCAAAGCCACACATACATCACATTATACTGATTGCAATAACCATTTTAAGTAGTTGGTAGCTTTAGCAACTTTATTGGTATAAATTCCTTTTACACATATTGGAGGCATGGTAAGCTAGCTCCATTTGTTGACACCATATATGTTAACTCACACACCTTTGCGGTACACGTAGAACAAATTTTCCAACTTATTCGAAATTAAGCTAGCTATTGTCTTGTTGACAGTAGCCACAAAAGGGCTACACAGACCCACAGACCCGCAGCTAGCATGCCCGGGGCCGGACCGAGGCCCGGAGCAGGATCTCCAGCACCCGGACCCGAGGCCCAACTGTCTAACATATGACTGGGGGCCCGGGAGCCGAGGACACCAGCCTGCCGAACAAGTCATCTTAGCTGCCCTTTTACGTACGAGCAGAAGGGAATCAGTCCCACATCGAAGAGTAAGACCAGACCTCACGATCGACCACCTATATAAGGGCCTCAACTACCCTCATTAATAGGTAACTCAACTCTCCCAATACTTATCATTCCCTCTTAAGTTATCTATTTGCTCCAACGGTACTAACTTAGGCATCGGAGAGGAGAAGACCGGCCCGCCCGGTATTCCCCTTAGTTAGCAGGGTTCACAGGAGGAAATCACATCAAAATCCACCGGTTTCTACCAAGCCTACGGGTTTGTGCAGAAACAATTGGCGCCGTCTGTAGGAACAGATTTGATCCACGAAAAGTTGCGTTGCTCTACCGGAGGGTAGAACCCAATCGATCCTTTGAAAGGCAGTTTGAAAGCAAATCCACAATCCGGACGCCATGGAGGGAAGGAAGGTGAAAGCTGGCATAAGAGGGCTGAAAGAGCAAGTCCGGGCCCCCGACCGGGCCCAAAACCCTAAAACTGAGGTCAACGCGAGGTTTGTCCCTTCTCCTGACCGGGACGGAACCCTCGATCGCCGGGGCTCAGACAACCCTGACCAATACGATATGGGGGGGGGGGGGATAAAAAAGATGAAGGCAGAAGTCGCGCGATTGCGAGAGGAGGGCAATCCAGACCGACTAAGGGCGGATGCCCGGTACCAAGAGTTGGAAGCGGTAAACATCGCCCTATCGGCGGCCCTGGAGAAAGGACACCGACAGAACACCTCTCGGGCGGCAGCACGGCCTGTAAATAAAGGTGACGAGTTCCCGCACCTAGAAGTGAGACAGCCTACGGGGAGGAGAAAGATTGCGCATTTGCCCACGTCACTCTTTCCGGAAGCTCTGAGGAATTCCGGGCCGGTTGAGCCCCCATACCGAACGAATTTGGCATCGGGCGAGCAGGACAGCTCCACGGCGAGGACGCTTCAGACGCTCTCCGCCTCGGTGTCGGACATAAAGGACCGGTTGGAGGCCAAAGGGAGAAAGACAGTGCGACCGCAGGACAATGCGCGATTCAACGAGCGCACTGGACCTTTTCCACACCGGGTTAGGGAATCCGGAAGATCTGGTAACCAAAAGTCTCTAAAATTGACGTACTCAGGAACAAGTTGCCCATACCAACACCTGGACAGTTTTAAGTCACAAACGGGCACAAAGGGCTACTCAGATGCCACGTGCTGCAATGTGTTCCAAGAGACTCTCTCGGGGGATGCATTGGGCTGGTTCTACGAGCTGCCAGTAAACTCGGTGTGGAAACATTCGAACAGCTGGCTGATAAGTTTGTCGGCCGATTCGTCCTCAGAGCCAAGGCGGCCCAAACGTCGACGGTCCTTTCGATTGCATGCAGACGGATCACGAACCACTGCGCGCGTTAGTTAACCGGTGGCAGATCGCCACGGCCGGGGTCAGAAATTTGGATAAAAGGATCGCGGAGATGGCATTCAAGCAAGGGTTAAGGCCCAGAGACCTCCTGTACGCCTTGCGAGTAAAGGAGCCGCCGGGGTACGACGAGCTGATGGTAGTGGCCGTCAGGCACGCCCAAGCGGAACATGAAACTTACGGGGATAAGATCCCCAAGCGAAGGTCGGGCGACCTATTACCAACACCCTCCTATGAAAACAAGGCCGGGCGACATGATCGCAATCGTACGCTTACGACCGGTAAGAAAGCCGAAGTATGGGAGGATCGGCGACCCCGTCGGAGCGGCAACGGGAGTTCATGGGCAGGTGGAAGACCACCGCCTTGGCGACCGGCACAGCCCATGGCAGCGGCGCGAGCGGAGCGACAACCGCGGGCCCTGGCCGTAATGCCCACATGGCGACAAGAGAGGACCCTGGCCATTATGCAAGCGGGAAAACCCGATGACCCAACCCTCCGGACTAACGACCACCGACCCCAGAGAACGGTCGTGGATGGCCGAGTCCGGACAGATGATCTGCAAAGGGATAGGCAGGGTGCCCGAAACGTAGGAAGCATACGCACCCGAGTCCCCGGGGGGATCGAGGTGCATGGAAGCATAAATATGATACATGGTGGGGACCACATTGATCGACTCCCCAGGAGCTCGAAGAAGCGGTGCCTAAGGTCGATCCGGGGAAAGGAAGTATATGTCTTTTGGGGAGGAAGCGGCCTGGCCGCTAAAACCTGATGGAACTCAGTCACGTTCTATGAGGAAGAAGAACCGGAGGATCTCATCCAACCGCACAACGATCCCTTCTTCATTACGGTCCAAATAGACCACTGGATAACTAGCCGCATGTTAATCGACACCGGGGCTTCTGTCAATGTGATGTTCCGAGAAGCATACAAGGGGCTGCACCAGGGGAGGGGCAAGTTATCCCAGGATAATGAGCCGCTGATAAGTTTCTCCGGCGAGGTGGTCCAGCCTTTGGGATCGGATTACCTGCCGCTGATCTTCGGCGAGGGAGACAGAATGAGAAAGGAACACCTGGAGTTCATTATAGTGGATTGTCTGTCCTCATACAACGGCATAATCGGTCGGCCAGGACTATGGAGGCTGAAAACATTCATAGCCGGCCACATGCTGATGTTAAATATTCCTTCACCCGCCGGCGTCATCAGCATACGCGGGGATCAGAAGATCGCCCGTACGTATTATGCGGAGGCCCTGGCCTACGGGAGAAAGCGGGCCGAGGTCTTCACGGCTACTCAATAAGCGTCAGTACCGGATCCGAGTATTGACCTCCGTGATGACACCGACTCCGACGACGAGAAGCCAAAACGCCCGTCGGCTGTGGAAGAAACCGAAACAATCTCCATTTCGGAGGATCACCAGGAACGAAAAGTGGTGATAAGAACGAAGCTCACCCCGGATATCAGGCAAGATCTCATCACCTTTCTCCGGGAGAACAGTTCAGTGTTCGCATGGTCCTACGAGGACATGCCGGGCATATCCCCAGGAATAGCCATCCACCGGCTAAATACGTTGCCCAACGTTCCCCCGGTAAGGCAGAAGAGGAGGTCCTTAAGCCCGGCGAAGTATGAGGCGATCAGAGAGGAAGTGCAAACTGAGATGCATGCATTTCATTCGGGAAGTTCAGTATCCCCACTGGCTCGCCAATGTGGTTATGGTCCCAAAGAAGGGAACCGATCAGTGGCGCATGTGCGTTGATTTCACCAACCTAAACCGGGCGTGCCCAAAAGAGAGCTTCCCGCTCCCCCGAATAGACCAGCTTATAGACTCCACATCCGGTTTTAAACTACTCAGCTTCATGGATGCCTACGCCGGATACAATCAGATAAGGATGAGCCCGGACGATGAAGAGCACACCTCGTTCACAACTGACCGAAGGACCTACTGCTACAAGAGGATGCCGTGCGGTCTAAAGAACGCCGGTGCCACATACCAACGGGTGGTAAACCGCATGTTGGAACAGGAGATGGGTAAAACATGCTGGTCAAAAGCTTGACCGCAGGGGCCCACATCCGAGACTTGGTAGTAGTCGTCGGTAAGATGCTCAAGTTTGGGATGCGCCTGAACCCGAAGAAGTGCATTTTCGGGATTTCGGAGGGCTTGTTCCTAGACCACATTATCAGCTAGCGGGGGATAGAAGCTAACCCGGTGAAGGTCCAAGCAATCCTAGACATGGAGACACTAGAGGAAAGAAACTAGGTCCAGACGCTGACCGGCCGACTAGCCGCCTTGGCCAGATTTATCTCCCGCCTGACCGATAAGTGTGCCCCGTTCTTTAAACTGCTCAAGGCACAGCAGTTCAAGAAAATTCACTGGGCAGCAGAGCACGAGGCGGCGTTCCAGTCCATCAAGACATATCTGTCTGCAGTACCTCTCCTATCCAAACCAGTACCGGGCGAGATGCTATACCTCTACATAGCCGCATTGGAAACAACCGTCTCTGCGGCTCTCGTCAAGAAAGAAGGCACGCTCGATCTCCCGGTATACTATGTAGGGATGGGACTTACCGGAGCCGAAAGCCGATACCCTGACATCGAAAAACTGGCTCTGGCCCTGATTGTCAACGCCAGGAAGCTCCGACACTATTTCCAAGCTCATTCCATCACCTTGTATACCAATCACCCTCTATGGCAGATCCTGCAAAGACCGGATACTAGCGGCAGGCTCGTACGTTGGGCAGTCGAGTTGGGAGAGTTCGATATAACTTATGCCCCGCGAACGGCCATCAAGGGCAAGGCCGCTGAGGATTTCATATGCGAACTCACCCCGATGGCAGTAGAAGCGCATTCCGGCCGGTCCGAGGGCACCGAAACAGTTCAAGCCATAAAGATCGAACTAGGCCTCCCCAGCGGTTGTAAGCTTTATGTGGACGGCTCCGTAACGAGTAGGCGGAGTGGAGCCGGCGTCATGCTAACCTCACCCGATGGCCAGTCATACGAGTATGTCCTGCGGTTCCTTTTCAATACTTCCAACAACGCCGCTGAATATGAGGCCCTCATAGCCGGTTTGCAGCTAGCTAAGGAAATAGGGATCCCATCCTTGGAAGTATACAGTGACTCGAGCCTGGTGGTAAACCAGATGAACGGGCTGTTGTATACGCAGGAAAGGGACTTACCGGAGCCGAAAGCCGATACCCTGACATCGAAAAATTGGCTCTGGCCCTGATCGTCAGCGCCAGGAAGCTCTGACACTATTTCCAAGCTCACTCCATCACCTTGTATCGGCCCTTTCCCAACAGCTGTAAGACAATACAAGTACGCCATTGTAGCCGTTGACTATCAGACAAAGTGGGTCGAGGCTGAGCCCCTAGTAAAGATTACCGAGGAACGGGTAAAAAAGTTCCTGTGGAAGAACATCTACTGCCGGTTCGGGGTGCCGCAGACCATAGTTACGGATAACGGGACACAGTTCAACAATACTGATCTCATCCAGTACACGGCCTCTATGGGGACCCGGATGTTGTTCGCCTCAGTAGCGCACCTGCAAACCAACGGCCAGGTTGAAGCGGTCAACAAGATCATCAAAAGTCTCCTCAAGAAGAAGTTAGATGACAAAAAAGGGTTGTGGGCTGAGGATCTCCCGGCGGTTCTATGGGCAATCCGCACGACAGCAACCGAAGCAACAGAGGAGACCCCGTTCTGTATGGCATTCGGGAGCGAAGCGGTACTCCCCGTAGAGACTGACATGCCTAGCGGCAGGGTCGAGAATTATGACGCTGAAACAAACGCCGATGGGATACGGCTCAACCTGGATCTCATTAGCAGTGCGACCATGCGCATATGCGAAACCAAACATACAAGCAACGGGTCGCTCGATACTATGACAGAAAGGTCCGGGAAAAGAAGTTGCAAGTAGGGGATTGGGTGATGAAGAAAGTTCAGAAAAAGCCGCTAGCCTTAGAGCCAACCTGGGAAGGGCCCTACCAAATCACCGCAGCTGCGGGCCCGGTGACATTCCACATCATAGACACTAAAGACATCTACTCCACCCGCCTATGGAATATTCAGCATCTACGGTTCTACCCTAAGTGAGGACACTGCCTTAAAAATGGATAGTGTTGTATTTAGTACCAACGTTGCAACACAAATAGTTACTGGTTACAAAGTAAACTATAGCTAGTTACAAAGTAAATATATATGCCAAGTATCTGCAGCTGCTATCCCTTTTTTAAACCGTTAATCAGCGCCACCGGAGCCCCTAATCCCTGACCCACCAGCCTTGAGACACCGCTTTTGCTCCAACTTCTCGGCCAAGGCTACCTTAGCCTCCATCCGCTCGGCATCAAGCCACCCTTTCTCCCTCCACTCCAGATACGCATCATTTATACCCTTCGCACGGGCAGTCTCCAGCATCTCTGCAAGTTCCACCGAGTCCCAGAAATCGCCAATAGCTTTATCAGCGGCTTCTGCAAGTTGGGATTCTACAAGCTTCTCTCCTCTCGGCCAAGGCTACCTTAGGACTGCTGTTACTTGGGTCCGTAGCTCCAAATTCTTCGCTTCCAGGACCGTTACCCTCCCAGAAGCCTCGACACACTGGGCTTCCAGCACGGTTGCCCGCCCCCCAGCTTCCGTCAGTTTCACCTCCAATTCCATAATCTTCTCTTCCCGAGCGACCGCCAGTCTACCGGCCTCCTCCCTCTCCTGCGCAATCTTAACCTCCATCAATGACAGCTGCATGGTGAGGTCCTCCACCTGCTTCTCCAGGACCGGAGCCCCCTCACTAGGCTCAGCGGCGTAAAGGCTGTGAACCAGCTGGTACAAGTACACAAAAGAAGAACGTCAGCTTGTAAAACAAAAAGGGAGAGGGAGCGCAAAAGAACCTCAGTTTCACACAGGTACGCGATCAGACTTACCCGAAGACCCAATTCCACAGCCTTCTTCCTGCTCTCACCCGGTCGCACATCCCCGGGGGCCCCGGTCAAGTCCCAAGGCCTCGATGGTAGAAACCACGAATCTACCAAAACCACCATCACCAGAGCCGCGATCAGCTTCCGGTTCACCGGTTTTCTTACTCTTTCGGCCACCAGTTCCCTCCGCCAGAACCAATGCTGACCCCCCCCCCCCCGGTCGAGCTTGACGCCCCGGTATCAAACATCCTCGCCCTTTTTGCCTGAGCCTCCCCAAGACCGCTTCTGCGGTACCGAGTCATATCCGTTGTCTCTCTCTCCCGTGGGGCTTGTGCCCCCACAGGTCGCACTAGAGGTTCTGGACCTGGTGAGCCCACCGGTCCTACATCCCGAATGATAAGCGGGGCATTCTCCTCACCGCCCGGTCGCCGACCATAGTGGGAATCCGGAAACATGAGCGGCACAGGATTACTATGCATCGTCCTCTCTAGGGTGTCATGATTTACAGCGGTTTTCGAGGCCGTCTCCCCCATCTCCATCAACCTCTGGGCCACAAGTTCATCATCCGCCTCGATGGTCTCCTCGCTCCGAACAGCGAGCCGGGGGGCATTAGCTGCAAATCAATAAACCGAACGGTTAGAACAAAATACGACCGCACAAAACAACAGTGCAAGGCACCTTACCAGGTTTTTGCCCCATCTCGCATATCTGCAACACATTCCACCGGATGAAATTGTAAGAGCTCCGGCCCAGATTATTCCAGCAAACAAAAAGCCGGGCAATCCGTTGCCTCTCCAAGTCGACCAACCGGTACGACTGATCCCCGATAGCTTGATAAGCCCCGGGCACCCGGAAGCTCCCCGAACTACGCTGCCACCTACCCCCGGCCATCACAACCTGTCTCCTCCACACATTCGAAACCGATGACGGCAGATGAGTGATGGGAGGATCGAAGTCCCGCGCGGAAAAATTTACACATCCGGTGGCCTGGGCCTTTCTGCAGTAGAGAATCTTATACAGCGCCCAGAACTCATTTATCGTGGGCCAGTCCATGTTGCTAAGACTGAACAAGCACCCGAGAACAAGCAACTGCCTCCACTGGTTGCTAGGAAGCTGGGCGGGGGAGATGTTTATGATAGGAGCACAATGTGCGACGATATTATATGTTTATGCCCTCGTTTATGCTTTGTTTAACCCTTATTTATCTAAGATAGAGTCGTAATGTAGTTAGTGTCCATTTGGTAGAGTTTTGGTGAAAAATGGTTAAGAATCCGAAAAATGACTAAGTTTGAGAAATCTGGAAAATATTGCAAAATATGTCTTTTTCGTGATTTTGAGATAAATGAAACTGTGATCTATCCTTGTCCAAATTCTATGAAATTTGGCGTGCTTAATATTCATATGCTGGGGAATGTTGTGTTAAAATTTCAGATTAATCGGAGTTCGGGAAGTCACCCAAAAGTTGGCTGCAAAACGGCAGTCCGAGCATTTCAATCCAGGGGCTTCCAGGATTTTCCTGGGACTTTGTCCCAACTTCGAAAACTCATTCCCGACGACTTGCATGGAATTTGGCCGAAATATTTTATGAGGAGATGGCCCTATGTGTCTAGTTTACGTGAGACTTGGAATCGCATCAATTGGAGCTCCACGGAAGGAGATATGCCGGAATTACTGCGACAAGGTCAAAGCTGCCGATTCCAGGAACCTACTGCCCCCTTTTTGTGTTTTCTGTTTTTGATGGACCAAATGGTGTACAAATGCATATGTGAAGATGGTCCAAGCTTTATGAAGGGAAGAGGAAGACACTAGGCCATGGCATTGAAGAAAAACATGAAGAAATCAAGTCTCCTAGTCACACTAGGAGAAGCTGCCGATTTAAGGCAGATCGGATGCAATTTCAAGCTGCCGGCAATTGGGGTATTTTTCGATGGACCAAGACATGTCAAATGAAGTCCAAGACCATATAAGAAGTCCATGAAGATGTGAAGCCCAAGCCTTGAAGAAAAATTCAGAAAAGAAAACCTAATTGGATTAAGAAAGGAAGGTTGTAAAAACCTTAATGAACTAGGTTTTCTGAATCCCTTTTGGCTTAAGGGACTGCCGGCAGCCTCTCTCCCTATCCTCTATATATACCCCCACTTTTCATTCTGAAAAGTTGTCACATTCTAAAGCAAAAACCCTAGCCAAAGTTCTACCAATTTTCAGCCAAAGATCCTACATAAAAACACAAACCAAAAGCCACCACCACCACCATACAATCCTGCCGATTATCCTCTCCTTTCATCCAGCCACCACCGAGCCATATTCCATTGGATTCACACGACTTGAAGCCCTCAAAGGTGTCTGCAAATGTGTGATCTACTCCCTACTCTTGGTTTGTAATAGTTTTTATGTAGTTATGTGTAGTTTTGTCTATGAAACTCATGTGTATGTTTGGTTATTGTGTTTTCATGTCTATGTGAAAAACGATTGTGAATTTGGTTTTATGATGATGCATGTTAATTTAATTCTTATGATATTAATAAGGAATTTCAAAGATAAGTTTCGAATTGCGTGCTAACTTGTAATGAAAATATGAAGTAAAGAGATAGGATTAGATAGGCAAGCATGTTCACTCTGATTCTAGTAGTTCGTTCTTGGTTTAATCTTTAAATCCGTGTGCCGCAAAGATTGGTACTTAGCATATTCGCGATGTGTTTTGAGTATTGGTCTTGTATCCGTCAATAATAGGACTAGAGTGGTTTAAACGATTATGCATGTTAACAAGAAGTGGTGACGCCTTGCTTGATTGATATGTTTCCGACTAAAAAGACCTTGTGCCTAATTACTTTGCATGTTTGATTTCGACGATAAGTGTTCTCAAATGTGTTTAGTATAACTTTAGGGTTAGACGATAAGTTAATCTTGAAGTACTTGAGAGTCTTAATCGATTAGTAAACCGATAAGGAGCTAATTAGGTTGGAACTAAGTCGGATCTAGGATATTGTGTGCTCTTGCCGTGTCTTATCTTATAACTTTGCTATGTGTTTTGAGTGCTTTTGTGTTAGTAATTTGTGGAAGAATGTCGACCAACCTTGTATATAGTAATTTAGGACTTTAATTTGCTGTTTTTATGCATGATTTAGAGGCAGCCCTTTTGCTGCCGAGCCTAGGATTTTCATGTCTCGAATTTCTTTTCTTTCAATGTTTGTGCCGTGTGTAGTTTAGGGCAGCTTGCTGCCGTACCCTATTCCCCCATATGTGTGATGATTTTGTATATATGTGAATATGTTTGAGACTAACAATTTCATATCTCAGGTACCCTTAATCCCCGGCCTAGAACGATCCCTACTTGCTCATACTACTAACGATATTTTGTAGGGTTATTATTGCATGTGAGCTTTGGCTCCCGTTCAATTTTTGGCGCCGTTGCCGGGGACTATAAAAGCTTGTTTTATGAATTTGTTGTGTATAATATGTTGCTGGAAATTTTTGTTGTGAAAGTGTAAAGTTATAAATTTTAAGTTTATTTTGGGATTTTGTAAAGTAGAAATATGCTTTGGCATGTAGAGTTTAAATTTCGAAAGTTGCATGATGTATAATGATGTATGTTGGTAATCACTTAGTTTAATTTCTAGGAAGTTGATATGTTGTGTATGTTTGAGTTTATTGTAGTTTCTAAAGTGTAACATGTAGGTGAAGCCTCTTTTGTTGATCATAACCAAAACCCTTCATGTGAATGGTGCTATGTCGGAGGGCGTTTCTATGTAGATTGGGAAACGCGGGATACTTCCCCCCCACGCATATAAGCGTTTCTTCGGTAATAGTATTACTTCTATGAGGTTGAGGGCGGTTTTAATCAACACTTGAGACCGCTAGGGATCCGTGTTTGTTTTACAAAGTATGGGGAAGTTATTATCATATATATGGTTCTCAGGTTTGTTTAACTGGATCTCAAGGCCCATAGACTGATGTTCATTCTCGGTGAGTGAGTCGATAGGGGGTTCGCCTCCGTGGTGTCGAACAACGAGTCCTGCCTGGTTCCTGTAGGGGGTTCGCCCTCCGTGATTTTAATGACCTTTGAAACGTAAAATCCGCACGACCTAGTCGACAGCTTGTGCCGAAGCATCACCTCACTTTAGACGCTAGAACATAACTTGACATATGTGGCCTATTTTCTTCAAAGATAAAACATGTTGTGTGGTTCAAACTCTTGAGGTATATCGGATTAAGCATGATACTACCGGGGGCTGTATCAGTCCATTGCACCGTTATCTCCTCTGCTCCACGTACTTCGAGAGTTAGGACAAATTTAAAAGAAATTAGACTTAGCGATTACATGCTCATGAACTTGTCAAATTTTCTTCTCTTGTGCCGATTGTATATGTATGCTTTGCCGAAATGTTTGTTGCTATGCCGTGTACTATATGTGTTGCCGAATGTGCATATGTGTATCATTGCTGAAATTTGTTGTGTAATCGCCAATGCCGTGGCTTGTAATGATGTATATTCTTGTCTTCTATTTTCTTTACAAGGTTCTAACTTGTTTAAATGTTGCAAATTTCAGAAATAGTGCATGTCCGAATCTAGTATTTGGACAAGAGATCTTCAAGGCCGTTTGCAACGTTTAGACCAAGAACTCGCTATTGCTCGTTTTGTGCCATTACCACCATCGTCACCAACCAGTTCATCCGTAGCATCATCCGTACCATCCTCCCCTATTGTGCTGTCAGTTTCATCATCATCAGGGCCAAGCTCACCATCGTTTGTTTCGTCGTCGTGTGATCTTCAGAACCTAGAATTTGAGGCCTTTGCCGAATTAGAAGAAGAAGAAGAGATCATGGCATCAATCAGATCACAGAATGGTCATGTTGCTGGAGCTGGAGTTGCTCCTTCTAATATTACTTATCCTCCCTTGGAAACTGACAAGACTGGAGAGATTGAATTGAGGAGTGGATTCCTCCATAAGCTGAAGTCATTTTATGGGATGCCGAGTGAGGACCCTAACAAGCATCTACAGTGGTTTAACTTCACCACGGAGTCTATGTGCCCAAGAGGGACCGATTTGCAACACTTCAAAATGAAGGCATTTCCGTTTTCTTTAGAAGATCAAGCAAAGGAGTGGTTGTTTGAGGTGCTTAGTGGTCGCATTGTTTCGTGGAGTACTATGATGGATGAGTTTTTGCTCAAGTACTTTCCTGCTTCACGTATCACTGATCTGAGGAAGCAAATTACAAGTGTGAAGCAAGCCGGAGATGAGACTTTCTTCGACTACTACAAGAGGTTCAAGTCCCTAGTTTCTTTGTGTCCATCGCATGGCATTAGCGATGGGCTCTTGCTACAATATTTTTATGAGGGATTGCGCGTCATGGAGAGAGAGTTTCTTGACTCGGCCGCGGGAGGTAGCTTTTTGGAGTTGAACGCCGGTGCGGCAAGAAGTTTGTTGGAAGTTCGTGCTTTGAACAACCAACAATTTGGCATGGCACGAGGCAATGTGCAAAGGAATGAAAAAGTGCATGAGACGTCTTCGAGCTCAAAGTTAGAAGATAAAGTGGACAAGCTTACCGACTTGGTGAGTAATTTGATGAAGAAGCGTGCTAGTGTTTGTGGAATTTGCACCGAGGGCCATGAGACCGAACAATGCCCTCAATTTGGAGTTAATGAGGGAGTTGAGGAGTGCAATGCAATTGGTTTTCAAGGAGGCCAACGTTTTGGAAATTTCAATCCAAGGTTCAATGATCATCCGAACTTTCGATGGGCGAACAATGATAACGTGCTTAGGGCACCTATGCAACCGAGAGAGGGAGGAGCGCCATTTGCACCGAGGCCACCATTTGTGCCTCGGCAACCTTATCAGCCGAACCAAGGGAATTTTGGAGCTATGCCGAGCCAAGCACAAGTTGTGCCGTACCAAGGCTAAGGAGGGCCGAGCCAAGGCCAAGCCTCGCCGAGCAATCCGAACTACGATGCTTTGATTCAATCATTGTCAAGTGCTACTCAAGCATTACTCGCGGGACAACAAAATCATCAAAAGGACATTGGTGAGCTCAAGACTCAAATGGGGCAAGTTGTGGATTTTATGGGAAGATTTAATGAGCAAGGGAAGTTGCCGAGCAATACTATTCCAAATCCAAGGAACGAGCAAGCCAAAGTGATTCAAACTCGAAGCGGAAAAGAGTTGTTTCCTCCAACAAGTCCAAAGAAGAAGCGGGTGACTTTCAAGGGAATAAATGAGGATGAGATGGCTGCCGGACCTGTCATTGCCGGCAGCCATGATGGAGATGCCGAGGAGAGCCATGTTGCCGAGCATGTTGATGATGCCGGCAATGTTGCTGCCGAGAGAAGTAGAGGTGCAACCGAGAAAAAGGGTGATGCCGGCAACCATGGTATGAATGATAAGGGGCTGCGTAACGAGCTTGAGTACGATCCCGCCACATCAAAGAATGAGGTATTGCCGAACCAAGCAAGCAAGGGAGGGGTGTCATCATCTAGTGCCCCATTCCCTTCACGTTTTGCTAGAACAAAGAAGGATAAGTCCGATGAAGAGGTATTGGAGATTTTCCGGAAAGTGCAAGTCAATATTCCTTTGTTGGAGTGCATTAAGCAAGTGCCAAAGTATGCTAAGTTCTTGAAGGAGCTTTGCACGGCAAGGAGGCATACTAGAGAGACTCGTGTGGTAACTATGAGCGAGACGGTGTCGGCCGTTATTCAAAGAAAATTGCCACCAAAGATGAAGGATCCGGGAAGCTTCAATGTGCCTTGTGTCATAGGCAACACACGTATCGATGATGTTATGTTGGATTTGCGAGCATCGATCAATGTCATGCCACTCAATGTTTATCAAACGTTGAGTATAGGGCCTCTCAAGAAGGATAATGTCATCATTCAACTTGCGGATCGCTCAAGTAAATATCCGGAAGGTTATGTAGAGGATGTGTTGGTGCAAGTCAACCAATTGATATTCCCCGCCGATTTTTATGTGGTTGAGATGGAGGATTCGCCGGTCAACAACACTCAATTGCTTTTAGGGCGACCATTCATGAGGACCGCGCGCACAAAGATAGATGTGGCCGAGGGCAACCTAACTATGGAATTCGATGGTGAAGTGATAAAGTTCAATGTGTTTGACGCCATGAGATTCCCCAATGTTGATTTGAAGGAGGGTTGTGCCATTGATGTTTTGGAGGAGGTCGAGCAAGTTATGTCGACCTCGCTCGACGCATAGCAATTAGCGATTGAGCAAGGGGTCGGATTTGACAAGAGGGGAGAACGAGTGCATGATGAAGCCGAGCCAAGCCATGCCGAGCAAGGGATTGCCGAGCCAAGCAACAATGCCGAGTCATTCATAATGTTGCCGAGCCTTAGAGAGGTGGTTGCCGAGCTTGAGGCCACACCATTGTATCCGAGGAACTCGTTCTTGTCAATTCCAAGTGCCACAACAAAATTTCGACCAAGTGTGGAAGAGGCCCCAAAGTTAGAACTTAAAGAACTCCCTAGTCACTTGAAGTATGTTTATCTTGGAGAAGAAGATACACTACCGGTTATTGTGTCTTCAATGCTTAGTGAGAAGCAAGAAGTGGATTTGATACGTGTGCTTAAGAAGTACAAGACCGCCATAGGTTGGACCTTGGCGGATATCAAGGGAATAAGCCCTACTACTTGTGTTCATCGTATTTTGTTGGAAGAAGGAGCTAAGCCGACAAAGGAAGCTCAACGTCGACTTCACCCTCCCATGATGAAGGTTGTGAAAGATGAGATTATCAAGTTGCTTGATTGTGGGGTGATCTACCCAATCTCGGATAGTAAGTGGATATCTCCCGTGCAAGTAGTGCCGAAGAAGAGTGGTGTAACGGTTGTCAAGAATGAGAAGAATGAGCTTGTGCCACAAAGACTTGTAACCGGTCATAGGATGTGCATCGACTATAGGAAGCTCAACGCTACAACGAGGAAGGATCACATGCCTTTGCCGTTTATGGATCAAATGTTAGAAAGGTTGGCCGGTCATTCTTACTATTGCTTTCTTGATGGATATAGTGGCTATAATCAAATCATGATACACCCGGACGATCAAGAGAAGACCACTTTCACTTGTCCATTTGGCACGTTTGCTTATCGGCGGATGCCATTCGGACTTTGCAACGCACCCGGCACTTTTCAAAGATGTATGTATGCTATCTTCTCGGATTTTATTGAAGACATTATCGAAGTATTTATGGATGATTTTAGTGTGTATGGAGGCACCTTCGATGCATGTTTGGGGAACTTGGAGAAGATACTTAAGAGGTGTGTAGAGACAAATCTTGTGCTCAATTGGGAGAAGTGTCACTTCATGGTCACGCAAGGCATTGTTCTAGGGCATATAATTTCGGCAAGAGGCTTAGAGGTTGACAAAGCCAAGGTGGAGCTAATTCAAGCATTGCCGAGCCCTAGGTGTGTGAAGGATGTGAGAAGTTTTCTTGGCCATGCGGGGTTTTATCGACGATTCATCAAAGACTTCTCTTCAATTGCCAAGCCATTAAGCAGCTTGTTACAAAAGGAGGTGACGTTTGAGTGGACAAAGGCATGTGAGGAGGCATTTTGCCGTTTGAAGATGCTACTATGCACGGCACCTATACTTGTTTCCCCTAATTGGGACGAGCCGTTTGAGTTGATGTGTGATGCTAGTGATTATGCACTTGGAGCGGTACTTGGACAACGAATTGAGAAGAAGCCATGTGCCATTTACTATGCTTCAAGGACTCTCAACGATGCACAACTCAACTACACGACAACGGAGAAGGAACTCTTAGCGGTAATTTTTGCTTTGGAAAAGTTTCGATCATATCTTTTGAATTCCAAGGTTATTGTTTATAGTGATCATGCCGCTTTAAGATATCTTATGACGAAGAAGGATGCTAAGCCGAGGCTTATTCGATGGATTCTTTTGCTTCAAGAGTTCGATATTGAGATCAAAGATAAGAAAGGTGTAGAGAATGTCGTAGCCGATCATTTGAGTAGACTTGTACAAGATGTGGATCGGCTGCCCCTATTAGAGACTTTTCCGGATGAGCAACTTTTTCGACTTGAAGTGCTTGAGCCTTGGTATGCCGACATTGCAAATTTTCTAGCCACACGCCGATTCCCCAAGGAGTTGCCGAACCACCATCAAAGAAAAATAAGGAAGCAAGCTCGACACTTCTTGTGGGATGATCCGTACTTATGGAAGCAATGTGGTGATCAAGTGCTTAGAAGATGTGTGCCGGAGAATGAGCATCGTTCCATCCTTACTTTTTGTCATAGTGAGGCGTGTGGAGGACATTTTGGGCCGAAGAAGACGGCATTGAAGGTACTTAATTGTGGTTTCTTTTGGCCTACAATTTTCAAAGATGCATTCATGTTTTGTAAGTCATGTGATCGATGCCAAAGAATGGGAAATATTGGACCAAGAGATCAAATGCCGTTACACCCCATCACTTCTATTGAGATTCATGATCTTTGGGGGATTGACTTCATGGGACCGTTTCCTTCAAGTAAGGGCTTTCTCTACATATTGCTTGCGGTGGATTATGTGTCAAAGTGGATTGAAGCCAAGGCTACACGCACCAACGATGCTAAGGTGGTAGCCGAGTTTCTCAAGACCAACATCTTTTCACGTTTTGGAGTTCCAAGAGTCTTGATTAGCGATGGAGGATCCCATTTTTGTAACCGCACCATTGAAGCCTTATTGAAGAAATATGGAGTCACACATAAAGTTTCCACACCATATCATCCCCAAACTAGTGGCATGGCCGAAGTAAGTAATCGAGAGATCAAGCAAATACTTGAGAAGACCGTTGGACCTTCAAGGAAGGATTGGAGTGATCGTCTCGATGATGCTTTGTGGGCTTATAGGACGGCATACAAGACACCGATAGGTATGTCACCTTTTCGGTTAACATATGGCAAAGCATGTCACTTACCGGTAGAACTTGAGCATAGAGCATGGTGGGCGGTTAAGGCCTTCAACATGAGCATTGATGAGGCCGGCCTTCATAGGAAGCTTCAACTCAACGAACTTGAAGAAATACGGAATGAAGCTTATGAAGCCGCATGGATTTACAAGCAAAAGACTAAGGTTGCACATGATAAGATGCTTCGACGGAAGGAGTTTGAAGTTGGTCAAAAAGTTCTCTTGTATCATTCACGACTCAAACCTTTTCCGGGTAAGTTGCGCTCGCGTTGGATTGGACCATTCATTGTTCTTCAAGTATTTCCACATGGAGCCATAGAGATTCGGAATGAAGCTACGGGAAACATATTCAAGGTAAATGGACATAGACTCAAGCCGTACTACGAGCCATTTGAACCCATACATGATGAAACCGACGTACATGACCCTCCAAGCCAAGGGGCTACCATTGCTATTGTCCATGCCGAGCTGCACCCTTCACCCACACCCCAATGCCGAGACCAAGAGGCTGCCGGACCTGCCATCGCCGGCAGGCTTGATGATATGACACATGTGGTTCAGCACAACCTAGCTGGACTCAAGGATACGCCGGATACGCTTGACTTAGTACCGGACACGACGGCGACACAGCCAGACACGCAGATTGCACCACACTCGGATACGCAGCCTTCTACAAGCACCGATTCGGACAACTCATGCAACGATCTTCTTATCGAACTTCTTCTTGCCGATTTGAGTTGTTTTGGAGCACGATGAACACATGAAAAACACGGTGAAAAGTCTAGGCTATGGACTATAAACACAAAGCGCTACTTGGGAGGCAACCCAAGTCGATAAAAGAAAAACGAAGGAGCCATCACCGAGAGTTTGAAATTTCTTAACCCTTCTCTTTTTCTTTGATTTGTGATGATATGTTGGTATATGTTAGACTATTGCATGTTTAGGAAATTCGTTGATATAGATTTGTGTACATTGAGGACAATGTATTTTTCTAAGTGTGGGGTGGGATAACGTATTCCGTTTATGTTTTCGTGTGCTTAGTTTAGAAAAGAAAAATTCAGAAAATTGTTCCACAAAAATAGAGTGTTTAAATTGTTTGTTTCGAGTCTTAGGATGCCCCTAATATGTCAATGATGTTTTTCTCCTCTTTGCATACATAGATGATAGTTGTGCATACTATTAAAATTGTAAGTTTCATGGATTATGTGCATTGGTAGGAGCATGTAGGACTTGTTGATTAACGAAGCATGCATGTTTTTAGCTAGTTTATGTCCTAAATAACCTATGTGAGCTTTAGTGCCAAATTGCTTTCTTCTTGAGCGATAAAAGATAAAATTCGATAGATTCGTAGGAAGCATGAAACCTCATAATTCTTTGACTATTCGATGACTATGTGCCATAGATTTTTAATGAACTCTAGTATGCTAGAATTTACTCTTGTTGATTTTCGAAACGTTTATATCATAAAATACCTTGATTTTGAATATGATTGAATAAAGATCATTTAGGTTTACCACCAAAGCCAAATAAAACATGAGCCCTATTGGAGCCCGTCGTGGGACACCTTAGTAAACCCCCTTTGAGCCTACGTTGAACCTTTTCTTTCATCACCCTTAAACACTTTCCATGAACTTAGTATAGTGATGCCTTTACTGTGTGTTCCGGCAAAGCTTGAATTTTTGAAGGCGTTTTCGCGTGTGTGATGAAGAACAAGTGTGGGGTAGACTTAGCCATGAATTTGTATGTAAAATGTATGCATGCCGTGCCTTAAGAAAAAGAAAAGAAAAAATGCTCGGATTAAAAAGAAAAAAAAAAAAAAAAGGAGCCGAGAAAAAGAAAAAGAAGAAGGCACGGCATAGGTTTGAAAAATAAAAATTTTTGTGCATGGCTATTGTCTTGAGTATTGTTGTAATGTTTTATGGAAAGAAAAGAGTGAAGTATGGGTCCAACAAGATAAAATTTGACCCTTGGCGAGAAGACATAAAGAGATTCGAGCTTTGCTAAAGCGCATGGTGACGTTTTGAGCCTCTTTATCCAAATATCGAATACCTCTTAGCCTAGCCCCATTACAACCCTTTTAGTGATCTTTTTCATGATTCTTAAGATGGTTAAATTTGATTTGTGGAGATTATCTCAAGAGTAAGCTTATGGTTTTGGTTCATTGGTGCATATAGTTATCATATGAGGTTTTTCCATACAAATTTCACAAAGTGCTTTCGTTTCATGACATATGCAAGTTACTCTTCGTAATTCATTATCTTTCACTTGCATATACTATTGAGTGAATAACCATGCTTCGAGAGAAAAGAAGAGAGTATGCCTAGTGAGGTGATTTGAATTAGCTTTTACATGTTTTCATGCTTACCTTTAGCTCTTATATGTTCATATTGATGTCGCATGTTCATGAAGCTTGAAATTTTCGCGCTTAGCATTCTCATGCATTAACTTGAAAGCTATGTGTACATACGAGCCTGAGACAAATTGTTAGGGGCACTAGTTTGTTTAGAGTCTTAGTTTAAATTAGTTTGCTAAGGGACTAGCAAAGGATAAGTGTGGGGTAGTTGATAGGAGCACAATGTGCGACGATATTATATGTTTATGCCCTCGTTTATGCTTTGTTTAACCCTTATTTATCTAAGATAGAGTCGTAATGTAGTTAGTGTCCATTTGGTAGAGTTTTGGTGAAAAATGGTTAAGAATCCGAAAAATGACTAAGTTTGAGAAATCTGGAAAATATTGCAAAATATGTCTTTTTCGTGATTTTGAGATAAATGAAACTGTGATCTATCCTTGTCCAAATTCTATGAAATTTGGCGTGCTTAATATTCATATGCTGGGGAATGTTGTGTTAAAATTTCAGATTAATCGGAGTTCGGGAAGTCACCCAAAAGTTGGCTGCAAAACGGCAGTCCGAGCATTTCAATCCAGGGGCTTCCAGGATTTTCCTGGGACTTTGTCCCAACTTCGAAAAATCATTCCCGACGACTTGCATGGAATTTGGCCGAAATATTTTATGAGGAGATGGCCCTATGTGTCTAGTTTACGTGAGACTTGGAATCGCATCAATTGGAGCTCCACGGAAGGAGATATGCCGGAATTACTGCGACAAGGTCAAAGCTGCCGATTCCAGAAACCTACTGCCCCCTTTTTGTGTTTTCTGTTTTTGATGGACCAAATGGTGTACAAATGCATATGTGAAGATGGTCCAAGCTTTATGAAGGGAAGAGGAAGACACTAGGCCATGGCATTGAAGAAAAACATGAAGAAATCAAGTCTCCTAGTCACACTAGGAGAAGCTGCCGATTTGAGGCAGATCGGATGCAACTTCAAGCTGCCGGCAATTGGGGTATTTTTCGATGGACCAAGACATGTCAAATGAAGTCCAAGACCATATAAGAAGTCCATGAAGATGTGAAGCCCAAGCCTTGAAGAAAAATTCAGAAAAGAAAACCTAATTGGATTAAGAAAGGAAGGTTGTAAAAACCTTAATGAACTAGGTTTTCTGAATCCCTTTTGGCTTAAGGGACTGCCGGCAGCCTCTCTCCCTATCCTCTATATATACCCCCACTTTTCATTCTGAAAAGTTGTCACATTCTAAAGCAAAAACCCTAGCCAAAGTTCTACCAATTTTCAGCCAAAGATCCTACATAAAAACACAAACCGAAAGCCACCACCACCACCATACAATCCTGCCGATTATCCTCTCCTTTCATCCAGCCACCACCGAGCCATATTCCATTGGATTCACACGACTTGAAGCCCTCAAAGGTGTCTGCAAATGTGTGATCTACTCCCTACTCTTGGTTTGTAATAGTTTTTATGTAGTTATGTGTAGTTTTGTCTATGAAACTCATGTGTATGTTTGGTTATTGTGTTTTCATGTCTATGTGAAAAACGATTGTGAATTTGGTTTTATGATGATGCATGTTAATTTAATTCTTATGATATTAATAAGGAATTTCAAAGATAAGTTTCGAATTGCATGCTAACTTGTAATGAAAATATGAAGTAAAGAGATAGGATTAGATAGGCAAGCATGTTCACTCTGATTCTAGTAGTTCGTTCTTGGTTTAATCTTTAAATCCGTGTGCCGCAAAGATTGGTACTTAGCATATTCGCGATGTGTTTTGAGTATTGGTCTTGTATCCGTCAATAATAGGACTAGAGTGGTTTAAACGATTATGCATGTTAACAAGAAGTGGTGACGCCTTGCTTGATTGATATGTTTCCGACTAAAAAGACCTTGTGCCTAATTACTTTGCATGTTTGATTTCGACGATAAGTGTTCTCAAATGTGTTTAGTATAACTTTAGGGTTAGACGATAAGTTAATCTTGAAGTACTTGAGAGTCTTAATCGATTAGTAAACCGATAAGGAGCTAATTAGGTTGGAACTAAGTCGGATCTAGGATATTGTGTGCTCTTGCCGTGTCTTATCTTATAACTTTGCTATGTGTTTTGAGTGCTTTTGTGTTAGTAATTTGTGGAAGAATGTCGACCAACCTTGTATATAGTAATTTAGGACTTTAATTTGCTGTTTTTATGCATGATTTAGAGGCAGCCCTTTTGTTGCCGAGCCTAGGATTTTCATGTCTCGAATTTCTTTTCTTTCAATGTTTGTGCCGTGTGTAGTTTAGGGCAGCTTGCTGCCGTACCCTATTCCCCCATATGTGTGATGATTTTGTATATATGTGAATATGTTTGAGACTAACAATTTCATATCTCAGGTACCCTTAATCCCCGGCCTAGAACGATCCCTACTTGCTCATACTACTAACGATATTTTGTAGGGTTATTATTGCATGTGAGCTTTGGCTCCCGTTCAGTTTATCAGGCTCAGCACGTACTGGACAAACTTAGGCAGCTGCAGAGATAGCCCGTGCCGAAATTGATCCTAAAAAACGGCAACCAAACCTTCCTTCGGGTTGCAAGCCAGTTCCCCGGGATGCAGACCCCGGAACTTAACGGAGGAGTCAATGCCCCACTTCGCCTGAAAATCCCTTATCTCGCTAGCAGTCATGCTCCTGGTCGGCTCGTCACACAAAATCACCCTGTCGCCATTCAACAGCCGGTGCCTCACGGGCCCTCCCGTCGACGCACGGCCGGCACTGACAGAACTGGCTGACTTCCCAGACTCCATAAACCTAAGAACATAATTTACCCTACGCACAGTTAGCTGTTGATGGGAACAGACAAAATACCTAGCAAGATAACAACACAGACAGACGAGGAGCCAAGCTTCAACAAAGTACGACAGGAAGAGAGGAGGGGGGTGCGAAGCATCTTATAGGCGGCAAAACTTCACCTTGTTGATAATTAGGGCACTCAAAAGGGAGAAGCAACCCCAGGCACATATTCCCTCCATCTCAGACCACTCCCTACTGACACGTGTCCCAACATCGATAAAGTTCCCACGCCATCATAACTGATGAGACTGACGGGCTCTCTCCTTCAATGTATGTCAGCCACTTGTCCCGCCTACAAGCGGCAGTTAAGGGAGACAGGGGCGAGAACCGAGGCGTCTAGCCCCCCCCCCCCCCCCCCCCCCCCCACTTCCCCAAGAGCCAACCTTAAATCAAGGAAAAGCATTCCATCGGTCATGGAACATTCCACCAGTTCACAGGCATTCCACCGGTTCACAGGCATTCCATCGGTTATGTAGCATTCCACTGGATCCAAGGCACTCCATCGATCTAGTGACTTTCCTTCGCGCCTACGGGCACGGACAAGCCAGCAACAACTCAAGGCTTCAAACACATGGGCTTTATAAACCCGGGAGAGTTTACCTCTAACACATGCAAACTCTTCCAGTAGGCTAGAAACCCTGCATCACACTAAGCTGTGAAAAATATGGGGATCCATGACGAGACTTGTTATCTCCACGCCACCCCACAAGGCAGATTGTTTCTCTAACACAAAACAAGTCTCCCAGCAGGCTAGAAACCCTGCACAGCCTCACGCTTATTCCAACACAAGCTGAGAAGAACTAGCGGATGTTGACCGGTGCTTAAACATGGCCGCAACACCCCATCGGTGGACCTGTTGGCTTGCACCCATCAGGTCTTCCCGCAGGCTTGCAACCCTGCACAATACCCCACGCTTACTCCAACATAAGTTGAGACGAATCAGCGGGTGTGAATTGGTGCCATGACATGGCCTAAACACCCCACCGGGCTACTCCCCGGCCTGTTCCACCGTTGGCAGCAATTTTTCACTGGGGGACTCGTCCCAACATGACACTCCACCGGTCGAGTCCTTACGCTACATATTCATCGCATGGCGGATTTCAACGCCACATCATCATCCCATGCACTCGTCCGGGTTTCACCCCGCTCCATATTCATCGCATGGTGGATTTCAATGCCACATCATCATCCCATGCACTCGTCCGGGTTTCACCCCGCTCCATATTCATCGCATGGTGGATTTCAATGCCACATCATCATCCCATACACTCGTCCGGGTTTCACCCCGTTCCATACTCATGGCATGGCAAGACTTCAGCACAATACCATCATTATTACATACACATACTCATAACTGCCAGACGTCATCACTAATAGGTACTCACATCACCACGCACCATCATAACAGCCCTTCTGCTCGAACGCCCGGCCAAGCCCAATCTTCCATACGGACTTGGGGGGACTAGGCACCGTTGGGTCGGTAACCCTGCGGGTCTGCGGGACAGGAGCAAGACATATTAAGTCCCCATTCAAGATTGCACTTGACCGGGAACTTGGGAGACTTGTTGACAGTAGCCACAGATGGGCTACACAGGCCCACAGACCCGCAGCTAGCATGCCCGGGGCCGGACCGAGGCCCGGAGCAGGATCCCTAGCACCTGGACCCGAGGCCCAGCGGTCTAACTTATGACTGGGGGCCCGGGAGCCGGGGACACCAGCCTGCCGAACATGTCACCTTAGCTGCCCCTTTACGTACGAGCAGAAGGGAACCAGTCCCACATCGAAGAGTAAGACCAGACCTCACGATCGACCACCTATATAAGGGCCTCAACTACCCTCATTAATAGGTAACTCAACTCTCCCAATACTTATCATTCCCGCTTAAGTTATCTATTTGCTCCAACGGTACTAACTTAGGCATCGGAGAGGAGAAGACCGGCCCGCCCGGTATTCCCCTTAGTTAGCAGGGTTCGCAGGAGGAAATCACATCAAGATCCACCAGTTTCTATCAGGCCTACAGGTTTGTACAGAAACATGTCTAAACATGTGGCTATCGAAGCAAAGTGCTAATCATACATTTATTCATGAGAAGGTACCATCACTCTAAACTAGGCATCTTCCGGGTACGAAGCTAACGGAAGTTCTCTACCCCGGGCATCTCAACAACGTCAATTTCTTCACAAAACCGGGGACTCAGCATAGATTTCTTCAATTTCTTAAGTACTGCCTTCTCATCAGGCAACCTCAGTTCTTGTACCTCCGAGACAGCGGTACCATATATGAAGAATATTTTCTTATGAGGCCACATTCTCACTCTAGGGATCGAGTGCCGAAACAATTCCTCTGGGCACCCCGGAGGCTTTGTTTTACACACTAGCCTGGAGAGCTCAGGCCATTACAGGGTATCAGAGCATGCTTCCGGGGCATGGAACAGAATCCGGCACGCTGGCACCTTTGAGCCATCTCTTCAGCTTCGATCTCCGGAATCCGTTTCAACGGGCTAGATACTGCCTCTAGAACGAGCATCTCGAGCCCGATCAAAGCTTCCAAGTTTCGAAAAAAGAGAGAGGGAAAAGAGTAGTCCTGCCCCGGTTTAAACTTATCTACGGACCCTCTGAAACACCCAGCTTCACTTCATAATTGGAAACAACTCTCCGGCACCGCTGCCCGGGGACTCTAGTCCAACTTCAAATTTAACCACCGGCAGCAATATCAGATAATCACCACCATTTCGGTGGCCCAGTCGACCTCTCAATGCTATCCTTACAGATATCATTCAACTCATGCAGCAACTTAATCACTCGCTAAGACAATCAATTCCACTGGTACTAGGCCTAGCCAATTCACCGCAGTGAGCTCTACGGCAACTCCTACATTTCGTTTCGCTCCAGGCAGCTTAGATTTGCAAGCAAAAGCTAAGTGTTCACACTCTTGCCACTCTTCTATGTCATGAGTTCGTACATATGCCTTAAAATATATTGCATGCTCTATACGCATGTGTTTGCTCTTGAAAGTATGTACCGGTCAAGAAGGTGTAACTATATATTTGTTGTGTTGTAGGCATCTTTACATTGTCTGAGTTTATCATGTGAAAAACGTCCACTTCTCATCAATTTTTGAACTAGATCGGCACCACGTGGTGCAAGCAGGTCCAAATTTTTTTACACAGCTAGAGTACTTATGTAGGTTACTTACCCATCGGTATGATTGTTTCTGCACAAACCCGTAGGCCTGGTAGAGACTGGTGAATCTAGATGTGATCTCCTCCTGCGAACCTGCTAACTAAAGGGAATACCGGGCGGGCCGGTCTTCTCCTCTCTGATGCCTAAGTTAGTACAGTTGGGATGAATAGATAACTTAAGCACGTATGATAAGCAGTTAGAGAGATTCAGTTACCTATTAATGATGGTAGTTGAGGCCCTTATATAGGTGGTCGGGCGTGCGGTCTGGTCTTACTCTTCGATGTGGGACTGGTTTCCTTCTGTTCGCACACCAAAGGACAGCTCTGGCGGCTTGTTCGGCAGGCTAGCGTCCCCAGTCCCCGGGCCCCTGGTCACAAGGTAGACTACTGGACCTCGGGTCCGGGTGCTGGTGATCCTGCTCCGGGCCTCAGTCCGGCCCCGGATGCAGTGGCTGCGGGTATGTGGGCTTTTGTAGCCCCTCTTTGGCTACTGTCAGCAAGTCCCCCAAGTTCCCGGTCAAGTGCAATCTTGAATGGGGACTTAATATGTCTCGCTCCTGTCCCGCAGACCCGCAGGGTTACCGACCCAACGGTGCCCAGTCCCCCAAGTCCGCATTGAAAATTGGACGTGACCGGGCGTTCGGGTAGAAAAGGCGTGGTGATTGTGAGGACTCGACCGGTGGACTGCCATGTCGGGACGACTCCCTCAAGTTCCCAGGGTGAAACTGCCGCCAACGGTGAGGCAGGCCGGGGAGTAGCCCGGTGGTTCGGCCCAGCTTGTGCTGGAATAAGCGTGGGGTAATAGAGTTGCTAGCCTGCGGGGAGGCCTGTTGGAGCGTGGAATAAGCCAACAGGTATCCCGGTGGGGTGTTGCGGCCATGTTGAAGCACCGGTTAACACCTGCTAGTTCTTCTCAGCTTGTGTTGGAATAAGCGTGAGGTAATGTGCAGGTTTGCTAGCCTGCGGGGAGACTTGTTCTGTGTTAGAGAAACAATCTGCTCGGTGGGGTGGCGTGGAGATAACAAGTCTCGCCATAGATCCCCAAATTTATCACAGTTCAGTGTTATGTAGGGTTTTTAGCCTGTTGGAAAAGTTTGCATGTGTTAGATGTAAACTCTCCCGGGTTTATAAAGCCCATGTGTTTAGAAGCCTTGAGTTGTTGCTGGCTTGTCCTTGCCCGCAGGGGCGAAGGAAAGTGGCGAAACCGGTGGAATGCCTTGGAGCCAGTTGAATACTACGTAACCGGTGAGATGCCATGGAGCCGGTTGAATGTTACCTAACCGATGAGATGCCATGGAGCCGGTTGAATGTTACGTAACCGGTGAGATGCCATGGAGCCGGTTGAATGTTACCTAACCGGTGAGATGCCATGGAGCCGGTTGAATGCTACAAAACCGGTGGTGTGCCTTTCCTTGATTTGAGGTTGACTCTTGGGGAAGTGGAGGGGCTAGACGCCTCGGTTCTCGCTCCTACTTTCCCTAACTGCCGCATGTAGGCGGGACATGTGGCTGACATGCAATGAAGGAGAGAGCCCATCAGTCTCCCAAGTTATGATGGCGTGGGAATTTTATCGATGCTGGGACACGTGTCAGTAGGGAGCGGTCGGAGATGGAAGGAATCTGCGGTTGGGGTTGCCTCTCCTTTTTGCTTGCCCTAATTATCAACAAGGTGTAGTTTTTCCGCCTATAAGATGCTTCGCATCCTCCTCCTCTCTTCCTGTCGTATTTTGCTGAAGCTTGGCTCTTCATCTGCCGTCTGTTTGTGTTGTTATCTTGCTACACCACTAACTGAGCGTAGGGTAAATTCTGTTCTTAGGTTTTATGGAATCTGGGAAGTCAGCCAATCCTGTCGGTGCCGGCCGTGCGTCGACGGGAAGGTCCGTGAGGTACCAGCTGTTGGATGGCGACAGGGTAATTTTTTGTGACGAGTTGACCAGAAACATGACTGCTGGCGAGATAAGAGATTTTCGGGCGAAGTGGGGCATTGACTCATCCGTTAAGCTCCGGGGCCTATATCCTGGGGAACTGGCCTGCAACCCGGAGGAGGGTTGGGTTGCCGTTTTTTAGGATCAATTTCGGCACGGGCTATCTCTGCCGCTGCCGAAGTTTATTCAGCATGTGCTGAGCCTGATAAATGTCTCCCCCGCCCAGCTTCCTAGCAACCAGTGGAGGCAGTTGCTTGGTCTCGGGTGCTTATTCAGTCTTAGCAACATGGACTGGCCTACGCTAAATGAGTTCCGGGCGCTGTATAAGATTCTCTACTGCAAAAAGGCCCAGGCCTCCGGCTGTGTTAATTTTGCCGCGCGGGACTTCGATCCTCCTATCACTCACCTGCCGTCGTCGGTTTCGAATGTATGGAGGAGATCGGTTGTGATGGCCGGGGGTAGGTGGCAGCGTAGTTCGAGGAGCTTTCGTGTGCCCGGGGCTTATCAAGCTATCGGGGATCAGTCGTACCGATTGGTCGACTTGAAGAGGCAACAGATAGCCCGGCTTTTGTGTATTGAACGTTGATACTAAATACAGTACTGTCCATTTTTAAGACTGATCTCACTTAGGGTAGAACCGCAGATGCTGGATATTCCATGGGCGGGTGGAGTAGATGCCTTCGGTGTCTATGATGTGGAATGTCGCCTGACCTGCGGCTGCGGTGATTTGGTAGGGCCCTTCCCACGTTGGCTCCAAGGCCAGCGGTTTTTTCTGAACTTTCTTCATCACCCAATCCCCCACTTGCAACTTCCTCTCCCGGACCTTTCTGTCATAGTATCGAGCGACCCGTTGCTTGTATGTTGTGTTTCGCATATGCGCTTGGTCGCGCCGCTCCTCTATGAGATCCAGATTGAGCCGTATGCCTTCAGCGTTTGTTTCAGTGTCGTAATTCTCGACCCTGCCGCTGGGCATGTCGGTCTCTACGGGGAGTACCGCTTCGCTCCCGAATGCCATGCAGAACGGGGTCTCTCCCGTTGCTTGGGTTGCTGTCGTCCGGATGGCCCATAGAACCGCGGGGAGTTCCTCAGCCCAACATCCTTTTTTGTCATCCAACTTCTTCTTGAGGAGACTTTTGATAATCTTGTTGACCGCTTCCACCTGGCCGTTGGTCTGCGGGTGCGCCACTGAGGCGAACAACATCCGGGTTCCCATGGAGGCCGTGTACTGGATAAGATCAGCATTGTTGAACTGTGTCCCGTTATCCGTGACTATGTTCTTCCATAGGAATTTTCTTACCCGCTCCTCGGTTTATGTTTTCGTGTGCTTAGTTAGAAAAGAAAAATTCAAAAAATTGTTCCACAAAAATTAAGGCTGGGCACTGAACCCGGTTAAAACCGATTGGACCGGAAAAACCGAGCCGAACCGGCCGGTTCGGGCTGGTTTTTGAAATTAATTTTACATACTTTTGTCGGGCCGGGCCGGTCCTTCCATTTGCCGGGCCGGGCTCGGTCCATCAGTAATTTGGGGTAGAAAGCCCGAAGCCCGAATCCCAAACCCTTCAAGTTATCCGATAGCTTGGTTCTTCGGAAATCGGAAGTTCCTACTGCCCTAAAATTCCCAATTCGCCTCTCCAGTTCGTCTCTGCCTTCTCCAGGAGTCCAGGTCGTCTTCTGACTCTTCTCCAATCTCCAGTTCGCGCTTCTCGGCCTTCTCCAGGTCGTCTTCGCCAATCTCCAGTTCGTCGACTTCGCCGGCCTTCTCCAGGTCGACTTCTCCAATCTCCAGTTCGCCGTAAGTTCTTATTTCTTAATTCTTAAGTTTCAGTCATACTGTTCTTGAGTTCTTCAGTTCGTAATTTACTGTTTTTAATTTTTAAATTTCAGTCATACTGTTCTTGAGTTGTTTACTGTTGTTAATTTGCTATCGTGTTTGTTGTCGCCGGTGTTTGGATTTTTGGATTGTGAAGTGTGGACTGTTAGGGTGGTCCTCGGAGACATGAGTGCAGGACAGTGTAATACTGTAATTACATTTCAAACACACTGTAATTACATTGTGGACTGTTAGGGACTTAGGGTGGTTCTCTTCTTCATCATTCCCAATTTCAGACTTTCAGCTTCTAATTCTTAAATAATTTAAGTTCAATTGTGGACTGTTTTGGATTGTGGAGTACTTTGTAGTATTTATGTGGTTTTCAAATGCCAAAAAAAATTCATTCAACTGATTACTATATATAATGAGCAAGATTCGATCGGTACCTTCCCAGAGTAAAATGACTCCAAAGTTTCCTTCTGCAATTTTGGTGCAAGTGCATCAACTGATGTGGTACTTCCGGTCAAATAAGAAGCTGTGAAATGAGATAAGCATGGCATTTTCTTCACATATCTTTGAATTACTTTTGCTGTGATAATTCTCTCTGCGAAAATAAGGCAGAGGACTTGCCTATCGCTCCTGAAATAGGAAAAGCATGCACAATAAGTTAATATTGTGACATATGTATCACCTGTGAACTGTTATTAGAATAATGTATTACCCAAATGATTGGAAAATTTGAAGAAGTTCATATAACTTTGAAGATATGTAGCCCACTTTGTGTGCCTTTATATAGTCCAACTCAAGATCTGTATGAAGTATATAACCTGAGAAATGTGATGCAAGTAGTATCAGCTACAGTATTATACTACATACAGAAACTAATTAGCAGGTTTTCTGATTTTCAGAAACACGTTGCTAATAAGGGACCGAAAGGCCCGAAGGACCGGCCCGGACCGGCCCGGACCGGCAAAGGCCCGGCCCTAACCGGTCCTTGAATTTTTAAGAAAAAAACCGGCTTGAAATTCTGTATCCGGTCCCGGTCCCGGGCCGGTGAAAAATAGGTCTGGCCCGGCCCGTGCCCAGCCTTAACAAAAATAGAGTGTTTAAATTTGTTTGTTTCGAGTCTAAGGATGCCCCTAATATGTCAATGATGTTTTTCTCCTCTTTGCATACATGGATGATAGTTGTGCATACAATTAAAATTGTGAGTTTCATGGATTATGTGCATTGGTAGGAGCATGTAGGACTTGTTAATTAATAAGCATGCATGTTTTAGCTAGATTGTTTCGATAATAACCTATGTGAGCTTTAGAGCCAATTTGCTTTATTCTTGAGCGATAAAAAGATAAAATTCGATAGATTCATAGGAAACATGAAACCTCATAATTCTTTGATTATTCGATGACTATATGCAATAGATTTTCATGAACTCTAGTATGCTAGAACTTACTCTTGTTGATTTTCGAAACGTTTATATCATAAAATACCTTGATTTTGAATATGATTGAATAAAGATCTTTTAGGTTTACCACCAAAACCAAATAAAGCATGAGCCCTATTGGAGCCCGTCGTGGGACACCTTAGTAAACCCCTTTGAGCCTACGATTAGCCTTTTCTTTCATCACCCTTAAACACTTTCCATGAGCTTAGTATAGTGATGTCTTGACCATTGTGTGTCGACAAAGCTTGATTTTTGAAGGCGTTTTTGCATGAAGTGATGAAGAAGAACAAGTGTGGGGTAGACTTAGCTAAAAATTGTGAAAAATTGTATGTGAGCCGTGCCTATGAGAAAACAAAAGAAGAAAAATTGAAATCGGGCAGAAAAGAAGAAAAAGAAAACTCAAGTCCGAAATAAAAGAAAAAGTGTAGGCACGGTTTCAAAAGAAAATTGTTAAGTTTAGTCTTGAAAAAATGTTGTGAATTTGGAGTTTTGTTTGCATGTGAAGGTCTAGCATTGTTATATTTTGACCTTTGTTCATATTCATTATGTTGTGGGGAAGTAAAGAATGAAGGAAGGGTCCAACAAAGATGAAATTCGGCCCTTGATGAGAAGACATAAGGAGATTCGAGCTTTGCTAAAGCGCACGGTGACGTTTTGAGCCTCCTTATCCAAATATCGAATACCTCTTAGCCTAGCCCCATTACATCCTTTTTATTGATCTTTTCATGATTCTTAAGATGGTTAAATTTGATTGTGGAGATTATATCAAGAGTAAACATATGGTTTTGGTTCATTGGTACACATAGTTGTTAAATGAGGTTCTTCTTGAAATTCACAAAGTGCTTTCGATTTTCACTACATATGCAAGGTACTCTTCGTAATTCATTATCTTTCGCTTGCATATACTTATGAGTGAATGCCATGTTTCGAGTGAAAAGAAGAGAGTATGCCTAGTGAGGAGGATTGAACTAGCTTAACATGTCTACATGCTTACCTTTTGCTCTTATATCACTACTACACATATAGCCTTTAATGGCATTTTAAGGATGGCGTTTTTTGGTAAAACGTCATTGAAAGTACATTTGATGGCATTTTTTTGAAAAAACGTCATTGATTATTCGAGTCTAAATTTTAAAGTTACGTTTACGGCGTTTTCTAAACGCCATCAAATGTACGAAACTTTAATGGCGTTTCCTAAATGCCGTAGAAATTCGTGATGTTTTGAAAAACGCCATCATAATGTTATGTGATGGCGTTTGGAAACGCCGTAAAATAATTTTAGAACCATGGCGTTTGGCAACGTCCTAATGGACTGCCATGCCTAAAAATTTGATATCAAGCGGGTAACACTAAAATTTTGGCGCCTGAAGCCCAAATGGTTTTTTTTCGCCGCCCTCGCCTTCGATGACGCTGAAGTAACAAAAACAAAAACAAAAACTCTCCCAATTCTCTGCTCCTCCCAATTCTCCACATCTCTGCCGGTGACTCTCCTCCCTCACCGGACTGTGATCTCCTCCCTCACCCCTCGCCGTCCTCCCGGCTATCCACCTTCGATTTCATTTTTCTGTTCCCAAACTCAAATCCGTCGTCCCCGTTCTGGTTCCGATCGTCTGCCTCCGTCGAATCTAGCTGTCACAATCTTGAGGTATGCAGTCTTTTGCTTTTTCTCCCCAACACTGTTGGTTCATATTCTGTTTGGTATGGTTTATGTGAATTTTAATCTCTTTTGCTGGGAAAGATTGGATTTTTGTTATTAATTACTTGGTCTGGTTTTGATAGTGAAACCAGTCCTGCTTTTTTTGTCTGTTTCTCTTGTGGTGATGTGTGTATGACACAACCTGCATTTCTCTCCCAAAGTTTGGATTTTTATCTTCAGATGTGGTCTCTCTTATGCTATCTGCTTCAGCTTAGGTTGATTGGTTTTGTGCAGTGATGATTCAAGAGCTAGCTTTGCATACCAGATCAAATCAAAGCTGGAGGAGTCAGATTCTGAAGCATTTCTGAGATAGATTTCTGGGTTTTGTCCCTTTTACTAATCAGTCAATTGAGGTAAGAGTTTACTTGGATTAACTTCTCTGTTTTTTGTATGTGTATGTGTTCAAGTTTTAGTTTTTAGCTCAATTCTGAGTGCTTTTGTTTTTTATTGTTTTGTTTTGCTTTGCTTTGGTTGAATAAGGGGCCGAATCACTTTGTGTGAACTCCTGAGAGAAATTCTTTGCCTTGAAAATGAGGGATTTCCCATCTTGTTTTGGTGAAAATGGGGTTCAGGTTGCTAATTCTTCTTCTTCGTCGAATAATCATCATAATACTAGTAGGACTGCCCATAATTTGGTTACTTGTATCTATCAATGCCGGTTGCGCAATAGGTCTTGCTTGATTACTGTCACATGGAGTAGGAATTTGATGGGTCAAGGCCTTAGTATTGGGATATATGATTCGTCCAATCAGTGTCTATGTAAGGTTGATATTAAACCCTGGTTGTTCTCCAAGAGAAGAGGGTCCAAGAGTTTAGAAGCTTATTCTAGTAAAATTTTAAGGTTTATTCTTTTCAATTCTAGGTTTGAATGCAATTGGAAGAACATATATGAGTTTTCGCTGAGTTTCTCAAATTTTATGGTTAATCCTTTTCGATTTTTTATTATGAAATGTGTTAAATTAAATACAACAATAGCTGAGAGTTTTATGTCTTTTAGGAGTTGGTGATTCGGTGCTTGAGGAGCTTCTGGTGATTAGCTGTTGGATTAGTTGCTGGTGATTAGCTTGCTGAGTATGTCTTTTATCTTTTTGCTGGATTAATATTGCTATGAATTTCTGTTCTTTGAATAATACTTGATAATTATTAGCTGTGCAACTTTTTTGTAGTGTTTAAATATTTATATTTAAGACTGATATCCAAACAACCCTACGTAGGACTGCTCTAAACCCAATATCCAGATGGCAGAAGTCCCAATAACCACACTATTTCAATGTTATTAGCCCATGTAACACAGATCATTTGACAATTATAACAGCTATGATAATAGTTCGGATTATTTAGAACTTCATATGTGCTGCCTTGTTCCTTTGATCCTTTCTGCTGTTAATGCCATCCAATTATAAGTCTCTCAATTTCTGTAGTTAATGCAATAATGGATTTGGAAACACAGCAGTGTGTGTTGATGTAATTGTAGGTTTAGGACAAGAGATTAGAGATAATATCTTTAACAAATCAGAATTAGGAAAAAAAACCATTATTTTTGTTGCCAAATATGTGCTTATTTGGCATGAGTCTTTTATTAGAGTATCGAGGTGGCTAATCTTTTCTTGAATCAGTTTGTTTCGAACCTACTAGCAAGACTGAGAACAATGTTAAGGTAGTGAATTATAGTTTCCATTGCATTTGGATGTAAAAGTTTAGTACTGTATATTGGGAGTTCTTAAAGTAGCTGAAGGTATATAGAAATCTGTTGAATAGTTTTGAGATTCTATTAGGACTAATTTGTAGCAGTCATACATACATGATAATTAATACTTTAGAAGTTGTTTTGCTTATAGCATTCACTGTCATTATCATGAGTGAGGTGAGAGAGTACTATATATGTTAGTACTAAATATTGGGTTTAGAGCAGTCCTACGTAGCTTTGCTATTCAATCCAATTGATGTATATAAGTGTACTATATATGTTTTTGTGCTGTACAGATCAAGCTTGATTTTGGTAATAATATAGGCTGTGTTTACTCTTTTATATTAGTACTTGTGTTAGTGTTAGTTATTAACTTGCTGAGTATGTCTTTTATCTTTTTTACTGGATTAATATTGCTATGAATTTCTGTTTTGGATTATTAGCTGTGCAACTAGCAAAGAGCTTTGCTATTCAATCTAATTGATGTATATAAGTGTACTATATATGTTTTTGTGCTGTACAGATCAAGCTTGATTTTGGTAATAATATAGGCTGTGTTTACTCTTTTATATTAGTACTTGTGTTAGTGTTAGTTATTAACTGTGCAATGTGATATAGTATAGGATTAGTTATTAACTGTTTGATAGTTGATTTTTAAACTTTATTAGGTAAAGAGATAGGAGTATTGTCATTTAGCATGGATAAAAGCTGGACAGCTTTGGATCTAAATACTAATGAGTACCGAGAAGGAGTCAGACAATTTGTCTTAACCTCTAAGTGGTATGCTAGAAATCCAAAAACACTTATATGTCCTTGCGCAATTTGTCGCAACCTTAGCCCACAAACTGATGATGACTTAGAGATACATTTGTTGAAATATGGCATCGATCCTGCATACGATATAAGGTGTGCACATGGTGAAAATACAGGTCCATCTATACAAGATGGAAACTTAGATGATGTTGATGTCGACTATGAACTTCCAGAAGTTCATCAGATGTATAAGGACGCACAATTACCTTTTTTTGATGGAGATGGGAGTTCAAGGGCTTTAAATGTAGAGGAACAATACAAAAAGAAAGTGGAGGAGGCTGAAGTTCCTCTCTTTCCAGGATGTAATAAGAACCACACAAAACTATCAGCCACCCTCATATTTTACAAATTCAAAGCTGAAAATGGCCTTGCTAACTCAGCTTTTGATTTGTTGCTACAAGAAATCAAAAGCATGCTACCAAAAGATAATGTATTTCCTGGATCTTTGTACGAAATAAAGAAATTCTTGAAAGAATTTGATTTGGGGTATGACAAAATTGATGCATGCATCAATGATTGCTGCCTCATTACAAAAAAAAATGTGGACTTGGAGGTCTGCCCCAAATGTGACGCTTCGAGGTGGGAGGTGAATCCACAGACCAAAGAGATAAAGCAAGGAGTGTCGGCAAAGGTTTTGCGTTATTTTCCTATAATTCCTAGGATTCAGAAGATGTTTCTTTCGCCAAGTAAAGCTGAGCTATTAACATGGCACTCTACTCATCAAAGTCAGGCTAGGATGGCATAATCATGTCATGAGTAGGTTAAGATTCATAATCACTATTTGATAACCTCTTCTCTGATTGCATACTTTTTATTAAGTTAAAAATGTACACCTTACTATCATGTCTCTCCATCTGTTCTGGAAAGATGAAAATGTATTATAAAATCATCTTTTCCAAATGCAAGGAAAGGTGCGTCACTACCAGAAAAGGGGTTATAGCCGACGATATGGGAAAAAACGGCCGACGAAATAGTACCTCGTCGGCTATAACCCCTTATAGCCGACGAACTACTATTTCGTCGGCCACATCGTCAGCTATAATATTATAGCCGACGACTGCCGACAACTCGTCGGCTATAACTATAGCCGACGAAACGTTTTTAGTTATAGCCGACGAGGATGGTATTCGTCGGCTATAAGAGTTATAGCCGACGAAAAGTTTTTGTTATAGCCGACGAGGGGGGTATTCGTCGGCTATAACTCTTATATCAGATCGACCTTCTGCATCAGGGAGCTCATTCGTCGATGAAATCGTCCAAAACGCTCTGAAATCGTCCAAAACCTCGGCCATAAGCTTGAAAGGTACGTATATTGCTGTGTGTGTTGATTTAGTTGGTTATATGCAGAGGTGTATTAATTTAGAGTTTAATTAGAATAAATGTGTGATTAATTTGATATATATATATATATATGTGTTGAGATGAGATTATTAATGGGTTGATATATATGTTGTATTGGTTAGATAGAATTGAAGTTTTGTTGAAGATTAGTGATTGATTAATGTTGATTTATAGGTGATTTTAGATGAATTTGATGAAAAAATGTATATATATTAATTAATTTAATTGTAATTAAAAATATATTGTTGGTATATATAAAAAATACATTGTGTTTAATTAATTAGGGAGATTGACGATGTTTTAATTAATTTAGGGATGCATGTGTATATATATATATATATATATATATATATATATATATGTGTGTGTGTAATGATGAATTTTTTAATTAATTAGTACGTACGTAGTACGTGCATATATACATATCTATATATAGCTATATTTATTTCTTGAATTTACAGGATGGACAAGAGTTGGATTACCCTTGGAAGATGGGATCAGGCGTATCATGATGGAGTTAGGAGTTTCCTGGATTTTGTGATGGCTAACTGTGGAGACACTACACTTCATTATTGTCCGTGTAAAAAGTGCAAGTGTGCCACCCCACGACACCGGTTTTCCATAGAGACAGTGGAGCAACACCTGGCTAGATATGGATTTTGGGTCCTATACACTAATTGGATTTATCACGGTGAACCAGAGTTTGCGGGTCGTCATGATCATGGACAATTTGCCGAGAGAGGGAGTTCCTCCAATGATCCGACAACGAACTGGATCAACGATATGTTTCCTCGTGAGAGCGGTGTCTTTGAGGAAGCACCAGATGTGCAACTCCCACCTCCGGAGATGGAGTGTTTCCCTGATATTGAGCCACTCGAGCCATTACCCCGATCTCCGGTCAACACAAGTGGTATGGAAAAGTACAACAACCTGATCGCATTGCAACAGACTCCGTTGTACCCCGGATGCAGTAAGACTGTCCTTGAATCTGTCATGGGAGTGATGAAGATCAAAACGGAGAACAAAGGCACTGTCAAATCGGTTGATGATTGGCTTCGGCTATGGGGTGGGGCGATGCCCCCCGGACATCGGCTTCCTACCAGTCATCATAAGGTGCGACATATCCTTAAAGATCTCGGCCTTTCCTACATCAAGATTCATGCATGCAGATACGATTGCGTTCTGTTTTACGGGGAAGGACTTGCAGATCTTGAATACTGCCCATTATGCAATACAGAGCGGTATAAGTTCACTCCTAAAGGGAACAAGAAAGCTGTGAAGATACTTCGGTACTTCCCGCTGATTGATAGGCTTGAGCGGTTGTTCATGTGTGCTTTCACGGCCGAAGCTATGAGATGGTGGGCTGAGAGGAATGTGCCTGACGATGAGAGGATTTTTACGGTGTCCTACAGTCAGTTGTTGAACTCATTTATGGGAACCGCATGAAAGTCCACTTGTTCAAGTGTCGATGGTTTGATACTAGGCCGCACCGCATACGGATCGATCAGTACGGCATACTTTCGGTGAATACCGCCACTAGTGTGTATGAAGACGACCCCTTTGTTTTCGCCACAGCGGCCAAAAAGGTCTTTTATCTTGACGATCCTTTGAACAAAGGCACGTGGAAGGTAGTTAACCATGTGTCTCAGCGAGACATATACAGTGCTACCACACTTGGTGTGAGCACAGAGTGTCAAGAAGCGACCGCATACCAAGAGCCGGACGCCGGCGACATTCCGGAATCCTCCACCATCCGCGATAATAATGTGACGCCGGGCAGAGTGGTCCGACTTCCTAGGGGTCAGGTGCCCATGTATGATGTTAATCCGAATCGTCTATATCAGCCCGACGATGACTCAGACGACGAGTACGAGCACCGGTTGCCAGATATTAACTACTATACTACGTCTGACTCAAGTGATGAGGATGATTCTGATTATCATCCTTAGTATACTATTTATGTATGTATTTGTGTACGATGGTGCATGCATGAATACATTTTTGTCCTTAATTACCGTTTTCCGAGTTTATGAGAAATTGTATTGAATTGTTTGTGTTATGTTTAGGAATTTATCAGGTGAAATAGGCAATTTTCAGGCCCTAAATGGCAAATTTTCAGAAAGATCAGAATTATAGCCGACGAAATGGACCATAATTCGTCGGCTATAATGCCCATACTTTAGCCGACGACTTGCAATTCGTCGGCTATAATGCCCATACTGTAGCCGACGACTTGCAAGTCGTCGGCTAAAGTATATTGACCGAAACCATACGTAGACCGTTCAAATGCAAAAGTGTCGTGAAATAAGATACGACCGAAATATTGAAATACGACTACGGTTGAAAAATGGGAAGATTCCGACAAAATCTGTGTGCCGAATGTTGCGGTTAGGTGTTTTTTACTTCCGTTTTCCTATGGGTAGCCTGACGGTCGGTAAATATTTGGAGGAAAATTTTTATACGGTTAGTTGCGTCGCATCGCTTTGAAACTATTCTCGGTTGAACGTCAGGCCAAAAAACGTCATCTAGACGGGCCAATTGCCGTTTTAAAGCGTTTAGAGGTTTGACCAAGCAGTTTGACCGTCCCGATCGAGCCTTTAACGTTGTCAGATGTAGTTGTATTTTTTTTCATACATGTATTTAATCTTAACGGTGATATCTGAAGGTTGGAATAGATTTTCCAAACTTTTAGATTCGAAATCGGAACATATGCACTAATGTTCCTTAACTTATTTACTAAGTGTTTAAGTGAATGTATAGTTTCAAATAGTTACCATACGTAGACCGTTCAAATGCAAAAGTGTCGTGAAATAAGATACGACCGAAATATTGAAATACGACTACGGTTGAAAAATGGGAAGATTCCGACAAAATCTGTGTGCCGAATGTTGCGGTTAGGTGTTTTTTACTTCCGTTTTCCTATGGGTAGCCTGACGGTCGGTAAATATTTGGAGGAAAATTTTTATACGGTTAGTTGCGTCGCATCGATTTGAAACTATTCTCTGTTGAAGGTCAGGCCAAAAAACGTCATCTAGACGGGCCAATTGCCGTTTTAAAGCGTTTAGAGGTTTGACCAAGCAGTTGACCAGGGAATAGCCGACGAAATCCTTAACTTCGTCGGCTAAACTCTTGCGATCCGCGCCGTTTCATTGTCCGCCGTTGGATGGGCGAGATCTGACGGCTGCTGAGAGCGTAAAGTATAGCCGACGAGATTCATATTATAGCCGACGATATGCATATTATAGCCGACGATATACTTAACTTCGTCGGCTATAACCGGCCCGCAAAGCCCAACTTCGGCCCGGCCCGGATTTCGGCCCGGCCCGTCAGAGTATAGCCGACGAAATTCGTCGGCTATAACTTTCGTCGGCTATAACTATAGCCGACGAATTAAAATAACATCGTCGGCTATAGTCCTTCGATTTAAACCGAAACAGAGGGCGCCTCCCTCATTTTCCAGAAACCCTAAATCCCTAAATCCCCACTGCCGCAGCCGCCCGTCCCTCCCCGACGCCGACCGACCACCACCGACGCCGACCGAGCCTCCCCCTCCCTACCCTCCCCCTCCCCGCCCCCTCCCCGTCGTGCCCGACCCCTCCCCGACCCGAAACCCCCTGCCGCCGCCGCCCCGAGCCGCCGTCCCCAGCCGCCTCTGCCGCCCCTGCCTTGCGTCGCCTCTGCCGCCCCTGCTGCAGCCGCCCAGCCGCAGCCGCCCCTAGCCGACCCGAAACCCCCTGCCGCCGCCGCCGCCGCCCCTGCCGCCGCCGCCGCCGCACCGCACCACCGGTCCTCGTCCAGACTGCACCACCATGTCAGGTAGTCCCGATCGAGCCTCATTTACGGTTTTTATTAATTTTGTCGAATTTTGTGAATTTTAGGGTTTTTGTGAATTTTTTGTGGAATTTAGGGTTTTTGTGAAATTTATGGAATTGTGTGGATTTTTTGTTAAATTTGTTAATTTTGTGGAATTTATATACTAATTTTGTGGATTTTTTGTTAAATTTACGGTTTTTATATACTAATTGTGGAATTTTGTTGAATTTATATACTAGTATACTAATTTATATACTAATTTATATATAATTAGGTATAAATATTTTTTTTCATTTTTATGACGATATATATATATATTTTTCGGAATATATATATATATATAATTAGGTATAAATATAGTTATGTATATATATAATTAGGTGTATATATATTTAAAAAAGTTTTTTATTTTTTTGTGAAATTTAAGGAATTTTGTGTTATATTTCGGAATATATATATATAATTAGGTATAAATATATGTAGGTACGTATATATATAATTAGGTATATATACATTGAATGATGTTTTTAATTTTGTTTTGTGGAATTTTTGTGCAATTTATGGAATTTATATACTAATTGTGCAGGAAACCGGCGCTTTGTAGACCGATGGCTTGGCAGACGGACCGAGAGCGACCCCGACGCTCAGGCAGGATCCAGCCGTGGGGGGAGCGGATCCAGCGGTCGTCGGGGCCTAGGCCGGCCTTTGAGTCGACGAGAGGAGACGTTGATGGGATTGACGCCGAGCGATCCACGTGGGGGCTCCTCGTATGAGTCGACGGGAGCGGGCCCTGACTCGAGTGTCGGAGGAGGACGCAGAGCCACCAGACCCCAGTGCACTTCAGCACTGTTCCAGGATCGGCAGCCGACCCCACCGCGCGCCGATCTGGACCCTCCAGAGATGCTCCCTGTCCCCCCACAGCGACAGCGTCCACAGCTACGGGGCCCACCGTCAGGGGGAGCAGGCCCCTCAGGGTCCACGCCCCGTATGTCTCCGCCATCGGGGATGTACATGGTCCAGTTCCTCCCTGCCATCCCTGAGTACGACGCTAGGGGGAGGCAGATTTGGAGGCACGACCGGCCCCACGAGATTCCCTGGGAGGAGGCCTACTTCTACAGTCCTTTCGACTCAGAGGACTGCCGCGGCCTGTGGGCCGTTCGTGAGAAGGACAAGCAGTACAACGACGCAGGTAATTGGTTAGTTTAATTAATTATTTAGATTGTTTAATTAATTATTTAATTAGTTAGTTTAAATAATTATTTAACTATGTGTTCATTTTAACAGGCGTCCTCGTCAATAAACCCGCGGGGACGAGACGGACCAGAGGGCCAGCGAACATGTCGACCCTGGAGAGGGAGCTGGCCGGTGGGATCAGAGAGATCCTGCCCGGTCCCGGTGAGGATGGACGCCCGATTGAGCGGAGAGACACCACCACCAAGTACATCAACGCGACGGGCATGCTCGTGCGGGACAGGGTCCCACTGTTGTGGCCCGACTGGGGCTCTGTGCCCGATGAGATCAAGGCGCGAGTGTACAATGCACTGTCGGTGAGTTAAATATGATTTTTATTATAGAAAATAAACAATTATGAATTCAGTCCTTATAACTATATAAAAATATTTTCTAATTAATTTATAATGTTGCAGCAATGGTTTAGAGTCCATCCTACCTTGGACTGGTGGAGAGACGAGCAGCTGAAGAACAGGTTATGTGTTTTGCTTTTTTTTGTATAAATATATTTATTGGCAGTGTACGAATATATCTAACAGTTGTGTTCTGTTAATATAGGTACTCCGAGTGGAAGAACGAGCTGTCCACGCACTACAGGACGTACCATGTGGAGCAGCGCTTGGGGCGAGCTGCAACCCCCCACGAGTTCCGGTACAGGGAGTACGAGTGGCTATGGCTGGTAGCCTACTTCGGGAGCGACAGGGTCTCGGTAAGAAAATTTAGCCTGGTAGTATATAACTTTTTAATGTTATTTAATAATTAAATTATGTAGTTACTTAATTCAATTAATTAGTTAGTTAGTTAGTTATTAGTTATTAAATTAAGTCAGTTGGTTAGTTACATAGTTAGTTAGTTCGTTACTAAATTAAATCAAATTAAATTAAATAAAATTAGGTAGTTAGTAAGTTAGTTAGTTACTAAATTAAATTAGTTAGTTAAGTAGTTACTAATTAAATTAGTTAGTTAAGTAGTTACTAATTAAATTAAATTAGTTAGTAACTAAATTAGTTATTAATTTTATTTTGGTTAGTTCCTAATATTTTAATTTAGTTACTAATTTATATTTGCGTTTATATGTTTGTTGTTATAATACAGAAAATCTCGCGGACGAACAGCGACAACCGCAGGAGGAACGAGCACCCCCACCACGGCGGCGCCCGCTCCTGGAGGCAGTGGGCAGAGATGGCGAGGAGGGACCGACCGCTGAGGCCGTTGTCGTGGATTCATGCGCAGATGTATCCGGGGCGTCCCGACCAAGTGGTAAGTATTCGTCCATCTTCAATAAAAGTGTTTCATGAAATTAATTTATATATATATTTTTTAATTCGTTTATTATATTTTCTTGTCAATTAGGCGGAAATAGATGCGGAGACCGACGCGATCACCTTCGGGATCGCGCGAGACACTCTGGGAGACGGGGCGTCCGACGAGGCGATCGCGGAGTTTGCCTCCACGATCGACACCCTTGAGCCGCGCTTGGCCTCTCAGATCATGCACGCGGCGGTAGGGACGGGGAACAACTACTTCTACCAGAGAGGCCTAGGCGCGGCGGGAGATGGGGTTCTCAAGTTCACGCCGGCCAATCCCAGCACGCAGCGTGCGGCTTCGACGAGAGGAGACTTGCAGACGCAGCTGCAGAGGACTCAGGCGGAGTTGGCGAGGGCGGTGGAGGCGCTCCAGCAGGCGGAGTTGGCGAGGGCTGCGGAGGCTTCGGCGCAGCAGGCCAGAGACGCATCTGTGGCGGAGATGTACCGATGGATGCAGCAGTCTTGGGAGGCCCAGCAGGCTGGACTCCAGCCCCCGCCTCCGCCACAGATGCCCCAGTTCGTCGTCCCCACTCCCCCCCCGCATCGGAGTACGCCAGCCGATCAGGACAGCCATAGCCACCGGAACTCGAACGATCCGGTCGACGACGCTACGCGTTTAGGGGGTGATGATGTGTAGATATAGTGGGTTAATTTGTACAGTATGTAGGATATTAGGGATGGATTGATGTGGATATTTGTTGGATATTTGGATGTTTGTTTGTGCATGTTCTGCAGCCCCCGAAGACGAAGAGAAATTGGGCCCGAGTAAAATTTTTTAATTTTTTTAAATATTTAGGGGTTATAGCCGACGATATTGGCATTATTTCGTCGGCTATAACAGTTATAGCCGACGATTTTTACCAAATTTCGTCGGCTATAAGGGCTATAGCCGACGATGTTTACCATATGTCGTCGGCTATACCCTCCCGGCTTCAGGCAAAAAAAAGCCGTTCCTGGTACCGGCGATTGTTATGGCCGACGATAGTGTCGTCGGCTTAAACGGACGTATAGCCGACGATAGTGTCGTCGGCTATACTTCGGTTAGGGGCAGTTACGTAATTGTTAAAGCCGACGATCTTCTCGTCGGCAATGTTCGAAGTATAGCCGACGACGCTTTTTTCGTCGGCTATACCTGGTGTTTCATAAGCCGACGACTTACCCCGTGTGTCGTCGGCTATACTATAGCCGACGGAGCAATCCCGACGAGATAATAGCCGACGATACTTCGTCGGCTATGACTATAGCCGACGAATTAATGGAAACGGCCGACGAGATGGCGTCGTCGGCTATGACGCCTTTTCTGGTAGTGCGTGTGTCCTTCATTCTACTCTTAGAAGGAGGATGTTTGTGCCAGTTACATGACCACATCTTTTACTTTACAGACTGTGTATGTTGGCATGAAGGGTGGGTTTGGTGGCTAGGTTTGGAGCATGATGTGTGCTGATGTTGAAGGATACAATGGCCCTGACCCTCTTTTGCATAAGTATACTAGTTGTGTTTCTTTTGTGATTAGTTTGAATATGTAACAAGTACTCTCTCAAGCTACTTATTTGTGATGTGTTTGTAAGGATTTGGTTATGCTAAGTTAATCATGAAGACAATGTTAGAACTCTGATTTGGTTATGGTAATGTTCTTATGGAGTAAATTGTTGTGCCTAGATTTTATACCCAGATTTTTTTTTTTTTTTTACAGAAACCTTGATGGCGTTTTGAAAACGTCATTGTATATGTTTTCTATAGCTTTAATAAACGCCATCAAAAGGTCATATATTCATTCACATAAGAGATTAATGACAAACCCAAAACGCCATATAAAAAAAGCATGGCGTTTAGGTAATGTCATACAATTGAATTGCATGGCGTTTTAGAAACGCCATCCTAGTATAGTTCAATGGCGTTTTTAAAACGCCGTACAATTATATTCAATGGCGTTTTTAAAACGCCGTGCAATTATATTCAATGGCGTTTTTGCAACGCCATAAACAGCTTCAGAAAAAGACGGCGTCGGTTTCTATGGCGTCTGGCGACGGCGTCAAAAAACGCCGTAGAATACTTTTAATAGCGTTTTTCAAACGTCGTTGATGATGTTGTGTGTAGTAGTGTATGTTCTTATTGATGTTACATGTTCATGAAGCTTGGAATTTTCGTACTTAGCATTCTCATGCATTAACTTGAAAGCTATGTGTACATACGAGCCTGAGACAAATTGTTAGGGGCAATAGTTTGTTTAGAGTCTAGTTTAGTTTAGTTTTCTAAGGGACTAGCAAATGATAAATGTGGGGTAGTTGATAGGAGCACAATGTGCGACGTTATTATATGCTTATGCCCTCATTTATGCTTTGTTTAACCCTTATTTATCTAAGATTGAGTCATAATTTAGTTTAATGTCAATTTGGTAGAGTTTTTATCAAATGTGCTTTAGAATCCGAAAAATGACTAAGTTTGAGAAATCTGGAAAATAATGCAAAATATGTCTTTTTTTGTGATTTTGAGATGAGTAAAAATACGATCTATCCTTGTCCGAATTTAATGAAATTTGGCGTGCTTATTATTCATATACTGAGGAATGTTGTGTAAAAATGTCAGATCAATCGGAGTTCGGGAAGTCACCCAAAAGATGGCTGCAAAACAGCAGTTCGAACAAACTAATCCAGGGACTTCCAGGATTTTCCTGGGACTGTGTCCCAACTTCAAAAATTCTTTCCCGACGTTTCACAAGGAATTTGATCAAACTGTTTTATATGGAGGTTGCTTTGTGTGTCTAGTTTATCTGAGACTTGGAATCGCATCAATTGGAGCTCCGAGGAGGGAGATATGCCGGAGTTACTACAACAAGGTCGTTTCTGCCGATTCCAAGAAGCTACTGCCTCCTTTTCACAATTACTGTTTTCAATGGACCATATGGTGTACAAATGCATATATGAAGATGGTTCAAGCTTAAGGAAGGAAGGCGGATGACACCAAGTCATGGCATTGAAGAAAAATACGAAGAAAGAAGTTCTCCTAGTCAAACTAGGAGAAGCTGTCGGAATAGGCAGATTTGTGCCAAAATGAAGAACTGCCGGTTTGGGGCATTTTCGATGGATCAAGACCTTTCAAATGGAGTCCAAAGCCTATACAAGAAGTCCATGAAGATGTGAAGCCCAAGCCTTGAAGAAAAATCAGAAAAAGAAAACCTAATTAGACTTTGAAAATGAAGGTTTCAAATCCTTAACCAATTGGGTTTTCTGAAACCCTTCTTACACTAGGGTTGCCGGCAGCCTCTCCTATATATATAACCTCATCTTCTCATTCTGAAAAGCATCTCATCTCAAGCTTAAACACAAGGCCTAAACTCTACCAAAATTCCCCAAAGATCCTAGACAAAAACCTAAACCGAAAACCACCTTCACCTCACCTCAACCAAGTTTCTGCCTTGCCGAAACCTTGGATTTTCTGCCTCCATAACCTACTGCCGACGTGACTCACTGCCGTGCAGCCTCACCCCAGCCTCCATACTTCGCCGGATCCACACAACGTGAAGCTCTCAAGGTGTCTCAAAGTGTGATCCACTCCTTTCTTCGGTTTTGTAATTTTTGTTTAGTTATGTTTAGTTTTGTCTATGAAACACTCATGGTTTATATGTCTATGTATGAATCAATTTTGGTTTTATGAATTGTATGTTAAAGATTTGTTTGAATTGATACTTAGATTTAAGTTTAGGTTTCGACAAGAACAATGAATTTTTCATGCTAATTTGTAATATGTAACTTGTGGATTTTGTATGTTGGATAATTAGGGCAGTGGTATTAGAAGCATGTTTAGGATTTAAATTGGTTAGTAATCTAAGGGTGTGACTTAAAAACCGAAGCATTAGTATTGCCTGGAAGCATGTAAATCTAGATGTTAGGTTTCATCTAACCCGAGTTATAACAAATAAAACTATAGGCCTGACGGTTGTTTTGATTTGTTGAGCTCACCTAGGGTAATACCTTAGCTAAAACTTGCATGTTAAATAAGATGATTGACAACCTTACTTGTTTGCATGTTTTTGATTTAAGACTCTTGTGCGATATATGTTAAGTCTTAATCGGATTAGCATAAAAATCTTTAGGGCTAGAACGGAAGTTTGTTCTAAAGAACTTGAGGAGTCTAGTAACTAGGTACAGAGCGGAAGCTCTAGTTATGGTCGAAACTAATTTGAGTCTTGAACATGCTGAATACTTGTCTCTTACCTTCTTGCATGCGAATCTACTTGTTAAAAAGTCTTTGGTGCTAAATGTTTTGTGAGAGATGATGATCACTTGTATATAGTAAATTAGGACTTTAATTTCATGTCTAGGAATTTAAAGGCAGCTTTGCTGTCGAGCCTTTTATCCCCCATAATTTCGTGTGAATATGTATATATGTATATAAGTGTGACAATTGTGTGCATATGTATTTGTGAATATTTGTATTAACATTCTCATATTTCAGGTATCCTTAATCCCCGGCTTAGAACGATCCCTACTTGCTCATACTACTAACGATATTTTGTAGGGTTATTATTGTGTGTGAGCTTAGGCTCCCATCAATTTTTGGCGCCGTTGCCGGAGATTATAAAATCTTGATTTGTTTGAATGTTAGCTTTGTAAATTTCTGAAAATCGTTTTGAGTCTTTAAAGTTTTGAGGTATATCGGATAAAGCATGACCTTACCGTGGGCTGCACAGGTCCATTGCACAGTTTGCTCCTCTGCTCCACGTACCTTGAATCTTTGATGTTGTGTATAGCTTGAAAAATTCTTGTAGTACCTTGAAAAATTTGTTTAAGTAATAGATTTGTGTATTCTTGCATTATAGTTTTTGTTTTTGTTCGTTTTTATGTGTTTTGTGTGTGTGCAGGTCGAACATGAAAGAAAAAGTGCAGAAAAGAGGAAAGGTCTGCCCAAACAGAAATCGGGCAGTGCAGTCAGTCGACTTTGGAAGGCTTCCGTTTGCTGCTCACAAAACCTGGGAAACTCCAAATCCACTTCTGTAAAATCCTACGGAAAGTAGACTCATAGATCTTTCCAACGGCATATGGCTCATTGATCTTTACTGTTTATATATAAATATATAAGTCAGAATCACAATTACGATGTAAGGGCCTAGCTTAGCCAGATAGCCTCATTACTCAGACTAATCCAACTGTCTATGCCTAGAATTTACAGAATATTCACAAGAGTTTCAAGATTTCTAGAGTTTCAAGATTTCTAGACTTATCCCATCACAAGCCGAAAAATAGCAGTACTAACGACAGGTGCATAGAGAGCAGGAAGAATCAAGTAGAAGACACAGATTTCAAGTGGCTACCATAAAAGTAAATATAGTGGGGAAAACAATATTCCATACAATATCTATCGAGCAATATTTTCATCTCAAAGAAAACACCATCCATGGACAACAATTAGCAGATAAAAGCTTCACATGATAAACATGGACAATGGCAATAACCTCTCAAACATCAAATTGCTAAAAAACATCTGTACTGATGATAGATATATAGGGATTACGAAGAAGCATGGATCACACACAGAAATCAAGTGGTTACCATAAAGCTATTATTGAAAAAGCTCTCACATTATTCCCAATAACTGTCAAGAAAGTAAATCAACTTAACATTAAATGCTAGATATTGTATAATGGGAATTAGCATAAGGAAAACAATCTATTAAATAAAAAGAATAACTAACCTGAGATTCTCATCAACCTGCTTATCTTTTATAAGCTCCGCAACTTCCTCGATCCCATTAAGTTTCTCAAAGTCCTGAAACATATCACACATGACAATCAAAGGCCAAAAACACCAATCCTCATTCACAAACCCAACAATATCAAAACTCCACATACCATTTGATTAGCCGACGAATCCATGTCAAGCCCCAAGACATTGATCATAAAAGGTTTTGCTCCCAGCTTGGACATGCACTCAGCAACATTCCTTGCCACCCCTCCTATTACATAGCTCACCTGGATAGACGATTACAATAAGTATCAAGTAATCATTCAAAATTTCATGGGATAAATACGTTAAGACAAAATTTCATGTATTCACTGCTGTGGATTCCTATAAATTCATCAATTAAAAACAGTCTAACAAAGTTGAATGGAAGTAACAATTTCCATGAGGTATCAGTCAATTTATATCCTAAAGGTATTGGAGCAGAAGAAGAACTTCTGCAATGGCTTTAATGATCCAATAAACTCGAAACTCAGATGTACCATTCAACTTACAACAAATGGCAATGCTGGGTATATATTCTCTATTTGGAAATCTCCAATACATACATAAAAATCAAAACGTTAAATCAAAAAGGAAAAATTCATGAAAATACAAACTAGTGGGGGAAGTGAATACCTTGCCAGGAGTAGTGGTTCTAGGATTTGCAGTAGAAGGAGTGGCATGAATGTTTAATACCATTCCCCCTATCATCACTGATCTGCCTCTTCATGCTTCAACCCACCATTACTACTTGATAAACCCACCTAGCAGTCACTATTTAGCAAATTCAAAGTTATTTATTGACGACCAAACAAACAGAGACTGAATGAATTAATATTGAATTTAATACCTTATGAAGGGCATGATTGGATTCAGCCTTGCGTCTCGGCCCAGCCTGAAGCCGCCTACGTGCCACCCAGCGCCGACGCCAGCCCAGCTGATCTCCGACGACGCCAACACCGCCGTCGGCTTCAATCTCGATCCGACCCGAGAGTGAGGGCAATCTAGTGGAGGGCGGACAGTGACGCCGCTACAGTGCAGAAGCAGCAGTAGTGATCTGTTTGACTGCTTCATCGAATCGTTTTTGGCTGCTTTATAAAATCGTTGTGGAATAGGCGTTTTCTCTCAGATTATGTTTAGTTGATGTTTTTTTACCTTATAATATCTTGAATGGGGTCATGGGGGCTTTGGAGTTTCAAAGAGACTAATATATAGTAATTCACCTATATCCAGCTGACTTTTTCATCTTCTCACTTCTGTAAATCCAGCGACTTCTTACAATTTGAACCATTCTTGTGCTTGTTGATCTATTGGAAGATCCTTCCTCCTCCTCCTCCTCTTCTTATGACCACATTGATGTATACCCAACTGCCTTTATCATCTTCTTACTAATCTAAATCCAGCGATTTCTTACAACCTTGAAACAATCTTGTGCTCGTTGATCTAATGGATGATCCTTCATCCTCTTCTTCTTCTTCATTGACGTATGATGTCTTCCTCAATTTTAGAGGACAAGATACTCGAGAGAGATTTGTCTGCCACCTTCACAAGGCTCTGGAACCACTACCAGATACGGCCGAATAGCCGACGAAAATTTTTTCGTCGGCCATTCCATTTTTTCGTCGGCTATACCCTCTGCCGACGAAAATTTCGTCGGCCATAAGTCGTCGGTAATACGCCGTCGGTAATACCAATGGCCGACGAAAAAAAAAATTTCGTCGGCCATTCCAACCTTGGCCGACGAATTATGGCCGACGAAAATGATTTCGTCGGCTATTTGTTCGAGTATGGCCGACGAAATTTGGTTTCGTCGGCTATTTGTTCTGAAGTATAGCCGACGAAATTTCGTCGGCTATTTCGTCGGAATATATTAATATTTTAAAGTTATAGCCAACGAAATAATGTCAATTTTGTCGGCTATAACTGCATTTTGGGCAAAAAAAAATACCGGATCGGAGGAGGAGGAGGAGGAGGAGGAGGAGGAGGCCGGAGGAGGAGGAGGAGGAGGAGGCCGGAGGAGGAGGAGGAGGAGGAGAAGGAGGTGGTCGGAGGAGGAGGAGGAGAAGGAGGTGGCCGGAGGAGGAGGAGGAGAAGGAGGTGGCCGGAGGAGGGGAAGGAGGAGGAGGCCGGAGGAGGGGGAGGAGGAGGAGGGGAAGGAGGAGGAGGAGGAGGCCGGAGGAGGAGGAGGAGGCCGGAGGAGGGGGGGGAAGGATGAGAGAAAAAAGGCGGGAGGAAGATTTAAAAGATTTAGAAGGAGAATAGCCGACGAAATACAATGTTTCGTCGGCTATACTTAGAGAATAGCCGACGAAATATATTAATTTCGTTGGCTATACTTTGGAAAATCAACAGCCGTTGGATCTGAGCCATCCAACGGCGGACAATAAAAAGGCGCGGATCAAGAGTTTAGCCGACGAAATACAATGTTTCGTCGGCTATACTTAGAGAATAGCCGACGAAATTTGAATGTTTCGTCGGCTATTCTATGAAAACATACTAAACTGCGGTTTTGAGGCCCTAAACGAACTCGAAAGCCCGAAAAAGCCCACACGTCGTGGCAAAGCGACGAGTTTGATTCCTGGCGTCGTTCCCTTTCCGGAATGGTATCACAATCGTCATTCGGACGCAGGACGCCAAATCTGCAGTAAACCGGGTTTTGACTGATTTCATTATTTCGGCACACGGATTTTATCGGAATCTTGTCATTTTTCAACCGTAGACGTATTTCATTATTTCAGTCATATCTTATTTGACGACATATTTGCATTTGAAGAGTGTACGTATAGTAACTATTTGAAACTATAAATTCACTTAAACACTTAGTAAACAAGTTAAGGAACATTAGTACATATGTTCCGATTTTGAATCTAAAAGTTTGGAAAATCTATTCCAACCGTCAGATATCACCGTTAAGATTACATACATGTATGAAAAAAAATCCAACTACATCTGACAACGTTAAAGGCTCGATCGGGACGGTCAACTGGGTGAGTCAAACCTCTAAAAGCTTTAAAACGGAAATTGGCCCGTCTAAATGACGTTTTTTGGCCTGATCTTCAATAGAGAATAGTTTCAGATTGATGAGACGCGACTAATCGTATAAAAATTTTCCACAAAATATTTACCGACCGTAAGGCTACCCATAGGAAAACGGGAGTAAAAAACAGTTAACCGCAACATTCGGCACACAGATTTTGTCGGAATCTTCCCATTTTTCAACCGTAGCCGTATTTCAATATTTTGGTCATGTCTTATTTCACGACACATTTGCATTTGAAGGATGAAGCAATGGTTTGTCGATAGTGATAGAAAATGGAAACTGCTCTTTTTTTGTTTTTTTTTAATCATAGACGACGAAATCAAACCTAGTATTCGTCGGCTATTCTTTTGTCGTTTTCTGTCAAAAATAATCGTATAATTATTTTTTTAAAAACTTATGGCCGACGAAATACTTAATTTTCGTCGGCCATTGTTCGTAAAATAATTATTTTTAAAAAACGTATGGCCGACGAAATAATTAATTTTCGTCGGCCATTGTTCGTAAAATAATTATTTTTAAATAATTTATGGCCGACGAAATAATTAATTTTCGTCGGCCATTATTCCAAAAGTTTATAGCCGACGAAAACTTTAAATCGTCGGCCATTATAGGAGTATAGCCGACGATTTTTCATTTTTACCGACGAAAAAAAAAATCGTCTGCCATTCTATGGGAATGGCCGACGAAATTTTTTTTTTGCCGACGACAAAAATTTTCGTCGGCCATTCTTGGAAATAGCCGACGAAAAAAGTGTTTCGTCGGCCGTTTTTTTTTTTTTCGTCAGCAAAGCCCTTTTTTCTTGTAGTGAACGAAAGACACTCAAAGTCTACATAGATAAAAAGGAAAGGCGACGACCTTTCCGATCTACTGAAAGCCATTGCCGAATCAAGGCTTTCGATTTTAGTTTTCTCTTAAAACTACGCGAGTTCCACATGGTGCTTGAAAGAACTGGTGCAGATCCTGGAATGCAAGGCGAAGCAGAAGCAGATTGTCATGCCCATTTTCTATCGAGTAGATCCTTCCCACGTTCGTAAACAGACGGCAAGTTTTGGTGAAGCTTTTGCCAAGCATGAACGCAACCGCAAAAAAAGACCAGAAGTTGCTGCAAGAATTGCAAAGATGGAGATCAGCTTTAGAGGAAGCCACCAACTTAGCTGGCTGGGATTCCAAAGATTATGAGTAACTTACTCTTCCTCCTCTTAATAAAATTAGGAGAAATTTTGCCAAAAAAAGAAGTGAAAATTAATAAGGAGCAAATGGTCTTAACTCGAGTTGCTTCTATTGTTGTTGTCGTTGTTGTCGTCCTCGTCATCGTGGTCGAACCTTTTTCTGTGTTTTTGAGTGGAAGTAACACTGAGTTGACGCATGAATCCTAAAAATAAAAACAAAGTGCAGAAAACTTATTCTAATTTATTTGCAACATCATTAATTTTATTGTTCGAATCTAACATATTAACATGAATCGTGAAGGCCTGATTTTGGTTCGGTGTTGTTGGTGATATTGGGTATATTTTCTTAGCAACCTTATGGCATCAGCATCATGGACGTCCTTCTCCAACAATTCACTGCATTGTTTTTTTTGAAGGGATGATGCCGAGCTTATTGAAGATATTGTAAAAAAAGTGTTTGATAAAGTGAATTGGATCTCGCCACATTCACCTACAGAGGATGGCTTGGTTGCAATGGATTCCCATCTGCATGAAATGAGACGACTGTTAGTTGCTGCCCCGAATGATGTTGTCTATGTCGGAATCTGTGGAATGGGCGGCATAGGAAAAAAAACCATTGCTGATGCTCTTTACAGACAAATTGCTCATCACTTTGACCACCGTTGCTTCCTTAAAGATGTGAGGGAAGGCTTCATGAAGAAGAAAATAGTAAAGATGCAACTTAAATTTCTATCTGAAATCTTGAACGACAAAGTCGAGAAGCTTGATGGAGGTTACATGAAGATGCTGAGAGGGCTAGGTAACAAAAAAATCCTAGTTGTTCTTGACAATGTACTCGATTCAGACCAGATGGATAACTTGCTCGGAAAGAAACGTTCATTTGGTGATGGAAGTATAATTATTGTAACTACCAGAGATGAACATGTGGTGCGTGGATTTAAGATATACAATCCCACACCACTGTCTGATCACGATGCTCTGAAACTCTTATGCCAGTATGCCTTCAACAGATACAAACCCTGTGGAGAGTATGAACATCTCTCAAGGCGCATAGTAGAATATGCACAGGGTCTTCCCTTAGTACTTACAGTATTGGGAGCATTACTTCGTAACAGAAGTGTGCCTGAGTGGGAAGATCAGTTCAAGAAGATGATGAAATATCCGAACCCAAAAATTGAGGAGGTGCTTAAAATAAGCTATGATGGGCTTGATCATTCGCAGCAGAACATATTTCTAGATATTGCATGTTTGTTTAATGGAATGGACAAAGACTATGTAACAGAAGTTCTTGTCAATTGTGGCTACTCTCCCAACATTGACTTAAGTGTTCTAGTTGAGAGAAATCTTGTAAGTATCTCAGATTCCAATAAGCTTGAGATGCATGATTTACTACAGGAAATGGGTAGGCAGATCGAATATAGAGAAGAAGATGGGAAGCGGAGGAGATTTTGGAGTAAAGATGCTGAGCGTGTGCTGACTGAAAATATGGTATGTTCATGATCCATGCAAGTTTTCTCAACCATTTATGTCATTGATAAATAATCCTTTACTAAAATTTTCAATTTTGACGAAAAACAAATCCATGGGAAACATGTATTAAGCATTTAAGCTTATACGGCTCCTGGACACTCCCTGAGTTCCACTTTGGCACTTAGGCTGCGGAAAATGCTGAAGGTTTGATGATTGACTCGCCCAACGAGGAAGACAAATGCTTCAATGTTGAAGCTTTTGTAGGTATGAGGAAATTAAGGTTGCTCATATTCAATTACGAGGAAATGAATACTGGAGATGAGGATCCTCGTCTGATTGGGCATTTCAAGTTTCTTTGTCGTGAGTTGAGGGTTCTCATATGGCATCGATACCCCCTGAAGTATTTGCCATTCGAGTATGAACCCAAGAATCTTTTTCAGCTCGACATGCCTTACGGTCACATTGAACACCTTTGGGAAGGATCTAAGGTACAAGAATCACCTATTTTTTCTTAGAATTGAGCTTCTATTCTGTTATTGAACAAAAAAATGATAAAGATGAAGGCTTGAATGATCCGATCAATTTGTGGAGCAAATTGAATGAAGAACAAGAGCTGAACTTTAAGAAAATACTGAACTTGTGGAGCTTTCAATAGATCTACAATTCTTAGAGATTACAACAACATCGATCTCTTCCCTTATTAGGGTACAAAGAAACCTACAAATTATATTAGAAAGTAGATAATTAACTAGACTATAAGTGTGCTTTAGATACAACAAATATCTAGCAAAAACGTGTGGAGTAAACAGTAAAAGATAGCTGGGAAGCATAGCAGCTTCTCCCAGCAGACTCCTAGCTGAACTAGGAAAGCATTAACTTCAGCACTTTTATGTGTGAATTCATGTATTTTTGATTCTACTGTCTAATAAATTGTAATTTTAATGCATATTTTGCTGGTTGTGCTGGCATGCAGCGTGCGAACAACTTGAGAAGCATCAATTTGAGTAGCTGTCCAGATCTTAAAGAAACTCCCGACTTAACTGAGGGGCCAAATCTTGAGAAACTAGTTATTGAAGGTTGCTCGAGTTTAACGGAGGTTCACCCATCCATTTTAGCTCATAAAAACCTTGTTTTTCTTAGTTTAAGAGGGTGCCATAAACTTAAGAGACTTCCGAGAATGCATATGAAATCTCTGAAAACCCTTAATCTTAACTACTGCTTAAATCTTGAGATGTTTCCAGAGATTTCGGAAGGTATGGAGGCATTGTCAGAGCTTAAATTATTTCAAACTGCAATTAAGGAGTTACCATCGTCAATTGAACGACTTCGAGGGCTTAAATCATTAGAGATGGCTTTCTGTAGTAGCCTCTTATCCGTCTTCCAGAAAGTATCTGTAATTTGACAGAACTTAAATCTCTCGACCTGACGGATTGCTCAAAACTTCAGAAGTTGCCAGAGAACATTGGGAATTTAGAAACTTTGTTGAAACTTCAAGTAGAATACAGTGGTTTAGAAAAACTGCCAGTCTCTATCATACGTTTGAAGCTCAGTGGATTATCGTTTAGGGAGTGCCGACATATGTTGGCTCCCCTTTTATCACGGCCATCATCAATTGAAGATTGTTGTACTGCTGTGGTACATCTTGATTTCAGCGGTTGCAATCTGATGGAATTATCAAATGCTATTGCTTATTTTCCTTCATTGAAAGTGTTATCATTGTCAAACAACAATGTGGAGAGCTTACCTTCAATCATGATTAAACTTGCTTCCTTAGATAAGCTTGAATTGGACAGTTGCAGGAGACTGAGATCAATACCAAAGCTTGCATCAAGTATTAGTTACATAAATGCACAAAACTGCACAGCTTTGAAACTGTTTCGGCACCACAGTCTCCCTATGATATCGGTCGGTGCTTCACATTTTCTAATTGCAGTCAGCTGGTACAGGAAGATCTTTTCAGAGACCTTGCAGAAACTCATTTCCCTCCTCAGGAATAAACATAAAGTTGACACTTTTCTTTCTTCTGATACTTCCGTCTTTGGAAAAAGAAAAGAAAAAATATTAATCTGCTTGTTCCTTTTTGTTGTTGTAGGGTAATTGTTCACGACCCTTTTATTTCTCTTGTCCTGGAAATGAAATTCCAGAGCAGTTCATCCATCAGTGTAGGGGGTCTTCCTTAACAGCCAAGCTACCGCAAAATTGGTTTGACAACAAGTTTTTGGGGTTTGCTATATGCGCGGTTACTAGCAAGCCCCAAGGTCATGTCGATTATTATGAATTGACTGCTCGATGTTTCTGTACCTTTGAAGGAGATTATTGCCAGTACCGTTTCAGTTTCTACTTGTTCCAATCCAAGGGTCTTGTGTCAAATCACATATTAGTGGGATATGAGCCATGGTCTGAATTTGGCATTAACTTAGGAGAGGAAGTCGATGAACACACTTACACAGAGGCCAAATTTGAGATAGAAATATTGCATGATCAGAAGTCCGATATGTGCGTCGACCCGTGCATCGAAATGTGCGGAGTTCAATTCTTCTTCGCCAAGAATAATGAACATTTTGGGGAACCAATGGTAGAAGTTGATAATTCTGATATCACCAGTGACAGCTCTGATGAAGATGAGCAATACCTTGAGCTGTCACAAGTTTTAAAGGCGCAAACAGAGCACAGAGTAACATCACAATGGAGGACAATGAGGATTCATATGGGAAGAGGTTTACTCTCTCTCTGTCTATAAGCTGGCTATATGATTGATTACTATGAATGATTTTAGTGGCTATAAGAATTTTAACGTTAATTGCAGGAAATCTCTGGAAAGTTGGACGCAAGAAGTCATAGTTACATCGGGTCTGAGGCAAGGGTACTTGGATGATGGTTTTAACTGGGACCGAAAAAGCTGGGGGATCGAGAGGTATTAGGACTTTTTCATCATCTCTACTACAACCTGTAACTTGCTGCGTTTTCTCATTTGGATGAATTCTCTTTTCAACTTGAGCTCATAACACTTTTCTTCATGAAGTTATATGTATTCATACATATGAACCCTCACTGCTTTGTCTCATTTAGATATCTTTCAACATTGAGCTCATAGCTCAATTTTATGACTAGTCGACGCTTTCTAGATCACTGAAATCAGATCTGTTTCTTTTCTCCTATAACATTGAATTAAATTGTTGACAGATGCGAATATGTTTGTCATTATCAACCTGGCTGTTGGGCCGAAGCCATAGTGCCAACTGCCAATGATCCAACAATCCTTCAAATTACTTACACTGGAAGGCACACTTGTTGGAAAACTCAACCAATTTTGAAACACAAAGTAAGAGTTACACCAGGCATGGGGGTTGAAGGTCCTTTTGATGGCTTTAGGTGGGGGAAGTATGACCAAACTGCAGACATACCAGGAGCTAAATTCCCTAGGTACATATTTCAGACATTTCATTATACCAATCTGGCTTCATGAAACTGTAATGTAAGTTGTATTGTAACGGCCTGACGGTTTCTCTAGTAAATGTAGAAATCACGAAAGAATATTAACCCCCTTTTGATATTGTACTTTTTGATGTTTGTCTATGAAACTAATTTTTTACAGGCTTCATCCATATCATTTCGTAACATTAGATTGCTTATATTTAGCAGAGACTATTACGTATGCACTCCTCAACATGTCGGAGGCTGCATGGCCGTAAAGGAAGTACAACGCTCCAATGATCAGAAATTCCTTAGAGTTACTTACAGATTAAGACACACATGTAAACTACCCTCTACCAGCATTGGAGGGAGGGCCGATAGTACTACCTCTGAGGCCAGTGGTGCATCGAATGTTCATGACCAAGCAGTCGAATCACCAAGCTCATCAAGAGCCAGTGGTCATGGAGAAAATGTAATTGGAGCAGCTGAAAGTCCTGTGGATGACGACAAAGCGATTGTGTTACAAGATGCAAGCTCACATGCTATTGTACGTTTTTCATTACCCAATTTTTACAAGTTCAATCAACTTTCTTATTATATATAGATGATCATATCCTAATTAAACTGACGAGTGGAAATGCTAATTAACTTTGAATGAATTGAATGTCTTCCTCCTGATTGTTGCAGTAAAATTGTACAATCAACGAGAAAAGAAGTTGCTAATTTTTGTTTTGCACACTCAGGATGTCAAAGATATGGAAGATAGAAAAGGGGCTAGCTGTATATTGTGGTGCTGGAATCTCTGGACGTCAATAACCTCAAGATAAGTACCCGAGAAATGACAGATTCTGATCAACCAAATGTGTCCAACTCCATTTCTAGCCATAATCTATGAAGATCCTCACCAGGAAGGCCAGTGATCAATAGTATAATCCTAGGCCAGAATTGAAAATCTCCATTCAATTCCATTCTATTTTGGACTAATGTAACGTCCCACTACATTTGAATTAAAATCTTGTATTGCCTATATTCAATTATAGCTAGCATTGGACTCAACTGCTTATCAATCGGCTATTAATTGCAACAAGAATTTATCAGTCTTTATCAAGAGTGGGACTCCGTTTTGAAATTAAAGAGCGAGACTCCTTATTTGACACACTTTCTGGTTAAATTTATATATCTCTACCGATCAATATTTATGTATATGCGTGTAGATCATCTCTACAAATTTTCAGCTCATTTGGTGATTGTTAAGGTATCAAAATGATAAAATATCAATGAACAAATTGAATTTGTTAGGTATGAACCATTCGTGTAAATCACGACTAGGAATGTCTAAACGATTATCAAATTTGATGAAACTTTGCAGAAGTGATCTACACACATATATCTAAATACTGAACGTACAGTGGAGATGTAGAAATTTCATCGGAAAGTGGGTCAAATAAAAAGCCCTGCTCTAAATTTCAGAGTGGTGCCCGCTCTCGATAGGGACTCTATATATATATATATATATGTTTTCTTGGCTAAGGACTTTCGCATCAATCCTTATGGTGCGGATTTGATATTTTGACTAACTTTTCAATTGAACTTTTACATCTCCATCGTCTAGTCTTTAGGTACTCATGTATATATCATGTCTGCAAAATTTCAGATAATTTGATAATCGTTAAGACATTCAAAAGTGTGAATTCCTATCATAAACACGAATGATTTAATTTTGACAAAATGCAGTCTATCTATTTGTTATAATCTAGTTTGATATGTTAATGGTTATAATCCATAAGCAGATTGGGGATCAATATATTATCCAAACATAAGTGTTGGAGGGGAAACTTTTTGTCCAGGACTGTTGCCTGGCAATTGGATACTGATTGGAGCGGAAGATGACCCAGATCAATATATTACCCTGCTATGAAGAATGAGTTCTCTCTTACCTTGAAATGTCGTTATCAGTTGTCAAACTCTTCTTCACAGAAACATTGACATGGAAGTTCAAATGCAATTGACATCGTCATTAATTGTCATTTGCATCTCATTTACATATTGTTGAAGTTTGGCACAGATGATACCAGAACTGAGATTCGGGTAAGAAAACGAAAGTAGAATATGTGAGACTTTATCTGACCCATGTGGTTTAGGGTTAAGATTAGAGTGAAGATTAATTAGGGTCAAGACTTACCATCTAATTAGCTGAGAATGAAATACATGGAAACTGAGGAGTTGACGACATGAACAAAAAATGGGTTGGGTTCTAGATGTCATGTACTGTTTTAAAATTAAGAAAAACCAAATTACCTTGATTCAGAATGGGTCACTTGTCAGGTATCTCGTTCTTAAGATTTCCCTAAAGGGGAGTGCTAGCTACATGCCTACGCAATAACATTTGTGTGTGTTAGCCACACTCATCCACTTGATAGATTTTCATTTGCTGAAGGATTTAAAGCACCAATATATATTCGCTCTCTTCATGTGCATTTTTTCTCTCTAATTTACTCTCTGTGTGTGCTGCGTTTTGGTTCTCTCAGTTGGTGAGAAGGTGGTATTCGCGGTTACGATCAATGCACAAGTTTCACTGGGTAGGAAAATTTGCAGAGCCTAAAATGGTAAGTTGAACTTTAGACCGACAGGCTCCTAAAATCCTTAAAATTTCAAACAAGGATCTTAATCCTGAGTTTGATTTTGCACAATATTATTGTTGTTCTCCTAAAAAATTTAAAAGTAGAAATTGAAGTGGATGCTGCAGTTCTTCACTCAAAGCCCATGTGCACCTTAATTGTCATCTTCTTAAATAATTGTGTTTCAATCAATTATCAATTTGTCTCTATCAATCTGCATCAAAGCTTTGTAACTTGGCCTAGAAAGGCATTCATTAAAATATGCATCTCAACTCAACGTCTTTCTTTTATGCTCTAGTGCCTATCAATTGAAATTCCAATCGATGATCAAAATTAAATAGAAAGATTATAATTGAATCTGTTGAGTTTATGCCATGATTAAATCTGTTGAAAAGAAGCTGACGAAGGTGATAATGCCAGATAAGTGGAAGGAGGGTGCCAGTGACACCACCGAAGATGGCAACGAGTGGTCGTTGTGTTCGCGTCGGATTTCGCACCTGACGAACAGTCAACACGTGGTGGTGGCGGACGTCGATCTCAGTCTTGTCGGTGTGTGTGCGAGCGTGCCAGTATCTTTGGGTTAGATACAACCTCGGTGCGGACGACCTCTGGCGAGCGGATGACTCTGGCGAGCGTGTTCGTCTGTTCCCTTTTACCTGACTCCTGGATCAAGCGACAGTTACGCGGGCATTGACTAGGCCGGCGTAAAAGGCTCGAACAAGACCTAATATACTTTCTACTAGGATTTTTCTCCAACCTATTGCAGATTGGCAAATCTTACTTCGATCCTGGGATGCAAAGAAGAGCTTCAACTATCAAGACCGCGGAAACGGGTTTCGTCCAACCTATTGCAAATTAGGTTGTGATTGTTACCGGGGTAACGACTCGATTTGTCACAAGGCGTGACAACTAGACACGATAGGTCTTAGCGATGCTTCGACACGAATGCAATGCACTTTCGACAACCGCGGCAAGCGTACAACGACCAGTGTGGGTGTAGGGTTGCGGGCAAGGTTGGAACGGTGGTTGTTTGCAGTTTGTGGAAGGCAGTTCGCGTAAGATTGCTCCGGAGAGGCTTGCAAGATTTGCGAGGCGCAAAAGCTTGTGTGTTTGTAAGATGGTTGAGAACCCTTTCCATGTTGTACACGAGTTCTTGATATAGAGAATCCAAAACCTCAATACTTGCATATCAAGCATGATAGATTCTGAGATAGACTAGGATTCAATTATCTTAAACCACCTCCAATTCAGATTCCTAGAGGGACTCCGAATCCATTCCTAAAAGGAACGTAATCTAAAATATATAGCGGATTACCTGCTAATGGATAACCCCTTGGGCCTCGATCCAGGATCTCGGGTAAATGTTAATTTAGGTCCAAACATTGCCCCCCAGCCTTTGAAATTGAAAGTCCACTTGAAATTGATAAAGGTTAGAAAGCCCAGTCCAGACCCATTTTAAAACTTCTGAAACATCGCGTCGTTCCCTCAAACCAAGACAACTTTACCAAATCAAGCTCGAAGAACCATTCCTAAAACCCTCGACCGCCGCATCCTTCCAGATTTTCATAGGACCCTTTTCAGATTCTATAAAACCCCAATCGAGAGTCAATTCGTAATCCAAATTCCAAACCTTCGTTGTTTCTAACCATGGCATCTGAGATTGAGTATTTCCAGGCCCTCCAAGGAAAGGAAAAGACTACCAATACCACCATCGAAATCGGGAGCCCCTATCAGACTTCCCTCACCCCACCTGACGATTACGGCCGTGTTGGGTTAGGTCCAAAGCAACGAGAGCTTACCCAGCATTCTATAACTTCCTATGTTGATTCCTCACGACCGCTCCCAATCACCTTCCGCGACCAAAGCGTCAAGTGTGGAGATTGGCAAGTGTCCAACCACTTTGAAATTCCAGTCAATCCCAGCTCCTGGCCGTTACCGAGCACATCGATGATACAACTAGACCTACGCAGATGGCGAATCGCCGGAATTGAGGAAGCCATTGACCTCTGCTTTCATCTCAACCCCAAAGGAGGAAACCGATGTGCACTTATGCCCTTGGTATGTTTCTGGAATCCCTCCGCTAATGCATTTGATTTCAAATTTGGTCAAGCCAGCATTATCTTGCTAGATATGCATGCTGGGTTATTCCCTCTAGGCAGAAAACCATTTGATATGGATGACTACCATCAGAGTGATGTACCCTCAACCGTCCTTCCAATACCCATAAATATGAGCTACCAAACCTGGATAGAGGAATTCGAGAAGAAGACGGACGATATAGGCGGAATAGCCTTCCTTGACTTCTGGCTCAATAAATTTGTGTTTTGCTCATCCGCCTCCAAAATGACCAAGACTTACAGAAGAATGGTGGAAATCCTTTACGCCTACCATGAGATTAGCCTTGCACCAATCGTCCTAGCGCATCTCTATAGGTGCCTCCACTCGTTGTCCATGAATCCCCTATCCTGCAAAGTCTCTGAACCCCTTTGGATCCTGTAAATCTAGTACAATATGTACATTCCGGGGTTGGCTTCAAAGCCTAAACCAATAGGCGACAACAAAGTAGTGGGAGCAGCCTATGCCGGTCAACCGCCAAAGTATGGCCAAGGCTATGCAGCCTGTTTTGACATTATCTTCAACACGGACGCCCAAGGCTTCTACTCGGAGGCACATATGCTCCTTAAGCGGAAGCATCCCAAAGCCTTGAGGACCGGCTTTTTACCCTCGGTTGACCAATGTGATGAAGGCAGACAGCTATTTCTGCAGTGCATATCCATGGCGGATCTTCCTTTTCTTTCCTCAGATAAAGGTTTAAAGGCTTTGAAGTTTATTCCCCCCCAACTATTCGCTCGCCAACTTGGGCTAACTCAGTTGATTGCTTACCTGCCAGTCCAAAGTTTGAACCTATTTTCTGCCTGGCGGCCCAGCAAAAATACTCCTGCAGGTGAAGGCGCCTACCTTACCACTGCCTTGCGGCCCGCCACCTTTCCGCCTTTGGAGCAATGTCCAGAACTAGAAATCTCAAACATTTGCCGCAGAGGACTACCAGACTTGGTGGGACAAGCTTCGAGGAGATATGTTCCAGAAGGACTCCCTCCACTACTTCAAGACCCTATTCGCCAGCCAGCGTCGAAATCTCACAACTGAATATGTCGGGGTTCTTGACGGAGCTCCGCTTTATCCTAAAATAGACGAACAGATCGCGGAGGTATATACCTGATATGCCTTGATTCATTGTATTTGTTTATTTATTTTGCCTATGGAAAACTACTAACTGATTTTCCTTGCTCCAGACCTCCAAGAAGTTCCTCCCTAAGAAAGGAAAGAGAAAGGCACCTCAAGCTTCCTCTACTCCTCAGGTTCAGAAGCGAGCCAAACCTCCCCAGGTTGTTAAAGAAGAAGTAGATCCAGAAGAAAATGAGCCAGTAAGTTATTTATACTGATCCACTCTTATTACTGCACCACTAATTTAGTTGTATAAACCCATATGTTAAATGTGATGCAGTTGGTAAAATTTATCAAGTAGGGATTGATTCGAAAAAATAGTAAGAAGCAAGCATCTACTTCTGCTACCTTCCCAATTGAAGTATCTTCAGGTGAGTCATCCGCCAGTGATTCTGAACTTGCCGAAATAGAGCGAGTCATTGAGCAAATTCAAAATGAATTTCGATGGACTCGCGAAAATACTGTTCTCAACGTTTGCCCTCTAAGGTTTCTTCCTGCTGATACAGGTACTCCTAGCATCCCAGAGCCAACTTTGGTTAATCTTGTGAGCTGTACCCAAGCTGTCCCTTTGATCATCTCAACTCCTCCTGCAGAGCCAAATATTGAGGAAACAACAACCTCCCAAGCCTCTGAACCCGTGGCAGATGTCAGTCAGACTTCCCAACACCCCGAGGTAGTTGATTTAGGAGAAGCAGACACCGAAGCGGATGAAGATCCTTCCACCCCTGTCCGAGCTTGCTCAGATTCTGATCTACATTCCCCTTTGCAAAACGTCCCAGAACCGCCAAGGCAACCCCCAATGGGCTCTGTATTGGACGTTCCCCATGTCATAGAGGTACCCCTTCATGATCTTTATCTCTTGACGTACTGCTAATAGTTAGCCAAAAGCCTCACCAATATTTCCTTTGCAGGCGAGTGAAATTCCTCACACAACTAGGGGTGATGAGGCCTCTAGCGAACAGACACCAACTGTAATGTTGGCCAGCCTTGGCGTTCAGATTGAAGTGCCAACACTAGCAACTCCGATCTCGTATCTCCCGATGGCGGACATATCCTTTCTAGACCTGGAAGAAGACCCTCTCCTCAAACTCCCCACGCCTAGGAAAGATCCTCCTGAGGTGGTAGAAGCCTGGGCACTTCTGGAGTACTTAGGAGACCCCGCTGATATTGATGTAGCGGCCAAGTTATTTTCTTCCATCCAAGTCCTACAGGGTCAGGTCGAGCACCTGCCTGCTGAGTTCCAAAACAAGGCGAGGGAGATTCCGGCAATCTTATCTCAGTACCTGAAGTCAATGCAAGATGGCCTGAGGAAGCTTCCAACGCAACGAGCAAAAATTCAGGACTCAACCGCCGCTCACGCCAGTGCCGTAAACCACTACTCTGCCCTAGTATCACTTGTTAGGGAAGAAAGTGGGTCCGAGCTCGCCCGCTTGGAAAAAGAGAGGGAGCTGCTGGACCAGCGGATTGCTGCCATAAAGGCCCGACAACAAGAACAACTCCAGCTCGCGGGCGAACAAAGGGTACTTCTGTCAAACCTTCAAGAGGAAATCCAGCAAAACCAGGCTGAAGAGGGGAAGCTCGCCAACTATGTTGATCATATGAAGGCTAGGATTAGGAGAGTAGCACTAGAGTTGTATGAAATTAAGACTCCGCCACACCCCCCCCCCCCCCCCCCCCCCCCCCCCCAGTAATTGGGTTTTATGTAATTAAATATTTAATCCTTAACTAAGTCTAAAATCAGAGATCCAGCCCGTAGGGAGATTCATATTTGTCCGGCCCAAAACTTTATCCTTGGAAATGCCCTGTTGATTCACTAACCAACGCATCGTTTTAATGACCATAGACTGCGCCTATCAGTTTCCAAGATTTGAATTCAAACATTCAAACCTCATGACCGTCCTTATTCTTCAGTGGTTTGAAAGTGATAACTCCTTTCATAAATTTGATTTGACCGGGTAAAAACCTTAATCCATCCCAGCCGTTAGATTTCATGCGTGGTTTACTATATAATGAAACCCTTATGCCAAAGGAAAAATCATTCCTCTAAGCTTGATCATGTTAATTGCTCTCTTCTTCTGTCTCTTCACCCAACCCTTATGGCTACCACAATCCTTTCCTCCGGATTACATTGAGATGTTCAGATGAACACCCTTAAGTCGTGTAATCCGGTATTAGTCAAATTCTAAGTCGCATAATCTGGTATTATGCCCTTGGACGACGTGGTCTGGATAGAATCCCCAAAACTAATCTAGGATGCTCCACGTTTTCCCTTGGTATAATACTGGATAGTGATTTAGGCGTCATCCGCCATCATGACGGTCTCTTTCCTTCTGTCGCTCTACGGAGTGTGCTTGGAAAACACAAGTGACCGTCGGACGGCATTTCCAACCATGCTAGGTTTGGAAGGAGAAATATATCATCTGAACTACTCCAACCTGGCGGATGGGTTCCTTATTGCCCTTTTGCTCTTCTGCTAACCGTCCAAGCTCCCCTCTTGATTTCGGAGTGGCATGGACGAACTGGTGGATGAAGAAACTTACGAAGGGTAAGGGGATGAAGAACAAAACAAGAGATTGGAGGAGGTGTGTGGTCGGTTTTGCAACCCAAGGAATCTGTGAAACAGAAACCCAATCCTTATCCGGACCTCCCCTCCAAATCGATCAAGAACTTCACAAGCATAGGCATATATTGTATTTCTATTCTTGTAAAGCTTTTGACCGCAAAGTCATTATGTGAAATAAAATTTTGCAATGTAAATTTAGAAAATATACGTATTATTTTCCTTTGAATTTGAGTTACATTACAAGCAAAAACCGCTAAGGACCACAGGTTTGATCCTTAATTTATAAGTCTCAACGAACCTCTATTAGGTCCGTAATAAAAAGAATGAGCCAAAAAGAACAATCTGCCAAAAGATATGGGCTACCTAATTCTGGCGGATGGACCAACAAGAAATACAAGTCTTCTGATATTGCCCCCCCCCCCCCCCCCTCTCTCTCTCTAGTTTTCCTGGATTGAGGCAAATATGGTAACCAAAAGTCAAGAAAACTAAGTAAGATTGTCCCCAGCTAAGAAGGTATGGGAAAGCTAAGACCCCAAGTCTCAACCATGGCGAGTGGCTCCTTGAATTACCACACACTTGTGAAGTATTTCTTGAGATGACGTCCATTAATATGATGTTGATGAACCTCATCTTCCAAATCCCTGAGTTGATAAGCACCTTTGCCAACAATCTGATCGATGACAAAGGGACCCTCCCATTTGGGAGACCACTTACCGCGACCAGAATCGCGTTCTCCAAAGGGAAGCATTGCTTTCCAGACCAAGTCGCCTTCACCGTAGGACTTACCATTGGTCCGCTTGTCATAGGCCCTGGCAAACTTCTTCTTCTCCAAGACTATGTTGTTTAGAGCCTCCAACCGTCGCTCATCAAGGTCTTCATGCTCTTGGAACATAGCCTGGACATAATCATCACCCAATAACTGATGCTGCTAGCGAACACGAAGGGAATGCACATTGATTTCCAAGGGCAGAACGGCATCATGGCCAAACATCAAGGCGTATGGGGTAGTTCCCGTAGGGGTTCTTTTAGAAGTACGATACGCCCAGAGAGTATTGTCAAGTTCAGTATGCCATGTCCTCGGGTTGTCTTCAAGCATCCGCTTGATGATAGAGATAATGACTTTGTTGCTGGCCTCGGCCTGGCCGTTGAATTTGTACCTGCAAAATAATCTCATACAACTATATTACCCTTCTTGTGTCGAGTGTAGTATTGACAAGTAGGGATCGTTCTATCCGGGGAAATCAAGGGCATTTAATCACATGAAGCATCACAAATTTATATGGGGAGATTGGAAATTGTATCTAATATCTACTGAAAATTATGAAAATAAAGCCTAAATTAATATATACATATGATCATCATCTTTCACACATAGGTTTGGCACGAAATAACTCAGCAATTTCGACAATACACAATCATGACACACGGCAGCAAGTAATACATACAAATACTCAAACAGATTCAATTCCAATTCTAATTAGAGCCCTTCGCGGTTCATCTAATCGTTAAGACTTCTCAAGTATTTAGAATTAACTTCGCGTATAATCCTAAACATGGTACTAATCGGTTTAAAGACACTTCGCGTAGAAATTAAACACAAGAAGCACATAAGCACAATAAGCCGAATCGGAGACATGCAAACATGTAATGGCGTCACTCATCATATTTGAACATGTTAATTTTCAAGGTTATAGCCGCCCTATTAAAACAGCCTAAATCACAACAACTTCGCGTATGATGCAATCTAAATTATTTTGGTATGTAAAATCGGTACCTAAGGAGAAGCCACAAAGTCAGCCCTCAAGCACACAATTTGTGATGCACGAACTCATGAAAATTAATCAAATCCATACAAGTATTCATACAAAATTACTGCCCTAAATCACAATTACGTAAAATCAAAGTTACTGTTCACGAAATAAAATATGTAGAAAACCAAAACATATAACAAAGTTTCGGAAATCCAATATTAAATACATAAAACCAAAACAAAATACAACCATCCATTCAATCTTCATAGACAAAGTATTGAATTTATACTGAAAATTACAAGCCATGAGAGAGATGAGTAAATCACACTTTAAACAAAACCTTGAAGGAATCGGCAAAGATGACTTGATGATGAACAAAACTTGTGATCGGCAAGCTTAGGTGATGGTGTAATGGAATCGGCAATTGTAAAATAATGTATAGGATTTTTGTGGTATTATTTTGGTAGAGTTTCGGCTTGGCCTAAGCATGAGAAGAGAGATACTTTTCTGAAATTATGCCGAGCCATTTATAGGAGAAGCATGAGGGAGAGTTCGGCAACCCTAGGTGCTTGAATCCGAATTCAATTCCTCCCCCTTTTCTTGTTTGACATTCCTTGATTTTCTTCTTGGTTTGTTGCCAAAATAATCCTTAAATAAATGCTGAATAATCTTGCAATATTTCTTCCATTTATTCTTGATATAATTCAGCCAACTTTCCTTTGAATGATGGGCGAAAATCAGTCCACATTCGTCCTTAATTTTGTTTCCTTTCCAAGCTTTGTTGCCGAATTAATCCATACAAAGCTCCACCTTTTCTTTCTTAATTCAGCCTTGTTTCCTTGTAACTCTAGAACTCCTTTAAATGGCTGAATGCTTCCCTTATTTTGTTTGAAAACTTGCCATACAAATTTCGGCATCAATTCATGCATTCCTTTCTTGGTCGAAGCATTTAAATCTTTCCTTGTCCTTGTTGCATTTGAATTCTTTTCCTTTCCGATTTCTTAATTTAATTTGCTTCCAAAATTCTTCATTTATCTCCTATTAATTCCTGAAAAATAATAGAGAAAAATATATTAATAAAAGAAAATAACATGTAGCACAATATCTTAAGAAAAAGTCCTGATTCGATAGGGATTCCTGCTTTCATTAGGATTCTTCAAGAATTGCACACTTTTCACGTTTTAAGCTCTTTTCATCAATAACTCTGCCAAAGACTCTATACTTAACTAAATGACTCTATATTACAACAATAAGGGTTAAACAATTGCAAAAATGAGGGTAAAACACTTTAAGAACGTCGCATATTATGCTCCTATCAGGAAGAATGTAGAAATTGAACGCCATACGCGTCGAGGAAGTCCTGTGTCTTCTCAGCCATAAACGCTGCCCCCCTGTCCGCCACGATATACTCAGGGATACCATATCTGCATATAATATTCTGAAAGATAAAACGAATGACCGTAGCAGCGTCACAGTTTCAGACAGGGATGACCTCAACCCACTTAGTGAAGAAGTTTGTACCAATTAGTAGATATTTATGCTGGAGAGATGAATTGGGGTGAATCTCTCCAACAAAGTCAAGTGCCCAGCCTCTGGCGGGCCAAGGCTTAGTAATGGGTTGCATGGGAATGTTAGGGATTCGCTCAACCAGTCCATGTAGTTGACAATCAATACAACCTTGGGCAAAGCTGCTACAGTCCTTGAGAATAAATGGCCAAAAATATCCATAAAAGCGAATGAGCCACCTCATCTTTGATCCACTCTGATGTGAACCACATACCCCCAAGTGTATCTCGCGCATGAGGCGCTTGGCTTCCGTGCCATAGACACACCTAAGGTCAACCCCATCCTCACCCCGGTGAAGTAACTTATCACCTTTGAGTAGATAGTTAGTAGCGATATACCTGATTCGCCTATCAGACGGTGAAGAAGGATTCTGGAGATACTGGATGATTGGTTGCCGCCAATCTATATCAATGGGTTCAATTATAGCAACCAACCACTTGCCTCGTTGCTTGCGACGAGCAGCAAAGGAGGGTAGTGTTCTGCGTTATACCTTCAAGATTCGTTCCTTAACTCCATTGGCTAGACTAATGCAGTGGCCAATTGTGCCAACTCATTGGCAGCGAAGTTCAATTCACGAGGAACATAGTCGAGCACCACATCAGCAAATTGATCTAATAATTCTGATGCTCGTTCCCAATAATGTACTAAGTGAAAGGAGAGACATTTATACTCCCCAGTAAGCTGCTTGATGACTAATAGAGAATCACCATATACCTCGATTTCCTTAGCACCCATGTTCAAAAGTAATTCCAGACCAATGATGAGCGCCTCGTACTCGGCTTGATTGTTAGTGCAGGTCCACTCGAGTTGGAAAGAGTATGACACTACCAGAAAAAAGGCTTTTCCTGACGAAATAAAAAAAAACGGCCGACGACATAAAATTTTCGTCGGCTATTCCCAAGAATGACCGACGATTTTTTTTTTCGTCGCTAAAAAAAAAAATCGTCGGCTATTCCCCTAGAATGGCCGACGATTTTGTTTTTCGTTGGTAAAAAAAAAAAATCGTCGGCTATATTCATATTTTAGTCGACGATTTGAATTTTCGTCAGCCTTTCTCTGAAACTTTAGCCGACGAAAACTTTTGAAAGTTTGGCCGACGAAATTGGCATTTTCGTCGGCTATAAGTCTATATATTTTCAGATCTAAACAGCAGCTGCTCATTTAAAAAAAAACGAAAAAAAAACAGGAGAAATAGTGAAAAATCTATGGGTATTTTATACGATTAGTTGCGTCTCATCGATTTGAAACTATTATCTGTGGAAGGTCAGGCCAAAAAACGTTATTTAGAGAGTCCAATTACCATTTCTAAGCGTTTAGAGGTTTGACTGACCCGGTTGACCGTTCCGATCGAGCCTTTAATGTTGTCAGATGTAGTTGGATTTTTTTCCATACATGTATTTAATCTAAATGGTGATATCTGACGGTTGGAATAGATTTTCTAAACTTTTAGATTCAAAATCAGAACATATGCACTAATATTCCTTAACTTGTTTACTAAGTGTTTAAGTGAATGTATAGTTTCAAATAGTTACTATACGTAGACTCTTCATATGTAAAAATGTTGTGAAATAAGATATGACCGAAATAATGAAATACGTCTACGGTTGAAAAATGACAAGATTCCGATAATATCCGTGTGCCGAATGTTGCGGTTAACTATTTTTTACTTTCGTTTTCCTATGGGTAGCCTGACGTTCGTTAAATCAATTTTGTAAAATTTTTATATGATTAGTTGCGTCTCATTGATTTGAAACTATTATATGTTGAAGGTGAGGCCAGATTTGGCGTTGAAGAGCAGATTAACCGTTGCAAGTCAAAACCCGGTTTACTGCAGATTTGGCGTCCGGCGTCCGAATGACGATTGTGATACCATTCCGGAAAGGGAACGACGCCAGGAAGCCATTACGTGTGGGCCTTTTCGGGCTTTCGAGTTCGTTTAGGGCCTCAAAACGGCAGTTTAATATGTTTTCAAAGTATAGCCGACAATGTTCATAGAATAGCCGACGAAATATTGTAAATCGTCGGCTATTCTCTAAGTTTAGCCGACGAAAATTATATTTCGTCGGCTAAACTCTTGCGATCCGCGCCTTTTTATTGTCCGCCGTTGGATGGCTCAGATCCGACGGCTGTTGATCTTCCAAAGTATAGCCGACGAAATCTTTTAAATCGTCGGCTATTCTCTCTGCTTTAAATCTTTCAGCCCGCCTTTTTTCTCTCCTCCTCCTGAAAAACTCCTCCTCCGCTCTCCTCCTCCTCCGGCGCTGGCATCCTCCTCCTCCTCCTTCCCCTCCTCCTTCTCCTCCGGCGGCATCCTCCTCCTGGAAGATTGCATATTCAGTTGAACCAAAGCATAATTTAATTTTTTTTTCCCAAAATTTAAGAATAGCCGACGAAATTGACCTTATTTCGTCGGCTATAACTTTTAGTACCGACAAAAATCACATTATTTCGTCGGCTATGCCTCTTAAAATATTGATATATTCTAACGAACTTAAAATATTAATATATTCTGACGGAATAACCGACGAAATAGACAAAATCGTCGGCTATCTTTAAGAACAAATAGCCGACGAAATTGATTTTCTTCGTCGGCTATAGTTGCCAAAATCGTCGGCCATACTCGAAAATATCCGACGAATTTCGTCGGATATTTTGCCCAGGTTTGGTTGACCAAATTAATTTTCGTCGGTAAAGTCGTAGGTCATACTCGAATATAGCCGACGATTTCGTTATTTTCGTCGGCCATTGGTATTACCGACGGCGTTTTTCCGACCAATTATAGCCGACGAAAATTTCGTCGGCAGAAGGAATAGCCGACGAAAATTTCGTCGGCAGAAGGAATAGCCGACGAAAATTCGGCATAGTTGACGAAATTTTTTTCGTCGGCTATTCTCTCGGATCTGGTAGTGTGAGTGACGAGTGTCGGATGGGCTTTGGATACAAATACCAGCACCCGCCAAGGTGGTAGTACTGCCACCGTCAAAATAAAGTATCCAAGGCTCGGTTCGGATCATACCGATGAGTGGAACGGGAGCTTGAATTGCCTCCTCCAGAGGGTGATGGAGCAAGAAGTCTGCCACCGCCTGGCCCGTCATTGCCTTCAATGGGGTGTATTGCAATGAAAATTCAGACAAGGCCAAAATCCACTTACCAATCCTACCTCTTAAGATAGGGCGAGTAAGCATGTATTTCACCAAATCAGTCTGAGCTACCACAATGGTGGTATAAGATAACATATAATGACGAAGTTTGGTTCCAGTGAAGTACAAGGCTAAGCATAGTCGCTCAATGGGCGAGTACCTGGTTTCTGTATCTAACAATGTCCGGCTAAGGTAAGAAACCGCGTATTCGACTTTCTTCCCGTCGTTGGTCGTTTCGTCCTGGGCTAATAGTCCGGCCACAGAACTATCGGAAGCAGAAATATATAATTTTAGTGGGATTTCTGGCTGCGGTGGTCGTAATACTGGCGGGCTCGCCAAATACTCCTTAATCTTGTCAAATGCCGCTTGGTGCTCAGGACCCCATGTGAAGTCTTCTCCCTTCTTGAGCTTTAATAATGGTGAGAAAGGAGCAATCTTTTCAGCTGAGTTAGATATGAAACGTCTAAGAAAATTGATCTTACCTAACAAGCTTTGAAGTTCCTTCTTATTTCGTGGTGCTGGAGCGTCCAGAACGGCCTGTGCTTTATCTCCTGCCACCTCGATGTCTCTAGCATGTACCACGAAACCTAGGAAATCACCTGCACGAACCCCAAAGATACATTTTGCTGGATTCATCTTAAGCTGGTGTTTCCTCATTTGTGTAAAGACGTCTCGAAGGTGAGTAATATGGTCTGTCTTATGTTTAGACTTGACAACGACGTCATCGATGTATACTTCCAGAATACCCCCCAGGATATCGTGGAAAATCAAGTTCATAGCATGCTGATATGTTGCCCCTGCATTGGTTAAGCCGAATGGCATGCTTAGATATTCAAAAGCTCCCGTAAAGCCTGGACAACGAAAGGCAGTCTTATGGATGTCTGGCTCATAAATGAGGATTTGATGATAGCCCGCCGTTCCATCCATAAAAGAAAGCATTTCGTGCCCCGCCACTGCATCTACCAATAAGTCTGCGATAGGCATAGGGTATATATCCTTTGGCGAGGCGGCGTTGAGATCTCTGTAGTCAACACAAACCCTTATTTTGTCATTCTTCTTCTTTACATAGACCACATTCGCCAGCCATTGTGCGTACTGTGCTGGTTGGATGATTCTTGCATCAATCATGCTTTGGACCTCCTTTTTTACTGCAGCCACCGTTTCAGCGTTCATCCATCTTTGCTCCTGTCTGACTGGTCTGGATCCCTCTTTGATAGGTAGACGATGGCAGACCAACTCGTTTGACAAGCCAGGCATATCTTGGTATTTTTCGGTGAAGCAGTCCTTAAATTCTTGCAACAACTCAATTAGTTGCTGCCTTAGATCTGGTTCTAGGTACTGACTGATTTCCACTTCCATAGGCTCGTCCGCCGTGCCTAAGTTAACCTTTTCTACAGGATCACGTACCTTAGGTGGAGGATCATCCAATGCTGCTGAGGCCGGCTATATTGCCTCCACCTCTTCTATATTCATCGTCTCGTCTTCCTCGATACACTCAACTAGAGCGACCGCATCCCAAGCCAATTGCTCCTCTCTGTAGATAGCGAAGCGCTGCATCAGAGAAGCAAAGGCTTCTGCTTCCTCAACGGTGAGGTTGTCACTCATTGATATCAATTTGTTGGAGGTCGATGGAGACCGGCCTGGAAGTACTTGCTTTGGCCTGTGTTAATCCCCACCGTGTGAGATCAGTAGAGGTCACCCCAATTAGATGTCCTTTATTGTCAATTGCTTCAACCCTAAGAGGTCGAATAGAACTGTAATAGTAGTCAGCTTCTAACGAGCAAGCCGCTACCGAGATTGGACGTTCGTCCGCCTTGATCAAGACTGGTGTGTCAGATGCAGGATCCCACATGAGCATCTCTTGATGTAACGAGGAAGGAACAGAGAATGTCTTATGTATCCTGTCGCGTCCCAAGATCATAGTATAGGGAACATCAGTTTCCGTAACAAAGAGACCATGATAGGCGTTAGAGGGACCAAGTTTGATCTTAAGCATTATAATACTGTTGGTCTGGGTGATCGCGCCGGCAAACCCTCTGACCTTAGCAGTGGTAGTGAGGATCTTATCTTGGGGAACTTGGAGTTTTTCCATAGTACTGAGGGTAACAACACTCACCGCTGCTCCATTGTCGATGAGAATTTTATTAACCGGGAAGCCCGCCACCTTGGCTGATACATAAAGAGGTTTGATGTGTTGAGACATGGTAAAAGAGGGTTTGGAAAACACCATATTTGATCTATGAAGGGCAGCCAACCCTGTCGAAGTTTCCTAAGTGGATTGGATGTCTGTTCCTTCCAAGCTTTTTGCCGCCTCTTCCTGCACCTCCGGTATGTGGTAGACCGGCGTGTTATGCGGTTCCTCCTGGATGAATTGAGACGTAGGCACTGGTTATGGTAAAACATAAGCAGAAGATAAGATGAAAGCCATATTATAATTACATTCTAAAATTGTCTCATCATCGTCTAAAAACTCATCATCATCTTCTAAAATCTCATCATCCGCCTTCGGGATTTCCTCACCCGCTGCTGGTTGTGACGGTTGGGATGTGGACGTACCCTCGCATTCTTCGAAGGGGGCTTCGTACCAAGCCTTCGTGCCACATATTAGGGATAGGACATACCGGGAGGCACGCTAGCAGACTTTGAATTAGCCAGAATTGGGGCCGGCTTGGCGAGTTCTGTCTTCGTTAGACCAGATTCCTTGGCACTCGCTTGCCCCCTAGGGATCTTTGTCACACTCTTAGAAACCGTAGAGCTTATCTCTTTAGGTTTCCACCGCAAAATAGTGGAATCCTTCCTGGCCTCAATCTCCGGTTGGGGTGACCTGATAGGCCGAGCTAGACTTCTGTCTGGAGAACAAACCAACTTCTTCCTTGGGGTATTCCTGGGTGCACCATCCACGTGAGCTGGCTTCGAAAGCCTGTCATGGACGCTTCGTCTTTGCGATGGGGAATCCTCCTTGTCTCGTACCTGGCAGGAAACCACATATGTCTTGGACCTATATCGTTTGAAGGTATCCAAGACTTGTCCAACGGGAACGGAAAGTTCCTCTGGCGTCACCTTGACTTGATTTAAGGCGTCCAGAGTTGTCTTTGCCTTGCCATACTGCTTCTGCATATTCCTAGTTAGAGGCGGAGATACCTCTACAGCTTTACCATTTCGCTGTTGATACCACCTATCAGGCTTAAGTTCTGATTTTGATGCTGGTGGAATATAAGGCTTGGCAGTAGTATCTGATTCAAGTACCCTGGAGGGACCGTAATTGGGTACCAGCTTAGTCCCAGAGGGTCATGGATCTTGTCCAGACCTTACCTTGCTAGCATAAGACCCCTGCTCGCCGTGATGGTATTTCACTCGCTTGGGATCATTAGATCTTGATCGCTCCGGTGTCGGATGAGCCTGCTTAGCTGCCTCTAGGGCCTTCTGTGTTGCCTCTCTCAGTGCCATCATCAGCTCTTCTGGTGTAATGGGCACACGGCATGCAACTTTGCAATTAATACATAACTGAGATTTGGGCACCAGTATCATTTCCTCTTCGCCTGGCGTATTCGCCTCCCTGGTAGTTTGCTGCACCTTATTCTTTTCATCTTTTTCGATGGCATTAACCCAAAACTGGAGGTTAGAGGCCACCGCTTCCACGGAAAACCTTAAGGTTCCATCATCCAACCACTCTTGGATCTGATCCTTCAGCTCCAGACACCAAGAGGTATAGTGGCCGTTGGAATGGTGAAACGTACAAAAGCAACCGCCCCGTGATGTTTGTCGTTGTGATGGGCGAATGTGATCAGGAATAGTCACCCCTTCCTAGACCAACAATTCCCAGATTTCTGATGCTCGGTGTGCATCATATGTATATTCTGCAAACCTTGATCCCTGTCTACAAAACTCCAACCCTTGGCCTGGATTGGAAGCCCAAGCTACCATGTTGACAGCCGGGAATGGATTAGTTTCTGTCCAGGTGGGTTCCTTAGGACCTTCCATCTTCATGACGCCGTCATTAATCCATGTTTAGATCTGATCTTTGAGCTTGACACAGTCCTTAGTATAATGGTTTGTCATGTTGTGGAAGCTACAGTATTTTTTACCCGCCATATAGTATGGCTTGGGAATAAAGCCTCCCTCATGTTGTAACCGTCCTTGCTTGAATAATTCGTTCAAAATCTCCGGAGCCTGGAGCACATTGTACGTGTATTTCTCAAAGACAGACTTTGTTGGTAGAGAAGATACAATCTTGATAGGCTCCTTGACCATCATAGCTTTCCTCGATTGTAGTGGCTGTCGACCGACCACCTCTACAACCGCTATTCGCTCTTCTTCGTCATCCTCAACCCAAGTTATGGTTGGCGTTGACTCAGCCTGTATGGTCGCTACTGTCTTGGAGATGGGAGGGATGCTAGTCTTGGGCTTCAAAGTCCCAGGATGATAGGACAGTGGGACTCATTTCAACCCTTCTCTCTGATTCTGCACTCGATCAACAAATTGTTGCTGTTTGGCTAACCTATTAGTTAAGTCAGCCATGTTCGCCACATATACTTTTTGGAAGTGGGCTTAGATATCCGGATTGAGCCCTGCGATCGCCATGTCTACAATGGACTCCTCCTTAAACCAATCTGTGCACTTAAGCCGCTGCAGTTTAAAACGCTTCAAATAAGCTATGGCGGACTCATCACGTTGCTGCACAGTCTCAGCTAGGACCCTTATAGTGACCTTCGCCTCGACAACCCCAAACATGGTCCGAAAAAGTATCTCCATGGATTTCCAGTCCGAGACTGACCCTGGCACCAAATCCTTATACCAGGCCAACGCTGATCCGATTAGCGAAGTTCCAAATAGCCTTAGCTTGATTATATCACTTTGGGCATATGGACCACATTCATTGTTGAAATGCGTAATATACGTCTCAGCATTTTCAGAAGACTCCCCAGAAAATGGAGTGAAGCGAATATGTTTGAAGTTGGCCGGCCACGGTTGGGCGTTCACCTCCTAGGAAAGTGGATTAGCATACGTTGCATTAGCATCTGGTAAGCCATGCATAACCCTTAGCTTGTCCTCGAATAGCTTATCCGCCTCGACGCGAGTAAGAAAACGCTCTTCGTTTCCCTCTAACTCTTCTTCCTCTTCGTCAGATGGAGGAGTAATTACCGGACCACCCTTCTTCTGCCGCCTTGAAGATCCGGAAACATCGAGTCCCTTCTTCTGCGGCTTCGACGTTCTGGAATGAGGCTTTTCCACTGCCACCCTTGCTACCACGGGTGGGGTTGGCAACCCAGTCTCCTGAGCCTCAAGGTCCCACTTCTGTTGTAACAACAGTGAGAACTGTTGGACACTAGCTGAGGTTTGATTCATCTGCTCCTGTTGTTGCTTCACCTGCGCACTGAACTCAGCCTACTGCTGCTGCACCTGCGCACTGAACTCGGCCTGCTGTTCCCTCATTTGTGCATTGAGGTTCTTGGCATGATTGGCAGAATATTCAGCAGACTTCTGCTGCTCCCTCGCCAACCAATTTATGCTTGACATGTGACCGATTTGCTCAGTTTTTAACTCCCTAAGGTTAGCCTCGATCCTCTGTAGAATAGCATCCGTGGATGCAGACTTGTTTAGCACGATGTCAAATGAGGCCATCAAATCCTTAGGAGAAGGATCAACGATGGGCGAAGCCTCGTTCACCTCAGTAATCTCTGGAACCACCGAGACTACAACTACCTCGTTCGCCAAGATGCTGGTGGTACCCTTTTGGGCAGCAACACCTATTGGGTTCGCAGGATTTTCTTGATCACCACCGAGGACCTCAGTCAGATCCTCGACAATGGGCATGCCATCCCCGAACTTGGCGTTCATGTCAAGTTCTGACAAACCCCTACATGCAGCTGAGTTATGCTGCTTCTAGAGCTGATGCTCTGGTTTGTTACACGGAGGCATGGGGCGTCTATATATACTAGATTCCGCAATCTTGACACTGGCTGGTCCCACTGGGCGTGCCAAAATGTTCGCGTCGGATTTCGCACCTGACGAACAGTCAACACGTGGGGGTGGCGGACGTCGATCTCAGTCCTGTCGGTGTGTGTGTGAGCGTGCCAGTATCTTTGGGTTAGATAGAACCTCAGCGCGGACGACCTCTGGCGAGCGTGTTCGTCTGCTCCCTTTTACCTGACTCCTGAATCCAGCGACAGTTACGCGGGCGTTGACTAGGCCGGCGTAAAAGGCTCGAACAAGACCTAATATACTTTCTACTAGGATTTTTCTCCAACTTATTGCAGATTGGCAAATCTTACTTCGATCCTGGGATGCAAAGCAGAGCTTCAACTATCAAGACCGCGGAAACGGGTTTCGTCCAACCTATTGCAGATTGGGTTGTGATTTGTTACCGGGGTAACTACTCGATTTGTCACAAGGCGTGACGACTAGACACGATAGGTCTTAGCGATGCTTCGACACGAATGCAAGGCACTTTTGACAACAGCGGAAAGCGTACAGCGACCAGTGTGGGTGTAGGGTTGCAGGCAAGGTTGGAACGGTGCTTGTTTGCAGTTTGTGGAAGGCAGTTCGCGTAAGATTGCACCGGAGAGGCTTGCAAGATTTGCGAGGCGCAAAAGCTTCTGTGTTTGTAAGATGGTTGAGAACCTTTTCCATGTTGTACACGAGTTCTTTATATAGAGAATCCAAAACCTCAATACTTGCGTATCAAGCATGATAGATTCTGAGATAGACTAGGATTCAATTACCTTAAATCACCTCCAATTCAGATTCCTAGAGGGACTCCGAATCCATTCCTAAAAGGAACGTAATCTAAAATATATCGGATTACCCGCTAATGAATAACCCATTGGGCCTCGATCCAGGATCTCGGGTAAATGTTAATTTAGGCTCAAACACGTTGGATTGTGGACCAATTGTTGATCTCAAGGATTGTGGTTGATGAACAGAGTTTAGTAAGGGACACTGATCAACAACAATAAAGGGTAAAACATAAATCGAAAAAATGCACATGATGAGAGAGAATGTGTTGAGTGTTTTAAATCCTTTAATAAATGAAAAGTTGCCAAGTAGTTGAGTGTGGCTTACACATACAAATGTGAGTATGTAGCTGGCACTCCCCTTCCCTAAAGAGACTAGCTTGATTTGTATCATATAAGTGAACATAAGGCTTTGTCCTGTATTTAGTTTTTAATGTACCACAATTGAGTTCTATTGGCATTGAAACTACTTAAAATAGAGAGTCTACGAATTGAGGTTTTTTTTTTTTCTTGGATAAAAATGTTAACTAGTTTTATTGCTCAACAAACAGTATACGGAATAAAACACTCATTAGGGCCGACAATAAGAATCACTTCATACGATTACTAAAACATCTAGTTGCAACTAAGATTTTAATAACCAAAAGTACATCTACCTCTTAAGACCGTTTATAGCCCTTCTATTTTCACCTCAAATCGCTCATTTAGAAACAAGAATAAATGGTAACAATGATGTGAGCTGAGTATGCCCTTAATCCAAGATTAGATCTTACTATGGGCCATAAAAACCCAATCCATCTAAACTCGCACCTAAGTAAAAGCCAAAATCAAGTGAAAACCAAATCTAAAGAGAGAGGACTAAGCTACTAGATCTAAAAGCTTGTAAATCAATGACCCATAACTGATGGACCCTAAATAAGCACAAATAGGTCCACCCAAAGTAAATCCTAGATGGGAGACTAGCCTTTCCAAAATTTCAGTTGTCGTCATTAGTGCTCGAGCTGCGGTACCACCCATCATTCATCTAGAGTTCTAGTGCTAGGAAATTAAGCCTGCAAAGATAATCATCTTATTGCCTTCATGTTTAATCTAATGCAGAGCTAAAGATCAAATTCTAACCGGATCTAATCCGGTGTCTGACTCCCAAAAACTCGTTGGAAAATGCAACCCTCACTTCCAATCTTGCATCCAATCCCAAATTGACCAGATTTTGCCGCCGCTTCAACTAGACCAGTCGAAATCTCGTCGAGCTACCGCTAGTGCCATGGATGAGCTACCCGTAGCACCGTTGCACATACCTAAGCAAAAGTTTCATATCAAATCTGATGCAAGACTCAGTCCTTGCAAATGCCAAGACAGGTGGAAAAGTTGTGCCGTGTGCAAATTTTCCGAGGTCAAAAGAGCCAGAGTTGTATTTTATTGAAGATGGAGACATATTTTTTACAAAATTACCAATAACTACATTTTTGTAGTGATATTTACCAATAGTAAGACCTAATTTTTTTATACCATCAGTAGGGAATTAATAGTAACGGGTTGTTAACCCATTAATGATTTAATGACATAATTAACCCTAGAAATCTATAAATTACAACCTATGTCATCCATATATATATATCAACAATTCCTCTCTCTCAGTCTCTCTCTCTCTCTCTCTGCCAAGATACCGAGGTCTCCTCTCTCTCTCTCTCCTCTCTCTCATACCAACACCACCAGACATTTCAGAATGGCACCCGACCAAGACGACGCCGTTCTCCCCGAGGGCGACCTCTCCTCCTCCTCCTAAGACGACGAGGAAGAAGACGACGATGACGTCATCAACTCCGCTCTCCAATCTGTGTGACACCGACTTTCTTCTCGGCCTCGGCGCAGGCGATGGCGGCGGTCTTGGACATGGAGGTGGTGGTGCAGAGGAGGACGACAGATGATTGTGGAAGAGATTGGAAAACTTAATGGAGGACGATGGAAGGGATTGGGAAGCTCAGTGGAGGACGATGGTGGCTGCAGTGGTGGCATTGTCGACAATGGAGACCTTGTCGACATGATCGGCGTTGATGAGGTCTTTGATGATGGTGCGGGAGCGGAGGATGCCTTTTTGGGCCTGGATTATGGAGTCGGGGAAGGACCCGAAGCTGCCGTTGTTGATTCGGGCGACGATGGGGTTGTGGTGGGAGAATTCGGCGGCGATTTCGGCAGGGGTGATGAAGGAGAGCTTGGGCTTTTTGGAGAAAGGGGCAGTGGAATCGCCGTTTGAGGTGGTTGTGGTGGTGGTGGAGGCCATTGAGGGTCAGTAGCATTAGAGTCGCGCCGGAGGACGGCGACGGTAAATTTTCTGAGGGTCAATAGCATTATAATCGAGGCGGAGGACGGCAGAGGTGGATTTTCTGGGGGTCAGTAGCATTAGAATCGATTTTCTGGGGGTCAGTTGCATTAGAATCGATTTTCTGAGAGTCAGTAGCATTAGAGGTACATATTTTCTGAAGGGGGTATTTTTTAGGGTAATTACGTAATTTATAAGTTAACGGATTCTATTAGTTTTGGATGGAAACCTGCAAGTGATAATTTCAAAAAGCAATTTCGCTATTGGTAAATATGAACCCAAAATTGTAGTTATTGGTAAGAAACCCTAGATTTTTTGAAACCCATGTAAGGGTGTCGTCAGCGAGCTCCCAAACCCTTGAAGAGCAGAGAGCATCGTTTTTTATATCGAGATGTTTTTGTTAGAATAGTTGAACTTTTTGAAATAGTAGTCTACCTTTTTATATTATTATTATCTATGAACCGAGATCATACTACTAGTATAAATCTATACTTCATTTTCTTAACAAAGAATTTGCTATTGAGGAAGGAAATCGAATTATGTAAAGTGTTTCTTTAAGACTAGTCCATGGTTTCTACTATTCATTTCTATAAATTAGGTTCTTGCTACCGATATATAATTTAAAATAATAATTTACGCTATCAAGGAAGGAAATCAATTTGTGTAAAATAACCAACAATAGTTTGTATTGGAAACTCAAAATAAAGTTGGGAAACATATTTCAAGTATCCAAAAATAAAATATGATGAGAATACTGCATATTCTTTGGTTTTATTTAGTATTGATCAATCGGAAGGGGTTGGACTACGCCGGCGTAGTTTCACGCCTGCGTGGGTTTAGGACACGTGGTTTATTTGTGTCCACATATTTTGAAAATGTAGGGCATAGTTGTAAATGTTACTTAACGATTTTCATCAGTAAATGCCTTCTGTTAAGGTAAAACTTTGAGGACATTTAGAACATATCCCCAATTGAATTGACCAGATCTCAATTTTTTCTCTTTCCTCAAATTAATGAAATTATACCACCAAAATTGCCTCTACAACTCTCCGCCAGACAATCTCCGGCATCGACATCGTCAACCAACCCCTCCTCCCCACCAGTGTCCTCCCCGCCAAGCCTCCCATCCCCACCAACGCCTACATCCATGTATCCTCCTCCTGTTTTTCCAATCCAACCTCCACCCTTCAACACCTTAACTGAGATTAGAATAACCTACCTTGGGCTTGATTCAGAAACTCATCACATTATGGTGAGTAGATCTGGATTTGGAAATTGTGGAGTGGGTGGTGGTCAAGAAATTCTAGAGAAATTGAAAGTTGCCGACGCCATCATTGCTGCAATTAAGCTTCAACTTTCCACCATGCATACCGATTACCCAGATCACCCTCACATTGTAATCAAACCCATTTGAATTGTTCTTGAAGAGATTGACTTGGAACAAAATCATAGCATATATTGGTTTGAGAGAGAGAGAGAGAGAGAGAGAGGAAAATGGTTAGGGGTGGTGGTTTGGGTTTGGTTAGGTTAGGTTAGGGCAGAGAGGCGAGGAGGAAAGAGAGAGAGACAAAGAGAGTGAAAAGGCCAAGTCAAGGTGAGGTGGTTGGGGGGTTGGATGACATGGGAAATAAGTTGGACACGGGATTGGTTAAGTTTGGCTGGTGGAGTGGTGGAATTATTTATTCTTTTGCCTCCTCAAATTTTGTCTTTAACTCCCCTTCAAATCTGTAGCTATAGCACACCACACTTTAACAATTATGCTTCAATATTTTATTAATTAAAGCATTACGTGCTTGTTGATGCATATGCCAGCAAAAGCTTTTATCTTTGACCAGAGTTTTTCAAAACAAGAGCTCTTGTTCCTTGTTCTCAATGTCTTCGTATTCTCAGTTTAATCTTTGTAGCAGCATATTGGCTTTAGAAATATTAATTCTTTTATTAGCTTATTGATTGTCTGGCTGTGCCTTGTTTAGACTAGCCACACTTCTATTGTCGCAGGTCATTCATTTTATCATTCGAACATCCGATGCTTAGAAGCTTGTGGCACCTTGATGCGAGCTTGTTGCAGGTATCAGACGTAACTTTGAGAGCCAATAAGAGACTATTGCTGAGACTTGTGGTGCTACTGTTGGGATTTGAGAAACAACGCCAACAAAGATCACTTCTTGTGGATTTTAAGAGAACAAAGACTTCATGGCTGGAATTTTGAGGAGCTGCTCCGGCTTCATCATCGGAACACTGCCCGGCATGGTCATCAGGACGCCCGTGGCCTCCTTCTTGTGCTACACCCAACTCTGCCTCCCCTCCTCCACCTCCCTACACCACATCAAACACTGAATTTGTTTTTAGAAGCAAACACTGAATAGGTCTAAAAAAATTATATTATTGTCCTTCTGTTATAACACCGTCTACTTGCGCTGGTGTATTCTAGAAATATTCTTGTCAATCACCGTATTGGGCAATTTCTTAGGAAAATAAGATATAACCGAAACTGACAACAGAACATCCATATGTATTTAAAAATTCAAAATCACTGAAATTCACGCATAATATTATTATTCCATTGAATTGTCAAAACCACTAGCTAAGCCCATTGTTATGCTAAAACCACTAGCTGTTTAGCCCATCGTTTTGTCAAAACCAGTATCGTTTTGCCAAAACCATCGTCCCTTCTATAAATTAAGCAAATACTATTGCGATAGAGGCATGAACAAAACTTATTCTTACAACATATTTGCAATTTCAATGGTTGAGATTTGTGCGGTGTTGCAAATAACGAAGATGAAAACGAAGCTGATGCTGGTCGCGAACATTACATAGAGTTGTTAATCGAATCAAGAATTTACTGAAGGTAATGGTTCAACAATTCGTTCACAAACATTCTATAGCACATTTCTTAACATCTAATACATGTTTCATAATTAAAAATAAATATTGATTGGATTCTGATTTAGGTTTGAATCTCATCCAGTACTGCGATACGATGAGATTTACATGATCGAAAAATGCTGGAGAAAGGAGCTCAAGTAAACAATCACTCATGATTACGGGTTGAATAATTCTTAAAGTGAAGTCTTAGCTAGATTTGACTCTAAACTATGTTTAGTAACAGGTATGTAGATATCCTTTCGTGAGGTGTGACCATGAACCTGCCCCATGGAGAGGTAACGATTGTAATGTTATAATCAAAGCGCCACACAACCTGCTCAAATCTCGTTGTTTCTGTGTGCACAATTAACAATTATTTTGGTCTCTCATTTGTAGTGATGTTCATGGAGACCATCCAAGACCTCTGCCCGCTATTAAGAGTTGAAAAATGCAATTGATATAAAAGGATCCAACGTAGTCTTTTGTTGTGAAAAATGACTTTTAAAATGTACATAGACAAATTGACGAATGATTTGGTATATTCTTGGAAATTGACTTATTATAGTGCATTTACTGGACTGGGCTTAAATGATGTAATAAATTTGTAAAAAAAGTCCAAAATATATATCATCGCACATTCTATTATACCCACTTCTTTGCAATCTACAAAATTAAGAAAGTGAAATGAAGAAAAACATTATATGAATTACCTAACTACAATACAGTTGAGAAAAATACTATATATTGCTAATGAGTAAACACAAAATAGTTCCAGCTTGGTCGTTGTTGTAAAAGATGAATGAGACAATGCTTTTCGTAGAATATGTATTGTTTGTTCCGGTTGCTCAGAAAATAATTATTTGGGAAAAAGACCATTTGAACAAAATGGGTTTAAAAATTGCCCATTCCAATGTTTATATCCCAAACCAATGAATCTTATTAAAAATACCTAAATACCCTATACTAAACCCTAATATATTCTTTCTCATTTTCCTCTCTTTCTCTCTAGCCGACTCTCTTTCTCCTTTTCCTCTCTTTCTCTCTAGCCGACTCTCTCTCTCTCTCTCTCTCTCTCTCTCTCTCTGTGTGAATACGACTCAAGACAATATTGTGGAGATGGTGAAGGATATGCGACAGAATGGCCTACGGATTAGGGTTTTGATCGAATTGCTATTAGGGTTTTGATCGACAGATGGTGAAATTGTATCCTGATTGAAGAAGACTTTTTGTTGTTCCTTGATAAGCAACCTTGTACCAACAAGACTTGTGAATCTTATGGCCTACGGAGATTGGAGATTGGAGATCTTGTGAATCTTATGGCCTACGGAGATTGGAGATTGGAGATTGGAGATTGGAGATTAAAATGGTGGATCCAATCCAGGGCTGCAGGGAGTGATTACATTCATGTGTTCAACCGGTTCATAATTTGTTCGACGAATTGCATCAAAAAAACAAAAAAATTTGACGGCGGGTCCTCCTCCTCCTCCAACATTAGGGTTTTGATCGAATTGGGAATACTATTACTGGGGGTCAGTAATCGATTACTGGGGGTCAGTAATACTATTGACGGCGGGTCCTCCTCCTCCTCCAACATTAGGGTTTTGATCGAATTGAGAATCGATTACTGAGGGTCAGTAATCGATTACTGGGGGTCAGTAATCGAATACTGGGGGTCAGTAATCGATTACTGGGGGTCAGTAATCGATTACTGGGGGTCAGTAATACTATTGACGGCGGGTCCTCCTCCTCCTCCAACATTAGGGTTTTGATCGAATTGAGAATCGATTACTGGGGGTCGGTAATCGATTACTGGGGGTCGGTAATCGATTACTGGGGATCGGTAATCGATTACTGGGGGTCAGTAACGGTGTCAGTAACATAGTTACTGAAAAATATGGAATCTGTAACCTGATTACTGGGGGTCAGTAATCGATTACTGGGGGTAAGTAACTTGATTACCATGGATCAGTAACTCCAGTAACCTGATTACTGGGGGTCAGTAACCTGATTACTGGGGGTCAATAATCGATTATTGGGGGTCAATAACATGATTACTGGAAAATATGAAATCTGTAACATGATTACTGGGGGTCAGTAATCGATTACTGGAAATCTGTAATCTGTAAATTATTTACTGAGGGTCAGTAACCATCGTCTAATAACCTGATTATAAAAAAAAAAAAAAATTAAAAATCTGGCAAAAAAAATTCCGGCGAAAAAAAATTTTGGTGACCGGAATCCGGCGACTCCGGCGGCCAGGCTCCGGCGACCGGCCATGGGAGGCCGGAGGGAGTTGAGTGATATTTCGGCAAAGTTCGTTTTTTTATCTTCCACTTTCTCAGTAAATTATAATTCAAAAATATCTTAGAAAAGACAAAAGGACAAAAAAGGAAGAAAAAAAATTAAATTTGTACTAGAATTGAAAAAGATTTGTTCAAATGGGCAATAGAGTTGTTACCTTATGTTGAATAGGGGAAAAAAATAAGTTTGTCATTTGAATGGGCAGTCAGGGGGTCAAATTAGCACCAAATAGACATTTTCCCTAATTATTTTAAGGCTCACCATTGTATTTAACTTAATGAGACAATGCATCGTATCAAACAATCAAATTTAACACGTGAATGTGAACCAACATACTCTCCCTTCTCTTTGAGATTCATACAACTCCATACATCAGCCAGTTTTCTCCAAGCCTGATAAACAAACATATGGACAAACTGACCAATGCGACCAGTAGAAAATTTATCAAGATTCTGAGGATTTTCAGGAACTTCGTCTGAAAAGACTAGAAATAATTAAGCTGTTCCATAATAGCTAGTCATGATTCAATTACAACAACTGAAGAAAGGATTTGGTCAGAATGAGTTACATTTAGAGAAGTAAAACATAAGCTACATTCCCTAAAGCTGGACGCAAGTTGAACAATATCATATAATTAATAGCATTTTAATACGCCAAGGTAAACTCATCAACTGATCTTATGGTTCATACTATTAATCAAGATCTTGGAACCTACTTCTCTCTTTGTTATGGTTTATGACGACTTGTGTGCTTGTTTAAAAGCATGGATCTTTAGGACCGTTGCATCCGTTGTAGTCTACTTGGTCAGGATACTCGGCTCTCACCCGAGAGACCCGGTTCAAGTCCCGGCAACGGAACTTCTTAGGTTTTCACTTTTCTCGTCATAGTTTTCCTTTCAGTTCTGTGTTGGATCAAATTTTTTTCCCCCCAAAGGAGAACTACGGTTTTTTACTTAACGAGATCCTCCTCATAGAACAGGATGGCCATTCAAAATTTAAGCTCACAAAAACTAACTGGCAGAAATGCAGGTGATGGATTCTAAATTAGAATCTTCTTACACAATGAACAAAAAGCCACCAAACGTGTTGGTAAGGCAACAACCAGAAGGAGAGGTGAGATGTCTAGTTTCTGCAACTCACTGCAATAGTCTCTGAATCACTTGACACTACATCTGGGAGTTGAGAACACAAACAAATAGTGGAAAAGAGTAATCGAAAAAAAACAGTGGAACATACATTTGTGAAACGTCATTAATATCGCTACTCCGGAAGCTAATAAATACTTCAGAAATATTCACAACACTTCTAAAAAGGGAAAATCTACATCACATAACTACGCACAACCAAACATCCTTGAAGGTACCAGGGAGATTATCTCAAACCAAATACACCGCATAAAGTTTTTTTTTTCTTTTTCAATTGGTTTTCACCGACTCACTAATACATACACCACTACTGATGCAGTTATGCCTTTTGTGTTCCACAAGCCCGAGAGAACCTCCGATTCCTCCATTGTAACTCTAACTCATCTGACTTTTATTTACAACATCACTTCCGACGACGTTTTGTCTCCACCTGAAACACATTATGAATGGATGTCTAGTGATAACAGCAACCAAGGAAGGTAAGGCAATATTCAAAAAATATAAATCAATCTGTATACTAACTATCTTCTGACCATTTTCTTTTCTTCAAAAACATATTAAGGTGCAGAGCATATTACTGATAAATACGATTTTAATCTTTTTCATGTATTACAAAAGTTCTATTTAAAAACACTAGTATCTATGTTTATACAATAAGTAGTATGTGTTCTCCAAGAAGATATAAGAGTACTCTGCTTTGTAGAAAGTACCAGATAAAATGCAACCTCAAGACCATAAATTATATGCAAGCTCATTACATTTTCTCATTGACTAACGCTATGAAAGTTGGTCGCCGAAGGCTGGGTTTGAAATCGATCAATACAATGAGCAAACAAGATATCGCAGACTAATCATTCTAACGGATAGATAGATAAGAAAATAAAAATGTTATACATACGTAACGATGAACCTAAATCAAAATGTCTGGTACTTAAAAAACATACCTTTGTATCCAACTGTCTGGAAACGGTATGAGAATTCTCCAACTTTTTTTGACCCTCAGGTAAACAACCTTCACAGAAAAAGTGGTCAATTCTTTCGGCTTCCTCAGCACTCATGTCTATACAAGCAGGATGAAACCTGAATCAAATATAGTAAAGTAGTTGCATTGGTAATATGGTACTGGAATGAGGGAGAACGTACACGTAAGAATAAATAAAAGGATATCTTTTAAGAAGAAGCATATGCATTGAATATCCTTTGTTCATAATTTACAAATTTAGAATGCCATACAAGGTATTGCACCCGGACGAAGGAACAAAATTAAATGAAAATGAGAAATTTCTGATCCTAAACATGCAATACCTTGTATGGCATTCTAAACTTGTAAATTATGAATTTCTTTGCGGAAAGAAATGAAGAAATTGATTACTTTATTAGTTTCCCAAACAAAGATTTTTTTTCTTTTTCTTAATAATTTAACTTGTTTTAAATTTTCTTAATTTGTTATATATTCCAAATTCTAAATGATACAACCAAACGATGGAAATTGCAATTAATAAAATTTATATAGATGGAGTTCTAGATTCCAGCCCAACGCAGTGTTACCATCTCACCCAATTCCTCTCCATAAGCATACCCACTTAACAACACAGGTTATGTTCAATCTTTGAAAACATATGGTTTGTGAAACATAGACAGACATCTCATAACGACCAAAAACCTTTAAAGGCGAAAGCATGGGGAATGTGTCTTGCCTACTGCCCCAGAAGGCATATGGCAAGACGCAAGGACACACATGATTTTTGGGCACAAATTTAAGATAAAAAAAAATAATAATAACAAAAAAGAAACAAGTACTAATTGTGTGACTGAAAACGCAACGTTTTAATCTACTTCTGCGCCCCCTTAATAAGTAATTGAATATTAAGGAGTAAGACCGTTTCCAGCAGTTACACGGATATCATCATGCAAACACATTATATGAAAAACCGTTGATTATTTGATATAAAAAAGAAGGAGAATAGTTATATAAAAGAAACAATGGTGAACTTGGAATGAAGTTGGTTCCTCAGCATTTGACTCCTTTCTTTTCCCTTTTCAAGCAAAACAACAATGTGAAAGTTTAAATCTCAAACTCATTTCGACACCATCTGTCACAGCGAAAACTATTTATCACTCTGCTATAAGCCTATAACAGAAACTAACTGTAAGAAACAAATTGTAAAGGCTGTAGACATATCTAGTTAATCAGGCATCTACGGGAAAGGCATAACAAGTGCGAGTCCTGATCTTAGTAAAACAGCAATTGGAAGTAGTAGGGTTTCATCAAGCAGTAACCTATCTAAAGCTTATAAAAAACACTCACAAGAACAATTACAGTTTCAGATTTTATGATATAGTTTTCATTTCTACATGTCTTGAGGCAGAACATGTAACTTTAGCAATATCCAACTTACCAATCATTGCAACCTTCACACTGAACCATGAGGTCATCAGGGTTGTAAGGCATCTCACACTTGCAGTATCTACCACACGTCATTAAAAACTGCGTTAAACAAGAACAACTCAAGAGAACTTGCACAACAACTAATAAAATTACAAATGCAGAGGAAGGACGCAATTACTGAAATTGTGGGAACTTAAATTAAACACATGAATAAAAATTTACAGTAACATGACCAAATTAAATCCTGAACTTTTAGGTTCCATCCTTTAATGTGACATACAAACAGAAACCAAGCTTTAATTTCTCTTCTAAACCCTTTTCCGCTACCTCTCATCTTCAATGTAGGAACTACAGAGCTAGAATCTTTACCAAACATTAAAAATTTCCCGTAATCGAATAGATTACTACCCGAAGTACATAAATTTAACAGCACATTAATTAAAAACAACATTTTGAGTTCAAGTAAGCACAACAATTTAACTGCCAATTTGATTTGCAAAAAAAAAAATTAATTAATTATTAGAGAAATGGTGAACATACACGGCGACTCTATCAGGATTGAAAGAACCAGTAGTTGAATTATACTCGAAACGACAGAAGAAGTCGTCGTTTCCAACAGCGTCGAGCTTGCTATAGCCTTTGAAGGTGTGCACGGTACACTTTCCCTCAATAGTATCAGCGCTCTGAACGTCGCGGTGGTCGGAGAGGAACACCTCCTTGGATCCATGAAACTGCCGCCGGCCGCCGATGGACTCCTCCGGGCGGTAGTACCAGCGGACGTGGACCTTGACGTTGGCGCCGCGGCTGTCGGCCTCGATCCGCTCGATCTTCGCCACGTATGACTGCTTCCCCGGCTCCGACGGCCGCATCAGAACGCAGTCGCCGGCTGCAACAAAAAAGAAAAAAAAAATTCGAATTTAGATTTGAATTTGAATTTAAAATTTGAATTGAATTTGAAATTAGAGAGAGGAGAGTGGTGGTACCTCTGACGGTCTTGTTGATGGGTTTGACTGTGTAGGAGTTGAGGGTTTGTCTTGGAGTTTTTGGTTTCGCCATGGAAATGATAATTCTCTCCAAAAACCCAAGATTGAAGATTTGAAACCGAAAAGCCAGATAATCAAAAAAACAGAAAAAGTAAAATATATTTTATAAGGGTTAAATATTTCAGGAGGCAGCTAGAATCCAAATGGTTGGTCGTTATAGTGATTGGATAGGGTGAAAGGCGTAGGGTAGTCGCGCCCTTACTGGATTTTATTGTTTTGTTGACTTTTTGGTGATGGAGCGAGTGTTGACTGTTGGAGAAGGTTCTACAGAGCTGTGGACTGGTTCTAGGACTCCTAGCACATTGAGACACTTGAACCAGCATGAGGTCAATATGTTATGTTGCATCGCTTGTTACCGTAACCGAAATCATTTCTGCGGCTTTATTTTTAGAGAAAATTAAAGAAAAACTCAAATTTAAAGCCCTTTTTTTAAATAAACCCTGTTGACAGTAGCCAGAGAGGCTACACCAGGGCCCACAGACCCGCAGCAAGCGCACCAGAGCCCGGACCACGACCCAGGATCGGACCACCAGCACCAGGCCTCGGGCCCCAGCGGTCTATCCTGCCTCCAGGGATCCTGGGACCAGGGGCGCCCGCCTGCCAAAGAGGGCACCAGAATATCCAAACAGAAGGGAACCAGTCCCACATCGAAGGGTAAGGCCAGCCCTCACCCTCGACCACCTATATATGGGCCTCAACTACCACCATAAATAGGTAACTTGTCTCCCTCCCTGCTTACATACGTGCCCAAGTTATATATATTCCAACTATACTAACTTAAGCATCGGAGAGGTGAAGGCCGGCCCGCCCGGTATTCCCCTTAGTAAACAGGATTGCAGGAGATCGAGTCGGATTCATCAAGTATCTACCAAGACCCCCAGGTTTAGGCAGAAACAATTGGCGCCGTCTGTGGGAACTCGTTCAAAAAGTCAGTGTCGCTGTGCCGGAAAGCAGGGCCCTGGGGACCCTTTAAAGAGATCGCTAAAACCACAGTCCGGAAGCCATGGAAAGAAGAAAGATAGAGACAAACACGGAAGGATCGAAAGGACGAATTCAGTTCCCCGACCGGGCCCCACACGCAGGGGCCGCGGTCGGTGCGAGGTTCGTTCTTTCCCCCGACCGCAAAGGAAGTCCGGAAGCGCGAATTCAGTTCCCCGGCCCGGCCCGTAGCATAAAGGCCGAGGTCGGTGCGAGGTTCGCACTTCCTCTTATTCAGAACAAGGCTCACGATCGTCAAGTCTCAGAGAATCCCGACCCAGTGGGAGCGGGGGAAATAAGAAAGATGAAGGCAGAAATTGAGCGATTGCGAAAGGAGGGCGATCAGGATCGGTTAAAAGCAGAGGCCCGAAGTCGGGAACTGAAGGCGGTAACCACCGCCCTGTTAGCGACCCTGGAGCGAGAAGGCCAGCTGGGTACTCCTCGGGCGGCCTCGCACACGGCGAGCAAGGCTAGCGAATTCCCGCATCTCGAGATAGGGCTGCCTACGGGCAGGAGGAAGACCGTCCATATGCCCATACCCCTCTTCTCAGAGGCTCTGAAAGATTCCGGCCCAGTCAAGCTCCCGTACCGCGCAGATCAGGCCTCAGATGAGCGGGATAGCTCCACCGCGCGAACGATCGAGGCACTTTCCGCTTCGGTATCGGACATAAAAAGCCGCATGGAGACCAGCGAGCGGAAGGCGGGACGACCGCAGGACGGCGCGCGGTTTACCGAGCGCACTGGACCCTTCCCACGCCGGATCCGGGAAACGGGGGGATCTGGCGACCAAAGGCCTCTGAAGTTAACATACTCGGGAACAAGCTGCCCGTACCGGCACTTGGATAGCTTCAGGTCGAAGACAAGCGCTAGGGCCTATTCGGATGCCGTGAGCTGCAACATGTTCCGAGAAACGCTCGTAGGGGAGGCACTGGGTTGGTTCTACGAGCTACCGATGGACTCGGTCGAAACTTTCGCACAGTTGGCCGATAGGTTTGTCGGCCGGTTCGTCCTTAAAGCCACGACAGCCCAGCCATCGACGGTCCTCTTCGATTGCATGCAGGCTAGCCACGAACCATTACGCGCCTTCGTTAACCGGTGGCAGGTCGCCACGTCCGGGGTAAGAAACTTGGATAAGAGGATTGCGGGGATGGCCTTCAAGCAAGGATTAAGAGCTGGGGAACTTTCATACGACTTACAAGCGCAGGGGCCGCTGGCGTACGACGAGCTGATGACCGTGGCCGTTAGGCATGCTCAGGCAGAACAAGAGACATATGGGAACAAGGCGCCCAAGCGGATCTCAGATGGCATACCGCCATCCACTCACGGAGGCAAAGCCGGGCGGCTACATATCAGCCGGGTACCTGTAGCCGCCAGGGGGATAGAAGCGCGAAAGGAGTGGCAACCCCGGCGAAGCAGCGACAATGATCCCCGACCAGGAAGAGGACCACCTTTTGGGCACCCAGCTCGGATCCAGGTAGCTGTGTCAGCAGAGCGGACACCACGGGCCCCGGTTCCATCGCCAGCAAGAAGACCCTATGAACCGGACCTTCGGATCCCAGATCGGAAACCGCAGAAGACGGTCGTACAAGACCAAGCCCGCCCCGACAGCCCCAGGGCGGACCGACCGCGAGCTCGGCCGATAGGGACCATATGCACGCGAACCCCCGGGTGGATCGAGGTACACGGGAGCATTAACATGATCCACGGTGGGGACCATATCGGTCAGCTCACCCGGAGCTCAAAAAAGCGGTGCCTAAGATCAATCCGGGGGAGGGAGATTTACGCCTTCAGAGAACGAAGCGTCCAAGCCGCTAAAACCGGATGGAGTTCGGTCACCTTCTATGAGGATGAAGAGCCGGAGGATGTGATCCAACCGCACACCGACCCCTTCCTTATCACGGTCCAAATAGACCACTGGATAACCAGTCGTATGCTGATCGATACCGGAGCCTCTGTCAACGTAATGTTCCGAGACGCGTACCGAGGATTGCAAAGAGGGAGGAACAAGTTATCCCAGGATAACGAGCCGCTGATAAGCTTCTCCGGTGAGGTAGTCCAGCCTCTAGGATCCGATTACCTACCAATCATTTTCGGCAAGGGAGACAGAACGAAAACAGAGTATTTGGAATTCATCATCGTCGACTGCCTGTCGTCGTACAATGGTATAATCGGTCGGCCAGGGTTATGGAGGCTCAAAACGTTCATTGCCGGCCACATGCTGATGTTGAAAATGCCTTCACCAGCCGGAGTTATAACTATACGCGGGGACCAGAGAATCGCCCGTAAGTACTACGCAGAAGCCCTGACCCACGGGAGGAAGCGGGCCGAGGTCTTTACAACCGCTCAGCAAGTACCAGCGCCGGATCTGAGTCTTGACCCCCGTGATGACATCGCTCCAGGTAGAGTCAGGCGGTTCACGTTCACCGAGAAACCAGAGCGACCTTCGGCCGTGGAGGAAACCGAAGCCGTCTGTATTTCTAAAGACCACCCGGACCGAAGCATAGTGATAGGGACACAACTCGACCCGGTCGTCAGGGAAGAACTCATCGCCTTTCTCCGGGCCCACAGTTCGGTTTTCGCATGGTCCTACGAAGACATGCCGGGCATATCCCCAGAGATAGCCGTTCACCGGCTAAACTCATTACCCAGCGTCCCCCCGACGAGGCAAAAGAGGAGGTCTTTCAGCCCGGCAAAGTATGAGGCGATTAGAGAAGAAGTGCAGAAACTCATGGGCATAGGTTTCATCCGGGAAGTCCAGTACCCGCGCTGGCTCGCCAACGTGGTCATGGTACCGAAGAAGGCAGCCGGTCAGTGGCGTATGTGCGTGGACTTCACTAATCTAAACCGGGCATGCCCAAAGGACAGCTTCCCGCTCCCTCGGATTGATCAGCTCATTGACTCCACATCCGGCTTCAAGCTGCTCAGCTTCATGGACGCCTACGCCGGGTACAACCAGATACGGATGCACCCGGATGATGAAGAACACACGTCATTCACAACCGACCGAGGCACCTACTGCTATAAGAGGATGCCGTACGGTCTAAAAAACGCCGGCGCCACCTACCAACGGATGGTGAACCAAATGCTGGAACAAGAGATGGGCAAAACCGTGGAAGTTTACGTTGATGACATGTTGGTCAAAAGCTTAACTGCGGGGGCCCACGTCCGGGATTTGGCCGTGGTCATCGGTAAAATGCTCAAATTCGGAATGCGCTTGAACCCAAAGAAGTGTCTTTTCGGGATTTCAGAGGGTCTTTTTCTAGGGCACATCATCAGCCAGCGAGGGATAGAAGCCAACCCGCTGAAGGTCCAGGCAATCCTTGATATGGAAACACCAGGAGAGAGAAACCAGGTCCAGATCTTGACCGGCCGGTTGGCCGCCCTGGCCAGATTCATCTCCCGTTTAACCGATAAGTGCGTCCCGTTCTTTAAACTGCTCAAGGCACAGCAAACCAAGAAGATACTCTGGGCTGCGGAGCATGAGGCAGCGTTCCAGTCCATCAAAGCATACCTGGCTGCAGTTCCTCTCCTATCCAAACCACTGCCGGGAGAAATGTTGTACCTTTACATAGCCGCATCCGCAGCCGCCGTCTCCGCCGCTCTCGTCAGAAAGGAGGGCACGCTCGAACTTCCGGTATACTACGCGGGAAAGGGACTTACAGGAGCCGAGGGCCGGTACCCCGATATAGAGAGATTGGCTCTAGCCTTGATTGTCAGCGCCAGGAAGCTCCGGCACTATTTCCAGGCTCATTCCATCACCTTATATACCAACCACCCCCTGCGGCAGATCCTGCAAAAGCCAGACACCAGCGGGAGGCTCGTGCGATGGGCAGTCGAATTAGGGGAATTCGACATCACCTATGCCCCACGAACAGCCATCAAGGGACAGGCTGCTGCGGACTTCATATGTGAGCTCACCCCAATGGCGGTAGAAGACCATCCCGCCCCGCTCGAGGACGCAGGGGCAGAACAAACCGCCAAGATCGAACCAGACCTGCCAACCGGCTGGAAACTTTACGTGGATGGCTCCGTAACCGCCAAACGGAGTGGGGCCGGGGTCCTGATAATCTCGCCCGACGGCCAATCGTACGAGTATGCACTACGGTTCCTTTTTACCACCTCCAATAACGCTGCCGAGTACGAGGCCCTCATAGCCGGTATGCAACTGGCCAAGGAGCTGGGAATCTCATCCATGGACATATACAGCGACTCTAGCTTGGTAGTCAACCAGATGAACGGGGTGTTCGAGGTTAAAGATCCTCAGCTATCCTCCTACCAGGCTTTGGCCAAAACACTGATCGGGTTCTTCCGCGGCACCAAGATCCAACATATTCCCCGGGATGCAAATAGGCATGCAGACGCCCTTGCGAGGCTAGCAACCGGAAACTACCCCCCAGAGTACCGGAGAGCTAAAATCGAGACCCTCCAAAAGCCAAGTATAAGCAAGACCATCTCCGAAATATTCGCGGTAGAGCAGGTACCACCAAGCTGGATGGACCCAATAGTCAAGTATCTGACCGATAAAACCAGCCCCCAGGATGCGGTGGAAGCCAGGAGGCTGCACCTCCGGTGTGCCCGGTATGGCCTCATTAACGGCCAATTGTACCGAAGGGGCCACAGCTTCCCCCAGCTGAGGTGTGTGACTAAGGAGGCAGGAGAAGCAATCATGCGAGAGATCCACGAAGGGGTATGCGGTAATCACTCCGGCGCAAGGTCATTATCCCACAAATCACTCCGAGCGGGATATTTCTGGCCCGATATGGCGGCAGCATCCAGGAAAATATCACGCGGCTGCCACAAATGCCACATGTACGCCTCGGTACCTCATGCCCCGGCAGTCGCATTATCAATCCTGTTGGCACCTTGGCCTTTCGCACAATGGGGATTAGACATCATCGGCCCTTTCCCCGTGGCAGTAGGACAATACAAGTACGCCATTGTGGCAGTGGATTACCAAACTAAATGGGTCGAGGCAGAACCGTTGATAAAAATCACTGAGGAACGGGTTAAGAAATTCCTGTGGAAAAACATCTACTGCAGGTTTGGGGTGCCGCAGACTATTATCACGGATAATGGGACGCAATTCAACAACGCAGATCTCATCCAGTACACAGCCTCCCTGGGGACCCGGATGCTATTTGCCTCGGTAGCACACCCGCAGACTAACGGCCAGGCAGAAGCGGTCAATAAGATTATCAAAACTCTTCTTAAAAAGAAGCTGGATGCCAAAAAGGGATGCTGGGCCGAGGAACTCCCCGCGGTATTATGGGCCATCCGGACAACAGCAGCAGAGGCAACAGGAGAGACCCCGTTCTGCTTGGCATTCGGGAGTGAAGCAGTGCTCCCTGTGGAGACTGAGATACCCAGCGGCAGGGTCGAGAATTACGACGCCGACACAAACGCCGACGGCTTACTACTCAACCTGGACCTCATCGAGGAGCGGCGCGACCGAGCGCACCTGCGAAACCAAACCTACAAGCAGCGGGTCGCCCGGTACTACGATAGAAGGGTCCGGGAAAGAAAGCTGCAAGTCGGCGACTGGGTCATGAGGAAGGTCCAGAAAAAGCCATTGGCCTTGCAGCCAACATGGGAGGGACCCTACCAGATCACCGCGGCCGTAGGCCCGGCAACATTCCACATCATAGACGCAACGGGCATCTATTCTACCAGGCCGTGGAATATCGAACACCTACGCTTTTATCCTAAATAGTAGCAATAGTAAAGGAACGAAAGTGTAATTGGCAAGCATTGCAATGTGCAGTTATGACATTAAAGAGACTACACCAAATACAGGATATATGTACAGAACACACCCCTAGCTAGCACTCCCGGAACCCACAACCCCCGACCCGCCACCTTTTAGCTCCCGCTCCTGCTCCCTCATCACGATCAGGGCTATGTCAGCCTCCATCCGCTCGGCGTCGAGCCACCCTTTCTCCCGCCACTCCAGATAGGCGTCACTTATACCCTCCGTACGAGCCTTTTCCAGCATCTCCTCAAAATCTGGCGACTCCCGAAACTCGTCAACGGCCTTATCGGCCACTCCAGCAAGTTCGGATTCCACCAGCCTCTCCCGTCCCCGAACGACCGCCGTCATTTGGGCCTGCAGCTCCAAAACCTTTGCCTCCAACTCAACAATCCTCCCATCACGGGCGGCAAGCAGTCGGCTGGCTTCCTCTCTCTCCCGCACGAGTTCCGCGCTCAGCCGGCCGCCTTCCTCCCTTTCCTTCGCAAGCTCGGCTTCCGCCACACCCACCTTAACATCCAGCTCCTCCACCCGCTTCTCCAGGATAGCGGCAGCCTCCATTCTGGGGCCGGCGACATAAAACCTCTGAGCCAGCTGCCAAAAAGAAAGCAAAAGGAGCATCAGCTCATGTCACATCACGGAAGAGGACTCACAGAAACACATTTACCTGTAGAGCCAGCCCCACGGGCTCCGTCATACTCTCACCCGGATTTTCAGTCCAGGACCCCTCCCGGTCGAGCCCCAAGGTTTCGATTATACCAGCCACAAGCCTGCTAAATCCACCACCAGAGCTACGAACGGATTCCGGTCCCTGAGTCCTGCGACCACCCGCCTCCACAGTCGGGACTATGGCTCGCCCCGTCGGCCCAGCTGAGCTTGACGCCCCCGCATCAAATACCCTCGCTCTCTTTGCCGGACTTTCACTGTAGCTGCTTCGACGGTTCTCGGGCAAAACCACCGATTCCCTCTCCCGCGAGGTACGCACTGCCATTTTCCGCGCCACAGGATCTGGCCCCGGGAGGCCCTCCGCCCGCACTTCCCGAATACGGAGTGGAGAATTGTTCTCACCGCCCGGCCGCCTCCCATAATGCGCGTCCGAGAACACTAGCGGCACCGGCCTTGCATGCTCCGTACGCTTCTGGGTAGCCACGTCAAGAACGACTTTTGCGGCCTCCTCCCCTATCTCCATCAACCGCGCTGCTATCAGCTCCTCATCCGGCTCGATAGTCTCCTCAACTTTAAGCGCGGGCCGAGGACCGTTGGTAGGTTTTCTCCCCATCCCCAGCACCTCCAGCACATTCCACCGAGTGAAATTATAGGTGCTCCGGCTATCATGGTCCCAGCCATAAAACAAACGGAATAACCGTTGCTTCTCCAGGTCCTCCAATTCATAGGTCTGGTCCCCGATCGGTTGATATGCCCCGGGCACTTGATAACCCCTCCAGGTCCGCTGCCACTTACCACCGGCCAGCACCACCGACCTCCTCCAGCCATCCAAAACCGTCGCCGGCAGATGTGTAATGGCAGCACCATGCTCCCGCGTGGCAAAATTCACGCAACCACGGCACTGGCCCTTTCTGCAGTAAGAAATCCGGTACAGCGCCCGAAATTCATTAACTGTGGGCCAGTCCATATAACTCAAACAGAACAGGCACCCAAGCCCAAGCAACTGCCTCCACTGATTGCTCGGAAGCTGGGCTGGGGAAAGATTCAGTGAGCTCAGCATGTACTGGACAAATCCCGGCAACGGCAGCGATAGACCGTTGCGGAACTGGTCATCAAAAACGGCGACCCAGCCCGGCTCCGGATTACAGGCCAGCTCGCCAGGATGCAAGCCTCGAAGTTTAACGGAAGAGTTGATATCCCACCTCGACCGAAACTCCCTAATCTCCCTCTCGTCCATACTTCTGACTGCTTCGTCGCAGACAACCGTCCCATCACCATCCCGCAGCTCGTGCCTCCTAGGCCCACGAACGCCACTGCCATAATGCGCAGACCTCCCAGACGCCATTAAACCTCAAAACAAAAGTTCAGTTCTGCCGAAAGATGGAAGAGGAGAGCAGAAAGCAAAGTGCGGCAGGAAGAAAGCAGATGAGACGATAAATAGGGCAACAACAAAGGTCAGGCAACCCCAGCCGTCGATCCCCTCCATCTCAGTCCGCCCCCTGCCGACACGTGTCCACGGCATCAATAAAGGACCCCATGCCATCATAACTGATGGAACTGATGGGCTCCCCCTTCATTGCATGTCAGCCACATACCCCACCCACAAACAACAGTTAGTAAGCAAGGAGCACGCAACGAGGCGTCCCCTCTCCTCGCTCCACAAAGGTCAAACTTCGAATCAACCCGACACCATGACGTGTCACGGTTACTTACACCGGCTGAATGCCAGTTCACTGGAGGACTTACCCCGATATGGCAGCCCGCCCGATCGAGATCCGCCCAGCACTATGGCATTCCACCGGGCATGTGACATTCAACCAGCTCCAAAATATTCTACCGGATGTCATTCCCTACGCCTACGGGCAGGGGCGAGCCAGCAACAACGCGAGGCTTCAAAACGCATGGGCTTTATAAACCCGGGCGAGCTTACATCTAACCAATGTACTCTTGTCCAGCAGGATAAAAACCCTGCATCACACTGAACTGTGATACCCTTGGGGATACATGGCGAGACTCGTTATCTCAACGCCACTCCACTGGGCAGATTGTCTCTCTAACACAGAGCAAGTCTCCCCGCAGGCTAACAAACCTGCACATTACCTCAACGCTTAAACAACAAAAGCTGAGAAGAGCTAGCAAGTGTTAAAACAACGCCTCAGCGCGGCCATAACACCCTTCGGGCACCTGTTGGCCTATTCCACGCACCAACAGGCCTCCCCGAAGGCTAGTCTGCAAGTCTATCCGGGACTCGTTCCGATACGGCAGGACGCCCGTCGAGCTCCCGTGAACTCCGCCCCGCACCAATATGGTTCATCCGGGACTCGTTTCGATACTTTAGGAACGCCCATTCAAGATCCAGATACTCACCTCGGTCACGCCCAATCTTTAACGCGGACTTGGGGGACTGAGCACCGGTAGGTTGGTAACCCTGCGGGTCTGCAGGCCAAGAGCAAGACAGATCTTAAGTCCCCATTCAAGATTGCACTTGACCGGGAACTTGGGGGACTTGTTGACAGTAGCCAGAGAGGCTACACCAGGGCCCACAGACCCGCAGCAAGCGCACCAGAGCCCGGACCACGACCCAGGATCGGACCACCAGCACCAGGCCTCGGGCCCCAGCGGTCTATCCTGCCTCCAGGGATCCTGGGACCAGGGGCGCCCGCCTGCCAAAGAGGGCACCAGAATATCCAAACAGAAGGGAACCAGTCCCACATCGAAGGGTAAGGCCAGCCCTCACCCTCGACCACCTATATATGGGCCTCAACTACCACCATAAATAGGTAACTTGTCTCCCTCCCTGCTTACATACGTGCCCAAGTTATATATATTCCAACTATACTAACTTAAGCATCGGAGAGGTGAAGGCCGGCCCGCCCGGTATTCCCCTTAGTAAGCAGGATTGCAGGAGATCGAGTCGGATTCATCAAGTATCTACCAAGACCCCCAGGTTTAGGCAGAAACAAACCCACATCCATATTTTTTTAAAAAATACATCTAATTGTTGAAGGAAAAACGTATTATGTGCCTTCGTCATGTAACGGACGATAGATAATTATGTAGTCATTATTGTCATTAATGTATTTCCTATTACCGTTGTAATACTCACCCTATATATAGGGGATTATCAATGAAATGAGTAGACCAATTCCTATTTTCCTACAACACGTTATCAGCACTTTGCCTAACGCTGAGATTTTTAGCCAAGAAAAAATCTGCCGAAAAAAAAAAGAAGAAAAAAAACCCTAGAAATGTTTTCTTCTCTTCGCCGCCGTAGCAGCACCCTGCTCCTATGCCAGCCCACCTCCGACGAGATCGACCACCCAGAACCACCGCCCCCCCCCCCTAAGCCGTCGACCTAGTTCGGTCGACGACCTCGCGCCACCCGTCATATCTGGTTCCAAACCCAGATCAACACCATCGATCCTCTCCAACTTCGACGCAATCTGCTCTGGGCACCCATGTTCGTCCCGGATCCAGTCGCCCACGACGACATCCCATCGCCGCTCGCCGATGAAGCCACGACCCCGTAGCCCCGACGCCGTCGCCGGTCAACCCAGACGAATCCGTCGACGCATCGCCTCACCACCTCCGCTCGACCTCGCCCCGGATCGGATCGCCTCGCCCCGATCGCCTCGCCACGATCGTCCACTGCTCGGACGACCCCCGATCGCACCCCTGCTCTGCAGAGCCGACTCCGGCTTGCCCTCCGCTCCGCGCCTCTGCCGCGACGCCTCCGCCGCTCCTGCCTTCAGATCGGACCCGACCTTTGCCGACAAAGCTTCGTCGGCAGAAGCTTGATCTCGACCCGGATTTGGACCTGATCCGACCCGGCCCAGCCCTTTGGGCCTGACCCAACCCGAAAAAAAAGAAGAAAAAAAGGGATTTTTTTTTTGGGGGGTAAAATACAAAGGTAATTTTTGAAATTACCGTACAGTAATTTATATTTACTGTATAACTATTTACTATATAACTATTTACTGTTTTTCGAATTTAATAGTAAATATGAATTTTTTTTAATTTATATGGTAAATGTGAAATATATATGATTGAAGTGACTAATCATATGAATATTGTTTGTTTTTATGTGACTTATCAATTACGATGCAGCGATTAATATGTGACGACTATTTGGAGTCGGAGATCGAGCAATCGCTTAATATGCAGTTTATTTGGCAAACTAACAAGTAAGATCTAATTAACGTTATCATTTTCATTAGATCGTTAATGATATAATGCTCAAACTTATCTTATTATATTATGACATATATTTATAAAATTAGAGCATCATTATATGTCTATTTTATTATGTTAAATAATTGTTTTTATTTAACATGTTATTTAATTTGAGCATTGCCATGATAATGCAAATCTCATGAGCAATACAATATAAAAATGGACAAACCAATTATTGTGATAAAGCATACACTACCAAATCGGAGGGAATAGCCGACGAAAAAAATTTCGTCGGCTATGCCAATTTTTCGTCGGCTATACCTTCTACCGACGAAATTTTCGTCGGCTATAAGTCGTCGGAAATACCCCGTCGGTAATACCAATGGCCGACGAAAAAAACCATTTCGTCGGCCATTCCAACCTTGGCCGACGAATTATGGCCGACGAAAATGATTTCGTCGGCTATTTGTTCGAGTATGGCCGACGAAATTTGGTTTCGTCGGCTATTTGTTCTGAAGTATAGCCGACGAATTTGAGCTATTTCGTCGGCTATTTCGTCGGAATATATTAAAAAATGCAGTTATAGCCGACGAAATAATGTCAATTTCGTCGGCTATAACTGCATTTTGGGGGAAAAAAAATACCGGATCGGAGGAGGAGGAGGGGAAGGAGGGGAAGGAGGAGAAGGAGGAGGAGGAGGAGGAGGGGAAGGAGGAGGAGGAGGAGGGGAAGGAGGAGAAGGAGGAGGAGGAGGAGGAGGGGAAGGCGGAGGAGGAGGAGGAGGCCGGAGGAGGAGGAGGAGGAGGGGAAGGAGGAGAAGGCCGGAGGAGGAGAAGGAGGAGGAGGAGGAGGCCGGAGGAGGAGGGGAAGGAGGAGGAGGAGGAGAAGGAGAAGGAGGAGGGGAAGGAGGAGGAGGAGGCCGGAGGAGGGGAAGGAGGAAGAGGAGGCCGGAGGAGGGGGGGAAGGAGAAGAGAAAAAAGGCTGGAGGATTTAAAAGATTTAGAAGGAGTATAGCCGACGAAATAAAAGATTTCGTCGGCTATACTTAGAGAATAGCCGACGAAATTAAAATATTTCGTCGGCTATACTTTGGAAAATCAACAGCCGTCGGATCTGAGCCATCCAACGGCGGACAATAAAAAGGCGCGGATCAAGAGTTTAGCCGACGAAATATTTGAATTCGTCGGCTATACTTAGAGAATAGCCGACGAAATTTGAATGTTTCGTCGGCTATTCTGTGAAAACATACTAAAATGGCGTTTTGAGGCCCTAAACGAACTCGAAAGCTCGAAAAAGCCCACACATCGTGGCAAAGCTACGAGTTTTGTTCCTGGCGTCGTTCCCTTTCCGGAATGGTATCACAATCGTCATTCGGACGCCGGACGCCAAATCTACAGTAAACCGGGTTTTGACTTATTTCATTATTTCAGCACACGGATTTTATCGGAATCTTGTCATTTTTCAACCGTAGACGTATTTCATTATTTCGGTCATATCTTATTTGACGACATATTTGCATTTGAAGAGCCTACGTATAGTAACTATTTGAAACTATACATTCACTTAAACACTTAGTAAACAAGTTAAGGAACATTAGTGCATATGTTCCGATTTTGAATCTAAAAGTTTGGAAAATCTATTCCAACCGTCAGATATCACCGTTAAGATTAAATACATGTATGAAAAAAAATCCAACTACATCTGACAACGTTAAAAGCTCGATCGGGACGGTCAACCGGGTGAGTCAACCCTTCAAACGCTTAGAAATAGAAATTGGCCCGTCTAAATGACGTTTTTTGGTCTGACCTTCAACAGAGAATAGTTTCAGATCGATGAGACGCAACCAATCGTATAAAAATTTTCCTCAAAATATTTACCGACCGTCAGGCTACCCATAGGAAAACGGAAGTAAAAAACAGCTAACCGCAACATTCGGCACACAGATTTTGTCGGAATCTTCTCATTTTTCAACCGTAGATGTATTTCATTATTTCGGTCATATCTTATTTCACGACACATTTGCATTTGAAGGACGAAGCAATGGTTTGTCGATAGTGATAGAAAATGGAAGCTGTTTTTTTTTTTTTTTTTTTTAAATCATTGCCGACGAAATCAAACCTAGTACTCGTCGGCCATACTTCCAAAAATTTTCGTCGGCTAAAGTTTTAGAGAAAGGCCGACGAAAATTCAAATCGTCGGCTATTCCCCTAGAATGGCCGACGAAAAAAAAATTCGTCGGCCATTCTAGGGGAATAGCCGACGATTTTTTTCTTTTTAGCGACGAAAACAATTTTCGTCGGCCATTATTGAGAATAGCCGACGAAAATTGGTTTCGTCGGCCGTTTTTTTTTTTTCGTCGGCAAAAGCTTTTTTTCTGGTAGTGATATTCACGAAGTAAGAAAAATATGACCATTACAAATTTTGGTCTTGAGATCCAATTTTAATTTCTTGAAAAATTTTTCATCATGGATATCTTCTTGATTATATAAAAAGCAATGATAATGAAATTTCATTAGCTTCACATGCAATGAAAATGGAGAAACCAAAATTTTATTGTGATAACGAAATTTCACGGATTTACCATAATGTATATTGGTTTATATTAGTCGTCGTGCATGTCATTTAGACCACGAGATTAATCCATTCTATTCTTCCTCTATTTTATAGATAGGTCTAACCATCACAGTTTAGTTTTGACATATTGGACTCTAAAGCTCCCTTGATCAAATTTAAAGCCCTTTTTTTAAATAAACCCACATCCATATTTTTTTAAAAAATACATCTAATTATATATTTCAACTTTTTTTATAGGGTTTACTTCTATAATTAACATTTTATATATATTTTTTTACTTCACCGTTTTACTCTTCTTGTTGAAAAAAGAAGATCTCTCAATTTCATTTCCTTAATTTTATCTTTAATTTTATTTTTTTAATTTTATCTTTAATATATGTTACTGACATGAGTACACAGATACATATATATGCTCAATACATAAAGTAATATTTCATTTCAGCAATAAAAAAATAGTAGTGCTTTCCTCATAGTAGGTTTTTTTTACTTTTGAAGAATTTTCATACTTATTTTCTCAATGTGAGCAGAAGACGAAAAGAGATGCAAACGAAGACAATCATGCATGAATTTCTAAGTTCTGGTTCATATCTCTCAATAAAAGCAGAAGAATTATTCGAAAGAAAAGAAAAAGTTGGGAGATGAGATCAAGAAGTGAAAAAGGGTGTGGAAAATGCTCATGCTAAGTATTCCTCATCGTAAGGTACCTATATTTTTCTTTGATTATTTTATCTTCCTTGTAGATATATATATATTTTTTTTCTTCTAAACATATCTCTAGAATAAGATATCAATAATATAACCTATAAGGTATCTAAAACAATACACATTTTGACGAGGTATAAAAAACTTAACTCCTACAATTCAAATTACCCAACTCCAATAAGTTATGTATTTTACCAAACTTCTAGAATTAAGGTATTTCATCAAATTCCTATGTGTTAAGTTATTATTATTTTTTTTTAAAGGGAGTCAGGTATTTTATAATAAGCACCTATCAGTTAGGTAATAAGTAGGGTGTAGTCGAACAAACCTTTATTTTAGATATGTAACTAATACAAATTAAACTGACTAACTTTTTTAACAAATAACTTCCTATGTGATAGAAAATTTTAGAACTCAAATAGAAAGATTTGCAAAATCTGTTATATAGAGTATCAATCAACTCATTTGAATTTATGAAAAATATGAACATATTATTAAAATAATAATAGAATGAACTTTAATCATGGAATACATAACATTAATTTTTTTTTTTAAAAAGAGGTAAATTAGTGTGTAATTAATTTTTTTTCTGTGGCAATTTAATTAGGTACTTTAGGTTAGAAAAAAGTTTGGAAAAAGTTTTAGTATTTATTCTACATGACATCCTAATTAATATATTTTGAGAAAATCTTATAGGTGGGTTTAATTTAAAATGTGTATACAAAATTGGGTGTATAACGTATCCCCCTTATTTTTAACCTTATTAATCTGGGATGTCTTAGAGGTTTTAGTTTGTATTTCTTCAACAATTTCAGGTTGTCTGAACTTAATTTAGTTGGTAATCTACTGTTTGTTCATTACGTAAGACATACAACTAGTCGCTATATGTTGAGAATCGTTGTTTAATAGGCAAAACGTGACACAAATTTGAGCTACTTTGACATGTCCATCGAGTACGAATTTATGGCTATATGGTTCACACAGCATACCAGGATTTTATTGATACCATATATCCATGAGACTTGCCTAAGGGAGTAATTGATATATGCAATAATTCGGACATCTGAACAACGCTGAAAAGTGCCATTAGCTTATGTAGTAAACTAATGATATACGGCTAGTAATATAGAGATGAACAAGATGATCGAGTATATAGTGACAGGAGAGGGCCAGAGGAAAATAGTATATTTAGCAACAAGAACAGAAGTAGAAAGATATACATGATTCAGCCTCCAGATTCAGGAAAATGTCCAGTATTTTAGTTCACCTATATGTTTGCATCGTGTTTATATTCGACAAGAACAATAGCTAGCAACCGAAATTTTCTTTGTATGTTTTAAACATCATGTTCAAGCACTTGTGGAATCATCAAGAGGATGATAGTATCTATTCAGCAACATAATCGAATCAGCTTCTACAGCATATTTGTCCTGATTCCGGTGCCAGCTAAAATAAGCATGGCTTCGATTCTTGATGTCAAAAATGGCATGACCAAAACTGGCCTCTCGATAAGCCGAGTACTCTGGCTGTGGCTCTGTCATGCTGCACCACAGAAGATGTATTCAATGATTCAAGCATGTATTGTCAGAAAATATATAACAAAACTATAATGTTACACATTTCATCTATACTTACAAGGTTGCTAAGCCTTCAAGATTTCCTCCATCCCCAATGGTAATGTAAACAGGTGCAGATTGATCTTTCACAGGAGTGCAATTACCATTTGTTATGTTATATGCAACATTCGATATGCGTTCCTGTGTTATGTGAAATTAGATGACATCACTTATTCAGCAATCCACGAAAGCCGAAAGGGTTTGGTGATGAATGTTGAAAAAGGAAATGATAGCTATCAGAATTTGTGAAAACTATTTTTTCCTTGAAAGGGTTTGGTGTAGCATATCGAAAACATTGATTTGATCACGGATGTAAAAAAAAATGTTGTAAGATCTTGAAACTAATGAATTAGAACATATACATGGAGCACTTACAGATCGTTCATAGGCATGGACATGACCAGAAAATACCACATCGACTTTGTACTGTACAAACCAGGGCTCAAACTTGACTCTCATGCTTTCTCCTTCCATATAATGAGCGTTGTAGCTACTATACCATGGGGAATGCATTAAGACAATCAGCCATGGTGTCTCACTTCTATTAACTTTTGATAGCTCCTGCTGGAGCCATAGGTACTGAGGAGTGTATGTACCTAATTAAAGAACAACAAAATAATAAGATACACGAAATAATATGGTTGAATGGACTTGTTTATGCTGAGTGCTTGAAACATATAGCCACAAAGAAAACAAAAACAGTCCTAACGAACTACAAAGGCATTCTGTACAGATGATCTAACTACGATGTGAAATATATATATCTGAAACTGCTGCACTTTCATAGTTTCTGCAGGATAAACTTGTGCATCACTCATGTTAAGTATGCATTGAAAAAAGATTATGTGTATATATATTCTTACCATATGCTGAATATGAAGCTAAGACAATGATGTAGGTTGAAGCTCTTTTGATTGAGTACCAATAAGGGGCAGTACTCCCTGATGCTTTATGTGGGACATGATACCTGTGAGTGTAAGGTTTAAAAGGTTTGGTTTCACCCTGCCATAAAATTACCAAAAATTTTGTTTCAGTACAAGTACTTATATATGTAGTTCATTCATCAGTACTTGGAAAATGCATATATCTGCGGAATGAATGAGCAGATGATTCTTGTGCAAACTTTGTAATGTGGCACCACGGTGGAGGAAGATGTTATTATTCAAGTTCAGTACCTTTTAATCTCTTATAGATCCTTGCTATGTTGTTTAGCATTCCTGCAATGCAGGCCGTGCTTGCTTTCTTTTTCGATCGTCTCCAAAAGATGACAAATATTCTTATAGGTGGCAATCGGAACACACATTAACTATGAAATTAACATTACTGTTCTCTTACAAGAGAACAAACACACACACACACACACACACACATCAATTGTAAGATGAAATCTAATATTCAATGCCAAGCAAAACTCTCTTGATTAAACCCATTAGAAATGGCCTCATCATGGATGCCAGAGAATCTAGAATTCACAGAAAGAATACACGCAGAAGTGTGATCATGGTGGTAATGCATCCATAACATAGTGTATACTGTATACCAACAGAGGTAAAATTAACATCAAGAACTAGTCTTTTTTTTATCTGTACCTCAAGAAATGGTCTAGTTTTATGAGAAACCAAATGTTTTATGAGATGCTTACAATTTCTGGGGCAAAATCAATTTCATGATTCCCTGCAGTCCATATCCAAGGTTGATAAGCAGCACTTCGCTCTGTGAATCTTCCCCATGTATCCCATCGGACATTATCATGATTTGGGTAGTCATCCGCATAGGAGAGGTCACCAACAAATAAAACTGTTCCTCCTTTCAGTGGGTTTCGCTCATAATGAGTTAGCGTCTTGTTCGAATCAAAGGTCTGACCCAGATCGCCTACAAAAACACAATTTATATATGGGAACTACAATATCTATGAACTATATATGATTCATAATTCATAATGCCAAAACTTAATTGAATGAGTCTATAGAGCTAGATGGTCATCACGTGCATACTGTATATGTATTCTGTTTTGAATTTTTTATACATAATACTTACCAATGAGACCAAATGTGTAAGGGACGTCTGGGCCAACTTCAGGAGGAGTTACAAACCAGAACTGCCGCTCAGAGTGGCCGACTCCAACTATATAGTTATATTTGGTGTTGAACTACAAGAACACGTACAGATGATTGAATCACAATGCTTAAACCACATCGATCAATATACAAAAGATCTCCAAACCTAGTCTCTCGTACAGATTCCACACCAACCGAGCATCTTTAAGGAAATCTGAAGGCAAACATAAAACTTACCTTTAATTTTTTGATGGTGGTGTGGTGAATGTAACCAGACGCGTAATTGTAGAATTTATAGGTTTTAACTTTTCCCTCTGCCTTCTTTTGCTTCCCATTTTCACTCCAGTAAAGCACAGTACTGGAACCTGGTTCATCCACAGTCACCCATGACACAATCACACCGTTCCCGTGACGGTCCCCTTGCGTTATATGAACCTAGAACACACACATTAAACATATAGCTCAACAGAATTGAACACATAACTGTAACAGAAGCTTGAAAGCTATAAACACTAAAGAACCATACTTGTTGAGGTGCATTATAGCCTGGAGGGACTCGAAACACATCACTGTCGAGAGGCATATCCAAGCTTCTGTCAATTTGCCTCACAAAAGTGCTAGTTTTGCCTCCATTGCACACCACTACCAAGTTCAAAGTTAAACCCAATACTAAAAATGTAGCTATCCTTTGTATGGACCAAGTAGAAGCAGAAACTAATCCCAACACACTCATTCTCTTCATACTATGAAGAGCACCCTCAAACCCTACCAGCCGTACAAAACCCATACAGCTCCCATTTATATACAGATGACACTACTGCAGGGCGCGATTGAAGCGACGACTTTTGGTCGTCGCCTGGAGTAAAAAGTCGTCGCCTCGGATATGTGCCGACGAAACTCGTCGCTTCACTGTCGTCGCTTCACAGTAGTCGTTTCAATTGTGAGGCGACGAATAATGTACAAAATATCGTCGCCTCAGAATATCAAACGACGACCCCGAAATTCGTCGCTCAATTCGAAGCGACGACTTCAAACTTCGTCGTTCATTTCGAAGCGACGACTACAAACACTTCGTCGTATATTTTTCAGCGACGAATATTGTCTGTCGCTTGACTGTTTGAGGCGACGAATTTTGTTTCAGAATGCGTCGCTTCGTCTGACGTTTCACAGAAGAAAATGTTGGAATACAACATGGAAGCGACGAAGTTTGCTTGTCGCTTCAGTTGTGATGCGACAAATATGGTTCAATATTCGTCGCTTCGTTCTGAGTTACAGATTCAAAACAAATGTTTCTGGTCAGTTTTGCACTCATTCCAGGTTCGATCAAATAACAAAAAACCTGCATTCAAATCACATACACCACACATCCAACATTACACACACACATTACATTAGCAAACGTTTAAAAGTTTATTTAAATCTAGAATATGTTACATAATTACGATGCCGATAATCCTCGAGATTGTTCTAGAATATCCATCAAGCTACAAAGCTATTTTAGACTGAAAAAAAATTGTCCTACTCAATGTGTTCACCGGAGATACCTAAACAACCACTAGCGCATGAGGATTTGTCAGGGACTGGAGTTGTTGGTACCGCAACGGCTTGGGCTTGGGCCGCCATCAAAATCTGGAGGTGACCCTCCATCTCTCTCATACGTTGTTGCATCTCGGTGTTCTGTTGGATGGCGGTTGCTAGTTGGGTCCTCAACTCCTCATCTTGTTTGGACACGCGTGCACCGCCTCTTTCTTTTGGCGGGCGTCTTAACGCTCCCCCTAACCCTGCAACAATGGTAAAAGAGAAGTCAAACCAAAAACCATTTCGCTTCTAAACAATGAAACTTGCAAAAGATTTGGGTGAAAAAATAAAGTACCTCGGACCCTCGTCCCCGGCTTCCCACCCAACTCCTTCTCCACTATCGCCATCTGGTCGGCCACGCTAACGCCGCCCGTCACCTGACTGCCGCCCGCTTCATCACTGACTCGGCTCGCACATAGCTCGTCCATCTTCCTCTTCACCGCTGCCTGCAAGTAAAAACAATTTGAGACTCCGGTTATGATACATTGTAATTAAAAAAAACCGAAATCACAAGCCGATGGAGAAGTGACTCACCACTTTCTCTTGCGCATTCTGCGACTTCTGATACACATCGCATACCGTCTGCAGTATAGGCGCAGGATGCCCTTTCTTCTCGTTCGCAGCGACCCGGTAGCTGTACGGAGTGGTGCCGGAGTGGTGGTTGATTGCATACCCCTTCTCCTTGCCCTTGTTCCGGTTAGCCGCATTCCGGGCACACATCCTCTGCAAAACACAGTTGATCATATAATTAATATATCATATTAGGGAGAACTAATTAACTAAGCGTGTAGCTATAAAGAAATATAGCTTAACCTTGTAAGCGTCGTCCTCAAAGTGGGCTTTGAGGTACTCCCACTGCTCCGGTCGGTGGATGAACTCCCAAGGCATCGCCTTTGATACTTCGACGTAGTGCGTGTGGCAGTCGTACTTCCAGTCCTTGTAGATCTTGGCAGCGGTCTCGTCGATGTATCTCCACAGGCCTGTCTCGGTGGCAGGGAGGTCATACCACATCTAGTAGACAACAATTGTTCAAAAATGCATTAGAAATTGAACATCATATTTCAACTTTAGAAATATTGAGAAAAAAAATCCGGCCTTTTACCTCCATATAGTGGGTAAGTGTATCTCGGTGCTCCTCAGCCAGCTCTGCATATGACGGCGCCAGCATTGGCACTTTGGTCCGGACGGCGCAGCCGATGTCTCGAGACATCAATGTCCTCCACTTCAACTCTGCAGGACCCTTATGCTCTTCCGCATACACAACCTTCAGAGGTTGGTTATTGTTTAGCCCCTTCAAGTATGCCGTCTTTGTCCCCGTGATGATGCCAAGCTTCTCATTCTCCACTTCAACTCTTTCCCCCGTTGACATATTAACAATCTCTGCCAATATAATGCACAAATGAAACAATATGCAATAGTAACATAATCCTGCAACTCCAATAGGCATCACATTAAAGGAGGTACTAAGCGCTGAATTTCAGCAACTAATTAAAGGAGCTACTAGTTGAGTTAGGTTCAAGCTGTAAAAGATTGTCACCTAATGCAGTTTATAGCTCATAACAGAACACGTACAAGGAGAGCCTTTGAATGCTTGTACAAGATTCAAAACAAAAATCTAAACAACCTAATTTGCACTCGAGGAACATTGTAGAGAGACAATGTCGAAACTATATCCCAAAACGTAAACTAAAACCACATGAATAACAAAAGGATCAACAAACTCGTGTTCGCCTAAAGTGTCCAAAAATGGGACAATTCGAGAATCAACAACCCATCTCGATCAACTAGATGCGTTGTTGATTCTCAAACGGGAGTTCTAAGCTGATAAACACCACAATTATATATAATACGAAACAATAAATTTACACACGGCACCACACTCCCTCACTAAGCCACTCGCATGTTTCAGAAACCCTAACTACCAAAATCCACACACAACACAAACAAATTACACCGTAAAATTCTAATTTCACTACATTTCACTCTTTCACAAAATGTCATTTTCACTATATTTGGATTTAACTAAATTTTACGGTTTCACTAAATTAAGCGGAAATTCAATTTCATTAACTTTTCCAATTTCACTAAATTTCCCCATTTCACCCAATTTCTCTAAAATTCAATTTCACTAAATATAACAATTTCACAAATTAACTAACATAATCTCAATTTCACCAAAATCAACACTAACTCCATCATATATTCAAACACCCAACACTAAAAACAACATAAAACACATTATAAATCAAATCCAACTCAAGATTTCAAACACTAAATTCAACCAATCAAACCAAAATATGGTGATTCCAGTGAAGATGATAGATTATACTAACCTACAAAGCAATTGGAAGAGAACACCCAAGCTTCCGGACCCCGAAATTGACGAAATCAGCAGTTTTGGAGATTTTTCGCAGCTGCTACAGTGTTTTGCTGCATTTCTTCGACCTACTGTCTTCTGTCTAAACTGAGGGCTTTATAGCAGATATAAAAATTTGAAGCGACGAAGATTGTACCAAATCCGTCGCTTCATTTTTTAAGGTGCGACGACATTTAAAAGCTCGTCGCTTGGTTTCATATCGCAGCGACGAATATTGACAATTATCAAATGTCGTCGCTTCACTAATTTTGAGCGACCACTTTTGATCAAAATTCGTCGCTCACTATTTCTGAAGCGACAGGCGCAATATCGGTCGCTTCACTGTGTTGAGGCGACGAAGATTAAAGTTCGCTTTTCAATCTTCGTCGCTTCATAACTGATTTCCAGTAGTGTGAAGATCATTCGAGCAGCCAAATCAAAGAACAAAATAATTTTCAGGAAAATGTGCCTCATATGCCGAGGTCTGCGCATATAAGGAAGTTAGATGTCAAGGAGTTGAATACGAACGAATTGGGTCTGCCTGGATTTTCTGCAGTGCTTTGTTTGCATATACGGAGATAACAATAAATATCTATATTACTATAATTTGTTCCTAATTTGTTTAAAGCTGGCCTTGTAAATCTTGTTGATCGATCCAATTGTTTGGAAAAGGAATCTAGCTGATCGATGGTGAAAATGATGTTGTAGAAGTGTCTTCAATGGTCTCTTTGAGCTTCCGGTTTTCTTCCATTTTCTGTTTGCTATGTTTGGTCCCTCTGCCTTTGTTTTCGACGCTGTTTGCCTTTTTAACTATGCAATCATTGAATCATATAAATAAGGAGGAAGCTTGACTTTGCTTCCAGTTGAATGTTACAGTACGTACGTACGTGCATGAATTGCATGGTATGTGCATGAAGCCAATTGCCTATATAATGGCACGAAAGATTACACCAATATAACCGAAAGGCTGAGTGATCCAAACTGTAGAGAGGTTGTGATGGTAATGGGATTTTCACTTGAAAGATTAGTTAGAAGAATATGTATTCCTCTCGAGAGATAAAGCAGGTTTGTTACCGCTTACCACTTTAAATAGTAGTGTAAGTATTCAATATTTTCTGCAATGTCGTATAATACGTACAGGTCCTTCATTAATTGTGAATTAATGGAATGTGACATTGATTTATGACCAGCTTCTTGAGCAAAGACACTTCTCTCTAGACTCTAATCCTTTAACTAAGAATTCAAGGAGGAAGGAGCAATTTTTATGGGGAGTATAGGTTGGGAGGAGGCTATGGTCCCAAAATCAAGGGTTTGAGGCGTTTGTGGGGGTACTTGAGAGTTGAGGCCTCTCTAATAAAATCAAAGTATTCATGTGGAGAGCTTGTAATGGATTTTTATTTGATGCAGCTGCGTGGAGGAGAAGATCAAAGAATGATATGTTCATATTGTGTTATCTTTTTATGCCTCTTATTCATGACTTTTTATCTAACTTTCCTTGTTTTTGGTTCATTTACTTGGTTTAGTGTCTTATAGGTATGAAGAGCAAAGGAGCGAAAAAGAAGCAAAACAAGAGGAAAAAGGATTGAAGGGAAAATCACAAAGCTGAATAATGGAGCAACCTTTGCACAACAGCCAACTTTGAGGAATAAACTGTACTGATCCACAAAGAACCAGAGAATGAGCCATATATCAGCGGAAAGCTCTGTCTGTCTACTTTCTGCAGAATTTTACGGTTCATAATTCCGATATATGTGGAAATAGTTATAATAGTTTGAGTACAGACAGCTCAGTCGACGCGCGAATCTGCTATATGTTCAATGAGCTCGAGTTTTTAAGGCCCGAACGACTTAGAAAAATTCCAAGATATTAAGATGACATTGAACTTATAGCAGATTCGCGAGCTCACCTCTCCATCTTCATTCATTTAAGATGACATTGAACATATAGCAAATAATCTGAGAGCCTAACTTACGTTTCCTTGGAGAGTTAAACGTGCCATGTCACCTCTCTTTTGAGCTGAATGGTTAAGGAGTCCAAACCTTGAGCAAGAAGGAAAATATGCATATATAAAGCAAATATGTTAAGACAGAAGGGATTATTCAGAGGGATCAGAACTTCAGGAATTAAAAGCTGCTGCCGTCCACCGACTTCACCTCTCCATCTTCATTCATTTAGTTTTTTATGTTTTTAAGGATTTTTGTTATGTTTTCCTTGAACATGAGAAGCTAAACTTCTTCTCTAGGGCTAGGATGAGGCCCTAGCATGATGACTTACGTATTTTGATGATTGTTTAATAGATTTCTGATTTCTCTTAGATGAATGTTTAATCACTGTTTGCATGATATGCTTTATGTTTGAGTTCTTTGATTGATCACCATACGACGTCTTTGCATATAGTTATTTGATGATAAATTTGAAGCAGAGATGCAATATAATTTATGTAGCTTCTTGTGATTAAGTGTGGTGAATTACATTGTTGCTCGAGAGACAATGACGGTTTGCTTGATTCCCTTGTTTTCTAGAACGTAATGAGTCCTGCATATTAAATTTAGGAAAAAATACCATTTGCACAAAAAAAGGTTAAAAATTGCCCATTCCAATGATTCTTAGATAAAAGACTTTCATACCCTTTTATATCAACAAACCACTCCATCTCTTCTTCCTAAACCCTAAATATCTCTCTTTATCTCTCTCTCCCTCTCTCTGCAATCCTAATCTCATACCCACCACTACCAGCTTTGATAGAATAGCCGACGAAATTTTTTTCGTCGGCTATTCTAAATTTTCGTCGGCTATTCCTTCTACCGACGAAAATTTCGTCGGTAAAACCCCGTCGGTAATACCAATGGCCGACGAAAAAAACCAATTCGTCGGCCATTCCAACCTTGGCCGACGAATTATGGCCGACGAAAATGATTTCGTCGACCAAAGCTTGGTCAAATATATTAATATTTTAAAGTTATAGCCGACGAAATTTGAATTCGTCGGCTATTTGTTCTGAAGTATAGCCGACGATTTGAGCTATTTCGTCGGCTATTTCGTCGGAATATATTAATATTTTAAAGTTATAGCCGACGAAATAATGTCAATTTCGTCTGCTATAACTGCATTTTGGGCAAAAAAAAATACCGGATCGGAGGAGGAGAAGGAGGAGGAGGAGGAGGCTGGAGGAGGAGGGGAAGGAGGAGGAGGAGGAGGAGGCCGGAGGAGGAGGAGAAGGAGGAGGTCGGAGGAGGAGGGGAAGGAGGAGGAGGAGGAGGAGGTGGGGGGGGGGGGGAAGGAGGAGAGAAAAAAGGCGGGAGGAAGAGATTTAAAAGATTTAGAAGGAGAATAGCCGACGAAATTAATATATTTCGTCGGCTATACTTTGAAAAATCAACAGCCGTTGGATCTGAGCCATCCAAAGGCGGACAATAAAAAGGCGCGGATCGCAAGAGTTTAGCCGACGAATTCAAATATTTCGTCGGTTATGCTTTGGAAAATCAGCAGCCATTGGATCTGAGCCATCCAACGGTAGACAATAAGCGGATCGAAGGAGTTTAGGCGACGACATATACTTTTCGTCGGCTAAACTTAGAGAATAGCCGACGAATTACAATGTTTCGTCGGCTATTCTATGAAAACATACTAAACTGCCGTTTTGAGGCCCTAAACGAACACGAAAGTCCGAAAAAGCCCACACATCGTAGCAAAGCTACGAGTTTGATTCCTGGTGTCGTTCCCTTTCCGGAATGGTATCACAATCATCATTCGGACGCCGGACGCCAAATCTGCAGTAAATCGGGTTTTGACTTATTTCATTATTTCAGCACACGGATTTTATCGGAATCTTGTCATTTTTCAACCGTAGACGTATTTCATTATTTCGGTCATATCTTATTTGACGACATATTTGCATTTGAAGAGTGTACGTATAGTAACTATTTGAAACTATACATTCACTTAAACACTTAGTAAACAAGTTAAGGAACATTAGTGCATATGTTCCGATTTTGAATCTAAAAGTTTGGAAAATCTATTCCAACCGTCAGATATCACCGTTAAGATTAAATACATGTATGAAAAAAAATCCAACTACATCTGACAACGTTAAAGGCTCGATCGGGACGGTCAACCGGGTGAGTCAACCCTTTAAACGCTTAGAAATGGTAATTGGCCTGTCTAAATGACGTTTTTTTGCCTAACCTTCAACAGATAATAGTTTCAAATCGATGAGACGCAACTAATCGTATAAAAATTTTCTTCAAAATATTTACCGACCGTCAGGCTACCCATAGGAAAAAGGAAGTAAAAAACAGTTAACCGCAACATTCGGCACACAGATTTTGTCGGAATCTTGTCATTTTTCAATCGTAGACGTATTTTATTATTTCGGTCATATCTTATCTCACGACACATTTGCATTTGAAGGACGAAGCAATGGTTTGTCGATAGTGATAGAAAATGGAAGCTGTTCTTTTTTTTTTTTTTTTAATCATAGCCGACGAAATCAAACCTAGTACTCGTCGGCCATACTTCCAAAAATTTTCGTCGGCTAAAGTTTCAGAGAAAGGCCGACGAAAATTCAAATCGTCGACTAAAATATGAATATAGCCGACGATTTTTTTTTTTACCAACGAAAAAAAAAATTCGTCGGCCATTCTAGGGGAATAGCCGACGAATTTTTTTTTAGCGACGAAAAAAAAATTCATCGGCCATTCTTGGGAATAGCCGACGAAAATTTTATTTCGTCGGCCGTTTTTTTTTATTTCGTCGGGAAAAATCTTTTTTCTGGTAGTGCACTCCTATATCAACCATCTCACCTCACCGCTGTCGTCGCCGCCGCTAGAGACGATCCTCCCTCCTTCGCCTCCACGGCGTCGCCTTCCTCCTCCTCCTTCGCCGCAGCCGCCACGTCAGCAACAACAGCAGCAGAAAAAACTCCACCAACAACAACTGCAGCTTCACCTCCCCCACCTCCTCCGGTGCGCCTCTGATTCGCGGGTTTTGATGAGTGGAATTGTCGCGAGGCGAGCAGTGGGTGGTCCAATTCCGTGTCGAGTTGACGATCTGGGTTGGGTTCGAGCACAGGGCGTCCGATCTGGAGGCTGGGAACGGAGGAGCAAAGGTGATCGGTTTGGGTGGTTCGATCTGCTATTTTGGGTGCCCAGATCAATCTTAATCGTACTTACTGGGGGTCAGTAATCGTGCTTACTGGGGGTCAGTAATCGTCCATTATAATTAAGTAACCGGATTACTGGGGGTCAGTAACTTGAATACTGGGGGTCAGTAATTTGATTACTGGAGGTCAGTAATACGTTTTCTCGGGTCGTAATACGTTTACTGGGGGTCAGTAATTGATTTATGTTATTGTCAAGTTATCAATGAAATCTTAGTACAGTATAGTGTGGATATTTTATGATTACTGGGGGTCAGTAACCGGATTATTAGAGGTCAATAACTTAAATACTGGGGGTCAGTAACTTGATTAATGGAAATCTGGAATCTGTAAATTGATTACTGGGGGTCAGTAACTTGATTACTGAAAATTTGTAATCTGCAAATTGCTTACTGGGGGTCAGTAACCATAATCAAATAACCTGATTATAAAAATAAAATAAAAAAATCCGGTGAAAAAAAAAATTCCTGCGAAAAAAATTTGGTGACCGGAATCCGGCGACCAGTCTCCGGTGACCGGCCATGGGAGGCCGGCGAAGTTGGGTGACATTTTGGCAAAATTTCTTTATATTCCACTTTCTCAGCACATTATAATTCAAAAATCTATTAGTTAAGACAGAAGGACAAAAAAGGAAGAAAAAAATTAAAATTGTACTAAGGTTGAAAAAGATTTGTTCAAATGGGCAATAGAGTTGTAACCTTATGTTCAATAGGGGAGAAAAATAAGATGGTCATTAGAATGGGTAATGAGGGGGGCAAATTAGCACTAAATGGTCATTTTCCCTTAAATTTATACCTGAGAAGGATAGACTGCATAGGTAGGATATACGGCCTTTACCCGAGAGGGAGAGCATCATATACTTAAGGAAAACTATGGTCTAGTGTACCTGAGAAGGACACAGATACGAGAATTGTCATCTAGAGAAAAGAAAGAATCTATTTGTTGCATCAAAGCGTAGATAGGATTGCTTGTGGTTGATTCTGATACCCTAAGTTCATCATCATATTTTATTTCTAAATCACTTTCGATTTCTTTTGTTTTCCGATTGATTTATATTCTTAGTTTTTGTTTTCAAGTTATTTTATCATCAGCATAAAGCCTCTCAAAATCTCAAAATCTTAAGTACAATTTCAGTTTGAGTTTTTGTGTGTTTGTCTTGGTCGTTTTGTGTATTCTTGTTTTGTTTGTTTTTAGTGTTGTTAGCTTAGGAATTCCATATCTTGAATTGAACTAATATCCTCGTGGGAACGATAACTCTCTTCTTCTATATACTATATTACATCCACCCTGCATACTTGCGGGAAATCTATCAAAGAACAAGTGATGATCGATGGGCGGCGTGTGGGGAGTGTGTGTGTGATCACTTATACGGTAGAGTGTGATTCCTCACTTTCTTGGCTGATGTTTACATGTAAGGTGTGGAGGGAGCTAGAAGGATTTCTTTGATCCATTCTAGCTTGGATGTAGAATCAGTGTGGCATAAATGGCTAGGGATATTTGTAAAATATCAGAATGCAGCTCTACTGCATTATTTGAACTGAGGTTATATTGTACCATTGTAAAATAGATTTGAAGTTTCATAATAAAACTATAAGCTATTCTATCTATGTTGATAATAATCGGATGAGAGATAAATAGCATTATACTGTCTATATGAATTTTGAATTCGTATTGGTGAAGTCATTAGAACACAGATTGGATTAACAAATTGTTTGACAGTTTCTTGATGGAAGAAACTGTTGAATAAACTGTCATGAAAAACTGTCTGCAACAGTTTTCATGACAGCAAACTTATATAAGCCAATTGATCCCTTCTAGAGCATATGAAACATTCTCATACATTTTGTCCCATCAAACAAACCGAGATATACAGAAGTGAATCTAGAAGAAGATCAAAATGGATACTGGGATCAAGAACACCAGTTAGTTTTCTAACTGAATATACATATGATCTAATATCTGCCATAATCTATATGTGTTTATATACTGAAGTATTTTATTGATTATAACAATTGGTATTAGAGCAATTATGCTCGGATATTAGATTTGTGTTTGTGTTCTTGATATTATATCATGGTTCTTTCCTGGGACTATAATTTACATATCTATGACTTATGCAGTTTTATGAATTCCTTCATAATGTTCTTCTCTTATTGATTATATATATATATATATATATATATATATATATATATATATATATATCTACATATGCTTATTGATATGATTACTAATGATTGATCAATAATTTTGTATTAAAAGTTTGAAACAGTTCGTACTCATATGCAAAATGCTACCACAATAGCTATGCATTATACATATTTTCATTGAATGTATCATGCTGCCACAGTAGCTGTACATAAATGATAGATGTATTAAAATTAAGTCACTTTCTTCCAATATGATCTGAAACTAGTGTATTTTTCTATGCTAACACATTAGCCGAAATGTATATTAAGTTTAAAGATAGGAAGAATCACAGAAAAATATGAAAATTTAGAATGAAATTTAATCTCCACAGCGGTTAAATTTCTGAACTAAAATCATTGTTTTAGTTATATGTATCAGATACGCATTCATGCATTACATCAGAGATAAGTGTATCACACATGATGCCAAAATCTTGAAAATGTTTATGCAGTTTTATCTGTGCTATGACACTTCATTATATGTATCTATATGATATAACTTTTGGGATTAACACATGTATATTTGGAATTTGGCAAATCTGAAAATACATGTGTATATATAAAGATTTCCTACATGACTGACTTTAGTTTAAAATTCATTGCAGCCATGAACTTCCCTCTGAACATTAATCAGTATCAACTGCTTAATGGTCAGAACTATCAGAAATGGAAGGCAGATATAGAACTCAATTTGGCAATGTTAGATATTGATCAAGGGCTAAAACAAGAACCACCTAATGTACGTGCTGAAAATGCATCCAAAGAAGAGAAAGAGAAATACACAACTTGGGCAAAGCATAACAAGATGGCCCTAATTTGTATTAAGAAGAGCATGAATGATGCTGTGAAAGGTGGTATACCAGATTATGAATTTGCCAAAGTGTACTACAGTTCAATTGCTGAGAAATATAAGATATCTGATAAGGCTGAGCAAGGCAGGCTGATGGATAAACTGACTGCAATGAGGTACAATGGGACTGGAAACATAAGAGAATACATTATGAATGCAGCAAATATTGCTGAAAAGCTGAGAGGGCTGAAGATGAATATTGATGAATCCTTTTTGGTTACTCTGGTTCTGAATTCATTTCCTGATGAATATAGTCATCTCAAAAGCCTCTACAACACACAAGAAGAAAACTGGAGTCTTAACAAGTTGATCTCCATTTGTGTGCAAGAGGAGGAGGACAGAATCAAGAGGGGAAAAGCTGTAACTATGAACTACATTAATAAGCCTAAGAAGAATTTTGGAAATAAAAATTATGGAAATAAGTATGGTGCATCAAGTTCTGGCACCAAACATGATCTGAGGAAAGGAAAGTTCATAAAGAATCATGGAACAATAAAATGTTTCTTCTGCAAGAAGTCTGGTCACTTTAAGAAGGACTGTGATGGCTTTAAGAACTGGCTTAACAAGAAAGGTACTGTTGAAAAATGTTTTCTCATTAGAGTCTCATGCATGTGTCAATACAAATTCATGGTGGTTTGATACTGGTTCGCCTATTCATATTGTAAATTCTATGCAGGGATTATACAGACAAACAATCCCAAGAAAGAATGAAACAAGAATTTGTGCAGCAAATGGGCAACAAGTAACAGTTCAAGCCATAGGGACAGTAAAGCTTATGTTTAGGAATAATTATGTCTTAATATTAAACAATGTTTATTGTATTCATTCAATAAAGAGAAACCTTATTTCTGGTTCTCAATTTGTACTAGATAATGCATGTAGTTTTTCAAGTAATAATGATAAGTCTATGTGTTTATATAAAGATTCTGTTTGTTTTGGTACTGCTGATATGATTGATGGCTATTGGCATGTCAATTGTGTCAATATAGCTAAAGCTAATGAAGTACTGCATATTTCAAAAGCAATAGGAGTTAAAAGAAAACTTATCTCCACAGTTTCATCTTTTCTATGGCATAAAAGATTGGGGCATATTTCAAAGACTAGATTACATGAAATGGTTAAACAAGGCATTTTACCAGCATTAGATTTTACAGATTTTGAAACTTGCATAGATTATTTGAAAGGAAAGATGACAAACAAAAGAAAGTTTGATTCAAAAAGGGCTACTGAATTACTGGAACTCATTCATACAGATATTTGTGGCCCATTCCCAATTCAGACAATATGTGGCAATTATTATTTTGTGACATTTATAGATGATTTTTCTAGATTTTGTTACATATATTTGCTGTCTGAAAAATCATTTGTTTTAGACATGTTCATTATTTTAATTTTAAAACTGAAGTTGAGAGACAAACAGAAAAGTTCATTAAGACAGTTAGATCAGATCGTGGTGGAGAGTATTATGGAAAATATTCAGAGAAAGGGCAACATAAAGGTGTTTTTGCCAGATATTTAGAACAATGTGGTATTGTTGCTTAGTATACAACTCCATATACTCCACAGCAAAATGGAGTTTGTGAAAGAAGAAACAGAACTCTCATGAATATGGTTAGGAGCTAGCATGTTTTCCAGATCAAAATTACCAAGGTTTCTATGGGGAGAGGCTTTAAAAACAGCTAACTATATATGCAATAGGACTCCTAGCAAGTCCATTAATAAAACCCCTTTTGAAATCTGGAATGGTTATCAACCTAGCATAAACCATTTGCATGTGTGGGGATGCAAAGCTGAAGCCAGAGTATACAATAAGGAAAATGACAAGCTAGAGTCAAGATCAATTTCAGCCTATTTTATTGGTTACGTACTCAGAAAAATCTAAAGGCTGCAAGTTCTACTGCACTGGAAGAAATAACAGAATTTTTGAGACTCATAGAGCCACTTTTATTGATGATTTCTTTGAAACCGAAGTTGATATGGTGATGAGTGATGATGCACCAGAAAATTATTTCAACATGGATGAGTGGTTTGTGTATAAAGACAATCTACAGCATGTTGAAAATCCTATTACAGAAGAAGAATTTACAGATGTAGTTGTGGGAAATCAAATTCTTCAGCACAATGATGCTGCTCTAGGTGAGTTACAAGAGATTAACAATTCAGCAGTTGAAAATGAAGCTGTTCAACAAATGGAATCTGCTGAAATTCCACAGGTAGTTCAACAAGAAGTTGCAAATGCTGATGCAGTTCCAGTTTTAAGAAGAGCAGAAAGAGTAAGAAGGCCTGCAATTTCCTCTGTAGATTATCACATTTATGAAGTTGAATTTGATTTGGGGGAAGAAACTAATCCAACTACTGTTAAAGAAGCAATGCAATCAAAGAATAGTCATAAATGGAAGCTTGCAATGGATGATGAACTTTCAAGTATGTCACAAAATGGTGTTTGGTCTCTAGTTGAAAGAACTGCAGAAATGAAGCCTATTGGATGCAAATGGGTTTATAAAACTAAAAGAGATGCAGATGGCAAAGTTGAAAGGTACAAAGCAAGACTCGTAGCCAAATGATACAATCAGAAGGAAGGTATTGATTACAATGAGACCTTCTCTCCTGTTTCTACAAAAGATGCTTTCAGAGTCATGATGGCATTGGTGGCACATTTTAATCTTGAATTGCACCAAATGGATGTTAAAACAACTTTTCTAAATGGAGATTTATTGGAAGATATTTACATGTTGCAACCAGATGGTTTTGTGGAAGATGAAAAGAAAGTTTGCAAGCTGCAGAAGTCAATCTATGGTCTGAAACAAGCATCTAGACAATGGTACTTAAAATTTGATGCTGTAATTACAAGTTTTGGTTTTGAAGAGAATAAATTAGATGAATGTGTGTATTGCAAGATCAGTGGGAGCACTACCAGATCCGAGCGAATAGCCGACGAAAAAAATTTTGTCGGCTATGCCAATTTTTCGTCGGCTATACGTCGTCGGTAATACCAATGGCCGACGAAAATAAAGAAATCGTCGACTATAGTCGAGTATGGCCGACGATGTTACCGACGAAAATTTATTTCGTCGACCAAACGTGGGCAAAATATCCGACGAAATTCGTCGGGTATTTGCGAGTATGGCCGACGATATTGTAACCTTTAGCCGACGAAATTCGTCGGCTATTTGTTCTGAAGTATAGCCGACGATTTCAGCATATTTCGTCGGTTATTTCGTCGAAATATATTAATATTTTAATAGGCATTAATTAGTTATAGCCGACGAAATAATGTCATTTTCGTCGACTATAACGGTTATAGCCGACGAAAATTGGTAAAAATCGTCGGCTATAGTGCTTATAGCCGACGAAATAATTCCAAAATCGTCGGCTATTCTTACAGTTGGGGAAAAAAAAATTAAATTATTTTCTAAATTACCATTCCAAGCAACCTGCAAATCACAAAAACAGTCCATGCATTTGCACCAACAAGAAACACGTCTAAATGACTTATTATTTAATTCGTTCCAATATACATAAAATATAACCCTAATCATCACCTAAACCACTAAAGTCCACCACGTCATCCCCAGCATCCTGTTCTCCATCATGCTCGTCATCCTGCTGACCGAACTCGGGAGGTTGAGGCATTGGAGGTTCAAATAACTGCTGAAACGGGGGCGGGGGTTCAAGGTTTTGTGGTTGTGCGGCGAACATATCATATATACCACCAGTTTTGTTGGCCGGCGTAGTTGTGTCGCCGAATTCTCTCGCACTCAGCATGCCAACTGGACAGATCTAAATAATACTGCTGTGTTCTGCGGTGTTGCTCCTGTGATCTGCGTTGTTCCTCCTGTGATCTCTGGAACTCGGCCGCCAACCTTGCATTTTCTTCTGCCAATCTCCGCACTTCCCCCCTCACCTGTTGGCTCTCCCCGCCTCCCTTCTTTTGACCTCCCTTAGTGGTCTTCAGGAGCCCTAGTCCAGAACTTCCCAAACCCCGGCAGTAGTAGTTGTTTGAGCGGTTTGGGAAGGCTGCGTCAAGCATCCTCCCTGCCGTTTGGACATTGGACCGGTCGACCTGGCGCAGGGCTTCTTCCAGATCTGCCTCTGAAATGTTCGGTTGTGTCTCCCGAACTACTTGCTGGAACACCTCTTCTTCGGCCCGGTTCACCCTCTCCTAATTGGACGGGAAAAAAAAAATTAATATTCTAACAAATATATAATTAAGTAAAATTAATAATTAAAATTTTAAAATCGTAATGAACGACTTACAAGCTGTTCTGTCGCTTGTGGATAAGCGATCTTGAACGTCTCCACGTAGGGGTTGCTATCAGGATGATCTCTAAGCGCCTCCTCCTGATATTGTGCAAACGGCCTAGAACCAGCATGATGGGGGGTTGTGTTACAGCGGCGGTTCTCAGAGTTTATCCGAGAACGTTGCTTCAAACAAATAATAAAATATTAGAAAAATGCATCAAAACATATTAGTGTAATAATTATAAAATAATTAAACTAATAATTAAAATTTTAACAAAATAAACATTTGTAGTGAAGTTTAGTATTTACCTGCATAACTGGGTTGTTGAAGTCTACTGTCTTCAACCAACGCCACTCGTACTCCCTGAACATGAACTCTCTGGGAGTACCCATACGACCACGGTTGTCGTATTCGTTATAGTGGGAACGGAGCTCGTTCTTCCACTCTTTGAACCTACGAAAAAAACAAAAGTGCATTAGAAATATTATTAATATCATAAAATATTTCAAATTATAAGATGAGGAATTTCCAACGTACCTCGAGTTCTGCACGGAGTCCGCCCAATCCCGCTTGTGTTCGGCAATATCGAAGAATGTCTGAAAGATAATATTTTATTAGTTTTACAATTGTAATAATACCGAAAATTATTAAATATTACTATAAATAAATTAAATTTTTTAAATTACTCACCGACGCGGCGTTGTTCACCTCCCTCTTTATCTCTTCGGGCACATCAGCCCACCGGGTCCACAACATAGGGACTCTGTCCCTAATCAGTGCCCCCACGCAACCTGAGTAGTCGCGTTTTTTTTCCCCTGAACCTCCTGATTAGGAGGTTCGTTGATCTGGATCCTCCCCCTCAGATCAACAGTTCTCTTGAGCGTGTCAAAACATATGACACCTCTCGTGTTCCTTGTTGAACTGCTAGCGGCTGTCCCTATCACATAAACGACGATTGGTTAATAAAATTAAATATTAGTCCGTTAATTTTAATAAAACATTTAATTAATAAAATCGAATGTTACTTGAACTCGATGACCCGTCTGTCGACTTTCCTTTTCTCCTCGCCGAAATCAGGAGGTCAGGGTTCTTAAATGGCTGCTGCTGGTATGGCTCCGCAGCACTCACGTACTGAGGCATATCAGGCCATATGGGCACACCACGATAGTCGACCTCCGGTATCGCAGGAATGTTGTACGGGAGGTAAAGCTGATTTGGGAGAGTAGGACCCTCAGTCGAGTCAGCAGCAGACGTCGTCGGACTCGTCATCGGCTCCTGATGAACCTCAGACATACGAACCTGAGGAACGTCTGCAGCTATCTCGTCCTGAAATAGCTGCCGACTGAACCTCGGAGAATCTTGCCCGACAGGCGGAAGTGAACTGCTCGACGGCCGCCCCGCCTGGAGAAGGGTCTGGTGCCGAGAACTCACACTCCTCCGCGGCTGGGATGAATCCACAGTCCTTCGCGGCTGGGATGAATCTACACTCCTCCGCGGCTGGCTGGTGGTCCTCTCAGGCTGGCTATGGGTCCTGTCGGAGTCTGCCGAACCGGCGGAATTTGCAGAACCCCTAGATCTGGAACGACGGCCCCCGAACAACTGTCTGAATGCATCGGCCATCTGCAGCTTGAGGCATTAATACATTAATTAATATTAAATTATATTACATTTTATAACAAATTTTAATTAATATAATAACGAATAATACTAAAATATTTCAAAACATACTAACAAATTAATATTTAAATTTTAACTAATTTTAAATAATACTAACCATTATCCTAAATATAACTATTTTTATACAAATATAACTATATTTCAATATTAACATATATATATATATATATATATAATTAGACTACCAATTTATATATATAATTAATTTAACAATTTATATAATTAAAATTAAATATATAACAATTTATATACCTAAATTATAACAAATATATAACAATTAAATTTATTAACAAATATATAACAATTTATATAATTAAAATTAAATATATAAAAAATATATAACAATTTATTATATAACAATTTATATAATTAAAATAAAATATATAACAAATATATAACAATTTGTTAAAATTAAATTTATTAACAAATATATAACAATTTATAAAATTAAATTAAATTGAAAAAAAAATAACCGGATCGGAGGAGGAGGAGAATTCGGCCGGATGGAGGAGGAGGAGGAGAATTCGTCGTCGATTTGAGGAGGAGGAGGAGGAGGTAAGCGGCGGTGCGGAGGTTTCTGAATTGCTGCGGAGGTGTAAGGAGGGGGAGAAAGCAGAAAAATGCAGAAAACGGAGGTTAGGGTTCGGCAGTTTCAAACTTATACCCGATAGAATAGCCGACGATTTAAAAAGATTTAGTCGGCTATTCTTCAACATAGCCGAAGAAATCTTTTAACTCATCGGCTATTCTTTGAATGTCGTCAGCTATACTTTAGGCGCTCAGCAGCCGTCCGATCTCCCCCATCCAACGGAGGACAATGAAAAGGCGCGGATCGCAAGAGTTTAGCCGACGAATTCAAATATTTCGTCGGCTAGACTATGGAAAATCACAGCCGTTGGATCTTAGCCATCCAACGGCGGACAATAAGCGGATCGCAAGAGTTTAGCCGACGAAATATTTGAATTCGTCGGCTAAACCTTTGGTCAAACTACGAAGTCAAACCTCTAAACGCTTTAAAACGGAAATTGGCCTGTGTAAATGACGTTTTTTTGCCTGACCTTCAACAGATAATAGTTTCAAATCGATGAGACGCAACTAATCGTATAAAAATTTTCCTCAAAATATTTACCGACCGTCAGGCTGCCCATAGGAAAACGGAAGTAAAAAACAGTTAACTGCAACATTCGGCACACAGATTTTGTTGGAATCGTGCCATTTTTCAACCGTAGATGTATTTCATTATTTCGGTCATATCTTATTTCACGACTCATTTGCATTTGAAGAGTGTACGTATAGTAACTATTTGAAACTATACATTCACTTAAACACTTAGTAAACAAGTTAAGGAACATTAGTGCATATGTTCCGATTTTGAATCTAAAAATTTAGAAAATCTATTCCAACCGTCAGATATCACCGTTAAGATTAAATACATGTATGGAAAAAAATCCAACTAAATCTGACAGCGTTAAAGGCTCGATCGGGACGGTCAACCGGGTGAGTCAACCCTTTAAACGCTTAGAAATGGTAATTGGCCTGTCTAAATGACGTTTTTTGGCCTGACCTTCAACATATAATAGTTTCAAATCGATGAGGCGCAACTAATCGTATAAAAATTTTCTTCAAAATATTTACCGACCGTCAAGCTACCCATAGGAAAACGGAAGTAAAAAACAGTTAACCGCAACATTCGGCACACAGATTTTGTCGGAATCTTGTCATTTTTCAACCTTAGACGTATTTCATTATTTCAGTCATATCTTATTTCACGACACATTTGCATTTGAAGGATGAAGCAATGGGTTGTCGATAGTGATAGAAAATGGAAGGTGGTCTTTTTTTGTTTTTTTGTTTTTATCATAGCCGACGAAATCAAACCTAGTACTCGTCGGCTATTCTTTTGTCGTTTTGTGTCTAAAATAAAATATGTATTTTTCAATATAGTTTTGGCTGACGAAATCACGCATTTTTCGTCGGCTATAATTAGTATAGCCGACGAAATAATGCATTTTTCGTCGGCTATTCTGTGAAAAAAATAAAAAAATCAGTTGTGTTACACCTCTCGTACTCATATGTCCTGTTCATATATAACCAAAATTGAACATAAAAAAACAGAAACCCAGCAGTCAACATATTTCAAATTTTGTTTTTAAGGGGTTTGGAACCCAGCTTAGCTGGGAGGCTCATCCCCACGCCCGTTCATTAGAAATGAGTGGATTACAAATGAAAAGATTACACCATATAAATTACTTAATCCGTCGGATTGTAATCGGATGAGTCTTCTTCGGTTTTTGAATTGCTCGATAGGGGTAATCTATGTCTTTCCTCACCACTAGAGTCCTCGTTAGTTTCTTCATTTGGATCAACATCAACAAGCAGTGGCTCTTCACGTCGAATTCGCACCGGCGTGTCTAGGCGAATAAAAGAGGAGTCAGGAATACCGTTTGAGTTGGGCTCTTGATACGCGGTGCCCCCTTCCTCGTTCTCTTCAGCCACTCCAAGTGTAGACGCCCGTTAAATGTTGCGATGGTGGATAGTGTTGACTACTTTCCACGGGTCACCCTTGGCGAGATCATCAAGATAAAACACTTGTTTCACCCATGTGGCTAAAACGAATGGGTCGTCCTCATACCATGATGTACTAGTGTTCACAGAAGTTATGCCGTATTGATCGGTTTTCATGCTCTGCGGTCGTGTGTCAAACCATCTACACTTGAAAAGGTGCACTTTCATGCCTTCCCCGTAATGCAGTTCCACAACTGAATGGAGAACACCGTAATAGTCAACTCCATCATCCCCACCATGTGCCATAACCCCTGAATTTTGTGTTTTCAGTCTGAGGTCTCTCTCTTCACATCGAAATAACACACCATTCACCTTGCACGTCGCATAAACTTTTGAATAGACCGGCCTCATCGCTAGAAGTCTGAGTTCGTGCGACCAATTTGGGTGATTATCATTTTTAATAAGATTCATCTGCAACCATCAGAATCAACTATAAATATGAATAATTATACACAATAATATATAAACACGTATAGAATAGTGTTAAAGTTACGTACCCAGCGGCCGAAATACTCTGCGAATGTCCGGTTGTGGTAATCGAGATCACCTGCTACTCCATCACAGTTTAGATGCATGTTCTTCCAAAACTGAACTTCTAGACAGTTGATTAGTACCCACCAATGTGCAATGGCTACCTCATAATCTTTCAACTTGTAGGAAACTGGCATGTTTCCACCGAGTACAACATCGTCGGACAGTATGGAAAGATTGAACTGTGAAGGTACATCTTCCGGTATGCTTTCCTGTAACGCTCCTAAATACAGCTTCATGTAGGTGACGCACTCGTGCGCAATATATGCTTCAGCTATACATCCTTCAGGTGTGGATCTGTTTTGGACAAAATCACTGTATTGTCCAAGTTGCCTATAAATCAAGTTTTTAAAGTGTTATGATAATACATTAATACTATATCACATATATTAATGAGGAAATTAACATAAGGTGTAAAATACGTACCTTTCCATCGGATACATCCAAGTGAAGTGCACAGGACAGGTAAGCAACAACTGCCGAGGAAGATGGATCATGAGGTGAGGCATGATGTCGAAAAAATTTGGAGGAAATATCATCTCAAATTTACACATGATATGAACGATGTCTTGTTGTATTTCCCGGAGGTCAGATTTTCTCACTTCCCGTGTGCATACCTTCTGGAAAAATCTTGCCAACGCTACTAACGGCTCCACAACGTGACGGGGAAGGAACGGTCGAATGAAAACAGGGAAGAGACGTTGTAGCAGGATATGATTGTCATGACTTTTCAACCCGTACAGATTGTTGAATTGACTGTTCACACACTTGGCTATATTTCCAGCAAAGCCTGAAGGATACTTGGCCCGACTTATCCAATGGAAAATTTCTGGTTTATGCTCAGGCTTGACGGTGTAAGGAGCTTGAGGCATTTTTCTCTTCCCTTGTTTCAACCATAATTGTTTTCTGATATTCATGTTTTGCAGATCAGTGCGAGCCTTAGGACCGTCTTTCGTCTTCCCCTCTAAGTTCAGCGTTGTGCCCACCACACTTTCAGAAACATTTTTTTCTATGTGCATAACGTCTAGGAAGTGACGGATCAGCAACTCACACCAGTACGGGAGTTCCCACAATATGCTCTTATGTGTCCAGAATTTGTACTGCTCAGGTCTTTCAAGTATTTCCGCTACAATATCGGGATGATTGTTGAGGGGCCCAAAATCGTACTCATTAAGCACTGCTAAAATTTCTCTTCCCGTCCATCTTCTGGGAGGACCACCGTGTTCTTCGGTTCCATCAAATGCGGCGGACTCGTAACGCCAGTGGTGATCCGCCGGAAGGAACACACGATGACCCATTCGGCATATCTTGTTGCAATGAGGGGTGCTCCCATAATCGCTGAGGCACTCTGGACAAGCCTTGTATCCCCTAACAACGCTGCCCGACAACATCCCATAAGCAGGAAAATCACTAATGGTACCAATAACCATGGCATGCATCTGGAACGTCTCCTGCTTGTACTTGTCAAAAGTGGGATGACCAACGTCCCACAATACCTTAAGCTCTTCAATCAATGGTCTCATATACACATCGAGACATTTCCCTGGGTAACCAGGCCCCGGAATCAACAACCTCAACATATTATATTCCTTCTTCATGCACATCCACGGAGGAAGGTTGTAAGGTACCAAAACCACCGGCCATATACTGTATGAAAGACTCATGGTGCCGAAAGGGTTGAACCCGTCGGTTGAGAGCCCGAGCCTGACATTTCTGACATCTGACGCAAAATGAGGAAACTCATTGTTTATATGCTTCCAAGCCGCTCTGTCAGAGATGTGTGTCATGATATCTGCGTCTCCCGCGTCCCGCTCACCGTGCCACCTCATAGCTTTTGCAGTGGTTTCTGACATGAACAACCGCTCAAGCCTATCTCTCAACGGAAAATACCGAAGCACTTTCACAGGTTTCCTATTGCCTGCTCCTGTCAACTTATATCGGTCAGACTGACATATCGGACATGCGTCAAGGCTAGCAAGGTCATTCCCTTCTGCATCTTTACCCCAGAAGAGAACGCAGTCAAATGCACATGCATGGATCTTAATGTAGGAAAGCCCTAGATCTTTGAGGATACTTCGGACCTTACGGTGATTGGTAGGATTACGATGACCCGCCTCCAACAACGAAGAAGTGTACTGTAGATATTCATCCACTTGCCTGATGCTCGATTTTGTCTCGACTTTAATCCTCATTACCTCCATCACACTTTGAAGAACTGTCTTCTTAGAACTTGAAGACACAGGGGTATGTTGCAATGCAATAAGTTTGTTGTACTTGTCAAAGGCAGTAGTGTTGACAACTTGTGGGAACGGCTGCACCGGGTCATGCATATATTGTTCCCCACGTACACTGCTTTCAAAAGGAAACACGTCGTTGACGAATGCCATTGTTGGATCGTTGGATGTACTACTACTGCCCGCCTAAAAAAACTGCCCATGATCATGCGATCCATCTAATGATGGCTCACCGTGATATATCCAACGTTTGTACTTCGGCCAAAACCCATTACTCTTTAGGTGCTCCCATACTGTCCTAATCGGAAATCGACACATATCACTGCGACACTTACATTTCTTGCACGGGCAATAATGGTATTCATTCCCGTTTGCATTTTCCTCGACGAACTGCAAAAAATCCACAACTCCTGTAGTGTATCGTCGGTCATGCCTTGGAAGCGAAATCCAACTCTTATCTCGATCCATATATAGCCTGATAATAATATATATGTATAACTTTAATTAATAAGAAATTAATTAACACATATATATTACAATATATATTATTATCAACATTGATGGAGGTGTTATCCAAGCATAAAATACCTGCAAAACAACTACATACAAATAATACCCTTCTTGTGTCGAGTGTAGTATTGACAAGTAGGGATCGTTCTATCCGGGGAAATCAAGGGTTTTCAATCACACAAAGTATTGCATAAAAGGGGGGTTGTCGAAATTTTTAATTATTATTTACTTACTAGTTTACGAAAATTAAATCCTAGATTACTATATACAATTGATCATCACCTTTCACACAATCACCAAACACAAATCTCATTATACATGCAACAAAATTAAAACAAGTAATAGGGGCAGCAAACATAAAACGATTTCAAGATTAATTAAGTTCCAATTTAATTAGGGCCAACGCAGCTTATCCTAATTATTCAAGGCATCATAAGTATTTAGAATCCGAAACGCGCGCAATCCTAAACATGGTACTAATCGGTTTAATAACACAACGCATGTAAATTAAACACAAAAAGCACATAAGCACATATTGTCGAATTGGAACATGTTAGCAAGTATGGCGTCACCCATCTCACATCGACATGTAAATTTCCATAATTACTCTAACCCTTAGATTAATACATATCAAAACCAACAACGCGTGTGAATCAACATGTATTAAATCGGCATATGAATTCAACATCTAGATAACACTCATGGCCTGCGAATGCATCTAGACATCTCCTTCGGTTCCACACGAATTAAGAAAATAAACCTAATTAAATCAAGAACACATTCAAAACCTACTTCCCATACAACATATTTAATCATATCACATGCATAAATCGGCAATATCATATATAAAATTCCCAAACATTTATAACAAAGATCCAAAGATCCCATATATGATTATCAATACCGAAATTAAAACCAAAAACCAAAACATTCTTCATAGACAAAGTTATGTTTAAATACAAAGAAACAAAAACCAAAATAATACAATCCATATTACAACCTTGGTTAAGATTCGGCAAGGATTGGTGAGATGGTGATCGAATGATGGAAGGGTGGTGGATTCGGCTTTGCTCCTTGGTATGAAATTTGGGGAATTAATTTGGGCAGAGGTTCGGCAGCTTTTGTGGAGGGAGAGATGATTATTTTCTGTGCAAAAGCCTTGGTATTTATAGAGGAAGTAACCTAGAGAAGCCAGCCACAAACCAAAACCGAATTCAATCCTCCGTGCATTGATTACGTCATAACTCTCTACTTAGGAGAGCTTTTTCTGCGATTCCAGTTGCATATGAAACTAGACACACAGGGCTTTCCAACGGCGTATGGCTCGTTCTCTGGTTCCAAGCGATGTATCCCACAGAAATTCCGGAAGTCAGGATACAGTCCCAGGAAAATCCTGGTAGTCCCTGGATAGGTTTGCTCAAACTGCCAAGTTGCAGCCTTCATTTGGGTGACTTCCCGAACTCCGATTGATCTGAAATTTTGACATAATACACTTTAGCTTCCCAATTATATGCATACCAAATTTCATCAAATTTGGAAAAGGATAGATCAGTTTAGCACGAGCCTCAAAATCACGAAAAAGACATATTTTACTTTATTTCCAAATTTCTATACTTAGTCATTTTTCTGATTATTAAGCACACTTTCTCCAAAACTCTACCAACATGACGCTAAACTAAATTATGACTCTATCTTACAATAATAAGGGTTAAGCATTGGATAAATGGGGGTAAAAACATATTAAGAACGTCGCATTTTATGCTCCTATCAACTACCCCACACTTAGCCTTTGCTAGTCCCTTAGCAAAACAAAAACAAAAAGACTCAACTACTGCCCCTAAATGATTGTCTCAGGATCTTTAAAACACATAGCTTTCAAGTTAAGCGTTTCAATGTAAGCACATAAATCCCGAGCGTCATAGACATGTATCAAAGCATGAACAAGTAAGAAACGAAAATCACAAGCAATGACATGTTATGTTGATTTCATCCTCCTCACAAGGCATACTCTCTTCTTTTCACTCATGATATGGCAATATTCACTCAAAGTATATGCAAGAAAATAGATTAAGAGTTACAAAGAGTAACTTGCATATTTCATCAAATAAAGGCACTTTGTGAATAGATCTTTCAGGAAAAACTTCATATAACAACTATGTGCACCAATGAACCAAAGCCATATGCTCACTCTTGACAAAAATCTCCACATACAAAGTTCACCTATTTTAAGAATCATGAAAAGATCAACATAATGGTGATAATGGGGATTGGCATAAGGCATTCTCATTTAGGAAGTGGTGATTAAACGTCACCAAGACTTGGCAAAATTCAATCCTCCTTATGACTTCACTTCAAAGGCCAAATTTTATCATGTTGGGCCCAACTTCATTTTTTTTCTTCCCCATAACATAGTGAATATGAACAAAGGTCAAGTATAGTAATAATAGACCTTCAAATAATAATACAACTCCAAATTCACCACAAGAACTCATCCAATTTTCCTCTTTTCTTTTCATTGCCGAAACTATTCTTTGTTTTTTTCATTTTATTTCGGCTCAATTTTTCTTTTCATTTTTCTGTCCGAATTTTCTTCTTTTCCTTATAATTTCGGCAACATATCTCTGAATTTCATGCAATTGGACAAGTTTTACCCCACACTTACTTCACAACATCACTTCAAATAACAAATTCCAATTAAACTTTACCAAGTCTTGACAACAATGGAAAGGATAAACTGTTCTAAGCTCAAGGAAAGTGTATCATGGTGATGAAATAAAATGGCACAATGTCGGCTCAAAGGGGTTAAAACTAAGGAGTCCCACGACGGGCACAAATTAGGCATAAGCTTTATTTGGCATTGGTGGTAATCCTAACATGATCTTTTCAATCCTTTTCAAAATCAAGGCATTTCATGAATAATAGTCTCAAAAATCGTCAAGAGCAAGTTCTAGCATTCTAGAGTTCATTAAAATCTACGGCACATAGTCATTGAATGTTCAAAGAATGATGAAGTTTTGAAAAATTCTGCCCATTTTTATCGCTCAAGAAGAAAGTATTTGGCAATCAAAGCTCACATAGGTTTTTATGGAACAAAATCAACACAACATACATGCTTATTACACAATTAAGTCCAAAGTCTCAATGTTCATACCAATCACAAAGTCCATGAAACTCACAATTATTTTCAAGATTATGCAAAACCATCATCTATGTATTAAAAGATATAATCATCATAGACTATTTAGGGGCACCTAAGACTCAATAATTAAAAATAAAAATTGAAAAAACAACGAAAATTATGACTAAAAGCAACGAAATTTTTGTTCAATTTTTCTGATTTTTCTCATTTTTTATTTTCTTTTCCTTTTTATGACTCAAAACAAAAACAAAACATGTGAAACATGTATCCCTACCCCACACTTAGAAAATTACATTGTCCTCAATGTACACAAAAATTATGTAGTAATTTCCAAGCATTTGATAATTAACAAGTTCCACACTTATACAATTCAACCAAAAAGAGTTTAGGGTTTAGAAATTCAAACTCTCGTAGACGGCTCATTCACAATTTTGGTTGAAATGGGTTGCCTCCCATGCAGCGCTTAATGTTTATAGTCTACTCAGCCTAGACTCTTCTCCATATCATCAGGATCTTGGTGCGTCTCTAAATTGTATCTCCTCAATGGTGTGCTCCTCAAAAGGTTCGTAGTAAGGCTTAAGTCGATGACCATTCACCTTGAACGTTTTTCCTGTTTCAATACTCTGAATTTCTATAGCACCATGAGAAAAAACATTAGCAACAATATAGGGACCAGCCCAACGAGAACGCAATTTTCCAGGAAATAATCTAAGACGAGAATGATACAACAAGACTTTTTGACCAATATGAAACTTTTTGCCTCTTATCATCTTGTCATGAACCAATTTCGTCTTCTCCTTGTAAATCCACGCAGCATCATATGCATCATTTCTGATTTCCTCAAGCTCGCTCAGCTGCAATTTCCTGTGAAGTCCAGCCTTGTCAAGTTCCATGTTGAATTGCTTGACCGCCCACCACGCCTTGTTCTCCAACTCTACTGGAAGATGGCACGCCTTGCCATAAGTAAGCCGAAATGGAGACATCCCAATGGGTGTCTTGTATGCCGTTCTGTAAGCCCAAAGTGCATCATCAAGTCTATCACTCCAATCTTTCCTTGATGGGCCTACAGTTTTCTCCAATATGCTCTTGATCTCTCTGTTGGACACTTCTGCCATTCCGCTCGTCTGAGGGTGATAAGGTGTGGATACCTTATGGGTGACTCCATATCGTCTGAGTAAAGCCTCTATTGTTCTGTTGCAGAAATGAGAACCTCCATCGCTTATAAGCACACGAGGTACTCCAAACATGGAAAATATGTTAGTTCTCAAGAAACCTGCAACAACTTTAGAATCATTAGTCCTTGTGGCTTTCGCCTCCACCCATTTAGACACATAATCAACAGCCAACAAGATATATAGAAAGCCCTTAGATGAAGGAAAAGGTCCCATAAAATCTATACCCCATACATCAAATATTTCGACAAAGATCATATAAGTAAGAGGCATTTGGTCTCTCTTACCAATGTTACCTGTCCTTTGGCATCTATCACATGTCATACAAAATGTGTATGCATCTTTGAAAATCGTGGGCCAATAAAAACCGCTTTCTAATACCTTGAGGGCTGTTCTCTTGGCTCCAAAGTGTCCTCCACACGCCTCATTGTGGCAAAATGCTAGGATCGGCCTATGCTCTTCTTGTGGCACACAACGTCTAATCACTTGATCACTACACGTCCTCCATAGATAGGGATCGTCCCATATGTAGTGTCTTGCATTCTTTTTAATCCTTGTCTTGGCTGCCTGCAAACATGTACTTGGAAAAGTTTTAGTAACTAAATAATTGACAATGTCTGCATACCAAGGTTCTTTTGTGTCCACTCGAAAAAGCTGCTCATCTGGGAAAGTTTCTTGAAGTGGTAACGTTTCCTCTTCTCTCACAATTCTGCTCAAGTGATCTGCCACAACATTTTCGCTCCCCTTCTTGTCCTTGATCTCGATGTCAAACTCTTGGAGTAAGAGAATCCATCGAATCAAACGTGGCTTGGCGTCCTTCTTCTTCATCAAATATCTTAAGGCTGCATGATCAGAATAAACAATCACTTTAGAATTCAAAAGATATGAACGAAAATTTTCTAAAGCAAATATCACAGCCAACAATTCTTTCTCAGTTGTAGAGTAATTTAATTGAGCATCATTAAGTGTGCGAGAAGCATAATAAATAGCATTCGGCTTCTTCTCTTTTCTCTGTCCAAGCACTGCTCCAACTGCATAGTCTGAAGCATCACACATGATCTCAAATGGTAGCGTCCAGTCTGGTGGCGCCATTATTGGTGCTGATGTCAACAATTCCTTCAACTTGACAAATGCATCTTCACACCCTTTGTCCCATACGAATGGAACATCCTTCTGCAAGAGGGCACAAATAGGCTTGGCCACCAACGAAAAATCCTTGATGAACCTCCTATAAAATCCTGCATGGCCAAGAAACGAACGTACCTCCCTTACAGTTGTAGGGGAGGGTAAGTGAAGCATAATATCAATCTTGGCCCTATCTACCTCAATTCCCTTTGCAGAAATAATGTGTCCTAGAACTATCCCTTGTTTTACCATGAAATGACACTTTTCCCAATTAAGTACAAGGTTAGTTTCTACACATCTTTTCAGGATTAGTTCCAAATTCTCTAAACATGCATCAAAGTCTTTTCCATAAACACTAAAATCATCCATAAAGACTTCAATGATATTCTCAATATAATCACTAAAAATGGAATACATACAACGTTGAAATGTACCTGGTGCGTTGCATAAACCAAAAGGCATGCGTCGATAGGCAAACGTACCAAAGGGACATGTGAACGTTGTCTTTTCCTGATCATCTGGGTGAATGCATATCTGATTGTAACCGCTGTACCCATCCAAGAAGCAATTGAATTCGTGCCCAGCTAATCTCTCCAACATCTGGTCCATGAAAGGCAAAGGCATGTGATCCTTTCGAGTAGTAGCATTCAACTTTCTGTAGTCGATACACATCCTATGACCTGTCACCAATCGTTGGGGCACGAGTTCATCCTTGTCGTTCTTCACAACCGTGACTCCACTCTTCTTAGGTACAACTTGGACAGGTGCAATCCACTGGCTATCTGAGATAGGATAAATGACTCCACAATCCAGCAATTTGATCACCTCGTCCTTCACAATCTTCATCATAGGGGGGTGTAATCGTCTCTGACCCTCCCTAGTAGGCTTGGCTCCTTCCTCAAGCAAGATCCTATGGACACAAGTTGTAGGGCTGATTCCCTTGATATCCGCCAACGTCCATCCAATGGCGGTCTTGTTCCTCTTCAGCATGCTAGTTAACCGTGCTTCCTGCTGCTCACTCAGCTGTGATGACACAATAACTGGTAGTGTGTCATCGTCTCCCAAGTACACATACTTCAAATGATCTGGAAGCACCTTGAGTTCTAAAATAGGGGTCTGTTCCACAGATGGTAAAATTTTATTAGTGGAAATGGGAATTGACATATACTTACATGACTTTTTAATGTGGGGCGTTGCCTCTAGCTCGGCAACAATGTTCATTATGCTCGGCTCAAGTTTGAGTCGTGCCTCCTTGGTCATCTTCTCCCCATTTGCGTCAATTCCGGCTCCTTGCTCAATAGCTAGTTGCTATTGATCCAAAGTTTCTGATAAAACCTGCGCAATAGCATCAACTACATCAACATTATAGCAAGGTTTTAGGTCAGAAACTGGATACCTCATGGCTTCAAAGATATTGAAGCCAATCACTTCACCATCGAACTCCATGGTGAGGTTCCCTTCAGCAACATCAATCTTTGTTCTTGCTGTCCTCATAAATGGTCGCCCCAACAATAGTTGAGTTGAATTTAGGGGCGACTCTTCCATATGTAGCACATAGAAGTCTGCAGGAAATATCAGATTATTCACCTGCACAAGAACATCTTCAACATATCCCTCAGGATATTTGTTAGACCTATCAGCCAACTGAATTATCACATTGTCTCTCTTCAATTCTCCTAGACCTAGAGACTTGTAAACATTATAGGGCATCACATTAATTGACGCTCCTAGGTCTAGCAAAACATTAGAAAAACAACATTGTCCAATAATGCAAGGAATAGTAAAGCTCCCTGGGTCTTTCATTTTTGGTGGAAGCTTCCTCTGGAGAACGGCTGAAACCGTCTCACTCATCTTGACCACCTGCTCCTCCCTAGTATGCCTCCTTGTTGTGCACAGCTCCTTAAGAAATTTTGCATACTTGGGAATTTGCTTGATGCACTCAAGCAATGGAATGTTCACCTCTACACGCCTGAAGATATCAAGTACCTCCTCATCTGATTTCTCCTTCTTCGATTTAGCAAATCTGGAAGGAAAAGGCAAACTCGAAGATTGGTTAGTAATTAAACCACTTGAGTCAGATTTTACCTTATGTGTCTATGAGGTTGCGGGATCTTTTTCCATGTCCCTCTTTTTCATCACATCAAGTTCAGCCTTGCTTGGTTCACCACTCTTGTCATGACCGTGTGCCACCTTGTCCCCATTGCCGAGTGTCTCTTTGTTGCCATTGCCGAGTATCACATTGTTGTGCTCGGCATCACCACTCTCGGCATCATCACCAAAAATCTCGTCACCTCTCTTCATGCTCGGCCCCTCCACAACCTTACCACTCCTTGTGGTAATTGCATTTGCTTGCTCATTCTTGGGGTTCTTTATCACTCCTCCAGGTAATCTTCCTTGCTCCTGAATCTGCCCCATGAAATCTACAACCTTCCCCATTTGATTCTTCAGCTCAGAAATGTCCTTGGTGTTCGAGGTTGTAGATTGCAACAATGTGTGAGTTGCATCATTCAAAGACTTAAGCATGGCGTCATAGTTGGGATTTGACGATGCTTGTGCATTATTGTTGTAAAATTGTTGCTGAGGCCTTGCAAATCCTTGGTATTGCCCTTGAGGTCTTGGTTGAAACGCCATTCCTCCTTGGTTTGCTTGTGGTGGCGCCACTTGTGTAGGGTTCTGCACATTGCTATTGTTGGCCCAACGAAAATTAGGGTGATCGTTGTACCTTGGGTTGAAATTCTGGAAAGTGGAACGTTGCTGCCCTTGGAAACCAACCGAATTGGCTTCCTCAAAATTTTCACTTCCTCCTAATTGAGGACATACATCAGCCGAATGCCCTTCCATACTACACACCCCACACTACCAGAAAAATAAGTTGTGCCGACGAAAAAAAAAAACAACGGCCGACGAAATGATTTTTCGTCGGCTATTCCCAGGAATGGCCGACGAAAATTTTTTTTCGTCGGTAAAAAAAAAAAATCGTCGGCCATTCCTATAGAATGGCCGACGATTTTTATTTCGTCGGTACAAAGTAAAAATCGTCGGCTATACTCCAATAATGGCCGACGATTTTTATTTTCGTCGGCTATACTCCAATAATGGCCGACGAATTAATATTTTCGTCGGCTATAAAACTTTTGGAGTATGGCCGACGAATTTTACAATTTCGTCGGCTATAAGTCTTTATATTTTCAGATCTAGCCAGCAGCTGCTCATTTGCAAAAAACGGGAGAAAGAGTGAAAAATCAGTAGATATTGTTGAAATCCGTCCTCTCTTACATTGTGAAGCTATATATAGGTACGTACATGTGTATATATGTTGATTTTGGGTTTTAGTTGCATGAGTTGATTTTGAGTTTTAATATATGTTTTGATGTTATTTTAATCCTAAAGAGTAATCGGTTTTGATGTTATTTTAATTAGTGTTAAAAAAATAATGATGATGTTAGTGACAGTTCGGGTAGCATAAGTCCTCTTTCTCGTGCTTCGATAAAAGGAAAACAGAATATCTGACGGTTTCTGGAGCTTTTATCAAAACAGAATGATGATCAGAAGGTCATCCAGGCTACTAAATTGGTCATACCGAAAGATCCTTTTTTCGCAGTTATCTTGCAACCATTCAACTTCATTAACTGTTATCTGGTGAGGATTAAGTAGTTAATGAAGTCGAATGGTTACAAGATAACTGCGAAAAAAGGATCTTTCGGTTTGAACATTTTAGTAGCCTGGATCACCTTCTGATCATCATTCTGTTTTGATAAAAACTCCAGAGAGCTTGGCATTCTGTTTTCCTTTCATCGAAGCACGAGAAAGAGAACTTATGCTACCCGAAGTGTCACTAACATCATCATTATTTTTTTATTTTTTTCATAGAATAGCCGACGAACAATGCATCATTTCGTCGGCTATAATAATAATGGCCGACGAAAATTAATTATTTCGTCGGCCATAAGTTTTTTTAAAATAAATATTACATTTATGGCCGAAGAAAATTAATTAGTTCGTCGGTAAAAATTAAAAATCGTCGGCCAAAGAAAAAATTTCGTCGGCCATACACATAGAATGGCCGACGATTTAAAGTTTTTCGTCGGCTATAAACCTATGGCCGACGAAATAGCTTTATTTCGTCGGCTATACTATATCATGGCCGACGACATAGCTTTATTCGTCGGCTATAATTCTATAATGGCCGACGATTTAAAGTTTTCGTCGGCTATATAACTTTGGGAAGAATGGCCGACGAAGTGGGCAATTTCGTCGGCTATAAGTCTTTATATTTTCAGATCTGGACAGAAGCTGCTCATTTAAAAAAAAAACGGGAGAAAGAGTGAAAAATCTGTGGGTATTATTGAAATCCGTCCTCTCTTACATTGTGGAGCTATATATAGGTATGTATATATATATATGTGTATATATATATGTTGATTTTGAGTTTTAGTGATTTTGATATAGTAAGTGATTTTTTGTTTTGTTGTTGTATTTTAGTGTTAGAATGTATGTATATATGTTGATTTTGAGTTGTAGTTGAGTTGATTTTCAGTTAGAGTATAATTATGTGTTTTAATTTAATAATGTTATTTTAATTAGTGTTAAAATATATATAAATATGTTAATTAATGGTTGTTGATAGTGTAATGAACTTAAATAATGGTTGTTAATTAATGGTATATATATATATGAGTTGATGTTGATAATAATATATATTGTAATATATATGTGTTAATTAATTTATTATTAATTAAAGTTATACATATATATTATTATCAGGCTATATATGGATCGAGATAAGAGTTGGATTTCGCTTCCAAGGCATGACCGACGATACACTACAGGAGTTGTGGATTTTATGAAGTTCGTCGAAGAAAATGCAAAAGGACCGTACCATTATTGCCCGTGCAAGAAATGTAAGTGTCGCAGTGATATGTGTCGATTTTCGATTAGGACAGTATGGGAGCACCTAAAGAGCAATGGGTTTTGGCCGAAGTACACACGTTGGATATATCACGGTGAGCCATCATTAGATGGATCGCATGATCATGGGCAGTATTTTGAGGCGGGCAGTAGTAGTACATCCAACGATCTAACAATGACATTCGTCAACGACGTGTTTCCTTTTGAAAGCGGTGTACATGGGGAACAATATATGCAGGACCCGGTGCAGCGGTTCCCACAAGTTGTCAACACTGCTGCCTTTGACAAGTACAACAAACTGATTGCATTGCAACAGACCCCTGTGTGTTCAAGTTCTGAGAAGACAGTTCTTGAAAGTGTGATGGAGGTAATGAGGATTAAAGTCGAGACAAAATCGACTATCAGGCAAGTAGATGAATATCTACAGTACACTTCTTCGTTGTTGGAGGAGGGTCATCGTAATCCTACCAATCACCGTCAGGTCCGAAGTATCCTCAAAGATCTAGGGCTTTCCTACATTAAGATCCATACATGCGCATTTGACTGCGTTCTCTTCTGGGGTAAAGATGCAGAAGGGAATGACCTTGCTAGCCTTGACGCATGTCCGATATGTCAGTCTGACCGATATAAGTTGACGGGAGCAGGCAATAGGAAACCTGTGAAAGTGCTTCGGTATTTTCCGTTGAGAGATAGGCTTGAGCGGTTGTACATGTCAGAAACCACCGCAAAAGCTATGAGGTGGCACGGTGAGCGGGACGCGGGAGACACAGATATCATGACACACATCTCTGACGGAGCGGCTTGGAAGCATATAAACAATGAGTTTCCTTATTTTGCGTCAGATGTCAGAAACGTCAGGCTCGGGCTCTCAACTGACGGGTTCAACCCTTTCGGCACCATGAGTCTTTCATACAGTATATGGCCGGTGGTTTTGGTACCTTACAACCTTCTTCCGTGGATGTGCATGAAGAAGGAATATAATATGTTGACGTTATTGATTCCGGGGCCTGGTTACCCAGGGAAATGTCTCGATGTGTATATGAGACCATTGATTGAAGAGCTTAAGGTATTGTGGGACGTTGGTCATCCCACTTTTGACAAGTACAAGCAGGAGACGTTCCAGATGCATGCCATGGTTATTGGTACCATCAGTGATTTTCCTGCTTATGGGATGTTGTCGGGCAGCGTTGTCAGGGGATACAAGGCTTGTCCAGAGTGCCTCACCGATTATGGGAGCACCCCTCATTGCAACAAGATATGCCGAATGGGTCATCGTGTGTTCCTTCCGGCGGATCACCACTGGCGTTACGAGTCCGCCGCATTTGATGGAACCGAAGAATACGGCCGTGCTCCCAGAAGATGGACAGGAAGAGAAATTTTAGCAAGACTTAATGAGTACGATTTTGGGCCCCTCAGCAATCATCCCGATATTGTAGCGGAAATACCTGAAAGGCCTGAGGAGTACAAATTTTGGACACATAGGAGCATATTGTGGGAACTCCCGTACTGGTGTGAGTTGCTGATCCGACACTTCCTAGACGTTATGCACATAGAAAAAAATGTTTCTGAAAGTGTGGTGGGCACAACGCTGAACTTGGAGGGGAAGACGAAAGACGGTCCTAAGGCTCGCACTGATATGCAAAACATGAATATCAGAAAACCACTATGGTTGAAACAAGGGAAGAGAAAAATGCCTCAAGCTCCTTACACCGTCAAGCCTGAGCATAAATCAGAAATTTTGCATTGGATAAGTCGGGCCAAGTATCCTTCAGGCTTTGCTGGAAATATAGCCAAGTGTGTTAACAGACAATGCAACAATCTGTACGGGTTGAAAAGTCATGACAATCATATCCTGCTACAACGTCTCTTCCCTGTTTTCATTCGACCGTTCCTTCCCCGTCACGTTGTGGAGCCGTTAGTAGCGTTGGCAAGATTTTTCCAGAAGGTATGCACACGGGAAGTGAGAAAATCTGACCTCCGGGAAATGCAACAAGACATCGTTCATATCATGTGTAAATTTGAGATGATATTTCCTCCAAATTTTTTCGACATCATGCCTCACCTCATGATCCATCTTCCTCGGCAGTTGTTGCTTACCGGTCCTGTGCACTTCACTTGGATGTATCCGATGGAAAGGTACGTATTTTACACCTTATGTTAATTTCCTCATCAATATATGTGATATAGTGTTAATGTATTATCATAACACTTTAAAAACTTGATTTATAGGCAACTTGGACAATACGGTGGTTTTGTCCAAAACAGATCCGCACCTGAAGGATGTATAGCTGAAGCATATATTGCGCACGAGTGCGTTACCTACATGAAGCGGTATTTCGGAGCGTTACAGGAAAGCATACCGGAAGATGTACCTTCACAGTTCAATCTTTCCATACTCTCCGACGATGTTGTACTCGGTGGAAACATGCCAGTTTCCTATAAGTTGAAAGATTATGAGGTAGCCATTGCACATTGGTGGGTACTAATCAACTGTCCAGAAGTTCAGTTTTGGAAGGACATACATCTACGCTGTGAAGGAGTAGCACGTGATCGCGATTACCACAACCAGACATTCGCAGAGTATTTCGGCCGCTGGGTACGTACCTTTAACACTATTCTATACGTGTTCATATATTATTGTGTATATTTATTCATATTTATAGTTGATTCTGATGGTTGCAGATGGACCTTATTGCAAATGATAATCACCCAAATTGGTCGCACGAACTCAGACTTTTAGCGAGGAGGCCGGTCTATTCAAAAGTTTATGCGACGTGCAAGGTGAATGGTGTGTTATTTCGATGTGAAGAGAGAGACCTCAGACTGAAAACACAAAATTCAGGGGTTATGGCACATGGTGGGGATGGTGGAGTTGACTATTACGGTGTTCTCCATTCGGTTGTGGAACTGCATTACGGGGAAGGCATGAAAGTGCACCTTTTCAAGTGTAGATGGTTTGACACACGGCCGCAGAGCATGAAAACCGATCAATACGGCGTAAGTTCTGTGAACACTAGTACATCATGGTATGAGGACGACCCGTTCGTTTTAGCCACATGGGTGAAACAAGTGTTTTATCTTGATGATCTCGCCAAGGGTGACCCGTGGAAAGTAGTCAACACTATCCACCATCGCAACATTTACCGGGCGTCTACACTTGGAGTGGCCGAAGAGAACGAGGAAGGGGGCACCGCGTATCAAGAGCCCAACTCAAACGGTATTCCTGACTCCTCTTTTATTCGTCTAGACACGCCGGTGCGAATTCGACGTGAAGAGCCACTGCTTGTTGATGTTGATCATATTGAAGAAACTAACGAGGACTCTAGTGGTGAGGAAAGACATAGATTACCCCTATCGAGCAATTCAGAAACCGAAGAAGACTCATCCGATGATTCCGATTACAATCCGACGGATTAAGTAATTTAAATGATGTAATCCTTTCACTTGTAATCAACTCATTTCTAATGACCGGGCGTGGGGATGAGCCTCCCAGCTAGGCTGGGTTCCAAACCCCTTAAATAAAAATTTGAAATATGTTGACTGTTGGGTTTCTGATTTTTTATGTTCAATTTTGGTTATATGTGAACAGGACATCGAAATAGGAGAGGTGTAAAACCACTGATTTTTTAGGTTTTTTTTTCAGAGAATGGCCGACGAAAAATGCATTATTTCGTCGGCTAAACGAACAATGGCCGACGAAAAATGCATTATTTCGTCGGCCATAATGTATTAAAAAAAATATTTTACGAACAATGGCCGACGAAAACTAATTATTTCGTCGGCCATAATTTATTAAAAAAAAATATTTTACGAACAATGGCCGACGAAAACTAACTATTTCGTCGGCCATAACTTTTTAAAAAAAAAATAATATTACGAACAATGGCCGACGAACATTATATATTTCGTCGGCCATAAGTTTTTAACAGAAAACGACAAAACAATAGCCGACGAATACTAGGTTTGATTTCGTCGGCTATGATTAAAAAAAAAACAAAAAAAGAGCTGTTTCCATTTTCTATCACTATCGACAAACCATTACGTAGACCCTTCAAATGCAAATGTGTCGTGAAATAAGACATGACCAAAATATTGAAATACGGCTACGGTTGAAAAATGGGAAGATTCCGAGAAAATCTGTGTGCCGAATGTTGCGGTTTGCTGTTTTTTACTCCCGTTTTCCTATGGGTAGCCTGCCATAAATTAAATATTTTGGGGGAAATTTTTATACGATTAGATGCGTCGCATCGATCTGAAACTATTCTCTGTTGAAGGTCAGGCCAAAAAACGTCATTTAGACGGCCCAATTTCCGTTTTACAGCGTTTAGAGGTTTGACTTTGCAGTTTGACCGTCCCGATCGAGCCTTTAACGTTGTCCGATAACCTTGGATTTTTTTTCATACATGTATTTCATCTTAACGGTGATATCTGACGGTTGAAATAGATTTTCCAAACTTTTAGATTCAAAATCGTAATATATGCACTAATGTTCCTTAACTTGTTTACTAAGTGTTTAAGTAAATGTATAGTTTCAAATACCTACTATACGTAGACCCTTCAAATGCAAATGTGTCGTGAAATAAGACATGACCGAAATATTGAAATACGGCTACGGTTGAAAAATGGGAAGATTCCGACAAAATCTGTGTGCCGAATGTTGCAGGTTGCTGTTTTTCACTCCCGTTTTCCTATGGGTAGCCTGACGGTCGGTAAATATTTTGGGGGAAATTTTTATACGATTAGATGCGTCGCATCGATCTGAAACTATTCTCTGTTGAAGGTCAGGCAAAAAAACGTAATTTAGACGGGCCAATTTCCGTTTTACAGCGTTTAGAGGTTTGACTTTGCGGTTTGACCGTCCCGATCGAGCCTTCAACGTTGTCAGATGTAGTTGGATTTTTTTTCATACATGTATATAACCTTAACGGTGATATCTGACGGTTGGAATAGATTTTCCAAACTTTGAGATTCAAAATCGGAATATATGCACTAATGTTCCTTAACTTGTTTACTAAGTGTTTAAGTGAATGTATAGTTTCAAATACCTACTATACGTAGACCCTTCAAATGCAAATGTGTCGTGAAATAAGACATGACCGAAATATTGAAATACGGCTACGGTTGAAAAATGGGAAGATTCCGACAAAATCTGTGTGCTGAATGTTGCGGTTTGCTGTTTTTTACTCCCGTTTTCCTATGGGTAGCCTGACGGGCGGTAAATATTTTGGGGGAAATTTTTATACGATTAGATGCGTCGCATCGATCTGAAACTATTCTCTGTTGAAGGTCAGGCCAAAAAACGTCATTTAGACGGCCCAATTTCCGTTTTACAGCGTTTAGAGGTTTGACTTTGTAGTTTGACCAAAAGTATAGCCGACGAAGTTATATTTCGTCGGCTAAAGTCTGGTGATCCGCGCCTTCCCATTATCCACCGTTGGATGGGGGAGATCGGACGGATTCTGAGGGACGAAGACTATAGCCGACGAATTATGTAATTTCGTCGGCTATGCCATACCATGGCCGACGAAAAATGATTTCGTCGGCTATGACATAGTATGCCCGACGAAATCACTGTATTCGTCGGCTATACTATATCATGGCCGACGAAATAAAGCGATTTCGTCGGCTATACTATCGGGTATAAGTAAAATGCAGCCGAACCCTAGCCTCCATTTGCCCGATTTTCCCTAAACAATCTTCCTCCTCGAATCCGGCCCTCCTTCATCCGTCGATCCTCATCCCTATTCCGGCGGCCCGGCGCCTCCTCCTCCTCCTCCTTGGTTCGGCAGCCCGGCGACTCCGATTCTCCTCCTTGGTTCGATCCGCCGCCCCTCCTCCTCCTCCTCCTCCCTGTTCCGGCAGCCCCGGCCGACCCTCCTCCTCCTCCTCTCTGTTCCGGCCGCCTCCCCCTCCTCCTCCTCCCCGATTCGGTACCGGCCGGCCCCCCTTTTTTTTTTTTTTTTGTTATTTAATTATTAATAAATTAAATTATGGTTAATAAATTATATATAATTGTTAATTTAGATATAATTGTTAATTTAGGTATAATTTATGTATTTATATGTTAATTTGTGTATAATTTATGTATTTATGTTAATTTATGTATTTATGTTAATTTAGGTATAATTTATGTTTTTATATTAATTTAGATATAATTTATGTATTTATGTTAATTTAGTTATAATTTATGTATTTATGTTAATTTAGGTAGAATTTATGTATTTATGTTAATTTAGGTATAATTTATGTATTTATGTTAATTTAGTTATAATTTAGGTTTTTATATTAATGTATGTAATTTTTAGGTTTTTATGTTAATTTAGGTAATTTTTGTAAAATTTATTTTAATTGTATATAATTTAGGTGTAATTGTATAATTTATATGTATAAATTGGTTATTATATAAATCGGTAAATATTAAAATATGTTAGTATTATTGGGTATTATATTAATTAGAATTTGTTATTTAATATAATATAATTTAATATTAATTAATGTATTAATGCGTCTGGCTTTAGATGGCCGATGCATTTAGGCAGTTGTTCGGAGGTCGTCGTTCTAGATCTAGAGGTTCTGGAAATGCCGCCGGTTCTGGAAATGCCGCGGGTTCCCCAGACTCCGAGAGGACGGCTAGCCAGCCTGAGAGGACCACCAGCCAGCCGCGGAGGAGTGTGGATGCAGCCCAGCCGCGGCGGAGTGTGAGTGCTCGGCACCAGACCCTTCTCCAGGCGGGGCGGCCGTCGAGCACTTCACTTCCGAATGTCGGTCCCTCTGTGGCGCCGAGGTTTAGTCGGCAGCTGTTTCACGAGGAGATAGCTGCCGACGTTCCTCAGGTTCGTATGCCTGAGGTTCATCGGGAGCCGATGCCGATGCCGAGTCCGACTCAGTCTGCTGGTGACTCGACTGAGGGGCCTACTCTCCCAAACCAGCTCTTCCTCCCATACAACATTCCTGCGATACCCGAGGTCGACTATCAGGGTCGGCCCCAGTGGCCTGATATGCCTCAGTTCGTGAGTGCTGCGGAGGCATACCAGCAGCAGCCATGGGAGAGCCCTGACCTCCTGATTTCGGCGAGGAGAAAAGGAAAGTCGACGGCAACCGAATCATCGGGTTCAGGTAACATTCGATTTTATTAATTAAATATTTTATTAAAATTAACGCACTAATATTTAATTTTATTAACCAATCGTTGTTTATGTGATAGGGACAGGCGCTAGCAGTTCAACCCAGAGGAATACCAGAGGTGTCATCAGTTTTGAGACGCTCAGGAGAACGGTTGAACGGAGCGGGAGGATCCAGATTGACGAAGTTCCTAATCAGGAGGTTGGGGCGAAAAAGAAACGCGACTACTCGGGTTGCGTGGGTGCACTCATTAGGGACAGAGTCCCTATGTTGTGGGCTCGGTGGGCTGATGTGCCCGAAGAAATCAAGATGGAGTTGAACAACGCCGCGTCGGTGAGTAAATAAAAAAATTTAATTTAGTTATCGTAATATTTAAAAATTTTCGGTATTTTTATAATTATAAAACTAATAAAATATTATCTTTCAGACATACTTTGTGGTTGCGGAACACAAGCGGGGTTGGGCGGACTCCCAACAGAGCTCGAGGTACGTTGGGAATGTCTTATTTGATAATTAGAAATATTTTATGATATTAATCATATTTCTAATGCACTTTTGTTTTTTTCGTAGGTTCAAAGAGTGGAAGAACGAGCTCCGTTCCCACTATAACGAGTACGGCAACCGTGGTCGTATGGGTACTCCCAGAGAGTTTATGTTCAGGGAGTACGAGTGGCGTTGGTTGAGGACCGTAGTCTTCGACAACCCGGCTATGATGGTAAATATTAAACTTCACTATAAATGTTTATTTTATTAAAATTTTAATTATTAGTTTAAATATTTTATAATTATTTCAGTTATATTTTTTGATGCATTTTTCTAATATTTTATTATTTGTTTGAAGGAACGGTCTCGGATAAACTCAGAGAACCGCCGCCGTAACACAATCCTCCATCACGGCGGTTCAAGGCCGTTTGCACAATATCAGGAGGAGGCGCTCAGAGATCATCCTGATTGCAACCCCTACGTGGAGACGTTCAAGATCGCTTATCCACAAGCGACAAACGATCTCGTAAGTCGTTCATTATGATTTTAAAATTTAAATTATTAATTTTACTTAACTATCCATTTGTTAGAATATTAATTTTTTTTCCCTGTCCAATTAGGAGCGGGTGACCCAGGCCGAACAAGAGGTGCTCCAGCAAATAGTTTGGGAGACACAACCGGACATCTCAGAGGCAGATTTGGAGGAAGCCGTGCGCCAGGTCGACCGCACCAATATCCAAACGGCGGCGAGGATGTTCAACGCAGCCTTCCCACACCAGTCCAACGAGTACTACTGCCGGGGTTTAGGAGGTTCTGGACAAGGACTCCTGAAGACCACTAAGGGAGGTCAAAAGAAGGGAGGCGGCCAGACCCAACATATGAGGGGGGAAGTGCAGCGATTGGCCGCAGAATTGGCGACCTCGTCCCAGACAGTAGAGGAGCTGCGCCGCAGACAATATCAGTACCAGCAGTATCAGTTGGATATGGTCCGTTGGAATGCTGAGTGCGCCAGAATTCGGCAATACAACAACGACGGCCAGCAACAGTGGATTTATGAGATGTTCGCGGCACAACAAGAAGGCCGTCCACCCCCGCTCCCGTTTCAGCAGTTAGTGGAGCCTCCAATGCCTCAACCTCCCGAGTTCGGTCAGCAGGATGATGCGCCTGATGCTGTAGATGATATCCTAGACTTTAGTAGTTTAGGGGATAATTAGGATTATATTTTATGTATATTGGAACGAATTTAATAAAAATGGTGTTTAGACGTGTTTCTTGTTGGTGCAAATGCATGAATTGTTTTTGTGATTTGCAGCTTGCTTGGAATGGTAATTTAGAAAATAATTTAATTTTTTTTTTCCAAATGCAAGAATAGCCGACGATTTTTGCATTATTTCGTCGGCTATAACAAGTATAGCCGACGAATTTTACCAATTTTCGTCGGCTATAACTTGTATAGCCGACGAAAAGTGCCTTATTTCGTCGGCTATAACTAATTAATACCTATAAAAATAGTAATATATTTCGAGGAAATAGCCGACGAAATTTTATTAAATCGTCGGCTATAGTTAAAATACCATAGCCGACAAAATTTTATTAAATCGTCGGCTATAGTTAAAATACCATAGCCGACGAAATTTTATTAAATCGTCGGCTATAGTTAAAACACCATAGCCGACGAAATTTTATTAAATCGTCGGCTATAGTTAAAACAGCATAGCCGACGAAATTTTAGTAAATCGTCGGCTATAGTTAAAACATCATAGCCGACGAAATTTTGGTAAATCGTCGGCTATAGTTAAAACACCATAGCCGACGAAATTTTATTAAATCGTCGGCCATACTTAATGGATTTCGTCGGCCATACTCAAAAATACCCGACGAAAGTCGTCGGCTATTTCACCCACCTTTGCCCGACGAATTTTTTGACTCGTCGGCCATACTTAACTATAGCCGACGAAATTTTTTTTTTCGTCGGCCATTGGTATTACCGACGGCGTATTACCGACGACTTATGGCCGACGAAATTTTCGTCGGCAGAGGTTATAGCCGACGAAAAAAAAGAATGGCCGACGAAAAAAATTTCGTCGGCTATTCTTCCGTATCTGGTAGTGCCACAGACTTGGGCATGTTTCTGTTTCATAAACTGGGACATCATTTGAGTGAGTTTACCCACATCTTCCTTAAGCTCCTTCACTGCACTAGATTCCTCAATTCCACTGGCCTCACTGACTCGCCTTGAGGAAGTAGACCCGAACTGTTGTTGATTGGTGAAATGCATCTCCAACAAATTCTTAACTTCCTCTCTGCTCTTCTCCATTAAAGATCCACCAGCTGCTGAATCTAGAAATCTACGCTCCAAGGGACGCAACCCTTCATAGAAATATTATAGTAAAAGACCCTCACGTATCCCATGATTAGGACACGTTGCCACCAAAGACTTGTACCTGTCATAGTACACGTCGAAGCTTTCATCTGGCTCTTGTCTGATTGAGGTGATCTCCTTTCTGATCTGCGTCACCCTTGATGATGGAAAATATTTTGTGAGAAATTCCCTCACCATTGAAGTCCAAGACACCATCTTCCCTGGCGGTATTGCATAGAACCATTCCTGCGCCCTATCTTCCAGTGAAAAAGGAAACGCCTTCACCCTCACATGCTGTAAATCTGCCCCAGTTGGGCACATTGACTCACATCTGAACTCAAACTTCTGAATATGGCGATTCGGATCCTCTCCACTGAGTCCATGAAACCTTGGCAATTGGTGGATAAATCCACCCTTCAACTCAAACTCTCCTGATTTGCCAGGTGCAACTGCAGGATATGTTACATTGCTTGGTCTCACTACTCCTCCTTGTGGTGCATCTACCTGTCCATTCTCCTCTCTCAATGAAGTCATATTAAATATGGGATCAGGTAAATCAAAATTCAAGAACTGAATTGGTATAGAACTTTGAAGTAGCTCAAACTCTGGTTCTTCGTGAAACAAAGGGTTAAGTTCACACGAAGCTTCTGAAGGAAATGGTGATGATGGTGCAACAAAATTTCTGTTAAAAGGTGATGAGGAGGGAGATACAAACTGATGTTCTGGTGATGGTGAACGTGCTTGACCTAGAGTTGCTGGCAATTCTAGATCGTATATCTCTCCAATTCGATACAAACGGCCTCTAATGTCACATGACCAATTGGACATTCATGTACCTGAAATTATCATAAGATCAAGTATATCAATCAATGAATTAAAAAGAAAAATAAACGTGCATTGTAAACTTAGAATGTATAAGTTAGTGTTAGGGTAAAAATGTCACACAAAAGAAAAATTCGGGTAAGATTTTTTATACAATTCATCCTATACATTTAAAATTCGGGTAAAAATGTTAATATGTATAATATCACCGAAAATTTCAATAAATGAATGTGTAAAAGTATGTATAAGTATAAGTATCACAATAAATCAAACATGTAAATGTATAGGAACAAACGAAAATTCATACAAGTATGTCACACGAAAATTTACAAGTATGGTACACACACAATTTTCACAAGTATCAAGAAATACATATTTTACAACTTTAAGAGTATTATCATCACAAGTATAAGTAACACACGAAAAATTCAAAAGTATAAAGTATCACACGAAAATTTCAAGAGTATATTTGTATAAGAATGTGTTTTATGTATCCCTAGTTAAATTGCTATATGATTTGTTCGAATTTTCAAGGTACGTGGAGCAGAGGAGATAACGGTGCAATGGGCTGAAACAGTCCAAGGTAGTATCATGCTTATTCCGATATACCTCAAAAATTCAAACCAAGAAATTTTTTCTTTTGAGATCAAAAATTTACTCATATCAAACTTATTTAAGGTTTTGAAGCTCGGTGGACGTGCGGCCTAGGTCTATCGACTAGACACAAGGTTCCGTGGTTTCAGAAGGCTAGAACGAAAGTACTAATAATGGAGTGAGGCAAGACTTGTTGTTGGTTACCACGGAGAGCGAACTCCCAATCGACTCACTCACAGAGAATGAACATCAGTCTGTGGGCCTTGAGATTTAGTTAAACAAACCTTAATACCAAAATTAGAACAAACGAACTATGATTACCCCTTACTCAGTTTAGAACCTTATGTTGTCAGTTCCACTAAAGTGCATAAAAGCCGCCCTCAACCTCATAAAAACGCAAGCGTTAGTATAAAGGGTTAAGGCTAATAGCAACATTAGTGACCTTACCTATTCCTCTTCCCCTCAAAATCAAAAACAAACTCAACATAAATAGACTTCTAAAACTCCTTAATCATTTAACTAATTTTACATATCACACGAAAATTTATTTGTATAAGTATCTATATTGGTTCGGTATTTAGTGTTCATCGATTGTGTAAGTATTGTAATTGCCAAAACTTAGGGTTTCTAGATGTCTTTCACACAACTTTAAAATTTGAGGTACGTGGAGCAGAAGAGATAACAGTGCAATGGGCTGAAACAGTCCAAGGTAGTATCATGCTTTTTCCGATATACCTCAAAATTTAAAGACGAATTTTATCTTTTGAAGAAAAACAGATTCACATATGCTCAAGTTATTTTCTAGCGTCTAAAGTGAGGTGATGCTTCGGCACAAGCGGTTGTCTAGGTCGAAGATACTTTACTTTTCTAAGGCGGTGTCGTTAAAATTCACGGAGAGTAAACTCTCTTTAGGAACAAGGCAGGTCTCAAAGTTTTTAACCACGGAGGACAAGTCCCCTATCGACTCACTCACAGGGAATGAACATCAGTCTGTGGGTCTTGAAAACCAATTTTACAAACCTCGAACCCATCAATGAAAATAACTTGCCCTATACTTAGTAAAATAAACTCGGGTCCTAGCGGTCTACAAGTGTTGATTAAAACCGCCCTCAACCTCATCGAAGTAATACTATTGCTGAAAAATCGTTTGTATGCGTGGGGGGGAAGTATCCCGCGTTTCCCAATCTACATAAAAACGGATCCAACAAAGCACCATTCAAATGAAGGGTTTTGGTTATGATCAACAAAAGAGGCTTCACCTACATGTTACACTTTAGAAACTACAATAAACTACAAGCATACACAAAAACTATCAACTTCCTAGAAATTATCTAAGTGTAACAACATCACAATAATATCACACAAATCGGCAATTAAGAACAAAAACCAAAAATAAAAATCGGAAAACCTATTTATCTATTACACTTCCGAAAAATCCTATTATACATATCCCAAAAACTATAGCAAAATTAAATAATCTGCAATATACATAATTACAAATAACACTTTATGAATCAAAATATTATAATTTCCCCGGCAACGGCGCCAAAAACTGATGGAGGTGTTATCCAAGCATAAAATACCTGCAAAACAACTACATACAAATAATACCCTTCTTGTGTCGAGTGTAGTATTGACAAGTAGGGATCGTTATATCCGGGGAAATCAAGGGTTTTCAATCACACAAAGTATTGCATAAAAGGGGGGTTGTCGAAATTTTTAATTATTATTTACTTACTAGTTTACGAAAATTAAATCCTAGATTACTATATACAATTGATCATCACCTTTCACACAATCACCAAACACAAATCTCATTATACATGCAACAAAATTAAAACAAGTAATAGGGACAGCAAACATAAAACGATTTCAAGATTAATTAAGTTCCAATTTAATTAGGGCCAACGCAGCTTATCCTAATTATTCAAGGCATCATAAGTATTTAGAATCCGAAACGCGCGCAATCCTAAACATGGTACTAATCGGTTTAATAACACAACGCATGTAAATTAAACACAAAAAGCACATAAGCACATATTGTCGAATTGGAACATGTTAGCAAGTATGGCGTCACCCATCTCACATCGACATGTAAATTTCCATAATTACTCTAACCCTTAGATTAATACATATCAAAACCAACAACGCGTGTGAATCAACATGTATTAAATCGGCATATGAATTCAACATCTAGATAACACTCATGGCCTGCGAATGCATCTAGACATCTCCTTCGGTTCCACACGAATTAAGAAAATAAACCTAATTAAATCAAGAACACATTCAAAACCTACTGCCCATACAACATATTTAATCATATCACATGCATAAATCGGCAATCATATATAAAATTCCCAAACATTTATAACAAAGATCCAAAGATCCCATATATGATTATCAATACCGAAATTAAAACCAAAAACCAAAACATTCTTCATAGACAAAGTTATGTTTAAATACAAAGAAACAAAAACCAAAATAATACAATCCATATTACAACCTTGGTTAAGATTCGGCAAGGATTGGTGAGATGGTGATCGAATGATGGAAGGGTGGTGGATTCGGCTTTGCTCCTTGGTATGAAATTTGGGGAATTAATTTGGGCAGAGGTTCGGCAGCTTTTGTAGAGGGAGAGATGATTATTTTCTGTGCAAAAGCCTTGGTATTTATAGAGGAAGTAACCTAGAGAAGCCAGCCACAAACCAAAACCGAATTGGTTTAGGTTTCCTTGATTTTCTGAATTCGGCAGAATGACCTCCGTGCATTTATTACGTCATAACTCTCTACTTAGGAGAGCTTTTTCTGCGATTCCAGTTGCATATGAAACTAGACACACAGGGCTTTCCAACGGCGTATGGCTCGTTCTCTGGTTCCAAGCGATGTGTCCCACAGAAATTCCGGAAGTCAGGATACAGTCCCAGGAAAATCCTGGTAGTCCCTGGATAGGTTTGCTCAAACTGCCATGTTGCAGCCTTCATTTGGGTGACTTCCCGAACTCCGATTGATCTGAAATTTTGACACAATACACTTTAGCTTCCCAATTATATGCATACTAAATTTCATTAAATTTGGAAAAGGATAGATCAGTTTAGCACGAGCCTCAAAATCACGAAAAAGACATATTTTACTTTATTTCCAAATTTCTATACTTAGTCATTTTTCTGATTATTAAGCACACTTTCTCCAAAACTCTACCAACATGACGCTAAACTAAATTATGACTCTATCTTACAATAATAAGGGTTAAGCATTGGATAAATGGGGGTAAAAACATATTAAGAACGTCGCATTTTATGCTCCTATCAAACATCAACTCATATATATATATATACCATTAATTAACAACCATTATTTAAGTTCATTACACTATCAACAACCATTAACACTAATTAAAATAACATCAAATTAAAACACATAATTAAACTCTAACTTAAAATCAACTCAACTACAACTCAAAATCAACATATATACATATATACATTCTAACACTAAAACAACAACAAAACAAAAAATCACTTACTATATCAAAATCACTAAAACTCAAAATCAACTCAACTAAAACTCAAAATCAACATATATACACATATACGTACCTATATAGAGCTCTACAATGTAAGAGAGGACGGATTTCAACAATACCCACAGATTTTTCACTCTTTCTCCCGTTTTTTTTCATTTTTTTTTTAAATGAGCAGCTTCTGTCCAGATCTGAAAATATAAAGACTTATAGCCGACGAAAATTCCAATTTCGTCGGCCAAACTTTCAAAAGTTTTCGTCGGCTAATGTTTTAGAGAAAGACCGACGAAAATCCAAATCGTCGGTCATTCTAGGGGTATAGCCGACGAAAAATATTTTTTAGGGACAAAAGAAAAAATCGTCGGCTATTCCACAAGAATGGCCGACGATTTTTTATTTTTAGCGACGAAATAAAAAATCGTCGGCCATTCTTGGAAATAGCCGACGAAAATAGTATGTCGTCGGCCGTTTTTTTTTTTTCGTCGGTAATGGTCTTTTTTCTGGTAGTGGAGTCATTTCATATTTTTGGTATTATATGTGGATGACATTCTGCTAGCAAGTAGTGAGTTTGGGTTACTCAAAGCCACCAAGAAGTTCTTGAAGGAAAACTTTTATATGAAGGATATGGGGGAAGCACATTATGTGCTTGGTATAGAAATCAGCAGAGACAGAGAAAGAAATATGTTGGGACTGTCGCAAAAGAATTACATTGATAAGATAATGAAGAGGTTTGGAATGGAGAAATGCAGATCTGGAAAATCACCTATTTCTAAAGGTGATAAATTTCATAAAGGGCAGTGTCCTAGAAATTTGTTGGAAAAGAAATCCATGGAAAATGTGCCTGATGCAGCCTTGGTGGGCAGCCTCATGTATGCACAAGTGTGTACAAGACCAGACATAAGTTTTGCAGTGAACATGCTTTCAAGATATCAGGCAGATGCAGGTGAAGAACATTGGATTGCAGGAAAGAAAGTGTTGAGGTACTTGAGAAGCACTAGAGATCATATGCTTGTGTACAGGAAAATAGAAGATGAGGAATTGGAAGTAGAGTGTTATGCAGATGCTTCATACAAAGCAGATATGGATGATCTGAAATCCACTTCTGGCTATATTTTTATGTTAGCAGGAGGAGCAATTTCCTGGAAAACTAGCAAGCAAAGTATAACAGCAACTTCAACATTTCAAGCAGAATATATTGCCATTTTTGAAGCTACTGCACATGCCATATGGTTGAGGAATTTTATATCAAGAATGAAAGCTGTTGATTCTATTCAAAAGGCTTTAGTGATTTACTGTGATAATGCTGCAGCAGTATTCTTTTCAAAGAACAACAAAAGAACTTCAGCCTCAAGGAATATAGATGTGAAGTATTTTTCAGTAAGAGAAAGTGTTGAAGAAAAGGAAATTGAAGTTGTCAAAATTGGAACTAAAGAGCAATTAGCAGATCCATTGACTAAAGCATTGCCAGTTGAAGTTTTCACAGATCATGTGAAAAATATGGGAGTTCTAAACAAGTTTGATGATTAATGCAGCAAAACTGATGTAAGATGTTTTAATACAGCATATATATATATATATATATATATATATATATATAATTCTTGATATATTGATTATTCAAAATTGTTGTGATATCTTTACATTCAGAAATTTGCCTTAATTTTTCATAGTTGCTGCATAAACTACTGCATGTATACATACAGTTCATTATATTTCTGTAATGAAAGTTTGCAGCAGCATTTAGCCATCAGGATCATTTTGTTTAAATCGATTATATTCAGTTAAACAAAGATTTCACTAGAGGTAATCCATGTGATTAAATTCTTTTATAATGTGATTGTAAAAGACAGATGATTTGCATAATTGTCATGACCTTTTACAGTTCATTGTATTTGTTTTTAATTGACAGGATTTTGAAATAGATGCAGATCGAAATGAAATTTCAAGTGCGCACCTAAAGTAAATCTATTTGCATGTTATAAAATATAATCCTAGTTCAGTGGGAGATTGTAAAATATCAGAATGCAGCTCTACTGCATTATTTGAACTGAGGTTATATTGTACCATTGTAAAATAGATTTGAAGTTTCATAATAAAACTATAAGTTATTCTATCCATGTTGATAATAATCGGATGAGAGATAAATAGCATTATACTGTCTATATGAATTTTGAATTCGTATTGGTGAAGTCATTAGGACACAGATTGGATTAGGACAAATTGTTTGACAGTTTCTTGATGGAAGAAACTGTTGAATAAACAGTCATGAAAAACTGTCTGCGACAGTTTTCATGACAGCAAACTTATATAAGCCAATTGATCCCTTCTAGAGCATATGAAACATTCTCATACATTTTGTCTCATCAAACAAACCGAGATATACAGAAGTGAATCTAGAAGAAGATCAAAATGGATACTGGGATCAAGAACACTAGTTAGTTTTCTAACTGAATATATATATGATCTAATATCTGTCATAATCTATATGTGTTTATATACTGAAGTATTTTATTGATTATAACAATATTGATTTGGAGTGGTGGACTGGGAAAGAGAAGTTGATTGAGAGATAAGGATTAATGTTAGATGACTTAACAAAGGAAGTAGATCACAGTGAGACGGGTTGGCTAGTTTGAGACTGAAGAGGTTGTTGGGGGTTATATCCTAAAGGGTGTAATCAAGGCTACCCACGAGCGCGGCTAATTTCTATCGTTGGAGATTTATTGGTTGATGATAGCGCCAGAGTGAGACTCCAAGAGCAATTAACGAGTAGCACTCTATATATTGACAGTGAAGGAGTTCAGAATCTTCAAATCTCAAAGTTGTCAAGTCATTTCTCAAATAGTGCCAACATGAGGTATGTGAAGTTGGCTTGCCATTACTTGACAGCAAACCCTTCGAGATTCTTGTTAATTCCTCTAGTATTGGTGGTCACTGTAATTGAAGCCTCTCAAACGAACCTAGCTCACGCTCACCACCTCTGGCTCAAACTCCAGTACGATCCGGTTAGTGTTATCACTTGCTCTGGTATTCTCATTTTGGCATCCACCTTTTACAATATATTCCGACCTCGATCCGTTTACCTGGTGGACTACTCTTGCTATAAGCCCCCCAATAGTTGGAAAATGAAACACAAAAAGTTTATGAACTGTCAGATTGACTGGAGTGTTTAATGAGTCATCACTCGAGTTTCAGCGCAAGATTCTTGAGCGGTCTGGCCTTGGAGAGGAAAGCTTTCTCCCTGAAGTAACGCATTCCGTTCCATTGAGGCCATCAATAGCAGCGGCACGTGAGGAGGCGGAGCAGGTGAATTTTGGTGCATTGGATAATCTGTTTGCAAATAATAATGTCCAGCCTGAGGACATAGGGATTCTTTGTTAAAAGGTTAATGCTTTTCTGGAAGGAGTAGGAGTCAGTGTGGAAAAGCTCACATGCTTTCCAACACCTGCTTCCCTGTTCATTTCCACTGAGTTTTTCATCTTAGATATTTGTAGTATCATAGTACTATAATTGTCAAGTTGATCTCTAGCTTACTAGTCTTAGATATTTTGTTAGGTTACTTTGTGCCCCCTATAAAAGGGAAGTGTTTTCACTGTAATCAGAAAAGAATTTTGAGATCAAAGAAAAGCTGCATAAGTTCAGTCATCTAATGTTCTTCACACCCGCTCGCCACACCGTTCGCCAAGAACAGAGTATGAAATACTTCGCTCATTTGAGTTAAAAGTTGAAGTATCAGGAATTCTAACATGGATTCCAACATGGTATCAGAGCTCTGTTGATCAATATCAACTGGGGTGTACCATCTGATTGATTCAGAAACAAAAAAAACAAACACAAGTCTTATTTTTCTGTTACTGGTATGGCTACATCAGGAAGTTCAGAAAACAGAGTTTCAATCTTCAATGGAGAGAACTTTGATTTCTGGATAATCAAGATGGAGACCATGTTCTTCTCACGAGATCTATGGAACCTCGTAGAAGAAGGATACAAGAGACCAGATGCAGAAGAGGAGCAAACAATTGCGCAAATGGCAGAACTGAAGTCGAACATAAAAAAGGATGCAAGAGCACTCAACATCTTGCAGACTTCGGTCACAGATGAGATTTTTCCCAGAATCTCAAATGAGAAGACAGCCAAAGCAGCATGGGATGTACTCAGTCTTGAATACAGAGGATCCGCAAGAGTCAGAGCTGTCAAGGTACAATCTATTAGAAGAGATTTTGAGTATACAAAAATGAATGACACTGAGTTGTTAGGTGATTATAGCACCAGATTGACGAATATTGTTAATCAAATGAGGACTTACAAGGAACCAATACCTGAGAAGAGGGTAGTACAGAAAATCCTTATGAGCTTGAATAGGAAGTATGATGCTATAGTAAGTATTATAGAGGAGACTAGGGATCTGGAAACTCTAGGTGTTCAGGATCTGATGGGGAATCTAAAAGCTTTCGATCATAGGTTGTCCAGTCATGAAGAAGAGGCTGAAAAAGCTTTCCAATCACTCAACCTAAACTCTAACAGGAGTGAGCCATCTAGTTCAAATTCTAAGCAGAAAAAGAACTGGAAAGGTAAAGGAAAGAAGTGGGAGGGAAAATCAAGTCAGCGGATGAAGAGCAACAATGAGGAGAGTAGCAACTCAGGGTACAATAAATGCACTGTCTGTAATAAGCTTCATGCAGGCGAGTGTTGGTTCAAAGGGAAACCAAAATGCTCAAACTGTGAAAAGTTTGGTCATGTGAAGAAGGATTGTAACTACAAGGGAAATCAACAGGCGAACATCATTGAAGCGAGTGACTCAAACATGTTCTGTGTTACTCATGAAGAAAATGTGTGGCTTGTTGATAGTGCTTGCAGTAATCACATGACGGCGAATGCCAATCTTCTACATGATATAGACTGCAACAGCATCACAAGAGTGAAAATGGGCAATGGAATGATGGTGGATACAAAAGGCAAGGGAAGCATTGATGTTGAAACCAAGTCTGGAAAGATGTACATCAGAGATGTGATGTTGGTTCCAACTCTGGATTCCAATCTGCTAAGTGTCGGACAGCTCATTGAGCACAAATATCACCTTCATTTTGGTGATGACACTTGCAAGATATATCAGAAAGGGAGCAGCAAGAACCTGATGGTGGAAATCCAGATGAAGAGGAACATAAGTTTTCCTCTGACCCTCAAATATGCAACTGAAAGTGCAAGAAGTATGGAGCTAAAAGATGATTCCTGGCTCTGGCACAAGAGACTTGGACACTTGAATTTCCAGAGTCTCAAGTTGCTGCATCAAAAGGAAATGGTGCAGGGTCTACCAAAAATAAATGATGCAAATGAAGTGTGTGCAGGATGTGCATTGGGAAAGCAACACACACTCCCATTTCCGAAAGGAAAAGCCTGGAGAGCAAAAGTACCTCTAGAGCTAGTACATTCTGATGTTTGTGGTCCAATGAGAACTACAACTGATGGAGGAAACAGATACTTTCTGACCTTCATAGATGATTTCACAAGAATGACTTGGGTTTATTTCCTAAGGCAAAAGTCTGATGTGTTCGCCGTGTTCAGAAAGTTTCAAGCAATGGTGGAGAGACAATCTGGCCTCAAATTGAAGAAGTTAAGAACAGATAGAGGTGGCGAGTACACATCGAATGAAGTCAAGAAGTTCTGTGAAGACATAGGGCTGGAAAGGCAGCTCACTGTAAGCTACACGCCACAGCAGAATGGCGTAGCTGAAAGAAAAAACAGGACGATCATTGAGATGGCCAAGTCCATGCTCCATGACAAGTCAGTACCTCAAGTATATTGGGGAGAAGCAGTAAATATTGCAGTGTATTTGATGAACAGACATCCAACAGTTGATGTCCAAGGAAAGACTCTGTTTGAAGCATGGAGTGGCAGGAAGCCAAGTGTAAATCACTTGAGGGTGTTTGGTTCAATCTACTATGCACATATCCCAGAGGAGCTGAGATATAAACTGGATGAAACCAGTGAGAAGTGTGTATTCATGGGATACAGCTCTCAATCAAAGGGCTATAGGCTCTTCAATCTGCAGAAGAAGAAGATGATAATCTGCAAAGATGTTCTCTTCAGTGAGAATTCATCATGGGATTGGAACCAAGGTTCAGCCCAAAAGAAAAAAGGGAAAGTTCAAAATGAACAAGAAGATCCAGAAACACTGGAACTCAATCCGCCAGCAACGGACTCGCCAGAAGCTCACTTGCAAGCAAGTCAGACAGATCCGCCGGCGACATATCCGCCAGCGACATATCTGCCAGCGACAGATCCGCCAGCACCTCATTCGCCAGAATCTTCAGGAGCTCAATCAATATCAAGCTCGCCTCCAATGAGAATGCGAAGCTTAAATGAAGTGTATGAAAGCTGCAATGCATGCTTATTTGAGCCAGAAAGATTTGAAGAAGCAGTGAAGGAAAATGAATGGCGAACTGCAATGCAAGATGAGATCAATGTGATTGTGAAGAACAACACATGGGAGCTAGTTGACAAACCAGACAACAAGGATGTCATCGGTTTGAAGTGGATATACAAGACCAAGCTGAACTCAGATGGTTCTGTACAAAGAAACAAAGCAAGATTGGTGGCGAAAGGATACTCGCAGATACCTGGAGTGGATTTCAATGAGACCTTTGCACCAGTGGCAAGGCATGAGACCATAAGAGGTCTGATTTCCATTGCTGCACAAAAGGGTTGGTATCTACACCAACTTGATGTCAAATCGGCGTTTCTAAATGGAGTGCTGAAAGAAGAAGTGTTTGTGGAACAACCACAAGGTTTCATCATCAAAGGTAAAGAGCAGAAAGTTTACAAACTGAAGAAAGCTCTATATGGCCTGAAACAAGCCCCAAGAGCTTGGTATGGTGAGATTGATTCCTATTTCACAGCAAGGGGTTTTCAAAGGAGTGAAAATGAACCTGCCCTTTACACAAAGACTGAAGGTAAATCAAGCATTCTTATCGTCTCCTTATATGTTGATGATCTGATATTTACCGGAAGCTGTAAAAAAATGATTTCAAATTTCAAGTCTGATATGATGAAGAAATATGAAATGAGTGATTTGGGAATCCTGCATTACTTTCTGGGAATTGAAATAATTCAAGCAGTGGAGGGAATCTTCATAACCCAGAAACAAGCCCCAAGAGCCTGAAACAAGCCCCAAGAGCTTGGTATGGTGAGATTGATTCCTATTTCACAGCAAGGGGTTTTCAAATGAGTGAAAATGAACCTGCCCTTTACACAAAGACTGAAGGTAAATCAAGCATTCTTATCGTCTCCTTATATGTTGATGATCTGATATTTACCGGAAGCTGTGAAAAAATGATTTCAAATTTCAAGTCTGATATGATGAAGAAATATGAAATGAGTGATTTGGGAATCCTGCATTACTTTCTGGGAATTGAAATAATTCAAGCAGTGGAGGGAATCTTCATAACCCAGAAAAGATATGCAAAGACTATACTATAGAAGTTCAAAATGCTTGGTTGCAATCCAGTTGCAATTCCTCTAGTGGTCAGTGAAAAATTCTCCAAAGAAGATGGGAGTGGTCCTGCGGATGAGAATTTATACAGAAGCTTAGTGGGAAGTCTGCTATACTTGACTGCAACAAGACCAGACATTATGTATGCAGCAAGCTTGATGTCCAGATTTATGCACAATCCAACCAAGATACACTATGGAGCTGCAAAGAGAATCCTGAGATACATCCAAGGAACAATGGACTTTGGAATCCTGTATGAGAGGAATGTAGAACCAAAACTCTTTGGGTTCTGTGACAGTGACTGAGGAGGAAGTGTAGACGACTTGAAGAGCACATCTGGATATACTTTCACACTGGGAACAGGGGTATTCTCCTGGGCTTCAAAGAAGCAGAAATCAGTGGCATTGTCCACAGCTGAAGCCGAATACGTCGCAGCTTCACTCGCCACTTCACAAGCAATATGGCTAAGGAGAGTCATAGAAGACTTTGGTGAGAAGAACAGAACAGCAACAACCATTCTCAGCGATAACAAGTCTGCAATCGCCATGAGCAAGAATCCTGTCTATCACAGTCGGGCAAAGCACATCGCCTTGAAGTTTCATTACATCAGGGATGCAGTTGAGGAGAATGAGATTGATTTGGTGTACTGCAATACAGACGACCAAGTTGCTGATATCTTCACCAAGGCACTCGCCAGAGAAAGATTTGAATACCTACGAGGCCTGCTCGGAATGATAAGGCAAAGCATTAAGGGGGAGTGTTAAAAGGTTAATGCTTTCCTGGAAGGACTAGGAGTCAGTGTGGAAAAGCTCACATGCTTTCCAACACCTGCTTCCCTGTTCATTTCCAGGGAGTTTTTCATCTTAGATATTTGTAGTATCATAGTACTATAATTGTCAAGTTGATCTCTAGCTTACTAGCCTTAGATATTTTGTTAGGTTACTTTGTGCCCCCTATAAAAGGGAAGTGTTTTCACTGTAATCAGAAAAGAATTTTGAGATCAAAGAAAAGCTGCATAAGTTCAGTCATCTAATCTTCTTCACACCCGCTCGCCACACCGTTCGCCAAGAACATAGTGTGAAATACTTCGCTCATTTGAGTTAAAAGTTGAAGTATCAGGAATTCTAACATGGATTCCATCATTCTTGTTGTGAAGTGTAGTGTGTTTAATCCATTTCCTTCATTATCTGCTATGATTGCTAAGCATGCACATGCTGCAAATTCGTAGGAATACTTGTGCAGTTGTTGTTGGCACTGAGAATCTCACTCAAAATTGGTACGCTGGGAACAAGAAATCCATGATGATACGAACAAGTCATCGGATAGACGTAGGGCTAAGTACAAGCTTGTGCATGTTGTGAGGACTCATAGAGGGGCTGACCATGAAAAGGCACTTGCGTGTTCTTATCAAGAGGAGGATGATGTTGGCAAAATTGGGCTCTCATTGTCGAAGGAACTCATGGAAATTGCTGGTGGAGCTTTAGAGGTTGACATCAGAACTTTGTTACGTCGGCCCTTTGTTCTGCCAATAAGTGAGCAGCTTTTCTTCTTTGCTAGTTTCATTGCAAACAAGTTATCCAATGGCAAATTTAAGACTTATATCCCGGATATCACGCTTGCTTTTGATCATCTATGCATTCATCCTGGTGGAAGGGCTGTGATCGATGAGGTTGAGAAGAATATGAAGCTTCTGTCGGTTCATCTTGAGGCGTCTTGGATGACACTTGAAAGGTTAGGCAACACCTCCTCTAGTTCTAAAGAAAAGATGTTTTGGCTGAATGAGGAATTGAATTCATTCTGGAGTAATATATACAGATTACCTACTGTACGTCTTGTGGTTCTCCAACAAGTCAGGAGACCAGTAAGGCAAGACATCTATTACAATTACAACTCAATCAAAAGATTGATACAGACTATCCTACCAGAATAAAATCTATACAGTAGTTATATTCTTGCATATCAAGACAACTAAGATTGATTTTGAGAGATGCACTTTCCAACAAGTTTGACTTGGTAGCAGTGGGCTTACACTGAGGCAAACGGGAAAATACGAGAGGGGAATCGTGTCTGGCAGACTGGGTTTGGAAGTGGCTTCAAGTGTAATACCGCAGTCTGGGAAGCGCTTCAGAATGTCCTCACTTAGCATGAAGAGGGCATATGATGTAACATGTCTTCTCAAATCACTATTCAGACTTATTTGAACCCAAATTTGAGTCTAAGAAGTAAGTCTCCACTGCTGATGCTCTTAGGAGGTGCTCCGACGACAAGCAATCAAATTGTTTATTGGAGGGAAATGGCGCCAGGACAAGCCACCCTGAGGTAATTTTATGCTTCTGTTGGTTAGTGTAGGTTAGTTTCTGGATGTGCATAAAATGCTCCAAATATGTTGAAATACTCCGGCAATGACTCAATTTGACAGCATTAGAGGCCTGGACGTTATGTGTAATCCCGCTTACATCAAACTGAGCTGACTAAAAAAAATTGTTTATGAAACTAACGTATACAAAACAGAACTTCATTGCATATTTCAATCAATTCTTCAAGCTGACAAAGGTCTATGGCTGGAATGCCGACCAAAGTGGTTGGTCAAAACTCAAAAGCTTTGTACTTTTGATTCATGGCTAATGTTGAATGATAAGAATTCCCAGGTTCACTTCCATGTTCAGCATTTTACTACTTGACACCCTCAATATAAATTCAAAAGCTTTCACTTTCTTATGAATTCTGATATCTCACATTCCACTGTTTCCAGCTTCCACCACCACCTCCATCAAATGCATCAGAACAAAAATTTCTATCAAAAGTATGGAACTTTACTTGATGATCATTAAAAGCTTACTTTTAGAATTACAGCAGGACCTATAAATGGTATGATTTCGGAAAGAATTACTATACAGCAGTTGGGTCTTAATCTGATTGCTACGTCCTTTCATAGTCATCTTCAGTTCTTTACCAATCTGGGCTTATCCGCTATTTCTAGCAGAATATGGAAATTAATCCATCCTTTTGTTTTCTGTTATCGTGATCAGTAACTCAATATCTGGTCATCCTTAACAATGCCAATTTTTACTAAAATCACTCTGACTTGGATTGATTTGCCCATCTCCCCATTTTCATGGTCATCATCTTCCTTTTCTTATTAGCCCGATGCTTTTCTGCAATCCTCAGTTTCCTCTTGGCATTCTGCATAGGATTAACAACAGCCAAGCGCTTTTCATCCTGTTTCCTCTTATCCCTTTTTGCCTTGAGTTGTTTCCTGATGTCATTGTAAACTTGTGCATAATTTTGGCTGCCCAGTTTACTTCGTAAACGTCCAGAAACTTCTTCTCCTAATTGCTTCATAATTTCTGTAGTAACGTAAGCCCATTCAGAAACATATTTGGAAATATTATAAATCATTGGAACATGTTCCTTTGTTTTATGTTCATCGTTCTGGCATAGCAATCAATATATATATACACACACACCATAAACACGATAGCCACAATTGCAGTGACAGTTGCTCCTCAACAAATTGACCGAGTACAAATAACCTTAGATGAAAAACTCAGACTCCAATACAGTTTTGCATAAAAGACGATAGCATATTATAGTACCCAAAATAATGATTTCTACAGATATACGACTATACTATGATTGGAGGAATCCTACTGCATCTATGAAATTAAACTGTCCAAGTAGCCACTTTCAAGCGCAAGCTATGTAGAGAGGCAATGAGAACAAATATCACCTTTTAGACTATATTTGAAAATTCACATCGCAACGTGGGAAATAGTATGAGACAGAAGACTCACCAGGGATTACAGTCCCAGAAAATCCTTCGCACACTTTATACAAGGGCTGCAACATATCATAAGCATAAAGCATGCAATCTTCACGACTCATTTCAGACACAATTTTTCCGAAACAATCAAAGACAATTTTCATCTGAAAATAACAAAGAATCACAATATGTTAAAAAAAAAATTTGAATTTGGAAATCTTACGCACATATCTTCAAACAAGCGTAGAAACACAAACCTGGTTAGCCTCCATTTGAAGGGCAATCTTTCCCATTTTCTTGAGCAAGTTAGAGACGAGCAAGCTTCGAGTATTCTTAGAGAGATTTTCATCATTTGCGTCACTCATGCCAGAGGTAAGAGATAAAAACATGGTCTTTCCTTTTCTGGCTTCGAGCAACTCAAAAGCTTTAAGAAATTGGTCTTTCTCATGCTGTTCAAGGTTTAACCAAAACTGATCAGAATCTGCAAACTCTCTTTGTCCCATCAAAGAATGCAGACCACACACAGTGAATGCAAGATTTTGTGTAATCAGTTTATTGGCTGCGTCATCAATGAGTTGCGTCTTCAGTTGGCAGCAGAGATATACAGCTATCATGAAAAGTTTATTTGGTTTCATAAGGTAGTACGTGCCAAATGAATTTTCATGATCTCCTGAGCAAGACTTTTTTACAGAAGCAAAGTAGAAGGCTACAAGACGACTTGAAATACAACGTAACCAAATGTGTGGATGCAGGAGTAACTCAAAAATTGCTTCCCATGTATCCTGAATTCATGCAAAATAAGGGACAGTTACATGAGAAACAGGCAAAAGAATCCAGGTTATTCTCAAAAGATAACATTAGAAAACCTACAGATATTGGAATGAAATACCAGTTCATTAACTACCATCATCCCTGTAGATAAACTAGAACGTCATGCTCTTGGGATCTCAAATAAATCAAAGTAATATAACCATCCTAATATAATTTGGCATTTTTCTTTTAGTTTAAAGCTTGAGTTATTCCTAATCCGTGTATGATTAATATACATAAAACAAGATATATCAGCAGTTTTATTGAATCTGTACTAATTTCCTTGAATAATCATTCTCTTAACTTGAAAGTCCAACCCAATTTCAACTCATACACAAACCCACCCACTCCCTCAAGGCGAAAATAAATTAATAGACCTCAAAGAAAACAATATATAGAATCTACATTAGAGAGTGATGGAGCATACCTCAAGATCCCTATCAAAACACAAATCATGATACTGATTCAGAATTTTTTCCAGCATAACCAATGAATAAAATGCCTCTTTCCACAAAATGGCAGTTTCATGAGGACAATCGTGAGTGACAGCTTCGATGGCAGACTGCAAGATGTGTTTAGTCACTTGTAATACACTGTTTATATGCTTGTGGAATCGTTTCTTCATGACTTCCACTTCAACCAGCAAGCCCAAAACCTGTATGTGCAAATACGACATCAAGGGCAACATCCAACGCAAAGGAAGTAGGGCATCAAGGGAAACATCCAAGACAAAGGAAGTAAAGCCAATTTATATCAGTAGAATTGTAATTTCCTCCTTAAATATTAGTATAAATTTGATCTGTTTTCTGATTCGCTTCATAAAAAGAATTTACACGCATTCCTTTCTACATGGCTATTTGGAATGGGTGCTGGGCTGTTTTCCGTTTGATGGATTACTTGTGTACTAGTACTATCTTGGGTTATCGTAAGGATATTGCCTTTCATATAGGGACAAATAAAAAATAAACGAAAACATATAAAGAAAAACAATAGGATAAAAAAACAGCAAAACTAAAAAACAAATAAAAGAACAAAAAACTTGCTTTCATCAATTCAAGGGTAATTATGAGATGAGCAAAATAATTTACCTGTGCGGCTGCACCCCACAGTTGCTGCTTCTCACCCAAATACCAGGACAGACTGTACTCAAGAATGGAGAGAAGTGAGCGCGGGCTTACACAGCCAGTGAGACGTTTTATAGCTTCACCAGCCATCAAACGAACTTCATTATCCCGATCATTAGCCAAACATACCACCAAATGGACAAAAAACGTCTGTGATTGCTCATCTACAACACTTCGTGGATTCTTAACAATAACTGCATGGAGCATTTCAAGCACAGTTTTTCTTCCACTAGAGTGCTCATACCTGTTAAGAGTTAACCTTGATTAGACAATGAAAAAAGGACACATACAAGTTTCCAAATAGATATTAGGCCCTCACCTCAGATTAGACAACAAAAAATCTAAATGTTGCTGCAATCGCTTTTCTGAAAGAGGATAACCATTTAAGAAGTGTGAAAGAATCTGGCTACACTTGTGACGAATTGGTTCAACTTGACTTGTTACCATCAATTCTGATACTCTAGTAACAAGATCATATATCTCTGGAACAACAAGCTTGCGTTTAACTATTGCCTTCAGAAGTGAAAGAGCAACAAAGGAAGGGTTCCTTTCAATATCAACAAACACCGGAAGCTGAATCAATAGATGTAGATGATCAGAGGAAAGAGTCATTTTGTTGCCCCGCAAAAGTACAGTTAGTAACCTCAGACATGACTCCATTAAAGAACTGCCATTTTTTAACCAACTATGAGCAATATCAAAGAGCACTACGTTTATATTATCTGCTTGATCTTCAATAGCAGGCAAATGTAACCTGACCAATGAAGTTAGGCATCGAAGTGTTGCAGATAAGACATCTTCATACTTGGAAGTCAAGCACTTCGTCAACAGTATGATGAAAGGATCCAACAATGACAATATTTGTACATCATCTTTTCTCACTTTCAAATTCTTTATGCGTTTCTGCAATATCCCAAGAGCAAACACAGAAATAAGATGTGAACACACTGATTTTGAACCAGCAATACGACCGGAGGAATCAACTTTTCCAACAACATCCTTCCGACGACGCCCACCTCCCGCGGTAATGAACGAACTCTCACCCTTACCACTTTCTTCATTTATTCCATCTTCAATCAGGCCATGTACAAATATAAAAAGGTCAGTCTGATCAACAGTTGGATTACACTCAATACCAGCTGCTATGTGACTCAGCATACTTTCCAATTTTGACTTTGCTTTTGGCGTCAGATGTTTCTGAAATTGAGTTATAATAGGTGATAGAAGCTTCAAGGCATGGTTTTTGAAAGTTATGCTTTGAGCAATTAGTTTCAGAGTTTCAAAAGACTTTTGCTTCTTTGTTTCTTTCATTTTGGAAGCAATCTTCTCAACCTCTTTTTCCTCGGCAACGTCTCCAAGAATATCATTCTGTGCAATTGAAAGCAGATCTTCCAAACAGTAGTCCAGTTTTGCACTGATAGGAGTAATGAGAAACTTCGATAAAATAAAGTTCAAAGTATATCCCAAGACATGCAACTCAAATCCACGTTTTAAAGTACTTCGCAAAACCTTGACTATGAAATGCAAGTATTCCAACCCAAGCTCTTTCAAACAGTCAGCCAAAGCACTCCTAGCTTCATCACGGATGCTTTCTAATCTATTCTTCAAAAAGTTTGAAATGCGATGAATAATGCTAGGAAGCTGCGAATCCATTACATCTCCAGGTAGCAACTTTAGTACTCTCAGTGCAGCAAGACTGATGTTAACACTGACCTTTTCAGAATCGCTGAGTAACTTCTGAATCTTAGGAAGCACGGTATTATGAAGGCATGTTTGTATTTCATTTACAGAACCAGTATCAATGGTCTCTGAAAAGTGAAACTGGTGCAAGATAGAGCAAATTAGCCGCAAAAGAAGCTTCTGTTTCAAAGGATTTTTGCTAATCTCATTGAAGCATCTCATCAGCAACGTGTAAGACGAACTCCACTCTCTGCTTGAAATTGAAGCAAGCACCTCTATGCACATATTTTTTATATGCTCTCCTTTTTCTTCCTCCATCAAAATGGTGAAAAAGAAGGGAACAAACAGTTTTTTTGTGATGCCCTGGAATTGATATCAGCAAGATATGTTTCAATGACTTGCTAGAATCAGATGTGAAATAAACAGAAAACTTTTCTGAGAAAAATCTGAGAGATAAGGAGAAAGTGAATACCTCTGGCATATAGCTGTCAGTCACAGCATTCTTAAAGCGTTTCATTGCCCTTGCTCTCCTGTGTTTCTGCAGAAGCAAAGGTGATGAGGTGAGACCGAACTCATCGCTCTTATACAACACAGACCATTATCTAAATTGACAAACAATTGACTATTGAAATGAGTATTACATTTGAAAGTTCTAAATCAATAATAAGTAAATCTTTTTTGCATTAGGATACCGACAAGACTGCATAAACATATAAATCCCTAGAAGATAATAACACAAACATTCACCTGTATGTGAAGAATATTCTTGAAAAAATCTATTTCAAGATTTTCATCTTGAAGAGGTTTCAGTGAACCAAGGTTCGCCACTTGTGGAAGTTTTATCACCATTTCTCTAAGTAACTTGACCCATTCCTGAAGTCACAGCAGTCAATTAAGAGAGAAATTTTTCAAGCAGATATAACCTGGAGGTCTAGTAACTTAAGCAGGTCATGTCAAATAAGTTTTTCAATATTTCCTAGGTGGCGCATAATTTCTTTGAGCAAATGTAATCACGTGGTTCATTGACGTTGATATATCATTGGTCCTACAAGAAGACATGATAAACATAATACCTCTCTAACAGCTGTCCCATTCTTCATAGCATTAGCCATATGCTTCAAGAAAAATTTGCTTATTATGCGCTGAATGCAACCTTTTGTCCAGCAATGATCCTCAGAGTCTAACATATTGTCAGGCATTTCCAAGTCATTGTTAACCACTTTGCTGAGTACTAGGGCAGAAAATTCAACAAATGAAACCAATGAATCATAAGCTCTGTGCCTCAAGGTTGATTCATCAGATGACATGTCGTAGACACAGTGAGACAATATGACTAGTGCATGATCCTCCCGTATTGTATTGAACATGTCAACCGTTATCTTTTCATAAGCATCCAGCACTCTATCATAATCAAGGCTATCTATTTCCGTGAGAGAGGTTGCGTTCAAGTCCTGGACAAGTTTTGCCTGCAGTTCTCCAAGTTATGAGAAATTAATGACAAAAGAGATATAACAAAATGTTGGGAAGAGAAAGAGGAACAATGTTGACAAAGTACCACAAATTGCACGGACGGGTCTGCTCTGGCAAGAGTGTCAAGAAGATCACAGATAAAAACACGCTTATCTAGAACAGTAGAAGCAAGTAATGGTGATACTGCATTCAAAATATTATTTGTAATGTCACTCCCCAGTACTGGAACAATATCACAAATGATTTGTACAGCTTCAAATCGGAATTCTGCAAGATGAATAAAAAGAATTAGTATTAAAAGTTAAAATTGTTCATTCGGTATGAACACTGAGGCTGACGAGATAATTTGAACCTGAATCTTGAGCTCCATTTGCTAAAACAGGGAGCAATATACCCACAAATTTCCGGGCTGACAATGCATCATTTATATACTTTGGTAATATTTTAAAAATCCTCACTTCTGTCTCTCCTGGGTGTTTAAGCAATTTCCTAGTACCAAAATAATAACTAGTAAGTGATAATGGCAATAATGTATTAGATGGAAGTAAGACCACTTAACATCAATTAGGCAGCATTATAATCATCAGTACATTATGCAAATCAAAGAAGAAAATTAAATAAGGGATTAAATAATAATAATAATAATAACCAAAAATATAAATTAAAATTTAATTGAAGCACAATCCAGGAATATTGTGAAGGTGAAGTATTGTGTGTGTACTGTAAGAAAAACAAGGTTACCCATTAATACCTTTTGGCTGAAACATTATTTTCAAACAGATGCTGCAAATTATCAACTAGTGCTTCAAGGTACAGAAGTATAACTCTTTTTCCGGCATTGTCTTCAGCACTCAAGTCATCATCCAGAATCAACAAGTTCTCCACAAAGTTCAGAACACAAGCAACAATAGCTTCAGATGCTGAAGTGACAGTTAAAATTGAGAGTATATCAGGGACAAGGTTCTGCTCCCTACACAGCAGTGATACTAGTTTTTCGTTTCTAGACATAGCAAGAAAGCAAGAGAAGAGTGAACTAGGCTTCTGGCCACTGAATCCCTCCTGTTTGAAACCATCAATTAAAGGCTTCACCGACCCAAAGAAAAGGTCCCAGAATTCACAGCTAAAGTCATGATCTTCATACTTATTGAGAACAAAGGACAGGATTTTCAAGGACAAAGATCTCAAATCCTTCAACTGCCCCACAGCCGTAGGTACCTTCAGATAGACGAAAAATATATAGTCAATCAGAACTAATTTGCTAAATCAATTAACAGCACAAAGTATGTTTCTATTGGAAGTAACACAATCATAACAATATAGAACAAACCATTGTGATGCTATCTAGATGATGGACATCTTGTCCACAACTTTACACATATGGTAATGTGCTTTTCATAGAGCATATGTAAGAGCTAACCAATAAGTAAGTGTAAATATATGAAATATTACCAAACAATTATTATCCACCGTGCCGTCATATCCAAGGGAAGCAAGATTAGCATCAGAGTAATTTTTAAGGGATGAGGCACCTTTGCCTTTTGCCACATCAAGACCCAAAGTACTGCTTCCCAATATCCGAACAACACAACCCATTATGAAATCAAGAAAGGGACCCACACGTGATGCATCAAAAACTCCAAGAACATCTTCTATTACATGCAGAAAAGCACTTCTTTTCTTCCAAGACAAGGCTGTAATATTGCTAAACGTGAAAAACTTCAAGAAATTCAATGCTCGAAATTCTTTCACAGAACCAAATGATGAGCTCCATAACCTTTTTGCAGCACCTTCACTTCCTATTGAAACAATTTGCAAGGGCTTTAACAACATTGCAAAGAAAAGAGGTAGCTCTTCAACGTCAAGTTGAGCTATGAAACCGAGCACTGCCTTGCGATGATTCACCCTCGAGTGCTGAAATAAAACATTAGTAATTATGAGATTGTAATAAATGTCATCTGTAGCATGTCATAGAGAAACAAATGCAATGCACATCAGGCTGTTAGACTTGTTGGAAACAATCGTAGTAAGAAAATATCAAAAATATACAGTAAGAATGCGCATTGGACACAGAATCTGTAACAGAGCATTAGGAACTGTTCAATCAGTAATCAATGGATCAATTAATATAGCATATCTAATAAAGGTAAGTGATTTTGGCAGTCCACACATCAATAGATCTTAACACTTGCAATCCACCTTGTTGAGTGCACATGTGAAAGTAGAATGCCAAAATCACTCCTATCTCAATATATGATCCGCAATGAGAAAACAAACTTGAGGGTCTGACATAGAAAGACAACATAAACATGCACATTAAAGTTCCAAAGATCAATAATCTTACAATTCAAAATAAACATACCTTCTGAGAAGTATGCTTCTTCAATTTCCGGACGTTGGGAATCAGAAGACGGATGACAACGGGCACAAGGTAACCTCTGTGTTGTTCTTCAATTAGATTAGACTCTCTGGATAAACTCCATCTTGCTAATTCTTCTCTTAAATTATGGTAGCTGACCAGGTTTTTCAACTGCTGACTATACGGAAGCAGGAAATCATCTTTCCAGATTAAGAGACAATCGAGAACCTTCATCTGTATTTCAGCATCATTTTCATCCAAGAGCCTGTCAAACAAAACACCAAGAAAATCAATCAGCCTGTATTTTTTAGGGGAGAATAGAAACATTATTTAACTGAGCCAAACAACTATAATACAGGAAAAGAATAGACATGGTCACTACCAGCGTTAATGTCAATAGTACGTAAATATTAAATATGAAACATCATATAAATGAGAAGCTTGCACCAACCTATTTTGTAAAACCTCTTTAAGAAACTGATTCTGGTATGAGTGCTTAAGGTTGTGCATCAGTTTCAGCAAGTTTAACCATTCTTTAAGGACATGTTTCCACTCTTTACCTTTACACACATTTGAATTGAAAGACTCCACGCTGCAATCACAAAGAAAACAAAAAATAAACCCATAACATATCCACAAGTTCAAAGATCCAAAAGCATGTACTCGGTTCAGGATGATTACCTAACAAAGTTTTCACAATTATAGCCCAAAAATCTCAGAAATAAAGGTAGAATCTGATGACACTTCGATTCAATGATTGGAAACTTTTGTAGAGATTGGAGCAAGGATGATAATACTGTTGCAGTTGGTGTACTATTAGATGTTGGGGTAACAAACAAATTAAAGCGTTCAACCAGATCTGCAAAACAAAGCAAAAAAACATGTTAAAAGTCGAACATCCAAAGCAATTACCGTGTCACATTTCCAGATTACCAATAAACAGAACCTAGTTTATACTATAAACGACATACAATATTCACGACTTTTTTATATCATTTACCCCAGACATATAGATATCCTCAACTTCGTGACTAGAAGCATACCAAGCAAGAAGGCTATGAAAATAACTGTAGCAATAGGTCAAAATCATTCTGAGAAAAAAAAAACAACATAATTGTATGTATTAAGTTGTTACATACCACTTAACTTGTTGGACAGAACAGTATCAACTTGGCCAACTTGATCAATTGATGCTTGAAATGCGGACTGGCATTGCTCAAAATAGTTGAGAAAAGGTTCCCATACAAGTCCTTTACGTTGGCTAAATAGAACCGCAAGGCACTCTGATACAGGATTCCAAAGATGACTAAATCGGTTATGGAAGATACCAATCATCCCATTTAGAACAAGAGGAAGATAAGCTTCAGATATTCTTCCAGCAGACAGGCCCATCTGTATTCTAGAAATAAGTAGAGTAACTTTTCTGCTGGTGGAAACTGAAAGGGGAGTTGACTCTATCGAGAGAAGGATCTGAAGAACCTGATAGTTGAAGCAAAATCAGTACAATAGATTACCCAAATAGAAGATTGACTTCTAACAAGAGGAGCACAAAAAGAGAGGCATACATTTAAGTCTTTGTTTTCTACATGAGTAGGAGAAACTTCAGTTTTCATCTTTTTCAGGACTGGCTCATCGGAGCTTAAAGTTTCAAAGTGGCATAATATTCTAAGAGTTGAAACACGAATCCCTCTGTCTGAGTGGTACAAATTGTCAGCAAACATCTTTAAAGCATCCATAGCCATATATGCACTAAGTTCTGGATGACATATTCTAAACTGGGAGTCGACATCCGTTGCAGACCTAATATATGCATGATAGCAAGAGGTTATATTACACAACCAGTTGTAATTATTTAAAAAGTTAACCACCAAAATCAAAAGAATCTACATTTACACGCATATTCTTACCCATACAAAGAGTCCAAAAAATCAGCAACAGCAACCAACACATGTGAGCATGATTTGTGTCTTTTTCCCAGAGCTAAAAATCTGTTTATTTCTGGCTCCAAATTTTTGCCGTAAGTCAATTTGTAATAGGAATTTAGGGAAGTACCGATTAGGCTTTGCCAAGTGTGTTTAGGAAAACCGGCAATATTCCCTGCAAAAGATAAATGAACTAACTGTGAAGGTCTAGAACTCAGGCATATCTGAAAATTTAGCATATCTGATTCAGCAAGGCGTACTGTTCTATGTATCTTTGGAATTACTCATAAAGTATTGACAAAGCATTCTAAAATTAACCTGATACTCATTTCCTACAGACACGAGGAATTTCGGAAATACCATTTTTTATAGCAATCCCACTCAAGTACAATGTAAGAAGCAATATGAGGGAACCAGGAAAAACTGAACAATCCTGCAATAACTAAAGGTCGATGACGGAAAAAAAGAGGTGGCTTACCATCTTCAATACTCAGCAGTTGATCAATTACATCTGTCAAATAGATTAACAGGGATAGACTTTCTTGGGAATCTACTATTAGCGAAAAGCAGTTGATGATTCCCCACAGCAGGGCCAAGTCAGCTTCATGAATTGAAGTGGATGATAAATCCCCATGCTCAACACCCTTTAATACTCCAACCCAATTACTGACCGTGGCACTCAGAAAACCTTTGATCTTTGACAGTTCGGCTGCTCCATCTAGTAATGTAAAGCTTTGCACTCCCCTTTGCAGTCTTTCACAGAAGGTGAGTAACAGATATATAACATCTTCTTTGGAAGTTTCTATTAAAACATTCATGGCTCTGAAATTTTAATAAGGAAAAAGTCAAATGAAATAATATAACATTACCATAAAAACATTCCAGAAATTATTAAATGTTCATCTTTACCTTAAAATGTTAACCCGGAAGGTATGTACTATATAAATATCCTTTTGTAGCAGTTCTTGAACGAAACCCAACAAGCTGTAACACAAAGTCTCAAGTGTGTCAGATAATCAACAAGAAAAAGATAAAATTAAAAAAGCAACTCAAAAATCCAAAATACTATATTGAAGGCAATACCTTGACTTCTGTAAATCAAATACAGGAGCCCATTGCAACGAACAGCCAGTGATGGTTGCCAAATCATTATAAGTGTGCAGTCCGCTAAGAATGCAGAGCATTAACTGAAAAATCTTATCAACAACTTCAGATAAATGTTCCTCTCCCATCTGAATGCTGGAGGGTATGACATATGTCCGCACAAGCAACCCCACAATATCAAGCATCTGTTTATAATCTGTCACGTGGTAAACTTGGTCACACAAGGCAAAAACCTTACTAAACCAATTGAATGCTTTTTAGTAGAATAAAGGATACAGCAAACCAAGACATCCTATCACTCACCAGAAACCGTTTCACCATTCTTCACCTGAACAGTAGAGACAAGCAGTGACAACAGGCAGCTTAAACGCAGTACACCTCCATTAGTCACACAGCCCTTTATTTCCTGATATAAGCATTCGAACATTAAGTTCAACTCCTTGGAGTCCAAATCCTCGCACAATTTCTGTAAGGCAGAAATTAAGACTTCAAGAACTGTGGCTGAACCTGCAAGGTAAAGAGAGAGATAGAGAGAGACTCAGGCAAATGAAACACATAAAAATGCAAAACTATTATTTAATTAAATAAGATCAAAGCGTTTAATTATCATTGACCATATTGATGCAGATAATATTGGAGAATCAAAATGCAAAATCAAATATAAAATGCCATATTTACGTAATTGAAAGAAGAAAAATTTATATAAGTTGAACAAGCACAAGAACATACCAAGTATTGAGTTGTCCATCAATAAAAGTAACACTTTCTTGGCTCTAGAATGGAACCTTGTTGAGGTTCCTGTCATGGCATAATATAGTAAAGCACTGGCTCCATATTTTCTGAACAGTGTTGATTCCTCCACAGCATCACGCATCAGCTTTCGGACACCTGTTCAAATATGATGGTGAGGAAAAACTACTGTCAAAGATTACCATTTCAATATAACACCAGTAATAACTAATAAGACATATGACCAACAATTTCCACACTGAATTTATTTCTTCATATGCTACATCCAGGGAATGGAACTAATACTAATATCAGCCATGGAATGAAACTACATATGATTATCCAGTCCTTGTATAGATGACTGAGGAGGCAGGAACGAACAATATAGCATTCAATTACCATAGCTACATATACACTTAAGAGCTTGTCTAGGTTAGATTCTACACATGATTATCTATAACTGGTTCCAATTTGCTTTGATCCCATGGGTGGCAGTAGTCTAGACAATAACAGCCGCTTAATTAGGCATGAGATGAACACTCCGTCAAAAAAAATGGACATCTTTCCAAAACCATGAATAAAGGTCCTTCCTTACATAAAAAATAAATATGATATGCTTCAAGTGGACTCATAAACATAATCCTATTAGTTCTTTGAAGACTAAAGCTGAATGTGTGTCAAGGCTCCACCTACCAGGTGGAAAGACAAAATTCCCCCAATGATTAAGATTCTAGGTGAGAATGCATATGATATCTTGCAGAAGTTCTTATAGGTAGGCTGGGGTGACTTGGGAATCTTCAACATAGATTACTGCTCTAATTGCTCAAAACAGTTATCGTTTTGGGAAAGTGAAGAAAGCTAAAGTGTTGGGGGGACGTGGTATCCTTGCAGTTTTCTGGTTGTTGATGATCAAAAGAAATAGAAGAAATTTTTTAAGTCTATCAAAAGTTAAGGGTTGAGAATCTTAAGGGGAGAGAGTAAAACATTGGGTGGTTCCTTGGGACTCAATTTGTGAAGGTTTAAAGATTATATTTTCTTTTGTATCTAAAGGGATTAGAAAGTAGCAGCAGTTCAGGAGTACTTTTTGCTTCTGTTTAGGGAGTTTCATGAGGGACCTTGGATTTGTTTCTGTTCAGTTTTTAATGCATCACTGTCTTGTGGACTCATTATCCACTGCATCTGGATTTGATACCCCTTTTCAAATATAAAAAAAAATTATATCAAACGTGTACCTTTATCGAGTTGCTCAAAAGGTACAGTTCTTGTTCTGAGCAAGAATCCCATCGCCTGTGCCATGAATTCTTGGACATATTCCTTTGGGTAGTATCTCAACTTTGCAGTAATCCTACGAATTTACCAGTGATAGATAATTATGTACATATACAGAAGAAGGAAATTGCATATTTCCAGAATTGAAAGACTTCAACTATTTCTGACAAAACAAATATTATTGGACATCTTAGTTCTGAACGCTAATACAAAATAAAAGGAAAACATTCCAGACAATGTATCCAATAATAACACTGTGATACTGGTACTTACTCTAACATATCTACAAGCCTGTGCACAAGATATTTCTGCAAGTCCCTCATAATGCATGACCAGGATGTAAAGATCTGCATAAAAACACCACAACCTGTGAGACCTGTAAAAACCTAATAAACGGAAAGCACAATCGACAAAACTTTATACAAAGCAATTAAAAGAAACATAATTAACCTGCTCAATAATCTCAGGCTCCCTATCCGCACCACTTTGTAAAAGAGAAACTAGAGAGTCAACAATCCTTGGTAAGAATCTGGTGTACATGCACAACCACAAAAGAAAATGAATGGAATTCCTCAAGAGATTGAAACATTCATCTATAATGACCAACACACAATATATATGATAAGAAACATCGTAAACTCACGGGATAAAATCCTCCAGGAGATCTCGGGACAGAGCTGCAATCAACCTGCTCCAAGCATGTATTAAACACTACTAAGTTCCACTCTAGAAAACTTAATAATTCCGAAAACAAAAATAGACGTAACCGCAAAAACAGGTAGGCAACTGCAAATTAAGCTTACACAAACACACACCTGAGAATCGGCTCGACGGATAGCCTTGCACTGATTTGCAATCTGGAAACCAACTCGGCGAAAATGGTCTCCTTGTGCAGCAAAATTAAAGGCAATGTTTGGATTAACGGCGTCATCTGCTCGTGGAACGAGATAAAATCCTCGGCCGTATTCAATTCCTGCACAGTAAAATCAAAATAAACAAAATAAACATAGACAAATCCAAAATTAACGAAAACAATTCAAACAAAAATGAATCCTGACCTTCCATTCGACGAGGCAGTCCTTGAAAAACGTGGAGCCAGGGGAAGGCTCCTCCTTGACTTTATCGAGGCTTCGAAAGACATCGATTTCGACTTCTTCTAGCCTCTGAGCGACGCTCTTGAACTGCACACAGACAGAGATAGACGAATTGAAAGGGAGAGAGAGAGAGGAGAAGAGAGGGAGTTGAATCAGAGCTTACGACGAAGCGACGGCGTCCGGCGGAGTTGTTGAGGGACTTGACGGCCTGAGCTTGCGAATAAGTGGCCATTGCTGCGGAACTGACAAGAGAGGCTGGAGGGTTTTGGGCGCGCCCCTTCCCTGCTTCTTTTAAGCCGCTGCTTTCAATTAGGGGTTTAACGACCCGCCAAGCTGAATATATGTTTCGGTCCGGGTCGGGTCTCGGATCTGTTTAGGGTATGATAACAGTTTTTAAAAATAAATAATTACCGAACACGAAAATACGAAACTGTTTTAAGTCACCGTTAATTCAATTCAATATTTTTTTTAAAAAAAAAAAAATTACAGTAATACCAAATTAACCCTAAGTGGTAAAAGGATACACTGTATTACACTTTTGTACAATACTTTTGTATAATACTTTTTGACTCTGGTTACAAAAGTTCACATATCTAAACACTTAATATGCAAATGCACACCAATTTCTTTTGTTATGTTTTTGACATAGCATCGATCAGGTACATTTGCCTCTTCTTCATTGGTGGTATGTTTACTTCATCGGAATGGAATTGTATTCCCCCCGAATCGATTCCATTCCGGTGTTTACTTGCTTATGGGAATGGGAATGGTGGTGGGGCCCACCTCTGAATTTGGTACTGTTTTCCGGGAGGGAATGGGAGTTGTATTCCGGAGGGGGAGGTGGGAATAGGGAATGGGAATGGGAATGAAAAATTTCTTCCCAAAATATCCTCATGATTTATTAAAAAGGATTTTTTTTTGTTATATTTTAAAAAGGCATTTTGGTAATTAATTTAAATTTAATTACAATTCCTTATCGTAAGTAAACAACAACAATCGTAATAGTTTCATTCCCATTCCTCCCATATTATTCCATTCCGTTTCCCATTCCTTCCGATTCCTATTCCAGATGAATTCCATTCCAAATAAGTAAACGTGCCCTGGGTTTGTTCTAACTCTTAAGCCTCACTCATTTTGTTTTTACTGTTAAGTGAAATCAAGACTATAACTTAACCTTCCCTCTGTTTTTTTTTTTCCTCTATATTCCTCCTCTATCTCTTTCCATCCTTGTTGATAAAGCCATCTGCAAACTCAACCTACATGCTTCAGCTTCACTGGGCAGTGCCAACTGAGGTGGCTAGGGATTTGATTTAGATGTAGAAGTAGAAGTAGAAACTGGATATGAAGAAGACAGTAGAAGAGCTCGAGTCCATCGAGATTCACTCGGTGTTCATTTGTCCATCGAGATTCACTCGCTCAATTTCGAATTGCATAATGATGCAATTTGGTGAATCTGATGTTGGAATGAAGCATATATTTGATTCTATGGAGGCCCGGAGTTTTCATTAATAGGTGTGTGTCACTGAGCCGAGGCCTATTAAGCTAATTAAACGTGTCTTGATTTTCTTCTGTGTTTTTTTTATCTTTTCTGGGTTTTCGCTTAAAGAACAAGAGGTGGCAGTGATTTGGATTGATATAGTGTCTATGAGCAAATGCACTCATGTACTAAGGCCAAATACCAATTGACTAATAAAATAAGTACTACCAATCTACTATTCATCTGAAATTGGTCATTGTCTCTAGCTTACACAATGCACCAGTAAAACCAATTTAACTGCCAATCACTATTCATATTTTAAATTTGAATAATTCGTTTATAAAAATAATATTATACATTAATTTATAATTAGATAATTAATAAATTAATTAATAAAATTAATATTTGATAATATTACAGACCAATCTTTATTTGCCACGTGTGAATTTTGATATTTATATTCTACATAAATTATTTATGATTTCTAATAAGATAATCGTCCAATGTTCAAATGACACGTGTCAATTACAGATTTCCTGATATTCTAAAAATATGTGTAAGATATTTGATAAGATGATAAGATTTTTGACCTATACATACGTGACACGTGTACTTATCATAACATTTTTTGTTCCGAAATTGGTAATAAATAGGCTTCAAACTTCATTCTCTACTCACACAATCATTTCCTGCAACTACATTTCTTTTGAAATCTTATTATCAATCTTTGTTCTCCTTATTTCAATGGAAGAATTGAATCAATGGTTGTTAGATAGGGAGCGTGAAAATATGGAAGAGCTAGAGCGGATCCAAGCTACAAACGATCAAGCGGCTGCAATGATGACGCAATATCAACTATCAGAGATGCCTACAGGGCGTGGTTCACGACTCGGCCGTGCCCCAAATGTTGAAAGATACAGAGAAGTTCGTGGCCATTTTCTTTTGCAGGATTATTTTGTCGAACGTCCAGTGTACGACGAAGCAGACTTTCGGAGGCGATACAGAATGCAAAAACATGTATTCAAGCGCATAATGGAAGACCTTTGCAACCTGAATAGCTTTTGGGGGCAAAAGACAGACGCCACTGGAAAATTGGGATTGCTTCCCGAACAAAAAATGACGGGTGCCCTAAGAATGCTTACGTATGGTGCAGTTGCTGATCAATGTGATGAAATCACTAGGATGGGGGCTTCTACATCCCTGAAATGTCTCAAGCAATTTTGTAGACAGGTTGAGTTTCTTTATGCTAGTTGGTTCCTTCGTCCTCCAAATCAAGCCGACTTATATAGGCTTCTCAACAGAGGACAATGCCGCGGTTTTCCAGGCATGATTGGGAGCATAGACTGTATGCATTGGGAGTGGAAGAATTGCCCAACCGCATGGGATGGAGCTTACTCAGGTCGAAAGGGTAGACCAACTATTATTCTTGAAGCAGTTGCATCTTACGACACACATATATGACACGCATTCTTTGGAACCCCTGGAGCTCAAAATAATCTCAACGTTCTCGGCGCGTCCAATGTGTTCGAGCGTGTCATAGGTGGAACCGCTCATTTGATCGAGTTTGAGGTCAATAACAAAAGGTACACTAACGGTTACTACCTAGCTGATGGAATATATCCTAGGTGGTCGACTTTTGTCAAAACAATATCAAATCCTAAAACAGAAGAGGAGAAACATTTTTGTAAAAAGCAAGAGGCTTATCGCAAAGATGTGGAGAGATGTTTTGGTATCCTGCAATCTCGATGGGCCATACTTCGTCATGGTGCTAGGTTGTTTAAATTAGAGGATCTTCGATCTATCATGATATGTTGTATCATCCTTCACAACATGATTGTGGAGGATGAGTTTGTTGAGGAAGAATTTGTGGAGTCTCAAGAAGAAGATTTGATGAATCCAACAATGGCAACAGTCTATGACCGACCAGTGAATCCTAATACGGGAGAGCCTATACCTTTCGAACTAGTGGAGAGAGATGGACGAAATCTTCCTGCTTTCATGGATCGTGAATTTCAAGTAGAGTCGGCCTACCTCCACAAATGTCTGCAAGATGATTTGGTGCAGCACAACTGGAACATGGATGGTAACTAAGTATAATTACCGAAATTTGGCATCAGGGTTTGAATAAATGCTTATTTGTAATTTTAATCAATGTACTTTATGAGTTGTGTGCTTTAATTATATGTATGGTTTTCTTTGTAATTTTAATCCATGTTCACCCTGGTTCAGCCTGATTCACCCTGGTTCAGCTTAGTTCACCCTGATTCACCCTGGTTCAGCCTGATTCAGTATAAAGATCTGAAAATATATTCATCCATCACAATCTTCATTGCTCAAATTCAACAATATAATTAAAGCATTAAAATTTTATTTCATGAAATTAAAATTACAAAAGTGAAATTCAGATTACATAAAAATAAAATAAATAAAAAAATCCTAAATCTCCTCATCAAAGGGTGGTATGTAGCAATTCCTACCACCGTCATTGAACATTGTCTTCGCTATGATGGAGCTCTTCCTTCTTTTCCACCAAGTCTTTGATTGTGGAGACATGGAACTAGTATCCATGGCCATAATTTTTGCCTCTTCTTTTGCCTCTTCAAATTCAAATACTTTTTTTGTGTGAGCGGTTATTTCCTCCATTCTTTTCTTTACTAGCTCAACAGAAGCTTGGCTTGATTCGGCCATGCTTTGCAAGGCAAGAGAAATACTTTTGGATGCATCTTGTGTCTTCTTTTCTTTCTTCTTTGCTTCTTTGGCTCTCTTTATTCCGATAGGTCTCGGCTCGGAGCCTGATGGTGTCTCCAACACTATTTCATCTTCCAAGTCAATTGGAGTTTCATTTTGAGAGGGACTAGGTGTCGCATATGACGCCGGTGGTTGAGGATTAGGTGGTGGATCTTTGAAATACGGGTGGTGCTTAATTACACTCCAACATTCGGTTTTTTCAAACTTCTTGGGATATTTTTTCATATAGATCGTTTGAGTTTGATTTTCCTAAATAAAGACAATGAAGTAATATAAATTTAATATTTGTAAGGAAACAATGTAATCTAAAATATATATTTTAATAACAATAATAATATAATAATTAGTAGTATTGGGGAAAAAAATTGAACCTCATCCATTCGATTGGTTCCGCTTGCTATACGATTACGGGAAGTGATTTGTGCATTGTGCCAACATTTGAGCATTTTCTTCAAATCTCAAAAATGAGAGAGCATAGTTTGAGCGGTTCGGCTACTTGGAGGACCATTCCAATTTTGATGGTAATCGTCGTGAACTTTGTTCCATAACCCGGCGGAGGTTATGGATTTACCCGTGATAGGGCATACCGTCACACGAGCCCACGAATCGCATAGTTGAATTTCTTCATCAACTTGCCAATTTGAACCGGCATCTCCCATTGTTGGATAAGAATTGAAGAGAATGAACAATTAATTGATGTAGGAAAAAGATGGGAAGAGACTAACTAAGAAAATGAACAACACTAGGTGATAGAGGAAGAGATGAGAATAGACTAAATATTCATAAAATTTGGTGTGAGTAGTATGGTGAAAAAAGTGGTATTTATAGGGCTAGGAAAAACATTCATTTCATTTTTTTTTAAAACATAATTACACTGATATTTAAAATTAAAAAAAAACGGTTATTTAATTACAGCTATCAGATTAAAGATCCAACGGTTGCAATTAAATAGCCATTAAAAAGCATATTTCCGTTGTTTGGGTTGCAGCATAGACTGCAAAGCCCACTTAGTGGGACCCAGTGATTAGCCGCATACTGAAAGACTGACCAAGAAATGGTCATTGGATTGGTGGTACTGGTGGGGCCCACTAATTGGTTCTACCAATTTTCAACCGTTGCATTCAGCTTTTGTTTATTTTAGTCAGTCAATTAGAATTTCAGTACACTGGTGCATGTGCTCTTATGGAAGAACTACAGTGAGACGGCTGAGTGCCTAGACTGACCAAATTACCCTTTTGATTATGGTGGAACTAACAACGTCAATGACGTCGTGCATGATTAGTAGGTCAAACTTCAAATATATGTACGGAAGTTTATGTTTTAGAACTTGGTATACTAAAATTCATAGTGGGTACGTGAAATTGTATTGAAATTTATAGCGGGTCGTATTTTATGTATCGTTCTTAAAATTTTCTCAACTTCTATATATGACACTAAAAGATTTTAAAAACTTCATATCCCAGAGTGTGTGGTAGTATGCTGCTACATTTCTTAAACAGTACGTTTGAGCATGAAGTACGTAAAGTTGGCTTACTATTTCTCGATAGCCAGCCGCTTGAAAATCTTGTTGATTCCTCTCACGGCGGGAATTGTAATCGAAGCCTCTAAGTCTCAGATGACCCTAGATCACATTCATCACCTTGATCCGACTCCAACTACATTACAATCTGGTCAGTGTCAGACATCATTTGCTATGCTAGCTCATTTTGGTAACATTATGACCCGACCTCGATCCATATTTACCTCACCGACTACTCATGTTATAAGCCCCACAACAATTTAAAAGTGAAATACCAAAATTTTAATAAGAATTTATTTCAATTTACCTACTTCAATTTTGGCTCAATCATCACTTCAGTCCCTATACTTTTAATTTCATCAGCTATACCCCTGTACTTTCCTAATTAATTAACTGATACCAATTTTGTAATTTCGTTCAAACAATCTATCAATACCAAAGGCTTTTTAGTACCATTTCCCTATATTAATGCACCGTTACCATATTATGATTATAAATAAGGCTAAACAAATCATATAATCAAGTTAAAAAATAGAAAACAAATAAAAACAAATCATAGATAATGATTTCTTTTTGTTTTACCATATATGATTTGCTTTTATTTGTTTTCTATTGTTCAAATTGATTATATGATTTGTTTAGCTTTGTTTATAATCGTAATATGGTAACGGTGTATTAATGTAGGGAAAAGGTACCAAAAAGCCTTTGGTATTGATAGATCGTTTAGACGGAATTCACAAAATTAGTATTTGTAGATTAATTTATGAAGTACAAGGGTGTATTTGATGAAATTAAAAGTATAGGGACTTGTTTCTGCACAAACCCGTAGGCCTAGTAGAAACTGATGAATCTAGATGTGATCTCCTCCTGCGAACCTGCTAACTAAGGGGAATACCGGGCGGGCCGGTCTTCTCCTCTCCGATGCCTAAGTTAGTATAGTTGGGATGAATAGATAACTTAAGCAAGAATGATAAGCAGTTGGAGAGATTAGTTACCTATTAAAGAGGGTAGTTGAGGCCCTTATATAGGTGGTCGAGCGTGAGGTCTGGTCTTACTCTTCGATGTGGGACTGGTTTCCTTCTGTTCGTACACAAAAGGGGGAGCTCTGGTGGCCTGTTCGGCAGGCTGGCTTCCCCGGTCCTCGTGCCCCTGGTCACAAGGTAGACTGCTGGGCCTCGGGTCCGGGTGCTGGTGACCCTGCTCCGGGCCTCAGTCCGGCCCCGGACGTGCTGGCTGCGGGTCTGTGGGCCTATGTAGCCCCTCTGTGGCTACTTTCAACAAGTCCCCCAAGTTCCTGGTCAAGTGTAATCTTGAATGAGGACTTAATATGTCTCGCTCCTGTCCCGCAGACCCGCAGGGTTACCGACCCAACGGTGTCCAGTCCCCCAAGTCCGTATTGAAGATTAGGCGTGACCGGGCGTTCGGACAGAGATGGCGTGGTGATGTGAGTACCTATTAATGATGACGTGTGACAGTTATGAGTATGTTTGCAATAATAATGGTATTGTGCTCAAGTGTCGTCATGCCATGAGTATGGAACGGGGTGAAACCCGGACGAGTGCATGGGATGATGATGTGGCGTTGAAGTCCACCATGCAATGAATATGATACGGGTTGAAACCTGAACGAGTGCATGGGATGATCCGCCATGCAATGAATATGATGTGGGTTGAAACCCAAACGAGTGCATGGGATGATGATGTGAGGACTCGACCGGTGGACTGCCATGTCGGAACGAGTCCCCCAAGTTCCCAAGGTAAAATTGCTGCCAACGGTGAGGCAGGCCGGGGAGTAGCCCGGTGGTTTGGCCCAGCTTGTGCTGGAATAAGCGTGGGGTAATGTGCAGAGTTTCTAGCCTGCGGGGAGACTTGTTCTGTGTTAGAGACACAATCTGCCCGGTGGGGTGGCGTGGAGATAACAAGTCTCGCCATGGATCCCCATATTTATCAAAGTTCAGTGTGATGTAGGTTTTTTGGCCTGCTGGAAGAGTTTGCATGTGTTAGATGTAAACTCTCCCGGGTTTATAAAGCCCATGTGTTTGAAGCCTTGAGTTGTTGCTGGCTTGTCCTTGCCCGCAGGGGCGAAGGAAAGTGGCTAAACCGGTGGAATGCCTTGGAGCCGGTTGAATACTATGTAACCGGTAGGATGCCATGGAGCCGGTTGAATGCTACCTAACCGGTGGGATGCCATGGAGCCGGTTGCATGCTACCTAACCGGTGGGATGCCATGGAGCCGGTTGAATGCTACCTAACTGGTGGGATGCCATGGAGCTGGTTGCATGCTACCTAACCGGTGGGATGCCATGGAGCCGGTTGAATTCTACGTAACCGATGGGATGCCATGGAGCCGGTTGAATGCTACCTAACCGGTGAGATGGCATGGAACCGGTTGAATGCTACATAACCGGTGGGATGGCATGGAGCCAGTTGAATGCTACCTAACCGATGGGATGCCATGGCTCTTGGGGAAGTGGCATGGGGGGGCTTGACGCCTCGATTCCTGGGCCCCTGTCTCATTTAACTGCCGCTTGTAGGCGGGACAAGTGGCTGACATGCATTTAAGGAGGAAGCCCATCGGTCCAATCAATTATGATGGCGTGGGAAGGTTATCGATGCTGGGACACGTGTCAGTAGGGAGCGATCTGAGATGGAGGGTCTGGATTCGCAGGTGTTTGACTTGCCCCGATTGAGTATTTTGGGGGGATTACAGGGGTGCATAGGGCATCAGACCCGTTTATAAAAAGGCCTCATTTGTCTTCATTATTTCTGTTTTTGCTCTTAGCTCAGAGAGAAGAAGAGAAGGTTGGAGAGGAATCCTGCGAAAGTTCTGTGGAGGTACCTCGCGCTATCCATGCTTCAAGCGTTCTGGTTCTTGCCTACCATTGCTCGGTGTTTTCATAGGACTGACTTTCCTTGGTTGTGCATAGTAATTGGTAAGTCTCGCATTCTTTGCTTCGTGTTTTTTCTTTTTGGTTGGTGTTTTGCGGCGCCGGGGGGGGGTGGAGGGCTCTGCGCCGACTGTGAGTTGTTTTGAGTGGGGCGTCTGCGGCAAACTTGGGGAGCAGCCGCAGAGGGCGCTGTTCTAGCTTGTTGCTGACCAGCGGTGGGGTTTTGTTTTCCTCCCCTAGGTTAAATGGCTTCTGCGAGCTTTGATGGGGCTTCCGAACCGGCCGACAGGCATCCTGCGGTGGACGAAGAGGAGAAGTTAGAGGATTGGCTTGGTTCGGATTCCGCGGAGTCCGAAGCCGCTGCCCGCTCCCGGGGCGGGGTCTCGTCTTCCGGATCTCTGGGGTGCGAGGGCATCCCGCACGGGGTGCGCTTTCCTGGTACTCCGGCCGTGAGTTATACTATCGGGAGTGAGAAAGAGGTTGTAGCGTGCGATGAACCGGAGGGTACTATGAGCCCTGCAGAGATTGCCGCCTTCCGGGAGATGTGGAATATCCCTGATGAGGTGAAGTTACGGCCGCTGAATCCCGGAGAATCGGCTTGTAACCCGGAGGCGGGTTGGGTTGCTGTTCACGGAGACCAATTTCGTCACGGGTTCTCCTTCCCGCTGCCAGACTTCGTGTAGTACATGCTTAGCGCTCTGCATGTGTCTCCCGCGCAGCTTCCCGGGAACCAGTAGAGGCAGCTGCTGAGCCTTGGTTGTCTGTACGAGCTATCCGGGATGAGCATGCCAACGGTGAACGAGTTCCGGGCATTGTACAGACTGTCCTTCTCAAAGAAGAAAAGGTGTCGGGGTTGCCTGACTTTTAGCGCCCGACACTTTCAGGCTATCATCACCCACCTGCCTTCCTGGGTGGACAATAACTGGAGGAAGAAGGTGGTGATGGCGGGTGGGAAGTGGCAGAAAAGGAGGAGGATGTACCGGGTTCCTGGTGCTTTCCAGCCCCTTGGTGACCAATCGTTCGTACTGTCCGAGTTGGAGCGGGATAGGATTATGACGATACTCAGGTGCTGGGACGATCTTGAGCGAAGCTCCTACAACTTCATACGGCGAGAGGTGTTGGAGTACTGTTGTCTCGGGCGAGATCCCGGTGCGTAGCAGGGTTTTAGTAGTGACGTTCCTGCTGACCGAGTTGATACTAACCCTTTGTTTGTTCTGCAGGTGCATCTTCCCGGACGGTCGTCAAGCCCGGTAACACACTATCCATGGACGGTGAAGACCTTGTCTCAAGGTTGAAGGAGAAAAGGGAGGCCGTTTCACGGACCTCGGTGGATGAGGAGTCTGGCCGGCTTACCGTTCATGCCGAACCGATGGCCTTGGACGTTGCGGACGTTGCATATGACGCCTATAGCCTAAGGCGTGTGAAGACTCACCCCGCTGCGTCCAAGATGGGACCTGGAAAGGGCAAGACCACCGGGGGGCCACCAAAGGTTCCTGGTGGGATGAATAGGATTCTGTACCGACCAGGATCGGTCCCGCTTGTTACCAGGGTCTCTCGGACAGGCGCACAATCTTCTTCACCAGTCGACCTGGGTGAGAACAGGCGGAGGATCATGGACGTCCCTCCCTCCGCGCTGGTGACGCTGACTGGCCGGTCGTCTGGTGAGAACTTGGCAAAACGGCTCAAGTTGGCCAGCGGTGCGACGAGTTCCGCTGGGGACAAGGCCGCTGCTGCCTCAAATTCTGCCGGCCAGCAGAGTAGCCCCGCTCCTGCGGAGGAACAGAGGGGAGGTCCGGAGAGTCCCTTCGTCCGGAATCTGGCGGCAGATGTGGCTGGCCTTGGTCTGGATAGGCCTGGGGCCGCTGGAGCCTTGTCGGGGGAGAACCGCCAGAAGAGCAAGGAGTCGGTCCTCCGGGTAAGAATTGCTTGGTGTCACGGCACCGCTCATAAACTTCTGGCGGGTTTCGTTATTTTGTTGTTTGTTTAATCGGCTCCCTGTTGTTCTGTAGCTATTGTACAATCTGTACCAGCCGGACCCGAGTGAGGAGTTGTCGGAGTTGAAGAGGCAGGTGGCCGCTCTGACAGGAGCCCGTGAGCGCCTAGAAGCGGAGAAGTCTAGGCTTGAGCGGGAGAAGGTCAAGCTGGAGGAGAGGGCCAAGAAACAGGTGGCCAAGCTAGAAGGCCAGGTCCGGAGCCTCGAGGAGGAGAAGGAGCGGGCTGAGAAGGAGAGGTCCGAGCTGGAGGCCAGAGTGGATGAGCTCCAGGTGGGAGCTGCCGCTGTGCATGCCGCTACTACCACTGCGGCTGGGGAGGAGAACCCAGAGCTTTTCCAGCGGGTTATCCAGAAATATCACGATAGTGACCAGTTTCTTGAGCTCCTGGAAAAGGCTAGGGAGTCGGGTATCGCTGATGCCTACGTGGAGTGGGAAGAGAAGGGGTACCTGGATACCTCGCGAATGCCGAAGGCGGGGGCCGTTGACGATGATGATGGGCAGCTGGCAGAAGAGGAGCAGCGGGAAGGGGAAGGCGGGCTTCGACCATCTGAACCCGTTAGAGAAGATGCGGTGGCTCCATCTGAGGAAGCTGGTGGACAGGTTGGGCCCGCTGAGGAGGGAGACGCGGCTTCTTAAGATTTTTGTTTGCTCTCTCTTTTTTGTAAATCTGCTGGAGCGGTTTTTTTTTGTATTATACCCTTTGGATATACATTTTTGCACCGGTGGAATTCCTTGGATTTCTCTCAAAATAGTTGGCATACATATCTTATAATGTTACGTTGGTTGAACCGTTGATATGCCAAACTAACTGCTTGAAATTTCTAGCACCTAACCCTTCACTGGGTCCGGGCGTGCTTACCAAACCTGGTTCTGCTCCCGGGCGGGATCTGCTCTCCTTTCCCCTATATACCGCTGAAGCTGACCGCTGTTAACCAAATCCTTCACCGCTGTCTTGAGGGCGAAGCAATTGTTCGTCCGATGGGTAGCTTCATCGTGGTAGGAGCAGTACTTGCCTGTTCGCGCCTGGGTGAGTTTCCCTTTTGGGTACTTGCTCCTCGGTAGTGGGGGGATGATGTTCCCGTTCTTGTGCAAGATGTCCTCGTATGAAGAGGTTAGAGTGGTGAAGACCTCTTGACGTTCTGCTGGCATGATCGCCACGGGCGTTCTTGCCGGTACTGCGCCGGCTTGTGCTCGCCCTGGGGTTTGTCATGATAGGGCTTCTGCTGCTGTTGGTTCCCCCAATTTATGCCGGGTCTGCTTGGTTGGGCGCCTCGATTCTCGCTCCGCTAGCTGGCCTTGTTTTCTCGGCCGGCCGGGGGGTGCTCCTCCCGCTTTCTCTTCAACAGGTGATGGCCATACGTTTCATGATCCGCTTGAGCATGCCTGATGGCCATTGCCATTAGCTCGTCATACCCCTGCGGGAGTTCCACCCGTACGGCGTAGGAAAATTTTCCTGGCCGAAGCCCCTGTTTGAACGCCATCTCGGCGATGCCCTTGTCGAGGTTCCGAACCCCGGTCGTCGCCGTTTGTCAGCGGTTGACAAACGTCCTTAGCTCCTCTCCATGTGCCTGTCTGCAGTTGAAGAGGATGGTCAATGTCCGGTCTCCTTCGACCCGGAGGATGAAGCGGCCTACGAACCGGTCGGCCAGTTTCTCAAACGCCTCGATGGAGTTTGCCGGGAGTTCATAGAACCAGCTGAGCGCCTCTCCAGACAGGGTTTCCTGGAATATGTTGCAGCACACTGCATCGGAATAGCCCTTGGCGCACGTTTGGGACCGGAAACTATCCAAATGTTGGTATGCTCCCGCACAGCGACCGGGGTGGAGATGAGCACTTGCTCTGGTGCGACCCGCTGATCCTCCGTTGTATTTCTTTCCTGCCCCGCTTCTGAGCTTTCTGCCATTTGGTGATGCCTACGTGACTTTTATACAGCTTCCCACAGACGGCGCCAATTGTTTCTGCACAAACTCGTAGGCCTAGTAGAAACTGATGAATCTAGATGTGATCTCCTCCTGCGAACCTGCTAAGTAAGGGGAATACCGGGCGGGCCGGTCTTCTCCTCTCCGATGCCTAAGTTAGTATGGTTGGGATGAATAGATAACTTAAGCAAGAATGATAAGCATTTGGAGAGATCAGTTACCTATTAAAGAAGGTAGTTGAGGCCCTTATATAGGTGGTCGAGCGTGAGGTCTGGTCTTACTCTTCGATGTGGGACTGGTTTCCTTCTGTTCGTACACAAAAGGGGGAGCTCTGGCGGCCTGTTCGGCAGGCTGGCGTCCCCGGTCCCCGGGCCCCTGATCACAAGGTAGACTGCTGGGCCTAGGGTCCGGGTGCTGGTGACCCTGCTCCGGGCCTCAGTCCGGCCCCGGACGTGCTGGTTGCGGGTCTGTGGGCCTATGTAGCCTCTCTGTGGCTACTGTCAACAGGACTGAAGAGATGATTCAACCAAAATTTAAGTAGGTAAACTGAAATTAATTCTTTTAATAATTACTCCAGATTGACAAGGGCCTTTTGAACGTCGACATATTTTCCTGAAGCGGCACTTGAGCATTCCATTCCGCCAAGGCTATCATTCGCCGCGGCACTTGAGGAGTAAAACTAAGCTCAAGCCTCAGAACATTGGCATTCTTGTTATGAATTACAGTCTGTTTAATCCAACTCCTTCATTATCTGCTATGATTGTTAACAAGTTCAAATTAAGGGGTAATATTAGGAGTTCTAATTTGGGAGGTATGGGATGAAGTGCTGGAGTTATAGATGTAGATCTCGCTAAGGACGTGTCGGAAGTCCATAGGAACATTTATACAGTTGTTGTTAGCAGTTAGCAGTGAGAATTTACTCAAAAATTGATACCTTAGAAACAAGAGATCCATGTTGTTACAAAATTTGTTTGTTTCATGTAGATGGGTCTGCGGTTTTGCTATCGAACAAGCCATCAGATAGGCGTAAGGCTAAATACAATCTTGTGCATGTTGTGAGAGAGGCTCTAATGATGGGTGTATATAGAGTCTTTCTACTAAGGAATTTTTTTTATTTTATTCATTTTAAGAGATCGGTTATTAGGTTAAATTATTGATCACATTTTCACATCTTCACCGTTCAATTACTAGGTTTGTATATGCAGATCATTAATGTAAATTTTTTAGCCAAAATGGTTATCATTAACTAGATGAAATTAAAAAACGTATGAAATCTGTCAAAATTGAACCGTTCATGTTTTTATTTGTAAATTTCAATTTTTAATGCTCTAATAATTATTAAATGGAATGAAAATTTATATATATGATATACTCATATAAATATGAAAGTTGAACAGTGAAGATGTTAATATGTAATCGAAAAGTAGATTAAATGATCAATCCCTTAAAATAACGAAAATGAGGAATCCCTCGTTGAAATGGGCTACATATACACACACACACATACATGTGTGCTTATCAAGAGGAGGAGGATGCCGGCATGGGTTTCGTTGTAAAATTAAGGAGCTCATGGCAATTGCTGGGTAGCTCTCAAGTCTACTTTCACAGATTTACTCAGTCCTCTTGTCCTGCCTATAAGCGAGCAGATTCTCTTCTTTGCTACTTAATTACCTTGAAAACAAGTTGTTCGAAAGTGAAACCTGCTCCCAGTAACCCATGGGAAGCTTGCATTCATAGATATCCGGTGCAGACCGTTCTCTAGCACCACTAGCTAGCTCAATCACGCACAACAATATTCTACAGTACCCCAATATATATGATACCCTCATTTAGAAATTTAACGACAAATTTTATTGTTATTATGGTAAATAGAGTGATTGTTTGGATAGTTATAGTTCTGTTAGTTGTAATTACTTCACTTACCACATTTTTACAAATTTATGAACAAATGGTTATTGATATAGTAAATTGGTTTGATTATATGTAAATATATAAAATACATGTTGTAAATTTGTTGTCAATGTTGTAAATTCAATATAGAAAAATGGTAATTTTTATTCAACTAGTTGTAAATTAAGAATATGGTGTATACATCAAAATATTGTAGGTGATCTCAAAAAGGACATATAATAGATATATAATCTTCATTTCCCAAAAACCACAAGTCTGATTTGTGTTATTTGGGTCTCTTGCCGTAGCGTTAGCCGGCCACGTACGTCCCATGTAGAGTGAAACGTTAATCTGATGCCTATGAACTCGTTTGATATTCTACTTGCATGAGTAATGAGCTCGACGTTGTAAGAATATATTACGAATAAGAGATACTCTAAGAGATACTCGTTTTCACACTTCATTCGAATAGGAACACATTTGTTTCGATCAGAGACGGAATTAGGATTAGATATTAGTCTGGACTAATCATTCCAACCTGATATTACACTGAGCTAATATCATACAGCCAAGTGAAGTCTAGACTACTATGCCTATATGATTAGACAAATTAGAGGAAGTTCCCGGGCTAGAGCCCTCTTAACCCTCAATTATCATTCGTCCCTAGTTTCGACTAGTAATACTGATATTTTGAGTATTAACAGTTTTGAGATCCTTGCTCAACAAGAGCCCATTGTTGCAATTGAACAAGAGATCGTTGGACTCCCCTCAAGCACTTCGGTTGACTCATATATTTTAGTGGAGCATACGGGTGATTTGGAAAATGAAGAACCTCTTGGTCCACTTCACGCGCGCTCACTATGTTGGCAATTATGAAAGTTGGTTTGATGAGGGCGAGTAGCTTTAGATGTGAATCTTCTTCGCTCTCTTTCAAAGTCTCAACCTAAAAAACCCAAGGCCAGACAATATCAAACGAACTCAAGGTATCCTGCGCGCAATCGAACACCTACCGCACGTATGAACCTTTAGTCATATGGCTTTCGATTAGTCTCCGACCATACTTATAGTTTGATAATGTTTTTATTCAAAGGGTTTTGGTCTCATGTTTCCCTTTTTCATGTTGATATCTCTTTTATTTAATGAAATTTAGTTTCTCCTGCCCAAAAGAAAAAAAACACCTTTGTTTTTTCGGTCGAAAGGAGAACCTTCATTATTTTTGTTTATAACCAATTGCTCATCGATCTCATCGTTACAGCAATTAATTGGAATGATATGTACAAGAGATCTTTCCTTTGAAATGGGGTTTAGAACCGTCAGGCTATTTAACCCATCTAATTCCTTCATTAATATAAGCTGCATGCAAACATAGCTCAGCCCCCTAGCTACACCTAGCTATATTTGTACTCACCATTATTCAACTTCTGATATCTCACCGTCAAGTACGCATTAATGCTACTAGCCTATTAGCCCATATTGAGCAGAAAGATGAATAGAACTCAGTTCTAGTTTTCAACCTACAGTTCCTGTTCGAGTGTATAGTAAAACTTGATCTTCATTACTTCTATAAGTCACTTCGACCCGTGTTCGATACATGCAACACTAATTTTCATATATAATTTCATTCAATTATTTTGCTAAATCATGGCAACACTGTCAGTACGTACTACTGCAGTCTTTCAACAAAGATTCAAAATATATTCCATCTCATGAGTATCGTATTATTCCTGTATAGCTAACATAAGTCTGTACGTATCATCTTCATGCGCATACATGAAAGTACAGATACCAGATCAATTAGAAGTGTATTAGCTAGCTAACTCTTCTGCCAAAAACACAATCTAGAAATGTTAGCCTTCACAAACTCCACCATACTTGCGCACTCTTCTAAAGTCCTTGCATCGGCACCAGTTCTGTGCAGGTGAGGATAAAATAGCCAATGGTTGGTGACAGTCATATACGATATTGTCAACAGCCCTGAAACTACCGGGTGAATCCGCACCCTATGAGCCAGCACCTTCTTCACCTTCAGTTCAATTCCCAAGCTCAAACCATGTAGGGATAGAAGCACATCATTTCTCCTGTGGGACGTGCGCGAGTGACATAATAAAACAAGAGCTCGTGCATCAGACCCGAGAGGACGAAAGAGGACATGATAGGCAGAAATATTGGAGCCGGCGGAGGTTTTGCGGTAACATTTGGCTCGATGGTGGCTCTGCCCTTGCCTGAAGATATACGCTTTACGGGATGGTGTATAACTGGGCGTAGGGTGCTTGACACCACAAGGTTCCATCTTCTTCCCCACAAGTCTTGAAGAGAGGTCGAAAAGAAAGGGTCGTTGAAGTGTGGCTCGAGATCGAACCCAAACATGGCCTGAGGCAGGGCTACGCTCAGGCCATAGCCTATTTCCAGACCAAGGTATTGGTGCAACAAGAACAAGAATTGGAACACATATGTGTGTAAATACTGTCTATAATCCTTTCGTACATAAATTGCTACACACAAAAGCAAGGCCTTGATTGCCCACAAAGCTGTCTTGTTTGGAACGAACTTCGACATACTGAAACCGTTGTTGGCAGGCTTTATGGGGCGTTGCCTGAGGTTAATGGGAAGAAGAGCTATGGAAATGAAGTGGAGAAGTCTTGCCGGGGGTGGTGATGATAGAGGACCAGAACCAAAAGCAAAGAGGAGGAGTTTGAGGATAGCTAGATAAGCAAGATAGAAGGCTGTTGGTCCACCCAGATGGATCGAGTGGAGGCTCAAGGGAAGCATGAGAAGGAGGTACATAATTGGGAGGATAGAGATGAGCCTCATCATGTTCTTTGTTGGGATTTTTGCTGCTACATAATAACAATAGCACTGAGATGCAATCGCTATGATCCATACCTCAAAGAAGTTTCTGATTTCGTGATTACCATCCATTTTCGATCTCTTCGATCTACTCTTTCCTTGTAATCAATCGACTTCTCAGAACTTATATATATGAGTAGTGATAAGGGCCTTATTAAGGTCTAAGATTTTTTGCCTTAATCTTATGTGGCATGCCATCTAATCAATACACATCATCAATTTTAAAAGCCTTATCATGTCATATTTGAGTTAAAATACAATTTTATCCTTGCAAATTCAATGACTCTAAATTATTTTTTCTTTATTCAAAAATAAAAATAATTTTAAGGAAAGAAAAATATTTTCATAATGATCTAATTAATAGTCATTGTAAATTAAGCAACAATTATACCAAATTATGTTTTCTTCTAGATGATTTTGTTACTTTTTTTGGGTTGATTGCTTGAATCCAATTTATTTCTTGACACAATTGCGATATTTAATATTAAGACACTCCATCTTTGTGATTCAAATTCAATATTTTTTTTTAACTCTTAACCGAAATTTAGATTTAGAATTATATATATATTCTTCGAATTAAAAAAAAAAATAAAGTAGAAAAAAAAGTATATTTTTATCAAATTTTTTAGATGAATTATATATATATATGAAGTTTATTTGGACAGAAGTATAGTATTTTGAAATTTTTTTTCTTTGAAATACTACTTTTTCTTCTTCATCGAGATAGTATATGTGTGTGTCGATCTGTGTATGTATATATATATGTATGTGTATATATATGTGTATATATATTCACTTAGATTTATATTTTCAAACAATTATAATTATAAAAATTATTTCTCATTATATTTGGTGTTTAACTTTAAAAATGAGTGTAATAAAAAATATTTAAAAAAATATTTTTCTTTCCTTAAAACTATTTTTATTTTTGAATAAAAAAAATTTAGAGTAATTGAATTTGGTAGGATAAGATTATATTTCAACCCAAATAAGACATGAAAAGGTTTTTAAAATTGATGATGTGTCTTAATTAGATGGCATGTCACATATGATTAAGGCAAAAAATTTAAGGCCTTAATAAGGCCCAAAACATTTTTCTATATATATAGTAGAAAATTATGATAAATGAAGTAATAATGTGAAGGTGGCTGTGTAGTATAATGAAAAATTAATACGTAGGTTACATATACGTACAGCTATAATCGCCCTTCAAGTTAATGTGGTTAATTGAAGCTGTGCCACTAGCTCCTTACCTTCCTATCAAGCTATTAGTTAGGTGTAAATGTTTAATACCACGTTATGCTATGATGACTTTCGTGTTTCATATTGTTTTCATGTGTGTAATCGAAACTACTTCGATTAGTTGAGGAGATCCACACTCTATTCACTCGCAAATTGTTTTACAATTCCTAGCTTTCTATATTTTCCTGTAGCTAAAATTTAATTAAACAAAGGGAATTAACTAGGCGGGTGGGTGTGTAATATTAGACATGCTGTATATATGGGCGGAACTAGGAATTGAATATACCTAGGACTAGATTTAAGAACAATAAAAATTGACAATTTTATTTTTGTTTTTTTTATAGATTTAGAACCCAATGGGAGGCTCATCCTCACGTTTTTGATATTACCATACAAGACTTAATACAGGGACGACATAAAACCAAAACCCTGTAGATTACGTAAATTACATAGTTAGCTAAACTTTACCCTACGAGGTCCACTCATTTCGAACTCAGCAATTAGATCATTATTATCAATATTATCCGCATATGTCCTTTCAATATAATTGGCAAAACGGTGCAACTATATATACTGGTATACACTTATCGCTAAACCCTCTAACCTCCTACATCTTCAAAAGCAATAAAAGAACCAGCCTTACTGTGAAGATTCTGTAAAACAAACTAACTGTGAAGGTTCTGTCCACATTTTATATATAAGCAACAATTCACATACATCATCATGTTTACTATAAACAACATTAGTTTCGAATCAAAATAAATCTCAATGCAGAACACGTCCGAGTTGTTCTATCTTCAAACAAATATTACCATTATTTCTCAGTACTAGACTACTAGTATCAACCTGCATCGCATTCGACCCTGAGACATTTCCATACTAGTAAAATTACCCATGTAGAATTCACAATAAGAAACTTAATCAGCCAACACTCTTTAACACCAACTTGAAATTATACCAATCAAAATCATCTTAAATCCTAGCAACTGCAGATATCCTACCAAGCCATGATGCAGATGAACCAAACCCAATTAATCTAGTAATCCAAGAACCCAATTACGAGAGAGAAAGGACCCAAATCCAGTAAAAGTAGCAGCAATAATGTAAAAACGAGTGAAATTAACCGTCCAAAATGGAGCAAAGCAGTAAATAGAAGTGAATTTACCGAAGAAAAGAAGGAAGAAAAACCCTAGAGCTCATAGAGAAGCGGTAGTAAGAAAGGAGAGAAGGACGAGAGAGAATACCTGAAGGAGGTACGGCAGATGGGAGATGGCATGGAAATTGGGGCTGTGACTCCTGTGATTACCTTCTGTCCCCATTGTGCTTCTGAAAAAAAATTGTATCCTCCCCAAAAATTACTTGGGCTAAAGCCCACATAGCCTTTGGGCTAGGTCCGCCCCTGTTGTATAGCAGTAGAGAATTAGCATTATATATGTTTGTATATGTAATTGAGTTTTAGTGAACAAATGATACTAAATTTCATTGAACGTACTACACATGTATATTATTAATGTTATCAAATTAATTCTGTGTGGTTTTGTTTGTTTAAAATTTGAAATTCAAATATATACAAGGTGGATCGGGATTATCCATGCACAAATTGAGAATTAAAAACTCTAATTTATAGTTATCATAGCCGATGTCTTTTTCTTTTTACTATAATTTCTGCCCCGCACGCTGGCATAACTAATTATAATTAATTAACCTAACTAAGTAAATGTGTTTCGTTTTTAAATTGAATCAGTAACTCAATTAAATTGAGGGAGACCTATATGGCAAGATATGACACATTTGAGGCTTAAATTTTTGAGGATCTATATCAGTACTGTTCTAACTCAATTACTAAAATTAATTCTTTTGTGAGTCAAAATCACAATCTCTCCCTATGAATGAGAGACTATGTCATTTGACCAAATAGTATATTGGACATTACGTAAATGTGTTATTGATCAAGTAATTTTCCTTCTGTTTTCCAAAATGAAAACAACAAATAATCAGATTTGCTAGTGTAATTTTCAGAACATTAAGTACAAATACCCGATAAAAAAGAACATTAACAACATTAAGTACAATTAGGAAGTAACAGCCTTCACAAAATCCACTATACTTGCACACTCTTCCAAACTCTTTGCATCCGCACCAGTTCTGATTATTGGAGGAAAGAAAAGCCAATCAGTAGTGACAATCAAAAACACCAATGTCAAGACCCCTGAAACTAGCGGGTGAAACCGTACCCTATGAGCAAGCGCTTTCTTCACCTCCAATTCAACTGCTAAGCACATACCTTGTAGCACAAACAAGCACATCACTTCCCCTGTGGGACGCACACGAGTGACATAGTAAAAGAAGAGCTCGTGCATTAAACCCGAGACAGTGAAAGCAGAGATGACCGGCAAAATTGGAGCCCGAGGAGGTTTTGCCGTAACTATCGTCCCGACAGTGGCTCCACCCTTGCATGTAGATATGCGCCTTATCGGATGGTATACAAGGGGGCGTAGAGTGTTTGAGACTACAAGGTTCCATCTACGGCCCCAGAAATCCTGAAGAGATGTGGAAAAGTAAGGCTCGTTGAAGTGTGGATCGAGTTCAAACCCAAACATGGCTTGAGGCAAGGCTACACTCAGAGCAAAGCCTATTTCTAGAGCAAGGTAGAGGTGGGATAGAGACAAGGCTGTGAGTAGATATGGATGTAGATCTTGTCTATACTCCTTGCGTAAATGAACTACTACACCCAAAAGCAAGGCCTTCACTGCCCATAACACAGATTTGTTTCGCACTACCTTTGTAATAGTGTAACTGCTGCAAGGCCTTTCGGGGCGTTGCCTAATGTTGATGGGAAGAAGGGCAATGGAAATGAAGTGGAGAAGTCTTTCCGGGGGTGGTGATGAGAGAGGACCAGAGTCAAAGGAGAAGAGGAGGAGTTTGAAGATGGCAAGACAACCAAGAAAGAAAGGCTGTAGGGGCCCCGAGATGGATCGAGTTCAAGGTGTCACGCCCCGGATTTCAAACAACAAAAATCCGAATTCGTAAGCGTGATTAATCACAATTACACTCAAATACTTAAAATTTATTATACAAATAACTAAGTATTACTACAGAATTCACTGCGTGGCATCAAATACTCAAATTATTACATCAATAAAACAGGAATGTAAAATAAAGTCTCACGCTAACACTCAATAACAAATAAAACTCAGCTAGACAAAGGACCCCACCTTCTAGCCACTCAACTCAGACGCCTCATTCTCGCTGCTGGTCAACTCTTGCAGGTCTAACCCCTACACCATCAATTGGTGCACCGGGTTGTAAACAACGAACCCGGTAAGCTTTAAAAGCTCGTGTGAGTAAAACAATCAAGTTCAGGATAAAATAATTAAATCAACAAAGGAAAACACTCACAACCAACCACGACTTGTACATTATAAAATTCACGATGCACAATCAACCAAACAAGTAAGATTAGGGGCTCACTGACCATCGTCATTCCCCTATAAATCTCACAAGGCAAACAGACTAGAGCTCTAACTGATCGTAACCAATCACCCGGCCAAAGGCTTGGTCCCGACATACTTGCCATGAGGATCCCTTTCACCAGTTAGGCGAGATCCTCTCCCCACACATGTAAGATCCCTTTCACCATCGCTTGGCGAGATCTCACATTGACAGTTGGTCTCCGTACCAACTCAATCACACATTCCACAACTCACATAAACCCAAAACACACCCTCAATATATACATATAAATCACACGTCCACATCAATTCACTTCAAAATCAATCAACTTATATATACCACGTAAATATATATATACGTAGGCATTCACTCAGGAATTGCCCACTAATACCAACTATAGTTCATTGATCGTAAAATACTTTTAAAATCATTTTTATAATAAAATTATTTACTTACCAATGAACCGTAGTCGATCAAGTTCATTCAATTTAAAACAAATATCATTTCCGCAAATTCATTTTACATATAACAATATCGATATAATAATTAACTAGTAAAACGCTCGTAAATAACTCGTATTAAATTTGTATTTTAATACAGGGACAGTGAGGTTTACTCACCTTAATTTCTCCGCTGCGTCTTCAATCTCACAAGGGTGAGATACTCACGCACGGTCAATCACCTAAACAACATGATCGACACTTAGCATCTGATTCGAATAAAATATAATACAAATCGCTCCAAACACTTAACCCTTAACCCCGAGGCTTGCCAACACGCGACAAACCTCCCTCCGAACCTCTCAAGGCTCCAAGACAGCCTAGTCGACCCTAGGATTGAGCATCAAGCCCAAATTCGAGGTCGATAGGCACGTAAATTAATAAACGTCTAATTAACGGATTCAAAAGGCATAACTCGGTCATACGGCGATCGAATCACGCAAATAATATATCCCCGCGCTCGTACCGACGAGCACAATACAACATGACATCCCACTGTCCCAGAAACTCACAGACGCGCCGCCACACGCTGCCCAAAGGGGCTGCACGTGGGCCCCACGCGCCGCCACCAAAACCACCCCAAAACCTGCAACCAAGGCCACCAACAGGAAGAACAAGGTTCAAGGATTCGAAAGCTACCTGGACCACTCGAAGACAAGGCCGGAAAGTGGCCGGATACGGCTGGAGGAGGACCAGATACGCCACCGCGAAGGGAATCGAACCACCCGAGCTCTGCCGCTTCTCCCCTTTTATCTGGACCTCGAGACCGGCACCGACGTGCTTAGAAGAAGAAGACGATCCAGAATATGTGCGCCTCGAGCCCCGGCTCCGCCTGGGTCGCGAGCTGCTCCGCCGCCCACGGTGGCTGGACCTTTCGGGTCTCGCAGCGCCGCGCACAGGCGATGGCTCCGGTCGTGGCGCAGCTCAGACGGAAGAGGAAGTCGTGCTGAGCATTTCGGTGGGTGGCACGCCCCGTGGCGTGGCCGGACGGCGGAGAACGGAGGCAGAGAAGTCCGGCGTCGGGGAGAGAGCACGATGAACAGTGATTTTGGGATTTTTCTGATTTTCTGAAATTTATGATATTTTGACTTTTTCAGATATTTTACTATTTATAGAAAAATTCAGATTTTGGAAATAACTTCAACAGGTCGTAACTTCTTCATACGACGTCCGTTTCACGCGTGCCGCATGTCTATGAACTCGTATCGTCGAGCTCTACGACTTTTGTGAAGAAGACTTTTCGAAATTCTCGACGAATCAAAAAGTCAACTTTTGGACCCTTCGAACTTAACGTTTTTCGACTTTTAATTATCGAACACACTCTCGACATCGCGTAACGACTTGACCAACGCGTACAAACATTTCATTACTCGTAAAACATTCTTCCAATAATTACGATAAATTTAATATAATTAACACGATTAAAAATCGGGTTATTACATTCTACCCTCCTTAAAAGAATTTCGCCCTGAAATTCAACACACTCCTCCACCAAGCGAGCTAAAATCGTTTTCCCAAAAAAAATCTGGATCACCTTCCCCAACAATAATACCCTTATCAAGAAAACTCCCACAAGGAATTCAACGACTCAGTTCCTCACAACCATGTTGTTATAGAACTTCATTGCCAACAAGCGAAACCTCAACCAAAGATGCATCAATCTCCCTTCACACTACAACGCCTACAACACACACGCTCCCTCGGAATCTTCATAATAATCAAAGGCATACACCGCATTCCACAAACAGGAACCCTAGGAGACATGGCAAATCCCCCCTGAATCTCTACTAATAGCTAAAGTCGCAACAGGCATAACCGCATTTAACCTTAACTTCACTTTAATAGTGCCATGTTTGATCACATACGACTCCTCTGGTATATACTTTCTCAACATTGAGACATGGAAGACATTAAGCACACCAGACATGCTAGGAGGTAAAGCAAGTCGATAAGTTGACTCCCCTACCTTCTCGAGAATCACAAAAGACCTAGCATACCTTGGCGCCAGCTTTCCCTTCTTGCCAAACCTCACCACACCCTTCATAGGTGAGACATTCAAGAATACATGGTCACCAATCTCAAACTCCACCTGCCTTCTCTTCAAATCAACGTAGCGCTTCTGCCTACTCTGAGCAGTTCGAATCCTAGCTCGAAAAATAATCAAAATCTTCTCCGTGGCCTCTTGGAGGACCCAAGAGTGCACTCTCACCAACCTCAGTCCAACAAACAATCAGTCCAACAAACAAGAGATCTACACAATCTCCCATAAAGAGTCTCATATGGCGCCAAGCCAATACTAGAGTGATAGCTTCAATCAACTATAGGTAATCTTCCCAACTTCCCTTGAAGTTAAATGTACATGCTCTCTACCTCGCGACTCCACAACACCCGGAACAAAACAAACTAGTTCCTTTGAACACCTCTCGTCGACCTATTTAAGATATAAACAGGTTCAACGACAAGGACAGTAGTACCATAATCGATTCCATGACTCATACTCTATATCCTCACAGTATTGACAAATGGACGACATTATGGCACTAACAACCAAGCGAGTACGTCAAAACGACATCCAACTCTGCTACCCTTTCTAAGATAAGGTCCAACATATAGCAATGTTGACCTTTCCTCTCCCACCACTAAACACACCAGAGAACGATGGGACAACCAACAAAATATGGTCACCGACCACAAACTTATCTGTCTCCACAGCACAATGTCAGGACTACATAGGAAATTCGGAGTCATGCCCATAACGCTCGACTTATCAACAATAATCCCACTTAATCAACAATCACCCACACAACATCTTGCCCCAATCTGGACTTAGGCAATCCAGTCACAAAGTCCATAGAGATGCGTTCCCACTTCCATTCCGGAATAGATAGCGGCTTCAACATGCCCGCTGGTCTCTGGTGCTCTGCCTTCACCTGCTGACAGGTAAGACATTTGAACACATACGCTGCCACATCTATCTTCATCCCATTCCACCAGACTTGCCTACAAAGATCTCTGAACATCTTTGTGCTCTCTGGGTGGATTGTGTATCGTGATCGATGTGCTACCCGAAGAATCTCCTCTTTGAGGTCAGTACAATCTGGCAAGCATAACCTGCCCCTGAATCTCAACCCACCATCAGATTCGACAGTCCACTCAGATGGACACTCATCCATCATATCAGCTACTACTCAGCCAACTTTGCTTAAGAGAACTCATCATGTGCTTGACCTTGAATAATCTTGGACATCAAGGTAGGCTGCACAGAAGCACTACCAAGGAAGGTCTCCTGCTCCCCATCAGGTGGTACAAGGTCAAACTCAGATGCAGTCTCAAGCATGAGCCACTCCTGGACCATGAGCGAAGCAACCACACCTCTCGGTCTCCTACTCAAGGCATCCGCCACAATATTAGCATTTCCTAGATGATACTCCAAGGTGAAGTCCTAGTCCTTAAGAAGCTCCATCCATCTCCTATGCCTCATGTTCAACTCCTTCTGAGAGAACAAATACTTCAAACTTTTATGATCTGAGAAGAGTTGAAACTTCTAGCCATACAGGTAATGCCTCTAAATCTTTAAGGCAAAGACCACTGCAACTAACTCCAGGTCATGAATAAGATAATTCCTCTCGTGAATCTTCAACTGCCTAGAGCCATAGGCAACAACACCACCCTGCTGCATCAGCACACAACCCAAGCCCTGATGAGATGCATCACCATACACAACATAGTCACCCCCACTTTTTGGAATAATCAACACTGGGGTCGTAGCCAGTCTCGTCTTCAACTCCTTGAATGTCTTCTCGCACTCATCTGTCCATACAAACTGAACATCTTTCTTGGTCAACTTGATCAATGAAGAAGAGATACTAGAGAACCCCTTAATGAACCTCCGGTAGTATCCCACCAAACTTAGAAAACTACGAACTTCTTTAGCCGTCTTAGGGCGATCCCAACTCATCACAGCCTCAACCTTGGAATGGTCTACCGAAACTCCCTCCTTCGAAACCACATGACCAAGGAACTTGACTTCCTTCTTCCAAAACTCACACTTCTCGAACTTGGCATACAGCTTAGCCTCTCTAAGAATCTGCAACACAATAGCCTCTCTAAGATCGGGGCATGTAGATCACGGCATAACTGCGTCTAAAGCACACGCCTTGCTATCATGAGCCAAGCATGCCTTACCATTATGACGCCAATACCTACTCATCACAGTAGCACATCTCAAAAGCACTGTCTGCTTAATAAGTGCAACCCTAATAGTTCAACAGACATTTCAACTCTAACTCACTGGTGGGTCCACCAACTCTTGCACCACTCTCTTAGAGCCACTGGTGCACTACCACTTGTGGAACTACTTGTCCCTTCCTTCGAGACTTCCAAATGGATGCGGTTACTCGTCACGACACCAGGAGCTCCTACTTAGATTCACAAACACTGACCAATACAAATGTCGATGAGCGGCTAAAAAGAGTCACTCCCTAATCATCAGACTTGAGCCACGTCAAAACTCACGTGCTAACACTTCTATATCCCTTGTCCACACAAGCGACATGGTGAGGCCCGAACTCACCCCGTGACACTAGTCGCTGAGCGCGAAAGGAGAATTCAATTCTCAACCGCTCCACTATCGATACTCGAAAGATGCATATCACAGAAAATTATTTTTTCGTCGACTAAGTAAATAACTTAGGCGACAAATATATTATTTTCGTCGCCTAAGTTATTTACTTAGACGACGAATATATTATTTTCGTCGCCTAAGTTATTTACTTAGTCGACGAAAAAATAATTTTCGTCACCTAAGTAAATCACTTAGGCGAGGAAAATAATATATTCGTCGTCTAAGTAAATCACTTAGGCGAGGAAAATGATATTTTCGTCGCCTAAGTTAGGTAAGAATTTATATTTTTTAAAAAAATAACCGAAATTGAGACAAAATATTAATTAATATATTAAAAAATTTATTAATACAAATTAAATACTTAATATTAATAAATTTGTACATCAGGATAACAGCACATGTGATCGATGTACATCGTTTCAATCTCACAGAAAACCTATATCTAAGTAGCCAACACCAAAATCCTTCATTTTGGAATACCACAGAATGATTATTTTTGAGAAAGGCCCTATTACACTACAGTTAGCATGTTTTAATACAACCTCCTGCCCAGGCATAATCACAGACTAAAAACACGATGTCATCAAGAAATGGAGAACTATACTTAATTTTCTCAAAAATAGGAACTATATCTGGAGCCTCAGCATACTGGAAAAATACATGTGCACCCTTTCTGAAGTCTTTCATCTCAATTTCAGGTAACATGTGTTCTGAGTACCTGCCATTTCCATGCGGACCAGGATCCTCAAAGCTGAAAACCAAATGACAGAGTATATAGTAAGACTGCATTAATTTAAGAACTACAAGCAACACGTTGTCTAAAAATCAACCAGAAGTAACTATTCAGATTATAAATACTAGGAGAACTATAAGAGCTCGACATAAAAAAGGATAACTAAAGCTACCTAGAATTTGATCACCTTTCAGAAAGTAACACAAAGTGCTGGTTATCAGGATCTTGAAGAGCACTTGCCAATAATCGTCTCTCCTGCATCTACCATGGATATTTTTCCCCATATCACCTGCAAACATGATCAACCATAAGTCTAAACTAGATGACTAGTTAAACAAGACATTGATGACTTCACCATCATTAATTGTACAATGACTATGATTATGCAGCAGAAAATGCAGATATGAGTAGCAATAACATTACATTCACCTACCACTCTTCATATAATTATAATTCTGTTGGTATCAAATTTTATCCTATTTTCAGAGAGACGGAAGTCAAAGAATTTGCTGTAGTATGCAACCCTTCTTTTCTTCTACCAGCCATTGTAGCCTTACTATATGCATCACATAACTTTAGCTCTTTCATAGCCAATAATGCTAAAAATTGCATGTATCAGAGATTAAGATTTATCAAGATTAACATAGATCAGTCATAGGAGTGTCTAATGCACTTGCTTAATCTATTAAACTAATCTGATAGATGCAAATGAAACTAAGACTTGTTCATGCTTTGATTCAATCAAACAAGTTGGTACAAATCAGTGTGGAAGAAATCGTTTAGGTGCCTCTCCAGATGAGCAATGACATCACAATCACTGCCGGCAATTGAAAGAAAATACACAACCGACACTTTTGACTTTGTTCAGGTGAACGGGGCGAACAATGAGGAGGAGACTGGGGTGGGGGCGCTGGCAGAGGCAGAGGCCGGAGCGGCGACTGAGGCGGAGGCTGGGGCGGGGGCCACAAGGCGGAGGCGGGAGCGGGGACTGAAGCGGAGGGTGGGGATAGCTGGCAGAGGCGGAGGCTGGGGCTAGCTGGTAGAGGCGGAGGAGGGACCGGCGACCGAGGCGGAGGCTGGAGCAGGGGCCACTAGGCGGAGGCGGGACCGGCGACTGAGGCGGAGGACTGAAGAATTTTAGATTGGGGATCGAGAGAATGGGATTTAGGGATCGCAGAACTAACTGATCGAGTATATATACTTCACTGACTTAGGCGACGAAACATTTCTCTTTGTCTCCTAAGAAAAGTTCTTAGGCGACGAAAAAAATAGTTTCGTCTCCTAAGTTAATTTCGAATTTTGACAAAATTTTTAGGCGGAAAAATAACCGCCAATAGAATATTTTTTTTAAATGAAATTTACTTAGACGACGAAAAAACATATTCGTGGCCTAAGTTAACACTTAGGCCACGAAACTAATAAGTTTCGTCGTCTAAGTTATAACTTAAGCCACGAATATGTTTTTTTCGTCGTCTAAGTAAAAGCTTAGGCCACGAATTTATATTTTTCGTCGCCTAAGTAAAAAGAATTTTATGAAAATCTAAAAGCTGATTTTAAGGGCCTAAACGACGTCGGATGGCCGAAAAAGCCCACACGTCGTGTGAAAGCTACGGGTATTGTTTCTGGCGTCGTTCCCTTTCCGAAAAGGTATCACACGCCCTATTTTGAGCTCGCAGCCCAGACATGAACAGTACCGATCCTTCCATTCTTGCGACGGTCCATCTGCTCTTCTATCCTTGCTGCCATCTGTTCTACATCAAATTGCATTTGATCGTTATGATGAAATACGGTGATGGTAAAAAATCACTTAAATTCGACAAAGTTATCGATTGGGTCAATCTTATTTAAACTTATCTCTCTCTATGGGAGCCATATTATCAGGTGGTAAAAGTTTCCAAATTTTTACATGGATAATTACGTCTCATCTATATGAGAGTTCAATGTTTGGAAGTGTCGACGAAACAAGGACATCTAAAGGTACGTAATAGCGTTTTCGTGTGATAAGTTTTATGAAAATGTGGTTGACCGTTTCGATCGAGCATCGAACGGTCACGAAACGAGTTGATTTTTATACTCTACTCAGATTTAACTATAACGATCACATCAGACGGTCAAAATTTTCATTTTATGAATTTAGCCATTATAATGACAACATGTTCACTAATGCGGTATAACTTGATTAGTAGATTATACTGAAGTGTACAACTTTTCAAAATAACTATATAAAAGAAGTCAAATTTTGAAAAACGCTGTGAAATAGCATTTGATCGTTATGATGAAATACGGTGATGGTAAAAAAATCACTTAAATCCGACTAAGTTAGAGTCCCGATCGATGCGGTCAACCTTATTTAAACGTATCTCTCTCTATGAGGAGTCATAGTATCGGGTGATAAAAGTTCCTAAATTTTTACATGGATAATTACGTCTCATCTATATGAGAGTTTAATTTTTAGAAGAGTCGATAAAACAAGGTCATCTAAAGGTACGTAATACCGTATTTGTGTGATAAGTTTACTTAGGCGACGAAATATCACTTTCCTTGCCTAAGATACACACTTAGGCGACGAAAAAATGGTTTCCTCGCCTAAGTAAAACCTTAGGAGACGAAACTGATTATTTCGTGGTCTAAGAGAAAATAATTTTTTTTTTAAAATCTATTTGCGGCTTAATGTTAATGTGTTTAGGGTTTTTTACTTAGACCACGAAATAGCTATTTTCGTCGCCTAAGTTCTTACTTAGACGACGAAACTTTTTATTTCGTCGTCTAAGTATAAACTTAGGTGACGAAACTAATTATTTCGTGGTCTAAGAAAAAATAATTTTTTTAAAAATCTATTGGCGGCTTAATTTTAATGTGTTTAAAATTTTGCGACGAGTTCATAGGTGCATTTGGTCGACTCAGACCCCAAATATACATATATATATATATATATATATTTATTAATTAATATAAAAAAAATTAATAAGCCCAGTTTTATTATCTTGAGGAAACTCTAATCCAACATAACCAGCGAAATCTCCAAATGGTCAACCAGATTTTCATAAATCTTATCACACAAAAACGTTATTACGCACTTTTAGATGACTTTGTTTGGTCTACTCTTCTAAATATTAAACTCCCATATAGATGAAACCTAATTATCCGTGTAAAAATTTGGAAACTTTTATCACCCGATACTATGGCTCCCCATTGAGAGAGATAAGTTTAAATAATGTTGACCTAATATTTACTTAGGCGACGAAACGGTACTTTCCTCGCCTAAGATGCGCACTTAGGCGACGAAATAATGGTTTCCTCGTCTAAGTGTAAATCTTAGGCGACGAAAACATAAATTTCGTCGTCTTAGAAAATAACTCTAACGATAAATATTTGTCGGCGTCTTTGTGTCTTCTTAAATTCACTTTCCTCGCCTAAGTATTTAACTTAGGCGACGAAAAATAATTTTTTCTTCACCTAAGTAAAGATCTTAGGTGACGAAAGTTTTTTTCGTCACCTAAGTGAAAACCTTAGGCGACGAAATTTTTTTTCGTCACCTAAGAAAATGCATAGATGACGAAAATAATTTTCGTCGTTAAAGTGTTCTCTTAGACTAAAATTTTTATTAGTCGCCTAAGAATAGTCTTAGGCGACGAAATTTCTACCTTAGAGGACGAAATTTTTTTCGTCTCCTAAGAACTCTTAGGCGAGGAAACTTTTTATATTTCGTCGCCTAAGGTTTTTTTCCTGGTAGTGTCAAGACACATCATCAATATCAAAAACCTTGTTATGTCATATTAGGGTTAAAATACAATCTTGTCCTTTTAAATCCAATGACTCTAGATTATTTTGTCATTTTTTTAAAATAAAAAAAATTTTAAGAAAAGAAAAATATTTTTCAAGCCATTTTTTTTATTACACTCGTTTTTAAATTTAAACACCAAATATAATTTTTTTTAAATTATAATTATTCAAAAATATAAATTTAAGTGAATATACATACACATATACATACACACACATATACTATTTAAAAAATAGTACTATTTCAAAAAAAATAAAAAAATAAACTCACTATATCAATGTCCAAATAAACTTCATATATATATATATATATATATAAAATTCATCTAAAAAATTTGATACTGTTGTGGGAAATACTGAATTGGTCTACTCATTTCATTGATAATCCCCTTTATATAGGGTGAGTATTACAACGGTAATAGGAAATACATTAATGACAATAATGACTACATAATTATCTATCGTCAGTTACATTGACGAAGGCACATAATACGTTTTTCCTTCAACACTCCCCCTTGTGCCGAGTCAGAGATAGAATGGTGCATGTGGTGTTGCCTCATTAAAAACCTTGCCAAGTAACAAAAACCCAATGGGAGAAAATAAAACTTTGGTCGAAGGACAAAAAGTGCGCAACGCACCTATTACATTTGAAAACAACATGTATGTGCTAGACTCCCCCTGATGTCTGCACCTCCCCCTGATTTTTACATTAATCATGGGATTCTCCCTGATTCTTTCATTTGATCAAGGGAGCTTCAGTAACATTAGCATAGTTATGCATTTTCACATGTTTTTCCAAATATGACTTTGAGCAATGATTTAGTAACTAAATCTTGCCACATCGTCCTTAGATCCAACTTGATTTACTTTGATCTTGAGGATAAGGTTGTTCATGAACTGAATACATAGGTTCATATTGAACATCAGGTTCACTCGTGGTATGACCAAAATAGTCATAACTTCGTCTAGAGTATGAGTGAACCATTAAGAGATTTGAAATTGATCTGTGACAACAGATTTTCTTATTTCACCTTTAATGCGTTTTTCTTTACGCATAGTTAGCTATGACGTGGATAATTTCTTTATCATGTCACATTCTATGTAGAGATTGAATAAGCCCAAATCTTTCATATTTTTAATGAAAGAACGATTTGCGTTGCGTAGGCGCAGAGCTAAACATAGCTTTACAAATTTACATCGAATGAGAGGTCGAGTCTTACATATTATGTTTAAGTACAATCATGCGTCATTGCACTTGTATAGGAATTTCATTTCCCAATACTTCTTCGTCATCTTCCTTTAGATGAAAAACGGATCTATTGTTAGAGTAAAGACTTCGACTGATCATGGGAATATCTGTAGGCCTCACTTTATTCTTTAGAGTGCCTAAGCCGATTGATGGATGATCACCATCATTACAGTCCTTGAGTTCCATTTCAAGACTGTGTATTCCCAAAATCTTTTTCATTCTCAACTTAGGATTTACAATACACTGAGTTTCTCTTATTTCATTTAGAGTTCATATATATCCATAATGAAAACGCAAGGGCATAATTCATCAATCCCTTTCCAATCAAGTAGTCACTTTAGTGAACGTTTCAATTTCTTTTGCAAACGTACTCATGTGATCTAGAGTCACTTGATTTGGGTGGATGAAGTCCGTTTAGGATCCTCATGTATATCTCTTAATTTAGATCCCCATAGAGATATATGTTTTGATCACTTTTCGTAAGCTGCATGTTCAGTTTTTCGGAAAACTACCAAACTGACAAGGTAGTGGAGTGCAATGACATCCATTACGAGGGATTGTCTCATCGTAGTCCATTACGAGAGAATATCTCCTCGTAGTCGATTCCAGTGCGTTTTTGAGAGACCTTGCGCCATAAGGTGAGTCTGCATACTCTTATTCTCATTACGCATTCTAACAAAGATATATTTGATAGGGTTTATATTTGCGGTGTCGGCGTCACCTGCCCAAATACCTATCTCTTTGTTTATACTGGATCGCTTCTTTCCATTAGGCCAGTTTACTAAGTTGACATTTTTCAACGAAGTATGGTTCGATAGTAGACTCATTATTCCACGTCCTCATGTACACTAGTGTAATGTGTTTGTAGAGATCTCTATACTTTAAGGATTGGTTCTAACATTTGAGGCGTCCCCCAATGATAACCACAATCCTTAAATATTCTCATGAGACGGATTTGAGTATCACTGATCAATAGATCAGGTTGTGCCAAACTTGTTTTCTTCCTTTACACAAGTATGTATCGAACCTAAGGTGGCCTCCCCCTCTTCCTTGGAGAGCCACGGCCTGTGACACCATTTATGCCACTTATGGCGTCACCATGCCACCATCCATGGTGGCAGTGCAATACCCAATTCCTCTTGGGTGGTACCATGTCCTTTTGATAAAACACAATCCTTGCAGGTATATTTGCAGCAGGTTTATATGATCTCGTCACTTTAATGTATAAGATATCTACACACCTTACTTTGTGTGATTTTTGGGGATCGAGATGAGACACAGTGGGGACAAACCACGACAATTCCTGTCGTTCCACTTGAACATGCCTGTTCTTATCTCCCCCTAACGACGGGAAGACTGTCTCATCAAAGTGACACTCCGCAAATCTAGCGGTGAAGAGATCGCCTGTCAAGGTTTCGACATAGCGGACTATAGCTGGAAGTTCATATCCAGCATAAATATTTATTCATCTCAATGGACCCATCATTGTGCGCTGTGGCGGCGCAATTTTGGCACATAAAAACATTTAATGGAGCTCAAAGATTGTAGATCCGTGTCAATCCAAAAGAGTTCAAGGATTATAAGTTCGTTTGAAATCCTTTAAAATCCTTACACATAGTCACTAGCTATGGTGTAAATTGGTTCAATGATTATGGCCATAGATGAAAAAGTAACGCTGCATGCAAAAATTGCATAACCCAAAACGGAAGTATTGGTGTGCTTTACCAATATTAAGACTATTACTGTAGTCGTTTTCAGTGAGACCAATTGGGTTTTTATATTGGAATATGATGTTCATTACAAATCCCATATAATAAGCCATAAAATCATCACACCTACGGAAATTAACCCGGCCTAGGTGCTTTGACTTTCTAGCATAAGCAGCATAAATTTTAAGTGTGGATGGTGTCATGACACGTGACCAGCGTGTCGACACAACAACCAACACCATAAAATATCTATGGTGTCCGCAAGTTGGTTGAATCGATCCACTGAATCCTCTTTTGATTCAATATAACATCATAATGAGAAACTCATGTGTCCTTTGCATATGATGATCTCAATCATAATTGCTTTAACGAATAGGCTTTGAATGATAAAATCATGACGGATAGGAGAAGCATAATAAGGTATAAATGCATATGCTTGTGCATCAAATATATTATAATGCCACATTGGGGGAGCGGCAGAATTTAGGAATTGAACATACGTCTTCAACCCTATATGACAATATTTGAGGATAAAATGTTCATTGATCGTCCTCAGATTCGTGTGTGAACCATATTCTTCTGGTGTTTGCTTCTATTTATCCAAAAATATGGGTGTCCATAGTAGTTTCTTTAATGTATGGATCTCCATATCAAAGCCAATCTATGTCAGAATTCCAAAAGATCATTTTCTTATGACGTTGGATTTAATTAGCGGTTACTTAGAACCTACTAAGTTGACATATAATATTCTCTAATACTCGTTTACATTCGCAGTCATTTAGAGGTAATGCAAAGGAGCTCAAATGAATTCTCACTTGTGTCTTTTTCACATGAAAAATCGTGGCTTAAATTTCTTTATAATGTGGAAAACAAAATTCAATTTTCTCTTGGCATTATTTGTCAATTTGACATATGTTCAATATATATCGAAACGTAACTCAAGTTCTTTAGAGTAACTCGATTGGGAAATGGGAATTGTAATAAAAAAAAGATTTTAATCCCAATTAGGCATGTGTATTATGAATCCCAAAGGAAAATATATACTGATCCTTATTACTTTCTTTGATATACTAATCATTATCATATACTACTGATATAGTACTACTGTTCTTCAGTACTATTATTTTAGGGATTACATTGTGCGTTTCTTTACACACGGTTCTTTGTTTCATGCCTATATTATGATATGTTGCTTTACTTTATGCAATACTTTGCAAAGTTAGATGTAGAAAATTGAATCATGTGTATTATGAATAAAATTTGAATAATCTCAATTCCTTTAGAGAAAATTCAAAAAAATTATCATGCCAACGATTACATTTAGTCTTGTCCAATTTAGAGAGAGAAACTTTAAGACCAAAAGTCTAATTTATGACAAAAAGTCGTATTTAGGCGTAATAGCCTTTATAAGGATATCTTGTAAATTTAAAAGTAGACTTAATCAAAGTCTATCTTGGATTGAGCAAAATCCTTTTTGCTCTTTTAATAGCTGCAATGATGAGATGTGTCATTTGACATATTCTTCCCATATGTTATGTCTTCAGTTGTAAATTCATTTTCGATGTTCTTGTTGGATATTGAAGATACTTTTCCAAAATCCGCGTATTTATATGATTCTTCATATTTATTAAAAGTCGTAGCTAATTCTTTGCTAGCTTATAATGTATGTATCAATACTTCATTGATTTACAACAATGACAGAGTGCTTCACTGCACATGACATGTCCCCTATGTCATCTTTTAAATGTTACATTGTTTCCACTTACTTTTGGATGATTATATGAATTTTACGTCCATGGTAATTACCCTTTGTTTTAGGGTCGTTGCATTACTTTGTCCAATTTGTTCAATAATATATATATATTTTTCTAAGACCTTACATCGTCATTGTTTTTTGATTTAGGGTTGTTGCATTACTTTGCAAAATGTGTTCCAGAAAATTTCTTTTTCTCATACCTTACATTGTCATTACCCTTTGGTTTAGGGTTGTTGCATTACTTCGCATAATTTGTTTCAGGAAATTTCTTTGTCTAAGACCTTACATCGTCATTACTCTTTGTTTTCTCATAACTTACATCATCATTGCCCTTTGTTTTAGGGTGATTGCATTACTTTGCATAATTAAATTTCAGGGATTTTTTTCTTAGACCTTACATTGTCATTCAAGATATTGAAATTATTTATTTAGCTATTTACATAAAGCAATTTGCATAAATATACCATGCTCAAGCCTTAGTCTGCTTAATAGGGGAATTTGGTACTCAAATTCTTCAGAGTCCAATATGTCAAAACTAAACTGTGATGGTTAAACCATCTATAAAATAGAGGGAGAATAAAATATATTAGTTTCGCGGTCTATGACATTCACGACAACTAAAATAAACCAATATACTTTATGGAAATCAAATGCTTTGTGAAATTTCGTTATCACAATAAAATTTTTGATTTTTCCATATTCATTGCATGTAAAGCTAATGCAATTTCATTATCATTGCTTTTTATATAATCAAGAAGATATCCATGATGAAAAATTTTCAAGAAATTAAAATTGGATCTCAAGACCAAAATTTGTAATGGTCATATTTTTCTTACTTCGTGAATATGCTTTATCACAATAATTGGTTTGTCCATTTTTATATTGTATTGCTCATGAGATTTGCATTATCATAGCAATGCTCAAATTAAATAACATGTTAAATAAAAACAATTATTTAACATAATAAAATAGACATATAATGATGCTCAAATTTTCATAAATATATGTCATAATATAATAAGATAAGTTTGAGCATTATATCATTAACGATTTAATGAAAATGATAACGTTAATTAGATCTTACTTGTTAGTTTGCCAAATAAACTGCATATTAAGCGATTGCTCGTTCTCCGACTCCAAATAGTCGTCACATATTAATCGCCGCATCGTAATTGATAAGTCACATAAAAACAAACAATATTCATATGATTAGTCACTTCAATCATATATATTTCACATTTACTATATAAATTAAAAAAATTTCATATTTACTATTAAATTCGAAAAACAGTAAATAGTTATATAGTAAATAGTTATACAGTAAATATAAATTACTGTACGGTAATTTCAAAAATTACCTTTGTATTTTACCCCCAAAAAAAAAATCCTTTTTTTTCTTCTTTTTTTCGGGTTGGGTCAGGCCCAAGGGGCTGGGCCGGGTCGGATCAGGCCCAAATCCGGGTCGAGATCAAGCTTCTGCCGACGAAGCTTTGTCGGCAAAGGTCGGGTCCGATCTGAAGGCAGGAGCGGCAGAGGCGTCGCGGCAGAGGCGCTGAGCGGAGGGCAAGCCGTCGTCGGCTCTGCAGAGCAGGGGTGCGATCGGGGGTCGTCCGAGCAGTGGACGATCGTGGCGAGGCGATCCGATCCGGGGCGAGGTCGAGCGGAGGTGGTGAGGCGATGTGTCGACGGATTCGTCTGGGTTGACCGGCGACGGCGTCGGGGCTACGGGGTCGTGGCTTCATCGGCGAGCGGCGATGGTGGCTGGGCTGCCGTCCGGAGCTGATCTGGTTGATCAGAGAAGGGTGATGGGTGCCCAGAGAATAATTCTGGGTGTCGAGTCGATGTGTGTGCTGCTAGCGTCGATCTACGTCGATGCTGCTAGGCCACGGCGGCGCTGATCGGAGGGGATCGGATCGGGGTCGAGCGGCGGGTCGGGACCGGAGTGGGACGGGCTGCGGCTGCGGCTAATCGAAGGGGACCGGGTCGGGATCGGGGCTGCTGCTAGGAAAAAGAGGGGCAGCGGCGGCGGCGGCCTGGTGGAGGGCTAGGGCGGCGGAGGCAGAAAAACAGAAAAAAATAAAATAAAAATTAGGGTTTTTTTTCTGTGTTGTTTTTTTTCTCTTTTTTTTTTTTTTCTAAAAACTCATGGTTAGGCAAAGTGCTGATAACGTGTTGTGGGAAATACTGAATTGGTCTACTCATTTCATTGATAATCCCCTTTATATAGGGTGAGTATTACAACGGTAATAGGAAATACATTAATGACAATAATGACTACATAATTATCTATCGTCAGTTACATTGACGAAGGCACATAATACGTTTTTCCTTCAACAGATACAAATTTATTTTATCTACTTTTATTTTTCTAAAATTCGATGGATATGTATATATATATATATATATAATTCTAAATCTAAATTTTGATTAAGAGTAAAAAAAGATTTAACATTGAATTTGATTCACAAAGATAGAATGTTTTAATGTCAAATATCGTAATTGTGTTAAGAAATAAATTTCATGTAGTCAACTTAAAAAAGGTAACAAAATCATCTAAAATAAAACATAATTTGGTTGTAATTGTTGCCCAATTTACAATGACTATTAATTAGGTAGTTATGAGTAAATTATATTTCGTAATTATTGCTTTTTTTAGTCATCGTAATTACTGCTTTGTATTAAGACAATAATACATTACATTTGGTGGTGTAATTGAAAGGACATTGAATTTGAAAGGACAAGATTGTATTTTAACCAAAATATAACATAACAAGGTTTTTGATATTGATGATGTGTCTTGATGAGGTGGCACGCCACATAGAATTAAGGTCAAAATTCTTAGGCCTTAATAAGGCCCCAAAACATTTGTAACTTAATTACATGCATGAATACACACACACATTTGTAACTTAATTAAACTGTTGATAAGTATAAGAATTTTCTTGGTTTATTGGGAATAGCTTTTTAATCTGGGATAGGAAGAAGATCGAGCTATGGAAATGAATTGGAAAAGAAACTGATTTAAAGGACTGAAAGGAGCCAAACGAAGAAGAGATACTTGAACGCTAGTCCAACCTAGATGGATTGAGTTGAGACTCGAGATTAAAGGGGAGGATGCTAAGGAGGCCACATACTGGGAGGAGAGAGATGAACCTCATCATGCCCTTTGTTCGGATTCTTGAAGTTTCTACTACATTATAACAATATTGTTAATATGCAATATTAATGGCTAGAAAATTAATACACCTGCATCCACTTTCGTGAATATTTTTCAGTACCCTTATTTATATGTTACATTCATTTACAAATTTAACGACAAATTTTATTATCATTGTGGTAAATAGAGTTATTGTTTGGATAATTGTAGTTCTGTTAATAGTAGTTACTTCACCCACGACATATTTACAAGTTTATGAATAAAATATTGTCAATGTGGTGAATTGGTTTAATTACATGTAAATATATAAAACATAAGTTGTAAATTTATAGTCAATATTGTAAGAACATGTTTAGCAGACTCTCTATTTTGACTTTTTAGCTATTTTAGAGAGTCTGTTTAGTTTTTTTTTTTTTTATTTATCAAAATTAGGAACTCCACCAGACTCCTAAGTGACTAGCCAGTTTAATTCTTAGCTATCTCGCTCCTAAATAGAGAGCCAGATGAGGCTCTCTATAATTTAATACATTCGTTTTATATGATTTTATGTAATTTATAACTGCATTTAAGGTAATTTTTTTAAAAAATTTAATTAATATGTAAGTTCAAAATAGTTAAAATAGAGAAAACTGATATGGACATATTTTTAAACTGGCTAGCCAAAATGACATTTTAACTATTTTAACTAAAATTTGACTAAAAAATGGCTAGCATTGCTAAAGTTGCTCTAAATATAAAGTATAAAAGTGGTAAATTTTGTTGAGATAGTTGTAAATTAGAGCAATACTAGGTGAACCACCTTTTGACATCTCACCTAAGGCCCACCTTATGTATCAGCTTAGGTGGCACAACCACATCATTTAATGAAACACTCTTATTGGATGGTGGCACATCATTTATATGTCACGTAGGCTGACACATAAGGTGGTATCGAAATGGGATACCAAAAGATGGTTAAACTAGCATTATCCTATAAATTAAAAGTATGGTATACTTTAAGGTACTGTAGACACCCCTCCATTTTCGATCTCTCACTTCTCTGAAATATATAGTAGCAAGAAATAAGAGTACGTGGAGGCTGAAATGGTAATATATATGTACGTACAGAGGTGGTTGTATGTGCACTGATTGACAGTAATGCAAAACTGCATAAACTGATAGATGGAAAATTCTTCTTCTTCCTTGGACTAAATGAATGTATTCAAGTGCAGCATCATTTACATAGTTCTGTCACTATGATCAACAGGTTGGAAAGCAGTTACAAGTTCTATTAGGAGTTTAGGACTGATCACTGATGACAATGAAGAAATCAAGATTGAAGAGGTAAAGCTTGATTATTTCTCATTCATGAACTGCCTGATATATACAGTAGCTACAACTATTTAGATCCTAAAGTTTAGCGGTTTACATAATTACAATTGAAGTAGAAGATTACAGAATAATTGAGATCCTACAGAATTGTCATTGGCTTGATTACATCCTTGATTTGTGTTACTGATATGCAACATCCTGGAATTATGATCATGACTTGTGATTCCTTAACTGGATTGTTTAACACTCCCCCGCAAGCTGATAGAACGAGGACGGACTGGAAGCTTGTGAATAATGCAGTAAAAGCGATGTTTGGAAAGACCTTTAGTGAAGATATCAGCAAGCTGATTATGTGTAGAAACATAACCAACCTTGAGTTCCTGGCGAGTTACCTTCTCACGAATGTAGTGATAATCCACTTCCACATGACGAGTTCGTGTATGGAAGACAGGATTGGAAGCAAGAGAGAGGGCACTAATGTTGTCACACCAGATGTGAGGAGCGAGAAGAGGAATTCCCAAATCTTTGAATAGAATGCGAAACCAGGAAAGATGTGCAGCAGTATAAGCCAACTGACGATATTCTGCCTCAGTGCTGGAGCGAGAGACACCGTTCTGTTTCTTAGAGCTCCAGGAAATCAAATTGGAGCCTAAATAAATGCACGTGCCACCGGTGGAAATACGGGTGTCAGGATCTCCAGCATAATCTGAATCACAATAACCTGTCAAAGTCAGAGAGCTAGGAGCATAGAACAGTCCATGTGTGGGAGTATGCTTGAGATATCTCAAGATACGCTTGACAGCAACCCAATGAACAGTAGTGGGGGAATGCAAGAATTGACATACTTGATTGACAGTATAAGTGATATCAGGACGGGTGAGTGTCAGGTACTGAAGTGCACCCACAACACTTCTATATTGAGTACCGCCAGATAAGGGAGTGCCATCTTTGCCACTTAACCTTGTACCACTGGACGGGGTAGAGACAGGACTAGCATCAGTCATCTAAGTACGGTGGAGAAGATCCAGGGTATATTTGGTTTGAGAAAGTGATAATCCCTTCGTTGTACGCTCAGCCTCAATACCCAAAAAATAGTACAAAGGACCCAAATCCTTCATAGAGAATAACTTACTCAAATTATGAATGAGAGTATGAATATGAGACAGATGAGTACCAGTAATTAGGATGTCGTCCACATAAACAAGGAGAAACATCTTGACATTATTGGACATGTAGACAAACAAGGAGGAATCAGCCTGAGAAGCATGAAAACCCAACTCTTCCAGATAAGTATAAAAACAAGAGAACCAAGTCCTGGGTGCCTGTTTGAGACCATATAATGAGCGACGCAGCTTACACACATGTGTTGGAAAATCAGAATTGATATACCCCTGCGGTTGTTGCATATAAACATCCTCTGATAAATAACCATGTAAGAAGGCATTCTGAACATCCAATTGACGAATTGTCCACCCATATGAAACAGCAAGTGCCAAAATCAAACGACTGGAAGAGTGCTTGATGACGGGACTAAAGGTCTCACCATAATCAAGACCTTCTTGTTGACGAAAACCCTTCGCAACCAATCTGGCTTTATATCTTTCCACCGAACCATCGGGTCGCATCTTGATACGATAAACCCATTTATTAGGTAGGACATTCATGTGAGCAGAGTGAGGAACAAGTTGCCAAGTCCCAGCTTGAAGAAGAGAATTGAACTCGGCATCCATGGCAGTGCGCCATTCTTGCTGTTTGACGGCTTGGGTGTAACACGTAGGCTCAATGTGATGAGTCTCAGAGGTCACAAGCATGGCATACTTAGGATTGGGTTTGACAATTCCTTTTTGGCCGCGAGTAATAGGACGGTGTGGATGGAGGTTTTGGGAAAGATGATTGTTATGTGGAGGTGGTGGATTGGCAACAAGATTGGGTTGTGGAGGAGAGTTGGGTGGAGGAGAGTGAGATGGTGAGGGTGGGGAGGATGCGGGACCGGTAGCAAAAGGTGGTGGAGGTGGTAAAGGGCGAGGTCGTCGGTGGTAGGTGTTGGTGAATCTGGGAGTTGGGGAGGAAGGGAGAGAAGGGGCAGCAGTTGGGAGAGCCGAATTAGAGGAAGAGAAGGATGGGCCAATGGGTTGGGCTTGCATGTGGGCTGGCAAAGGAGATGTGGTTGTGGTTATGGTGAGAGGAGAGGAAGTAGGTTGCGGAGACGCCGTCGGAGGAGGCGTAGCTGATTTCTGGAAGGGAAAACAAGACTCATCAAAAACAACATGTCGTGAAAGATAGACTCGACCAGTTGAAAGATCCAAACAACGATAACCTTTGTGATTTAAAGAATAACCGAGAAAGACACACTTAGTAGAGCAAAAATCAAGTTTGTTTTTGTTATAAGGACGAAGATATGGAAAACAGACACACCCAAAAGTACGAAGAGAGGAGTAATCTGGAGGACATTTAAATAATTTTTCATAAGAAGAAGAAAACTGAAGAACGCGTGTGGGTAAACGATTGATGAGATAAAGAGATGTAGTGATGGCTTCGACCCAATAAGATTTAGGCACAGAAGAGTGAGCAAGAAGAGTAAGAGCGGTTTCAACGAGATGGCGATGTTTTCTCTCGGCCAACCCATTTTGTTCAGGATGATGGGGACACGAGATACGATGATGAATTCCTTTATGAGCAAAAAATGTTTTAAAATTATTACTGGTAAATTCACCGCCACCATCAGATTGAAATTGTTTGATTTTGGAAGAGAATTGATTTTCAACATAATTGAAAAGGCAACAAAGTTGGTGTACACATCAGATTTGTGTTTCATTGGAAATAACCAACTGTATCGTGTGAAATCATCAATAAAAATAACATAGTATTTAAATCCTTAGAGGGGGAGATGAGGAGATGTCCAAACGTCACTATGTATTAGTTCAAAAGGAAAAATTGTACGCGACTTAGATAAAGGAAAAGGCAATTTGCTAGATTTACCCAAAGGACAAGCATGACAATTGGGTAACTCTTTATTGGTTGACAAAGAAATACTAGACCCTAGACGACGAAAAACATCAATGGATGGGTGACCTAAACGAGTATGCCACACATCGACAGTGACTCGGTTGACTAAAAAAGAAGTAAAAGCACTTGATTTATTTGATGACGATGGACTCGACTTAACGGGATAGAAACCATTGCTACTATGTCCCTCCAAAAGCGTCTTCCCGGTGTTCAGATCCTTCACATAGAAAGTATGGGGAAAAATCAATATATAACATGAGTTATCAGATAAAAGTTTATGGGCAGATAGAATATTAGCTGAGGCATTAGGACAATAAAGCACATCATATAAAGTTAGAGAGGAAATGGATGAGGGAAGAGAGAGATTGCCAATTTGGGAAATTTTCAAACCTTGTCCAGCAACGACACCACCTACAGTATCAACACCCTGATAATTGCGAGCATCTGTGAGGGCTTGGGAATTGTTGGTGATGTGAGTATTGGACCCAGTATCAAGCAGCCAAGTAGAGGAAGGCTGGGGAGAGGTTGTGCCGGCAGCCATGGCAGAGAGTCGAGAGCTTGGGGTGCGCCCTTCATAGGCCAAGTTCATGCGCTGAAAGCAATCAAGTGCAATATGGCCGGATCGGTTGCAGATCTGACACAGACCGCGATTCTCATTGCGGTAGAAGGGAGCTGGACCAAGAATCGATCCGCCACGTCCTGAAGGACGAGAGCTTGAGCCGCGACTGTAAGTAGATGGCCCAGAGAATGAACTGCGGCCTGAATTGGGAAAGCGACCTCTCTGAGATCCCGGATTGGGAGTCCGACCACGAGAACTACCAACCTGAGGCGATAAGTGACAAGAGCTGTGGGTTGAGCATCCAGCCCTGCAAAGGTGTGATTGTTGATCCGATTCTCCGCACTCAAAAGAAGGGCCTCAAGAGCATCATACAAAATCGGAGTGTCCCTGGCTTGAGCAGCACTGATAGTGTTTTCGAATAGAGGGCCAACATTGTTCATTATGATAGAGATGAGATCAGAATCGTCTACCGGATGACCAGAGAGGGCTAGGGTGTCGGCAACTTGATTCACTTTGTCAAGGTAGTCAGAAATAGACATATCACCCCTTGTGGTGCGAAGGAGTTGACTCCGGAGTTGGAGGATACGATTCTGATTTGTGGAGGCATAGCGGCGGGCCAAAGAGGTCCACGTAGTGTGAGAGGAGAACGAGCGAGCCACAGTGGCTAGGACAGAAGGGGTGAGAGACCCATTGATCCAACCAAGGATCATTTGATCTGTGGCAATCCACTCCTCATAAGCAGGGTTAACCTGATCCGTAAGGGTACCGGTGGGATTGCGAATAAAAGCTGAGGGACAAGGTCTGGTGCCGTCCACGAAACCAAGAAGATTTCGACTTTTGAGAAGAGGGGTAATCTGGGCAAGCCAGAGGGAATAATTGGTTCTGTCAAGCTTGATTGTGAGAAAATTGGAGACGGTGGTGGTGGTGGTTTGAGTGGTGGGTAAGGGAGCAGAAGTGGGAACACCACTGTTGCTGGTGTCGACAGTGTTGAGAGGATTATCAGTTTCGTTGGCCATGAGGGAAGAAGGAATGGGATTGATGGAGAGAAGAAAAAAATGTCGTTTAGACAGAGGCTCTTGATACCATGAAGAAATCAAGATTGAAGAGGTAAAGCTTGATTATTTCTCATTCATGAACTGCCTGATATATACAGTAGCTACAACTATTTAGATCCTAAAGTTTAGCGGTTTACATAATTACAATTGAAGTAGAAGATTACAGAATAATTGAGATCCTACAGAATTGTCATTGGCTTGATTACATCCTTGATTTGTGTTACTGATATGCAACATCCTGGAATTATGATCATGACTTGTGATTCCTTAACTGGATTGTCTAACAGACAATAACACTTCTTCTAAACTAGAAAAGCAAAGGGGTTAAGGGGGTGTTGGGGTAAGTGATCGATCTCGAACTTTCCTCAAGGCATTATTGTACACTTCTCAATCCGTGTGAGTTCTTTCGCCACATTGATCATATCAGGCCTTGCTTCACTACTATCATCGGTGCATATTAATGCCAGTGTAAGAAAATCATGCAAGTGTTGTTGCTTGTATCCATCTCCTTTGGCCTCCTCAAGGACTTTAGGATCCACTATTGTTTCAATCTGGCCATCACAAGCATGAGATTTTACATAGGGAATAATTGACTGATACTCTCCTCCCTCTTCATATCTAATCAAAGCTTCTTGTCCTGTCAAGAACACAAGTAGTAGAACACCGAAGCTGTAAACATCACCTTTTTCTGAAATGTAACCAGACCTCATGTAGGTAGGATCAACATACCCAAATGTCCCTTTGGGGTTATCTTCAGCATACGATTGCTTAGGAGGAATGGTTATCGACAGTGAGAAATTGGAGAGTTTGGGGACATAGTCTTCATCCAAAAAAATGCAGTTGGTTTTCAAGTCCCTATGAATGATAGGCCTCGGAAAGGCAGTATGAAGATATGTAAGTGCATTTGCAAGCTGCTTTGCAATACGCAACCGAACTTTCCAGGGCAAGGACTCATTGGCCGTGAAACCTCCTTGATAAGTGACAACTCCTTTTGTTGCATATTCATGAACCAAAGCAGGTATAGGGAACTCTAAGCAGCAGCCTAAGAGCTTCAAAACATTCTTATGGTTGCTCATTTGCATTGAAACAACAATGTCACGAATAGCCATGGACCTAATTTCATCCTCGGTCCCCATGAACTTCTTGACAATGATATATCGATCGTCTAGAAGACCCTTGAACATTTTGTAACCATGGTAAACATGTATAGAGCGATGAAATTGACTTGCTCCAGTAGGCGAACAATTTTGTAGGATGTATGAAGGATCAAAATTGTTGGTGGCCCTAATGAGCTCAGAAGCAGAGAAATTACGAATAGGATTAGATTTTCCATCACAAGAAGCAATGAGATCCTCTAATAAGATCCTCCCATTGTTGAAGAATGCTCTATCCCTTTGGTCCATTAAATCCAAAACTCACTGCAATTGGGAGGAAACACCTTAGAATCATCCGTCCTCGTACATTGTCAGTCTGATATATGTATGTAATGTAGGTGAAACATAACAACCAAGATTAAAGGAAATAAAAGATCAATGAAATCAAAATAAGCTAATCCAAATAACATCCAGCTAGCACATTTGCCACTTCACATAAAACTCAAAGAGATCTACTAGTTCCTATGTTTGTCACAATCTGATAATAACTGAGGTGCATAAGTCTTCATTTTTCAGTTATATGGATGGATATAAACAATGGAAGAACCAGTATATAGAATTTCTTAAATTTGGGAGTCATTCACTTGAGAACCCTCGTTCCGAAACTATGAGGTATTGAGGTTGATTAAACATTTCATATATTGTTGTCAAACAGAAATGAAAGGAACTGGAATATCGCAAATCTGGTAAGAAAGATACACACCAGATTGAAACCATAACGTACAAGATAACTGTACGTGATCTTTCCAAGAACTCAGCAGCATGCAGCTACTGGGTTCAGATTCCACCAAGTAATCGACATTTTGTCGATTTTGATATCGACTTGGAGCCTGCTGGAGATTGATTCACTTCTGCAGGAAGCAGTATAGTCCAACTAGTATTTGAGGAGGAGTGCTGCTATCTCAAGTTTATTAGAGTATCAAAGTCAAAATTCCACCATTAGATCGCGCGTAACTGGTCGGTGGATAAAGTCGTTGAAATGTTGAATTTATTCTTTCTGGACATAATATTTTTTCTCTTTATTATATTGGAAAGCATCAAAATCCAAGTAGATGTTTGTAATTAGGAAGTTATAAGTTCGACTCAAGAAAAATATTAACTATAAGTGTTTTACCTGAATAGGAAAAAGAATTCCAATTTAGTTTCTTTGATTTTTTAATAAGTGAGACGTTTTGAGCAAGTTTACGAGTTAATTAGCACAGTTACAAAGCAATCTGCTGCTCTTTTTCTTGTACACGCAACGCATCAACATTCAATGCTTACTTGTGTAATCAGATAGAATACTCATATATTCCTTGCAGAGAATAAGGTATATTACATTCAAAATTTCCAATTTGCTGTTAACTAAACGCTCCATCACTGAATAACTGATCCGATTCTCCAGCGGAATTAGATTTCCTCAACTGGATCCTTAAGCCCTTTGATTTGGGTTGGCAATTCTAGTAGTTTCAAGGGGCACAAGCAGCTTCAACAGATAATTTTTTCATTATGCTTGGACATGGATCCATCCCAAAATTTGCATCAGATATGGTCAATGAACATCTCTGCTTACCTATACACTTCTGTAAAGACAAGACAGCAGGAAAAAATAGATGCAAAAAAATTTAGTTCAGAATCTTGGACTACAATTTTAATTCAGTACAGCTAAACTCAATAAATTTTCTTCATCCCATGCAACTATTTTTTCCATTCAAATTTAGTCCCATCCCGAACTATCTATTTCATACAGGTAATGTATTGACGAATCATTTAATGAACAAATTTGGTAGCATTACTGTATAGTGATCTTGATTAGGTTAAGAATGTATAATAGTATTAAAACAGGTAAACATGTGAACCTCTACCACAATAATCAGGAACAGTCTGAAGAGTACCTTCTCAATGACGGCCTTTGAATTTGGAGCGTGACATGTACCGTGCTGAAAATTCCCACAGCTTCCAGATGGAGTTCCAAAACTTGAAAACATAATAGCAGAAATGGAGTATCCATCTGTGCAGTGTAGGCTCATTATAGGCTTCTTTTGCTCTTCCAGTTCGCCACGGTTCTCACTATGCCAATTCCTAATATATGGGTGACTTTCAGAAACCTCAGCACAAACAGTGCTCACTGAACTTCTGACAAGAGCAATCCTTGATACATCCCCACCAATCTCCTCAAAAACTACCAATAGGTTTTTAGATTTCTTTAGCCAGGACCTAGGTACATGGTACCTGAAAATTGGACAATAAACCCATCTTATTAAAGCAATTTGTAAGGCTTGCCCTGATTGATTTATCAAATTATGGTATTAAATCAGTACCATTGTTGAGTTGGATGGTTGCAACCAAATTGACACTTGTTCTTTGGCCTATAGGTACCAGCATAACTGCATGCACTGCAATCACCATTTGCATAAGTAGTCCAGTATCTTCCTAGGCTTTGCCCATTGATCCATAGTTGACCCTTGCCCATACTTCCCATGTCCAAAGCCAAAGGTTGATCTCCTTCAGGTGCATCAAAATTTACCTGAAGTTCAACTTTAACTGTTAACTATCAAAACTCCAAGCCTATAAATGAACCAGAGATCAATTCCAAGCTAGTGGTGGTCCATTGGAGCATAAAACATCCCTCTTCAATCCTTATCTTATAAAGTTTTTCTTAATAAACAAATAAAACACACAAAAAAACATATGAAAGAAGAACTGAAGAAAGCAATAGCATTTAGTCAAGCTTCAGTATTTGAAGTTGCCTTTCATACCTTATACCATGTCAGTGGCTGTTGATTCTTTGCTGCTAAATTCACCCTCGTCCAATCCACTGCTGAAATGGCACTTGGAGAACCCAGGTTCATGGCTTCTCCTTTCAAGCCCACCTGTAATTGGAGTCAGAAATGAGTGGTTATTGCTCGAGTACGCTAGCTCGTCACCGCAATCAAATAAAAGATTATTTACAGACCTCGTGTGACCATTTCTGCCATGATAAATCTTTGCTTCCTTGGTCTAGTCCATGTAAAGCAACTGGTCCCATTACTCCAGTATTCCGTGCCTCAAAATGAGGACCATTGTTCTATGACAGCTCAATCAGAAAAAAAGTTCAGTGAAAATTCTCCCATATGGCTAGAATAAATAAGATTTAAACAGTACACATTTCTCACCCAAATTACGGTTACCCAGAATCAAGTTACATATCAAGGACCATACTTAGGAGTTAGGACACATCGTTGACATTGATTTTTTTGTGTCTCCATATATTGAAATAGCAGTTACAACAAGAGGATATGTAGAACTAACCGGCAATCCAACAGCTATGCTGAGAAGTGAGATTTTATTCAATCCAGCATGCAGGATGACATTTCCTGTGAAAGTGAATCTCTTGTTTTTCCTAGTCCCATACACCGATCCTAACAGCACATCACTAACATTTAGGTACTAGGGGCATAGTTTTTGTAAACAAGACTCAGAGAACTATGTTATTTTACATAGCTATATGGTGTATTTCTCCAGAACATAAGCATATCATCAATTTACCTGAAAGCTGCCCATTGATAAAGACGTGCATAGCATCGCCAGCTGATTGCACGGCCAGAGTTGGTTGTTGACCGTCACGCAGAAATGATTCAGATGATTTTATGTCGATACTATAAACATCAATGTGTGCTCAATTGGTTGCATTGATAGGATTTACATGTTCAAATATTTATGTTCAATGAGCATGAATCAGGTTATATTATCTTACTTGGTTGTATACCACAAGTAATCACTTGAGTCTCTGGTGATGTTTAACTGATCTAAGAGACCAATGACCGTCAGTTCTGTAACACTAGAAACTGAAGAAATATCTTCACTGAAGGTTTCCCACGAGCGCAATTTAGAGTTAGTAGGCAAAAACTGTTTTTGGGATGTTTGAACTCCTACCTGCAATGAAGAGCATAATGACCAACATCTGTTATCATTTCTGTGCTTATACAGTTTTTGGGACAGTTTGAGATAATGCATAGTTGGAATGAAAATATTTCATGAAGAGTAATTGGAAAAGGTATTGGTCTCAGTTTGATAAAAAATGTTCAGCCAGTAAGCACTGCAGTTACCATGGTATATTTACTTACTTGGGCAGTGTTGTATACAACGTTTTTACAATCTGGCAGGATGCTGATGGACCAAGGTGGGAGGTGATAGTTCATCTTATTGAAAGTCACTGTCGCAGCTGACTCTGTATTGTAGTTTGAAAGAAAAGCTGCACAGCCTCCTGACTTGGATGAGAAAACGTGTGCCTGTAATTTGAATTTCTTCAGTGAACAAGCACGCGCTTTCATATTTCTTAAACTGACATAAACGTCAATTTTGTGGAATTTTACTTAAAGAGTATTTCAGCTGTAGTTCCTTTTTGAAATTACTGAAAAGCCAGTTTTAAGATACGTTCATATTTTTCTCGAAAAAAATATTAAATAATTTGTTATGTCAGTGTTCAACATAGTGGTCTTTGACCTTCTGATAGCTTTTCTAAATCTTTCTAGGTAATTTTGCATCTCGACAAACATTTATAAGACGAAGCTGCTTATAATTTTGTAATTAAAAAAAAATAAAAAATGTGTCGCTTTCTACCACAGAAAATATAGTGATGCCATTCTATATTACAATTGGAGCCCTTAGAAAAGCCAACAAACCTGTTCATAGTTCCCTAAGGATGTAACAGTAGAATCAGCATTTAGCAGAGCGTGCTCACATAACTTAACAGCCTTATGGAGTTCCTTTAAGTGGCCATGTTTAGGTTGCCTGATCAAGCCTATCATGCCAGCCAAGAGTTAGAGGCTGCAAACTAAGGAGTACTTGCATCTTAAGATGGACATGTAAAGAAATATGACATTAGAGAAGAAATTTACTATATGTTTGTCAAAGCGATTGCCACTACGGGTTCAATGTTCTCACCATATTCGTCAATAGGTGCATCATAGTCATAACTGGTAGTAATAAATGGACCTCCTGCAGTTCTTCCAAAGTTTGTTCCACCATGGTACTGCAGGCAATGATAAGCAGTTTAGCTCAAGTATCTCCTATTTTTAACTCTGTGAGGGAGGTACCACAGCAATATATCACGATTCAAGAGTTCAAAGTCTAGCTAGACCCTGAAGTTTATGTCTCCCCACAATAATGCTTCATTTAGACATTTAGTTACCGAAATGTTGTATAAGTAAAGAAGTTTAAGGTTCTTATACAACGTTCAGTTTTTATCAGAGTAGGCTATGTTGGATAGAACAATACAGAAATGGCTTATTGGAGCTATGAATCCTAGTGACAGGTATTGGGTTAAACGAATTAACTCACCATGTAATAATTTATGAAGGAGCCTCCGTTTTGAATGAATCGGACAACTCCAAATGCCAAATCTTCAACAGGTCGCTTATAAATTGGACCACCAAATTCTGTAAACCTTTAAGAGCACAGAAATTGTAAATATCCAATGCATGGTTTTGAGAGCAAAAGATATATGGCAAACTTACCAGCCAGTCCAAGCCTCAGTCCAAAGTGAGGGCTTGAATGGTTTGTTTGGAGAAAAGTAGTCACAATAGAAACCATTGCAAGTGTTTATCTGTAAACAAGAATATGCAAATGTTTATACATTCTATTTCCCTTTGCAGTAAAGTCCTAACCACTTCCCAGATATTTAATAATTTAAGCAACTGCTAGGGGATACCATTAGTGAAGTTACCCATTCAAGGGATGCAATAAAACTCCTAACAGAAAATAAAACAGACAATGATGGTGATTTAATGTCAGTTAGTCTGATATATGCATATTGGCGCTAATACAAACTTCAAGGGTAATGTTAAGTGCTCACCACTGGGTCTGGGGCATCCTCTTCCTTGCACATGACCCATGGGACACCAGTACCCATTCCAACAGCCATCTCTGCAGCCCAAGTCATGTATGCATGACCTGCAGAACCAAAAAGCTTTCTCTCTGGCTCATATTCATTCTCAATCTGCAAAACATAATATTGGTAAGTGAGGTAGATTAGAGCAAGAGAGCATGTTCCACTCAATAGTGAAAGCCGATATTTTATACCAAGTATTCTTCCCTTTCTTTTCTCCTCCAGTTTTCTCATCTAAGCTGAAAGTAGTGTCAAGTGTTCTACAACTACGCTGATGTTAATACACAGAAATTAACATTTGTAATAAAACACTACCTGAGAAAGGATAATGGGGCCACCTTGGGACTCAAATAGCTTTTCATGCTTCATCAACTGAACAATCTTCTTGGTAAATTTTTTCATTGCTGACTTCAACACCAAAGGCAATCAAAACTCCAAGTTAGCTCAGTATATTCATTGATAACTTGAATTTTCAATCACATATCCTTCTTCTCATTCTACTCACACACACACACACCTTAAAAGGCTCATTGTCTGTTCTGAAGCTAATGCCTGGAACATACTTAAGCCAAACTGGAAAACCCCTGCATAATTTTACAGAAACCATCCAATTTATGAACACGTGAAGCAGAAAGGAACATAAATCATCACAATTATTGAGGGAAAAATGCTCATTACCCAAAATTCCATTCTGAACAAATGTATGGCCCAATGCGGAGATGCACATAGAGCCCCGCCTCGTGGACCCTCTTAATGAAGCGAACTAAATCAGTTCTCCCTTCAAAGTTGTACTACAATCCAACAAAGAAAGTGAGAAAAACGAAATGGATGGTTTGAACAAAATGCAATCCATAGTAATAGCTGAAAATCACAGTACATTGCCAGGAGAAGGCTCATGAAGATTCCAAAACACATAGGTGTCAATAACATCCAACCCACCATCTTTGGCCTTCTCTATAAGACCTTCCCACATCTGCATTTCATTCACATTAGTCCCATCAAATAAAGGGTCACCAAAACAGTTCACAAAATCAATCACATTTTGTTTACAGAATATGGTATTCAAATTTCAGAAAGATAGGGTGGGAGATAATACCTCAGGAGTACTTCTAGGATAGTGTATGGACCCAGAAAACAGAAGTCTCCTCTGCCCATCAATGACAAGAGCCTTCCTGTCATAGCTAACACTGCACTGTATCAGCTGAAAGCACAAAGACAGCAACACTATGCAGAACAGAACCCAGCTCAAAGCTGAGCTAGCTCCCATTTTTCAGACTTCAGAGAGAGAGAGAGAGAAGTCTTTGTATGAAGTGTGATGAAGAAAATGGGAAAGTGGATTGGAATGTGGTAACTACCAAGCAGCAAAATGCCAAAGAGTTCACTTGCTTGAATTACATTACAACTGTACAATACATGCACAGTGAGCAATGACTCCAAGAGAGAATAAACCAAGATATTTAGAGGAAAAGAGTATTACCCAAACTGTACCAAAAGACGAAAAAGTCACTTCACCAGGCTCCACTGCAGCTTTAAATAACAATTACTTTGTGTTGCAGAGAATTTATGGAGCACAATGGGCAATGTCGCAATGATAATGATAATGGGAGACTGGTAAAAACCCATTTCTGCTAAGATCAAGGTTCTAAAAGTCGCTAGTCGCTAGTCGGGCGGAAGACCGGTGACTAGCGACTAGCCGACTAGTCGGGTGACTAGTCGGTGGCTAGTCGGTTTTTAATTTTTATATTTATTTTTATTTTTATAAGAATTAAATTAAAATAAAACAATTCTAAAACTCAATATTATGACTAAATATAATCAAAATACTCAAAATACTCAAAATAACCATTACAATGTTCAACAACAATGAGATAATAATGTCTTAGAGTAGTGAACAAACTCAAAATAACCATTACAATTTCAAATTTGATCTTATGCGGCTATGCCTCAAGTTCTTCTTCTCCATATCTCTCTAGTACCCCTTCTATATCGGACTCAAACTCAAAGTCTATCTCATCTTCTTCCTCTTCATCATCGGATACAAAATCCTCCTCAAGTTCTCTAACTTCTTGAATTCTAATACTTCTCCTAGGCTCTAAGCCACTATCCACTCTCATTCCCTCTTCAACCATTTCACTAGTAAGATCCAAGACAACATCATCACCACCACCATCAACAATCCAACCTTGTGCTATAGTAGAGAGTTGGAGCCGAGAGGAGAGAGAGGTTGGGAGATTTGAGAAAGTATGGCTTACTGCGACCTAATCCAGCTCATCTGCGTTTTTATATTAAGTTTTTTTTTTTTTTTTTTTGCCCGAACCTCCTAGGACTGACTAGTCGCCGCCTAGGACCGACTAGCCGGCTGGTTTTTTCCTGACCGACTAGGAGCACTGATTTTCCTAAAATCGCGGCGGTAAGGTACCGACTAGCGACTAATCGCCGACTAGTCGGTCCTAGGCGGTGATTTTTAGAACACTGGCTAAGATATGGCTGACAGAGCTTGAGACACTTTGGTTTGTAAATCTTGGTGGCTGCATGCAGAGAAATCGATTTGGGTACATTCTGAAAGCACCGTGGTAACGGGCGACCCCTTATTTACTATTTTTACTGCTGACCGGTGATAGTCATTCAGTGAATTACTGGAAGACCAGAAGTCACTTTTCTACAAGTTGAACTGTCGAGAATATCCTTCGGACTTTTCATATTGCAAAAATATTATCGTCCGCAATAAAATGAAAAAATTTGAGACGTTAGTATATCGGTCAAATCTTATGATTACCCTAGGTGTTTGTTTGTAACTAAAATTGAAGTACCAGGAAGTAACTATTGTGATTTGTTCACTTGAAGTCGTGCTACCATGAGTTATGTTAGTCATCTTAAACCATTTTGCATTATTAAGTGAAAGCAAAACTACTAAATGGGAATGGGGGGACGAGAATGATTGAGGATTTTGTCCATATATCATATACATTCACAGACAAACTCATAATAAGTAGAGCTTTTGTAAGCACACGGTGTCTCTGTCTAGTACACTGGCCCTTGCTCTTCCTTTTGCAGTTGATAATTGGATATAACAGCTGCTTTCACAGTATAAAGAAACCATTGGCATTGCTAGTGCTATACAGCAAGTTACCAACTCAAGCAGCTGGCCAAAATGGCCTCCTAAAGTCATAGCCTGTGTGTGTGTGTGTTCAAATATTGGATTGTCGGAAAGTCGGAAAGTCGGATAGTAACCAAGTCGAATAGTTCAAACTTGAATAGTATCCCAACTTCCCTGTGCGTCTCTTTTTCATTTATTTTTTTTTGTGGTAGGATGGCCATAGCCTAAACAAAAAGAGCTAAAACTGTCAACATCTTGGAGAAATGGAGCAGTTAATAGATAATATCTCGATCAATATTGTCAAATTTAACAGACAAAATTTATAGCAACTGTATATCCAAGCAATTGCTTTCTACTCATTTAACAGATATTCGTGATGGAATTTTACATAGCCAACTTATAATTAATCAATCCATTTTCTAATTGAATCTTGCCTCCGACCACCTTTTTGGAAGGAATTCTGATGTGAGAACGTGGATCTATATTTTTCAATCAGCATGTCAAGTTTATCTGTAACATCCCGCCCTACTGGGTCTTTATTCTTTGGCCTTCTTCTCATCATGTTCTCTCCTCCCTGCATGTAATTTTGCTCCTGCAGCTTCCTCTTCTTAGGCTCCACATTTGTCTTCCTCGAAGATGTGGCCGCATTAACTGCCTTGATGTCAATTTCAAACAATCCGCCACCACCAACCTTCCTGCCATCTTGATGATAGCTTTTACGTTCTGAACCTTCCGCCGATGAACCTCCCGCTATTTCTTTTGATGAATTCCTTTCAGCCTTTTTATCTGAACCACTCTTCTGTCTCTTGGGAAATTTCTGCCCCTCAGTGGCAACTTCATCACTTGCCCTATTTTCCACTTCACCCTCTTTATTTGGTACTACCTCATCCAATTTTCGCTTGTCACCCTTGTCTCTTCGTTTTTCAAACTTTTTGCCAGGATGGGCATCTGCTCCATTTGAGGGATCAAATTGCCGCACCTCTTTCCGATGGGCATGCTGCTGAGTTTGTTGTGAGACCTGACGTGCTCTCAATTTCTGAACATTATCAATTGCAAACTCCACAATTGGCCGATGTTCTGAACCAAAAGTTTCTGCAAGTAGTATCACAATAAATTAAGTCAACAGATTCACCAAGGAAAGAAAGAAAATCCAACATATTGAAATGGTCAATGCGGTTGACAATGTAGACTAACCAGGATTGTTGTTTAGAACTCTCAAAGCCACAAGGGCATGCTGATGCTCTGTAAACTCAATGAAAGCAACACCACGAGAGTGGTTCTTTGTGACAATCTTTCCCTTTTTCACATCCTTCAAGCACTTTATCTGCATGGTCAACATCATATACAAAGGAAAATTTCATATTTTATTATTCTGGACTAAACAAGGAAAAAATTAATAACACAAAGATAAAACCACCACAAATAAGAGACGAATGTAATTAAAATCTAACCTGCCGAATCACAGGTTTTTGTAGCTTAGCTCGTGAGGTAACAGCATCCATACAAAGTTTCTTAAGCTGTTTTTCAGTCATGGACTTCGGCAAATTGTACATAACTAATCTTGTCTTCGAAACATGAAAATTTGGAGATTTAAGCTTCATCCCCTTGCTCCTCTCCAACCTGCATGGTTTCAGAAAATCAATAAATCGGAATATGAAACTATGAATAGCAATCAGCATCTGAACGCCGAAGCAGCACCAATGAAATTTGCTAATAACCTGATAAAGACTACAAAGCAAGATAATCCTTGTCATGTCAAACTTCTGATCAAAGTCTTTTCATTTTTGACCGGATACACAATATTCCTAAATAAATTTTAAAGCTTGTGTGTTTCACTTTTTTCTTATCCCTGCTTAAACCTTACAAAAAAATACAGTTAAAAGTAAACCAGAACTACAAACAGAAGTTAATATAACTACAAAAGCAAAGGTTTTTTTTTTTTTTTTCCAAAACCGTAGCTAAATTAGAACTGATAATCACATGAAACTTTTTTTTTAAATTTTGTGCAAAGAAGACAGGTAAGAAAATCTATTGTCATGTCAAACTTCTAATAAAGTCCTTTCCCTAAACCCAATTTGCCAGACTAAATATTCAGCATCTAAGGGAATATAAGAAAAAGAAGAATAACGACAACAACAACAAATCTTACATCTGACGTTTTGACATATCAGTAGCTGAAACCCCTTCTGCAGCTCGAGTTCCAGGAAGAATAAGACCTTCCTATTATGAATTGAAGGAAAGATAATTAGAACCACTCAGGACAGTACAATACCACATACATTACCATAATATTGATAAAGCAAGCAAAGGATATGAAGGTGATTTCTAAAAGTAAAAACCTTTGTTAAATAGAGATTGCGGTGGTCTATATCCTCCTTTTTGGCCATATTTTCTTCCTTCTCATGAGCCGATTTTCTATCCAAAGCCTGGAAGACCGTCAGTTGTCTACCCTTGAGAAAAATCCCCAAGCCAGATGCAGCACTACCAGCTGAAACAGCAGAATTCACAGCATCTACTGTCTTGAACTTCAGAAAGCCTGTTCCTTTTGGTCGCCTGCCACAACATATCTCATGTTAGGTTTCCAGTATTATAGAGAATGGTTGGAATTATATTAACATGGAATAGAACATACTTGGTAAGTGGATGCAGAACTGGGACAAAAGATTGCACTTGCCCAAAAGCAGAAAACCTTTGTTTTACTTCTTCATTAGTTATCTCAAAAGGAAGGTTGCTAATGAAAATTGTTCTATGCAAATCATCTTCTTCTGTTTGTGGTTTAGCAACATCTGATGCACTAGGCACAGTCTCAGGAGCTAATTTACTAGGCACAATAGTAGATTCTTCAATAGTTGGTTCCTTGTCACTTGTGGGCAATGCAGAATCATCAACAGCAGTTACTGAACCAGAGGGCGTGGTAAACTTTTTTAGAACTTTTCTTGCAATGTCTGCTTCCTCATCAAAATCAATAGTTGGCTCGTCATTTCCTTTAGGCAAGGCAGATTTATCAACACTCGTTACAGTTTCAGAGAGAGTGGTCAAGTTTTTCAGAACTTTTCTTGCTATGTCAGCTTCCTCATCAAAATCAATTTCAGTAGCGATGTCTTTCATCTCTGAAGTATTGGAATCATCTGAAGCACTGTCAAGCTCATCAAGGTGCTGGGACTTTTCACATGTATCTCCAGTGTCACCCTCAAAATCATCACTGCCGCTATCATTTCCACCATCTCTTCCGCCCTTTTCTCCTGTACAAGCCAGTTTTTACTTTAGCACATTTCATTGTGCTTTGCACACATGTGCTTTGCACAAAGACACTTCTAGTAGTTCCACACATCTAATATAAATTTTAAAGAATATTTCAAAAGTTGGCAGTAAGACATCTTACTAGTCATAAGCCACATAACAAATGTTCAAACATCAGCAATGACAAATATATCAGCACTCAAATTGATATATCAACAGATATGTTGATATCAAAGAAATGCCAGTAATTTAATTTTTTGAGGAAGACTATTCCATACACATTCCATCTTGGGCTACAAAAGGTACATGACACCTCCATTCATATTCAGAAATTCAAAATTAAAATTACTTCACTAAACTAAATAAATTAGTTTGGGGATTCAGCCAACAAGTCAAGATTACTCTCAAATTTAGGTCATATATGGGGAAGATCTGACTTCACCGCTTGTATCTAAGTGGACTCGTCCAAAAAAAGAGATCATTGGCCGATCGAAACCTAGGTCATGACTATATACTTCAACGCTTGCATGTACTGCAGAGTAAGAAAAACAATGGCCACAGTCGATATTAAAATCATATTCTGTTTAACAAAGCACGAAATGCCCATGACTAGTCATTATTCATGCAATTTTAAAAGTTAGACAGCACTACAAAAGGCGTATTAGATGATAATGGAGTTACAGTACACTACCATCTTCTGAAGCAAGAAGGGCTTCATTGCCACTACCATATATCTGCTTGGAAACAGCCCAGTCCACAGCTATTGGTCTTTTAAGAAGTTTTTGTCCATTGAACTTTTGTATTGCCTACAAAGAAAAAAGAAAAAGAGTTAATGCATGTAAATAACACAAACTTTACTGTCAAACTGAGATCAATCACAAACGTACATTTTCCGCATCTTGTTTGCGTGTGAATTTGACAAATGCAAAACCTTTGGACAACCTGCCAACAATAATGAAATAAATGAAGAGAAATAGAAAGTGATATTTCAACAAGAATGAAAAACCCTGATAGTAAAATACCCTGTATCAGAATTCTGTGGTATATAAACATCCCAGACAAATCCCGCAGAAGAAAACATTTCTTTGATATCACTGACTTTGGCCTGCAATTGTGTTGGCAAACTAGTTCAGATAATGCTTCTTACCATGAAGAAAATTACATATGATAACACATGTAGTAAAAGACCTTGAAAGGAAGATTCCTGACAATGAGCTTCCACTTCCGAGTCTTGGAACCCTGGCCCAAACACACAATCAAGCAGTTAGAATTTCCACAGTAGATTGAATTATGATAAACCGCCTTCACCATAAAATGAATACAAAAATACAGCCCCACCATAACATGAAAGAAAAAAATGAACTGTTAAACGTGCATGCCAGTCTGGCATGGTTACCTATCACAGAAAAACAAAAGTGCTGAAGGCTGATTTCCTACTTTTATCCTAACGGTTGCAGCATTGCCATTAAGTACCCTACTTTTGTAACCAACCTTGCACTTCCTTTAGAAGATATACAACTCCTGCATTTCTACTAATTTGTTTTTTTGGTCGGAAGCATTCCTGATAGATAACCGAAATAACATCCTACAATAACACGAAAAGAAGACCAGAAGACAGTAACCACTTTCATAAGGAAAGACAAGTATTACAAGCTTATCAGAGCCATGCTAGAATAATTCAAAATAGTTATACCATTTTGTGGCCATACCAGTCATACAAACTGTGAAAGTGATTAAGATCAGTACTCAGCTTGTCTCATTTTTCTATTATGCATCCTAATTCAGCACGGAATAATAGCGTAAACTTGATCCGGTACAATAAATTCAAAGACCAAAATTTACAAAAGAGAACAAAAAAAAATTACAAATATTTGTACAGATCTGAAATGTATTTGAAGCAGTTGACATTCCATTTACCTCCCCGCCCAGCTGACGTGCCCAAACAATTCCTCCTTTTATCTGCTTTTGGTGTAATGTTGCAACAGAAGCATGAGCTGATTTAACACTGTTGTAAAGTACAGCTGAGGCATCCATTTTGCATCCATCTTGTACAAGACCTGAAAAGACACCAGAGATTAAGGACAACTCAACATCCAAAGTATAATATTTTTTAAAGTTATTAAAAGTAAGGGCGGAAAATGATACAAATCTGTTTAGCAACATTTGATTGGGGAAATTCCAACCAAGAGAGCCGTTAGCGAACTACGACTACAGAAGTCAATAGTATCAAGTGTTACGCAATAATAGTGGGGTTGCAATAATTGTGACAAAGATGTCAAATTTATTGATTTAGTCATTCTGCTTTTCAAGGATAGAAAATATCTCAATGAAGTCATCAGAATTGTAAATAATTTGAATGTTAGGTACTTCAAACACTTTTCAACTCAATACTCTAAACAAATCATTCTCATTACTTAAGAATAGTGTCAAAAACAAAAAACAAAAAACTTACCATGTTGTTGAAGCTCTTCTTTGGGAAAAGGATAAGTTATAGAACACACATCGCCAACCTCCCTAGCTATGCAATGAACATCTTCTGCCATTCCAGCATTGAGAAGGCCACCAAATATTACAGTCCTAGCAACCCTTCATAACAACAAGAAACTCAAGATATCAGGATACCAGATGCAGATACCAATTGTCATAGGATCTCAAAGACTTGCGTTAAAAAAAAAATATATATATATATATATATATAAAACAAAAAACAAAAAGATTAAGTCGGGGACAAAAATCATTATTCAGATCAAATCAAATTGAGAGCCCAAATATTATGCTGAGAACCAGGAACGTAATAAAGTAAAATCCACTTTAGACAGGAAATTTATCAAATCACAACTGCACAAGAAATTACTTCAATTTTTCTTTTTTCGTCAAATTACTTGATAACCCCGTCACCTACCAATGACAACTGAATTGGAACACAAATTGAACAAAACACATAGCTACCTAATAATACGAGGTATTAATATTTGACGTCAAAAAAGAGAAGTCTAAGAACTTAGAAGGCTCTCCTTCATATTCAGAGGCCTCACAAGCAATCAAAACCACATTTCTGAAATTGATATGTTATTTTAATTAAAATCTATTGCCGTATCTCATTCGAAAACAAAAAGGAGAAAAAAGGGAAATGTACGGTTATAAGGATGATTAATATAGGTCTTCATCATTTTTTTTTTTTTAAAAAAAAATTCTAAATATGCAAATCTTTGGCCACATGACAATCTCCAAACAGGAGTCCTGGATAATATCTCCAGCATCTGATGACCAAAAAAAAAATTTAACCCAAATGAAAGGGAAAAGTTTGCAAGGCAATAGGCAGCAAGATTTCCCTGTGATCGCACCAGCTATCTGGAGAGTACGTAGAATGAATGAAGGCCCTGGATTGAGCTGGCAAAACTCAATTATCTTTCCAAGTTTGAGGTGAACAATCCAAAACTTTTCAATTTGAGAGACAAACCTATCAACAACAGATTCCTATGTCCAGTCAAAGTTTAGGCTTGATTTCATGGTAAATTGAAAAAGCCGTAATGCACGAAAAAATTGACTATGAACCAACAAGGCTGACTCACCTAACTCACTAGAAGAAACAGAAGTAAAGAGAATTAAATAGAGAATGAGAATAATATTGCCCTTGATATGAAAGGAATCTATTCCATACCTCTGCTTTTCAGAACCTCCAACTTTTGCCACTAAATCTTTACCCGGTACTATTGGTTTTCTGGCTTTCACAGTTTTCTCTGCATTTTATTCCAAAGGGAAAAAAAATCCAATTAGTTAAGTATCATAAGTGTGAAATCAGAACAACAAGATTTATATACCAAGAACACTGACCTTTTTCCTTCAAGATTGACGCATCCTTTTCCTTTTTGAATTTTCCAGCATCCTTGTCATTCTTTGACGTCATCGTCCTCTCCAATTTGATCTCTAAAAGCAAAAGGTAGTTGGATAAGAAATCCAATATTGCAGAAAATGAATTGAGAACATTAGGACCAGTCTTTATCATTGTATTCTTAATGAAAGAAAGATATAAAAACATCAAGTAACATAAAATTGGATATAGCACCTCTTGTCTCCAAGCTTGAAGCACTCTTTTCCTCTTTGAAATTGTCACTATCCTTGCCATTTTTGGAACTTGTAGTCTCCTCCAATTCAGAACCTAAAACCATAAGATCAACAACTCTTACTATAGTGAAGAGTAACTTGTAATCTCCTTACTGTTACTATAGTGAATAGTAAAGCTGAAGCAGGAGAACAACTCTTACTTCAATAGGCTTTAGGCTTAGAGGGACTAATTTATTTTATTTAGAAAGTTGCAAAAGGCAGTAAAATCTGAAAGAATTGAGTTAGCCCCCCTACCAACCCCAGCAGTGAAGCAGAGCTGGAAGGAGGCCCTCACTCTCGAGGGGGTTTCCAGAGTTATAGCTCGTGTTTCGGGGATACGAAGGGATTATAAGATGGTCAACTTTATCTAATCAACAACTGAAAGAGTAATGTTGCTTATACCATCCTTACTGTTACTATAAAAGTGTTTATTGCAGAGACTGCAATTGAGATCAGTGAGGACAATTTGATAACTTTATGTGAAAAGCGAGTTCATATACATGAAGGAATGAAAAATGGACAATACGTAATCATCGGTGATGCTTTTAGCACTTAGCTTCCAGCATTCCAAGCATAGACTGACATTGCAAAATCCTAGAAGCTAAACCAGGGCGTCAATAGTGCTGACCAAACTACTTAAAAGGGTTGTTTTCTGTTTTCATATTATAAGCCATTCTATGTATTTTATTCCTGTCACCCACTTCTATCATCTTCTGGATCTACTATCTCATCTCCTTTCCCTCTTTGGTATTTTATTTATTTTGAAATAAAAAATCACAAGTGTCTTCAGCTAAGAAATGAAATTATACCTAGATCCATACTAAGAAGAGTAGTACTACTACTAACCTTGATCTTTCTTTGATCTTCGTTGCTCAAAGGGTGCGCGATGCATGGCATGCTTAACAGCAATCTTTCGACCCCCAACAGACACACCGTTCTTCAGCTCAACAGAGCGATCAGCATCCGCCGTGACAGCACTAGAAACACATACAAAAAAAACAGAAATTAAAAATAACATCTGAACTTCTCCAGACCTCAAACACATAACAGTTTTCAAACTTCATCAACTAAACTAATGTCCAAACCAAATGAGCCTAACAAAATACATACATACATACATACATACATACATACATACTGCAGGAATACTAATGAAGTTAGAACTTACAACTGAACAAAACCAAACCCGCGGTGCTCCATAGAACCTGTTAAAAATCCAACAAAAAGGCATATAAGAAACAATATGACTCAACTTTTAATAGTTGGTACTACAATCCAATCCAAAATGCATATATTATTAACTCACCCTTTTTCATGACCATAAAGCAACGCCTGATCGGTCCGACCTCACTGAATGTCTCCTCCAGCTGTGAATGTTCACAATCAAACAATACTTGCCTTAAATACAACATCCCATGAAAAAATTAGAAAAGCGAAAAGAAAAAAGAGAGAGAGAGAGAGAGTACCTGAGAATTGGTGAAAGAGTAGGGCAAATTCGAGACGAAGACGGTGGAGGTGCAGTGCTCGGTTTCGGTTCTAGGGTGGCTACCATCATTGCTCTTCTTCTTCCCCATCTCTCTCTCTCTCTCTCTCTCTCTCTCTCTGGCGAGACTGAGGTGGGCGATTAGAATGTACCTAAAACCTCTCGACCTCTTCCTCAAGGAGGGTTTACAACCTTTTCGGGTTTGGGCCTGGTAACTGGGTTTTCGGGTTGGGTTATTTGGGTTCGACTACACTTTTCGTATACCTCTATCAAGTTTTTATATTTTTATTTTGTTCAAGGAGAAAAGATAATAGGGAGAACTGTATATTCATTAATTGATAGAGAGGCCTTTATATAGGCATTACAATGAGTATCCCGATAAATCAGGGATTCTTTATCTAATACAGAATCAACTATGCTAGTCTAATTAGTAGGGGTGGACATTCGAAACCGAAAACCGAAAAAAACCGAGCCGAAATCCGAACCGAAACAAAAAAAAACCGAACCTAAAAGAAAAAACTGAACCGAACCGAATCAATTCGGTTTGGTTTTTGGTTTTACCTTGTGAAAAACCGAACCGAACTAAAAACCAGAATTCTCATTAAAAAAATGTCGTTTTGTATTTTATTATTAAATATTTGATTTGATTAATGTGATTTTAGGTTTTATGATTATATATTTTACTTTTTTATTAATATTTTATATTTTATTTTGTTTTTGTGTGAGGTTGTGTGCATGTCAAAATATTCAAAATATCCGTGTAGGACTCTAGGTAAAATATTAAGAGTGTTGTGTTACCTAAAAAATCCAACGCCATATTTTTTTAATTTAAAAATATTAAATTATGATGTCATAGTTTGAATTTTTAAGAGTTAAGACTTTGGTGGTTACAATTTTTGTAGATTGATGATTTGTTGGCATAAATATTACCAATAGATGGTATGCGTATGCTTATAAAAATAAGGAACTATCAGGAACAAAAAAAAAACTCAACTACTTGAATTGTCGAATTAGCGAATTTTGAATTTTTCATAAAGTTTTTTTTAAATACAAATATTTAATATTACATTTTTTGCAAAAAAAAAAAAAACCGAAAAAAAAACCGAACCGAACCGTTCGGTTTGGTTCGGTTTTCGGTTCACTCTCTCCAAAAATAAAAAACCAAACCGAACCGAACTGAATTTTTAATTCGGTTTGGTTCTCGGTTTTGGTCAAAAACCGAACCGAATGGAACCGAATCCACCCCTACTAATTAGGTCAAGACATATCCAGGAAGTTACGGAAATAACCTTCCTACAACACTCCCCCTTGTGGCGAGTGCCTAATGTCTTCATGGTGCTTACCATGTTGCCTCACTAAAACCTTGCCAGCAAAACAAAAACCTCTTGGGCAAAAATAAAATGCATGGACGAAGGAAAAGGAGCACAACACACCAACACTACACTTGCGAATAACATGTGATGTAGACTCCCCCTGATGTCTAACAAACTTAGAGCTCTGATATATGGCGCATGCCTAGGCTCTTCACATGCTTCACATGCATAGATTTTTTCCAAAGACTTGGTAAACAAATCTGCAACATTTGCCTCTAAACTCACTTGATTAACTTGGATGTTCAGGAATTCCTGTTGTTGCACATTGTAAAAGAACTTGGGCGATATATGCTTAGTATTATCACCTTTGATAAAGCCTAACTTCATCTGCTCAATGCAGGCAGCATTATCTTCATAGATACACGTAGGTTTATCGGTGGTAGGCACTAGTCCACACGAATCACGAATGTGGCGAATAACTGATCTTAGCCAGACACATTCTCTAACAGCCTCATGGAGGGCAATGATCTCTGGGTGATTCGATGAAGTAGCAATCAAAGTTTGCTTGGTTGATCTCCAGGATATCGCTGTATTTCCCATGGTAAAAACATAATCAGTTTGGGAACGAGCACGATGTGGATCAGAGAGATACCCAGCATCTGTAAAACCAACTAACACGTTGTTGGGAGTCTTTGAGTAAGGGATACGTCCAGAGAAGGGCACATTTGAATGGTCGGATGCTTCGCCATCATCATCCACCACGTTACAAGCGCCAGTGGCAGTACCACAGCGTACGATGGTACTGTCGAGGCAGCCGGAAACGTTGGTGTGAGGAGGGTGTTTGGCGGAATCTTCTCTCTTTGTGCTGAAGAGATAGAACAGTCCCAAGTCAATGGAACCTTTCAAGTAACGAAACAAATGTTTGATACCGTTCCAATGACGATGCGTAGGCGCTGAGCTAAATCTAGCCAGTAAATTCACAGCGAAAGCAATGTCTGGTCTATTGCATTGTGCCAAATACAAAAGTGCCCCAATCGCACTCAAGTATGGGTACTCAGCACCAAGAATCTCTTCTTCATCCTCTTTGGGACGGAATGGATCCTTGTTTACATCCAGACTACGAACGATCATGGGAGTAGACAACGGCGTACATGTATCCATGTTGAAACGTCTGAGCATCTTCTGCGTATAAGCAGACTGGTGAACTAGAATACCCTTGGTTCTATGCTCTAACTCAAGTCCTAAACAGAACTTAGTCTTCCCAAGATCCTTCATCTCGAACTCAGATTTCAAGAATGAAACTGTCTCTTCAATCTCACTTGAAGTACCGATGACATTCATGTCATCAACATAGACAGCTACAATAGTAAATCCAGAGTCGGTCTTTCTAATGAACACGCATGGGCATAACTCATCGTTCTTGTAACCCCTCCGAATCAAGTATTCACGTAGGCGATTGTACCACATCCTTCCGGATTGTTTAAGTCCATACAGTGAACGTTGCAGCTTAACTGCATAAGCACTCCGCGGTTTAGAGTCTTTCAATTCGGACACATGAATTCCTTCAGGAACTCTCATGTAGATATCCGTATCTAGATCCCTATATAGATACGCTGTAACTATATCCATCAGTTGCATACTCAGTTTTTCGGACACTACTAAACTGATCAAGTAGCGGAAAGTAATGATGTCCATTACAGGAGAATACGTCTCCTCGTAGTCAATACCAGGACGCTGCAAGAAGCCTTGCGCCACAAGTCTTGCCTTATATCGTAAGATCTCATGCTTTTCATTGCGCTTACGGACAAAGACCCACTTATGTCTGAGAAGTTTAACGTCTTTAGGGATCAATTCAACAGATCCAACGACTTGCCTTTTGTCTAATGAGTCAAGTTCTGCCTGTATTGCTTCTTTCCACTTCGGCCAATCTGCTCTTTGTTGACATTCAGTCACTGAGCGTGGTTCAACTTCGTCGTCATGGATGATCTCTTGTGCGACGGAATAAGCATATATATCATCGACGTGTGTGGAGGCTCTATCCACTAAGAGACACGTGTTATTCAAACTGAGCGAGATTTCTTTGTTCTCTGGAGTCAACATTGGTTCTGTGTCATCCCACAAAAATGATTCAGTTGACTCATGGACATAACTACAGTCAGAGACAATCTCATGCGAAGGATTCGCATCGTCGAGGATGAGCGGATTTTGTGCCTTCGCTCGCTTCTTTCGAGGGTTTTTATCTCGAGAATTATTCGGTCTCTCCCTCTTTCTGGTGGGAGCCGAGGCCGAAGCTGCTGCCCCTTCAAAGTCCATCAGGGCACCGTTACGATCCGATTCAACAACAGCGACGCCACGGCGTACGATAGCGACGCCACGGCGTACGATGGCGCCGTCGCCGGCTTCACCCTCACTTGAGGATATGCCGACGGCACTAGGTCTTAGGGCGGCTGAACTGGTCCCGTAATTCGGGACCTCCAACCTTGCCGGTACGTTTGCAACAGGTATGTGTGATCTTGTCACTTTCGCAATATCAGTGAAAGCGTCGGGCATGGAATCCGCGACTTTCTGAAGATCGATAATGCGTTGTACTTCAAGCTCACTTTGAGCAGTGCGAGGATCATGAAGAGACAAATCGTTGGGGGCACACCATGTCAATTTCTGAAGTTCATTCGGAATGAGTGCATTCATATCTCCCCCTAACGGCGGGAAGTGTGTCTCTTCAAAATGACAATCTGCGAATCGCGCAGTAAATAGATCACCGGTGGTTAGTTCTAAGTAGCGGATTATCGTTGGCGAATCATAGCCAACATAGATGCCTAAACGTCATTGTGGACCCATTTTGATACGCAAAGGAGGCGTAATTGGCACATAAACTGCACAACCGAAAGTACGTAAGTGCGATAGATTGGGTTCAAAACCAGTTACCATCTGGTAGGCACTAAACGCATTGTTGGCAATGGGTCGAAAATGAATAAAAATCGTTGCATGCAGTATTGCATATCCCCAAGCAGAAACTGGCAAATTGGTTCCCATAACCAATGCCCTAGCCACTAGCTGGAGTCGCTGAATGGTGGCTTCTGCAAGGCCGTTTTGAGAATGAACATGAGGAACAGGGTGTTCGACTTCAATCCCAATGGACATACAATAATCATCAAATGCTTTGGAGGTAAACTCGCCAGCATTATCCATCCTAATAGATTTGATAGGATGGTCAGGGTGGTTAGCCCTTAACTTGATGATTTGAGCTAAAAGCTTGGCGAATGCAGCATTTCTTGTGGACAACAACGCGACGTGTGACCAACGCGTCGACGCATCAACCAGCACCATAAAATACTTAAATGGGCCACATTCTGGTTTGATTGGTCCACAAATATCACCTTGGATTCGATGTAAGAATGGTATATTATCAGTTGAAGCTTTGGCGAATGAAGGGCGAGCATGCAATTTAGCAAGCGAGCAAGCCTTACAAAATGAGCGATGGGCATTGGAAATTGCCGTTGTGGCATAAGAGGACACATGTGGTGACACCCCATGTCCCTGTGAAGGGTGGGACGGCACAACGTGCGGCGTAAAGGCCACGTCCTCATCCGCCAAGTGCGCGGCCCCGAAACCCTGTGAAGGGGGGGGGCGGTGGCGAGTGTGGCTTTAAGGCCACTGTCTGGCGAGGAGCTTGGCTCCTGCGTACATCACGATGTTGAGTCGCGGTAAGAGGTTCTTCCAATCTCTTTTTCGACTTGAAAAATGGATGTCCATGGGAGTTCTTTAGAATCCGGATCATCATATCATGGCCAGGGTGGCCTAGTCGAGCATGCCAAAGCTTATAATCATTAGTGTCACAAAAATTGTCAGTGACAACATATGATTCGAAGACACGGGCTGTAGTGAGATATAAGCCATTGTCTTCAATGCACGGCATCTTCTCTAAGATACAGCGGCGGCCGTGTTTTTGAGAAGTAATGCATAAGTATTCTTCACCATTCTCAGCATAGGTATCCAAGTGATAACCGTTAGCACGGATATCCTTAAAAATCAGCAGGGTTCGATTTGTTCTCGGCGCATAGAGAGCATCAATGACATTGATAACAGTACCATTTCGTAACATAAATTTAGCGGATCTTCGCCCTTTGACAACCGGCGAGGTACCTATCAATGTTGTCATAGATGAGCGATACGGCATTAAATTCGTAAACAACTACCTATTCCTTAGAATAGTGTGGGTAGTTCCACTATCAGCTAGACACTCAACTTCACCGCGAGACATCTACAAAGAGACAAAAACTTGGGTTAGTTTCTCGCGGGACACAGTCTAATCACTACGCCGTAGGATAGAGAAAGAAAGGGGATGAGAATCCCATCGAGTGTATCACATGGCATTTGGACATTATAACGTCGACTAAAGTCGGAAAATGCAAGGTTGAATGTTACATAACTAAGCAATCATCATCAGAAACCAAAACGAAACCGAGGTTTCGCACATTGTGGTGTTGAACACCTTTGGTAACTGGAATAAGATGAGGTCTAGCGTTATAGGATCGGTGTGAAAACACCTCTCGGGCTGCACACTAGCCGAAGCTGTGGATGTCAAAGATACATGGTGTCGTGGCACCAGAGTGTGGCGGATGCCGAGCCTACTTCACCTTAGTGAGCTGATGGCGGCTCGTTCGCCACCCTTTTTTTTTTATTTTATTTAGGGATTGAGCGTAGGTGGGATTATAAGTCCAAAATATAGAGTCTATATGACCCAAAGGTAGCGTCACAAGAACCACGTGAGTTGTTAATACACGAACCTGATTGCATAAAAACATAAAATTTCTCACAAGTATGGGAAAACAGAGAAATTTTATTAAGTGCCAACTTGAATACATCAACTTCTAATTCCAAAATAAACAGACTAACTAGAGTCATAAAAACATGGCGAGTGCCATTATAATGACAAATGTCATTACAATGGCGAATGCCATTACAATACTTGATAAACTAGAAAAAAGCCATAGGCTAATCCGGGACATCAACAGTTTGTGGTTGCGCCTTTGGAGAATCCACATGATGAGCATAATTTGCTTCAATCATCTCGTCCTCAGCATAATTGCTTTCTTCGGACAGAAACTTCTTGTATTTCTTGTAGGCATTTAACATCTCCTTACTAGCTCGACAATCGCGATGGTAGTGTTTGGAGGAACCACACTTGTAGCACGGAGCAAATTGAGCATTCCGGTTATTGCTATGAGGTCTAGGAGGTTTTGGTACTAGACCTAGACGGGGTCCGTGGCCAGTCCGGCCTCCCCCTGAAGGTGTTGCGTATTCGCCACCTTCTCGCCTCCAAGTGTTGGAGCGTCGTGTCACATTATTTCCAGCATTCTGATTTCTTCCACGTACCTGATTGTACGGGGTATGGCGGCCTTTATTTCTGCTTTGAAGCCTTCCCATAATGAGCCTGTGGTGTTGGAATTAGCTTTGTACCAACAGGTCTCTGGCTACTATTGAGCCTAATCTCAGAATGGCGTTCTTTTTTAGCCAATATTGCCATAAGATCAGCGAATGATCTGATTCTGCCTTCATCAACTGAGATCTTATACTGCTGTCCGAGGACATCGTAGGCCATGGGAAATGTGTTGAATGTCTTCTCCAGAAGATCTTTATCGGTTTTGATGACGCCAACCGTGCCAAGATCCGCCTGTAGACTAATCATATCCTGATTGTATTTGTCTACCTTGTCATAATCCGAGAAACGGATTTGTTCCCATTTAAGGGTGAGCTCTGGAAGAAGCATGTCATGGACATTGTTAAATCGCTGCTGGAGCGTGTCCCATAAAATTTTGGGATCTTTTACCGACAAATATTGTCACTTCAGAGTCGGGTGGATATGGCGCCTCAAATACATGAGGGCCTGAGCCTTGGCATGGTCCCCAAAAGGGGTGGTGGCGGCTGCATCAGTCAGAAGTGCTGGAAAGCCTTTGCTTTGGAAAGCAATTTCAACATCGGAAACCCATCGATGGTAGTCTTTGCCTTGAAGATCCAAGATCTCAAAATCAGGGCGTGACGGTGATGGTGACGACGACAACATCTACAAGAGAATGAAACGTCAGATTAGTATCGCTTTAAGCAGATACTATCAAGTATAAATTGGAATTAGAAGGGATATATTCGGTCACATGAAAACTAGTTTCGATGCGAAATTTTTTTCTTTTGATGCATAAACTGGCGGTTTCATACCGCACCTTCAAACAGTGGCGTACTCAGACATCCACATAAGCATCTTTTTTTTTTCTTTTAATTTCCCTTTCAACGTGATTCCCCCAGGACCATCACTTAAAACTGCGACCGTAGGGGTGATTAAATCCCCATTCTAGGTCTCATCGGCTATATAAGAATGGTCGGAATCGGAGTAGAAGAAAGGCTAATAGCGCCCGATATAATATATCTATAGTTCAAAAGCAGGAACTTTTATAAAATTTTTACCTTTTGATTAAAGGAACGAGAGCGTAAAGCTTGTTCTTCGACTCTTGTTTGGTTCTCGAGCCTCTTCCTACGCGAGTAATCTGGAGGAGCTATCTTGAAAAGTTGATGGCGAGCGAACGTGTAGGCGGTCGAACGAAGCGAATGGGCGAGTTAGCGGGCGAGTTGGCGGGCGAGCGAGCAGGCTGGCGAATGAGCAGGCTGGCGAGCGAGCAGATTGGCGAACAAGTAGGCTGGCGAACGAATTGGCTTGCAAGCGCGCGGGCTGGTGAGCGATTAAATTGGCTAGCGCGCGGGCCGGTTTGCAGGTGGCCGGGCAAGGGCTGCGGCCTAGGAGAGACCGAGACAAAAAGGGGGGGGGGGGGGTCGCACGGGTCCCGAGGAGGGAGGTGCGGCCGACGGAAGGGATGGAGGAGGAGGAAAAAGTTATTAGGGTTTTTCTAGGGCTCAGGGAGGTCACGTACTGATAACGTGTTCAAGGAGAAAAGATAATAGGGAGAACTGTATATTCATTGATTGATAGAGAGACCTTTATATAGGCATTACAATGAGTATCCCGATAAATCAGGGATTCCTTATCTAATACAGAATCAACTATACTAGTCTAATTAGGTCAAGACACATCTAGGAAGTTACGGAAATAACCTTCCTACAACATATTTAACATTATCAACTTATATGAAAAACATAGAGATTATTAAGACAAACTGATAAATTAAAAAAGAAAAAAAATTATTAATTGAGGATCGATCAAATGTGATAATCACTAAAATCATAAAATCTCTAAAATTTAATTAAGGCGATTTCTAACGCCTGAAGCCCAATTTAAAATAAAAGAGAGGAGTATGCCGGTTTGCACTTACCACAGTATATCCACCAAACCAACCATTGTATTGTCGGAGACGTCGTCATCGTCGAGATTGTGCCTAAACAAATTATTCTCATTTGGGGGTGTGAAGCATATTTTCGGTGGTTTTTGTAGCGGCATAATAGCCAAAATACACCCTGAACTTGGCTCAAATTGTCAATTTACACCCTCAACTTGTAATTGCGAAAATTTGCCTCCTCAACTTGTCAAAAACTGCCGATTTGCACCCCCTCCGTTAAATCTAACTTTTTCCATCCAATTTCGAGTCATGTGACATGCACGCGAGGGATATTTTCGTCATTTTTTATTTATTTCGTTTTATTAACAACTATACACTAGAAATTTAATTTTTGAAGAATATTATCTATATAAAAAATGACAATTATATGTACTTACTGATTCATTTCGTGGTACTTTTTTTTTTGCAATCAATTCATTTTTTTTTCTTCAAAATAATACATACTTTTCGTGATATAATTTGTCGATAAGGAAACTTACGTGAACTAAAATTAAATTGACGAACTACTATTTCAATTAATGTATAGAGATAATCATTCACCATCTGCTGATGAAGTGAGGACACAAAACAAACTTCAGAACTTCATAGGCGCCGTGGAAATAGACTTGACGACTTGTTTAGAGACTATTTGAGTATTTTTGTGTGGTTTAGAACAACTATTTTGTATGGTTAAGTTGATTGCATCATTTAACCATTATAGTAGTTCGTCAATTTAATTTTAGTTCACGTAATTTTCCTTATCGACAAATTATATCACGAAAAGTATGCATTATTTTGAAGAAAAAAAAATGAATTGATTGCAAAAAAAAAGTACCACGAAATGAATCAATAAGTACATATAATTGTCCTTTTTTATATAGATAATATTCTTCAAAAATTAAATTTCTAGTGTATATTTGTTAATAAAACGAAATAAATAAAAAATGAGGAAAATATCCCTCACGTGCATGTCACATGACTCGAAATTGGATGGAAAAAGTTAGATTTAACAGAGGGGGTGCAAATCGGCAGTTTTTGACAAGTTGAGGAGGCAAATTTTCGCAATTACAAGTTGAGGGTGTAAATTGACAATTTGAGCCAAGTTCAGGGTACATTTTGGCTATTATGCCTTTTTTTAGCAACTCTCAATTGTAAGAGCAACTCCAACCCATGGAGTCATAGTCAAAATGAGTTTGACATATTCTAAAACTCATCTCCAACCCATATAACACCTTCCCCATTATGACTTCATTGTCAAAAGACACCCCACTATGACTACTCTTAAGGACGAAAGCTATATTAGATAAGAGAGATAGTGAAGGTTGGGCCCTGCAGCCCACTTGTAATAAATGAAACAAAGTACAATAGCAAAGGAAGAGACGCGCCAACACAGTCACTACCTAACAAAAAAAAAACGGGCGCTTATCAGAAACACGCTGATGCGCGAAACATCTTTTGGTTGACATGCGATGACAGAAGCCGTTGTAGATTTCCAACTGTCATGAATTAGACGACCATGGTTTCTCCTTCATTAATACAATTCAAAATCAAAGGCTGAAATAAACCAAAATATATAACATAAAAATTTATTATTACTGAAATTCTAATCTAATGGCATAGAATTATTCAAGGATTAACATCAACGGTTATTAAAACATTGCTTATATTTTTAGCAATAGAATTCAATATATATATATATATATATTGATCAGGAAATTTTTTTGCCCGTTGCAATAGTGACCTATTCCAAATTCTATAAATACCAATAGCATACTTCATAATTTTCCAACCCAAAATAACTCCAATCTTCTCCATATTTCTTCTTGTTTCACTTATTCTTCATCTAGCTTGTGGCCTTTTTTTCTTCTTTAAGATGCCTAACCCAAGAGGTGAGCAATGGAAAGAGGAAGAAAATGTAGTCTTGTGCATGGCCGTTATTAACGTCGGTGAAGATGGTGATAAAGGTACCGCTCAATAGAGGAAAAAATTGTGGGAGCGTGTACATTTAGTGGACGAGACAATCAAGCCACCCGGAGGATGTGTTAGATTGGGAGGAGGGTGTGATGGTCGTTGAAAAAATATTAGGCCGGCTTGTCAAAGATTGCGTCAAGCTCTTAATAAGGCGGCACTTGTTCGTGTAAGTGGTGAAAATCACCTCGACCTAGTAATCATTCTTACTATAATCGTATAATTATTTTTACCATATTTGTAGTGTCCATTTATCTAATTATATTTTTTCTTCTACCACATTTTTAAGGTTCATTTATTTAATTTATACTTTTTATAGAACATTTTTAATATCCATTAATCTAATGTAATATAATTAGAAAAAAGGGCCAATTATAAAAAAGGGCTATTGAAAGCCCATAATTAGACAAAAGGCCTAAATTTTAAAGACCTTATAAAAAAATGGCAGCAGTTAACAAATAACCAAACAAGCTAATATAATTACACAATATGCCACTGGAAAACTGAATTGCACGGGAAAACGGAAAGGAAAAACGGAATCTCTACTGTTTAATTACAAAAAGGGAAAACGGAAAACTGAATTACAAAAAGGGCAGCAGTCAAAACATTTCTCTACTGTTTAATTTCTCTACTGTTCTGCTTGTACGATTCTCTGAAGCCCAATCTCCGACGCGGAATCTCCGAAGCCGAATCTCCACCATCACCGGCTCACGTCGCTTCTCCACCGTCACCGGCTAACGCAGTTTCTCGACTCTCACCAGCTAAAAAGGTGAGAAATCAAAATCGATGAGATATATGAAGTTTGAAATAAAAAATGAGCAACTAGAGAAACGATTCAGTATTTGCTCAAGAAAAAGATTAGAAATGTAAGATGATTAGACTGGGCTGCAGAGAGTGAAGAGGAAGAAAGTGGAGGATGGATAATAATTTTAGGTTTGGGGGATTCACTGACAAATTGGAAGATGATTTTAGGTTTATTACATATATACAGTGTTTACCAGTGTTTATAGCACAGTTTGTTAAAGAAAAAATGGTTGGAACTATCAAAGTAACTATTTCATTTTGAATTTTGCTTGAGCGCTAAATATTCTGACTGTTTGTGTGTGTGTGGAAGAATGAAACTGTGTTAGAACTATATCAGTAACTATTCTAGTAACTATCAAACTGTTTTTAATTTATGTGAATGAAACTATCGTGTATAAGTATTGAATAACTGTGTTAGTAACTGTGGAATTTGCTGATACATATATATGCAGAAAATGACACCAAAACAAACAAGTAGCCAAGAAAAACAGGTCACTAGCAGTGATGATGAAAGAGAATACGAGTTCAGATCAAAGAAAAAGGAACGATCAAAATGTCCAGAAAACAACTGGAAAGCAAATTCAGCAAAAGGTAACTATCTATCTTTGTAACTGAAACTTTTATTTTTTATAAAAACTAAGAAATATGATAGTAACTATCATAGTAACTATGAAAAATAACTAGTAACTATCATAATAACTATAAAAAAAAATAACTAGTAACTATCACAGTATCTACTAACTATCATAGTAACTAGTAACTATGATAGTAACTAACCAAAGTAGATAGTAACTATCACAGTAACTATGAAATTATAGAAACTATTAATGTAACTATTAAGAGTTGGTAAATGCAAAATGTTAATGTATAAATCATCTAACTATGAACTGATTGGATCGCAGAAGAAAAAAAAAGAACAACCAGAAGGGGAAGACAAAAAGAAGAAACGGGAAAGGAAATCACCACAATCAGTAAGTAAAAAAACTACTAACTGTATTTCTTATAAGTAACTACCTCAGTAACTATGTTACAACTGAATGAGTGTCTCAGTATATGTGTTTATTAAATGTGCAGCTACGCGAAGGTAAAGTATCGTCATCTGCCAAAAGAAAAAGAAAAACAAATGGTGAAAGCGGCGGGGATGATAATGATGCTGCTGATTGACGAAAAAGAAAGCAAGCATCACAATCAGTAAGTAACTGTCCTAGTAACTGTTTTTGTTTTAAGTAACTATCTTAGTAACTGTGTTTATTTGAAAAAACTGTCATAGTAACTTTGTTTATCAAATGTGCAGATAAGGGAAGAAAGGAGAACTCAAGGGAAGAAAAGAAAATTAAAGCAAAAGGATGATGTTGATGAGGATAATAAATTTAAACAGGAGCTCACCCTGATAGAAACACAAGAAGAACATCAACTGAAAAGTCCTGTAAGTAACTATCAAAAAATAACTAGTAACTATCATAGTAACTATCACAAATATCTACTAACTATAATAGTTACTAGTAACTATCATAGTAACTATCAAAAAGGTACTAGTAACTATAATAGTAACTATCAAAGTAGATAGTAACTATCATAGTAACTATCAAAAAGGTACTAGTAACTATCATAGTAACTATGAAATTAACTAGTAACTATCGATGTAACTACAATTGTATCTATCAAACTAACTAGTAAAAATATCAGAACAATTATTATTCAACTGTCATAGTAATTTTGTTGTTTTAATTGTGTTTTAAAATGAGCAGAAACAGAAGCAGAAGCAAAAAGGAGCCAACCCTACAGTTCAGAAGCACCATACTAAATTTCAAAGAGTACGGATGCGAAATACCACAAGAAGTAGTCGAGCTGGTCCAGAGGACTTCATTTGCTCAGTTGTTTGAAGCACTCCACCAAAACATAATTTATGGTTCAAAGTCAAACAACCAATTGGGGATGGTGCTAGAAGCTTACGATCACGTAACAGATGTGTTTCATTTTGCTGAGAAGAAGTTCAGAATAAAATCTTCACACATTTCACAACATCTGTGGCTCAACCGTACAGGAACGTACATTCAAAGAAAAGAGACTCCAATTTCTGATTTTGTGATCAGATTTTTTTGACAAGCAAAGGAAGTCAACAAAAAGATGGTGAATTCAGCCATTACAATAGAATTGCAGAAGAATCCTCAATCTGATGAGGAAAGAGTCAGCAGAAATAGAGATATAGCAAGGCTGATAATCATCGACATTCTGGTCAAGCTTCTCTTCCCAAATGCAAAGGGAAGCCTCCATATAGACATGGTTAGAGCTGTGGAGGATTTAGAAGAGACATCCTCATATGCCTGGGCAAAAGAAGTAAAAATATTCTTGAAAAAATGTCTCACAATGTACAAGGAATCAAAACATGCATCCAAGAATACAGGAGGATGTGTTCATGTCATTCTGGTAAGCGCGCGAGTTTTATATTCCTTTATTTTTTTTATATTACAACATTTTGCTTCTTATAAAAAACTAACATTCCTTCTGCAACCAGTATTGGCTGTGCATGAAGAAAAATTTGGTGGAGCCAATTCCAGGGAAGGAAAATGAACAACACCAGGTCAGAAAATGGGACCTGGAAACGTTGAAGAAAAAGATTTGGAAGTATCAACTGAAGGACTTGTCAGTAAGTATCATCTCAGTAACTATCATCTTTGTAAAAATGCCTTAGTAACTATCATCCTAGTGAACTATCTGTGTGATTATTTTAGTAACTATCTTAGTAACTATCATCCGAGTGAACTATCTGTGTGACTATTTTAGTAACTATGTATATGATAGTAACTATCAAAGTAACTAGGAAAAAAAACTAGTAACTATCATGGTAACTATGAAAAATAACTAGTAACTATCTTACTAACTATCAAACATTTACTAGTAACTATCACAGTATCTACTAACTATAATAGTGTGTAGTAACTATCAAAGTAACTATCATAGTAACTAGTAACTATGATAGTAACTAATCAAAGCAGATAGTAACTATGATAGTAACTAATCAAAGTAGATAGTAACTATCATAGTAACTATGAAAATTAACTAGTCACTATCTTACTAACTATTATCTGATTCACTTATATGCTTACTCTGTCAGTAAATTGTTATTTTATTTTTTTCAGAAACATTTTGCAAAAAGCAATGAAGACCTGAGCGAGACCAGTGAGGAGGATGAAGATGAACCTCAAGAAGCCGAGCAGGCTGAAAGAGACGAAATCCAACCTGGAATGCTGAACGACGAAATTTCAGAACAGCTAAGGCAAAAAAATTTGAAAATTGAAGATTTGGAAAGAAAATTAATGGAAAAGGAGAAGAAACTGGAGCAGCTGTCAGAAGAATTAGACGCTGCCAGACTGGAAAATGTGGTGCTCAAACAGACAGCAATGGCACAAGAACAAGAAAATATCAAAATGAAGGCTGATTTAGAGAGCCAACAAAAGATTGTGGCCGCGATGACTCAATTCTCTGACTCAATGGAGATGACACCACAAGAAACTCATTCAGCTGCCCTGGAAAAATTGGCAAATCTAGCAGAACAAGAAGTGTAGAAAACTGAAGAGGGGGAAAACAACAGTCCACAAAAAAACAGAAATACAAGAGCTAGAGGCAGATCAGCTGAATGCCTTAGAAAAAGTAGAGGAAGAGATGGAAAGAAGACGTAGGCTGTCTGCAAACAGAGCAGAGCAAGAAGAAGCTGAGAAAAAACTCAAAGGTAACTATTTTGCTAACTACATTAGTAAAAACTAATTGTCAGTAACTATCTTAGAAATTGTAGAGCTAACTATATGAGTAACTACAGAAAAAGAATAACTAGAAGCAGATCAGCTTAAAGCATTAAGAAAAGTGGAGGAAGAAATCGAAAAAAATCGTAAGCTGGCTGCAAAAAGGGCAGAGGAAGAAGATGCTGAGAAAAAAGAAAAAGAGGAAGAACAACTCAAGGGTAATTATTTTGGTAACTGTATTAGTAACTATCAACTATTTTGGTAACTATCTTAGTAACTATCATTCTAGTAACTATCTGTTTCAGTAACTATCAACTATTCTGGTAACTATGTTAGTAACTATCTGTTTTAGTAACAATCTGATTTCGTATCGCTCAGGTGCACAGGAAAAACTTCAAAAATATCATAGAAAAATCTCAAAGGAAGCAAGATGGTCACCCAAAACACCAGTAACTGAATATCCTTCTTTCAACATCTTGCCGGGGATTATATCTCCTTGGGGAGGTCACAGCACCCCAACTGCATCACCGCAACAACAATTTAACATTCCAGCAGAAAATCTCAGGACTCCATCAGTTCCCATTCCTGTTGCAACTGGATCACCCTCTCTGAATGACATGATAGCAGAACCTCACAAGTTCCAGATCATGGAGTCACCGGTTACAATGGCTGTTTACAATCAATCAGAGGCAAGAAAGAAGAAAAAAGTGCATTTCAAATCAAACAAAAGTGTGACGAAATTTAAGATTGACGAAATGCACTCTGGGTGTTCGGCAGAGTCGTTGGGAATATATTCGTATGTTGTGCGGGTAAAAACCAGAAAGAGAACTTCTAAAAAGGACAACATCTACTGGTGGGGTGATGTCAAGGCTAAACGGGAGATAAGAAGAAAAAGGCAAGAAAAAAACAGAAGGAAGAGGGAAGAAGAGATGAGAAAGAAGAAGGAGGAGGAAAGTCTGAAAAAGGTGGTCCAACCAGAACAGATGCAATCTGAAAGTGCTGTTCAGACGTCTGAAAATCCTGTTCAGACATCTGAAAATCTTGTTCAGACATTTGAAAATCCTGTTCAGATGTCATTTGACGATCTGGCTGGGATCACAGAGGATGGTGAACTGATATACCTCATTGGTGATTCACAGGAACCTTTCCAACCCAGCCAAAAGCAAGTTCTAGACTGGGATGACCACATTGTCTATAAACAGTACATGGACGAGAACACAAAGCTCAGACTGCAAGACTACTGGAACAAGGCACCGAGCAGGTAATCTATCCTTCTATCTGTCTTACTAACTATTTCCTGGTATCTGTCTGGATAACTTCTTTAGTAACTATGTTAGTAACTATCAACTGAGCATCTATCTTTTTAACTATCTGCAATTAATTAAAGTAACTGTCTATGTAACTATCATCTAAAAATCAATTCTTTCTAACTGTATTTCTAACTATCGTCTGAGTAACTATCTGACAACCTATCATCTGTGTAACTATCATCTGTGTGACTATTTTAGTAACTATCTTAGTAACTATTATCTGATTCACTTTCATCTAAATATCTGTATTAGTAACTACTAAATATAATAGTAACTATCAAAGTAACTAGGAAAAAATAACTAGTAACTATCAAAGTAAGTATGAAAAAATAACTAGTAACTATCTTACTAACTATCAAAAAATAACTAGTAACTATCAATGTATCTACTAACTATCATAGTAACTAGAAACTATGATAGTAACTATCAAAGTAACTTGTAACTATCAACTTATTTAATATCATGTGTGCAGAGTATTCTTCTGGGAAGGAAAAGAGGTGGGAACAGAAATTTCAATGTATGAAATACTACAGGTGGTGTTCGGAACTGAAGTTGCGAACAACATGATTGATGCATTTGCTGCTCTATTATATTCTGAAATGATAGACGATCCAGATGAATATAAAGTAGAAATTATGCAGACTCACTCTTGGGTAAGATACTTTTTAACAGGACAATTATACTTTGTAAAAAATTATGAGATAACTAATCATATGTTTTGTTTGTTTGAAAACAGATGTCCACAGAAGAGCCAGAAGCAAAAACAATGCACCAGTTCCTGTGTGAACTACTGTACGAGAAGCTGGGTAAAGCAGAAATGATTCTGATCCCACTTACTCACAAGAGGAATTTTCAAAATGGTATGTTAGTAACTATCTTAGTAATTATCGTCTGTGGAAATCTTATTGAGTAACTATTTATTGAGTAAATATCAAACTATTTATTGAGTAAATATCATCTTTGTAACTATCTTAGTAACTATCTGTTTTAGTAACTATCAACTATTTCAGTAACTATCTTTGTAATTACCTTTGTAACTATAATCTACGTATCTATCTTACTAACTATCTTAGTAACTATCATTCTAGTAACTATCTGTTTTAGTGACTAACTGTTTTAGTAACTATCAACTATTTTCGTAACTATAATAGTAACTACCTTTGTAACTATAATATGAGTATCTACCTTACTAACTATCTGTGTAACTATCATTTTAGTAACTATCAACTATTTCAGTAACTATCTTAGTAAATATGGTATTCGTAACTATACGTGTAACTATGTTAGTAACTATCTAACTAACTGTGTCTGTAACTATCTGAGTAACTATCTTATATGAACTATCTGACTAACTATGTTATTAACAGGTCACAATGATTGATATATGAATGAGAGTTGTCCTTGATCAAGCAAATGATATGCTGGAGCAAGGATGCCGGTATAAAATAGACACCAGCAAAAGCTCCAGCACAGAAATGAAGATGGTAGAAGAGGCTCTTAATGAAGCTGAAATTCAAACTATAAGGTGGATTAAGGACAACTACAAGTCCAACATGACTCTAAGTCCGTTCAAGGGAAAATTGCCTCAATAACTATCTGATTCGTAAAGTTCTAAACCCAGCATATCTTAATAACTATCAACTTGTAACTGTCTGTAGAACTATATTAAGTAAATATTTGAGTAATATCATCTTTGTAAATTCTCTGTGTTTTTATAGTAGTAACTATTTCAGTAACTATCATATCTGTAACTGTCATCTTTATAACTGTCTGACTTTAAGTAATCTTTTTATTTTGACAAAACAGTGTCGACTGTGGAATATATGTGAAGTACTTCATGAGCCTCATGTTTTCACAAGGTGATTTCACAAAGAAGTTTGGGACGAAAGAGGCTGACAAGTTCAGGGCTCACATTCTAAAGCAGTTTGCAGACAATCGGCATAGTCTTAGATGGATTAAACAGATTTTTCATGCTTTATTTTGAACAGTTAAACAAATTATTGACGATAATTTGTTTAGGGAACAAATTTTGTATCTATTCAGGCTGACAAGTTTAGGGATCATTTTCAGTAACTATCACTTTTTTCATATACTATCTGTTGACAGTAGCCGCAGAGGGGCTACAGCAAGCCCACAGACCCGCGGCAAGTACACCAGGGCCCGGCCCAGGACTCAGGATCGGAGCACCAGCACCAGGCCTCGGGGCCCAGCGGTCTATCCTGCCTCCAAGGGTCCGGGGACCAGGGGCACCTGCCTGCCAAAGAGGGCACCAGAATATCCAAACAGAAGGGAACCAGTCCCACATCGAAGGGCAAGGCCAGCCCTCACCCTCAACCACCTATATATGGGCCTCAACTACCACCATAAATAGTAACAGGTACTCACCTCGGTCACGCCCAATCTTTAACGCGGACTTGGGGGACTGGGGACCTGTAGGTTGGTAACCCCGCGGGTCTGCGGGACAAGAGCAAGACAGATAAGTCCCCATTCAAGATTGCACTTGACCGGGAACTTGGGGGACTTGTTGACAGTAGCCGCAGAGGGGCTACAGCAAGCCCACAGACCCGCGGCAAGTACACCAGGGCCCGGCCCAGGACTCAGGATCGGAGCACCAGCACCAGGCCTCGGGGCCCAGCGGTCTATCCTGCCTCCAAGGGTCCGGGGACCAGGGGCACCTGCCTGCCAAAGAGGGCACCAGAATATCCAAACAGAAGGGAACCAGTCCCACATCGAAGGGCAAGGCCAGCCCTCACCCTCAACCACCTATATATGGGCCTCAACTACCACCATAAATAGGTAACTTGTCTCCCTCCCTGCTTACATACGTGCCCGAGTTATATATATTCCAACTATACTAACTTAAGCATCGGAGAGGTGAAGGCCGGCCCGCCCGGTATTCCCCTTAGTAAGCAGGATTGCAGGAGATCGAGTCGGATTCATCAAGTATCTACCAAGACCCCCGGGTTTAGGCAGAAACACTATCAAACTAACTATCATCTTAGTTTATATCTATTTCATTTACTATCTTATTAACGATAACTTTTTCAGTAACTAACAAATTCAATTAATCTTGTTTCTTTGAAACTGAGTTAGTAACTAGAACAGAAACTATCACTTTTTCAGTAACTATCTTAATAACTATCAAAATAACTATCATTTTACTACATATCTTACTAACTATCATATCAGTAACTATCAAACTAACTATCATTTTACTTCAAAATCTTACGAATTATATTACTAACTATCAAACTAACTATCATGTTATTGAAATATCTTAGTAACTATCGTTCAAACTACAAATACTAATTATCCAAAAAACCATCATCTTAATAAAACTAAATAACTATCTAAATATCGTACTAACTATCAAAGTAACTATGAAAAACACAATTGCTGGGCAGAACAGCAACTTATCAAAGTATGAAAATTGCAGGACACAATGCAGCGCGCCGCTGCACCGCACAACGGCAGCGGAACGCTGCCGAACTCAACATGAATAAAATAATAAAAGTAAGCTTTCAATTATTGTAAAACAAGTAAACAATCAATGTACATTTCAATGTAACTATCATAAAAAAAAAATAGAACTGCATGAATAGCTATCTAAGGAACTATATGATTTCTCTACAGCTTGTTCTGTTGTGACCAGCTATTTATTACACCTGCTGCACTTGAATGTCCTTTTCACTTCATTTTTACTTCTGTACCTCTGTAATTTTAGCCTTCCAGGTGGTCTCTTTGTTAAAGGTGGTTGCACCAACAATGCAGGCTGAGCTAGATCCACTGGCTTTGAAATAGTAGGAACCGGGTTGATTGCGAAAGAATAAGTTTCACGATATTTATCCACCTAAAAAAAATAAATAAAGGAAAAATAAAGGATATAATGTCAGGTTCATGTAACTGTACAAGTAACTTCACTAGTATCTGTCAGTGAACTATTTTATTTGAAGTAACTATCTTACTAACTACCTCGGTAACTGTTTAAATAATGTTAAATTTAGGAAAAGTGGTGCACCTTGAAAATTGGATTGACATATGAGTACACATTAGAACCGTGTTTCTGAATCACGACAAGGGCATATGAGTAAGGAAATCCGTGAACTTGCCATTCTCCACATGAACAGTATAACGCTTCAAAGTTTACCATCACAGAATACTTTTGGCACTGAACTTCATAAACATATGTATCAGATAGGGGTGGACATTCGAAACTGAAAACCGAAAAAAACCGAGCCGAAATCCGAACCGAAACCGAAAAAAACGGAACCGAAAAAAAACCGAACCGAAAGGAAAAAACCGAACCGAACCGAATCAATTCGGTTTGGTTTTTGGATTTACCTTGTGAAAAACCGAACCGAACCAAAAAACCGAATTCTCATTAAAAAGATGTCGTTTTGTATTTTATTATTAAATATTTGATTTGATTAATGTGATTTTAGGTTTTATGATTGTATATTTTACTTTTTTATTAATATTTTATATTTTATTTTGTTTTTGTGTGAGGTTGTGTGCATGTCAAAATATTCAAAATGTCCGTGTAGGACTCTAGGTAAAATATTAAGAGTGTTGTGTTGCCTAAAAAATCCAATGCCATATTTTTTTAATTTAAAAATATTAAATTATGATGTCATAGTTTGAATTTTCAAGAGTTGGTGGTTACAATTTTTGTAGATTGATGATTTGTTGTCATAAATATTACCAATAGATTGTATGCGTATGCTTATAAAAATAAGAAACTATCAGGAACAAAAAATAACTCAACTACTTGAATTGTCGAATTAGCGAATTTTGAATTTTTCACAAAGTTTTTTTTAAATACAAATATTTAATATTACATTTTTTGCAAAACAAAAAAAACCGCAAAAAAACCGAACCGAACCGAACTGAATTTTTTGTTCGGTTTGGTTCTCGATTTTGGTCAAAAACCGAACCGAATGGAACCGAATCCACCCCTAGTATCAGATCTACTCACTAACCAGTGTCTACCTAACTCCAAGTTGTCAACCAGCTTCTTTTCCAACTTTGGACACAGCTCAGTAACCCATCCAGCAGATTCTTCCTTCCGAGAAGCAATTAAAGTCATACACTTAAGACTAATGCCTTCGTTAAATTCAATAATGGGAAGGCTCTTCAACTCCTTCACCCAATTGTTGAAACACTCAGCCAAATTATTTGTCATTTCACCAAACCTTTCACCATTAAAAAAAACTAGAAGCCCATGTTTCCAGAGGGAGATCCTTCAAAAACTGATCAACAACCTCACCACCTTCATGCTTCAACTTCTCGAAATTAATCTCAAAATATTCACGAGTGTGAGAATAAGCACACTTCATAAACAACAATGGAATTCTTTTGCTCAGATAAGAACCACATGCAAAATTGTTGCTCAGATTAGCCTGAAGATGCCTATAACAAAATCCATGAGGACTATTGGGAAAGACTGCACAAACTGCATTTAGAAGACCAATATTACGATCAGATATAAAAGTAATTTGCCTTGTAGAATATCTCGACAACTCTTCAGACAACATCTTAAGAAAGAAGGTCCAGTTGCTCTCATTTTCAGAATCGACAATAGCATAAGCAACTGGATATAATCCTAAACAAAAGAAAAAAAAATAATGTCAGGTTCATATAAATAACTATCAAAGTAAAAGTAACTGCACTAGTATCTATCAAAGTAACTATTTATGCTGAAAGTTCCTGTAACTATAAAAGAATTTCCACTAGTATGTATCAAAGTAAATGTATAATCTGAAAAATTCATTTAACTATACCAGTAACTACCATACTATCTATCAAAAGTAACTATTTGGGCTTGAGCTTTCTGTAACTGTATAAGAAACTACCATAGTATCTATCAAAATAACAGTTGGTCTGAAAGTAATGTAAATGAAAACCAACAGCAATGAAGAAAAGAAATAACAAAACAATGAAGAAAGTGATGTACCATAATTCGCATCTTTTGTCGAAGCAGCAAGAAGCATGCATTTGTATTTATTTGTGATGAATGTAGCATCAATACAGAGAATTGGTCTGCAAGACTGAAAACCATTCAACCAAGCAGAATACGTAACAAACATACGCAGGAACCTTTGTGTTTCAGATTCGTACTCTACAACTAGCCTAGAATATGGGTTGCATTCATATGTGGGCTGGCAAAACCATGATAAATTCTGGTAAGACTCAGAATCAACACCAACAACAACATCCCTTGCAAGTTCTTTGCCATACCAAGCAGTATGATAGGGGACATCTAAAACGTAGCTTAGCTTTATGTCTTGCAGTATATCAATAGCTTTCTTACTGGGATTCTCACGAACCTTGTCAAGCATCACCTCCCTAATAATCTTGTTGCACATCATGTTACTATTTTGAAGCCGGATGACACAACGATATCTATGTTTGTTCACCAATTCATTGATCACAAAGAAACCATTATACCTGAATAAAAGGTGCAAAACTCAATCAACATATATACTTTTTCATAGTAACTATCAAAGAAAAAAAAGCAACTATACAAGTAACTATCCAAGTAACTATCCAAGTAACTAATAACTATCCAGTTAGCAATTCATGTAACTTTAACACTGAGAAATATAGAAGTAACTATCTAAGTAACTACTAACTACTGAAGAAAAAAACAGGTAACTATCAAAGTAACTATCAAAATAAAAGTTTGTCTGAGTTCAAAACTAAGAAATATATAAATAACTATCTAAGTAACTATACAAGTAACTATCATGCTTAAAAATGAAGCACACAATGCAGCGTGCCGCTGCACAGCAATATGGCAGCACAACACTGCCGATATCAACTATACAAAATTAAATTTAACAATACAAAATTAAATTTAACAATACAAAATACGTGCAACGGCTAATGAAAATATACCTGCATAAAGATGCCTTCACACACCAATTACAACCTTCAGAATGTTTTTTCTTGCAGAAAGCAACAACGCGTTCAGGCTTATTTCTATCAAACAAATACTCAAAACCAATCTCCACAGCATACATCCGCAACTTCAGCCTAAACTCTTTTACCCCACCCTCAAACGTCTGACCCTTAGAGTGAATAAGATTTTTCCATCCTTTAGAAAGATACATTTTTGGGTCCTCACGCCTATAACATCCCAAAAATTCATTCTCTTCCACCAAAACACTACTCTCCTCACTAATAGTATTACTAACTGCACTTTCGGAAATAGAAGCAATGGGATCCACACAATGAACATCCACATCAACAAAATCAGATTGATATCGTCCCAAAACTCTAAACATCATGCTCATATCAACCTCATTTTCCAGAAAGTAAACAGTAGGATCTGGATAAACATTGTACTTAAGTTTAAAAACCAATCTTTCCAAGTCGAGAAAACGATCACGTATCTTATGACAAAAATCAACAAAACTACAATTATGAACAAACGAAAGTGCTGCTCCTTCACCAGAATACACGAGCTTAGCAGTATAAAAACTGTCCATTGCACCTACAGGAAAAATCATAACAACATCAATAATTATAATACTATCAGAGGGCATCATAATTATATCTGTTACTATCTTACTAACTATTCTAGTATCTATCATCGCAGTAACTATCTTACTAACTATTGTACTAACTATCATTTTAGTAACTATCTTACTAACTATTACTTAGTAACTATCTTACTAACTATGAAAAATAAAAAATACAGCTACTATCAGCCTAGTAACTAGCTTACTAACTATTGTAGAAGCTGAAATAATAACTATGAAATTGGTAACTATCGTACTAACTATTATCTTGGTAAATATCTCACTAACAGTAACTAACTCACTAACTATGAAAAGAAAAATGCAGAATGGAAAAAAGATGATGAGGAAGTTTTCGGAGCAGTATGAGGAAGTTTTCGGAGCAGTAACAGTATGACGAATAACAGATGCAAAGTTTCAAAGGCAAATCGAAAATCGCAGAATGAGCAAATCAACTGAGAAACTACAGACGCAAATCTAAACAGCTGCAAAACATTAACATACCTTCAGAGACAAATCGGAATCGCAAATTGAGCAATTAAACAGATGAATTGCAGATTGCCGGAAGAAAACGAATTGCAAATCGGCGGAAAATAAACGAATTACAAAATCGGCGGCAAAAAAAGAATTGCAGATCGGCGGCAATGAGGAATTGAAGATCAGAGGCAATGAGGAATTGAAGATCGGAGGCAGAGAGAAAGAGAGAGGCAGCACTGAGAAGAAGAAAAGAAAACAGAGCTGAAAGAGGGAAAGTAACAGAACGGGAATACAAATTTGATGCTTAAGGGTAAAATCGTCCGTTGGAAAATCAAAAACAGCCCTTTATTATAATTTAGTAAAATTGAAAAGAACCTTTTCTGATAAAAATATTAAAAACATGCCCTTTTTTATGAAGTGAAAAACAGGGGGGTTTTTTTCTAATTTACAAAGCTAGATGATCCCTTTCTCTAAAATATGGATAACTATTCTTTTGATTTAATGTTATTTTTAAGTATATATATGCTTTACAATGTATGTGTCTAACATATAACCACTGTCCATTTATTTATAGGAAGTACAAGTAAAATCCTTATATGCAGAGGAAACTAAGGGAGAGAAATTTGCTTATGCACATTGTACACCAATATTAAAGGATACACCAAAGTTTTACAATCCTCCATACATGAAGTATGATAGCAAAAGTCAACCGGCTCCTATTAACTTAGATGAAGATGATACCTCAAGTTCTTCTAATGTTCATGCACGCCCTTCAGGTCAAAAGGCTCAAAGACAGCTAAGAGAAATGCAAGATGTGATGAATCATCTTAATTGTTATTAGCAATGCAAAACAAAGGAGATAGAGATATCGAACACAGAACATGCTTAAGAGAGGAGACAAAACTATATTAGCAAAAAGCTGATGATGCTCGCACAATGAAGGTGGATCCGTCAATATTCACACATAGAAAAAGGAGTTACTGGGAGAGAAAGCAAACACGGATTATTGAAAGGGAAGAGGAAGAATGGCATGGACAGTCTTATAATCAATCATCTTCATCTCCACCTCCACCTCCATGATCTAGTGAGGATACTTTTAATTTGGACTTGAATCTATATATCCTGCTTCATGATACTCAGTGGATAGCTCATGAAAATTAGAAATGTTATTGTATTGTTATTGTCAATTAAATTCATAGTTTACTCTTATTGTTGTATTTCATTTTTTAATTGAATTTTATTTTAGGATTTCATTTTGTTTTTATAATTAACTTTGTCACAACAAATAAAAACATGATTAAAATATGACTTTTATTCATGTGAAGCACACAACAATACAACAACAAAAAAAAAAAAACACAACCAAAGAAAACACACAACCAAAGAGAGCACACAACAATACAATGGTCACATGCTAATTATTGAAATTTATCTAGGATTCCCACCAACACTCAATTCATGCGGTGCTCTCGTGCTTGCAGCTTCATCATCCAAAGGTGATTAACCAAATCACCTTAAAGGCTTTGATGCACAACTGGGCATCTACTCTCACGATAACGATGCATGAAATTCTCAAGTACAAGAGCTTCTCGATCAACTTTATGATCATGTTCATACCTGTCACACCTCGATTTTTGAATTAAAAAAATATATTCTTTTATTTTGAGGTGCAACTCATATTTCAATTATGAATGAAAATTCCATAATCGAAATATAAAAGAAATTGGAATTGAACATTCTTAAACACCAAACTGAAATGACCCTTTATTACAAAAAGTTTCATAACAAACATTACAAGAGTGGACTACTCAAACCGCAAGTCATATTCTATAAAAGTAAAACAACACACATATATTACTGTATCTAAACATTCTTGACAACATTTTAACTTAACCAACATGTTCTTCACCTGTACAATGGTTAAAAGGTGAGTATAACATCCCAGTAGGAGGTAAAATCTCTTCAAACGAAACGAAATAGATTCAACATTAATAAATATGTAAATGCAACTTTTATCCACTCCATATAGTTTACATAGCCGAATACACCAAGCTTACATGTCACATACCATGTATTTTACCCCAAGGGTGACTTGGAATACCCATTTACATGAATTACCTTCCACTTACACTCATAACCCCTTTTGCTAGTCATCTTATTCATTCCTCTTTCGCCAGCCCCGAATTACCCTTTCACATCCTATACTAATTGCGCAATCAATGGGCATACCTGGGTACATAGTACCTGCCGAGGTTATAGACTCAACTACACAAAAATTTAATCTTAACTTCTCTACCCAAAGTGCTTTGTGCATATCACTAGCATACCCCCAATGTCTTATATGATAATAACTTACATTTAAACAGACTTTAATCATAACAAAATAACAATCATTCAATACAAGCAAACAGTTCATAAAACAACATATAAAGCAAGCATAAATGTTCCCCATGTTTCTCTTACCTTTGTCGAATTTCACGTCAAGTCTTAAGCTCCTAATAAAAGATACAACGTACTATTAGATAAAAAAATCATGTACTAACTCTATTTGTAGTAATAATAAGACTCAACTAGGATGCAATAACATAAGATACATTAGTTAACCAAAACAATAACATTTAACACAAAAACACAATCCAGAAATCTGAACTAGTCACATTCACCTTAAAAACTATACCAATCTGTTAGGATTTTGACTTTAAGTTCATCTAAAGATTTGTAGGAGACACAAACAATAAACTCTCAGACTTAGAATCACTTCAAAACGAGTTTTTGAAAATAAGTTATGAATTTTTAAAGTTCAACTTCATTTCCAGGATTTTCTGACGAAAATTCTGTCTATAAAATATTTGGCCTAAAAACGATATACCTAGAATCAGTATTTCAAGATGGTGTCTTCACAACATTTAAAATAGACATTCTAAAGAAATCGTTAGAACTGGAATCACCTGAATTTTTTTTTATATAACTAGTTATATATTTTCAAATTATAGATACAGAATCAGTCTATAAACTTAGAGTTAGAAGATAGCTGAGATTTAACAACAGTAGCTAACAATGAACTCAATCTCCTATATGCTATTAAAGTAAATAACTAAATTGGTGTGATTCCTAGAAAATTAATTAATCATATAAAGTACATAATCAGAAACCAACATGATTCCAAACTACAATTCTTATAATCATAAAACCATTAAACCATATTTCAAATCTCAAATGCAGAAACTAAGAGCATAGACCAGAATATAACAAACCCAACATCTATGACCAAACAATTGATAAAACACAAAGGTACCAAACACAAACATCAATCAAAACACTCAATACCTAACCTTTTTTTCTCTCTCTCAGTCTGCTAGGTGATACTGGACTCCTGAATCATATCTCAACATGTAGATTGTGATGCCTATTTATAGAGTTTGGAGAGGAGATTAAACTTGGTGATCAAGACAGGAGTAAAGGAAGCAAAATCGAACAGTACAATTGAAATCTTACCCAAATAGGTACTAGACCTTCCACCTCCTGCTTCTACCATTGGAGAGTTATCAGGTGAGAAACTTGTTCTCCACCCTTTTGACACCTCCTACTTAATCATGTCGGTTCCTCTTATTTTGGCTTTCCTGAGGCGAAAGCTGACTTTTCTAAGGCAGTAGGAAAATATTTTCAAATTGAAGAATGGCAGAAGAAGAAGAAGAAGAAAGCGGTGAAGGAGATGGTGAGTTCAGCGTCGTTCTCAAGCTTCTGTCTCTATTTTTTTTAAGCTGTTTTAGTTTGGGCTTGAGTAACAGGTCATGTACTTGGGCTAATTAACACTCTCAACTTAAATCAAATAACAAACTAAACAAAATAAAATAAAACAAAAAAAGAAAACAAACTAAAAAAAAATATTTATTTTAGCATAGAACTAAGTATATATATATATATATACTTAGTTCTATGCTAAAATAAATATTTTTTTTAATAAACGTTTATGTTTTTTTAATAAACGTTTATTTTTTTAATAAACGTTTATGTTTATGTTTATATATATATATATATATATATATATATATATATATATATATATATACACACACACGCACATATAAAACACATACTAAAAGTATTCAAAACAAAACAAAACAAATTTTCCAATTTAAGTAAAAATTTTGAGTCATCACCCTCTCCCTTCTTTCAGGAAATTTCGTCCTCGAAATTTGTGAAGCATACTAAAATCTACGACTAATTCCAAGAACCTGTCTTGTATTTCTGCTTCTAACTCCTATGGGGCTTCCTCCACATTTCTATATGCCAAAGTCTCTATTATCGGAAAACTCTCTGAACATAGAACCTTATACTATAAACGTATCTTCCACCACTTTAGATCTATTTTGCTCTTCAGTCTCATTCATAGCATACAATTGGCCTTGTGTGGAATGTTGATTATCTGCCCTTGGCCTTATAAGATTTCCAGGTCGTTGTGCTTGTTGGGGGACAATTGGCCTTTGCCAATTTTGTTGTGGATGATAAGGTGCACGATATTGTTGTTGATGAGGGCGGAACTGCGACTGTGGAGCATGAAACTGAGCTTGCTGATTTGGGCGAAACTGCACTATCGGAGCTTGGTTTACTTGTACAAGTGGGCAATCCCTCTGCAAATGTCCAGGTTCTCTACAATAATAGCAAACTTTTCTAAATGGAGCCTCCCCAAAAGATTTTGAAGATTTCACTGTTTTGTTTCTTAAAGGGCCAAAGTTTTGATGCTTGTACAGTCCACTAGTGCTTCCAGATTAGAGACCTCCTTTTGTTTCTTGGATATTGCGCTCAGCAATAAGTGCTCGTTCCACTACTTCACAATATTTTTGCAACTTCAAAATAGAGACCTTTTCTCTAATCTCAGGATTAAGCCCATCCTCAAAATTTTTCGCCTTTGCAACCTCAGTTGGAATGATACCTGGGGCAAACCGCATCAGCTCTTCAAATTTACTTTGATATTCTGCTACTCTCATTTCCCGTTTAGACAAAAACATAAACTCTTTGGCCTTGGCTTGCTTAACTGTGTCTGGAAAGTATTTTTCAAGAAAGACTGCTTCAAATGCATTCCAGGTGATAATTTCAGTATCATGAGTAGTAAGAATTGATTCCCACCAATGATAAGCTGCACTTTCTAAGTAGGTACATGCAACAATTACTTTCAAGTCTTCCAGCACTTTCTGATTATTCAAAGTTCTCTTCATTTGTCTAAGCCATTCTTCAGCTAACATGGGATCTAAAGTACCCTTGAATATGGGAGGTCGAGCTTTACAGAATTCACCTTGTATCCTCATAACCCGTTCCTCACTATCCTCTTGATGATTGCCGTTGCGATTTTCCCCTATCACACTTGTCATATCATGAATAGCAGCTATGACATCCATGTTACTACTAACCTCACCCTTATGTTGCTCTTTAGCCATTCTTTAGTTTTGGTGTTCAGAGACAGGGGAAAATAATTTAATTAAAACTTAATCATACTTTCAATTAACAAAGTAAGGTTCAATTTATATACTAGCTAGAGGTATTTATATATATAGTTTTAGTGCTCACATAGTAAATATACAATCTAGAAAGTTATTATGCAAGAATCTGAAAGTCATGATGCAAGATATTGTAAGCAATTATAGTAAAAAAGAAAGATTAAACCGTTAACTAAACATATAGAAACATGTTCTTCTGCTCTTGTACAAATATGATCATACCAGGAAATTAATAACAAGAACAAAAGAACTCATAAAGAGCAAGTAATTAAATAAGTTCATACTGCGTTGTAATTCAATGAAATCATATAAGATTTATAGCAAAATTGAGCAGGAGATGAAAATGAACATACTACATAAAGAGAAAACCTACAAGCATGGAAAAATACAGAGAGAAAAACTCCAGGAACTAAGCACCAATCCCTTCGAGTTCATAAAAAAAGACGACCAACAAAACAACTCATTAAAGCTCAGCAAAATGATGGAAAAGATCACTATGGATGTAGTCACTTGATCCCCAAAAATAAATAAATAAAATTACTCCGCTCCCGAGTCCTTCAAGTAATTTCTATGACCAAGTATCATAAGCTTGAATTTAACACCCATTTCATCTAGTTTTATCAGAACCTCTGATTACCGAATAGGATAACCACAAACCAAATTTCAGAACTAAAAAAAATCATAAATAATATTACACTTGCTAACTATACAATTCAGTAGTCATACCAGCTAATACAAGTATATTCATAGTAGAAAGAAAAAGAACAGAATTGTAGAGAAAGCAATACCATAGAATTCTATAATTATGGCAGCATATCACCAAACTTAACCAAATAGTTCTCACTTCCATATATGTTCTGGCCCAAGTACAAAGTCATTCATATAATCCTTAACATTTAATATGAAGAAACACTTCAAAATTAACTACTCCAAAGATAACATGAATCAACTCACAAACATATATTACATCAAGGAATTTATAAAGGTTTTGAAAACAAATGCAAATATCTACAGATTACATATTCACAAAGCAAAAGCAAAGAAACAGCCCCTATAAACAAAGACTTGTAAACAAACTTAAGTTGACCATCTTACAACAGATCGACTGTATTAAAAGACATATCATATATTGCTATACAAGATAAATCCTAGACTTCCATAGAAATTCAGAAATATCATTAAGGTAGTAACTTGTTAAACTAACAATGAAAAATCATGTATGTCTATCTAACCTCACCGTCCTAAACGATACTAAACCTATAGCTCTGATTCCAACTTGTCACACATCGATTTTTGAATAAAAAAAAATATTCTTTTATTTTGAGTTGCAACTCATATAAAAATTATGAATGAAAATTTCATAATCAAAATATGAAAGAAATTGAAATAGAACATTCTTAAACACCAAATTGAAATGATCATTTATTACAGAAAGTTTCATAACAAACATTACAAGAGTGGACTACTCAAAGTCCAAGTCATATTCTTTAAAAGTAAAACAACACACATATATTACTGTATCTAAAACTTCTTGACAGCATTTTAACTTCAACCAACATGTTCTTCACCTGTAAAATGGTTAAAAGTTGAGTATAACAGCCTAGTATGAGGTAAAACATCTTCAAACGAAACGGAATAGATTCAACATTAATAAATATAGAAATGGTTAGCTGTTCAGAATAAGTTAGCATAGCTAACAAGTTTTCTCTTTATTATCAGCTGTTTAATATATGGTTGGCAGCATTGAGATAGCTTAGGTTTTTATAGGTTGTTTCGCATAATTCTATTTTTACGAAGCCCTTAGAGGGTGGATTGTATTCATGTTGTTTCCCTACTTTTGTTGATCAATAAAATGGCTTGACATAAAAAAATATTTTAAAAGCAAAAAGATTTATTCAAATGCAGCATTATTTCATGTTTATCTCTTCTCCAGTCTCCATCGATTCCCCACTAACCTAGTTCGCATTGTGTTTTGTTGGTGTGAGGTGTTGTTCCATTCCTTTGTCATTCATAAAGCTTGTCTCGCACTGCTCACAAGTAAACAACTTCAGCTCATGACCCTTGTTCCGCGAGAGGTAATTCAGAATAGTGGATACCCTCATTCCCATAAATGTGGGGTTAAATATTTTTTTCTAGAGTGAAAGATATTAGCAGAATTAAGAACTAAATTTAGTTTAGTCCCTTGTGGTTCGGCTTCAATTTGCAAGTCATGGATATCTTTGATTAAGTCCTCCACCATATTCAGACCTACATTAGCTGCACCAATTAAGACAACAACACTCGTCTCCTTCTACTAAACGCAGGCTCCAAGACGGAGCTTAGTAGCAAGTCTTACTCTATGCCCTAATATGACCCTGTGTTTTAGTGAGTGCAACCTTATAAGCCCTTATCCTTACAATAGTGGGAATATTATTTATAAATGAACAAATGTTTCACCTCAGAGTCTGTTAGTCATTGGGACTAGTAGCAGTGTCATATGCCTTACTCAAATGATTTGTCTTGATTCCCCTATTTTAATTCAGAACTAATCTCTTCGACATATTGTGGTTTTGCCTAACTAACCACCTAAGAAGCGATTTTTAGGGGATGCTTTTGGTTACGATTTGCGTACAACTGATTATAAGGTGTTGAAGAATCAGACTTTAATGATTTCCCACATACATTAAAAACTAGAGGTGAAATTTACTCTTTAGTTATGGGGCCCTAGACGAGTCTGACTATTGTTGTTGCTATTCTTGAAGAGTTTGTGCTTTCAAGTTCTTTTTTATGTACGTTCTTTGGTATGTCAATACCTCTAATAATCGATATACAAGGGGCAAAAACCGGTACAACTACATTATGATGGGGGCACTCTTCCTTCATCTTACTCTCCCCATTAATAAAAGCTTCATTCTTTTCTTGGGTTACTCGTTTCCCAATATCGCTCTCTTTCTTCTTCTTCTTTTTTTTTATGTAGGACGAGAACAAGCTCAGTTTATCAGAAAAAAGAAGAAGATAAAAGTAAAGAAGCAGCACATAATTAAGAAAAATGATTTGAAAATTGGTAATTCACGTATAATGAGATTACATTGGAGTATTAAAGAAGTTGTTAGTTTGGAGTTTTCAGGTGGCTCATGCGAAAAGTCCGTTATTAGCGGTGATTCAGGTTTGGAGTAATTTTTAGCCACAATGTCTGTTTGTGACACATAATAACCTTTATGCAACGGTAACGACAAAGATCTACAAAACTCACATTAGTGAACCCTGTCATATTTGGACTAAAATATATCGTTTTAATCATCCGATTTAGGATTTAGTATATTTAAGATAATAATTCTGATTTTATATTTAAATAAGTTTCCTAGTTTTAGTATTGTTCTTTATGTTTTCTACTTCTACTAGGTTTACATTTGGAGTAAATACTTGTTATCCCTAAACTCTTTACCTAAAAACAGTGTTGTCCCTCTGCTTCCAAATTATAATAGTAGATCATTAATCTCCCATATTTCAACAATTTAGTCCATTCCGTTACATGACCGTCAAAATATTCCGTTACATGACCGTCAAAATATTCCGTTAAATTTCTAAAATGACGAAAATAGCCCCGTTCAAAATCAAATTTTTTTTTCTCTTTTGTTTTTGTTCATCAACTCTTTTTTTTGTTTGATATTACTATTGTTATACTTTTGCTTTATATAATTATATATAAAAAGAGGTACTTAATTTGACCTACAAAAATTTAAAAGAGACTGAGAAAAATAAAAAAGATTTTCAGCAGGAGTATTTTGGTCTTTTTAATACCTAAAGTTTTCAAATAATGAATTTATTTGACGGAATGGACTAAATTGTTGAAATATGGGAGATTAAGGATCTATTAGTTTAATTTGAAAGCAGAGAGATAAAAATGTGTTTAGGTAAAGAGTTTAGGAGGTAACAAGTATTTTGTCATTTATATTTTTTGCCCTATATATAAGAAACCTCATACCTTGTAATCGTCAATAGAATCAATCTTATTATTATTCGATCAAATTGAGAGGTTTTTTTAATTTACTGGTGGATTCCAAAGTTTTATTCAAAATTTTATCGCTTGTAAATTCTCCATTTTTTTTTAGGGTTTAACGCTTGTTAGCCCTCTATACTTCCCGCTGCGTCATTTTTTCTCCCAAAGATTTTTCATTTTCATTAATTTCTACTATGTTGGGTCTTGCATATATCAGTGGTGTTGTTAGATCAAAATCGTCAATTTTCAATGTGTTGTTCTTATATGAAAAAAGCAGTGTAGTTCTTTGAGGATTTAGATTAGCTCTCGTTTTTTTTCTCGAAACTCAAGTTTAAGTGTTGAGTGGAAATGCATAATTCTTGAAGTAGATTAGCTTTTGATATAAGATGTTAGGGGACAACAGTGCTAATTCCATGCTACCTGTCTTCATGGATGAAAATCGCTTCTCCAACAAACGCTTCAAATCAGCTTCAACTGTTTAGAAATGTATCAGCTGGATGTAATGTTGATCCAATAAATTATTTTTGGAACTGAGCACATTACTCCCACGTTTCGGGCCTAATAAACGAAGCAGAGAAATTGAAGATATCTCAATACAGCAGAAACTTTAAATATCTTTGAACCATAATGTTTGTCAGGATGAAGCTAATCGCTCAACTAGCATTCCAAACTCGAACCACGTATAAGCAGGTTTAGGGCTATCATATGATGATGATAATGAGCACAACTCATTTTTTACCTTTACTAGTGGAAGTATGACAACAACGTACACCATCAATGATTTTATCCTTAAAGAACAATATTAGGAGCGACCTTGATCGACAAAAAGGAAGAATTTGATATGTACATCAAATTCAGGAGGAACACTTAGCAAAAGAGGGTCCGAGACATGAGGTAGAGACATATGACTTCTTTCTTTTCTGCTATAGAGAAAAATTTAGACAAAAAGCATAAACACAAGTGCCTATAGGGCATCAACAAGATAGACACCTCCTTTGCATGCTCTGCAATCCATTTTCTCCTTCATCTCTAGGTAATTCTAGGGTACGGGCTGTGCTGATCCACCTTGAACAACCAAGTAGTAGTTCGAATCAGTATATGTGGCAACATCATCAACTTCACTGTCTCTAAAACCCCTCATTACCTATAAGTCAACACCCTGTGAAATTGCTTGCTAGAGGTTGCTCTTTAGGACATTAACAATGACTCGTTATACTTTACTTGGTAAATTATGGGCTTCGACAACTACTTCTTTTGTGCTTATTTTGTATGAATTTACATATTTTTGTTGTTGTTAGCAGTGTAATGAGGTAAACTATTCCATTATGTTTGCAGTTAAATAAGAATTTGATTTCCTATTACAATGTGTTTTTTCTTCTGCTGCAGAACCATGTTCCGATTAATGATGCGCATTTGTTGCTCGTTGTTTACCTATATTTCTTTAACCATGTAAAATTTGTCATTTTCCTTACTGTTGTGAATAATTTTTTTACTTATATTTTTTTACTTTTATTCTAAAATTGTTCTTTACTGATTTTGTGTTTATGTTTGCAGTATTTTGTTGACTTTAAGCTTTCTCACTTGAGGTGCAGCACCGATTATAACATTCTGTCTAAGGTAAAATCATTGTCCTTATTGTATTTTTGTACTTGTAACTTTTACATATATTTTGAAGTCCAATTTTACAAATTTGGATTATTTGCAGGATGTCGTCACCACTCATACTGACACTGAGGTAAAACCAGTGTCATTACTGTACTTGTAATTGTTACTTTTTATCTAAGGTCTTGTTTTTTAATACATATTTTTGGTTGTTGTTTTCAGGTTGTTGTCCGCAATGAACATGAGAATGTGTCTGAAGTAAAATCATTGTCCTTACCTATTGTGTATGAATTTAATTGTATTTTTTTTAATTATACTATGAATTCCTCGTTTACATATTTGGTTGTTTACAGGATGATGTCAGCAATGCTGATGTGAATGTGTGTAAAATCGTTGTCTTTATCTACTTTGTATGAATTAACTTGTGTTTTTTACTTATACTATGAATTCCTTGTTTACATATTTTGGTTCTTGTTTGCAGGATGATGTCAGCAGTGCTCATGTAATTCTCGGTTATTAGGATTCATAGTCTCAATTTCAAAGTCTTTCTTATGTTGATATATGATATGTATGATCTTGTATTGTATACTTGAAATCAAAATATTGTATTTGGAGCCTATGAACAGTTTCATTATTCCAAAAAAAAAAAAAAAAAAATAATACGACTGCATTATGTTGTTGATATACATGGTCAGTGAAGTATTTTGCAAGATAAAAATACCTTAAGCTTTGAGGGAACAGGCAAGCTAGTTGTGTTTGAAACATGAGGGTTGTCTTGTCTTGGCAACATAAAAAGTATCAATTAACCTCGACATTTGGGTGATGAAAGAGTGGTATGGTGTGGTAGAATTATGGATTAAGTTAACCTTACGTCGTGAGGAAGATCTTAATATGGATGACTTGCTGTATTGTAGAGATGAAGAGATCGTGTTTGAGTTATTAAGTGGAAATTATAAAACCGTGGAGTGTAGGACTTCTTTTTTTTCTTTTTTTCTTTTTTCAACTAATCAAGTCTTCAACTTAAAATTGAAAGTTGTAATGCCTTAATATGCCTCTGAGGCAACAAATATTGAAGTTTTAAGCAGAATTTATTACAAAAACCAAATGTCAGAATTATGAAGCAGTATTTGGTACAAAAACTTATTCATAAAAACTAAAATAGTATGTTATCTCTTGTTATTCAACACATACGCTATTGGGCAGTGGTTTGAATTTCTTCAAATTGCAAAATTTTTGTTAGTATGTCATTCTTGGTGTTTGATAGAAGGGTTAATTTTCACTACCATAGATTAATTTTTTAGTGTTGTTCAAGAAAAAAGAAATTTTTTTCTTGAATGATTTTTTTGACCCAAAAAAAAATAAGACAAAATAAAAAATAATTTACTAATAAATAGTAAAAATAAAAAATCTGAGACTTAATTTCTTAGGGTGCAGAGTAAGGACTCACAACTCATTATCTGTAGCTTCATTCATGTCACAACTTACGTAGTTTGGAATGAATCGGATCCCTGCTTAAACATGCATAAGCTAAGAGACTGGACTCTCTACCTTAGGGTTGAGTGTTCGAGTCTCACCTCTTGCAAACTATTAACTTATTTTGTCGAAATGAGATAGCTCCTAAGAAGTAGATTATTAGGTCGTACGTTCGAGTCAAGATAATGAAATAGGCGTGAAACTGTAAGATTCTCTTTCAAAAAAAAAATTAAGAAAAAAAATACTCATCACTTTCATTTTCTTTTATGAACACCCAATTTGATACTCTGGTTATATATAAAGTTAGGTTATGGATCTCACATTTAAATAATTACACAAATACTTGTTGTAGGAAAATGGGAATTGGTCTACTCATTTCATTGATAATCCCCTTTATATAGGGTGGGTATTACAACGGTAATAGGAAATACATTAATGACAATAATGACTACATAATTATCTATCGTCAGTTACATTGACGAAGGCACATAATACGTTTTTCCTTTAACACTCCCCCTTGTGCCGAGTCAGAGATAGAATGGTGCATGTGGTGTTGCCTCATTAAAAACCTTGCCAAGTAACAAAAACCCAATGGGAGAAAATAAAACTTTGGTCGAAGGACAAAAAGAGCGCAACGCACCTATTACATTTGAAAACAACATGTATGTGCTAGACTCCCCCTGATGTCTGCACCTCCCCCTGATTTTTACATTAATCATGGGATTCTCCCTGATTCTTTCATTTGATCAAGGGAGCTTCAGTAACATTAGCATAGTTATGCATTTTCACATGTTTTTCCAAATATGACTTTGAGCAATGATTTAGTAACTAAATCTTGCCACATCGTCCTCAGATCCAACTTGATTTACTTTGATCTTGAGGATAAGGTTGTTCATGAACTGAATGCATAGGTTCATATTGAACATCAGGTTCACTCGTGGTATGACCTTCATATAACAAAATAGTCATAACTTCGTCTAGAGTATGAGTGAACCATTAAGAGATTTGAAATTGATCTGTGATAACAGATTTTCTTATCTCACCTTTAATGCGTTTTTCTTTACCCATAGTTAGCTATGACGTGGATAATTTCTTTATCATGTCACATTCTATGTAGAGATTGAATAAGCCCAAATCTTTCATATCTTTAATGAAACAACGATTTGTGTTGCGTAGGCGCATAGCTAGACATAGCTTTACAAATTTACATCGAATGAGAGGTCGAGTCTTACATATTATGTTTAAGTACAATCATGCGTCATTGCACTTGTATAGGAATTTCATTTCTCAATACTTCTTCGTCATCTTCCTTTAGATGAAAAACGGATCTATTGTTAGAGTAAAGACTTCGACTGATCATGGGAATATCTGTAGGCCTCACTTTATTCTTTAGAGTGCCTAAGCCGATTGATGGATGATCACCATCATTACAGTCCTTGAGTTCCATTTCAAGACTGTGTATTCCCAAAATCTTTTTCATTCTCAACTTAGGATTTACAATACACTGAGTTTCTCTTATTTCATTTAGAGTTCATATATATCCATAATGAAAACGCAAGGGCATAATTCATCAATCCCTTTCCAATCAAGTAGTCACTTTAGTGAACGTTTCAATTTCTTTTGCAAACGTACTCATGTGATCTAGAGTCACTTGATTTGGGTGGATCAAGTCCGTTTAGGATCCTCATGTATATCTCTTAATTTAGATCCCCATAGAGATATATGTTTTGATCACTTTTCGTAAGCTGCATGTTCAGTTTTTCGGAAACTACCAAACTGACTAGGTAGTGGAGTGCAATGACATCCATTACGAGAGTTTGTCTTATCGTAGTCCATTACGAGAGAATATCTCCTCGTAGTCGATTCCAGTGCGTTTTTGAGAGACCTTGCGCCATAAGGTGAGTTTGCATACTCTTATTCTCATTACGCATTCTAACAAAGATATATTTGATAGGGTTTATATTTGCGGTGTCGGCGTCACCTGCCCAAAAGACCTATCTCTTTGTTTATACTGGATCGCTTCTTTCCATTAGGCCAGTTTACTAAGTTGACATTTTTCAACGAAGTATGGTTCGATAGTAGACTCATTATTCCACGTCCTCATGTACACTAGTGTAATGTGTTTGTAGAGATCTTTATACTTTAAGGATTGGTTCTAACATTTGAGGCGTCCCCCAATGATAACCACAATCCATAAATATTCTCATGAGACAGATTTGAGTATCACTGATCAATAGATCAGGTTGTGCCAAACTTGTTTTCTTCCTTTACACAAGTATGTATCGAACCTAAGGTGGCCTCCCCCTCTTCCTTGGAGAGCCACGGCCTGTGACACCATTTATGCCACTTATGGCGTCACCATGCCACCATCCATGGTGGCAGTGCAATACCCAATTCCTCTTGGGTGGTACCATGTCCTTTTGATAAAACACAATCCTTGCAGGTATATTTGCAGCAGGTTTATATGATCTCGTCACTTTAATGTATAAGATATCTACACACCTTACTTTGTGTGATTTTTGGGGATCGAGATGAGACACAGTGGGGACAAACCACGACAATTCCTGTCGTTCCACTTGAACATGCTTGTTCTTATCTCCCCCTAACGACGGGAAGACTGTCTCATCAAAGTGACACTCCGCAAATCTAGCGGTGAAGAGATCGCCTGTCAAGGTTTCGACATAGCGGATTATAGCTGGAAGTTCATATCCAGCATAAATATTTATTCATCTCAATGGACCCATCATTGTGCGCTGTGGCGGCGCAATTTTGGCACATAAAAACATTTAATGGAGCTCAAGGATTGTAGATCCGTGTCAATCCAAAAGAGCTCCAGGATTACAAGTTCGTTTGAAATCCTTTAAAATCCTCACACATAGTCACTAGCTATGGTGTAAATTGGTTCAATGATGATGGCCATAGATGAAAAAGTAACGCTGCATGCAAAAATTGCATAACCCAAAACGGAAGTATTGGTGTGCTTTACCAATATTAAGACTATTACTGTAGTCGTTTTCCGTGAGACCAATTGGGTTTTTATATATAGGAATATGATGTCCATTACAAATCCCATATAATAAGCCATAAAATCATCACACCTACGGAAATTAACCCGGCCTAAGTGCTTTGACTTTCTAGCATAAGCAGCATAAATTTTAATTGTGGATGGTGTCATGACACGTGACCAGTGTGTCGACACAACAACCAACACCATAAAATATCTATGGTGTCCGCAAGTTGGTTGAATCGATCCACTGAATCCTCTTTTGATTCAATATAACAACATAATGAGAAACTCATGTGTCCTTTGCATATGATGATCTCAATCATAATTGCTTTAACGAATAGGCTTTGAATGATGTACTTTTATCCATAAAATCATGACGGATAGGAGAAGCATAATAAGGTATAAATGCATATGCTTGTGCATCAAATATATTATAATGCCACATTGGGGGAGCGGCGGAATTTAGGAATTGAACATACGTCTTCAACCCTATATGACAATATTTGAGGATAAAATGTTCATTGATCGTCCTCAGATTAGTGTGTGAACCATATTCTTCTGGTGTTTGCTTCTATTTATCCAAAAATATGGGTGTCCATAGTAGTTTCTTTAATGTATGGATCACCATATCAAAGCCAATCTATGTCAGAATTCCAAAAGATCATTTTCTTATGACGTTGAATTTAATTAGCGGTTACTTAGAACCTACTAAGTTGACATATAATCTTCTCTAATACTCGTTTACATTCGCAGTCATTTAGAGGTAATGCAAAGGAGCTCAAATGAATTCTCACTTGTGTCTTTTTCACATGAAAAATCGTGGCGTAAATTTCTTTATAATGTGGAAAACAAAATTCAATTTTCTTTTATCGCATAAATTGTCAATTTGACATATGCTCAATATATACATCGAAACGTAACTCAAGTTCTTTAGAGTAAATCGATGGGTATTGTAATAAAAGGGTATTGTAATCCCAGTTAGGCAAGTGCATTATGAATCCCAAAGGAACATATATTTAGATTCTTATCACTTTCATTATAGTACTACAGTTCTTCAGTACTATTGTGCTATTTTTGTGATATATTAGTACCATTGTCCTTCAGTACTATTATTCTAGGGATTACATGGTGCTTTTCTTTGCCCACAGTTCGTTGTGTCATGCCTATATTATGATATGTTGTTTTACTTTATGCAATACTTTGTAAAGTTAGATGTAGAAAATTGAATCATGTATATTATGAATAAAATTTGAATAATCTCAATTCCTTTAGAGAAATTTCAAAAATGAACGTGCCAACGATTACATTTAGTCTTGTCCAATTTAGAGAGAGAAACTTTAAGACCAAAAAGTCTAATTTAGGACCAAAAGTCGTATTTAGGCGTAATAGCCTTTATAAGGATATCTTGTAAGTTTAAAAGTAGACTGATCAAAGTCTATCTTTGATTGAGCCAGATCCTTTTTGCTCTTTTAATAGCTGCAATGATGAGATGTGTCATTTGGCATATTCTTCCCAGATGTTATGTTTTTAGTTGTAAACTCATTTTCAATGTTATTGTTGGATATTGAAGATACTTTTCCAAAATCCGCGTATTTATATGATTCTTTATATTTTTTGAAAGTCGTAGCTAATTCTTTGCTAACTTATAATGTACGTATCAATAGTTCATTGAATTACAACAATGACAGAGTGCTTCACTGCACATGACATGTCCCCTATGTCATCTTTTAAATGTTACATTGTTTCCACTTACTTTTGGATGATTATATGAATTTTACGTCCATGGTAATTACCCTTTGTTTTAGGGTCGTTGCATGACTTTACCCAATTTGTTCAAGAATATATATATTTTTCTAAGACCTTACATCGTCATTGCCTTTTGATTTAGGGTTGTTGCATTACTTTGCACAATTTGTTCCAAGAAATAATTTTTTTTTCAGACTTTACATCGTCATTACCCTTTGTTTTCTCAGACATTACATTGTCATTATAATTATTTCTTAGCTATTTACATAAAGCAGTTTGCATAAATATACCATGCTCAAGCCTTAGTTGGCTCAGTAGGGGAATTTGGCACTCAAGTTCTTCAGAGTCCAATGTGTCAAAGTCAAACTGTGATGGTTAAACCATCTGTAAAATATAGGAATAATAAAATGTATTAGTTTCGTGGTTTAAATGATATTCACGACAACTAATATAAACCAATATACATTATGGTAAATCCGATGCTTCGTGAAATTTCGTTATCATAATAAAATTTTGATTTTTTCATATTCATTGCATGTAAAGCTAATGAAATTCCATTATCGTTTCTTTCTACACAATTAATAAGATATCCATCTTGAAAATTTTTTCAAGAAATAAAAATTGGATCTCAAGACCGAAATTTGTAACGGTCATATTTTTCTTACTTCGTGAAAATGTTTTTTCACAATATAGGTTTGTCACTTTTTCTTTATATTACAAAGCTCATGAAATTACATTATCAGAGCAGTGTTCAAAATAAATAATATGTTAAATAAAACAATTATTTAACACTAATAAAATAAACATATAACGCTTTATGTTTCACATTTATATAAAATACTAATGCAATCAATTTGAATAAAGCATTATTTCATATAAATAACTGAAACAAAATATAATGAAAACAGAGCGTCAATGTAAATATTACTTGTAAGTTTGCCAAATAAACTGCATATGAATCGATTGCTCAATCTCCGACTCCAAATTTGTCGTCGCATATTCATCGTCGCATCATTAAATTGATATGTCACATAAAAAAAATATTCATATGATTAGTCACTTTAATCATATATTTACCATATCAATTGAATAATTTAATATTTACCATTAAATTCATAAAATAGTAAATAGTCACAGTAAATAAGAATTACTATGAGGTAATTTTAAAATTACCTTCAAATTTTATCCCAAAAAGAAAATTCTGTTTTTTTTTCGTGGGTCGGGTCGAGGGGAAACCGGGTCGGGTCGGGTTGAGTTGCAACCGGGTCGAACAAACTCTGCCGACGAAATATTTGTCGGTAGAACTTCTGGAAGGCAGCCTTTCCCGACGAGTTGTCGTCGGTAGAAGCGGGATCGGATCTTGGCTGTGCTGGCCATCGGATCGGGGCTGCTGGACGAAGGGGGGACCGGATCGGGGCTGCTGGAGCGGCGTCGATGGATCGAAGGGAAGGGCTGATGTCGAGATCGGAGTGGCCGGGACCGGAGGATCGAGCTGATCGGAGGTCGAGATCGGAGTGGCGTCGAGGGGGGGGGGCTCCTGATCGAGGTCGAGCGGAGGGCCGGGGTCGGAGTCGAGACGAGCCAGAGTCGTTGGAGTCGAGGCGAGCCGGAGCCGTCAGACGCCGATCTGGGTTCGATTTGGGGATTGGTTCGGGCAGGACGTCGGAGCACAGGGGCTTGGTCCTTGAATCGAGCAAATCTGGGTCGTGCGGCGGTGAGGCTGGGCTCGCCGGCTTTAGGACGGCGTCGATGTGGGATCGGAGGACGGCCGGTGGGATAGGCAGACATGGGTGGCCAGAGAAGAAACAAAAGGGTTTTTTTTTTTCTGTGTTTTCCGGCAGTGTTGCGGCAGAAAAGAAAATTCTAGGGTTTGTGATTTTTCTGTGTTTTTTTTAATTTTTTTTCTTTGTTTTTCGGCAGATTTTTTCTTTGGTTAAAACTCTAGGTTAGGCAAAGTGCTGATAACGTGTTGTAGGAAAATGGGAATTGGTCTACTCATTTCATTGATAATCCCCTTTATATAGGGTGGGTATTACAACGGTAATAGGAAATACATTAATGACAATAATGACTACATAATTATCTATCGTCAGTTACATTGACGAAGGCACATAATACGTTTTTCCTTTAACAATACTTAATTTATAGGTCTTAATTACACAACATGTTCTTACATGTTAGACAAGAACTGGTGTAAACTAAAGTTCTAGTAAGTTCTTCACTTTGATTTATAACTTTTTAAGCTATTAGGTTTATTATGACATTACGTAAAATAAAGAAAGTAAAATGAGATTATTTGAGAATTTTTATCTCTCAAAACCAAATATACCAACTTTGTTGAGGTCTTATTGTAATTATTTAAGAAAATCTAATTGTAGCCAACTTAAACATGAATTTTTTTTCTCGGATCATTCTTCTCACATAGCACTAAGAGCATCTTCAGCAGACTCTTTATTTTAACATTTTAGATATTTTAGAGAGTTTGTTTAATTTTTTATTTATCAAAATTAAGAGCTCCACCAGACTCCTAAGAGTATCTCCAGCAATGTTAGTCATATTTTAGTTAAATTTTAACTAAAATAGTTAAAAAGTCATTTTGACTAACTATTTTTAAATTACGTCTATATCAGTTCTCTCTATTTTAACTTAAGTTAAAATTAAAATATTCATTAAATAAATAAAAAGTAGTTTAAATATATATATATATGGAATGTATTAAATTTAAGGAAAAATGTCCATTTAGTATAAAAATGCCCCTTATTACCCATTTCAATGATCATCTTATTTTTCTCCCTTATTCAACATAAGGAAATAACTCTATTGCCCATTTGAACAAATCTTTTTCAACCCTAGTACAAATTTAATTTTTTTTTTGTCCTTTTGTCTTATCTAACATATTTTTGAATTATAATGTGCTGAGAAAGTGGAAGATAAAAAAATAAACTTTGCCGAAATGTCACTCAACTTCTCCGGCCTCCCATGGCCGGTCGCCGGATTCCGGTCACCAAATTTTTTTTTTGCAGGATTTTTTTTTCGAAAGATTTTTAATTTTTAATTTTTTTTTATAATCAGGTTATTGGACGATGGTTACTGACCCCCAGTAAACAATTTGCAGATTACAAATTTCCAGTAATTAAGTTACTGATCCACAGTAATCAAGTTACTGACTCCCAGTAATCGATTACTGACCCCGTGACTGACCCATAGTAATCAATTTACTGACCCCCAATAATCGATTACTGACCCCCAGTAATCAGGCTACAGATTCCATATTTTCCAGTAACTATGATACTGACCCCAGTAATCGATTACTGACCCCCAGTAATCGATTATTGACCTCCAGTAATCGATTGTTGACCCCCACTAATCAAGTTACTGACCCTTAGTAATCAGGTTACTGATCCCCAGTAAGCAACTTACAGATTCCAAATTTCAAGTAATCATGTTACTGACCTCCAGTAATCAGATTACTGACCCTCAGTAATTAGGTTATTAGTGGTTACTGGGGTCAGTAATCAGATACTAACCCCCAATAACCGCTAATAATAAATTACTGACTATCAGTAACTCTAATTACTGACCTTCACTAACTCTAATAACTGATTTCCACTCAACCAATGAAGATCAAACAATGAAGAAGAGATGCCAAATAACAAAAGCATATACATGCCACCAAAATAAGCCCAAAATAATCTGATCAGTTTAGTCAGTATCAGTTTACCGATTCATGTGTCAATTATATCAACTAGACTCGGGGAGAGTCAAGAACAATGCTCTCATCTTTTATAACATAAAGAGAGTGAGGGGAAGATCAGAGGAGAAGAATGCACCAGAGTCGGAGTCCTCCGAATCAGTCAATATATATGAATCTTCTTTCACTCTGATACCATCCTCGCGACGCTGTTGTCGGCTCCGACCTCGACTCCCATTCCCGCACCTCCCCTTCGCCGTCGCTCACTGTCTTTTCTTAGGTCGACTCCGCCTTCTCCGATCCCGGCCAGCCCACTCTGAACCTCCTCCGCCTCCACCTCATCCCTATCAGCTGAGCGACGTCGTGGTGGTGCTTCTTCTTGTTGCGACGGAGGAGGGCCGACATGGGGGAGGCGGAGTGGGTGGGGCTGGTTTCAGTGAGGCGGACACACGTGTGGGAGTGAATTGGAGGGAGGAGGTTTGGACGGAGAGGCGGCGAGAGTTGAGGAGAGGGAGAGAGTGAAGCACCGTTTGCAATTTAGAGGCTTAGAACGGCGAGAACTGAGCCGCATAGACGGTGAGAAGTGAGAGAGATTGTGAAGACCTCGAGTAGTCCGTCCGTCGAGAGAGAGAGAGAGAGAGAGAGAGAGAGAGAGAGAGAGAGAGAGAGAGAGAGAGAGAGAGAGAGAGAGAGAGAGAGAGAGAGAGAGAGGTCTATTGGTTAGAAAGGATACGACGATATTAGGGTTTAATATATGGTATTTAGGTATTTTTATTAAGATTCATTGGAGTGGGTAGGTAACATTGGAATGGTCAAGTTTTAATTCTTTTTTGTGCAAATGGTCTTTTTCCCTAAATTTAAATATTTTAGCTTTTAACTATCACACTCTCTAAATTTTACTAGCGAGATAGTTAAAAAATAACAGAGTTATAATAATACATAATTACCAATAACTATAATTTGGTGCTAATATTTACCAATAGCAAACCCTAATTTTTTTATACCATGCACTCCAAAAATTAACAGTAACAAAAGTCAGTCCATCCAAACATGAAACGTAACTACCCCCAAAAAGGTCAAAAATCACAATAATGTCATCCTATATATATACTATCATTTTCAGCATGTGTAACCCTAATCTAGAGTGATTGGGGCAGAGGGCGGAGAGAGGCGCGAGGCCGGAGCGAAGCCCGAGGAGGCGCGACGGCAGACTCCTCTCTCTCTCTCTCTCTCTCTCTCTCTCTCTCTCTCAGTTTGTGTGTGAATTTGATTTTGTGTGTTGGATTTTTTGCTTTATGTGTTGGAGTTTTTGCTTTGTGTGTTGGTTATGGTTGAGATCTGATTCTTGATTACTGAGGCTCAGTGGTATTGAAGCGCGGCGGAGGATGACTGAGGATGGCAGAGCTTATGAGGTTCAGTAGCATTAAAGATACATAGTTTGGATTTTTTTTTTTTTTGCCCCAACGAGGGTAATTTTGTAATTTATAAGTTAACAGATTCTGTTAATTTTGGATGGAAACTTGCTGATGGTAATTTTGAAAACCAATCTTGCTATTGGTAAATATGAACACTAAATTGTAGTTATTGGTAAAAAAAAACCTTATAATAGAGAGTCTGATATAACTGTTATTTTTCACGAAAGACTAAATATGCTCTCTAAAGTGCTAAGGAGTTATAATAGAGAGTCTGTTGAAGATGCTCTAAGTGGCTAGCCATTTTAACTCTTAGCTATCTCCCTCCTAATTATAGAGAGCGAGATGAGGCTCTCTATAATTTAACACATTCCTTTTAGATGATTCTGTGTAATATATAACTGCATTTAAGGTAATTTTTTTAAAAAATTTAATTAATATGTAAGTTTAAAATAGTTAAAATAGAGAAAACTGATACGGACATATTTTTAAATTGGCTAGCCAAAATGACATTTGAGCTATTTTGGCTAAAATTTGACTAAAAAATGACTAGCATTGCTAAATTTACTCCAAGTAAACGCTGAAGTGAATAATTATTAGTTTAAAAAGAGATTGGGAGGCAAAGCAAACTGGTAAAACGACAAGGGAGAGAGACTCTGCTATGGTTTCTTAACTCCTTGGTTTTTTCTCGAGGAAGAAAACTTAAAATAAAGGAAATAAAAGAAAATTACAAAGAAAAACCCCTTAGAGCAAGTCCAATTGATATATCATTTAGAAAGTGTCAAATTTGAATTTGACATGTGACTTGGCAAATTTGAATTGTTATTGTTTGACATTTTGTTTGCTCCAATGGATGTGTCAAAATTTAAACATTATTATAATATAAATTAGGAGGAACAGTTAAAAGAGAGAATAGAGAAAATAATGATAAAATAATAAGTGACATAAATGAGAGAGAAAATAATGATAAAATAATAAGTGACATTAGCCTTGGTTCATGTCAAATTTGACATGAAGGGACTCTATGTCAAATCCACATCAGCTTTGACTAATCGGTTGGAAATGATTTTTTGATCTTTTGTTACCGTTTTTGCTGAGATGGCAAAAATGACATATTCATTGGACTTGCTCTTAGAAGGCTTAAACAACAGGCATAAAACATGAAAATCGAAATTGAAGACGGTGATAAAAGAAAGAAGAAGTCTAGTATGTTAGGCAACACATGGGGTAGAGTGACTAATATCTGATTATTTATAATTACATTAGCAAGAATTCCTGATTCAAGCCAAATATGAGTAAAATTGATGGAAGTAAATCGTTTGGTAAGGGTTATGATATCATGGACAATTGTTTGAATGTGTCACGGAGACTTGATGCCTGTATTGATTGAGTCAATAAACATCATATAATCACCTTCAACTTGAACTCTGATAAAAGTCGTAAAAATATGTAAAGAGAAGCAAGAAAACTAGCTCTTAAATGTTTCTTTTTTGGCTTATTTATAGTTTAATAAACACTATAATAATACATTTGCAAATGAAGAAATCTTTAGTACCATCAAAGGAAGGAAGACTCGTAATTTTTATTTTCGAGTGGTCATCAATCGTAGGGCAACGTGTCCCCTATCTTAGAAGCATACACCAACAGTATACTTCGCTCACACATTGTCAACTTGGCTCTGGATTGGTCTCCGATTAGTTCGATCATTATTCTATCCCAAACTCTCCAGCTGGCGATAATTAGTGCTAATCTTCTAACTAATCTTAGTCTAACATAGGATAAGGTGGCTACTAACGATTTCTAAAAGACTAATTATCAAATTGGTATGATATTGCTCCCATGAGTTGAGTGTATAGCTTATTTTGATGCTGTTATGTGTGGGTTTAGTGCAGTTGAGTTTTTAAGTAAAAACTGACTTATACTTATAAGTATAAAGTAGATGAGAACAGTTTTTTTTTTTATTGAAAATGACTCTTACTTTTTCAAAAAGCTACTGAGATATTGTGTTAGTAAATATAAAACTGACTTATATTTATAAGTAGTGGAGTTTATAAACTCTCTCAAGCACACCTTATATATGTGACTATATATACAATTATTTTTTGGTTACACTATATATACAATCATTTTTTGTTGTAACCAAGGAATGCAAAATCGATTTTTTCGGCGAAATTTCGGCGAAATTTTCGTTTTTCCGTGGGATCGATATTTCGATTCAATTCTTTCAGTTTCTCGTCGAAATTTCCCGAAATTTTCCGATATTTCCGATATTTCACCGATTTTTCCGATTTTCCGGCGAAATTTCCGATATTTTAAGACTTTATATGAATAATACCAAATGAAGAGGGAATCTAGGAGTAGCTGAGGAAAATTCCGATAATATAACAAGCACCTTCAAGATTATTGGTATATCTGAGGAACGTTTCTATAGTTTCGATCGAGTAGCTGAAGTTCTTGTATTAGGCACAAGCTCGTGGCATGAGGTACCAGTACGGCAGTACCACCCTTTGGTCCTTCTTGGGGTTGTTTTTATAGAGCACAGACTGTGTGTGCATATGGAGACGTGCCTTGGTTATGTCAGTATAAATCAAAAGGAGTGAATGCGAATCCTATAGTTTCTTTCGACTTCAAAAAAGAAGAGTTTCGCTCTACTCCTCTGCCGGCTACAATTGCATACTTGACGTACTTGAAACTTACTACTTTGAAAGGATGTATGGCCATCGTGGGTTGTTCTTCTAATGCAGAGATTGACATATGGGTGATGAAAGACTACAATACAAAAGAGTGGACGCTAGAGTGCAACATAAGTAGCTGCAAGTTAGAACCACTAATACCATCCAAATTCGTAGAGTTCCCTTGCGGTGAATGGGAGAATGGCATATTCTTCATATCGGATGAAACATTATTCTTCTTTGATCTAAGACAAGCTCCTGTGAAATGTGTAACAGGTCCACTCGAGAAGGCAAAGAAGTTTGGGATCTCTAATATTTGTCTTTTAAAACCCAGGTTCCCTTCTCTGAAAAAATATGGATTAAACTGCCAGAACAAGGGAGTCAAAGCCTACTTAATATAAGATGGCCGCCCACAGAGAAAGAGAAGCAAATGAGAGCATCTGATTTTCAATGGTTGCAGGCTGGAGGAATTTTATAGGTGAGTTTGTGCACTTTATTACTATAAGTTTGAGAGCAAATTATGTGGCTTTATCTGTTTCCAATTTCTATGAATTACCTATGTATTTATTTGCACTTAGTTGCTTCATCAGTACTGTTTTTGGATTGCCTAGCTGGTTCTGTTTTTTCTCCTAACTAACCCTTCTAACTAAATTCATTCCATACTTATTCTTATGCAGTAGTAGTTTGATAGCAGTATGCATACATCAATGTATTTCTTATAGTTTCCGTCGTTTTTGTTAAAATTTCTAATGGATCGATATTTTATCGATATTTCCGTCGAAATATCCGTATTTTGAAACATCGATATTTCCTCGATATCCGATATTTTACTCCTTGGTTGTAACCAATATGAGTGATTTGGTATAAATATATAGCTATTTTTCTCTGGACCACTTCGTGACTGATTCTTTTCAATTTACAATTAAAAAAAATAAAGTGCTCTCCCTTTACAGAAGAAAATCTGTCTAGAAATTAATTGATTGGTCACAAATTTCCTTTAGGTTTGGGCAACATGGGTCCTACAGGATTGAATAATGTAGTGTGTAAAATGACCCAACGAACAACACATAGAAAATTACATGAATTTCATCCACAAGAAATGTTTCCTAAATTTATAATGACAGCACCGATAGATGCAGACCAGGGGCCCCATTGAGACAATAATTGACATAGCTTAGGTAAGGCAAGGCAACCTTTTAGTTTTTGGGCACGACCAAATGTCCAAATCTAGGAAGTTGAGGTTTTGGATGTACAGGCTCTTCATAATTTGTTCAACAATTATTGATAAGCTTCATGTTTAGAGACAACCTTCATTGCCCTAACTGAGTTTTGGCCTCCTAACAGTTCTCTTTATAGTTTATCGCTCTCATACATTGCTAGAAAACAAAAAAGTCGAAATTGTTTTGGTTATTTATAAAAGTATAGAGTTTAGCCGGTTTAATATAGAAATATAAGTACAATCATCACAAAACACCTGCTATTTTATTTTTATTGTAATATACTAACTCGTAGTTAGTTCACTTTCAATTCATTTGTTGACAAATAAAGATGTATACTTTGTGATGGTTTTTCTCAAATTTAACCTTACCGTAATCGTTAAGAGGATGATACACTAGTATTAAGAAGTACACTACCATTTCACGGGTACTAACAAGTAACAAACCTCTATCTATGTCATAAGCAAATGAATAGGAAAATGTGTCGGTGAGCCGTTGCTTAGTTATTTAAATAGTTTAATTCACAATGTTGAGGTAATGAGTTGAAAACTCATTGATATATGTAATGGTGTGTGAGTTATTTAATAAAATACTATTTAAAAAAAATATGTAAGGAAATAGGAAAAAATTACATAATATTTTAGCTGATTCTAAAAAGATTACATAATATTTGAGACTTCTCATTCATAGAATTCATTAATTTATTTATTAAAATATAATTTTCGATATTTCGCATATTGTTGAAGGAAAAACGTATTATGTGCCTTCGTCAATGTAACTGACGATAGATAATTATGTAGTCATTATTGTCATTAATGTATTTCCTATTACCGTTGTAATACTCATCCTATATATAGGGGATTATCAATGAAATGAGGAGACCAATTCTCATTTTCCTACAACACGTTATCAGCACTTTGCTTTAGCCAGAAAAAAAAAGGTCTTGGTTTTGTCTCTGAAAAGAAAATCAAAACCCTAATATTCTTTTCTGCCGGCAACAGCTTGTCGGAAAATCCCCCGAAATTCACTCTACCGACAACAGTTTGTCCGAAAAAGCTTGAAAATCTCAGCTCACCCAGAAAGTTTCTCTGGGCACCCAACCGATCGAGATTTGCAGATCGGACCCGCGCACCACTGCTCGATCGGCGCCTCGACCCTGCGCTCCAGCGCCTCGACCCAGTCGCTCCAACCGGCCTCCGATCGATCCCCCCCTGATCTAGTCGTCCTCGACGACAAACGACGCAGTCGTCCCCGATCGTCGTCATGACACCCTAGCCCAACGACGCAGGCGACCCTTTCATCCCCGTCGACGACCTGCATCGATTCCTGCCATTCACGTCGACGATCCAACCTCGACGCCGCGCCCAAGACCTAGCAACAAGAAAATCTGCTTTGGGCACCCATCGTCGATCCCGATCCAGCCCTGCACGCAGCTCCGCGCCGCCGATGCAGGAGCTTTGCGCGTCGGAACAGCCACCTGATCCAGTGTGTAGAGGGACACTGCTCAGTGCTTCGTCCCTGATCCAGCCGTCCTCGCCTCCGCGCCGACGAATCTGGCGCTGCCCTCCCCGCGACGCCGTCCGCTCTGATCTGCCACAAACCCAGATTTTGGGGCCTAATCCGACCCGGCTTCTTTGGGCCGGGTCTCGACCCGACCCGGTATGTTGGGCCTGACCCGGATCTGCCTGATCCAACCCACGAAAAAAAAACAGTTTTTTTTTGAAAATATAATTTAAAGGTAAATTTAAAATTATGGCATTGTTATTTTTATTTACCGTATTTACTGTTTTAAGAATTTAATGGTAAATATTAAATTATTTAATTGATATGGTAAATGTATGATTAAAGTGACTAATCATATACATATTATTTGTTTTTATGTGGCATAACAATTACGATACGGCGGTCAATATGTGACGACAATTTGGAGTCGGAGATCGAGCAAATGTATCATATGCAGTTTATTTGGCAAACTAACAAGTAAGATCTAATTAAAGTTATCATTTTCATTCAATCGTTAATGATATAATGCTTAAACTGATCTTATTATATTATGACATATACTGTTTCTGCCTAAACCCGGAGGTCTCGGTAGATACTTGATGAATCCAACTCGATCTCCTGCAATCCTGCTTACTAAGGGGAATACCGGGCTGGCCGGCCTTCACCTCTCCGATGCCTAAGTTAGTATAGTTGGAATATATATAACCTGGGCACGTATGTAAGCAGGGAGAGAGACAAGTTACCTATTTATGGTGGTAGTTGAGGCCCATATATAGGTGGTTAAGGGTGAGGGCTGGCCTTACCCTTCGATGTGGGACTGGTTCCCTTCTGTTTGGATATTCTGGTGCCCTCTTTGGCAGGCAGGCGCCCCCGGTCCCAGGATCCCTGAAGGCAGGATAGACCGCTGGGGCCCGAGGCCTGGTGCTGGTGGTCCGATCCTGGGTCCTGGTCCGGGCCCTGGTGCGCTTGCTGCGGGCCTGTGGGCCCTGGTGTAGCCTCTCTGGCTACTGTCAACAAGTCCCCCAAGTTCCCGGTCAAGTGCAATCTTGAATGGGGACTTAAGATCTGTCTTGCTCTTGGCCTGCAGACCCGCAGGGTTACCAACCTACCGGTCCCCAGTCCCCCAAGTCCGCGTTAAAGATTGGGCGTGACCGAGGTGAGTACCTGTTACCGATGGCAAGAAATAATTTATAAGCATGCTTGGTAATGTAAAACAGGATTGTGCTCGAGTGTTAGAGCATGGAACGGGGTGAAAAACCCGAAGAGTGCATGAGATGATGCCATGCGATAGATGGTGCATGGAATGATGATGAGGCGTTGAAATCCGCCATGCAAGAGATGGTGCATGGAATGATGATGATGAGGCGTTGAAATCCGCCATGCAAGAGATTAATGCACGGAATTCTGATTGGGCCTGCTGCCCTTCGGAGCTCACTGATCCCGAACTGGGCATCCTGCCAAATCAGAACGGAGCGGTGCAAACTGGGCCAGAACCGGTTGTTCTGCCAAATCAGAACGGAGCGGTGCCAACTGGGCCAGAACCGGGCGTTCTGCCAAACTAGAACGGAGCGGTGCCAACTGGGCCAGAACCGGGCGTTCTGCCAAACTAGAACGGAGCGGTGCAAACATTTGCTAGTTCTTCTCAGCTTTGTGTTTGAATAAGCGATGAGGTAAATGTGCAGGTTTGTTAGCCTACGGGGAGATTTGTTCTGTGTTAGAGATACAATCTGCCCGGTGGGATGGTGTAGAGATAACGAGTCTCCCCCATGTGTTCCCAAAGGTATCGCAGTTCAGTGCGATGCAGGGTTTTTATCCTGCTGGACAGTATCGCGGTTCAATGCGACGCAGGGTTTTTATCCTGCTGGACAAGAGTACATGTGTTAGATGTAAACTCGCCCGGTTTGTAAAGCCCATATGCGTTTGCCATGGAGGCGGGCGGACTCGACGGGCGACATGCCTATCGAAACGAGTCCCCCTGTGAAAAAGCCATGGGTCCGGGTGATTATGTTTCCGGAAATTACTCTCGAGCTGGTTGGACATGACGGAACCGATGGGGTGGACCTCGCCCCGACGTTCTGCCATATCGGTGCGAGGTGGAGTTCGTGAGGGCTCGACGGGCGTTCTGCCAAATCGAAACGAGTCCCGGATGAACTTGCAGACCGGACCTCGATCGGGCGTCCTGCCATATCGAAACGAGGTCGTTTGGTGCAAATGTGGGGAAGATGCCATGGAGCCGGTTGAATGATCATAACCGCGGACTGCCATGGTACCGGGCGGGACTCGCGCGGGCGACATGCCATATCGAAACGAGGTCCTGCTCAAACCCGGATAGATGCTCTTGAAGCGGTTGGATTAGCATAACCGGTGAGAGGTCTTCAAGCTTTGCAGCGAAGAAGCCATGCAGCCGGTTGGAAGATCACAACCGCGAACTGCCATGGAACCGGGCGGGACTCGCACGGGCGACATGCCATATCGAAACGAGGTCCTGCTCAAACCCGGATAGACGCTCTTGAAGCGGTTGGATCAGCATAACCGGTGAGAGGTCTTCCAAGCGGTTGAATTGTAATGATGATGGCGTGCAACCGTGGAATCTGGGGAAGCGTAGGGGAGCGTGACTCCCTGGTTCCTGCTCCTACCTTCCTGTCGCCAGCGTGTGGGACAGGTGGCTGACATGCATTTAAGGAGGGAGTCCATCAGTCCCGTCAGTTATGATGGCGTGGGCAGTTTTACCAACGCTGGGACACGTGCCATCAGGGAACGGTTTTGTGATGGAGGGCCTGGATTCACAGGCGTTTGAGTTGCTCTGATTGCGTTTTTTGGAGGGATTTCTAAATGCCTAGGGCACCGGTCCCCTCTATAAATAGGTCTCTTCTGCTCTTCTTTCCACTTTTGCTTCTTGCACTTTTAAGAGAGACTGAGAGAAAAAGGAGGTGGTCCGGCGAAAAAAACCCTAAGTTCCTTGCCCCAAGAGATCCGTTGTTTGAAGCGCTCCCAAGCCTCCTTTTACCATTGCTCGTTGCTTTCGCAGGGCGGATTGTCCTCGGCTGAGCATACTAATCGGTAAGTTGTGTTCTTTGCCCCGGTGTTTCTTGCTTTTTGATTTGTTGTTTTGCGGCGGGGGGGAGGGATCTGTGTCGCTGACTGGGTTGCTCAGCGGCAAACTTTTGGGGAGAGGCCGTTGAAGGTGGTGTTGTAGTCTGTTGCTGACGAGCGTTAGGGTTTTGCTTTTCTGCCCCTAGATTAAGATGTACACTTCGAGCTCGGAGGAGGCTTCTGAATCTGCAGCAAGAGGTCCTGTGGTGGATGATGTGGAGAGGATGCAGGACTGGCTCGATTCTGAAGCCCCGGAGCAAGAAGCCGCGGACCGCTCCGGGAGCGGTGCCTCGTCCACGTCCTCAGATTCCGGGTCAGATTCCTCGGAAGCTGAGATACCGCACGGGGTGCGCATGGCCGGTGCGCGCGCTGAAAGCTACACGCTTGGTAGGGGAAGAACTGCCGTGGTGTGCGACGAACTGGAGGAGAGCATGACTCCCGCGGAGATTGCCGCGTTCCGGGAAACGTGGGGTATCCCGGACGATATCTTTTTGCGTCCATTGAACCCTGGAGAGTCGGCCTGTAACCCGGAGGAGGGTTGGGTTGCCGTGCATCCGGACCAATTCCGGCACGGGATGTCGCTACCGCTTCCTGACTTTGTGCAGTATATACTGAGTGCCCTGCCAGCGTCGCCCGCGCAGCTGCCCGGTCTCCAATGGAGGCGGCTACTAAGCCTAGGCTGCCTATACGACTTGTCCGGAATGAGTATGCCTACGATCAATGAATTCCGGGCGCTGTATAGGTTGTCCTACTCGAGGAAGGCGGGGTCCAAAGGCTGCTTATCCTTCAACTCCCGCAACAATCAAGCGGTTATCACCACTATGCCTTCATGGGTAGACAACAGCTGGAGAAAGAAGGTGGTGATGGCTGGCGGGTTTGGCAGGTGAAGAGGAGGATGTACCGGGTGCCTGGCGCCTTCCAGCCCATAGGCGACCAGTCGTTCCAGCTGTCCGAGTTGGAGCAGGAGAGGGTCTTGACTATTCTCGGCTGCTGGGACCACCTGGAGCGAAGTTCGTACAATTTCATCCGGCGAGAAGTGCTGGAACACTGTGGGCTTGGGCGGGATCCCGGTGGGTAACAAACCCTAGCGATGGGACTTGTGCTAGGTTTTGCTTAACAATTTAACGTTTTCCTTGTTCTGCAGGTGCGTCAACCCGGGCGGTGATCAAGCCCGAAAACACTCTTTCGATGGACGGGGAAGATCTCCTGAGGCAGCTTACGGAGAAGGGTGCGAGCGTCGCCCGGTCCTCGGTGGAAGCGGACGGGCGGGTTACGTTGCATGCGGAGCCCCAGGCCCGGGATATGGATGAATCGTCCTACCTGCCGGAGCGGGTGAAGACCCATCACTCTGCGGCGGCAGTGGTGCCTGGGAAGGGCAAGAGCACCGGGGGACCAGGGGGAGAAAACAGGGTCCCCAACCGTGCGGCGAGCCTGAGTATCGCTGCTTTTGTTCCTCGTGCAAGCGCACGTGCCGCTGCTCCCGAAGGGCGGGGAGAGAAGCGGAAAGGGCCGGACGGTCCGTCCCCTTTGCTGGTGACGCTAACCGGCGGGTCATCCCGGGAGGTCCTGGCGAAGCGGGTCAGGACAACCAGCAGCGTAACATCCAATGCTGGGGAGGGATCCGGAGCTGACCGGCAGAGCAGTCCTGCGCCTGCGGAGGCGGCGAGGGGAAGTCCGGACAATGCTCTCGTTCGGCAGATGATGGCGGACCTGGCCAGCTTCGGCCTGGACAAGCCCGGGGTTGATGGCGTGCTGGCGGGTGGCAACCGGCCAAAATGCAAGGAATCCGTCTTCCGGGTAAGTACCGCATGGTACCACCGTACTGCTTATATCCTGCCTTCTTTCTTTGCCACTTGACTGCCTTTGTTGCCCTGCAGCTGCTCTACCACCTGTACCAGCCGGATGCGAGCGAGGAGCTCCCGGTGCTGAAGAGGCAGATAACTGCGCTATCCAAGTCTCAGAAGCTTCTGGAGGTGGAGAAGTCCCGCTCGGATCGGGAGAAGGCCAGGGCGGAGGAGAGGGCCAAGAAGATGGAGGAAAAGGCCAGGAAGATGGAGGAGAAGGCCCGGGAGCTGGAGGAGCAGAACCGGAGCATGGAGAGGGAGCGGGAGCGGGCTGACGCTGAGAGGGCCGAGCTGGAAGCCAAGATAGACGAGCTCCAGGCACGTGCCACCGCTGCTGCTGCTGGTGGAGATGACCCGGGACAGTTCGACCGGTTCGTTCTTCAATACGAGGAGAGCGATCGGTTCCTGGACTGCCTGGAGAAGGCCCGGGAAGAGGGCATCTCGGATGCCTACACGGAATGGGCGGCGAAGGGGTGGTTAAATACTTCCCTGATGCCAGGTACCTCTGCCGAAGGAAATGCTCCTGTGGAGCCGGTCGTCCAGCAGCTGGCGGTGGAGGAACAACCAGGAGCAGAGCGTCGCTCGCACTTGGATTCTTTTACCAACAGTGCCGAACCTGCCGGAGCTGAGGTCGACGACGAAGCTATCGCTGGAGATGCGGCTCCTTAGGATGTTTTTCTTGCTCTTGCTTGTAAAAGAAACTCTTCGGAGCGGTTACTGCTTGAATACTTATAATTAATTATGAATATATATCTGAGCTTGCGGGGCCAGAGTTTTTCAAAAGTAGTTTGCATATACTTGATCTTTACAATCGGTTGAACCGGCGATATGCCAAACTAACCGCCTGGACCCAGCGGGTTTACCAAGCCGGGTTACTATCCCGGTCGGGGTCTGCTCTTCTCTCCCCTACATATCTCTGTAGCTGGCCGCTATCAATCAAGCCCTGCACTGCAGTTTTGAGGGCGAAGCACTGGTTCGTCCGATGAGTTGCCTCGTCGTGGTATGAGCAGTACTTGCCTGTCTGCGCCGTCGTAAGCTTCCCCTTGGGGTACCTTCTCTGGGGCGGTGGGGCAATGACGTCCGCATTCTCCAGCAGGATGTCCTCATAGGATGCGGTGAGAGTGGAGAAGACTTCTTGATTAGCCGGGGGTGCTGGCATAATTGCCAGGGGGCGCTCTTGGTGGTACGGTGCAGGTTTGTTCTCGGCCCGAGACTGGGGCCTGTCAGAGAAGGGCCTCTGCTGCCGCTGCGGCCAGGTCTTGCCGTTGTTGTTGTTGTTCCGGCTGGGTCGGCGGCTCCCGTGCTCGGCTCGCTGGCCGGGTTTGCTCTCTTGACTGCGCGGGGGATCCTCCCCCCGGGGATGGTCCAAAGACTGCTCATCCCGCTTCCTCTTCAGCAGGTGGTTCCCGTAGGTCTCATGATCAGCCTGGGCATGCCGGATGGCCATAGCCATCAACTCGTCGTAGCCCTGAGGGAGTTCTACCCTGACGGCGTAGGAAAACTTCCCTGCCCGAAGCCCCTGCTTGAATGCCATCTCGGCGATGCCCTTGTCCAAGTTCCGGACCCCGGCCGTGGCCGTCTGCCACCGGTTGACAAAGGTTCTCAACTCTTCCCCAGGGGCCTGGATGTAGTTGAAGAGGACGGTGGACGTCCGTGCTCCCTCGACTCGGAGGATGAAGCGGCCTACGAACCGGTCAGCCAGCTGTTCGAATGCCTCGATTGAATTCGCAGGAAGCTCGTAGAACCAACTGAGCGCTTCTCCGGACAGGGTCTCCTGGAAGATGTTGCAGCAGATTGCATCGGAGTAACCCTTGGCGCAGGTCTGGGATCGGAAGCTGTCCAGATGTTGATACGGGCAACCGGACCCGGAATAGGTGAGCTTGAGGGACTTCTGGTTGCCAGATCTCCCCGACTCTATGACTCGGTGTGAAAAGGGGCCCATGCGCTCGTTGAACCGGGCGCCTTCCAATGGCCGGGCTGCTCTCCTCTCGTTTGCCTCCATCTGGGCCTTCAGGTCCGACACGGTGTTGGCTAGCAGTTGCAGCGCCCGGGCGGTTGGAGTATCCACTTCACCCATGGACGAAGCGTGCGGCTGGTGGGAGGCGGGCGTGCTCTTCGGCAGGTCCTCGCCGGCTTGTAACTTCTCTCGCACAGGCTCGCTGGGCCAGGCGCCCGAAGATTGCCCTGCCTCTAGCTGCCGGGGTTGAACTAGCAGGGGTGCGGCTTGTGCCTCGGCCATGGCAGCACTGCGCTGCTGCCCCCTCTCTAGGGCGGCTACCAGGGCGGCGTTTACTGCCTCCATTTCTTCGTATCGGGCCTGGGACTTGGCTCGGTCCCGGTCGTTCTCCTCTCTGAGACGACTAACTTCTGCGGCCATCGCCCGTACCTTTCCCGCCATGCCGTCATGGTCGGGGCTGTACGTGGGGTCTTGATCCTGGCTCTCAGACTGTTCACTCGGATCATCCGAGAACGTCAGGGATAGGCCACGAAGCACCGGGCTGCCTTCGTCCTCTATCGGGTCTTTCCCGTGCGAGCTCTCGTGGCGGGGCTCCGGATCACCGGAGGGTCCTCCATGGCTCCTTCCCAAATCGCTGTCCTGCTCGCCACGCAGCTCCCGCGTGACGACAGGGGTGGAGACGAGCGTTTGCACAGTTGCAACACGCCCCTCCTCAGTAGTTCCTTTCTCTCGACTCATTCCCACAATCTCAGCCAGCGGTGTTGCTTGCACGGCTTCTTGTTCAGAGTTCCCACAGACGGCGCCAATTGTTTCTGCCTAAACCCGGGGGTCTCGGTAGATACTTGATGAATCCAACTCGATCTCCTGCAATCCTGCTTACTAAGGGGAATACCGGGCGGGCCGGCCTTCACCTCTCCGATGCCTAAGTTAGTATAGTTGGAATATATATAACCTGGGCACGTATGTAAGCAGGGAGAGAGACAAGTTACCTATTTATGGTGGTAGTTGAGGCCCATATATAGGTGGTTAAGGGTGAGGGCTGGCCTTACCCTTCGATGTGGGACTGGTTCCCTTCTGTTTGGATATTCTGGTGCCCTCTTTGGCAGGCAGGCGCCCCCGGTCCCAGGATCCCTGAAGGCAGGATAGACCGCTGGGGCCCGAGGCCTGGTGCTGGTGGTCCGATCCTGGGTCCTGGTCCGGGCCCTGGTGCGCTTGCTGCGGGTCTGTGGGCCCTGGTGTAGCCTCTCTGGCTACTGTCAACATATACTTATGAAATTTGAGCATCATTATATGTCTATTTTATTATGTTAAATAATTACTTTTATTTAACATGTTATTTAGTTTGAGCATTGCCATGATAATGCAATTTCATGAGCATTATAATATAGATAAAAATGGACAAACCAATTATTGTGATAAAGCATATTCACGAAGTAAGAAAAATATGACCATTACAAATTTTGGTTTTGAGATCCAATTTTAATTTCTTGAAAAATTTTCATCATGGATATCTTCTTGATTATATAAAAAGCAATGATAATGAAATTTCATTAGCTTTACATGCAATGAATATGAAAACATCAAAATTTTATTGTGATAAACGAAATTTCACAAAGCATCAGATTTACCATAATGTATCTTGGTTTATATTAGTTGTCGTGAATGTCATTTAAACCGCGAAACTAATACATTTTATTCTTCCTATATTTTTACAGATGGTTTAACCATCACAGTTTGACTTTGACACATTGGGCTCTGAAGAACTTGAGTACCAAATTCTCCTATTGAGCCAAATAAAGCTTGAACATGGTATATTTATGCAAACTGTTTTATGTAAATAGCAAAGAAATTCCCTGGAACAAATTATGCAAAGTAATGCAACAAACCTACACCAAAGGGCAATGACAATGTAAGGTATGAGAAAAAGAAATTTCCTGGAACACATTATGCAAAGTAATGCAACAACCCTAAACCAAAGGGCAATGACAATGTAAGGTATGAGAAAAAGAAATTTCCGGGAACACATTTTGCAAAATAAAACAACCCTAAATCAAAAGGCAATGACGATGTAAGGTCTTAGAAAAATATATATATTCTTGAACAAATTGGGCAAAATAATGCAACGACCCTAAAACAAAGGGTAATTACCATGGACGTAAAATTCATATAATCATCCAAAAGTAAGTGGAAACAATGTAACATTTAAAAGATGACATAGGGGACATGTCATGTGCAGTGAAGCACTCTGTCATTGTTGTAATTCAATGAAGTATTGATACATACATTATAAGCTAGCAAAGAATTAGCTACGACTTTCAATAAATATGAAGAATCATATGAGTACGCGGATTTTGGAAAAGTATCTTCAATATCCAACAATAAACATTGAAAATGAGTTTACAACTAAAGGCATACCATGTGGGAAGAAGATGTCAATGCCATATCTCATCATTGCAGCTATTAAAAGAGTAAAAAGGATTTGGCTCCATCCAAGATAGACTTTGATTAGTCTATTTTTAAATTTCTAAGATATCCTTATAAAGGCTATCACGCCTAAATTAGACTTTTAGTCTTAAAGTTTCTATCTCTAAATTGGACAAGACTAAATATAATCGTTGGCATGTTAATTTTTTTGAATTTTCTCTAAAGGAATTGAGATTATTCAAATTTTATTCATGATATACATGATTCAATTTTCTGCATATAACTTTGCAAAGTATTGCATAAAGTAAAGTAACATATCATAATATAGGCATGACACAAAGAACCGTATGCAAAGAAACGCACCATGTAATCCCTAGAATAATAGTACTGAAGAACAATAGTACTAATATATCACAAAAATAGCACAATAGTACTGAAGAACTGTAGTACTATAATGAAAGTGATAAGGATCTAAATATCTGTTCCTTTGGGATTCATAATGCACTTGTCTAACTGGGATTACAATACCTTTTTTACAATCCCCATCGACTTACTCTAAAGAACTTGAGTTACATTTTGATGTATATATTGAGCATATGTCAAATTGACAATTTATGCGATAAGAGAAAATTGAATTTGTTCAACATTTTAAAGAAATTTATGCCACGATGTTCATGTAAAAAGACAGAAGTGAGAATTCATTTGAGCTCCTTTGCATTACCTCTAATGACTACGGATGTAAACGCGTATTAGAGAAATTTATATGTCAACTTAATGGGTTATATGTAACCACTAATTGCACCCAAAGTCAAAAGAAAATGATATTTTTGGAAATCTGACATACATTGGCTTTGATCTGGTGATCCGAACATTAAAGAAATTACTATGGACACCCATATTTTGGATGAATAGAAGCAAACACCAGAAGAATATGGTTCACACACGAAACTGAGGACGATCAAAGAACATTTTATCCTCAAATATTATTTCGATACAATCCATGTAGGGTTGAAGACGTGTGTTCAAACCCTAGATTCCACTGCTCCCCTAAGGTGGCATTATGATTGATGCACAAAGTACATGTACTTATACCCTATTATGCTTCTGATATCCATCGTGACTTTATGAATAAAAGTACATCATTCAAAGCCTACTCATAAAATTATGATTGACACCATCATATGCAAAGGAAACATGTGTTCTCATTATGTACTTATATTGAATCAAAAGATGATTCAGTGGACTGATTCAACCAACTTGCGGACACCTTAGATATTTTATGGTGTTGGTTGTAGTGTCGACACGCTGGTCACGTGTCATGACACCATCCACAATTAAAATTTCTGCTGCTTATGCTAGAAAGTCAAAGCACCTAGGCCGGGTTAATTTCCGTAGGTGTGATGATTCTATGTCTTATTATATGGGATTTGTAATGGACATCATATTCTTATATAAGAACCCAATTGGTCTCACGGAAAACGGCTACAGTAATAGTCTTAATATTGGTAAAGCACACCAATACTTCCGTTTTGGGTTATGCAATTTTTGCATGCAGCGTTACTTTTTCATCCATGGCCAACATCATTGAACCAATTTACACCATAGCTAGTGACTATGTGTGAGGATTTTAAAGGATTTCAAACGAACTTGTAATCCTTGAGCTCTTTTGGATTGACACGGATCTACAATCCTTGAGCTCCATTAAATGTTTTATGTGCCAAAATTGCGCCGCCACAGCGCACAATGATGGGTTACTTGAGATGAATAAATATTTATGCTGGATATGAACTTCCAGCTATAGTCCGCTATGTCGAAACCTTGACAGGCGATCTCATCACCGCTAGATTTGCGGTGTGTCACTTTGATGAGACAGACTTCCCGTCGCTAGGGGGAGATAAGAACAAGCATGTTCAAGTGGAACGACAGGAATTGTCGTGGTTTGTCCCCACTGTGTCTCATCTCGATCCCCAAAATCACACAAAGTAAAGTGTGCAGATGTCTTATACATTAAAGTGACGAGATCATATAAACCTGTTGCAAATATACCTGCAAGGATTGTGTTTTATCAAAAGGACATGGTACCACCCAAGTGGAATTGGGTATTGCACTGCCACCATCCATGGTGGCATGGTGACGCCATAAGTGGCATAAATGGTGTCACAGGCCGTGGCTCTCCAAGGAAGAGGGGGAGGCCACCTTAAGTTCGATACATACTTGTGTAAAGGAAGAAAACAAGTTTGGCACAACCTGATCTATTGATCAGTGATACTCAAATCCGTCTCATGAGAATATTTATGGATTGTGGTTATCATTGGGGGACGCCTCAAATGTTAGAACCAATCCTTAAAGTATAGAGATCTCTACAAACACATTACACTAGTGTACATGAGGATGTGGAATAATGAGTCTACTATCGAACCATACTTCGTTGAAAAATGTCAACTTAGTAAACTGGCCTAATGGAAAAAAGCGATCCAGTATAAACAAAGAGATAGGTATTTTGGGCAGGTGACGCCGACACCGCAAATATAAACCCTATCAAATATATCTTTGTTAGAATGCGTTATGAGAATAAGAGTATGCAAACTCACCTTATGGCGCAAGGTCTCTCAAAAACGCAATGGAATCGACTACGAGGAGATATTCTCTCGTAATGGACTACGATGAGACAAACTCTCGTAATGGATGTCATTGCACTCCACTACCTTGTCAGTTTGGTTGTTTCCGAAAAACTGAACATGCAGCTTACGAAAAGTGATCAAAACATATATCTCTATGGGGATCTAAATTAAGAGATATACATGAGGATTCTAAACGGACTTGATCCACCCAAATCAAGTGACTCTAGATCACATGAGTACGTTTGCAAAAGAAATTGAAACATTCACTAAAGTGACTACTTGATTGGAAAGGGATTGATGAATTATGCCCTTGCGTTTTCATTATGGATATATATGAACTCTAAATGAAATAAGAGAAACTCAGTGTATTGTAAATCCTAAGTTGAGAATGAAAAAGATTTTGGGAATACACAGTCTTGAAATGGAACTCAAGGACTGTAATGATGGTGATCATCCATCAATCGGCTTAGGCACTCTAAAGAATAAAGTGAGGCCTACAGATATTCCCATGATCAGTCGAAGTCTTTACTCTAACAATAGATCCGTTTTTCATCTAAAGGAAGATGACGAAGAAGTATTGGGAAATGAAATTCCTATACAAGTGCAATGACGCATGATTGTACTTAAACATAATATGTAAGACTCGACCTCTCATTCGATGTAAATTTGTAAAACTATGTCTAGCTATGCGCCTACGCAAAGCAAATCGTTCTTTCATTAAAGATATGAAAGATTTGGGCTTATTCAATCTCTACATAGAATGTGACATGATAAAGAAATTACCCACGTCATAGCTAACTATGCGTAAAGAAAAACGCATTAAAGGTGAGATAAGAAAATCTGTTATCACAGATCAATTTCAAATCTCTTAATGGTTCACTCATACTTTAGACGAAGTTATGACTATTTTGTTATATGAAGGTCATACCACGAGTGAACTTGATGTTCAATATGAACCTATGCATTCAGTTCATGAACAACCTTATCCTCAAGATCAAAGAAAATCAAGTTGGATCTGAGGACGATGTGGCAAGATTTAGTTACTAAATCATTGCTTAAAGTCATATTTGGAAAAACATGTGAAAATGCATAATTATGCTAATGTTACTGAAGCTCCCTTGATCAAATGAAAGAATCAGGGAGAATCCAATGATTAATGTAAAAATCAGGGGGAGGTGCAGACATCAGGGGGAGTCTAGCACATACATGTTGTTTTCAAATGTAATAGGTGCGTTGCGCTCTTTTTGTCCTTCGACCAAAGTTTTATTTTCTCCCATTGAGTTTTTGTTACTTGGCAAGGTTTTTAATGAGGCAACACCACATGCACCATTCTATCTCTGACTCGGCACAAGGGGGAGTGTTGAAGGAAAAACGTATTATGTGCCTTCGTCAATGTAACTGACGATAGATAATTATGTAGTCATTATTGTCATTAATGTATTTCCTATTACCGTTGTAATACTCACCCTATATATAGGGGATTATCAATGAAATGAGGAGACCAATTCTCATTTTCCTACAACACATATTACATTATAATTCTGTACATATTCATTCGTAGAAGATCATATTGAAGCGTTCACCCATAAAAAAAAATTATAATAATAATGAAATGACTTAATTAGAGGGGGAGGAGTTGATTTTCATGTGGGTTTTTTTCTTTATTTTTGTAATGGGTCATCATCCCATTATCTAAATATCCTAGAAAGTTGTCTCCTTCTAATTGGAAATGTGATAGTCTAAAATGTTGGGTGATAGGAATGAAAAGGAATGACCCCTGCCCCTATTAGGAAGGGTAAGTGCCCAAGGGTGCTCAATCCACTTTCCTTACTTTTGGGTCAATAGAGCAAATTTAGGGGTGTAGTAAGTGTAGACAGACACAAGTACAATGATCACCAATTTAGCTGGTGTCAGAAACCAATTACGTCAAAATATCAGACTGCCCGGAAGTGTCAGGTATCCGACCAGCCAATCACATCCGTCCGTCACAGTGCCTTAGATATTGACGTTTGGGAATCCCGAGGTAATAAGGACTAGTGCCCTTCCCCAGGTCAAGGTGCCCCTTTCGGAGTCAACATTTTTCCTATTTAAATGTTTGACCGGGACATAATTTACCAAACTCGTGTTTGAGGTTGGTGGTATTTCAAGGCTTAGTACCATGCAAAGTTACAATTATTGTTGCATTGGTGGCTTTGCTTTATGCCAAGGCATGCCCTTCCCCATCAACTTGTTCCATTTAACTAACTTAGAAATTGTTTTTTTCTTTTGGGAATTAGAAAGTGGGCTGTTGATGTCGAGTTAGTTAAATTGTTGGTTGGATTAACACTTAAAAATTAAAATGCGACTGTGGTCATTCTATTCATAAATTATTTTACAAGTTACGATTTAGAAATTTCTTATTTTTTATTTAGTGATTCCGTCTTAATTTTTTCAAAATATAAGAATCATAAAAAATGAATGAAATCATTATGACCATTCAAACCAGGTTCCAAACTTGGTGAGATTTCCGATTAAATGGTTGTAGAGACGCGCATTTGTGAGGGGGTGGTGAGATTTGTTAGTTGGTCGGTGAGGTTGCAGACCAGCTCAATTGTTAGTCGGTGAATTAGTAGATCGCCAACTGATTTATGAGAGAGTTGTTAGGTGGGTGAGATCGTCACTAACGAGTACTTGTGAAGATTTTTGTCAATGGTGAGCTTACTAATCGAACAGTAAGTTCGCTGACTGGCTGGTTTGGCAGAGCTGTCAGTTATGTATTTATGTAGCCGTTGTTGAGGCGAGATTGTCGTATGGACAAGATGGTTAGTTACTTACTAGTCTATTTATTTTTATTTGAATCATGTGGTTGTTTTACACAAACAAAAATGATAATTATCAGACAACTTAATAAAATAGGATAGCTCAAATGATAAGAGCACTATTGCCTATGAAGTAGGTTGTTAATACCTACGTTTGAGACACGACCATGGGGGTGTAAGAACCCATAGATCCATTTTTTTTATTTTTTTTTTATTTTTAAAAAAGAAAAAAGTTAATTATCTGACAACTAAACTTTTGTATATGAAAAATAAAGGATGGACACGTGGAACCGAAAGCAAAAAAAAAAACAAGCCCGAATCCGAACATAATTTTTAATTTGGGTTGAGTTACGGGTTTGGCCTAAAATCGAACCGAAGTAACCCATGTTTACACCTATGAAAAATGGATAAAAATTATTTCAAAAAAACATGATCAAATTCGTATTAATAATCAGATAAGCAATAAAATGAAAGATTAATAGGAATTTCTATGATAAACAAAAAGAACATTAGTATTTAGGGCATAATTTCCCTTTACCCCGCACTCATATTTATATGTGCTTTTTACTTTTATAGTTTCTTTTCAAACAAGAAGTAAAGTAATCCAACTAAGTTCCAAATGACTTTTTTTTTTCCCATCTCAGATGACTCACTTCAATACTCATGAAACGGATGCCTTTTTCTTGTTACCATCTAAAAGATCGGAACACCAAAAGGGAAAGCTAGAGGTGGGGGAGTGCAAAAATGTAGTGCACTAAGTGGATTAGGCAAGTTCTATCTGCATACAAACTCTCCAACCCCATTACCATGATGAAGTATATATACCTTTAAAAAGAATGTTGTAGGGCAAGGGTAAATATAAAAGACGAATATTTCTTCATTATATAACAACTAAATACAAAATAATATATTTCATAAGTTCAAACTCGCCTAGGATTACTAGATTGTAGAACCGGGTGAAGAATTTTTACTAAATAATAACACAAAAAAAGATGAGAAAGATAATTAGAAGTTTGAAGGAAAGAATTATACCAAGTCCGCACTTATGAACAATGACTAGATTTGTATTAACACATTTAGAATTGCTTGTTGTAATGTGAAAACCACTTAAGTTTTGACTGTTTAGTGTTTACAGAGGTAATGTTTCATTTAAATTTCATTATTTAAAATGTGGTAAATTTTCTACACATAAACAAATAGCTAAAGCAATTTGAAAGAGAATTTGGATGATAGAGACAAAAATGTAATATCATTAACAATAGGGAGAGAATTAGAAATACAAAAAGATAACAGGGACCACTAGTGCAAAAATCTCATATCAGTTGGCACTAAACGACAACTATAGTGATATGGGCACCTACTGCTAATGGTGCCTACCTCATAGATTTAAGAGATAAAATAAAAAAGATTTTATAAAATATATTGTTGAAGACAAAAAATAAAATGTAATAAATTTTTTTAGAATTAATTTCAGTTTACCTACTTGAATTTTAGCTCAACCATCATTTCAGTCTCTGTATTTTTGATTTCATCAGCTACATCCCTGTACTTTCCTAAATTAATCAATTGATACCAATTTTTTAATTTCGTCCAAACAATCTATTAATACCAAAGGTTTTTTGGTACCATTTTCCTACATTAATGCACCATTACCATATTACGAATATAAACAAGGCTAGACAATTCATATAATCAAGTTGAACAATAGAAAACAAATCATATATGGTGATTTCTTTTTATTTTACCATATATATGATTTGTTTTTGTTTATTTTCTATTGTTCAACTTGATTATATGATTTGTTTAGCTTTATTTATAATCGTAATATGGTAACGGTGCATTAATGTAGGAAAAATATACCAAAAAGTCTTTAGTATTAATAGATCGTTTATACGGAATTTATAAAATTAGTATTAGTTGATTAATTTAGAAAGTATATGGGTGTAGTTGATGAAATCAAAAATATAGGGACTGAAGTGATGATTCACCTAAAATTCAAGTAGGTAAACTGAAATTAATTCATTTTTTTAATAGAATGTAAAATTTAGGCCCTAGAAGCTGAGGACAAAATATAAATGATTTAAAATTAGAATATGCAATTCTACGGTGGATATTGCAGCAGCAAAACCAGACCTTCCATGCTGTGTATGGATGAGAGAGACAACCATAGAGGTTGAAGTTAGAGAGAGAGAGAGAGAGATATGGAGGGGGGGGGGGGGGGGGGGGGGGGGGGTTTAAGAGAGGGTTTTAGGTCCACCAACTGGTAGTTAGAGATTGAGCTCCTTAACCAAACTCTTGATTCATCATCAATCAAAGTTCAAGTCTTTGAAACAAGGAAGAAGAAGAACAGATAATTCTGAAACAGAGCACCAACAGCAACTTGGTTTTTTTACTCGAAGCAAAACTACCAAGAAAAGCTAAGAAACCCACCAAAGCCCAAAAATAGAATCCCATTTCTGGAAAAAGCAAGGTCATCATTTTTCCTTGAGTGACTCAGTGAAACTCTTCCCTAGTTTTTCATCCCTAGAGAGAGAAAGGCTCTGTCTCTCTCTCTCTCTCTCTCTCTTTTCTTTCTTTCTGTGTGCGTGTGAGTCTCACGTGGGGTTTTGATGCAGTAATGGATGGAGAATATCTATGATTGCAAACAAGAGAGAGGAGCAAAATTCCCAAGTCTCCTTTGAACTATTACTCTTCTTTCACTTGTTTTCTTGGGCAGAAATACTCTGTTTCTTTGGTTGAATAAAGACTCAGTTCTTGGGATCGGAAAGTGTTTAGTTCTGAGAGAACTCTGTTTAAGCGATCCGGTGCTGTTCTCTAAGACTTTCTGTTCCCTCAAACAACCCAAAACTGTTGCAGGTTTCCAGGTACTTTTTTTTATTCTACTATTTTTCCTTTCTGACTTTAATCTTGAATAATATCTTTTTTACTTCTTTATGTCTCAAATTGTTGCTTCTATTTATGGTTTTAGTTGATTGGTTCTGTCTTTCTGTTTGTTAAATGATGATCCATTGTTTTTTTCATGTTCTTTCTCTTCAATTTTGTTGTTAGGGTAAAAGCAAAATGTATCATTATTTTTTTGTTAATTTTCTTTTTTGAGATCATGGTTTTGTTTTAGACTATTTCACTGTATTGGGTTGAATTCTGTTTTTGTTTGCATGAGGTTTCTGGGTTGTTTTGCTCATATATACTTGGAAGATTGTCTACATCCATTCACTTATTGTAGGAATTGGAGAAAATTAGTAATTTCTTAATTACTCTCTATTGAGAAATTAGAAACTGAACTCCTCTCTATTGTTTTTTTTTTTCATTTATTTTTTTTAACAAAAGAGAGTAAATTTTAAACCATGAATTTCCCTTAGAATCTAAAAAATTCATATGTTTGAGTAGTTTTCTTCAAATACTGGATTACTGGTGAGAGTAAATTTATTAGCTTCTCAACTATAGTGTTAAGTACTAATTGGGGAAGTTGTGTGATTTTCAGTTTTTGGGGTCAAGTATATGATCTGTGTCAATACAACTGGGCAAGAAGATTTCAAAGTGTAGACAAATATGGCAGCTTATTACAGTAATTCGAATGATCAAAAAGATGATACGCCAATGCTCTATTCAAGGGATCCTTTAACCAGTACATATCCAGAAACGCCTGTTCTTCCTGGAAACATGATGATGTATATGAACTCGGGGTCATACTCGGATGCATTAGCTGGAAGTCCTCAGCAGCAAAACAACTGCATTGAAGTTGTTTCTTCTGTGGGGGCTTCGGATTCGAATACACAACAGCAGGATGTCTTATCACATCTAGGTGGCTCACGTGTTGGAGAGCAAGGATTCAATGCATGGAGAGATAGTAGAAATGAGATGCTAGTTACGAACCCAATGGATGGTTCTGCAGCTATTCTTCATGGTGGACAGAACTTGCAAGGTCAGGGATTGTCCCTCAGCCTCTCATCAGGAATGCAATTGCCTTCTATGTCATACCGGAATCCCAACATGGGTTTTGCCTCATTCGCAAGTCCTAATCCATCACTTTCAAGTGAGGGCAGGAATGGCTCTTTCAGAGATGATCAGCCAAGAAATGTCGAATATTTGCAACATAGTTTTCCTGGAGGCAATGCGGATTCAAGTAAAGGGGACTTGTCTCCGTATGGGATGTCGAGTATTGCAAGGAACATTCCTAATTCCAAGTACCTGAAAGCAGCACAACAGCTGCTCGATGAAGTTGCCAATGTCCAGAAAGCACTGAAGCTGCATGGTAAAGAGAAGAACGAAAGCGCAAGTGAGCATACGATGAAGAGTTTCAAAGAGGGTGATGATAAATCAAAGAATGAGCTTGAAAGTGGAGAAACTTCAATCCCCCAAGAGGCTGCCAGCAATTCACCTTGTGAGCTTTCACATGCTGAGAAACAAGAGATGCAAAACAAGCTGACTAAGCTTTTATCTATGTTAGATGAGGTATGAGCACTGAAGTTATCTCTTCTTGGGTTAATAACTTGTTCAACTTACTCATTTAATCACAGTGTTTAACACCCGTAAAATGATTGTTATTTTTAGTATGCAGTTATGGTTTCCTACATCACCTGTCTTGATTACTGCTTATGTCTTTGTGTGAATAAGCAAGTGATATTATATTGTCTACTTATTATCAGCTTTAGCCAGGAATTTGTTATCCTTTTAGTCTAACATTGTAACCGAGGGTAATAACATATGGTAGTCAAAGTGTTAGAAACCCAAGAAGGGTCTACAAATGATGATTGGTTTATCGGATGGAATTAGTCTTAGATTTTCTCTCCACCTTTCCCTTGCCAAATAGATTCTAGAAAGATAATTAGCTTAAAAACTCTTTGGTGTTTATATTTGTTTAATATTTTTCATAAGAAACTTATTCAGTCATGAAGATGGCAGGATGTTAGAATATCTGGTGCGACTGTGTTTCTGTATAAAACCAATTCACTAAAAATGACCAATTCACTAAAACCAACAAAATGTATAAAATTCTGGTGGCAAATTCCTGTTTATATAAGATTGTTCCATCTATGAAAGTTTTGACCAAATGCATGATATATGCAGCATTGGTACCTTTTCGAAGTGTAGATGTCTATGAACTTGGCCATTTTTGAACTCTCTGCTCCTCCTATATTGGTTCTGTGATGGATTGGTTAACCGTTTCTAGTTTTGTTTAAGAACTTTGCAACTTTCTTTCTTTATTATTTTTCTACTCCTTTTAATATTGTGAAATCATTCTAGAAAATTATTATAATTTCATGTTTCTCATCCACTATGCCTACATAGTATAAGGTTCATATGGCAACTATTTGTATCTTTGATAACTCGGATATACATGAGGGTGTTTGATTTCAATACTATATTGGAGCTCCTCTGTCTTCCATGATGTGTAACTGTGTTCATATTTCCATCATTACAGGTTGATAGAAGGTACAAACAATATTATCATCAGATGCAGATTGTAGTATCATCATTTGATGTGATAGCAGGAAGCGGAGCAGCTAAACCATACACAGCAGTTGCTCTTCAAACCATTTCTCGCCACTTTCGATGCTTACGTGATGCAATCACAGGCCAGATACGAGCAACCCAAAAAAGCCTTGGGGAGCAAGGTACTTCAGGAAGCATTAAAGGGGTAGGAATTACTCGCCTCCGTTATGTGGATCAGCAGCTCAGGCAGCAAAGAGCCCTTCAGCAGCTTGGTATGATGCAGCAACATGCATGGAGGCCACAAAGAGGTCTGCCAGAAAGTTCTGTTTCGATTCTGCGAGCATGGCTATTTGAACATTTCCTTCATCCGTATGTCCTCTTGGCTCCTACCTGTTTTGTCAAATTTTTCCCTTAATAATCTAATTATTTGAATAATACCGGATCTCTTCACTTCATAATCTAAAGTCTAATGTTGATATTTGCCAGCTATCCCAAGGATTCTGATAAGATCATGCTAGCAAGGCAGACAGGCTTGACAAGAAGTCAGGTAATGATGAAGTAATCCTATTATATGTTGCATTTTGCTAGCTTAGGCCAAGAGTTATGACGCACAAAGGTAACATACTGATGGGGAATATGATCCTCTTTGTTCCTTTCTAAATTGCAAAATCAGGAGATGAATATCTATATTTTCAAGAGATAAAAAAGTGAAATTTAGTTGGAAAAGAAATGGAGACACATATTTAGTTGGTGAAGAAATAGAGGGCAGGAGATGAATATCTATATTTTCAAGAGATAAAAAAGTGAAATTTAGTTGGAAAAGAAAAGGAGACACATATTTAGTTGGTGAAGAAATAGAGGGCAAAGTAATAAAGGGAGAAGAATAGTGTACTTTGATTCTGGAGGTCCTTGCAGAACAAGACTAAACTATGGAAAATCAGTTAAGTGAGCGGCCGGAAAATTGAATATTCGCCTATCCTTCAGACCTTTCTGAACAATGTCTTTAGGATGTGCATGTGGCCGTTTTGAGGGGTTTTTGGATGTTCTTTTGTTTTACTTGGCCAGAAAGAGAAAGCAAGAAAATTGTTGCCTATATCAAGGAGTGAGGATAGCAGTTCCTTTCTATAAATGTGACCCTAATTCAGTTATTACCTTCTTATTACTTTCTCTGTTGATGGATATGGTATTTCCATATCAAATTATTCAGAGAAGTTAGTTCTAAATGAAAATATGGCATGTTTAAGTTCATGTATCTTTAGATCAAGAAGTTCATAATTGTATTTTTTTTTATTGCTGAACAGGTCTCAAACTGGTTTATAAATGCACGGGTGCGTCTCTGGAAACCCATGGTTGAGGAGATGTACAAAGAAGAGGCTGGTGATGCTGAAATGGACTCTAATTCTTCTTCTGAAAATGCACCCCAAACCAAAAAAGGTGAAAAGAGAACTTTAGAAGACGGAGGAGAAGATATGCGGCCTAGTTCAAGTTCCCCAGGCACTGATAGATGCAGCACCGGACAATTTATGGACTCCAAATCCGATCATTATAATGTGGAAATGGCTGGATCTACTGGGTCTGCCAGCTTCCAAAATGGGGTTCGTCGTGAAGGTGAAGGTGAATTTGGGCTAGTGAAGCTTAGGCAGGAAGAAAGGCCTGGTGTGGATGAAAGTAGTTTCTTTTCTGATGGAATGGTTCAGTCTGATAGAAGCAGTGAAAGATTTATGGCTGCATACCACATGCCGGAGTTGGGGAGGTTCGGAAGTGGAAGTGGCGTGTCTCTAACATTGGGGTTGCAACATTGTGATGGTGGTAATATTCCAATCTCTAGTGGGACTCCTCACAGTTTTGTTGCCATGAGAGACGATGATTTGTACAATGCGGCAGCTTCTTCCGTTGGTACAGAGACTACAGATTTCGACCAGCAGCACAGATTTAGTTCTTCCCATCTGTTACGCGATTTCGTCGTGTGAATAGATGCTCCATTGCACATCCACATTGGTTATATATGTTGATTCTTAGGGGGAGAAGACAACAAATAGTGTTAGGGTTTTGACTTGTGACTTGCTTGCAGGTGTTGAAAGGAAAGATTGTTCTCCTCGAACCATTGGAAACATAAAAGACATAGTTGTAATATATGATCGAAGAATTTGATTGAAGCTCAGCATATTTGTAAAGATAAGAAGCATGTTATTTCTTTAATGTGCGTAGAGAAAATGTACAATCAATGCCAACTGTTGGTGATGGTATTGAAGAGAAGACAAAAAAAAAAAAAAAAAAAATTCAAGAAACTATATATAGTTTGTAATAATAAAGGTTCTTGAATTGTCTGACTGTAATTACAATGTAGCTAAATAAAATTCTTAAGTGGCAACAAATGCACATTCTGACTTAGATTGTTGTTTTAGTTGTTTATCTTGGCAAACTTTTTGATCCTATTATTCTCGATCTGTGATCCATATGAATGTCGTCAGTATCTCATTAGAACCCGGGTTAGAGCTTGTTTGGTGATAAAATTAGTACTTACCGGCTTGGCAGGACAAAGTAATGAAATATAATACAAGGCCGCAGAAGCAATTATTATTTTTTGATCGAGACCATACATACATAATGTTCTCAAAAATTTTCTCGGCTCAGACAATAAAACATGCCGGTCAGGAGATCATATTAGACCGTTTCCTCCCTCTATCAACTAATAGACGGCCCCGTTCACCTGGTCACCAAGTGACCAAGAAGATATGGTCAACAAACCATTAGATTAAACCTATTAAAATCCAATGGCTGATAATTAATGAAAATAATATGTGTTAAATTGTATTACTTGATATTTGTTTAATTAGTCTTAACTAATAATCCCAATACAATTATGTCATCTACACCCACCCAAAAACCAAAAACAAACGTCTTCTCTTCATCTCCCGTCGCCAAATCTCCTCCTCGTCCCGTCGCCGCCCAACCGCCTCCGTCGCCGGCGGGGTCACCCAACCTTCATCGGAGATTGGCGGCCGTGCACAGTGTCGCCAATCCAATTTTGGGTATGCCATAAAGTTCTCTGTATTCAGCTTTCTGTTTTTGTTTTTGCATTTTCTGAATTGGGTTTGGCATGTTGTTCCTTTTCTATGCTTGGTTTCTCTGAAAACGTGAGAAATTTTGATTCTTTTGTGATGTTAATTTATCGAATTCTGGGTTTTAGAGACTCGTGGGTTTTGGAGTTTAGCTGTAAAGTTTGCAACTTGGGGTTAGAATTCATAATATATAAAAGGGTTTAGGGCAGTTTCGTTTGATAAAACTCATCTCTAGAATCAGAAAATCGTATATATATACATGTGCTTTATTTTTTGTCTGGAGTGATGCATCCTTACAATCTAGCTACTCTGCCATTTATTTTAAAATTTTACCACATGTATCTTGTTGTTGCCTCCACTAGCTTATTTTCTAGGATTACTGAGATTGAAAGAATAAAGAGACTTCATAATTAATAAATGGGGAAGAAGATGGAGTGTGTTTGTTTTCTAGTATATGATTATATCTAGGTTAGTGCTTGATGACTATCAATTTTTATGATTCATAATACTGTGTTAGCAAATATTTGACTAGTACGAACTGAAGATAATGGAAAATACATAAGAGTAGTTGGGGTTTTTTCCAATAGAAGCGTAGATGACCTATATTTCTAATGTTGAAGACGATATGAAACCAAAACTTGAGCAGAAATTTGAGTCATTGGACGCGACGTACAAGTTTTACAATGCTTATGCTCGTAAGGCTGGATTTAGTGTTAGAAAAAGTAAGGAGACGAAAAAGAATGGAATGGTATATTGGAAGCGATATGTTTGTTATAAAGAAGGGGAAACCGATGAAACATGGAGAAACAACAATGAAGTTGAGGAAAGAGACGGCAAGAATACTCAAACAGGATGCGATGCAAAATTAACTGTATGTTCAGATGAAAGTAATTATGTGGTTAAAACTTTTAAGGAGGAGCATAATCACTCACCCACAACACCAAGTCGAGTTCACTTGTTAACATCACATTGTACTGTGTCTACAGCAAAAAAAATCTGGTACAAGTCCTGAAAAAAGTAGACATTCCTTTATACCAGCAATTTGAATTATTTGAAACACAAGCAGGTGGACATGAAAATGTTGGCTGCATTGAAAGAGATTTGAGAAACGCAGTGCGAGATCACAGAGAAGAAGTCAAAGGCCATGATGTAGACATTTTATATGAGCACTTCAAAGCGAGCAAGAGAAGGATCCGGATTTCTTTTTTGGATTTGATACAGATGCAGAAAACAAGATGGTCAGATGTTTTTGGGTTGGTTCAAGTGGGAAAAAATCATATAGTCATTTTGGTGATGTGGTTATGTTTGATACAACTTATAATACTAATCGTTACAAGATGATTTTTGCTCCAATAGTAGGGGTGAACCACCACGGGCAAACCATTATTTTTGGATGTGCCTTTTTGAGTAATGAGAGTTATGATTCGTTTGTTTGGTTGTTAACCACATGGCTTGCAGCAATGCCTAAAGGTGCTCCGGGTGTTATTATCACTGATGAAGATAAAGCAATGACTAAGGCAATTGCTCATGTTTTGCCGAACACTATTCACAGGTATTGTGTGTGGCATATTCTAAAGAAATTTGAAGAGAAGACTAGTCCGGCGTTTATGAAAAATTATTATAAGTTTTTCAAGGTATGCATATGGGATTCAGAGTCTCCGGAAGAATTTGAGAATAGATGGTTTGAAGAATTGGAGAAGAGTGGACAGACATGTAATCCTTGGTTCGAAAAGATGTGTAAAATGCGTGACACATGGATTCCATCATATGTGAATAAGTACTTCTCTGCAAGCATGTCAAGAAGCCAAAGAGTAGAATCTGCATATGCATTTTTCAAGCGTTATTGTGCTAAAGAAAACAGTTTGATGGACTTTGTCACCCGTTTCAATAGGGCACTTGCTCATCAGAGACATCAAGAATTGATTGAAGACCATAAAGATTTGAATGAGACACCTGTTTTGAAATTAGGGATGCCAATGGAGATCCAAATGGCTCACTTGTATACCAAAAAGTACTTTCATTACTTCCAAGTTCAACTTCATGATAGTAACAGTTACTTTGTAGAGGCAGCAACGGAAGATGACAGTCGTTGTGTTTACAAGACTAAAAGGGTGTTTGCTCAAAACCATAGAATGCAGACGCTTGTACATGATAATGTATCAAACATAGTGACATGCAGTTGTAGAATGTTTGAATTTGAAGGAGTTCCTTGTAGACATATTTTGGCTTTGTTACGAGTTAAACAAGTTATGGAGTTGCCAAAAGAATATATCTTGCGGAGATGGACGAGGTTCTCAAAAGTTCGTAGAGAAAGGTGTCAAGGACAAGATGGTGCAGATAATTCACTAATAATGAGACACAATGGTATGTTCAAGATTGCATCCAATTTAATTGATGAGGCTGCAATTTCAATTGAGGGGACTGAACTTGTGAAGAAGACATTTGAAGAACTTATTGAGCAAATTAAGAAGCTCAATCTATCAGTTGGGCAAGAAGCTGTCAACAATTCCATAACTGGTATTTCTGAAGAGAATCGTTTCCTAGATCCTTCTCAAGCGAAGACTAAAGGCAGTGGAAAACGCATATTATCATGGAGAGATAGAAAAGGAAAAGTTAGACATTGTTCTGTATGTCGAAGTACCAAACATACAAAAAAAACATGCACATTTCAAAGGTGCATATATGATTATATTCAAATGCTATGTCTCACTATTGCTATTGTTATTTACTTTATTTTAGCTTGTTTTGTTAACATATATCATTTCGTTTGTTAGATCAAATGTTGTAGAAAATGATGCTGACGTAGCAGCGGATGAAGAAGATTATGTGGTTGACGAACTATAACTTTGGTCCCTGGTGAATTGGTTGAATTGGTTGATCATTTGTGGGCTTGTCTGTAGGTTCTTGTACTTCGCATTCATGATATACTGTAGGTACAAAAGGATCTTTCCATTGTAACAAAGTAACTCAATGAAATGAAGACTCAGATTCTTTACAGTGGAATTGGTTTTTGCAGTTGATACATAGCAAATTAGTAGTAATAGAGTTCAGTGTTTAGAAAGACCGTAAATAACTAGATATTTCTGTCCCAAAATTATCAGAAACCAGTTTATTGGAAAGCTTGGTTAGAACCTCTAAACACATCTTGAAAAACAGATTTGGGGGGTATACTGTTACAGTTCAATCAGGTATTAGTTATCGTGTTCGGATGAAACAGAATAATCCAAATATAATTAATTACATTATTGCTGAAGATGACCTTCAATATACATTGGGAAATCACTGTTACAATATTCATAATTACAAGTATATACTTCAAAATCCAGTTCATGACGCTAGCGTCGTGCTTGGACAACTATCAACTGTACAGGCCAAGATGTCCCTATAATCTCTGGATATTCTGAGAGTCATAAACATGTCCATCCCTGCTCTTCTTGTACTCAAACAACAAATTCGAATGATCAAACGCTGTGAGCTTGACGAATCCATGATCATGGTCTTTGAAAATACTCCATTTGGTTTGAAGGGATGTAAACTTTGATAGGCTTGCTGCTGCGCCACCAATAACCACATATTGTTCCATTTAAACTACCCTTATAATAGTGCTTCTCTTCATTTGTGTAAATGGTGATTGCACATTGAGAACTAGTTATGTACATGGCCATAAATGGCAACGTCAACCTTGTACTTTTGTCATAGCTTCTGAAGGCTCTCCCTCCTCATTGGCTCACTAAATGATCCTTCTTCTGCATAAGAAATAAAAGAAGAATATCCAAGCACACAATGAGCAAGAAAAATACTCTTATTAGCAATGGGACATTCGTTCTATCCTTCGAATCCAGTAGCTCCCAAACCTTTTATTTTTATCTTATAAGAAAAACTAATAGCAGTACCTCAAGGAAAATACACTCAATTCCACCAATCTAATCAACTTGCTCCACAACAATAAGCAAAATATCTCACGCACCCTTATGCACCTCAGCAAACCTAAGCCTAAACCTACTGCTAAACCACACGAAATTCAACTTCCTAATCCCTAAGCCTAACCTATACAATCCCCAAACTGTCAATAATTCTAAAGTTAGTACTCAGCTTCCTAGTCCCTTTATACCTCCAAAATTATTTTAAAAACAATAAAAATTGAATTCCTAACTCTACATAGTCCTCATAAATCCAGAGATTTTAACTCATATTAAAAAAACTGAGACGAACTCGAAGAAGCTATTGGTACCTGAACTCAGCAAGCACAAGAGAGAGCCAAAAGAGGAGCTGCGGACGATGACGGGTTGGAAGACGTCGGCGACGGCGGCGGTTGGATGATGACGGTGGTTGGGCGATGACGGAGGTTGGAGAAGATGAGGCGAAGGAGATGAAGAGAAGACGTCGTTGTTTTGGGGTTTTTGGTGAGATGACGTAATAGGGATTTTGTTTATTAGATAAGAATGATTAAAGAAAATCAAATAATATAATTTATTTTCATTAATTTGTAGCCGTCGGATTTTACTTGGTTTGATCTGATGGTTATTGACCATATGTTCCCTGGTCACTTGGTGACCAGGTGAACGGGATTGACTAATAGAATAGATTGAGATTTAGCTCTATTTCACACCCACGAGATTTCAACCTGAGTATATGGTGGTTGCAACTCGACCGCTTGCGAAATACAATACAAGGCCGCATAAGCAATTGAAGGTAGCTAAAATATATAGATGCGGCCATGCGGGTTGCGATCACTCATTACATTGCAAGACGGTCCATCGTGATCACGGTGTTTGTGATAATAGATTGCCATTAACTGATCATCAGCTATAGATGATTTTGATTTATTTGGTTCTCTATTCCCAACATGCTAGGCTTTTGTATTTGGTTTGTGACAGTATTTTTTTGTTGATATACATTATATATGTATTTTCTTATTAAGAAAAAGAAAATGATTTGGAGCCTCACTGAAACATAAATTTTGTGGCCTCAATCTTATGTGGCATGCAATGTCATCACACTACCAGAAAAAAGACTTTTGCCGACGAAATGAAAAAAAAACGGCAGACGAATTAAAATTTTCGTTGGTAATTCCAACGAATAGCCAACGATTTTATTTTTCGTCAGTGGAAAAACAAAATCGTCGGCCATAGTTTAACCATACCCGACGATACTGTTTTTTCGTTGGTATAAACAAAAAACGCCGGCTATATTCATATTTCAGTCGACGATTTAGATTTTCGTCGGCCTTTCTCTGAAATAGTAGCCGACGAAAACTTTTAAAATTTTGGCCGACGAAATTGACATACAAAATCGTCGGCCATAGTTTAACCATAGCCGACGATACTGTTTTTTCGTTGGTATAAACAAAAAACGTCGGCTATATTCATATTTCAGTCGACGATTTGGATTTTCATCGGCCTTTCTCTGAAACAATAGCCGACGAAAACTTTTGAAATTTTGGCCGACGAAATTGACATTTTCGTCGTCTACAAGTCTATATATTTTCAGATCAATCACTAACGATAAACCATTGCTTCATCCTTCAAACAGAAAAAAGTCGTGAAATAAGATATGACCAAAATGATAAAATACGTTTACGGTTGAAAAATGACATGATTCCGATAAAATCTGAGTGTCAAACGATGCGGTCAAAGGTTTTATTCCTTCGTTTCCTTAATGGTAGCGTTACCTTCGGTAAATATTTTGAGGAAATTTTTTATACGATTACTTGCATCTCATCGATTTGAAACTATTATCTGTTGAAGGTCAGGCCAAAAAACGTCATTTAGACAGTCCAATTACCATTTTTAAGCGTTTAGAGGTTTGACTTACCCGGTTGACCGTTCCGATCGAGCCTTTAACGTTGTCAGCTGAAGTTGGATTTTTTTCCATACATGTATTTAATCTTAACGGTGATATCTGACGGTTGGAATAGATTTTCTAAACTTTTAGATTCAAAATCAGAACATATGCACTAATGTTCCTTAACTTGTTTACCAAGTGTTTGAGTGAATGTATGGTTTCAAATAGTTACTATATGTAGACTCTTCAAATGAAAAAATGTTGTGAAATAAGATATGACCGAAATAATGAAATACGTCTATGGTTGAAAAATGACAAGGTTCTGATAAAATCTGTGTGCTGAATGTTGCGGTTAACTGTTTTTTACTTTTGTTTTTCTATGGGTAGCCTGACGTTCGTTAAATCAATTTTGTAAATTTTTTATATGATTAGTTGCATCTCATCGATTTGAAACTATTATATGTTGAAGGTCAGGCCAAAAAACGTCATTTAGACAGTCCAATTACAATTTCTAAGCGTTTAGAGGTTTGACTTACCCAGTTGACCGTTCCGATCGAGCCTTTAACGTTGTCAGCTGTAGTTGGATTTTTTTCCATACATGTATTTAATCTTAACGGTGATATCTGACGGTTGGAATAGATTTTCTAAACTTCTAGATTTAAAATCAGAACATATGTACTAATGTTCCTTAATTTGTTTACCAAGTGTGAGTGAATGTATAGTTTCAAATAGTTACTATACGTAGACTCTTCAAATGCAAAAATGTTGTAAAATAAGAAATGACCGAAATAATGAAATACGTTTACGGTTGAAAAATGACAAGGTTCTGATAAAATCTGTGTGCCGAATGTTGCGGTTAACTGTTTTTTACTTTCGTTTTCCTATGGGTAGCCTGACGTTCGTTAAATCAATTTTGTAAAAATTTTATATGATTAGTTGCGTCTCATCGATTTGAAACTATTATCTGTTGAAGGTCAGGCCAAAAAAACGTCATTTAGACAGTCCAATTACCATTTCTAAGCGTTTAGAGGTTTGACTTACCCGGTTGACCATTCCAATCGAGCCTTTAACGTTGTCAGCTGAAGTTGGATTTTTTTCCATACATGTATTTAATCTTAACGGTGATATCTGACGGTTGGAATAGATTGTCCGCCGTTGGATGGCTCAGATCCGACGGCTGTTGATCTTCCAAAGTATAGCCGACGATATTCAAAGAATAGCCGACGACATTCAAAGAATAGCCGACGACATATTTTAAATCATCGGCTAAACTCTTGCGATCCGCGGCTTTTTATTGTCCGCAGTTGGATGGCTCAGATCCGACGGCTGTTGATCTTCCAAAGTATAGCCGACGACATTCAAAGAATAGCCGACAACATATTTTAAATCGTGGGCTAAAGTCTTGCGATCCGCGCCTTTTTATTGTCCGCAGTTGGATGGCTCAGATCCGACGGCTGTTGATCTTCTAAAGTATAGCTGACGACATTCAAAGAATAGCCGACGAAATCTTTTAAATCGTCGGCTATTCTCTCTACTATAAAAGCTCAAAATTGCAGCAGCCCGACTTTTTCTCTCCTAAACCCTAAAACTTTTTCTCCTCCTCCTTCTCCTTCTTCTTCTCTTCCTCCGGCTCCTCCGGCCTCCTTCCCCTCCTCCTCCTCCTCCTCCTCCTTCTCCTCCTCCTCCGGCCTCCTCCTCCTCCTTCCTCCTTCTCCTTCTTCTTCTCTTCCTCCGGCTCCTCCGGCCTCCTCCTCCTCCTTCCCCTCCTCCTCCGGCCTCCTTCCCCTCCTCCTCCTCCTCCTCCTCCTTCTCCTCCTCCTCCGGCCTCCTCCTCCTCCTTCCTCCTTCTCCTTCTTCTTCTCTTCCTCCGGCTCCTCCGGCCTCCTCCTCCTCCTTCCCCTCCTCCTCCGGCCTCCTTCCCCTCCTCCTCCTTCTCCTCCTCCTCCGGCCTCCTCCTCCTCCTTCTCCTCCTCCTCCTCCTCCTTCCCCTCCTCCTTCCCTTCCTCCTCCTCCTCCTCCTCCTCCGGCCTCCTCCCCCTCCTTCTCCTTCGGTCCTAAGGTAATTTTTTTTTTGTAATTTATTTTAATTGTATAATTTAGGTATATAATTTAGATATTTAAGTGTGTGTTAAATTGTTATATATATTGGTTATATATATAAATTGTTAGATTAATTATATATATAAATTTGTAGATTAATTATATAAATTGTTATATATTTGTTAATATATACACATATTTGTATATATATATATATATATATGTTAATGTATATTTTAATTGTTATATATAAATTGTTAAATTAATTATATATATAAATTGGTAGCCTAATTATATAAATGGTTATATTTATGTTAATATATAAATGGTTATTTGTATGTATATATATGTTAATGATGAAATATAGTTATATTTGTATATCAATGGTTATATTTATGTTAATGGTTAGTATTATTTAAAATTAGTTAAATTATAAATATTAATTTGTTAGTATGTTTTAAAATATGTTAGTATTATTGGTTATTATATTAATTAGAATTTGTTATTTAATGTAATATAATTTAATATTAATTAATGTATTAATTTATTTGTTTCTAGATGGCCGATGCATTTAGACAGCTATTCGGAGGTTGTCGTTCCAGATCTAGGGATTCTGGAAGTTCTGGCGGATCCGGAGACTCCGAGAGGACCCCTAGCCAGCCTGAGAGGACCACCAGCCAGCCTCAGAGGATCGATTCATCCCAGCCGCGGAGGAGTGTGAGCAACCGGCACCAGACCCTTTTATCGGCGGGGCGGCCGTCGAGCAGTTCATGTCCCCCTCTCCGGCCAGATCCTCCGAGATGTAGTACGCAGCTATTTGAGGAGGACATAGCTCCAGACGTTCATTAGGTCCGTATGCCTGAGGTTCATCGAGAGCCGATGACGAGTCATGCGCCGTCTGCTGCTGACTCTACTGAGGGGCCTACTCTCCCTAATCAGCTATACCTGCCATACAATATTCCTGCCATACCCGAGGTCGACGAGCGTGGTGTGCTCATATGACCTGCTAGGCCTCAGTACGTGAGTGTTGCGGAGGCATACCATAATTATGAGCAATTTGAGAGACCTGAGTTCCTGATTTCGGCCAGATTAAAAGGAAAGTCGGCAGAATGGTCATCGAGTTCAGGTAACATTTGATTTTATTAATTAAATGTTTTATTAAAATTAACGCACTAATATTTAATTTTATTAATCAATCGTCGTTTATGTGATAGGGACCGCCGCTAGCAGTTCAAGCAGGAATACGAGAGGTGTCATATGTTTTAATACGCTCAGGAAAAGTGTTGAGACCAGCGGGAGGATCCAGATCAACGAACCCCCTAATCAAGATGTTAAGGGGAAAAAACGCCGCGATTACGCGGGTTGCATGGGAGCACTAATTAGGGAAAGAGTCCCTATGTTGTGGACACGGTGGGCTGATGTGCCGGAAGAGATCAGGAGGGAGGTCAACAACGCGGCGTCGGTGAGTAATTTAAAAAACTTAATTTCTTTATCGTAATATTTAATAATTTTCGGTATTATTATAATTTTAAAACTAATAAAATATGATCTTTCAGGCATACTTCGAGATTGCCGAACACAAGCAGGCTTGGGCGTACGCGATGCAGAACTCGAGGTACGTTGGGAATTCCTCATCTTATAATTTGAAATATTTTATGATATTAATAATATTTCTAATGCACTTTTGTTTTTTTCCGTAGGTTCAAAGAGTGGAAGAACGAGCTCCGTACTCACTTTACCGAATACGACAAACATGGTCGTATGGGTACTCCAAGAGAGTTCATGTTCAGGGAGTACGAGTGGCGTTGGTTGAAGACAGTAGACTTCAACAACCCAGTTATGCAGGTAAATACTAAACTTAACTATAAATGTTTATTTTGTTAATATTTTAATTATTAGTTTAATTATTTTATAATTATTACACTAATATTTTTTGATGCATTTTTCTAATATTTTATTATTTGTTTGAAGGAACGGTCTTGGATAAACTCTGCGAACCGCCGCTGTAACACAACCCCCCATAATGGTGGTTCTAGGCCATTTTCACAATATCAGGAGGAGGCGCTTAGAGATCATCCTTTAAGCAACCCGTTCGTAGAGACTTTCAAGAATGCTTATCCATTAGCGACAGAAGAGCTTATAAGTCGTTGATTACGATTTTAAAATTTTAATTATTAATTTTACTTAATTATATATTTGTTAGAATATTAATTTTTTTTTCCCGTTCAATTAGAAGAAGAAGTGTTGCAGGAAGTAGTTCGGGAGACACAACCGAACATTTCAGAGGAATATCTGTAAGAAGCCCTGAGCCAGGTCGACCGATCGAATGTCCAAACTGCAGCGAGGATATTCGACGCAGCCTTCCCAAAACGGTCAAACGACTACTACTGCCGGGGTTTGGGAAGTTCTGGAATAGGGGTCCTGAAGACCACTAAGGGAGCTCAAAAGAGGGGAAGCGGGGACACCCAACAGATGAAGGGGGAAATGCAGAGATTGGCAGAAGAAAATGCAAGATTGGCGGCCCAGTTCCAGAGATCACAAGAGCAACAACGCAGATCACATGAGCAACAACGCAGAACACAGCAGTATCATATGGAAATGGAGCGTTGGTATGCTGAATGCGAGAGAATTCGGCGACAGAACTACGCCGGCCAACAAAACTGGTGGTATGCTATGTTCGCGGCACAACAACAAGGCCTTGAACCCCCACCCCCGTTTGAGCCGTTAGATGAACCTCCAATGCCGAGAGCTCCCGAGTTCATTCAGCAGGATGACGAGCATGATGAACAGCAGGATGGTGGCCAGGATTAGGGTTTAGGGTTTAGGGATGGAACAAATTAAATAATTAATGAAAAACGTGTTTCTTGTTGGATTGTCATTGTGAATTGCAGGTTGCTTGGAATGGTAATTTAGAAATTAATTTAATTTTTTTTCCCCAAAATGTAAGAACAGCCGACGACATTGACATTATTTCGTCGGCTATCACTGCTATAGCCGATGATTTTTAACAAATTTCGTCGGCTATAACTGTTATAACCGACGAAAATTACATTATTTCGTCGGTGGTCTATGTTAAATAGTGACGGTTTCGTCGGCTATAACTAATTAATGCCTCTTAAAATATTAATATATTCCGACGAAATCTTCATGTCGTCGGCTATATTTCAGAACAAATAACCGACGAAAGAGAAGAGATCGTCGGCTATATTTTACGATATCGTCGGCCATATGTGAAAATATCCGACGAATTTCGTCGGGCATTATGCCAAGGTTTGGTCGACGAAATGTATTTTCGTCGGTGATAATGGCCGACGATTTCGTTATTTCGTCGGAAATATTTGAAAATGGCCGACGATTTCGTTATTGTCGTCGGGTTTTGTTATTACCGACGCCGGTTTATCGACGAATAATAGCCGACGAAAGTTTCGTCGGTAGAAGGAATACCCGACGAAAATTTTGAATAGTAGACGAAATTTTTTTCGTCGGTAGTTCTGTCCAATCTGGTAGTGTCATGACACATTACTAATTAGAAAAGTCATGCCAAATCATTCTTAAGTAAATAAACAATTATATCCATCTCGATTTAACAGTTCTCTATCATTTTATATGTTTTAATAAAAAGAAAATCATACTTCTAATTTTTTTTTTTCTCTTTTGTTTTTTTTTTTTATCGCAATAATTTTTATATTTAAACTTCAAAATATAATTTGAATATTGAATATTTTTGGAAGTATACTTTTTTTTATATGTAAACTGAAAGTATATTTGAATATATATACTTATATAATTGGTTCCAAGAAAAAATTAATTATATTTATGTCTTCTAATTTTTATTCATTTTTCAAGCATATTTTTGCTCCGAATTTATAAGCTCGGTCCGATTTTTATTGCTGATAATTTAAATGTGGTGTTAGATAGTTTACTTATAATGATGCAATTACATGTTCAATAAGGAATTATCCTTTTAACTATATATATGGGGCAAACGTTAACACAAATATATGACGAATTTTAAAGAGTAGCATTCTAATAACGCATTACTTTTTCTTATGATTCAAATGACACGTCAAACTTAATGTTCATGAAGTTCTTTAGTTGTTGAAGGAACTTTGAGGAAGAATGTATCATGCGAATTACGAGCAACTAGTGTTGTTGTTGCTGCACGAAAAAGTTTCATAAGCAGCTATTGACCAAGTTATTAGAGGCCATCTCTTCATACCTCATTCGTTTGAGAATATCCTGCACTGCTTCCGAACGAATGGCTGAATAATTCACCCATACTTTCATGAAAACTAAACATATACACAATATCCTATAGCCACAAGGCAAGTTAGATTCCAAAAGTGGTCGAAATTAATCAAATTAGGCAAAGTTGTATATTTCAATTAGAATTAGGAATCACTTGTTGACAAGATTCTGAACAACAGAGCAAGTAGATGACCCATTTACTTTCCAAATTTATCATCTTATAACTTATAAATTGAAGAAAATTCGGGTATAGTGATTCACAACAGGAAAAAAATAATCCTACTCTTTAGAGGTCATTAGCTCCTATATATACCCCAGACCACTGCTGACATCTATGAAACAAACTCAAAACTCAAGAAATCAGATTTGAAAAGGACATAAGAAACATATGAGTTTTCTAAGCATTATCTGCTGCGGCTGTTCCAATGGAGGCAAACGCAGCAACAAATCTCAGAAGGGTGGTGTCAAAGAACAACTAAAGGATAACCAGCATCAGCAACACCAAAATCCAGATGCAAATAGCCAAACTAGAGAAGATGTCAAAGGCAGCCCTCAAGACAAAGAATACAAAGAAGCAACAAGCGAAAATATGCACTAGATATTCGAGTATAACCAGAACTAGATGGACGACATAGTTCTTCATCCAATCGAGTACATGTTTAGTGAAGAAAACCCAAATGCTTGTGTTATCTTGTATAAGGTTTTATTTTTTTAAGTATTGTCTTTTGATTGGTACTACATCATTCAAGTTATCAGGTAGAAGAGTAGAACATTGATGACAACTTCTTTTTATTGAATTTGGTATCCATCGATGTTTCTTTTTGTTATATTCAAAGCAAGTTGTTCAATATGTACCAACCTTTCTTCTTGAATTCTGATACTCATTATTCTTCAACCGAGTAATTGACGTTGAGCTGCATAAAACACCATGTACACAATTATTGACAAAAAATTACAAAGTTTTCTTCTTGAATAATTAAATTATTATCTCTGATTACATTAGCACATACGCAATGGCCTAATAATCAATGTTACATATATGTAATAATGTAATATTAATATGCAATAGGAACATATTCAAAATATACGATAATAATGGAGATAAGGGAGCTAAAAGCACATTTGAGAGCAGGCCTCTAGATGAATGCAACTTCAAATCAAATACCATAGCAACTGAAGCGTGCTTTAATCAACTTCACATCAACCAAAAGTAAAATTCAAATGGGATTCACCTGAAGCGTGCAAAAACCTAGCGCCAATAGATACAAAAAGTTAATAACATATATATGTGGCCTACAAAAAATCTAGCTTCAACATAGAATTGAGGCCAAAAATCCAAGACCTCATTGAGAAAAACTAAAATTCAAGAAGAAAATAATTCTGTAGTGTTGTAGGAAAATGAAATTGGTCTACTCATTTCATTGATAATCCCCTTTATATAGGGTGAGTATTACAACGGTAATAGGAAATACATTAATGACAATAATGACTACATAATTATCTATCGTCAGTTACATTGACGAAGGCACATAATACGTTTTTCCTTCAACACTCCCCCTTGTGCCGAGTCAGAGATAGAATGGTGCATGTGGTGTTGCCTCATTAAAAACCTTGCCAAGTAACAAAAACCCAATGGGAGAAAATAAAACTTTGGTCGAAGGACAAAAAGAGCGCAACGCACCTATTACATTTGAAAACAACATGTATGTGCTAGACTCCCCCTGATGTCTGCACCTCCCCCTGATTTTTACATTAATCATGGGATTCTCCCTGATTCTTTCATTTGATTAAGGGAGCTTCAGTAACATTAGCATAGTTATGCATTTTCACATGTTTTTCCAAATATGACTTTGAGCAATGATTTAGTAACTAAATCTTGCCACATCGTCCTCAGATCCAACTTGATTTACTTTGATCTTGAGGATAAGGTTGTTCATGAACTGAATACATAGGTTCATATTGAACATCAGGTTCACTCGTGGTATGACCTTCATATAACAAAATAGTCATAACTTCGTCTAGAGTATGGGTGAACCATTAAGAGATTTGAAATTGATCTGTGACAACAGATTTTCTTATTTCACCTTTAATGCGTTTTTCTTTACGCATAATTAGCTATGACGTGGATAATTTCTTTATCATGTCACATTCTATGTAGAGATTGAATAAGCCCAAATCTTTCATATCTTTAATGAAAGAACGATTTGCGTTGCGTAGGCGCAGAGCTAAACATAGCTTTACAAATTTACATCGAATGAGAGGTCGAGTCTTACATATTATGTTTAAGTACAATCATGCGTCATTGCACTTGTATAGGAATTTCATTTCCCAATACTTCTTCGTCATCTTCCTTTAGATGAAAAACGGATCTATTGTTAGAGTAAAGACTTCGACTGATCATGAGAATATCTGTAGGCCTCACTTTATTCTTTAGAGTGCCTAAGCCGATTGATGGATGATCACCATCATTACAGTCCTTGAGTTCCATTTCAAGACTGTGTATTCCCAAAATCTTTTTCATTCTCAACTTAGGATTTACAATACACTGAGTTTCTCTTATTTCATTTAGAGTTCATATATATCCATAATGAAAACGCAAGGGTATAATTCATCAATCCCTTTCCAATCAAGTAGTCACTTTAGTGAACGTTCCGATTTCTTTTGCAAACGTACTCATGTGATCTAGAGTCACTTGATTTGGGTGGATCAAGTCCGTTTAGGATCCTCATGTATATCTCTTAATTTAGATCCCCATAGAGATATATGTTTTGATCACTTTTCGTAAGCTGCATGTTCAGTTTTTCAGAAACTACCAAACTGACAAGGTAGTGGAGTGCAATGACATCCATTACGAGAGTTTGTCTCATCGTAGTCCATTACGAGAGAATATCTCCTCGTAGTCGATTCCAGTGCGTTTTTGAGAGACCTTGCGCCATAAGGTGAGTTTGCATACTCTTATTCTCATTACGCATTCTAACAAAGATATATTTGATAGGGTTTATATTTGCGGTGTCGGCGTCACCTGTCCAAAAGACCTATCTCTTTGTTTATACTGGATCGCTTCTTTCCATTAGGCCAGTTTACTAAGTTGACATTTTTCAACGAAGTATGGTTCGATAGTAGACTCATTATTCCACGTCCTCATGTACACTAGTGTAATGTGTTTGTAGAGATCTCTATACTTTAAGGATTGGTTCTAACATTTGAGGCGTCCCCCAATGATAACCACAATTCATAAATATTCTCATGAGACGGATTTGAGTATCACTGATCAATAGATCAGGTTGTGCCAAACTTGTTTTCTTCCTTTACACAAGTATGTATCGAACTTAAGGTGACCTCCCCCTCTTCCTTGGAGAGTCACGGCCTATGACGCCATTTATGCCACTTATGGCGTCACCATGCCACCATGGATGGTGGCAGTGCAATACCCAATTCCTCTTGGGTGATACCATGTCCTTTTGATAAAACACAATCCTTGCAGGTATATTTGCAGCAGGTTTATATGATCTCGTCACTTTAATGTATAAGATATCTACACACCTTACTTTGTGTGATTTTTGGGGATCGAGATGAGACACAGTGGGGACAAACCACGACAATTCATGTCGTTCCACTTGAACATGCTTGTTCTTATCTCCCCCTAACGACGGGAAGACTGTCTCATCCAAGTGACACACCGCAAATCTAGCGGTGAGGAGATCGCCTGTCAAGGTTTCGACATAGCGGACTATAGCTGGAAGTTCATATCCAGCATAAATATTTATTCATCTCAAGTAACCCATCATTGTGCGCTGTGGCAGCGCAATTTTGGCACATAAAACATTTAATAGAGCTCAAGGATTGTAGATCCGTGTCAATCCAAAAGAGCTCAAGGATTACAAGTTCGTTTGAAATCCTTAAAAATCCTCACACATAGTCACTAGCTATGGTGTAAATTGGTTCAATGATGATGGCCATAGATGAAAAAGTAACGCTGCATGCAAAAATTGCATAACCCAAAACGGAAGTATTGGTGTGCTTTACCAATATTAAGACTATTACTGTAGTCGTTTTCCGTGAGACCAATTGGGTTTTTATATATAGGAATATGATGTCCATTACAAATCCCATATAATAAGCCATAAAATCATCACACCTACGGAAATTAACCCGGCCTAAGTGTTTTGACTTTCTAGCATAAGCAGCATAAATTTTAATTGTGGATGGTGTCATGACACGTGACCAGTGTGTCGACACAACAACCAACACCATAAAATATCTATGGTGTCCGCAAGTTGGTTGAATCGATCCACTGAATCCTCTTTTGATTCAATATAACAACATAATGAGAAACTCATGTGTCCTTTGCATATGATGATCTCAATCATAATTGCTTTAACGAATAGGCTTTGAATGATGTACTTTTATCCATAAAATCATGACGGATAGGAGAAGCATAATAAGGTATAAATGCATATGCTTGTGCATCAAATATATTATAATGCCACATTGGGGGAGCGGCGGAATTTAGGAATTGAACATACGTCTTCAACCCTATATGACAATATTTGAGGATAAAATATTCATTGATCGTCCTCAGATTCGTGTGTGAACCATATTCTTCTGGTGTTTGCTTCTATTTATCCAAAAATATGGGTGTCCATAGTAGTTTCTTTAATGTATGGATCACCATATCAAAGCCAATCTATGTCAGAATTCCAAAAGATCATTTTCTTTTGACTTTGGATTCAATTAGCGGTTATATATAACCCACTAAGTTGACATATAAATTTCTTTAATACTCGTTTACATCCGTAGTCATTAGAGGTAATGCAAAGGAGATCAAATGAATTCTCACTTGTGTCTTTTTACATGAACATCGTGGCATAAATTTCTTTAACGTGTGGAACAAATTCAATTTTCTCTTATCGTATAAATTGTCAATTTGACATATGCTCAATATATACATCGAAACGTAACTCAAGTTCTTTAGAGTAAATCGATGGGGATTGTAATAAAAAGGTATTGTAATCCCAGTTAGGCAAGTGCGTTATGAATCCCAAAGGAACAAATATTTAGATCCTTATCACTTTCATTATAGTACTACAGTTCTCCAGTACTATTGTGCTATTTTTGTAATATATTAGTACCATTGTCCTTCAGTACTATTACTCTAGGGATTACATGGTGCGTTTCTTTGCACACAGTTCTTTGTGTCATGCCTATATTATGATATGTTGTTTTGTTTTACTTTATGCAATACTTTGCAAAGTTAGATGCAGAAAATTGAATTATGTATATTATGAATAAAATTTGAAAAATCTCAATTCCTTTAGAGAAAATTCAAAAAATTAACATGCCAACGATTACATTTAGTCTTGTCCAATTTAGAGAGAGAAACTTTAAGACCAAAAGTCTAATTTAGGACCAAAAGTCGTATTTAGGCGTAATAGCCTTTATAAGGATATCTTAAAATTTTTAAAGTAGACTAATCAAAGTCTATCTTGGATTGAGCCAGATCCTTTTTGCTCTTTTAATGGCTGCAATGATGAGATGTGTCATTTGACATATTCTTCCCATATGGTATGTCTTTAGTTGTAAATTTATTTTCGATGTTCTTGTTGGATATTGAAGATACTTTTCCAAAAAATCCACATATTTATATGTTTCTTCATATTTATTGAAAGTCGTAGCTAATTCTTTACTAGCTTATAATGTACGTATCAATATTTCATTGAATTACAACAATGGCAGAGTGCTTCACTGCACATGACATGTCCCCTATGTCATCTTTTAAATGTTACATTGTTTCCACTTACTTTTGGATGATTATATGAATTTTACGTCCATTGTAATTACCCTTTGTTTTAGGGTCGTTGCATTACTTTGCCCAATTTGTTCAAGAATATATATATTTTTTCTAAGACCTTACATCGTCATTGCTTTTTGTTTTAGGGTTGTTGCATTACTTTGCAAAATGTGTTCCAGGAAATTTCTTTTTCTCATACCTTACATTGTCATTGCTCTTTGGTTTAGGGTTATTGCATTACTTTGCATAATTTGTTTCAGAAAATTTATTTTTATCAGACCTTACATTGTCATTGAAGATATTATAATTATTTCTTAGCTATTTACATTAAGCAATTTGCATAAATATACCATGCTCAAGCCTTAGTTGGTTTAATAGGGGAATTTGGTACTCAAGTTCTTTAAAGTCAAACTGTGATGGTTAAACCATCTGTAAAATATAGGAAGAATAAAATGTATTAGTTTCGCGGTCTAAATAACATTTCACGACAACTAATATAAACCAATATACATTATGGTAAATCCGATGCTTCGTGAAATTTCGTTATCACAATAAAATTTTGATTTTTTCATATTCATTGCATGTAAAGCTAATGAAATTTTATTATCATTGCTTTTTATATAATCAAGAAGATATCCATGATGAAAATTTTTCAAGAAATTAAAATTGGATCTCAAGACCAAAATTTGTAATGGTCATATTTTTCTTACTTCGTGAATATGCTTTATCACAATAATTGGTTTGTCCATTTTTATCTATATTACAATGCTCATGAAATTACATTATCATGACAATGCTCAAACTAAATAACATGTTAAATAAAACAATTATTTAACACTAATAAAATGAGCATATAATGTTTCAAGTTTCATATTTATATAAAATACTAATGTGATCAAATTGAATAAAGCATTATTTCATATAAATAACTGAAACAAAATATAATGAAAGCAGAGCGTCAATGTAAATATTACTTGTAAGTTTGCCAAATAAACTGCATATGAATCGATTGCTCGATCTCCGACTCCAAATTTGTCGTCGCATATTCATCGCCGCATCATTAAATTGATATGTCACATAAAAAAATATTCATATGATTAGTCACTTTAATCATACATTTACCATATCAATTAAATAATTTCATATTTACCATTAAATTCATAAAACAGTAAATAGTCACAGTAAATAAGAATTACTATGCGGTAATTTTAAAATTACCTTCAAATTTTATCCCAAAAGAAAATTCTGTTTTTTTTTTCGTGGGTCGGGTCAGCAGAACCGGGTCAGGCCCAACAAGGCCGGGTCGGGTCAACTTCTATTTCTGCCGACGAAGCTTTGTCGGTAGAAAAGGAAGAATCTTTTGCCGACGAACTGTCGTCGGTGGGGAGCCTCGAGTCCAGAGTTCTGGGCTGTTCGGTGACTGGGTCGACTCGGCGGGCGGAGGAAAGTCCAACGGTGTAGGGGCCGCGCTGCGTATCGGCGGGGGTGCGGCGTCATCGGGCTAGGGTGGGGGTTCGCCGGCTTCGGGGAAACGGGATCTCGGACGAACCGGATCGGGGGCGACTGGATCGAGCAGATCGGAGGAGCGGTGAGGGGGATCCGATCTGGAGCGGATCGCAACCGGGAGCAGGCTGGGTCATCCGTGCATGGGTTCGATCGGAGGTCGCGCCTTTCTGGAGGAGCAGACGAGGCCGAATGGAGGTTGTGGAGGTTGCCGATCGAAGGAGCATCGTTTGTCCGGCGAGGGATGGGTGCCCAGATCAGTGGGTTTTTTTTTCTTTGTTCTCCGGCAGAATTCCGGCAGGAATCTTTTTTCTTTGGCTATTGCCGCTAGGGGTTTTTTTTTTCTTTCTCAGCGAGTAAAGCTACGTGCTGATAACGTGTTGTAGGAAAATGGAATTGGTCTACTCATTTCATTGATAATCCCCTTTATATAGGGTGAGTATTACAACGGTAATAGGAAATACATTAATGACAATAATGACTACATAATTATCTATCGTCAGTTACATTGACGAAGACACATAATACGTTTTTCCTTCAACATGTAGTAAATTATACAGTAGTACCCGACCAAATTTATAAATACAAATAACTCAATTCCAATAATTTTTAAACAAAAAAGGACATAAGTGTGCCCCAAAATCGAGTTGACCCAAAACTGACTGAATAATTGAGGCTGAAATGCCTAAAATGTCACTGATTTTCCTAAAATTACTATATTACCATTCTAGTAACTGACAAGTGTGTCTCCTCATTTTTGAGTTATTTTCGGCAATTTCAAGTTTTCATGCCAAACCGTCGACAATTTGGAGAAGATTCAAACTACAAAATTGTTCTTCATCTCATGAGCCTTCATTTGAGTACAATGTTGCATATATTTTGAGAAACTTTGAAATTTCGAATGTCAACCACCATGAGCCACAGTTTGCCTCATGATTGACAGTAGCAGTTTGCCTCAGGATTGATAGTACGCCTCAGGATTGATAGTACCAGTTTGCCTCAGGGTTGACAGTAGCAGCAATTTATAAGGTCAGCAACGACATCTAACTTCACGGTCGACAATAACATCTAGTTTCTCTATCGACAATAGCATTTAATTTTCCCATCGACATTCAACTAGTTTCTCTATCCATAATAGCAGTTAGCTTCTCTATCCACAATAGTAGTCTTATGATTGATAAGGTTGTAAGGAGGTGACTAAACACATATATAAATAATAGCAGTAGCAGGGATGGAAACAGTAGTATCAATAACTTCTCAGTCGCAGTCGCTAGTAGCAACCATGCCACTTCCCAAACGACAGTAGCAGTAACTTCATAGTCAATAGTAGCAACGTCTTCCCAATCAGCAGTAGTAGAAGCTTCCCAGTCAACAGTAGCAACAACGTCAAAATCGACAGTAGCAGCTATACAGTCAGCAGTAGCAGAAGCTTCTCAGTCAACAGTAGAAACGACTTCCCAATTGACAGTAGGAGCTATATAGTCAGCAACAGCAGAAGCTTCACAGTCAACTGTAGCAGTGACTTCCCAATTGATAGTAGTAGCTATATAGTCGGCAGTAGCATCTGCATTCACGCTCGACAATAGCAGCTACATTCACGCTCGACAATAGCAGCTACATTCACGATCAACAATAGCAGTTAGCTTTGCAATAGACAATAGCAGTTAGCTTTGCAATATGCAGTAACATCAACTGGGACTAAATACATGCTTGTAAATATTAAGGGCAAAAAAGTAAATAGGTTGATAACATGTGGCAGCTTGTCATGCACAAAGTACTGATTTGTAAATTTTTGTCATAATTTGTTAAATTCAATATGTCTGTGAACTATTTGTTAAACAAATTATTGTCATAAACTTTTTTCTAGTTTGTTAATAATTCTGTCATAAATACCAAAATTAAATGGTTTTTTCAACGTATGAATCAGATCAAGAGCATTTCAGGTAAAAGTTATAATTTGCAGGGAGTTTCCATTTTCGGACCCAGTTTCAAAAGCTTCGAGAAATGAAGCCATAGATGGATGATAATGTTGTTGGTGCTCCATAGAAGCCTAGCTAGCACTACAACACTGGAAATCTTAGGCGACGAAAAAATTTCGTCACCTAAAAACTTAGGTGACGAAAATTTTATCGCCTAAGTTTCGTCGTCTAAAGTTTGTGGTCTAAGTAAGTAGGCGACGAAACATAATAAATTTCGTCGCCCAAGATATTACTTAGACGACGAAACATCTCACTTAGGAGACGAAAAAATTAATTTCGTCACCTAAGTTGTACACTTAGGAGACGAATATCCTTATTTTCGTCGCTTAAGAGGAAAACTTAAGTGACGAAAAATAAAATTTCGTCACCTAAGTTGTCCACTTAGGAGACGAATATCCTTATTTTCGTCGCCTAAGAGGAAAACTTAAGTGACAAAAAATAAAATTTCGTCACCTAAGTTGTCCACTTAGGAGACGAATATCCCTATTTTCGTCGCCTAAGTCTTCCTCTTAGGCGAGGAATATCCTTATTTTCGTCACCTTAGTGGAAAACTTAATTAGGTGACGAAATTTTATATCTTCGTCTCCTAAGTAATTTAATTTTTTTTAAAAAAAAATAGAAAATTTAGACCAAATATAATTAATATATTAAAAAATGTATTCATACAAATTAAATACTTAATATTAATAAATTTGTTCATACAAACTAAAACGCTAGGGATAAATAAATTAAGCGACCAACAATATCGTATGGGAGGGGAGTGGACATCGAGGATCTTCTGCACCTATTATATATGTTTGGAAAAAAAATGTACATTAGACTAATAAAACATGATCCTTACAGACTAAAAACAACCAGAAATTTCATATAGCTGATTATTTAATTGAAGGTTGAAAAAACAATTGTCAAACTATAGGGCATTGTAGGACTGGTCAACCACCTCAGTGGACAAAATAAGTTTCAAGGGTATATTGATAAAAATTTAAGTATTCTACTGCATTATGATTTGGATATCATGATTAATGGTTGAAGTTTAAACAAGGATTTTACCATTTAAAATCAATAGAGGACGCGGAGCAATTGCTTGAACTGTATAAGGAGAATCAAACTGAGAGGCCATACCTGGAGCAATCCTATCCCACAGCTGGTCAATATATGAAATTGTAAGATGTCATCCAACTACAATATGCTACTCATTGTGAACCGCAGTATCATATCAGAGAGAGAAATATGCAGCTAACCTTCTCCACTACTTCTTTGTCAATCGCACTCTTGTTTAGATCGATTCGTGCTTCTGAAACACAACCAAGAAAGTGAAAGAATCAGATTAACAAATACAAACATAGCTCCCATCGAAACCCCTATCATAGTAGCATAAAGGGTGAGTTGGTTGTACTCCGACTATATAAACATAAGGAAAAAATTCACACACAGTACCTGAACTTAGGTGGTCAGGTCAGTTTGATACCTCAACTTTTTTTCGTACGATAAACATACTCCAACTTATTTATCCGTACCAAATGTGTACCCACGTCACTGTTTTGATGACGTGGCACCTCTGTTTTTGTATCAAACTGACCTGACCACCTAAGTTCAGGTATCAAACTAGCCTGACCACCTAAGTTCAGGTATCAAACTGACCTGACCACCTAAGGCCACGTCATCAAAACAGTGACGTAGGTACACATTCGGTACGGATAAATAAGTTGGAGTATGTTTATCGTACGAAAAAAAGTTGAGGTATCAAACTGACCTGACCACCTAAGTTCAGGTACTGTGTGTGAAATTTTTTCCTAAACATAAAGGTAATGAATAATACATAATACCTGAGCGCCAATTATAGAGACAACCACTGCATAGCGGGTGTCAGCACAGGTAACCTCCCCTGCTCTCCTGTCTATCAACTCAACCCAATACCTGAACGCCAATTATAACCACCCACCATGCTAGATCAAGAAACCTCATTTCTCTATGTGCATAAACCTCTATGTGGGAACACTAAGTGTCCTCTCTAAGGATTAAAATATTGATATCGGCAGAGATATCGGTCGGCCGAAAAAAAGAGATATTGGAGATATTCCGAAAGAATTTTTTTTTTATTTAAATATGAAATTTATTCATTTTACACATAAAATCATAAATACATACAAATAATAGCTTCATTTAGTACCAGAAAGAGACTCTAGGTGTTTCAAATTTCTCATGCTGATCCACGAAAGTACAATAATCTGACCAATCTTGGACAATCAAAATATTTTCTTGAAATTGAAGTGGCCAGGTCTAAGAAAAGAATTTCTTTATCCCAACGCAAGTATGTACTTGACTTGTTAGCTGAAACAGGAATGCTTAACTACAAGCCAGCTGAGACACCAATTGAGATGAATCATAACCTTGCTATTTATCCAGATCAAGTCATGACAGACAAGGGACAATATCAACGTCTAGTAGGGAGACTCATTTATTTGTCTCATACTAGACCTGATATTGCTTATGTTGTCACTGTGGTGAGTCAGTTTATACATAGTCCCAGTGAAGAGCAAATGGATGCAGTATACCGTATTCTGAGGTATCTCAAGAAGGCACCTGGAAAAGGTTTGTTGTTCGAAAAGAAAAATAAATTTGAAGTCATGGGGTATACAGATGCTGATTGGGCAGGTGGTAAGACTGATATAAGATCTACATCTGGCTACTTCACCTTTGTTGGAGGAAATCTAGTGGCTTGGCGTAGTAAGAAATAAAAAGTTGTTGCTAGATCAAGTGCAGAAGCAGAGTTTCAAGGTATGACACACGGCGTATGTGAATTGCTATGGTTCTAGAATGTATTAAAAGACTTAGGGATCAAGCTTAAGAAGCCTATAGATTTACATTGTGATAACACATCAGCAATTGAAATTGCTCACAATCCTGTTCAGCATGACCGAACGAAGCTTGTGGAGGTTGATCGATTCTTTATCAAGGAGAACTTAGACATGAATGTCATTCGATTCCCGTTCGTATATACAGAAGACCAGTTGGCTGATGTTCTTACAAAAGGAGTGTCAAGGAAAGTTTTTGACGATTCAATTGACAAGTTGGGCATGATTGACATCTATGCACCAACTTGAGAGGGAGTGTAGAATATTCTAGGATTATTACTTTCCTTGTATGTATATGATTATTATTTTCCTTGTAGATGTAGAGTTGTATCACTATATATATATCTTCTTATGGAGAAGAATAATAATTAAGCAAATATTCAATCTTTCTTTTCTACTTGAGTCAGATTTGCATCCAAGCTCGAAATCAGATATATTATTGATCAACTTGTTGACTGAACTCTCATTCAAAAATCAAGAAAATAGTTATGCTAAAAACATATACAGACGCATATTCTAATGAAAATTCAAGAATACAAACGAATATAGATGTTTTAGATAATTTATACTATATATGTTGGGGTAATTTTATTATGTTCAATAAACATTCATCGACCTTGGGTCGCAATGTCATCCTTGAGATTCCGCCATCTTGGTCATCTTTATAGCAACCAATATCTTATTAGAAATTTAATATGAAGAATTACTAAGAAAATTGTTTCCTTCTTAAAAAAAAAATAATAATAAATAAAAAAAAATTTGTTACCTAATAGAATAAGTATATATCGAATTCACTTATTCTACAAGGAAAATGATTTGGGACTCATTAAGGCCTAAAATTTGTGGCCTCAATCTTAGGTGACATGTTATGTCACCTATAAATATCACCAATTAGAAAAAATTCATGTTATCTCATTCTTAATTCAAAAGACGATCGTGTCCATCTTAATCTAACGGCTCTATATTTTGTCTTTCTTATATACAAAAAAATATATTTTTGCAGTTTTTTTAATTTTTTTTTTCTTTTTATATCACGATAATACTTAGATTTAAACTCTAAGAATACTTTTCTTTTTAGAATGGAACAACAAAAATACTAGAAAATTTCAGTATTTTTGAAAGTATACTTGTTCGAAAATGTGAGTTCATATGAACATCCATATATATAATTTTGTTCTAAGAAATAAAATTTTGTTATTTATTCAGAGAAAAAAATTTGTTGTAACCAAAAAATAAAAATCGACTGTGAAATAGAATTGTGTATATCTAATCCATTAAAGTTATTTGATGTTATTTGAATAGAGATTTTTGTAACCAAAAAAAAATTAATAGAGATTTTTCTATTTTTTAATGTTATTTGAATTTCTCTTTATGGTATATAAATATCATAATTCTAACCCATTAAAACTAAGAAAACTTGATACATAGAAAAAATCAAAGAATTAAATTAAGATTGGCAAAGGTGAAATTTTTTTATTGAATATCATAATTGTAACCTATAAATAAACTTAAATAGTTCATGTAAGGTAACTAAATCACCTCGATGAAAATTTTTTAGTATGATTATTACCTAATTTGGTATGATTATTAACCAAAATAATTGTATATAAACTAATTAAATTTAGATGTACGCATTTTTTAATGAAGAGGATAACATTGTCTTTTTATTTAAGAATGACATAACATGAATTTTTCAATTGATGATGCGTTTAGGTGATATGGCACGTGATAGAGAATTAATGCCATAAATTTTAGGCTTCATTAAGGTCCTATATCAGTGCCCGTTCGAATACAAAGAGAGAAAAATTGGCAGACAAAAAAAGAGAGGAAAGGTGCAGATCGAGGATCCAGATCCTGCCATGGCAAAATGTCTCAGCGAATTGTGTTTGCCGGAGGATGTAGGAAATCCTGTCAAGATTGCCTCCAAAACCTCTGATGCGATTCAAATGCGTACAATCATGGTACAATCTGAAAAACTCTCATAGTTTTGTGGCCAAGAACCTTGCTTATTCCAGGAACAACACTTGCATGAGTTGCATGCTCTTCAAGCGTACTGTCTTCAAGGACAAAAGCATCAAGGATAAGAATGACATCACTTCAATCTTAAGGATGTAGAACAATGAAGATAAGAAGGACACTTTGTGATGAGCGGAACTATCCCGTTGGAATCCACCAACGGCAGCCTTGAATCCACAAGACTAGAATTCTCGAATCCATGAGAAAATCTGGAATCCACCAGAGAAATTGAGTAAACTCAATGTTTATTAATATGAAAGATCACGTTTAGCAGCCACAAGAAGTGGCTTAAATACTGATAACAAAACCCTAGGTAGCTAACAAAAGTCTAACCCAGCCCATAGGTGAAATAAAATAAAAGTCTAAAATAAATAAATCCAAAATAAATTCGGAAAAATACTAAAAGCTGATTTTAAGGGCTTAAACGTCGTTGGATGGCCGAAAAAGGTCACACGTCGTGGCAAAGCGACGAGTATTGTTTTTGGCGCGTTCTCTTTCCGAAAAGGTATCACACGCCCTATTCTGCGCTCGCATCCCAGACATGAACAATACCGATCCTTCCATTCTTGCGACGGTCCATCTGCTCTTCTATCCTTGCTGCCATATGTTCTACATCACTTTGTTTTCATTAGTCACTCTTTCTAACTACGATGACCATTACCACTTTGGTTGCGTTGTTGATGACTTTCTTCTTCCTTCTCCTATCTGTTTCTATCCCCTGGTAGGGCATAGTGATGTCATTGTTTGTCTTGTGACTTTTACTTACGGTGAGGATGATGTTATTTTGCGCAATCTGGCAATCAAGGAAACTTTTGAACACCTTCCCAAGTCATGTCTTCTTTTGCCTCCCTAACTTCGTAATGATTTCGATAATGAAGGGGGACTATTATGATCCGTTAGGATCGTCTTAGCGGGGTAAGTTGGATATGATTATGTTTACAAGGTTGTGAGAATTGTTGGCTTTTAGTCTGGTTACTATTTTACCCAGCATACATCAAGGGCAGAGGTTTTCAATGTGGGTTCTGCTTCTTAGAGAGAGATCAATTTTGATACGGAAGCCTATGTCTGTTCGGATCTATCTTTTAAATTATGCTTCAAGGGAATTTGTAATCTCTATGCATATTCTGCAGTGTTTACAGAAATCCTCCTTGCATTTGATATGAGTGAAGAGCCATTTCATGAGATATCAGTTCCAGAGAAAATCCAACATAAAGAAGGATTCTTTAAGAGTCTTTCTGTATTGAAAGAATACATTGCTCTTATTGCCTACAAAAAATTATGTTGATCCGAAATTTCTGAATGTATGGGTGATGGGTGAGTCTGGTGGTTTTTAGAGGTGCATGGACAAAACACTTAACTATTGGACCTGTAGAATGTGAGGCACCATTAAGGTTTTGGAAGAGTGATGAGATTCTTATGCGCACTGCTGATGGATTCATGGTCTCCTATAACATACGTACCGAGACGACGCTCAAGTATCTTCCGATTCAGGATGTACTTGCAGTTGCAGAATGGTCAACATAAACCAATAGCTCAGTATCTCTCTCCTGGAGATATGGCTAACAAGTCCATCTTCAATTTCAAAGTGCCTACCATACATCTTTTGCTGCTCATCAGAATTTGTGCCTACTATTTGCCATAACAGAACAAACAAGTGCCACAAGCACTCATCAAGTCTTAATCTATTTCATAATGAAAAGCATAGTTAACTAAAAGATGACCAGTACACAGATATAATCAGCTGATCACTAAAACAAATGGAAAGAAAATAACAGCCAGGGAACCAGAATTCCAGAGAGCACAGAACAGAGTATGCTATATCCAAAATGGTGACGATGAAAACTAAAACGATACACGTTGAGAAATACTCAAGTACTGCCCCATGAACATGCCAAACCAGACTGTAACACTGCAAAAACCTGATCACCTACTACTGACTGACACAACTTATAATTTGAAAACCAATATTAAAAAGTATCCCATCAGTAGTAGCACTACTTAACCGCATATAAGAGAGCACTGAATAAACAGAAAATAGAGTGTCACTTCATAAAGAGGGACTAAGGTTGTAATGTTGTGTGTGTATACAGTCTCTGAGGAATGCAAATTGGAGTCCCTACCTGTGAAAACAGCAAATAAAACAACAATTGTCGCACATAAGTTGCACATTATGGCAATACCGAAGTAATTAGAAAACTACAATGCAATCACTAAGCATCATCCACATGTCTTTTAGTCAAAGATAACAAATTAAATAAACATAAAATGAACTGTGATTACATAAGATTTATGACATGAGAGATGAATGGTAATTAATCAACTGTGGTTTCAACTACAGTAAACATTCAACACCTCTACTAACTGGCTGGGTTAAAATAGAGAATGATGCTTAAATGGGTGCTTTCCCATTTCAAGTATTGGATCATTGGTTTCCCATTTCAAAATAAATAGAATAAAAAATGGCTGACCTGTATGTTTCTTAGCAAAAGAAAACAAGTAAAAGAGGTGAAAACAGAAAATCAGAAAATAAGATCGAAAATTTGATTGGTAGTAAAAGGATCCTTCTGAGACTTGAGAAGGTGACTAAAATCAAAGCATTTGTTTGAAACTCACTATCCAGGAATTTATTAAAATGGAATTTCTCAAAGCTAGATATGACATGTCATGATTATCATAAAACCTCATTATACCCCACAAAGTAAAGCAACTGCAGTATATACCTTTGCAATGCCTTCAAGAACATCAAAACCCAAGACAATTGGATCCTTTTTGTTGAAAACACAGTTGGGTAAAATCTTGAGCACACACGGAAAAGCAGCTTCATCAGCAGCTTCCTTCTTCGTTTCCTCTTTGAGATTGTCTAAGTATCCCTTAAGTTGGTCACATAAGTGATAGATTATAAAAGCCATTAAAATCTTAACTCCACTTTGAGATTGTCGAAATATGACTTAAGTTGGTCACATAAGTGATAGATTATATCAGCCATAAATATCTTAACACCCAATTCATCTGCAAGGTCTCAGGCCTCAGGTGTTACTTTTACATCAAATGCCAAGATAGTGGCATACTCCTTTTTCTTTTTGAGCATTACACTGGCCTTCAGGACATCCTTCTTGTGTACAGGGCCAATGCTAATACCACTAACAGGAATATTAACGTCTGGCGTTTTCAGAAAATCTAGCAATGCTTCCAAGGATCCTAGAGTAGATGCCTGTACACAAACTCCCTCACCACTCTTGTCAATCCAATACAAGACTGATTTCATATCCTCCATAGCTGTTTCCTTGATATCATCCAAGTCGCCATGAGGCCCGATAACGTACTGGGCAGTGCCAGCAATAGCATGTTCAAGTCCCTGCATTAGCATATGTTTAAAATGGAAAATAAAGTATTGCTCTCAATGGAATGTCAATGGCCAAATATCAACAGTTGCAAGTGGATTAGTCTCGACTTCAACCTAGAATTACCTGTGCTGTAATTTTGATACCTTGTGCAGCTTCGATTTGACTATGGTGCAGATAAGTTCCCTGAAACCAAGAAAAGTACCGTCACCATCTGACATAATGGGGACAGCTGGCATTGTCTCAGGACATCAAGGGTTCATAGCAGACACAACCAATAAGACGTTTTGACTATAAAAAAATTAAAACTGAAACGAAAACCATACCTTGACATGAAGTTCTTTCATTAAATGGGGTGTCAACAAAGCTCGAATTGAAACAACCATAGGTCCTTAAAAGAAAATAAGAAAGCAAAATCAAGAATGATAATCATCTCGAAACCATGCTGACAATTACCATCGGTAACCATTTCTGAAAGAACTGATGCCAAAAGTTTGCAAGCATTACCAAAGTAGCAGAAAAAGTTATATTTCATTAAATACGCCACGAAAGGGAAACTCTATGAAACAATTAAAACATTCCTTTTCAAAAATCAAAAGTCCGGTGAAAATAAACGATCTGAAGGCTGTGATAAAATTCAATTCATAGTAGGCAGCAGCTTTTGTTTTGTTATACTGTAATTTCTAGTCAAGCAAATACTGAAATTACCAATGGCATTGAATCTGCTTCTATGACAAACTGAGGAACAGAAATATTTGAGTTTGTAAGATAAATTTACTAGTATAGAGCCTCTGAGCAATTAAATATAAGTTTAAATTTTAAATCCTTTTCGTGACAGTAATTTTTTTATTTTTTATAACTTCTTTATTTCTTTTGATCAAGAGGTAGAAGGGAAACAAAATCAGGAGCTCTTCAAAACCAAAATAGTACCCCCCCCCCCCCCACAAGCTAGTTGATAAACTTAGAACATGTTGTAACTCATTAAAAAAGTTACACCACTTTTAGCATTGGAAAGAAAAATTGAAATTTTATGACAAATAAATCATGGAGAACAATGGAATCAAATACTAAGAGATGTGTATCTGATTCTTTTTTGTATCCGATTCTTAAAGGGCCCAGACTTACACATCCCAAACTAAAACAATCCACAAAACCTTAAAGGCTTTAAACACGATAGCACCACAAATGATGGTCAAATCAGGAGGTGTGCCCTCTAAAATTAGGGAAAGTACAAGATTCTACCCTTATTTTAAGGTATGATTTTTTTAAAAGTTCAAGTACGAGTAAAACCGATTGATTTTGATAGATTTTTTTTCCCTATATGACCTATATAAATTGTTTAAATTTTATTATTTTAGGATTGTATTGGTGCTATTGATGGAACTCATACTCCCGCCATGGTGAAGGGACGAGAAGTAAGTAGCTACCGTAACCGTCATGGTATTCAATCTCAAAATGTTTTGGCAGCATGCAACTTCGATTTGGAATTCATGTATGTGCTTAGTGGGTGGGAAGGTTCAGCACATGATTCAAAATTGCTAACCGATGCATTATCAAGAAGAAATGGACTTGAAGTCCCTCAAGGTAATTATATATATATATATATATATATATATATATATATCAACTTTTTTAAAAATTATTTTCATTATGTTCGTCATGCTAATGATAAGATATTATACTTTTAGGTAAATATTTTCTCGTGGATTGCGGATTTGCTAATCGACGCCAATTTTTGGCTCCATTACGTGGTGTACGATACCACTTAAAAGATTTTGGAGGTCAAGGTCGTCACCCGAGAAATGCTAGTGAGTTATTCAATCTCCGCCATGCATCATTAAGGAATGTCATTGAGAGAATATTTGGTATCTTTAAATCGCGGTTTACTATTTTCAAAACCGCGCCTCCATTCCAATTTGTGACACAAGCGGAGTTGGTGCTAGCTTGTGCTGGATTACACAATTTTCTTAGGAAAGAATGTCGATCTGATGAATTTCCTATTGAAGAAGAAGATGATCAATTTCCACCATATCTTGACATGGAAGATGAGAATCTTGAATTGCTTTCTCAAAGCCAACGACAACAAAGAGCGGAAGCTAATGCTTGGAGAACTACTATTGTCGATGCTATGTGGGACGATAGGCCGATGAATGATGATGATGAAAATGAAGATGATAATAATGATGATCAAGACAATGAGAATAATGAAGAGCACATGGATGATGAGAATCAAGAGGTTAATGATGATAATGAAATGGTAGAGTATGCTGCATTCTAATGTATTTTTTTAATTGTGTACGTACGTTTGATTAATCGGTTTAATGAATTCTTGTATGGAGTTGGATAACTTGGTAACGATTTTAAAAGTAGTTGCATATGACATTATATAAAAGCATTTCATTTTGACTCATAATTTTATTTTTGTATATTGTCTGTGTGTTTAATAGTGTTAATTTATTTATTTATTGTTATGATAATAATCTATGGACTTTATAAGTCCACATAATCATAGACAAATAAATCCAATAGAATCTGCTAAACTCTATATAGAATTAAAACATTCCATGGAATTAACAAACTCCATGGATTATAAAAAGTCAGCTAAAATCTTTTCAAATCTGGATTGAATACACCCCCCCTTAGTTTTGAGTACTCTATTGAATTTTAGCCTTAATTAGTATTATCTTTATTCCTCCTCAAGATCAGATTGGAAAAAATTTAAATAGAATAAAAATAGAATGGATATGAAAATATATTCTCTATTTTCTCTTTCCCATTTGTGAAAAATATTTTACAAAATATTTTTGATAATATAACAGAACGACAATTTCACATGGCTTGACAAAGTCAATACTAATATGAAAAAAAGGAGGTTTAAGTACCGTTTTTAGAGGTATGAATAGAAGCTCCCAAAAGAAAATTACTCAACTCAAGCTTAGTTAGCAATTTTGGAGATATAGCAAGTAAAATTCAGTGTTTTTTGTATGTGAACTAGTGAGTAAGGTTAGTTGAAAGTGTTAAGTGATCTTGGTACTTACTGGGAAACAAAAAAAAAAGGAGGTGAAAATCATACTGTAAAAGGTTTCAAAATATAGAGATCCTGATAAAGAAGCTCTGAACATTTTCCCCAAAAATCACAGAAGAAGAAGAAAATAAAAGGTCCTCAGTTTGCTCACTCCAACACATTCGCTTAGTTCTGCTGTCCTAAAGGGGATAGGCAAGTGCCAAATACTGAAACCAGTTCAAAGCTAAAAAAAACTAACGAGATTCTCATACAATGATGAACAAGTGAACAAATAGAAAATTTAAACCCGGTTTCGAAAATTTTGTAGAGCTCTCTTCTCATAGGTTTTCTATAATTGCAAAAGAATGAAATAAGTAGGATTTTCTTTAACTATCCTCTTAATACTGGATAATTCATGTCCAGTACTGATGACTCTAAACTACAGTCGAATAATCAAATCCAAAATTTAACAGGCTGCATAAACCAGCTGAAAAGAAAAAAAATACAAAAAAGAAGAACAAAAATCAGAAAAGAGCATAGTTCCAGAAGGGTAAACGGCATCATCATACAATAAAGCAGCCTCCAAATAGTCTTTTCAAAATTCCGATCCTCATATGTTTTTTACAAGTCAAATCCATTGTCCTTGTTCATTAGATTCTAAAATGTTCATGACCAAGCTGATTAAAGCTAACAGCTGCTTTGTTACGACTTTCCCTACTCTGTACCTCAGCTCTACTGTAATGGAAGGACCTACCTGAAACAATCAAGAACATAGTCAGAAAGATATGGATTTCGGAACTCAATGAAGATAAATCTGAATGTACAAGCACACAAACCTTCTGTACAGAACCTTCACATCTTCCCCCAATGCTGGACTTTCAAAAAAAGGATCACCACATTCTTTCACATCATCAACAGTATCAAATTCAAAATCCTGAAAACCACAATATTCATTCCATTCAAACCACATCTTGGCAATTAATTCTTTTTTAGAGCAAGTAGCATGATCTTCCTCTTCAGGGGAATCAGCAGCTACCAATCTATATACAAATACCTTCCTCTTTTGACCAGGTCTAAATGCACGGCCAATCGCTTGCCGTGTCACAGAGGGGTTAAGATGGACATCCAAAATTAAGACTCGTGACGCCCCTACTAAAGATATACCCTCTCCACATGCCTTGATCGAGCCAAAGAAGACCTTGGCATCAGGGGAATTGTTAAATCTCTCCATGGACCACTCCCTATTTTCAGATTTTGATTCCCCTGTGATCACAAACATTTCTCTCCCAGGACTCCAACCCTTTGTTTTGGCAGTTAATCTCTCTAAAAATTTCAAAGGTGGGAGGTACTGACTGAAAACCAATAATTTCTCACCAGATGACTCACATAACCTAAGCATATTCATAAAGAATTTTGCCTTGATTCCTTCATTCAACTCTATCGTCTCGACCAACTCATCCATTTTTTCATTTGAGTCGGAGGGTTTCCAGTCCTTCGAGACAGAGTACAGTTTTGGGTGCAGATAAACAGCACTGCCAACTGAACTTTGCTTGAACTTCCTTGCAAACTTCTTGAATTCCTTCCGGATTTTCTGCTTCTGCCAGTCACTTAGATTGAGAACCACGGTGAAATCAACTAGTCCAGGAAGCTCATCCAGGGAATCTCCTTTGTAGTAATGAAGGACCTTGCTGGTCATCTCACGCAAGTCATGTATGACTGTCACTTTCCTTCCGAAATCCTTATCCTTCTGCAGGGTATCCTCCACTAGTCCATAAAATACATCATCAGCACCAGCTTTGAACTGCTTCCTAGCACCTGGTATATGTACCCTACTCATTATGCGCTTGATGATGGGTCGGGAAGTTTCTGATCTTAAAAACTTGGGACGAACCAGATTCAGAATGTTGAATACTTCCTTCACATGATTTTGATAAATAGTTCCAGAAAGTACAACTTTCCTAGGTGTCTGCAATTTTGCAATGGACTGGAATACATCAGTGTTGTCATTCCGAGGGGTGTGCCCTTCATCCATAATAAGGATTGAAGGGGCCTTTAGTAAGATTTCCTGACACGAAGTTGATATCTGGTTAGTTTCTCGATCACAAACAATAGATGAGAACTGTTTGTATCCTAAAAACAGGATACTTTTCTGATCCACCCACTTCTTCAAAACCTCCAGCTGCTGTGACCGATTGTCTGCTTTGGCCTCATATAAGTCAAATAAAGGAATATCCTCTACTTGCCAATATTTAAACTCCTTTTTCCATGTATCCAATATTCCTTTAGGAAGAACAACCAGTGGTCTGGCATTTGGATACTTAGCTAGGAAACTTTGCATGAAACTAATTATCATAAATGTTTTTCCAGAACCTGGAGCATGGGCCAAGATGCAACCACCAGGATTATCACCAACTAAGTTGCTAACAAGAAAATTGAAACCCTCCACTTGATGAGGTTTCATCTGCTTCATATGTCTTGGGTGAGCAGATATTTCAGTTAAGATCAAACCATCTTCTGAAAGTTTAACTCCACTCATTTCAGCTGAATCTCTGTCTTTCCCATTACGAGAATCTGGCATGTACGTTCTTGTACTCCTTTTAACCTGAAATAGTAAAGGACATGTGACATGGTGAAACTTTATTTCTAACAGAGCCATTGGCTTCAGATATATTATCAATTAGTTTTAAAAAAAATCCACTAATGAATTTAATTACATAACAAGCAGCCAAGCATAGAGACTAGATTCCGAGGCATAAATATGAAGTTGAACTCAGTGCCAAAGAAGTCATTTTCAAACTGCAATAAAGTAGCAAGTATATTATTATACCCCTTCACCAAATGTCATTATCCATTGCTGCACACTAGACTGTCATCCCATGAGTAACTCATTTTCATTCAGCAATGTGAATCATTGTCAGATCCTCAAAAGATGGACCTTTAGATAAGAGTTAGGTGTTTCTATTAAACATATTGTATTAGATCTCAGGAGTAGTAAAAAGCCACCCCTTGTCATCTTTACCATAAACATAATTACTTTGCTGAGATGTACTACTGGTGATGAAAATCCAGGTGAGAGAAAACAGTAAAGCATCTCTCTAAGAATACTAACAATTCACTAGTTAGTAAATGAGCATTTTCAATGTGTTGAGTGAATCAGCGAGTAGATGATTCTCATCCACCCCAAATTGGTCAAGTTGAAATTTTTTAAAAAAACTGATGGAGATTGGTTCTGTGACCAAACTAATCTAATTGAATGAATGATCCAATTGATAGACTAAATGAGTCGGAGCTTAAAAACCCAACCTCTCATTACTGTTTAAAAAAGAAAGGGAAAAAAACAGAAAATGAGTCAAAAACATGCCTCTCGGCCCCACCCAGCACGTATGCCCTTACAGGACAAGCCTAGTGCCACTCAACATTTGATTAATAGATTCACCCATGTCTGTTAGTCTATTGCAGGTGATATGAGATCCAAAACCTTCAGAAGAAGATGAAAGATGCTACCATTGAGGTGTTGACAACATTAGAGTTGGACCATGATGGCCAGCTGTGCCAGCCTCAATCCCTCATGTAAACTCCCCCTTGGTTTGGGTTTGTTTGGCTTGAAATCTAGTAAATGCAAAGCCAAACCAATGCATATTAACAAATTCCAACTATTTAGACATATTGAAAAGGACCCAATCAGTATTCGTCAGATCTTTAGGGTGGATGGGGTGGGTCCTTGAGCACACATTCATATCAATAGGTTCTTGCAAAGGACTAACATTTTAGGCACTCCATACAATGATCATAAAGATTAGTTTAATCTGAAAGGCCTAATCCAGACCAATCTCACATAGTTCACGTACGTGGACATTTGACTAGAGGAATGACACATATTCAAAAAGTGTAAGGAACTGAATCTCCACAAGGCCCGACATTAGTTTCAGCATCACCAATTCTTAGCAAGACTTCTATATTAAAAGCAGTGAGTTAAAACTAGAGCTAGTACAAAACTTGGTAACTTCAGGGCCAACCTAAATAAACTCAAATGAATATCCAAAAAACTGAACTACAGAAGCAACTTAACATGCCGATAATACTAAGATGAAACTTTACCTTGTTATACTGAAACTCAAATATCGTATCAATTCCTCTGTCAATGACCCCACATATGCGGCAAACATATCCAAGATCATCTTTTAAGACAAAAGAATGCTCACAATCGCCTTCCCTCATTCTTTCTTCAGATAAAGGATCTACAGTGACCTCCTACCAGATGGAGATGAAAATCAATATAAGATAATGATTGTATATATGATACTATGATTGCAGCTTTAAAAATGTTCAGCATTTTCACACAAAACAATCCTAGAGCTTATACCAATCACTGCACATCAAACCACTCAAGTAAAGAAAGAATATAAACAATACCTTTGATGATTCTAACACCATCGACATTTCCATCCATGCATCTCCTAAACCATCATCCTCTTCAGTACTTTCTTCATCTTCTACACCCACATAAACACCTGGATCTTTATTCGTTTCAGTTTCAGTTTCTTCCAATCCATCCTTCACCTGAACAGGGTACTCCAACCAATCAAATAACAAAAAATAATAATAATAATAATAATAATAATAATGACAACAACAACAACAACAACAACAATAATAATAATAATAATAATAATAATAATAATAATAATAATAATAATAATAATTGGATGACAATGAAATGCAGAAATTCCAAGCAAAATCATCATCTATCAAACATTATTGCACTACACATTATCTCATAAGACATGAGTCAAACATACCCCCAGGTCCCTCCTGCCAACTTGGTCAGACGGCTGTGGCAGAATTACATCCTTGAAAGAATAAGATGGTTGCGTCTTAAACACCTCCTGAAAAGAGTAAGAAGGCCTCTGATCTTCACTCTGTTCCTCATCTGAATCAATGATTACAATAGCCGATGATGCTGCTGGACCATTTCTATCGACAGAGTCATCCTCCAAATCAATGACATTATTTTCTGCCAGAGATGGAACTCCTTGAATTGCTGATTTGGCATCCAATTTACTCTGGCTTATTTCCTCTTTAAAGTATAATTTTGATAGTGGGGGGTATTTTGCAAACAAAGGGTTCAGCACTTTATGTATCTGAGCAGTAAATGCCTTTATGTCCTTTGCAACACTTCCATATTTACAGCTGTCATCTGATCGGTCCAGCAGGTTTTGTATAGCGAACGGATCAGTGTAATCGACAACTGCAGAGGCAGAATTTGGTTTCTTCTGTACAGTTTCACTGTACATACTTGCAGACAAGACCATTGCATCACATACATTTCTATCAGAAGATGATTTCAACCTCTTATGTCCCTTGGAGTACAAACCTGATTCAGATGGTAACAGTAACAAGATATAAGAAACTTGTGGGTGATTTAAACAATTACTAAATCAATGGAAAACCATGTATCTAAGATATCACAATGAACATCAGAAAAGGAAACAGGAGAAAGTTTTGGCAAGACTTCCAATTATGCTTTGTGAGTACCATAACTGGAAACATAAGTCGTGATCTCTTGGGCACATGCAATTGCATCTAAAGCAGCGTAACATGAAACCATAACAACAAAACAAAATCAAAAACTAAAAAAAGAATAAAAGCACTCATACTCTAAGATGGAAAAAATTATAATGATACATTTGCTATTATGAAAAACCGTGCAATTGCAGTGTTATGAACTACGAGGGAGGTAGTGCTCCAAGCAATCAGTATTAATTGTTTATATACTGAAATCAGTTACATGTCATCCCTAGTTAATCTACCCGCTCAAATTCAGTTCCGCTACAATGAAGCTGTCAAAGAAAAGAAAAGAAAAAAGCCAGGGTACATGAAGCAACTCCTTAGATTCAATATTTTTCTGCAAAAAATAACAATAATTTGAAATATCAGAAACCAACTTTAAAGTATGAAAAATATCTTGTGGCTCCCTAGCTTTCTAACCCAATCATCACCTAGTCCCCATCATAGCTGTAACACCCAACATTGATGCAACACAAAATATTCCAGGATAATACTAATTCAGTGCATTTGTGGGATGAACAAAATTCACAATGTTTACTTAAACCTCAGCTATAAAGGCTGCAAAGACTATGTTATAAACTAAATACAAATGCCGGTACGAAAATTTGTGCATGCAAACACAATGCTCATAAACAAAAAATGTTGAGTCAAGAGAGAGAGGGTATACCTTCATAAGTGGAGTCTTTGCAGGGCCGTATATCCAGTGCCGGCTCCATACCTCACCAAATTTGTAGACAACACTAAGCACAAGCATAACACCAAATCATAAATTAAAATAATTTATTATTACTGAGAATATTAAAACAAATTTCACCCACTTCGTAGCAGTAATGATGATTTGGGGCCCTAAAAATAAAGTTGATCCTTCAAAATTGAAAATTACTAGGAAGAAAATAATGAAAAATTTGGGGGGCGATCATGGTCCTCCAATTTAATGAAGCGAAAAATAATACAAAAACAAAAGAATCGCCATTTTTGTATGAAAGAGAGAGACTTGGTGGCTATGGCGGACTAAGAGCTCTGAAACTGAAGCCATAACAATAAATTTCTCTCTGTAAAAAACCAAAAAAAGACGAAGAAGCTGGAAATTGGGGGTTAATGAAGGAAGGGGGACTCACATTTGGGATGATGAGGTGGAGAAGGCAAGTCTTTGGTGGCTCTGTGAAACCCTAACAGAGAGTGAGAGTGAAAGAGAGAGAGAGAGACGCTTTGGCTTCTTCTCTCTCTTTTTCTCGGAAATGAAATAAGAATGAGGTGGCTACTCCCCCGCTGTCTCTGTTTCAGGGGGAGGAGGTGTAAGGCTACAGTGCTTTACGCTTAGACGGTGTGAAGGTGCGAGCTGATGTAATGGAGCAGTCTGATTGGTTCTATTTTTATTATCTTAGAGACAAAAAAAAGATTGCGTTTATTCTCTTAGAGTAATTGACACTGAAATGGAGTAATTTGTAGTGTATCTTGTGTTTCTACCCACTGTGTTTGAGTTATTGAGTCACTACACTATTTTCCGGATAAGAAATGTATGATGCACTCGATAGTACGGCGATTAACATTTTGTAAGTCCGAAGACAAAATATTATGTAAATATTTTGGGTGAATATGAGTTGACACCAAATTTTTATCGTTGTAGACAAAATTATCAGCTACATATTGTAGGAAAATAGGAATTGGTATACTCATTTTATTGATAATTCCTTTTATATAAGGGTGAGTATTACAACAATAATAGTAAATATATTAATAACAATAATGACTACGTAATCATCTCTCGTCAGTTACATTGACGAATGCACATAATGTGTTTTTCTTTCAACACTCCCCCTTGTGCCGAGTCAGAGATAAAATGGTGCATGTGGTGTTGCCTCATTAAAAACATTGTCAAGTAACAAAAACCCAATGGGAGAAAATAAAACTTTGGTCGAAGGACAAAAAGAGCACAACACACCTATTACATTTGAAAACAACGTGTACGTGCTAGACTCCCCCTGATATTTGCACCTCCCCCTGATTTTTACATTAATCATGGGATTCTCCCTGATTCTTTCATTTGATCAAGGGAGCTTCAGTAATATTAGCATAGTTATGCATTTTCACATGTTTTTCCAAATGTGACTTTGTGCAATGATTTAGTAACTAAATCTTACTACATCGTCCTCAAATCCAACTTGATTTATTTTGATCTTGAGGATAAGGTTGTTCATGAACCGAACACATAGGTTCATATTGAACATCAGGTTCACTCGTGGTATGACCTTCATATAACAAAACAGTCATAACTTCGTCTAGAGTATGGATGAACCGATAAGAGATTTGAAATTGATCTGTAATAACAGATTTTCTTATTTCACCTTTAATACGTTTTTCTTTACGCATAGTTAACTATGACGTGGATAGTTTCTTTATCATGTCACATTCTATGTAGAGATTGAATCAGCCCAAATCTTTCATATCTGTAAGTATTTGAAATAACCATTAGCGTTGCGTGGGCGCAGAGCTAAACATAACTTTACAAATTCTCATCGAATGAGAGGTCGAGTCTTACATATTATGTTTGAGTACAATCATGCGTGATTGCACTTGTATATGAATTTTATTTCCCAACACTTCTTCATCATTTCCCATTAGATGGTAAATGGATCTATTCTTAGAGTAAATACTTCGACTGATCATGGGAGTATATGTAGGCCTCACTTTATTCTTTAGAGTGCCTAAGCCGATTGATGGATGGTCACCATCATTACAATCCTTGAGTTTCATTTCAAGACTGTGTATTCCCAAAATCTTTTTCATTCTCAACTTAGGATTTACAATACATTGAGTTTCTCTTATTTCATTTAGAGTTCATGTATATCCATAATGAAAACGCAAGGGCATAATTCATCAATCCCTTCCCAATCAAGTAGTCACTTTAGTGAACGTTTCAATTTCTTTTGCAAACGTACTCATGTGATCTATAGTCACTTGATTTGGGTGGATAAAGTCCTTTTTAGGATCCTCATGTATATCTCTTAAATTAGATCCCCATAGAGATATATGTTTTTATCACTTTCGTAAGTTGCATGCTCAGTTTTTCGGAAACTACCAAACTGACAAGGTAGTGGAGTGCAATAACATCTATTACGAGAGATTGTCTCATCGTAGTCCATTACAAGAGAATATTTCCTCGTAGTCGATTTCAGTGCGTTTTTGAGAGACCTTGCGCCATAAGGTGAGTCTACATACTCTTATTCTCATTACTCATTCTAACAAAGATATATTTGATAGGGTTTATATTTGCGGTGTCGGCGTCACCTGTCCAAAGGACCTATCTCTTTGTTTATACTGGATCGCTTCTTTCTATTTGACCAATTTACTACGTTGACATTTTTCAACGAAATATGTTCGATATTAGACTCATTATTCCACGTCCTCATGTACACTAGTGTAATGTGTTTATAGAGATCTCTATACTTTCAAGGATTGGTTTTAACATTTGTGGCGTCCCCCAATGATAACCACAATCCATAAATATTCTCATGAGACTGATTTGAGTATCACTGATCAATGGATCAGGTTGTGCCAAACTTGCTTTCTTCCTTTAGGCAAGTATTTATCGAACCTAAGGTGGTCTCCCCCTCTTCCTTGGAGAGCCACGGCCTGTAACACCATTTATGCCACTAATGGCGTCACCATGTCACTATCCATAGTGGTGGTGCAATGCCCAATTCCTCTTGGGTGGCATCATGTCCTCTTGATAGGACACAATCCTTGCAGGCATGTTTGCAGCAGGTTTATTTGATATCGTCATTTCAATGTATAAAATATCTACACACTTTACTTTGTGTGGTTTTGGGGATCAAGATGAGACACAGTGGGGACAAACCACGACAATTCTTGTCGTTCCACTTGAACATACTTGTTCTTATCTCCCCCTAATGACGGGAAGACTGTCTCATCAAAGTGACACACCGCAAATCTAGCGGTAAGGAGATCGTCTGTCAAGATTTCGACATAGTGGACTAGCTGGAAGTTCATATCCATCATAAATATTTATTCATCTCTAGTAACCCATCATTGTACGCTGTGGCGGCGCGATTTTGGCACATTAAAATATTTAACCGAGCTAAAGGATTGTAGATCCATGTCAATCCAAAAGAGCAGATTACAAGTTCGTTTGAGATCCTATAAAATCATCACACATAGTCACTAGCTATGGTGTAAATTGGTTCAATGATGATGGTCATAGATGAATAAGTAACGCTGCATGAAAAATTGCATAACCCAAAACGGAAGTATCGGTGTGCTTTCACCAATATTAAGACTATTTCTGTAGTCGTTTTCCGTGAGACCAATTGGATTTTTATATAGGAATATAATATCCATTACATGTCCCATATAATAAACTATAACGTCACCACACCTATGGAAATTAACCCGGCCTAGGTGTTTTGACTTTCTAGCATAAGCAGCATAAATTTTAATTGTGGATGGTGTCATGACACGTGACCAGCGTGTCGACACAACAACCAACACCATAAAATATCTAAGGTGTCCGCAAGTTGGTTGAATCAGTCCACTGAATCCTCTTTGGATTCAATATAAGAATATAACGAGAACACATGTGTCCTTTGCATATGATGGTGTCAATCATAATCTTACGAGTTGGCTTTGAATGATATGATTTTATGCATAAAATCACGATGGATGTCAGAAGCATAATAGGATATAAGTGCATATACTTTTGCATCAAATATATTATAATGTCACCTTAGGGCATATGCACCCATATGCTCCTCCATCAATCCATCAATCCATCAATTTAATTGCCTCCATCAGATACTATTCACTGCAAATTGATTTTCTGGGTCAATTTTTATGCACACATGCAACTCCATCACTCTTGCAATCACTATTCATCAATTAATTTTTTGTATTTTTAAAATTTTGTACATGATAATCAACCAATACTCAAATGACATGTGGCATTTTCTTGTTTTTAATCACCAAACTAATTGTATAGATTTTTGATAGGATTTCGAACCAAATAAAATTCGACACGTGTATGTTTCTCAAAATCGCCGCTTTCCTCTTTGTGTGCCACGTCAACTTTCCCGGAGTCATCATACTCATATCCATAGTCATAATTTTTGTTTCTTCTTCCAACTCCAAATTAGCATTACGTCGAGCCAACCTTGCTTCCTTTGCTTTTCAAGTTCTAAGCCCTCCCTTGCCATCCGAAGGTTCTCCTCATCTCTTCTCATGCTAACCTCCATAAACATTTTTTGATTACATTGCATATTATGAAAAACCGCTAAAGACATCTCTTCTTTCTCCGTCATACCTTTTTTACCATTCTTTTTTGCTTCCTTTGCCGCCTTTATTCCCAAAGGTCTAATTGGACTTAAGGGACGGGGTCTCTCTTGCTTAGGTGATGGAGTTGTGTATCCTTCATCATCATCCAAGTCAACATGCTCATCCGTGTCGATATGCTCATCCGTGTTAACAGAAGGGGATGAAAAATTTCGCTCAAACGGAGAAGGAGTACTACTCTCAACCGTCACAAAATTGATCGCTTCATAACAATCTTTCTTCGTAAATTCTTTTTTAAAATCTTTGTAATATAATGATTGAGCTTGAGTTTCCTAAAACAAAAAAAAAAAAAATAATAATTAGACCTATATGAAAATTAAATCTAAACAAACAAATAATTAAGAAAAAAAAATAACAAAACGATTATCAATAATTTATTAATCGAAATATTAAGTCTACGAGTTCTTGCTTTTGCTAATTTTAATTTATCAATAATTTACTAATCGAAATATCAATAATTTATCAATAATACATGAAAAGTCAATTACACATACCTCATCAACCAAATTCGTCCCGCTAGCCGCACGAGTTCTTGCTTTTGCTACACATGTATGCCACTTCTTAAGCATTTTCTTCAACCACGGAAAACGTGATTCGAATGCAACTTTGGAACGAGGTTGTTGTGAATGATCGTCGGGATTGCCAAACCAATTTTTGGCGTAATAGTCATTGACTTTCTTCCACAAATTGTCTTTGCATTGATATCGGCCGGTGATGTTGCAAGTAGATTGTCGTACCCAAGAAACACATAGTTGCAAGTCTTCGGACGGAAGCCAAGTACTCATTTTTCTAAAAACACTGAAAAAAAAATTTGAGGGAAGAGGGAAAGAGATGAGGGAAGATGGAGGAGAATTGTATGAGAAGTGGTGTAAATTGTAAAGAATAGAGTTAGGGTATTTATAGAGAAAAAAAGGAGGTATAAAAATACAAAAAAAAATAAAAAATTACCGTTCAGGGCCAAAGAGCCGTTGGACCAGCACCTGCCACGTGGCAGCGGGTGATTGGCCAACGGTCAAATGGCTGTATATTAAAAAAAAAAAAAAGAGGAAGGCAGGCTCCCACGTGTGTGGGTCCCACACACTCTCCCTCCATCACAGAGGCAGGGAATCAGAGATTACCTCTCTGCCGATTGCAGCTCTGATGGCGGGCCCCAACTCGTATTTCTTCTTCTTCTTTTTCCCGCTGCATTCTTCCCTGCCATCAATCCAGTACTCTATCTGCTGAATTGAGGTGATGGAGTGTATGGGCTGCATATGCTCTTAGGGGAGCTGATACGCCCAAAACCGTGTTTAACTTCTCAGTAACTTTATTTTATTTTTACGTTCCCGGGAGTTGTTTTACATTTACGAAATTCCTAAAAGTTGACTTTTTATAATTTGAGTCTATCGAGAATTTTCTTGCTACGTTGGGATAGCACACGCTAAAACGAGTTCGTGGACACGTAGCACACTAAATTCGGAGTTCGGATGAAAAAGTTACAATGTAAAAACCGTAACTTTCCAAATTTGGTCGAGTATAAATAGTCGGAAAATGAATTTCCGAAAACGGATATTTTTCCTTTTCTTTCTTTTTCCCTTTTCTTCTTCTTTTTCTCTCTCTTCCTTCTCTCTTCTCCCCCGACCCTTGACCACCGACATCGCCACCGCCCACCTAACTTCGCCGTCCGGTGACTTTTGGGAAGCAGACCCGTCGCATCAAGCTCGCCTCTTCCTCCTCTACCTCCCTATCCCGGCCGCAGCTCGTGTCGTGGCCCGAGGAGGATGTAGCGGCCAACTTTCAGTGCGGCCTTGGACCGATCGGAGTTCCATTTTCCGGCCACGAAAGGGTGCAATCCGTACGCCTTCTTGAAGCTTGAGAGACGTATATCAAACTCTCCAAAGGGTTGTAACCAATTTGGAACAGGTAAGGAGAAATTCGAATTAGAATTTCTAGGGTTTTGAGGTTTTCGATTTGGGTGATTTTGATGATGGAATTTGTGTAATTGAAGGTTGGAATTAGGTCTAGGATGTTGTTTAGAGCCGAATTTGTGTAAATTGTTGTTCGAATTGGTGGAAATTGATGAATTGCAGTTTTGGGAATTTTTGGCCGCTGTGTCGACCGCTGTTGGTGGCGGCTGCTTGGGTGTTGTGCGGCCAAGACGAAGCGAGGTGGTTTCCTGAAGTTGTGGCGGTTGGTTGGACGAAATGGGGGGTGATTTTGGCCCTGTGGCGGAGCTACTGCTGCAGTGGCGGCGACGGAGGATAAATTGGTAAATCAGAAAGGTAAAAAGGTTAAATGGTAAATAGTAATTGATAAATGGTAACTCAGTAAATAGTAAATGATAAAAGTGAGACAGTAACAGTAAAAAAGTAAATTGTAAATTCGAAAGTTACTGTCAGGATTATGAGTTACTGTTTAACTAAATTACTTACTATTTAACTTGCGATAAAAGAAGAATAAATGCGACTAAATGGAAATTTACGACGAAGTGACTAGTAAATGAATAAACAGTCGTAAACTGGTTTAACTTGATGCGTAAAGTTTAACCGAGAGTTTCGTACGAGTGAGGACCCTGTAATTTAAGTTTTTATAATTCGATTTCCGAGTTCGGAATATTCTAAATATATAATTTTACAGATCGAGAGGAGACTCGACGTGAGGAGAGCTTGGATCAGTGATAGACCTAATCGTACAATGAGTGGACTTTTGTTTTAAACTGATGCATGCATAAATCTTTTAATATCGTTGGGATTTATATATTCATGGATTTATTTTGAAAGTGATATAGATCATCGAAGGTCGACAATCTATTTTAATTGTTGATTTCCTTTTTATCAAATTTGAATCGGATTACATTTTAAGTCAATTAATTTGATATTATAAAAATCTATATATATAAGGATATTTTGCTGGAAATGAGATTTTCGATGATTATATGATTTCATTATTTTCTACGAGGCTATGATTGTGTTTAAGTATATTTATAAGCCTAAAAGGTGCGGTCGGGGACCGTACTGATTTACGATGTATTAGGGGAATTGTACTTTGATTTTGTTTTCGGATTTTCACCATACCAGGGTCCAGATATGTTTATTGATGCTAGTTAGCTTAGTCACCTAAGCCCACGTGAGGTGACGACTTGACCATATAGGTCAGATTCACGCTCAGTGGTCGACGTGTACAGGTTTAGCGTTGGACGCTATAGAAAGTCTTAGAGACTGACCCTTAGTCTTGGAGGCTCAGTATAATATGGTGGTTGACATTCCCCTATATTTTATGTGATTTCTTTAAACAGCCAATGAGATTGGCTCATTGATATATATGTTTCTTAACCAGCGGGGCTGGGGTTTTTATATTATTGATATATGGAATTAATTGTTCTCATTAATGCATGCATCATGGTTTTTATTCATGAAAATAAGGAAAGTAATATAAATTATTTTTCATTAAAATAATGTATAGTTATATATATTGATTTTTGTCCACTCACGCTAATGTTTTAAATTACTTTCCCTGGGCTCTTTGTTTTAAATTGCCCAGTTTGCAGAGTCGTTCGGTACTAGAAGGACGCAAAACATATAGTTCCTCTTCCACTGTTAGAAATCGTAGGTTACTTGATTAACCTACTTGTAGCATATTTCCTTTGTATAGTTGCTCTGATACGTTTGTGAGTTGTAGTAAAATAAAATTTGTTTACTTCTGGGTTATGACCCAAATATGGTAATCGTGTATTGTTTTAAATTTCAGTGTATATTATAGAAGTTGAATTTCTTATTCTTGTGTTGGGAGTTGTTGTGATTTGGGGAGCAGATGGTTCCAGGCGTTGAGGTTGGAAATTGAATTAGAAGTGTTTTTGTTTGATACATGTTTTAGGATTGTGCATTTTAAGATTTGCTTTATCGATTTATCGATAGAGTTAGTCTTAAGTTGGTCCCCGCATGACCTTATCCGGGTTTCAAGGTGAAATCTGGTTCGGGTCCTGTCAGTTTGGTATCAGAGCATTAGGTCCTTTCTTTGAGTCATGCTACCTTTTATATTTGATGACACTAGTATCATTGAGTTGTGATTCGACCGCGGCGGACCATACACTCTTTGTTATTAGGCGTACGTTAAATATATAAGTTAGCTATTCTGGTGTGCTTATGTACACTATTTTGAAATTTGTTCGTTTCTTCAGGAACTATGCGTCCTAGGCGCCGAACACGTGACGAAAACTCCCCGGAAGGCGGGGAGAGTAGTACAATTGGAGGTCTAACTGGTACCTTAGAGCGACTTTTGAGTTGAATGGCAGAGTTAGTACCGGCCCCTGATGACCGTCAGGTTACTAGAAGAAAAGGTGGTAAGGAAGCCGGAGCAATTGAATTTAAAGGTGGTAAGGAAGCATTAGATGCTCAAAATTGGATATCACGGATGGAGAGAGCATTCAATGATACAAGGGTCCCAGAGGATCAAAAGGTGAGTTTGGCAGTAACCTTTTTGGATGAGGCTGCTTATCATTGGTGGCAGGGTGTTATACACCAGTATGGAGAGGTTGGAGATATGACTTGGGATCGGTTTAAGACCCACTTCAATGCTCAGTATTTTACGCCAGCCCACCTTAACAAGTTACATTGGGATTTTCTGAAATTGAGGAAAGGGAACGAAGAAAGTGTTTTAGAGTTTGAGCAGAGGTTTACTACCATGGCCTATCATGTACCACATCTGGTCCCTAATGAATTGAGCAAGATTGAGATGTTTGCTCAAGGACTTGGTGAACCCTTTTTGGATAAGATGACATGTGTCTTGTACACTACCTTTGGTGATGCAGTTGGTGCCGCAATTGCAATTGAGAATCGCTTGGCATCAGGTTCTCGACCTCGGGAGTATGGTGGTCCTAGCCAAGGTCCCTTCAAAAGAGCAGCTTCTTCCTCAGGTTCTGGATCATCAGTTAGTAGCAGTCGTGGTAGCAGTGTTGGTTGTGGTGCTAACTTCAGAGCTAGATGGAGAGGCCATTTTAGGGGTATCTCAAGAGGCCCATTTGGTAGACGTCGGTCTGATTCGTTTAGGAGTACTGGGAGCACTCAGAGTGGACAGTCAAGTAGCCGACCCTTTCAGTATGGACGAAGCCAATCACAGCCATGGGTATGCTTTCAGTGTGGTCAGCCAGGTCATTTCAGGAGGGATTGTCCTTATCCGGCTGGGGGTGCTACGTCTGCAGTTGATCAGTATTCAGCTGGTACTTCTAGTAGCGGTATTCGCCCAAATGCTCCGGCCAGAGGCAGAGGTCATCCCACTACCCATGCAAGACTTCATGCCATGACACAACAGGAGGGTCGTGCATCACCTGACATAGTTATTGGTACGTTGTTTACTTTTTGGTCAACCAGCTTTTACTTTATTTGATCCCGGAGCGACGCATTCTTTTATATCTAGTAGATTTGCACTTTATGCCAATGTACCATCATCGCCTCTTCCAGGAAAATGGTACGTATCAGTACCTCCGGGTGGTATGTTTAAGATTAAATGAGTTTTCAAGGATTGTGATGTTTTAGTAGGGGGTTATAACTTGGCGGCAGATTTAATTCCGTTGGAGTTGGAGACTTTGATGTGATTTTGGGAATGGATTTCTTGGAAACTCATTCTGCTTTGGTGGATTGTTTCCACAAAACTGTAGTATTTCACAGTCCAGGACTTCCTGAGATTAATTTTCAAGGTGAAGAAATATTCTTCCATCTTATTTAATCTCCGCAGTGAAAGCTGGGAAATTATTGAGTAAGGGTTGCCAGGCATTTTTAGCTCATGTTGTAGATTCCAGTGTGGCAATTCCAGAAATTGAGAACATCACAGTGGTGAATGAGTTTCCAGATGTTTTTCCTGATGAATTACAGAGTTTACCTCCCGTTCGAGAGGTTGATTTCGCTATTGACCTACTTCCCGGTATAGCACCTATTTTTCAAGCACCCTATAGGAGGGCCCCAGCTGAATTGAAAGAATTAAAAACTCAGATGCAAGAGTTGGTGGATAAAGGATTTATTCGGCCTAGTGTGTCTCTATGGGGCGCTCCAGTGCTGTTTGTTAAGAAGAAGGATGGTACGTTGAGGCTCTGTATTGATTATAGGAAGCTAAATCAAGTAACTGTGAAGAACAAATATCCTTTACCTCGCATCGACGATTTGTTTGATCAACTACGAGGTGCCTCAGTCTTTTCTAAAATTGACTTGAGGTCAGGATATCATCAGTTACGTATTAGGGAGCCTGATATAATTAAGACTGCTTTCCGATCACGATATGGTCATTATGAGTTCCTGGTAAAGCCTTTTGGATTGACTAATGCACCCGCAGCTTTTATGGATCTTATGAATAGGGTGTTTCTTCCATATCTTGACCGTTTCGTGATTGTGTTTATTGATGATATTTTGGTATACTCTAAAAATATGAAGTTACATGCTAGACATTTGCGGTATGTCCTTCAGACCTTGAGGAATAATCAGCTGTATGCCAAATTTAGTAAGTGTAAATTTTGGCTTAGTAGCGTGGGGTTCTTAAGCCATGTTATTTCAGCTGAAGGAGTTAGTGTGGATCCTCAAAAGGTAGAGGCTATAACTCAATGGAGTAGACCTACCAATGTAACAGAAATTCGTAGTTTCGTGGGCGTGGCAGGCTATTATCGACGTTTTGTGCAGGACTTCTCGAGAATTGCAGCTCCTCTCACAAGGTTAACCAGAAAGGGAGTTAAATTTGAGTGGTCAGATAAATGTGAGCAGAGTTTCCAAGAACTCAAGATCCGATTAACTAGTGCCCCGGTTTTGACCTTACCAGATGATAGTGGGGAGTATGTGATTTTCATTGATGCTTCCAAACAAGGTTTGGGTTGTGTGTTAATGCAAAATGGTAAAGTAATTTCTTATGCTTCTAGACAACTAAAATCACATGAGTTGAATTACCCCACCCATGATTTGGAGCTGGCAGCTGTAATTCTAGCACTTAAGCTGTGGAGGCATTATCTGTACGGAGCCAAATGTCAAATTTTTACTGACCATAAGAGCCTGCAGTATGTGTTTACTCAAAAAGAGTTAAACTTGAGACAACGGAGGTGGATGGAGTTGATTAAAGATTATGATTGCACAATAGAATATCATCCAGGAAAGGCTAATGTGGTAGCGGATGCACTTAGTCGGAAACCCTCCACTAGTTTATCATATTTAAGGGTATTTCAAGTTCCACTCCTTTGTGAGTTACGAGCTACAGGAGTTGAATTATCCACGAATGAGGTAGGTGCTTTGGTAGCCAGCTTCCATGTGAGACCAATCTTAATTGATAGAGTTCGAGAAACACAGTTTGAGGACCCATCCCTAGAGTCAATAAGAGTTAAAGCTCTGAGTGGCTCACTTGAAGGTTTTTCCAGTGAAAGTGATGGGACATTGTTGTTTAAGAACAGGCTTATTGTTCCAAATGATCAGATACTTAAACAAGAGATTCTGGAAGAAGCCCATAGCTCTGCTTATGCCATGCATCCTGGTAGTACAAAGATGTATCGAACTTTGAGAGAATTCTATTGGTGGCCCAATATGAAGAGGGAGATTGCGGCCTTCGTGAATAGATGTTTGAGTTGTCAACAAGTGAAAGCTGAGAGGCAGAGACCCGCAGGTTTGCAGCAACCTTTGCAGATACCTGTATGGAAGTGGGATCATATCACCATGGATTTTATTTATGGTCTACCTCGTACCCAAAATGGGCATGATGGTATTTGGGTGATTATAGATCGGTTGACTAAGTCAGCCCATTTTTTTCCAGTTCGGAAAACTTTCAAGTTGGAAAAATTGGCAGAATTGTACGTGAACGAGATAGTAAGACTCCATGGTGTACTTTGATCCATTATATCCGATTGGGAACCTCATTTTGTTTCCTCGTTTTATTAGGAGAATTATACTTTGATTTTGTTTTCGGATTTTCACCATACCAGAGTCCAGATATGTTTATTGATGTTAGCTAGCTTAGTCACATGAGCCCACGCGAGGTGACGACTTGACCATATAGGTCAGATTCACGCTCGGTGGTCGACGTGTACAGGTTTAGCGTTGGACGCTATAGAAAGTCTTAGAGACTGACCCTTAGCCTTGGAGGCTCAGTATAATATGGTGGTTGACATTCCCCTATATTTTATGTGATTTCTTTAAACAGCCAATGAGATTGGCTCATTGATATATATGTTTCTTAACCAGCGGGGCTGGGGTTTTTATATTATTGATATATGGAATTAATTGTTCTCATTAATGCATGCATCATGGTTTTTATTCATGAAAATAAGGAAAGTAATATAAATTATTTTTCATTAAAATAATGTATAGTTATATATATATTGATTTTTGTCCACTCACGCTAATGTTTTAAATTACTTTCCCTGGGCTCTTTGTTTTAAATTGCCAAGTTTGTAGAGTCGTTCGGTACTAGAAGGACGCAAAACATATAGTTCTTCTTCCGCTGTTAGAAATCGTAGGTTACTTGATTAACCTACTTGTAGCATATTTCCATTGTATAGTTGTTCTGATACGTTTGTGAGTTGCAGTAAAATAAAGTTTGTTTACTTATGGGTTATGACCTATTGACAGTAGCCACAGAGGGGCTACATAAGCCCTCAGACCCGCAGCCAGTGCATCCGGGCCCGAACTGCGGCCCGGCGCAGGATCACCAGCACCCGGACCCGAGGTCCAACAGTCTACCTTGTGACCAGGGGCCCGGGGACGCCAGCCTGCTGAACAGGCCACCAGAGCTGTCCTTTTGTGTGCGAACAGAAGGAAACCAGTCCCACATCGAAGAGTAAGGCCAGACCTCACGCCCGACCACCTATATAAGGGCATCAACTACTCTCTTTAATAGGTAACTGATCTCTCCAACTGCTTATCACTCTTGCTTAAGTTATCTATTCATCCCCACTGTACTAACTTAGGTATCGGAGAGGAGAAGACCGGCACGCCCGGTATTCCCCTTAGTTAGCAGGTTCGCAGGAGGAGATCACGTCTTGATTCATCAGTTTCCACTAGGCCTACGGGTTTGTGCAGAAACCAAATATGGTAATCGTGTATTGTTTTAAATTTCAATGTATATTATAGAAGTTGAATTTTTTATTCTTGTGTTGGGAGTTGTTGTGATTTGGGGAGCAGATGGCTCCAGGCGTTGAGGTTGGAAATTGAATTAGAAGTGTTTTTGTTTGATATAGGTTTTAGGGTTGTCCATTTTAAGATTTGCTTTATCGATTTATCGATAGAGTTAGTCTTAAAGTGGTCCCCGCATGACCTTATCCGGGTTTCAAGGTGAAATCTGGTTCGGGTCATGTCAGGAGCGGTGGAATTTTAGGGATTGAACACACATCTTCAACCCTACACGAATTGTGTCGAAACAATATTTGAGCAAAAAAAATGTTCTTTAGTCGTCCTCAGTTTCATATTTGAACCATATTCTTCTGGTATTTGCTTCTATTCATCCAAAATATGGGTGTCTATAGTAATTTCTTTAATATACGGATCACCATATCAAAGCCAATCTATGTCAGAATTCCAAAATATCATTTTGTTTTGACTTTGGGTTCAATTAGTGGTTACATATAACCCACTAAGTCGACATATATATAAACTTCTCTAATACACCTTTACATCCGTAGTCACTAGAGGTAATGTAAAGGAGCGCAAATGAATTCTCATATGTGTCTTTTATACATGAACATCGTGGCATAAATTTCTTTAAAATGTGGAACAAATTCAATTTTCTCTTATTGCATAAATTGTCAATTTGACATATGCTCAATATATACATTCGAAACGTAACTCAAGTTCTTTAGAATAACTCGATGGGGATTGGAATAAAAGGTATTGTAATCCCAGTTAGGCATTATGAATTCTAAAGGAACAGATTTTTAGATCCTTATCACTTTCATTATAGTACTACAGTTCTTCAGTACTATTGTGCTATTTTTGTGATATATTAGTACCATTGTCCTTCAGTACTATTATACTAGGGATCACATAGTGCGTTTCTTTGGCCACATTATGTCTTTTTGCACACAGTTCTTTGTGTGATGCACATATTATGATATGTTGTTTTACTTTATGCAATACTTTGCAAAGTTAGATGCAGAAAATTGAATCATGTATATTATGAATAAAATTTGAATAATCTCAATTCCTTTAGAGGAAATTCAAAAATTAACGTGCCAACGATTACATTTAGTCTTATCCAATTAGAGATAGAAACTTTAAGACCAAAAGTCTAATTTATACGTAATAGCCGTTATACGGATATCTTGAAAATTTAAAAGAAGACTAAACAAAAGTCTATTTTGGATTGAACCCGATCCTTTTTGCTCTTTTAATAGCTGTAATGATGAGATGTATCATTGATATATTTTTCCCATATAGTATGCCTTTAGTTGTAAATTCATTTTAAATGTACTTGCTGGATATTTGAATATGCTTTTCCGAAATCCGCGTACTCGTATGATTCTTCATACTTATTGTAAGTCGTAGCTAATTCTTTGCTAGCTTGAAATGTACGTATCAATAGTTTATTGATTTACAACAATGACAGTGTTTCATTGCATATGACATGTCCCCTATGTCATCTTTCAAATGTTACATTGTTTCCACTTACTTTTGGATGATTATATGAATCTTTACGTCCATGGTAATTGCCCTTTGTTTTAGGGTCGTTGCATTAGTTTGCCCAATTTGTTCAAGAAAATATTTTTTTTCTAACACCTTACATCGTCATTGCCCTTTGATTTAGGGTTGTTGCATTACTTTGCATAATTTGTTCCAAGAAATTTCTTTTTCACAGACCTTACATTGTCATTGCCCTTTGTTTTAGGGTTGTTGCATTACTTTGCATAATTTGTTCCATGAAATTTCTTTGCTATTTACATAAAGCAGTTTACATAAATATACCATGCTGAAGCCTTAGTTGGCTTAGTAGGGGAATTTGGTACTCAATTTCTTCAGAGTCCATTATGTCAAAACTAAACTGTGATGGTTAAACCATCTGTAAAATGGAGGAAGAAGAGAATGTATTAGTTTCGCGGTCTAAATGACATGCACGACAACTAATATAAACCAATATACATTATGGTAAATCTGATGCTTCGTAAAATTTCGTTATCACAATAAAATTTTAGTTTCTCAATTTTCATTGCATGTGAAACTAATGAAATTCCATTATCGTTGCTTTTTACACAATTAATAAGATATTCATCTTGAAAAATTTTCAAGGAATAAAAATTTTATTTCAAGACCGAAATTTGTAATGGTCATATTTTTCTCGCTTGGTGAAAATGCTTTTTCACAGTAGTAGGTTTGTCCATTTTTCTTTATATTACAATGCTCATGAAATTATATTATCATAGCAATGCTCAAATTAAATAACATGTTAAATAAAACAATTATTTAACACTAATAAAATGAACATATAATGCTTCACGTTTCACATTTATATAAAATACTAATGCGATCAAATTGAATAGAGCATTACATCATATAATAATGAAACAAAATATAATGAAAGCAAAACTTCAATGTAAATATTACTTGTAAGTTTGCCAAATAAACTGCATATGAAACGATTGTTTGATCTCCGACTCCAAATTGTCGTTACATATTGATCGCCGCATTGTAATTGATATGTCACATAAAAACAAATAATATTTATATGATTAGTCACTTTAATCATATATATTCCCACATTTACTATTTAAACAATTCCATATTTACTATTAAATTCGTAAAACAGTAAATAGTAATATAATCAGTAATTTTTAAAATTACCTTTTAATTTTAACTAAAAGAGATAAAACCCTTTTTCGTGGGTCGGGTCGGGTTTGGTGGATATGGTTCGGGTCAGACCCATAAGAGCTGGGCCGGGTCGGATCAGGCTCAAAAATCCGGGTCGGATCGAGCCCAAAGGAGCCGGGTTGAAACTTGGCGGGTCGGGCAGAATTTTGGGTCGGGCGAAACTGCAGCCGATAGGAGGTGAGCCGATTGGAGCGACGGGGAGAGCAGCGCAGCGTCGATCGAGCACAGGAAGATTGAGCGAGCCGGGGTCGGAGTCGAGACGAGCCAGAGTCGTTGGAGTCGAGGCGAGCCGGAGCCGTCAGACGCCGATCTGGGTTCGATTTGGGGATTGGTTCGGGCAGGACGTCGGAGCACAGAGGCTTGGTCCTTGAATCGAGCAAATCTGGGTCGTGTGGCGGTGAGGCTGGACTCGCCGGCTTTAGGACGGCGTCGATCTGGGATCGGAGGACGGCTGGTGGGATAGGCAGACATGGGTGCCCAGAGAAGAAACAAAAGGTTTTTTATTTTTCTTCTGTGTTTTCCGGTAGTGGCAGAAAAGAAAATTCTTGGGTTTTTTTTCTTCAATTTTTTTTTTCTTCAGTTAAAAAAAAATTCTCAGCGAGTAAAACTACGTGCTGATAACGTGTAGTAGGAGAATCAGAATTGATCTACTCATTTCATTGATAATCCCCTTTATATAGGGTGAGTATTAAAACGATAATAATAAATATATTAATAACAATAATGACTACGTAATTATCTCTCGTCAGTTACATTGACGAACACACATAGTGTATTTTTCTTCAACACTACAAAAGCTTTTAATAGTTTTGGAAAGAGTGAAGTAACCACCGGTAACTTTGAATGAATCAGATCACTCATACACTACTCAATTTGAAATTTGTTGTTAATGTAATCTTAATTAACTAATATAGATAAGATCATGAAGAGCAAAGTGTGACACGTGTTCTTATCAACTTAGCATGTCTTTTTTTAATGTCAATAAACAGAGAATTGCGTACTCCATTCATACACAATCTCATCTAGACAAATCTTCACATTTTTCCTATATTTAGAATCACACATTCCCTCTCCTTCCCAGCCTCATCAATTGCAATCAAACGGATCTTGTACCATATACGAGCTAGCATTAATGCACAATCTCACTCATAGAGTTCTAGCTTTAATTTTTTTTAACTCCCCCACAATAGCATAACATGATAGACACTTCCACCCTAATTTGTGGCATAGTGTTGTTGGACGCCTTCCTATTGATTGTATTTCCTTTAATCTTTACCTAATATTGAATTTTGGGTAGATCCTTATTTAATTCCACATTTTAGAGAAATGGACCATCTAACTTTGTAAATTAGAAAAAAAAAAGTCTCATATTTTTCACTTAATAAAAAAGGACATGTTTTTAATATGTTTATCACAAAAGGCTCTTTTCAATTTTATTCAATTATAAAAAAATGCTGTTTTTGATTTGCCAATTGACGATTTTACCCTTTTATATCAAATTTCATTTCCCGTTCTGTTACTTTCCCTCTCTGAGCCCCGTTTTTTTTTTCTTCTCTCTCTCTCTCTCTCTCTCTCTCTCTCTCTCTCTCTCTCTCTCTCTGCCTCCGATCTTCAATTCCTCATTGCCGCCGATCTTCAATTCCTTATTACCGCCGATCTGCAATTCTTTTTTTGCCGCCGATTTGCAATTCGTTTATTTTCCACCGATTTGCAATTTGTTATTTTCCGGCGATCTGCAATTCATCAGTTTAATTGCTCATTTTGCGATTCCGATTTATCTTTGAAGATTTGCGTCTGCGATTGCGATTTGTCTCTGAAGGTATGTTAATGGTTTGCAGCTGAATAGATTTGTGTCTGTAGTTTCTCAGCTGAGTTGCTCATTCTGCGATTTCGATTTGCCTTTGAAACTTTGCATCTGTTATTCGTCAGTTTTGATCAATTCGTGTTGTTTTTTATGTTATAGATTTGAATGATTAAAACTTGTTATTGTGTATTCAACTGCCGATTTTCATTCTTACTTTCAATTTTAAGCTCTTGCTTTTTTTGTCCTGCATTTTTTATTTTTCATAGTTAATGAGATAGTCAGTAAGATAGTTACTGTTAGTAAGATATTTACTAAGATGATAGTTAGTAAGATAGTTACCAATTTTATAGTTAGTAATTCAGTTAGTACGATAGTTAGTAAGCTAGTTACTAGGATGATAGTTGCTGCATTTTTATTTTTCATAATTAGTAAGATAGTTACTTTTAGTAAGATAGTTACCAAATAATAGTTAGTAAGATAGTTACTAAAATGATAGTTACTAGAATAGTTAGTAAAATAGTTAGTAAGATAGTTACTGAGATGATAGTTACTAGAATAGTTAGTAAGATAGTAACAGATATAATTATGCTGCCTCAGATAGTATGCTAATTATTGATGTTATTATGATTTTTTCTGTAGGTGCAATGGACAGTTTTTATACTGCTAAGCTCATGTATTCTGGTGAAGGAGCAGCACTTTCATTTGTTCATAATTGTAGTTTTGTTGATTTTTGTCATAAGATACGTGATCGTTTTCCAGACTTAGAAAGATTGGTTTTCAAACTCAATTACAATGTTTATCCAGATCCTACTGTTTACCGTCTTGAAAATGAGATTGATATGAGCATGATGTTTAGAGTTTTGGGACGATATCAATCTGATTTTGTTGATGTGGATGTTCATTGTTTGGATGTCATTTCTTCTGTTTCGGAAAGTGCAGTTAGTAATACTGTTAGTGAGGAGAGTAGTGTTTTAGTGGAAGATAATGAATTTTTGGGATATTATAGCCGTGAGGACCCAAAAATGTATCTTTCTAAAGGATGGAAAGATCTTACTCACTCTAAGGGTCAGACGTTTGAGCGTGGGGTAAAACAATTTAGGCTGAAATTGCGGATGTATGCTTTGGAGGTTGGTTTTGAGTATTATTTTGATAGAAATAAGTCTGAACGTGTTGTTGCTTTCTGCAAGAAAAAACATTCTGAAAGTTGTAATTGGTGTGTGAAGGCATCTTTATGCAGGTATATTTTCATTAGCCGTTACACATATTTTGTATAGTTAAATTTGATTTTTTCATGTTGATATCGGCAGTGTTACGCTACCATGTTGCGGTGCAGTGGCACGCTGCATTGTGTGCTTCATTTTTAATCATTATAGTTACTTATATAGATACTTAGATAGTTATCTCTATATTTCTTATTTTTGAACTCACATAAACTTTTATTTTGATAGTTACTTTGGTAGTTACCTGTATTTTTACTTTAGATAGTTAGTAGTTACTTAGATAGTTACTTTTATATTTTTCAGTTTTGAAGTTACAGAAATTGTTAATTTGATAGTTACATTTGGTAGTTACTTGGATAGTTAATAGTTACTTTGATAGTTACTTATATAGTTACTTATATAGTTACTATTTTACTTTGATAATTACTTATATAGTTACTATTTTACTTTGATAGTTACTTTGAAAAAGTTGATTTTTGCACCTTTTATTCAGGTATAATGGTTTCTTTGTGATTAATGAATTGGTGAACGAACATAGATGTCGTTGTGTCATCCGGCTTCAAATAGTAAGGTGATGTGCAGCAAGATTATTAGGGAGGTGATGCTTGACAAGGTTCGTAAGAATCCCAGTAAGAAAGCTATTGATATACTGCAAGACATAAAGCTAAACTACGGCTTAGATGTCCCCTATCATACTGCTTGGTATGACAAAGAGTTTGCAAGGGAAGCTGTGGTTGGTGTTGATTCTGAGTCTTACAAGAATTTATCATGGTTTTGCCAGCGCACATATGAATGCAACCTATATTCTAGGCTAGCTGTAGAGTATGAATCTGAAACACAAAGGTTCCAGCGTATGTTTGTTACATATTCTGCTTGGTTGAATGAGTTTCAGTCTTACAGACCAATTCTCTGTATTGATGCTATATTCATCAAGAATAAATACAAAAGCATGCTTCTTGCTGCTTCAACAAATGATGCAAATTGTGGTGCATCACTTTCTTCATTCTTTTGTTCTTTCCTTTCTTCATTGCTGTTGTTTTTCTATTTTATTTACATTACTTCCAGACTAACAGTTATTTTGATAGATACTAGGGTAGTTTCTTTTATAGTTACACGAACCTCCAAACCAAATAGTTACTTTGATAGATAGTATTGTAATTACTTGTATAGTTAAATGAATTTTTCAGCTGATATATTTACTTTGATACATACTAGTGGAAATAATTTTATAGTAACAGGAACTTCCAGCGCAAATAGTTACTTGGATAGATACTAGTGCAGTTACTTTTACTTTGATAGTTATTTTTATGAACCTGACATTATTTTTCTCTTTCTTTTGTTTAGGATTATATCCAATTGCTTATGCTATTGTCGATTCTGAAAATGAGAGCACCTTGACCTTCTTTCTTAAGATGTTGTCTGAAGAGTTGTCGAGATATTCTACAAGACAAATTACTTTCATATCTGATCGTAATATTGGTCTTCTAAATGCAGTTCGTGTAGTCTTTCCCAATAGTCCTCATGAATTTTGTTATAGGCGTCTTCAGGCTAATCTGAGCAACAAGTTTGCTGTGGTTCTTATCTGAGCAAAAGAATTCCATTGTTGTTTATGAAGTGTGCTTATTCTCGCACTCGTGAATATTTTGAGATTTAAGTTGAAGCATGAAGGTGGTGAGGTTGTTGATCTGTTTTTGAAGGATCTCCCTTTGGAAACATGGGCTTCTAGTTTTTTTAATGGTGAAAGGTTTGGAGAAATGACAAATAATTTGGCTGAGTGTTTCAGCAATTGGGTGAAGGAGTTGAAGAGCCTTCCCATTATTGAATTTAACGAAGGCATTTGTCTTAAGTCGATGGCTTTAATTGCTTCTCGGAAGAAAGAATCAGCTGGATGGGTTACTGAGCTGTGTCCAAAGTTGGAAAAGAAGCTGGTTGACAACTTGGAGTTGGGTAGACACTGGTTAGTCAGTAGATCTGATACATACGTTTATGAAATTCAGTGCCAAAAGTATTATGTGATGGTAAACTTAGAAGCATTATACTGTTCATGTGGAGAATGGCAAGTTCACGGATTTTCTTGCTCACATGCTCTTGTTGTGATTCAGAAACACGGTTCTAATGTGTACTCATATGTCAACCCAATTTTCAAGGTGCACCACTTCTCCTAAATTTAACATTATTTAAACAGTTACATAGGTAGTTAGTAAGATAGTTACTTCAAATTAAATAGTTACATTGTCGAATACTAGTGAAGTTACTTGTATAGTCACATGAACCTGACATTATATCCTTATTTTTCCTTCTTTTTCATTTTTTTTTAGGTGGATAAATATCGTGAAACTTATTCTTTCTCGATCAACCCGGTTCCAACTATTTCAAAGCCGGTGGATCTAGCTCAACCTGCATTGTTGGTGCAACCACCTTTAACAAAGATACCACCTGGAAGACCAAAATTACAGAGATACAGAAGTAAAAATGAAGGTAAAAGGACAATCAAGTGTAGCAGGTGTAATAAATATGCTGGTCACAACAGAACAAGCTGTAGAGAAATTATATAATTCCTTACATAGCTATTCAGACAGTTCTAATTTTTTTGAAAGTAATATTGAAAGTAATATTTATTGTTTTTTAGTTTTATTGTTGTTGAAAGGTTACTTTTCTTATTTTTGTTCATGTACACATCTTCCTATATTCTTTGATGCACACTTTGATTTCTTGTACTTTGTGAGACATCTTTTCAAGAAGATTTTGACTTCTTTTGCCTAGGCATAGTTAGATGTCTCAGCTAAATCCTCGACAGCTCTGACCATGTCTATATGGAGGGTTCCTTTTGCATTTGGGAAGAGAAGCTTGATTAGAATGTCGACGATTATCAGCCTTGCTATATTCATATCTCTGCTAACTCTTTCCTCATCAGATTGAGGATTCTTGTTCAATTCGGCTGTTATGGCTGTATTCACCATCTTTTTATTGACTTCATTTGCTTGTTCGAAAAATCTGACCACAAAATCAGAAATGAGCGTCTCTTTTCTCTGAATGTACGTTCTTGTATGGTTCAGCCCCAGAATTTGTGAAATGTCTGATGATTTTATTCGGAACTTCTTCCCAGCAAACTGAAACACATCTCTTACATGATCGTAAGCTTCTAGCACCATCCCCAATTGGTTGTTTGACTTTGAACCATAAATTAAGTTTTGGTAGAGTGCTTCAAACAGATTGGCAAATGGAGTCTTCCCGATCAGCTGTACTACTGCTTCTGGTATTTGGCACCCGTATTCATTGAAATTTAGTAGGGTGCTTCTGAACTGTAGGGTCTGCCCCTTTTGCTTCTGTTTCTGCTCATTTTAAAACACAATTAAAACAACAAAATTACTATGACAGTTGAATAACAGTTATTGTGATATTTACTAGTTACTTTGATAGATACTATGGTAGGTACAATAGTAGTTACTAGTTACTTTCATAGTTACTATGATAGTTACTTGTAACTTTGATAGTTACTATGATAGTTACTAGTTACTAGTTACTTTGATTAGTTACTATGATAGTTACTACTTACTATGATAGTTACTAGTTACTAGTTACTTTGATTAGTTACTATGATAGTTACTACTTACTATGATAGTTACTATGATAGTTACTAGTTACTTTGATTAGTTACTAGTTACTATTTTAGTTAGTAGATACTGTGATAGTTACTATGATAGTTACTAGTTACTATGATAGTTACTAGTTACTTTGATAGTTACTTACAGGATTTTGCAGTTGACTTGCTTCTTGTTTTTTCTCACAGTGAGCTTCTTTGAATCTTTATCAGTTTCATAATCAGATTCACCAGCACTACCATCATCTTCAATTTCATTATCATCATCAACATCATCCTCTTTTTGCTGTTTTGTTTTCTTATCTTTAACTCCTCTTTTTTCCCTCTGCACATTTGATAAGCAAAGTTACTACGACAGTTTTTTCAATTATAACACAGTTACTAAGATAGTTACTCAAAACAAAAACAATTACTATGACAGTTACTTACTGATTGCCGTGCTTGCTTTCTTTTTCTTCCATCAGCAGCATCATTATCATTGTCGCTTTCATCATTTTGTTTTCTTTTTCGTTTGGCAGCTGCCGATACTTTATCTTCGCGTATCTGCACATTTGATAAACACATATACTGAGACACTTTTTCAGTTGTAACATAGTTACTGAGGTAGTTTCTTATTAGAAAAACAGTTACTAGTATAGTTACTTACTGATTGTGGTGATTTCCTTTCCCGTTTCCTCTTTTTGTCTTCCACTTCTAGCTGTTCTGCTTTTTTCATCTGCGGTCCAATCAATTTATAGTTAGATGACTTATACATTAACATTTTGTATTTACCAACTGCTTAATAGTTACACTAATAGTTTCAGAAAAAGTAAAATTTCAATTACAAAGATAGATAGTTACCTTTTGCTGATTTTGTTTTCCAGTTGTTTTCTGCGCATTTTGATCGTTCATTTTCTTTGTTCTTAACTCGTATTTTGTATCATCATGACTGCTATTGACCTGTTTTTCTTGACTATTTCTTAGTTTTTGTGCCATTTTCTGCATATATATGTATCAGCAAATCTCACAGTTACTAACACAGTTATGCAATACTTATACAAGATAGTTTCATTCACATAAATTAAAACAGTTTGACAGTTACTAAAATAGTTACTGATATAGTTCCATGTAGATAACACAGTTTCATTCTTCCACACACACACACACACACTCAAAATATTTAGCGCTCAAGTAAAATTCAAAATAAGAGCAGTTACATAATAGTTACTTTGATAGTTCCAACTATTTATTCTTGAACAAAATGTTCTATAAACACTGTATATATGTAATAAACCTAAAATCATCTTTCAATTTGTCAGTTAATCCCCCCAAACCTAAAATCATTATCCATCCTCCACCTTTTTCCTCTTCACTCTTTGCAACCCAATCTAATCATCTCACATTTCTCATCTTTTTCTTTAGCAAATACTGAATTATCATCATCTCATGTCATGCATCATTAAAACTCTATTTGAATCTTTAAACGAATGTGAAAGATCTATTACCTGAGCAGCTTAGATCTGTGGAGATAGAGGAGAGGAGAGCGATCGAGATTCGATTTCGGAGAAGATATGAGAGTGGTGGAGGTTCATCGTCGGATGAGGAGAGGAGAGCGGTGGAGATTCGTCGTCAGATAAGGAGAGCAGAGCGGTGGAGACTCGGCTTCGGAGTTTCGGCGTCGGAGTTTCGTATTCGTACAAGGACAGGAGAGAAGTAAAGGAGGACAAAAGTTGTGACTTATTTGGAGAGAATGAACAGTATGTGAGTCAGAGAAAGAGAAAGTCAATAGTAGTGGAGTGAAAGAATGATCGTGTTGCGTAACCACCAAACGGTAGTGTACCCACTCCGTTTCCAGTTACGTACTCACTCCGTTTCCAGTCCAATTCCGTTACAGTGGCATATTTTGTAATTATGTGATATTGTTTGGTTATTTGTTAACTAGTGTCATTTTTTATAAGGCCTTCAAAGTTAAGGTCTTTTTTATAATTATGGGCCTTCAATAGCCCTTTTTTATAATTAGCCCTATTTAATTTCACTGACTTTTAATGATTTAACAACTAGTTAAAATAATTATTTCCTATTTTTTAGTTTTATTTTTTTATTGAAGTGCACACATTGTTCTTGTACTACAAAATAAACCTAAAGCCTAGGCCTAGCAAGATTGTCAATATCATCAGCTACATACATAAAAGATAGGACCGTAGGCCTAGCAAGATTATCAATATCATCAGCTACATATATAAAAGATAGGACCCAAACACAAAAGTGCAAAAGTGGAAATTTATTCTCTCAAGTTGAAAGCTTCTCTTGCAAGGCCATCTGCCACAAAATTCATCTTATGCAAAATATGAATCAGAAAGTGACGCTTAGAAGACATAAGGATATTCCAGCACTATGTTATCGAACCCCAAACTGAGTATCCATCCCCTCATTAACAAGCTTGGTGAGTGTTGCACTATCTGCATCTGCTTCAATATGATCTAGCTCTAAGTGAGAACACATGTATAATCTACAGTGAAGTGTCCAAGCTTCAGCATATAGAACTGCCATATTACCTTCAAGTCTCAAATCACCAATTGCTATATGACTCTTTTACCACACCGCCACAACCTATTCTCTCATTTGGTAGCATTCGCCCATCAACATTGAGTTTATAAAAGCCAAGATATGGTTTTATGTATCTCTGAAAAACAGTTCCTTCTTTATGTATCTCAAAAAGACAGCTCCTTCAAAAATAGTTTTATCCCTATATTTTCAAATTAAACTATTAGATCCTTATTCTCCCATATTTCAACAATTTAGTCAATTCTGTCAAATAAATCCATTAATGGAAAACTTTAGGTGTTAAAATGACCAAAATACCCCTACTGAGAATCTTTTTTATTTTTCTCATTCTCTTTTAATTTTTTTTGGGTTAAATTAAGTACCTCTCTTTACATATAATTATATAATTATATATATAAACCAAAAGTATAACAATAATATTAAACAAAAAAAGAGTTGATGGAAAAAAAAAAAGAGAGAATTTTTTATTTATTTTGAACGGGGGTATTTTCATCATTTTAGAATTTTAACAGAATATTCTGACGGTCATGTAACAGAATGGACTAAATTGTTGAAATATGGGAGATTAAAGATTAACAAGTTTAATTTGAAAGCAGAGGACAAAACTGTTTTTAGGTAAATAGTTTAGGAGATAACAAGTATTTACTCCTAATTTTTTCCTACTCATTGTAAGAGAAACTCATAAGTGCTCTTCCCTCACAAATTGATTGTGAAAGATCAATTTTCAAAACTCAGAAGTTCATCCACTACATTGTATCCAACTAGTAGATATGGGTTGAAAATCATCCTTAACAAATAATTAGGAGTAGATTCCTTATGTTGCACATGTGAATATATACCGTTGCACAATATTTTTTTACAAGCCACATATGAGAATTTTTCACAAGCCACATAAGATATCTTCAGATCTAAGGATCCTAACAGTGATACACACTTTACGCACCAAAAAGTCAGTGATCATATCGATATTCGGAAATGGATGTAAATCATATATCACTTCTTCATCAGCCACCTTCTCTATGGGAACAACCACAGTTAGTAGAGAAGCTATTAATCCACGAAGAAGAGGTGAATTATAAGAAAAATTTGGTGGTGAATTAAAAATAAATTCAATAAGCACTCGAGCAAAAGTCATTTTCAAGTGGCTTTGACGTTGTAGTCTCCTTGCACATAGTGCTAAAGCACGCTTAAGAACAAGGCTCAGACGATTAGCGTATACGTCATTTCTCAAATGTCTCATGAAGCAATTTCATCCACGTTCATCAAAATTCTTCATGGATTTTCTCCCTGGATTTGAAATCTTAGCTTTTCGTGGGTGGTTGAAGTTTAAGAGAATTGAGAGAAGAGCAGAGATAGCAACAGTGTGTGACCTAAAGTGTAACCTGCTAGTTAAAGTCTCTAGGTAGTAAAACTGGGTTTGACCTGGTAATCCAGCCGGAAGAAGGAGATATTTTTCTCTCTTCAAAAGCGAAGGAGAGAACGAGAAGAATCACATATGGTTCATCGAATCTCTTCAAAGGCAGAGAACGAGAAAACCATATGTGCTTCATTGAAGCAACCAACAAATTTTTCTTTTTTCTTTGGAAAAGGGAAAATACTTTGGTGGTTTGTGAGAAATAAAATTATGGTGGCTTAATTATTTTAAAGTAATTGACCTATGTTTGCTCAAACTCATATCAACCTTGACTCTGATTTGTTTGATTAACTGTTGATGAGTTCAAGCTTTACTTAGGCTCGACTTGACTCAATTTTAAAATATCAAAAAGATCATATGAAATAGTTAATTTTTAATTACATTACTTGTAGCACATTTTTGTAGCACACATGCATACATGCACATGAAATGAATTGGAGATGGCCAAAACCTTAGTAGTTAATGCAAACACAACACCTATCCAACTTTGTCGATCGAAGGAATGAACTATTATGTCTCACACATCAATGATAAGACGATTCTGGAATAACAACTGTAAGGATTCTTGATTATTTCAAATTTTATTTTTATTATTTTATTTTATGTAGATTAACTTTACATTTGTGAATTTCAATCTTCTACATATTTTGGCTTTTCAATCAAGATATTTTCACATGATATTTTCTTATTCTCTACTTGTTTGATGGGGATAACATGGTAAGATAAAGACTTGAAGCTCCATCACAAACTAGTGTTTTTAAGTAAACAATTGTTATTAAACGATATATTGTAACAACACAATATGAGGTTGGGTTGTTTTACCTTTAGTGCAACTTATGTTGCGAGGACCTGTCTCAGAATTTTCTAAGAAAATCCGAAACGGATCCGAAATAACCCATAAACTAACTAAAAAAAAATCTCCTTGCTCCCAAACCGCAACCACTCACCCACTAGGAACAAGGAATAACTTTTCCGCATACAAGAACATAATTTGAATCTCAATAATTATCCATGGCGGCGGCGGTGCCACCAGCAACGGAGGTCAACGGCGGTCAACATCGCCACCGCCACCATAAATCACCAAAATTTAACAAAAGTTCCATCTCAACATTTCTAACATCTTTCCCTTCTATAACAATCACCAATTTCAAGGTTAAATGGTTCAATATACAAAAACCCCCAATTCGGCACTATTCACCAAGAACCCTAGAATTTAAATTTTTCCAATTTCTCCTTACCTGATTCAAATTGACTCAATTCCTTCCATGTCAATGTTGCACGGGTCGAGACCTTCAATTCCCCTCCAAAAATCGGGCCGAACCATGGTCGGAGGAGGCGGTTTTCAGATCGACACAGTCGAACCTCCTCAATCTTCCACCGGTTGAACGGCGGCGATTCACCTTGAATCACCACTGCAGACTTGAAGATGAAGGAGAGAGGAGTCGGACGCGACCCGTGGCGCACCTATCGGTGACCGAACGGTGGAGAACCGAGGGTGGCACCCCCGGGTAGGTGGAGCTTGGGCCCGATCGGGGAAAGAGAGGAGGGAAAAAGAAAAAGAAAAGAAAAAGAAAAGGAAAGAACAGAAAAAGAAGGAAAGTGTTGGGCGAAAATGTAACATTGCAAGAAGTGTAAAATGTCACCCAACGTAATCTCACTCATATTCATTAATCGAATAGAGTTTTAATTATTTCGGATTTGAGCCATTCAAGACAGAATGTGTCTCTTAATTACAATCCCTTGTTACGAGGGAAAACCTTTTGATTCCACTTATAAAGAAACCAATGTGAGTTAGTTTGTTTTTGCGGCTGCACCCGGAATTCATGTTGGGTTGCCTACGTACCCTGGAAGGGATCAAGCCACTCGTAGTTCAAGAGTTCCAATGAGTGAATGACTCAATGGAAGGCTTTGATTTTGGAATGTGAGTAGTGTCTGGACGAATTTGGTGTAAGAGAACCAGGCATTCGACTTTGTGTTTAGGACGCGGTTGCATCTAGATAAATTTGGTTCTAGATTGCCTACATACCCTTTGCGGGATCAAACCTCATGTAGTTCCAGGCTTTTGGGATTTAAATGGGTAGATAACCCATTTGCTTGGAATTCATATTTGAGACATTTGTAAGGGTTTAAAGCCCTCAAGTCTGCTTTCGATGCAATATGGGAATGATTTGCTTTTTCTGGTACTTGAGTGAATTTGACTGTAGGGCCAAGGATTTGTCTGGCGAAGTCAGGGATTCGATTTGAAATATGTGGTTGTATCTAGTGGGTCGCTAGATTGCCTACGTACCCCTTTTGAGGGATCAAACCGACCGTAGTTCATAAAGCAGCATTTAAGCTTTCTTGGTTTTGTACCAATAGGAATTTAGGTCTTGAAGCATCATTATACGAAACCGATATTTATGTATTTGATTTGGACACCCGCCACTGAAACTGCTTGTTGACTTTCGTCGAAACCCGAGGAGATAGCATTCGTCGGCTTCATGCAGCCCAGAACTCAAAGAGTCCATGAAGCCAAGAACTCACAGATGCCACTTTTTTTAATTCTGCCACTTATTCTTTAAATTCAGCTCGTTGCCACTTTACTTCAATATTCATGACGTAGGAGAAAAGGAACGTGGACATTAAGCTTCTGAGATGGACTCAAAGACAGAAGTCGAATTGGAGTCGGAATTGAGGATGGGTGGCGACTGCATTCTGGTCCGAAAAGGTTTGAGCATGCAATTGGGACTTCTGCATATAAATCTCGTGAGGATTCCACCACTTCTCCTTTCTTCTTTCTTCTTTCTGAACTTGATTGGCACTGAGCTCTTGCATATTTTGATTTGAGGTGAACTCGTGCTTGAGGGGTTGCTGCAGTAGCATATTGGACTTGAGGTGAAAGAGGGCTCGTACTCGAGGGGATATTACAGCAACATATTAGTGAGCTTCTGGTGGACTTGTGGAGATTTCGTGTAGAGGCTCATTCGTGCTTGAGAGGTTATCACAGCAGCATATTGGTGAGCTTATTAATCTTTTTTTCTTTGTCTTATACTTCAGATTACCAAAGTGAGGCTTTTATCGCATCTCCTTCAATCGAACTTGATTGAAGCCTCTGATCAACTGAATAGCACCGCCAAACTTTTACTTACGGCAGCACCTCTTCACAACTTTTAGTTTTGTTGTCTTGTGCATATGGTCTGCAACATCACATCCATATCTTTTGCTTTGTGCCATATTTCATATTTCATGTTCTGTCAAAAGTTCCAGATTTTTTTAGTAGAAATATAAGGAACATAGGACAGGCTATAAATTTGGTTATGGTGGTTGATACGGAATAGGCCTTTGAATGTAGTGGTTAATAGAGAGCTTTTGTTATGGAACTGTGCACAGAGCTTGGTGCGTTTGGTTTAGGACGTAGCAAGAGGAACCTGATTATCAAAGTAACCAAGAACCAGAGAATATAGTGACCCGAAACCAGAGACCATAAAGCACAGTAACCAGAGAACCATAACCATCGTAACCAGGAAACCATAATCAAAGGATTTGAGAGACAGCGAGGCCTTGAGTAAACAAGAATTCAGAGATCACAGTGACATAGTAATCAGATCATTGTAACCATCATAAACAATAACCATCGTATCGTATCCATAGTGACCAGAAACATAGTAACCAAGAACCAGTAACCAAAGTCATAGTATCCAGAAACCAGTAACACAGTAACCAAAGTATCCAGAGCCATAGTATCAGAGAACCAGTAACATAGTATCCAGAGCCATAGTCACAGCAACCAGTAACCAAAGTCAGTAGCCAAAGTGACCTTTGTATTTGAGTAACCATAGAGAACCAAAAGAACCATAGTAACCAGGGGAACATAAGAATAGCCAGAGAACTAAGAGAACCATCGGCAAGGGATTGTGAAGGCAACAAGGCCTTGAGGAACTAAGTAACCATCCACGAGGAAATTGAAAAGCATCAAGCTTTGAGTATTAGGAACAGAACAAGAGCTGCATGAAAAAAAGTCTTCGACGAACCTTGTAGATGAATTCCTGGTATGCGCGCAGGCTTCAGTATCGTGTCTGTCCTTCTTCCTCCGTTAGACTGCTCTGTCCTTTGTGTTGGTATTGATTAGCCTCCTCTGCCCTTCTACGCTGGCTTCTTCTCGTCTTCTCTGTGCTTCTCCGTCTGTTCTCCTCTGTCTCTTTTCTTTTGCAAGGCATATGGTCTCTTATGTAGTGATTGGATGATGAGGTTGAGTCCCAAGATAACTTCTGTATTTGATACAACTTATGATACGGGAAGAAAGCTGTGATCTCTATCAAGAGAGCTGTCACATATTAACCATGATCAAACTCAAACACTTAGACGGCCTTGAGTGGCTACGGCTAGACTCCACATATTTCACTTCTCTTTTCTTTTTTCTCTTTTTTTTTTTTTTTTTTTTACTTTTACTTTTGCTTTTGTATTTTCATTATCCTCCTCTTTTTTTTTGTTTCAACAGTGCCCCCTCAAGCGTCGTGCGTGGAAAAGCTTTGCGCGTGCGAGGCTTGACATTGTTACAACTTTGTGTCATCACAAAAACGAAGCCGTCGGGCTATATAGTTTATACTCGTAGAGGCATAGAGTTCGTGAGAATCGTGCTGCTTGCTCATCGCAGAGAGAGTTTTTGTCCTTGAGAGGAAACCCATCGAGCTTGCTTTGATATTTGCAGCAGGGAGATATGGAACTTGCTGAAAGCTTCTGTTTTGATCCTCCGCATTAGACATCCCAGAACGCAGGGCTATGTGATAGTCTTGTGAATTTTGCTTCTGGTAGTACTCTATGCGTGCTTGATCAAAATTGTCATTCTTTTTTTTTTTTTTTTTTTTTTTTTTTTTTTATAGCAAGACTACCGACTCTTTGCTTTTATAGCTTCATTTATCACACGTATATATGAATGTATGAGTAAGGTGGTAGCAACGTATCTTTCCAGTCATGTATGTAAGACAAACTCCATCTCGGCATATCACTTCACCTAATACCCTCTCTCCTTTTTGTCAATTAATCAAAAACTTGATGAACAACAAAGCTGCCATTACCCTACGGTAATGCATGAGCTAACCAAACTCTCGTACCTGAAAACAAAAATGTATAAGGGACAAAAGATGATTGGTCAGTAAAATATAGCTGGCTCCAGTTTATTACTAGATTGCCTACGTATCCCGTAAAGGAATCAAGCCAGACGTAGTTCAACCATTTGATTTTGGGCACATGATTTTGTTTTAAAAATTTTGCAGCTGAATCTAGTTTTAAAACCAGATTGCCTACGTACCCTATGAAGGGATCAAGCTACACGTAGTTCGCCTGATTGATTCAGGATGATTTTTTTTTTGTGGGTGGCTGCATCTGGTTTAAAGACCAAACTGCCTACGTACCCCTTTTGAGGGATCAAGCCTCCGTAGTTCAAGGTATTTCGTGCTCTGATTTTTACCTAAACTGTCATTTGAGTTTCAGTCTAGTGAGCTCTCCTTTTTTTTTTACTTGAACTACCCTTTGTGGGTTTTTTCGTTCAACATGCTCTTTTTTTTTTTTTTTTTTTTTTTTGAGTTCGTCGACTGGTACATGAACTTCAGTTTGGTGACGATATCTCCACCTCTAAATCTTGGTTGTCGATCATTTCTTGGATTATGTTCTTCAAAATAAAGCAACCGCTTGTTGGATGACTGACAATACGATGGTATCGACAAAATTTGTGATCATTGGTTATGTTGATTTCAGACGGACGTTTCGGTTCAGGAAGTTCGATAGCTTTTGCTTTGTAGAGCTCACTGAAAATTTGTTCAACGTCATCATCATCAAAAGAAAACTCAGTTTCTTTGAGAGTGAGTTTTCTTGATCTTTCTTTTCCTTCGCGTACATTTGACTTCTCGACGGTTGTAGCAAAGGTAGCTAATGAGTCTACTGTACTGTCAGTTTCCTTACTTTTGAAGATCATGCCTTGTATCGAGGATTTCTTATGAGCAATTTGTCTTTCGACATTGTTAGCCTTTGAGACTAACGCTTCAAATGTTTGAGGTTCTTCAGCACAAATGAATCTTGCTATTTCTGGAAGGAGATTGTTTGAGCATATTTGTACTGCAGATTGTTCTGACATTTTCTCGGAGCATTGGATATTTACACTCCTCCATCTAGAAATGAACGCATTGACTCCTTCGTCAGGCTTTTGTTTGGTTTCTGTCAAGTCCATTATTGATACTTTCTTCCTTGAAGTGACAAACTGTGCCAGGAATACTTTTTGCAGGTCGTCCCATGTGAGTATAGAATCGGGTTGTAGTTGACTATACCAGGTAAAAGCTGCTCCTTTGAGGGACTGAACGAATTGCCTTACTAAAAATGCATCGACTTGTGATGTTTCCCCACAAGCTGAGTAGAAATGTGCCAAGTGTTCATCGGGAGAGCTGCTTACTCCGTCGAACTTGTCGAAAGTTGGCTTCTTATATCCTTTGGGAAATGGTAATGCATCGTAGTGGGCAGGATAGGGTTTCAGGTACCCAGCAACCGGAGGATTTAGAGACAATTGGAGCTCTCTGATTCCATCAGCTATCATAGTCTTGATGTCTTCTAGCGTGACCGGATTCGAATTAGAATGGCCATAATTTTTCTCTTTATCCTTCTTCTTCATAAGGATTGCAAACTTTGTCTCTAGTTCAGCAACTTCAGCATCTTTCTCAGCTAATTGTTTAATTGCTTTAGCCTCCAGATCAACCCGCTTCTTGGCTTCTACTTCTTTGTCAGCTTGCATTGAACTGGCCATTGCTTCAGCTTCAGCTAGTCTCTTTTGCAATTGTTTTATCTGCTCTTCTAACGAAGATGCGCTAGTCATCATAACTGACATAGTTTCAGACTTTATGTCTGTATTTTTCTTGGACCATTTGAAAGCTTCTATCGGCCGCTCACGGGGTCTTGACTTGACATGAAACGTGGGAAATGCCCCCAATGGTATATCCGCTTGAAATGCTTCCACCATTTTTCTGGCTTTGAATGCCCCCAACGACATGGCAACATTTTCTTCTTCCTGAAACGAATTGTCGGAGGTTGAAAAGAACTTGACTATATGAGATCGCTCGGAAGACATATTGGTTTCCAATGCTTGTTGTGGTGGGGATCTGAGGGTCTGGGCTTTAGGCCTTGTTAGAACCTCGTCTTCTTCTTTGGTGGATGTCACCATTACAGTTTCCGTGGTCATCATATCGAGTTCGGTATCCACGTGTGGTGGTGCTGTAGTGATCAAATTGATTGGGATTGAGCCAATCATCATTTGTATCATGACAAAGGAATGATTAGTCTTGACTATTGGAGTCTTGATGACTTTTGGCGTTGTTGACATGATTTGAGTAGCTAATGTGGACTTAATTCCTTGAGTAGCTCCTCCTGGTTGAGCCTTGGTGGCGTTTCTCCTTAAAGCTCTTGCAACTCTTTTTCTTGCATTTCTGAGGACATTCCTTGAAGGTGCTTTCTTCAGCTGGGACTTCTCAATTGTTGACGAAGTTTTGTTAACTTTGACATCATGGTTGCAGTTTGATAAGTTACTTGAAATCGAAGCACGATCAATGACGAAAGTTACACGATGACCAGCTTGCCTTGCATGTCCTTCTCTTGATGGAATGCCTTTGAACTCATGGAAGTAGATTGTTACTTGTGGTGCCATTTTATTTCCCTGAGACACACAAATAACAAGAATTAATAGTTCTTTCATAAATGGAGATGAAAAGGAGAATGGCTCCCACTGTGGTCGCCAAAAATTATGTTGGGCGAAAATGTAACATTGCAAGAAGTGTAAAATGTCACCCAACGTAATCTCACTCATATTCATTAATCGAATAGAGTTTTAATTATTTCGGGTTTGAGCCATTCAAGACAGAATGTGTCTCTTAATTACAATCCCTTGTTACGAGGGAAAACCTTTTGATTCCACTTATAAAGAAACCAATGTGAGTTAGTTTGTTTTTGCGGCTGCACTCGGAATTCATGTTGGGTTGCCTACGTACCCTGGAAGGGATCAAGCCACTCGTAGTTCAAGAGTTCCAATGAGTGAATGACTCAATGGAAGGCTTTGATTTTGGAATGTGAGTAGTGTCTGGACGAATTTGGTGTAAGAGAACCAGGCATTCGACTTTGTGTTTAGGACGCGGTTGCATCTAGATAAATTTGGTTCTAGATTGCCTACATACCCTTTGCGGGATCAAACCTCATGTAGTTCCAGGCTTTTGGGATTTAAATGGGTAGATAACCCATTTGCTTGGAATTCATATTTGAGACATTTGTAAGGGTTTAAAGCCCTCAAGTCTGCTTTCGATGCAATATGGGAATGATTTGCTTTTTCTGGTACTTGAGTGAATTTGACTGTAGGGCCAAGGATTTGTCTGGCGAAGTCAGGGATTCGATTTGAAATATGTGGTTGTATCTAGTGGGTCGCTAGATTGCCTACGTACCCCTTTTGAGGGATCAAACCGACCGTAGTTCATAAAGCAGCATTTAAGCTTTCTTGGTTTTGTACCAATAGGAATTTAGGTCTTGAAGCATCATTATACGAAACCGATATTTATGTATTTGATTTGGACACCCGCCACTGAAACTGCTTGTTGACTTTCGTCGAAACCCGAGGAGATAGCATTCGTCGGCTTCATGCAGCCCAGAACTCAAAGAGTCCATGAAGCCAAGAACTCACAGATGCCACTTTTTTTAATTCTGCCACTTATTCTTTAAATTCAGCTCGTTGCCACTTTACTTCAATATTCATGACGTAGGAGAAAAGGAACGTGGACATTAAGCTTCTGAGATGGACTCAAAGACAGAAGTCGAATTGGAGTCGGAATTGAGGATGGGTGGCGACTGCATTCTGGTCCGAAAAGGTTTGAGCATGCAATTGGGACTTCTGCATATAAATCTCGTGAGGATTCCACCACTTCTCCTTTCTTCTTTCTTCTTTCTGAACTTGATTGGCACTGAGTTCTTGCATATTTTGATTTGAGGTGAACTCGTGCTTGAGGGGTTGCTGCAGTAGCATATTGGACTTGAGGTGAAAGAGGGCTCGTACTCGAGGGGATATTACAGCAACATATTAGTGAGCTTCTGGTGGACTTGTGGAGATTTCGTGTAGAGGCTCATTCGTGCTTGAGAGGTTATCACAGCAGCATATTGGTGAGCTTATTAATCTTTTTTTCTTTGTCTTATACTTCAGATTACCAAAGTGAGGCTTTTATCGCATCTCCTTCAATCGAACTTGATTGAAGCCTCTGATCAACTGAATAGCACCGCCAAACTTTTACTTACGGCAGCACCTCTTCACAACTTTTAGTTTTGTTGTCTTGTGCATATGGTCTGCAACATCACATCCATATCTTTTGCTTTGTGCCATATTTCATATTTCATGTTCTGTCAAAAGTTCCAGATTTTTTTAGTAGAAATATAAGGAACATAGGACAGGCTATAAATTTGGTTATGGTGGTTGATACGGAATAGGCCTTTGAATGTAGTGGTTAATAGAGAGCTTTTGTTATGGAACTGTGCACAGAGCTTGGTGCGTTTGGTCTAGGACGTAGCAAGAGGAACCTGATTATCAAAGTAACCAAGAACCAGAGAATATAGTGACCCGAAACCAGAGACCATAAAGCACAGTAACCAGAGAACCATAACCATCGTAACCAGGAAACCATAATCAAAGGATTTGAGAGACAGCGAGGCCTTGAGTAAACAAGAATTCAGAGATCACAGTGACATAGTAATCAGATCATTGTAACCATCATAAACAATAACCATCGTATCGTATCCATAGTGACCAGAAACATAGTAACCAAGAACCAGTAACCAAAGTCATAGTATCCAGAAACCAGTAACACAGTAACCAAAGTATCCAGAGCCATAGTATCAGAGAACCAGTAACATAGTATCCAGAGCCATAGTCACAGCAACCAGTAACCAAAGTCAGTAGCCAAAGTGACCTTTGTATTTGAGTAACCATAGAGAACCAAAAGAACCATAGTAACCAGGGGAACATAAGAATAGCCAGAGAACTAAGAGAACCATCGGCAAGGGATTGTGAAGGCAACAAGGCCTTGAGGAACTAAGTAACCATCCACGAGGCAATTGAAAAGCATCAAGCTTTGAGTATTAGGAACAGAACAAGAGCTGCATGAAAAAAAGTCTTCGACGAACCTTGTAGATGAATTCCTGGTATGCGCGCAGGCTTCAGTATCGTGTCTGTCCTTCTTCCTCCGTTAGACTGCTCTGTCCTTTGTGTTGGTATTGATTAGCCTCCTCTGCCCTTCTACGCTGGCTTCTTCTCGTCTTCTCTGTGCTTCTCCGTCTGTTCTCCTCTGTCTCTTTTCTTTTGCAAGGCATATGGTCTCTTATGTAGTGATTGGATGATGAGGTTGAGTCCCAAGATAACTTCTGTATTTGATACAACTTATGATACGGGAAGAAAGCTGTGATCTCTATCAAGAGAGCTGTCACATATTAACCATGATCAAACTCAAACACTTAGACGGCCTTGAGTGGCTACGGCTAGACTCCACATATTTCACTTCTCTTTTCTTTTTTCTCTTTTTTTTTTTTTTTTTTTACTTTTACTTTTGCTTTTGTATTTTCATTATCCTCCTCTTTTTTTTTGTTTCAACAGAAAGAAAAAGAAAAGAATATTCTCCCGACTAATTATATTAGACCTGTTTCTGTACAAACCCGTAGGCCTGGCAGAAGCATAATAATAAAGATAGAACACAGCAAGTATAGTGGTTCACCGTGCCATCGGAGGGCACGGCTACGTCCACTTGGAATCCAGTAGGAATAGCTAATAAGCCATCGGGTTACAAGGATGGAGTGCCTTGGATCCCCGCCCTTTGTACTAAGGGGGAAGCCTCCTATTTATAGGGAAGGAAGGCTCCCTCCTCTACAATGTTTCCAATGTGGGATGCTTACTATATTATTACATAATTCCCTACTCATGAAGCCACTTCAGGCACCCGGTGGCACTGCTTCCGAGTGCGGCACCGGTGATGTGGAACAATGGAGATGTAGCCGGGGTTGCGGTCTACCCGCTGGATGCCGGAAGTGGGACCTATGACGCCGGTTGCACGGTCCACGAGGTCGCCAGATGTGCTTGGCGGTGTACTATATGTACTGTCAACAAGTCCCCCAAGTTCCCGAGTAAGAGTGCAATCTTACTTGGGGAGTTAATCATCATGTGCCGCCAAGCGTAGGTGGTGACCGAGTCACCCCTACTACCACCAGTCCCCCAAGTCCCTAAGTGAGATTGGGCTCTTACCGGGCGTTCGAATGTCGAGTCCCACCCTTCCGCTCGAGTGCTACTGATGTGCCCCCAGTAGTAGTCCCCAAGGTCCGTGCTGGAGATGTGACTTGGGCGGGAGTGATGAGGTGCCGGGCGATGGTGGGTGCCCGGGGAGGATCCGGGTTTGACCGGTCTTGACTTGCTGAAGCCTGATCGGGCAGAGTTGGCGGAGCCGCTGCTGAACAGGACCGGGCCTGCTAAATCCGGGGAGACCCGCTGGCTGGGGTGACCCGCCGGATAGGACCTGTCCGGCTGAATCCGGGGTGACCCGCTGGAGGGGGTGACCCGCCGGATAGGACCGGTCGGCGCTCTGGCGCAGCGGTAAGGAACCGGGGCGGCCGGTAACCGGAGGGAGCACGGCGATCCCGTCCGGGCGTTATGCCATCGGACGGATCGGTGAGCAAGGCGATTCCGTCCGGGCGTTCTGCCATCGGACGGATCGGTGAGCAAGGCGATTCCGTCCGGGCGTTCTGCCATCGGACGGATCGGGGCACGGCGATTCCATCCGGGCGTTCTGCCATCGGACGGATCGGTGAGCAAGGTGATTCCGTCCGGGCGTTCTGCCATATCGGACGGATCGGTGAGCAAGGCGATTCCGTCCGGGCATTCTGCCATATCGGACGGATCGGTGAGCACGGCGATTCCGTCCGGGTGTTTTGCCGTCGGACGGATCGGTGAGCAAGGCCTTTCCGTCCGGGTGTTCTGCCATCGGACGGATCGGGGCACGGCGATTCCGTCTGGGCGTTCTGCCATCGGACGAATCGGGGCACGACGATTCCGCCCGGGCGTTCTGCCATCGGACGGATCGGGGTACGGCGATTCCGTTCGGGCGTTCTGCCGTCGGACGGATCGGTGAGCAAGGCGATTCCGTCCGGGCGTTCTGCCATATCGGACAGATCGGTGAGCAAGGCGATTCCGTCTGGGCGTTCTGCCATATCGGACGGATCGGTGAGCAAGGCGATTCCGTCTGGGCGTTCTGTGATGTGAGCCGAAGCTCGCATGCAATAATAACCCTACAAAAATATCGTTAGTAGTATGAGCAAGTAGGGATCGTTCTAGGCCGGGGATTAAGGGTACCTGAGATATGAAATTGTTAGACACAAACATATTCACATATATACAAAAACATCACAAATATGGGGGTATAAGAGTTCGGCAGCAATGCTGCCCCTAAACTAGGTACGGCATAAAAACAGAAAATAAAATCCTAGGCTACTATATACAAGTTTGATCATCATCTCTCACGCATCACATAACACAAAACAAACTTTAACACAAAGATTCATATGCAAGAAAGTAAGGGACAAGTATCTAGCATGTTCAAGACCCAACTTAGTTTCGACCACAATTAGAGCGATTAGCCTTTTAACCAATTGTTAGACATCTAATGTTTTAAGATTATGCTATTCGCCTTCGATCCTAAAGTTTATGCTAATCCGGTTTTGTGCGTTTTAACATTTAAGCGCAAGAGTCTAAAATCGAAAACATGTAAACAAGCAAGGTTGTCAATCATCTTATTTAACATGCAAGTTTTAGCTAAGGTTATACCCTACGTGAGCACAACAAATCAAAACAACCGTCAGGCATATAGTTTTATTTGCTATAACTCGGGTTAGATGAAACCTAACATCTAGATTTACATGCTTCCAGCCAACACTAATGTTTCGGTTTTTAAGTCACACCCTTAGATTACTAACCAATTTAAATCCTAAACATGCTTCTAATACCACTGCCCTAATTATCTAAACATACAAAAAACCATGCATTAAAAATCGTACAAGTCATCACATAAACTTCAATATACATATCAATCTATGTTCATCATACAAAACCAAACGAAAACAAAGTATTTTTATAACAATACATGTGACTAAACCGAATATAAAAACACAAGGCATAGGGATGGATCACACTTTAGAAACCTTGGAGAGCTTCGTCTTGGTGTGGTGGAGAAGATTCGGCAGTGGCTGTGGTAAGGTATGGGAATCGGTGATGAATGGTGATGGAATAGGTGAATCGGTGGACTTGTGTTTCTAGGGTTTCGGCTTAGAACTTTGAGTAGGAAATTTGGTAGAGTTTTGGCTAGTGCTTTGCAAGAGATGAGATGATCTTTTTCTGAATAAGAGATGGCTATATATAGAGGAATAGGGGTGAGAGGCTGCCGGCCACAAGAAGGGGAAACAAAGAATAGGTTTCCTTGTAGGTTTATGTTTCCTTGTTGAATAAAGATTTGCATTCTTGATTTTTCTTTTTCTGATTTTTCTTCAAGGCTTGGGCTGCACATCTTCATGGACTTCTTGTATGATCTTGGACTTCAATTGATAGGTCTTGATCCATTGAAAATGCCCCACAATGCCGACAGCACACAGAGGCAGCAATCTGCCAGAATCGGCAGCTTCTCCTAGTGTGACTAGGAGAACTTGTTTCTTCATGCTTTTCTTCAATGCCATGGCCTAGTGTCTTCCTCTTCCCTTCATAAAGCTTGGACCATCTTCACATATGCATTCGTACACCATTTGGTCCATCAAAAACAGAAAACACAAAAAGGGGACAGTAGGTTCCTGGAATCGGCAGATTTGACCTTGTTGCAGTAATTCCGGCTTATCTCCCTCCGTGGAGCTCCGATTGATGCGATTCCAAGTCTCACGTAAACTAGACACATAGGGCCATCTCCCCATAAAATATCTCGGCCAAATTCCATGCAAGTCGTCGGGAATGATTTTTCGAAGTTGGGACACAGTCCCAGGAATTTCCTGGAAGCCCCTGGATTGGAATGTTCGGGCTGCCCTTTTGCAGCCAACTTTTGGGTGACTTCCCGAACTCCGATTGATCTGAAATTTTAATACAACATTCCTCAGCATATGAATATTAAGCACGCCAAATTTCATAGAATTTGGACAAGGATAGATCACAGTTTCATTTATCTCAAAATCACGAAAAAGACATATTTTGCATTATTTTCCAGATTTCTCAAACTTAGTCATTTTTCAGATTCTTAACCATATTCCACAAAACTCTACCAAAATTGACACTAACTACATTATGACTCAATCTTAGAAGAATAAGGGTTAAACAAAGCATAAACGAGGGCATAAGCATATAATATCGTCGCACATTGTGCTCCTATCAACTACCCCACACTTATCCTTTGCTAGTCCCTTAGCAAACTAAATTAAACTACGACTCTAAACAAACTATTGCCCCTAACAATTTGTCTCAGGCTCGTATGTACACATAGCTTTCAAGTTAATGCACGAGAATGCTAAGCACGAAAATTCCAAGCTTCATGAACATGCGACATCAATATGAACATATAAGAGCAAAAGGTAAGCATGTAAACATGTCAAAGCTAATCCAAATCACCTCACTAGGCATACTCTCTTCTTTTCTCTCGAAGCATGGTTATTCACACGTAAGTATATGCAAGCGAAAAGATCATGAAAATACAAAGAGTGACTTGCATATATTGAAGAAACAAAGGCACTTTGTGAATTTTGATGGAAAAACCTCATATGATAACTACATGCACCAATGAACCAAAACCATATGCTTACTCTTGAGATAATCTCCACAATCAATTTTAACCATCTTAAGAATCATGAAAAAGATCAATAATAAGGTTGTAATGGGGCTAGGCTAAGAGGTATTCGATATTTTGGATAAGGAGGCTCAAAACGTCACCACGGCCGTAGCAAAGCTCGAATCTCCTTATGTCTTCACGCCAAAAGGGTCAAATTTTATCTTGTTGGACCCATACTTCATTCTTTTCTTCCCATACAACATTACAACAATAATCTAGACAATAGCCATGCACAAAATTTTTCTTTTCTATGCCGTGCCTTACTCTATTTCTTTCCTTGCTCTCGGTTTTCTTTTATTTTTCTTTTTGATTCCGAGCACACTTTTTCTCTTTTCTTTTCCTAAGACACGGCATACATTTTTCATATAAATTCATGGCTAAGTCTACCCCACACTTGTTCTTCTTCATCACACACGCGAAAACGCTTTCAAAAATCAAGCTTTGCCGACACACAAGGTAGAGGCATCATTATACTAAGCTCATGGAAAGTGTTTAAGGGTGATGAAAGAAAAGGCTCAACATAGGCTCAAAGGGGGTTTACTAAGGTGTCCCACGACGGGCTCCAATAGGGCACATGCTTTATTTGGCTTTGGTGGTAAACCTAAATGATCTTTATTCAATCACATTCAAAATCAAAGTATTTTATGATATAAACGTTTCGAAAATCAACAAGAGTAAGTTCTAGCATACTAGAGTTCATTAAAAAGCTATGGCACATAGTCATCGAATAGTCAAAGAATTATGAGGCTTCATGCTTCCTACGAATCTGTTGAATTTTATCTTTTATCGCTCAAGAAGAAAGCAAATTGGCACAAAAGCTCACATAGGTTATTTTCGAAATAAACTAGCTAAAACATGCACGCTTCGTAATCAACAAGTCCTACATGCTCCTACCAATGCACAAAATCCATGAAACTCACAATTTTAAATGAATGCACAACCATCATCTATGTATGCAAAGAGGAGAAAAACATCATTGACATATTAGGGGCATCCTAAGACTCGAAACAAACAAATTTAAACACTCTATTTTTATGGAACAATTTTCTGAATTTTTCTCTTCTAAACTAAGCACACACAAACATAAACGGAATACGTTATCCCACCCCACACTTAGAAAATTACATTGTCCCCAATGTAAGCACAAAACAATATCAATGAATTTCCTAAGCATGCAATCGACTAACATATACCAACAAATCATCACAAATCAAAGAAAAATAGAAGGGTTAAGAAAATTCAAACTCTCGGTGATGGCTCCTTCACTTTTCTTTGATCGACATGGGTTGCCTCCCAAGTAGCGCTTTGTGTGTATAGTCCATAGCCTAGACTTTTCACCGTGTTTTGCATGTGTTCATCGTGCTCCAAAACATCCCAAATCGGCAAGAAGAAGTTCCATGAGAAGATCGTTGCGGGAAGTGTCCGATTCGGTGTTGGTAAAGGGCTGCGTATCCGGGTGCGTGTCCGGGCTTCCTGCTGGCGTATCCGACTCCTGTATTGCCGTATCTGGCGTATCCGAGGGCGTGTCGCCCTTATGTCCGGCCTTGTGTGGTCTTATGTCAACCCTGCCGGCAATGGCAGGTCCGGCAGGGAGGGATGGTGCGGCTGTTCCGGGTTGCTCTTGCTCGGCAGCTTGAATGGGGGCCGGTTGTGCTCTATGGCCGGCAGCTCGGTTCCTTGGTGGTGTGGGGATGGATGGTGGCTCGGCAACATCATGTGGTGGGGGATCATGGAAGTCGGAGGCCTCAACGGAGTATGGTTGGAATGAATCATAGTAAGGCTTAAGTCGGTGGCCATTAACTTTGAAACGCTTGAGTGTCACACTATTTTCAATCTCAATTGCACCATGTGGAAAAACTTGAGTGACAACAAAGGGACCAACCCATCTAGAGCGAAGCTTACCCGGAAAAAGTCGAAGCCTTGAATTGAATAAGAGAACTTGTTGCCCAACTTCAAACCTTTTACCTCGGATCATCTTATCACGATATGCCTTTGTTTTCTCCTTGTATATCCAAGCGGCATCATAGGCTTCATTACGGATTTCTTCAAGTTCGTTGAGTTGAAGCTTCCTATGAAGACCGGCATCATCTATGTTCATGTTGAAGGCCTTGATTGCCCACCATGCCTTATGCTCTAGCTCAACCGGTAAGTGACATGCTTTGCCATAAACTAACCGAAAAGGAGACATACCAATCGGTGTCTTGTATGCGGTCCTATAAGCCCACAAAGCATCATCGAGACGATCACTCCAATCCTTCCTTGAAGGTCCAACCGATTTCTCCAATATGTTCTTGATCTCTCGATTACTCACCTCGGCCATTCCACTTGTTTGGGGGTGATATGGTGTAGAAACCTTATGTGTGACTCCATACTTCCTCAATAAGGCTTCAATGGTGCGGTTACAAAAATGGGATCCTCCATCACTAATCAAGACCCTTGGAACTCCAAATCGTGAAAAGATGTTGGTCTTGAGAAACTCGGCTACCACTTTGGCATCATTGGTGCGTGTAGCCCTTGCTTCGATCCACTTTGACACATAATCAACCGCAAGCAATATGTAGAGAAAGCCCTTACTTGAAGGAAACGGTCCCATGAAATCAATACCCCATAAATCGAAAATTTCTACCTCCATGATCGGCGTGAGCGGCATTTGGTCTCTAGCTCCAATGTTCCCCATTCTTTGGCATCTATCACATGCCTTGCAAAACATGAATGCATCTTTGAAAATCGTAGGCCAAAAGAAACCACAATTTAGTACCTTCAATGCCGTCTTCTTCGGCCCAAAATGTCCACCACAAGCTTCGCTATGACAAAAAACAAGGATGGATCGATGCTCATTCTCCGGCACACATCTTCTAATAATTTGATCACCACATTGCTTCCATAAGTACGGATCATCCCACAAGAAGTGTCGAGCTTGCTTCCTTATTCTCTTTTGTTGGTGACTCGGCATCTCTTGTGGGAATCGGTTTGTGGCAAGAAAATTGGCAATGTCGGCATACCAAGGCTCATGTACTTCAAGTCGAAAAAGTTGTTCATCCGGAAAGGTCTCTAATAGGGGTAGCCGATCCTCCTCTTGCACAAGTCTACTCAAATGATCGGCTACAACATTCTCTACTCCTTTCTTATCCTTAATCTCAATGTCGAATTCTTGAAGCAAAAGAATCCATCGAATAAGCCTCGGCTTAGCATCCTTCTTCGTCATAAGATATCTCAAAGCGGCATGATCACTATAAACAATGACTTTGGAGTTCAAAAGATATGATCGAAATTTCTCCAAAGCAAAAATTACCGCTAAGAGTTCCTTCTCCGTTGTTGTGTAATTGAGTTGCGCATCGTTGAGAGTCCTTGAAGCATAGTAAATGGCGCATGGCTTCTTCTCAATTCGTTGTCCAAGTACCGCTCCAAGTGCATAATCACTAGCATCACACATCAACTCAAATGGCTCGTCCCAATTAGGGGAAACCAAGATTGGTGCCGTACACAACATAGTCTTCAATCGGCAAAAAGCTTCTTCACACGCCTCCGACCACTCAAACGTCACCTCCTTTTGCAACAAGTTGCTCAACGGCTTGGCAATTGAAGAGAAGTCCTTGATAAATCGTCGATAAAACCCCGCATGGCCAAGAAAACTTCTCACATCTTTCACACACCTCGGGCTTGGCAATGCTTGTATTAGCTCCACTTTGGCTTTGTCAACCTCTAAGCCTCTTGCCGAAATTATGTGCCCTAAAACAATGCCTTGCGTGACCATGAAGTGACACTTCTCCCAATTGAGCACAAGATTTGTCTCTACACACCTCTCAAGTATCTTCTCCAAGTTCCCCAAACAAGCATCGAAAGTGCCTCCATACACACTAAAGTCATCCATGAACACTTCGATAATGTCTTCAATAAAATCCGAGAAGATAGCATACATACATCTTTGAAAAGTGCCGGGTGCGTTGCAAAGTCCGAATGGCATCCTCCGATATGCAAACGTGCCAAATGGACAAGTAAAAGTGGTCTTCTCTTGATCGTCCGGATGTATCATGATTTGATTGTAGCCACTATATCCATCAAGAAAGCAATAGTAAGAATGACCGGCTAACCTCTCTAGCATTTGATCCATAAACGGCAAAGGCATGTGATCCTTCCTTGTTGTAGCATTGAGCTTCCTATAGTCGATGCACATCCGATGACCGGTTACAAGTCTTTGTGGCACAAGCTCATTCTTTTCATTCTTGACAACCGTTACACCACTCTTCTTTGGCACTACTTGCACGGGAGATATCCACTTACTATCCGAAATTGGGTAGATCACCCCACAATCGAGCAACTTGATAATCTCTTCTTTAACAACTTTCATCATGGGAGGGTGAAGTCGACGTTGAGCTTCCTTTGTCGGCTTAGCTCCTTCTTCTAACAAGATACGATGAACACAAGTAGTAGGGCTTATTCCCTTGATATCCGCTAAGGTCCAACCTATGGCGGTCTTGTACTTTTTGAGCACACAAATCAAATCATTCTCTTGCTTCTCACTAAGCATTGAAGACACAATAACCGGTAGTGTGTCTCCGTCTCCAAGATACGCATACTTCAAGTGACTAGGGAGTTCTTTTAGTTCTAACTTTGGGGCCTCTTCCACACTTGGTCGAAATTTTGTTGTGGCACTTGGAATTGACAAGAACGAATTAAAAGCTTTGGCATAGGGCCGAGCCTCTAGCTCGGCACAAACTTCTTTTTGGCTCGGCACCATAATGAAAGGCTCGGCAATGATTCCTTGCTCGGCAATGCTTGGCTCGGCCGGCACCACTTCCTCACTTTCATGCATGATTCGTTCTCCCCTCTTGTCAAATCCGACCCCTTGCTCAATCGCTAATTGCTATGCATCGAGCGAGGTCGACATAACTTGCTCGACCTCCTCCAAAACATCAATGGCACAACCTTCCTTCAAATCAACATTAGGGAATTTCATGGCATCAAACACATTGAACTTTATCACCTCACCATCAAACTCCATAGTTAGGTTGCCCTCGGCCACATCAATCTTAGTGCGCGCGGTCCTCATGAATGGTCGCCCTAAAAGCAATTGAGTGTTGTTTACCGGCGAATCCTCCATCTCAACCACATAAAAATCGGCGGGGAATATCAATTGGTTGACTTGCACCAACACATCCTCAACATAGCCTTCCGGATATTTGCTTGAACGATCCGCAAGTTGAATGATGACATTATCCTTCTTGAGAGGCCCTATATTCAATGTTTGATACACATTGAGTGGCATGACATTGATCGATGCTCCCAAGTCCAACATAACATCCTCAAACCGAGTATTGCCTATGACACAAGGCACATTGAAGCTTCCCGGATCCTTCATCTTTGGTGGCAACTTTCTTTGAATAACGGCCGACACCGTCTCGCTCATTGTCACCACACGAGTCTCTCTAGTATGCCTCCTTGCCGTGCAAAGCTCCTTCAAAAACTTAGCATACTTTGGCACTTGCTTAATGCATTCCAACAAAGGGATGTTGATTTGCACTTTCCGGAAAATCTCCAATACCTCTTCATCGGACTTATCCTTCTTCGATCTAGCAAAGCGAGAAGGGAATGGAATGCTTGATGTTGGCACAACTCCCTTGCTTGCTTGGCTCGGCAATATCTCACTCTTGGATGTGGCGGGATCGTACTCAAGCTCGTTACGCAGCCCCTTATCACTCACATTGTGGCCGGCGTTATGCCCTTGCTCGGCATCTCGGCTCTTCTCGGCAGCACCATCATGATGCTCGGCAGTGTGCTTCTCGGATGCAGCCCTGCTGGCAGCATTGTGCTCGGCAGCATTCCTCTCGGCATCCTCTCTATGGCTGCCGGCAATGACAGGTCCGGCAGCCATCTCATCCTCATTAACACCTTTGAAAGTCACTCGCTTTTTCTTTGGACTTGTTGGAGGAACCAACTCTCTTCCGCTTCGAGTTTGAATCACTTTGGCTTGCTCGTTCCTCGGATTGGGAATAGTATTGCTTGGCAACTTCCCTTGCTCATTGAATCTTCCCATAAAATCCACAACTTGCCCCATTTGAGTCTTGAGCTCACCAATGTCCTTTTGATGATTTTGTTGCCCCGCGAGTAATGCTTGAGTAGCACTTGACAAAGATTGAAGCAATGCATCGTAATTCGGATTGCTCGGCGCGGCTTGGCCTTGGATAGGCACGGCTTGAGCTTGGTTTTGGTTCGGCACTGCCCCATAGGCTCCGTGGTTCGGCATGTATGGCTGCCGAGGCACAAATGGTGACCTCGGTGCAAATGGCGCTCCTCCCTCTCTCGGTTGCATAGGTGCCCTAAGCACGTTGTCATTATTTGCCCATCGAAAGTTTGGATGATCATTGAACCTTGGGTTGAAATTTCCAAAACGTTGGCCTCCTTGAAAACCAATGGCATTGCACTCCTCAACTCCCTCACTAATTCCAAATTGAGGGCATTGGTCGGTCTCATGGCCCTCGGTGCAAATACCACATACACTTGCACGCTTCTTCATCAAATTACTCACCAAGTCGGTAAGCTTGTCCACTTTCTCCTCTAACTTTGAGCTCGAAGAAGTCTCATGCACTTTCTCATTCCTTTGCACATTGTTTCGTGCCATGCCAAATTGTTGGTTGTTCAAAGCCCGAACTTCCAACAAACTTCTTGCCGCTCCGGCGTTCAACTCCAAAAAGCTACCTCCCGCGGCCGAGTCAAGAAACTCTCTCTCCATGACGCGCAATCCCTCATAGAAATATTGTAGCAAGAGCCCATCGCTAATGCCATGCGAGGGACACAAAGAAACTAGGGACTTGAACCTCTTGTAGTAGTCGAAGAAAGTCTCATCTCCGGCTTGCTTCACACTTGTAATTTGCTTCCTCAGATCAGTGATACGTGAAGCGGGAAAGTACTTGAGCAAAAACTCATCCATCATAGTACTCCACGAAACAATGCGACCACTAGGCACCTCAAACAACCACTCCTTTGCTTGATCTTCTAGAGAAAACGGAAATGCCTTCATCTTGAAGTGTTGCAAATCGGTCCCTCTTGGACACATAGACTCCGTGGTGAAGTTAAACCACTGTAGATGCTTGTTAGGGTCCTCACTCGGCATTCCATAAAATGATTTCAGCTTATGGAGGAATCCACTCCTCAATTCAATCTCTCCAGTTTTGTCAGTTTCCAAAGGAGGATAAGTGATATTCGAAGGAGCAACTCCAGCTCCAGCAACATGACCATTCTGTGATCTGATTGATGCCATGTTCTCTTCTTCTTCCTCTGATTCGGCAAAAGCTTCAAATTCTGGGTTCTGAAGATCACACGACGATGAAACAACTGATGGTGAACTCGGCCCTGATGATACTGGAACTGACGGCACAATAGGGGAGGACGGCAATGATGATGATACTGATGAACTGGTTGGTGACGATGGTGGTAATGGCACAAAACGAGCAATAGCGAGTTCTTGCTCTAAACGTTGCAAACGGCCTTGAAGATCTCTTGTCCAAATACTAGATTCGGACATGCATTATTTCTGAAATTTGCAACATTTTAAACAAGTTAGAACCTTATAAAGAAATAGAAAGCAAGAATATACATCATTACAAGCCACGGCATTGGCGATTACACAACAAATTTCAAACAATGATACACAAAGTCACAATCGGCAACACATAAGAACACACGGCAAAGAACAAAAATTTCGGCAAAGAATTAATATGGTTCGGCCACAAGAGTAGAAAAATCGGAAAGTTCATGAGCATGTAATCGCTAAGTCTAATTTCTTTTAAATTTGTTCTAACTCTCGAAGTACGTGGAGCAGAGGAGATAACGGTGCAATGGACTGATACAGCCCCCGGTAGTATCATGCTTAATCCGATATACCTCAAGAGTTTGAACCACACAACATGTTTTATCTTTGAAGAAAATAGGCCACATATGTCAAGTTATGTTCTAGCGTCTAAAGTGAGGTGATGCTTCGGCACAAGCTGTCGACTAGGTCGTGCGGATTTTACGTTTCAAAGGTCATTACAATCACGGAGGGCGAACCCCCTACAGGAACCAGGCAGGACTCGTTGTTGGACACCATGGAGGGCGAACCCCCTATCGACTCACTCACCGAGAATGAACATCAGTCTATGGGCCTTGAGATCCAGTTAAACAAACCTGAGAACCATATCTATGATAATAACTTCCCCATAATTTGTAAAACAAACACGGATCCCTAGCGGTCTCAAGTGTTGATTAAAACCGCCCTTAACCTCATAAAAATAATACCAAGTTAGCGTCGTTATGCGTGGGGGGCCAACGATGGACTAATTCCAACATTGCAGGGCCCGTTTCCCAATCTACACAAAAACATACCTAACATGGCATCACTCGTATGAAGGGTTTTGGTTATGATCAACAAAAGAGGCTTCACCTACATGTTACACTTTAGAAACTACAATAAACTCAAACATACACAACACTATCAACTTCCTAGAAATTAAACTAAGTGATTACCAACATACATCAATATACATCATGCAACTTTCGAAATTTAAACTTTACATGCCGAAGCATATTTCTACTTTACAAAATCCCAAAATAAACTTAAAATTTATACTTTACACATTCACAACAAAAATTTCCAGCAACATTATATACACAACAATAACATAAAACAAGCTTTTATAATCCCCGGCAACGGCGCCAAAAATTGATGTGAGCCGAAGCTCGCATGCAATAATAACCCTACAAAAATATCGTTAGTAGTATGAGCAAGTAGGGATCGTTCTAGGCCGGGGATTAAGGGTACCTGAGATATGAAATTGTTAGACACAAACATATTCACATATATACAAAAACATCACAAATATGGGGGTATAAGAGTTCGGCAGCAATGCTGCCCCTAAACTAGGTACGGCATAAAAACAGAAAATAAAATCCTAGGCTACTATATACAAGTTTGATCATCATCTCTCACGCATCACATAACACAAAACAAACTTTAACACAAAGATTCATATGCAAGAAAGTAAGGGACAAGTATCTAGCATGTTCAAGACCCAACTTAGTTTCGACCACAATTAGAGCGATTAGCCTTTTAACCAATTGTTAGACATCTAATGTTTTAAGATCATGCTATTCGCCTTCGATCCTAAAGTTTATGCTAATCCGGTTTTGTGCGTTTTAACATTTAAGCGCAAGAGTCTAAAATCGAAAACATGTAAACAAGCAAGGTTGTCAATCATCTTATTTAACATGCAAGTTTTAGCTAAGGTTATACCCTACGTGAGCACAACAAATCAAAACAACCGTCAGGCATATAGTTTTATTTGCTATAACTCGGGTTAGATGAAACCTAACATCTAGATTTACATGCTTCCAGCCAACACTAATGTTTCGGTTTTTAAGTCACACCCTTAGATTACTAACCAATTTAAATCCTAAACATGCTTCTAATACCACTGCCCTAATTATCTAAACATACAAAAAACCATGCATTAAAAATCGTACAAGTCATCACATAAACTTCAATATACATATCAATCTATGTTCATCATACAAAACCAAACGAAAACAAAGTATTTTTATAACAATACATGTGACTAAACCGAATATAAAAACACAAGGCATAGGGATGGATCACACTTTAGAAACCTTGGAGAGCTTCGTCTTGGTGTGGTGGAGAAGATTCGGCAGTGGCTGTGGTAAGGTATGGGAATCGGTGATGAATGGTGATGGAATAGGTGAATCGGTGGACTTGTGTTTCTAGGGTTTCGGCTTAGAACTTTGAGTAGGAAATTTGGTAGAGTTTTGGCTAGTGCTTTGCAAGAGATGAGATGATCTTTTTCTGAATAAGAGATGGCTATATATAGAGGAATAGGGGTGAGAGGCTGCCGGCCACAAGAAGGGGAAACAAAGAATAGGTTTCCTTGTAGGTTTATGTTTCCTTGTTGAATAAAGATTTGCATTCTTGATTTTTCTTTTTCTGATTTTTCTTCAAGGCTTGGGCTGCACATCTTCATGGACTTCTTGTATGATCTTGGACTTCAATTGATAGGTCTTGATCCATTGAAAATGCCCCACAATGCCGACAGCACACAGAGGCAGCAATCTGCCAGAATCGGCAGCTTCTCCTAGTGTGACTAGGAGAACTTGTTTCTTCATGCTTTTCTTCAATGCCATGGCCTAGTGTCTTCCTCTTCCCTTCATAAAGCTTGGACCATCTTCACATATGCATTCGTACACCATTTGGTCCATCAAAAACAGAAAACACAAAAAGGGGACAGTAGGTTCCTGGAATCGGCAGATTTGACCTTGTTGCAGTAATTCCGGCTTATCTCCCTCCGTGGAGCTCCGATTGATGCGATTCCAAGTCTCACGTAAACTAGACACATAGGGCCATCTCCCCATAAAATATCTCGGCCAAATTCCATGCAAGTCGTCGGGAATGATTTTTCGAAGTTGGGACACAGTCCCAGGAATTTCATGGAAGCCCCTGGATTGGAATGTTCGGGCTGCCCTTTTGCAGCCAACTTTTGGGTGACTTCCCGAACTCCGATTGATCTGAAATTTTAATACAACATTCCTCAGCATATGAATATTAAGCACGCCAAATTTCATAGAATTTGGACAAGGATAGATCACAGTTTCATTTATCTCAAAATCACGAAAAAGACATATTTTGCATTATTTTCCAGATTTCTCAAACTTAGTCATTTTTCAGATTCTTAACCATATTCCACAAAACTCTACCAAAATTGACACTAACTACATTATGACTCAATCTTAGAAGAATAAGGGTTAAACAAAGCATAAACGAGGGCATAAGCATATAATATCGTCGCACATTGTGCTCCTATCATTCTGCCATCGGACGGATCGGAGCACGGCGATTCCGTCCGGGCGTTCTGCCATCGGACGGATCGGGGCACGGCGATTCCGTCCGGGCATTCTGCCATCGGACGGATCGGGGCACGGCGATTCCGTCCGGGCGTTCTGCCGTCGGACGGATCGGTGAGCAAGGCGATTCCGTCCGGGCGTTCTGCCATATCAGACGGATCGGTGAGCAAGGCGATTCCGTCCGGGAATTCTGCCATATCAGACGGATCAGTGAGCACAGCGATTCCGTCCGGGCGTTCTGCCGTCGGACGGATCGGTAAGCACGACGATTCCGTCCAGGCGTTCTGCTATATCGGACGGATCGGTGAGCACGGCGATTCCGTCCGGGCGTTCTGCCGTCGGACGGATCGGTTAGCACGACGATTCCGTCCGGGCGTTCTGCCATATCGAGACGAGGTGGAGTAAAGGACCTCGACCGGGCGTTCTGCCATATCGAGACGAGTCCCATATTGCTAGGCTGCGGGGAGATTACCCCGTTGTTGCAGGCTGTTTGAAGCACCGGTGAACCCTTGCTAGTTCTTCTCAGCTTGTGTTGAATAAGCGTTGAGGTAAGGGGGGGGGGGGGGGGGGGGGTGGGTGGCGTTGAGGTGACAAGGCTCGCCGTGCAGCCCCCGTTTGCCGCAGCTGGTGCGATGCAGGGTTTTTATCCTACTGGACAAGCGTACATGGGTTAGATGTAGACTCACCCGGGTGTATAAAGCCCATGCCGGTCGAATGTTCTCATGACCGGGGTCAAGCCATGGGGCCGGGCGGGACTCGACCGGGCGTTTTGCCATATCGAGACGAGTCCCCCGGTGAAGTGCCATGGGGCCGGGTGGATCGCGTTCCCAGAAAATGCTCTCGAGCCGGTTGAATGATCATAACCGGGGAGATGGTCTCGAGCCGGTCGAATGTTCTCATGACCGGTGGGTGGATCTCGACCGGGCGTCCTGCCATATCGAGACGAGTCCCCCAAGTGAGATGTAGCTGGGTGGAGCTCGACCGGGCGTCCTGCCATATCGAGACGAGTCCCCCAGTGGAATGCCATGCAGCCGGTTGAATGTTACCTAACCGGTGAGGTCCAGGGAACCGGTGGAGCCGGAGAGATGTGGCGTTATCGTAACGCGATGCATACTGATGCGCGCATTGAGATGCGATGTATTGGAATGCGTGCACCGTAGTGCGATGTATTGTAATGCGATGCATACCGATGCGATGCACTCATGCATAATGATGGCGATGCATACCGATGCGGTGCACTCTGATAAGAGTATAATGATATGCGTGCAATGATGCATACTGATATGCGCAGCACTGATAAGCGCATAATGATATGCGTTCAATGATGCATACTGATATGCGATGCATTGCAATGCTGAGATCATCAATCGATGCATAATGATATGCGCAACACTGATAAGCGCATAATGATATGCGTGCAATGATGCATACTGATATGCGATGCCTTGCAATACTGAGATGATCAATCGATGCATAATGATATGCGCAGCACTGATAAGCGCATAATGATATGCGTGCTCGTGCTTTTATCACATGTCTAATTATCAATATTCCCCAACAGATTATGCACAGGTGAAGCATGCGTTGAGTAATAATAAATAAGTTAGAATACTTAGATTTGGAGAAAGCTGCCGGGTGTTGGAATAGCATGCGGGAATGATTTCCGGGTTGCCCGGTGAATGTCCACGGGTGTAGAGGGCAGCTTGATTTTGCTGTTTGGAGCAGTGGGTGCCCAAAGGAGATGTTTGGGTGTCCAGAGGAGATCTGCCTTCTGCCTAGCCTGCTGCAGCCCAAAAGCTGACCCACACCAGGCTTAGCCCACCAGATCCATTGCTGTAGCCCGATCCGGCCCAACTCAGCCGTTGACCGGTCTTGACAATTTCGAATCTCCCTCTTTCCCGCCAATTTTCTTTTTCTTCTTCTGCTCGTTTCTCTCGGCCGGGGTTCTCGTTCCCGGTTGACGTCTCTCTCTTCCTCCCGTCCGGTGGCTCTCTGTCGTCCGGTGTCTCTCTGTCGTCCGGTGGCTCGCTCGGCCGGGGACTCTCGTCCGGCTGACTTTCGTCCGGTGTCCCTCGTCCGGGGTTCTCTCTCCCTCCTCGTCCGGTTCGGCCCATGCCCGGAGACGAGCTGCACTGGACCGGACCGGACCCTGCTGCACCGGAGACGAGCGGAGGATGGTACCGGCCGTGCCCTGCTAGCCTGCTGAACCGGACGGGGACTGCATTGGAGCTCACCGTGCACGGAGCCTCGCACGGGTTGACCATGCCGGCTGGGCGACATGGGCCGCTGACCGGGCTGCATGCTGGGCCGTCGTGGATGGCAGCAGGTGACCGGGGAGAGGGCTGACCGGGTGGTGCTGACTTGCGGGCCGGGAAATGCTGGCCGGGAGAGATGGAGGTGCTGCACCGGAGCCGAGCGGAGGAGAACTGTAACTGGGTTGACCGGGCCGGTTTGACCCTGTTGACCGGGCTGCATGCTTAGGCTGCAGACCGGGCAGGTTAGCTGGGCAGGTTGCTGGCCTGGGCTGGGCTGCCTGCTGGCCTGGGGCTTTGTTGACCAAACTTCTCCTGCTGACCCGGAGAGCTGGGCAGGTGTCCTGGGCTGCTTGCTGGCCAGGATGAAAATTGCTGACCCGGGTGGAATAAAGGGTGGCCAGTTAATTATCCTGAACCGCTGCCTGGATAACACGACCAGTAGAACACAATGAACTTTTTGTACAGGTTCCCACAGACGACGCCAATTGTTTCTGTACAAACCCGTAGGCCTGGCAGAAGCATAATAATAAAGATAGAACACAGCAAGTATAGTGGTTCACCGTGCCATCGGAGGGCATGGCTACGTCCACTTGGAATCCAGTAGGAATAGCTAATAAGCCATCGGGTTACAAGGATGGAGTGCCTTGGATCCCCGCCCTTTGTACTAAGGGGGAAGCCTCCTATTTATAGGGAAGGAAGGCTCCCTCCTTTATAATGTTTCTAATGTGGGATGCTTACTATATTATTACATAATTCCCTACTCACGAAGCCACTTCAGGCGCCCGGTGGCACTGCTTCCGAGTGCGGCACCGGTGATGTGGAACAATGGAGATGTAGCCGGGGTTGCGGTCTACCCGCTGGATGCCGAAAGTGGGACCTATGACGCCGGTTGCACGGTCCACGAGGTCGCCAGATGTGCTTGGCGGTGTACTATATGTACTGTCAACAAGACCAAATCCGAAATTACCGATTTTACATCATAACTTTTTTATACGAATTTCAAATTAAACTTTTACGTGTCCATGAACTCGTTTTACCGTCCTCTAACTCATCGAGAAATAAAATTCTCGATCGGGTTAATTAATAAAAAGTCAACCTTTGAACCCTCCGAATTGTAAAACAAATTTCTGAAACGTCAAAATTAAAGTAAAACATTTTAAGGGGGCATTTAAATGTTCGGATCGTTCATATGTGTTCAAAGCAAAGGTCATTCTATTTATGTAGGGATTGTAGGGTTTAACTTTATTTGCCTAAAGCATAAAGATTGATTCATATAAATTGGTGCACTTGTAAAAGAGAATTAGGGAGACTTGTGTTTAAAAGAGACAAAGAATCAATTTGAGTTCCGTATCCTGTTACAGATATTTCACATGTAGAGGCAGTTGCAAAGCTGTTGGTTGTGAGCTAGAATAGGGAGTCCCTTGCCGAGGCCATCGCCGTTATTAAAAAAGCTTACAACTATTTCACACGAGGGGGCCAATAAATTATCAAGTTGCATGGGGTTGATAGTTAATCAAGTTGTTGTGTATGTACTAGCTACTAAGGCTTAGTTTACCCAGCTCTTTGGAGTGTTTACCCCATTTGTTTTGAGAAATACCTTCAATTTATTAGAGGATTTCGCCACACATTCACATTTAGCCTTTTTGGTGTGTATAATGATATATATATGTAAATATATATATGTAAATATATATTCTATATATAAAATATTTAATCACATATATGCATATAGATAGACGTCCGGTGTTGTTTCATAAATCATCTGGTCATTAACGAGTGAGACATTATATTTCGTCCCTCCAATTGACAAAACTGAATAATTAAACTCCACAAACCTCATTATCTGAATATCGCATCCTATGATACTATCAACACTCTCAGATCAATGGTCAGTATAGACAAATTAAGACTAGAAGGTTTTTCATCCCTGAATGTTCAAGAGCGGTTATCCACTAGATCAAATGCAACCTTTCTATATGTTGACTTTTCTTCTTTTGTCCTTCAGTCTCCTTTATTTATTTGCCGTCCAGTATTGAGTCTCTGCTCTTCAACTCTTCGACCATATCAACCTTAGCAACCCAAAATAACATGCTGTATTTGTGAACAGATACCCCAGGATATTCAAACTCACTATGAATAAACCCTCCAGGTGCTACAGCTGGAGTTAGAGTAGTTGGAACATGTGAGTTGACAAGAATTCACTTTCTATCTTGATTCCTCTACCAAGTCCTTATTCATTGTTTTCATATCAAAAGTAGTAGAGTTCAATTGCAGATAAGTAAGAGAAAGTAAGAATTTGTAAATATAAATGGATATGATATTGCATGTATATGAATTGAAATAATGTTAATTAGAAATTAAAATTAAAGTTTAGAAATAATTTAGGACGACAATCAACCAATACCAAAAAAATTTCAAATCAGATTGGGAAGAGTTGAGTCTTGTGTTTCACACACTGTCCTTAAAACAATTACGCCGCCTCTACCGGTGCAACAAGTCTACTATCGCTCGTCTCCCAAAATACAACGACTGATGAATTTTTGAAGCTGCATTGCAACGAGAAAGCCTATGACCTGGAAAACACATTTCTATCACCAGAATAAAACAAGAGTAGAGGAGAGAATGATTTTTGAGTAGTGAATTCACACTGCTGTTACAGGGAACTGAATAGTCACACTGCTAGTACACACTAGTTTTTGGTGTCCCAACTTGAGATTTGCAACCCCCCTAAGCGCGAGAGTGTATAAGTTGTGCTTACACAATTACACCTCATAGAAAGAGGATTCTATGTAAAGAATTTCACCATTTCCCTTTTTCTAATGTGGGACAAAACTTATTTTCCTATTTCAAGTAGTCATCTTTGGGTGACAATTTTTCATTCACCCTAAAACCAAATTAGGCATATGAACACATAATCTTGTAGTCTTCATTATGGAGAATACAAATCTAAGTTCATCTTTCATTAATTATAAGTGCATCATACTTTAATTAATCCATTTAAATTTAGTTTTATAAATGGTTTTTAACTCATTTTTGCAAGAGCACCATCCAGCTGACAACTCTTTTGGTGTTCTTGGGTAACTTGACCATCCTCTTTTGCTCTTTTAAAAGGACTGATCATGTTGATTTTAACTCACTCTGTTTGAGAGTGAGCATATACACATTTTCTTTACCTTTCTCATTCTGTTCCTTGTTGAAAACTCTTTTGGTGTTCTTGGGTCTTTTTGGGTTGAAAGGATCTTTGTTACCAATTGGGTAACAAATGATATTACAAGGATATTATGACTAAGGTTTTTGACAAATTTGCATACAAGATGATTTAACCCGCCCAAAACGTGTCGTCTCTATTTACTATTGTGGAAAGAAGTGATGTTTTATATTTGATTACGTTTAATAATCATTCCAAAATATCTTTTGGATATATTATCTATTGAAATTTTTTAGGGAGCTAAGTACGCACTTTTGTGCCTTTAAGCGAATCCTAAAAAATGGCAAAAGAGGACTAATAAAGTGTGGTAATTAAGAAATTTTCAACTTTAAAGACTCATATTAAAATTTTGATGACTAATATTACTACTTTGGAAACTCATTTTATATTTAAGATAAAATTGATGCATGCGATTAATGTTATGTATGTTGTAGGAGAAATAGATTGATAGTAAACTCTGTCTTTATTGATTGATAAGGAGGCCTTTATATAGGCATTACATCAAGAATCCCTGTAAATCAGGGATTCCCTATCTAATAAAGTATCTAGACTACTAGCCTTATTAGGACAAGACACACCACAGAAGTTACGGAATTAACCTTCCTTGAACACTCCCCCTTGTGTCGTGTCCTCAATGGTGCATGAACTGTTGCCTCGTTAAAACCTTTGCCAGCAAACAAAAACCTTTTGGGCAAAAATAAAAGCATGGTCTAAGGGAAAAGAGTACAACGCACCAACTACAAATATGTGAGACATGCATAACTAGACTCCCCCTGAAGTCTAGACGAGAACTCCCCCTAATAGTCAATCAGTCTTCGAGTTCGGATAAGCGACACATACCAATGCGCTTTACATGCTTCACAAATGTAGATTTGGGTATAGACTTGGTGAACAGATCAGCTGCATTATCTTCTGAGCTGACTTGCTTCACTTGGATATTCAAAGTCTCTTGCTGCTGCTGATTGTAGAAGAACTTAGGCGAAATGTGTTTAGTATTGTCACCCTTGATGTATCTCAACTTCATCTGCTCAATGCATGCTGCATTATCTTCAAATATGCAAGTTGGTCCCATAGTAGTAGACTCAAGTCCACTAGACTCTCGAATGTGAGATATAACTGAGCGAAGCCAAACACATTCTTTGACTGCTTCATGTAGTGCAATAATCTCAGCATGGTTCGAGGTAGCAACAAGGGTTTGCTTGGTTGATCTCCAAGATATCGCCGTATTCCCAATGGTAAAAACATAACCGGTTTGGGAACGTCCTTTGTGTGGATCTGACAAATATCCAGCATCAGCAAATCCTACCATCACATCATTTGGTGTATCTGAGTAGGAGGGGGTATCGCCAAAGCCGTATCGGGACCACGACTTAGCATCCTCGGGTCCGGATATGTTGGCGGATATGGCTGCAGGATGGCGGATGGCTGAGCCAAAGCCAGTCTTGGCGGATGACCGGTGGCGATCCGAGCCACGGTTTGTGCTGCTGGATGCAAGAGATCGACTAGGTGTCGAATCCTGATGAGTGTATCGATAGTACAAGCCCAAGTCAAGGGTTCCTTTAAGGTATCGAAAGATGTTCTTGATTCCAACCCAATGACGTTGTGTTGGCGCAGAGCTAAATCTAGCTAACAAGTTCATTGAGAAAGCAATGTCTGGTCTAGTACACTGAGCTAAGTATAACAAAGCTCCAATTGCACTAAGATATGGATATTCAGCTCCCAAGACCTCTTCGTCATCTTCTTTCGGACGAAAGAGATCTTTGTTGATATCCAGACTTCTAACGACCATGGGAGTGCCTGTAGGATGCATAACTTTGTCCATGTTAAATCGCCTGAGCATCTTTCGGACATATGCAGATTGGTGTATAAAAATTCCACCACTTCGGTGCTCTAGTTCTAAGCCTAGGCAAAACCGAGTCCTTCCCAGATCTTTCATCTCGAATTCGGATTTCAAGTAGCTTGCGGTCTCATTGATCTCATTTAGAGTTCCAATGATGTTCATATCGTCAACATAGACGGCTATAATGGCAAATCCTGAACTTGTTCTCTTTATGAACACACAAGGGCACAACTCATCATTCTTGTATCATTTCCCAATCAAGTAATCACTTAACCGTGTGTACCACATCCTACCAGATTGTCGGAGTCCATATAGAGATCGTCTCAACCTTATAGCAAATGAACTTCGTGGTTTTTGCTCACTTGACTTGGGTAACGAAAGTCCTTCTGACACTTCATGTACATCTCCGTATCTAGATCCCCATAAAGATACGCTGTTACAACATCCATAAGCTGCATATTGAGTCTCTCTGAGACTACCAAACTGATTAAGTATCGGAAGGTAATAGTATCCATGACAGGAGAATACGTCTCCTCATAATCAATTCCAGGGCGTTGAGAAAAACCTTGCGCCACGAGTCGAGCTTTATATCACTGGACTTCACCATTCTCATTGCGCTTTCTGACAAAGACCCATTTATGTCCAACAGGCTTCACGTTCGGCGGTGTAGGCACAACCGGTCCGAATACTTGCCTTTTCTTTAGAGAGTCTAGTTCAGCCTGGATTGCTTCTTCCCACTTCGGCTAATCCGCCCTACGTTGACACTCATCAACAGTGCGAGATTCCATATCGTCGTCGTCAATGACTTCTTGAGCAACGGCGTAGGCGAATGCATCATCGATATACATGGAATTTCTTTGCATAAGATTGTGCATGCATAAGTAGTTTAGTGAGATTTCCTTGTTCTCCAACATCAACGGTGAGTCTGAGGCGTCCCCCAGATGGATCAGAGTTGATTATTGGACATAGGTATAGTCGGAGACAATCTCGTGTGACGGCATCACAGTATCGATGATGAACGGATCGCTTTGTGCCGGGACACATGCCCTCTTTCTAGGTACGTTGTCTTTGGAACCGATTGGTCTCCCCCTCTTTCTAGGAGGATCCGAAGTCGACGCCGGCCCTCCACTTGGAGGTGCCGAGCCTAGGTTGCCGATGGCACCTAGGGCTGCGGGTCAGAGACCGGCGGCGCGTGCTCGCGCATGGCGAGGAATGTTGAGCCTTGCAGGTACATTCGCAGCAGGTATGGTTGATCTTGTCACTTTTGCAATATCAGTAAAGGAGTCGGGCATCGTATCCGCCACCTTTTGTAGTTCCAATATGCGTTATATTTCGGTCTCACACTGAGACGTACGGGGATCATAATGAGACATAGTGGGAGAGAACCACGTCAATTCCTGACGTTCACTAGGGACGGATGCGGCTCCATCTCCCCCTAACGGCGGGAAGGATGTCTCATTAAAGTGACAATCTGTAAATCTTGCAGTAAACAGATCACCTGTCATAGGCTCTATGTAGCGGACAATTGTTGGTGCTTCATATCCAACATAAATAGCTAATCATTGTTGTGGACCCATCTTGGTACGCAATGGAGGCGTGATAGACACATATACGGCACAACCAAAAGTACGCAGATGCGAAATATCAGGCTCGTAACCAGTTACCAACTGGTACGCACTAAATGGTTGGCTATCTGTGGGTCGTAGACGAATAAGCATAGCTGCATGTAATATTGCATATCCCCATGCCGAAACCGGCAAGTTAGTGGCCATGACAAGGGACCTAGCAACAAGCTGTAGTCTCTTAATAGTGGCTTCTGCAAGGCCGTTCTGAGAATGAACGTGGGGCACGGGATGTTCAACTTCAATCCCAACTGACATGCAATAGTCATCAAAACACTTTGACGTAAACTCTCCAGCATTATCCAGTCTGATTGACTTAATCGGATTGTCCGGGTGGTGAGCCCGAAGCTTAATGATCTGAGCTAGGAGTTTAGCAAATGCAGCATTCCTCGTGGACAACAACGCTACGTGTGACCAACGCGTTGACGCATCAACCAGAACCATGAAATATCTAAATGGTCCGCATTCTGGTGTTATAGGTCCACAAATATCACCTTGTATTCGTTGTAGGAATGGAATATTCTGTTTATTATCAATAGCAAAGGATGGTCTTGCTTGAAGTTTTGCTAGTGAACAAGCTTTGCAAAACGAACGATGAGCATTAGACATAGCTACAGAAGCATGAGAAGCAGGAGGAGGCCGAACCTCTCCTTGGAGCCGAGAGGCGGCTATCGACGGCATGGCGGCCGAACCGAGGCCGAGGCACCCTCTTTGCTTTTGTGATCTGAAAAACGGATGACCGTAGGAGCATTTCAGAATACGAATCATCAGATCACGACCCGGATGACCGAGTCTCTCATGCCAAAGCTTGTAAGCATCTGAATCGCATAGGACAACAACATGAGATTCATTTGCTCGAATGGCTGTGAAATACATGCCATTTCGAACACGCTTACACTTCTCCACAATGCGAGTACGCAAATTCTCAGTGGAGGTGATCAACAGATATTCAGTTCCATTTTCAACATAAGTGCTGAGGTGATAGTCGTTGTCACGCACATCCTTGAAAGCTAGCAAGGTTCTTGGCACCTTAGGAGCATATAGGGCGTCCTCTACCCGAATTTCAGTGCCATTTGGCAATAAGAATTGAGCAGTGCCACGACCCTTAATTACAGGTCCAGTTCCTGTCATTGTAGATAACGACGATTCTCTTGGCGAAAAATCCGAAAACAATTGTCGATTCCTCAGAATCGTGTGAGTTGTTGTACAATCCAACAAACACTCAATCTCGCCTTGATACATCTACAAAAACAATGTAAATTGAATCAATAGTCTACTTTAGACTTTGGCAGACACTTTAAAGTAAGTGTACTGAAGCAATATATCATCACAAAATGAAGTGCATTAAGGCCAATAACAGAGCCATGACATCGACATAACTTGAGAGAAAGCGATAAGCCTTTTTTTTAATCACCGAATACCAACATTGAGAGTTAACATAGCCTAGGTCAGAGATTGAGACTGGACACCGTCGTAGGTGGTGTGGCCAAGCCAAGGCCGAGGCCAAGGCAAAGGCCCGGGCCAAGCCAAAGCCGAAGCTGTAGTAAGGCCGAAACAAGGCGAGTGGTGGGGTCGGTCAGGCATTGAGGCAATGCGATGCGACAGTTGAGCTAAATCCGAAGCATGACGAGTCCGAAGACACGTCGTTGCCGAGCCATTGATGCAAAAGTTGCATTTGTTCGATAGGCTATCGATTGTTGGTTTAAAAAAAAACCGGATTTGGTGTTGAGCCAAGCTGGCGAGTGGCCATGGCGAGTGAGACCTTGCGAGTCGCGGCCAAGCGCTGAGTGGCATTGGCGAGCGAGGCTTGCGAGTCTCGGCCAAGCGGCTGAGTGGCCATGGAGAGCGAGGCCTGGCGGATCGCAGCCATGTTGGCCAGTAGCCATGGCGAGCGAGGCCTGGCGAATCACAGCCAAGTTAGCCAGTAGCCATGGCGAGTGAGGCCTGGCGAATCGTAGCCAAGTTGGCCAGTAGCCATGGCGAGCGAGGCTTGGCGAATCACAGCCAAGTTGGCCAGTAGCCATGGCGAGCGAGGCCTGGCGAATCGCAGCCTTGTTGGCGAATGGCTGGCCTAATGTGCAACGCGATTTCTCGCGAGTCTCACATTTGTCTTTGTGATCTTATTTCGGATATGAGTTAACATCACCAGAACTGTGGTGAACTCAAAATAATTATGCCATTGAGAATTGGACGCATTGAACCATTTATGCTTTCATAGGGATGTAAAAATCTCAGATCATTCGTAGAATAAGAGAGATTTTATTGATGACAACTCAAAAGTACATCAAGGTTGTTCTAAATAGAACGACTTATCGAACAAAGTCGTGATTTATTGACTATATTATGTCAAAATAACAATCAAAATCAAACTTGAACATGCATCGCATGACCTAAGTCAAATACTTATTCATAATCCGGAGTATCATACTCTTGAGTCCTACGCTTCTTGGTAGGTTGGAAGTCATCGATGGCGAAGTTCGTATCTTCCTCATCGTATTCTTCTTCCTCAAAGTCTCCTACATAGTTTGTTTCTTGTTCTATGTATTGTTTGTGTTTCTTGTAAGCAGCTTGAATCTCTCTACTTGCTGTGCAATCGCGTTGAAGATGATTCTTAGAGCCACATTTGAAGCAAGGAGCCGAAGCATTGTTCGGCGTATGGCCACCACGCCTGGGACCGAAACCAAAACTGTTCCTCCCTCTGGGAGCGGCGGCGCCGCCACCATCCCTTGTCCAAGAAAGCTGTCAGCCACGGCCGGCGCCTCTTCTCCCTCCTCGTCCGCCACGTGTTGCTCTTGGCGTACGTGGTGGTGGTGCTTGACGTTCATGAGGTTGATGTTTTTGCTTAGAAGCTTTACCACGGGCTTGATGAGATTCCACAATGAATTTCGGTCCTCGAGGCCTCTTATTGGTGGTAAGAATCAACTCATGGTACCTCTCCTTTTTTTGAAGCACATTCATCAAATCACTGAAGGTTTTGATAGTGCCTTTCTCACGGAGATCGCGGTACTGATGCGACAACATGGACGCAGATTCTGGGAACGTCGTGAAAGTCTTCTCCATCATATCGTCATCGGTCTTTTCGACCCCATAAAAGCTCAAATCAGATTGCAAGTTTAGCATAGTCTGATGATATTCCTGGACGGAATCAAAATCCAATAAGCGGATTTGCTCCCAATCGGACATGAGGTCTGGGAGTTGTGCGTCATGCACATTGTCGAAGCGGTCCTTGAGGATATCCCATAGCTCTTTGGGATCGGTTTTCCTCAGGTATTGCTTCTTGAGCGTTGGATGGATATGGCGCCTGAGAAACATCAGGGCTTGTGCTTTCTGTTCAGGAGAAGCTTGTAAACTTTCATCCTCAGGAGGGTTGATGGTGGCGGTAAATCTTTTACCAATGAAGGTGTTCTCTACATCTGAGACCCACCTCTTGTATTTCTTACCTTGGACATCCAAGATGTCAAATTTTGGACGCTGAGTGTCAGCCATCTACAGAACACAAACAGGGAGACGTTAGTATATTTGAATACTAATCAAGTTTGATTGTTCTTTTAGAACAGTGCCAAGATATATCATGATCACATAAATTGATGCTTAACGTGACTTCAAGTCACAATCGATATCTTCCCTTTGTTTTCTTTTCAAAAAGAATACGTTATGGTTCACATTGACATCACAGTCACAAGCATAACGGTGGCCGGCAACATCACAGTTAGCCCAATAAACGTTGGCACCGGGGTGACTAAATCCCCGTATGCCGTCCCGAGAAGCGATAGAATCGGGATGAGGTAGCAGGGACACGAAAAGGTCCCGGAAGAAAAACAAAACCCAACTATTGAAAAATCAGAAGCGGGAACTTTTATAAAATATTTACCTCTTCAAGAGAAGCTTGATCAAACGAAACTTGACTCTTGGGGAAGCTTGTTTTCTTCGATTCTTCTTGATTTCTTCTCAGCAACGAATTAGGCTTCGAGGGCCGCTTGCTTGGCTTGCGAGCAATTTTGGTCTTCGAGGGATGTGTGCAAAGAATAGCACACAAGGGAGGGCTGCTGGCGAGCGGGTTGAGCTGCAGGCGAGCCGGTCTGCCGAGATGCAGAGGAGGAGCAGCTCGTGAAGGGACGGCGCGGCAGGGAGGCAGGTCGGCAGCGCAGGTACTGCCGAGAATGGACCGACGGTGCCGGAGGTAAGGACGGTGGTCGGCGGTCGGGATTAGGGTTTCAGAATTTTTTTTTTGGAATTAGGGTTTTAGGACTATTAGACGGGAGGCTAGGGCAACGTGCTGATAACGTGTTGTAGGAGAAATAGATTGATAGTAAATTCTGTCTTTATTGATTGATAAAGAGGCCTTTATATAGGCATTACATCAAGTATCCCTGTGAATCAGAGATTTCCTATCTAATAAAGTATCTAGACTACTAGCCTTATTAGGACAAGACACACCACGAAAGTTACGGAATTAACCTTCCTTGAACAATGTATAGATATTCTAAATTTTAATTAACTGATTACTGACTAAATTTTTGTCGCTTTTTCTAATATATGAAACTTAAATTAAACTATAATTGGTGGTTACCAACAAATCAATATACCGAGACTTGGGTGATATTTTCGGCCCTTATGATAACGTCGAGTATTCAAAAAAGAGAGCTCGATCTAGAGACGAATGTTGAAGATGTAGATATGAAAAAATATATAATAGTACTTAAATTGAAAAATTACATTATATTTAAAGTGTAATATATTAAACTTTTTGGTTAAGTTTTAGCAAACCAGCTGGACATGACTAATGACATAAAATTTTACTTAGAAATGGGATGGGGTGTTGGACCACAATAGCTAATGAGCAATACTACATTTTTTGGAAATGAATGAGCAATAATCCTCATGAAAAACTATTAAGATTTTTTTCCTCAAATATGTATAAAGCAAAACTAGTGATCAATACATGACAAACTATAAGAATCTTCTCAATTACAACTCCTGCTTGTGGGGGCAAAACCTTCTTAATAAAGCAAAACTCATACATACATAATACTGTAGCATGTATATAATTTGAATGAGTGCATTAGCCAACACTAAGCTACTGCTAGGTCTCTGTCACTATCCATCACCATAGTTAAAATGGGGTAATTTCCTTTTCTACTTTTTACCTCCAAATAGTAAATGAATCAAGTGAATAAAAAACAATATTAATTGTGAGGACAAAGCACCTACCATAATTTAATTGGGCACCCCCAGCATGAGTCAAAACCCCACCTCCTCAACCCCAAAGAAAACCACCACTACTACCTCCTCTCTACCTCTTCCTCTTCCATTTTCCGCACAAGAAGAGAGAGAGAGAGAGAGAGAGTCTCCCACCCTCCCCACTTGGTCTTGGGTCTTCTCTCCACACCCTCCATTCCAGATTCTCCCCACGTACCCAGTTCGATTCGCCACAACCCCACTTCCCCTCTCTCTCTCTCTCTCTCTCTCTCTCTCTACTTTATGTTGTTTGACGAAATGACCACTTCTTTTATTCACTTCGATTGACTCTTGTTCTCTCTACTCTCTCTCCTTCTCCGGCTCCCATGGCTACCCAGAAACACTCGCCCGCTATAAAGGTACTGTCTTTCAAATACCCAAAACCCTAAATTCGAGTTGGAGATTTTGTAAATGTTTTTTAATTTTTTAATTTTTAATTTTTTGTAGGGCGCCAAAGTTCTGATGGTTGGGGCAGGAGGTATCGGCTGCGAGCTCCTCAAGACTCTCGCCCTCTCCGGATTCCAAGACATTCATATTGTGCGTTTCCCTTTACTCTCTGTTTTTTTTTTTTTTTTTTTTGCTTTTAAATTTTGATAGGGTTTCATGTTTCTAGTGTTTTTGGAGGTTTCTAGGGTTTCATGCTGTGTTGTTATCTCATTATCACGTGTTGGTTTTTGGTGTTTGTAAATCTCGTGGTACCAAATTCTCAAGCACGTTACTGCATTTGAATTGTGTATACAATACGGTAGTTAGTATGTGTCAATTTAGTGTCAAGGCTCTGATTGTTAATTTGATGTCTTCTTGATTTAAGATGTCGGTGATTATTAAGAGTATCTAGGAATTGAGATAATTGAAATGGAGTTGATAAAAAACGTAGGAAGATTTTGTGGAATCACAGTGGTTGGGGATCTTATCTGATAGAAGTCTAGGCTTTAGAATTTTAGTTGCAGATAGTCAGTTTCAGTAAAAGGAAAATATGAAAACTCTGAGCTACTGCAGGGCACATTTACTACATATGTGATGAAATCGACATTGGCAACTGTTTGTCTGGCTGCTTTGTCAAACTGATCTAAACTGGTTGGGAAAAGTACTTATTGTTTCAGTGTTTCCAGCATTTCTACTTTCTCTGCTGTCAGTTTATGTAGGCTTTCTATTTTCCGTGCTGGGTCTATTAACATTTTGTCAGTGTTAACATATGGAGTAGAATATTCTAACAATACTGAGTGGTATCTCAATTTTAGAATTGCATGAACTGTAAGACAGAAGTTTTTAAACCGAGTACGTTAGAATTTGGATTTATGGTCTATGAGTTACTACATTGAATCCTCTGTTAAGTTTTCTATTGATGGCTTTTATATTGGATTAGTCCACATTAGGTTCTAAATTGTTTTGTTTGGCTAGAGTGAGCTGGACTACCTTGTTGCTTTTGGCAGTTACTCATTCCTTTAATTGTTTATGTAAGATTGACATGGACACTATAGAAGTCAGTAACCTCAACAGACAATTCCTCTTTCGACAATCTCATGTTGGGCAATCCAAGGCTAAAGTAAGTATACCTGTGAAATTGTTTGTTTCTATCTATATACAGATCTGCGTCTGTTGTCTGTTTAAATATTTCTGTGAATATTTTCAACAGGTTGCTCGGGATGCTGTCTTAAAATTTAGGCCTCACATAAGCATTACTCCATACCATGCAAATGTCAAGGATTATGACTTCAATGTGGACTTCTTTAAGCAATTTAACGTTGTCTTGAATGGACTTGACAACTTAGATGCCAGGCGACATGTGAATCGCCTATGCTTGGCAGCTGATGTTCCTTTAATCGAAAGTGGGACTACTGGGTTCCTTGGACAGGTTGCCGAATTTAATTTGATTACACGTTGATAATTGGTAATGGTTGTGATGTTGTTTGTCTGCGTGTTTTGAAGAAAATGTTTTAAACTTCCTTTACTTTCATTTGTGGCGGGTATTTGGATCCTTGTTCTTCAAAGTTTCATAATGAATTTCATTAAGGCATCCTTTCATCAGAGTTCATGCAGTGAAGTGAACTACATTTTCTCTATCTCAAGTATTCATTTGTTTTGTTTGATAACTTCATGAGCTAAGGATCACAGTAGAATATCTAATGAAATGATGTTATGAAATTCTAGGTAATATGTATGTAGATTTAGTTTATTCGCATAATAGTTTCAATGTGACCGTCACTCTGCCATAATCATTTTCTTTACCCTTTCTCCAGTCATCATTATTGTTTCAATATTTTATTTTTATTTTTTATCTCGTTTTTGATAGTGACATAATTGCTGCACAATGCTAAATTCTTTCAAGTGTCTAGATGAATCTATATTTGAATGCTGCTGTTGTTGTTTTGTAAACGGGTGCTGCAGTTGTTCTTGTGCACCATGATACAGTCCTTCCCTTTTAACTTACTGTTGATTCTGGAAGCAGGTGACCGTACATGTGAAGGGAATAACAGAGTGCTACGAATGCCAGCCTAAACCTGCTCCCAAAACGTACCCTGTCTGCACCATAACTAGTACTCCATCAAAGGTATTGCCACATCGTGTTCTTTTTTCTTGATGCTAAGTTTTTAAGTATTCTCCTGTTCTTTTTATTGTTTGTCTATGAGTATTTATTTGCATGGGTTGTATTAAAATTCAAAATTTTGCTCAGTAGTGAAATCTTGTACATCCTCTGAACTAAAACTTACAAGTCTCACTGTATGAAAGATATTCATTTACATGGAGACAAATATTCTATTGACATTGGGTCCAGAAATATAAAAAAAACTCATGTAAATCCTTGATTTTATTCAAACTGGTTGTAGTACCCAACATGCAGAAAGGATTTGGATTACGTATCCCCTAAACTTCAATTAGTATTTATTTGGTAAATGCTAGGACTTCTTAAATGTTTCCCCCACCCTAAATACGCTGTTGCTCGTATTACTTAAAAATATGAAGTTATATGGTTTGTGCAATGGAACATATATGACTTGGGATGGATGGTTGACTGCCGCGAATCCATTATTTCCAGATGACCCTACCTCGTGGATTCTAATATTTGAATTTGCAGTTTGTTCACTGCATTGTATGGGCGAAGGAACTTCTCTTTGCAAAGTTGTTTGGGGACAAGAGTCAAGCAAATGATTTGAATGTCCGTTCCAATGATGGTGCTAGCTCATCAGAACAGGCAGAAGATGTTTTTGAGCATAGGAAAGATGAAGACATTGAGCAGTATGGAAGAAGAATATATGATCATGTGTTTGGTTATAACATTGAGGTAGCTTTGTCTAATGAGGAGACATGGAAGAACCGTACTAGACCAAAGCCCATATATAGTAGGGATGCCTTGCCTAATGATGTCAGTCAGCAGAATGGAAATGTAGAAAAGAATGGTGCAACCAATGATCCATCTTCAGTATCCGCCATGGTATCTCTTGGACTGAAGAATCCACAAGATGTGTGGAGCCTCATGGAAAATTCAAGAGTCTTTCTTGAGGCTCTGAAACTATTTTATATGAAAAGGGGAAAGGTTAGTCTGATCTTACGGAAGTTCATTAAAGATAACATCTGTCCTTTATTCTCAGTAGATGAATACTCACGTCTTTTTTTTTTTTGCTTTTATTGTGGTCTTGGTTTGCAGGAAGTTGGGAACTTGACTTTTGATAAAGATGATCAATTAGCTGTAGAATTTGTTACTGCTGCTGCAAACATAAGGGCCACTGCTTTTGGAATCCCATTGCATAGTCTATTTGAAGCTAAAGGTATTGCTGGTAATATTGTCCATGCTGTTGCAACAACAAATGCAATTATTGCTGGGTTGATTGTCATTGAGACAGTCAAGGTGCTGCAAAACGACACAAAAAATTACAGGTGTGTACAATAACCCCCTCTATTTTATTTGAATTATGTGTTTTGTATTGCTGAGACATATGTTCCTTGAGTTCTCTTGCTATTTTCAGTTTTTGTAGTTCTCTCAAGATGCCGAAGCAGTTTCTGTGTTTTTGTTGGTTGCAATATTGAATTTTTCATTTTGCTGATATGTTGTTTACACACACCCATGCGCAAATATGGCATCAAGGGGATAAGCCATGGGGCCATACTCACGTACATGTTTAGGAAAGAAAAGATTCTTCTACTGCATATTTACTGGGAATAAAAAAGCCATGAGATTTGGTATTGTCTCGCTGGCATTGGCTTTAGTTGCACTGTTTGTTATGTATATTGGAGTAATAGGGCGAATCCACTTTCAAGTCATTAAACGTTTCCTTGTCTAAAGGACTATGCTTTGAACACTGCAAGTTTTCCACAAATTTTCTTGCACTTTTTGGTATCTGTATACACCTGTTTGGTATGTGTATATTGGAGAAAAATAGTTCAGACATTTGGATTGAATTTTATGTGTATAAACGAATGTGTTTCTGACATGTATTCAGGATAGTATTTGCAATGAATTTTGTTAAATTTACTCATTTTGCAACTCGTTTGATCTACCCTAATTCTGTCACGTAGGATGACTTATTGTTTGGAACATCCTACAAGAAAAATGCTGCTCATGCCAGTAGAACCATTTGAACCTAATAAATCCTGCTATGTCTGTTCGGAGGTATGCAAAATGCTCTTTTTCTGAATTCTTTCTTTGTGGTATTTTTCTTTTATATGAAGTGATGGGTGTGCACTAATGCAATGTAATTGATTGTATGCAGACACCACTATCATTAGAGATCAATACTAACCGTGCAAAATTGCGGGACATAGTCGAAAAGGTGGTTAAGAACAAGCTTGGAATGAACTCTCCACTCATTATGCACGGGGCAGCCCTTCTTTATGAAGTTGGTGATGACTTGGATGAAGCCATGATAAAAAATTATGCAGCAAACCTTGATAAGGTATGATTCTCTTAATGTGACTTGTCAAAATCTGCTAACCTGGATCAATTGTTTATTGAAGAATTTTTAATGGTGAATAAAATTGTAGGTCCTCTGTGAGTTTCCTTCTCCAGTTACTAGTGGAACCATGCTGACAATTGAGGATCTTCAGCAAGAGCTGTCCTGCAATATCAATATCAAACACAGGTTTTTTATTCTATTTTTCACTTGATTTTTTTTTATTTAATTTTGTATATATCAAAAATCAAGCTTGACTCGTACTATAAAAAAAGCATCAAGCTTGACAGCTTGCTACATACATGTAGAGGTGCTCCGTAACATCTTTTAAGTTATACAAGGTTATGGATGTCTTCAAGATATAAAGCTCCATTGTGATTCACCCTATGTAGAAGTTGAATCTTAATAAGCCATTGGGAATCTTATTAGTTAAAAACTTACCATCAATGCCCTTCGTCCTTCAATTTTTTCCCTCCTGTTCCACTCAGAACCCACTTAATAAATTGTAGATGATTATAAAGCATTTTCTGATGTATTTCATATTTCTTGGAGATTGTGAATAGACATGTCTAATTTGATGCACATTTGATTTCTCACAGAGAGGAATTTGATGAGGAGAAGGAACCTGATGGAATGGTTCTATCTGGATGGACTCCAGCTACTTCTGTGGTGAAGGATGAGAAGAAGCCTAATGCTAATGCTGGAAGCACATCAAGTGCAGCATCCGAACTGGAGGCTGATAAGAACAATGAGATTGAAACTGCAACAGGAAAGAAAAGAAAACTGTCTGAGGTTTCTGAGGCAGATACGTCAAGTGTTGCTGGTGATTCAAAAAGTCAAGGGAAATTGGAAGTTCTTGACGACGATGACGATGACGATGATGTTGTCATGTTTGATGATTGGGATTCAGCCGCCAACAAGAAGTTAAGGTTGCAATAGCTTTTGGATTTAAATTCGAGGGTCAGTACTAATTTTGTACTATTAGTGAGATGCATCGATTCTTTTGGGGCTCATAATTTGCTGTTTGTTAGGTCGAGCCAGTACAAGTCAAATGGTCATTCCTTTCCCCCTTTTGAGTTTTTGGTGGTTAGAAAGTGTAATGTGTATTTTTCCTAACTTAGTTGGCCGAGTAATAGAAGTGTAACATGAAGAGAACTAAAAACTTTGGAATCAACAGCAGTGACTGAACAAATGACCATTAACTTGCAAACTCTTTCCTGTCCGTTGTGAAATGCTTTTGTGCTGTCGACACCTCTATTTAAATGCATCTTGATTGTATACTCTGGTGTAAAGCAGCAGAATTTGGAGCGGAACTAATGCAATGCTGTCTGCACTCGCAAAGTTGTATTACATCTCTTTGCTGCCAGACAGGAGCAGGGAACATCATAAGGCTTTCCAATTTGCATAAACAGAGGGTTCATCATAAGGTTGGACATATATACATGTTTCATCACATAGATTACACCAAACTACAGCTCTAGATAGTACTAGGGCTGGGCACCCAAGTCCGGTCCTGTAATTTCCTCCCATTCCCATCTCGAAAATTGACAGAATGGCGGGACTCGAAATTTAAAATGAGGATTATGTCCCAATTTGAAAATGATCTAGGTATTTTTTTTACTTTGTACAATTTTTAGTGTTTTATTTTTTTTTAATTTTATTATTATTATTTTTTTTCTTCAAATTAGTCATGTTTCTTTCTTAAATGGAATTTGGGACCTCTGGGATCAAGCATGGAAAATAGCAATCCCGTACCGTCCCGTCCCGAAAAATAATTACGAAATCAAGACCGAAATTAGTTGGAACCTGGCCCTTCCCGGCCATGCCCAGCTCTACTGGATACAAAGTAACTGTTAGCGTGAGTCATGTTATTTAGGAATGTAAATTAGTTCGTTAGTACTTACTTATTCTGTATATGTAGTACATGGTAAATAGGGTTGTAGTACTCCTTGTATCCTCTTTATATAGCCTCCAATGTGAGACGAATATGATATCAGAAAATTCATTCTCCAATTTGTATTATATTTGACTTGGTATCAGAGCAAAGATCCGTAAGGACTTTGTCTCTTTATTTTCAACTGCAATTCTTCGTCTGGCGTTGGTTCTCTGTCAGACGTGTGGAGTTGGTTTGTCTTCTTCAAACTAAACCCCATTGTTAGGGTTTGTTAATCTCTTCACAATCAGATCGCTTGTGTTTGATCCGGTTTTGGTTTTATCAGCCAGACATTTTGCCGACAACAGTCTCGTCGGCAAAAGCATTGTTTTTTTCTGCACACTTTTGCCGACAACAATATCGTCGGCAAAGTCCCCTTGTCCAGCTTTCGTCTTCTTCGATTCGGCGTGCCATCCCTTCTGCTGGTCTGCTCGGCTAGCGACCGGCTCGACCCGCCTGACCCGCTCGGCTGCGTGACTGATAGGAGCACAATGTGCGACGATATTAATATGCTTATGCCCTCGTTTATGCTTTGTTTAACCCTTATTTATCTAAGATAGAGTCATAATTTAGTTTAGTGTCAATTTGGTTGAGTTTTGGCAAAAGTTGGTTAATTATCCGAAAAAAGAACTAAGTTTAGAACTCTGAGGATATAAAGTAAAATTTGTCTTTTTCGTGATATTGAGGTTTATGTTAAAATGACTTATCCTTTTCCAAATTTCATGAAATTTGGTATGCATATAGTTGGCAAGCTAAAGTGTATTGTGCCAAAATTTCAGATTAATCAGAGTTCGGGAAGTCACCCAAAAGATGGCTGCAAATTGACAGTTTGAGCAAAATGATCTAGGGTACCATTTAAAGCCCTATATGGAAAGTAGTGCCGCACACCTCTTTGCTGGAATGAAGTGGGAGAGAAAGAACTTGCTTCTCCAGATATCATTCACACCACAAATGAGAATGTCAAAGTTATTAGAGATAAGGTCAAAGCTACCCAAAGTAGGCAGAAAAGTTATGCTGATAACCGCAGAAGAGACCTTGAGTTTCAAGTGGGTGATTGTGTATTTTTAAAGTTATATCCTTGGAAAGGTGTGGTTCTCTTTGGAAAGCGTGGCAAACTCAGTTCAAGGTATATCGGCCCGTATGAGATTACAGAGCGTATTGGCCCAGTTGCTTATCGGTTAGAGTTATCTCCTGAATTATCTAAGATACATGATGTCTTTCATGTCTCCATGCTACGTAAATATATTGCCGATCCATCGCATATCTTGGAAGAGCAGCCTATTAGTTTAAAGAAAGATTTGACTTATGAAGAACAACCGGTTAAAATTCTAGATCGAAAGGAGCAAGAGCTTAGGAACAAAACCATACCACTTGTGAAAGTGCTTTGGAGGAGTCATGACATAGAAGAAGCTACATGGGAACTTGTGGAACAAATGAGACATCAATAACCCTATCTCTTCTTTTGACAAGTACGTAAATTTCGGGGTCAAAATTTTATAAGGAGGGGAGAATTGATACGCCCCGAACCGTGTTTCATGGGCCTAGCAGGCTATTATCGACGTTTTGTGCAGGACTTCTCGAGAATTACAGCTCCTCTCACAAGGTTAACCAGAAAGGGAGTTAAATTTGAGTGGTCATATAAATGTGAGCAGAGTTTCCAAGAACTCAAGATCCGATTAACTAGTGCCCCGGTTTTGACCTTACCAGATGATAGTGGGGAGTATGTGATTTTCAGTGATGCTTCTAAACAAGGTTTGGGTTGTGTGTTAATGCAAAATGGTAAAGTAATTTCTTATGCTTCTAGACAACTAAAATCACATGAGTTGAATTACCCCACCCATGATTTGGAGCTGGCAGCTGTAATTCTAGCACTTGCTGTGGAGGCATTATCTGTACGGAGCCAAATGTCAAATTTTTACTGACCATAAGAGCCTGCAGTATGTGTTTACTCAAAAAGAGTTAAACTTGAGACAACAGAGGTGGATGGAGTTGATTAAAGATTATGATTGCACTATAGAATATCATCCAGGAAAGGCTAATGTGGTAGTGGATGCACTTAGTCAGAAACCCTCCACTAGTTTATCACATTTAAGGGTAGTTCAAGTTCCACTCCTTTGTGAGTTACGAGCTACAGGAGTTGAATTATCCACGAATGAGGTAGGTGCTTTGGTAGCCAGCTTCCATGTGAGACCAATCTTAATTGATAGAGTTCGAGAAATACAGTTTGAGGACCCATCCTTAGAGTCAATAAGAGTTAAAGCTCTGAGTGTCTCACCTGAAGGTTTTTCCAGTAAAAGTGATGGGACATTGTTGTTTAAGAACAGACTTATTGTTCCAAACGATCAGATACTTAAACAAGAGATTCTGGAAGAAGCCCATAGCTCTGCTTATGCCATGCATCCTGGTAGTACAAAGATGTATCGAAATTTGAAAGAATTCTATTGGTGGCCCAATATGAAGAGGGAGATTGCTGCCTTCGTGAATAGATGTTTGAGTTGTCAACAAGTGAAAGCTGAGAGGCAGAGACCCGCAGGTTTGCAGCAACCTTTGCAGATACCTGTATGGAAGTGGGATCATATCACCATGGATTTTGTTTATGGTCTACCTCGTACCCAAAATGGGCATGATGGTATTTGGGTGATTATAGATAGGTTGACTAAGTCAACCCATTTTCTTCCAGTTCGGAAAACTTTCAAGTTGGAGAAATTGGCAGAATTGTACGTGAACGAGATAGTAAGACTCCATGGTGTACCTGAATCCATTATATCCGATCGGGAACCACATTTTGTTTCTAGATTCTGGAAAGAGTTGCAGTCTGCTTTGGGAACCCGATTGCATTTTAGTACTGCCTTTCACCCTCAAACTGATGGTCAATCAGAGAGGACCATCCAGACTTTGGAAGATCTGTTGAGGTCTTGTGTAATGCAGTTTAGAGGTAATTGGGATGAGAAACTACCCTTGATAGAGTTTGCTTATAATAATAGTTACCATTCCAGTATTGATATGGCACCATTTGAATCCCTATATGGAAAGCAGTGCCGCACACCTCTTTGCTGGAATGAAGTGGGAGAGAAAGAACTTCCTGCTCCAGATATCATTCACACCACAAATGAGAATGTCAAAGTTATTAGAGATAAGCTCAAAACTGCCCAAAGTAGGCAGAAAAGTTATGCTGATAACCGCAGAAGAGACCTTGAGTTTCAAGTGGGTGATTGGGTATTTTTAAAGTTATCTCCTTGAAAAGGTGTGGTTCGCTTTGGAAAGCGTGGCAAACTCAGTCCAAGGTATATCGGCCCGTATGAGATTACAGAGCGTATTGGCCCAGTTGCTTATCGGTTAGAGTTATCTCCTGAATTATCTAAGATACATGATGTCTTTCATGTCTCCATGCTGCTTAAATATATTGCCGATCTATCGCATATCTTGGAAGAACAGCCTATTAGTTTAAAGAAAGATTTGACTTATGAAGAACAACCGGTTAAAATTCTAGATCGAAAGGAGCAAGAGCTTAGGAACAAAACCATACCACTTGTGAAAGTGCTTTGGAGGAGTCATGACATAGAAGAAGCTACATGGGAACTGGAGGAACAAATGAGACATCAATACCCCTATCTCTTCTTTTGACAGGTACGTAAATTTCGGGGTCAAAATTTTATAAGGAGGGGAGAATTGATACGCCCCGAACCGTGTTTAACTTCTCAGTAATTTTATTTTTATTTTTACGTTCCCGAGAGTTGTTTTACAGTTACGAAATTCCTAAAAGTTGACTTTTTATAATTTGAGTCTATCGAGAATTTTCTTGTTACGTTGGGATAGCACACATTAAAACGAGTTCGTGGACACGTAACACACTAAATTCGGAGTTCGGATGAAAAAGTTACGATGTAAAAACCGTAACTTTCCAAATTTGGTCGAGTATAAATAGTTGGAAAAGGAATTTCTGAAAACGGGAAATTTTTCCTTTTCTTTCTTTTCCCTTTTCTTCTTCTTTTTCTCTCTCTTCCTTCTCTCTTCTCCCCCGACCGGTGACCACCGACATCGCCACCGCCCACCTAACTTCGCCGTCTGGTGACTTTTGGGAAGGAGACCCGTCACATCAAGCTCGCCTCTTCCTCCTCTACCTCCCTATCCCAGCCACAGCTCGTGTCGGGGCCCGAGGAGGACGTAGCGGCCAACTTTCAGTCCGGCCTTGGACCGATCGGAGCTCCATTTTCCGGCCACGAAAGGGTGCAATCCGTACGTCTTCTTGAAGCTTGAGAGACGTATATCAAACCCTCCAAAGGGTTGTAACCAATTTGGAACAGGTAAGGAGAAATTCGAATTGGAATTTCTAGGATTTTGAGGTTTTCGATTTGGGTGGTTTTGATGATGGAATTTATGTAATTGAAGGTTGGAATTAGGTCTAGGATGTTGTTTGGAGCCGAATTTGTGTAAATTGTTGTTCGAATTGGTGGAAATTGATGAATTGCAGTTTTGGAGATTTTTGGCCGCCGTTGGTGGCGGCTGCGCGGGTGTTGTGCGGCCAAGACGAAGCGAGGTGGTTTCCTAAAGTTGTGGCGGTTGGTTGGACGAAATGGGGGGTGATTTTGGCCCTGTGGCGGAGCTACTGCTGCAGCAGCGGCGGCGCTGCCACTGTGGCGACGGTGAAGGGTAAATTGGTAAATTAGAAAGGTAAAAAGGTTAAATGGTAAATGGTAATTGGTAAATGGTAATTGGTAAATGGTAACTCAGTAAATAGTAAATAGTAAAAGTGAGACAGTAACAATAAAAAGGTAAATTATAAATTCGAAAGTTACTGTCAGGATTATGAGTTACTGTTTAACTAAATTACTTACTATTTAACTTGTGATAAAAGAAGAATAAATGCGAGTAAATGGAAATTTACGACGAAGTGACTAGTAAATGAATAAACAGTCGTAAACTGGTTTAACTTGACGCGTAAAGTTTAACCGAGAGTTTCGTACGGGTGAAGACCCTGTAAATTAAGTTTTTACAATTCGATTTCCGAGTTCAGAATATTCTAAATATATATTTTTTTTACAGATCGAGAGGAGACTCGACGTGAGGAGAGCTTGGATCAGCGATAGACCTAATCGTACAGTGAGTGGACTTTTGTTTTAAACTGATGCATGCATAAATCTTTTAATATCGTTGGGATTTATATATTCATGGATTTATTTTGAAGTAATATTGATTATCGAAGGTCGATAATCTATTTTAATTGCTGATTTCCTTTTTATCGAATTTGAATCGGATTACATTTTAAGTCAATTAATTTGATATTATCAAAATCTATATGTATAAGGATATTTAGCTGGAAATGAGATTTCCGATGATTATATGATTTCATTATTTTCTACGAGGCTATGATTGTGTTTAAGTATATTTATAAGCCTAAAAGGTGTGGTCGGGGACCGTACTGATTCACGATGTATTAGGGGAATTGTACTTTGATTTTGTTTTCGGATTTTCACCATACCAGGGTCCAGATATGTTTATTGATGCTAGCTAGCTTAGTCACCTGAGCCCACGCGAGGTGACGACTTGACCACATATGTCAGATTCACGCTCGGTGGTCGACGTGTACAGGTTTAGCGTTGGACGCTATAGAAAGTCTTAGAGACTGACCTTTAGCCTTGGAGGCTCAGTATAATATGGTGGTTGACATTCTCCTATATTTTATGTGATTTCTTTAAACAGCCAATGAGATTGGCTCACTGATATATATGTTTCTTAACCAGCGGGGCTGGGGTTTTTATATTATTGATATATGGAATTAATTGTTCTCATTAATGCATGCATCATGATTTTTATTCATGAAAATAAGGAAAGTAATATAAATTATTTTTCATTAAAATAATGTATAGTTATATATATTGATTTTTGTCCACTCACGCTAATGTTTTAAATTACTTTCCCTGGGCTCTTTGTTTTAAATTGCCCAGTTTGCAGAGTCATTCGATACTAGAAGGACGCAAAACATATAGTTCCTCTTCCGCTGTTAGAAATCGTAGGTTACTTGATTAACCTACTTGTAGTATATTTCCTTTGTATAGTTGCTCTGATACGTTTGTGAGTTGTAGTAAAATAAAGTTTGTTTACTTATGGGTTATGACCCAAATATGGTAATCGTGTATTGTTTTAAATTTCAATATATATTATAAAAGTTGAATTTCTTATTCTTGTGTTGGGAGTTGTTGTGATTTGGGGAGCAGATGGCTCCAGGCGTTGAGGTTTGAAATTGAATTAAAAGTGTTTTTGTTTGATACAGGTTTTAGGGTTGTCCATTTTAAGATTTGCTTTATCGATTTATCGATAGAGTTAGTCTTAAAGTGGTCCTCGCAGGACCTCATCCGGGTTTCAAGGTGAAATCTGGTTCGGGTCCTGTCCCTAAATCGGCAATGCATGTTAATTTAGGTACAGAATTGTGCTTGGTTAGTTCTTTAAATTCGTGTGCCTTAAAGGTTGGTGTTCTATGCAATTGCAATGTGTGGGGCATTGATCTCATTTAGCCGAAAATTAATATGAATAAAGTACACGCTGCGTTGCTTTATTTGTGTTGTTTTCACAAGGGGTAGAGTAGTTTAAAAGAACTTGCTTGTCTAATATGAAGTGTGACGCCTTGCATGTTAACCTGTTTCCAATTAAAAAGACTTTGTGTCTATTTGCTAGCTAGTGAACGTGTCTACGCTGCGTGTCATGTAAACCGGTTAGTAACAAGATTAAGATTATACGCTGAGTTAATTCTAAGTACATGAGAAGTCTAGTAACGATTAGATGATCGCTGCGGCTCTAATTAGAATTAGAACTAAGTCGAGTCTACATCATTTTAACATGATTTTCGTGAGTCTTGTTTGCTACTTTGTTGTGTGTTTTGATTGCTTTTATGCTAGTACTTTGTGGAAGAGTGTCGACCAAAAACATGTACATAATAGTCTAGGATTTAATTTCATGTCTTAAATTCAAGTTGAGGAATTTAGAGGCAGCTTTGCTGCCGAGCCTTTTTACCCCCATGATTTTGTGTGTGAATATGTATATATGTATATAAGTGTGACAATTGTGTACATATATGTGTTGTTGTTTTGTGTTAACATTCTCATATTTCAGGTACCCTTAATCCCCGGCTAGAACGATCCGTACTTATTCTATACTACTAACGATTGTAGGGTTTATCATTGAAGTGCCGCTTCGGCGACTCGATCAATTTTTGAGTGACCCGCTCGGCTGCTCGACCCGCTCGGCTGCTCTCCGGCGTCTCAGTCGACCCGCTCGGCTCCTCTCCGGCATCTCACATGCTCACCCGGCCTGCTCAATCACCTCCGACCCGGTTTGCTCGATTCAGATCGGAAGAATCAGCTTGACCCGATTCGTTTTTCAGTCTGACCCGGTTTGCTTTATGCCCGACCCGTTTTCTGTTGATGCGACCTGTTTTCTGCCGATCCGACCCGGTTCCTGCTTCGGCCCGGCTCCTGCTTCGGCCTGACCCGACTCGGATCCTGCTTTGACCCGACCCTGTTCGATCCAGCCCGACCCGGTTTCAGATCCGGTTCAGTCCGACTCGGCCGATCCGACTCGTTCTGGAAGAATGTCTCGGGTGTATATTGGAAACTTGGGTTCTTGGATTTCAGAAGGAGAACTCGAAAATGAATTCCGTGGCTTCGGAATTATCAGAAGAATATGGGTTGCAAGACGGCCACCGGGTTATGTTTTTATCGATTTTGTGCTCAGTAAAGATGCAGAGAAGGCCGTTTATGAGTTAGATGGCAAGAATGGTTGGAGAGTTGAGTTCTCACATAAATCTATACATGCGGTTGGTCAGTACTGCAACAATGGTAATATTCCCATAACTAATAAGACTCCAGCATGTGGTAAGATCGGTATGGCTTTAAAAACTTCTAGCTTTGTTGGTTCTTATACTTGGATTATTGATTCTGGTGCCTCGGATCATATGACTTATGATAATTCTTATAATATTACTGATTTGTCTCCTCCATCCGTGTTATATGTCACTAATGCCAATGATCAAGCTTTTCCTGTGTTAGGGATAGGGTCAGTCCGTGTAACCCCTGTTTTAACCATTCACAATGTTCTATATGTACCTGACTTGTCACACCATTTGATATCTGTTCCCCAGTTAAATACTGAGTCTCGATGCTCTATAACCTTTTATCCCATGTATGTGATTTTTCAGGATCTTCTCACTAAGGAGATAATTGGTCGGGGGACTTACGGGGCAGATTGTTTCACTTGGATCTGACATATGCGAGAGAGCAACCAGGAGCACCGTCATGCATTGCTTTAACTGCAAGTTTGAATCAGTTAGGTGAAATTTGGTTATGGCATCGTCGATTAGGGCATCCATCTTTCCATGTTATGAAAAAATCCATGTCGTCTCTGTTTGTTGGTGTGGAAGAGTCCTCCTTGCACTGTGAAACATGTGTTCTTGCTATGAGGCATCGTTCTACCTATTCTCCGAATTCCTTCAAGAGTACTGTCCATTTTGAATTGATTCATTCTGATGTTTGGGGACCTTCTAAAGAGCCTACGGTCACGGGTATGAGATATTATTTGACGTTTATTGATGATTGCAAAAGGTTGACATGGATTGTTCTTCTTCAAACCAAAGATGAAGTCTTCTATGCTTTTCAAGCCTTTCATTCTCAGGTTCAAACACAATATAATGGCACTATTAAAGTTCTTCGTTCTGATAATGGAGGGGAGTATGTCAATCGTGTTTTTCACCAGTTTTTCAGAACTCATGGGATTGTTCATCAAACAACCTGCCTACGAACACCAAAGCAGAATGGGGTGTCTTCAAGGAAAAACCGGCATCTTCTTGAAATGGCTCGTTCCATCCTTTTTAGTGCCCATATGCCTAAGAATCTTCGGGGTGATGCTGTCACAGCTTCTGCTTACCTTATCAATCGCCTTCCATGTAGTGTTCTTCAAGGAAAAACTCCGTTTCAGGTTCTTGCATCTCATGTCTCTCCTCATTCCTATCATAATATACCTGCCCGGGTCTTTAGTTGTGTGGCCTTTGTTCATGTTCCTAAGAGCTAGAGATCATCTAAATTAGATCCCCGGACGATCAAGTGTGTGTTTTTTGGTTATGAGAGCCATAAGAAGGGATACAAGTGTTATCATCCACCTACCAGAATATATTATGTCACTATAGATGTTACTTTCTTTGAGAACATGAGCTATTTTACCTCGGATGATCCAGCCCTTCAGGGGGAGCATTCATACTTTGAAGAGCTGTATCATAGCGAGGGGGATGAACCAGAAGTAGAAGCTTCAGTACCAGCAGTACCAGAAGTGACAGAAGCTCAACCAGAGGTAGAAGCCTCAGACATCCATGTTCCAGGAGTAAAAGCTTCAGTACCAGCAGAACCAGAAGTGACAGAAGCTCAACCGGAGGTAGAAGCCTCAAACATCCATGTTCCAAGAATTGAACCAATAGATGAGAACGCAACTATTGTAGAAGATCAATCTGCCCCCCCTGCCAGCACTCATACCACTGATCCACAACTCCCTGCTGTAGAAAATCAACATTTGAGGTATGTCCTTCCACTGTTCCTAGTAGTAGTGAGCCTAATAGTGAATAATATGTGTTACCTAATAGGTCTACTAGAGGTCATCCTCCAAAAATATATGAACCTAGTTTACAAGCTAAATCAAGATATCCAGTAGCCAACTATATGTCCACTAGGAGATTATCAAAGTCATATGAATCATTTGTGAATCAAATATCTGTTGTATCAGTATCTAACAAAGTGCAGGATGCGTTGGGAGATCCAAAGTGGAGGAAAGCAATGGAGGAAGAGATGGAGGCATTGCAGAAGAATGATACTTGGGAACTTGTATCTCCACCACATGGAAAAAAGGTTGTGGGATGTCGTTGGGTGTTTACTGTGAAACACAATGCAGATGGATCAGTGAACCAGTATAAAGCACGCCTTGTTGCAAAAGGATTTACTCAGACATATGGTATTGATTATGATGAGACTTTTGCTCCCGTTGTAAAAATGAATACTATTATGGTTCTTCTTTCGTTTGCTGCTAGTTTGAACTGACCACTCCGACAGTTTGATGTCAACAATGCATTTCTTCATGGAGAATTAGCCGAAGAGGTGTATATGAGTCTTCCCCTTGGGTATGTAACTACTTCTACTGGTGATTTTGTATGCAAATTAAGAAAGTCACTGTATGGTCTCAAACAGTCACCTCGTGCCTGGTTTGGGAGGTTCTCACAGTTCATGCGAAAGATTAGTTATAAACAGAGTAATTCTGATCATACCTTGTTTCTCAAGCATCAGTAAGGAAAGGTAGTAGTCTTAATCATCTATGTTGATGATATGGTGATTACCGGTAATAATACTATAGAGATTGATAGACTACAGAGACAGCTTGCTTTTGATTTCGAGATGAAGGACTTAGGTGACCTCAAGTACTTTTTAGGGATTGAGGTAGCAAGGGGGAGAGAAGGAATCTACTTGTGCTAGACGAAGTACATTTTTGATATGTTGACAGAGACATGTATGTTAGATTGCACACCTATCGACACTTCTATTGAGTAGAATGATCGATTAGCAGAGTATCCTGATCAAGTACTTACAGACAAGACTCGTTATCAGAGGTTAGTTGGACGCTTGATTTATTTGACACATACCAGACTAGATGTGGCATATGCAGTAAGTGTAGTGAGCCAGTTCATGCATAATCCAAGTGTGGATCACATGGATGCTGTTATGAGGATTTTGAGATACTTGAAGTCAGCTCCAGGAAGAGAAGTAATGTTCTTCAAACACAGCAACATTCTCGAGGTTAGTGGTTTCACAGATGCAGATTGGGCCGGAAATATTACAGATAGGAGGTCGACATCAGATTATTTTACCTTTGTGGGAGGTAATTTGGTTACATGGAAGAGTAAGAAGCAAAATGTTGTGGCTCGATCTAGTGCTGAGGCTGAGTATAGAGGTATGGCACATGGAGTGTGTGAATTATTGTGGTTGAGAAATCTGCTATGTGATTTGGGTGTTAAGTTGCCAAATGCGATGCGGTTATATTGCGACAACAAAGCAGTTATTGATATATTACAGAATCCAGTTCAGCATGATCGTACTAAACATGTGGAGGTTGATCGTCACTTTATAAAGGAAAAGTTAGATGCTAAGATCATTAGCTTTCCTTTTGTTCATTCAGAAGAGCAATTTGCAGATGTACTCACAAAACGAGTGTCTAAGAAAGTCTTTTATGACTCACTTAGTAAGTTGGGCATGGTTGATGTGTATGCGCCAACTTGAGGGGTAGTGTTAGCGTGAGTCATGTTATTTAGGAATGTAAATTAGATAGTTCATACTTACCTATTCTGTATATGTAGTACATGGTAAATAGAGTTTTAGTACTCCTTGTATCCTCTTTATATAGCCTCCAATGTGAGACGAATATGATATTAGAAAATTCATTCTCCAATTCGTATTATGTTTGACTGTAACCGTGATTAATTACACCAAACTACAGCTCTAGATACAACGTAACCATGTTTTTTGTATGGGAAAAACCAAAACCGAAACCAAAAGAAGACTAAAATCTAAAACCAGTAGTTTACTTATTTACAGAGGTAATTTGGAGTAACAGCAGCAACACAATGCCAAAAAAGAAGGTTAAGGTGCTATTAGCATCCTTGTTCAGCTTTTGCCCTCCAAATTAAACGAACATGGTGTTTAGGAAACTAAAATGGAGTAATAGCTAATGGGATGCCTTTCTATATTTTTTTTATTTTTTATCATGCACATACTTCACACACCAACACATGCTGTAGCAAATTGTGTAGTACTAGAAACTCGTCGACATGGAAGGGGAGGATAAGGAGCTGGAACAGGGAAGTTCTTCTTCTCCGTTTGTTTCTTCCTCTTTTTCGCATCGGGATTTTCCGGTTTCTTGAGATCTTCTAGGCATCGGACATCGGCCATGCACGTAAATGATCGTGCTTTTCCAGAGTAGTACCTTGACAACCCTCTCCGGCTGAGAAAGCATAACATTCTGTTAGTTTAACCAATCAGTCTAAGCAATAAACGAGGATGGGGTTGAGAAATGAATTAGACACTACATATTTTAAACGTGAAAATGATCACAAAGCTAATGAATAAGAGAACTGCATGTGTTCTTACTTCTGGAGAAGACTTGACCTAAGTGCACCCATGTCGAATGTTCTCATGTTGTCACCTTCCATGATCTCCATGGATGAAGTTGGAGAATTTCGACGAGGGTGGAGAAGAAAGAAAGAACTAGAGGAGGGTGCTTTGATGAGGTTGAATTGGCTTAACCTAGGTTGCAATATGTGGTTTAAATATATGAGAAAGGAAGTTGGGAATGGGGGGATAAGAGCTCACACGTCGTCGTGGGGATTGGCATGGAGTTGAGTTTAAGGGGGGTTCGATCGATAAATGTGGAGTTGTTTGGAGCCTCTCAAAGGATGCCTCCCCACCTTGTTTGGTTTAGGATGTTGATGCCTGCCTCGACCACATCCTTATCTACATTTTCTCTTGTTCATTGCCTCATTTGGCCACACTCCCCCCCCCCCCCCCCCCCCCCCCCCTTCTTTGGGGAATCATTACCCTTTTACTCTTTACTTATCTTAAAGACACCACCCCAATCTTGTCTTTTCAAAAAGAAAAACCATGAAAGAGATATTTTTATAGGGGAGGGGGGAGTGGGGAGGGGGGATTTTTTTTTACAATACTGTTTAAATGGTCAATGATCGAGTGTTTTTGGATGAGGGGAAATCCGGAAGAACTTAATTGAAAGTGAGAATTTCATAATTCCTAAAAGCTAATTTCGTCGTTTGATATTATCAAATAAGAAATTCTAAATTTTGTAAAAAAAAAAAAAAAAAACGAACGAATTCATTGTTGAAATTTTTCACTTGAATTCCTCACAAAATATGTGTCCTTTACAAATTCGTTTGTAGCGGTCAATTATCTTTCCAAAATAAGATTTTTTTATATTTTATATTTTATTTTAAAAACTTTCTTTATCTATTACACATTTCAAATTTCATATAAATATAAACAAATAATAAAATTTGCAATTGATGGATTTCAAATTGATGGAGTTCAAGATGCCATCATTTCTAAATTTTCATAATTTTCGCAGCCAAACTCACCGGAAGATAAATCAAAACTGTCAATCTACATTTACTCTCATATTACTTCAAATTATATCGATTTAAAACCATCTTAATGTGAAACAAGGTTGTCAAAGATATTGAACTATCGTTGAGTTTCTAAGATATCGATTAATTAAATAAGTACCATTGGATTAAATAGTTGATGATTGAGAGGCATTGACTTTACGTTTTAGGGGTGCATGAAAAACTTCAGAGACAAAGGCAAAAGTGCATAAATAGGAAGCAAAACCTTGTCTTTTGCCTATTTGGGTGAACTTGCTCTAACTAAAACAGAGCATATATAACCACCATGTGTGGTCGAGTATGTAAGAGTCTAAGTGTAGAACACCATATCCAAGTTTGAGTCTCGCCAAAGCTGATTACGTCTAATATATTCGTGTGTGTGTGTGTGTGGGTGTGGGGAGGAGTTATGGACTTCTAAGCACATGTTAGTTTTTGGATTTAGAAAGTTTTTAAGGAAATTTTGATAAATAAAACAACATTTTAGAGAAAGGGACCATCTAGCTTTGTAAATTAGAAAAAAAGCCCCCTGTTTTTCACTTCATAAAAAATGGCATGTTTTTAATATTTATATCACAAAAGGCTCTTTTGAATTTTACTAAATTATAAAAAAAGGCTGTTTTTGATTTTCCAACGGACGATTTTATCCTTAAGCATCAAATTTGTATTCCCGTTCCGTTACTTTCCCTCTTTCAGCTCTGTTTTCTTTTTCTTCTTCTCAGTGCTGCCTCTCTCTCTCTCTCTCTCTCTCTCTGCCTCCGATCTTCAATTCCTCATTGCCGCCGATTTTGCAATTCGTTTATTTTCCGCCGGTTTGCAATTCGTTTTCTTCCGGCGATCTTCAATTCATCTATTTAATTGCTCAATTTGCGATTCCGATTTGTCTTTGAAGATTTGCGTTGCGATTGCGATTTGTCTCTGAAGGTATGTTAATGTTTTGCAGCTGTTTAGATTTGCGTCTATAGTTTCTCAGTTGTTTTTCTTATTCTGCGATTCCGATTTTGTCTTTGAAACTTTGCATCTCTTATTCGTCAGTTACGAGCATACTGCTCCGAAAACTTCCTCATACTGCTCCGAGAACTTCCTCAGCGTCTATTTTCTGTTCTGCATTTTTTATTTTTCATAGTTAGTGAGATAGTTACTGTTAGTAAGATATTTACCAATTTCATAGTTAGTATTTCAGTTTCTACGATAGTTACTAAGCTAGTTACTAGGCTGATAGTTGCTGCATTTTAGTTTTTTCATAGTTAGTAAGATAGTTAGTAAGCTAGTTACTAAAATGATAGTTACTAGAATAGTTATTAAAATAGTTAGTAAGATAGTTACTGCTGATAGGTACTAGAATAGTTAGTAAGATAGTAACAGATATAATTATGCTGCCTCTGATAGTATGATAATTATTGATGTTATTATGATTTTTTCTGTAGGTGCAATGAACAGTTTTTATACTGCTAAGCTCGTGTATTCTGGTGAAGGAGCAGCACTTTCGTTTGTTCATAATTGTAGTTTTGTTGATTTTTGTCATAAGATAAGTGATCGTTCTCCCGACTTGGAAATATTGGTTTTCAAACTTAAGTACAATGTTTATCCAGATCCTACTGTTTACTGTCTGGAAAATGAGGTTGATATAAGCATGATGTTTAGAGTTTTGGGACGATATCAATCTGATTTTGTTGATGTCGATGTTCATTGTTTGGATGCCATTTCTTCTGTTTCGAAAAGTGCAGTTAGTAATACTGTTAGTGAGGAGAGTAGTGTTTTGGTGGAAGAGAATGAATTTTTGGATGTTATAGGCATGAGGACCCAAAAATGTATCTTTCTAAAGGATGGAAACATCTTATTCATTCTAAGGGTCAGACATTTGAGGGTGGGGTAAAAGATTTTAGGCTGAAGTTGCGGATGTATGCTGTGGAGGTTGGTTTTGAGTATTATTTTGATAGAAATAAGTCTGAACGTGTTGTTGCTTTCTGCAAGAAAAAACATTCTGAAGGTTGTAATTGGTGTGTGAAGGCATCTTTATGCATGTATTTTTTCATTAGTCGTTGCACATATTTTGTATAGTTGATATCGACAGTGTTACGCTGCCATGTTTGCGGTGCTGCGGCACGCTGCATTGTGTGCTTTATTTTTAATCATGATAGTTACTTGTATAGTTACTTAGATAGTTATTTATATATTTCTTAGTTACTTAAATAGTTACTTTTATTTTGGTAGTTACTCTGATAGTTACCTGTTTTTTTCCTTGAATAGTTAGTAGTTACTTAGATAGGTACTTCTATATTTCTCAGTTTTAAAGTTACAGGAATTGTTAATTGGATAGTTACTTATATAGTTACGTTTTTACTTTGATAGTTACTATGAAAAAGTATATATGCTGATTGAGTTTTTCACCTTTTATTCATGTATAATGGTTTTTTTGTTATTAATGAATTGGTGAATGAACATAGTTGTCGTTGTGTCATCCGGCTTCAAAATAGTAAGATGATGTGCAACAAGATTATTAGGGAGGTGATGCTTGACAAGGTTCGTGATAATCCCAGTAAGAAAGCTATTGATATATTGCAAGACATAAAGCTAAACTACGGCTTAGATGTCTCCTATCATACTGCTTGGTATGGCAAAGAACTTGCAAGGGATGCTGTGGTTGGTGTTGATTTTGAGTCTTACCAAAATTTATCATGGTTTTGCGAGCTCACATATCAATGCAACCCATATTCTAGACTAGCTGTAGAGTACGAATCTGAAACACAAAAGTTCCAGCGTATGTTTGTTACGTATTCTGCTTGGTTGAATGATTTTCAGTCTTGCCGACCAATTCTCTGTATTGATGCTACATTCATCACAAATAAATACAAAGACATGCTTCTTGCTGCTTCGACAAAAGATGCAAATTGTGGTACATCACTTTCTTCATTGTTTTGTTCTTTCTTTTCTTCATTGCTGTTGTTTTTCTATTTTATTTACATTATTTCCAGACCGACAGTTATTTTGATAGATACTAGGGTAGTTTCTTTTATAGTTTTAGGAATTCCAGCGCAAATAGTTACTTTGATAGATACTATTGCAGTTACTTTTACTTTGATAGCTATTTATATGAACATGACATTATTTTTTTGCTTTCTTTTGTTTAGGATTATATGCGGTTGCTATTTATATGCTTTCTTTTGTTTAGGATTATATGATAGCTATTTGATACAGTTACTTTTGATTGATAGTATGGTAGTTACTGGTATAGTTAAATGAATTTTTTAGATTATACATTTACTTTGATACATACTAGTGAAAATTCTTTTATAGTTACAGGAACTTTCAGCATAAATAGTTACTTTGATAGATACTAGTGCAGCTACTTTTACTTTGATAGTTATTTATATGAACCTGACATTATTTTTTTGCTTTCTTTTGTTTAGGATTATATACGGTTGCTTATGCTATTGTCGATTCTGAAAATGAGAGCAACTGGACCTTCTTTCTTAAGATGTTGTCTGAAGAGTTGTCGAGATATTCAACAAGGCAAATTACTTTCATATCTGATCGTAATATTGGTCTTCTAAATGCAGTTCGTGCAGTCTTTCCGAATAGTCCTCATGGATTTTGTTATAGGCATCTTCAGGCTAATCTGAGCAACAAGTTTGCATGTGGTTCTTATCTGAGCAAAATAATTCCATTGTTGTTTATGAAGTGTGCTTATTCTCGCACTCATGAATATTTTGAAATTAATTTTGAGAAGTTGAAGCATGAAGGTGTGAGCTTGTTGACAAGTTTTTGAAGGATCTCTCTCTGGAAACATGGGCTTCTAGTTTTTTTAATGGTGAAAGGTTTGGTGAAATGACAAATAATTTGGCTGAGTGTTTCAACAATTGGGTGAAGGAGTTGAAGAGCCTTCCCATTATTGAATTTAACGAAGGCATTCGTCTTAAGTCTATGACTTTAATTGCTTCTCAGAAGGAAGAATCAGGTAGATGGGTTACTGAGCTGTGTCCAAAGTTGGAAAAGAAGCTGGTTGACAACTTGGAGTTGGGTAGACACTGGTTAGTCAGTAGATCTGATACATACGTTTATGAAGTTCAGTGTCAAAAGTATTCTGTAATGGTAACCTTGGGAGCGTTATACTGTTCATGTGGAGAATGGCAAGTTCACGGATTTCCATACTCACACGCCCTTGTCGTGATTCAGAAACACGGTTGTAATGTGTACTCATATGTCAACCCAATTTTCAAGGTGCACCACTTCTCCTAACTTTAAAATTATTTAAACAGTTATGTAGGTAGTTAGTAAGAAAGTTACTTCAAATTAAATAGTTACATAGACAGATAGTAGTGAAGTTACTTGTATAGTTACATGAACCTGACATTATATCCTTTTTTTTTCCCTTTTTTTTTAGGTGGATAAATATCGTGAAACTTATTCTTTCACAATCAACCTGGTTCCTACTATTTCAAAGCCGGTGGATCTAGCTCAGCCTGCATTGTTGGTGCAACCACCTTTAACAAAGAGACCACCTAGAAGGCCAAAATTACAGAGGTACAGAAGTAAAAATGAAGTGAAAAGGACAGTCAAGTGCAGCATGTGTAACAAATATGCTGGTCACAACAGAACAAGCTGTAGAGAAATTATATAGTTCCTTATTCAGGCAGTTCTATTTTTTTTTTTGATACTTACATTGAAAGTTACATTGAAATGTACATTGATTGTTAATTTTTTTACAATAATTGAAAGGTTACTTTTATTATTTTTATTCATGTTGATTTCGGCAGCGTTCCGCTGCCGTTGAGGGGTGCAGCGGCACGCTGCATTCTGTCCTGCATTTTTCATACTTGGATAAGTTGCTCTTCTGTGCAGCAATTGTATTTTTCATAGTTATTTATATAGTTACTAACACAAAGTCTGATTGGTAGTTAGATTATTGCTAGTACGATGATAGTTACTTTGATAGTTAGTAACTTAAATGATAGTTAGTAAGATAGTTATTAATATGACAGTTTGATAATTAGAAAGATAATTAGAAAGATGATAGTTACTAAAATGATAGTTAGTTTGATAGTTAATTTGATAGTTACTTGTACAGTTAATTTGATAGTTATAGTTAATTGATAGTTAGTTTCCTGCATTTGATAGTTAATTTGATAGTTACTTGTACAGTTAGTAACGAAAATGATAGTTAGTTTGATAGTTACTGATATGATAGTTAGTTTGAAAGTTATAACGATAGTTTGTAATTAAATAACTTCTGAACAGATCTGTACTATGCATAGAATCATTTGTCTAGTTGATCACCTTTCAAACTAAACAGAAAAACAGGGGTTTACAAACTAAACAGAAACATAATCAGATTGCAAAAAATGTACTAAGATGATAGTTAGTTTGATAGTATATGAAAAAAGTGATTGTCAGCCTTAATAGTTACAAAATTTGTTCCCTGAATAGTAACTTTGATAGTTACTCAGAAATAATGTGTTCAACTGTTCATGTAATAATCTGTTCAAAATAAAGAATGAAAAATCTGTTTAATCCATCTAAGAGGGCCTCCAATTATGCCGATTGTCCGCAAACCGCTTCAGAATGTGATTCCTGAACTTGTCAGCCTCTTTCTTCCCAAACTTCTTTGTGAAATCACCTTGTGAAAATATGAGGCTCATGAAGTACATCACATATATTCCACAGTCGACGCTGTTTTGTCAAAATAAAAAGATTACTAAAAGTCAGACAGTTATAAAGATGACAGTTACTCATATAGTTACAAACATAGTTTCACATACAATTACAGATATGATAGTTACTGAGATAGTTAGTACTATAAAAACATAGAGAATTTACAAAGATGATAGTTACTCAAATATTTACTTAACATAGTTCCACAGACAGTTACAAGTTTATAGTTATTAAGATATGCTGGGTTTAGAACTTACGAATCAGATAGTTGTTGAGGCAATTTTCCCTTGAACGCACTTAGAGTCAAGTTGGACTTGTAGTTGTCCTTAACCCACCTTATAGTTTGAATTTCAGATAGTTAGTCCTTAAGAGCCTCTTCTACCATCTTCAATTCGGTGCTGGAGCTCTTGCTGGTGTCTATTTTGTATCGGCATCCATGCTCCAGCATATCATCTGATTAATCAAGGACAGCTCTCATCCATATATCAATCATTGTGACCTGTTAATAACATAGTTAGTCAGATAGTTCATATATGATAGTTACTCAGATAGTTACAGACATATTTAGTTAGATAGTTACTGAGATAGTTAGTAAGATGATAGTTAATCAGATAGTTACTAACATAGTTACACATATAGTTACAAAGACCATAATTACTAAGATAGTTACGAAAATAGTTGATAGTTACTAAAACAGATAGTTACTAAAACTAATAATTCCTAAAATGATAGTTACAGTTAGTTAGTAAGATAGATACGCAGGTTATAGTTACAAAGGTAGTTACAAAGATAGTTACTGAAATAGTTGATAGTTACTAAAACAGATAGTTACTAGAATGATAGTTACAAAGATGATATTTAATCAATAAATAGTTACTCAATAAGATGTCCACAGACGATAATTACTAAACCAGATAGTTACTAACATACTATTTTTTTAGCATCATTATAACTTTGTCCGGCTTCTGGTTTTCTGGATTTCATGGAATCTAAGTGTGCTAATCTGCAGGCTTCCGTGTCAAAAATGAGAAGAGTATGATGAAAATTCCTCTTATGAGTAAGTGGGATCAGAATCATTTCCGCTTTACCAAGCTTATCATACAGTGGTTCATACAGGAACTAGTGCATTGTTTTTGCTTCTAGCTCTTCTGTGGACATCTGTTTTCAAACAAACAAAACCTATGATTAGTTATCTCATAATTGTTTAGAAATATATAATTCTCCAGTTAATTAGTATCTTACCCAAGAATGAGTTTGCATAATTTCTACTTTATATTCATCTGGATCGTCCTTGTCTATCATTTCAGAATATAATAGAGCAGCAAATGCATCAATCATGTTGTTCACAACTTCAGTTCCGAACACCACTGGTTCTATTTCATACTTTGAAATTTATGTTCCCACCTCTTTTCCTTCCCAGAAGAACACTCTGCACACATGATATTAAATAAGTTGATAGTTACAAGTATCTTTGATAGTTAATATCATAGTTACTAGTTACTTTGATTAGTTACTATCATAGTTACTAGTTACTTTGATAGTGTTTCTGCTCAAACCCTGGGGCCTGGTAGATACAGATGAATCCAACTTGGTCTCCTGCAAACCTGCTTACTAAGGGGAATACCGGGCGGGCCGGTCTTCTCCTCTCCGATGCCTAAGTCAGTATAGTTGGAATATATAACTTGAGCACGTATGTAAGTTGTGAGAGAGATCAGTTACCTATTAATGAGGGTAGTTGGGGCCCTTATATAGGTGGTTGGGGGTGAGGGCTGGCCTCACCCTTCGATGTGGGACTGGTTCCCTTCTGTTTGCACACTCTGGTGTCCTCTTTGGCAGGCAGGCGGCCCCGGTCCTAGGGTCCCTGGTGGCTGGATATCCTACTGGACCCCGAGGCCGGGTGCTGGTGGTTCGGTCCTGGGCTTCTGGCCGGGCCCCGGTGCACTTGCTGCGGGTCTGTGGGCTTGCTGTAGCCCCTCTGCGGCTACTGTCAACAAGTCCCCCAAGTTCCCGGTCAAGTGCAATCTTGAATGGGGACTTGATCTGTCTTGCTCTTGTCCCGCAGACCCGCGGGGTTACCCACCCCATAGTGCCCAGTCCCCCAAGTCCGGATTGAAGATTGGGCGTGACCGGGCGTAGGGCTGTGTTGGTATGAGGCGGAGTTCACGGGACCTCGACCGGGCGTTCTGCCATATCGAGACGAGTCCCGGATGAACTTGCAGACTGGACCTCGACCGGGTGTTCTGCCATATCGGTGCGAGGCGGAGTTCACGGGACCTCGACCGGGCGTTCTGCCATATCGAGACGAGTCCCAGAGTGTGCTAGCCTTCGGGAAGGCCTGTTGGTGCGTGGACTAAGCCAACAGGTACCCCGGAGAGTGTTACGGCCGTATTGAGGCATTGTTTAACACTTGCTAGTTCTTCTCAGCTTTTGTTGGTTAAGCGTTGAGGTAATGTGCAGGTTTGTTAGCCTGCGGGGAGACTTGTTCTGTGTTAGAGAAACAATCTGCCCGGTGGAGTGGCGTTGAGATAACGAGTCTCGCCATGTATCCCCAAATGTATCACAGTTCAGTGTGATGCAGGGTTTTTATCCTGCTGGACAAGAGTACATGGGTTAGATGTAAGCTCGCCCGGGTTTATAAAGCCCATGCGTTTAGAAGCCTCGAGTTGTTGCTGGCTCGTTCCTGCCCGTAGGCAAAGGAAAGTGACAACCGGTAGAATTCTTTGGAGTCGGTTGAATGTCACATAATCGGTGGAATGCCATGGTTCCGGGCGGATCTCGACCGGCCGTTCTGCCATATCGAGACGAGTCCCCCAGTGAGATGCCGTGCAGCCGGTTGAATGATACCGAACCGGAGATTTGGCATGGGACCGGATGGATGGCTCGTACCCGGGACGATGCTCTTGAAGCGGTTTGGAAAACCATAACCGGTGAGAGGCTGCGGAGCTGGTTGGTGGTTGACTTTCCGGGGAAGCGAGGGGAGTGAACGCTTCGTTATGCGCTCCTACTCCCCTAGCTGCCGCTTGTAAGTGGGACAGATGTCTGACATGCAGAGAAGGGGAAGTCCATCAGTCCCATCAGTTATGATGGCGTGGGAACCCTTATCGATGCTGGGACACGTGTTGGCAGGGAACGGTCTGAGATTGAGGGGATCCACAGCTGGGGTTGCCTCACTTTTCTTGTTGCCCTATTTATCATCCCCTTGCTCTCCTCCTGCCGCATTTTGCCACTTTTTGGCTGTTGTCTGTCTGTGCTTCGCTCTTGCTACAGAGTTGAATTCTTTTGTTTAGACATATGGCGTCTGGGAGATCTGCGTATTCTGTCTGCGGAAACCGCGGGCCTATGCGGCATGAGCTGCTGGATGGTGATAGGGTGATTTTCTGTGATGAGCCAATCAGAAGCATGAATGATAGAGAGATCAGGGAGTTTCGGGCGAAGTGGGATATCGACGACTTTATTAAGCTTCGAGGCCTACATCCCGGGGAACTGGCCTGTAATCCGGAACCAGGTTGGGTTGCCGTTTTTGACGATCAGTTTCGACACGGACTATCGCTGCCGCTGCCGCCATTTGTCCAGTACATGCTGAGCTCGATAAAGCTTTCCCCAGCCCAGCTTCCGAGCAACCAGTGAAGGCAATTGCTTAGCCTCGGGTGCCTGTTTAGTCTGAGCTTCATGGACTGGCCCACGGCTAATGAATTTCGGGCGTTGTACAAGATTTCCTACTGCAGAAAGGCCCAGTGCAGCGGTTGTGTGAATTTTGCCGCGCGGGACTTCGGTGCTGCCATCACTCATCTGCCGTCGTCGGTTTCAGATGTCTGGAGGAGGTCGGTGGTGCTGGCCGGTGGCAGGTGGCAGCGTACTTGGAGGGGCTATCAGGTGCCCGGGGCTTATCAATCGATCGACCGGGACCAGTCGTACCGGTTGGTCGAGTTGGAGAAGCAACAGTTATACCGGCTGTTTACTGGCTGGGACCATCTGAGTCGGAGCTCCTATAATTTCATCCGGTGGAATGTACTGGAGATATGCCACATGGGGAGGAAACCAGGTAAAGTATTTTGCACTGTTTGTTCTTGCATAGTTGCTTGGATTATGACCGCTCGGTTAATCGGTTTGCAGCTAATGCCCCCCGGCTAGCGGTTCGGATCGAGGAGACTGTCGAACCGGATGAAGAGCTTGTGGCCCCGAGGTTGATGGAGATGGGGGAGGTGGCCGCGAAAACCGTTATTGATCCGGTTACCCAGAGGCGCAAGGAGCATGCCAGGCCTGTCCCGCTCGTGTTTCCAGATGCTCACTATGGCAGGCGACCGGGCAGTGAGAATAACTCCCCACTCCTTATCCGGGAAGTGCGCTTGGTGGACCTACCAGGTCCAGAACCTGTGGCTCGACCTATGGCGGTACGAACTTCGCGGGAGAGGGAGACGGCAGAGATGCCCGTGCGTCGTCAAAGCGGTCATGGTGAAGCTTCGGCTAAGAGGGTGAGGACGTTTGATGCCGGGGCGTCGAGTTTGGCTGGACCGGTTGGGCGGGCAGTAGTTCCGGGCGTGGAGGTTTGGTTTTGGTAGGTTCGTGGCATCTACCATCGAAACCTTGGGACTTGACCGGGAGGGCCCTGGGGCTGAACAACCGGGCGAGAGTAGTACGAAGCCCGTGGACCTAGCTCTTCGGGTAAGTGCCTTTCTGTGCTTGCTTTTTCCTAGAGTGATACGAGCTAATGTTCCTTTGTTTACTTTTGACAGCTGGCTCATAGCCTTTATGCTGTGGAGCCCAGAGGGGAGGCTGCTGCGGTTTTGGAGAGGCGGGTGGAGGAGCTGAGCGTGCGGGTGGACGTGGCGGAAGCCAAGCTTGCGGAGGAAAGAGAGGAGGTCGGTCGGTTGAGCACTGAGCTCGTGCGGGAGAAAGAAGTAACCGCTCGGTTGTACCATGAACTCTCGCAGGAGAAGGAGGAGGCCGATCGACAGGCTGCTGCCCGGGAAGGGAGGATTGCGGAGCTGGTGGCGAGGGTTTTGGAGCTGCAGACCCAGGCTTCTGCCCGGGAAGGGAGAATTGCGGAGCTGGAGGCGAGGGTTTTGGAGCTGCATACCCAGGTTACAGTAGTCGCCCAAGGAAGGGAGAAGCTCACGGAATCCCAGCTTGCTGAAGTGGACGATAAGGCTGTCGACGACTTCTGGGAGTCGGTGGAGCTTGAGGAGATGCTGGATGAGGCCCGGTCGAAGGGCATAAGTGATGCCTATCTGGAGTGGAGGGAGAAAGGATGGCTTGATGCTGAGCGGATGGAGGCTGACATAGCCCTGATCGAGATGGCGGAGCAAGAGCAAGCTCTAAAAGGTGGCGGGCCAGGGATTGGGGGCTCCAGAGGCGCTAACTAGCTGTTTCTTTTTGGCTTGCATATATATGTGCTTTGTAACCAGCTTTATTGATGATGAACAAACTGCGTATTGCAATACCGATGCCAATTATACTATTGTCCCTTTATGAGCGATACTACTTAGGATAGAACCGCAGGTGCTGAATATTCCAGGGGCTGGTGGAATAGATGCCATCGGTATCTATAATGTGGAATGTTGCTGGGCCCACAGCCGCGGTGATTTGGTAGGGTCCTTCCCACGTTGGATCCAAGGCCAACGGTTTTTTCTGGATTTTCTTCATGACCCAGTCCCCCACTTGAAGCTTCCTTTCTCGGACCCTTCTGTCATAGTACCGGGCGACCCGCTGCTTATAGGTTTGGTTTCGCATATGCGCTTGGTCGCGCCATTCTTCTATGAGGTCCAGGTTGAGCCGTATGCCCTCGGCGTTTGTTTCGGCGTCGTAATTCTTGACCCTGCCGCTGGGTATGCTGGTCTCTACAGGGAGTACCGCTTCGCTCCCAAATGCCATGCAGAACGGGGTCTCTCCTGTTGCCTCTGCTGCTGTGGTCCGGATGGCCCATAGCACCGCGGGGAGTTCCTCGGCCCAACATCCCTTCTTGGCATCCAGCTTCTTCTTGAGAAGGGTTTTAATAATCTTGTTGATTGCCTCTACCTGGCCGTTGGTCTGCGGGTGTGCCACTGAGGCGAACAACATCCGGGTCCCCATGGAAGCTATGTACTGGATAAGATCGGCATTATTGAATTGTGTCCCATTATCCGTGACAATAGTCTGCGGTACCCCGTACCGGCAGTAGATGTTCTTCCATAGAAATTTTCTCACTCTCTCCTCGGTGATCTTTATCAGAGGTTCTGCCTCGACCCACTTAGTCTGATAGTCCACTGCTACGATGGCGTACTTTTACTGTCCCGCAGCTATCGGGAAAGGGCCAATGATGTCTAATCCCCATTGCGCGAACGGCCATGGTGCTAACAGGATTGACAATGCGATTGCCGGGGCATGGGGTGCAGAGGCGTACATGTGGCACTTGTGACAGCCGCCTGTAATTTTTCTTGATGTTGCTGCCATATCTGGCCAGAAGTACCACGCTCGGAGCGACTTGTGGGACAATGACCTTGCGCCAGAGTGATTACCGCACACTCCTTCGTGGATTTCTCGCATGATAGCCTCTCCTGCTTCCTTTGTCACACACCTCAGCTGGGGAAAGCTGTGCCCTCTTCGGTATAACTGGCCATTGAGGAGACCGTACCGGGCGCACCGGAGGTGCAGCCTCCTGGCCTCCACCGCACCCTGGGGGCTGGTTTTGTCAGTCAAATACTTGACTATTGGATCCATCCAGCTCGGTGGCGCTTCTTCCACCGGAAATATCTCGGAGATGGTCTTGCTTATACTCGGCTTCTGGAGAGTTTCGATTTTAGCTCTCCGGTACTCTAGAGGGTAGTTTCCGGTTGCCAACCTTGCGAGGGTGTCTGCATGCCTATTTGCCTCTCGGGGAATGTGCTGGATTGTGGCGCCCTGGAACGGCTCAATCAGGGTTTTGGCCAAAGCCTGGTATGAGGATAGCTGAGGTTCCTTGACCTCAAACACCCCGTTCATCTAGTTCACCACTAAGCTGGAGTCGCTGTATATGTCCATGGACGAGATTCCCATCTCCTTGGCCAGTTGCAAACCGGCTATGAGGGCCTTGTACTCGGCAGCGTTATTTGAGGTACTGAAAAGGAACCGTAAGGCATACTCCTACGATTGGCCATCGGGCGAGGTTATCATGACACCGGCTCCGCTCCGCTTGCCCGTTATGGAGCCGTCAACGTAAAGCTTCCAGCCGTTGGGGAGGCCTGGTTCGATCTTTACGGTCCGTACTGCCTCGGTGTCCTCGTACTGGGCGGGGTGCGCTTCTGCCACCATCGGGGTGAGCTCACATATGAAGTCCGCAGCTGCCTGTCCCTTGATGGCCGTTCGCGGGGCATAAGTGATGTCAAATTCTCCCAGTTCAACTGCCCACCGCACGAGCCTACCGCTGGTGTCTGGTTTTTGCAGGATCTGCCGCAGAGGGTGATTGGTATATAAGGTGATGGAATGAGCCTGGAAATAGTGCCGGAGCTTCCTGTCACTAACAATCAGGGCCAGAGCCAATCGCTCTATGTCGGGGTACCGGCCCTCGGCTCCAGTAAGTCCCTTTCCCCCATAATATACCGGAAGCTCGAGCGTGCCCTCCTTCCTGACGAGAGCCGCGGAGACGGCCATTTCGGATGCGGCTATATAGAGGTATAGCATCTCGCCCAGCACTGGTTTGGATAGGAGTGGCACTGCAGACAGATATGTTTTGATAGATTGGAATGCCGCTTCATGCTCCGCCGCCCAGTGGATTTTCCTGGTCTGTTGTGCCTTGAGCAGTTTGTAGAACGGGGCGCACTTATCGGTCAGGCGGGAGATGAATCTAGCCAGGGCGGCCAACCGGCCGGTCAGCATCTGGACCTGGTTTCTCTCCCCTGGCGTTTCCATATCTAGAATTGCCTGGACTTTCAGCGGGTTGGCCTCTATCCCTTGCTGGCTGATGATGTGGCCTAGGAACAGGCCCTCTGAAATCCCGAAAATACACTTCTTCGGGTTCAAGCGCATTCCGAATTTGAGCATCTTACCAATGACTACGGCCAAATCCCGGACGTGGGCCCCTGCAGTCAAGCTCTTGACCAGTATGTCATCTACGTAAACCTCTACGGTTTTACCCATTTCTTGCTCCAGCATTCGGTTCACCATCCGCTGGTAGGTGGCTCCGGCATTCTTTAGACCGTACGGCATCCTCTTATAACAGTAGGTACCTCGGTCGGTTGTGAATGATGTGTGCTCCTCATCATCCGGGTGCATCCTAATCTGATTGTACCCGGCGTAGGCATCCATGAAGCTGAACAGCTTAAAACCGGACGTGGAATCTATAAGCTGATCAATCCGGGGGAGCGGGAAGCTGTCCTTTGGGCACGCTCGGTTTAGATTAGTGAAATCCACGTACATACGCCACTGGCCAGTTCCCTTCTTCGGCACCATGACCACGTTAGCGAGCCAGCGAGGGTACTGGACTTCCCGGATGAAACCTATGCCCTTTAGTTTCTGTACCTCTTCTCTGATCGCCTCATATTTTGCCGGGCTGAAGGACCTCCTCTTTTGCCTCATCGGAAGAACGTTGGGCAATGAATTTAGCTTGTGGACGGCTATCTCCGGGGATATGCCTGGCATGTCCTCGTAGGACCACGCGAAGACCGAACTGTTGTCCCGGAGAAAGGCGATGAGCTCTTGCCTGACAACTGGATCGAGCTGCGTCCCTATCACTATATTTCGCTCCGGGTGGTCTTCCGAAATGCAGATCGCTTCGGTTTCTTCCACGGCCGAAGGTCGCTCTGGCTTTTCGGTGAAGGCAGATCGCTTTACTCTGCTTGAATCGATGCCATCACGGGGGTCAATACTCAGATCCGGCGCTGGCGCCTGCTGAGTGGCCGTGAAGACTACGGTCTGCTTCCTCCCGTGGGTCAGGGCCTCCGCATAATATTTACGGGCGATCTTCTGGTCCCCGCGCAGGGTAATGACACCGGCCGGTGAGGGCATCTTCAACATCAGCATATGGCCGGCTATAAACGTCTTCAGTTTCCATAATCCTGGCCAACCGATTATGCCATTGTACGACGACAAGCAGTCGACAGTGATAAATTCAAGGTGCTCCTTCCTTGCCCTGTCTCCTTCGCCGAAGATCAGTGGTAGGTAATCCGATCCCAAAGGCTGGACCACTTCGCCGGAGAAGCTTATAAGTGGCTCGTTATCCTGGGATAATTTATTTTTTCCTCTCTGCAGCCCTTTGTATGCGTCTCGGAACATCACATTGACAGAGGCTCCAGTATCGATCAACATACGGCTAGTTATCCAGTGGTCTATTTGGACCGTGATGAGGAAGGGGTCGTTGTGCGGTTGGATCAGATCCTCCGGTTCTTCCTCCTCGTAGAAAGTAACCGACTTCCATCCGGTTTTGGCAGCTTGGCCGCTTCCTCCTCCAAATGCATACACCTCTTTCCCCCGGATCAATCTTAAACACCGCTTCTTTGAGCTCCGGGTGAGCTGATCTATATGGCCCCCGCCATATATCATGTTTATGCTTTCGTGCACCTCGATCCCTCCGGGAGGTCGGGTGCTTATGGTTCCTACTTGCCGAGCTTCCGGCCGGTTCTCTCTCAGTTCTCCCGGGCGGGCTCGACCGATTACAACTGCTCTCTGGGGTCTTGGATCGCCGGTCCTACGGGCTGGATCTTCGGGCTTTTCTGCCGGCATAATGGTCAGGGCCCGCGGCGGTCGTTCTACTGGGGCAGCCGCCGATGACTGTGCCATTCCTCCCGTACCTCTGCTTTCCTGGTGGTTACAGGCGCACGGTTGCGATCTAGCCGCCCAGTCTTGCTCTCACGGGGAGGTGGCGACAATAGGTTATCCGGTCTTCATTTGGGCGCCTTATCCCCATATGTCTCGTGGTCCGCCTGAGCATGCCTGACGGCCACGGTCATCAGTTCATCGTACCCCAGCGGCTCCTGCATTCGCAAATTGTACGAAAGTTCCCCGGGTCTTAACCCCTGCTTGAAGGCCATCCCCGCGATCTTCTAGTCCAGGTTTCTGACCCCGGCCGTGGCGATTTGCCATCGGTTAACGAAGGCGCGTAGAGGTTCGTGGTCAGTCTGCATACAATCAAAAAGGATCGTTGATGTTTGGACTGCCCTGGCTCTGAAGACGAACCGGCCGACAAACTTATCAGCCAACTGCTCGAAAGTTTCGACTGAGTTCACTGGTAGTTCGTAGAACCAACTCAACGCCTCCCCCGAGAGCGTCTCTTGAAATATGTTGCAGCACACGACATCTGAGTAGCCCCTGGTGCCCGTTTGTGACTTAAAACCGTCTAGGTGCTGGTATGGGCAGCTCGTTCCTGAGTATGTCAACTTCAGAGGCCTTTGGCTAGCAGATCTTCCCGATTCCCTAATCCGGCGTGGGAAAGGTCCAATACGTTCATTGAACCGTGCACTGTCCCGCGGTCGCCCTACTTTCCTCTCACTGGTCTCTAGGCGGCCCTTTATGTCCGACACCGAGGCGGAGAGCTATTCGATCGTCCGTGCGGTAGAGCCTTCCTGCTCGCTTGACGCCTGGCTCATGCGGTACGGGGGCTCGGCCGGGCCGAAGTTTTCCAGAGCATCCGAAAAGAGGGGTGTGGGCACATGCACGGTCTTTCTTCTTCCCGTGGGCTGTCCTACCTCAAGATGCGGGAATTTGCTAGCCTTGCTTGCTGGCTGTGGCGCTGCCCGAGGAGTGCCCGGCTGGCCCCCTCGCTTCAGGACCGCCAAAAGGGCGACGTTCACCGTCTTCAATTCCCGGCATCGGGCATCCGCTTTTAGCCGATCTTGATCGCCCTCTTTTCGTAACCGCTCGACTTCTGCCTTCATCTTTTTTATTTCTTCTCCCGTACCATACCGGTCGGGGTTCTCTGACTCCTGACGATCATGAGTTCTGTCTCGGACGGGAGAAAGGGCGAACCTCGCACCGACCTCAGCCTTTATGTTACAGGCCGGGTCGGGGATCTGAATTCGCGCTTTCGACCTTTCCGAGCTAGCTGTTATCCTCCTTCCTTCCATGACTGACTGACTGTGGAGTTAGCTGCATTTCACAGGATTGGTCGAATTCTACACTCCGGTAGAGCAACACTCACTTGACTCGTGGATCAAACTGGGTTCCCACAGACGGCGCCAATTGTTTCTGCTCAAACCCTGGGGCCTGGTAGATACAGATGAATCCAACTTGGTCTCCTGCAAACCTGCTTACTAAGGGGAATACCGGGCGGGCCGGTCTTCTCCTCTCCGATGCCTAAGTCAGTATAGTTGGAATATATAACTTGAGCACGTATGTAAGCGGTGAGAGAGATCAGTTACCTATTAATGAGGGTAGTTGGGGCCCTTATATAGGTGGTTGGGGGTGAGGGCTGGCCTCACCCTTCGATGTGGGACTGGTTCCCTTCTGTTTGCACACTCTGGTGTCCTCTTTGGCAGGCAGGCGGCCCCGGTCCCAGGGTCCCTGGTGGCTGGATATCCTGCTGGACCCCGAGGCCGGGTGCTGGTGGTTCGGTCCTGGGCTTCTGGCCGGGCCCCGGTGCACTTGCTGCGGGTCTGTGGGCTTGCTGTAGCCCCTCTGCGGCTACTGTCAACAGATAGTTACTAGACACTATTATAGTTAGTAGATACTGTGATAGTTACTAGTTATTTTTTTATACTTGGTAAGATAGGTACTAGTTATTTTTTCATAGTTACTATGATAGTTACTAGTTATTTTTCCTAATTACTTTGACAGTTACTATCATATTTACTAAGATAGTTACTACAAAAGTTATCCAGACAGATACCAGCTCACAGTTAGTAAGACAGATAGAAGGATAAATTACCCGCTCGGTGCCTTGTTCCAGCAGTCTTGCAGCCTGAGCTTTGTGTTCTCGTCCATGTACTGTTTGTAAATAATGTGGTCATCCCAGTCCAGAACCTCTCTTTGGTTGGGTTGGGAAGGTTCCTGTGAATCACCAACGAGGTATATTGGTTCACCATCCTCTGTGATCCCAGCCAGATCGTCAAATGACGTCTGAACAGGATTTTCAGACGTCTGAATTGCATTTTCAGATTCCATCTGTTCTGGTTGGACTACCTTTTTCAAACTTTTCTCCTCCTTCTTCCTCATCTCTTCTTCCCTCTTCCTTCTGTTTTCTTCTTGCCTTTTTCTTCTTATCTCCCGTTGAGCTTTGGCATCACCCCACCAGTAAATGTTGTCCTTTTTAGAAGTCCGCTTTCTGGTTTTTACCCGCACAACATACGAATATATTCCCAGCGACTCTACCGAACACCCAAAGTGCATTTCGTCAATCTTAAATTCCGTCACACTTTTGTTTGATTTGAAATGCACTTTTTTCTTCTTTCTTGCCTCTGATTGATTGTAAACAGCCATTGCAACCGGTGACTCTACCATTTGGTGATCCAGTTGCAAGAGGAATGGGAACTGATGGAGTCCTGAGATTTTCTGCTTGAATGTCTATTTGCTGTTGCGATGATGCAGTTGGGGTGCTGTGACCTCCCTAGGAGATATAATCCCCGGCAAGATGTTGAAAGAAGGATATTCAGTTACAGGTGTTTTGGGTGACTATCTTGCTTCCTTTGGGATTTTTCTACGATATTTTTGAACTTTTTCTTCTGCACCTGAGCGATAGGAAATCAGATTGTTACTAAAATAGATAGTTAGTAACATAGTTAGTAACATAGATACGCAGATTATAGTTAAAAAGGTAGTTACGTAGATAGTTACTAACAGAGTTAGTAAGATAGTTGATAGTTACTAACATAGTTAGTAAGTTAGTTGATAGTTAGTAAGATAGATACGCAGATTATAGTTACAAAGGTAGTTACGTAGATAGTTACTGAAATTGATGATAGTTACTAAAACAGATATTTTACTCGAATGATAGTTACTAAGATAGTTACAAAAATGATAGTTACTCAATAAATAGTTGGTGAGATGATAGCTACTAAGATGATAGTTACTCAGATAATTTCTCATATAGTTAGATCTTGTTGGGGACATATACAGTGCACCGCCAAGCATACTTGGGGACCTCGTGGACCGTGCAACCGGCCTGATATGCCCTACTTCCGGCACACCTCGGATAGACCACCACCCCGGTTACATCCCCAATGTCGGAGATCACCGGTGCCGCACCCGGAGGGCGTGCCACCGGGCACCTGAAGTAGCCTCCAGAGTAGGGAAATATGTAATAGTATGTTTGCATCCCACATCGGAGATGTAGAGGTGGGAAGCCTCCTTCCTTATAAATAGAAGGCTTCGCCCTTAGAGTTAGGGATCTTGGATACTTGTCACCCTTGGCATGTAACCACCCGATGGCTTATCGGCCGATCATACTATATTCCAAGTGGACGTAGCCGTGCCCTCCGATGGCACGGTGAACCACTATACTCGCCCGTGTCTATTTATAGCTTTATTATTGTGCTTCTGTGAGTCCTCCCGGATTCTAGCAGAAACAATTGGCGCCGTCTGTGGGAACAGTTACAAAAAGTTGTGTTGCTCTGCTAGCAAGCTGCTGCCTGGACAGTAGGTCCAAATAATCAGCAGGCCATCAATTTTTGTTCAACCTGGCCAATAGGCAGCCCAGCCCAGGCCAGCAGTCAAGCCAGTCAGCGGCCCAGCTAGCTTGGCCAGCCAGTTAATCGTCTGATCAACCCCACCAGAGGGTCACCCCGGGCCCAACACCCAAGTCAACGGGCCTCCCTCTCCAGTCAAACTGTTCAGCATCCCCGGCCGGGTCTGTGCGAATTTTCTCTAGGCACCCACCGCCGTCGCTCCGAGGTCCATTCCAGAACCCTGTGTCCCACCGGCGTCGCCCCACCATCCACTCCTAGTGTAAGCAGCTCGCCAAGCGGCGCACCCAGGAAAGCCTCGCACGGTGTTGACGGCGGCAGGGATTGACGGGGAACCGGCAAGCGAGTTTGTCGATGGAGGAGGACGAGTCCAACGGCTGCTGGTTGGAGTCAGGGCGGGCGCCTCCCCCCGCAGGCTTTTCAAACACCCATGATAGGAGCACAATGTGCGACGATATTACATGCTTATGCCCTCGTTTATGCTTTGTTTAACCCTTATTTGTCTAAGATAGAGTCATAATGTAGTTAGTGTCGTTTTGGTAGAGTTTTGATGAAAAATGATTAAGAATCCGAAAAATGACTAAGTATGAGAAATCTGGAAAATAGTGTAAAACATGTCTTTTTCGTGATTTTGAGATGAGTAAAAATGCGATCTACCCTTATCCGAATTTGGCGAAATTTGGCGTGCTTAATATTCATATGCTGAGGAATGCTGTGTTAAAATTTCAGATCAATCGGAGTTCGGGAAGTCACCCAAAAGTTGGCTGCAAAACGGCAGTCCGAGCATTTCAATCCAGGGACTTCCAGGATTTTCCTGGGACTGTGTCCCAACTTCGAAAAATCATTCCCGTCGACTCACAAGGAATTTGATCAAACTGTTTTATGGGGAGATGGCCATATGTGTCTAGTTTATCTGAGACTTGGAATCGCATCAATCGGAGCTCCACGAAGGGAGATAAGCCGGAATTACTGCATCAAGGTCAAATCTGCCGATTCCAGGAACCTACTGCCCCCTTTTTTGTGTTTTCTGTTTTTGATGGACCAAATGGTGTACAAAAGCATATGTGAAGATGGTCCAAGCATATTGAAGGATAGAGGAAGACATAGGGCTCGAGAGATTGAAGAAAGCACAAGAAAAGACGCTTTCCTAGTCAAGCTAGGAAAGGCTGCCGAGAAGACCATAATCTGCCAGTTTTGTGTTCTTGATGAATGGGACATTTTCGATGGATCAAAGTCACCAAATGGAGTTGTCAAGCCTACATGTGAAGTCCATGAAGATGTGCAGCCCAAGCCTTGAAGAAAAATCAGAAAAAGAAAATCAAGAATGCAAATATTTATTCAACAAGGAAACATAAACCTACAAGGAAACCTATTCTTTGTTTCCCCTTCTTGTTGGCCGGCAGCCTCTCTCCCTTTTCCTCTATATATACCACCACATATGCATTCTGAAAATCATCTCATCTCAATCATATTATACTAGCCTAAAGCTCTACCAAGTCTTCCACAACACCAACACATAAATACCTAGCCGAACCATCACCATCACCACCATATAGCCGAATCCCTTCCACCTTTGTTTCTGCCGATTTCTGTTCTTGCCGAACACCAAGGAGCAGCAGCCGAGCCACCTTGTCACCTTTGAGGAATCTTCAAGGTTTTTAAAGTGTGATCCATTCCCCTATGGCTTTTGTATTTATTTATGTTTGGTTGTTTTGTACGAATTTGTTTCGATTCTTGGTTTTTCTTGAAACTTTGTATGAACCGAATATTGTATGTTATGCATGGTTTTTCTGAAAATTAACTTATGGATTTTGTATGTTGGATAATTAGGGCAGTGGTATTAGAAGCATGTTTAGGATTTAATTTGGTTAGTAATCTATGAGTGTGCCTTATAAACCGAAGCATTAGTATTGGCTGGAAGCATGTAAATCTAGATGTTAGGTTTCATTTAACCGAGTAATACGAATAAGTCATACGCTGGAGTAGTTTGTTTTGTGTTGCTCACCTAGGGTAAAAACCTTAGATTACTTGCATGTTAAATAAGATGATTGACAACCTTGCTTGTTTACATGTCTTCGATTTAGACTCACATGCTTAAATGTTAAAACGCGTAAAACCGGATTAGCATCACCTTAGAAGTCATACGCTGGAGTAGTTTCTAAGAATTTAAGAAGTCTAACAATTGGAAAACTGCTGGAGGCTCTAGTTGTGTCGAAACTAACTTAGGTCTTGAACATGCTAAATACTTGATCCTTACCTTCTTGCATGCAAATCTATATGCTAAAGAGTCTTTTGTGTGAACTGTTTTGTGTGAGAGATGATGATCACTTGTATATAATAGCTTAGGTTTATTTTTCTGTTTTTATTTTCGTATCTAGTATTAGAGGGCAGCCCTAGGGCTGCCGAACCATCTTATACCCCCATATGTGTGTGACGATTTTGTATATATGTATATAAGTTTGTCTAACAATTTCATATCTCAGGTACCCTTAATCCCCGGCCTAGAACGATCCCTACTTGCTCATACTACTAACGATATTTTTGTAGGGTTTATTATTGCATGCGAGCTTCGGCTCCCATCAATTTTTGGCGCCGTTGCCGGGGATTATAAAAGCTTGTTTCATGAATTTGTTGTGTATATAATGTTGCTGGAAATTTTTGTTGTGAAAGTGTAAAGTTATAAATTTTAAGTTTATTTTGGGATTTTGTAAAGTAGAAATATGCTTTGGCATGTAGAGTTTAAATTTCGAAAGTTGCATGATGTATAATGATGTATGTTGGTAGTCACTTAGTTAATTTCTAGGAAGTTGATATGTTGTGTATGTTTGAGTTTATTGTAGTTTCTAAAGTGTAACATGTAGGTGAAGCCTCTTTTGTTGATCATAACCAAAACCCTTCATGTGAATGGTGCTTTGTCGGAGGCCGTTTCTATGTAGATTGGGAAACGCGGGATACTTCCCCCCCACGCATATAAGCGTTTCTTCGGTAATAGTATTACTTCTATGAGGTTGAGGGCGGTTTTAATCAACACTTGAGACCGCTAGGGATCCGTGTTTGTTTTACAAAGTATGGGGAAGTTATTATCATAGATATGGTTCTCAGGTTTGTTTAACTGGATCTCAAGGCCCATAGACTGATGTTCATTCTCGGTGAGTGAATCGATAGGGGGTTCGCCCTCCGTGGTGTCCAACAACGAGTCCTGCCTGGTTCCTGTAGGGGGTTCGCCCTCCGTGATTTTAATAACCTTTGAAACGTAAAATCCGCACGACCTAGTCGACAGCTTGTGCCGAAGCATCACCTCACTTTAGACGCTAGAACATAACTTGACATATGTGGCCTATTTTCTTCAAAGATAAAACATGTTGTGTGGTTCAAACTCTTGAGGTATATCGGATTAAGCATGATACTACCGGGGGCTGCATCAGTCCATTGCACCGTTATCTCCTCTGCTCCACGTACTTCGAGAGTTAGAACAAATTTAAAAGAAATTAGACTTAGCGATTACATGCTCATGAACTTTCCGATTTTTCTTCTTGTGGCCGAAACATATTGTTGCTTTGCCGTGTATATTGTGCCGTGTACTATATGTGTTGCCGAACGTTTATATATGTTTATCATTGTTTGAAATTTGTTGTGTAATCGGCAATGCCGTGGCTTGTAATGATGTATATTCTTGTCTTCGATTTCTTTACGAGGTTCTAACTTGTTTAAATGTTGCAAATTTCAGAAATAGTGCATGTCCGAATCTAGTATTTGGGCAAGAGATCTTCAAGGCCGTTTGCAACGTTTAGATCAAGAACTCGCTATTGCTCGTTTTGTGCCATTACCACCATCGTCACCAACCAGTTCATCCGTAGCATCATCTGTACCGTCCTCCCCTATAGTGCCGTCCATTTCAGAGTCAGTGCCGAGTTCACCATCAGTAGTGTCATCGTCGTGTGATCTTCAGAATCCAGAATTTGAAGCCTTTGCCGAATTAGAAGAAGAAGAAGAGATCATGGCATAAATCAGATCACAGAATGGTCATGTTGCTGGAGCTGGAGTTGCTCCTTCTAATATTACTTATCCTCCCTTGGAAGCTGAAAAGACTGGAGAGATTGAATTGAGGAGTGGATTCCTCCATAAGTTGAAGTCATTTTATGGGATGCCAAGTGAGGACCCTAACAAGCATCTACAGTGGTTTAACTTCACCACGGAGTCTATGTGCCCAAGAGGGACCGATTTGCAACACTTCAAAATGAAGGCATTTCCGTTTTCTTTAGAAGATCAAGCGAAGGAGTGGTTGTTTGAGGTGCCTAGTGGTCGCATTGTTTCGTGGAGTACTATGATGGATGAGTTTTTGCTCAAGTACTTTCCTGCTTCACGTATCACTGATCTGAGGAAGCAAATTACAAGTGTGAAGCAAGCCGGAGATGAGACTTTCTTCGACTACTACAAGAGGTTCAAGTCCCTAGTTTCTTTGTGTCCATCGCATGGCATTAGCGATGGACTTTTGCTACAATATTTCTATGAGGGATTGCGTGTCATGGAGAGAGAGTTTCTCGACTCGGCCGCAGGAGGTAGCTTTTTGGAGTTGAACGCCGGTGCGGCAAGAAGTTTGTTGGAAGTTCGTGCTTTGAACAACCAACAATTTGGCATGGCACGAGGCAATGTGCAAAGGAATGAAAAAGTACATGAGACGTCTTCGAGCTCAAAGTTAGAGGATAAAGTGGACAAGCTCACCGACTTGGTGAGTAATTTGATGAAGAAGCGTGCTAGTGTTTGTGGAATTTGCACCGAGGGCCATGAGACCGAACAATGCCCTCAATTAGGAGTTAATGAGGGAGTAGAGGAGTGCAATGCAATTGGTTTTCAAGGAGGCCAACGATTTGGAAATTTCAATCCAAGGTTCAATGATCATCCGAACTTTCGATGGGCAAATAATGACAACGTGCTTAGAGCACCTATGCAACCGAGAGAGGGAGGAGCGCCATTTGCACCGAGGCCACCATTTGTGCCTCGGCAGCCATACATGCCGAACCAAGGTCACTTTAATGCATTGCCGAACCAGCCACAAGGAGGGCCGAGCCAAGGTCAAGGCCAAGCTTTGCCGAGCAATCCAAACTACGATGCTTTGATTCAATCATTGTCAAGTGCTACTCAAGCATTACTCGCGGGACAACAAAATCATCAAAAGGACATTGGTGAGCTCAAGACTCAAATGGGGCAAGTTGTGGATTTTATGGGAAGATTCAATGAGCAAGGAAAGTTGCCAAGCAATACGATTCCAAATCCGAGGAACGAGCAAGCCAAAGTGATTCAAACTCGAAGCGGAAGAGAGTTGGTTCCTCCAACAAGTCCAAAGAAGAAGCGAATGACTTTCAAGGGAATAAATGAGGATGAGATGGCTGCCGGACCTGTCATTGCCGGCAGCCATGATGGAGATGCCGAGGAGAGCCATGTTGCCGAGCATGTTGATGATGCCGGCAATGTTGCTGCCGAGAGGAGTAGAGGTGCAACCGAGAAAAAGGGTGATGCCGGCAACCATGGTATGAATGATAAGGGGCTGCGTAACGAGCTTGAGTACGATCCCGCCACATCAAAGAATGAGGTATTGCCGAACCAAGCAAGCAAGGGAGGGGTGTCATCATCTAGTGCCCCATTCCCTTCACGTTTTGCTAGAACAAAGAAGGACAAGTCCGATGAAGAGGTATTGGAGATTTTCCGGAAAGTGCAAGTCAACATTCCTTTGTTGGAGTGCATTAAGCAAGTGCCAAAGTATGCTAAGTTCTTGAAGGAGCTTTGCACGGCAAGGAGGCATACTAGAGAGACTCGTGTGGTAACTATGAGCGAGACGGTGTCGGCCGTTATTCAAAGAAAATTGCCACCAAAGATGAAGGATCCGGGAAGCTTCAATGTGCCTTGTGTCATAGGCAATACACGGTTTGATGATGTTATGTTGGATTTGGGAGCATCGATCAATGTCATGCCACTCAATGTGTATCAAACGTTGAGTATAGGGCCTCTCAAGAGGGATAATGTCATCATTCAACTTGCGGATCGCTCAAGTAAATATCCGGAAGGTTATGTAGAGGATGTGTTGGTGCAAGTTAACCAATTGATATTCCCCGCCGATTTTTATGTGGTTGAGATGGAGGATTCGCCGGTCAACAACACTCAATTGCTTCTAGGGCGACCATTCATGAGGACCGCGCGCACAAAGATAGATGTGGCCGAGGGCAACCTAACTATGAAGTTTGATGGTGAGGTGATCAAGTTCAATGTTTTTGACGCCATGAAGTTCCCTAATGTTGATTTCAAGGAGGGTTGTGCCATTGATGTTTTGGAGGAGGTCGAGCAAGTTATGTCGACCTCGCTCGACGCATAGCAATTAGCGATTGAGCAAGGGGTCGGATTTGACAAGAGGGGAGAACGAATCGTGCATAAGGATGAGAAAGAAGGGCCGGCTAAGCAAAGAAGTGCCGAGCAAGGTATCATTGCCGAGCCATTTATGATAGAGCCGAGTATGAGAAAAGTTGCTGCCGAGCTAGAAGCTCGACCCTACGCCCCACCCTATAATTCGTTCTTGTCAATTCCAAGTGCCACAACAAAATTCCGACCAAGTGTGGAAAAGGCCCCAAAGTTAGAACTAAAAGAACTCCCTAGTCACTTGAAGTATGCTTATCTTGGAGAAGAAGATACACTACCGGTTATTGTGTCTTCAATGCTTAGTGAGAAGCAAGAAGTGGATTTAATACGTGTGCTTAAGAAGTACAAGACCGCCATAGGTTGGACCTTAGCGGATATCAAGGGAATAAGCCCTACTACTTGTGTTCATCGTATCTTATTGGAAGAAGGAGCTAAGCCGACAAAGGAAGCTCAACGTCGACTTCACCCTCCCATGATGAAGGTTGTAAAGGAAGAAATTATCAAGTTGCTCGATTGTGGGGTGATCTACCCAATCTCGGATAGTAAGTGGATATCTCCCGTGCAAGTAGTGCCAAAGAAGAGTGGTGTAACGGTTGTCAAGAATGAGAAGAATGAACTTGTGCCACAAAGACTTGTAACCGGTCATCGGATGTGCATCGACTATAGGAAGCTCAACGCTACAACGAGGAAGGATCACATGCCTTTGCCGTTTATGGATCAAATGCTAGAGAGGTTGGCCGGTCATTCTTACTATTGCTTTCTTGATGGATATAGTGGCTACAATCAAATCATGATACACCCGGACGATCAAGAGAAGACCACTTTTACTTGTCCATTTGGCACGTTTGCTTATCGGCGGATGCCATTCGGACTTTGCAACGCACCCGGCACTTTTCAAAGATGTATGTATGCTATCTTCTCGGATTTTATTGAAGACATTATCGAAGTGTTTATGGATGACGTTAGTGTGTATGGAAGCACCTTCGATGCATGTTTGGGGAACTTGGAGAAGATACTTAAGAGGTGTGTAGAGACAAATCTTGTGCTCAATTGGGAGAAGTGTCACTTCATGGTCACGCAAGGCATTGTTCTAGGGCATATAATTTCGGCAAGAGGCTTAGAGGTTGACAAAGCCAAGGTGGTAGCCAAGTTTCTCAAGACCAACATCTTTTCACGTTTTGGAGTTCCAAGGGTCTTGATTAGCGATGGAGGATCCCATTTTTGTAACCGCACTATTGAAGCCTTATTGAGGAGGTATGGAGTCACGCATAAAGTTTCTACACCATATCACCCCCAAACAAGTGGAATGGCCGAGGTGAGTAATCGAGAGATCAAGAACATTTTGGAGAAATCGGTTGGACCTTCAAGGAAGGATTGGAGTGATCGTCTCGATGATGCTTTGTGGGCTTATAGGACAGCGTACAAGACACCGATAGGTATGTCCCCTTTTCGGTTGATTTATGGCAAAGCATGTCACTTACCGGTTGAGTTAGAACACAAAGCATGGTGGGCCGTTAAAAAGTTCAACATGAGCATAGATGATGCCGGTCTTCATAGAAAGCTTCAACTCAATGAACTTGAAGAAATTCGCAATGAAGCTTATGATGCCGCTTGGATCTATAAGGAGAAGACAAGAGCGTACCATGACAAGATAATTCGGGGGAAGAAGTTTGAAGTTGGGCAAAAAGTTCTCTTGTTTAATACACGGCTTCAACTCTTTCCGGGAAAGTTGCGCTCTCGTTGGCTTGGACCATTCATTGTTCTTCAAGTGTTTCCTCATGGAGCCATAGAAATTCGGAATGAAGTTACGGGAAACACATTCAAGGTAAATGGCCATCGCCTCAAGCCTTACTATTCTTCCTTTCAAGAACACACGGTGGATGAAGCCGCCGTCTACCCCGCCTCACCATCATCACCACAAGCCGAGTTGCCTTCACATTCACATGATGCAGCCATGCCACCACCACACCAAGTGGCTGCCGGACCTGCAATTGCCGGCAGCATCACCAAGAGGGCTGCCTCGGACACACAAGACGCACCAACGCACCTCCTGCCGGACACGCACCATCCTGCCGCACTGCTGCCGCTGTTTTCAGTAGCACCACTACCTCCTACCGGACCTGCCATTGCCGGCAGGGTTGACACAAGATCACACGAGGCCGGACACGAGCTGGATACACCATCCGCCAGCCCGGATACACCATCCGCCAGCCCAGATACGCCATCCGCTGCCTCCGATACGACGCAGGATACAACCACCTCTTCAAATGCCGAATCAGACACTTCTTGCAACGAGATTCTCATGGAACTTCTTGTTGCCGATTTGGAATGCTTTGGAACACGATGAACACATGCTACAACACGGTGAAAAGTCTAGGCTATGGACTATAAACACAAAGCGCTACTTGGGAGGCAACCCATGTCGATCAAAGAAAAATGAAGGAGCCATCACCGAGAGTTTGAAATTTCTTAACCCTTCTCCCTTTCTTTGATTTGTGATGATATGTTGGAATATGTTAGTCGATTGCATGCTTAGGAAATTCATTGATATTGTTTTGTGCTTACATTGAGGGCAATGTAATTTTCTAAGTGTGGGGTGGGATAGCATGTTCCGTTTTTGTTTTATGATTTGTGTGCTTAGTTTAGAAAAGAAAATTTCAGAAAAATGTAACACAAAAAAATAGAGTGTTTGTTTCGAGTCTTAGGATGTCCCTAATATGTCAATGATGTTTTTCTCCTCTTTGCATACATAGATGATGGTTATGCATACAATTAAAAATTGTAAGTTTCATGGATTTTGTGCATTGGTAGGAGCATGTAGGACTTGTTGATTATGAAGCATGCATGTTTGAGCTCATTTATTTCGATTATAACCTATGTGAGCTTTAGAGCCAATTTGCTTTCTTCTTGAGCGATAAAAAGATAAAATTCGATAGATTCATAGGAAGCATGAAACCTCATAATTCTTTGATTATTCGATGACTATGTGCCATAGCTTTTTAATGAACTCTAGTATGCTAGAACTTACTCTTGTTGACTTTCAAAACGTTTATATCATAAAATACCTTGATTTTGAATGTGATTGAATAAAGATCATTTAGGTTTACCACCAAAGCCAAATAAAGCATGAGCCCTATTGGAGCCCGTCGTGGGACACCTTAGTAAACCCCCTTTGAGCCTATGTTGAGCCTTTTCTTTCATCACCCTTCAACACTTTCCATGAACTTAGTATAGTGATGCCTTTACTGTGTGTTCCGGCAAAGCTTGAATTTTTGAAAGCGTTTTCGCGTGTGTGATGAAGAAGAGCAAGTGTGGGGTAGACTTAGCCATAAAATTATATGAAAAATGTATGCATGCCGTGCTTATGAAAAGAAAAGAGAGGAAATGCTCGGATTAAAAAAAAAAAAAAAAAAAGAAAAGAAGCCGAGAGAAAAAGAAGAAAATTAGGGCACGGCATAGGCATAGAAAAGAAAAATTTTGTGCATGGCTATTGTCTAGATTATTGTTGTAATGTTGTATGGGAAGAAAAGAATGAAGTATGGTTCCAACAAGATGAAATTTGACCCTTTCGGCGAGAAGACATAAGGAGATTTGAGCTTTGCCAAAGGCCATGGTGACGTTTTTGAGCCTCCTTATCCAAATATCGAATACCTCTTAGCCTAGCCTCATTACAACCTTTTGCTTGATCTTTTTCATGATTCTTAAGATGGTTAAACTTGATTTGTGGAGATTATCTCAAGAGTAAGCATATGGTTTTGGTTCATTGGTGCATATAGTTATCATATGAGGTTTTTCCATAAAAATTCACAAAGTGCTTTCGTTTTTTTTGATATATGCAAGTCACTCTTTGTAATTCATTATCTTTCGCTTGCATATACTTATGAGTGAATTACCTTGCTTCGAGAGAAAAGAAGAGAGTATGCCTAGTGAGGAGGATTGAATTAACTTTAACATGTCTACATGCTTACTTTTTGTTCTTATATGTTCATATTGATGTCACATGTTCATGAAGCTAAGAATTTTCGTGCTTAGCATTCTCATGCATTAACTTGAAAGCTATGTGTACATACGAGCCTGAGACAAATTGTTAGGGGCAATAGTTTGTTTAGAGTCTAGTTTAATTTAGTTTGCTAAGGGACTAGCAAAGGATAAGTGTGGGGTAGTTGATAGGAGCACAATGTGCGACGATATTACATGCTTATGCCCTCGTTTATGCTTTGTTTAACCCTTATTTGTCTAAGATAGAGTCATAATGTAGTTAGTGTCGTTTTGGTAGAGTTTTGATGAAAAATGATTAAGAATCCGAAAAATGACTAAGTATGAGAAATCTGGAAAATAGTGTAAAACATGTCTTTTTCGTGATTTTGAGATGAGTAAAAATGCGATCTACCCTTATCCGAATTTGGCGAAATTTGGCGTGCTTAATATTCATATGCTGAGGAATGCTGTGTTAAAATTTCAGATCAATCGGAGTTCGGGAAGTCACCCAAAAGTTGGCTGCAAAACGGCAGTCCGAGCATTTCAATCCAGGGACTTCCAGGATTTTCCTGGGACTGTGTCCCAACTTCGAAAAATCATTCCCGTCGACTCACAAGGAATTTGATCAAACTGTTTTATGGGGAGATGGCCATATGTGTCTAGTTTATCTGAGACTTGGAATCGCATCAATCGGAGCTCCACGAAGGGAGATAAGCCGGAATTACTGCATCAAGGTCAAATCTGCCGATTCCAGGAACCTACTGCCCCCTTTTTTGTGTTTTCTGTTTTTGATGGACCAAATGGTGTACAAAAGCATATGTGAAGATGGTCCAAGCATATTGAAGGATAGAGGAAGACATAGGGCTCGAGAGATTGAAGAAAGCACAAGAAAAGACGCTTTCCTAGTCAAGCTAGGAAAGGCTGCCGAGAAGACCATAATCTGCCAGTTTTGTGTTCTTGATGAATGGGACATTTTCGATGGATCAAAGTCACCAAATGGAGTTGTCAAGCCTACATGTGAAGTCCATGAAGATGTGCAGCCCAAGCCTTGAAGAAAAATCAGAAAAAGAAAATCAAGAATGCAAATATTTATTCAACAAGGAAACATAAACCTACAAGGAAACCTATTCTTTGTTTCCCCTTCTTGTTGGCCGGCAGCCTCTCTCCCTTTTCCTCTATATATACCACCACATATGCATTCTGAAAATCATCTCATCTCAATCATATTATACTAGCCTAAAGCTCTACCAAGTCTTCCACAACACCAACACATAAATACCTAGCCGAACCATCACCATCACCACCATATAGCCGAATCCCTTCCACCTTTGTTTCTGCCGATTTCTGTTCTTGCCGAACACCAAGGAGCAGCAGCCGAGCCACCTTGTCACCTTTGAGGAATCTTCAAGGTTTTTAAAGTGTGATCCATTCCCCTATGGCTTTTGTATTTATTTATGTTTGGTTGTTTTGTACGAATTTGTTTCGATTCTTGGTTTTTCTTGAAACTTTGTATGAACCGAATATTGTATGTTATGCATGGTTTTTCTGAAAATTAACTTATGGATTTTGTATGTTGGATAATTAGGGCAGTGGTATTAGAAGCATGTTTAGGATTTAATTTGGTTAGTAATCTATGAGTGTGCCTTATAAACCGAAGCATTAGTATTGGCTGGAAGCATGTAAATCTAGATGTTAGGTTTCATTTAACCGAGTAATACGAATAAGTCATACGCTGGAGTAGTTTGTTTTGTGTTGCTCACCTAGGGTAAAAACCTTAGATTACTTGCATGTTAAATAAGATGATTGACAACCTTGCTTGTTTACATGTCTTCGATTTAGACTCACATGCTTAAATGTTAAAACGCGTAAAACCGGATTAGCATCACCTTAGAAGTCATACGCTGGAGTAGTTTCTAAGAATTTAAGAAGTCTAACAATTGGAAAACTGCTGGAGGCTCTAGTTGTGTCGAAACTAACTTAGGTCTTGAACATGCTAAATACTTGATCCTTACCTTCTTGCATGCAAATCTATATGCTAAAGAGTCTTTTGTGTGAACTGTTTTGTGTGAGAGATGATGATCACTTGTATATAATAGCTTAGGTTTATTTTTCTGTTTTTATTTTCGTATCTAGTATTAGAGGGCAGCCCTAGGGCTGCCGAACCATCTTATACCCCCATATGTGTGTGACGATTTTGTATATATGTATATAAGTTTGTCTAACAATTTCATATCTCAGGTACCCTTAATCCCCGGCCTAGAACGATCCCTACTTGCTCATACTACTAACGATATTTTTGTAGGGTTTATTATTGCATGCGAGCTTCGGCTCCCATCAACCCACCAATCTCCTTTGAACACCCAAGTTGTTCTCTACCCCCGTAGGCAATCACCGGGCAACCCGAGAACCATTCCCGCAGGCTTTTCAAACACCCGGCTGCTTTCTCGAAAGATAAGTACTCTTTTCACCACTCAACACATGTTTCACCTGTGCATAACATGTTTGTGAACATACGATACATATGCGCATAATTACCTGCTAGAACGGTACAATTATAGCTTGCTGGTGCATAACAGGGTCTTTGCATAAACAACATACTGCACGATCATATCATTATGCATCGGTCAATCATTTCAGCATTGCACGATCATATCAGTATGCATCGCATTACAATGCATCGCACTACGGTGCACGCATTTCAGTGCATGACATTACAATGTATCGCATATCAGTATGCATCACATTACAATGCATCGCACTACGGTGCACGCATTTCAGTGCATGACATTACAATGCATCGCATATCAGTATGCATCGCATTACAATACATCGCACTACGGTGCACGCATTTCAGTGCATGACATTACAATACATTGCATGTCAGTATGCATCGCACTACGGTGCACGCATTTCAGTGCATGACATTTCAGTGCACGCATTCCATTTTATTCCAGCGCCTGCGGATCTCCACCGGTCAGTCCGGCACGAAGCTCCCGCGCACATTCCTACGGAATAAACCGGTTGAAAAATTGACATATTCCTACGGACAAGCCTCCGGGCTTTCGGTACCATGGGCTTTATAAACCGGCTTTCGGTACCATGGGCTTTATAAACCGGTTCACAGGCATTCCACCGGTTCACAGGCATCCCACTGGTTCACAGGCATTCCACCAGTTCACAGGCATCCCACTGGTTCATAGGCATCCCACTGGTTCACAGGCATTCCACCGGTTCACAGGTATTCCACCGGTTCACAGGCATTCCACCGGTTCACAGGCATCCCACCGGTTCATAGGCATTCCACCGGTTAAGCAGCATTCAATCGGCTCCAAGGCATTCCATCGGTTTAATCACCACCTTCGCGCCTACGGGCACGGACAAGCCAGTAACAACTTAAGGCTTCAAACACATGGGCTTTATAAACCCGGGAGATTTTTCCTCTAACACATACAAACTCTTCCAGCAGGCTAGAAACCCTGCATCACACCAAGCTGTGAAAAAATTGGGGATCCATGGGAGACTTGTTATCTCTACGCCACCCCACCGGGCAGATTGTTTCTCTAACACAGAACAAATCTCCCCGCAGGCTAGAAACCCTGCACCCCACGCCCATAACGTTCAGGCTGGAAAGAATGAGCGGATGTTGACCGGTGCTATAACATGGCCGCAACACCCCACCACGAACAAACGGGAATACTCGAACTCCAGGCCGAGTTCCTTTTCGAGTTGGGGGACTTATTGGAAGCGAAATATATATCGCATTTCGGTATTGCATTCCATCAGTAACAGGCACTCCATCGGTAACAGGCATTCCACCGGTAAAAGGAATTCCAACGGTATTCCAAAGGCATTCCAACGGTAACAGGCATTCCATCGGTAAAAGGCATTCCAACAGTAACAGGCATTCGATCGGTAAAAGGCATTCCAACGGTATTCCAAAGGCATTCCAACGGTAACAGGCATTCCATCGATAAAAGGCATTCCAACAGTATTCCAAAGGCATTCCAACGATAACAGGCATTCCATCGGTGAAAGGTATTCCAACGGTAATCCAAGTGCATTCCAATGGTAGGGCCTATTCCAACTAACGGTTGCGCATTCCATCCATCGAGTCGGTACCAGCTTACCGCTCACTTTCCTAGGGCATAACCGGTTGCACCAACCGAGTTATCCCAACCAACAGTATGAGCCCAATCATAGTCAGCGGGTCAAGGTCTCCAACGGGTCAACCTCGGGGCGAATCTTCTCTGGGCACCCCGGTTCCGCACCGCTGCGCCAGAGCCTCGGCCCCTGCACCATAGCTCACGCTAGCACCTCACCTCCGGCCTTATGACCTCTACCGCTCAGTCTATCAGCTCACCCTCCGGCTCGGTCCTGTTCAGCAATCACCTCAGCCAGCGGGTCACCCCAGATTCAACAGGCCCGGCTCTGTTCAGCAGCGGCTCTGCCCGATCAAGCTTCAACGAGTCAGGACCGTTCAAACCCGGATCCTCCCTAGGCACCCACCGCTGTTCCAGAACCCGATGATCCAATCAGCTTGCCTCCGGGAAATATTGCACAGACAGTAAGGATCAGAACCCGGCACCTCAGTACACCCCCAAGCAAGACTAAACAGGGAGGTCACTAGCAAAGAAACATCACTCCCGGCCAAGTCAAATCTCCAACACGGACTTGGGGGACTATTACTGGGAACACATCAGTAACACTCGAGCGGAGGGGTGAGACTCGGCATTCGAACGCCCGGTAAGAGTCCAATCTCACTTAGGGACTTGGGGGACTGATGGTAGTAGGGGTGACTCGGTCACCACCTACGCTTGGCGGCACATGATGATTAATTCCCCAAGTAAGATTGCACTCTTACTCGGGAACTTGGGAGACTTGTTGGGGACATATACAGTGCACCGCCAAGCATACTCGGCGACCTCGTGGACAGTACAACCGGCCTGATATGCCCTACTTCCAGCACACCTCGGATAGACCGCCACCCCGGTTACATCCCCAATGTCGGAGATCACCGGTGCCGCACCCGGAGGGCGTGCCACCGGGCACTTGAAGTAGCCTCCAGAGTAGGGAAATATGTAATAGTATGTTTGCATCTCACATCGGAGATGTAGTAGAGGTGGGAAGCCTCCTTCCTTATAAATAGAAGGCTTCCCTCTTAGAGTTAGGGATCTTGGATACTTGTCACCCTTGGCATGTAACCACCCGATGGCTTATCGGCCGATCATACTATATTCCAAGTGGACGTAGCCGTGCCCTCCGATGACACGGTGAACCACTATACTCGCCCGTGTCTATTTATAGCTTTATTATTGTGCTTCTGTGAGTCCTCCCGGATTCTAGCAGAAACAGATCTACAATTACTAAAATAGTTACTGACAATTAGTAGTTACTAATACAGTTACCAAAATAATTACCCTTGAGTTGTTCTTTCTCTTTTTTTTTTTCTTAGCCTCTTCTTCCTCTGCTCCTTTTGCAGCCAGCCTACGATTTCTTTCGATTTCTTCCTCCACTTTTCGTAATGCTTTCAGCTGATCTGCTTCTAGTTCTTCTTTTTCTGTAGTTACTCATATAGTTAGCTCTACAATTTCTAAGATAGTTACTGACAATTAGTAGTTACTAATGTAGTTACCAAAATAATTACCTTTGAGTTTTTTCTGAGCTTCTTCTTCCTCTGCTCTTTTTGCAGACAGCCTACGATTTCTTTCCATCTCTTCCTCTACTTTTTCTAAGGCGTTCAGGTGATCTGCTTCTAGCTCTTCTACTTCTGCTTTTTGTTGACTGGCTTTGTCCTTCACTCCAGTTTTCTGCCTTTCTTATTCTTGTGCCGTTGCTGTCTGTTTCAGCACCACATTTTCCAGTCTGGCAGTTTCTAATTCTTCTGACAACTGCTATAATTTCTTCTCATTTTCTATTAATTTTCTTTCCAACTCTTCAATTTTCATATTTTTTTACCTGAGCTATTCTGAAATTTCGTCGTTCATCACTCTAGGTTGGATTTCGTCTTTTTCAGTCTGCTCGGCTTCTTGAGGTTCATCTTCATCCTCCTCACTGGTCCCGTTCAGGTCTTCATTGCTTTTTTTTTAAAAAATGTTTCTGAAAAAAATAAAATAACAATTTACTAACAGAGTAAGCATATAGGTGCAGTTCCTAACATAGTTACGTACAGTTATAGTTACTAAGATTTTTCAGATGAAAGTGAATCAGATAATAGTTACTAAGATAGTGACTAGTTAATTTTTTATAGTTACTATGATAATTACTAGTTAATTTCATAGTTACTATGATAGTTACAAGTAACTTTGATAGTTACTATGATGGTTATTATCTACTTTGATTAGTTACTATGATAGTTACTACACACTATTATAGTTAGTAGATACTGTAATAGTTACTAGTTATTTTTTGATAGTTAGTAAGATAGTTACTAGTTATTTTTCATAGTTACTATGATAGTGACTAGTTATTTTTCCTAGTTAATATGATAGTTACTAAAATAGTCACACAGATAGTTCACCCGGATGATAGTTACTAAGATAGTTACTACAATAATCACACAGAAAGTTCACTCGGATGATAGTTACTAAGATAGTTACTAAGACATTTTTACAACGATGGTAGTTACTGACATAGTTACTGAGATGATACTTATTGACAAGTCCTTCAGTTGATACTTCCACATCTTTTTCTTCAATTTTTCCAGGTCCCATTTTCTGACCTAGTGTTGTTCATTTTCCCTCCCTGGAATTAGCTCCACCAAATTCGCCTTCATGCACAGCCAATACTGGTTGCAGAAGGAATTTTAGTTTTTATAAGAAACAAAATGTTATAATATAAAAAAAAATAAAGGAATATAAAACTCACGCGCTTACCAGAATGACATGAACACATCCTCCTGTATTCTTGGATGCATGTTTTGATTTCTTGTACATTGTGAGACAATTTTTCAAGAATATTTTTACTTCTTTTGCCCATGCATACTTAGATGTCTCATCTAAATCCTCCACAGCTCTGACCATGTCTATATGGATGGTTCCCTTTGCATTTGGGAAGAGAAGCTTGACCAGAATGTCGATGATTATCAGCCTTGCTATATTTGTATCTCTGGTGACTCTTTCCTCATCAGATTGGGGATTCTTCTTTAATTCGGCTGTTATGGCTGAATTCACCATTTTTTTGTTAACTTCCTTTGCTTGTCCGAAAAATCTGACCACAAAATCATAAATGGGAGTCTCTTTTCTTTGAATGTACATTCTTGTACGGTTGAGCCCCAGAATTTGTGAAATGTGTGAAGATTTTATTTGGAACTTCTTCTCAGCAAACTGAAACACATCTCTTACGTGATCGTAAGCTACTAGCAGCATCCCCAATTGGTTGTTTGACTTTGAACCATAAATTAGGTTTTGGTGGAGTGCTTCAAACAGCTTGGCAAATGGAGTCCTCTGAACCAGCTCAACTACTTCTTGTGGTATTTTGCACCCGTATTCTTTGAAATTTGGTATGGTGCTTCTGAACTGTAGGGTTGGCCACTTTTGCTTATGCTTCTGTTTCTGCTCATTTTAAAACACAATTAAAACAACAAAATTACTTTGACAGTTGAATAATAATTATACTAGTTACTTTGACAGATACAATGGTAGTTACTAGTTAATTTCATAGTTACTATGATAGTTACTAGTACCTTTTGATAGTTACTATGATAATTATTAGTAACTGTGATAGTTACTATGATAGTTACTAGTCACTATTATAGTTAGTAGATATTGTGATAGTTACTATGATAGTTACTAGTTATTTTTTCATAGTTACTTTGATAGTTACTTACAAGACTTTTCAGTTGATGTTCTTCTTGTGTTTCACACAGGGTGAGCTCCTGTGTAGATTTATCAACATCTTCATTATCATCATCAACATAAGCCTTTTGCTTCAGTTTTCTTTTCTTAGCTTGAGTTCCTCTTTCTTCCCTTATCTGCACATTTGATAAACAATGTTACTGCGACAATTTTTTCAATTAAACACCGTTACTAAGATAGTTACTCAAAACAAAAACAGTTACTATGATAGTTACTTACTGATTGTCGTGCTTGCTTTCTTTTTCGTCCATCAGCAGCATCATTATCATCGCCGCCGCTTTCATCATTTGTTTTTCTTTTTCTTTTGGTAGGTGACGATACTTTACCTTCGCGTAGCTGCACATTTAATAAACACATAGACTGAGACACTCGTTCAGTTGTAACATAGTTACTAGTTACTATTATAGTTAGTAGATATTGTGATAGTTACTAGTTATTTTTTTTATAGTTACTATGATAGTTACTAGTTATTTTTCATAGTTACTATGATAGTTACTAATTATTTTTCCTAGTTACTATGATAGTTACTATCATATTTCTTAGTTTCTATAAAAAATAAAAGTTTCAGTTACAAAGATAGATAGTTACCTTTTGCTGAATTTGCTTTCCAGTTGTTTTCTGGACATTTTTATCGTTCTTTTTCTTTGATCTGAACTCGTATTCTCTTTCATCATCACTGCTAGTGACCTGTTTTTGTTGACTACTTGTTTGTTTTGGTGCCATTTTCTGCATATATATGTATCAGCAAATCTCATAGTTACTAACACAGTTATTCAATAGTTATACAAGATAGTTTCATTCACATAAATTAAAAACAGTTTGATAGTTACTAGAATAGTTACTGATATAGTTCTAACACAGTTTCATTCTTCCACACATACACAAACAGTCAGAATATTTAGCGCTCAAGCAAAATTCAAAATGAAATAGTTACTTTGATAGTTCCAACCATTTATTCTTTCACAAAATGTTTTATAAACAGTAGTGAACACTGTATATATGTAATAAACCTAAAATCATCTTCCAATTTGTCAGTTAATCCCCGAAATCTAAAATCATTATCCATCCTCCACCTTCTTCCTCTTCAACCCAGTCTTATCATCTTACATTTTAGAAGCGGTGGAGAAGCGGTGGTTACCTGTAACTATCCGGTACAGTGAGTGAGGTGGAGAAGCGGTGGTTAGCCGGTGACGGTGGAGAAGTGGTTTTTAGCCGGTGACAATCGAGAAGCAACGTGAGCGGTGACGGTGGAGAAAGCCGGTGAGAGTTGATAAGGAGTGTGAGCCGGTGACGGTGGAGATTCGATTCCGCGTCGGAGATTCAGAGAAAGAGAGAGTAAAGGAGGAGAGAAGTTTTAACCTAGAGAGTGAACAATATTTGATTTTCAGAGAAAGAGAGAGTGAATAGTAGACTTAGTAGTGGAGTGTGAGAGTGAATAGTATCGTGCGTAACCACGTAACCACTCAACGGTAGTGGGTACACTATCGTTTCTGTTCCGTTTCCAGTGGCATGATATGTAATTATATGAGTTTTTTTTAGTTTTTGTTAACTGCTGCCCTTTTTTATAAGGTCTTTAAAATTTAGGCCTTTTTTCTAATTATGGCCTTTCAATAGCGTTTTTTTTATAATTGGCCCTATAAAAAAGAATAAAAATTAACAGCATTTGCCATGGTAAGCCAAACAAAAATAATTGTGGGGTATACCTTATTAGCGAAAATCTATTTATTTATTTAATTTTTTTTTTTTGCCTTACCACCGAAATGCACCCATATATAGCTTATGTATATATACTCATATCAGGAGCCTAATCCTAGCTTATGTATATATACTCATATCAGGAGCCTCTGTTAGGGTTAGGGTGTCTCATATCAGGAGCCTCTGGGTGTTTTCTCTCTACCTCATATCTTTTGCTCCAAACTCCTTACGCTGATCACCATGGTTGATGTTGTAACGGCCCAAACTGCACCTCATCAGCTTAAACACATTACAATACCGCGAAAACTAAAATATAAACTAGAGACCATATTTACATTTTAAATAAACGCAAGACATTTTATGTAAAGTCTTTTTCAATAAACACAGCGGAAGCTATAATATATTTTGAGGTGAAAATTTATAATTCTCATAAAATACATTATCCGTCCAGAAATTGATACGACTAATACTCAAATTGATGAACAAATAGAATCCAAGTAAACATGATAAGAAGCATCAACAGAATTCTGGAATTCAAAATAGAATTTTAAGTGAAAATCCATGAAACAGTCTATCGAACTTGAACTGCACACCCAGCTTCATCCGCCACTGTTTCATACTAGTGCATCAAACTTGAACTGCACACCCAGCTCCATCTGTCCCTGTCTCATACCAGTGCACAATATCTGCATACACACTGTTGTAGGGGTGAACTTTCGTCCTCGTTACTCATAGAACTTTAACTCGACTACGTTTGAAAACATTTATTGGGTACCCAGTATAAAACATATTTAAACCAAATCATTTAAAGAATGACAAACTTTAAATAAATATTTCTTGACTCGAGAATTGGTACATAATTCTCAAATAAATACAACGCCAAATCTAAATATTACCTTACGGCCGGTCTAATAGACCACTACACGACCTTACCTCAAAATACATAAATCACAAGGTAAGCTCCCAATTAGATTAAGGCTTCACCACAAAACATAAAGAGTACAAGAATTGAGCAAACATAAGCCAAAGCAGTTGTCGATACCAAGAGCGACGAAGTGTAGTACAACCCAGAAAACCAAAACCGAATCAGTCCAGAAATCTATCGAATTGAGAAAGTAAACTCATCAAAGTAGTGTAAACGATGAGAGGGAGGATTGTCCTACCACAATACTGAAGGAATTGTCAGAATTGCAGAGGCGCCACCCACAAGCTCGAAGCTTCTCACTGCAAATCCTCCTCCTATGATCGTTAATCGGAGAAACGAAGACCAAGGTGCATCAGCGACGTTGAGATGATGCAGATTGAGGCAGCCCAACGTCATGAAGTGACGAGACAAAGAAATTTTGGTTTGGACTTCTCTGTGTTTTCCATCGAGTTAGTGAGAGAGTTTGAGAGATAAGAAAGAGATAAGTTTACTAGCTGACTCAATTGGCTCCCCTATTTATAGCCTTCACCGACTTATTTTTCGATGGCTGAGATCAAGAGAAAATTTTATAACTGAGATCTCACCATTAAAGTATTTTGATTTTCCACTTAATTCCTTAATAATCCACACTTTGAAAAATCATGAAAATAGCTTAAATATCCAGAAAATTTATCGAAAGTTGTCACGAACTTGTCGTGACGTGTACTTTAATACCAAGCTTTTAAATCAACGATTTCACCTTGTGAAAAATCTTGAAAAGTATTTCCAAGTCGAGTAGTGATAGGGGGCCTTAATAAGGCCTAAGAATTTTGGCCTTAATCCTACGTGGCGTGCCAACTCATCAAGACACATCATCAATATCAAAAACATTGTTATGTCATATTAGGGTTAAAATACAATCTTGTCCTTTCAAACCCAATGACTCTAGATTATTTTGTCATTTTTTTAAAATAAAAATAATTTTAAGAAAAGAAAAATATTTTTCAAGCCATTTTTTTTATTACACTCGTTTTTAAATTTAAACACCAAATATAATTTTTTTAAATTATAATTATTTAAAAATATAAATTTAAGTGAATATACATACATATATATACACACACACATATACTATTTATAAAAAAAATAGTACTATTTCAAAAAAAATAAAAATTGAACACACTATATCAATGTCCAAATAAACTTCATATATATATATATATATATATATATATAATTCATCTAAAAAATTTGATACAAATTTATTTTATGTACTTTTATTTTTCTAAAATTCGATGAATATGTATATATATATATATATAATTCTAAATCTAAATTTTGATTAAGAATAAAAAAAGATTTAACATTGAATTTGATTCACAAACATAGAATGTTTTAATGTCAAATATCGTAATTGTGTCAAGAAATAAATTTCATGTAGTCAACCCAAAAAAGGTAACAAAATCATCTAAAATAAAACATAATTTGGTTGTAATTGTTGCCCAATTTACAATGACTATTAGTTAAGTAGTTATGAGTAAATTATATTTCGTAATTATTGCTTTTTTTAGTCATCGTAATTACTGTTTTGTATTAAGACAATAATACATTACATTTGGCACTACTACAAAAAACTCAATACACAACGGTGCTGCACCGTTGTGTAAGTTCGAAAAAACCGTCGTATATCTCGAGCTTGTGTGATGAAACGTCCAACGACCAACTTATAATTTCTGTTGTACAACTTATATGCCATGCCATGGCTGGCTTGGCATTCGTTGCACTGACATGTCTAGTTCATACAACAGAATATACGTACTTTTATGTTGTGTAAGTTTTAAACATACAACAGAATATTGCAATTTTATTCTGTTGTCTCATTCGCACAACAGATTTCATCTCCCACTTATTTAGTTGTCTGATTCAGACAACTGGTTTCGTTTCATATTTATTGAGTTGTATGATTCTACAAATCAAACAACAGATTTGAGGATTTTGTGACACAGGTTTGATGTGGCTTTTAGTCATATTGTACAACACATGATATTCACAAAAACATAAACTGTTGTATATCAAAACCTGAAACTTTACCATAAAAATAATATCAGCTAGCCATTACCATTAAAACATTGCATAAAACTTCCATATCATTTAAGTAGCCTGTGTACACAAATGTTTCAAACATGGCATACAGTAATTAGCCAATCCTAAAGTAAGTAACTATAACTAAGCATTCATACAAAAGGTAATGCAAAATGTGCGTTCTCAATGCCTCTCAAATCAGCTGCCTTATAACCAGTATATTCTTGCAGTGCTGGACACTGAAATGATCAAATTAATACAATTCAGTAACTGCCCTTCATAAATAGAGACCAGCAGTACTACCATTAGCAAATCATCAGAACACATACCCAAGGATTCCGTCATGTTTATGAACTCCCCCTCGATGCTACTTACCTCTGCCATAATTATTATACATGCAAACACAGAGAAACAGAGTGAGACAGAGAAGATTTCATAGATAGATCACATTGAATTTGGTAGGAATGAAACACACCAATGTAACCAAGTGAACCCAGGTAAATTTTGAGTCTAAATAGAAGCGAAATGCTAGCTAGACATGTGAAAAACGCAGTATATATAGAAATAGTAGCAGTCTGTTTCCTGCATTTGCTCATATTAAACTTTTTTTTTTCCCCAAAATTCATTTTATGATAAGAATCAAAAGCCCGCAAACACAGAAACATAAGATTTTGTCTAAGATTGAAATCCTATGACACATGGATAAGGAGTTTCTAATTCCACTATAAACACAAAGAAAGTGCAAGTCATGAACCAAGAATGAAAAAGCCTAAAAATCCAAGACTACGACTATATTAGTGAATCAATTTACCCATACACATTTACACTATGTGTGAGTGTATGCAACGAACACCGTAAAACACGCACATATATTCATCACAGTTCAGATATGAAGTACCTGAGTTGCTGCATTATTCCCCTTTTTGCTACCTACAATTGTTTAACAAGAGATGAGGGAATAATATCAACATTAATGTAAGCAATATAGGTGATGCCTGCAGAATGTAATTTGGATTCAGTAAGTTGAAGATACCTTCAGTTGTGACCATTTGAAATATGCTACTATTTAAATTAGTACACTGACTTCTGGACAGTGAATGAGAAAAAATAAGGAGATAGCAATGAAACTCAGTTACCCAGCAGGAGGGGAGGGGGAGAGTTGGGCTGAATATCTCAAAATGATAAAGGCATGCAACAAGGCATCAGAAAATGGAATATGCAGTGAATGGAATAACAAGGAGACAGCAAGCCAGGACTGACTTGATTGTATCCTGATGTAAGGTGCCACAGGCTACACAAAGACGGTAACATTTTGCCATCACTATATGGGAGAGGGATTTGAAATGGTGTTTTGGTTTAAATGTAACAACAGGTTCTGGAATGGGAGTGAACACTCGGAAGTAGTCAGAACTAAATGCAAATAAACTCAATTCATGAATACAATGTCTCCCAGAACAAAATTGATAAAACATCAAAGAGTTCGGTAAACTTCAGCAGAGAATTATAATGACAGAAAATAGTTCTTACCTGCTTCATCAAATCTTTTTTTCAACTCGTCTGCCGGTAAGACGGTTCCTGAAGCATCCAACATCTGTATAGAAACAACATATGTTAATCAACACCTTACGGTGCACAGCTTCTGTACAGATGTCACACTTTTTTGTTGTTGGAATTTCATTCTGAACGAAAGGGGATGGAAAACTGGTCACCATATCAAAGAATTGATACAAACAAAATGAAGCATTTACAGTAAACCCCTGTGCCCTGAAGAATTTTCAACTTATACTTGACTCAAACTTTAAAAAGTTAGTGTATAACCATCACATGACCAGGATCAAGCTCTGGAAAGACCTCATAGTTGACTGCTATAACAATGTACAAAGGAACCACACACACACCCCACACAATGAGGTGATTACTTACCCTCAAGACCCAACGTACTCAATCAATTTGAGATAACCTCCAGGCTGCAAAAGCTCACCAACAATTCTGTCTGGTTCACTCAAGTCCCTTTCAATAACATGTACACGGCGTCCTTCCTGTAACACGAAGCAAACACATGCTTAACTCAAACCCCAAATTACAGATCAAACTCCAAACTCTTCCACAACAAGCAATCTGACATCTAAAGCTTTCCCCCTTTTTTTCATCTATAATCATAAACAATTCAAATTCGATAGAGAGGGAGAGGCGGAGACAGGAGAAGAGGGAGGAGAAGAGGGAGTTGAAGCTTTCGGCGATGGCGAGGGAGTCTCTCTCGACGACTTCGAGAGCTCGGAACAGCTCCGTTTGGCTCAACGGCAGTTTTGAGTCGACGGAGACGTCGTCGTAGTGAGTGGGATCTACTGTGGTGGAGGGACACGTGGATGCTGGATCGGAGGTTGGGGTTTCGGAGCTCGCCGGATGCGGTGGGTGAGGTTGTTCTCCTCCGTCTTCTTCCATCTTTTTCTTCCCGCAATCTCTGTAGGTTGACGCCGACGACCACCGTCTTGGCTTGAGCTCCGGTCATCTGGGTCTTCAATCCGGCGTCGTTTTTTTGGCAGAAGGTTCAAAATTAAGAATCACACAAGGCTCAATCATTTTATATTAATCCCCAAAAATTAAAATACAAAAAAAAAATTCAGAAAAATCAACAAAATGTGGAAGAAGAAATGAAAGTGAAAATAGAGGTGTTACCTGTACTCGTAAGTATCATCGAAGTATTTCTCAGAGTACTGGATCTGACCCATTTACTTGTCACTCTCCAACACCAATATCTCACTACGATCTACCCAAACAAATCACTCTCTTCAGAAACCCAATCGCAATTGAAACTAATCGAAACTCAAACCACGAGCTAAATCAGAGAAAGAGAGAGAGAGAGTAGAGAAGCCCGTTACATACCTCACAGAGAAAGCCAGAGAGAGAAACACAGAGAGCGTGAGGGAGGGTTTTTAATAGGCCAAAGTTGGTTATTTTGGGGGTGTGGGAGGTGTGGGATTCATAGAAGGAGAAAAGTGAAGGTGGGTTTTGAAGAAATGGGGGAAATAGGGTAGTGGGGAATTTGGGATTTGGTTTTTGGGCGGTTGAGAATGGTGAATAAAAATGTGGAGAGTGAATTTGGGTGAAGGGTTTTATGCATTTTTGTTTCTAGAGATGGTTGGTGTTTCATAGAGTTTTAGGGTGACGGGGAGAGACTGAGAGCTGAGGAGACTGAGAGGTTTCACGAGAGAGAGAGAGAGAGAGAGACGAAGTGAGAATATGAAGAGGGAGAAGACTATGAAGAGATGAAGTGTGATAAAATGGTGTACGGCATTTTTCATTTTGGCTCAAACTCGGAAAATTGCCGCCCACCTCAAATTTTAGAAGTTTGGCATGACATTAGGTTTTTTCTTCATACAATTGAACAAAGTTTAAACTGTTGTACCAATTTTCTTCTCATGCATCGGGTATTCCACTAGGTGTTTCCTTGTAGATGCTTCAACATAATTGCACAACAGAATAGAAAATAGTTGTTGTGAGAATTGTAACACATGTATGTTTTCAAAACCAAAAAATTATGGAGGCAACTTTCCCGCTTTGAGAAATGCTACTCCCATGCCATTGGAGCCAAAATGAATGTGGGAGAATGACAAGCAAACCAAGTCATACAACAAAACTACAAAATTCTGTTGTACAAGTATTTGTCACTTTGCACTTGGTGACACCTAATGCAGAATGTGACATTATCACACAACACAAAACAATAACTTTGTTGTTTGTCCATCTAGACCTTGCCCAAATTTGAGTTTCAATGTCGGAGGGAATTCTGCCGCCAAGATTTTCATTAATCATACAACAGAAAATGTGTCTCAGAGTTGTGTGACAAAATCTGGAAATTTTTTTTTCAGAATACGAAAAATGTGTACCATCATACAACACAAATTATTCACTTTAGGTCGTGTGAAACAGTTCAGTGATTCACACAACATGTAACTTTCAAAGTGTTGTCTGATTTGTGTTGTGTATTGAGTTTTTTGTAGTAGTGTGGTGGTGTAATTGAAAGGACATTGAATTTGAAAGGACAAGATTGTATTTTAACCAAAATATAACATAACAAAGTTTTTGATATTGATGATGTGTCTTGATGAGGTGACAAGCCACATAAGATTAAGGCCAAAATTCTTAGGCCTTAATTAGACCCCAAAACATTTTTGTTTCCAAGTTATCATTTAATCACCAAGATCGTAAAATAGTTTTCAATCTCAACTTAGCTTGATAATATTTCTGGGGCTCACTAATGCCGTAGAGCTTGAATTAACCAAACTAGTAATCTAATCAGGCATCTAATCTTAGGCTTCGCTACCATACTTATCGTCCAGCAAGTAACCCACCTTACTTCCCAATCTCATTAAGGAGTTAGGAGGGCTAGGAGTTGACCCAAGGCGTCTATTCAGATAGTTGCTTTCATCTCACTGCCTCTTTTACGATTACGGAGAATGACAAACGCTTCGTTGGTGCTTCTAGTAGCGCTGCCACCTCCACTAGTTTTTTTAGGACACGCGTTTGCTGTTCATGGATGACGTCCAGAACCCTTGGCCCTTATTGGCACGTTGACCAAGTTTTAGGATATACACAATTAGATCTCAATGAGATTTGAGAAGAGTTTGTTACATCCTCGAATTTAAGGTGGAATCAGAATGCAAAACGATTGTAGTAGGTGGCCCCCTGGTTTCATGATAAGCATGTTCTTGCCCTAACTTATTATGATGGCGTGCAACTACTCAAGAAGGTTGTGATCTCATCAATCTCGGTGACTGTAGAAATGCTTGAGTTACCTCCAAACGTGCGTACCTCAGATGTGGCAGTAAGATCTAGTCTTGGCAAAGTTGTTGACAAGCCGAATTTGAAGGTGCGAGTTCTTCACCACCTATCGCAACGGGTGCAATAGATGTATCCACCAGGTTTTATATTTTGTTGGTATTGAAGCTATGGTTAGTTTCAAGTATCTCAAGCTGGTAGGGTTTTGCAGGATTTGTGGTTTCTTTTCTCATGTGGATGGAGTATGTGTTGGTGCGTCACCGATGAAGGTTGAGGTTACTTCCTCAAACTCTAATGAGATGGTTTCATCACCTGTCTTCTCGGCTATGACTGCAACCAAGACCGCGACATCAATGGCAGTGGCTATCCGGACACCGGTGGCCCCTTCTTTCTTTAATGTTCCTGGTACGACGCCGGTGGCTTTGGAAGTGTAGGCTGCTCGTTTCCGACCCCCTATGGCAGCGGTGCTTGAGCTGCCACCGATTGAAGTTGTTACACTGCTAGAAGCTTCTTCGATTTCTGGGGCAAAAAGGAAAGTGGTTGAGGCAACCCGCAACCTTGCTTAACTATAGCAAGCATGGAAAGGTCACAAAACCTGTACTAGCGTCAAAATTCATCTTTAAAGGTGACTTGGCTCTCAAGACTGTGAATGGGAGAGCTGTTTCGTCTGCATCTGAGACTGGGAATGATGACGTTGTTAATAATGTTATGGTTCTAGCTAGTCCAAAGGGAGCTCAGGGTTTTGAAGAGCTCGGGGTTCCCCATAGGCGTAGTAAGTCTGTCTTTTGGTTTCAGTAATAAATCGAGATAGCTTTTTGACGTAGCTTCGAGGTCTATCTTGGTAGGATTGTTGGTTACTTGGTTCTTGTTCTTTAGACTTATTCGTATGGTTGTATTATCTTAGGTGATTCTAAGTTATTTTAGTATTCCTTTCATAACTCGCTTTTGATGTAGCCGAGAACTTTCAGTGAGTTATGCTTGTAATGTAACCTATATTTCTTACATTAATGGATGTGACGCCCCCAGGTTTCAAATTTTTTTTTTTTTTTCTGATTTTATTGAACAGTGAGTTTATTTGAATTTTTTTTGTTTATATAATTTTATTTTTTCTCAAAAAGAAAAAAGAGAGAGAAAAAAAAGTTAACAGTTGTGGACTTGTGCTTGTATTACACACAACGGTTGGTGAGTAGTAGGGAAAATTGCCTCCCTCCTTTCCTTCTTACTTTTTCTGTTGTTTTTTTTTCTTTCAGTTTACTTTTTTGTCCATGATCTATTATATTTTGAAGTTTTAGAGTTTTAATTGATTAAGTTAATTCTGTAGTTTTTGGTTATCAATTCCTTAAGGCTTATTTCTTTAATTAACTAGCAATGCGCCTTGAAACAGTCTAACCTAGATTAATAGGACTAATAAGAAATTAAGGTGTTCTGAGAACCATCAATAATCTACGAAAAATACTTGTGTCTATACCAGTATGGACGGTATGCGTTCATACTCTCTCTAATTTGCATATATTGGGTACTGTAATCAATGATTTTAACCGTTCAAAAGTTGAATTAATCAATAAAGATCATCTCTGCAAAAATTCGGAATAAACCAAAATCGTTTGGTCATTCGATTGCATCAAACAAATGAACAGTTCTAGTGAAAGTTGGGAGTCTCATGATCAACCGTCCATTTGTTTGATACAATCGGTTAAGATAATGATATTTGTTTACATTCATTTTTTGCATAAATGATCTTTATTGATTAATTCAACTTTTGAACAGTTAAAATCGTTGATTACATTGCCAAATATATGAAAATTAAAGAGAATATAGACTCACACCGTCTGGTATGGACACAAGTATTTTCCATAATCTTCTATCTCCCCTCTCCTCAATTATCCCACACCGTTAGTTGGTGATTTCTCCCACTAGGTTACATATCTGTGGTCTTTCCCCTAGACCAACAGGTGGGACTACTTGTATAAGCTCTTGATCTTTATTTATTATTATTATTATTATTATTATTTTTAATTCTTTGGTATAGTAAAATAAAAATACAAGATATTACACATTGTAAAATGAGACGGTGAACCGTAAATTTCCAATCATTAACGTTTAAAACTCAGTAAATCTCGGGTTGGGATGTTACAACACACGTGTGTAGGATATTTTTTCTTTTACAATTCGTTTTTTCTGATGTATAGTTTATTGGAAGGTATTTATATATATATATATATATATGTATATATATATATATATATTTTCTGATGTATAGTTTATTGGAAGGTATTCTTATATATATATATATATATATATATATATATATATATATATATAGTTTCTATCCAGAGTGAACGTTCGCTCTGAAATTAACGTGCGAAGTTTTTTTTTGACACACTTTTTAGTCATATTTTAACATCTCTACCGTTCAAATGTTAGAACCTAATGTCGAGATCATCTCTGCAAAATTTCATCCAACTTGATAATCGTTTGACCTTTCATTATGGTGATTTACACGAATAGTTCAGGTTGAACACATCCGGTTTGTTCATTTATTTAATATAGTTTCGATACCTTAACAGTAACCAAATTAGATGAAATTTTGTAGGAATGATCTATACATTAGGTTCAAACTTCTGAATGGTGGAGATGTTAAAATATGACTAAAAAGTGTGTCAAAAAAAGAACTTCGCACGTTAATTTCAGAGTAAAGGTTCGCTCTGAATAAAAACTATATGTGTGTCTATATATATATATATATATATATATATATTAAAGAGGAAATGTGGAAGTTATCATAATTAGAAATTATATGAAAGTTATCTAAAATTGGTTATCATCCCTTAATTTTTAAAATCAATAACTACAATTTTTAGTTCATATTTACCTTCGGCAGGGAGCTATATATGTTTAATTTCCAACGCGCAGACTATACTAGTGGGATAATAACGTACCCTGTCGTTACTCTCTCTCTCTCTCTCTCTCTCTCTCTCTCTCTCTCTCTCTCTTATTTGTCCAGATTTGATTCTTACTCCACTCCAAGTCCTCCTGCCTTAGCAACTCCGACACTACCTCTTTGCCGCCCTCACCCTCCTTTAAACCAATGCTTTTCCCACCTCACAAGACCTGAAGGACGCTATCAGTGTCCTCCTTCAGCCTTGTGGCAGCCATAACGACATCAAAACCGAGAACAAGCTCCACCAACTCCTCACCCATGACTTCATTTTGAGCACCCACATCATCACCAACCCTCATTGTTAACTTGTCGAACTTTGTGTCTATATTGGTTTGAATAAAAGAAAGAATGGAAAGCAAGATAAATCGAAGGGTGGGATTGAACATCAAGTGAGGAAGACCGCCTATTATCTCAAAAACATGGTCAAGAAAGATGTTAGAGTTATGGTTGATTCATGAAGAAAGAATGGCATAAGATCAACCATATTTTTTTATATTCGGTTCTTGTATTGCTTTGTTTTTTTTAGGAGTAAATACTTGTTACCCCGTATACTTTGCTCCATAAATCAAGTATATCCCTCACTTTTCACTTCAAAAAAATTAGTCCTTGTACTCTCTAATTCTTACACAATAGGTCCATATTGACTATTTTACCCCTCATTTTCTCTTTTTTTTTTTTTCAATTTCCTCTCTTTTTAATTTTTTCTAATTTTTTCTTTTTCATATTTATGCTCTCTGAGTTCTATCTGTTTTTAAGATTGATTCTTGTTCTTTACTATCGCTAATGTCCAAAAGATTTATTTGTACGAGAGGTAAATAAATAAAGAAATAAAGAAGATATGATAGGTAAAATAGTCAGTTTGGACATATTATGTGAGAATTAAAGAGTATAAGGACTAAATTATTTAACTTGAAAGGTGAGGGACAAAACTGGTTTATGGAGCAAAGTATAAGGAGTAACAAATATTTAACCCTTTTTTATTTATTTATTTTTATATCAAACTTTCATAATACATGTTGTCCAAGGATATACCTTTTGAGCTACATCTCTTTAAACAAGAGTTATATCGAAAAAAGCTATTATCTTATTGAGGATTAGTAGGTTACTGACAGTCAGTAATATTACACGTACTTATAGGCTATGTGGATCTTTGCTCTTATTTAGTTTATGCTTTAAATTATGGTCATTGATCGGTTGTAATTGTGAGAATCTTTTAATGAGATCATATCACATTTATTGTAATGCTACTGATTCTCAAAATATCGTAATGATATTGACCGTCAATTAAAATGATTTTTTAGGTCTTTTGTACTCTTATGAGATATATATATACAATGGTTTCGCAATTCAATTGACCATTGGTAGTTTATAGAGGGTCAATAAGTATACTTTAATTTTTGTATTTATTATTGTTTCTGCACAAACCCTGGGGCCTGGTAGATACAGATGAATCCAACTTGGTCTCCTGCAAACCTGCTTACTAAGGGGAATACCGGGCGGGCCGGTCTTCTCCTCTCCGATGCCGAAGTCAGTATAGTTGGAATATATAACTTGAGCACGTATGTAAGTGGTGAGAGAGATCAGTTACCTATTAATGAGGGTAGCTGGGGCCCTTATATAGGTGGTTGGGGGTGAGGGCTGGCCTCACCCTTCGATGTGGGACGGGTTCCCTTCTGTTTGTACATTCTGGTGCCCTCTTTGGCAGGCAGGCGCCCCCGGTCCCAGGGTCCTTGGTGGCTGGATAACCTGCTGGACCCCGATGCCGGGTGCTGGTGGTTCGGTGCTGGGCTTCGGGCCTGGCCCTGGTTCACTAGCTGCAGGTCTGTGGGCCTGCTGTAGCCCCTCTGCGGCTACTGTCAACAATTATAATGTTACTGACTCTCAAAACGGTATAATGCTACTGACTTCCAAAAATGCGTAATACTACTGTCCCTCAACAGTGTCGTAAAGACAATTTTGTAATTTATATGTTGACAGATTCTGTTAGTTAAAATAGATGGAAACTTACTAGTGGTAAATTTAAAAAGGAGTCATGCTATTAGTAATTATGGACTTAAAATTGTATAGTAATTTTGTATAATTTTTATATCTATTTAATAATTTCTATTTACTATTATATCCTGCATATATTAACATTAGTTTTAAATTAACCTATATTCTAAGGCCGGGTATTAATGTATTTTCATACACGTTTTGACTTAAAAAGTCTTGCTTTAATAATTGTATAGATTAGGAAATCATCTGTTTTTTTCTTTTTGTACAAAAGAAAGCTAGTTTTGAACTAAACTAGTTCTTGGCTAGTTACTTTTGTTGAAACAACCAACTTATCAACTATTACCTATTTAGTGGTTGGAAGTCAGTTTCTGAAGATGTTGCAACTATTTGAAAATATTCAAACCCAGAAGCTTTTAATTTTCAAGTTGTTAACCTCCCTTGTTCGCCCTTTGCCTAGAATGCAGATGTTAAAACTGTTCGACCTCACCATAAACAGTGTCAAAAATGAGTCTCAGGAAAATTATGTTGTGTTTTGTGACCAAATGCCTGATGAATTGTGCTACAACACTTGAACACTTGGCTATATCTGTAAGATTCCACTGTTCGATGGAGGTCTCGCACTAAATTTAATAACAACTGCTTTTAATATGTTGAATAAGGTTGCCTTCTTTTCATTATGTTGGAAATTTAATATTATTTTAATATTAAATTTCTATAATGAATGGAAATTAGACTTATAATTGTCCATTGGGTTAATGACTTAAGTTTTGAGAACCGGCCCACTGTTGAAGCAAATGGGTAGAAGCACAAAACAAGAGTATGTGTTTGTTTAGGTTGCTTCACGGCTCTTCAGAACGAGAAACCTTGTGACCTTTCGATTTGGGTGCAACACATTCTCTTCCTCTTCTCAGACAACCCATGGATGATAGAGTCGTGTCTTCTCAATTCGAAGGGCTGCGGTGGTTGCCTCTTCAAATTGGGACGCGATCATTCACAAAAGGTTCTTCAACATCTATAAATTGGGGGTACTCTCCCTGCGTATAGGATAGATCTGAAAATTCTGAGTTTTCTATTATTTATAAGCATTCATACATTAGAGAGGATCTATTCATTCATTTGTGAGAGAGTTCATACATAAATTGGTTCAAAGGAGCCTTGAGAATTGGAGTGCTTCATTCACAAGGAGGGAGTCGTTGTATCCTGGGAGACGAACGCTAGCAAACCATAAGCACCGTAGTGGGGCGTAATTCGTCTTAAGGTCAGAGCGTCGAACGCTTGCCTCGACTCAATTTGAGGTTTTTCTAATCCTATCTTGATGTATTTGCATGATTTGTTTTAGTTTGTTTACCATAGTTTATAGCAATATAGCATACTATTTTCTAACAATCTTAAGACGAATTATTGTGTTATATTGCGTTACACCGAAAGTTTGAATCTGGTTTGTGATCGTATTTCGTAGTGGCTTTGTGATCTTGTTTCAACTTTTGCTCAGTTCTGCATTTTATATGTTGTTTGTTTTTGGGCAATTAGTTGATTCGGTTCTGTCCTATATTTGTTTACTGCAAGTTACAGTTTATTGTTTCTATTAAATTGCTAAGTTATCTAATATACCAATTGGCAGTTAGTTATAGTTTCCATTTCAGATTTGCGAGCATCAGTTTATATCTTTTGTTCCGCTGTATGTGATAGTTGTTTGCTGTGATATTAGTGTTGTTACTTAGTTCATTGATATTGAGATTATATATTTCATTTCTTAAGGAAAAATGTCGACTGAGAAATCAAGCTCTTCTGTCAATCCAAGTGCTCCTGCTGTGTTTTCCTCCTCTAGTCATGGTCATGTGGAGAAGCCTGAAAAAAGTTTAATGGGGTGGATTTTAAGAGATGGCAACAAAAGATGTTATTCTATCTCACCACTCTCAATTTGGCAAAGCTTCTAACAGAAGATGCTCCAACACCTGGAACTACTACAGAAACAGTTGCTGCTGCAGATGCATGGAATCATTCTGATTTCCTATGCAAGAACTATATCCTGAATGGATTGGATAATGCATTATACAATGTGTACAGTCCAATAAAGACAGCCAAGGCCTTATGGGAGTCACTTGAAAAGAAATATCGAACTGAAGATGCTGGAATGAAGAAATTCATTGTTGGTCGGTTTCTTGACTTCAAGATGGTGGACTCCAAGACTGTCATGAGCCAAGTCCAAGAGCTCCAACTTATCATACATGAAATTCATGCAGAAAAGATGGAACTCAGTGAGTCTTTCCAAGTGGCTACGGTTATTGAAAAATTGCCACCCTCTTGGAAGGATTTCAAGAACTACCTTAAGCATAAGCGTAAGGAAATGGGACTTGAAGATTTAGTTGTGAGGCTAAGGATTGAAGAGGACAATCGCCGTGCCGACAAGAAGTCTGGAACCATGATGGAGGCTAAGGCCAACTTAGTGGAAGGTGGGCATAAGAGCAATAAGAAGAGGAAACACAATGGAGGAGGATCAGGCCAAAACAACTCCAAGAAAGCAAAGGAGTTCAAGGGAAAGTGCTACAATTGTAACAAGATTGGTCACCTAGCAAAGGATTGCCGTAGTGGAAAGAAGAAGGGCAAATCTGAGGCACACATGGCGGAAGAAGACAAGCTCTCCGTTGATTTGGCAGAACTTAATTTGGCTGCAGTTGTGTCTGAAGTCAATATGGTCAGTAACGCCAAAGAATGGTGGGTGGACACAGGGGCCACACGCCATATATGCTCTGATAAGAGGATGTTTACTACATATGAAGCACTTAATCATGAAGAGCATATGTTCATGGGAAACTCCTCTACTTCCAAGATTGAAGGCCAAGGAAAAGTGATCTTGAAGATGATATCTGGCAAGGAAGTAACTCTCAACAATGTGCTTCATGTCCCGGACATCCGCAAGAATGTTGTTTCTGGCTCGTTGCTGATTAAGAATGGGTTCAAATTAGTCTTTGTATCTGATAGTTTTGTACTTACTAAGAATGGAATGTATGTGGGAAAAGGTTACCTTAGTGGTGACATGTTCAAGATGAATGTAATGACAGTTGTACCAAAGATTAATAATAATAAAGTGAGTTCTGCTTATATGCTTGAGTCATCAGATTTATGGCATGGAATGTTAGGCCATGTTAATTACAATAAGTTGCGCAAGTTGATTAACATGGATCTAATACCTAAGTTTCACGTTGAAGTAAATAACAAGTGTGAAACTTGTGTTGAAGCAAAACTAACTAAGTCATCATTCCATTCTGTAGAAAGAAGTACAAAGCCTCTAGAACTAATTCACACTGATATCTGTGATTTAAAGTTCATACAAACTAGAGGTGGGAAAAAGTATTTTATTACTTTTATTGATGATGCTACAAGATATTGTCAAGTTTATTTGCTAAGAAGCAAAGATGAGGCATTGGAATCATTCAAGAATTACAAAACTCAAGTTGAGAATCAACTTAGTGGAAAGATTAAAGTATTGAGAAGTGATAGGGGTGGTGAATATGAAGCACCATTCGGTGAGTTTTGTTCCCAACAAGGAATTATTCACCAAACTACCGCCCCATATTCTCCTCAACAAAACGGTATCGCCGAGCGCAAGAACCGTACATTGAAAGAGATGATGAATGCTTTACTTATAAGTTCTGGTGCACCCCAGAACTTGTGGGGGGAAGCATTGCTTTCTGCTAATTATATTCTCAACAAGTTGCCTCACAAGAAGTTAGACAAAACACCCTATGAATTATGGAAAGGCCATAAGCCTTCGTATAAATATATGAAAGTGTGGGGGTGTCTAGCTAAGGTAATGGTCCCGACCCCTAAGAAGGTTAAAATAGGACCTAAAACCGTTGACTGTATCTTTATTGGTTATGCTAATAACAGTAGCGCGTATCGGTTCCTTGTACACAAGTCTGATATCTCAGACATACATGCGAATACGATTATCGAATCTCGAAATGCATCTTTCTTCGAAAATATATTTCCGTATAAAGATGCACAAGAGAGAAGTTCACTTAAGAGGACTTATGATACTGTTAATGATGATAACCATGGAAGTCATCAAGATGGAAATGAACAAAGCTATAAAGAAAATGAGTCTGAACCTAGACGAAGCAAGAGAGCAAAGATAACCAAATCATTTGGTCCTGATTTTCTAACTAACTATATGTTAGAAAGTGAGCCCCAAACTTACAAAGAAGCTATGTCATCTCCCGAAGCTCCATTATGGGAAGAAGCCATTAATGCCGAAATAGAATCCATCATGCAAAACCATACTTGGGAATTGGTGGATCTTCCTCCTGGAAGTAAACCATTAGGTTATAAATGGATTTTTAAGAGGAAGATAAAGGCTGATGGATCTATAGACAAGTATAAAGCAATACTTGTTGTCAAAGGTTACAAGCAAAAGGAAGGCTTGGATTACTTCGACACTTATTCACCAGTTACAAGAATAACATCCATTAGAATGTTAATTGGTATTGCTGCATTGCACAATTTTGAGATACATCAAATGGATGTTAAAACAGCTTTCTTGAATGGTGATTTAGATGAGGAAATATATATGGACCAACCCGAAGGATTTATTGTTCCTGGACAAGAGAAGAAAGTGTGCAAGCTCGTTAAATCGCTATACGGTTTGAAGCAAGCACCTAAACAATGGCATTTGAAATTTGACAATGTTATGAAGTCAAATGGTTTCCAAATCAATGAGTGTGACAAATGTGTTTATGCAAAAAGCACTCAAGATGGTTTTGTCATTGTTTGTCTCTACGTGGATGATATGTTGATTATTGGAAGCAAAATTAGTATGATCAAATCTACCAAGAAAGTGCTTACCAATAATTTCGACATGAAAGATATGGGTGTGGCAGATGTGATTCTAGGAATTAAAATTTCTAGAACTTCGGACGGACTAGTGTTATCTCAATCACATTATGTTGAGAAAATACTAGAAAAGTTTAACAAACTTGATACTAGTCCAGTAAGAACACCTTATGATCCAAACCATAAACTTGTGAAGAACGAGGGTTATGATGTATCACAAAAGGAGTATGCCCGTATCATTGGCAGTCTTATGTACCTATCTAATTGCACAAGACCTGATATAGCTTACGCAGTAAATAGATTGAGTAGATATACTAGTAATCCTAGTAATGATCATTGGATAGCTATAGTCAGAGTGCTAAGATACTTAAGATACACAAAAAACTATGGACTGCACTATACAAGATATCCTGCTGTACTTGAAGGGTATAGTGATGCAAATTGGATATCTACTGATAAAAATTCAAATGCCACAAGTGGATATGTATTTACAATTGGAGGCGCAGCTGTATCATGGAGATCTGCTAGACAAACGGTTATAGCGAGATCTACCACGGAATCTGAATTCATTGCATTAGATAAAGCTGGCGAGGAAGCAGAATGGCTACGAAATTTCTTGGAGGATATTCCATGTTGGCCAAAGCCTGTGCCTGCCATAAATATTCATTGTGATAGTCAATCTTCGATTGCTAGGGCACAAAGTGATATATACAACGGTAAGTCTCGACATATACGTCGAAGACATAATACCATAAAGCAACTGCTCTCTACTGGCATTATCACCATTGACTATATAAAGTCAAGGAATAATTTAGCGGATCCGTTTACCAAAGGTTTGAATGGAGAGCAAGTTTATAGATTATCAAGGGGAATGGGGTTAAAAGCCCATAATTAAGAGTCATCATAGTGGAAACCCAACCTAGCTGACTGGAGATCCCAAGATCTAGGTTCAAAAGGGCCAACTAAATTATGATAACTCGGAGTAGCACTTCGGAGTTATACTTCTTTACCCATGTCCCGTAATGATTAAAGTGCTGCCTGCCATTGAGATAAGGTTAAGCTTTGCTTTTAATGATTCTTATAGCTTGGTTATCCAAGTGGAGTATTGCAGGGTACTCTCAATAGGAAGTCACCTATATGAGTGTGAAATGAGGCCGTTTCTATGAGAATTTTCGAAGGGCTTAATTCTCTAAAGCACTCACGAATACCAGGATTTGTTCAAGGCCGAAATGAACACAACCGATCGAACCAAATATGTCTAGGAGGGTACTGTGCGAGTATTATTGTCTTGGTTTACAAGAACGGCTGAACAGTTCAAGACATCACGTTCACTGATTAGCCAAGTAAATCCGATAGTACTTCACTACGGAAGGTTCAAGGCCACAAGCTACCTATCCCGATGCGGTATCTTTCTAATTTGAACTCTCTTTAGTGTCTGCATTTACATTGCATATCATTGAGCCAATTTCCATTCATGTGGGGGATTGTTGGAAATTTAATATTATTTTAATATTAAATTTCTATAATGAATGGAAATTAGACTTATAATTGTCCATTGGGTTAATGACTTAAGTTTTGAGAACCGGCCCACTGTTGAAGCAAATGGGCAGAAGCACAAAACAAGAGTATGTGTTTGTTCAGGTTGCTTCACGGCTCTTCAGAACGAGAAACCTTGTGACCTTTCGATTTGGGTGCAACACATTCTCTTCCTCTTCTCAGACAACCCATGGATGATAGAGTCGTGTCTTCTCAATTCGAAGGGCTGCGGTGGTTGCCTCTTCAAATTGGGACGCGATCATTCACAAAAGGTTCTTCAACATCTATAAATTGGGGGTACTCTCCCTGCGTATAGGATAGATCTGAAAATTCTGAGTTTTCTATTATTTATAAGCATTCATACATTAGAGAGGATCTATTCATTCATTTGTGAGAGAGTTCATACATAAATTGGTTCAAAGGAGCCTTGAGAATTGGAGTGCTTCATTCACAAGGAGGGAGTCGTTGTATCCTGGGAGACGAACGCTAGCAAACCATAAACACCGTAGTGGGGCGTAATTCGTCTTAAGGTCAGAGCGTCGAACGCTTGCCTCGACTCAATTTGAGGTTTTTCTAATCCTATCTTGATGTATTTGCATGATTTGTTTTAGTTTGTTTACCATAGTTTATAGCAATATAGCATACTATTTTCTAACACATTATGCACGAATAAGTGTCTGTTAAGACTTGCAAAGTGGCTGGTCATGACAACAATGAAGCTTGAAGTTATAACTCTTGACCTGTCGTTTAGGAACGTGAGAAGTAAAGGAGGCGAAGCTTAGAGTCTAATTCTCGCGTGATGGAAGAGATCAAGAAAAGATGTAATAAAAGAGCTCAAGGATGTCTCTAGTACCTACCGCTGCTGAAATAATCATTTTGTGAAGTTAGTTTATTATATAATTTTTGCTTATAAATGTTAGAACTCGAATGTGAGCTCAATATCGCTTGTAAAGATATCTGTTATAGATTGCGTGCTTGTGTAGCTTCACCTCTCCTAGAAAGTTTAGGTGAAACTCCATAACTTTGGTTCTATTTTGGTGCGATTATCGTATATGATTGGGCTCTACTGTTTGGCTAGATGGGTTCAATTTTAATCAAAGCTTGTTTGTTGAAAATGTTCAATTGGGGTATTATTTTCGTTAGAAATCTCAAAAAAAAAAAATGAAAAAAAAAGAGTTTTGAGCTAAATTATTTTAGATTGTCTCTAGTTAGTCAAATATTTTGGGTTTGGTATTTAAGATAAGAATTAGTGAGAGCGAAAGTAAAAATAAGATATGCTTCTCGTTTGACAAGAAGTCAAAATCAAAACTTGCAGAAATGTAAGCACAGGCGTAGTGATCCAGTTAGACAAGTTTATAGACTTCAAACATATTTGAGCATATTTTTCTTGATGTTTTGGGGGATATAATCTTATTTAGGTAGGCATCATGAGAACTATGTTTAAGCCCGAAGTGGTCCGGACCCCTAGTTATCATGATGCCTACCTAAATAAGATCATAGCTTAATTTAGTATTAAGTTTTAAAGGAAATAATCATTTATGATTATTATTATGAGCTGATTATATATTTGATAAGTTTCTTATAAGGAGTTTATTTATAAAATTTAGTTGAAAAAACCACAATTTAAAAAAGCAAGTTAGATGTTGCTTATTTAAAACTCAATTTTATCATATTTGGGTTTTTTCCCCTTAACACCAAACTAATCCCATATCCCCCAAAATATTAAGAAAAACATGCACAAATATGTCTGAAGTTGTCCCGACCCCTTAGATTTTAGACTTATTAAACTTTGCTTCCTTAATTTAACTAATTATCATTAAAATTAGGTTTAGTTCCGGCTACCCCCCTTAGATTTTAGACTTATTAAACTTTGCTTCCTGAAATGCTTGCTTGCAGTGCAGTTGTGGACTTTGCTATTGTACATTTTTAATGTGTGTGCTTCATTTGAAGATGATCATCTTCTACAAAACTGAAACACTAGCACATATTCGCTTCTTTTCCCGGATCCGGAGTTGAGGAAGACGGAACTTAGGGTTTTGTGGCATAGCGACGGCGGCGGTATCCAACGTTTTGCCTGCGTGTTTTGGTGGTATGCCATGCTCTCTCCTCCATGGTGGAGGTGATTTTGAGTCTTGCGTGCGTAGGTAGCACTACGCCATTTGTTATGTTAAGCGGCCGACATTGACTACGTCCGTCGCATTCAGATGTACTAACGCGACGGACAAATTCCTGGTCACAAAAAAAAAACATATTCGTCGCTTAAGACTCTATAATGTGACGATGAGTAAGCGACGGTATTTCTCAGTCGCTAAATAACCTCTAACGCGACGGGGGAGTATGTGACGGCTTTTTTTGTCGCTGAATAGTTCTAATGCGACTATTATATTGCGACGGCATTGGTCAGTCGCCTAATACTCTTTAATGTGACGGTATACATCCGTCGCTTAAAAGTTTAAAATCTGCTATATAGCCCCCCCCCCCCCCCCCCCCCGGCTTAGACAGAACACAGAAAAAGAAGAAAACGGGAAAAATCACTGTAGCAACGGCGAAAAACCTCCAAAACTGCTGATTTCGTTAATTTCTGGTTCAAAAGCTTGGGTTTTCTCTTCCAATTGTTTTGTAGGTTAGTATAATCGCTCATCTTCATTGTAATCACCATATTTCAGTTTGATTGGTTGAATTTAGTGTTTGATATCTTGAGTTGTATTTGGTTTATAATGTGTTTTGTGTTGTTCTTAGTGTTGGGTGTTTGAATATATGATGGAATTTGTGTTGATTTTAGTGAAATTGAGATTATTTAGGTTAGTTTGTGAAATTGTGAAATTTAGTGAAATTGAATTTTAGTGAAATTTAGGGCAATTGAATGTTAAACGTTAGTGTAATTTAGTGAAATTGAATTTTAATGTAATTTGGTGAAATTTAGTGAAAATGAAATTTTGTGAAATTTTATGGTAGATTAGGTTGAAATTATTAATTAATGATATAATTGGTTTGTGTTGTGTGTGAATTGTGGTAGTTAGGGTTTCTGAAACATGTAAGTGGCTTAGTGAGGGAGTGTGGTGCCGTGTGTAAATTTATTGTTTCGTATTATATATAATTGTCGTGTTTATCAGCTTAGAACTCCTGTTTGAGAATCAACAACGCATCTAATTGATCGAGATGGGTTGTTGATTCTCGAATTGTCCCTTTTTTAGACACTTTAGGCGAACACGACTTTGTTGATCCTTTTGCTATTCATGTGGTTTCAGTTTCAGTTTTTGGATATAGTTTTGACAGTGTTTCTTTACAATGTTCCTCGAGTGCAAATTAGGTTGTTTAGATTTTTGTGCACTTGAGGAACTCTAGGGAGATGCTGCTTAAATTTCCTAAAACTGTAGCTGAAACCACATGAATAACAAAAGAATCAACAAAGTCGTGTTCGCCAGAAGGGGATAGGACCCAACCCGGAGACATAAGGAGAAGAAGTGTTGGGACAGGTTTTGATTGTATCATAAATGTTGTGTGCTAACCTTATGCATATTGTATGTTTATGTTATGACAAGAAACATTGACAAGAGTTGGATTGACTTATCTAGAGGTGATCCGAAGTTCATTGAGGGGATAATTGAATTTTGTGCGTTTGTTCTTCAAAATAGCAGTAGTGACACGGAAGTGCACAAGTGCCCGTGCAAGGGCTGTCGGTTGCACAAGCGGAGGCTTAGAGTGGATGAGATGTTTACGCACTTGAGGGAAAACGGTATGATGTCTGATTACACTACATGGATACATCACGGTGAGGTTGCAAGCGGTCCTTCATTGTATGAGCAGAGGGAACAATACCTTCGGCAGAAAGCCTCTTCTAGTGGTAGTGCGGGTCCTCAGATAAACCCCAGTATTGACATTTTGTATGATGCTTTTCCATATATGGTAGATTCTATTACCAGAGATGCTTATGAGAAGTATAGCAGACTTTTATTAGAAGGCCAGACTCCATTATATGATGGTAGTGAGGAGACTGTTTTAACCATCATCCTTAAAACAATTAAGATAAAAACGGAAAATAGATGATCAATGATAGGAGCACAATGTGCGACGATATTATATGCTTATGCCTTCATTTATGCTTTGTTTAACCCTTATTTGTCTAAGATAGAGTCATAATTTAGTTTAGTGTCAATTTGGTAGAGTTTTAATCAAATGTGCTTTAGAATCCGAAAAATGACTAAGTTTGAGAAATCTGGAAAATAATGCAAGTTGTCTTTTTCGTGATTCTGAGATGAGTAAAAATGTGATCTATCCTTGTCCGAATTTAATGAAATTTGGTGTGCTTATTATTCATATACTGAGGAATGTTGTGCTAAAATTTTAGATCAATTGGAGTTCGGAAAGTCACCCAAACGATGGCTGCAAAACAGCAGTTCGAGCAAACCAATCCAGGGACTTCCAGGATTTTTCCTGGGACTGTGTCCCAACTTCAAAACTTCATTCCTGACGTTTCACAAGGTTGATTTGTGTGTCTAGTTTATCTGAGACTTGGAATCGCATCAATTGGAGCTCCGTGGAGGGAGATATGCCAGAGTTACTGCAGCAAGGTCTTTTCTAGCCGATTCCAAGAAGCTACTGCCTCCTTTTCACAATTTCTGTTTTCGATGGACCATATGGTGTACAAATGCATATGTGAAGATGGTCCAAGCTAAAAGAAGGAAGGAGGATGACACCAACCCAAGGCATTGAAGAAAAATACGAAGAAGAAGTTTTCCTAGTCAAGCTAGGAGAAGCTGCCGGAATAGGCAGATTTGTGCCAAAATGAAGAACTGCCGGTTTGGGGCAATTTTCAGTGGATCAAGACCTATCAAATGAAGTCCAAAGATTATACAAGAATTCCATGAAGATGTGAAGCCCAAGCCTTGAAGAAAAATCAGAAAAAGAAAACCTAATTAGATTTTGAAAAGGAAGGTTTTAAGTCCTTAACCAACTTGGTTTTCTGAATTCCTCTTGCACTAGGGTTTCTGAATTCCTCTTGCACTAGGGTTGCCGGCAGCCTCTCATCTATATAAAGTCTCACTTTTTAATTCTGAAAATCATCTCATCTCAAGCATAAAATACTAGCCAAAGCTCTACCAAGTTTCTTAAGCACCAAATACCCAAATACTTAGCCAAAAACAGCACCACCACCACTACAAACCACCGATCCCTTTCACCTTGCCTACTGCCGAAACTCAGTCCTACCGAGCCAAGCAGCAGCCGAGCACCATCCATCACATCTTCGAGGAGTCTTCAAGCTAGGTTCCTAAAGTGTGATCCATTCCCCTAGGGCTTTTGTATTTGTTGTAGTTTGGTTGTATTGTATGAACGCAATTTGATTCTTGGTTTTTATTGAACTTTTGTGTAAACCGATTGCATGATTGATGTTTATGTTAAAGTTTTGTGATTTTAACTTTTGGATTTTGTATGTTGAATAATTAGGGCAGTGGTATTAGAAGCATGTTTAGGATTTAAATTGGTTAGTAATCTAAGGGTGTTCCTTAAAAATCGAAGCATTAGTTTTGTTTAAAACATTTGTTGTTTAAAGCATGTAAATCTAGATGTTAGGTTTCATCTAACCCGAGTTATAACGAATAAAACTATAGGCCTGACGGTTGTTTTGATTTGTTGAGCTCACGTAGGGTAATACATTAGCTAAAACTTGCATGTTAAATAAGATGATTGACAACCTTGCTTGTTTACATGTTTTCGATTTAAGACTCTTGTGCGATTATGTTAAGTCTTAACCGGATTAGCATAAAAATCTTTAGGGCTAGAACGGAAGTTTGTTCTAAAGAACTTGAGGAGTCTAGTAACTAGGTACAGAGCGGAAGCTCTAGTTATGGTCGAAACTAATTTGAGTCTTGAACATGCTGAATACTTGTCTCTTACTTTCTTGCATGCAAATCTACTTGTTAAAGAGTCCTTTGTGTGAACTGTTTTGTGTGAGAGATGATGATCACTTGTATATAGTAAATTAGGGTTTAATTTTGTGTTTGATAGTGTTAGGGCAGCCCTAGCTGCCGACGCCATACCTTCCCCCCATTCATGATGATTTTGTATATTTGTACATGTAGTTTTATCTAACAATCTCATATCTCAGGTACCCTTAATCCCCGGCTTAGAACGATCCCTACTTGCTCATACTACTAACGATATTTTGTAGGGTTTATTATTGTGTGCGAGCTTCGGCTTCCATCAATTTTTGGCACCGTTGCCGGGGATTATAAAAGCTTGATTTGTGTTATTGTTATGTATGTATATTGCTGGAAATTTTTGTTGTAAAGTTGTAAAGTTGTAATCTTTAGTTTTATTTTGGGATTTTGTAATGTAGAAATATGCTTCGGCATGTAGAGTTTAAATTTTGGAAGTTGCATGATGTATATTGATGTATGTTTGTAATTACTTAATTTAATTTCTAGGAAGATGATAGTGTTGTGTATGTTTGAGTTTATTGTAGTTTCTAAAGTGTAACATGTAGGTGAAGCCTCTTTTGTTGATCTTAACCTAAACCCTTCATATGAATGGTGTCATTAGGTATGTTTTTGTGTAGACTGGAAAACGTGGGATACTTCCCCCCCACGCATAAAGACGCTAACTTGGTATTATTTTTATGAGGTTGAGGGCGGTTTTGATCAACACTTGTAGACCGCTAGGGATCCGTTGTTTGTTTTACAAAGTATGGGGAAGTTATTATTATAGATATGGTTCTCAGGTTTGTCTAACTGGATCTCAAGACCCACAGACTGGTGTTCATTCTCGGTGAGTGAGTCGATAGGGGGTTCGCCCTCTGTGGTGTCCAACAACGAGTCCTGCCTGGTTCCTGTAGGGGGTTCGCCCTCCGTGATTTTAATGACCTTTGAAACGTAAAATTCGCACGACCTAGTCGACAGCTTCTGCCGAAGCATCACCTCACTTTAGACGCTAGAACATAACTTAACATACGTGACCTATTTTCTTCAAAAGATAAAACAAATTGTGTGGTTCAAACTCTTGAGGTATATCGGGTAAAGCATGATACTACGGGGGCTGTATCAGTCCATTACACCGTTATCTCCTCTGCTCCACGTACTTCGAGAGTTAGAACAAATTTTTAAAAGAAATTAGACTTAGCAATTACATGATCACATGAACGTTTCAATTTTTATCTCTTATTGCCGAATATATTGATGCTTTGCCAATTGTGTATATATTGTGCCATTGTTTGAAAGATGTTGTGTAATTGCCAATGCCATGGCTTGTAATGATGTATATTTTTGCACTTCTATTTTCTTTACTATGTTCTAACTTGTTTAAATGTTGCAAATTTCAGAATAATGCATGTCCGAATCTAATATTTAGACACGAGATCATCAAGGCCGATTGCAATATTTAGATCAAGAACTCGCCATTTTTCTGTTTGTGCCATTACCGCCATCATCACCAACCAGTTCATCAATGCCATCACCTACATTGCCGTCATCACCTTCATCGCCGTCTAGATTACCATCGTTGTCACCAGGTTCTACTAGTGAGCCGAGCTCGCCTTCCGTTGTTTCGTCGTCGTGTGATCTTGGAAATCCAGAGGTTGAGGCCTTTGCCGAGCAAGAAGAAGAAGAAGAAAGAATGACTTCAATCCGATCACAGAATGGTCATGTTGCTGGAGCTGGTCTTGCTCCCTCCAATATTACTTATCCTCCCTTAGAAGCTGACAAGACAGGAGAGATTGAATTGAGAAGTGGGAATCTCCATAAGCTGAAATCGTTCTATGGGATATCAAGTGAGGATCCTAACAAGCATCTATAGTGGTTTAACTTCACCACGGAGTCTATGTGTCCACGAGGGACCGATTTGCAACACTTCAAAATGAAGGCTTTTCCGTTCTCATTGGAAGATCAAGCGAAGGAGTGGTTGTTTGAGGTGCCTAATGGGCGCATCATTTCGTGGAACTCTATGATGGATGAGTTCTTGCTCAAGTACTTTCCCGCTTCACGCATCACTGATCTGAGGAAGCAAATTACTAGCGTGAAGCAAGCCGTAGATGAGACTTTCTTCGACTATTACAAGAGGTTTAAGTCCCTAGTTTCTTTGTGTCCATCGCATGGCATTAGCGATGGGCTCTTGCTACAATATTTCTATGAGGGATTGCGTGTCATGGAGAGAGAGTTTCTTGACTCGGCCGCGGGAGGAAGCTTTTTGGAGTTAAATGCCGGTTCGGCAAGAAGCTTGTTGGAAGTTCGTGCTTTGAACAACCAACAATTTGGTATGGCACGTAGCAATGTACAAAGGAATGAAAAAGTGCATGAGACGTCTTCAAGTTCAAAGCTAGAGGAGAAAGTTGATAAGCTTACCGACTTGGTGAGCAATTTGATGAAGAAGCGTGCCATGGTTTGTAGTATATTCACCGAGGGCCATGAAACCGAACAATGCCCTCAATTTGGATCGAATGAGGGAGTAGAAGAGTGCAATGCTATTGGCTTTCAAGGAGGCCAACGGTTTGGGAACTTCAATCCGAGGTTCAATGATCATCCTAACTTTCAATGATCATCCTAACTTTCGATGGGCGAACAATGACAATGTGCTTAGGGCACCTATGCAACCGAGAGAAGGAGGAGCGCCATATGTGCCGAGGGCACCCTTTGTCCCTCGGCAATCTTTTCAGCCGAACCATGGCAACTTTAATGCCATGCCGAGCAACCATGCAGCCGTGCCACACCAAGGAGGGCCGAGCCAAGGCCATGCCGCACCAAGCAATCCCAATTACGAAGCTTTGATTCAATCTTTGTCTAGTGCGACTCAAGCATTGCTCGCGGGGCAACAAAATCAGCAAAAGGACATTGGAGAGCTCAAGACTCAAATGGGCCAAGTTGTAGACTTTATGGGAAGATTTAATGAGCAAGGGAAGTTGCCAAGCAATACAATTCCCAATCCGAGGAACGAGCATGCCAAGGTGATTCAAACTCGGAGTGGAAGAGAGTTGTTGCCTCCATCAAGTCCGAAGAAGAAGCGAGTAACATTCAAGCTCGTTGGCAATGAAGATATGGCTGCCGGACCTGCAATTGCCGGCAGCCATGGGATGCATGACGACGGGGTAGCAGGCAGAGCTGTCGAGAGAGAGGAAGCTGCCGGCAGCAAGGCTGCCGAGAGCAAGGATGACGCCGGAAAAGGGCATGCTGCCACCGAGAAGAGAGAGAATGCAGCCGGCAATGAGAAAAAGACCAAGGGGCTGCATTATGATCTTGAGCGTGATCCCGCAACAGCAAGGAGTGAAGTAGTGCCGAGCCAAGCAAGTAAGGGGGGGGGGGGGGGGGGGGGGGGGTGCCGACCTCAAGCATTCTATTCCCTTCTCGCTTTGCTAAATCGAAGAAGGATAAGTCCGATGAGGAGGTGTTGGAGATTTTCCGGAAATTGCAAGTCAACATCCCTTTGTTGGAATGCCGAAGTATGCTAAGTTTCTTAAGGAGCTATGCACGGCTAGAAGGCATACGAGGGAGACTCTTAAGGAGCCAAAGCTTTTGATTCGTTCTTGTCAATTCCAATTGCCACAACTAAATTTCGACCAAGTGTGGAAGAGGCCCCAAAGTTAGAACTTAAAGAGCTCCCTAGTCACTTGAAGTATGTTTATCTTGGAGAAGAAGATACTCTACCGGTTATTGTGTCTTCAATGCTTAGTGAGAAGCAAGAGGTTGATTTGATAAGTGTGCTTAAGAAGTACAAGACCGCGATAGGTTGGACCTTAGTGGACATCAAGGGAATAAGCCCTACTACATGTGTTCATCGCATCTTGTTAGAAGAAGGAGCTAAGCCGACTAAGGAAGCTCAACGTCGACTTCACCCTCCCATGATGAAAATTGTGAAAGACGAGATTATCAAGTTGCTTGATTGTGGGGTGATTTACCCAATATCGGATAGTAAGTGGATATCTCCCGTGCAAGTAGTGCCAAAGAAGAGTGGTGTAACGGTTGTCAAGAATGAGAAGAATGAGCTTGTGCCACAAAGACTTGTAACCGGTCATAGGATGTGCATCGACTATAGGAAGCTAAATGCTACAACGAGGAAGGATCACATGCCTTTGCCGTTTATGGACCAAATGCTAGAGAGGTTAGCCGGTCATTCTTTCTATTGCTTTCTTGATAGGTATAGTGGGTACAATCAAATCATGATACACCCGGATGATCAAGAGAAGACCACTTTTACTTGTCCATTTGGCACGTTTGCTTATCGACGAATGTCATTCGGTCTATGCAACGCACCTGGCACTTTTCAAAGATGTATGTATGCTATCTTCTCGGATTTTATTGAAGACATTATCGAAGTGTTTATGGATGACTTTAGTGTGTATGGAGGCACCTTCGATGCATGTTTGGAGAACTTGGAGAAGATACTTGAGAGGTGTGTTGAGACCAATCTTGTGCTCAATTGGGAGAAGTGTCATTTCATGGTCACGCAAGGCATTGTACTTGGGCACATAATTTCGGCAAGAGGCTTAGAGGTTGACAAAGCCAAAGTGGAGCTAATTCAAGCTTTGCTGAGCCCAAGGTGTGTTAGAGATGTGAGAAGTTTTCTTGGCCATGCGTGGTTTTATCGAAGATTTATCAAAGACTTCTCTTCAATTGCAAAACCATTGAGCAACTTGTTATAAAAGGAGGTGACGTTTGAGTGGTCGGAGGCTTGTGAGGATAGCTTTTGCCGATTGAAGAAGATGTTGTGTACGGCACCGGTGCTTGTCTCACCCAATTGGGACGAGCCGTTTGAGTTGATGTGTGATGCTAGTGATTATGCACTTGGAGCGGTACTTGGACAACGATTTGAGAAGAAGCCATACGCCATTTACTATGCTTCAAGGACTCTCAATGATGCTCAACTCAACTACACCACAACGGAGAAGGAACTCTTAGCGGTAATTTTTGCTTTGGAGAAATTTCGATCATATCTTTTGAATTCCAAAGTCATTGTGTATAGTGATCATGCCGCTTTGAGATATCTTATGACGAAGAAGGGCGCTAAGCCAAGGCTCATTCGATGGATTCTTTTGCTTCAAGAGTTTGATATTGAGATCAAGGACAAGAAAGGAGTAGAGAACGTTGTAGTCGATCATTTGAGTAGACTTATCAATGATGTGGATCGGCTGCCCCTATTAGAGTCCTTTCTGGATGAGCAACTTTTTTGACTTGAAGTGCATGAGCCTTGGTATGCCGACATTGCCAATTTTCTTGCTACACGCCGATTCCCCCAAGAGATGCTGAGCCACCTACAAAAGAGGATAAGGAAGCAAGCTCGACACTTCTTGTGGGATGATCCGTACTTGTGGAGGCAATGTGGTGATCAAGTTATTCGAAGATGTGTTCCGGAGAATGAGCATCGCTCTATCCTTGTTTTTTGTCATAGTGAAGCTTGTGGTGGGCACTTTGGACCAAAGAAAACGGCATTGAAGGTTCTTACTTGTGGTTTCTTTTGGCCTACGATTTTCAAAGATGCATTCATGTTTTACAAAGCATGTGATAGATGCCAAAGAATGGGGAACATTGGAGCTAGAGACCAAATGCCACTCACACCTATCATTGAGGTAGAAATTTTTGATCTTTGGGGTATTGACTTCATGAGACCGTTTCCTTCGAGTAAGGGCTTTCTCTACATCTTACTTGCGGTTGATTATGTGTCAAAGTAGATTGAAGCCAAGGCTACACGCACCAACGATGCCAAGGTGGTAGCCGAGTTTCTCAAGACTAACATCTTTTCACGTTTTGGAGTTCCAAGAGTCTTGATTAGCGATGGAGGATCCCATTTTTGTAACCGCACCATTGAAGCCTTATTGAAGAAGTATGGAGTCACTCATAAGGTATCTACACCTTATCATCCCCAAACTAGTGGAATGGCCTAGGTAAGTAATCGAGAGATCAAGCAAATACTTGAGAAAACCGTTGGACCTTCAAGGAAGGATTGGAGTGATCGTCTCGATGATGCTTTGTGGGCATATAGGACTGCATACAAGACACCGATAGGTATGTCTCCTTTTCGGTTAGTTTATGGCAAAGCATGTCACTTACCGGTTGAGCTAGAGCACAAGGCATGGTGAGCAATTAAGGCCTTCAACATGAACATTGATGATGCCGGTCTTCATAGGAAGCTTCAACTCAACGAACTTGAAGAAATCCGTAATGAAGTCTATGATGCCGCATGGATCTACAAGGAGAAGACTCGTACTTACCATGACAAAATGATACGAGGAAAGAAATTCGAGGTGGGTCAAAAAGTTCTCTTATTCAACTCAAGACTTCGACTCTTTCCGGGTAAGCTACGCTCACGTTGGGTTGGCCCTTACATCGTCACTAAAGTTTTCCTCATGGCGCAATAGAAATTTCAAATCCCACCTCGGGCAATATTTTCAAAGTCAATGGCCATCGCCTCAAGCCGTATTATGACTCATTCTTCAAGCACATTATGGAGGACTGCCTTGTCGATGATGCACCACCGGCGGCACATCAAGACGTTGCTGCCCAGCTACCTATTGCCGAGCCTACAAGCCGGTTGTCAACAGCCCACACAAAGCCATTGCTTGCTGCCGGACCTGAAATTGCCGGCAGCTTGGCCACCTTTGCATCTGCACCGGATACGAACCTAGTTGACACGTACGGCTCGGACACGCAGCTTCTACTGCCGAATACGCCACCTTCTCCAACGGCCGGTTTAGGTACAACATGTGACACACTTCTTGTTGCACTTCTTCATGCCGATTTGAACTACTTTGGAGCGAGATGAACACATGTGATTTACACCAGTGAAAAGTCTAGGCTATGGACTATAAACACAAAGCGCTACTTGGGAGGCAACCCAATTCGATCAAAGAAAAGTGAAGGAGCCATCACCGGGAGTTTGAAATTTCTTAACCCTTCTCTTTTTCTTTGATTTGTGATGATATGTTGGTATATGTTAGAATATTGCATGCTTAGGAAGTTCGTTGATATAGATTTGTGCTTACATTGAGGACAATGTAATTTTCTAAGTGTGGGGTGGGATAACGTATTCTGTTTATGTTTTCGTGTGCTTAGTTTAGAAAAGAAAAATTCAGAAAAATGTTCCACAAAAATAGAGTGTTTAAATTGTTTGTTTTGAGTCTTAGGATGCCCCTAAATTGTCGATGATGTTATTTCTCCTCTTTGCATACATAGATGATGGTTGTGCATACTTTTAAAATTGTGAGTTTCATGGATTATGTGCATTGGTAGGAGCATGTAGGACTTGTTGATTAACTAAGCATGCATGTTTTAACTAGTTTGTTTCCATAATAACCCATGTGAGCTTTAGAGCCAATTTGCTTTCTTCTTGAGTGATAAAAGATAAAATTCGATAGATTCGTAGGAAGCATGAAACCTCATAATTCTTTGACTATTCGATGACTATGTGCCATAGCTATTTAATGAACTATAGAATACTAGAACTTACTCTTGTTGATTTTCAAAACGTTTTTAATCATAAAATACCTTGATTTTGAATGTGATTGAATAAAGATCATTTAGGTTTACCACCATTGCCAAATAAAGCATGTGCCCTATTGGAGCCCGTCGTGGGACACCTTAGTAAACCCCTTTGAGCCTACGATTAGCCTTTTCTTTCATCACCCTTAAACACTTTCCATGAGCTTAGTATAGTGATGTCTTGACCATTGTGTGTCGGCAAAGCTTGATTTTCGAAGGAGTTTTCGTGTGAAGTGATGAAGAAGAACAAGTGTGGGGTAGACTTAGCTAAAAATTGTGAAAAATTGTATGTGAGCCGTGCCTATGAGAAAACAAAAGAAGAAAAATTGAAATCGGACAGAAAAGAAGAAAAAGAAAACTCAAGTCCGAAATAAAAGAAAAAGTGTAGGCACGGTTTCAAAAGAAAATTGCTAAGTCTAGTCTTGAAAAGTGTTGTGAATTTGGAGTATGCATGTATGTGAAGGACTATTATTGTAAATTTTGACCTTTGTACATATTCACTATGTTTTAGGAAAGAAAAGAATGAAGTAAGGGTCCAACAAGATGAAATTTGACCCTTGGCGAGAAGACATAAGGAGATCGAGCTTTGCTAAAAGCCTTAGTGACGTTTTGAGCCTCCTTATTCCATAAATTTTGAATACCATTTAGCCAAGCCCCATTACATGCCTTTTATTGATCTTTTTCATGATTCTTAAGATGGTTAAAATTTGATTTGTGGAGATTTTCTCAAGAGTAAGCATATGGTTTTGGTTCATTGGTGCATATAGTTATCATATGAGGTTTTTCCATAAAGTTTCACAGAGTGCTTTCGTTTCTTTAATATATGCAAGTCACTCTTTGTAATTCATTATCTTTCACTTGCATATACTTATGTGTGAATAACCATGCTTCGAGAGAAAAGAAGAGAGTATGCCTAATGAGGAGGATTGGATTTGCTTAACATGTCTACATGCTTACTTTTGTTCTTATATGTTCTTATTGATGTTACATGTTCATGAAGCTTGGAATTTTCGTGCTTAGCATTCTTATGCATTAACTTGAAAGCTATGTGTACATACGAGCCTGAGGCAAATTGTTAGGGGCAATAGTTTGTTTAGATTCTAGTTTAGTTTAGTTCGCTAAGGGACTAGCAAAGGATAAGTGTTGGGTAGTTGATAGGAGCACAATGTGCGACGATATTATATGCTTATGCCCTCATTTATACTTTGTTTAACCCTTATTTGTCTAAGATAGAGTCATAATTTAGTTTAGTGTCAATTTGGTAGAGTTTTAATAAAATGTGCTTTAGAATCCGAAAAATGACTAAGTTTGAGAAATCTGGAAAATAATGCAAGTTGTCTTTTTCGTGATTCTGAGATGAGTAAAAATGTGATCTATCCTTGTCCGAATTTAATGAAATTTGGTGTACTTATTATTCATATACTGAGGAATGTTGTGCTAAAATTTTAGATCAATTGGAGTTCGGAAAGTCACCCAAAAGATGGCTGCAAAACAGCAGTTCGAGCAAACCAATCCAGAGACTTCCAGGATTTTTCCTGGGACTGCGTCCCAACTTCAAAACTTCATTCCCGACGTTTCATAAGGAATTTGATCAAACTGTTTTATTTGGAGGTTGATTTGTGTGTCTAGTTTATCTGAGACTTGGAATCGCATCAATTGAAGCTCCGTGGAGGGAGATATGCCGGAGTTACTGCAGCAAGGTCTTTTCTAGCCGATTCCAAGAAGCTACTGCCTCCTTTTCACAATTTCTGTTTTCGATGGACCATATGGTGTAAAAATGCATATGTGAAGATGGTCTAAGCTAAAGGAAGGAAGGAGGATGACACCAAGCCAAGGCATTGAAGAAAAATACGAAGAAGAAGTTTTCCTAGTCAAGCTAGGAGAAGCTGCCGGAATAGGCAGATTTGTGCCAAAATGAAGAACTGCCGGTTTGGGGCAATTTTCAGTGGATCAAGACCTATCAAATGAAGTCCAAAGATTATACAAGAAGTCCATGAAGATGTGAAGCCCAGGCCTTGAAGAAAAATCAGAAAAAGAAAACCTAATTAGATTTTGAAAAGGAAGGTTTTAAGTCCTTAACCAACTTGGTTTTCTGAATTCCTCTTGCACTAGGGTTGCCGGCAGCCTCTCATCTATATAAAGCCTCACTTTTTTATTCTGAAAATCATCTCATCTCAAGCATAAAATACTAGCCAAAGCTCTACCAAGTTTCTTAAGCACCAAATACCCAAATACTTAGCCAAAAACACCACCACCACCACTACAAACCACCGATCCCTTTCACCTTGCCTACTGCCGAAACTCAGTCCTACCGAGCCAAGCAGCAGCCGAGCACCATCCATCACGTCTTCGAGGAGTCTTCAAGGTTCCTAAAGTGTGATCCATTCCCCTAGGGCTTTTGTATTTGTTGTAGTTTGGTTGTATTGTATGAACGCAATTCGATTCTTGGTTTTTATTGAACTTTTGTGTAAACCGATTGCATGATTGATGTTTATGTTAAAGTTTTGTGATTTTAACTTGTGGATTTTGTATGTTGGATAATTAGGGCAGTGGTATTAGAAGCATGTTTAGGATTTAAATTGGTTAGTAATCTAAGGGTGTTCCTTAAAAATCGAAACATTAGTTTTGTTTAAAACATTTGTTGTTTAAAGCATGTAAATCTAGATGTTAGGTTTCATCTAACCCGAGTTATAACGAATAAAACTATAGGCCTGACGGTTGTTTTGATTTGTTGAGCTCACGTAGGGTAATACCTTAGCTAAAACTTGCATGTTAAATAAGATGATTGACAACCTTGCTTGTTTACATGTTTTCGATTTAAGACTCTTGTGCGATTATGTTAAGTCTTAACCGGATTAGCATAAAAATCTTTAGGGCTAGAACGGAAGTTTGTTCTAAAGAACTTGAGGAGTCTAGTAACTAGGTACAGAGCGGAAGCTTTAGTTATGGTCGAAACTAATTTGAGTCTTGAACATACTTAATACTTGTCTCTTACTTTCTTGCATGCAAATCTACTTGTTAAAGAGTCCTTTGTGTGAACTGTTTTGTGTGAGAGATGATGATCACTTGTATATAGTAAATTAGGGTTTAATTTTGTGTTTGATAGTGTTACGGCAGCCCTAGCTGCCGACGCCATACCTTCCCCCCATTCATGATGATTTTGTATATTTGTACATGTAGTTTTATCTAACAATCTCATATCTCAGGTACCCTTAATCCCCGGTTTAGAACGATCCCTACTTGCTCATACTACTAACGATATTTTGTAGGGTTTATTATTGTGTGCGAGCTTCGGCTTCCATCAATCAAACAAAAGGTTTGATGAGAACATAAAGTTGATCAAGAGAGCGCTTCCTCCAGGAAACCAGTGTCCTGATTCATACCGAACTGTAAGAAAGATCCTAAAGAACATGGGTCTGGGTTATGAGATCATCCACGCATGCGAGTATGGTTGTGCGTTGTTTTACAAAGAGAATGCAGAACTAGACAACTGTCCCAAATGCCATTAGTCAAGATGGATATATATTCTGCACAGTGTATAATAGTTCCTGTGAGAAAGGTTCGTTACTTCCCTCTAACACCCAGGTTGCAACGCCTATATATATATGTCGCCGCACACAGCAAAGGAAATGCGGTGGCACGGGGAAAGGATTTCAGATCCAGATTTTCTTAAACACCTGGCAGATGTGGAAGCGTGGCAAGAGTTTGATAAGGACTTTCCAGATTTTGCCAACGACATTAGGAACGTGCGCCTCGGACTAGCTACCGATGGGTTCAATCCTTATGGTGCATCCTGCAGTCCTCACAGCACTTGGCCTGTTGTGGCGATGTCTTACAATTTGCCTCCTTCAATGTGTATGAAAAAAGAGTTTAACATGCTTGTATTGTTAATATCCAGTCCAAAGTCTCTTGGAAAGTGTTTGAATATGTTTATGAGACCAGGGATCGATGAGCTAAAGATGTTGTGGACTATTGGAGTTTAAACTGATGACCGACATGAGCAAAAGTCATTCATAATGAGAGCAGCAGTGATGTGGACCATCAGTGACTTTCCCGGATTAGGGATGTTAGGAAGCATCCAGACAAAAGGCTACAAAGCATGTCCCATTTGTTTGGAAGATATTGGTTCAAGCAACTTGACAAGGAGAATGGCATACCAAGGCCACCACAGATGGCTAGACCGGAGTCATCCATGGCGTCGAGCAGCAGATAAGTTTAATGGGAATGTTGAGTTAAGGGGAGAACCACGCTCATGGACTGGGGATGAGATTTATAGCAGTATCCTCTGTCACGACTACCTTGTTCAGAGTTTGCATCCCAAGTTCAAGCCTAGAGCAACTAGAGAGAAACTGTGTTGGACTCACGTGAGTATATTTTGGGAGCTGCCGTACTGGACCACATCGAAAGTATACCTTATATATCATGCACATTGAGTAGAATGTGTACGACAACATCAACGGAACTATTTTCGGTCTCGAACGAAAAAGAAAGGACTATCTAAAAGCTCATGAAGGTCTGCAAGAACTAGGGATACGGAAGAGGCTATGGAAGAAAACGAAAACCGGGTCAAGTTAAAATAAAGAGAAGGTATCTCAAGCACCGTATACAGTTGTTCCTGAGGCAAAGAGCGAGATTTTCGAATGGATTAAAGATGCACAGTTTCCTTATGGTTATGCGGGAAGTTTGAAGAATAAGGTAAATCTGAATGATAAAAAGTTTTATCGATTGAAGACGCATGACTGCCATGTACTCATCCAACGTCTTCTTCCAGTGGTTAACCGACCATATCTGCCATATTACGTCATTGAGCCGTTAATAGCGTTGTCCAGATGGTTTCAGAAACTATGTGCTAGAGAGTTGAAGAAAGAGGACGTCCGTGACATGAAGCAAGAAATAGTCATGATTCTTTATAAATTAGAAAGGATATTTCCTCCCGCTTTCTTCACCATCATAGTTCATCTCATGATTCACCTTCTCGAACAGATTCTGCTTACCGGACCAGTACATTTTACCTGGATATTTTCCATGAAAAGGTGATGCGTTATTTTATTTATTTTAACTACATGATCCTGTCCATATGTATTGTACTAACTATAATATTTGACAGGTAACTCGGGGACTACAAAAAGACTATTAGAAACACACGTTTCCCAGAGGGGTCTATTGCTGAGCAATACCTTACAAATGAGTGTGTGACATACTGCAGTTTTTATATGGATGATGCCACAGGAGATGCTAACGTTGCAAGTGCGCCTCGATTCAATATCTCTGTTGTTTCCAAACTCGTGAAGCCCAAAAGTTTCGTAGCAAAGGCTCGCTTAAGTAGGGAAGAACTATATGCGGCTCACTGGAATGTAATGGAGCACTGTACAGAAGCGGCTGACTTCATTCAGATTTACTATAATCAAGTAACAAAAATCTATCTACATATGACTGATGAAGAGCGTATTGAGAACTTTCTTCCATACTTTAAAACTTGTGTATACAATCACTATAATTTGATCATTATATAAACCACGAGATATTTAACTTTGCATTAATGGTATATATTAATGTTACAGATCACACGACTGCAAGCAGTAGGAAGTTCGGATTATACGCCTGAACTACACATTTTGGCATGCCGCCCTCAAGCACACCGTATTTATTCACAATGTTCTGTGAACGGAGTTAAGTTTATCACGTGGCAGCGAGACCAAAGCTTGAAGACTCAAAACAGTGGGGTCATGGTAGAAACAGAAGGCACCTCATACTACGAGATTCTTGAAGCCGTTGTCGAACTAATATATTCAGAAGGCATGCAGGTTGTTTTGTTCAAGTGTAAATGGTACGATACTGACCCTACCGTTCCTAGGAGCGTAAAGTTAGATCACGGTCTTTTATCAGTGGACACATCTACCAGCTAGTTTGAGGATAGACCATTTATTCTTGCCGCCACGGCAAGACAAATGTTTTATCTAGATGACCCGAAAGCTGGTGAACCTTGGAAAGTGGTTAATGTGATGTCACACAGAGGTACGTACAGTGCTAGCACACTTGCAAGGGATGAAACTAACAGTCCTCCTAAGAGGAATGAAGTTGACGAACCCTATCAAGAACCTACCGCAGACTCGATCCCAACTTACACTCCTATATCTTGTTTCACCATGGACTTCAGTTCTCTTCCATACATAGATGTTCCCATTCAATGTTACAATGATGAAGAGGACGAGGATGATGACGAAAGCGACGATGACGAAATCTATCAAGGTGAAAGTGAGGAAGATGAAGGCGGAAGTGATAGAGAGGATGATTATGTTGATTATGAGGAAGATCTATTTGATGAAAATTGATCGTTTCATTAAGTGTTTTATGTAAACTGTAATTTGTAAACCCTAATTAAGCAACACATGACCGATTGGTATATCTTAGTCGCTTAAGAGGACTTAAGCGACGGGTATTCTTTATAACTGGACATTTGCTTTGATTGATCAACATATAACTAACGCCTCCTACTTTTATTGCATAAAATAGGCAAAAAAACAAAACCAGTATATTTTGAATCTACAGATTTAGCCTACCTCAGTCGCTTATTAAGAGCTTTAAATTATTAAGCCGGAGATTTTCCATCTCCGACACTTAAGGGTTGGTTCAAAAATAAAATTTAATTGCAAAATAATTATTTAAAAAAATAACAGGATATATTTTAAAATATAATCTAATTGCAAAATGTCTTTTTTTTTTTTTAAACTGGATATATTTTAAAGCGACGTATTTATTGTTTGTTAGTCTCTTAAGACCTATGAAGTGACAGAGTTCTCCAATATCCGTCGCTATTAGGGTTGGTTTAAAATATAATCTAATTGCAGAATGTCTTTTTTAAAAAAATGAAATATTTTAAAACGACGTATTTAGTGTTTGTTAGTCTCTTAAGATCTATTAAGCGACGGATTTTTCCAATATCCGTCGCTACTAGGTAGGGTTTAAAATAGAATCGACGATTGAAAATGTCTTTTTTTTTTAAAAACAGAATATAATAAAAACGACGGAGGTTTCCATATATGTCGCTTAAGATAATTCCCACTATTTACCACAACCTCTGTTACTATTTACTACTAAATATTAAACATTCACTTAAGCGACTAATATTACAAACATAGTCGCTTTAGATGTCTACAACGACGAAGATTCTTAGTATGCGTCGCTTAAACCTGTTTTATTTAAAAAGACCGATCGCCCGAAAACGCTATTAGGTACCTTTAGATTACCTCGTTTCTTCGACTCTTCCAAACATTGAACGCTCAAATAGATGAGACCTAATCAGCCATGTAAAAATTCAGAAACGTTTACCTCCCGATACTATGGCTCCCCATAGAGAGAGATGAGTATAAATATCGTTGACCGCATCGATCGGGGCCCTAACTTTGTCGGAGAAAAGTGATTTTTTTACCACCGTTGTACTTCGTCATAACGATCAAATGCTATTTCACACTGTTTTTCAAAATTTGAATTTTTTTATACACTTTCTTAGAAAAGTTGTACACTTTAGTATAATCTAATAATCAAGTTATATCGTTTTAGTAAGCATGTTGTCATTGTAATGGCTCAATTTATAAAATGAAATTTTTGACCGTATAATGTGATCGTTATAGTTAAATATGAGGACAGTACAAAAATCAACTCTTTTCGTCAACATTCGATGCTTGATCGAACCGGTCAACCACATTTTCTACTAATCCGATCGCACGAAAACTCTATTAGGTACCTTTAGATGACCTCGTTTCTTCGACTCTTCCAAACATTAAACGCTCAAATAGATGAGACCTAATCAGCCATGTAAAAATTCAGAAACGTTTACCTCCCGGTACTATGACACCCCATAGAGAGAGATGAGTATAAATATCGTTGACCGCATCGATCGGGGCTATTGTATAGGAAGATAATCGGTTTAGACCAACTGACCATTGGATGTTAAATGTATGTATATTACGGTACATGGTTTAAAATCGAGACGTAATAGACATCGTTTCGCCCTTCAATCCTCGGAATAACCAAACCAGTAGGTTTTGGTGCGACGGACTATTGTCTGTGCTGCCTAAATATTTTAAAGCTACTGATATTAAAACTTTGTGTTGCTTACGTTTTTGGAAAAATGGCGGGTGCCCTTGCGCCAAAAATTTGGCAAAAAATTTAAAACATCTGAAGCGACGGACGAAATCTTAGGCGACGGGGTTAGTACGTCGCTTAAGAAGACATATATTGAGAGGACCCGTCCTGGAAATTCCCCTCGGAAACTTCCGAAACAGCTCCTAAGTAACCCAAAACAAAAGAAAATCACCTTGCTCCCAAACCGCCAACACCCACCCGCTGGGAACAAAATTCGATCAATTCTTTGATCGCTAATTTTGTTAATAAATTCTACTCGCTAAATACCCAATTTTCCATATAAATCATTCTTAATATAATGATAAATATACTAACATTTACTCTCATAATTATTAATAATACCAGGAGATTTACTCACCTTAATTTACCAAAAATGGTAAATATCCATTCGAGATCGAGTCGGACCGCTGCAGGATCGCGTCGGATCGAATCGCTGCAGTTCTGGAATCGGGTCAACTCTGGTCAACGCCGGTCAACTCCAGTCAACGCCGGTCAACTCCGGTAAACGCCGGTCAACTCCGGTCAACTCCAGTAAACGCCGGTCAACTCCGGTAAACGCCGGTCAACGCCGGTCAGCGGTCACCGTTGACTGGTCAACGGCCTGGTCACCGTTGACTGGTCAACGGTCTGGTCAACGTTGACTGGTCAACGTTGACTGGGCCGGGCCGGGCCGGGTCGAGTCGAGGCGTGCTGGGCCGGGTCGAAGCCGTTTGAAACGGGTCGGATCGACCTTATCGGGGTCGATTTTTCTCGGCTTCGATCCGGTCGCCTCGGCCTGAAGTGGCCGTCGTCACCACGCCAGAACGGACCGCCAGGGCAAACCCTGCCGATCGGTGGGTGGCGCACTCTCGGCCGTCGCCTGCAGCGCCGCCACTGACGGTGGCTGATCTTCGAGTCGCCGCCGCTCCCTCCTCCGTGCTTTCCCGGTGCCGATCCTTGGCTCGAAAGGAAGAGGAGAGGGAGCTGAGCACGATGCTGGGTGGCGCGCGTGACGCCGTGGCCGGACGACGGAGATCGGGCGAAAAATCGCTATGAACAGTGTCAGAATCGGGGGAGAGAAGGTGAACAGTATTTTTGCTACAGTATTTTAAAATCTACCCGAAATGGAAAGTTACCATTTTCTGGAAATTTCTCCCTTTATATTGAGAGGACCCGTCCCGAAAATTCCCTCGGAAAATTCGAAACAGGTCCTAATTAACCCCAAAACTAAAATAAAATTTCTTTGCTCCCAAACCGCCAACACCCACCCACTGAGAACAAAGTTCGACCAAAACGCCGCAGTTCCGAAATCGGGTCAAATCCGGTCAACGGTCAACGGCGATCAACGGTCAACGCCGGTCAACACCGGTCAACGGACTCAACGGTCAACGGTCAGAGTCAAAATCACTATTCACTTTACTATTTAACCTTATTACTGTTACTATTTACCTTTTTACTGTTTTACCGTTTCTTTTTACTATTACTGTTTTACTATTACCGAATTACTATTTACCACTTACCAAGTTACTTTTACTTTTTACCTTTTTACCCGCACCACCTCTGGCCGCCGGCAGCCGCAGCGCCGCCGCCACCGCCGCCGGCAGCACCACCACAGAGGCCAGAACGCCTCCAATTTTTACCCAAATGATCCCCATCACCTCAGGACCTCCATTCCATCGTCCCCACCGTCCTTGGGGGCCTCCTCCGCCGCAACCGGCGGCCCAGACGGCGGTCCAACATCCCCAATTCCAAATTCTCACCAAAATCAACCAATCCAACAACAACCAACCCCTATTCGACTCAAAACAACACCCTCAATCCAATTCTAGCCTCTAATTCCATAAACAATAACACAATCAACCAAAATCACAAAACCCCAATTCGGGTTCAAACCCTAGAAATTTCCAAACCGAAATTTCTACTTACCTTGGCCGAACTGATTCGATTCGCTTGGGGAGAAGGATAGCTGGCTCGAAGACAAGCCTTTCCCCCCCTGGAACTCGCCGATCGGTGGCCGGAAGGAGGATTTCCGGCCTCCCCGAATTACCCCTGTTCTGGGCCCGAAACGGGTGAACGGCGGCGCTACGCGCCACGCCGTCACCCTAGAGAGAGAGAGAGGAGGAGGAGCCGAGCCGATCGGCACCGGTGGCGCGCCGATCGGTGGCCGGACGGCGGAGGGCTGAAGGTCAACGCCCAAGGATGGGGGCTCGGGCTCGAGCCCGATCGGGGGGAGAGGGAGAGGGTGAGGAGAGAGAGAAAGAAAAAAAATAAGAAAAAGCATCCAAAAGGAATATTCCCTCTTTTTCAAAAATATTCCCGACCCGGAACGTTCCGCTCGTTTCCGGAAATTCCTCTCCCAATTTCACGTCATAACTTTTTCCTACGACGTCCGTTTCACGCGTGCAGCGTGTCTACGAACTCGTATCGCCACGCTCTACAACTTTCATGAAGAACATTTTTCAAAACTTATAACGGATCACCAAGTCAGCTTTTTAAAAGGTAATTTAAGGTTCGGGTCGTTTCAATCTACCCCCCTTAAAGAAATTTCGTCCACGAAATTTTCAAAGCCACTAAATTCACAGGTAGGGTACAATTATCTCATTGCCCCCTTTCTAAACTGGCACACAACTTGCCAACGTTGAAAAATTTAAACAACTCAACATTTCTAATTACAAAGAGACAATCAAATGAACAAATGTTTACTGGTTTCAGGTTACTAAGCCGAATACAAATTCTTAATGATCTCGTGGGCCCCATCTTAAGGAGATACTATGTCTAAACTTTTTGACATAATCTCCCCTTAAATTTGGATAGCCCTACCTGCATAAGTTTCAATAAAACACTCCTTAATATAAATCCTCATCATCGACCATCACATACAAAAACACAATTTCACCAAATCTATTTGTAGGTGCAAACAATCAATTAAAGATAAATAATCCCAAAAATTATCCAAATAACTATCACCGGTCAACCCTATTAGTCTCTTCTCAAATATTTCCACGGGTTCAAAACATTCTTGTAAAAAAAAAACCACAATACATGCATTTTTGTGTATAAAACATAGGTACGTTTTATGAAAATCTCATTTGAAACACATCAGCCTCGCTGATAATTCAAATAAACAAATATTTCTTTAATTTGTTTGAAATTTATACTCAAAATCATATACGTTGGAAATCAAATATATACTCAAAATCATATGTCTTTGAAATCAAATCATAAAATCTCTTGACCATTCTCATTGGTCATATAAAATCTCAAACTCGCTGGTTCGGGAATCTATTAAAAAAACTGAAAGCCTCGTAGAGGAAATATTCCCGAAACTAGATAATAACATAAAATATATCAATCTTAATCCACTGCTTCGGGAATCTATCAAAAGCTGAAAACTTCGTAACCGAAATATTCCCGAAGCCGCATCATATAATCGCACAAAATTCTCAATCACGTCATATAATAATATAAAAATCTCAATCGACTGATGCGGGAATTTATTAAAACTGAAAGCCTCACTGAGGAAATATTCCCGCCATCACAGTGAAAACATCCTCATGACCAAACCCCGTTGGCCATGCAACAGGGAAATGTCTAACCACCACTGGAGCCTCGTCAGACTCCGGTCCGAGAACCCTAATGGCTCCCCCCGTGTCTAAGTCTACTACCTAGACACGTCACCGCCTCAATATACACAACCCTACGTCGACCACCGAGCGTGAATCTGACCTATATGGTCAAGTCGTCACCTCGCGTGGGATGAGACACTGCTAGCTAGCATCCATATCAATATCATAATCACGTGGACCATCGTGTGGTGAAAAACAAATCTCGAAATACATTTCCCTGTTAAATCGACATGCCGAAATCCAAAAATACCCGGCAAATCACCATGCCGTCAAATCACAAATACTCAGCAATCATCATGCCGTCAAATCACAAACACCCGGCAATCACTATGCCGTCAAATCAAATATACCCGGCAATCACTATGCCGTCAAATCAGAAATACGTAAATTCCCCAAAATAATATCGAAATAAATAATCAAAGTCGGCATGTCAAGAAATTCGAATTCATAAACTCAACAAAATTCCCGGAAACTTCAGTTCCGGTCTACCGAGTAAATACTCAAATAATTTGAAATTATGAAATCTCATGGGGGAACTCATTTTCCAGAGAAATATCAAAATCCAAATAAAACAGCACTGCTGTCAAAATCAAATCAAAACTAGATGTCAAAATCAATTCAAATCAAATCAAATCAAAATCCAGAGAAATATCTCATAAAATTCAAAAATTCAAAAATTCAAATATCTCATAAAATTCAAATATCTCATAAAATTCAAAAATTCATCATATAGCTTTTCGTTTCAATAAAATACTTTCTCATTTAATCACCAAATTTCTTATGCCTTTCAAATCATGCAATTAAAACAATTCAATTTCATTAAAATAATTATGCATGCATTCACTTTAAAATGAAACAGATCTAATCATTACTATCCGACATACATAATCTCTAACATATAGGCCCCTAAGGATTTATTATTATTTATTTAACCCCCAAGAAACATATCCCCGATCAAAGCACAATATACTGATTATAGATAAAGCAAGCATATAACAATATTTAAAATAGAGTAATTTCAACACAACTATTAGAGTATTCGAAATTCAAGAAAACCCGTCAGAGTCATGGTCCGAGAGTTGAACCGGCTCTGATACCATTTGAGAGAACCCGTCCCGAAAATTCCCTCGGAAAATTCGAAACAGGTCCTAATTAACCCCAAAACTAAAATAAAATTTCTTTGCTCCCAAACCGCCAACACCCACCCACTGGGAACAAAGTTCGACCAAAACGCCGCAGTTCCGAAATCGGGTCAAATCCGGTCAACGGTCAACGGCGATCAACGGTCAACGCCGGTCAACACCGGTCAACGGACTCAACGGTCAACGGTCAGAGTCAAAATCACTATTCACTTTACTATTTAACCTTATTACTGTTACTATTTACCTTTTTACTGTTTTACCGTTTCTTTTTACTATTACTGTTTTACTATTACCGAATTACTATTTACCACTTACCAAGTTACTTTTACTTTTTACCTTTTTACCCGCACCACCTCTGGCCGCCGGCAGCCGCAGCGCCGCCGCCACCGCCGCCGGCAGCACCACCACAGAGGCCAGAACGCCTCCAATTTTTACCCAAATGATCCCCATCACCTCAGGACCTCCATTCCATCGTCCCCACCGTCCTTGGGGGCCTCCTCCGCCGCAACCGGCGGCCCAGACGGCGGTCCAACATCCCCAATTCCAAATTCTCACCAAAATCAACCAATCCAACAACAACCAACCCCTATTCGACTCAAAACAACACCCTCAATCCAATTCTAGCCTCTAATTCCATAAACAATAACACAATCAACAAAAATCACAAAACCCCAATTCGGGTTCAAACCCTAGAAATTTCCAAACCGAAATTTCTACTTACCTTGGCCGAACTGATTCGATTCGCTTGGGGAGAAGGATAGCTGGCTCGAAGACAAGCCTTTCCCCCCCTGGAACTCGCCGATCGGTGGCCGGAAGGAGGATTTCCGGCCTCCCCGAATTACCCCTGTTCTTGGCCCGAAAAGGGTGAACGGCGGCGCTACGCGCCACGCCGTCACCCTAGAGAGAGAGAGGAGGAGGAGCCGAGCCGATCGGCACCGGTGGCGCGCCGATCGGTGGCCGGACGGCGGAGGGCTGAAGGTCAACGCCCAAGGATGGGGGCTCGGGCTCGAGCCCGATCGGGGGGAGAGGGAGAGGGTGAGGAGAGAGAGAAAGAAAAAAATAAGAAAAAGCATCCAAAAGGAATATTCCCTCTTTTTCAAAAATATTCCCGACCCGGAACGTTCCGCTCGTTTCCGGAAATTCCTCTCCCAATTTCACGTCATAACTTTTTCCTACGACGTCCGTTTCACGCGTGCAGCGTGTCTACGAACTCGTATCGCCGCGCTCTACAACTTTCATGAAGAAAATTTTTCAAAACTTATAACGGATCACCAAGTCAACTTTTTAAAAGGTAATTTAAGGTTCGGGTCGTTTCATATATAGTAAATTTCCTAAACAGTAAATAACTTCCTCAGGTCATAACTTTCTCATACGATGTCCGTTTCACGCGTGCCGCGTGTCCACGAGCTCGTATCGTCGCGCTCCACAACTTTCGTGAAGAAAACTTTTTCAAAATTACGAAGGATCACAAAGTCGACTTTTCCCCCCATTAAAACTTAAAACATTTTTCAAATTTAACCTCCGAAAATAATTCCGACATCGCGTGACAATTTAAAATAAAGCGTACGAAATTCCAATACTCATAATTCAGTTAAATTGGGTTCGGGATGTGACAATTCTTCCCCCCTTATAAAATTTCGTCCTCGAAATTTACATAACCAAAATCGCAGAAAATTCTGCGGAAAATCGGACAGAGTTTCCTCTATAATTAGGAAACCCAAAACCTGCAAGTATTCAAAATACACGTCTATAACCACAATAGAATTTCCAACCTATACCGGGAGCCACCACTGCTCGTCCGGCTTTCTTTACCAACACATATCAATGAAATACTCAATATAAACAAATTCAGGAACTCATATCCTGAAAATAAATCATTACGGAACAATCCGTAAACAATAATACTCTATACTGAATCAATAAAAAAAACAAATGCTATATCTCGAAGAAATCTCGAGACTAACTGATAGCGATAAAATCGCTAAATCAATAATAATATAATAATCGTCGTGTTACCGAGTAACACGAAATATAATATAATAATCACTGTGTCACCGCGTGACAAAAATATAATAATATAATAATCACTCGTACACGTTTTACGAGTTCGAATCAAATTGCATTCTCGTACTCATCGATTGAGTTCAAATTAAAATAGTCATACTCATCGCACGAATAAAAAATCCAAAAGGTTTTAGAACTGCACTTTTAACTTCAGAAAATATCGATAAATAAGTAGCCTTACCAAATGCATGGAAATTTTCTGATCAACAGTACACTCATAGAATAATATCTCCATCAAATTGATATTAAAAATTGATGTTCTATCGACATAGCTATGATTTTGCTATGAACACTTAAAACTTTACCAAACAACACAAATTCTCCACACCAATTGTATAAACATTGGGAAACAATTCCACCAAAAATTTAACAAAAAGGAGTTCAATTCCAAATCAAATCCAAACTAAAAATAGCAGCATAACACAATTCATAGGCAATCTATGATACCGAATCCTCGATCTCAAATAATCACTACTAATCATGTTATTCCTAAGTAAATTACCAAAAGTTCTGGATTAAAATTACACACAATAAAACAGCTCAACTCAAACCACCATAAATAAACTCAATTCCTAGCAATTCATAAGACTTTAGCTAAGTAACCCAATACATCAAGAAAAGATATTGAGAAACCATTGGAAAAATTTTATTTACCAAAACAAATAAACCAAAATAATATAACTCTGTCCAAGTACTAATCAAATCATAACGTAGGGTTAAAAATGAATAACAAATTTATTTTTGAGTTTAAAACTAAAGTTATAACTGATACACAACATGTAACAAGTTAAGTCCTGATGGTTCGGGAATCTATTAAAAACCGAAAGCCTCATAGAGGAAATGTTCCCGAAACTAGATAATATAAAAATATATAAAAATCTTAATCCACTGCTTCGGGAATCTATTAAAAGCTGAAAGTCTCATAAATGAAATATTCCCGAAGCCACATCACATAATCGTACAAAAAATCTCAATCACGTCATATAATAATATAAAAATCGTAATCGACTGATGCGGGAATTTATTAAAACTGAAAGCTTCACAAAGGAAATATTCCCGCCATCACAGTAAAAAACATCATCATGACCAAATCCCATTGGCCATGCAACAGGGAAATGTTTACCCACCACTGGAGCCTCGTCAGACTCTGGTCCGAGAGTCCTATTGACTCCCCCCATGTCTAAGTCTACTACCTAGACACGTCACTGCCTCAATATACACCACCCTACGTCGACCACCGAGCGTGAATCTGACCTATATGGTCAAGTCGTCACCTCGCGTGGGATGAGACCTCGCTAGCTAGCATCAATATAATAATAACGTGGACCCTCTGGACGTCAGACTCTGGTCCGAGAGCCCTATTGACTCCCCCCGTGTCTAAGTCTACCACCTAGACACGTCTCCGTCTCAATATATACAACCATACGTCGACCACCGAGCGTGAATCTGACCCATACGGTTAAGTCGTCACCTCGCGTGGGATGAGGCACCGCTAGCTAGCATCAATATAATAATCACGTGGACCATCGTGTGGTGAAAAAAAAAAACAAATCTCGAAATACATTTCCCTGATAAATCAACAACCATCTGAGGCTCATAAAAACATAACAATATAATAGCCTCCATATAAAACCATGAATCCCCGGCAAATCAACATGCCGTCAAATCAGAAAGACCCGGCAATTCACCATGCCGTCAAATCAAAAATACCCGGCAAATCACCATGCCGTCAAATCAAATCAAATATATATAAATTCCATCGACATGCCTCGCATGTCAGAAAAATCATAAATAATAAAATAAACAAAATCCCCGGAATTTCATTCCGGTCTACTGATTAACATACTCAAAATATTTCGAAATTATGAAATCCCATAGGAATCTTGTTTCTCAAAGAGATATCAAAATCCATAAAAACAGCATTACTGTCAATCAAATCCGTTTAACAGTAAACCAATAAAATATATTCAAAAGAAATCATCAATCTTTGATAATAAAAATCATTCTCAAAATAATTCAAGGGATATATAAAAATCCCCAAAAATTGAATCTCTGTTTTACTCATATCGCTTTTCATTTCAATAAAACACTCCTCAAATCATCCTTATTGAGCATATAATTATTCATACTTCATAGCAATTAAAAGTCAAGAAAATTTAAAGTTCCCAAAGTCGGTTCATCGCTCGAGCAAGATAAACAACAGTTTACATTACTCTGGCCATGATAAACTCTCACAAGTTCTTGATCACAATTCACACTCACACACAAAACATGTCTAAAATTCTCAATCAATAATTCGGCCAGAGAAATATTGAAGGAAATGTAAATAAGAAATCTTTAAGAGTTCTAGACAACCTCATCACATATTTAAAATATATAAAATCTCCCCAATGACACACACAGTAAAACACACAGGTCAAAGGATCATGCTCTGATACCAATTGAGAGGACACGTCCAGGAAATTCCCCTCGGAAACTTCCGAAACAGCTCCTAAGTAACCCAAAACAAAAGAAAATCACCTTGCTCCCAAACCGCCAACACCCACCCACTGGGAACAAAGTTCGATCAATTCTTTGATCGCTAATTTTGTTAATAAATTCTACTCGCTAAATACCCAATTTTCCATATAAATCATTCTTAATATAATGATAAATATACTAACATTTACTCTCATAATTATTAATAATACCAGGAGATTTACTCACCTTAATTTACTAGAAATGGTAAATATCCATTCGAGATCGAGTCGGACCATTACAGGATCGCGTCGGATCGAATCGCTGCAGTTCTGGAATCGGGTCAACTCCGGTCAACGCCGGTCAACTCCGGTCAACGCCGGTCAACTCCGGTAAACGCCGGTCAACGCCGGTCAGCGGTCACCGTTGACCGGTCAACGGTCTGGTCAACGTTGACCGGTCAACGGCCTGGTCAACAGTCTGGTCAACGTTGACTGGTCAACATTGACTGGGCCGGGCTGGGTCCGGGCCGGGCCGGGTCGAGTCGAGGCGTGCTGGGCCGGGTCGAAGCCGCTGGAAACGGGTCGGATCGACCTTATCGGGGTCGATTTTTCTCGGCTTCGATCCGGTCGCCTCGGCCTGAAGTGGCCGTCGTCACCTCGCCAGAACGGACCGCCAGGGCAAACCCTGCCGATCGGTGGGTGGCGCACTCTCGGCCGTCGCCTGCAGCGCCGCCACTCACGGTGGCCGATCTTCGAGTCGCCGCCGTTCCCTCCTCCGTGCTCTTCCGGTGCCGATCCTTGGCTCGAAAGGAAGAGGAGAGGGAGCTGAGCACGATGCTGGGTGGCGCGCGTGACGCCGTGGCCGGACGACGGAGATCGGGCGAAAAATCACTATGAACAGTGACCGGAATCGGGGGAGAGAAGGTGAACAGTAATTTTGCTACAGTAATTTAAAATCTACCCGAAATGGAAAGTTACCATTTTCTGGAAATTAATCCCTTTATATAGTAAATTTCCTAAACAGTAAATAACTTCCTCAGGTCATAACTTTCTCATACGATGTCCGTTTCACTCGTGCCGCGTGTCCACGAGCTCGTATCGTCGCGCTCCACAACTTTCGTGAAGAAAACTTTTCCAAAATTACGAAGGATCACAAAGTCGACTTTTCCCCCCATTAAAACTTAAAACATTTTTCAAATTTAACCTCCGAAAATAATTCCGACATCGCGTGACAATTTAAAATAAAGCGTACGAAATTCCAATACTCATAATTCAGTTAAATTGGGTTCGGGATGTGACATATATAACCCGAAAATCTTCAGAACTCCCAAATCCCTAATTCGATCCTAATTTCTGAATCCCCCGAATAGTCACCACCACCACCTCTGTTGTCTCCGGTCTGCACCACGGCCACCACCTCTGTTGTCTCCGGTCTGCACCACGGCCACCACCCTGTCCGATCCCTCACTCCGGCCCAAACCCTGAATCCCCCTCTCTCCACCCTCTGCAAAACCCTGCCCTGAATCCCTAATTCCCCTCTCTCCACTATCACCACCGGCCACCACCCTTCCGCTCGCCCATAACAGCTACAGGACCCCGTTTCGCGCCTCCGTCCTCTCCCTCCCGACTCCGCCGCAGTTCAGGCCTCCGTCTCCGCCACCCTCGACGACTCCCTCCGTGAAGGTACCTCTCTCTCTCTCTCCCCTTCTCTCCTTCGCATTGTGCATATTGATGGGAGCCGAAGCTCGCATGCAATAATAAACCCTACAAAAATATCGTTAGTAGTATGAGCAAGTAGGGATCGTTCTAGGCCGGGGATTAAGGGTACCTGAGATATGAAATTGTTAGACAAACATATATACATATATACAAAATCGTCACACACATATGGGGGTATAAGATGGTTCGGCAGCCCTAGGGCTGCCCTCTAATACTAGATACGAAAATAAAAACAGAAAAATAAACCTAAGCTATTATATACAAGTGATCATCATCTCTCACACAAAACAGTTCACACAAAAGACTCTTTAGCATATAGATTTGCATGCAAGAAGGTAAGGATCAAGTATTTAGCATGTTCAAGACCTAAGTTAGTTTCGACACAACTAGAGCCTCCAGCAGTTTTCCAATTGTTAGACTTCTTAAATTCTTAGAAACTACTCCAGCGTATGACTTCTAAGGTGATGCTAATCCGGTTTTACGCGTTTTAACATTTAAGCATGTGAGTCTAAATCGAAGACATGTAAACAAGCAAGGTTGTCAATCATCTTATTTAACATGCAAGTAATCTAAGGTTTTTACCCTAGGTGAGCAACACAAAACAAACTACTCCAGCGTATGACTTATTCGTATTACTCGGTTAAATGAAACCTAACATCTAGATTTACATGCTTCCAGCCAATACTAATGCTTCGGTTTATAAGGCACACTCATAGATTACTAACCAAATTAAATCCTAAACATGCTTCTAATACCACTGCCCTAATTATCCAACATACAAAATCCATAAGTTAATTTTCAGAAAAACCATGCATAACATACAATATTCGGTTCATACAAAGTTTCAAGAAAAACCAAGAATCGAAACAAATTCGTACAAAACAACCAAACATAAATAAATACAAAAGCCATAGGGGAATGGATCACACTTTAAAAACCTTGAAGATTCCTCAAAGGTGACAAGGTGGCTCGGCTGCTGCTCCTTGGTGTTCGGCAAGAACAGAAATCGGCAGAAACAAAGGTGGAAGGGATTCGGCTATATGGTGGTGATGGTGATGGTTCGGCTAGGTATTTATGTGTTGGTGTTGTGGAAGACTTGGTAGAGCTTTAGGCTAGTATAATATGATTGAGATGAGATGATTTTCAGAATGCATATGTGGTGGTATATATAGAGGAAAAGGGAGAGAGGCTGCCGGCCAACAAGAAGGGGAAACAAAGAATAGGTTTCCTTGTAGGTTTATGTTTCCTTGTTGAATAAATATTTGCATTCTTGATTTTCTTTTTCTGATTTTTCTTCAAGGCTTGGGCTGCACATCTTCATGGACTTCACATGTAGGCTTGACAACTCCATTTGGTGACTTTGATCCATCGAAAATGTCCCATTCATCAAGAACACAAAACTGGCAGATTATGGTCTTCTCGGCAGCCTTTCCTAGCTTGACTAGGAAAGCGTCTTTTCTTGTGCTTTCTTCAATCTCTCGAGCCCTATGTCTTCCTCTATCCTTCAATATGCTTGGACCATCTTCACATATGCTTTTGTACACCATTTGGTCCATCAAAAACAGAAAACACAAAAAAAGGGGGCAGTAGGTTCCTGGAATCGGCAGATTTGACCTTGATGCAGTAATTCCGGCTTATCTCCCTTCGTGGAGCTCCGATTGATGCGATTCCAAGTCTCAGATAAACTAGACACATATGGCCATCTCCCCATAAAACAGTTTGATCAAATTCCTTGTGAGTCGACGGGAATGATTTTTCGAAGTTGGGACACAGTCCCAGGAAAATCCTGGAAGTCCCTGGATTGAAATGCTCGGACTGCCGTTTTGCAGCCAACTTTTGGGTGACTTCCCGAACTCCGATTGATCTGAAATTTTAACACAGCATTCCTCAGCATATGAATATTAAGCACGCCAAATTTCGCCAAATTCGGATAAGGGTAGATCGCATTTTTACTCATCTCAAAATCACGAAAAAGACATGTTTTACACTATTTTCCAGATTTCTCATACTTAGTCATTTTTCGGATTCTTAATCATTTTTCATCAAAACTCTACCAAAACGACACTAACTACATTATGACTCTATCTTAGACAAATAAGGGTTAAACAAAGCATAAACGAGGACATAAGCATGTAATATCGTCGCACATTGTGCTCCTATCAACTACCCCACACTTATCCTTTGCTAGTCCCTTAGCAAACTAAATTAAACTAGACTCTAAACAAACTATTGCCCCTAACAATTTGTCTCAGGCTCGTATGTACACATAGCTTTCAAGTTAATGCATGAGAATGCTAAGCACGAAAATTCTGAGCTTCATGAACATGTGACATCAATATGAACATATAAGAACAAAAAGTAAGCATGTAGACATGTTAAAGTTAATTCAATCCTCCTCACTAGGCATACTCTCTTCTTTTCTCTCGAAGCAAGGTAATTCACTCATAAGTATATGCAAGCGAAAGATAATGAATTACAAAGAGTGACTTGCATATATCAAAAAAAACGAAAGCACTTTGTGAATTTTTATGGAAAAACCTCATATGATAACTATATGCACCAATGAACCAAAACCATATGCTTACTCTTGAGATAATCTCCACAAATCAAGTTTAACCATCTTAAGAATCATGAAAAAGATCAAGCAAAAGGTTGTAATGAGGCTAGGCTAAGAGGTATTCGATATTTGGATAAGGAGGCTCAAAAACGTCACCATGGCCTTTGGCAAAGCTCAAATCTCCTTATGTCTTCTCGCCGAAAGGGTCAAATTTCATCTTGTTGGAACCATACTTCATTCTTTTCTTCCCATACAACATTACAACAATAATCTAGACAATAGCCATGCACAAAATTTTTCTTTTCTATGCCTATGCCGTGCCCTAATTTTCTTCTTTTTCTCTCGGCTTCTTTTCTTTTTTTTTTTTTTTTTTTTTTAATCCGAGCATTTCCTCTCTTTTCTTTTCATAAGCACGGCATGCATACATTTTTCATATAATTTTATGGCTAAGTCTACCCCACACTTGCTCTTCTTCATCACACACGCGAAAACGCTTTCAAAAATTCAAGCTTTGCCGGAACACACAGTAAAGGCATCACTATACTAAGTTCATGGAAAGTGTTTAAGGGTGATGAAAGAAAAGGCTCAACATAGGCTCAAAGGGGGTTTACTAAGGTGTCCCACGACGGGCTCCAATAGGGCTCATGCTTTATTTGGCTTTGGTGGTAAACCTAAATGATCTTTATTCAATCACATTCAAAATCAAGGTATTTTATGATATAAACGTTTTGAAAGTCAACAAGAGTAAGTTCTAGCATACTAGAGTTCATTAAAAAGCTATGGCACATAGTCATCGAATAATCAAAGAATTATGAGGTTTCATGCTTCCTACGAATCTATCGAATTTTATCTTTTTATCGCTCAAGAAGAAAGCAAATTGGCTCTAAAGCTCACATAGGTTATAATCGAAATAAATGAGCTCAAACATGCATGCTTCATAATCAACAAGTCCTACATGCTCCTACCAATGCACAAAATCCATGAAACTTACAATTTTTAATTGTATGCATAACCATCATCTATGTATGCAAAGAGGAGAAAAACATCATTGACATATTAGGGGCATCCTAAGACTCGAAACAAACACTCTATTTTTTTGTGTTACATTTTTCTGAAATTTTCTTTTCTAAACTAAGCACACAAATCATAAAACAAAAACGGAACATGCTATCCCACCCCACACTTAGAAAATTACATTGCCCTCAATGTAAGCACAAAACAATATCAATGAATTTCCTAAGCATGCAATCGACTAACATATTCCAACATATCATCACAAATCAAAGAAAGGGAGAAGGGTTAAGAAATTTCAAACTCTCGGTGATGGCTCCTTCATTTTTCTTTGATCGACATGGGTTGCCTCCCAAGTAGCGCTTTGTGTTTATAGTCCATAGCCTAGACTTTTCACCGTGTTGTAGCATGTGTTCATCGTGTTCCAAAGCATTCCAAATCGGCAACAAGAAGTTCCATGAGAATCTCGTTGCAAGAAGTGTCTGATTCGGCATTTGAAGAGGTGGTTGTATCCTGCGTCGTATCGGAGGCAGCGGATGGCGTATCTGGGCTGGCGGATGGTGTATCCGGGCTGGCGGATGGTGTATCCAGCTCGTGTCCGGCCTCGTGTGATCTTGTGTCAACCCTGCCGGCAATGGCAGGTCCGGTAGGAGGTAGTGGTGCTACTGAAAACAGCGGCAGCAGTGCGGCAGGATGGTGCGTGTCCGGCAGGAGGTGCGTTGGTGCGTCTTGTGTGTCCGAGGCAGCCCTCTTGGTGATGCTGCCGGCAATTGCAGGTCCGGCAGCCACTTGGTGTGGTGGTGGCATGGCTGCATCATGTGAATGTGAAGGCAACTCGGCTTGTGGTGATGATGGTGAGGCGGGGTAGACGGCGGCTTCATCCACCGTGTGTTCTTGAAAGGAAGAATAGTAAGGCTTGAGGCGATGGCCATTTACCTTGAATGTGTTTCCCGTAACTTCATTCCGAATTTCTATGGCTCCATGAGGAAACACTTGAAGAACAATGAATGGTCCAAGCCAACGAGAGCGCAACTTTCCCGGAAAGAGTTGAAGCCGTGTATTAAACAAGAGAACTTTTTGCCCAACTTCAAACTTCTTCCCCCGAATTATCTTGTCATGGTACGCTCTTGTCTTCTCCTTATAGATCCAAGCGGCATCATAAGCTTCATTGCGAATTTCTTCAAGTTCATTGAGTTGAAGCTTTCTATGAAGACCGGCATCATCTATGCTCATGTTGAACTTTTTAACGGCCCACCATGCTTTGTGTTCTAACTCAACCGGTAAGTGACATGCTTTGCCATAAATCAACCGAAAAGGGGACATACCTATCGGTGTCTTGTACGCTGTCCTATAAGCCCACAAAGCATCATCGAGACGATCACTCCAATCCTTCCTTGAAGGTCCAACCGATTTCTCCAAAATGTTCTTGATCTCTCGATTACTCACCTCGGCCATTCCACTTGTTTGGGGGTGATATGGTGTAGAAACTTTATGCGTGACTCCATACCTCCTCAATAAGGCTTCAATAGTGCGGTTACAAAAATGGGATCCTCCATCGCTAATCAAGACCCTTGGAACTCCAAAACGTGAAAAGATGTTGGTCTTGAGAAACTTGGCTACCACCTTGGCTTTGTCAACCTCTAAGCCTCTTGCCGAAATTATATGCCCTAGAACAATGCCTTGCGTGACCATGAAGTGACACTTCTCCCAATTGAGCACAAGATTTGTCTCTACACACCTCTTAAGTATCTTCTCCAAGTTCCCCAAACATGCATCGAAGGTGCTTCCATACACACTAACGTCATCCATAAACACTTCGATAATGTCTTCAATAAAATCCGAGAAGATAGCATACATACATCTTTGAAAAGTGCCGGGTGCGTTGCAAAGTCCGAATGGCATCCGCCGATAAGCAAACGTGCCAAATGGACAAGTAAAAGTGGTCTTCTCTTGATCGTCCGGGTGTATCATGATTTGATTGTAGCCACTATATCCATCAAGAAAGCAATAGTAAGAATGACCGGCCAACCTCTCTAGCATTTGATCCATAAACGGCAAAGGCATGTGATCCTTCCTCGTTGTAGCGTTGAGCTTCCTATAGTCGATGCACATCCGATGACCGGTTACAAGTCTTTGTGGCACAAGTTCATTCTTCTCATTCTTGACAACCGTTACACCACTCTTCTTTGGCACTACTTGCACGGGAGATATCCACTTACTATCCGAGATTGGGTAGATCACCCCACAATCGAGCAACTTGATAATTTCTTCCTTTACAACCTTCATCATGGGAGGGTGAAGTCGACGTTGAGCTTCCTTTGTCGGCTTAGCTCCTTCTTCCAATAACATACGATGAACACAAGTAGTAGGGCTTATTCCCTTGATATCCGCTAAGGTCCAACCTATGGCGGTCTTGTACTTCTTAAGCACACGTATTAAATCCACTTCTTGCTTCTCACTAAGCATTGAAGACACAATAACCGGTAGTGTATCTTCTTCTCCAAGATAAGCATACTTCAAGTGACTAGGGAGTTCTTTTAGTTCTAACTTTGGGGCCTCTTCCACACTTGGTCGGAATTTTGTTGTGGCACTTGGAATTGACAAGAACGAATTATAGGGTGGGGCGTAGGGTCGAGCTTCTAGCTCGGCAGCAACTTTTCTCATACTCGGCTCTATCATAAATGGCTCGGCAATGATACCTTGCTCGGCACTTCTTTGCTTGGCCGGCCCTTCTTTCTCATCCTTATGCACGATTCGTTCTCCCCTCTTGTCAAATCCGACCCCTTGCTCAATCGCTAATTGCTATGCGTCGAGCGAGGTCGACATAACTTGCTCGACCTCCTCCAAAACATCAATGGCACAACCCTCCTTGAAATCAACATTAGGAAACTTCATGGCATCAAAAACATTGAACTTGATCACCTCACCATCAAATTCCATAGTTAGGTTGCCCTCGGCCACATCTATCTTTGTGCGCGCGGTCCTCATGAATGGTCGCCCTAGAAGCAATTGAGTGTTGTTGACCGGCGAATCCTCCATCTCAACCACATAAAAATCGGCGGGGAATATCAATTGGTTAACTTGCACCAACACATCCTCTACATAACCTTCCGGATATTTACTTGAGCGATCCGTAAGTTGAATGATGACATTATCCCTCTTGAGAGGCCCTATACTCAACGTTTGATACACATTGAGTGGCATGACATTGATCGATGCTCCCAAATCCAACATAACATCATCAAACCGTGTATTGCCTATGACACAAGGCACATTGAAGCTTCCCGGATCCTTCATCTTTGGTGGCAATTTTCTTTGAATAACGGCCGACACCGTCTCGCTCATAGTTACCACACGAGTCTCTCTAGTATGCCTCCTTGCCGTGCAAAGCTCCTTCAAGAACTTAGCATACTTTGGCACTTGCTTAATGCACTCCAACAAAGGAATGTTGACTTGCACTTTCCGGAAAATCTCCAATACCTCTTCATCGGACTTGTCCTTCTTTGTTCTAGCAAAACGTGAAGGGAATGGGGCACTAGATGATGACACCCCTCCCTTGCTTGCTTGGTTCGGCAATACCTCATTCTTTGATGTGGCGGGATCGTACTCAAGCTCGTTACGCAGCCCCTTATCATTCATACCATGGTTGCCGGCATCACCCTTTTTCTCGGTTGCACCTCTACTCCTCTCGGCAGCAACATTGCCGGCATCATCAACATGCTCGGCAACATGGCTCTCCTCGGCATCTCCATCATGGCTGCCGGCAATGACAGGTCCGGCAGCCATCTCATCCTCATTTATTCCCTTGAAAGTCATTCGCTTCTTCTTTGGACTTGTTGGAGGAACCAACTCTCTTCCGCTTCGAGTTTGAATCACTTTGGCTTGCTCGTTCCTCGGATTTGGAATCGTATTGCTTGGCAACTTTCCTTGCTCATTGAATCTTCCCATAAAATCCACAACTTGCCCCATTTGAGTCTTGAGCTCACCAATGTCCTTTTGATGATTTTGTTGTCCCGCGAGTAATGCTTGAGTAGCACTTGACAATGATTGAATCAAAGCATCGTAGTTTGGATTGCTCGGCAAAGCTTGGCCTTGACCTTGGCTCGGCCCTCCTTGTGGCTGGTTCGGCAATGCATTAAAGTGACCTTGGTTCGGCATGTATGGCTGCCGAGGCACAAATGGTGGCCTCGGTGCAAATGGCGCTCCTCCCTCTCTCGGTTGCATAGGTGCTCTAAGCACGTTGTCATTATTTGCCCATCGAAAGTTCGGATGATCATTGAACCTTGGATTGAAATTTCCAAATCGTTGGCCTCCTTGAAAACCAATTGCATTGCACTCCTCTACTCCCTCATTAACTCCTAATTGAGGGCATTGTTCGGTCTCATGGCCCTCGGTGCAAATTCCACAAACACTAGCACGCTTCTTCATCAAATTACTCACCAAGTCGGTGAGCTTGTCCACTTTATCCTCTAACTTTGAGCTCGAAGACGTCTCATGTACTTTTTCATTCCTTTGCACATTGCCTCGTGCCATGCCAAATTGTTGGTTGTTCAAAGCACGAACTTCCAACAAACTTCTTGCCGCACCGGCGTTCAACTCCAAAAAGCTACCTCCCGCGGCCGAGTCGAGAAACTCTCTCTCCATGACACGCAATCCCTCATAGAAATATTGTAGCAAAAGTCCATCGCTAATGCCATGCGATGGACACAAAGAAACTAGGGACTTGAACCTCTTGTAGTAGTCGAAGAAAGTCTCATCTCCGGCTTGCTTCACACTTGTAATTTGCTTCCTCAGATCAGTGATACGTGAAGCAGGAAAGTACTTGAGCAAAAACTCATCCATCATAGTACTCCACGAAACAATGCGACCACTAGGCACCTCAAACAACCACTCCTTCGCTTGATCTTCTAAAGAAAACGGAAATGCCTTCATTTTGAAGTGTTGCAAATCGGTCCCTCTTGGGCACATAGACTCCGTGGTGAAGTTAAACCACTGTAGATGCTTGTTAGGGTCCTCACTTGGCATCCCATAAAATGACTTCAACTTATGGAGGAATCCACTCCTCAATTCAATCTCTCCAGTCTTTTCAGCTTCCAAGGGAGGATAAGTAATATTAGAAGGAGCAACTCCAGCTCCAGCAACATGACCATTCTGTGATCTGATTGATGCCATGATCTCTTCTTCTTCTTCTAATTCGGCAAAGGCTTCAAATTCTGGATTCTGAAGATCACACGACGATGACACTACTGATGGTGAACTCGGCACTGACTCTGAAATGGACGGCACTATAGGGGAGGACGGTACAGATGATGCTACGGATGAACTGGTTGGTGACGATGGTGGTAATGGCACAAAACGAGCAATAGCGAGTTCTTGATCTAAACGTTGCAAACGGCCTTGAAGATCTCTTGCCCAAATACTAGATTCGGACATGCACTATTTCTGAAATTTGCAACATTTAAACAAGTTAGAACCTCGTAAAGAAATCGAAGACAAGAATATACATCATTACAAGCCACGGCATTGCCGATTACACAACAAATTTCAAACAATGATAAACATATATAAACGTTCGGCAACACATATAGTACACGGCACAATATACACGGCAAAGCAACAATATGTTTCGGCCACAAGAAGAAAAATCGGAAAGTTCATGAGCATGTAATCGCTAAGTCTAATTTCTTTTAAATTTGTTCTAACTCTCGAAGTACGTGGAGCAGAGGAGATAACGGTGCAATGGACTGATGCAGCCCCCGGTAGTATCATGCTTAATCCGATATACCTCAAGAGTTTGAACCACACAACATGTTTTATCTTTGAAGAAAATAGGCCACATATGTCAAGTTATGTTCTAGCGTCTAAAGTGAGGTGATGCTTCGGCACAAGCTGTCGACTAGGTCGTGCGGATTTTACGTTTCAAAGGTTATTAAAATCACGGAGGGCGAACCCCCTACAGGAACCAGGCAGGACTCGTTGTTGGACACCACGGAGGGCGAACCCCCTATCGATTCACTCACCGAGAATGAACATCAGTCTATGGGCCTTGAGATCCAGTTAAACAAACCTGAGAACCATATCTATGATAATAACTTCCCCATACTTTGTAAAACAAACACGGATCCCTAGCGGTCTCAAGTGTTGATTAAAACCGCCCTCAACCTCATAGAAGTAATACTATTACCGAAGAAACGCTTATATGCGTGGGGGGGAAGTATCCCGCGTTTCCCAATCTACATAGAAACGGCCTCCGACAAAGCACCATTCACATGAAGGGTTTTGGTTATGATCAACAAAAGAGGCTTCACCTACATGTTACACTTTAGAAACTACAATAAACTCAAACATACACAACATATCAACTTCCTAGAAATTAAACTAAGTGACTACCAACATACATCATTATACATCATGCAACTTTCGAAATTTAAACTCTACATGCCAAAGCATATTTCTACTTTACAAAATCCCAAAATAAACTTAAAATTTATAACTTTACACTTTCACAACAAAAATTTCCAGCAACATTATATACACAACAAATTCATGAAACAAGCTTTTATAATCCCCGGCAACGGCGCCAAAAATTGATGGGAGCCGAAGCTCGCATGCAATAATAAACCCTACAAAAATATCGTTAGTAGTATGAGCAAGTAGGGATCGTTCTAGGCCGGGGATTAAGGGTACCTGAGATATGAAATTGTTAGACAAACATATATACATATATACAAAATCGTCACACACATATGGGGGTATAAGATGGTTCGGCAGCCCTAGGGCTGCCCTCTAATACTAGATACGAAAATAAAAACAGAAAAATAAACCTAAGCTATTATATACAAGTGATCATCATCTCTCACACAAAACAGTTCACACAAAAGACTCTTTAGCATATAGATTTGCATGCAAGAAGGTAAGGATCAAGTATTTAGCATGTTCAAGACCTAAGTTAGTTTCGACACAACTAGAGCCTCCAGCAGTTTTCCAATTGTTAGACTTCTTAAATTCTTAGAAACTACTCCAGCGTATGACTTCTAAGGTGATGCTAATCCGGTTTTACGCGTTTTAACATTTAAGCATGTGAGTCTAAATCGAAGACATGTAAACAAGCAAGGTTGTCAATCATCTTATTTAACATGCAAGTAATCTAAGGTTTTTACCCTAGGTGAGCAACACAAAACAAACTACTCCAGCGTATGACTTATTCGTATTACTCGGTTAAATGAAACCTAACATCTAGATTTACATGCTTCCAGCCAATACTAATGCTTCGGTTTATAAGGCACACTCATAGATTACTAACCAAATTAAATCCTAAACATGCTTCTAATACCACTGCCCTAATTATCCAACATACAAAATCCATAAGTTAATTTTCAGAAAAACCATGCATAACATACAATATTCGGTTCATACAAAGTTTCAAGAAAAACCAAGAATCGAAACAAATTCGTACAAAACAACCAAACATAAATAAATACAAAAGCCATAGGGGAATGGATCACACTTTAAAAACCTTGAAGATTCCTCAAAGGTGACAAGGTGGCTCGGCTGCTGCTCCTTGGTGTTCGGCAAGAACAGAAATCGGCAGAAACAAAGGTGGAAGGGATTCGGCTATATGGTGGTGATGGTGATGGTTCGGCTAGGTATTTATGTGTTGGTGTTGTGGAAGACTTGGTAGAGCTTTAGGCTAGTATAATATGATTGAGATGAGATGATTTTCAGAATGCATATGTGGTGGTATATATAGAGGAAAAGGGAGAGAGGCTGCCGGCCAACAAGAAGGGGAAACAAAGAATAGGTTTCCTTGTAGGTTTATGTTTCCTTGTTGAATAAATATTTGCATTCTTGATTTTCTTTTTCTGATTTTTCTTCAAGGCTTGGGCTGCACATCTTCATGGACTTCACATGTAGGCTTGACAACTCCATTTGGTGACTTTGATCCATCGAAAATGTCCCATTCATCAAGAACACAAAACTGGCAGATTATGGTCTTCTCGGCAGCCTTTCCTAGCTTGACTAGGAAAGCGTCTTTTCTTGTGCTTTCTTCAATCTCTCGAGCCCTATGTCTTCCTCTATCCTTCAATATGCTTGGACCATCTTCACATATGCTTTTGTACACCATTTGGTCCATCAAAAACAGAAAACACAAAAAAAGGGGGCAGTAGGTTCCTGGAATCGGCAGATTTGACCTTGATGCAGTAATTCCGGCTTATCTCCCTTCGTGGAGCTCCGATTGATGCGATTCCAAGTCTCAGATAAACTAGACACATATGGCCATCTCCCCATAAAACAGTTTGATCAAATTCCTTGTGAGTCGACGGGAATGATTTTTCGAAGTTGGGACACAGTCCCAGGAAAATCCTGGAAGTCCCTGGATTGAAATGCTCGGACTGCCGTTTTGCAGCCAACTTTTGGGTGACTTCCCGAACTCCGATTGATCTGAAATTTTAACACAGCATTCCTCAGCATATGAATATTAAGCACGCCAAATTTCGCCAAATTCGGATAAGGGTAGATCGCATTTTTACTCATCTCAAAATCACGAAAAAGACATGTTTTACACTATTTTCCAGATTTCTCATACTTAGTCATTTTTCGGATTCTTAATCATTTTTCATCAAAACTCTACCAAAACGACACTAACTACATTATGACTCTATCTTAGACAAATAAGGGTTAAACAAAGCATAAACGAGGGCATAAGCATGTAATATCGTCGCACATTGTGCTCCTATCACATATATCTTTCAGGCTAGGTAGCTATATAACTGGGTGACGATTCTCAATATTTAAGCTTCTGCTCTCTATAGTTTGTATAGATTATGCTTCTTCTTGGAAATTGCTCGAGGTTGGTACATGTTATAACTTGTTCTGAGAAAAGGGTTGGCCTAATTGTACCCATGCAACACACACTTCCGATGTACAAATAATACATAGTACGTTGATTGAGCAAACTCTTTCCCCCTCTCTGCTTCTTTCTAGGAAATTTCTTGGTATACAACAAAAGAAAATGTGGGGGTTTAAAGGCTTTCAAGAGGAAATGTCGGTTTGGTTTGCATTTGGTGGATTTGGTGGATTTCTTGTGTTGTAAGACTGATTTGGGAGCATGTGATTCGGTATATGTTTAACTTGAACTTGAAGGAATTCGTTTTGTTTTGTTTTAGTTGGTAGGTTTTAGTTTTGGGTGTCCTTTTGGAGTAGTTTTGACTGTTTTGTATTTGGGGTGTGCTGAAAATTTTGATTATTGTTTAAATGGCTGTTATTAGATGTTAGAAATGACTACATGCATTTTAGCTTCATTTATGAGGTATTTAGGCTAGGGTTGTTGAAGAACGGTGTTTTTTATTATGAAAATGTATCTTTTTCCTTTTTCTGATTTTGGTTGTGGCGTTTGAATTCAAAAATCATTTGAATCAATATAACTTTGGACATAAGTAAAACTATGCGGTGTCATCTAACGAGATATTATGGAAAGTAGGGGTTTTTGGCCGAAGTACAAGTCGTTTAGTATAATTATTTCTTATCATTGCAAATAAGAGATATTGAGTTTACCTCTTGTTTAATCTGATCTATGACAATGAGTTATCTAACTGAATTGCTATTATTTACCCATAATCCAATATAGTTATTCTCGGTCACTTCCCAAAACATGGTTTACTCTTGTAAAATAATGGCATATTTGTTTCCAACTTGACCATCACTTTTGCTGATCATGATAATGATGATAGGTGGTCCGGATATTTGTTTAGATACTATTTTCAGTAGAACATCTCGCTAAGATATGAAATGCTATGAGAACACCCATTAGAAGGGCAGTTGTCCAGTACCTGCATATGCAGTTTGTTTTGTTATGAATAAATCTATGAAACTCTGGTAGAAGATAAGTTACATGGTCAAAAGAAAATGTTGGCTAAAATTCATTTAATGTTGGCTAAAATTCATTTAATCTAGACCAGTGAGTCAGGGAGCAGGAACAAGAATTATGCTGTAAATAGAAAGCTTTGATCGATATCACCAGTCCAACATTAAGTTCATGTAATCTAAGTTGGTTTCTGACTTCTTACTCAGAAAAAAAAATTCCTATAATCTGGTCACCAGTTTCTGGAGTCAAATATCAAATATCAGTATTATCTTTTGTTGAGTACTTGACTGGGACAACAAAATGGATTATGACGTAGTTAGAGTGTCACTTTAGCCCATTACTGTTTGGTCGTGTTAGACATAATTTCTTTATTGTCTTTATTAGACATAGTTTCTATTTGATGTACTTTGATGACTTTCTTATATTGATCAATGTTTTTATTTTATCATAATTTTTAATTTTTTTTTAATATACCTCTTATATCAGCAATGCCTCCAAAATCTCGATATTCGAAGATGAAGAAGATGGTCGAGCTTGAGGACCGTGATATTCGGCAGGACTTGATGAGACGATCACTACGAGCACCACCACTACCGACGTCGCACGCTGATTCTTCTGGGCTCTCACCTTCTTCTTTTGCTGGTCCTTCAACTCCATCTCCATCTCTTGCTCCTTCAGCTCCTGGTCCTGCTCTTTCAGCTCCTGCTCCAGTTCCTGCTGTAGCACCTGCTCCTGCTTCTTTAGCTGCGTCACCGGGCTTGCTGCTAAGCGCTCCCCCACTCCCAGCAATGGCGCCAGTGACGTCTAGTGGCCCCAGTAGCGGTTCTACATCTACCGGGTCTTCGATGACTGCACGCAGCATTCGTTGCAAGAACTTGGAGACGAGAGGTATATTTCGGTTATGGTGTTTCATTTGATTAAGGATAGATATAGATGATATGAAAGCTTAGAATATGTCCGGTAATTAAGGATTTAATGGTTATATTCGTCTTTTTTGTGCAGATACACCACCAACAAAGAGGAGAGGTGTGGTGGTTGGATTAAAGACCCAGGAGCTGGTCCGGACCACGGGGGGGAAGATCGTGGTGGAGTACGATGAGTACCACAAAGGCCCGAAGGATCCCAAGGGCCGAAGCCTCATTTCTAGGGACATTGGAAGTTGTATCAAGGACAGTGTCCCCACGATAAAGCCCACCTACAGGGAATTGAGCGTTGAGGACCGAGGGATCGTGTCCGACTACCTCTCGGTAAGTTTGTTGTTTAATATGTTTTTTACTTTTCTTACTAATTTTATTTTTGTTATGCTTTAGTACTAATGTGGGTCCATTGTGTCTATGTAGCCACACTACCAGCTCCCCCCAAATCATGATGGCCTGTGGTATTTTGTTTAGACAACGGCAGCCGATCGGTATAAGGATTGGAAATCCGATTGCCGACAACATTGGCTGCAGTGGGGCGATGACCTTCCTCTTGAGTTCCTTCATCGTCCGACGCAGTGGCAGTGGTTGGTGGTGCACTTCAAGGACCCTAATCATGCGGTAATCAATCTCTCTCTTTCGTCTCTTTCAAACTCAAGGCCCAGTACGAATGCAAACTTGATGGGTTTTTTTCTGTGTGTTTTTGTTTCCTGCAATTTAAACTTGATGGCTTTTTAACCTCTATATGTAATAGTTGTAAATGATGTGGTACATGCCTTATGTGCGAGAATGAAGGAGATTCGTTCGCGTCCAAAAAGGATGAACCACCACTCCGGGACAACTGCCTTCAGTTACCAGGCGAAGCTGCATCAGGATCAAGGACATCCAGCCCCATTCATCCGTGCATTCGAGGATCATATGCAAAAGACCATGTGGGCGGTCCACACGTGGCTTCTGCTCTTTTTGTTCCATTTCTTGTTTTACAATTGCGTCATTATGTATTTTTTATTAACATTGGTTATGTGTGTTATTGTAGGAGGCGATGAAAGAACATGTGGACAGACTAGTAGGGGAAAGGACGACCCTACACCCGGATATTGCCTCCGAAGTACCTCTGCTCGTCGAGGATCAAATCGAAGTGATATCCACTCGACTTGGGGTCAAGAGAGGCACTGATGTCCGAGGGGTGGGACGGTGCATGCAGCGGTCGCCGAAGAAGAGGGGAGGGGTCCGGCATGTGGAAGTTGATGGCATCGTGGAGGAACGAGTTCGTGAAGTTAAAGAATAATTGATGGCGCAAATGGAAGAGCGTGACCGCCAAAGAGATGCAGCCCATGATTAGCGCATGCGTCAAATGGAAGGCATGATTGCGATGCTCATGGCGCAACAATAGTCAAGGGCTGCGGGTGCAGGTAGTTCTTCTCAAAACCCATGACTTCACGACATGGAGGCTCTCCACCACTTCTATATATGTCTAGTACTTAGAGAACAGTTTATGTACTTAGCACAATTCAGTTTCGAACGAATGTGTTGGTTTCAGATATTTAAATGAATGTGTTGGTTTCGGATATTTAAATGAATGTGTTGGTTTCAGATATTTAAATGAATGTGTTGGTTTCAGATATGTGAATAGAATGTGTTGGTTTGGTATGTTTTGGCTGTGCAGGTTTGATTGGTTTAGTTTTGTAAAAGGGCAACATATAGAAGCAGCTTCTGTGCTGAATGCAAAAACCTCACTTAAGCGACGGATAATACATATTTCGTCGCCTTAGTGAATCTGAAGCGACAGATGGAGCCCAAAATCCGTCGCCTAAGTAGATATTAAGCGACGAACTCTGATATCTATGTCGCTTAAGAATACACATATCCGTCGCGGACGAGTACAGTAAAAATCAATTTATTAACATTTGTAGTCACTCAAATTTAAAGTGACTAGGCTTATTAGTCGCTTAAGATTAAAGTGGAGCGACGGATAAACAAAAATCTGTCGGTAACAAGAAAATAAAAATTAGTAGTCTTATATATTTAGGCGACGAACACACAGTAAAATGTCAGTCTCTTAAGCTACTACTAAGGCGACGAACGCACAATAAAAAGTCTGTCGCTTAAGACTGACGTGTTTAACTGACCGGTGTCAACTCAGTGGCGTAAAGAACCACGTCAGCGACGACGATTGAAAAGTCCGTCGCAGAAAGCCGTAAGTGACGAGACTTAAGCGACTGTAGAGGTGCGACGGTCTGTCCGTCACTGTAAAGTTCTAGCGACGGACTTTGCCTTTTGCGCGACGGTCCGTGTCCGTCGCTTTAAAAAGTAAATGGCGTAGTGTAGTGTCGGTGTACGTGGTGGTTTTGAGATCGACTAAAGGTTAGGAGTACATCGATCTCCAGTTCTTGAAGAGTGAAAGTCAGGCGCGACAGGCCTTGTTCGGCTGGGTTACATATGTGGAGTGCATATTAGGAGCGGCGAAGGAGGAGTGCAGTTTTGAGATTTGGTTTTGGGTACTCAGTAGGCTACTGCAACTCTCACGTTCCTCTACTCTTCCGTCGGATTTTAACAAAGGGCTTCTGGTCTCTTAACAGCGGCTCCCTCGGAAAGTCGACAACGCTGGGATGTATGGAAGAAGGGAGGTGATCATTGGGCTATGGATCTACATGTCCACTGCTGATAGGAGCACAATGTGCGACGATATTAGTGTGTTATTATTCCTTATTTATGCTTTGTTAAGTCTATTTAGGGTAAAATAGAGTCATAATATAGTTTCGAGTCGTTTTGGTAGAGTTTGGGAAATTGTGCTTAATAATCCGAAAAATGACTAAGTTTAGAACTCTGAGTAAATAAAGTAACATCTGTCTTTTTCGTGATTCTGAGACTCGTGCTAATGTGACTTATCTTTTTTCCAATTTAATGATATTTGGTATGCATTTTTTTGGCAAGCTAATGTGTGTCATGTCAAAATTTCAGATCAATCGAAATTCGGGAAGTTGACCAAAAGATGGCTGCAACTTGGCACTTTGAGCATTACGATCCAGGGACTACCAGGATTTTCCTGGGACTGTGTCCTGACTTCCGGAATTTCTGTACATTGCATCACTTGGAACCAGAAGGCAAATAACATATCAATAGAAAGCTCCATGAGTCTAGTTTCTCTGGGACTTGGAATCGCGCAATCAGAGTTATGAGGAGAAAGTTATGCCGGATTTACTGAAGCAAGGTCATTCTGCGGGGAAAACTGAACTTTCCCAGTTTCATCAGGAAAGCTCTCCTTTGGATTTTTGGAAGCATGGATCGGATATTATGGACCTAAAGACTTGTTGGACATGTCCATGCTGAGCCAATGATGCAGAATTGAAGTCCAAGAATGCATTGCTTTACCCACAAGGAAACCTTAACTAACTTGGACAAGGAATTGTTTTTCCTTGTAGCTGCCGGCAACCCTAGGGTTTCTCCTCTATAAATAGCCAATGAATTCTCAGAAAATAATCATCTCATCTTTTGCAAAGCACTAGCCCTAAACTCTACCAAAGGTTCTCCAAAGTTCTAAGCCAAAAGTAAACACATAAGCCTACCTGCTACCACCACCTTCCCTCAAATTTCTGATCCTTACCTTACCTACTGCCTCTGCCGTACATCATCCACCACACCAAGGCGAAGCTCTTCAAGGTTTCTAAAGTGTGATCCATCCCTATGGCTTGTATTTTTATTGTTGGTTTAGTCACAATAGTTGTTATAAAAATACTTTGTTTTTGTTTGGTGTTGTATGATGAACATGAGTTGCGATTTCTATTGGAATTTATGTGATGAACTTTACAAACAATTACATGCTTGAATTCGTGCATTAGAATAGGGCAGTAGCATGTTCCTGTATTTTTAGTTTTTATTCGATTATTTTATGAATTCGTGCATAAAAATCAATGTTTACATGATGCCATGGCCATGACACTTGTGTAGGTTGCGATTTCATTCACCATAATTAAATAACATAGGATCGAGTTAGGCATTGATCAAACTTAATTCTAGGTTGTTTAAAAAAGGGTTACCATAATTCATAGAAACTTGCATGTTAATAGGATGAGTGACGCCATACCTAAAGGCATGTTTCCAATTTAAAAGACTTTCGTGCTCAATTACTCTTTGTGTTTGTCTTCGACGTTGAGTGTTTTCAAACATGATTAGTATAATTTTAGGATTCGACGTTGCGTGTTTTCTAAATACTTGAGAATTCTAGTAATGATTAGATAACCGTTGAGGCCCTAATTGAAATTGGAATTGAATAGAGTCTAAGAAACTTGAGTATAGCTGCCGATTCTTGCATGATTTCTTTTATGTTTTTTGTGTGTTTTTGTGCTATGTGCTTGCGTGAAAAATGATGATCAAATTTGTATATAATAGCTGTAGGTTTTAAATTAATGCTTTTTATTTTCGTATTTAGCTTTAGGGCAGCCCCATGGCTCCCGAACCAATCTTTCCCCATCAATGTGACGTTTTCTTGTATATTTGTAAATATTTTTGGTCTAACATTCTCATGTTTCAGGTACCCTTAATTCCCGGCTTAGAACGATCCCTACTTACTTATACTACTAACGATCTTTTATAGGGTTATTATTGTGTGTGTGCTTAGGCACTCATTAATTTTTGGCGCCTTTGCTGGGGATTATGAAAGCTCTAATTGTGTGAATTTGTTGTATATAAAGTTGCTGGAAATTTTTGTTGAAAAGTTGTAAAGTTTGTAATTTTTGGTTTTATTTGGGATTTGTAAAGTAGAAATATGCTTCGGCATGTAGAGTTTAAATTTCGAAAGTTGCATGATTGTATAAAGAATGTATGTGTGTAATAACTTAGTTTAATTTCCAGGAAGTTGATAGTGTTATGTATGTTTGAGTTTATTGTAGTTTCTAAAGTGTAATATGTAGGGGGAAGCCGCTTTTGTTGGCCTTAGCCTTAACCCTTCATACGAATGATGCCATGTTAGATCCGTTTTTATGTAGATTGGGAAACGGGGATACTTCCCTCCCACACATACGAGCGATAACTTGGCAGACCCATTTTTATGAGGTTGAGGGCGGCTTTGATCAACACTTGTAAACCGCTAGTGACCCGAGTTTGTTTTACAAAGTAGAGGGCAAGTTATTTTCATAGATATGGTTCTCAGGTTTGTTCAACTGGATCTCAAGGTCATAGACTGATTGTGGCCATTGATTGAAAGTTGTTTTGTAATCGCCAATGTCGTGGCTTGTAATGATGTATATTCTTGCCTTTTATTTCTTTACAAAGTTCTAACTTGTTCAAATGTTGCAAATTTCAGAAAAGTGTATGTCCGAATCTAATCTTTGGATAAGAGATCATAGAGGCCGATTGCAACGTTTGAACCAAGAACTCGCCATCGCTCTGTTTGTTCCGTTACCTCCGTCTGAACCAAGCAGTCCGAGCACATCTTCATCAACGTCACCACCTAGCTCGGCTGCTTCATTGTCGAGCTCTCCTTCAGTCATATCGTCAACATGTGATCTTGAAGGTCCCGAGTTTGAGTTCTTTGCTGAGCCAGTTGTTGAACAAGTAGTTATGACTTCGATTAGAGCACAAAATGGTCATATCACCAGAGGAGGAGGAGCTGTACCTTCCAATATTACTTACCCTCCTTTGGAAACTGACAAGACCGAAGAGATTGAATTGAGGAGTGGATTCCTCCACAAGTTGAAGTCTTTCTATGGAATGCCAAGTTTAGATCCCAATAAGCACTTGCAATGGTTTAATTTCACCACCGAATCAATGTGTCCACGAGGTACGGATTTGCAACACTTTAAGATGAAGGCTTTTCCGTTTTCATTGGAAGATCAAACAAAGGAGTGGTTGTTTGATGTGCCTAGTGGTCGGATCAATTCATGGAACACTATGGTGGATGAGTTTTTACTCAAGTACTTTCCCGCTTCACGGATCATGGATTTGAGGAAGCAAATAACAAGTGTGAAGCAAACCGGAGATGAAAATTTCTTCAATTACTACAAGAGGTTCAAGTCCCTTATTTCTTTGTGTCCATCGCATGGCATTAGCAAGGGACTCTTGTTGCAATATTTCTATGAGGGATTGCGCGTTATGGAGGGGGAGTTTCTTGATTCGGCCGCGGGAGGTAGTTTCTTAGAGTTAGATGCTACGCCGGCAAGGAATTTGTTGGAAGTTCGAGCTTTGAACAACCAACAATTTGGCATGGCAAACAATTTGGCATGGCACGAAACAATGTGCCAAGGAATGAGAAGGTACATGAGACGTCCTCAAGCTTAAAGTTGGAGGAGAAAGTTGATAAGCTTGCCGACTTGGTGAGTACTATGATGAAGAAACGTGCCAATGTGTGTGGTGTATGCACCGAGAACCATGAAACTGATCAATGCCCTCAATTTGGATTGAATGAGGGGGTAGAGGAGTGCAATGCCCTTGGTTTTCAAGGAGGACAAAGGTACGGGAACTTCAATCCGAGGTTTAATGATCATCCTAATTTTCGATGTGCAAACAATGATAATGTGCTTAGGGCACCTATGCAACCAAACCAAGGAGCGGCTGCCCCTTATCAACCTAGGGCTCCATTTGTACCTCGGCCACAATACCAGCCGAACCAAGGGCAGTTCCAAGCAATATATGCAGCCGAGCCAAGCCATGACGAACCAAGTACAAGGTGGATCGGGCAATCCGAACTACGATGCTTTGATTCAATCTCTTTCAAGTGCTACTCAAGCGTTGCTTGTGGGGCAACAAAATCATTCGAAGGATATTGGTGAGCTCAAGACTCAAATGGGGCAAGTTGTACACTTCATGGTTAGATTTACCGAGCAAGGCAAGTTGCCAAGCAATACAATCTCTAATCCAAGGAACGAGCATGCCAAAGTCATTCAAACTCGAAGTGGAAGAGAGTTGTTACCTCCTAAGAGTCCAAAGAAGAGGGGAGTAATTCTCGATATGATCGAAGATGAAGAGGTGGCTGTCAGACCTGCCATTGCCGGCAGCTCACCAACTGCCGAGCAAGCTACTGCCGAGAGGGAGGCAGCCAGACCACATGATGTTGCCGAGAGAACCATTGCCGAGAGGAGGGCAGCTGCCCATGCAAAGAAGAACGAGCTTGAGAAGGATCCCGCAACTTCAAACAAGGAGTTTTTGCCGAGCCAAGTGACTAAGGGAGGGGTGCCAAACTCAAGCATTCCATTCCCTTCTCGCTTTGCTAGATCAAAGAAAGACAAATCCGATGAAGAGGTATTGGAGAGTTTCCGGAAAGTGCAAGTCAACATCCATTATTGGAATGCATTAAGCAAGTGCCTAAATATGCTAAGTTTCTTAAAGAGCTATGCACGGCAAGGAGGCATACAAGGGAGACTCGTGTGGTGACTATGAGCGAAACGGTATCGGCCGTTATACAAAGGAAGTTGCCACCAAAGATGAAGGATTCGGAAAGCTTCAATGTGCCTTGTGTGATAGGCAACACTCGATTCGAAGAGGTGATGTTGGATTTGGGAGCATCGATTAATGTCATGCCACTCAATGTGTACCAAACGTTGAGTATGGGGCCACTCAAGAAGGACAATGTCATCATTCAACTTGCGGATCGCTCAAGCAAATATCCGGAGGGCTCTGTTGAGGATGTGCTAGTGCAAGTTAACCAACTCATCTTTCCCACCGATTTCTATGTTGTAGAGATGGAAGATTCACTGGTAAATAACACTCAATTGCTACTTGGCCGACTATTCATGAGGACGGCACGAACAAAGATTGATGTTGCCGAGGGCAACTTGACAATGGAGTTTGATGGTGAGGTCATTAAGTTCAATGTTTTTGATGCCATGAAATTTCCTATTGCTGATTTGAAGGAGTGCCAAGCTAGCTAGTGACGTTTTGGAGGAGGTCGAGCAAGTTATGTCGGCCTCGCTTGATGCATAGCAACTAGCGATTGAGCAAGGGGTTGGTGTTGACAAGGAGGGAGCACGAGTTGAAGTAGAAGATGAAGATTTTGCCGAGCCAAGCATGAAGGAGGTGGTTGACGAACTCAATGCAGCCCCTATGTATACAAAGAACTCGTTCTTGTCAATTCCAAGTGCCACAACCAAATTTCGACCAAGTGTGGAAGAGACCCCAAAGTTAGAAGTAAAAGAGCTCCCTAGTCACTTAAAGTATGTATATCTTGGAGAGGAGGACACTTTGCCAGTTATTATGTCTTCATTGCTTAGTGAGAAGCAAGAAGAGGAATTAATTTGTGTGCTTAAGAAGTACAAGACCGCTATAGGTCGGACCTTGGTGGATATCAAGGGAATAAGCCCTACAATGTGTGTTCATCGTATCTTGCTTGAAGTAGGGGCGAAGCCAACAAGGGAAGGGCAACGTCGACTCCACCCGCCAATGATGAAAGTCGTCAAAGATGAAATTATCAAGTTACTTGATTGTGGTGTTATTTACCCCATCTCAGATAGCAAGTGGATATCACCCGTGCAAGTAGTTCCCAAGAAGAGTGGTGTAACGGTTGTGAAGAATGAGAAGAATGAACTTGTACCACAAAGGCTAGTGACCGGCCATAGGATGTGTATCGATTATAGGAAGCTCAATGTAACAACGAGGAAGGATCACATGCCTTTGTCATTCAAGGATCAAATGCTAGAGAGGTTAGCCGGTCATAAGTTTTATTGTTTTCTTGATGGCTATTGTGGATATAACCAAATTGCCATACACCCGGATGATCAAGAGAAGACTACTTTCACATGTCCATTTGGAACTTTTGCATATAGAAGGATGTCATTCGGCCTATGCAATGCACCCGGTACGTTTCAACGTTGCATGTACAACATCTTCTCCGACTTTATTGAAAGTAAGATCGAAGTCTTCATGGATGACTTTAGCGTATATGGACGCAACTTCGACTCATGTTTGGAGAATTTGGAGGAGATACTTGAGAGGTGTGTAGAGACTAACCTTGTACTTAATTGGGAGAAATGCCACTTCATGGTGAATCAATGTATAGTTTTTGGCCATATCATATCCGAGAAGGGCATTGAAGTTGACAAAGCAAAGGTGGAACTCATTCAAAGCTTATCGAGCCCTAAGTGTGTGCGTGATGTACGAAGCTTCCTTGGCCATGCCGGTTTCTATCGACGATTCATCAAAGACTTTTCCAAGGATGCTAAGCCTATGAGTGAGCTACTACAAAAGAATGTGTCGTTTGTGTGGAGTAAGCATGCGAGCAAGCCTTCAATCGGCTCAAGGAGAGATTGTGCTCGGCTCCTATTCTTGTTTCACCAAATTGGGAGTTGCCATTTGAGCTAATGTGTGACACCTCGGACAACTCAATGGGTGCTGTGCTCGGCCAACATGTGGACAAGAAGCCTTGTGCAATTTACTACGCTTCACGGACTATCAATGATGCTCAACTCAACTACACCACAACGGAGAAAGAATTATTGGCGGTAATTTTTGCTTTGGAAAAGTTTTGATCATATCTTTTGAATTCCAAAGTCATTGTTTATAGTGATCATGCCGCCTTGAGATATCTTATGACAAAGAAGGATGCCAAACCAAGGCTTATTCGATGGATTCTTCTACTTCAAGAGTTTGACATTGAGATCAAGGACAAGAAGGGAGTAGAGAATGTGGTGGCCGATCATTTGAGTAGAATCATCAAGGAAGAGGATCGGCTACCCTTATTGGAGAGTTTTCCGGATGAGCAACTTTTTCTGATCGATGCAACAAGTGCACCTTGGTATGCCGACATTGCCAATTACCTTGCCTACCGACACTTCCATCATGCTATGCCGAGCCAGCTAAAAAAGGAAAATCAAGAAACAAGCTCGACACTTCTTGTGGGATGACCCGTACCTTTGGCGTCAATGTGGTGACCAAGTTATTCGACGATATGTTCCGGAAGATGAGCATCAATCCATCCTTACCTTTTGTCATAGTGAAGCTGATGAGTGCCTAAGCACACACACAATAATAATCCTATAAAATATCGTTAGTAGTATGAGTAAATAGGGATCGTTCTAAGCCGGGGATTAAGGGTACCTGATACATGAGAATGTTAGACCAAAAAATATTTACATATATACAAGAAAACGTCACATTGATGGGGAAAGATTAAAGATAAATACGAAAAATAAAACAAAGCAGTAATTTAAAACCTAAAGCTATTATATACAAATTTGATCATCATCTTTCACGCAACACATAACACAAAAATACACAAAAACACACAAGAAATCATGCAAGAATCGGCAGCTATACTCAAGTTTCTTAGACTCTATTCAATTCCAATTTCAATTAGGGCCTCAACGGTTATCTAATCATTACTAGACTTCTCAAGTATTTAGAAAACACGCAACGTCGAATCCTAAAACTATATTAATCATGTTTGAAAACACTCAACGTCGAAGACAAACACAAATAGTAATTGAGCACGAAAGTCTTTTAAATTGGAAACATGCATTTAGGTATGGCGTCACTCATCCTATTAACATGCAAGTTTCTATGAATTAAGGTAACCCTTTTCTAAACAACCTAGAATTAAGTTTGATCAATGCCTAACTCGATCCTATGTTATTTATGGTGAATGAAATAGCAACCTACACAAGTGTCATGGCCATGGCATCAAGTAAACATTGATTTTTATGCACGAATTCATGAAACTAATCGAATAAAAACTAAAAATACACGAACATACTACTGCCCTAATCTAATGCACGAATTCAAGCATGTAATTGTTTGTAAAATTCATCACATAAATTCCAATAGAAATCGCAACTCATGTTCATCATACAACACCAAACAAAAACAAAGTATTTTTATAACAACTATTGTGACTAAACCAAAAATAAAAATACAAGCCATAGGGATGGATCACACTTTAGAAACCTTGGAGAGTTTCACCTTGGTGTGGTGGATGATGTACGGCAGAGGCAGAAGGTAAGGTGACGTTCGGAAATTTGATGGAGAGTGGTGGTATCGGGTAGGCTTGAGTGTTTACTCTTGGCTTAGAACTTTGGAGAAATTTCGGCAGAGTTTAAGGGCTAGTACTGATGAGAGCCTAAACTCGCACACAATAATAACCCTACAAAAGATCGTTAGTAGTATAAGCAAATAGGGATCGTTCTAAGCCGGGGATTAAGGGTACCTGAAACATGAAAATGTTAGAACAAATATTCACATATATACAACCAAATCGTCACTTATGGGGGAGAGTTGGTTCGGCAGCCATAGGGCTGCCCCTAAAACTGTGCTACGAAAAACAAAGACAAAGAAATAAAATCCTACTTTACTATATACATGTTTTGGTCGACATCTTTCACACAAAGCACTCATCAAAAACTATCACAAATCGAAACAAGTAACAAGTAAGGACTCACGAAAACATGCATTGAAATATTCAAGACTCAACTTAATTCCAACCTAACTAGACTCCTTAGCGGTTTATCTAGTCGATTTTAGATTTAACGAAAATACTTAGAATTAGCTTAACGCATGACCCTAATCTTTAGCTAACCGATTAAAGACACTCCGATTAACCAATTAACATATAAAGCACGAAATCTCTTAGTCGGAAACAAGTTAACATGCAAGGCGTCACTCTTCATATTAGACAAGCAAGTTGTAGGAATTACTCTAACTCTAGGTAACAACATAAACCAAATCGACTTAGCATTCTAATTTGACCTATGTTACTACGGCAAGTGAATTCAACATCTAGACAACAACCATGGCCTACGATTGCACCTAAACATCTCCTTCGGTTGCACACGAATTCAAACAACTAATCAAGAAGAAATCGAGAATCAAGTCAAGCATGCATCCCTAAGAACTAACCGGTTACATATTTACAAAGTATGTTTGCATATTTATCTTTCAAAGAACCATGAAATCAATACCTTAAATTTAATTAGGCTCCAAGAATCAAATTCATAAACAACTTTAAACACGTAAAACCAAATAAACACATTGTCTTTACATAGACATAAAAACAAATACCAAAAGAATATCCAAACTACATAGACATAGTATTGAAAAATAAAAGAATTACAAGGCGAAGGGAGTAGATCACACATTTAGACACCTTGAGGCAGCAACTCGTGTTGATCTTGGTGATGAGTGATGGAGGCACGGACTGGTTTTTATCAGATGATGGTGAAGGGATTTTGGCAGGAATTTTATGGACGGTGGTTAGGGGTTTTCGGCTTGCTTTTCTCTCTAAGACTTAAGGTAGAAAATTTGATAGAGTTTTAGACTTGTGTTTTAGCTTAGGATGTGACAACTATTTCTGAGAATTCATTGGCTATTTATAGAGGAAAAACCCAAGGGTTGCCGGCAGCAAAAAGGAATGGAAATTCCTTGTCCAAGTTGGTTAAGGTTTCCTTGTGGCAAAGGAATGCATTCTTGGACTTCACTTATGAATTTAAACTTCAATCGACTGCAATGGCATAGCATAGACATGTCCAACAAGTCATTAGGTCCATTAAATCCGATCCATGCTTCCAAAAATCCAAAGGAGAGCTTTCCTAATGAAACAGGGAAAATATAGCTTTCTCGGCAGAATTGACCTTGCTCCAGTAAATCTAGCATAACTCCCTCCTCAGAGCTCCGATTGATGCGATTCCAAGTCCCAGAGAAACTAGACTCGTATGGATTTTCAAACAGTGTATGGCACTTTCTTGGTTCCAAACGATGCGTCATACAGAAATTCCGGAAGTCAAGACAGAGTCCCAGGAAAATCCTGGTAGTCCATGGATCGTAATGCTTAGACTGCCAAGTTGCAGCCATCTTTTGGTCGACTTCCCAAACTCCGATTGATCTGATATTTTGAAAATATATACTTTAGCTTGCCAATTATATGCATACCAAATTTCATCAAATTTGGAAAAAGATAAATCAGTTTAGCACGAGTCTCAGAATCACGAAAAAGACAAGTTTTACTTTATTTCCTCAGAGTTCTAAACTAAGTCATTTTTCGGATTATAAAGCACATTTTATCAAAACTCTACCAAATTGATACTAAACTAAATTATGACTCTATCTTAGATAAATAAAGGTTAAACGAAGCATAAACGAGAGCATAAGCATATTAATATCATCGCACATTGTGCTCCTATCAAGTGCTTTGCAAAAGATGAGATGATTTTTCTGTGAAAAACGTTGGCTTTATATATGGGAAAAACCCTAGGCTGCCGGCAACACAAGGAATGAAAAATTCATTTTCCTAGTTGGCTTATGTTTCCTTGTGGGAAAAGCAATGCATGCTTGGACTTCTATTCTGAAATTCCTTCATGGCTTGGGCTGCATATCTTCATGAACTTCTTATATGGACTTGACAACTCCTTGTGATGAACTTGATCCATAGAAAATACCCCAATCGGCAAGAATGCAGAACCGGCATCAATGCTTGCCTACCGGCAGCATTCTCCTAGTCAGACTAGGATTGCTTCTTTCTTAATGATTTTCCACATTGCCTTAGCTCGATGTTTTCCTCTATCTTTCAATAAGCTTGGACAATCTTCAAGTATGCAATTATGTGCTAAAATGTCTATTGAAAACAGAAACAAAGGAAAAGAGACAGAAACTTGGTGGAATCGGCTGGCAGTGACCTTGTTGCATTGTAACTGGCATACATTTTTTCTCATTGCTCCGGTTGACGCGATTCCAAGTCCCAGAGAAACTAGACTCGTAGAGCTTTCGAACGGCGTATGGCACAGCTTCTGGTTCTAAGTGGTGTGTCGTACAAAAATTCCGGAAGTCAGGATATAGTACCAAGAAAAGTCCTGGTAGTCCCTAGTGATCTTTGCTCGAGCTGCTAGGTTGCAGCCATCTCTTGGGTGACTTCCCAAACTCCGATTGATCTGAAATTTTGAAACAACATACATCAGCTTACCAAAAAAATGCGAACCAAATTTTCCTGGAAAAGGATAAGTCACAATTCCAGGAGTCTCAGAATCACGAAAAAGACAACTTTTGCATTATTTTCCAGATTTCTTAAATTTAGTCATTTTTCGGATTATTAAGCACATATTTCCAAAACTCTACCGAATTGACACTATACTAAATTATCACTCTATCTTAGATAAATAAGGTTAAACAAAGCATAAACGAGGGCATAATCATATTAATATCGTCGCACATTGTACTCCTATCAGAAGCTTGTGGTGGGCATTTTGGACCAAAGAAGACGGCATTGAAGGTTCTTAATTGTGGTTTCTTTTGGCCTACGATTTTTAAAGACTCATTCATGTTTTGTAAAGCATATGATAGATGCCAAAGAATGGGGAACATTGGAGCTAGAGACCAAATGCCGCTCACGCCAATCATTGAGGTAGAGATTTTTGATTTATGGGGCACACTCTTCATGGGGCCGTTTTCATAAAGTAAGGGCTTCCTCTACATCTTGCTTGCGGTTGATTATGTGTCAAAGTGGATAGAAGCAAAGGCCACACGCACCAATGATTCAAAAGTTGTTGCCGAATTTCTCAAGATCAACATCTTTTCTTGTTTTGGAGTACCAAGAGTTTTGATAAGTGATAGAGGTTCCCACTTTTGAAACCGCACCATTGAGGCGTTATTGAAGAAGTATGATGTCACACACAAGGTTTCTACACCTTATCATCCTCAAACAAGTGGCATGGCCGAGGAAAGCAATCGGGAGATCAAGCAAATTTTAGAGAAAACCGTTGGACCTTCAAGAAAGGATTGGAGTGATCGTCTCGATGATGCTTTGTGGGCATACAAAACACCGATAGGTATGTCTCCTTTTCGGTTAGTTTATGGTAAAGCATGTCACTTACCGGTTGAACTTGAGCACAAAGCATGGTGGGCCGTTAAAGCTTTTAACATAGATATCAATGATGCCGGCCTTCATAGGAAGCTTCAACTCAATGAACTTGAAGAAATTCGTACTGAACCCTATAATGCCGCATGGATATACAAAGAAAAGACGCGTGCCTATCATGACAAGATGATTCGTGGTAAGAAGTTTGAGGTTGGACAACATGTGTTTCTATTTCACTCACGTCTTAAACTTTTTCCCGGAAAAGTATGCTCTCGATGGATTGGACCATTTGTCATTGCACGAGTATTCCCTCATGGAGCCGTGGAAATTCAAGATTTGCGTACTCACAAGACTTTCAAAATCAATGGCCACCGACTCAAGCCATACCATGCATCTTTCCAAGCTTTGGATGAAGAGATTATCCTTGATGCCGCTCCAAGTTCACAACCCTTGCATGACCCCATTGAGCATTCTGCCACGGCACCAGCCCAGCTACTGCCGAGAGAAAAGCAGCCCCGCCACCACTTGCTGCCGAGCCAAGATGACAAAGCTGCCGTAAAGCAGCTTCATGCCGAGCTGCCGGCCGATACAAGCACGTATCCTACTGATACGGATACAAAGGAGCCACCGGACACGAGCCAATGCAGTTCTGTGCAGCAGCCTACCTTTCCAACTTCCAATCCGATACAACTTGCTGCTGAGACGGACACATGGTGCAACGAGCACCTTGTTGATCTACTCTTTGCCGATATGAGTTACTTTAGACCACGATGAACACATGCCCTGTACAACGGTGAAAAGTCTAAGCAATGGACTATAAACACAAAGCGCTAATTGGGAGGCAACCCAATTCGATCAAAGAAAAACGAAGGAGCCACACCGAGAGTTTGAAATTTCTTAACCCTTCTCTTTTTCTTTGGTTTGTGATGATATGTTGGAATGTGTTAGACTATTGCATGCTTAGGAAATTCTTTACTATTTTTTTATGCTTACATTGAGGACAATGTAATTTTCTAAGTGTGGGGTAGGTTTACATGTTTCATTTATGTTTTCGTGTGCTTAATTTAGAAAAGAAAATTCAGAAAATTGTAATACAAAAATAGAGTGTTTAAATTGTTGTTTTAGGTTGCCCCTAATATGTCAATGATGTTTTTCTCCTCTTTGCATACATAGATGATAGTTGTGCATACAATTAAAATTGTGAGTTTCATGAATTATGTGCATTGGTAGGAGCATATAGGACTTGTTGATTAATAAAGCATGCATGTTGTAGATAGTTTGTTTCCATAATAACCTATGTGAACTTTAGAGCCAACTTGATTTCTTCTTGAGTGATAAAAGGATCAAAATCGATAGACATATAGGAAGCATGAAACCTCATAATTCTTTGATTATTCGATGACTATATGCAATAGATTTCCATGGACTCTAGAAGTGCTAGAACTCGCTCTTGTGATTTTTGAAACTTGATAGTCATTAAAATTGCCTTGATTTTGAAAAGGATTGAAAACGTTATTTTAGGATTACCACCAATGCCAAATAAAGCATGTGCCATATTTGTGCCCGTCGTGGGACTCCTTAGAAAACCCCTTTGAGCCTACACTGAGCATTTTCTTTCATCACCCTTAAACACTTTCAATGAGCTTAGTATGGTTGCCTTTACCATGTCACAAAGTTTTTGGCAAGGATTTTTTTTTAAGGAGTTTTCGTGTGAAGTGATGAAGAAGAACAAGTGTGGGATAGACTTAGCCTGAAAATTGCAAGAAAAATTGTATTGTATGTGAGCCGTGCCTTAGAAAAAAAAAATTAAAAAATTCGAGAAAAAGAAAAAAATTACAGACCAAGAAAAGAAAAGAAAAATTTTAGTCCGAAAGAAAAAGAAAAGAAGTAGGCACGGTTTCAAAAATAAAATTGCCTAGTTTTATATTGTAAGCTTGGAATTTAGTTTGTATTTGAAGGTCTAGCATTGTTAAATTTGACCTTTGTCCATGTTTATGATGTTTTGGGAAGTAAAGAATGAAGGAGGGGTCCAACAAGATAATATTCGACCCTTGGAGTGAAGCCATAATGAGGATCTAGAATTGCCAAGTCTTGATGATGTTTTAAGCACTACTTACCCTAAAAATTCCTTCCCTATGTTGCCGAGCCCCATATATTTTATTCCCCTATAACGTTTTCATGATTCTTAAGATGGCATACTTTGATTTGTGGAGATTTTCTCAAGAGTCGAGCATATAGTTTTGGTCCATTTGTGCATATAGTTATCATATGAGGTTTCTCCTTAAAAATTTATTCACAAAGTGCTTTCGTTTCATGACATATGCAAGTTACTCTTCGTAATTTATTATCCTTCACTTGCATATACTTATGTGTGAATAACCATGCTTCGAGAGAAAAGAAGAGAGTGTGCCTTGTGAGGAGGATTGACGTAGCTTAACATGTCTACATGCTTATATGTTGTTCTTATATGTTCATATTGATGTTACATGTTCATGAAGCTTGGAATTTTCATGCTTAGCATTCTCATGCTTCAACTTGAAAGCTCTATGTTCATACGAGCCTGAGACAAATTGTTAGGGACAATAGTAGTTTGAGTCTTAGTTTTAGTTAGTTTTCCTAAGGGACTAGCAAAAGATAAGTGTGGGGTAGTTGATACGAGCACAATGTGCGACAATATTAGTGTGTTATTATCCCTTAGTTGTGGTTTGTTAAGTCTATTTAGAGTAAGATAGAGTCATAATATAGTTTATAGTCGTTTTGGTAGAGTTTGAGAAATTGTGCTTAATAATCCGAAAAATGACTAATTTTAGAACTCTGAGGAAATAAAGTAAAATCTGTCTTTTTCGTGATTCTGAGACTCGTGCTAATGTGACTTATCCTTTTCCAAATTTAATGAAATTTGGTATGCATTTTTCTGGCAAGCTAATGTATGTCGTGTCCAAATTTCAGATCAATCGAAGTTCGGAAAGTCAACCAAAAAATGGCTGCAACTTGGCAGTTTGAGCATTACGATCCAGGGACTACCAGGATTTTCTTGAGACTGTGTCCTGACTTCCTGAATTTCTGTACGATCATCACTTGGAACCAGAAGGCGAATCACATATCAATAGAAAGCCCTATGAGTCTAGTTTCTCTGAAACTTGAAATCGAAGCAATCAGAGTAATGAGGAGAAATTTATGCCGGATTTACTAAAGCATGGTCATTCTGCCGAGAAAACTGAACTTTCCCAGTTTCATCAGGAAAGCTCTCCTTTAGATTTTTGAAAGCATGGATCGGATATTATGGACCTAAAGACTTGTTGGACATGTCCATGCTGAGCCAATGATGCAGAATTGAAGTCCAAAATCAGAATTGAAGTCCAAGAATGCATTGCTTTACCCACAAGGAAACCTTAACCAACTTGGACAAGGAATTGTTTTTCCTTGTAGCTGCCGGCAACCCTAGGGTTTCTCCTCTATAAATAGCCAATGAATTCTCATAAAATAATCATCTCATCTTTTGCAAAGCACTAGCCCTAAACTCTACCAAAGGTTCTCCAAAGTTCTAAGCCAAAAGTAAACACATAAGCGTACCCTCTACCACCACCTTCCCTCAAATTTCTGATCCTTACCTTACCTACTGCCTCTGCCGTACATCATCCACCACACCAAGGCGAAGCTCTCCAAGGTTTCTAAAGTGTGATCCATCCCTATGGCTTGTATTTTTATTTTTGGTTTAGTCACAATAGTTGTTATAAAAATATTTTGTTTTTGTTTGGTGTTGTATGATGAACATGAGTTGCGATTTCTATTGGAATTTATGTGATGAACTTTACAAACAATTACATGCTTGAATTAGTGCATTAGAATAGGGCAGTAGCATGTTCCTGTATTTTTAGTTTTTATTCGATTAGTTTCATGAATTCGTGCATAAAAATCAATGTTTACATGATGCCATGGCCATGACACTTGTGTAGGTTGCGATTTCATTCACCATAATTAAATAACATAGGATCGAGTTAGGCATTGATCAAACTTAATTCTAGGTTGTTTAAAAAAGGGTTACCATAATTCATAGAAACTTGCATGTTAATAGGATGAGCGACGCCATACCTAAAGGCATGTTTCCAATTTAAAAGACTTTCGTGTTGAATTACTCTTTGTATTTGTCTTCGACGTTGAGTGTTTTCAAACATGATTAGTATAATTTTAGGATTCGACATTGCGTGTTTTCTAAATACTTGAGAAGTCTAGTAATGATTAGATAACCGTTGAGGCCCTAATTGAAATTGGAATTCAATAAAGTCTAAGAAACTTGAGTATAGCTGCCGATTCTTGCATGATTTCTTTTGTGTTTTTTGTGCTATGTGATTGCATGAAAGATGATGATCAAATTTGTATATAATAGCTTTAGGTTTTAAATTACTGCTTTTTATTTTCGTATTTAGCTTTAGGGCAACCCCATGGCTGCCAAACCAATCTTTCCCCATCAATGTGACGTTTTCTTGTATATATGTAAATATTTTTTGTCTAACATTCTCATGTTTCAGGTACCCTTAATCCCCGGCTTAGAACGATCCATACTTACTTATACTACTAACGATCTTTTGTAGGGTTATTATTGTGTATGTGCTTAGGCACTCATCAACTGCTCTATAGGACTTGAGGTTATTTAATGCTTTCTAGGTTGTAGTTTCAGATTGTCCATTTTTTCAGACTTTGTTTTTTCGGATTTTTGTTTTTTTTTTTCGTTAGATATAGTTTCATAAGTCGAATTCTTAGTTTGTACCGGAGCTTTGCTACTGCTTGGCCTTACATAAGTTGGCCATATGGGCTATGGACTTGCATATCTAGGCTGTAGCGCGCAATGTGGTTTGGGGTATCAAGACTTTTGGAATTTCCAGTCCTCTTCCTCTCTTTCAAGTTGGTTGGGCGGATGCTTGGGAGTAACACCTCTAGCCTATATGACTTTTAGAACGAACTATTCATTGGTCTATTGAACGGAAACGTACACAATGTGGTCTATAGGCGTCAAACTCGTCAAGACAGATGTTTTGGTTTACTGCTCTATAGGATTTGAGGGTTTTCAATGCGTTCCAAATTGTAGTTTCGGATTGTCCATTTTTTTGACGTAAGTTTTTGAATTTTATTTTCTTTAGTCAGATGTTATTTCATAAGTCGAACTCTTAGTTTGTACCAGAACTTTACTCCTGCTTGACTTGGTATGAGTTGGTCGTATGACAATTGTCGTTGAATTTACGCATCATCAAAAAAAAAAAAAAAAATACCATCTTCTACAGGAAAATTACACAAAATTTTGAGTTGAGTAATTTTCATACTAAACTTTAACAATAGTACAATTTTGTATCTTGTAACTGGACCTCCCAAGTTCCAAATTCTGGTTTCGCGACTGAGCATACATCAATTAAAAGTAAAATATGATGCGGTGAATAGGAGGACATTATGAGAACTAGTCCTAAACCTAAGAACTCTAGGTATGCTATAGTGGCTAGGGAAAGATGTGGTGAATGGTGAGATGGCTATGGTTTTCGGCCGATTGAGGTATTTAGTCGTTCTCGGCCGGATGACTGAGTTCGTTCATTTGCGGCCAAATGACTGAGTACCTTGTTCTCAGTCATGACTTGATTTCATTTTGGCCATGACCAATCTTGAAGCGGTATTCTTATTGACCAACACCATAGCACATGAACAAAATGTCTCCTTCACTTGGTTGCCACTAGATTAGGGCAATCTTAATTCAAAGGATTTGTTATTTTCTTTTCCGGAAGAATCTTAATTTTCAAGATATAAGCCAAGTGATTACACAGACTCTCTCAAGTCCTTCGTGTCCTGTAATAAACTTCCATGCCTATCCAGAACAGAGTAGTTGTGATTACAATAAATAGTCGAAACTTAAAACCCAGTAGAAGTAGTTGAGCTTTTACTTTGCTTAAAGGGTTGCTATATACTGTAAGCTCTCCCCCACTTCCATTCTCTCCTCTTCTCAGTTCTCACAGGTCACTCTTCAGAACCCAGTGCTCTTCGTTCCACAAGCGACCCAGAATTCGGCTCTCTCCTACGCATAAGTTTCTGCTGTCTGGAAAACGATAGGCACACACTGCCACATTGGTCTCTCCCTTTTCTTGCTACTTCATATTCTTGAACTGATCAATTAAACTGATTTATGAGCATCTGTGGAACCCAATATGTATTGCTCCTTAAACTAACCCCTACATGATCTCTGATTTGTCTTGTTCCTTGTTCCTTGTTCCTTGTTCAGAACCCAATATCAATTAGGTTTGTGTTAGAAGTAGTAACAGAGCCAACAAATTACAACCTTTCAGTTATATATTATTACGTATTTTGGGCATGAGAGACCAGAAATGTGGTAATGTGTTTAGTCTTACATGTATATACTGTTATGCAGATCGGAAAATGAAACCCAAACAGAGAGTACGCAAAGAGTTTCTACAAATTCGTTGTAACATGTCGCTAATGTCGGAAACAATGAAACTGCTCAAAGAGACACACTTGGATTTGCTCAAGGGAACTCCATTTTGGCCCTTACTAGAAGCATTTCTACATGGCTTAAAAGCAGAAGGTAAGGATTATCGAGCTGCTGCTGTAAACATCATCCAAACCTTCAACCCACAGACCATGAGCTTCCACTTCGGTACTAGAGTTGTATCCTTCAATAAGGAAGACATCTTTAAGATTCTTCGACTGCCTCAACATGGCGAAGCGGTCAAGTTTAGTGTGAAAAAATCATACACGACCGGCTTTGCTGAGAGACATTTCAAGGGAATCAGATCTAGGATTACCCACACACTGCTTCATGATCTGCTTCTAAAATTAGTGAATGGGAAAGAGCAAACAGATATAGAGGATGTTGTACGCATCACCCTAATGGATTTATTTGTGACATTTCTGTTTTCCCGAGCACATATATCATGGTCTCTAGTGAGATATTGTGACGAAATTGACAATCTTTCGAGATATTCATGGGCAGAAGCAGTGGAAGAATTTCTAATCAAATCTTTGAAACTCCAGAGCAAAGTTGAAGTGGATGGATCATGGATGTGTACCTTTCATCCTAGTAAGTGCAGTAAAACTTCATAAGATCATTATCAATTGGACTTCTTCTTGGTTTGCGATTATGACATTTGTACTTTGCTCTCGTGCATGCACAGTATTGGTTTTGTGAGCAAACAAATATTATACAACCAATCACTGGGAGGGAGGTAATTGAGGGGGACAAACCATCCCTAATCAAATGGAGCCTTCCAGAGCTGAACAGAAAAATGCAACAAACAACCTTTTCTGAAATAGAGGTAAGAAATGAACGTCAACAGTGTCTGTAAATTATAATGGCATAAAACTTTATGTATTGTTATTTTTGGGCGGTCATAGTAGGTATTGATATCTAATGCTTTGGCTCATAAATTATGCAGTGTTTGTTCAGGCACCAGAATGGGGTCGAAGTAGAAACAAAATATGGACATGAAAAGCAAGAGCTACGGAAAGGGAAAGGGGAAGAACAAGAAGAGGTACTAGAATCACTCAGTTAGATGTATTTATACATTTTTAAATCTGTCATTTATATTCATTTATTTTTCACTCAGCATGAAAATTGAATCTTTTGTTGGTTCTTATTACGTACTACTTTCATACACTACATACATTTGGCTGAATGCCACTGAAGCTGGTACTATGCCTGATGTAATTTGCCAGCTAAAGAAGTACAAGAAGGGAAAAGGAAGAGCATCCAACCAACAATTGCAAAAAGATATAGATGAAAGAAGAAATCTCCAAACCGACTGCAAATTATTAGACGCGACGAACAGTTTAAAAGATAAACTTAAAGCAGAAATGAATGAAAACATGGAGTTGATAGAAAATGATCTGGTAAATCCTCAAAGCCCCTCCACTGTAATTCAATTGAGTCAAAGGGATGAAATTAAGGTAACTCAAATTGGGCATCAAACAAGGTGTCCTACTAAAAAAACTGGAGTAAGAGTTACGGATCCAGATTTTGTGCTTGATGTAATGCCTAAAAAGAGGAAAACAAAGAAGCAACATGCTCCTTCTGATCCAATTCACGTCATACCTTCACGGGAAATTCAGGATTCTGCTGGCACGAGAGATGAACCGGTAATAATAATCGATGAAGATTTTGTTTCAGAAAAACAGAAGAGCTTGAAGAAGGAGAAGAGACCAAGGAAAGAGTGTTTACCCTTTGAAAGGAGTGAGGTATTCAAGTTAATAGATGTTGAATATCAACAAAAGGTGAGGGCATTCTGGAATATGGCAAATCCCAAGTAAGTGATGAAAATTTCTGGTGTTTTGGTTTCAGTTATATATTTTTGAGTGATTGTTTCTGTTATTGTTATATCGTACTTTAAGTTTCAGTAACACTGACTTCTTTGTATTTACTTAGGTTGTATGACTGAGTACTGGTGATAGCAATGTTGTAATGTGGGATTTCGCATTTTTCTGTGAATTTTCACTGTACTAAATGTATTCTGTTTTGTCTTTTCTTTTATTTTCTCTACTGTGGAATCATCTTTTGCAACCAAATTTAAACTATTTGTTTTGAATGACATTTTAACCTTGACATTGATTAGTTTGTAGTTTCATATTTGCTTGGTCTTTCCTCATGAAATGATTACTTTGTCAATTTGATTCTTGTCCCTCATTCAGAATATCTTGAATGTTTAGGCATCTGAGGTGCAATATTGTTCTTATGACCGAGTACTAGTGATAGCAATGTTGTAATGTGGGGTTTTCTGTTTAGTTTGACTGAATACCATATGTGTATTTTTTTCTCATTTCTTTTCTCTTTTCTTTTCTTTACTGTGGAAGATCTTTTGCCACCAGATGATAATTTATTTGTTTTGCATTATTTAACCATGGCTCTGATAGTTTGTAGTGCTGTATTTACTTGGTCTTTCCTCATGAAATGGTTACTTTGTTACTTGGTCCCCTCATTCAGAATATATTGAATGTTGGCCTTTGAGGTGCAATACTTGCTGCAATGGAACAAAAAGCAGCAGTAACCATTTTAATATGTCTGTTGTCAATAGGGAATTACTGTGGGATGGGAAAAATGCGAGTGTCTATCGGGAAGATGTCAAAAAGATAATACAAGATACTGCAATTGGAAGCAATGTATGAATTACTTTTTTTTATTTCCAATAACTGTATTACTTAAAACGATTGAAAAATATGTGATTGCTTATAAAAATTTGAACTCACTTGTACCAGGTAATTGATGCATTCATGGAGCTATTGCAACAACAGCAAGACGAAAATAGTGTCAAAACATCAACTTACATATCAACTTTGTGCTGGGTAAGTGCAACACTTACAAAAATGAGAGCCAAATGTTGAAACAGTAATGCTCAACAAATTAATCGTTTACTTTACACAACTTCTTGACAGAATTATGTACGATTGGAAGATGCACGGAAGAAGGGAAAAATGAATCAAGTGCAAGATGAAGTTCCTAATGAACCAGGATTCAATTCATTAGTTTTTGATCCGCTATTGAGGAGTTTGGCACAAATTGATTATGTATTCTTTCCAATAATATCAAAGTTCCACTACAGTCTTCTTGTTCTAGACAAAAATGAGAAGAGGTGGACACATTACAACCCCTTCAGGAAGAGATCAGAACTGCATATTGATCCATGCTATCAGATCGCTAAGCAAATGGTGAGAAAACATTGCATTTATTGTTGTTAATTAAAATATATGTGCATGTAGACTAATGGGTATTGTTTAAATCACAGCATAAATTGATACAAAAATGGTTGCTTTTAACCCAAAAAGAAGCTGAAAAAGTTCTGTTGAGAGGAACAAAAGAGAAGAAGAGGGCCAAAAAGGAAGACTGGAGTGAAGTGCCTCTTCATGATGATGAAAAAAGAACGCTAACTTGGATGATCAATCAAAATATCGACTTTAAATTAGAGAATGACCGTATATGTCCGCAGCAGGATTTTAAGTCGTAAGTACTTGTTAGAAGATATTGAACACAGATAAAGCTTATATAATGTCTACTAACATTTGCTTTAATTTGTAGATTGGATTGTGGCATATTTGTGATGTATTACATGAACCAACTTTCTAAAGGTCTTCAACTTGAAGAAGAGATCACAGAACGCAGAATGTGGGAATTCCGTAAACATCTGATTAAACTCTTTTTGGATCATGTAAATAGCTGGAAACAGAACTCAAGCACAGGATGAAAAGCAGCAGTTCATGTTAATGGAAGGGGTAAAAGTTTACTGAAACACTGCTTTTACAAAAATGTTTACTGAGCATTAAGAGAATTTGTTACTACGATTATGTTTTACATAGTAATATGAATGAGCAAATGATGCTAGTCTTTAGTGTTTTAGGTTGGTACATTTGCTTAGTGGATGATATTAGGTGACTATATGTTAACCAAATTGATCGTTTTTTTCTTCTTTTAATCCCATTTTTCCCCCTTTCTCTGCCCTTTAGTATTGTTATAAAGTAAATTATGGATATTCATTTCGGTTTTGTTGATGTAGGGTTTTAGCATTCTGGTTTTGGTTTGTGACCATCAACAAGAAGGAAGGCAATTTTGGTTTTAGGGTGACAGGTATAGCCAGCCAGTCCTCTATGCTGTTCTCTATGTGGTTGTTTGGGCTTATCAAGTTTCCGGTCAACCAGACAGACACGAAGAATTTGGGGGTGAAAGGTAATGACGAAACTCTCAATGTCACTAAATCCTTATTCAGTTTGAAAGGTTGAGATTGGTTCATAGATAACACCTTTGTATATATATGCTGGTGTGCTTTTATATTACTTTTCTATTGTCATTGTTATGGTCTTGCTTGAGGAGTGAAAATGAATGCTGTGATGAGATCATGAGACATTTGATCATTCATTGGGTTTCTTTCTAAAGAGGGAGTGACTGTGGATGAGGGCCATTTTGCTTTTAGAACAGAGGGAACTTGGTTGATATGAAATGGGAGATAGGAAGCTAAATTAACTTGTTATGGCTGTGTGATTTTCTTTTTGGGGAAGTTATCAACATAAGTTCTGTCAGTGACTTTTGAATCTAGGGTTTATTTGAATTGGTTATCTATGGATCTTCATGTTTTGTTGGAATGCCTTCTAGTTTTTACTGGTGGGGACTGCTTCTGCACATATTGCATTTTCTTTTCTTTGAACAAAACTTGGCCCTTCATTAGGAAAAATTAATGCTACTTGGGTCTCTTTATATACACAGATGTAGCATTAGGGTGAAGGAACAATACTGATTGATCTGGCTTCGGCTTTATGGTAGGGTTCCCCGGACCTATTACCAAGAAAGGCAAAACAAAGCAAACATTGATTATATATAAGCATTGATTTTCAGACCCACTTTATGAACATTATAAATTGGTCCTCATATACCACTGATTGATCTGACTCGATTCATTTTTTGTTAGTATCAAGTAAACGAAGCATAGAGGAAGGTGAAATCCAACTCAATTTTCCTCACCATGCCACGATTTTCCAGAGCAGCAAACTGGCTATTTTCTCATGGTAAATAACCTTAATGGCCTCTAGTTACCTACAATTCTGTACTTCTATATGAGGGTATCTTTGTGAATCAGTAGCTGCTGTGGCTAGAAGCCTAGATTGTGTTTGTGTTCTTTTAATATCAGAGTGAAAGCACTGGCGGGTTCATAATCCCCCAACGCCTCTTCAACTCACATTTTGTTTTATGGAAGTGAATGCCTAAAAAATTTTATCCACCTGCTACAGTGAGATTAGCCTGGTAATGAGTGGTTTATATCATTTTAACTTGTTGATGGTGCACCAATGATTTTTGATGAAATGCCTGAATGAGCGCATTTAGGCTTTAGCCTCTAAGTTAATTTTTTTATTTTTTTTTTCTCAAACATTTGACATGATTAGTTTCAAGAAATGACGATGCAACTCTGTAGTGAGGAAAAGTAGTTCAATAGGAAGCACACGTCTCCCTCTCTTTTAGATTTAACCACCTGCTAGGTTACATCGCTAGTTATTTAATTACAGATCTGATGCACTTCACTGAACAGAAAGAACAAAAGACACTTCATTTCGACTCTTGTCCCTTGTATGAAATGGATACAGAAACTTCAATGGTGGATTCTTTACAATATCTCATGGAGCTTTCTACCCTGTCTATTTCTGTGCTTCCAGCAATTGGATTGTGTAGTTTTGGGAGAACCACTTCATGATAATACAGCGGAGGGAGATCAGCATCAGAACTTAATTGATATGGTGACCTCACATATCCAAAATCCGCTCTCTTCCAACTCACCCCACCCGTCTGTCTGTCTGTCTGTCTGTCTGTCTCTCTCTCTCTCTCTCTCTCTCTCTCTCTCTCTCTCTCTCAGCTGATCTTGAGGATATCTCATTTCCTAAGTATTTTGATCCATCAGATGCATATGCAAATTGTTCAACTGTCGCTATGAGAGGTTAACACCAACCACAATACACTGAAACAAAACTTTTGTTTTTAGTTTCCCATCCTGAAGATTGATCAAGACAAGTTTTCAGGCTTTTGTGTTTCCATGTGCCTGTTTCATTAGAGTTTGTGAACCTTGTCCCTTGCTAATTTCATTTCCTTTCATTCCTATTATACCTGATACTTGATCAGTCTACTGCAAGAAACATGATCATATTCCAATTCCAATTCCAATATAGGCTGGTACCTATACTGCGACTGTAGAAGGCTTTATGCTTTGGGAGGAAAAGACAGCTGAGGAGAAGGGCAAAGATTTTATGGAGGTGATGATGGTAAGTATTTAGAGTTTTGTGTTTAGGCAAAGGCAATGATGAAGGTTTTAAAGGGCAGACCACCACCTGTACTTTCCAAGTCGAAGAGCTGATGCTTTGCTTTATTGTGGTTAGGCTAAAAGCTTCAGAATTGGGTGGCAGGTTTCATTATGGGAAGATGGTGGTTTCGGAACTATGAAATCATGTAGTATTAAGTTAATAGGGGACATGGTGCTTTTCTCAACATAATACTGAAATTGAATTAGATAATTATGTAGGACTGAGTTTCATATCGGATGCTCTCCTCTCTGTTTCTTAATGTTATATTGAAGTAAAGTCTAGTCTGGTGATTATCCTTTAGTTCAGTTTCCTTTTTTTTTCTTCTTTTTTTTTTAGCCTCTTGAAATTCTCTACTTTTGAACAGTTCTGCTCTAAGGAGAAGCTTCTTTGTTGGTATCTAAAAGAAAATTCTGTAATTGTTATTATGCTAGATAAACTTCTACTCTTATGGATTATCAGTGTTTTTGTACTTTAATTCTTCCTGCATTCTTTTCTCATGTTGAACAAAAGACGACCTCAGGAACAATATGTGCCCTCATTTGGATGATTTGCATGAATTCCTTTAGTTGTTGTAACCTCTGTTTCAGTAGCATGGAACACAAGTAAAGGGGTTTATTCAAGTTTGATAAGTGGTGTTTGAAGTGCGTTGTTCTACAAATCGTGTTATTTTATACCTTGAGAAGGAGAAAAAAAAAAACAAAAAACTCTGCTACAGGTGCATATGAGGAACATGTATATCCTTTGTTATCCCTTACCTGACCATATCCTGCAGGTGCATGTGGGCTGCATAATTGTGCAAGTATAACCTATCAGTCTATACCCATATGATTGAATATAAAGTACCCATTGTTTATCTGCATAATGTGCAAGTGTTCAAAATGTTGCGAGATTTTTTCTTCAGTAGTCTCCCATCTCTCTGCCGTATACATCTAGCTGATTGAAAGCATACATATGCATACAAATTCTTCTTATAGTTGATCGATTTTATAAACTTTTTCTTATTTCCTTTAGTTTGTGCATGTCGATTGGAATCTAGACACTAGGGTTCACAACACCCTGGGGTTTCTACTATAGTTCTGCATTCAATAAGATGAACCTTGCAAATGATGGTTGTAAAGATAATTTTATTGATCCCCGAAAGTCATGAATCTGCACGGAGAACTTGTGACCAAGACAGAGCTAATGGAAAGATATAATCATAACCTATGAATCTGCACCAGGTAAGTATTTTTCTGGCTTTTCAGACATCTAGTATCTAGAAAGTTACACATTTCAATATTAGTTCTCATGTAATTCAATGTTTAATTTAGACATGGGTTTTTAGTTTTGGTCTGTGGCTTAGACATGAGTCGTAGACAACAGTTTTCACTCCTACCACTATCATTTTGTGCCACTTATCTCTGTACCTATTACCACTACCATTTTCATGCTCCTTTGTTCAAAACCACTTTCAACTTGTCGCTGCGTTGATAAGTAGACTTTTGTGGGGATGACTATTGTCTCATTTTATAATCGTGTAATACACTCTTTAGTTTTGCTGTTGAGAACATCAAAAATAGGAGCTTCTACTACTGCACTTCTTTCGTAGTTGGAAAAAATTCACACACAGTACCTGAACTTAGGTGGTCAGGTCAGTTTGATACCTCAACTTTTTTTCGTACGATAAACATACTCCAACTTATTTATCCGTACCAAATGTGTACCCACGTCACTGTTTTGATGACGTGGCACCTCTGTTTTTGTATCAAACTGACCTGACCACCTAAGTTTAGGTATCAAACTGACCTGACCACCTAAGTTCAGGTATCAAACTGACCTGACCACCTAAGGCCACGTCATCAAAACAGTGACGTGGGTACACATTCGGTACGGATAAATAAGTTGGAGTATGTTTATCGTACGAAAAAAAGTTGAGGTATCAAACTGACCTGACCACCTAAGTTCAGGTACTGTGTGTGAAATTTTTCCCTCGTAGTTTAATGTAAATGTACTTAGACCTGAAGTTGAAAACTTGAAATAGATAATTTTACCGAATGAAGAGCATTATATAGATGAGGTTAAGGTGTCACTTAAAGCAATTCTAAGCAATCTCTTGCCCGTTTTGTTGCCTAAGAAGGATTATCTCGGGTATAAATGAGGTCTGTGCCTAATTAAAATTAGGTTTATTCTGAATTACCAACCTACTGGGAGTTCAAAGCTAGCATAAAACTACTCTCTCAGACCGGTACTCCAACAACACTATTAATTATCATTATTGGCCAAAATGGAAGATGTGGTAATACTCTTGTTCATCGGGGCAGCAAATTGCTGTACTCACTGATTAACTCTTGGCCTTGGCACAGCAGCTGCTTGATAGGAGCATAAAATGCGACGTTCTTAATATGTTTTTACCCCCATTTATGCAATTCTTAACCCTTATTGTTGTAATATAGAGTCATTGAGTTGCGTTTGGAGTCTTTGGCTGAATTGGTGTACAAATTGAGCGTAAAATGCAGAAATTGTCGGAAAATGTGAAGAGTTCTAGTTTGAGTAGGAGTCCTTGTTTGACTAGGAAACCTGTTTTAACTAGGAAACTTGTCGGAATAGAAATCTTTATTGTTCGTCGTTTCTGAAACATGTGAGGAAAATTTGGAATCCTATTTGGATTAGGAAATGTCCTGTTTAGGAAAGTCCTACTTGAACTATGACTGTATATTCCGTGACTTTCCTATTTCGATTTTCCTATTCTAGTAACTTTCTCGATCTAGTAAGTTCCTTGATTTGAATTTAAAACTTTCCTAATCTAATGATCTTATCTATTACACATATATCTTTTTAAGACAATATTTGTCTAGATTAGGACAAGTTTATTACATGAATTAATTATGTATTTCTTTTCTTTATTTTCATATTTTATGTGGAGATAAAGGAAGAGATAAATTCTGATATTCATGGGGAGTTTTTGCCGATTTACCATGGTAACTTTCATGGGAGGTTGCTGATTTTATTTGGTGAAAATCAAGAGATAATGTGGAGATAATTCGGCAAAGGTTGAAGAGGGAGAGAATAATCAAGGCTGAACAAAGACCGAATGTGGATCATTTTGTGCTCAAGATTCAAGATAATATTGCTGAAATTAATTCAAGAGATATTGTGAAGATTAATTCAGCCAATATTCAAGGAAATTCGGCAGAAATTAAAGAGAAAGAAAAGGGATGCATGTGGACTGAATTTGATGTTTGGTTCAAGATATTTTGCTGAATTAAGTTAATGATAATTGAAGAGATAACTGAAGCAAGTATTCAGCCATTGACCAAGGATATTCGGCAACAAATTTTAGAGAAGAAAAGGGAATTGCCAAACCCTAGCAGCCCCTCTCCTCTATAAATACCACTCCATTAATTCTGAAAAATCATCTTCTCTTCCTCACTTGAACTTACCAAAACTCTGCCGAAATTCCACCATACAAATCCTCACAAAGAACTCAGCCGAACCATCTCCACCACTATTCCAAAACATCAATCCATTCACCATCACCAATACTCTTGCCGAATTCTTCAACAAAGGTTCTCAATTGTGATTGTAACTTTCATATGGCTTTTGTTTCTTTGTACTTATACAATATTTTGTCTATGAAATTTGTATGGATTCATGGTTGTAATTTTGGTTTTATAAATTATTCATGAGATTTCCGAATTCTTGTTATATTATTTAGTTTTCTTTGGTTTAATTTACGAATTATGTATGTGATAACTTGAATTTAGGTTTTATGGGCAGTAGGTTTTTGCATGTGTTCTTGATTTAGTTTGGTTTATTTTCTGAATTCGTATGCAAATAAATTGATGCATGAGGGCAGCCTTGATCATGGTTGTTCCTTGTGTATTGGTTTCACTTGCCTAATGCAATATGAGGTGGATTATAAACATAAAGTTGATTCACCTTGTATTGGTTCTAAGGGCTAGAGTAATTCTGAAAATTTACAGATCGATGTGAGATGAGGTGACGCCATACTTGCTAATATGTCTCCAATTCGACTCATTGTGCTTATGTGTTTCTTGGTTTAATTTCTACGCGAAGTGTCTTTAAATCATTTAACACTATGTTTGGGATTATGCGCGAAGCTAGTTCTAAATAATTAAGGAGTTTTGCTAATTAGATGAACCGCGAAGGGCTCTAATTAAATTGGAACTAAATTGAATCTTGAATCCGATTTTTAACTTGCTGCCCCTATTCCTTTATTTTATTTTGTTACATGTTTAGAGAGTTTTGTGTTTTGTGCTCTTTGAGGAAGATGTTGATCAATTGTATATATTAATTTAGGATTGTTCAAGGAAGGTTAATACCGTAACTTCCGTTGTGTGTCTTGACCTAATTAGACTAGAATAGTAGTTACCTTAGTAGATAGGGAATCCCTGATTACTTGGGATACTTGATGTAATGCCTATATAAAGGCCTCCTTATCTATCAATAAAGTAACGCTTTGCATCTATATTGTTTCTCCTACAACACGTTATCAGCACGTAGTTTCTAACCCTGTGCTTGATAGCAAAAACCCTAGCTTTTCTGCCGGCAACTGCTTGTCGGCAAAGAAGGCCCTCCCCAGAAATCACTTTCTGCCGGCAACCCCTTCGTCGGAAGAAAGAAAACAATCCCAGGGCACCAGGTTCTACCGACAACTCTTTGTCGGAAAAGCTAAGAAGCCCCCAGGAACTTTTTGCCGACAACCAATTCGTCGGTACATCATATACTATTGAACTGCCGACGACATCTTTGTCGGCAGAGGCTGAAGAAGCTCAGGGCACCCAGTAATTTGCTCTGGGCACCCTCCGATGGTTCGACGACGTTCTCTCTCATCGCCTCCCCGCCGCGATGCAATCCAGAGACGACGCCTGCTCGGTCGACGCCTCAGCCCGAAGCCGCTCCAATCCGGCGGCCCACCTCGATGCTTCGACGAAGCCCTAGCGCGCTCCAACCTAGTCGTCGCAGCCTCTGACGTCGCCGCCTCTGTTGACGCAGCCCAAACAACGTCGATGCCCGGATTTGCACGCCTGCACGCAGCTTAGCGCCGCCGACCCAGTCCTGCTGCCCCGATTCGTCACCGTTTCAGTCAGATCCGGATCTCCAGATCTCGACCCGGACCCTTGGGCCTGACCCGACCCGTGTCCAACCCGACCCGATTCGGCTGTTAAACGAATTCTACTGTGCAAGGGGCAAAACGGTAATTGTACTTACCTCGGTTAAAAAGTTTTTACCATAAAGGTTAAAAACAGTTACTGTAGTAATTCTTTTATTAGTTTTACTGCTCCATATATGGTGAATATGACTAACCATATGTTTTTCTTTTCCATGAAACTTATTGCACGACGCATCGCGATGTAATTGCGAGGATTATTTCGTTGCACGTACATGGAAGAGCATCTCAAAATTGCACAAGGATCATAACCGAGTCCTTAAGCGCAATTTTTAAACGCAGTTCATTTGGCGAACTAGCAAGTATGATTTAATAAAAGTTCCCGTTTTTCGCAATTTCAATTATTTGAACTTGTGTATATGTGTTGGAACTTGTGTGTTTTTCAGGACGATACAAAGGGGCCCCACCCACCCCTGCGTATCACAGTATTTATGGGGTAACTGTGATGTTACCGTCCAAAGTTGTGCTTGTGGCTGTGATGTCACTGTGAACCACAACTCTTCGTGAATATTTAATCACGATTCCGACATAATATTGTCGATGCTTGTGACGATCCTAAGGGAGTCACAAAGGGGACAAACTCATGATGTGTGACGGAAATTGTCACTGTAACATCGATATGTGACGGAAATTGTCACAACAAATTGAATTGAGTAACCAGAATCTTGGTCTCGACCATTCAATTCCTTCCCTCTTGTTCTTTTGATATAAAGAAACAATTGACCATAAAATGCGCCTAGAGAATGGCCATTGAAACAAAGAGAGAATCATGTCATTGATATGGTTCTATCGGTTCACTAATTGCAAAATTGCAATCATATGGTCAATGTACACAAGAGATACATGGAAGAAGATGAGAGTATATCCTCATGATTACGGATTTCAACAGCAAAAGATAATTTGCGATAAATATGAAGCATATGACTTCAATTTCATAGTCAAAGTGACTACAAATCCGTTGATTTTGTGCAGGCATAGACCTCACATGTGTGACTAATGCTACTTAGTCGATACACTCTTTATGGTCAAGATCTCGATATAACCGTTGGCATTTTGATGCATATATGGTTCGATTCCCTAAAAAGCTATATGTGAATGCAATGAATCGCATTACACATTTACATGGCATGTTGATTGAGTTCACCAACCTAATTGGTGATGTTAACTCGAAAAATCACAAGAGACAAAATGAGTGACTCGCGAGAAACTGCGATCCGCCAAACTCTGCGATCCGCCAGGCCTCGCTCGCCATTGCCATCCGCCAACTTGGCCGCGATCCGCCAGGCCTCGCTCGCCATGGCCATCCGCCAACTTGGCCGCGATCCGCCAGGCCTCGCTCGCCATGGCCATCCGCCAACTTGGCCGCGATCCGCCAGGCCTCGCTCGCCATGGCCATCCGCCAACTTGGCCGCGATTCGCCAGGCCTCGCTCGCCATGGCCACTCGCCAACTTGGCCGCGATTCGCCAGGCCTCGCTCGCCATGGCCACTCGCCAACTTGGCTGCGATTCGCCAGGCCTCACTCGCCATGGCCGCTCGCCAGCTTGGCTGCGATTCGCCATGCCTCACTCGTCAAGAAACAAATTGACATGCTTGCGTACATAAGCGGATGCATGCGCATTGCCCGGCCTCGGCCTCGGCACTCTTGCGCCCACCAAAGCCCGCCTTGCCTAGCCTCGGTTTCGGCCTTGGCTTAGCTTGCGCGTTGCTTGGACTACAGCTCCGCCACAACCACATGCTGCCGCCCCCTCGGTCTCCGGACCTTGGCACGCACACGGCCCGCCTAGCAGCGCCCCGGCCTCGGCCTCGGCGTTGGCCTGAACACGGCCCGGCCAGCAGCCATCTCGGCCTTATAAGCCCATGCACTCACTCCGGCACGTCTTGGCTTCGGCCTCGGCATGCCTTTGGCTCTTTAGCATGGCATCGGCCTCGTCAGGTCCTTGTTTTATGCCTCGGTAAGCCTTCGCTTCGGCCTAGGCTGTCCATCGGCAACTCGCATGACCTTGACTCCAACATCAAGCCTCGGCCCCAAAAGCCTTTGCTTTTGCCTCGACACGCCTTGGTTTCGGCCTTGGCATGCCTTGACATTTGCTCGGCCTCGGCCTGCCCGTGCACCACCTCGGCTTCGGCCTTGGCTAGCCTAGCACGCGCCTATGCTTGACCATGGCCCTTCCTTGCCTTGTTTCGGCTTGGCTCCCATTCTAGCTTGGCTTCGGCCTCGGATAGCTAGCTCATGGCCTCGGTCCTGGATACTTGGTTTAGACATTTATGTCTCTATAGTATCGATGTTGGCTCATTCTGGTTGTTTTCCGGCTCTATTTTTGAGCGTTAACGGATGTGTCTAGTACGCCTTTAAGCATGCCTATGTTTTATCTTGTGATACTACACGCCATGTTGCACACTCTATAGGAATTGAGTATATATTCCGGTTTATATGTCTTGGCATAAAACCCTTGTCTCTACACTCTTATGAATGTATCATAGAGACATTAAGTGTGTAGCTAATCTTCATCGAACCTTGATCACCACTTCAAGATATTGGTGCCAACGTTTATCACCTTGAAACTCATTGTGAAAATTGAATTGATTTCTTGTGTATCGCTTCTAATAAATGCGCACAACTTATGAGTCAATATTGTGAATGTATTTCACGTATACTATGATTCGGATTCTTTGAATCGGCGACTCATGTAGACTCTTCCATACATAGTCCGGAATTTTGGACATGTTTTGATGATCCATATATGCAAGAAAGCTATGGACATCGTTTCTTTTGAGCAAAGAAGCTATTGGGATCAAAGATTACCAAAAGAATTTGGTAGCGTCATGAGCAATGCTCAAGGCTCAAAGATGACATTAACGTCACCCAAGTCTTCCTCCAAGTCAATGGAAGCACCATCTATGCATTTAAACGTGCATATGATCCCCCCTTTATGATCCTTCATTAGCTATGCTCAATATATGGAAGCTTAATCTTTAGCAAAGTTTTGGAGTAACGCCCTCCTACGCTAAAGGCAATGATACATAAGATGATGGCTTTGATGCCTTCTCATAGTTCAATTTGAGATACAATGATACTATGGTGATATACCTCATGGTTAAACTCAAGCCATAACACTTAGATGTTATGAAGCACCTTCACAATGATTGAAAAGTAGCAAAAACCTAAAATTTCTGGTTTTTCAGCTCGCGGACTCGTCATTGTGAGGACCGGTTTACCTACTTTTAGGCCGGTTCTTGAGGTGAAATTTGGTCCACCGATTCCTAACATCCATGGCTACCTGCTCATAAAATTTCAGAGCCATTGGACACCTGGAAGGTGCTGAACCATTCGACACAAACGTTCACTGACCTCCGGCGACTATTCCGACCGGTTCGGTATGTTTCCGACCAGTTCCGGCAATGAGGCCGGCGGCGTTGGAATCCTAACACACGTGCCTACCTACTATTAAAATTTGGTGGCATTTGGTGTTCCGGAACATAGTGAAACGTTTCAGGAAGCATACATGCATGTTACATTTTGTAACGGAATGCATCTTGTTAACGTATAAGTGTTAACGATCAATACCCTATACCGTCCACATACTTTATGTGCCATATTGCGCTACCACAAGCGCTCAATGATGGGTTATTTGATTATGAATAACGTCTTTGAATAAGACGTCAGCTTCCACCTATAGTCCGCTATATATAAACCTTAACAGGCGATCTCGTTTATGTCATTTTTTTTGATGAGCCAGTCTCCCCGTCGTTAGGGGGAGAGAAGAACAAGTTTGTTCAAGTAGAACGACTTGGCATTGCCGTGGTTTGTCCCCACTGTGCCTCATCATGTTCCCAAAGTCCCATAAATCAAAGTGACGAGATTTGATATACATGCTGCAAAGAGTAAACTATTGGTCTTTCAAGGAAAAGATCGGAATAGTACTCTTGTATCAACATGCCTGTAAGGATTGATGTCCAAATCAATGGACATATTGTCATTCATAAATGGTGACATGGTGACTCCACAAAAGTGGTAGATGGTGTCACTAGGCCGTGACTCTCACAAGAAGTGTAGAGAGGGCACTTTGTTCGATATACACTCGCCGAATGCGAGTATGGCACAACTTGATCCTTCGGATCAATGATAACTCATTCGTCTCATGGATTTTCTGGATTAAGGTTATTATTGGGGGACGCCTCAATGAGAAGCCAATCCATATAGAGATCTCTACAAATGCGAATTACACTAGTGTACATGAGTACGTGGTCTATGAGTTAGATATCGAATACACTCACTTCGTTGAAGCAAATACCAACGTTGTGAATTGGCCTACACGGAAAGATATGCGATCCAGTTTATACAAAGAGATAGGTCCTTGGTCAGGTGATGCCGACACCGCAAGTGTAAACCCTATCGATAATCTTTGATTGAAAGCGTAGTGAGAAAAAGAGCCTAGACTCACCTTATGGCGCAAGGTCTCTCACAAACGCCCTGGAATCGACTACGATGACATATGCTCTCGTAATGGAGTCATATTGCACTCCACTACCTTGTCAGTTAGATAGTTCCGAAAAACTGAACAAGCAGCTTGTATCATCTCTATTGGGACTAAGTGAAGAGATATACATAAACATCCTAAACGGATTAGTTTTCACCCAAGTCAAGTAAGCAAAAATCACGATTGAGTGACTACTTGATTGGAGATGGGATGAAAGAAATCATGCCTATTTGCGTGTAAACTTTGGATGAATTGTGATTGAAGTATCACTAATCCAACGTTAAGAATGAAAAGATCTTGGGAATACTTGGTCTCGAATGTGAGAACCGTCAGTGATGAACTTATTCATCTATCGGCTTATGGCAATCTAATGGACGTTAAACCAAAGCCTATATGTATCCCATGATTAGTCGATGTCTTGAGAAGACTCGTTTCGTCTATGTGACGAGAAGTCTTGGGAGATGAAACTCTCTATCTAAGTATCATGTGCGCAATCATGTACTTGTCATAATATGCTCGACTCGACATCTCATTCGCTATAAACTTATAAAGCCAAAGTGATGGCTAGACGCGCCCACGCAATGCCATGGTATATGGCGGTACTTTCTTTTAAGAGAGAAAGGTTTAGGCTCATTCGATCCCATCATGAAAGACACATCAATAGGCAATTCCAGATTCTGCCTAGTTCTGTACGTCAACTTCCCCGTGACCTACATGAAAGCTCACTCATCGGAAAATGGTAAACTTAGTACCGTTGGAAAGCTCTATGTGTCTACTTTCCAGGGACACCAACCATTTGATTATAGCTATCATATTGAGTGAGTTATGGCTGTTTTAGCAAAGTAGGACGAATCTGTCCGGTAATTTGCAGATCAGTCACCTTCGACAGAGCTTTGTGATCAGCTCAGAACGAACCACGTTGTGTACTTTATATCACTGGAAAGATATGGGTGTCTAGTTTCCAGAACTCTTTACGGTTTGTTCATACCTACTGTATCGAAAGAGTTATGACTGTTTAAGTACACGAAGGTCATGCTGCGCGTGAATCTGATTTTCAGCGCGAACTCTAGTTTTGAGTTGTTGAGCAACCTTCTTCCTTAAGACCAAGTAAAGCTAAGTGTAGCTGGTCTGATACAAGGATAATGTGGCCGTATTCAATGACTCGATCATTGGCCACGCCTACTTTTGAAGCTTGTGAGGAGCGTTTGTATACGCCATTAATCTGAACTCCAAGATTGAGTTACCAATCAGGGGGAGTTATCTTGTAGACATCAGGGGGAGTCTACCTCACATGTAATCTTCAATTGTAGTTGGTGCGTTGTGCTCTTTTCCCTTCGACCAAGCTTTTTATTTTTACCCAAGAGGTTTTGTTTTGCTTGGCAAGGTTTTAGCGAGGCAACATGTTATGCACCGTGTCACATTAGGTACGCGACACAAGGGGGAGTGTTCAAGGAAGGTTAATACCGTAACTTCCGTTGTGTGTCTTGACCTAATTAGACTAGAATAGTAGTTACCTTAGTAGATAGGGAATCCCTGATTACTTGGGATACTTGATGTAATGCCTATATAAAGGCCTCCTTATCTATCAATAAAGTAACGCTTTGCATCTATATTGTTTCTCCTACAACAAGGATTTAAATTTAGTAAAAATCAGTAGGTTATTTAGATAAAAATATCAAACCCCCTTCTATTTGCAATACTTTGTGTGATTGAAAGCTCTAGATTTCCCCGGATAGAACGATCCCTACTTGTCCTAACTACAATTGACACAAATAGGGTATTATGTGTATGAAGTTGTTTTGCAGGTACTTTGTGCTTGGCTAATAGTTCCATCAATTTTTGGCGCCGTTGCCGGGGAAATTTAATTATTTTGATTCATAAAGTGTTGCTTGTAACTTTGTAAATTTCAGATTGTTTAATTTTGCTTGTAACTTTGAGTATGCCGAATTATGTGATGTAAAAATATGTGTGAATGTTTGTAACACTTAGATAATTTATAGGAAGTTGATAGTTTTATGTATGCTTAAGTTTATTGTAGTTTCTAAAGTGTAACATGTAGGTGAAGCCTCTTTTGTTGATCTTAACCTAAACCCTTCATACGAACGATGCTTTTTAGCAGATCCGTTTTTATGAGGTTGAGGGCGGCTTTGATCAACACTTGTAGACTGCTAGGGATCCGAGTTTATTTTACAAAGTATGGGGCAAGTTATTTTCATTGATATGGTTCTCAGGTTTGTTTAACTGGTTCTCAAGGCCCACAAACTGATGTTCATTCTCGGTGAGTGAGTCGATAGGGGACTTGTCCTCCGTGGTGTCCAACAACAAGACCTGCCTGGTTCCTGTAGGGAGTTCGCTCTCCGTGAATCTTAACGACATCGCCTTTGAAATGTAAAATCCGCTCGACCTAGACAAAAGCTTGTGCCGAAGCATCACCTCACTTTAGACGCTACAAAATAACTTGACATATGTGAATCTATGTTCTTCAAACCAAAATTCGTCTTTAATTTTTGAGGTATATCGGAAAAAGCATGATACTACCTTGGGCTGCTTCAGCCCATTGCACTGTTATCTCCTCTGCTCCACGTACCTTGAATTTTAAAAGTTGTGTGAATAAAAGCAATTAGACTCTAAGAGTTCGACATATTTGATGTGTTATAATTTTCGGATACTTTTTGAAACATGAACCGAATTCTTGTGAAAATAACATGTAAATTTTCGTGAAACCTTGTGAAATTTCGTGTGAAAATTTTGTGTGATATACTTGAAATAATTTTGTAGTTTTTTCTAACCTATACATATTACTTCTAACTTATTGCTAACCTATACTCTAACTTATTCTAACTCATTATTTCTAACCTATACACACTACAAGAAAAAAGGGTTTTGCCGACGAAAAAAAAAAAAACGGCCGACGAAACACTTTTTTCGTCGGCTATTCCCAAGAATGGCCGACGAAAATTTTTGTCGTCGGCAAAAAAAAAATTTCGTCGGCCATTCCCATAGAATGGCCGACGATTTTTTTTTTCGTCGGTAAAAATGAAAAATCGTCGGCTATACTCCTATAATGGCCGACGATTTAAAGTTTTCGTCGGCTATAAACTTTTGGAAGAATGGCCGACGAAAATTAATTATTTCGTCGGCCATAAGTTTTTTTTAAAATAATTATTTTACGAACAATGGCCGACGAAAATTAATTATTTCGTCGGCCATAAATTTTTTTTAAAATAATTATTTTACGAACAATGGCCGACGAAAATTAATTATTTCGTCGGCCATACGTTTTTTAAAAATAATTATTTTACGAACAATGGCCGACGAAAATTAAGCATTTCGTCGGCCATAAGTTTTTTAAAAAATAATTATACGATTATTTTTGACAGAAAACGACAAAAGAATAGCCGACGAATACTAGGTTTGATTTCGTCGGCTATGATTAAAAAAAAAACAAAAAAAGAGCAGTTTCCATTTTCTATCACTATCGACAAACCATTGCTTCATCCTTCAAATGCAAATGTGTCGTGAAATAAGACATGACCAAAATATTGAAATACGGCTACGGTTGAAAAATGGGAAGATTCCGACAAAATCTGTGTGCCGAATGTTGCGGTTAACTGTTTTTTACTCCCGTTTTCCTATGGGTAGCCTTACGGTCGGTAAATATTTTGTGGAAAATTTTTATACGATTAGTCGCGTCTCATCAATCTGAAACTATTCTCTATTGAAGATCAGGCCAAAAAAACGTCATTTAGACGGGCCAATTTCCGTTTTAAAGCGTTTAGAGGTTTGACTCACCCGGTTGACCGTCCCGATCGAGCCTTTAACGTTGTCAGATGTAGTTGGATTTTTTTTCATACATGTATTTAATCTTAACGGTGATATCTGACGGTTGGAATAGATTTTCCAAACTTTTAGATTCAAAATCGGAACATATGTACTAATGTTCCTTAACTTGTTTACTAAGTGTTTAAGTGAATGTATAGTTTCAAATAGTTACTATACGTACACTCTTCAAATGCAAATATGTCGTCAAATAAGATATGACCGAAATAATGAAATACGTCTACGGTTGAAAAATGACAAGATTCCGATAAAATCCGTGTGCCGAAATAATGAAATCAGTCAAAACCCGGTTTACTGTAGATTTGGCGTCCGGCGTCCGAATGACGATTGTGATACCATTCCGGAAAGGGAACGATGCCAGGAATCAAACTCGTCGCTTTGCCACGACGTGTGGGCTTTTTCGGGCTTTCGAGTTCGTTTAGGGCCTCAAAACCGCAGTTTAGTATGTTTTCATAGAATAGCCGACGAAACATTCAAATTTCGTCGGCTATTCTCTAAGTATAGTCGACGAAACATTCAAATTTCGTCGGCTATTCTCTAAGTATAGCCGACGAAACATTATATTTCGTCGGCTATTCTCTAAGTATAGCCGACGAAACATTGTATTTCGTCGGCTAAACTCTTGATCCGCGCCTTTTTATTGTCCGCCGTTGGATGGCTCAGATCCAACGGCTGTTGATTTTCCAAAGTATAGCCGACGAAATATATTAATTTCGTCGGCTATTCTCTAAGTATAGCGGACGAAACATTGTATTTCGTCGGCTATTCTCCTTCTAAATCTTTTAAATCTTCCTCCCGCCTTTTTTCTCTCATCCTTCCCCCCCCTCCTCCTCCTCCTCCGGCCTCCTCCTCCTTCCCCTCCTCCTTCTCCTCCTCCTCCTCCTTCCCCTCCTCCTCCCCCTCCTCCGGCCTCCTCCTCCTCCTCCTCCTTCCCCTCCTCCTCCTCCTCCTCCTCCTTCCCCTCCTCCTCCTCCCCCTCCTCCGACCACCTCCTTCTCCTCCTCCTCCTCCGGCCACCTCCTTCTCCTCCTCCTCCTCCTCCTCCTCCTCCGGCCTCCTCCTTCTCCTCCTCCTCCTCCTCCTCCTCCGGCCTCCTCCTTCTCCTCCTCCTCCTCCTCCTCCGACCACCTCCTTCTCCTCCTCCTCCTCCTCCTCCTCCTTCCCCTCCTCCTCCTTCTCCTCCTCCTCCTCCTCCTCCGGCCTCCTCCTTCTCCTCCTCCTCCTCCTCCGGCCTCCTCCTCCTCCTCCTCCTTCTCCTCCTCCGATCCGGTATTTTTTTTTGCCCAAAATGCAGTTATAGCCAACGAAATTGACATTATTTCGTCGGCTATAACTTTAAAATATTAATATATTCCGACGAAATAGCCCAATTCGTCGGCTATACTTCAGAACAAATAGCTGACGAAACCAAATTTCGTCGGCCATACTCGAACAAATAGCCGACGAAATCATTTTCGTCGGCCATAATTCGTCGGCCAAGGTTGGAATGGCCGACGAAATTTTTTTTTTCGTCGGCCATTGGTATTACCGACGGCGTATTACCGACGACTTATGGCCGACGAAATTTTCGTCAGCAGAGGGTATAGCCGACGAAAAAATGGAATGGCCGACGAAAAAATTTTCGTCGGCTATTCGGCCGTATCTGGTAGTGACATGTTGATTCTCAAGATTCTTGTAGATTTTAATTGTTCATTGCAGATCATAATGAAGAGGTGAAAAATTACATTGTAAACAGTTGATTGGAGCTCTCATTAACTTGGGAAGGACGACAAGTGTTGCAAGAAACGAGTTCCACCACTCTAAACTTTTGTTCATGATTTGCAATTAAATTCTACTTAGCTAACTATTGTATATTTATACACTAACTTCTAACTTTAGCTAATTCACTAACTCACTACTAACTTATTCTTTGAATTCTCATCTCCACTCTTCTAAATTTCTTTATCTTGATGCGATGCAGTTGAAGAGTGGAGTAATCATGCATCGAGTTATGATAACCATTGTAAGGAGGCACAAATTTGGAGTGCGCACTCCAAAAGGCATCGCCCACAACTTGATTAAGAAGTGAAGAGTCTAGGCTGAGTAGACTATAAACATTAAGCGCTACATGGGAGGCAACCCATTTCAACCAAAATTGTGAATGAGCCGTCTACGAGAGTTTGAATTTTCTAAATCCATAAACTCTTTTTGGTTGAATTGTATAAATGTGGAATTTGTGGAATTTATCATATGCTTAGAAATTACAACATAATTTCTGTTTTACATTGAGGACAATGTAATTTTCTAAGTGTGGGGTAGGGATACATGTTTCACATGTTTGTTTTTGTTTTAAGTCTTTTGTTTTGAGTCATAAAAAGAAAAAGAAAATACAAAATCAGAAAATCAGAAAAATCAAAAATTTTCGTTGCTTTTTGTTTGATTTTATTTTGAGTCTTAGGATGCCCCTAATGAGTCGATGATGATTATGTCTTTGAATGCATAGATGATGGTTTTGCATAATCATGAGAATTAATTGTGAGTTTCATGCACATTGTGATTGGTATGAACATTTGAGACTTGGATTTATTTGTGTAATAAGCATGCATATTTGTGTTGATTTTGTTCCATAATAACCTATGTGAGCTTTGATGCCAAATACTTTCTTCATTAGCGATAAATATAAGAAAAAATGGGCAGAATTTTTCAAAACTTCGTCATTCTTTGATTATTCAATGACTTTGTGTCATAGCTTTTAATGAACTCTAGAATGCTAGAACTTGCTCTTGACAATTTTTGAGACTATTATTCATGAAATGCCTTGATTTTGAAAAGGATTGAAAAGATCTTGTTAGGATTACCACCATGCCAAATAAAGCTTATGCCTAATTTGTGCCCATCGTGGGACTCCTTAGTTTTAACCCCATTGAGCTAACATTGAGCCATTTTATTTCATCACCATGATACACATTCCTTGAGCTTAGAACAGTTTATCCTAACAATTGTTGTCAAGACTTGGTAAAGTTTAATTGGAATTTGTTATTTGAAGTGATGTTATGAAGTAAGTGTGGGGTGAGCTTTTCCAAATCTATGAAAATAATTGTGTTGCCGAGATAAAGAAAAGAAAAGAAAATCGGACAGAAAAATTGGAAAGAAAATCCGATCCGAGAATTGATTAAAAAGATTGAGATTTCGGCAACTAAAAAGTTTGGATGAGTTCTGGTTGTGAATATGGAGTGTGTGTAATAATTGAAGGTCTATTATTATCATACTTGACCTTTGTCTATGTTCACTATGTTATGGGGAAGAAAAAAATGAAGTTTGGGTCCAACATGATAAAATTTGGCCCTTGAAGTGATGACATAAGGATTCATTGAATTTTGCTAAGTGTTGGTGACATTTTATCACCACTATCCTAAATGTGAATGCCTTATGCCAATCCCCATTATCACATTTATGTTGATCTTTTCATGATTCTTAAAATAGGTAAACTTTGATTTGTGGAGATTTTTGTCAAGAGTTGAGCTTATGGCTTTGGTTCATTGGTGCACATAGTTGTTACATGAAGTTTTTCCAGAAAAATTGATTCACAAAGTGCTTTTATTTGATGAAATATGCGAGTTATTTGTTGCCTTACAATCTGTTCTCTTGCATATACTTTGAGTGAATTGCCATATCATGTGTGAAAAGAAGAGAGTATGCCTAGTGAGGAGGATGAAATCAACTTAACATGTCATTGCTTGTGATTTTCGTTTCTTACTTGTTCATGCTATGAAACATGTCTATAATACTTGGGATTATTGTGCTTACATTGAAATGCTTAACTTGAAAGCTATGTGTTTAAAAGATCCTGAGACAATCATTTAGGGGCAGTAGTGTTGAGTCTTTTTGTTTTGTTTTGCTAAGAGACTAGCACTGCTAAGGATATAGGACGTAGCTCTGTAATTTATAGATTTTTTTTTACATTGTAATGTTAAGAATGTCCATTTTGTTCTTCCTGCAAATAGATGGTAAACTAATTTAACAGAAAGACATCAAACCCACTGAATCATAAAAAGTAGCTGAAAGAAGTGAATTATGTAGCAGGAACTCTTGCTGTATAACTGTTTAATAATTATTTATGCTGAATGCACCCAGTTTTTACCGTGTTCTGGATGATTTTTGATAATGTGCTTACCTTCTGTCAGGAATTTTAAAACTATGCATATGGTCTACTATCGATGATACTAATATTATTCTAGACTATTTCAGCAATTTGGCTTTCGCCGCCAGAAAACAAATTTTTGCGAAACAAATTTTTTTAGTATACCTGGGAGGCTGGGACTGATATAACTTCTCTTTTTTGTGTCCTACAGAAATCAATCAACAATCTGGATATATTGTACATCTCTGATCACAACAGCAGTCAATGGACAATCTGGATCTATTTTCTGTAAAGCACCTGTTCACAACTATACTCTGGAAAATAGTTACTTTTTGTGCGATACAAGTGCACTCTTTTGTACAGAATTATCTTTTCTCTGTTATCATTTCCTTCTGACTTGACTATTTGTGAACTCTACACTAAACTTCCCCGTGGCTAGGCGTGGGCTATCATTCTGATGAAAACCTGATGAAAACCTAATGAAAGATTTGAGAGGAAATTTGGGAGGTCCGACTAGGAAACTACAAAGTAGGGTGAAAAGTGTAACAACAAAGAAGCCAACTCTTCTGTGCGTGAGAACGATCATTAGTGCAACTATTATCATTACCAAAACATGCCCGAACCAGAAACTACTTAAAAAAATGATCCTGAATTGACAACATGCCATTTACTGAAATTTAGTGTCTGAAAGAAAATTTAGGTCTCTTCCTTACTCCGCCATGTTAGTATCAATTTTAAATGTTAATTTCTAACTATTAATGATAATTAACGGTCATGATACTGCCAACACGTCCAAGTATCGATACTCTAAACATGTAAGACGTTGCTCCTTATTCGAGTATTTTTCTGGAAATCTGAACATGTAAGACGTTGCCCTTATTCGAGCATTCTTCTGTTTCCATGCCTTCCCATTCTCTCAAGTCATAAACGAAAATCAGAAATCTCAATGTGACAATATAGGACTTCAAAAGTTCAAATTACAAAATTACACAGGTAATAGCCAGAAAAAGAGATTGAAGGAACTTACAGTGCGGGGCAGACATTAATATTGACTCTACTTTCTTCTTGTTTTGGCTTCAAGTGAGTCACAACATTCCTTTGTTTGTCGACCCTTTTCTCTTGTTGGAAATGGTTCACGGGCGTATTGGTCCCTTCTTCATTAGTTGGTACAATTGTCACACCCCGAAAAATTGGATAATAAAAATTCAATTTCGATAATGTGAAAATCCACAAAAACTTCATACTTAAAAGTTATAATACAATAACTAAGTACAACAACAAAGTTCAGATGCGTGACTCAATAAACTCAAAATTGTTACATCAACAAAACATGAATGTAACAGTAGAGTCTCACGCTGTCACTCACTAACCCAAAAATAAAAACAAGCTAGACCAAAGTCAAAACTACTAGTCGTGCGACTCAGATGCCACTCCCTGGCTGCTGGACCTCACCTGCAGGTCTAACCCCTACACCATCAATTGGTGCACCGGGTTGTAAACAACGAACCCGGTAAACTTTCAAACCTCGTATGAGTAAAACAGACAATCCCAAGATAATAAAATTAAAGCAAGCAAAATACCAGGTAAGATTTAAACTTTCCTGCTTAAAAGCATAGTTCATGAAAATACAAATCATACACAATTAAAATTGTGACTCCTGCATAAAACTTAGTTCAGGAAGTCACGTACAAACAACAACACAAATATGAACAAATGAAAACATAAAAGAAATCCCTCAATCCAAAATGAAGCCAAGATGTTACCATCTTAAACTCAAGAAAACAACGCACAATCAATCAATGAATAACACACGGGGCAATGACTTCAGTCATTCCCATCCGACTCTCACCAAGACAGACAGACTAGAGCTCTAACTGATTGTAATTTCTATAAGGATCCCAATTCAACCACACTTGGCAAGATCCTTTCCGCCACACATGTAAGATCCCAATTCGACTACTAATGGCAAGATCTTACATTGGTCGTTGGTTTCCATACCAACCCAAACATACATATAAAAATCTCCCATCAAAACATAGGAAAAATCATAACCGCCACACATGTAAGGTCTCAATTCAACCACTACTGGCAAGATCTTACATTGGTCGTTGGTTTCCAAACCAATACAATCACTCACATTATATATATTTCACGTAAATATATATATACGTAGACAATCACTCAGGAATAGTTCACTAATACCAACTATAGTCATTGAACGTAAAACCCTTTAAAAATCATTTTTATAATAAATTCATTTTACTTACAAATGAACCGTAATCGATCAAGTTCATTCAATTTAAAACAAATATCATTTCCATAAAACCATTTTGCATTTAACTATCCATGCATAAACTGTAAATTAACTCGTATAATAATATGAACACAGTGAGGCTTACTCACTTTAATTCACCAAAATTGGTAAATCACTGCTTAGCGTCGGGCCTCGGAGGAAACGAGTCGATTCAGATAGTCGTAGAATCGGGTCAACAGTCAACGCCCGATCAACAGTTAACACTCGGTCAACGGTCAACGCTGGACTGGGCCGGGTCGGGTTGACTACAGAAACGGGTCGAGGGAGATCGGAATGCCTTGATTCTGATCCGCTTGATTTGGTTTGATTCGGCGTGATCCACCTACACCAGAAGAAGCGCACAGAGGAGACGAATCTATTGGTGGGTGGCTCGAGCTCCGGCGACGCCTGGAACGGCAAGCAGCTCCGTCGCAGGCGGCGGCAGAACTTTCGGGCGCTGCTGCTCCGTGCACCGGTGCTGGGTCGGGCCGATTCTCGGCTCAATCAATAGAGGAGAGAAAATCCTTTCGATCGGTGGGTGGCGCTTGCGCCGTGGCGGCCGGACGGCGGAGATCAGCGGAGATCAGAGGAGAGGCGATCCGATTGGGGAAAGAGAAATTGCACAGTAACTTTTAAACAGTACAAAACTACAGTAAAAGGTAAAACGGACGAAAAGGGAAATTCTGACTTTACCCGAAAATTCCTTTCTATTTATAGCAATTTCTGAATTTGGAAATAACTTCGACATGTCGTAATTTCTTCATACGACGTCCGTTTCACGTGTGCCGCGTGTCTACGAACTCGTATCGTCAAGCTCTACGACTTTCGTGAAGGAAACTTTTCAAAAATCACGACGGAACAGAAAGTCAACTTTAATCCCTCGAAAATAAACGTTTTTCGGATTTTAATACTCGGAATCCCTTCCAATAATCTCGAGAGATTAACAAGAAATTGATTTATAAAATCGGGGTTACTAAAACAATATTCTTGTTCAACTAGATCATGCAAATTCAAAGAAATTATTGTAGTAAGATTGAACAGAGGCATTCTAATAGAAAAACGATTGAACAGACACAAAATGCAGCAACTTTTTATTAGCAACTTCAAAAATAGATTCTTACGAGTAAAACTTTGGGGAACAATATAAAGTGGGCGGCAAAAAAATAAAAAACCAAGTTCATATTCTACCAAAGAACAACTATAGAGGAACCGAACCACTAGCTAGAATGAAACATACATTAGTCTAACAAATAATCAGAGTTAAGATCTATCATAACAATGTTGGCATTGTTCTTAAGACATCATCATAATAAAGAATAGACATCTGTTAAGAGGAAATGAAACGAATAACAACAAACTAGCTAGCAACTAACAAGGGAAAAGAAAGAGGATTTCTGCATCATCACAAGCTAGTGAGCTAGTGCGTTATTCATAATTGGTAAATAAAATCTCCTTTCAGTCAAAAATTTATTCTCTAAAACAAGAAATTTGGCAACCCTAACCCTAATGGGGGATGGAATCAAGATGAAGTACGTACCATGGTGCTAACACTCTGCTGCTCCTTTTCCGTATCATCATCTCCTGCTTGTATTAACCCTTTCACTGTCTCAATGGCGCGGTCGACGGTCCCCAAGTCGTCCAGGGTGCAAGTACTAAGGACATAATCTCGGACATGATTTTCCATGAAACTTTTGAAGCAGATTTTCCTATCATTTCATCAGATGAGTGTAGTGAAAATTTGTCGCTCAAGAAAGGAATCATCAGCTCGAGGATCTTATGTTCGTGACCTTGTTTCAATATGCACCCCTTTTCCCTGCAAACTTCCACCAAATCGATCATGTCTTGTACTGTCGGTTCTGCTTGCTTTACCTTGTCCTCTTCCAGTGCAATCCAGTCTATTTTCACTAATTCCAAATCGTAATGATTATACACTAGTTCAGGAAGCTCCTCCTCCTTCTCCTCGGAGTCCGACCCTAATCTCTCCTTCTCCGGGAACTCCCCGGCCAGGGAGAAATGGGTAGGAGTCCATGACATCTCTAATGATCTCCTTCTCCGAATAGCAGCGACGACCGAACCGAATATCGTATCTCGGCGCCAATTAGTGACTTAGATTATAAAGGAGTCGAGCCTATCGATAACCTCAAGCTGCTGAGAAATGTCAAGAAAGATCTTCACGCTGAGCTGTTCCAGATAGGTAAACAGGTATTTCGCCTCTGGCCGAGGGCGACTGATTACAAACCTCATATTTGGTGATTTCTTTACGCAGCAATTTTTCCAGAATCGAATAAAGCCTTATAAATTTGATAACTGATGAGCTGCTTAAGCGACACACAAATAATAACCTTACAAAAGACGTTAGTAGCATATAATAAGTATAGATCGTTCAATTCAGAAATTAAAGGTATCTGAAATATTCAAAGGTTAGAATACATATTCACACATATATACATAATTACACGTTTCAAACAATAGGAGAATTTGGATTTGATACTAAAAACATACGGCATAAAAGTAAAAGACATGAAATTAAATCATATTCTACTATGTACAAGTGATTATCATCTTTCCACACATAACACTTAGAACATGTAACACGCTAAAATTAAGATTAAAGGGCAACAAGCACGAAATATCATAGGTTAAAGGTCATTTAATCGTTATTAGACTCCTGAAGTACTTAAAATTAACTCAGCATATAATCCTTTTTTTTTACTAATCAACTTACATGACACTCAGCGTAGACAAATTAATTAGCTAGCAAATAAGCATAAAGTCTTTTCAATTGAACCATGGTAACAAGTAAGGCATCACACTTCTCAATTAGACAAACAAATTCCAAGAACTACTCTATCCCTTGGAAAATAACACAAAACAAAACTACTCAGCGTATACTTAATTTATATTATTTTTAGCAAGTGAATTCAACACCTAGACAACAATCATGACATTTTGATTGCATCTAACCATCTCCTTCGGTTGCACACAAGTTCTTAAAATTAACTAAGAGAAAGTTTAGAATTAAAACGTGAACATGCTTCCCTAGATCTAGACTTCCGATTTTATTACATATTTAGGTTACAAATTAACATGCAAAGACTCTTGAATACGAAACTTTAATCTATAACAAAACAAAGATTCAAATACGTTTTTAACGTGCATATTATAAAACCAAATTTCAATCCGAACAATACATAGACATACAATTCGAAACCAAAAATACATACTAACTTCATAGACAAAATTTAGCATAACTACAAAGAATAAATTATAAGTCGCAAGTAGGAAGTAGATCACACTTTTCGAACACCTTTGATGCTTCAAGTTGTGTTGATCTGATGGAGGTGGAGTAGGCACGACTAGGGTATTTTTGGTGGTGGTGGAGATGTGTTTCGACTAACTATTATAAGTAAGATTTTTGGAGAATATATTGGTAGTAGGGCTGGGCGTTTGGGCCCGAAGAACCGAAAGCCCGGCCCGAAAACTCGAAAAAAGCCCGAAACGGGCCGAGCTCTAAAATTTTAAGGATCAGCCCAATGAAGGACAGTCCTGACATTGTAAAAGTTGGTCTGAGCTCGGGCCTGATTTTTTTTGGGACCGAAAGCCTGGCCCGGCCTGATATTTTAATATATATATTGAAAAAAAAATAGCAAACCTAAAACCTAAATCATGTCCTCTACTGAGTTCACTCCTCCTCGCCTCCTCCTCCCCTCCTCCAACTCTCCAAGACCTCCTCGATCGTCTCCTCCAACTCCAACAGTCCTTGCCTCCTCCAACTCTCAAGGACCTCCTCCATCTCTTAATGTGAATCGCCAGTGGTTAGTATCAGCTATGGCTCCATCTCGATTCTCCAATCTCTGACTCTCTAACTCTCTCCCCAATCCTTAATCTATCCTCGCGTCTCTTCAACGCTTGCGGCGTCACCACCCTCTCTGAATTTTTGATTATCTTGGCTGCACAGGTAAGTTAGTCTTCCTTTATCGATTAATGACATTGAGAAAATCAAATTCTGTGAGTCGGTCAAGGTGGGGCTTGAGATCGGCGGCGATGAGGCGGTGGGAGAGAGAGAGAGAGTTGTGAGTGGATGGAGGATTTGAGGGAGGAGAAGCGGGAGAGGAAGGCAGAGGTGGACTAGGGTGAAGTATGATATTTGGTTCTGACTTTTGCATTGTTTTCTTCAGAATACAAAGATGGCTATTCTTCTCCATTCCATTGTATTAGTCTGATGCTTTTTTCTATTTACAAAAGGCAGTTTCAGTTTACTACAGTGGAGATTTTTTTAGCCCGAAAAAGTCCGAAATCCCGGCTCGGCCCATCAGGCTCGGACTCGGGCTGGTCTTCATCTTGGAAAAAGCCCAACTCAACTCGGACCGAGGGGATCGGGCTTTGAAAATTTTGGGCTTAGCCCGGCCCGCGCCCAGCCCTAATTGGTAGAGCTTAAGACTTGTGTTTTGTGCTTGAGATGAGATGATTTGAGAAAGGTATGCCGACCTCTATATATAGGAGAAAGGGAGGCTGAATTCGGAAGAGCTTATGAAACCGAAAAGGGTAAGGAATCCTAGTTTGATGTAGTTTCCCAATCCCAAACGGGATAGGTTTTTCTTTTCCTTCTTGAACTTGATCTCCTTGTCTTTGCCGGGCTAAGACTGTCCTTGTACGTCTTCATGGCTACCATGTGCTTGTGACACGGTTTGGAATATTTCGTAGAAGTTAATGGCACTTGGCAGCATACCGGCAGGCTCGGCAGCTCTCTCGGCAGCTTTCTGGCACGTATCAGACACACTAGCATAGTATCACCAGTTTCTACGTAGGGTGCAGGGCAGGGACGCGGCAAGTTTAGCGCAGCTTCTCCACAGGTCCTTGACAGCATCTGCGCAGCTATCAACATGGTCCTGACAACATATTGGCAGCGTATTAGACTCGTGTCCGATACGACAACATCTCGGCAGGGATATGCGGACACGATTGTGATACGTCTTTGTATCTCGTGTCAGATACGACTCAGATACTGGCATGATACGGCTCTACAGGCTGCGTGTCTTCAAGATAAGGCCTGCGCATGGCTCTCGGCAGCTGCTCGGCAGGCTGCATGTCAAACTGTCCGGCAGCTTGTTTCCTTTTCGGAAGATTTGACCTTTGTATTTTGATTCGGGCATAACTCTCTCTAGAAAATAGCTTTTGAGGTGCTTCTAAATGATCTGGAAACTAGACTCTCATACCTTTCTTTGCATATATGGCTCAAACTCTGGATCTAAATGAGCCATCCTGGAGAGTCCGTGGAAATTGAATGATGTGCTCAGGAACTTATTCGATTGAATCCAGATTCCTTTGCGATTCCTGGCAGCTTCCCTTGTCTGGTTATCTTAACTCCTTCCATTGCTGAATCTTCAATGTGTCTACTAAAAATCAAAGAGGTTAAATTCATAAAAGACAAGGTCGAGGCTTTACAGAATCAACAATACATTTTAAGACTCATATTTGACTAGGTTTCTTATTCTCCTTAAGAACTTTATCGATTCTTTGCATTTTCCTCTATACTTAGCACGATTTTATGATAACTCTACCAAAGGCTCATTACTCTATTATATGACTCGATTTTATAACAATAAGGGTTAAGGAAAGTATAAATGTAGACATAAACATATTAAGAACGTCGCATTTTATGCTCCTATCAATAACCACCTGTCACAACCCAAACTTGAGTTATAACTGAAAACTTTATTTTAAGGACAAACTACTGGTCACTCCTCCAACGTTCACTGACTCGACAGTTTAGTCCTTAAGGTTTCAATTTCAACAGATCACTCCTCCAACTTTCACTAACTCGACAGTTTAGTCCTTCAGGTTTCAATTTCAACAGATCACTCTTCCAACTTTCACTAACTCGACAATTTAGTCCTTAAGGTTTCAATTTCAAAATATGTAGTTGGAGAAGTGATCTGTTGAAATTGAAGTTGTAGGAGAAGTGATCTGTTGAAATTGAAACCTTAAGGACTAAACTGTCGAGTTAGTGAAAGTTAGAGGAGTGATCTGTTTAAATTGAAACCTTAAGGACTAAACTGTCGAGTCAGTGAAAGTTGGAGGAGTGACCAGTATTTTGTTCTTATTTTAATAAATATAAACACATAAAATGCAATATATATAGTTGGCAACCCAAAATATAAACAGACCAAGACTAAATTAGAGAAGCAAATAAATCAAGCAACCTATTAAGAAAATCTAAATCGTCACACTCCACCCTCCTAAAAACAAAAATTTCGTCCTCGAAATTTCAAAGCTAACCTGAAGAACTAAATAGGTCAGGGTACTTCTCTCGCATTGTAGCTTCCGTTTCCCAAATTGCTTCCTCAACTCTATGGTGTCTCCATAAAACTTTGCCAAGAGGAATGGTTTTTCTACGTAAAACTTGATTTTTGGTGTCTAAAATACGTACTGGTCCCTCCTCTAAAGTAACTTCCTGATCAATGTTGGCATCCTCCCAGTTCAGTACATGTGAAGGATCTGGGTTATACTTCCTAAGCATCGAAACGTGAAAAACATTATGAACTCCAGCAAGCTGTGGAGGAAGTGCAAGTCGACATGCCACTTCACCAATTCTTTCCAAAATCTTAAATGGCCCTATATAACGAGGTGACAGCTTTCCTTTACGACCAAATCTCTTAATTCCATGACGCAGCGAAACTTTAAGCAAAACATGATCACCTTCTTTAAAACATGATGGCGTTCTTCTTCTGTCAGCATAACTTTTCTGTCGACTTTGAGCAGTAAGAAGTCGTTGCCGTATCACTGAAATTTGATCGGTAGTCTCTTGCACCATATCATGCCCTAACAACACTTTGTCTCCTACCTCTGCCCAACATAAAGGAGATCTACAAGGTCGTCCATATAATGCTTCATAAGGGGCCATCTAGATGCTACACTGATAACTGTTATTGTACACGAATTCCACTAGTGGCAAGGACCAGTGCGTATACTCTATTATTTAAGCGTATACTCCACCTATCTGGGCCTTCTTCTTGTGAAATTTTAGCAGAAATCATTCTTACCCATGGATCCCTATGTTGTACTCCAAGAATTGCATCAATGAGCGTGGGCCTAGCAACGATGCTTTGTAAACAAGCTGAACCTACACAATCAAGAAACTGTAGGTTGAACATAGCTATACCACTGAGCATTTCCCATTCATGGACTGCTAATCATGCCACCATGCAACTGGTTTTACGACTTAATGCATCAGCTACCACATTTGCTTTACCAGAATGATAAGAAATTTCAAAGTCGTAGTCTCCTATATACTCCATCCACCTACGTTGCCTTAAATTTAAATCTTTTTGGGTAAATAAGTACTTGAGACTCTTGTGATCAAAAAACACTTCAAATTTTTCTCCATATAAATAATGCCGTCATAGCTTTAATGCAAATACAACAGCAGCCAATCCAAGATCATGTGTGGGGTAGTTATGTTCATAGGTTTAAGTTTCTCCGTTCTTCCTTTTCTCAATCACCTGCTGCAATCTGGTCTTTTTTCTCTGGTTTCTTTGTTTCCTTCAACCTGATAAACTGAATTTCTTTCAATCACCCACAGACCCAAAAATCTAAACTTTGTGATTGTTTTCAAGGAGATTGCTGAGAAAACTTTTGGGTTTATTTAGTTGTAGCTCTCTCCAGTAAGTTAATCAAACCTCTCCTTTTCTTAATCCACTCATTCCATTTAAGTGTTTTCTAAGAGTTTGGTATCAATTTTTGTAAAACCATTCAGGTGGCTGGGTTACTGGAGTCATACACCCTGAATTAGCAATTGGTTTTGGGTTTGTTGGTCATAATAGTCGTTTAGCTTCTTTTGGCTGCTGATTTTTAACACTTGAGGTAGGGAAAGTAAATATTTTTGTATTGCTTTGATTCTAATTTGATTTATGATTGGTGTATCTGTGTTGAGAAACTATAGGTTGAACATAGCTATACCATTGAGCATTTCCCATTCATGGACTGCTAATTGTGCCACCATGCAACTGGTTTTACGACTTAATTCATCAGCTACCACATTTGCTTTACCAGGATGACAAGAAATTTCAAAGTCGTAGCCTCCTATATACTCCATCCACCTACGTTGCCTTAAATTTAAATCTTTTTGGGTGAACAAGTACTTGAGACTCTTGTGATCAGAAAACACTGCAAATCTTTCTCCATATAAATAATACCACCATAGCTTTAATAAAAATACAACAGCAGCCAATTCAAGATCATGTGTGGGGTAGTTACATTCATAGTTCTTCAATTGAAGTGAGCCGTATGCAACCACCTTACCATATTGCATAAGAACACATCCTAGTCCTTCTCTAGAAGCATAATAATAAACTGAATATTTTTGTCCTTGCTCTGGAATGACTGGGACAAGGGCCGAAGTAAGTCTCCTCTTTAACTCTATGAAGGCCTGCTCACAAGCATTATTCCACTGAAATTGTACACCTTGTTGAGTTAGCTTTGTCATTGGGGCAAAAAGACTAGAAAAATTTGGTATAAACCTACGATAATAGCCAGCGAGACCCACAAAGCTTCGAATCTCAAATACATTCTTCGGTCTTTCCCAATTTGTAACCACTTCTACCTTTGAAGGATCAACTGAGATGCCACTAACTGAAACAATGTGACCAAGAAACTTTACTTCATGCAGCCAAAATTCACACTTGCTAAGCTTGGCTTAGAGCTGATTGTCTCTCGATACTTGAAGTACAAGTCTTAAATGATGTTCATGCTCAGCTTCTGAACATGAATACACTAGAATGTCGTCAATAAATACTACAACAAACCAATCAAGAAAGTGTTTGAAGATCTAATTGATTACATCCATGAATGCAGTAGGTGCATTTGTCAAACCAAATGCCAATACTAGGAACTCATAATGTCCATAACGCGTTCGAAACGCCGTCTTTGGTATATCTTTTTCCCTCACTCTTAACTGGTGGTAACTAGACCAGAGATCAATCTTTGAAAAGCAGCAAGCCCCTTTTAATTGATCAAAAAGATCATCAATACGGGGTAAGGGATATTTATTCTTCACTATTACCTTGTTTAGTTGACGGTAATCCACACATAATCTGAGATAGCCATCTTTCTTCTTTACGAATAAAACTGGCGCACCCCAAGGAGAAGTACTTGGACGTATGAAACCAACCTCCAGTAGCTCCTCTAATTGTGTTTTCAACTCACGAAGTTCAACAGGTACCATACGATATGGTGCTACTGAAATTAGAGCTGTACCAGGATACACTTCAATTGAGAAATCAACTTCGCGAAGTGGAGGCAGTTGGTTTAACTTCTCAGGGAAAACATCAGGAAATTCACAAACTACTCAAGGTAATTCTGAACCTTCAGTACTTGAGTCTTCCCACTCAATAGTAGCAATTAGGCTCGATAACTTTACAAACTTGTGGTATCTGTCAAGTGGTTCAGGAAGTAACTTGCTTCGTCTACTCGTACACTGAAAAGCGACACCGGTAGGAGAAATCCCATGTATTTTTTTTTTCAAAACAGTCCATAATGACACGATGTGATGATAAACAATTCATGCTAAGGATGATGTCATAATCCGACATATCAAGTAATAACAAATCAAATGATAGTCGGAGGCCATCAATTGTCAGTACACAACCTCTACAAACTCTATTAACCGTAGTTACTTGTATTAAAGGATATTTCACTTTAAGTGGCTCTTCTAATAACTCAGAATATAATCCCAAAGAAGATGCAAATGAAAGAGCAATGCAAGAGTGTGAAGCACCACTATCAAACAAAACTTTGGCCCAAGAATGAAATATAGGAAGTGTACCCTGTACCATACTACAATTAGGTGTCTCCCCTGTCTGTGATGTGATTGCGTACATTTTTCCTCTTGGCACCTTGGTCCTAGCCCTTTATTCTGATTTTGTCGTTGTTGTGGTCCAACTGAAGCTTGAGAAGATGGTTGGGTCCGTTGAAAACTTTCTTTAAACCCTGATGATTGCTGGGGCTGAAAGTATGGCTGTACTTGAGTAGGACCAACGGGTTTCATTAGTCCAGTAACCCTCTGGGAACCTACTCCTTGACGGCAGTCTCTTTTTATATGTCAAGGTTGTCCACATTGGTAGCAAACAATAGATCCTGAACGGGTTTGCTTTGATAGTTGTGGTACAGTAAAACTTCGAGATAATGACGCCGATGTCTTTTGCCTCTTGTTGGAAATTTCTGAATGCTGACTCCTCCTCTGTCGAGTCTTCTCTTGTACTTTCTTATACTCTTCAACATCTTCTTCAGCTATTATTGCTCTTTCAAGTACTTCAGCATACGTTGGTAGCGTTAAAACTGATACCTTTGATCTGATGTTTGGTCGAAGTCCACGTTCAAACTTACGGGCCTTTTAAACTCAGTTGATACAAGGTCAAGAGCATACCTTGATAATGATGTGAACCGGGCATCATACTGCATAACTGTCATCATTCCTTGATAAAACTTATTTAATTCTTCCACTTTGGCTTCTTGTAACACAGGAGGAAAGTACTTATCAAGAAATATTCTACTGAACTGATCCCATGTCATCGTCTCCACTTGACAAGAACGCTCTATCATCTTCCACCATTGAGCAGTCTCTCCTTTAAACTGGTAAGCTGCAAGCCTTATTCTAGAGTCACTTTCCAGAATTCTGAGGGTATCTAAGATCTTGTTGATTTCACCTAACCCTTCTTCAGCCACAACCGGATCTGGTTCACCTTTAAAGGCTAGAGGTCTTTGATGCTTAAACTCACGCAAAACCACCATAGCTTTTGTATCTCTGTCAATAATTGTTGAGGGTGGCGGCTGTTGAGCACGAGTATTTTAATGTAACGCTTGTGTCATCTCTCTTAGAGCACTAATTAAATCTACCCCATTCTCATCCATATCGTCAACGGTTGAACTTCTAGACTCACTCCCCTCTTCATCCGCCATTGCTAAAAGAAAACGTGAAGTTCTAAAGATTAAGGCTCACATAGTATTCCAGAAAATATAAGGTAAGCGTCAACTAGGACCGACAACAACCAAACATGATTGCAACTTTAAGATACGTATAAGTAACATAAAAGACTCAGCAAATTCCAAACATGCCAGAATAATGAATAAACTAAAACAAGGCAGTCATAACTTGACACAAACCAAGTAACAGCAGTGCCTGACAAACAAAATCATACAAATGGTTCGAGGTGTTAACCTGTTGCTCTGATACCATTAGATCACAACCTGTTTCTGCACAAACCCGGGGGCCTGGTAGATACAGATGAATCCAACTTGATCTCCTGCAAATCTGCTTACTAAGGGGAATACCGGGCGGGCCTGTCTTCTCCTCTCCGATGCCGGGCCGGGCCCTGGTGCACTTGTTGCGGGTCTGTGGGCCTGCTGTAGCCCCTCTGCGGCTACTGTCAACAAGTCCCCCAAGTTCCCGGTCAAGTGCAATCTTGAATGGGGACTTAAGTCTGTCTTGCTCTTGTCCCGCAGACCCGCGGGGTTACCAACCCAACGGTGCCCAGTCCCCCAAGTCCGCATTGAAGATTGGGCGTGACCGGGGTGAGTACCTGTTTACCGATGGCAAGCAACAGTTTATAAGTACGTTTGTAATATAAGTAGTACTGTGCTCAAGTGTTGTGGTGCTATGAGCATGGAGTGGGGTGAAACCTGGAGTGTATGAGATGATGATGCCATGCAAAAGATGTGTGCATGGGATGATAATGGAGCGTTGAAATCCTCCATGCAATAGATGTGTGCATGGAATGATAATGGAGCGTTGAAATCCGCCATGCAATAGATGTGTGCATGAAATCTCGACCGGGCACTCTGCCATATCGGTACGGAGCGGAGTTCACTGGGCCACTACTGGGCATTCTGCCATATCAGTACTGAGCGGAGTTGACTGGGCCACTACCGAGCGTTCTGCCATATCGGTACGGAGCGGAGTTCACTGGGCCACTACCGGGCGTTCTGCCATATCGGTACGGAGCGGAGTTCACTGGGCCACTACCGGGCATTCTACCATATCGGTACGGAGCGGAGTTCACTGGGACCACTACCGGGCGTTCTGCCATATAGAGACGAGTCCCAGGTGAACTTAAGTACGTACTGGACCTCGACCGGGCGTTCTGCCTGTTGACAGTAGCCGCAGAAGGGCTACAGCAAGCCCACAGACCCGCGGCAAGTACACCAGGGCCCGGCCCAGGACCCAGGATCGGATCACCAGCACCAGGCCTCGGGACCCAGCGGTCTATCCTGCCTCCAAGGGTCCTGGAACCAGGGGCGCCTGCCTGCCAAAGAGGGCACCAGAATATCCAAACAGAAGGGAACCAGTCCCACATCGAAGGGTAAGGCCAGCCCTCACCCTCAACCACCTATATATGGGCCTCGACTACCACCATAAATAGGTAACTTGTCTCTCTCCCTGCTTACATACGTGCCCAGGTTATATATATTCCAACTATACTAACTTAGGCATCGGAGAGGTGAAGGCCGGCCCGCCCGGTATTCCCCTTAGTAAGCAGGATTGCAGGAGATCGAGTTGGATTCATCAAGTATCTACCAAGACCCCCGGGTTTAGGCAGAAACAATTGGCGCCGTCTGTGGGAAGTCTGAACAAGAAGCCGTGCAAGCAACACCGCTGGCTGAGATTGTGGGAATGAGTCAAGAGAAAGGAACTACTGAGGAGGGGCGTGTTGCAGCTGTGCAAACGCTCGCCTCCACCCCTGTCGTCACGCGGGAGCTGCGTGGCGAGCAGGGCAGCGATTTGGGAAGGAGCCATGGAGGGCCCTCCGGTGATCCGGAGCCCCGCCACGAGAGTGATAGGAGCACAATGTGCGACGATTTTATATGCTTATGCCCTCGTTTATGCTTTGTTTAACCCTTATTTGTTTAAGATAGAGTCGTAATGTAGTTAGTGTCATTTTGGTAGAGTTTTGGTAAAAAAATGGTTAAAGAATCCGAAAAATGACTAAGTTTGAGAAATCTGGAAAATAGCAAAATATGTCTTTTTCGTGATTTTGAGATGAATGAAACTGTGATCTATCCTTGTCCGAATTCTATGAAATTTGGTGTGCTTAATATTTATATACTGAGGAATGTTGTGTTAAAATTTCAGATCAATCGGAGTTCGGGAAGTCACCCAAAAGTTGGCTGCAAACGGGCAGTCCGAACATTCCAATCCAGGGGCTTCCAGGAAATTCCTGGGACTGTGTCCCAACTTCGAAAAATCATTCCCGACGACTTGCATGGAATTTGGCCGAGATATTTTATGGGGAGATGGCCCTATGTGTCTAGTTTACGTGAGACTTGGAATCGCATCAATCGGAGCTCCACGGAGGGAGATATGCCGGAATTACTGCGACAAGGTCAAAGCTGCCGATTCCAGGAACCTACTGCCCCTTTTTGTGTTTTCTGTTTTTGATGGACCAAATGGTGTACAAATGCATATGTGAAGATGGTTCAAGCCTTATTAAGGGAAGAGGATGACACTAGGCCACGGCATTGAAGAAAAACTTGAAGAAAGACGTTCTCCTAGTCACACTAGGAGAAGCTGCCGAATTCTGGCAGATTTGCTGCCTTTGTGTGTTGCCGGCATTTGGGGCATTTTCGATGGATCAAAACCTATCAATTGAAGTCCAAGACCATACAAGAAGTCCATGAAGATGTGAAGCCCAAGCCTTGAAGAAAAATTCAGAAAAACAAAACCTAATTGAAGTAGAAAAAGGAAGGTGTCAAACCATATCCCATTAGGTTTTGTTTTTCCTTGTACAAGAGGGCTGCCGGCAATTACCCTAGCATTCTCCATATTTATACCCACTTTTCACTCTGAAAAGTTGTCACATTCTAAAGCAAAAAAACCCTAGCCAAAGCTCTACCAATTTTCAGCCAAAGATCCTACATAAAAACACAAACCAAAAGCCACCACCACCACCATAAATTCCTGCCGATTGTCTTCATCATTCATCCAGCCACCACCGAACCACTTTCCATTGGATCCACACGACTTGAAGCCCTCAAAGGTGTCTGCAAAAGTGTGATCTACTCCCTACTCTTGGTTTGTAATAGTTTTTATGTAGTTATGTGTAGTTTTGTCTATGAAACTCATGTGTATGTTTGGTTATTGTGTTTTCATGTCTATGTGAAAAACAATTGTGAATTTGGTTTTATGATGATGCATGTTAATTTAATTCTTATAGTATTAATAAGGAATTTCAAAGATAAGTTTCGAATTGCATGCTAAATTGTAATGAAAATATGAAGTAAAGAGATAGGATTAGATAGGCAAGCATGTTCACTCTGATTCTAGTAATTCGTTCTTGGTTTAGTCCTTAAATCCGTGTGCCTCAAAGATTGGTACTTAGCATATTCGCGGTGTGTTTTGAGTATTGGTCTTGTATCTGTCAATAATAGGACTAGAGTGGTTTAAACGACTATGCATGTTAACAAGAAGTGGTGACGCCTTGCTTGATTGATATGTTTCCGACTAAAAAGACCTTGTGCTTAATTACTTTGTGACGTGTCGCCGAAGCGAGCATCAAGCAATAATAACCCTACAATCGTTAGTAGTATAGAATAAGTAGGGATCGTTCTAGCCGGGGATTAAGGGTACCTGAAACATGAGAATGTTAACACAAATATTCACAAACATATATGCACACAATTGTCACATTTATATACATATATACATATTTATCATGGGGGATGAAGATGAGGTTCGGCAGCAAGGGCTGCCCTTTAACATTAGACACGAAATAACTTGCTGAAAATAAATCCTAAGTCTAATATTTACAAGTTTGATCATCATCTCTCACGCATCACATAGCACAAAACACAATTTAACACAAAGATTCATATGCAAGAAAGTAAGAGACAAGTATTAGCATGTTCAAAACTTAACTTAGTTTCGACCACAATTAGAGCGATTAGCCTTTTAACCAATTGTTAGACATCTAATGTTTTAAGATCATGCTATTCGCCTTCGATCCTAAAGTTTATGCTAATCCGGTTTTACGCGTTTTAACATTTAAGCGCAAGAGTCTAAAATCGAAAACATGTAAATAAGTAAGGTTGTCAATCATCTTATTTAGCATGCAAGTTCTAAGATTAATAGCCCTTAGTGAATAACACAAATCATAGAGTCCGTCAGGTCCATCTAGTTTGTAATTACCCTAGCAGATTAAACCTAATACCTAGATTATGTTCAAAGACAACACCAAGTATCGATTTTCATGCCCTCACCTTAGATTACTAACCAATTTAAATCCTAAACATGCTTCTAATACCACTGCTCTAATTATCTAAACATACAAAAACCATGTATTAAAAATCGCACAAGTCATCACATAAACTTCAATGAAAATTGCAAATCATGCTCATCATACAAAACCAAACGAAACAAAGTATTTTTTATAACAATACATGTGACTAAACCGAAATTAAAAACACAAGTCATAGGGATGGATCACACTTTAGAAACCTTGGAGAGCTTCGTCTTGGTGTGGTGGAAGAGGATCGGCAGTAGCTAGGCTAGGGATAGGGATCGGTGGTACGGTGATTGGTGGTGGTGAATTGGTGACTTGGTGTTTCTAGGGTTTCGGCTTAGAACTTTGAGTAGGAAATTTGGTAGAGTTTTGGCTAGTGCTTTGCAAGAGATGAGATGATTTTCAGAATGAAAAAGTGAGGATATATATAGAGGATAGGGAGAGAGGCTGCCGGCAGTCCCTTAAGCCAAAAGGGATTCAGAAAACCTAGTTCATTAAGGTTTTGCAACCTTCCTTTCTTAATCCAATTAGGTTTTCTTTTCTGAATTTTTCTTCAAGGCTTGGGCTTCACATCTTCATGGACTTCTTATGTGGTCTTGGACTTCCTTTGACATGTCTTGGTCCATCGAAAAATACCCCAATTGCCGGCAGCATGAAGTTGCATCCGATCTGCCTCAAATCGGCAGCTTCTCCTAGTGTGACTAGGAGACTTGATTTCTTCATGTTTTTCTTCAATGCCATGGCCTAGTGTCTTCCTCTTCCCTTCATAAAGCTTGGACCATCTTCACATATGCATTTGTATACCATTTGGTCCATCAAAAACAGAAAACACAAAAAGGGGGCAGTAGGTTCCTGGAATCGGCAGATTTGACCTTGTTGCAGTAATTCCAGCATATCTCCCTCCGTGGAGCTCCGATTGATGCGATTCCAAGTCTCACGTAAACTAGACACATAGGGCCATCTCCCCATAAAATATCTCGGCCAAATTCCATGCAAGTCGTCGGGAATGATTTTTCGAAGTTGGGACACAGTCCCAGGAATTTCCTGGAAGCCCCTGGATTGGAATGTTCGGACTGCCCTTTTGCAGCCAACTTTTGGGTGACTTCCCGAACTCCGATTGATTTGAAATTTTAACACATCATTTCACAATATATGAATATTAAGTACACAAAATTTCATATAATTCGGACAAGGATAGATCACAGTTTCATTCATCTCAAAATCACGAAAAAGACATATTTTGCATTATTTTCCAGATTTCTCAAACTTAGTCATTTTTCGGATTCTTAACCATATTTCACCAAAACTCAACCAAAATGACACTAACTACATTATGACTCTATCTTAGACAAATAAGGGTTAAACAAAGCATAAACGAGGGCATAAGCATATAATATCGTCGCACATTGTGCTCCTATCAACTACCCCACACTTATCATTTGCTAGTCCCTTAGCAAACTAAATAAAACTAAGACTCTAAACAAACTATTGCCCCTGACAATTTGTCTCAGGCTCGTATGTACACATAGCTTTCAAGTTAATGCATGAGAATGCTAAGCACGAAAATTCCAAGTTTCATGAACATGCGACATCAATATGGACATATAGGAGCAAAAGTAAGCATGTAGACATGTTAAAAGCTAATTCAAATCACCTCACTAGGCATACTCTCTTCTTTTCTCTCGAAGCATGGTTGTTCACTCATAAGTATATGCAAGCGAAAGATAATGAATTACAAAGAGTGACTTGCATATATCAAGGAAACGAAAGCACTTTGTGAATTTTTATGGAAAAACCTCATATGATAACTATATGCACCAATGAACCAAAACCATATGCTTACTCTTGAGATAATCTCCACAATCAAATTTAACCATCTTAAGAATCATGAAAAGATCAATAAAAGGGATGTAATGGGGCTTGGCTAAGAGGTATTCGAAATTTAGATAAGGAGGCTCAAAAACGTCACTAAGGCCTTTAGCAAAGCTTGAATCTCCTTATGACTTCTCACCAAGGGTCAAATTTCATCTTGTTGGACCCTTACTTCATTCTTTTCTTCCCCAAAACATAGTGAATATGAACAAAGGTCAAAATATAACAATAGTAGACCTTCACATATAAACAAAACTCCAAATTCACAACACTTTTCAAAACTAGACTTAGCAAATTACACTTTGAAACCGTGCCTATTTCTTTTCTTTTCTTTCGGACTTGATTTTTCTCTTCTTTTTTTTTTTTTTTTTTTTTCCGATTTCAATTTTTTCTTCTTTTGTTTTCTCATAGGCACGGCTCACATACAATTTTTCATATACTTTTCTAACTAAGTCTACCCCACACTTGTTCTTCTTCATCACTTCACGCAAAAACTCCTTCAAAAATCAAGCTTTGCCGACACACAATGGTCAAGACATCACTATACTAAGTTCATGGAAAGTGTTTAAGGGTGACGAAAGAAAAGGCTAATCGTAGGCTCAAAGGGGGTTTACTAAGGTGTCCCACGACGGGCTCCAATAGGGCTCATGCTTTATTTGGCTTTGGTGGTAAACCTAAATGATCTTTATTCAATCACATTCAAAATCAAGGTATTTTATGATATAAACGTTTCGAAAATCAACAAGAGTAAGTTCTAGCATACTAGAGTTCATTAAAAAGCTATGGCACATAGTATAGTCATCGAATATGCAAAGAATTATGAGGTTTCATGCTTCCTACGAATCTATCGAATTTTATCTTTTTATTGCTCAAGAAGAAAGCAAATTGGCTCTAAAGCTCACATAGGTTATTTAGGACATAAACTAGCTAAAACATGCATGCTTCATAATCAACAAGTCCTACATGCTCCTACCAATGCACATAATCCATGAAACTCACAATTTTAATTGTATGCATAACCATCATCTATGTATGCAAAGAGGAGAAAAACATCATTGACATATTAGGGGCATCCTAAGACTCAAAACAAACAAATTTAAACACTCTATTTTTGTGGAACAATTTTCTGAATTTTTCTTTTCTAAACTAAGCACACAAAAACATAAACGGAATACGTTATCCCACCCCACACTTAGAAAAGTACATTGTCCTCAATGTAAGCACAAATCTATATCAACGAATTTCCTAAGCATGCAATAGTCTAACATATACCAACATATCATCACAAATCAAAGGAAAAGAGAAGGGTTAGGAAATTGCAAACTCTCGGTGATGGCTCCTTCACTTTTCTTTGATCGAATTGGGTTGCCTCCCAATTAGCGCTTTGTTTTTATAGTCCATTGCTTAGACTTCTCACCATGTGAGTTGTGTGTTCATCATGCCATGTGCAGCTCCGCAGTTGGGGCAGCAGCCCCTCTCGGCAGTAGGATTTTCTTGGCAGGCAAGCTTCTCTCGGCAGACGTGTCTGCTTCTCTTGAGGCCTGATTTTGGGTGTGTTCCACTATCCTAATACAAAAGTGTTCTGAATAAATGTTGTAGTGGACACACAGAGCTTTCCAACGGTATAAAATTCGCCTCAATCGGACCATCAGAAGTATGCTTTGTTTAGCCTTTTATCGGACCGATTGATCTGTCCAGTTTTCTGGTCCGTCAGATTGACCTTGCTGCACTCAAATTGAAACTGGGAACGGCTCGAGACTCCAAATCAACTTCTGTAAAATCCTACAGAAAGTAGACTCAGAGACCTTTCCAACGGTGTATGGCTCACTTTCCCACGTTTTGTGAGCTGAAAACGGCAGACATCCAAAGTCTACGGACTGCACTGCCCGATTTCTGTTTTAGGCAGAAGTTTGGAATTTCCTGCACTTTTCTTTTAAGTTCGACTGCACAGACACAAAACACATCAAAACGAACAAATACAATAAACTAAAATGCAAGAATATACAAATTCTATACTTAAACAAATTTTTCAAGGTATTACAAGAATTTTTCAAGCTATACACAACATCAAAGATTCAAGGTACGTGGAGCAGAGGAGCAAACTGTGCAATGGACTTGTGCAGCCCACGGTAAGGTCATGCTTTATCCGATATACCTCAAAACTTTAAAGACTCAAAAAGATTTTCAAAAATTTACAAAGCTAACATTCAAACAAATCAAGATTTTATAATCCCCGGCAACGGCGCCAAAAATTGACGAGTCGCCGAAGCGAGCATCAAGCAATAATAACCCTACAATCGTTAGTAGTATAGAATAAGTAGGGATCGTTCTAACCGGGGATTAAGGGTACCTGAAACATGAGAATGTTAACACAAATATTCACAAACATATATGCACACAATTGTCACATTTATATACATATATACATATTTATCATGGGGGATGAAGATGAGGTTCGGCAGCAAGGGCTGCCCTTTAACATTAGACACGAAATAACTTGCTGAAAATAAATCCTAAGTCTAATATTTACAAGTTTGATCATCATCTCTCACGCATCACATAGCACAAAACACAATTTAACACAAAGATTCATATGCAAGAAAGTAAGAGACAAGTATTAGCATGTTCAAAACTTAACTTAGTTTCGACCACAATTAGAGCGATTAGCCTTTTAACCAATTGTTAGACATCTAATGTTTTAAGATCATGCTATTCGCCTTCGATCCTAAAGTTTATGCTAATCCGGTTTTACGCGTTTTAACATTTAAGCGCAAGAGTCTAAAATCGAAAACATGTAAATAAGTAAGGTTGTCAATCATCTTATTTAGCATGCAAGTTCTAAGATTAATAGCCCTTAGTGAATAACACAAATCATAGAGTCCGTCAGGTCCATCTAGTTTGTAATTACCCTAGCAGATTAAACCTAATACCTAGATTATGTTCAAAGACAACACCAAGTATCGATTTTCATGCCCTCACCTTAGATTACTAACCAATTTAAATCCTAAACATGCTTCTAATACCACTGCTCTAATTATCTAAACATACAAAAACCATGTATTAAAAATCGCACAAGTCATCACATAAACTTCAATGAAAATTGCAAATCATGCTCATCATACAAAACCAAACGAAACAAAGTATTTTTTATAACAATACATGTGACTAAACCGAAATTAAAAACACAAGTCATAGGGATGGATCACACTTTAGAAACCTTGGAGAGCTTCGTCTTGGTGTGGTGGAAGAGGATCGGCAGTAGCTAGGCTAGGGATAGGGATCGGTGGTAGGGTGATTGGTGGTGGTGAATTGGTGACTTGGTGTTTCTAGGGTTTCGGCTTAGAACTTTGAGTAGGAAATTTGGTAGAGTTTTGGCTAGTGCTTTGCAAGAGATGAGATGATTTTCAGAATGAAAAAGTGAGGATATATATAGAGGATAGGGAGAGAGGCTGCCGGCAGTCCCTTAAGCCAAAAGGGATTCAGAAAACCTAGTTCATTAAGGTTTTGCAACCTTCCTTTCTTAATCCAATTAGGTTTTCTTTTCTGAATTTTTCTTCAAGGCTTGGGCTTCACATCTTCATGGACTTCTTATGTGGTCTTGGACTTCCTTTGACATGTCTTGGTCCATCGAAAAATACCCCAATTGCCGGCAGCATGAAGTTGCATCCGATCTGCCTCAAATCGGCAGCTTCTCCTAGTGTGACTAGGAGACTTGATTTCTTCATGTTTTTCTTCAATGCCATGGCCTAGTGTCTTCCTCTTCCCTTCATAAAGCTTGGACCATCTTCACATATGCATTTGTATACCATTTGGTCCATCAAAAACAGAAAACACAAAAAGGGGGCAGTAGGTTCCTGGAATCGGCAGATTTGACCTTGTTGCAGTAATTCCAGCATATCTCCCTCCGTGGAGCTCCGATTGATGCGATTCCAAGTCTCACGTAAACTAGACACATAGGGCCATCTCCCCATAAAATATCTCGGCCAAATTCCATGCAAGTCGTCGGGAATGATTTTTCGAAGTTGGGACACAGTCCCAGGAATTTCCTGGAAGCCCCTGGATTGGAATGTTCGGACTGCCCTTTTGCAGCCAACTTTTGGGTGACTTCCCGAACTCCGATTGATTTGAAATTTTAACACATCATTTCACAATATATGAATATTAAGTACACAAAATTTCATATAATTCGGACAAGGATAGATCACAGTTTCATTCATCTCAAAATCACGAAAAAGACATATTTTGCATTATTTTCCAGATTTCTCAAACTTAGTCATTTTTCGGATTCTTAACCATATTTCACCAAAACTCAACCAAAATGACACTAACTACATTATGACTCTATCTTAGACAAATAAGGGTTAAACAAAGCATAAACGAGGGCATAAGCATATAATATCGTCGCACATTGTGCTCCTATCACTTTGCATGTTTGATTTCGACGATAAGTGTTCTCAAATGTGTTTAGTATAACTTTAGGGTTAGACGATAAGTTAATCTTGAAGTACTTAAGAGTCTTAATCGATTAGTAAACCGATAAGGAGCTAATTAGGTTGGAACTAAGTCGGATCTAGGATATTGTGTGCTCTTGCTGTGTCTTATCTTATAACTTTGCTATGTGTTTTGAGTGCTTTTGTGTTAGTAATTTGTGGAAGAATGTCGACCAAACTTGTATATAGTAATTTAGGATTTTTATTTTCTGTTTTTATGCATGATTTAGAGGCAACCATGTTTGCTGCCGAACCTAGGAATTTTTGTTTTAAAGTTTATGCCGAGCCTAGTTTAGGGCAGCTTGCTGCCGTGCTTATTTCCCCCATGTGTGTGACGTTTTGTACATAATTATGTGAATATTTTGACTAACAATTTCATATCTCAGGTACCCTTAATCCCCGGCCTAGAACGATCCCTACTTATTCTATACTACTAACGATTGTAGGGTTATTATTGCTTGATGCTCGCTTCGGCGACTCGTCAGAGAGCTCGCACGGGAAAGACCCGATAGAGGACGAAGGCAGCCCGGTGCTTCGTGGCCTATCCCTGACGTTCTCGGATGATCCGAGTGATCAGTCTGAGAGCCAGGACCAAGACCCCACGTACAGCCCCGACCATGACGGCTTGGCGGGAAAGGTACGGGCGATGGCCGCAGAAGTTAGTCGTCTCAGAGAGGAGAACGACCGGGACTGAGCCAAGTCCCAGGCCCGATACGAAGAGATAGAGGCAGTAAACGCCGCCCTGGTAGCCGCCCTAGAGAGGGGGCAGCAGCGCAGTGCTGCCATGGCCGAGGCACAAGCCGCACCCCTGCTAGTCCAACCCCGGCAGCTAGAGGCAGGGCAATCTTCGGGCGCCCGGCCCAGCGAGCCTGTGCGAGAGAAGTTACGAGCCGGCGAGGACCTGCCGAAGAGCACGCCCGCCTCCCACCAGCCGCACGCCTCGTCCATGGGTGAAGTGGATACTCCAACCGCCCGGGCGCTGCAACTGCTAGCCAACACCGTGTCGGACCTGAAGGCCCAGATGGAGGCAAACGAGAGGAGAGCAGCCCGACCATTGGAAGGCGCCCGGTTCAACGAGCGCATGGGCCCCTTTTCACACCGAGTCATAGAGTCGGGGAGATCTGGCAACCAGAAGTCCCTCAAGCTCACCTATTCCGGGTCCGGTTGCCCGTATCAACATCTGGACAGCTTCCGATCCCAGACCTGCGCCAAGGGTTACTCCGATGCAATCTGCTGCAACATCTTCCAGGAGACCCTGTCCGGAGAAGCGCTCAGTTGGTTCTACGACCTTCCTGCGAATTCAATCGAGGCATTCGAACAGCTGGCTGACCGGTTCGTAGGCCGCTTCATCCTCCGAGTCGAGGGAGCACGGACGTCCACCGTCCTCTTCAATTGCATCCAGGCCCCCGGGGAAGAGTTGAGAACCTTTGTCAACCGGTGGCAGACGGCCACGGCCGGGGTCCGGAACTTGGACAAAGGCATCGCCGAGATGGCATTCAAGCAGGGGCTTCGGGCAGGGAAGTTTTCCTACGCCGTCAGGGTAGAACTCCCTCAGGGCAACGACGAGTTGATGGCTATGGCCATCCGGCATGCCCAGGCTGATCATGAGACCTACGGGAACCACCTGCTGAAAAGGAAGCGGGATGAGCAGTCTTTGGACCATCCCCGGGGGGAGGATCCCCCGCGCAGTCACGAGAGCAAACCCGGCCAGCGAGCCGAGCACGGGAGTCGCCGACCCGGCCGGAACAACAACAACAACGGCAAGACCTGGCCGCAGCGACAGCAGAGGCCCTTCTCTGACAGGCCCCAGTCTCGGGCCGAGAACAAACCTGCACCGTACCACCAAGAGCGCCCCCTGGCAATTATGCCAGCACCCCCGGCTAATCAAGAAGTCTTCTCAACTCTCACCGCATCCTATGAGGACATCCTGCTGGAGAATGCGGACGTCATTGCCCCACCGCCCCAGAGAAGGTACCCCAAGGGGAAGCTTACGACGGCGCAGACAGGCAAGTACTGCTCGTACCACGATGAGGCAACTCATCGGACGAACCAGTGCTTCGCCCTCAAGACTGCAGTGCAGGGCTTGATTGATAGCGGCCAGCTCCAGAGATATGTAGGGGAGAGAGGAGCAGGCCCCGACCGGGAGGGTAACCCGGCTTGGTAAACCCGCTGGGTCCAGGCGGTTAGTTTGGCATATCGCCGGTTCAACCGATTGTAAAGATCAAATATATGCAAACTACTTTTGAAAACTCTGGCCCCGCAGGCTCAAATATATATTCATAGTTAATTAAAGTATCCAAAAAGTAAACCGCTCCGGAGAGTTTCTTTTACAAGCAAGAGCAAGAAAAACATCCTAAGGAGCCGCATCTCCAGCGGTAGCTTCGTCGTCGACCTCAGCTTCGGCAGGTTCGGCACTGTTGGTAAAAGAATCCAAGTGCGAGGGATGCTCTGCTCCTGGCTGTTCCTCCACCACCAGCTGCTGCACGACCGGCTCCACAGGAGCATTTCCTTCGGCAGAGGTACCTGGCATCAGGGAAGTATTTAACCAACCCTTCGCCGCCCATTCCGTATAGGCATCCGAGATACCTTCTTCCCGGGCCTTCTCCAGGCAGTCCAGGAACCGATCGCTCTCCTCGTATTGAAGAACGAACCGGTCGAACTGTCCCGGATCATCTCCACCAGCAGCAGCAGCGGTGGCACGTGCCTGGAGCTCGTCTATCTTGGCTTCCAGCTCGGCCCTCTCAGCGTCAGCCCGCTCCCGCTCCCTCTCCATGCTCCGGTTCTGCTCCTCCAGCTCCCGGGCCTTCTCCTCCATCTTCCTGGCCTTTTCCTCCATCTTCTTGGCCCTCTCCTCCGCCCTGGCCTTCTCCCGGTCCGAGCGGGACTTCTCCACCTCCAGAAGCTTCTGAGACTTGGATAGCGCAGTTATCTACCTCTTCAGCACCGGGAGCTCCTCGCTTGCATCCGGCTGGTACAGGTGGTAGAGCAGCTGCAGGGCAACAAAGGCAGTCAAGTGGCAAAGAAAGAAGGCAGGATATAAGCAATACGGTGGTACCATGCGGTACTTACCCGGAAGATGGATTCCTTGCATTTTGGCCGGTTGCCACCCGCCAGCACGCCATCAACCCCGGGCTTGTCCAGGCCGAAGCTGGCCAGGTCCGCCATCATCTGCCGAACGAAAGCATTGTCCGGACTTCCCCTCACCGCCTCCGCAGGCGGAGGACTGCTCTGCCGGTCAGCTCCGGCTCCCTCCCCAGCATGGGATGTTACGCTGCTGGTTGTCCTGACCCGCTTCGCCAGGACCTCCCGGGATGACCCGCCGGTTAGCGTCACCAGCAAAGGGGACGGACCGTCCGGCCCTTTCCGCTTCTCTCCCCGCCCTTCGGGAGCAGCGGCACGTGCGCTCGCACGAGGAACAAAAGCAGCGATACCCAGGCTCGCCGCACGGTTGGGGACCCTGTTTTCTCCCCCAGGAACCCGCACCGGTCCCCCGGTGCTCTTGCCCTTCCCTGGCACCGCTGCTGCCGCAGAGTGATGGGTCTTCACTCGCTCCGGCACGTAGGACGATTCGTCCAGATCCCGGGCCTGGGGCTCCGCATGCAACGTAACCCGCCCGTCCGCTTCCACCGAGGACCGGGCCACGCTCGCACCCTTCTCAGTAAGATGCTTCAGGAGATCTTCCCCGTCCATCGAAAGAGTGTTTTCGGGCTTGATCACCGCCCGGGTTGACGCACCTGCAGGACAAAGGAAACGTTAAATTGTTGAGCAAAACCTAGCACAAGTCCCACCGCTAGGGTTTGTTACCCACCGGGATCCCGCCCAAGCCCACAGTGTTCCAGCACTTCTCGCCGGATGAAATTGTACGAACTTCGCTCCAGGTGGTCCCAGCAGCCAAGAATAGTCAAGACCTTCTCCTGCTCCAGCTCGGACAGCTGGAACGACTGGTCGCCTATGGGCTGGAAGGCGCCAGGCACCCGGTACATCCTCCTCTTCACCTGCCAAGCCCCGCCAGCCATCACCACCTTCTTTCTCCAGCTGTTGTCTACCCATGAAGGCATAGTGGTGATAACCGCTTGATTGTTGCGGGAGTTGAAGGATAAGCAGCCTTTGGACCCCGCCTTCCTCGAGTAGGACAACCTATACAGCGCCCGGAATTCATTGATCGTAGGCATACTCATTCCGGACAAGTCGTATAGGCAGCCTTGGCTTAGTAGCCGCCTCCATTGGAGACCGGGCAGCTGCGCGGGCGACGCTGGCAGGGCACTCAGTATATACTGCACAAAGTAAGGCAGCGGTAGCGACATCCCGTGCCGGAACTGGTCCGGATGCACGGCAACCCAACCCTCCTCCGGGTTACAGGCCGACTCTCCAGGGTTCAATGGACGCAAAATGATATCGTCCGGGATACCCCACGTTTCCCGGAACGCGGCAATCTCCGCGGAAGTCATGCTCTCCTCCGGTTCGTCACACACCACGGCAGTTCTTCCCCTACCAAGAGTGTAGCTTTCAGCGCGCGCACCGGCCATGCGCACCCCGTGCGGTATTTCAGCTTCCGAGGAATCTGACCCGGAATCTGAGGACGTGGACGAGGCACCGCTCCCGGAGCGGTCCGGGGCTTCAGAATCGAGCCAGTCCTGCATCCTCTCCACATCATCCACCACAGGACCTCTTGCGGCAGATTCAGAAGCCTCCTCCGAGCTCGAAGTGTACATCTTAATCTAGGGGCAGAAAAGCAAAACCCTAACGCTCGTCAGCAACAGACTACAACACCACCTTCAACGGCCTCTCCCCAAAAGTTTGCCGCTGAGCGACCCAGCCAGCGACACAGATCCCTCCCCCCCGCCGCAAAACAACAAATCAAAAAGCAAGAAACACCGGGGCAAAGAACACAACTTACCGATTAGTATGCTCAGCCGAGGACAATCCGCCCTGCGAAAGCAACGAGCTATGGTAAAAGGAGGCTTGGGAGCGCTTCAAACAACGGATCTCTTGGGGCAAGGAACTTAGGGTTTTTTCGCCGGACCACCTCCTTTTTCTCTCGGTCTCTCTTAAAAAGTACAAGAAGCAAAGGTAGAAAGAAGAGCAGAAGAGACCTATTTATAGAGGGGACCGGTGCCCTAGGCATTTAGAAATCCCTCCAAAAAACGCAATCAGAGCAACTCAAACGCCTGTGAATCCAGGCCCTCCATCACAAAACCGTTCCCTGATGGCACGTGTCCCAGCATTTGTAAAACTGCCCACGCCATCATAACTGACGGGACTGATGGACTCCCTCCTTAAATGCATGTCAGCCACCTGTCCCACACGCTGGCGACAGGAAGGTAGGAGCAGGAACCAGGGAGTCACGCTCCCCTACGCTTCCCCAGATTCCACGGTTGCACGCCATCATCATTGCAATTCAAACCGCTTAGGAAGACCTCTCACCGGTTATGCTGATCCAACCGCTTCAAGAGCACCTATCCGGGTTTGAGCAGGACCTCGCACCGATATGGCATGTTGCCCGCACGAGTCCCGCCCGGTACCATGGCAGTCCGCGGTTATGATCATTCAACCGGCTCCATGGCATCTTCCCCGCATTTACACCAACGACCTCGTTTCGATATGGCAGGACGCCCGATCGAGGTCCGGTCTGCAAGTTCATCAGGGACTCGTTCTGATTTGGCAGAACGCCCGTCGAGCCCCCATGAACTCCACCTCGCACCGATATGGCAGAACGCCCGGGCGAGGTCCACCCCATCGGTTCCGTCATGTCCCACCAGGTTGAGAGTACTTTCCGGAAACATAATCACCCGGACCCATGGCTTTTTCACAGGGGGACTCGTTTCGCTAGGCATGTCACCCGTCGAGTCCGCCCGCCTCCATGGCAAACGCATGGGCTTTACAAACCGGGCGAGTTTACATCTCACACATGTACTCTTGTCCAGCAGGATAAAAACCCTGCGTCGCATTGAACCGCGATACTGTCCAGCAGGATAAAAACCCTGCATCGCACTGAACTGCGATACCTTTGGGAACACATGGGGGAGACTCGTTATCTCTACACCATCCCACCGGGCAGATTGTATCTCTAACACAGAACAAATCTCCCCGCAGGCTAACAAACCTGCACGTTTACCTCATCGCTTATTCAAACACAAAGCTGAGAAGAACTAGCAAATGTTTGCACCGCTCCGTTCTAGTTTGGCAGAACGCCCGGTTCTGGCCCAGTTGGCACCGCTCCGTTCTGATTTGGCAGAACAACCGGTTCTGGCCCAGTTTGCACCGCTCCGTTCTGATTTGGCAGAACAACCGGTTCTGGCCCAGTTTGCACCGCTCCGTTCTGATTTGGCAGGATGCCCAGTTCGGGATCAGTGAGCTCCGAAGGGCAGCAGACCCAATCAGAATTCCGTGCATTAATCTCTTGCATGGCGGATTTCAACGCCTCATCGTCATCATTCCATGCATTAATCTCTTGCATGGCGGATTTCAACGCCTCATCATCATCATTCCATGCACCATCTATCGCATGGCATCATCTCATGCACTCTTCGGGTTTCCACCCCGTTCCATGCTCTAACACTCGAGCACAATCCTGTTTTACATTACCCAACATGCTTATAAATTATTTCTTGCCATCAGTAACAGGTACTCACCTCGGTCACGCCCAATCTTTAACGCGGACTTGGGGGACTGGGGACCTGTAGGTTGGTAACCCCGCGGGTCTGCGGGACAAGAGCAAGACAGATAAGTCCCCATTCAAGATTGCACTTGACCGGGAACTTGGGGGACTTGTTGACAGTAGCCGCAGAAGGGCTACAGCAAGCCCACAGACCCGCGGCAAGTACACCAGGGCCCGGCCCAGGACCCAGGATCGGATCACCAGCACCAGGCCTCGGGGCCCAGCGGTCTATCCTGCCTCCAAGGGTCCTGGGACCAGGGGCGCCTGCCTGCCAAAGAGGGCACCAGAATATCCAAACAGAAGGGAACCAGTCCCACATCGAAGGGTAAGGCCAGCCCTCACCCTCAACCACCTATATATGGGCCTCGACTACCACCATAAATAGGTAACTTGTCTCTCTCCCTGCTTACATACGTGCCCAGGTTATATATATTCCAACTATACTAACTTAGGCATCAGAGAGGTGAAGGCCGGCCCGCCCGGTATTCCCCTTAGTAAGCAGGATTGCAGGAGATCGAGTTGGATTCATCAAGTATCTACCAAGACCCCCGGGTTTAGGCAGAAACACTGCCATAACGAGACGAGGTGGAGTAAAGGACCTCGACCGGGCGTTCTGCCATATCGAGACGAGTCCATATTGCTAGGCTGCGGGGAGATTACCCCGGTGTTGCGGGCTGTTTGAAGCGCCGGTGAACACTTGCTAGTTCTTCTCAGCTTGTGTTGAATAAGCGTTGAGGTAAAGGGGGGGGGTGGCGTTGAGGTGGCAAGGCTCGCCGTGCAGCCCCACGTTGATCGCGGTTCAATGCGATGCAGGGTTTTTATCCTGCTAGACAAGAGTACATGGGTTAGATGTAAACTCACCCGGGTGTATAAAGCCCATGCCGGTCGAATGTTCTCATGACCGGGGTCATGCCATGGAACCGGGCGGGACTCGACCGGGCGTCCTGCCATATCGAGACGAGTCCCCCAGTGAAATGCCATGGGGCCGGGTGGATCGCGTTCCCGGAAAATGCTCTCGAGCCGGTTGGATGTTACGTAACCGGTGGGTGGATCTCGACCGGGCTTCCTGCCATATCGAGACGAGTCCCCCAAGAGAGATGCAGCAGGGTGGACCTCGACCGGGCGTTCTGCCATAACGAGACGAGTCCCCCAGTGAAATGGCGTGCAGCCGGTTGAATGATCATAACCGTGAACTGCCATGGTGTTGGGCGGATGGCTCATACCCGGGACAATACTCTCGAAGCGGTTTGGGAAACTGTTGACAGTAGCCAGAGAGGCTACACCAGGGCCCACAGACCCGCAGCAAGCGCACCAGGGCCCGGACCAGGACCCAGGATCGGACCACCAGCACCAGGCCTCGGGCCCCAGCGGTCTATCCTGCCTCCAGGGATCCTGGGACCAGGGACGCCCGCCTGCCAAAGAGGGCACCAGAATGTCCAAACAGAAGAGAACTAGTCCCACATCGAAGAATGAGGCCAGCCCTCACCCCCAACCACCTATATATAGGCCTCAGCTACCACCATAAATAGGTAACTTGTCTCTCTCCCTGCTTACATACGTGCCCAGATTATATATATTCCAACTATACTAACTTAGGCATCGGAGAGGTGAAGGCCGGCCCGCCCGGTATTCCCCTTAGTAAGCAGGATTGCAGGAGATCGAGTTGGATTCATCAAGTATCTACCAAGACCCCCGGGTTTAGGCATAAACAATTGGCGCCGTCTGTGGGAATATCGTTCGAAAAGTCAGTGTCGCTGTGCCGGAAAGTAGGGCCCTGGTGACCCTTTAAGAGATCGCTAAAACCGTAGTCCGGAAGCCATGGAAGGAAGAAAGATAAAGACAAGCACGGAAGGATCGAAAGGACGAATTCAGTTCCCCGACCGGGCCCCACACGCAGGGGCCGCGATCGGTGCGAGGTTCATTCTTTCCCCCGACCGCAAAGGAAGTCCGGAAGCGCGAATTCAGTTCCCCGGCCCGGCCCGTAGCATAAAGGCCGAGGTCGGTGCGAGGTTCGCACTTCCTCCTGTTCGAAACAAGGCTCACGATCGTCAAGTCTCAGAGAATCCCGACCCGGTTGGAGCAGGGGAAATAAGAAAGATGAAAGCAGAAATTGAGCGATTGCGAAAGGAGGGCGATCAGGATCGGTTAAGAGCAGAGGCCCGAAGTCGGGAACTGAAGGCAGTAACCACCGCCCTGTTAGCAACCCTGGAGCGAGAAGGCCAGCCGGGTACCCCTCGGGCGGCCTCGCACACAGCGAGCAAGGCTAGCGAATTCCCGCATCTCGAGATAGGGCTGCCTACGGGCAGGAGGAAGACCGTCCATATGCCCGTACCCCTCTTCTCAGAGGCTCTGAAAGATTCCGGCCCAGTCAAGCTCCCGTACCGCACAGATCAAGCATCAGGAGAACGGGATAGCTCCACCGCGCGAACGATCGAGGCACTTTCCGCTTCGGTATCAGACATAAAGAGCCGCATGGAGACCAGCGAGCGGAAGGCGGGACGACCGCAGGACGGCGCACGGTTTACCGAGCGCATTGGACCCTTCCCACGCCGGATCCGGGAAACGGGGGGATCTGGCGACCAAAGGCCTCTGAAGTTGACATACTCGGGAACGAGCTGCCCGTACCGGCACTTGGATAGCTTCAAGTCGAAGACAAGCGCTAGGGGCTATTCGGATGCCGTGAGCTGCAACATATTCCGAGAAACGCTCGCAGGGGAGGCATTGGGTTGGTTCTACGAGCTACCGGTGGACTCGGTCGAAACTTTCGCACAGTTGGCCGATAGGTTTGTCGGCCGGTTCGTCCTTAAAGCCACGGCAGCCCAGCCATCGACGGTCCTCTTCGATTGCATGCAGGCTAACCACGAACCATTACGCGCCTTCGTTAACCGGTGGCAGGTCGCCACGTCCGGGGTAAGAAACTTGGATAAGAGGATTGCGGGGATGGCCTTCAAGCAAGGATTAAGAGCTGGGGAACTTTCATACAACTTACAAGCGCAGGGGCCGCTGGCGTACGACGAGCTGATGACCGTGGCCGTTAGGCATGCTCAGGCAGAACAAGAGACATATGGGAACAAGGCGCCCAAGCGGATCTCAGATGGCATACCGCCATCCCCTCACGGAAGCAAAGCCGGGCGGCTACATATCAGCCGGGTACCTGTAGCCGCCAGGGGGATAGAGGCGCGAAAGGAGTGGCAACCCCGGCGAAGCAGTGACAATGATCCCCGACCAGGAAGAGGACCACCTTTTGGGCACCCAGCTCGGATCCAGGTAGCTGTGTCAGCAGAGCGGACACCACGGACCCCGGTTCCTTCGCCAGCAAGAAAACCCTACGAACCGGACCTTCGGATCCCAGATCGGAAACCACAGAAGGCGGTCGTACAAGACCAAGCCCGCCCCGGTAGCCCCAGCGCGGACCGACCGCGAGCTCGGCCGATAGGGACTATATGCACACGAACCCCTGGGTGGATCGAGGTACACGGGAGCATTAACATGATCCACGGTGGGGACCATATCGGTCAGCTCACCCGGAGCTCAAAGAAGCGGTGCCTGAGATCAATCCGGGGGAGGGAGGTTTACGCCTTCAGAGAACGAAGCGTCCAAGCCGCTAAAACCGGATGGAACTCGGTCACTTTCTATGAGGATGAAGAGCCGGAGGATGTGATCCAACCGCACACCGACCCCTTCCTTATCACGGTCCGAATAGACCACTGGATAACCAGTCGTATGCTGATCGATACTGGAGCCTCTGTCAACGTAATGTTCCGAGACGCGTACCGAGGGCTGCAAAGAGGGAGGAACAAGTTATCCCAGGATAACGAGCCGCTGATAAGCTTCTCCGGTGAGGTAGTCCAGCCTCTAGGATCCGATTACCTACCAATCATTTTCGGCAAGGGAGACAGAACGAAAACAGAGTATTTGGAATTCATCATCGTCGACTGCCTGTCGTCGTACAATGGTATAATCGGTCGGCCAGGGTTATGGAGGCTCAAAACGTTCATTGCCGGCCATATGCTGATGTTGAAGATGCCTTCACCAGCCGGAGTTATAACTATACGCGGGGACCAGAGAATCGCCCGTAAGTACTACGCAGAAGCCCTGACCCACGGGAGGAAGCGGGCCGAGGTCTTTACAACCGCTCAGCAAGTACCAGCGCCGGATCTGAGTCTTGACCCCCGTGATGACATCGCTCCAGGTAGAGTTAGGCGATTCACGTTCACCGAGAAACCAGAGCGACCTTCGGCCGTGGAGGAAACCGAAGCCATCTGTATTTCCAAAGACCACCCGGACCGAAGCGTAGTGATAGGGACACAACTCGACCCGGTCGTCAGGGAAGAACTCATCGCCTTTCTCCGGGACCACAGTTCGGTCTTCGCATGGTCCTACGAAGACATGCCGGGCATATCCCCAGAGATAGCCATTCACCGGCTAAACTCATTACCCAGCGTCCCCCCGACGAGGCAAAAGAGGAGGTCTTTCAGCCCGGCAAAATATGAGGCGATTAGAGAAGAAGTGCAGAAACTCATGGGCATAGGTTTCATCCGGGAAGTCCAGTACCCGCGCTGGCTCGCCAACGTGGTCATGGTACCGAAGAAGGCAGCCGGTCAGTGGCGTATGTGCGTGGACTTCACTAATCTAAACCGGGCGTGCCCAAAGGACAGCTTCCCGCTCCCTCGGATTGATCAGCTCATTGACTCCACATCCGGCTTCAAGCTGCTCAGCTTCATGGACGCCTACGCCGGGTACAACCAGATACGGATGCACCCGGATGATGAAGAACACACGTCATTCACAACCGACCGAGGCACCTACTGCTATAAGAGGATGCCGTACGGTCTAAAGAACGCCGGCGCCACCTACCAACGGATGGTGAACCAAATGCTGGAACAAGAGATGGGCAAAACCGTGGAAGTTTACGTTGATGACATGTTGGTCAAAAGCTTAACTGCGGGGGCCCACGTCCGGGATTTGGCCGTGGTCATCGGTAAAATGCTCAAATTCGGAATGCGCTTGAACCCGAAGAAGTGTCTTTTCGGGATTTCAGAGGGTCTTTTTCTAGGGCACATCATCAGCCAGCGAGGGATAGAAGCCAACCCGCTGAAGGTCCAGGCAATCCTTGATATGGAAACACCAGGAGAGAGAAACCAGGTCCAGATCTTGACCGGCCGGTTGGCCGCCCTGGCCAGATTCATCTCCCGTTTAACCGATAAGTGCGTCCCGTTCTTTAAACTGCTCAAGGCACAGCAAACCAGGAAGATACTCTGGGCTGCGGAGCATGAGGCAGCGTTCCAGTCCATCAAAGCATACCTGGCTGCAGTTCCTCTCCTATCCAAACCACTGCCGGGAGAAATGTTGTACCTTTACATAGCCGCATCCGCAGCCGCCGTCTCCGCCGCTCTCGTCAGAAAGGAGGGCACGCTCGAACTTCCGGTATACTACGCGGGAAAGGGACTTACAGGAGCCGAGGGCCGGTACCCCGATATAGAGAGATTGGCTCTAGCCTTGATTGTTAGCGCCAGGAAGCTCCGGCACTATTTCCAGGCTCATTCCATCACCTTATATACCAACCACCCCCTGCGGCAGATCCTGCAAAAGCCAGACACCAGCGGGAGGCTCGTACGATGGGCAGTCGAATTAGGGGAATTCGACATCACCTATGCCCCACGAACAGCCATCAAGGGACAGGCTGCTGCGGACTTCATATGTGAGCTCACCCCAATGGCGGTAGAAGTCCATCCCGCCCGGCTCGAGGACGCAGGGGCAGAACAAACCGCCAAGATCGAACCAGACCTTCCCACCGGCTGGAAACTTTACGTGGATGGCTCCGTAACCGCCAAACGGAGTGGGGCCGGGGTCCTGATAACCTCACCCGACGGCCAATCGTACGAGTATGCACTACGGTTCCTTTTTACCACCTCCAATAACGCTGCCGAGTACGAGGTCCTCATAGCCGGTCTGCAACTGGCCAAGGAGCTGGGAATCTCATCCATGGACATATACAGCGACTCCAGCTTGGTAGTCAACCAGATGAACGGGGTGTTCGAGGTTAAAGATCCTCAGCTATCCTCCTACCAGGCTTTGGCCAAAACACTGATCGGGTTCTTCCGCGGCGCCACGATCCAACATATTCCCCGGGAGGCAAATAGGCATGCAGATGCCCTTGCGAGGTTAGCAACCGGAAACTACCCTCCAGAGTACTGGAGAGCTAAAATCGAGACCCTCCAAAAGCCAAGTATAAGCAAGACCATCTCCGAAATATTCGCGGTAGAACAGGTACCACCGAGCTGGATGGACCCAATAGTCAAGTATCTGACCGACAAAACCAGCCCCCAGGATGCGGTGGAAGCCAGGAGGCTGCACCTCCGGTGTGCCCGGTATGGCCTCATTAACGGCCAATTATACCGAAGGGGCCACATCTTCCCCCAGCTGAGGTGTGTGACTAAGGAGGCAGGAGAAGCAATCATGCGAGAGATCCACGAAGGGGTATGCGGTAATCACTCCGGCGCAAGGTCATTATCCCACAAATCACTCCGAGCGGGCTATTTCTTGCCCGATATGGCGGCAGTATCGAGGAAAATATCACGCGGCTGCCACAAATGCCACATGTACGCCTCGGTACCTCGTGCCCCGGCAATCGCATTATCAATCCTGTTGGCACCTTGGCCTTTCGCACAGTGGGGAATAGACATCATCGGCCCTTTCCCCGTGGCAGTAGGACAATACAAGTACGCCATTGTGGCAGTGGATTACCAAACTAAATGGGTCGAGGCAGAACCATTGATAAAGATCACTGAGGAACGGGTTAAGAAATTCCTGTGGAAAAACATCTACTGTAGGTTTGGGGTGCCGCAGACTATTATCACGGATAATGGGACGCAATTCAACAACGCGGATCTCATCCAGTACACAGCCTCCCTGGGGACCCGGATGCTGTTTGCCTCGGTAGCACACCCGCAGACCAACGGCCAGGCAGAAGCGGTCAATAAGATTATCAAAACTCTTCTTAAAAAGAAACTGGATGCCAAGAAGGGATGCTGGGCCGAGGAACTCCCCGCGGTATTATGGGCCATCCGGACAACGGCAGCAGAGGCAACAGGAGAGACCCCGTTCTGCTTGGCATTCGGGAGTGAAGCAGTGCTCCCTGTGGAGACTGAGATACCCAGCGGCAGGGTCGAGAATTACGACGCCGACACAAACGCCGACGGCTTACTACTCAACCTGGACCTCATCGAGGAGCGGCACGACCGAGCGCACATGCGAAACCAAACCTACAAGCAGCGGGTCGCCCGGTACTACGATAGAAGGGTCCGGGAAAGAAAGCTGCAAGTCGGCGACTGGGTCATGAGGAAGGTCCAGAAAAAGTCATTGGCCTTGCAGCCAACATGGGAGGGACCCTACCAGATCACCGCGGCCGTAGGCCCGGCAACATTCCACATCATAGACGCTACGGGCATCTATTCCACCAGGCCGTGGAATATCGAACACCTATGCTTTTACCCTAGATAGTAGCAATCGTAAAGGAACGAAAGTGTAATTGGCAAGCATTGCAATGTGCAGTTATGGCATTTAAAGAGACTACACCAATTACAGGATATATGTACAGAGCAAACACCTAGCTAGCGCTCCCGGAACCCACAACCCCCGGCCCGCCACCTTTTAGCTCCCGCTCTTGCTCCCTCATCACGATCAGGGCTATGTCAGCCTCCATCCGCTCGGCGTCGAGCCACCCTTTCTCCCGCCACTCCAGATAGGCATCACTTATACCCTCCGTGCGGGCCTTCTCCAGCATCTCCTCAAAATCTGACGACTCCCGAAACTCGTCAACGGCCTTATCGGCCACTTCAGCAAGTTCGGATTCCACCAGCCTCTCCCGTCCCCGAACGACCGCCGTCATTTGGGCCTGCAGCTCCAAAACTTTTGCCTCCAACTCGACAATCCTCCCATCACGGGCGACAAGCTGTCGGCTGGCTTCCTCTCTCTCCCGCACGAGTTCCGCGCTCAGCCGGCCGCCTTCCTCCCTTTCCTTCGCAAGCTTGGCTTCCGCCACACCCACCTTAACACCCAGCTCCTCCACCCGCTTCTCCAGGACGGCGGCAGCCTCCATTCTGGGGCCGGCGACATAAAACCTTTGAGCCAGCTGCCAAAAGAAAGCAAAAGGAGCATCAGCTCATGTCACATTACGGAAGAGGACTCACAGAAAAACATTTACCCGTAGAGCCAGTCCCACGGGCTCCGCCACACTCTCGCTCGGATTTTCGGTCCAGGACCCCTCCCGGTCGAGCCCCAAGGTTTCGATTATACCAGCCACAAGCCTACTAAATCCACCACCAGAGCTACGAACGGTTTCCGGTTCCTGAGTCCTTCGACCACCCGCCTCCACAGTCGGGACTATGGCTCGCTCCATCGGCCTGGCTGAGCTTGACGCCCCCGCATCAAATAACCTCGCTCTCTTTGCCGGACTTTCACTGTGGCTGCTTCGACAATGCTCGGGCAAAACCACCGATTCCCTCTCCCGCGAGGTACGCACTGCCATTTGTCGCGTCACAGGCTCTGGCCCCGGGAGGCCCTCCGCCCGCACCTCCCGAATGCGGAGTGGGGAATTGTTCTCGCCGCCCGGCCGCCTCCCATAATGAGCGTCCGAGAACACTAGCGGCACCGGCCTTGCATGCTCCGTACGCTTCTGGGTAGCCACGTCAAGAACGACTTTTGCGGCCTCCTCCCCTATCTCCATCAACCGCGCTGCTATAAGCTCCTCATCCGGCTCGATAGTCTCCTCAACTTTAAGCGCGGGCCGAGGACCATTAGTAGGTTTTCTCCCCATCCCCAGCACCTCCAGCACGTTCCACCGAGTGAAATTGTAGGTGCTCCGGCTATCATGGTCCCAGCCATAAAACAAACGGAATAACCGTTGCTTCTCCAGGTTCTCCAATTCGTAGGTCTGGTCCCCGATCGGTTGATATGCCCCGGGCACTTGATAACCCCTCCAGGTACGCTGCCACTTACCACCGGCCAGCACCACCGACCTCCTCCAGCCATCTAAAACCGTCGCCGGCAGATGCGTAATGGCAGCACCATGCTCCCGCGTGGCAAAATTCACGCAACCACGGCACTGGCCCTTTCTGCAGTAAGAAATCCTGTACAGCGCCCGAAACTCATTAACCGTGGGCCAGTCCATATAACTCAAACAGAACAGGCACCCAAGCCCAAGCAACTGCCTCCACTGATTGCTCGGAAGCTGGGCTGGGGAAAGATTCAGTGAGCTCAGCATGTACTGGACAAATCCTGGCAACGGCAGCGATAGTCCGTTGCGGAACTGGTCATCAAAAACGGCGACCCAGCCCGGCTCCGGATTACAGGCCAGCTCGCCGGGATGCAAGCCTCGAAGTTTAACGGAAGAGTTGATATCCCACCTCGACCGAAACTCCCTAATCTCCCTCTCGTCCATACTTCTGATTGCTTCGTCGCAGACAATCGTCCCATCACCATCCCGCAGCTCGTGCCTCCTAGGCCCACGACCGCCACTGGCATAATGTGCAGATCTCCCAGACGCCATCAAACCTCAAAACAAAAGTTCAGTTCTGCCGAAAGATGGAAGAGGAGAGTAGAAGGCAAAGGGTAAGCAAAGTGCGGCAGGAGGAAAGCAGATGAGACGATAAATAGGGCAACAACAAAGGTCAGGCAACCCCAGCCGTCGATCCCCTCCATCTCAGTCCGCCCCCTGCCGACACGTGTCCACGGCATCAATAAAGGATCCCATGCCATCATAAACTGATGGAACTGATGGGCTCCCCCTTCATTGCATGTCAGCCACATGTCCCACCCGCAAGCAACAGTTAGTAAGCAAGGAGCACGCAACGAGGCGTCCCCTCTCCTCGCTTCACAAAGGTCAACCTTCAAATCAACCCGACACCATGACGTGTCACGGTTATTTACACCGGCTGAATGCCATTTCACTGGAGGACTCACCCCGATATGGCAGACCGCCCGGTCGAGATCCGCCCAGCACTATGGCATTCCACCGGGCATGTGACATTCAACCAGCTCCAAAATATTCTACCGGATGTCATTCCCTACGCCTACGGGCAGGGACGAGCCAGCAACAACTCGAGGCTTCTAAACGCATGGGCTTTATAAACCCGGGCGAGCTTACATCTAACCAATGTACTCTTGTCCAGCAGGATAAAAACCCTGCATCACACTGAACTGTGATACCCTTGGGGATACATGGCGAGACTCGTTATCTCAACGCCACTCCACCGGGCAGATTGTCTCTCTAACACAGAGCAAGTCTCCCCGCAGGCTAACAAACCTGCACATTACCTCAACGCTTAAACAACAAAAGCTGAGAAGAGCTAGCAAGTGTTAAAACAACGCCTCAGCGCGGCCATAACACCCTTCGGGCACCTGTTGGCCTATTCCACGCACCAACAGGCCTCCCCGAAGGCTAGTCTGCAAGTTTATCCGGGACTCGTTTTGATATGGCAGGACGCCCGTCGAGCTCCCGTGAACTCCGCCCCGCACCGATATGGTTCATCCGGGACTCGTTTCGATACTTTAGGAACGCCCATTCAAGATCCAGATACTCACCTCGGTCACGCCCAATCTTTAACGCGGACTTGGGGGACTGAGCACCGGTAGGTTGGTAACCCTGCGGGTCTGCAGGCCAAGAGCAAGACAGATCTTAAGTCCCCATTCAAGATTGCACTTGACCGGGAACTTGGGGGACTTGTTGACAGTAGCCAGAGAGGCTACACCAGGGCCCACAGACCCGCAGCAAGCGCACCAGGGCCCGGACCAGGACCCAGGATCGGACCACCAGCACCAGGCCTCGGGCCCCAGCGGTCTATCCTGCCTCCAGGGATCCTGGGACCAGGGACGCCCGCCTGCCAAAGAGGGCACCAGAATGTCCAAACAGAAGAGAACTAGTCCCACATCGAAGAATGAGGCCAGCCCTCACCCCCAACCACCTATATATAGGCCTCAGCTACCACCATAAATAGGTAACTTGTCTCTCTCCCTGCTTACATACGTGCCCAGGTTATATATATTCCAACTATACTAACTTAGGCATCGGAGAGGTGAAGGCCGGCCCGCCCGGTATTCCCCTTAGTAAGCAGGATTGCAGGAGATCGAGTTGGATTCATCAAGTATCTACCAAGACCCCCGGGTTTAGGCAGAAACAGAAACCATAACCGATAAGAGGTCTTCAAGATATGCAGCGAAGAAGCCATGCAGCAGGTTGAATGATCATAACCGCGAACTGCCATGGTGCCGGGCGGATGGCTCATACCCGGGACAATGCTCTCGAAGCGGTTTGGGAAACCATAACCGATAAGAGGTCTTCAAGATATGCAGCGAAGAAGCCATGCAGCCGGTTGAATGATCATAACCGCGAACTGTCATGGTGCCGGGCGGATGGCTCATACTCGGGACAATGCTCTCGAAGCGGTTTGGGAAACCATAACCGATAAGAGGTCTTCAAGATATGCAGCGAAGAAGCCATGCAGCCAGTTGAATGATCATAACCGCGAACTGCCATGGTGCCGGGCGGATGGCTCATACCCAGGACAATGCTCTCGAAGCGGTTTGGGAAACCATAACCGATAAGAGGTCTTCAAGATATGCAGCAAAGAAGCCATGCCTAGGGAAGTGGAGGGGGGGCCTGACGCCTCGGTTCCCGCTCCTACCTTCCTGTCGCCAGCGTGTGGGACAAGTGGCTGACATGCATTTAAGGAGGAAGTCCATCAGTCCCGTCAGTTATGATGGCATGGGTAGTTTACCAATGCTGGGACACGTGCCAGTAGGGAGCGGTCTTGAGATGGAGGGCCTGGATTCGCAGGCGTTTGAGTTGCTCTGTTTGCGTGTTTGGCGGAATTACAAGCGCCTAGGGCACCGAACCTCTCTATAAAAAGGGCATGCTCTGCCTTCTTTATGCTGTTTTGCTTCTTGCTTAGAGACTAAGAGAAAGAGAGAAATCCGGCGAAAGCTCTGAGCCCCTTGCCCCACGAGATCCGTTTTCTCGAGCGCTCCCTACTCTCTTCCTACCATTGCTCGCTGCTTTCGCAGGGCGGACTGTCATCGGTTGAGCATATTAATCGGTAAGTTTGTTGATTTCTTTGCCCTGGTGTTGTTCTTGTTTTTGCTGTTTTGCGGCGGGGGGGGGGGGGGATCTCTGTCGCTGACTGAGTTGCTCTGCGGCAAACTTGGGGAGAGGCCGTAGAAGGCGCTGTTGTAGCCTGTTGCTGACGAGCGCTAGGGTTTTGTTTCTTCCCCTAGGTTAAGATGTCTTCTTCAAGTTCTGACCGGGCTTCCGAATCGGCTGCCAGGGGTCCCATTGTGGATGATGAGGAGAGACTGGAGGACTGGCTCGGTTCAGAATCCCCGGAGACGGAGGTCGCTGACTGCTCCGGGAGCAGGGCCTCGTCTCCGGCTTTGTCTTCGCCTTCCGGGGCTGAATCCTCGGAGACTGAAATACCGCACGGGGTGCGCCTTACGGGTGCTCCGGCCGTGAGCTACACCATCGGTAGAGGGAAGGGTGCCGTGGTGTGCGATGAGCCGGAGGGTAGCATGAGTCCCTCAGAGATTGCAGCGTTTCGGGAAACGTGGAGTATCCCGGATGAGGTTTTGCTGCGACCACTGAATCCTGGGGAGTCAGCCTGCAACCCGGAGGCAGGTTGGGTTGCCGTGCATCAGGATCAGTTCCGGCATGGATTCTCGCTCCCGCTGCCAGATTTCGTGCAGTATATGCTCAGTGCGCTGCAAGTGTCGCCCGCGCAGCTTCCTGGGCTCTAGTGGAGGCGACTACTGAGCCTCGGCTGCCTATATGAGTTGTCCGGAATGAGTATGCCAACGGTAAACGAATTCCGGGCCTTGTATAGGTTGTCCTACTCGAGGAAGCAGGGGTCCCGGGGTTGCCTGTCCTTCAACGCCCGGAACTTTCAACCGATTATCACCAATATGCCTTCCTGGGTAGATAACAGCTGGAGAAAGAAGGTGGTGATGGCAGGCGGGAAGTGGCAGATGAATAGGAAGATGTACCGGGTTCCTGGCGCCTTCCAACCCATTGGCGACCAGTCGTTCGAGCTATCTGATCTGGAGCACGAGAGGATCTCGACCATACTCGGATGTTGGGACAATCTGGAACGGAGTTCCTTAAACTTTATCCGGCGAGAAGTGCTAGAATACTGCCAACTCGGACGGGATCCCGGTGCGTAGCAGGCCTTAGCGGTGATACTTGTGCTAGCTCTTGCAAAATACTAACTGTTCGCTTTCCTTGCAGGTGCATCTTCCCGGGCGGTCATCAAGCCCGAAACCACTCTCTCAATGGACGGGGAAGACCTCCTTAACAAGCTGAAGGAGAAAGGCGAGACCGTCTCGCGGACGTCGGTGGACGAGGAGTCCGGGCGGCTCACGACTCATCTGGAACCGAGGGCCATGGATGTTGATGACGGCGCCTACATCCTGAGGCGGGTGAAGAGTCATCCTGCTGCGCCCAAAGCGGTGCCCGGAAAGGGCAAGACTACCGGGGGGCCCGTGAGGATTCCCGGTGGAGTGAGCAGGATCCCCAACTGGCCGGTGACTGTGCCGCACGTGGCACGTGTCGCCAGGGTAGGCGCACGATCTTCTTCTCCGGAAGGCCGGGGAGAGAAACGGAGGGGCGGGGACATTCCTCCCTCTGCGCTGGTGACGCTCACCGGCGGGTCGTCACGGGAGAACCTTGCCAAACGGCTCAGGGTAATCAGCGGTGCACAACCTAACTCTGCGCCCCGGCAGAGTAGTCTCGCGCCTGCGGAGGCAACGAGGGGAGACCCGGACAGTGCATTCGTCCGGCAAGTGGTGGCGGACTTGGCCGGCCTTGGTCTGGACAGACCCGGGGTTGCTGGAGCCCTGGCGGGTGGGAACCGCCCAAAATGCAAGGAATCCGTCCTCCGGGTAAGCACTAACTGGCGCCACTACACTGCTTGTAGGTTATTTCTCTTACTGCCCGATTAACCGTTTCTGTTGTTGCGCAGTTGCTGTACAGTCTGTACCAACCGGACGCGAGCGAGGAGCTGCTGGAGCTGAAGAGGCAGATAGCTGCTTTATTGGAGGCCCGACAGCACCTGGAGGTGGAGAAGTCCCACTCGGATCGGGAGAAGGTCAGATCGGAGGAGAGGGCCAAGAAGCTGGAGGAGCAGAACCGGAGCCTGGAGAAGAAGAAGGAGCGGGCCGAAGCTGAGAGGGCCGAGCTGGAAGCCAAGGTAGATGAGCTCCAGGTGGGAGCTGCCGCTCTGCGTGCCGCCACTGCTGCTGCGACCGAGGAAGACGACCCGGAACTCTATGAGCGGGTTGTTCTCAAATACCACGAGAGCGATCAGTTCCTGGAGTTCCTGGAGAAGGCCAGGGAAGAGGGCATCTCAGATGCGTACACGGAATGGGCGGGGAAGGGGTGGTTGGACACTTCCCTGATGCCGGATGCCGCTGCTGAAGGAGACATCCATGAGCAATCGAACATCCATCAGCAGGCGGTGGAGGGGCAGCCGGAAGAAGTGACTCACTCGGACTTGGATTCTTTTACCAACGGTACCAGGTCTCCCCAAGCCAGAGTCGGCGCCGGAACTGAGGTCAACGACGAGGGTACCGCAGGAGAGGCCGGCGGATTGCCGGCTGAGGGTGGAGTCGTGGCTCCTTAGGATTTTCCTTACTCTTCCTTGTAATCTTTCCGGAACGGTTACTGCTTGTATACTTGCCTGATTATGAATATACTTGAACTGGCGGAGCCAGTAGAATTTTCTCAAAAGTAGTTTGCATATATCTGTGATATTTTTTACAACGGTAGAACCGGTGATATGCCAAACTAAACGCTCGGAGATTTGGCGGGTTCACCAGGCCTGGTCATGCTCCCGGTCGGGGTCTGCTCTTCTTTCCCCTACGTACCGCTGGAGCTGGCAGTTATTAATCAAGCCCTGCACCGCTGTCTTGAGAGCACAGTACTGGCTCGTCCGATGAGTAGCCTCATCATGATAGGAGCAGTACTTGCCTGTCTGCGCCGTGGTAAGTTTTCCCTTCGGGTACCTTCTCTTGGGTGGTGGGGGAATGACGCTCCCGTTCTCAAGCAAAATATCCTCATAGGAAGTGGTGAGAGCGGTGAAGACTTCTTGACTGGCCGGTGGTGCTGGCATGATTGCCAGGGGGCGTTCTTGGCGGTACGGCGCCGGCTTGTGCTCACTCTGGGGCTTGTCAGGATAAGGCCTCTGCTGCTTTTGTGGCCAGTTTCTATTGGGCCGGCTCGGCCGGGCGGCGCGGTTCTCAGTCCGCTGACTGGGCTTGTCCCCCTGGCTGGGCGGGGGGTTCTCCTCCCGGGGATGGTCTTCCTGCTGCTCATCCCGCTTCCTCTTCAGCAGGTGGTGCCGATACGTCTCGTGATCGGCCTGAGCATGCCGGATGGCCATTGCCATCAACTCATCATACCCCTGCGGGAGTTCTACCCGGACGGCGTAGGAAAACTTTCCTGGCCGGAGCCCTTGCTTGAACGCCATCTCGGCGATGCCCTTGTCTAGGTTCCGGACCCCGGCCGTTGCCGTCTGCCAACGGTTGACGAAGGTCCTCAGTTCCTCCCCGGGTGCCTGCATACAGTTGAAAAGGATGGTCGACGTCCGGGCTCCCTCGACCCGGAGGATGAAGCGGCCTACGAACCTGTCAGCTAACTGCTCGAACGCCTCGATCGAGTTCGCCGGAAGCTCGTAGAACTAGCTGAGCGCCTCTCCAGACAGAGTTTCCTGGAAGATGTTGCAGCATACTGTATCAGAGTAACCCTTGGCGCAGGTCTGGGACCGGAAACTGTCCAGATGCTGGTACGGGCAGCCGGACCCTGAGTAGGTGAGCTTGAGGGACTTCTGGTTGCCAGACCTTCCCGACTCTATGACCCGGTGCGAGAAAGGGCCCATGCGCTCATTAAACCGGGCGCCCTCCATCGGCCGCGCGGCTCTTCTCTCTTTGGCCTCCATTTGGGCCTTCCAGTCTGACACAGTGTCGGCTAACATCTGCAATGCCCGTGCAGTCGGGGTCTCAACTTCATCCACAGACGAAGCGTGGAGCTGCCGGGAGGTTGGCGCGCTCTTCGGCGGACCTGCCCCGCCTGGTGACCTCTCTCGCACGGGATCACCGTGCCGGCCGCCCGATGACTGCCCTGCCTCGTACTGCTGAGGCTGGACTGGCGTGGTTGCCGCTTGCGCTTTGACCATAGCGTCATTACGCTGTTGTCCTCTCTCTAGGGCGGCTACCAGGGCAGCATTCACCGATTCCATCTCCTCGTACCGGGCGTTGGACTTGGCTCTGTCCCTGTCGCCCTCCTCTCTTAGACGACTGACCTCTGCGGCCATTGCCCGTATCTTTCCCGCCATACCGCTCTGGTCGGGGCTGTACGTAGTGTCCCGGTCGCTGTTACAAAGCGGGCTCTCAGATCGGTCGCTCGGCTCATCCGAGAACGTCAAGGAGAAGCCCCGGTGCCCTGGACTGTCTTCATCCTCTGCCGAGCCTTTCCCGCGCGAGCTGTCGTGGTGTCCCGGTCCCGGCATGCAGGACGGCCTACCACAGCTTTCTCCTTCCTGACCGTCGCCCTGGGCGCCATGCGGCTCCCGCGTGACGCCCGGAGTGGAGATGAGTGTTTGCACTAATGCAACACGCCCCTCCACGGTGGTACCTCTCTCTTGCCTTGCTTCCGAACTCTCGGCCATGGGCGATGCCTACACGGTTTCTTGTCCAAGATTCCCACAGACGGCGCCAATTGTTTCTGCACAAACCCGGGGGCCTGTGATAGGAGCACAATGTGCGACGATATTATATGCTTTTGCCCTCGTTTATGCTCTGTTTAACCCTTATTTGTCTAAGATAGAGTCATAATTTAGTTTAGTGTCGATTTGGTAGAGTTTTATCAATTTTGCGTTAGAATCCAAAAAATGACTAAGTTTGAGAAATCTGGAAAATAATGCAAAATATGTCTTTTTCGCGATTTTGAGATGAATGAAAGTGCGATCTATCCTTGTCCAAATTCTATGAAATTTGGCGTACTTAATATTAATATGCTGAAGAATGTTGTGTTAAAATTTCAGATCAATCGGAGTTCGGGAAGCCACCCAAAAGTTGGCTGCAAAACGGCAGTCCGAGCATTTCAATCCAGGGGCTTCCAGGATTTTCCTGGGACTTTGACCTAACTTCGAAAAATCATTCCCGTCGATTCACAAGGAGTTTGATCGAACTGTTTTATGGAGAGATGACCATATGTGTCTAGTTTATCTGAGACTTGGAATCGCATCAATCGGAGCTCCGGGCGTGGAGATATGCCGGAATTACTGCAACAAGGTCAAATCTGCCGATTCCAGGAACCTACTGCCCCCTTTTTGTGTTTTCTGCTTTTAATGGACCAAATGGTGTACAAATACATATGTGAAGATGGTCCAAGCTTAAGAAAGGAAATAGGATGACACCATGCCGAGCATTGAAGGAAAAATTGAAGAAAAGTAGCAATCCTAGTCGAGCTAGGATTGCTTGCCAATCGGCTGCTATGCTGCCGGCAGTGTGTGCCGGCGAGTTTTGGACAATTTTAGGTGGATCAAATGTAATCCAATGAAGTCCAAATGCTATGCAAGAAGTCCATGAAGATGTGAAGCCCAAGCCTTGAAGAAAATTTCAGAAAAGGAAAACCTAATTGAACCATTAAAGGAAGGTTTCAAAACCTTATTCTAATAGGTTTTGTGAATCCCTTTTGCATCTAGGGTTTTGCCGGCAGCCTCCTATATATATACCCTCACTTTTTCATTCTGAAAATCATCTCATCTCAAGCACTAAAATACTAGCCAAAGCTCTACCAAGTTTCTTAAGTACCAAATACCCAAATACTTAGCCGAACCATCACCACCATAACCATATAACCGAACCCTTCCACCTTGGTTACTGCCGATTTCTGTTCTTGCCGAGCACCAAGGAGCAGCAGCCGATCCATCTAGTCACCTTTGAGGAGTCTTCAAGGTTCTTAAAGTGTAATCCATTCCCCTATGGCTTTTGTATTTATTTATGTTTGGTTGTTTTGTATGAATTTGTTTCGATTCTTGGTTTTTCTTGAAACTTTGTATGAACCGAATATTGTATGTTATGCATGGTTTTTCTGAAATTTAACTTATGGATTTTGTATGTTGGATAATTAGGGCAGTGGTATTAGAAGCATGTTTAGGATTTATTTTGGTTAGTAATCTAAGAGTGTGCCTTATAAACCGAAACATTAGTTGGGCTTAAGCATTTGTTGTTTGCATGTGAATCTAGGTGTTAGGTTTCATTTAACCGAGTAATACGAATAAGTCATACGTTGGAGTAGTTTGTTTTGTGTTGCTCACATAGGGTAAAAACCTTAGATTACTTGCATGTTAAATAAGATGATTGACAACCTTGCTTGTTTACATGTCTTCGATTTAGACTCACATGCTTAAATGTTAAAACGCGTAAAACCGGATTAGCATCACCTTAGAAGTCATACGTTGGAGTAGTTTCTAAGAAATTAAGAAGTCTAACAATTGGAAAACCGTTGGAGGCTCTAGTTGTGTCGAAACTAATTTAGGTCTTAAACATGTTGATACTTGTTCCTTACCTTCTTGCATGCGAATCTATGTGTTAAAGAGTCTTTGTGTGAACTGTTTTGTGTGAGAGATGATGATCACTTGTATATAGTAGTTTAGGTTTTGTTTTCTTTTTATTTTCGTGTCTTAGATATAGAGGCAGCCCTTGCTGCCAAGCCTTTTATCCCCCATAATTTCGTGTGTGAATATGTATATATGTATATAAGTGTGACAATTGTGTGCATATGTATTTGTGAATATTTTTGTTAACATTCTCATATTTCAGGTACCCTTAATCCCCGGCTAGAACGATCCCTACTTATTCTATACTACTAACGATTGTAGGGTTTATTATTGCGTGCGAGCTTAGGCTTACATCAGCCTGGTAGATACAGATGAATCCAACTTGATCTCCTGCAAACCTGCTTACTAAGGGGAATACCGGGCGGGCCGGTCTTCTCCTCTCCGATGCCTAAGTCAGTATAGTTGGAATATATAACTTGAGCACGTATGTAAGCGGTGAGAGAGATAAGTTACCTATTAATGAGGGTAGTTGGGGCCCTTATATAGGTGGCTGGGGGTGAGGGCTGGCCTCACCCTTCGATGTGGGACTGGCTCCCTTCGAAGGGCAGTTCTGGTGACCTCTTTGGCAGGTAGGCGCCCCCGGTCCCAGGGTCCCTGGCACCCGGATAGACTGCTGGACCCCGAGGCCGGGTGCTGGTGGTTCGGTCCTGGGCCTCGGGCCGGGCCCTGGTGCACTTGCTGCGGGTCTGTGGGCCTGCTGTAGCCCCTCTGCGGCTACTGTCAACACAACTCAAACTTAAGTTATGACTGAAAACTTTATTTTAATAAGTATAAACACATAAAATGCAATTATATAGTTGGCAACTCAAAATATAAACAGACCAAGACTAAATTAGAGAAGCAAATAAATCATGCAACCTATTAAAAAAATCTAATTCGTCACACCACCTGATCTTAACTAGTATAATTTGGGTATTAGTAAAAGCCTACCATGAGAGAATTGTAGCCATGGAAGAATGATTATTACAAAACATCCATGAGATTCTACATATCATTACTTTCAAGGATTTCGTTGTGAATGTTGATGGCATAGTGGTAGTGGTTAGATCAATATTTGGTTGTTTAACTGGGAACATATATATTCGAGATGGGCGGCACGAAAGAGAAAGATTGAAGAACCAAATTAATTACATATTGTTGTAAACTTGTAACAATAGCAAATGAATATATCAATATTGGAACTGATGTATTACTTGAAAATTTCGTTAATTTAGTTCTAGAAAAGTTAATTTAGTTCTCATAATTTTTTTTTATCACTTTAACTTTATTTTATTAAAGAGAAAAATAAACATATATATAATTTCACTAAAGCAAACATGTAATTAATGGCGTGGCCCAAGCCACATCATTTGGTGATGAGTTTTAGTATAATTTTTTGGTGTCTAAAGCATTTTCCATATAAGTGTTGAAGAGAATCACACTTGTGTGCACCTAAAAAATAGTTCTCGTGATAGGTTTACAAAAAAAATATAGGAATAGGCTAGATTTCCTTATACTCTTCTTAAAAAAAAAAAAAAAATTAGGTTTTGATGAAATATACAGTACTTTGTAATCCTAAAGGCACATATTGTAAATAAAGATATCTCTGCATTTGTTCTCTACTTTGTTATATTTCTCCTATTAAACACAGGATCCAGCTCAGTTGGTAAGCAGACTGAGTTACTTAAACAAGGTCGAAGGTTCGATCCTTGTGTATGTAAAAAGCCTTGCGGGGAGGTCCAACCTTCTACGGAGTGCTCAATTGGCTGAAAGGGGGGTGTCGTTGCGTCTTTGGAGCGGCACTACTGAGACTTCGGCACAAAAGGATCAGGTTAAACACCTGAGAGCCTGCTTGTGGTCTCTTCCCACTACCCTCCTTTAAAAAAAAAAAAAAAAATTGAGTGGTTTTTAAGCTTAGAACCTGCTCTCATGATTTAAATACTCGAAGATTTGCAGCCTAGAAGACCGACACCTCGATTTGCGTGCTAAGCACCCGACGTCCGACACCATTGTTTCAAGAATTGTCAAACTCTGAGATTTTGAGGTAGTAATATATTAACATTTCTACTTTTCCTAGATATTGTATTTTACTTCTATCTCGGTGATTCTTCCCTTTTGCTTCATTTCACATTTCTATAACATGCAACTTTGGGAATCTGTAGTGTTTCTGCCTAAACCCGGTGGTCTAGTAGATACTTGATGAATCCAACTCGATCTCCTGCAATCCTGCTCACTAAGGGGAATACCGGGCGGGCCGGCCTTCTCTTCTCCGATGCCTAAGTTAGTATAGTTGAAATATATATAACCAAGGCACGTATGTAAGCAGGGAGAGAGATGAGTTACCTAACAAAGAGGGTAGTTGGGGCCCATATATAGGTGGTTGGGGGTAAGGGCTGGCCTTACTCTTCGATGTGGGACTGGTTCCCTTCTGTTTATACCTTCTGGTGCCCTCTTAGGCAGGTGATAGGAGCACAATGTGCGACGATTTTATATGCTTATGCCCTCGTTTATGCTTTGTTTAACCCTTATTTGTTTAAGATAGAGTCGTAATGTAGTTAGTGTCATTTTGGTAGAGTTTTGGTAAAAAAATGGTTAAAGAATCCGAAAAATGACTAAGTTTGAGAAATCTGGAAAATAGCAAAATATGTCTTTTTCGTGATTTTGAGATGAATGAAACTGTGATCTATCCTTGTCCGAATTCTATGAAATTTGGTGTGCTTAATATTTATATACTGAGGAATGTTGTGTTAAAATTTCAGATCAATCGGAGTTCGGGAAGTCACCCAAAAGTTGGCTGCAAACGGGCAGTCCGAACATTCCAATCCAGGGGCTTCCAGGAAATTCCTGGGACTGTGTCCCAACTTCGAAAAATCATTCCCGACGACTTGCATGGAATTTGGCCGAGATATTTTATGGTGAGATGGCCCTATGTGTCTAGTTTACGTGAGACTTGGAATCGCATCAATCGGAGCTCCACGGAGGGAGATATGCCGGAATTACTGCAACAAGGTCAAAGCTGCCGATTCCAGGAACCTACTGCCCCTTTTTGTGTTTTCTGTTTTTGATGGACCAAATGGTGTACAAATGCATATGTGAAGATGGTTCAAGCCTTATTAAGGGAAGAGGATGACACTAGGCCACGGCATTGAAGAAAAACTTGAAGAAAGACGTTCTCCTAGTCACACTAGGAGAAGCTGCCGAATTCTGGCAGATTTGCTGCCTTTGTGTGTTGCCGGCATTTGGGGCATTTTCGATGGATCAAAACCTATCAATTGAAGTCCAAGACCATACAAGAAGTCCATGAAGATGTGAAGCCCAAGCCTTGAAGAAAAATTCAGAAAAACAAAACCTAATTGAAGTAGAAAAAGGAAGGTGTCAAACCATATCCCATTAGGTTTTGTTTTTCCTTGTACAAGAGGGCTGCCGGCAATTACCCTAGCATTCTCCATATTTATACCCACTTTTCACTCTGAAAAGTTGTCACATTCTAAAGCAAAAAAACCCTAGCCAAAGCTCTACCAATTTTCAGCCAAAGATCCTACATAAAAACACAAACCAAAAGCCACCACCACCACCATAAATTCCTGCCGATTGTCTTCATCATTCATCCAGCCACCACCGAACCACTTTCCATTGGATCCACACGACTTGAAGCCCTCAAAGGTGTCTGCAAAAGTGTGATCTACTCCCTACTCTTGGTTTGTAATAGTTTTTATGTAGTTATGTGTAGTTTTGTCTATGAAACTCATGTGTATGTTTGGTTATTGTGTTTTCATGTCTATGTGAAAAACAATTGTGAATTTGGTTTTATGATGATGCATGTTAATTTAATTCTTATAGTATTAATAAGGAATTTCAAAGATAAGTTTCGAATTGCATGCTAAATTGTAATGAAAATATGAGGTAAAGAGATAGGATTAGATAGGCAAGCATGTTCACTCTGATTCTAGTAATTCGTTCTTGGTTTAGTCCTTAAATCCGTGTGCCTCAAAGATTGGTACTTAGCATATTCGCGGTGTGTTTTGAGTATTGGTCTTGTATCTGTCAATAATAGGACTAGAGTGGTTTAAACGACTATGCATGTTAACAAGAAGTGGTGACGCCTTGCTTGATTGATATGTTTCCGACTAAAAAGACCCTGTGCTTAATTACTTTGCATGTTTGATTTCGACGATAAGTGTTCTCAAATATGTTTAGTATAACTTTAGGGTTAGACGATAAGTTAATCTTGAAGTACTTAAGAGTCTTAATCGATTAGTAAACCGATAAGGAGCTAATTAGGTTGGAACTAAGTCGGATCTAGGATATTGTGTGCTCTTGCTGTGTCTTATCTTATAACTTTGCTATGTGTTTTGAGTGCTTTTGTGTTAGTAATTTGTGGAAGAATGTCGACCAAACTTGTATATAGTAATTTAGGATTTTTATTTTCTGTTTTTATGCATGATTTAGAGGCAACCATGTTTGCTGCCGAACCTAGGAATTTTTGTTTTAAAGTTTATGCCGAGCCTAGTTTAGGGCAGCTTGCTGCCGTGCTTATTTCCCCCATGTGTGTGACGTTTTGTACATAATTATGTGAATATTTTGACTAACAATTTCATATCTCAGGTACCCTTAATCCCCGGCCTAGAACGATCCCTACTTGCTTATACTACTAACGATATTTTGTAGGGTTATTATTGCATGCGAGCTCCGGCTCACGTTCAAATTTTTGGCGCCGTTGCCGGGGATTATAAAAGCTTGTTTTATGTTATTGTTGTGTATATAATGTTGCTGGAAATTTTTGTTGTGAAGTTGTAAAGTAGTAAATTTTAAGTTTATTATGGGATTTTGTAAAGTAGAAATATGCTTCGGCATGTAGAGTTTAAATTTCAAAAGTTGCATGATGTATAATGATGTATGTTGGTAATCACTTAGTTTAATTTCTAGGAAGTTGATATGTTGTGTATGTTTGAGTTTATTGTAGTTTCTAAAGTGTAACATGTAGGTGAAGCCTCTTTTGTTGATCATAACCAAAACCCTTCATATGAATGGTGCTATGTCGGAGGCCGTTTCTATGTAGATTGGGAAACGCGGGATACTTCCCCCCCACGCATATAAGCGTTTCTTCGGTAATAGTATTACTTCTATGAGGTTGAGGGCGGTTTTAATCAACACTTGAGACCGCTAGGGATCCGTGTTTGTTTTACAAAGTATGGGGAAGTTATTATCATAGATATGGTTCTCAGGTTTGTTTAACTGGATCTCAAGGCCCATAGACTGATGTTCATTCTCGGTGAGTGAGTCGATAGGGGGTTCGCCCTCCGTGGTGTCCAACAACGAGTCCTGCCTGGTTCCTGTAGGGGGTTCGCCCTCCGTGATTTTAATGACCTTTGAAACGTAAAATCCGCACGACCTAGTCAACAGCTTGTGCCGAAGCATCACCTCACTTTAGACGCTAGAACATAACTTGACATATGTGGCCTATTTTCTTCAAAGATAAAACATGTTGTGTGGTTCAAACTCTTGAGGTATATCGGATTAAGCATGATACTACCGGGGGCTGTATCAGTCCATTGCACCGTTATCTCCTCTGCTCCACGTACTTCGAGAGTTAGGACAAATTTAAAAAGAAATTAGACTTAGCGATTACATGATCATGAACGTTCCAATTTTTCTTCTCTTTTTGCCGAACCATGTTTGTTCTTTGCCGAAATCTTATGTGTTGCCGATTGTGTATATATGTGTAATCATTGTTGAAATTTGTTGTGTAATCGCCAATGCCGTGGCTTGTAATGATGTATATTCTTGCTTTCTATTTTCTTTACAATATTCTAACTTGTTTAAACTGTTGCAAATTTCAGAAATAGTGCATGTCCGAATCTAGTATTTGGACAAGAGATCTTCAAGGCCGTCTGCAACGTTTAGATCAAGAACTCGCTATTGCTCGTTTTGTGCCATTACCTCCATCGTCACCAACCAGTTCATCAGTGCCATCATCCTTGCCATCATCACCTAGTGTGCCGTCCATTCCATCATCAGTGCCGAGTTCACCATCAGTAGTGTCATCGTCGTGTGATCTTCAGAACCCAGAATTTGAGGCCTTTGCCGAATTAGAAGAAGAAGAAGAGATCATGGCATCAATCAGATCACAGAATGGTCATGTTGCTGGAGCTGGTGTTGCCCCTTCGAATATCACTTATCCCCCCTTGGAAACTGACAAGACTGGAGAGATTGAATTGAGGAGTGGATTCCTCCATAAGCTGAAATCGTTTTATGGGATGCCGAGTGAGGACCCTAACAAGCATCTACAGTGGTTTAACTTCACCACGGAGTCTATGTGCCCAAGAGGGACCGATTTGCAACACTTCAAAATGAAGGCATTTCCGTTCTCATTAGAAGACCAAGCAAAGGAGTGGTTGTTTGAGGTGCCTAGTGGTCGCATTGTTTCATGGAATACTATGATGGATGAGTTTTTGCTCAAGTACTTTCCCGCTTCACGTATCACTGATCTGAGGAAGCAAATTACAAGTGTGAAGCAAGCCGGAGATGAGACTTTCTTCGACTACTACAAGAGGTTCAAGTCCCTAGTTTCTTTATGTCCATCGCATGGCATTAGCGATGGGCTCTTGCTACAATATTTCTATGAGGGATTGCGCGTCATGGAGAGAGAGTTTCTTGACTCGGCCGCGGGAGGTAGCTTTTTGGAGTTGAACGCCGGAGCGGCAAGAAGTTTGTTGGAAGTTCGTGCTTTGAACAACCAACAATTTGGCATGGCACGAGGCAATGTGCAAAGGAATGAGAAAGTGCATGAGACGTCTTCGAGCTCAAAGTTAGAAGATAAAGTGGACAAGCTTACCGACTTGGTGAGTAATTTGATGAAGAAGCGTGCAAGTGTATGTGGTATTTGCACCGAGGGCCATGAGACCGACCAATGCCCTCAATTTGGAATTAGTGAGGGAGTTGAGGAGTGCAATGCCATTGGTTTTCAAGGAGGCCAACGTTTTGGAAATTTCAACCCAAGGTTCAATGATCATCCAAACTTTCGATGGGCAAATAATGACAACGTGCTTAGGGCACCTATGCAACCGAGAGAGGGAGGAGCGCCATTTGCACCGAGGTCACCATTTGTGCCTCGGCAGCCATACATGCCGAACCAAGAAGCCTATGGGGCAGTGCCGAACCAAAACCAAGCTCAAGCCGTGCCTATCCAAGGCCAAGCCGCGCCGAGCAACCCGAATTACGATGCATTGCTTCAATCTTTGTCAAGTGCTACTCAAGCATTACTCGCAGGGCAACAAAATCATCAAAAGGACATTGGTGAGCTCAAGACTCAAATGGGGCAAGTTGTGGATTTTATGGGAAGATTTAATGAGCAAGGAAAGTTGCCAAGCAATACGATTCCAAATCCCAGGAACGAGCAAGCCAAAGTGATTCAAACTCGAAGCGGAAGAGAGTTTGTTCCTCCAACAAGTCCAAAGAGGAAGCGAGTAACTTTCAAGGGCATTGGGGATGATGAGAGGGCTGCCGGACCTGTCATTGCCGGCAGCCATAGAGAGGATGCCGAGAGGAATGCTGCCGAGCATAATGCTGCCGGCAGGGCTGCATCCGAGAGGCACACTGCCGAGCATCATGATGGTGCTGCCGAGAAGAGCCGAGATGCCGAGCAAGGGCATAACGCCGGCCATAATGTGAATGATAAGGGGCTGCGTAACGAGCTTGAGTACGATCCCGCCACATCAAAGAAGGAGGTATTGCCGAACCAAGCAAGCAAGGGAGGGGTGTCATCATCTAGTGCCCCATTCCCTTCTCGCTTTGCTAGAACGAAGAAAGATAAATCCGATGAAGAGGTGTTGGAGATTTTCCGGAAAGTGCAAGTCAACATCCCTTTGTTGGAATGCATTAAGCAAGTGCCAAAGTATGCTAAGTTTTTGAAGGAGCTTTGTACGGCAAGGAGGCATACTAGGGAGACTCGTGTGGTAACTATGAGCGAGACGGTGTCTGCCGTTATTCAAAGAAAGTTGCCACCAAAGATGAAGGATCCGGGAAGCTTCAATGTGCCTTGTGTCATAGGCAATACTCGGTTTGAGGATGTTATGTTGGACTTGGGAGCATCGATCAATGTCATGCCACTCAATGTGTATCAATCGTTGAGTATAGGGCCTCTCAAGAAGGATAATGTCATCATTCAACTTGCGGATCGCTCAAGCAAATATCCGGAGGGGTATGTAGAAGATGTGTTGGTGCAAGTCAACCAATTGATTTTTCCCGCCGATTTCTATGTGGTTGAGATGGAGGATTCGCCGGTCAACAACACTCAATTGCTTTTAGGGCGACCATTCATGAGGACCGCGCGTACAAAGATAGATGTGGCCGAGGGCAACCTAACTATGGAATTTGATGGTGAGGTGATAAAGTTCAATGTGTTTGATGCCATGAAATTCCCCAATGTTGATTTGAAGGAGGGTTGTGCCATTGATGTTTTGGAGGAGGTCGAGCAAGTTATGTCGACCTCGCTCGACGCATAGCAATTAGCGATTGAGCAAGGGGTCGGATTTGACAAGAGGGGAGAACGAATCGTGCGTGAGAATGAGGAAGAAGAGCCGGCCAAGCCAAGAAGTGCCGAGCAAGGCACCATTGCCGAGCCATTTATGATAGAGCCAAGTGTGATGAAAGTTTGTGCCGAGCTAGAGGCTCGGCCCTATGCCCAAACCTTTAATTCGTTCTTGTCAATTCCAAGTGCCACAACAAAATTTCGACCAAGTGTGGAAGAGGCCCCAAAGTTAGAACTTAAAGAGCTCCCTAGTCATTTGAAATATGCTTATCTTGGAGAAGGAGATACACTACCGGTTATTGTGTCTTCAATGCTTAGTAAGAAGCAAGAGGAGGATTTGATTTGTGTGCTTAAGAAGTATAAGACCGCCATAGGTTGGACCTTAGCGGATATCAAGGGAATAAGCCCTACTACTTGTGTTCATCGTATCTTATTGGAAGAAGGAGCTAAGCCGACGAAGGAAGCTCAACGTCGACTTCACCCTCCCATGATGAAGGTTGTAAAGGAAGAAATTATTAAGTTGCTCGATTGTGGGGTGATCTACCCAATTTCGGATAGTAAGTGGATATCTCCCGTGCAAGTAGTGCCGAAGAAGAGTGGTGTAACGGTTGTCAAGAATGAGAAGAATGAGCTTGTGCCACAAAGACTTGTAACCGGTCATAGGATGTGCATCGATTATAGGAAGCTCAACGCTACAACAAGGAAGGATCACATGCCTTTGCCGTTCATGGATCAAATGCTAGAGAGGTTGGCCGGTCATTCTTACTATTGCTTTCTTGATGGATATAGTGGCTACAATCAAATCATGATACACCCGGATGATCAAGAGAAGACCACTTTTACTTGTCCATTTGGCACGTTTGCTTATCGGAGGATGCCATTCGGACTTTGCAACGCACCCGGCACTTTTCAAAGATGTATGTATGCTATCTTCTCGGATTTTATTGAAGACATTATCGAAGTGTTTATGGATGATTTTAGTGTGTATGGAGGCACCTTCGATGCATGTTTGGGGAACTTGGAGAAGATACTTAAGAGGTGTGTAGAGACAAATCTTGTGCTCAATTGGGAGAAGTGTCACTTCATGGTTACGCAAGGCATTGTTCTAGGGCACATAATTTCGGCAAGAGGCTTAGAGGTTGACAAAGCCAAGGTGGAGCTAATACAAGCATTGCCAAGCCCTAGGTGTGTGAAAGATGTGAGAAGTTTTCTTGGCCATGCGGGGTTTTATCGACGATTTATCAAGGACTTCTCTTCAATTGCCAAGCCATTGAGTAACTTGTTACAAAAGGAGGTGACGTTTGAGTGGTCGGAGGCTTGTGAGCAAGCATTTTGCCGATTGAAGGCTTGCTTATGTACGGCACCAATACTTGTGTCCCCTAATTGGGATGAGCCGTTTGAGTTGATGTGTGATGCTAGTGATTATGCACTTGGAGCGGTACTTGGACAACGAATTGAAAAGAAGCCATGCGCCATTTACTATGCTTCAAGGACTCTCAACGATGCACAACTCAACTACACAACAACGGAGAAGGAACTCTTAGCGGTAATTTTTGCTTTGGAAAAGTTTCGATCATATCTTTTGAATTCCAAAGTCATTGTTTATAGTGATCATGCCGCTTTGAGATATCTTATGACAAAGAAGGATGCTAAGCCGAGGCTTATTCGATGGATTCTTTTGCTTCAAGAGTTCGATATTGAGATCAAAGACAAGAAAGGTGTTGAGAATGTCGTAGCCGATCATTTGAGTAGACTTGTGCAAGATGTGGATCGGCTACCCCTATGTGAAACCTTTCCGGATGAACAACTTTTTCGACTTGAAGTACTTGAACCTTGGTATGCCGACATTGCAAATTTTCTAGCCACACGCCGATTCCCCAAGGAGTTGCCGAACCACCATCAACAAAGAATAAGGAAGCAAGCTCGACACTTCTTGTGGGATGATCCGTACTTATGGAAGCAATGTGGTGATCAAGTGCTTAGAAGATGTGTGCCGGAGAATGAGCATCGTTCCATCCTTACTTTTTGTCATAGTGAGGCGTGTGGAGGACACTTTGGGGCAAAGAAAACGGCATTGAAGGTACTTAATTGTGGTTTCTTTTGGCCTACAATTTTCAAAGATGCATTCATGTTTTGTAAGTCATGTGATCGATGCCAAAGAATGGGGAATATTGGACCAAGAGATCAAATGCCGTTACACCCCATCACTTCTATTGAGATTCATGATCTTTGGAGGATTGACTTCATGGGACCGTTTCCTTCAAGTAAGGGCTTTCTCTACATATTGCTTGCGGTAGATTATGTGTCAAAGTGGATTGAAGCCAAGGCTACACGCACCAATGATGCTAAGGTGGTAGCCGAGTTTCTCAAGACCAACATCTTTTCACGTTTTGGAGTTCCAAGAGTCTTGATTAGCGATGGAGGATCCCATTTTTGTAACCGCACCATTGAAGCTTTATTGAAGAAGTATGGAGTCACACATAAAGTTTCTACACCTTATCATCCCCAAACTAGTGGCATGGCCGAAGTAAGTAATCGAGAGATCAAACAAATACTTGAGAAGACCGTTGGACCTTCAAGGAAGGATTGGAGTGATCGTCTCGATGATGCTTTGTGGGCTTATAGGACCGCATACAAGACACCGATAGGTATGTCTCCTTTTCGGTTAACATATGGCAAAGCATGTCACTTACCGGTTGAACTTGAGCATAGAGCATGGTGGGCGGTTAAGGCTTTCAACATGAGCATTGATGAGGCCGGTCTTCATAGGAAGCTTCAACTCAACGAACTTGAAGAAATACGGAATGAAGCTTATGAAGCCGCATGGATTTACAAGCAAAAGACTAAGGTTGCACATGATAAGATGCTTCGACGGAAGGAGTTTGAAGTTGGTCAAAAAGTTCTCTTGTATCATTCACGACTCAAACTTTTTCCGGGTAAGTTGCGCTCACGTTGGATTGGACCATTCATTGTTCTTCAAGTGTTTCCACATGGAGCCATAGAGATTCGGAATGAAGCTACGGGAAACATATTCAAGGTAAATGGACATAGACTCAAGCCGTACTACGAGCCATTTGAACTCATACATGATGAAACCGATGTGCATGATCCTCCAAGCCAAGGGGCTACCATTGCTATAGTCCATGCCGAGCTGCAGCCTCCCCCACCACAAGTTCCTGCCGAGCTGCGCCCTTCACCCGCACCCCAACGCCGAGACCAAGAAGCTGCCCCAACATTGCCGAGTACGCTCCTTGCTACCGAGCATCCTGCCGGACCTGCCATCGCCGGCAGGCTTGATGATATGACACATGAGGTGCAGCACAGCCTAGCTGGACTCAAGGATACGCCGGATACGCTTGACTTGGTACCGGACACGAAGGCGACACAGCCGGACACGCAGATTGCACCATACTCGGATACGCAGCCTTCTACAAGCACCGATTCGGACACCTCATGCAACGATCTTCTCATTGAACTTCTTCTTGCCGATTTGGAATGCTTTGGAGCACGATGAACACATGAAAAACACGGTGAAAAGTCTAGGCTATGGACTATAAACACAAAGCGCTACTTGGGAGGCAACCCATGTCGATCAAAGAAAAGTGAAGGAGCCATCACCGAGAGTTTGAAATTTCTTAACCCTTCTCTTTTCCTTTGATTTGTGATGATATGTTGGTATATGTTAGACTATTGCATGCTTAGGAAATTCGTTGATATAAATTTGTGCTTACATTGAGGACAATGTAATTTTCTAAGTGTGGGGTGGGATAACGTATTCCGTTTATGTTTTGTGTGCTTAGTTTAGAAAAATTCAGAAAATTGTTCCATAAAAATAGAGTGTTTAAATTTGTTTGTTTTTGAGTCTTAGGATGCCCCTAATATGTCAATGATGTTTTTCTCCTCTTTGCATACATAGATGATGGTTGTGCATACTTTTAAAATTGTAAGTTTCATGGATTTTGTGCATTGGTAGGAGCATGTAGGACTTGTTGATTAATAAGCATGCATGTGTTAGCTAGTTTATTTCGATTATAACCTATGTGAGCTTTAGTGCCAAATTGCTTTCTTCTTGAGCGATAAAAAGATAAAAATTCGATAGATTCGTAGGAAGCATGAAACCTCATAATTCTTTGATTATTCGATGACTATGTGCCATAGCTTTTTAATGAACTCTAGTATGCTAGAACTTACTCTTGTTGATTTTCGAAACGTTTATATCATAAGATACCTTGATTTTGAATGTGATTGAATAAAGATCATTTAGGTTTACCACCAAAGCCAAATAAAGCATGAGCCCTATTGGAGCCCGTCGTGGGACACCTTAGTAAACCCCTTTGAGCCGATATTGAGCCTTTTCTTTCATCACCCTTAAACACTTTCCATGAACTTAGTATAGTGATGCCTTTACTGTGTGTTTCGGCAAAGCTTGAATTTTTGAAAGCGATTTTGCGTGAAGTGATGAAGAAGAACAAGTGTGGGGTAGACTTAGCCATGAATTTATATGAAAAATGTATGCATGCCGTGCCTCTCGGACCAAAAGAAAAAAAAGAAAAAGATACCGAGAGCAAGAAAAGAAAGATGTAAGGCACGGCTTGAAAAAGAAAAGAAAAAATTTTGTGCATGGCTATTGTCTTGATTATTGTTGTAATGTTATTGGAGGAAAAGAATGAAGTATGGGTCCAACAAGATGAAATTTGACCCTTGCGGAGAGAAGACATAAGGAGATTTGAGCTTTGCTAAAGCGCATGGTGACGTTTTGAGCCTCCTTATCCAAAATAGCGAATACCTCTTAGCCTAGCCCCATTACAACCCTTTTATTGATCTTTTTCATGATTCTTAAGATGGTTAAAATTGATTTGTGAAGATTATCTCAAGAGTAAGCATATGGTTTTGGTTCATTGGTGCATATAGTTATCATATGAGGTTTTTCCATCAAAATTCACAAAGTGCTTTCTTTTCTTGACATATGCAAGTTACTCTTTGTAATTCATTATCTTTCGCTTGCATATACTTATGAGTGAATACCATGCTTTGAGAGAAAAGAAGAGAGTATGCCTAGTGAGGTGATTTGAATTAGCTTTTAACATGTTTACATGCTTACCTTTTTGTTTTTATATGTTCATATTGATGTCACATGTTCATGAAGCTTGGAATTTTCATGCTTAGCATTCTCATGCATTAACTTGAAAGCTATGTGTACATACGAGCCTGAGACAAATTGTTAGGGGCAATAGTTTGTTTAGAGTCTAGTTTAATTTAGTTTGCTAAGGGACTAGCAAAGGATAAGTGTGGGGTAGTTGATAGGAGCACAATGTGCGACGATTTTATATGCTTATGCCCTCGTTTATGCTTTGTTTAACCCTTATTTGTTTAAGATAGAGTCGTAATGTAGTTAGTGTCATTTTGGTAGAGTTTTGGTAAAAAAATGGTTAAAGAATCCGAAAAATGACTAAGTTTGAGAAATCTGGAAAATAGCAAAATATGTCTTTTTCGTGATTTTGAGATGAATGAAACTGTGATCTATCCTTGTCCGAATTCTATGAAATTTGGTGTGCTTAATATTTATATACTGAGGAATATTGTGTTAAAATTTCAGATCAATCGGAGTTCGGGAAGTCACCCAAAAGTTGGCTGCAAACGGGCAGTCCGAACATTCCAATCCAGGGGCTTCCAGGAAATTCCTGGGACTGTGTCCCAACTTCGAAAAATCATTCCCGACGACTTGCATGGAATTTGGCCGAGATATTTTATGGGGAGATGGCCCTATGTGTCTAGTTTACGTGAGACTTGGAATCGCATCAATCGGAGCTCCACGGAGGGAGATATGCCGGAATTACTGCGACAAGGTCAAAGCTGCCGATTCCAGGAACCTACTGCCCCTTTTTGTGTTTTCTGTTTTTGATGGACCAAATGGTGTACAAATGCATATGTGAAGATGGTTCAAGCCTTATTAAGGGAAGAGGATGACACTAGGCCACGGCATTGAAGAAAAACTTGAAGAAAGACGTTCTCCTAGTCACACTAGGAGAAGCTGCCGAATTCTGGCAGATTTGCTGCCTTTGTGTGTTGCCGGCATTTGGGGCATTTTCGATGGATCAAAACCTATCAATTGAAGTCCAAGACCATACAAGAAGTCCATGAAGATGTGAAGCCCAAGCCTTGAAGAAAAATTCAGAAAAACAAAACCTAATTGAAGTAGAAAAAGGAAGGTGTCAAACCATATCCCATTAGGTTTTGTTTTTCCTTGTACAAGAGGGCTGCCGGCAATTACCCTAGCATTCTCCATATATATAACCACTTTTCACTCTGAAAAGTTGTCACATTCTAAAGCAAAAACCCTAGCCAAAGCTCTACCAATTTTCAGCCAAAGATCCTACATAAAAACACAAACCAAAAGCCACCACCACCACCATAAATTCCTGCCGATTGTCTTCATCATTCATCCAGCCACCACCGAACCACTTTCCATTGGATCCACACGACTTGAAGCCCTCAAAGGTGTCTGCAAAAGTGTGATCTACTCCCTACTCTTGGTTTGTAATAGTTTTTATGTAGTTATGTGTAGTTTTGTCTATGAAACTCATGTGTATGTTTGGTTATTGTGTTTTCATGTCTATGTGAAAAACAATTGTGAATTTGGTTTTATGATGATGCATGTTAATTTAATTCTTATAGTATTAATAAGGAATTTCAAAGATAAGTTTCGAATTGCATGCTAAATTGTAATGAAAATATGAGGTAAAGAGATAGGATTAGATAGGCAAGCATGTTCACTCTGATTCTAGTAATTCGTTCTTGGTTTAGTCCTTAAATCCGTGTGCCTCAAAGATTGGTACTTAGCATATTCGCGGTGTGTTTTGAGTATTGGTCTTGTATCTGTCAATAATAGGACTAGAGTGGTTTAAAAGACTATGCATGTTAACAAGAAGTGGTGACGCCTTGCTTGATTGATATGTTTCCGACTAAAAAGACCCTGTGCTTAATTACTTTGCATGTTTGATTTCGACGATAAGTGTTCTCAAATATGTTTAGTATAACTTTAGGGTTAGACGATAAGTTAATCTTGAAGTACTTAAGAGTCTTAATCGATTAGTAAACCGATAAGGAGCTAATTAGGTTGGAACTAAGTCGGATCTAGGATATTGTGTACTCTTGCCGTGTCTTATCTTATAACTTTGCTATGTGTTTTGAGTGCTTTTGTGTTAGTAATTTGTGGAAGAATGTCGACCAAACTTGTATATAGTAATTTAGGATTTTTATTTTCTGTTTTTATGCATGATTTAGAGGCAACCATGTTTGCTGCCGAACCTAGGAATTTTTGTTTTAAAGTTTATGCCGAGCCTAGTTTAGGGCAGCTTGCTGCCGTGCTTATTTCCCCCATGTGTGTGACGTTTTGTACATAATTATGTGAATATTTTGACTAACAATTTCATATCTCAGGTACCCTTAATCCCCGGCCTAGAACGATCCCTACTTGCTTATACTACTAACGATATTTTGTAGGGTTATTATTGCATGCGAGCTCCGGCTCACGTTCAGCAGGCTGGCGCCCCCGGCCCCAGGGTCCCTGGAGGCAGGATAGAGTGCTAGGCCCCGAGGCCGGGTGCTGGTGATCCGGTCCCGACCCTTGGGTCGGGCGCTGGTGCGCTTGCTGCGGGTCTGTGGGCCTGCTGTAGCCTCTCTGCGGCTACTGTCAACAAGTCCCCCAAGTTCCCGGTCAAGTGCAATCTTGAATGGGGACTTAAATCTGTCTTGCTCTTGTCCCGCAGACCCGCAGGGCTACCAACCTACCGGTGCCCAGTCCCCCAAGTCCGCGTTAAAGATTGGGCGTGACCGAGGTGAGTACCTGTTACCGATGGGAAGCAATAGTTTATAAGCACATTTGCAATATAAGCAATAATATGCTCAAGTGTTGTGGTGTTATGAGCATGGAGCCGGGTGGAACCCGGTGAGTGTATGAGATGATGCCATGATGTTATGATGCCATGCAATAGATGTGTGCATGGAATGATAATGAGGCGTTGAAATCCGCCATGCAGGAGATGTGCACGAAATGAGAATGAGGCGTTGAAATCCGCCATGCAAGAAATGTGCACGGAATTTCGGCCGGGCACTCTGCCCTCTCGGTACGAAGCGGAGCTTCACTGGGCCTCAACTAGGCGATCTGCCGAATCGAAACGGAGCGGAGTTCGCTGAGCCTCTACCGGGCGATCTGCCGAAACGGAATTCACTGAGCCTCTACTGAGCGATCTGCCGAAACGGACGGGGTGAAGTTCATGGGACCTCGACCGGGCGTTCTGCCATATCGAGACGGGTCCCAGGTGAACTTCAGTACTGGACCTCGACCGGGCGTTCTGCCATATCGAGAGAGTCCAGGAGTATGGGAACTCGACCGGGCGTCCTGCCATATCGAGACGAGTTTCCCATTGCTAGGCTGCAGGGAGATTAACCCGGTGTTGCGGGCTGTTTGAAGCACCGGTGAACACTTGCTAGCTCTTCTCAGCTTGTGTTGAATAAGCGTTGAGGTAAGGGGTTGGCATTGAGGTGACAAAGCTCGCCGTGTAGCCCCATGTTTGATCGCCTTTCAATGCGATGCAGGGTTTTTATCCTGCTGGACAAGCGTACATGGGTTAGATGTAAACTCACCCAGGTGTATAAGCCCGCCGGTCGAATGGTCTCGACCGGTGTCAGCCATGGTGCTGGGCGGAACTCGACCCGGCGTCCTGCCATATCGAGACGAGTCCCCCAGTGAAATGCCATGGGGCCAGGTGCATTATGTTCCTGGTAGGGGGGTGGCGTTGAGGTGACAAAGCTCGCCGTGCAGCCCCCTTTTGCCGCAGCTGGTGCGATGCAGGGTTTTTATCCTGCTGGACAAGCGTACATGGGTTAGATGTAAACTCACCCGGGTGTATAAAGCCCAAGCCGGTCGAATGTTCTCATGACCGGGGTCAGCCCAAGTAGGATGGCGTGCAGACGGCTGAATGATACCTAACCGCGAACTGCTACGGACCGGGTGGATCTCGACCGGGCGACATGCCATATCGAGACGAGTCCTCCGGTGATATGCGATGAAGAAGCCATGCAGCCGGTTGAATGATCATAACCGCGAACTGCCATGGTGCCGGGCGGTCCTCGACCGGGCGTCCTGCCGTATCGAGACGAGGCTTCATACCCGGATGGGTGCTCTCCAAGCGATTGGATGGTCATAACCGCGAGAGAGGTCTTCGAGATATGCAGCGAAGAAGCCATACAGCCGGTTGAATGATCATAACCGCGAACTGTCATGGTGCCAGGCGGATGGCTCGTACCCGGATGGGTGCTCTCCAAGCGGTTGAATGATCATAACCGCGAGAGAGGTCTTCGAGATATGCAGCGAAGATTGTCGTGCAAGCGTGGAATCTGGGGAAGTGGGAGGGCCTGACTCCTTGGTTCCCGCTCCTACCTTCCTGTCGCCAGCGTGTGGGACAAGTGGCTGACATGCATTTAAGGAGGAAGTCCATCAGTCCCGTCAGTTATGATGGCATGGGCAGTTTTCCAATGCTGGGACACGTGCCAGCGGGGGGCGGTCTTGAGATGAAGGGCCTGGATTCGCAGGCGTTTGAGTTGCTCTGATTACTTGTTTTGGAGGGATTTCGATTGCCTAGGGCACTGGTCCCCTCTATAAAAAGGGCCTCTTCTGTTCTCCTTTCTGCTGTTGCTTCTTGCTTTGGAGAAACTAAGAGAAAGAGAGGAATCCGGCGACCACTCTGAGCCCTTCTTGCCCCACGAGATCCGTTTTCTTGAACGCTCCCTATCATTGCGCGCTGCTTTCCCAGGGCCGATTGTCCTCGGTTGAGCATACTAATCGGTAAGTTTGTTTGATTTCTTTGCCCCGGTGTTGTTCTTGTTTTTGGCTTTGTTGTTTTGTGGCGGGGGGGAGGGTCTCTGCCGCTGACGGAACTGCTTCTGCGGCGGACTTGGGGAGAGGCCGTAGGAGCTGCCATTGTAGCCTATTGCTGACGAGCACTAGGGTTTTGTGTTCTTCCCCTAGGTTAAGATGTCATCTTCGGGTTCTGACCGGGCTTCCGAATCGGCTGCCAGGGGTCCCCTCGTGGATGATGCGGAGAGGCTGGATAACTGGCTCAGTTCGGAATCCCCGGAGACCGAAGTCGCTGACTGCTCCGTGAGCAGGGTTTCGACTCTGTCCTCGTCTTCGTCTTCCGGGGCTGAATCCCCGGAGACTGAAATACCGCACGGGGTGCGCCTTGCAGACGCTCCGGCCGTGAGCTACACCATTGGCAGAGGGAAGCATGCTGTGGTGTGTGATGAACCGGAGGAGAGTATGACCCCTGGAGAGATTGCAGCGTTCCGGGAAACGTGGGGTATCCCGGATAGAGTTCTGCTACGGCCCTTGAATCCTGGAGAGTCAGCCTGCAACCCAGAGGAAGGTTGGGTTGCCGCGCATCAGGATCAGTTCCGGCATGGACTCTCGCTCCCGCTGCCAAACTTTGTGCAGTACATGCTCAGTGCGCTGCAAGTGTCGCCCGCGCAGCTTCCTGGGCTCCAGTGGAGACGATTACTGAGCCTCGGCTGCCTGTACGAGTTTTCCGGGATGAATATACCAACGGTAAACGAGTTCCTGGCCTTGTATAGGTTGTCGTACTCCAGGAAGCAGGGGTCTGGGGGTTGCCTGTCCTTCAACACCCGGAAACCTCCACCGATCGTCACCAATATGCCTTCATGGGTAGACAACAGCTGGAGGAAGAAGGTGGTGATGGTGGGCGGGAAGTGGCAAGCGAGGAGTAGAGAGTACTGGGTTCCTGGCGCCTTCCAACCTATTGGCGACCAGTCGTACGAGCTATCCGATCTGGAGCGTGAGAGGATCTCGACCATAACCGGATGTTGGGACGATTTGGAACGGAGTTCTTACAACTTCATCCGACGAGAAGTGCTGGAATACTGCCAACTTGGGCGGGGTCCCGGTGCGTAGGAAGCCCTTGAGCGGTGATACTTTGTGCTAGTTTTTGCAAAATACTAACTGTTCGCTTTCCTTGCAGTTGCGTCTTCCCGGGCGATTATCAAGCCCGAAACCACTCTCTCTATGGACGGGGAAGATCTGCTGAACAAGCTGAAGGAGAAGGCCGAGATCATCTCGCGGACGTCGGTGGACGACGTGTCCGGCCGGCTGACGACTCATGCGGAGCCGAGGGCTATGGACGTCGATGACGACGCCTATGTCCTGAAGCGGGTGAAGACCCATCATGCTACAGGCCTCCTGGCGCCTGGAAAGGGCAAGAGTACCGGGGGGGCATTGAGGATTCCTGGTGGGATGAACAGGATCCCCAACCGGCCGGTGTCTGTGTCGCACGTGGCTCGCGTCGCCCCGGTAAGCGCACGATCTTCTTCTCCGGAAGGCCGGGGAGAGAAACGGAAGGGCGGGGACGTTCCTTCCGCCGCACTGGTGACGCTTACCGGTGGGTCGGCACGGGAGAACCTGGCCAAACGGTTCAGAATAACCAGCGGTGCGCAGCCCAACGCTGCTGAGGAGAAGGCTGCTGCTGCTGCTCGGCAGAGTAGTCCAGCGCCTGCGGAGGCACCGAGGGGAAGCCCTGATAGTGCACTCGCCCGGCAAGTGGCGGCGGACTTGGCCGGCCTTGGTCTGGATAGACCCGGGGTTGCTGGAGCCCTGGCGGGCGGGAATCGTCCAAAATACAAGGAATCCGTCCTCCGGGTAAATACCGCACGGTACCACTGTACTGCCTGTAGCTTGTTTTCTTTCGCTGCTTGACTAACTGTCTTTGGTGTTGCGCAGTTGCTGTACAGTCTGTACGAACCGGATGCGAGCGAGGAGCTGTCAGAGCTGAAGAGACAGATAGTTGCTCTATCGGAGGCCCGACAGCGCCTGGAGGTGGAGAAGTCTCGCTCGGACTGGGAGAAGGCCAAATCGGAGGAGAGGGCCAAGAAGCTGGAGGAGTAGAACCGGATCCTGGAGAAGGAGAGGGCCGAACTGGAGGCCAAGGTGGACGAGCTCCAAGTGGAAGCTGCTGCTCTGCGCGCCGCCTCTGCTGCTCCGGCCGGGGAAGATGTGATAGGAGCACAATGTGCAACGATATTAATATGCTTATGCCCTCATTTATGCTTTGTTTAACCCTTATTTGTCTAAGATAGAGTCATAATATAGTTAGTGTCAATTTTGGTAGAGCTTTGGTGAAATGTGTTTAATTGTCCGAAAAATGACTAAGTATGAGAAATCTGGAAAATAGCGCAAAATATGTCTTTTTCGTGATTTTGAGATGAGTGAAACTGTAATCTATCCTTGTCCGAATTCTATAAAATTTGGCGTGCTTAATATTCATATGCTGAGGAATGTTGTGTTAAAATTTCAGATCAATTGGAGTTCGGGAAGTCACCCAAAACTTGGCTGCAAAAGGGCAGTCCGAACATTCCAATCCAGGGGCTTCCAGGATTTTCCTGGGACTGTGTCCCAACTTCGAAAAATCATTCCCGACGACTTGCATGGAATTTGGACGAGATATTTTATGGGGAGATGGCCATATGTGTCTAGTTTACATGAGACTTGGAATCGCATCAATCGGAGCTCCGAAGGTGGAGATATGCCGGAATTACTACGACAAGGTCAAATCTGCCGATTCCAGGAACCTACTGCCCCCTTTTTGTGTTTTCTGTTTTTAATGGACCAAATGGTGCACAAATGCATATGTGAAGATGGTCCAAGCTTTATGAAGGGAAGAGGAAGACACTAGGCCATGGCATTGAAGAAAAGCATGAAGAAACAAGTTCTCCTAGTCACACTAGGAGAAGCTGCCGATTCTGGCAGATTGCTGCCTCTGTGTGCTGCCGGCATTGTGGGGCATTTTCAGTGGATCAAGACCTATCAATTGAAGTCCAAGATCATACAAGAAGTCCATGAAGATGTGCAGCCCAAGCCTTGAAGAAAAATCAGAAAAAGAAAATCAAGAATGCAAATATTTATTCAACAAGGAAACATAAACCTAGTAGGAAAACCAAAACCTACCTTTTGCATTCTTGTGGCCGGCAGCCTCTCACCCCTATTCCTCTATATATAGCCATCTCTTATTCAGAAAAAAAATCATCTCATCTCAAGCTAAAACACAAGGCCTAAACTCTACCAAAATTCCCCAAAGATCCTAGACAAAAACCTTAACCGAAAACCACCTTCACCTCACCTCAACCAAGTTTCTGCTTTGCCGAACCTTGGATTTTCTACCTCCATAACCTACTGCCGACGTGACCTATTGCCGTGCAGCCTCACCCCAGCCTCCATACTTCGCCAGATCCACACGACGTGAAGCTCTCAAGGTGTCTCAAAGTGTGATCCACTCCCCTCTTTCGGTTTAGTAATTTTTGTTTAGTTATGTTTAGTTTTGTCTATGAAATACTCATGTATGTTTGGTGTTGGTTTATATGTCTATGTGTGAACCGATTTTGGTTTTATGAATTATATGTTAAAGATTTGTTTGAATCGATGCTTAGATTTAAGTTTAAGTTTCGACAAGAACAATGATTTTGCATGCTAATTTGTAATATGTAACTTGTGGATTTTGTATGTTGGATAATTAGGGCAGTGGTATTAGAAGCATGTTTAGGATTTAAATTGGTTAGTGGGTTAAGGATGTTCCTTATAAACCGAAACATTAGTTGTGCTTAAGCATTTGTTGTTTGCATGTAAATCTAGGTGTTAGGTTTCATCTAACCTGAGTAGAATGAATAAAACTATAGGCCTAGCGGTTGTTTTGATTTGTTGTGCTCACCTAGGGTATAAAACCTTAGCTAAAACTTGCATGTTAAATAAGATGATTGACAACCTTGCTTATTTGCATGTTTTCGATTTAAGACTCTTGTGCGTTATATGTTAAGTCTTAACCGGATTAGCATAAAAATCTTTAGGGCTAGAGCGAAAGTTTGTCCTAAAAGAACTAGAGGAAGTCTAGTAACTAGGTACAGAGCGAAAGCTCTAGTTGCGGTCGAAACGAATTTGAATTTTGAACATGCTAAATACTTGTCTCTTACCTTCTTGCATGCGAATCTACTTGTTAAAGAGTCTTTGGTGCTAAATGTTTTGTGAGAGATGATGATCACTTGTATATAGTAGTTTAGGTTTAATTTTCGTGTCTTAGATATAGAGGCAGCCCTTGCTGCCGAACCTCATCTTCATCCCCCATGATAAATTCGTATATATGTATATAAGTGTGACAATTGTGTGCATATATGTTTGTGAATATTTGTGTTAACATTCTCATATTTCAGGTACCCTTAATCCCCGGCTAGAACGATCCCTACTTATTCTATACTACTAACGATTGTAGGGTTATTATTGCTTGATGCTCGCTTCGGCGACTCGTCAATTTTTGGCGCCGTTGCCGGGGATTATAAAATCTTGTTTTATGTGAATGTTAAAGTGTGTTAGTATTTTTGATGTAAAGTTTGTTAACAATCTGTGTCTCTAACTCTTACATATATTTATATATCCTAACTCTCTAACATGACGTTCTAACTCTTGTATTTTCTTCTTCTAACCTTGAAAAATTTGTTGAAACCGTCGCTTGTATGAATCTCTATATCCTTGCATTTTAGTTTATTGTTTTTGTTCGTTTTGATGTGTTTTGTGTGTGTGCAGATTGAATTGAAAAGAAAAAAATGCAGGAAATACCAAGTTCTGCCCAAAGCAGAATTCCGGCTGTACTGTATGTCAAGATGACCCGGAATTCTACGAGCTGGTCGTTCTCAAATACCGCGAGAGCGATCAGTTCTTGGAGTTTCTGGTGAAGGCCAGGGAAGAGGGCATCTCGGATGCGTACACGGAATGGGTGGGGAAGGGATGGTTAGACACTTCCCTGATGTCGACTGCTGCTGAAGGAGATATCCATGAGCAGTCGGACATCCATCAGGAGGCGGTGGAGGAGCAGCCGGGTGAAGCGATTCGCTCGGACTTGGATTCTTCTACCAACGGTGCCGAGTCTGCCCGAGCCGGAGTCAACACCGGAACTGATGTCGATGACGAGGGTACCGCAGGAGAGGCTGGCGGATTGCCAGCTGAAGGCGGAGTCGTAGCTCCTTAAGATTTTTCTTGCCCTTTTCCTTGTAATCTTTCCGGATCGGTTACTGCTTGTATACTTGCTTGAATATGAATATACTGAAACTGGCAGAGCCGGTGAAATTTTCTCAAAAGTAGTTTGCATATATATGTTTTTACAACGGTTGAACCGCGAACTATGCCAAACTAACCGCTCGGTGCTAGCAGGTTTTACCAGGACTGGTCACGTTCCCGGTCGGGGTCTATTCTTCTTTCCCCCACGTACCGCTGGAGCTGGCCGTTATCAATCAAAACCTACACCGCTGTCTTGAGAGCGCAGCACTGGTTCGTTCGATGAGTAGCCTCGTCGTGGTAAGAGCAGTACTTGCCCGTCTGCGCCGTGGTAAGTTTCCCCTTCGGGAACCTTCTCTTGGGCGGTGGGGGAATGACGCTCCCGTTCTCAAGTAGGATATCCTCATAGGAAGTGGTGAGAGCGGTGAAGACTTCTTGACCGGCCAGTGGTGGTGCTGGCATGATTGCTAGGGGGCGCTCTTGGCGGAACGGCGCCAGCTTGTGCTCGTTCTGGGGCTTATCAGAATAGGACCTCTGCTGCCGCTGTGGCCAGTTTCTGTTGTTGGCGTTCCGGCCGGGCCGAGCGGTGCGGTTATCGGTCCGCTGATTGGGCTTGGCTTCCTGACCGGGCGGAGGGTTCTCTTCCCGGGGATGGTCTTCCTGCTGCTCATCCCGCTTCCTCTTCTGTAGGTGGTGCCCGTAGGTCTCATGATCGGCCTGAGCATGCCGGATGGCCATAGCCATCAACTCGTCGTACCCCTGCGGGAGTTCTACTCGGACGGCGTAGGAAAACTTGCCCGCTCAGAGCCCCTGCTTAAACGCCATCTCGGCGATGCCCTTGTCCAGGTTCCGAACTCCGGCTATAGCCGTCTGCCATCGGTTGACAAAGGTTCTCAGCTCCTCTCCGGGGGCTTGTCTGCAATTGAAGAGGATGGTCGACGTCCGGGCTCCCTCGACTCGGAGGATGAAGCGGCCTACGAACCGGTCGGCTAACTACTCGAACGCCTCGATCGAGTTTGCTGGAAGCTCGTAGAACCAGCCGAGTGCTTCTCCGGACAAAGTCTCCTAGAAAATGTTGCAGCAGACTGCATCGGAGTATCCCTTGGCGCAGGTTTGGGACCGGAAGCTGTCCAGATGCTGGTACGGGCAACCAGATCCCGAATAGGTGAGCTTGAGGGACTTCTGGTTGCCAGATCTTCCCGACTCTATGACCCGGTGCGAAAAGGGACCCATGCTCTCATTAAACCGGGCGCCCTCCATCGGCCGTGCGGCTCTTCTCTCGTTGGCCTCCATTTGGGCCTTTAAGTTCGACACGGTGCTGGCCAACATCTACAGCGCTCGCGCGGTCGGAGTCTCAGCTTCATCCACTGACGAAGCGCCGGGCTGGCGGGAGGTTGTCGCGCTCTTTGGCGGGCCTGCGCCTGCTGGCGACTTCTGCCGTACGGGGTCACCGGGCCGACCGCCCGAAGATTGCCCGGCTTCGGTGTGCTGAGGTGGGATCAGCGGGAGTGTTGCCTGTGCCTCCGCCATGGCGTCATTGCGCTGCTGTCCCCTTTCCAGGGCGGCCACCAGGGCAGTATTCACCGCCTCCATCTCTTCGTATCGAGCGTTGGACTTGGCTCTGTCCCTGTCGCTCTCCTCTTTTAGACGACTGACCTCTGGGCCATCGCCCGTAGTTCTCCCGCCATACTGCTATGGCCGGGGCTGTACGTGGGGTCCCGGTCCGGGCTCTCAAATCGATCGCTTGAATCATCTGAGAACGTCAAGGAGAAGCCCCGTCGCTCTGGACTGTCTTCCTCCTCTACCGGGCCTTTACCCCGCGAGCTGTCGTGGTGGGGATCCGGGACGCCGGATGGTCCCCCACAGCTCTCTCCATCCTGACCGTTGCCCCGGTCGCCGCGCGGCTCCCGCGTGACGGCTGGTGGAGGTGAGCGTCTGCACTACTGCAAGGCGTCCCCCCTCGGTGGTCTCTTTCTCTTGACTCATCTCCGATCTCTTTCCCAACGGTGTTGCTTACACGGCTTTTCGTTCAAGCTTCCCACAGACGGCGCCAATTGTTTCTGCCTAAACCCGGGGGTCTAGTAGATACTTGATGAATCCAACTCGATCTCCTGCAATCCGGCTCATTAAGGGGAATACCGGGCGGGCCAGCCTTCTCCTCTCCGATGCCTAAGTTAGTATAGTTGGAATATATATAACCAAGGCACGTATGTAAGCAGGGAGAGAGATGAGTTACCTAATAAAGAGGGTAGTTGGGGCCCATATATAGGTGGTTGGGGGTAAGGGCTGGCCTTACTCTTCGATGTGGGACTGGTTCCCTTCTGTTTATACCTTCTGGTGCCCTCTTAGGGAGGCTGGCGCCCCCGGCCCCAGGGTCCCTGGAGGTAGGATAGAGTGCTAGGCCCCGAGGCCGGGTGCTGGTGATCCGGTCCCGACCCTTGGGCCGGGCCCTGGTGCGCTTGCTGCGGGTCTGTGGGCCTGCTGTAGCCTCTCTGCGGCTACTGTCAACACGTAGTAATAACGGTACCTTCACAATGGATGATCAATTTTAAGACTATATCGTATCTTGGTTTTGTCGACCTCAATTCTTAAATTTTAAATTCATCATCCTCCCTTCAGATGGCTGACCAACTCACTCGTTCCTAGTTTGAGATATTAGACTCTCATGGCATGGAATACCATTGTTGGGTATCCAACAAGGAGCAGACCTTCATTGGCAAGAACTAAACCTCCACCACCTTTTCTTCTACATACCCCAAGACATAAAAGCCTAGTGCCAAAATGAAATCTTAGGTGCTCATATTTTTGAGGCGTTGTATCGACCCCAGTTTTCACTGACAGTATGTGCATATATAAGATAGACCATAAAAAATTGGAATGCACTTTATGAACGTTTCAACAATATTCACACAAATGTGCTTCCAAAGTTGATTGTTAAGTGGTTGGAACCCTGCTAGTGCCATTATAAGATCATCCAAGATTTCAATTGAGACAGGCTTCGTTTAAGCTAAACCTAGCTTGCACACACGTGAAAACAATTTCCAAGCACATAGCTTCATGGAATATTTTTCCATCGTTTTTACAAATTTTTAAATATTTTATGATTCCAAAATTTTTGTTTTTAGAAAATTTTGTTTCAACTTAAAGCCACAACCGTTGATCGAGGGCATTTGCTTGATCGTGGCCGTTCGTTCTCATCCTGTAAATACCTTGGCCAGCTCATTCTTTCCCTTTCTCTCTTTTATCAAGCAAATCTCTCGAGGCTTGGACTGCAATGAAGCAACAACAACTTGCCAGAAATGAAAATAATGTTCAACCCAACATCCCTGTCCTTTTGCCTGGTAACAGCAGACCCCCGTTTTAGTCATTTTAACAATTTTAACCCAAGTAATAACCATTTATAGTTCACTGGAACCAAACACACACCCACTGCATTGAATTGCTGGGACTCATCATTCTTTATATCCCATCAAATCGAATTGCTCCCTCACACTCACTCTTTTACTCTTTTCTTTACACCACAAAAATCCCAGCCAAAAAAAATCCAGAAAACCTTCTTTATAATCTCCATGACGACGTTATCTCATTCCCAGACCACCGCTTCTTCATGGGCTTCGCTCCCGTGGAAGACCCGGATCTCGTTATCGGTTCTGTCAAAGTTAACGGACGCCGCTCGCCGATCAAACGGCACCGTCAACCGCCGTCTCATGAGCTTCTTCGACTTCCGCTCCTCCGCCAGCCCCTCCAATCCCTACAAAGGCGTCACCACCTCTGACGTCACCGTCGACGCCTCCCGCAACCTCTGGTTCCGCCTCTTTATCCCCTCCTCCTCTACGACGTCGTCTTCCTCATTACCCGTCGTCGTTTTCTTCCACGGCGGTGGCTTCAGCTTCCTCAGCCCCGACACCTTCGCCTACGACTCCGTCTGCCGCAAATTCTCCCGCCGCCTCCCCGCCGTCGTCGTCTCCGTCAACTACCGCCTCTCGCCGGAGAACCGCCACCCCTGCCAGTACGACGACGGCCTCGATGTAGTCAAGTTCCTCACCCAAAACCCCGACGCCCTCCCCGCCTCCGCCGACCTCTCCCGCTGCTTCCTCGCCGGAGACAGCGCCGGCGCCAACATCGCCCACCACGTGGCGGTTCGCGCCGGCCGAGAACCACTTGGGGTGGTGAAACTAATCGGCCTAATCTCGATCCAACCTTTCTTCGGCGGCGAGGAGAGAACCGAGTCGGAGGTCCGACTCGAGGGAGCGCCGCTATTGTCGATGGAGCGGACAGATTGGGCCTGGAAGGCTTTTTTACCGGTCGGGTCGACCCGGGACCACGAAGCGGCGAATGTGACCGGGTCGGACATATCGGGTTTGGAGTACCCGAGTACGGTGGTCTTCGTCGGGGGGTTTGATCCGCTGCGGGACTGGCAGATGAGGTACTGCGAGTGGCTGAGGAAGTGTGGGAAGGAAGCGAAGGTGATTGAGTATCCGACTGCGGTTCACGCTTTCTATATTTTCCCGGAGTTGCCGGAAGCGGACCAGCTCATTTCGCAGGTCAAGGATTTCGTGGCTTCTAGAATTTGAATATTTAGTACACGTGGCGTGTTGTGATAGGTACTGGAGTAGTGGTTGTTGTAAAGAAGATAAGTTGGTAAGCTGCATTACGTAGAGCCTTTGAAAGCATGCGGTGTACTTTTCATGCTAAATCTATGAATGAATGAATGAATCCATGCCATTTGTGACGTCTGGTTTAGTTTGGTCAACTATGAAAAAAATGGGTGACACCCTACTTTTCAATTGACAACATATATATTCCTTTGGCAAGCCATATATGTGTCATACGAGGGGTGATGCAGTCAATTTCTTGGTGTAATGCAGTTATAAAGTTATTAATATGGTTTTTTTTTATACAAATAGTCTTTTTTCCTCTTTACACACACATATACATACACACACAAATATTATTTAAAAAAAATAGTACTATTTTAAAAAAAAAAAAAAAATTCAACACACTATATCAATGTCCAAATAAATTTCATATATATATATATAAAATTCATCTAAAAAATTTGATATAAATTTATTTTATTTACTTTTATTTTTCTAAAATTCGATGGATATGTATATATATATAATTCTAAATCTAAATTTTGATTAAGAGTAAAAAAATATTTAACATTGAATTTGATTTACAAAGATAGAATGTTTTAATGTCAAATATTGTAATTGTGTCAAGAAATAAATTTCATGTAGTCAACCTAAAAGAGGTAACAAAATCATCTAAAATAAAACATAATTTGGTTGTAATTGTTGCCCAATTTACAATGACTATTAATTAGGTAGTTATGAGTAAATTATATTTCGTAATTATTGTTTTTTTTAGTCATCGTAATTACTGTTTAGTATTAAGATAATAATACATTACATTTGGTGGTGTAATTGAAAGGACATTGAATTTGAAAGGACAAGATTGTATTTTAACCAAAATATAGCATAACAAGTTTTTGATATTGATGATGTGTCTTGATGAGGTGGCACGCCACATAAGATTAAAACCAAAATTCTTAGGCCTTAATAAGGCCCCAAAACATTTTTGTTAGGAAGAAATAAAATTAACTTAAGAATAGCTCTTCAAGAAAGCGCGATATAATTCTAACAATTAAATACGCTTCAACTGCAATATTGAGAGAAGAAGATTAGCTCGTTCGCCTTCACCTTCAATGAAATTTGATGGATGAATGGCATGGATTAAAATCTGCCCACTTCCATTCATGCTGAAAGCAAATAACCAACAACGCTACCAATAAAAGAGTTGGTAACAAACACCTACTGCATTCATTTCTGGGCTTCATCATCAGACCAATCTTATTTGAATGACACCGCCGGGACCGCTCTCATATGAATGACACCGCCGGGACCGCTCTCATATGAATGACACCGCCAGTTGTATCTAGGCTGCATGCACCCAATTTGTGCACTTGTGCATTCAACCGACCACATTGTTCAAAACTCAAAGCCATAATAGAAGTTTTATTATTGATAATAACAATAACGAAGTCTTTGATTACGGAATACATATGCTCCGTCTCAAAACCACAGAAGCCATAAAACATCATGAGATAGTCGATCAGCATGGCCTCTAACCCTGACTTCCTCACTGACTTCCTCTCGTACCACCTCTGCCACTGCTCCTCCACTATCACCGCCGTCGTCGGAAACCCCAAACCCAAAATGTCCACCGCGTTTGGCCCGCTCACGTTCGCCGCCTCATGGTCCCGGGTCGCGCCGGCCGGCATAAACGCCTTCGAAAACCAGTTGGTTTGGGCCACCCAAAGCATGGGACCATTGTGCAGCCGCATCTCGGACTATGTCCTCTCCTCGCCGCCGAACCCCGGTTGGATCGCTATGAACCCGGCCAATTTGAGGTTTCCGAGATTCGAACTCTCACGACAAGCGCGTACTGCCACGTGGTGCGCAATGTTTCCGCCGGCGCCGTCCCCCGTGAGGAAGACACGGGATCTGTCTGCGTTTTTGGGGTGGACGGCGTCGTGTTTGTCGAGGAAGGATACGATACGACGTCGAATGCGTCGTCGTATTGGGAAGGGTAGCCGTGCTCAGGAGCGCGACGGTAGTTGACGGAAACAACGATGGCGGGGAATGTGGCGGCGATTTTCCGGCAAATGGTGTCGTAGATTTTCGAGGAGGGGCTGGACGTTATGAAGGCACCGCCGGCCACACTACGCCAAACAAGTATTAAGGCGACGGACATAAACTGTAGCCTAAAAGACGAAATATGTCGCCTAAGTCTTAGGCCACACACAAACACGTCGCCTAAGTCGTGTCGCCTATGTTCTTACGCGACGCATTTTGCAATGCCAGTCACCTAAGTGTAACTTTAGGTGACTAAATTTATAACGTGTCGCCTAAAAATGAAATACCTAGGCGACTAATATATATTCAGTTGGGGTCGCTTAAAAATGATGTATTCGTCGCCTAAGTATAATTTTTTTATTAATTTTTTCAAAAAATAGTTTTATATTGATCTTAAACGACGGTCTTATAAATGTGTGTCACCTAAGATTCACCTAGGCGACGCGCTTTGCTCATTCTTCGTCGCTGAAGATGTATCTAGGCGACGTATTTTGCTATGCATGTCGCCTAAACATAATTTATTTATTTAATTTTTAAAAAAAATAGTTTTATATTGATCTTAAACGACAGGCATATAAATGTGTGTCACCTAAGATTCACCTAGGCGACGGATTTCTCCATGCATGTCGCCTAAGAATAATTTATTTATTTAATTTTTTCAAAAAATAGTTTTATATTGATCTTAAACGACGGGCATATAAATGTTTGTCACCTAAGATTCACCTAGGCGACTCACTTTGTTGATTCTTCGTCGCTGAATATGCATATAGGCGAAGGATTTTGCATATGCCCGTCGCCTAAGAATAATTTTTTTATTTATTTATTTTCAAAACTAATTTTATATTGATCTTAAACGACAGACATACAAATTTGTGTCACCTAGGCGACGCACTTTGTAGTTTCCATGTCGCGTATGAGTTATCTGGGTGACGGATTTTGCCTATGACCGTCGCCTAAGAATAATTTATTTATTTAATTTTTTAAAAAAATTAGTTTATATTGATCTTAAACGACATACATAGAAATGTTAGCCACCTAAGAGTCACCTAGGCGACATACTTTGGTCTTTCCTCGTCGCTTAAGATGCACCTAGGCGACGTATTTACGTATGCCCGTCGCTTAAGTGTTGTTGCGGAACTCAATACAGAAGCTGCTTCTGTATTTTGCCCTTTTACAAAACAAACAACATAACTTGCACAGCCCAAACCAACACATTCTAAAATTTGAAAACAAAACATTCATTCCAAAATCAATTGTTCTATTACATAAACTGTTCTTTAAGTACAAACAAAAGGTAATAAACATAGTCTAAAATGTGGTTGCCTCCATGTCGAGAAGTCAAGGATTTTGGGAAGAACTACCTGATAGGCGAAGCGCTAAGAGCATCGCAATCTTCTCATCCATCTGCCGTAAGCGCTCTTCTTGGGCTGCTTCTCTCTGGCGGTGGCGCTCTTCTGATTGGCGGATACACTCTGCCAGTTGCGCTTCTTTCTCCCTATAGTCCGCCAGCAATTCTTCTCTGACTTCACTAACTCGCTCTTCCACGATGTTGTCTACTTCGATACGCCGGGCGCCTCCTCTCTTCTTCGGCTCCCGCTGCATGCACCTTCCCACCCCTCGGACGTCTGTGCCTCTCTTGTCCCCAAGTCGACTGACTATCACATCGATTTGTTCTTCAATGGGGAGAGGTGCTTCGGGGGGAATATCCGGGTATTTCTCCCTCCTTTGCCCTACTAGTTCGTCCACACGTTCTTTCATTGCCTCCTACAATAACACACAATTGAACAAGGTTAATAAAAAATACATACGGTGCATTGTAAAACAAGAAATGGAACAAAAAGAGCAGATGTCTCACCACGTGCGGACGGCCCAAAGGGTCTTTGGCATAGGCATCCTCAAAGGCAAAGAGGAAAGGGGCTGGATGTCCTTGATTCTCATGCAGCTTCGCCCGATAACTGAAGGCGGTCGGGCCGGAGTGGTGGTTCATCCTTTTTGGACCCGCTCGGACGTCCTTCATTTTCGTACATAAGGCCTGTAATACAACATTTACAACCATTACATATTGAAAAAAAAAACTAATATAAACCATGAAAAAGATTGAAATAGAGAGAGAGGGAGAGATAGAGTGATTACCGCATGAACAGGGTCCTTGAAGTGCGTGCACAACCACTCCCACTGCGTCGGACGATGGAGAAACTCAAGAGGAAGGTCATCCCCCCACTGCAGCCAATGTTGTCTGCAATCGGATTTCCAATCCTTGTACCGATCAGCTGCCTTCTCTGAACATAATTCCCCAGGCCATCATGATCCGGTGGGAGCTCGTAGTGTGGCTAGATATACACAACGGACCCACATTAGTAACAAAACATAACAAAAATAAAAACAGTAAGAAAAATATTTGAACATATTAAATGACAGGGCTTACTGAGAGGTAGTTGGACACGATCGCTCGGTCCAAGGGGCCCAATTCCCTGTAGGTGGCCTTCATCGTAGGGACAGCGTCCTTGACACAACTTCCTATGTCCCTAGAAAGGAGGCTTTGGACCACCGGATCCTTCGGGCCGCGGTGGTACTCATCATACTCCACCACGATCTTTCCCCCGGTAGTTCGGACCAGCTGCTGGGTCTTTAATCCAACCACCACACCTCTCTTCCTTTTTTGTGGTGTATCTATAAACAAAAGCCGAAAGAAGTTTATAACCATTAAATTAAATCCTTAATTACCGAATCAATTATATGCTTTCATATCATCTATATCTATCCTTAATGGAATTACCTACAGTAACCGAAATATACCTTTCGTGACCAAGTCCTGGCAACGAATGCTGCGCGCAGTCGTCGAAGCGCCGGTAGATGCAGAACCGGTACTGTGGTCGCTAGACGTCGCTGGCGCAACTGCTGGGAGTGGGGGAGCGCTTAGCTGCAAGGCAATCAACTGAGCACAAGGAGAACTGTCCACCGGATTAGGAGCAGAAGAATCAGGAGCCGTAATGTGTGGTGCTGAACAAGCAGGAGTTGAAGGTCCAACATCAGGAGTTGAAGGACCAGCAACTTGAGAAGATGAGAGCCCCGAAGAACCAGCATGTGACGTCGGTAGTGGTGGTGCTTGTAGTGATCGTCTCATCAACTGCTGCCGTAGGTCACGGTCCTCAATCTCCAAGAGCTTCCTCGTCTTTCCGTATCGCGGTTTTGGAGGCATTGCTAAATATAAGAGGTATATAAAAAATAAAAAATAAAACAAGTTATAAACCAAGAGAAATGTAAAGCTTCTAAAATATAGGCAGTATACAGTTTAGATTCAATCTGCCGGTTTAAAAAGTAGTTGAATCACATTCAAAACAGTAAATATTAAAGATATATGAAAAAGCTTGTAAACAGTATAACATGAAAGTATCATTGGAATGCAATAGATCTATTAAAGTCGGATTTCTGATGGATTGATTTGTCACCAAATTAAGCACACAACACATACTCAATACAAACCAGCAGTGTGTTAGTAGTCATATCAGTCCAACCCATAAACACATCAAGTGCGCATTATAAATTATCTCTGAGTAAATAAATAATTAAAAGCTTTTGGGAAAAACATATCCGCTGGTTTAATATTGAGCAAAGCATCATTATCAATTTGTTTTGTAGACTGGTAACAAAATTATGATCTAAAAAAGAATACTAAAAGAGTTCAAAAATGCAGAGTTCAAGGACCACCTATGGATCAGAACTTGGAATAGATTTAATGGCAGAATCCATTATAGCTGTGGATCTGTAATTCACTGAAGTTCTCAAATCTAAATTTGGTCCCGGGTAAAAAGTACCCTATCAAGTATAGACGACATAGATTCACCCTTCTGAGTATTCTCCACATAGTGAGCATTCAAGCCAAATCAAAATCCAGAATGAGCAACATTCTTTTCCAGATTGAAAGGGTTGATTGAAAGGCCCTGTTATATGCTTCAGTGTTTTTGACCTAACATTCAAAGAGGGTTTCACTACCAGATATGGGAGAATAGCCGACGAAAAAAATTTTGTCGGCTATGCCAATTTTTCGTCGGCTATACCCTCTACCGACGAAATTTTCGTCGGCTATAAGTCGTCGGGAAAACCCCGTCGGTAATACAATGGCCGACGAAAAAATCAAATTCGTCGGCTATAGTAGAGTATGGCCGACGAATTTACCGACGAAAATATTTTTTGTCGGCCAAACCTGGGAGAAATTGCCGACGAATTTCGTCGGGTATTTTCGAGTATGGCCGACGAAATTCAGTAACTATAGCCGACGAAATTCGTCGGCTATTGTGTTTTAACTATAGCCGACTATTTATTAAACTTTCGTCGGCTATTTTCTCGAAATATATTAATATTTTAATAGGCATTAATTAGTTATAGCCGACGAAAATTGGTAAAATTCGTCGGCTATTCTTAAATTTTAGGGAAAAAAAAAAAAATTATGCTTTGGATGGAGGAGGGGAAGGAGGAGGAGGAGGAGGAGGAGGGGAAGGAGGAGGCCGGAGGAGGAGGAGGAGGCTGGAGGAGGGGGGGGAAGGAGGAGAGAAAAAAGGCGGGAGGAAGCGATTTAAAAGATTTAGAAGGAGAATAGCCGACGAAAATAAAAAATTTCGTCGGCTATACTTTGGAAGATCAACAGCCGTCAGATTTGAGCCATCCAACGGCGGACAATAAAAAGGCGCGGATCAAGAGTTTAGCCGACGAAACATTGTATTTCGTCGGCTATACTTAGAGAATAGCCGACGATTTAATATATTTCGTCGGCTATACTTTGGAAAATCAACAGCCGTCGGATCTGAGCCATCCAACGACGGACAATAAAAAGGTGCGGATCAAGAGTTTAGCCGACGAAACATTGTATTTCGTCGGCTATACTTAGAGAATAGCCGACGAAATACAATGTTTCGTCGGCTATTCTAAGAAAACATACTAAACTGCCGTTTTGAGGCCCTAAACGAACTCGAAAGCCCGAAAAAGCCCACACGTCGTGGCGAAGCTATGTGTTTGATTCCTGGCGTCGTTCCCTTTCTGGAATGGTATCACAATCATCATTCGGACGCCGGACGCCAAATCTACAGTAAACCGGGTTTTGACTTATTTCATTATTTCAGCACACGGATTTTATCGGAATCTTGTCATTTTTCAACCGTAGACGTATTTCATTATTTCGGTCATATCTTATTTGACGACATATTTGCATTTGAAGAGTGTACGTATAGTAACTATTTGAAACTATACATTCACTTAAACACTTAGTAAACAAGTTACGGAACATTAGTGCATATGTTCCGATTTTGAATGTAAAAGTTTGGAAAATCTATTCCAACCGTCAGATATCACCGTTTAGATTAAATACATGTATGAAAAAAAATCCAACTACATCTGACAACGTTAAAGGCTCGATCGGGACGGTCAACCGGGTGAGTCAACCCTTTAAACGCTTAGAAATGGTAATTGGCCTGTCTAAATGACGTTTTTTTGCCTGACCTTCAACAGATAATAGTTTCAAATCGATGAGACGCAACTAATCGTATAAAAAATTTCCTCAAAATATTTACCGACCGTCAAGCTACCCATAGGAAAACGGAAGTAAAAAACAGTTAACCGCAACATTCGGCACACAGATTTTGTCGGAATCTTGTCATTTTTCAACTGTAGACGTATTTCATTATTTCGGTCATATCTTATTTCACTACACATTTGCATTTGAAGGACGAAGCAATGGTTTGTCGATAGTGATAGAAAATGGAAGCTGTTTTTTTTTTTTTTTTTAATCATAGCCGACGAAATCAAACCTAGTACTCGTCGGCCATACTTCCAAAACTTTTCGTCGGCTAAAGTTTCAGAGAAAGGCCGACGAAAATTCAAATCGTCGGCCATTCTAGGAGAATAGCCGACGATTTTTTTTTTTTAGCGACGAAAAAAAAAAATCGTCGGCCATTCTAGGGGAATAGCCGACGAATTTTTTTTTTACCGACGAAAAAAAAATTCGTCGGCCATTCTTGGGAATAGCCGACGAAAATTTTATTTCGTCGGCCGTTTTTTTTTTATTTCGTCGGGAAAAGCCTTTTTTCTGGTAGTGTTTCTTATACTGTCTCAATTTAAAATCCAACAGTAGCACATGAGAACGAAGATGGTGATAAGATTGATGAAATGGAACCGTTCATTTATAAACACTACTCGGCTACATTCAGTTCCACGTACAATGAAGAGGGGAAATGATTTCCAATTGGAAGATAAATATCCTAACACGATAAATTAAACAGAAGACTCTAAACCTAAATAATATCTCAAGTGAGTTTCCTAGACTGCAGGGATGAGACCAAGAGATATGAAAGCCTGACCGACTAAACAAGTAGTACTCACCCATGAGAACAGAAGTTATGAATGATATCAACCAAAAATCCAGCAACTTATATCAAGAACAAGGAAAACCCAGCAACTTATATCAAGAACAACATATATCAGCAACAAAAGAACAACAGTGAAAAGTAATTGCAAGTAACTAAACCCAGCAACTTATACTGTAATCCCATCTAATAAAGCAAGAACCCACATCTCAAATATATGTTACACTGAAACCTTGAAGGTATTAATTACACACTCATGTTCATGGTATTTGCAGATATGTGGTGAACAAGAAAACAAAAATTCTCTGGTGAACAAGGCTATATTTGAGAAGAACATCCAGAAACAACAGAAGATGATTACATTCTCCTGTTGTTAAGATTTCCATATGGACGATTTGGAAACAAATTGGAACCAGAGTTAAGATTTCCATATGGATGATAACAACACAAATTGAAATCGACACTTCTAATTCATTGTCCCTTCACAAGAAAAACTATACAATTTGGAACCAGAGTAAAGGAAAAAGGACATGTTTGTGTCGTCGCCTTGTTTTGAAGGGTTTGAGAAGATGGAGAAGACTACGGAGTTTGGGTTGGTAGAAGGAGGAGGAGTTGGAGTTGGAGTTGGACCGGGTTCTCTGAGGCAGAGGATGAGGGAGGGACTCGAAGGAGCCTTCGCCGGAGGATCAGGCGGGGGACATGGCTGCGGGCTGAGGCAGAGGATGAGGGAGGGACTCGAACGAGGCGGAGGCGGAGGCTCGGGCGGGGGACGCGGCGGCTGTCTGAGGCAGAGGATGAGGGAGAGGATGGGGCGGCCGGTGGTGGAGAGAATGGGGATTATGCTCGATTTGCAGATTTCAGAAATTAGAATTTGGTTTATATATATATACTTAAGCGACGCACTTAAAAATGACCGTCGCTTCAAAATATGCCTTAAGCGACTATCAAATAAAAACCACGTCGCCTAAGAATTTTTAAATTTTTGGCCAAACTTTTTGGCGCAAAGCCACGCCCCATTTCCAAAATACTTGAGCGACGAACATTAATTACTCTGTCGCTTAAAATATATGTTTAAGCGACTAAATCATACGAACTCCGTCGCTTAAGAAGGTTTTAATTAATATACAATTTAAGAAGGTTTTAATTGGTTATTCCAACGATCAAACGGCCAAACGATGTCTATTACATCTCAATTTTTAACCATGTACCGTACTATACGTACATTTGAGATCCAACGGTCAATTAGTCTAAAATGATTAACTTCATAATACCCCCGATCGATACGGTCAACGTTATTTAAACACTTGTCTCTCTATGAGGATCCATAGTATCGGGAAGTAAACGTTCCCAAATTTTTACATGGCTGATTATGTATCATCTATTTGAGAGTTTAATGTTTGGAAGAGTCGACGAAACGAGGTCATCTAAAGGTACGTAATAGCGTTTTCGTGTAATGTAATTAGTAGAAAATACGGTTGACCGCTTCGATCGAGTATCGAACGTTAAAGAAACGAGTTGATTTTTCTACTGTACTCATATTTAATTATAACGATCACATCAAACGGTGAAAATTTAAATTTTTTTGAATTGATCTATTAAAAAGACAACATGCTTACTAATGTGGTATAACTTGATTATTAGATTATACTCAAGTGTATAACTTTCTAAACAACTATATAAAAGAAGTTGAATTTTGAAAAACACTGTGAAATAGCATTTCATCGTTATGACGAAATACGGTGATGGTAAATAAATCACTGAAATCCGACAAACTTACAGCCCCGATCGATGCGGTCAACGTTATTTAAACACTTGTCTCTCTATGAGGATCCATAGTATCGGGAAGTAAACGTTCCCAAATTTTTACATGGCTGATTAGGTATCATCTATTTGAGAGTTTAATGTTTGGAAGAGTCGACTAAACGAGGTCATCTAAAGGTACGTAATAGCGTTTTCGTGTAATGTGATTAGTTGAAAATACGGTTGACCGCTTCGATCGAGCATCGAACGTTAAAGAAACGAGTTGATTTTTCTACTGTACTCATATTTAATTATAACGATCACATCAAACGGTGAAAATTTAAATTTTTTGAATTGATCTATTAAAAAGACAACATGCTTACTAATGTGGTATAACTTGATTATTAGATTATACTCAAGTGTATAAATTTCTAAACAACTATATAAAAGAAGTAGAATTTTGAAAAACACTGTGAAATAACATTTCATCGTTATGACGAAATACGGTGATAGTAAATGTTGACAGTACATATAGTGCACCGCCAAGCACATCCGACGACCTCGTGGACCGTGCAACCGGCGTCATAGGTCCTACTTCCGGCATCCAGCGGGTAGAGCGCAACCCTTGCTACATTTCCAATGTCAGAGATCACCGGTGCCGCACCCGGAGGACGTGCCACCAGGCTCTTGAAATAGCTTCGTGAGTAGGGAAATATGTAGTAATGTGGGGTTTGAATCCCACATTGGAAACATTGTAAAGGAGGGAGCCTTCCTTCCCTATAAATAGAAGGCTTCCCCCTTAGTGTTAAGGACACTTGATCTTGGATACTTGCTACTCTTGGCATGTAACCACCACCGATGGCTTATTAGCCGGCTATAGTATATTCCAAGTGGACGTAGCCGTGCCCTCTGATGGCACGGTGAACCACTATGCTTGCTTGTGTTCATGTTCTATCTTTAGTATTGTGCTTCTGTCAGGCCTACGGGTTTGTGCAGAAACAGTAAAAAAATCACTGAAATCCGACAAACTTACAGCCCCGATCGATGCGGTCAACGTTATTTAAACACTTGTCTCTCTATGAGGATCCATAGTATCGGGAAGTAAATGTTCCCAAATGTTTACATGGCTGATTAGGTATCATCTATTTGAGAGTTTAATGTTTGGAAGAGTCGACGAAACGAGGTCATCTAAAGGTACGTAATAGCGTTTTCGTGTAATGTGATTAGTAGAAAATACGGTTGACCGCTTAGATCGAGCATCGAACGTTAAAGAAACGAGTTGATTTTTCTACTGTACTCATATTTAATTATAACGATCACATCAGACGGTGAAATTTAAATTTTTTTGAATTGATCTATTAAAAAGACAACATGCTTACTAATGTGGTATAACTTGATTATTAGATTATACTCAAGTGTATAACTTTCTAAACAACTATATAAAAGAAGTTGAATTTTGAAAAACACTGTGAAATAGCATTTCATCGATATGACGAAATACGGTGATGGTAAAAAAATCACTGAAATCCGACAAACTTACAGCCCCGATCGATGCGGTCAACGTTATTTAAACACTTGTCTCTCTATGAGGATCCATAGTATCGGGAAGTAAATGTTCCCAAATTTTTACATGGCTGATTAGGTATCATCTATTTGAGAGTTTAATGTTTGGAAGAGTCGACGAAACGAGGTCATATAAAGGTACGTAATAGCGTTTTCGTGTAATGTGATTAGTAGAAAATACGGTTGACCGCTTAGATCAAGCATCGAACGTTAAAGAAACGAGTTGATTTTTCTACTGTACTCATATTTAATTATAACGATCACATCAAACGGTGAAAATTTAAATTTTTTTGAATTGATCTATTAAAAAGACAACATGCTTACTAATGTGGTATAACTTAATTATTAGATTATACTCAAGTGTATAACTTTCTAAACAACTATATAAAAGAAGTTGAATTTTGAAAAACACTGTGAAATAGCATTTCATCGTTATGACGAAATACGGTGATGAAAAAAAATCACTGAAATCCGACAAACTTACAGCCCCGATCGATACGGTCAACGTTATTTAAACACTTGTCTCTCTATGAGGATCCATAGTATCGGGAAGTAAACGTTTCCAAATTTTTACATGGCTGATTAGGTATCATCTATTTGAGAGTTTAATGCTTGGAAGAGTCGACGAAACGAGGTCATCTAAAGGTACGTAATAGCGTTTTCGTGTAGAATAAAAAAATGGTTTTATATGAATTTTAAACGACGGACTTATAAATCTTAGTCACCTAAAAATATAGCTAGGCGACTGGCTTTGGTCTTTCTTAGTCGCCTAAGGATAAACTAGGGATGCAAACTCAGTTCAGGGTAGTCATGAGAGAGGATACTGCTATAAATCTCATCCCCAGACCAAGAGCATGGTGCTTCCCTTAACTCAACCTTCCCATTAAACTTATCTGCTGCTAGACGCCATGGATGCCTCCGGGGTAGCCATCTGCGGTGACCCTGGTATGTCATTCTCCCTGTCAAGTTGCTTGAATCAATATCTTCCAAACAAATGGGACATCCTTTGTAGCCTTTTGTCTGGATGCCTCCCAACATCCCTAATCCGGGACAGTCGCTAATGGTCCACATCACTGCTGCTCTCATTGTGAATGACTTTTGCTCATGTCGGTCATAAGTCTGAACTCCGATACTCCACAACATCTTTAGCTCATCGATCACCGGTCTCATAAACACATTCAAACACTTTCCTGGAGACTTTGGACCGGATATTAACAATATAAGCATGTTAAACTCCTTTTTCATACACATTGAAGGAGGCAAATTGTAAGGCATCGCCACAACAGGCCAAGTGCTGTGAGAAAGACCGGTTGCACCAAAAGGATTGAACCCGTCTGTAGCTAGTCCGAGGCGCACATTCCTAATGTCGTTGGCAAAATCTGGAAAGTCTTTATCAAACTCTTGCCATGCTTCCCCATCTGCCGGGTGTTTAAGAAAATCTGGATCTGAAATCCTTTCCCCATACCACCGCATTTCCTTTGCTGTGTGCGGCGACATATATAGGCGTTGCAACCTGGGTGTTAGAGGGAAGTAACGAACCTTTCTTACAGGAACTTTTATACCATGTTCAGAATATATCCATCTTGACTCATTGCATATGGGACAGTTGTCTAGGTCTGCATTCTCTTTGTAAAACAACGCACAACCATGATCGCATGCGTGGATGATCTGATAACCCAGACCCATATTCTTTAGGATCTTTCTTACAGTTCGGTATGAATCAGGACACTTATTTCCTGGAGGAAGCGCCCTCTTGATCACTGCACAGTTCTCATCAAAACTTTTGTCTGACCATCTATTTAGCGTTTTTATCTTAATTGTTTTAAGGATGATGGTTAAAACAGTCTCCTCACTACCATCATACAACGGAGTCTGAGCTTCTAATAAAAGCCTGTTATACTTCTCATAAGCATCTCTGGCAATAGGGTCTAAATAATTTACATCATTTCCATCATTTAAACCATCAACATTCTCTGCCTCATAAAATCTATCAATATATGGAAAAGCATCATACAGAATGTCCATAATGGGGTTTATTTGAGGACCCACACTACCACTAGAAGATCCCATCTGCTCAAGGTATTTTTGCCTCTGCTCGTACAATGAAGAACCGCTTGCAACCTCACCGTGATATATCCATGTAGTATATTCATACATCATACCGTTTTTCCTCAAGTGTGTATACATCTCATGTACTGTTACCCTTCGCTTTTGCAACTGACAACGCTTGCACGGGCACCTGTGCAATTCCGTGTCACTACTGCTATTCCGTCTGACAAACGCACATAAATCAATTATCCCCGGAATGAACTTCAGATCACCTCTAGATAAGCCGATCCAACTCTTGTCCATGTTGCCTGTCATAAGATGAACAGATAATATGAATAAGGTTAACGCACAACATTTAGGATACAATCAAAACTTGTCCCATCACTTCTTCTCCTTATACCTCCGGGTTCGGTCCTATCCCCTTCAGGCGAACACGACTTTGTTGATCCTTTTGCTAATCATGTGGTTTCAGCTACAGTTTTGGAAAATTTCGGCAGCATCTCCCTACAGTCCCTCAAGTGCACAAAAATCTAAACAACCTAATTTACACTCGAGGAACATTGTAGAGAGATACTGTCGAAACTATATCCCAAAACTGTAGCTGAAACCACATGAATAGCAAAAGTATCAACAAAGTCGTGTTCTTCTAAAGTGTCCAAAAATGGGACAATTCGAGAATCAACAACTCATCTCGATCAACTAGATGACTTGTTGATTCTCAAACGGGAGTTCTAAGCTAATAAACACCACAATTATATATAATATGAAACCATAAATTTACACACGGCACCAGACTCCCTCACTAAGCCACTCGCATGTTTCAGAAACCCTAACTACCACAATCCACACACAACACAAACCAATTACATCATTAATTAAAAATTTTAACATAATCTACCATAAAATTCTAATTTCACTAAATTTCACTATTTCACTAAAATTTAATTTCACTAAATTTCACAATTTCACTAAAATTCAATTTCACAAAATTTCACAAATTAACCTAATTATAATTGTCACCAAAATCAACATTAACTCCATCATATATTCAAACACCCAACACTAAAAACAACACAAAACACATTATAAACCAAATCCAACTCAAGATTTCAAACACTAAATTCAACCAATCAAACCCAAATATGGTGATTACAATGAAGAGAAGAGATTATACTAACCTAGAAAGCAATTGGAAGAGAAGACCCAAGCTTTTAGACCCCGAAATTGACGAAATCAGCAGTTTTAGAGATTTTTCGCATCTGCTACAGTATTTTTCTGCGTTTTCTTCTTCTTCTGTGTTCGGTCTAAGCAAAGGGCTTTATAACAGATTTAAAAACTTTAAGCGACGGACATGTTATTTGTATGTCGCTTAAGATAGAGTCTTAAGCGACTAGCAAAACATACGTCGCATAAGAGGTCCTTAAGCGACAGACACGAACCGGAGCATAGATACCGTCGCATAAGAGGTTCTTGAGCGACTTACATAAGGTGTCGCATAGGTACCGTCGCATAAGATCTCTTAGGCGACATACCTATTTTTTTAGGCGACAGAAATTTTGTTCGTAGTATTAGTCCATTTTAGGCGACAGACGTATTCACAGTCTGTCGCTTAAAATGATATATGGCGTAGTGGCCATGAATGTAAATAATGACGGGAAGAGACGAGGACTCAGTTTGTAAGGGGACGAAAAGTCGTCGGAACCAGACATCGCGAGTGGAGTCATCGACCACGTCGGAGGAGTTGACGTCGTTTGTGAATTTTGGTGGGGTCTTGGCGTCGATGAGGCGAAGAGCGTAGCTGTAGAGCTTGTAAATAACGACGAGAATAGACGAGGACTCAGTTTGTAAGGGGACGAAGAGTCGGAACCAGACATCACGAGTGGAGTCGACGACCACGTCGGAGGTGTTGACGTCGTTCGTGGACTTTGCTGGGGTCTTGGCGTCGATGACGTTGATGAAACGGCGGTTGACAGCGCGGTCAAGGCGAAAAGCGCAGCTGTAGACCTTGGACATTAGCCTCAACGCGAGGCGATTCTTCCTGGAGATTGAAGCCACTGCTGATGCAGATCGTGATAAGGACGGTTCTGGTTCGGAACCTGATGTCGACTTCGTCCTTTTGGTCGCCCATTGCCATGCCAAGGGCAACAAGCTCCAAGGCTTTCTGGTATGGTGCTGCACAATCCTATACATTTTGCTGGGCTATTCTTTTCTGATTGAACGTTTTATCTATATTTCAGATCTGTACATATCACTATATGATGTTAGGATTATTGTTTGCTGTTCAAGTCACATTTGATTTGTTGTTATCGTTAATAGTGCACTGGTTTGTAGGGTTTTAGATTAAAATTGATTTAATCTTGTAACAGATTACCACATTTTTAGATTATGAGATTGTGGTAGCGTGGGATTCACTTTTCAGATTCACTATCTGATCATTTGAATGAATAATTTGTTTTCTATGAAGTCTTTCAATTCCATCCAAACTCTTGCTTGGTTGAAACTTCATTGCTTCTTTAATTTCTTCCTCAGTCATATCTTCTTCTTTTTTGTCTCAACAATATTCTATTTAAACTTCTACTGGAGCCTCTTCTGCCCACCAAATTTTTGTCAAAGTTCGGAGATCAATTTGGTCCACCCCAGTTGTCTCATAAATTCAACAATTTCTCGAAAGCAATTACCAACAGAGCGAGGCGTACCATGTGTGGAACCTTTTCAACAAGGACGGTCATTCCATCCCTCCATTTGTAAACTTTGTGGTAACTTACTGACACAGCTGAACGTATCGGTTTGGTTACAAATTACAGTATCATTTGCAAAATGCAACCATTTTAGCCATCCTGGGGAAAAAGGTTATGGAGTTCTTCTATATGAAGGTGTCAGTATGTGATGTCGTTGCTTATAGTCCAATGAAAAAATTAATTGAATTCTCAAAGGTCATAACAAGATTGGAATGAGCGAAAAATCTGGATGAATCAGTTAAACAGCCATAATACGAGCAGTAACCTCAAAAATTTTATGTGCAAGCATTGGGGAAGGCTAGAACATGCAAGTTTGGGGCTTAATATGTAAAAACCCATCCCAGAATTTTTCAAGAAAATCCGAAACGGATCCGAAATATAACCCATAAACTAACTAAATAAAAATCCTTTTGTTCCCAAACCGCAACCACCCACCCATTAGGAATAAGGAATAACTTTTCCGCATACAAGAACATAATTTCAATCTCAAAAACTATCAACAGCGGCGGCGGTGCCGCCGGCAGCGGAGGTCCACGGCGGTCAACACCGCCACCGCCACCATAAATCACCAAAATTTAATAGAAGTTCCATCTCAACATTTCTAACATCTTTCCCTTCTATAACAATCACCAATTTCAAGCTTAAATGGGTCAATTTACAAAAACTCCCAATTCGGCACTATTCACCAAGAACCCTAGAATTTAATTTTTCCAATTTCTCCTTACCTGATTCGAATTGACTCAATTCCTTCCATGACATTGTTGCACGGATCGAGACCTTCAATTCCCCCCCCCCCCCCCCCCCAAAAAATCGGGCCGAACTATGGCCGGAGGAGGAGGTTTTTGGATCGACACAGTCGAACCTCATCGGGCTTCCACCGGCTAATAAACGGCGAAAATTCACCTTGAACCACCACCGCAGACTTGAAGAGGAAGGAGAGCGGAGTCGGATGCGACCTGTGGCTCGCCGATCGGTGGCCGGACGGTGGAGAACCAAGGGTGGCACCCCGAGTCGGTGGAGCTCGGGCCCGATCGGGGAAAGAGAGGAGGGAAAAAAGAAAAAAAAGAAAGGAAAGAAAAGAAAAAGAAGAAAAGAAAAAGAAAAGAATATTCCCCCTCTTTCTAGAATATTCGACCGACTAATTATACTCGACCAGATCCGAAATTATCGATTTTATGTCATAACTTTTTCATACGAATTCTAAATTAAACTTGTTACATGTTCACGAACTGGTTTTACCGTCCTCTAACTCGTCGAGAAATAAAATTCTCGATCGGGTCAACTTAGAAAAAGTCAACCTTTGAACCCTCCGAATAGTAAAAAAACATTTCTGAAATGTCAAAATTAAAGTAAAATTTTTAGAGGGGTATTTTAAGGTTCGGGTCGTTACAATCTCCCTTCCTTATAAAAATTTCGTCCTCGAAATTTGCGTAACCACCAAGAATAAAAACGGGGGTACAAGCGTCTCACTACCCCATGCTTATAAATTTCATGGAATCCAACTTGTAAAGATTTAGAATTAAAAGAATCGTTAGCCATAAACCATACCAGGGCAAACAACCAATATTCAATAAATCGTCCAATTGACATTTTTTTCGCCATCTAAGATTGACCGCATTTGACCAATTCACCATAAGTTATAGTAATTTCATTTGGTAATTACTATGGATACCGAAGTCGATTTCTAGCGACAAGAGAAGGAGAAACAAATCAAATTTCTGATCATATATGGCCTCACTTAGCCACCACTCAACATTTAAATACTTGAAATATAACTTATAGCTTAGTGAATCTTATCTCAAAACTACTTGCTCAATTCACTTTCCGTAGGCTAGGAAGGCCGAATTAATTTCCGAACAAAATTTTCAATCTTAGTAACATACAAATTATCCAAGAAATCATAACCAATTCCTTTAAAAGGTCCCAAGTCACCAACTTGAACACAGACTCTCATCACCCTGCGGGCTCCACCTTAAGTGAAAATCATATTCGAAAATTTTGGCATAACCTCCCTTAAACATGGACAACCCTACCTGTAGAAAATTCAACATAACACTTCTCACAAAAAAAAATCAACTACACCTGGAGCCATCTGTTCCCCAAAACACAACAACCGTCACAAAGCATAAAAATCTAAAGTTACAAGGTTCATGCTTTACGTTTGCAGATCAAATCAACCCATGCATTATACTACTCTTCAAAACCACAACTTCTCATATTAACCTCACGAATATAATAAATCATCAAATACTTTAGTCAAAAGAAATATGTTTCATAACAAAATATTCAGCCCCGCTAGTTCGGGAATTTACTAAATAATTGAAATTCTCACAAAAGAAAAAAAAAATATTCCCGAAATTCAAGTAACAAAATATCAAAACCCAACTCATTAGCTATATCATCATATCGGATAAATCAGGAGAAGGTTAGCACCACCATGTTATAGTAAGCCTCACAGGCTAAGGGTCGGAACCTCTCATGGCTACTAAACTAGCGTGGACAAATATGACGACCTAAGCCACTCCCAGGCTAAAGGCCGGAACCTCCCACGGCTACTGAAAAAACGTCCCACGCTACCGCTAGCTAGCAAACATGACGACCCAGCCTCCCAGGCTAAGGGTCGGAACCTCTCAAGGCTACTAAACCAGCGTGGACAAATATGACGACTTAAACCTCTCCCAGGCTAAAGGTTGGAACCTCCCAGGACTACTGAAACCATGTCCTACGCTAATACTAGCTAGCTCATGACGACCCACCCTCTCATAATACCATCCCAAGCTTACTAAGGGTCAGAATCTCCCAAGGCTTCCAAGTAGCACCTCATGCTACTGCTAGCTAGCTCATGACGACCCAGCCTTTCAAGCTAAGGGTCGGAACCTCCAAGGGCTACTAAGTAGCATCTCACGCTATTGCTAGCTAGCTCATGACGACCCTGATATGGTGAATAAAATTCCGAGCTCACGCTTTCCCCAATATAAATTAGCCACAAATGTTTTGCAGTATAATAGTGTCAGGTTGAAAATCACACATGGTACATAATCATCTAATTGTTTGATCGCAAATTTCTTATTCCAATGGCTACTCATTCTAAAATTATAAACATTTGAGATAATTTCAAACTCAACACACTGTCACCATTGATCCAACTAATACTGATTCCATGCACACTACCACACTTTGAAGAACAACTCCACAAAAGTTCAGGCCAAACGAAAACTTAGATTTTAAAGAAAATCGAATTCAAAACTGCTTCTCTGAAAATACATAATACTTTTCCGCATTGAACACTTTAACTTCAGAAAATCATGATAGTTGAAGTGCTGGACCAATTTATCAAAACACAAATTCTCTAGATCAGAAGTAAACACATGATCCTAGGGCCATATCATAGTAAGATGAATCAATCATGTAAGAGTATTACATGAAAAGTACTGTAACGCATTGATAGATCGTTTCTGGCTTGCTTGATGGGTGCACTTATTAGTTACAATTATAAGTTGTACAAATAAATAAATATAATTGATAACAGAGAAAACCAAAAATATAATCTCTCTAAAATTAAATATGGAGGTTGGTCCAACTCCATGTACATCTGTTATCTCTGCACAATCTCTCTACATCTGTTATTTTCTGTTGGCTGATCAACACAGTAAAGCCAGAATAATAAAAACAAAATGTCAAACATATAGCAGTAGAATTTAGATTAAGAAATTCAAATGCAATAAATACGGCCAAATTCTCAAAGACTTGAATTAAGAACCGAAAGCTTATTATTCTAAAATTGATCTTTAATGAGGGGGTATAAGAGTGAGAAACTCATCCCAGTAGTGTAGACGATTTATTGAGTTCCAGGAAGACAAACGCCCTTCTTATTCAGCATTGAAGCACTATATATCTCAAGGCCATGAGATCATGTAAACAAGCTTCTTAGAGACACATGAATGCCCCTTCCAATTTAGGAGGATAAATTTGCAAGTGACTCAAATATCAAACAATGAATGTGCTGCAAATGACTATAAACATAAATCGAAAAGAGATAGTAACTCTTATCAATCAAAATATGTTTACATACAGTAGGGACTATGAATAATATCAGGCCACTCCCACAAGATAAAAGAAAACAAACAGAGAGACAAACTTTACAAAGAACAAAAGTGTAGATTGCAAGAAGATATAGACAAGGCAAAAACAAGCTAATAGGTTCCAGAGCACCCAAAACAATAATTAAACAATTACTTTCAGCTGAAAACCCATTTTCCACACACAGTATCCTCTCATATAAAGCTACTAGCCTTAGACAAGGCCAAGCGCACACAACAATATAGCAGCCCAACCAAAGTGATAGGAGCACAATGTGCGACGATATTAATGTGTTATCATCCCTTATTTGTGCTTTGTTAAGTCTATTTAGAGTAAAATAGAGTCATAATATAGTTTAGTGTCATTTTGGTAGAGTTTTAGAAATATGTACTTAATAATCCGAAAAATGACTAAGTTTAGAACTCTGAGGAAATAAAGTAAAATACGTCTTTTTCGTGATTCTGAGACGCGTGCTAAACTGACTTATCCTTTTTCAAATTTGATGAAATTTGGTATCTCTACTATTAGAAAGCCAGGCCCTTAGAAATATCACCAAATTGTGTTATGCCCATTTTACCCTTCGTATTAAACTAAATTACATAAAAAGATTATCTCTACTATTAGAAAGCCAGGCCCTTAGAAATATCACCAAATTGTGTTATACCCATTTTACCCTTCGTATTAAACTAAATTACATAAAAGGATTATGCTATAAGAAAAACCATGAAACAAAATGAAAGAAGGTAAAAACAAATTAAATTCCACGTTTTTCTTCTATTCACAAACAACACGTGCATCGCACGGGTACGAGAAAACTATGTATATGCTCAACGTATTTATCGAAAAACAAATAAACGCACGCGCAAGCGCGGTCCTTTCGCACGCGCATCGCGCGTGCAGGAAGGCTAGTACATATAATTGGCAAGCTAAAGTGTATTGTGTCAAAATTTCAGATCAATCGAAGTTTGGGAGTTTGACCAAAAGATGGCTGCAACTTGGCAGTCTGAGCATTACGATCCAGGGACTACCAGGATTTTCCTGGGACTATGTCCTGACTTCCGTAATTTCTGTGTGACGAATTGCTTAGAATCGGAAACTATGCTATACACCGTTAGAAAGCCCTATGAGTCTATTTTCTTTGAGACTTAGAATCGCATCAATCGGAGCTCTGAGGAGGGAGTTATGCCGGATTTACTGGAACAAGGTCAATTTTACCGACAAAGCTATATTTTCCCGGTTTCATTAGGAAAGCTTTTCTTTGGATTTTTGAGAGCATGAATCGGATATTATGAATCTAAAGACTTGTTGGACATGTCCATACTGAACCATTGCAGTCGATTGAAGTCCAAATTCAGAAGTGAAGTCCAAATTCAGAAGTGAAGTCTAAGAATGCATTGCTTTGCCGGCAAGGAAACATAAGCCAATTAGGAAAAGGAATTCTCATTCATTTGTGTTGCCGGCAACCCTAGGGTTTTTCCTCTATATAAAGCCAACAAATTCTCAGAAAAAACTGTCACATCCTAAGTCAAAACACAAGTCCAAAGCTCTATCAAATTTTCTACCTTAAGTCCTAGATAGAATTCTTGCCGAAACTCCATCACCACCACCCATAAAATTCTTACCGAACCATCATCATCCTCCATCAAGATCACACGAGCTGCTGCCCAAAGGTGTCTAAATGTGTGATCTACTCCCTTTGGCTTGTAATTTTATCGTTTTACTAAACTATGTCTATGTAGTTTATATGTTCTTTTGGTATTTGTTTTTATGTCTATGTAAGAACAATGTGTTTGTGTTGGTTTTTCATGTTTAATATAAAAGTAAAATTTTGTATCTTGGTTTTATTTGTTAATTTTAAGTGTCGAAATTTGTTGTTCTTAAAAAGATAACATGTAAAAGTAATTTGTAGAAATTGTAGGTTAGTCTTAGAGAAGCATGTTCACAATTTGATTATTTTCTTAACTTGGTTTGTTCTTTAAAATTTGTGTGCCTTAAAGATTTGTAATCTATGCAACTGCAGTGTGTAGGGTATCGATCTCACTTAACAAAAATAATTTAGGTTAATTCGAATGTGTCATTATTTTAGCTTGAGTTATTTTATAGGTTCGAGTGGTTTAAAAGAACTTACTCGGTAATAAGAAGAATGACACCCTTGCTTGTTAACTTGTCTCCGACTAAAAAGACTCTGAACTTAATTACTTGGTATGTTTTTTTTCGACTTTGTAAGTGTTCTCGAATATTTCTAGTATAAATCTTTAGGGTTAGGCTTTAATAGAAAACCTTAAAGTGCTTAAGAACTCTAAAATCGATTAGTGAAACCTTGTAGGAGCTAATTAGGTCGGAACTAAGTTGAGTCTAGAATATTTTGTTGCATGCTTGCTGTAAGTCTTACTTGTGATTTTCTATGTGTTATGATAGTTTTTGATGAGTGCTTTGTGTAAAAGATGTCGACCAACATGTAAATAGTAACTTTAGAATTTAATTTCATGTCTTTAAATTCGTACCTAGAGTTAGGGGCAGCCCTATGGCTGCCGAACCTCATCTTCATCCCCCTTGATAATTCAATTCGTATATATGTATATAAGTGTGACAATTGTGTGAATATGTGTTTGTAAATATTTGTGTTAACATTCTCATGTTTCAGGTACCCTTAATTCCCCGGCTAGAACGATCCCTACTTATTTCTATACTACTAACGATTGTAGGGTTTATTATTGTATGTGTGCTTAGGCACTCATCAATTTTTGGCGCCGTTGCCGGGATTATAAAAGCTTGTTATATTTGAATGTTATTGGTTTTGTAAATTTTCATGTGTTTGTATAGTTTTCATTTGAATCTTTGAAAAACATTTGAAATTTTGATGTTTATATAGTTTGAAAAATTCTTGAAAAATTCGTGTAATGCCTTGAAAATTCGTTGAAACCGTAACTTGTATAGCTTTGTATATTCTTGTGTTTATTTTTGTGTTTTGTTCGTTTTTATGTGTTTTGTGTGTGTGCATGACGGACTGGAAAAAAAAATGCAGGAAATACGAAAATTCTGCCCAAACAGAAATCGGGCAGTGCAGTCTGTCAACTTTGGAAGGCCGCCATTTTCAGCTCAAATGACTTGGGAAACTGTGCCATACACCGTTGGTAAGGTCTCTGAATCTACTTTCAGTAGAATTTTACAGAAGTTAATTTGGAGCCTCGAGCTGTTCTCAGTTTCAATTTGAGTGCAGCAAGGTGAATCTGGCGAAACAGAAAACTGGGCAGAACGATAGGTCTGATAAAAGGCCAAACAAAAGTACTTTTGATGGTCCGATTGAGGCAAACTTTATACCGTTGGAAAGCTCTATGTATCCACTACAACGTTGATTTATAAAACTTTTGCATTAGGATAGTGGAACACACCCAAATTCGAGCCTAAAGGGGAAGTGTACCATCTGCCAAAGCTTCTGCTGAGCTGCCTGCAGCCTACCCAGCTGCTGCCCTGCGCACTGCCAAGCACCTGCTCAATGTCCCTGCCGAGAAAACCTGCTGAACGACCCTGACGAGAGCAACTTATTCTGCGGAGGTCCCGCCAAGGTGATCTGCCTAGAGCAGCCAACCTACGCTGCTGCCAACAGGCAGCCTGCACTGTGGAACTGCCGGGACGAACCTGCCACTGCCCCTACTTGTGCTGCTGCCGGGAGAAACCTGCTGCTGCCCCTGCACGCCACTGCTACCCCTGCCCATGCGTCCACTTGACGAAAGGACTATTGCTGCCCCTACCCCTGTATGCTACCAATGCTGCTGCTGAGAGCAGCGAGATACATGCGCAGCCTGCGTGCCATGGCAACAAAGCTGCAGATGCAGCCTTTCAGCTTGCTCCGGAAGAACTTGCAACCCTGCTGCCAAGCAATGTTGTTGCCGAGACGAACTTGCAGCCCCAACCGCCCTGCTCCTGCCAAGTACCGCGCAGCATGACACACAAACTGCCGACGTATCCACGTATCCTGCTGAGCCGTATCCTGCGTATCCAAGAACAAATCAGACACGTATCCAACTAAGTAGCCGTATCCGATACGCATGTTGATATGCCTGTGCTACTAATGGCCGTATCCGATATGAACACGGATACGCCATCCGATACGCTGCGAGTGCTGCTGCCCCTGCTGCAGCCTGGCGATGCTGCTGCCCCTGCAGCCAGCCCCGCTGCTGCCGAGAAGGCCCTGCCAAGACACTGCCTACTGCGATGCTGCTGCAGCAAAGCTGTTGCCCTTTCGTTGCATGCTGCCGATGCTGCGTACCACGACATTGCTGCAGCCACGCAGCCTTGCACCTTGTTGCCAATGCAGCACCAACTTCCTACCATGCTGCCGAGAGAAAGATGCCCCTGCAACCTGCTGCTGCCCCTGCCCCTGCATACTGCCGAGCAGCCGTGCAGCGACGCATGCGCACACATTGCACATCCTACTGTGATGCAGCCCCTGCTGCTGCCTTTCCTTCCGGAAGCCACTACCGATAGCTTCCTGTCGAGCATCAACAATGGATGAACAAATACACAAAACACGCGGTGAAAAGTCTAGGCTACGGACTATAAAATTAAAGCGCTAATTGGGAGGCAACCCAATTCGATCAAAGAAAAACGAAGGAGCCATCACCGAGAGTTTGAAATTTCTTAACCCTTCTCTTTTTCTTTGGTTTGTGATGGTATGTTGGAATGTGTTAGACTATTGCATGCTTAGGAAATTCTTTGCTATTGTTTTATGCTTACATTGAGGACAATGTAATTTTCTAAGTGTGGGGTAGGTTTACGTATTCCGTTTATGTTTTCGTGTGCTTAGTTTAGAAAAGAAAATTTCAGAAAATTTTTCCACAAAAATAAAATGTTTAAATTGTTGTTTCGAGTCTCAGGATGCCCTTAAATTGTCAATGATGTATTTCTCCTCTTTGCATACATAGATGATAGTTATGCATACAATTAAAATTGTGAGTTTCATGGATTATGTGCATTGGTAGGAGCATGTAGGACTTGTTGATTAATAAAGCATGCATGTTTTAGCTAGTTTGTTTCCATAATAACCTATGTGAGTTTTAGAGCCAATTTGCTTTCTTCTTGAGTGCTTAAAAGATAAAATTCGATAGATATATAGGAAGCATGAAACCTCATTATTCTTTGATTATTCAATGATTATGTGCCATAGCTTTTTAATGAACTCTAGAATGCTAGAACTTACTCTTGTTGATTTTCAAAACGTTTTATGTCATAAAATACCTTGATTTTGAAAGTGATTGAAAAGATCTCTTAGGTTCACCACCATTGCCAAATAAAGCATGTGCCTATTTGTACCCGTCGTGGGACACCTTAGTAAACCTCCTTTGAGCCTACGATTACCATTTTCTTTCATCACCCTTAAATACTTTCCATGAGCTTAGTATAGTGATGTCTTTACCCTTGATCAAAGTTTTGGCAAAACTTGATTTTCGAAGGAGTTATCGTGTGAAGTGATGAAGAAGAACAAATGTGGGGTAGACTTAGCTAAAAATTGTGAAAACATTGTATGTGAGCCGTGCCTATGAGAAAAGAAAAGAAAAGTTTGAATCAGACAGAAAAATAAAAGAAAAGAAAAGAAAGAAAAATTTAAATCCTAAAGAAGGTAGGTACGGTTTGGTTTCAAAAGAAAAATTGCTGAGTATAGTCTTGAAAAGTGTTGTGAATTTGGAGTATGTATTCATGTGAAGGTCTACTATTGTTATATTTTGACCTTTGTTCATATGCACTATGTTTTGGGGAAGTAAAGAATGAAGTATGGGTCCAACAAGAAGAAATCCGACCCTTGGTGAGAAGACATAAGGAGATTTAAGCTTTACTACGGCCATAGTGACGTTTTAACCTCCTTATCCCATAAATTTCGAATGCCTTTTAAGCCAAGCCCCATTACATCCCTTTTCATTGATCTTTTCATGATTCTTAAGATGGTTAAATTTGATTTGTGGAGATTATCTCAAGAGTAAGCATATGGTTTTGGTTCATTGGTGCACATAGTTGTTACATGAGGTTTTCCATAAAAATTCACAAAGTGCTTTTGTTTCTTTGACATATGCAAGTTACTCTTCGTAATTCATTATCTTTCATTTGCATATACTTGTATGTGAATAACCATGCTTCGAGAGAAAAGAAGAGAGTATGCCTAGTGAGGAGGATCGGATTAGCTTAATATGTTTTCATGCTTATATGTTGCTCTCACATGCTTATATTGATGTTACATGTTCATGAAACTTGGAATTTTCGTGCTTAGCATTCTCATGCATCAACTTGAAAGTTATGTGTACATACGAGCCTGAGACAAATTGTTAGGGGCAATAGTTTGTTTAGTGTCATAGTCTAATTTAGTTTTGCTAAGGGACTAGCAAAGGATAAGTGTGGGGTAGTTGATAGGAGCACAATGTGCGACGATATTAATGTGTTATTATTCCTTATTTGTGCTTTGTTAAGTCTATTTAGAGTAAGATAGAGTCATAATATAGTTTAGTGTCGCTTTGGTAGAGTTTTGGAAATATGTGCTTAATAATCCGAAAAATGACTAAATTTAGAACTCTGAGGAAATAAAGTAAAATACGTCTTTTTCGTGATTCTGAGACGCATGCTAAACTGACTTATCCTTTTCCAAATTTGATGAAATTTGGTATACATATAATTGGCAAGCTAAAGTATACTGTGTAAAAATTTCAGATTAATCGAAGTTCGGGAAGTTGACCAAACGATGGCTGCAACTTGGCAGTCTGAGCATTACGATCCAGGGACTACCAGGATTTTCCTAGGACTATGTCCTGACTTCCGGAATTTTTTTGTGATGCATCGCTTGGAACCAGAAAATGTGCCATACACCGTTGGAAATCCCTGCGAGTCTAGTTTCTCTAGGACTTGGAATCGCATCAATCGGAGCTCTAAAGAGGGAGTTATGCCGGATTTACTGGAGTAAGGTCAATTCTGCCGAGAAAGCTATATTTTCCCGGTTTCATTAGGAAAGCTTTCCTTTGGATTTTTGAGAGCATGGATCGGGTATTATGAACCTAAAGACTTGTTGGACATGTCCATGCTGAACCATTACAGTCGATTGAAGTCCAAATTCAGAAGTGAACACTACCAGAAAAATGAGTTTTGCCGACGAAAAAAAAAAACAACGGCCGACGAAATGATTTTTCGTCGGCTATTCCCAGGAATGGCCGACGAAAATTTTTTTTCGTCGCTAAAAAAAAAAAATCGTCGGCCATTCCTATAGAATGGCCGACGATTTTTATTTCGTCGGTAAAAAGTAAAAATCGTCGGCTATTCTACAAGAATGGCCGACGATTTTTATTTTCGTCGGCTATACTCCAAGAATGGCCGACGAATTAAATTTTTCGTCGGCTATACTCCTATAATGGCCGACGATTTAAAGTTTTCGTCGGCTATACAACTTTTGGAAGAATGGCCGACGAAGTTGACAATTTCGTCGGCTATAAGTCTTTATATTTTCAGATCGGGACAGCAGCTGCTCATTTGTAAAAAACGGGAGAAAGAGTGAAAAATCAGTGGATATTGTTGAAATCCGTCCTCTCTTACATTGTGAAGCTATATATAGGTACGTACATGTGTATATATGTTGATTTTGGGTTTTAGTTGCATGAGTTGATTTTGAGTTTTAATATATGTTTTGATGTTATTTTAATCCTAAAGAGTAATCGGTTTTGATGTTATTTTAATTAGTGTTAAAAAAATAATGATGATGTTAGTGACACTTCGGGTAGCATAAGTCCTCTTTCTCGTGCTTCGATAAAAGGAAAACAGAATATCTGACGGTTTCTGGAGCTTTTATCAAAACAGAATGATGATCAGAAGGTCATCCAGGCTACTAAATTGGTCAAACCGAAAGATCCTTTTTTCGCAGTTATCTTGCAACCATTCAACTTCATTAACTGCTATCTGGTGAGGATTAAGTAGTTAATGAAGTCGAATGGTTACAAGATAACTGCGAAAAAAGGATCTTTCGGTTTGAACATTTTAGTAGCCTGGATCACCTTCTGATCATCATTCTGTTTTGATAAAAACTCCAGAGAGCTTGGCATTCTGTTTTCCTTTCATCGAAGCACGAGAAAGAGGACTTATGCTACCCGAAGTGTCACTAACATCATCATTATTTTTTTTTTTTTTCATAGAATAGCCGACGAACAATGCATCATTTCGTCGGCTATAATAATAATGGCCGACGAAAATTAATTATTTCGTCGGCCATAAGTTTTTTTAAAATAAATATTACATTTATGGCCGACGAAAATTAATTATTTCGTCGGTAAAAATTAAAAATCGTCGGCAAAAAAAAATTTCGTCGGCCATACACATAGAATGGCCGACGATTCATTATTTCGTCGGCCATACACATAGAATGGCCGACGATTTAAAGTTTTTCGTCGGCTATAATCCAAGAATGGCCGACGATTTAAAGTTTTCGTCGGCTATATAACTTTCGGAAGAATGGCCGACGAAGTTGGCAATTTCGTCGGCTATAAGTCTTTATATTTTCAGATCTGGACAGAAGCTGCTCATTTTAAAAAAAAACGGGAGAAAGAGTGAAAAATCTGTGGGTATTATTGAAATCCGTCCTCTCTTACATTGTGGAGCTATATATAGGTATGTATATATATATATGTGTATATATATATATGTTGATTTTGAGTTTTAGTGATTTTGATATAGTAAGTGATTTTTTGTTTTGTTGTTGTTTTAGTGTTAGAATGTATGTATATATGTTGATTTTGAGTTGTAGTTGAGTTGATTTTCAGTTAGAGTATAATTATGTGTTTTAATTTAATAATGTTATTTTAATTAGTGTTAAAATATATATAAATATGTTAATTAATGGTTGTTGATAGTGTAATGAACTTAAATAATGGTTGTTAATTAATGGTATATATATATATGAGTTGATGTTGATAATAATATATATTGTAATATATATGTGTTAATTAATTTATTATTAATTAAAGTTATACATATATATTATTATCAGGCTATATATGGATCGAGATAAGAGTTGGATTTCGCTTCCAAGGCATGACCGACGATACACTACAGGAGTTGTGGATTTTATGCAGTTCGTCGAAGAAAATGCAAAAGGACCGTAACATTATTGCCCGTGCAAGAAATGTAAGTGTCGCAGTGATATGTGTCGATTTCCGATTAGGACAGTATGGGAGCACCTAAAGAGCAATGGGTTTTGGCCGAAGTACACACGTTGGATATATCACGGTGAGCCATCATTAGATGGATCGCATGATCATGGGCAGTATTTTGAGGCGGGCAGTAGTAGTACATCCAACGATCCAACAATGACATTCGTCAACGACGTGTTTCCTTTTGAAAGCGGTGTACGTGGGGAACAATATATGCAAGACCCGGTGCAGCCGTTCCCACAAGTTGTCAACACTGCTGCCTTTGACAAGTACAACAAACTGATTGCATTGCAACAGACCCCTGTGTGTTCAAGTTCTGAGAAGACAGTTCTTGAAAGTGTGATGGAGGTAATGAGGATTAAAGTCGAGACAAAATCGACTATCAGGCAAGTAGATGAATATCTACAGTACACTTCTTCGTTGTTGGAGGAGGGTCATCGTAATCCTACCAATCACCGTCAGGTCCGAAGTATCCTCAAAGATCTAGGGCTTTCCTACATTAAGATCCATACATGCGCATTTGACTGCGTTCTCTTCTGGGGTAAAGATGCAGAAGGGAATGACCTTGCTAGCCTTGACGCATGTCCGATATGTCAGTCTGACCGATATAAGTTGACGGGAGCAGGCAATAGGAAACCTGTGAAAGTGCTTCGGTATTTTCCGTTGAGAGATAGGCTTGAGCGGTTGTACATGTCAGAAACCACCGCAAAAGCTATGAGGTGGCACGGTGAGCGGGACGCGGGAGACACAGATATCATGACACACATCTCTGACGGAGCGGCTTGGAAGCATATAAACAATGAGTTTCCTTATTTTGCGTCAGATGTCAGAAACGTCAGGCTCGGGCTCTCAACTGACGGGTTCAACCCTTTCGGCACCATGAGTCTTTCATACAGTATATGGCCGGTGGTTTTGGTACCTTACAACCTTCCTCCGTGGATGTGCATGAAGAAGGAATATAATATGTTGACGTTGTTGATTCCGGGGCCTGGTTACCCAGGGAAATGTCTCGATGTGTATATGAGACCATTGATTGAAGAGCTTAAGGTATTGTGGGACGTTGGTCATCCCACTTTTGACAAGTACAAGCAGGAGACGTTCCAGATGCATGCCATGGTTATTGGTACCATCAGTGATTTTCCTGCTTATGGGATGTTGTCGGGCAGCGTTGTCAGGGGATACAAGGCTTGTCCAGAGTGCCTCACCGATTATGGGAGCACCCCTCATTGCAACAAGATATGCCGAATGGGTCATCGTGTGTTCCTTCCGGCGGATCACCACTGGCGTTACGAGTCCGCCGCATTTGATGGAACCGAAGAACACGGCCGTGCTCCCAGAAGATGGACAGGAAGAGAAATTTTAGCAAGACTTAATGAGTACGATTTTGGGCCCCTCAGCAATCATCCCGATATTGTAGCGGAAATACCTGAAAGGCCTGAGGAGTACAAATTCTGGACACATAGGAGCATATTGTGGGAACTCACGTACTGGTGTGAGTTGCTGATCCGACACTTCCTAGACGTTATGCACATAGAAAAAAATGTTTCTGAAAGTGTGGTGGGCACAACGCTGAACTTGGAGGGGAAGACGAAAGACGGTCCTAAGGCTCGCACTGATATGCAAAACATGAATATCAGAAAACCACTATGGTTGAAACAAGGGAAGAGAAAAATGCCTCAAGCTCCTTACACCGTCAAGCCTGAGCATAAATCAGAAATTTTGCATTGGATAAGTCGGGCCAAGTATCCTTCAGGCTTTGCTGGAAATATAGCCAAGTGTGTCAACAGACAATGCAACAATCTGTACGGGTTGAAAAGTCATGACAATCATATCCTGCTACAACGTCTCTTCCCTGTTTTCATTCGACCGTTCCTTCCCCGTCACGTTGTGGAGCCGTTAGTAGCGTTGGCAAGATTTTTCCAGAAGGTATGCACACGGGAAGTGAGAAAATCTGACCTCCGGGAAATGCAACAAGACATCGTTCATATCATGTGTAAATTTGAGATGATATTTCCTCCAAATTTTTTCGACATCATGCCTCACCTCATGATCCATCTTCCTCGGCAGTTGTTGCTTACCGGTCCTGTGCACTTCACTTGGATGTATCCGATGGAAAGGTACGTATTTTACACCTTATGTTAATTTCCTCATCAATATATGTGATATAGTGTTAATGTATTATCATAACACTTTAAAAACTTGATTTATAGGCAACTTGGACAATACGGTGGTTTTGTCCAAAACAGATCCGCACCTGAAGGATGTATAGCTGAAGCATATATTGCGCACGAGTGCGTTACCTACATGAAGCTGTATTTCGGAGCGTTACAGGAAAGCATACCGGAAGATGTACCTTCACAGTTCAATCTTTCCATACTCTCCGACGATGTTGTACTCGGTGGAAACATGCCAGTTTCCTATAAGTTGAAAGATTATGAGGTAGCCATTGCACATTGGTGGGTACTAATCAACTGTCCAGAAGTTCAGTTTTGGAAGGACATACATCTACGCTGTGAAGGAGTAGCAAGTGATCGCGATTACCACAACCAGACATTCGCAGAGTATTTCGGCCGTTGGGTACGTACCTTTAACACTATTTTATACGTGTTCATATATTATTGTGTATATTTATTCATATTTATAGTTGATTCTGATGGTTGCAGATGGACCTTATTGCAAATGATAATCACCCAAATTGGTCGCACGAACTCAGACTTTTAGCGAGGAGGCCGGTCTATTCAAAAGTTTATGCGACGTGCAAGGTGAATGGTGTATTATTTCGATGTGAAGACAGAGACCTCAGACTGAAAACACAAAATTCAGGGGTTATGGCACATGGTGGGGATGGTGGAGTTGACTATTACGGTGTTCTTCATTCAGTTGTGGAACTGCATTACGGGGAAGGCATGAAAGTGCACCTTTTCAAGTGTAGATGGTTTGACACACGGCCGCAGAGCATGATAACCGATCAATACGGCGTAAGTTCTGTGAACACTAGTACATCATGGTATGAGGACGACCCGTTCGTTTTAGCCACATGGGTGAAACAAGTGTTTTATCTTGATGATCTCGCCAAGGGTGACCCGTGGAAAGTAGTCAACACTATCCACCATCGCAACATTTACCGGGCGTCTACACTTGGAGTGGCCGAAGAGAACGAGGAAGGGGGCACCGCGTATCAAGAGCCCAACTCAAACGGTATTCCTGACTCCTCTTTTATTCGTCTAGACACGCCGGTGCGAATTCGACGTGAAGAGCCACTGCTTGTTGATGTTGATCCAATTGAAGAAACTAACGAGGACTCTAGTGGTGAGGAAAGACATAGATTACCCCTATCGAGCAATTCAGAAACCGAAGAAGACTCATCCGATGATTCCGATTACAATCCGACGGATTAAGTAATTTAAATGATGTAATCCTTTCATTTGTAATCAACTCATTTCTAATGAACGGGCGTGGGGATGAGCCTCCCAGCTAGGCTGGGTTCCAAACCCCTTAAACAAAAATTTGAAATATGTTGACTGTTGGGTTTCTGATTTTTTATGTTCAATTTTGGTTATATGTGAACAGGACATCGGAATAGGAGAGGTGTAAAACCACTGATTTTTTTGGTTTTTTTTTCAGAGAATGGCCGACGAAAAATGCATTATTTCGTCGGCTAAACGGAGAATGGCCGACGAAAAATTCATTATTTCGTCGGCCATAATTTATTAAAAAAAATATATTTTACGAACAATGGCCGACGAAAACTAATTATTTCGTCGGCCATAATTTATTAAAAAAAAATATTTTACGAACAATGGCCGACGAAAACTAACTATTTCGTCGGCCATAAGTTATTTAAAAATAATTATTTACGAACAATGGCCGACGAAAAATAACTATTTCGTCGGCCATAAGTTTTTAAAAAAATAATAATATTACGAACAATGGCCGACGAGCATTATATATTTCGTCGGCCATAAGTTTTTAACAGAAAACGACAAAACAATAGCCGACGAATACTAGGTTTGATTTCGTCGGCTATGATTAAAAAAAAACAAAAAAAGAGCTGTTTCCATTTTCTATCACTATCGACAAACCATTGCTTCATCCTTCAAATGCAAATGTGTCGTGAAATAAGACATGACCAAAATATTGAAATACGGCTACGGTTGAAAAATGGGAAGATTCCGACAAAATCTGTGTGCCGAATGTTGCGGTTTGCTGTTTTTTACTCCCGTTTTCCTATGGGTAGCCTGACGGGCGGTAAATATTTTGGGGGAAATTTTTATACGATTAGATGCGTCGCATCGATCTGAAACTATTCTCTGTTGAAGGTCAGGCCAAAAAACGTCATTTAGACGGCCCAATTTCCGTTTTACAGCGTTTAGAGGTTTGACTTTGCAGTTTGACCGTCCCGATCGAGCCTTTAACGTTGTCCGATAACCTTGGATTTTTTTTCATACATGTATTTCATCTTAACGGTGATATCTGACGGTTGAAATAGATTTTCCAAACATTTAGATTCAAAATCGTAATATATGCACTAATGTTCCTTAACTTGTTTACCAAGTGTTTAAGTGAATGTATAGTTTCAAATACCTACTATACGTAGACCATTCAAATGAAAATGTGTCGTGAAATAAGATATGACCGAAATATTGAAATACGGCTACGGTTGAAAAATGGGAAGATTCCGACAAAATCTGTGTGCCGAATGTTGCGGTTTGCTGTTTTTTACTCCCGTTTTCCTATGGGTAGCCTGACGGGCGGTAAATATTTTGGGGGAAATTTTTATACGATTAGATGCGTCGCATCGATCTGAAACTATTCTCTGTTGAAGGTCAGGCCAAAAAACGTCATTTAGACGGCCCAATTTCCGTTTTACAGCGTTTAGAGGTTTGACTTTGCAGTTTGACCGTCCCGATCGAGCCTTTAACGTTGTCCGATAACCTTGGATTTTTTTTCATACATGTATTTCATCTTAACGGTGATATCTGACGGTTGAAATAGATTTTCCAAACTTTTAGATTCAAAATCGTAATATATGCACTAATGTTCCTTAACTTGTTTACCAAGTGTTTAAGTGAATGTATAGTTTCAAATACCTACTATACGTAGACCCTTCAAATGCAAATGTGTCGTGAAATAAGATATGACCGAAATATTGAAATACGGCTACGGTTGAAAAATGGGAAGATTCCGACAAAATCTGTGTGCGGAATGTTGCGGTTTGCTGTTTTTTACTCCCGTTTTCCTATGGGTAGCCTGACGGGCGGTAAATATTTTGGGGGAAATTTTTATACGATTAGATGCGTCGCATCGATCTGAAACTATTCTCTGTTGAAGGTCAGGCCAAAAAACGTCATTTAGACGGCCCAATTTCCGTTTTACAGCGTTTAGAGGTTTGACTTTGCAGTTTGACCGTCCCGATCGAGCCTTTAACGTTGTCCGATAACCTTGGATTTTTTTTCATACATGTATTTCATCTTAACGGTGATATCTGACGGTTGAAATAGATTTTCCAAACTTTTAGATTCAAAATCGTAATATATGCACTAATGTTCCTTAACTTGTTTACCAAGTGTTTAAGTGAATGTATAGTTTCAAATACCTACTATACGTAGACCCTTCAAATGCAAATGTGTCGTGAAATAAGATATGACCGAAATATTGAAATACGGCTACGGTTGAAAAATGGGAAGATTCCGACAAAATCTGTGTGCGGAATGTTGCGGTTTGCTGTTTTTTACTCCCGTTTTCCTATGGGTAGCCTGACGGGCGGTAAATATTTTGGGGGAAATTTTTATACGATTAGATGCGTCGCATCGATCTGAAACTATTCTCTGTTGAAGATCAGGCCAAAAAACGTCATTTAGACGGCCCAATTTCCGTTTTACAGCGTTTAGAGGTTTGACTTTGCAGTTTGACCGTCCCGATCGAGCCTTTAACGTTGTCCGATAACCTTGGATTTTTTTTCATACATGTATTTCATCTTAACGGTGATATCTGACGGTTGAAATAGATTTTCCAAACTTTTAGATTCAAAATCGTAATATATGCACTAATGTTCCTTAACTTGTTTACCAAGTGTTTAAGTGAATGTATAGTTTCAAATACCTACTATACGTAGACCCTTCAAATGCAAATGTGTCGTGAAATAAGATATGACCGAAATATTGAAATACGGCTACGGTTGAAAAATGGGAAGATTCCGACAAAATCTGTGTGCGGAATGTTGCGGTTTGCTGTTTTTTACTCCCGTTTTCCTATGGGTAGCCTGACGGGCGGTAAATATTTTGGGGGAAATTTTTATACGATTAGATGCGTCGCATCGATCTGAAACTATTCTCTGTTGAAGATCAGGCCAAAAAACGTCATTTAGACGGCCCAATTTCCGTTTTACAGCGTTTAGAGGTTTGACTTTGCAGTTTGACCGTCCGGATCGAGCCTTTAACGTTGTCCGATAACCTTGGATTTTTTTTCATACATGTATTTCATCTTAACGGTGATATCTGACGGTTGAAATAGATTTTCCAAACTTTTAGATTCAAAATCGTAATATATGCACTAATGTTCCTTAACTTGTTTACCAAGTGTTTAAGTGAATGTATAGTTTCAAATACCTACTATACGTAGACCCTTCAAATGCAAATGTGTCGTGAAATAAGATATGACCGAAATATTGAAATACGGCTACGGTTGCAAAATGGGAAGATTCCGACAAAATCTGTGTGCGGAATGTTGCGGTTTGCTGTTTTTTACTCCCGTTTTCCTATGGGTAGCCTGACGGGCGGTAAATATTTTTGGGGAAATTTTTATACGATTAGATGCGTCGCATCGATCTGAAACTATTCTCTGTTGAAGGTCAGGCCAAAAAACGTCATTTAGACGGCCCAATTTCCGTTTTACAGCGTTTAGAGGTTTGACTTTGCAGTTTGACCGTCCCGATCGAGCCTTTAACGTTGTCCGATAACCTTGGATTTTTTTTCATACATGTATTTCATCTTAACGGTGATATCTGACGGTTGAAATAGATTTTCCAAACTTTTAGATTCAAAATCGTAATATATGCACTAATGTTCCTTAACTTGTTTACCAAGTGTTTAAGTGAATGTATAGTTTCAAATACCTACTATACGTAGACCCTTCAAATGCAAATGTGTCGTGAAATAAGATATGACCGAAATATTGAAATACGGCTACGGTTGAAAAATGAGAAGATTCCGACAAAATCTGTGTGCCGAATGTTGCGGTTTGCTGTTTTTTACTCCCGTTTTCCTATGGGTAGCCTGACGGGCGGTAAATATTTTGGGGGAAATTTTTATACGATTAGATGCGTCGCATCGATCTGAAACTATTCTCTGTTGAAGGTCAGGCCAAAAAACGTCATTTAGACGGCCCAATTTCCGTTTTACAGCGTTTAGAGGTTTGACTTTGCAGTTTGACCGTCCCGATCGAGCCTTTAACGTTGTCCGATAACCTTGGATTTTTTTTCATACATGTATTTCATCTTAACGGTGATATCTGACGGTTGAAATAGATTTTCCAAACTTTTAGATTCAAAATCGTAATATATGCACTAATGTTCCTTAACTTGTTTACCAAGTGTTTAAGTGAATGTATAGTTTCAAATACCTACTATACGTAGACCCTTCAAATGAAAATGTGTCGGGAAATAAGATATGACCGAAATATTGAAATACGGCTACGGTTGAAAAATGGGAAGATTCCGACAAAATCTGTGTGCCGAATGTTGCGGTTTGCTGTTTTTTACTCCCGTTTTCCTATGGGTAGCCTGACGGGCGGTAAATATTTTGGGGGAAATTTTTATACGATTTGATGCGTCGCATCGATCTGAAACTATTCTCTGTTGAAGGTCAGGCCAAAAAACGTCATTTAGACGGCCCAATTTCCGTTTTACAGCGTTTAGAGGTTTGACTTTGCAGTTTGACCGTCCCGATCGAGCCTTTAACGTTGTCCGATAACCTTGGATTTTTTTTCATACATGTATTTCATCTTAACGGTGATATCTGACGGTTGAAATAGATTTTCCAAACTTTTAGATTCAAAATCGTAATATATGCACTAATGTTCCTTAACTTGTTTACTAAGTGTTTAAGTGAATGTATAGTTTCAAATACCTACTATACGTAGACCCTTCAAATGCAAATGTGTCGTGAAATAAGATATGACCGAAATATTGAAATACGGCTACGGTTGCAAAATGGGAAGATTCCGACAAAATCTGTGTGCGGAATGTTGCGGTTTGCTGTTTTTTACTCCCGTTTTCCTATGGGTAGCCTGACGGGCGGTAAATATTTTGGGGGAAATTTTTATACGATTAGATGCGTCGCATCGATCTGAAACTATTCTCTGTTGAAGATCAGGCCAAAAAACGTCATTTAGACGGCCCAATTTCCGTTTTACAGCGTTTAGAGGTTTGACTTTGCAGTTTGACCGTCCCGATCGAGCCTTTAACGTTGTCCGATAACCTTGGATTTTTTTTCATACATGTATTTCATCTTAACGGTGATATCTGACGGTTGAAATAGATTTTCCAAACTTTTAGATTCAAAATCGTAATATATGCACTAATGTTCCTTAACTTGTTTACCAAGTGTTTAAGTGAATGTATAGTTTCAAATACCTACTATACGTAGACCCTTCAAATGCAAATGTGTCGTGAAATAAGATATGACCGAAATATTGAAATACGGCTACGGTTGAAAAATGGGAAGATTCCGACAAAATCTGTGTGCGGAATGTTGCGGTTTGCTGTTTTTTACTCCCGTTTTCCTATGGGTAGCCTGACGGGCGGTAAATATTTTGGGGGAAATTTTTATACGATTAGATGCGTCGCATCGATCTGAAACTATTCTCTGTTGAAGATCAGGCCAAAAAACGTCATTTAGACGGCCCAATTTCCGTTTTACAGCGTTTAGAGGTTTGACTTTGCAGTTTGACCGTCCGGATCGAGCCTTTAACGTTGTCCGATAACCTTGGATTTTTTTTCATACATGTATTTCATCTTAACGGTGATATCTGACGGTTGAAATAGATTTTCCAAACTTTTAGATTCAAAATCGTAATATATGCACTAATGTTCCTTAACTTGTTTACCAAGTGTTTAAGTGAATGTATAGTTTCAAATACCTACTATACGTAGACCCTTCAAATGCAAATGTGTCGTGAAATAAGATATGACCGAAATATTGAAATACGGCTACGGTTGAAAAATGGGAAGATTCCGACAAAATCTGTGTGCCGAATGTTGCGGTTTGCTGTTTTTTACTCCCGTTTTCCTATGGGTAGCCTGACGGGCGGTAAATATTTTGGGGGAAATTTTTATACAATTAGATGCGTCGCATCGATCTGAAACTATTCTCTGTTGAAGGTCAGGCCAAAAAACGTCATTTAGACGGCCCAATTTCCGTTTTACAGCGTTTAGAGGTTTGACTTTGCAGTTTGACCGTCCCGATCGAGCCTTTAACGTTGTCCGATAACCTTGGATTTTTTTTCATACATGTATTTCATCTTAACGGTGATATCTGACGGTTGAAATAGATTTTCCAAACTTTTAGATTCAAAATCGTAATATATGCACTAATGTTCCTTAACTTGTTTACCAAGTGTTTAAGTGAATGTATAGTTTCAAATACCTACTATACGTAGACCCTTCAAATGCAAATGTGTCGTGAAATAAGATATGACCGAAATATTGAAATACGGCTACGGTTGAAAAATGGGAAGATTCCGACAAAATCTGTGTGCGGAATGTTGCGGTTTGCTGTTTTTTACTCCCGTTTTCCTATGGGTAGCCTGACGGGCGGTAAATATTTTGGGGGAAATTTTTATACGATTAGATGCGTCGCATCGATCTGAAACTATTCTCTGTTGAAGGTCAGGCCAAAAAACGTCATTTAGACGGCCCAATTTCCGTTTTACAGCGTTTAGAGGTTTGACTTTGCAGTTTAACCGTCCCGATCGAGCCTTTAACGTTGTCCGATAACCTTGGATTTTTTTTCATACATGTATTTCATCTTAACGGTGATATCTGACGGTTGAAATAGATTTTCCAAACTTTTAGATTCAAAATCGTAATATATGCACTAATGTTCCTTAACTTGTTTACTAAGTGTTTAAGTGAATGTATAGTTTCAAATACCTACTATACGTAGACCCTTCAAATGCAAATGTGTCGTGAAATAAGATATGACCGAAATATTGAAATACGGCTACGGTTGAAAAATGGGAAGATTCCGACAAAATCTGTGTGCGGAATGTTGCGGTTTGCTGTTTTTTACTCCTGTTTTCCTATGGGTAGCCTGACGGGCGGTAAATATTTTGGGGGAAATTTTTATACGATTAGATGCGTCGCATCGATCTGAAACTATTCTCTGTTGAAGGTCAGGCCAAAAAACGTCATTTAGACGGCCCAATTTCCGTTTTACAGCGTTTAGAGGTTTGACTTTGCAGTTTGACCGTCCCGATCGAGCCTTTAACGTTGTCCGATAACCTTGGATTTTTTTTCATACATGTATTTCATCTTAACGGTGATATCTGACGGTTGAAATAGATTTTCCAAACTTTTAGATTCAAAATCGTAATATATGCACTAATATTCCTTAACTTGTTTACTAAGTGTTTAAGTGAATGTATAGTTTCAAATACCTACTATACGTAGACCCTTCAAATGCAAATGTGTCGTGAAATAAGATATGACCGAAATATTGAAATACGGCTACGGTTGAAAAATGGGAAGATTCCGACAAAATCTGTGTGCCGAATGTTGCGGTTTGCTGTTTTTTGCTCCCGTTTTCCTATGGGTAGCCTGACGGGCGGTAAATATTTTGGGGGAAATTTTTATACGATTAGATGCGTCGCATCGATCTGAAACTATTCTCTGTTGAAGGTCAGGCAAAAAAACGTCATTTAGACGGCCCAATTTCCGTTTTACAGCGTTTAGAGGTTTGACTTTGTAGTTTGACCAAAAGTATAGCCGACGAAGTTATATTTCGTCGGCTAAAGTCTGGTGATCCGCGCCTTCCCATTAGCCACCGTTGGATAGGGGAGATCGGACGGATTCTGAGGGACGAAGACTATAGCCGACGAATTATGTAATTTCGTCGGCTATGCCATAGCATGGCCGACGAAAAATGATTTCGTCGGCTATGACATAGTATGGCCGACGAAATCACTGTATTCGTCGGCTATACGATATCATGGCCGACGAAATAGCTTTATTTCGTCGGCTATACTATGTCATGGCCGACGAAATAAAGCGATTTCGTCGGCTATACTATCGGGTATAAGTAAAATGCAGCCGAACCCTAGCCTCCATTTGCCCGATTTTCCCTAAACAACCTCCTCGAATCCGGCCCTCCTTCATCCGTCGATCCTCCTCCCTATTCCGGCAGCCCGGCGCCTCCTCCTCCTCCTCCTTGGTTCGGCAGCCCGGCGACTCCGATCCTCCTCCTTGGTTCGATCCGCCGCCCCTCCTCCTTCTCTTCCTCCCTGTTCCGGCAGCCCCGGCCGACCCTCCTCCTCCTCCTCCCTGTTCCGGCCGCCTCCCCCTCCTCCTCCTCCCCGATTCGGTACCGGCCGGCCTCCTTTTTTTTTTTTTTTTTTGTTATTTAATTGTTAATAAATTAAATTATGGTTAATAAATTATATATAATTGTTAATTTAGATATAATTGTTAATTTAGATATAATTGTTAATTTAGGTATAATTTATGTATTTATATGTTAATTTGTGTATAATTTATGTATTTATGTTAATTTATGTATTTATGTTAATTTAGGTATAATTTATGTATTTATATTAATTTAGATATAATTTATGTATTTATGTTAATTTAGTTATAATTTATGTATTTATGTTAATTTAGGTAGAATTTATGTATTTATGTTAATTTAGGTATAATTTATGTATTTATGTTAATTTAGTTATAATTTAGGTTTTTATGTTAATGTATGTAATTTTTAGGTTTTTATGTTAATTTAGGTAATTTTTGTAAAATTTATTTTAATTGTATATAATTTAGGTGTAATTGTATAATTTATATGTATAAATTGGTTATTATATAAATCGGTAAATATTAAAATATGTTAGTATTATTGGGTATTATATTAATTAGAATTTGTTATTTAATATAATATAATTTAATATTAATTAATGTATTAATGCGTCTGGCTTTAGATGGCCGATGCATTTAGGCAGTTGTTCGGAGGTCGTCGTTCTAGATCTAGAGGTTCTGGAAATGCCGTCGGTTCCCCAGACTCCGAGAGGACGGCTAGCCAGCCTGAGAGGACCACCAGCCAGCCGCGGCGGAGTGTGAGTGCTCGGCACCAGACCCTTCTCCAGGCGGGGCGGCCGTCGAGCACTTCACTTCCGAATGTCGGTACCTCTGTGGCGCCGAGGTTTAGTCGGCAGCTGTTTCACGAGGAGATAGCTGCCGACGTTCCTCAGGTTCGTATGCCTGAGGTTCATCGGGAGCCGATGCCGATGCCGAGTCCGACTCAGTCTGCTGGTGACTCGACTGAGGGGCCTACTCTCCCAAACCAGCTCTTCCTCCCCTACAACATTCCTGCGATACCCGAGGTCGACTATCAGGGTCGGCCCCAGTGGCCTGATATGCCTCAGTTCGTGAGTGCTGCGGAGGCATACCAGCAGCAGCCATGGGAGAACCCTGACCTCCTGATTTCGGCGAGGAGAAAAGGAAAGTCGACGGCAACCGAATCATCGGGTTCAGGTAACATTCGATTTTATTAATTAAATATTTTATTAAAATTAACGCACTAATATTTAATTTTATTAACCAATCGTCGTTTATGTGATAGGGACAGGCGCTAGCAGTTCAACCCAGAGGAATACCAGAGGTGTCATCAGTTTTGAGACCCTCAGGAGAACGGTTGAACGGAGCGGGAGGATTCAGATTGACGAAGCTCCTAATCAGGAGGTTGGGGCAAAAAAGAAACGCGACTACTCGGGTTGCGTTGGTGCACTCATTAGGGACAGAGTCCCTATGTTGTGGGCTCGGTGGGCTGATGTGCCCGAAGAAATCAAGATGGAGTTGAACAACGCCGCGTCGGTGAGTAAATAAAAAAATTTAATTTAGTTATCGTAATATTTAAAAAATTTCGGTATTTTTATAATTATAAAACTAATAAAATATTATCTTTCAGACATACTTTGTGGTTGCGGAACACAAGCGGGGTTGGGCGGACTCCCAACAGAGCTCGAGGTACGTTGGGAATGTCTTATTTGATAATTAGAAATATTTTATGATATTAATCATATTTCTAATGCACTTTTGTTTTTTTCGTAGGTTCAAAGAGTGGAAGAACGAGCTCCGTTCCCACTATAACGAGTACGGCAA